>BSBM01001048.1:22545000-27345000 GCA_027924585.1 Larix kaempferi | reverse complement strand
GTGGACTAACAAAAATTCAAACACCAAGATATAAGAAACTCTGCTCCTTGTATTAAGAATGATGAATTACAGTCACAACTCTCTGTTTCAGCTTATGTAATTACAAAATCTCTAAGCCCAGGCTCAGAACGCCTCTTTACATTTATACCCTGATGACATGAATTCGTTTGACAAAATATCGGGCAGCCATGAAGATCTACGATCTTCAGGCTTCCGATTTACAATGGAACAATTACAACCATAAGTGAACTTGAATGAAATCGTTGCATTCAAGCCTAAGATGTTACATGCTGTCGCAGCCCAAAATAGATTCGAACTGATTGGACTGGGTGGTACTCGAATGCTCTGTTGTGACTCAATCACAGCTGGCCATGTGGAGGAATGATCGAACTGTTGCAGCGATATGTGGAACCGAAGGCAGCTGGTGCCACATATGCATCTTCTCCAAAGGTTAGCAAGCTGCCACACCTGCGGTCTTCTAAAGGCTTCTGGGCTATCTTTATCGAATCAATCAATATTAGCACAACCTTAAAAGATAGAGTGCAAAACCATAAACAAATCAGGCATTAATGATATAAAACAATAATAGATTATACATGTTGCAATCCATGCTCTGCTTGGGAAGATATCTGCTTAGATCAGGGAATAGTGAGGCAAAACAGGGAAAAAGGTGTAGGAAAAAAGGGGCTATTTTTGGGTCCAACATCTCCCCCAACTATCCAATTTCATTTCCTCATGTAAAAACCAACTAGTCTGAGTCTAACTCCGGTCCCAGTTCACGCCGAGAGGAAAAATTGAAGGAAATGTCAGGTTCCTTGCCTGCTTCCAAAAAACCATTGCAAGAAGCCCAATATTCCTAGCACTGCTTCTCTTCTGCGTTGGTCAGTGTATAATTGTCCCTGTACTTCCCTCCGGGCCACCATATGAGTGGAAATTTGAACTTGAGTCCCAGCCAGTGTAACCCACATGTTCTCATGCAATTGACATACCCTGCTACCTTGGGAAGAGCTTGTTTAAAATTCTTAAGGCAGTAAGGATCCCTTTTTTTCAAAGCTGGAGAAGAAGTCTGCCACCTATGCTTGCTACCCTCTAAGGAAAGATGCTGTTGTTTTTAGATCATGTCAACACAGGTAGAGATAACCTTCTTTTGCATCTTCTTCAGATGCTGAGTCTTATAAGGAGATAAGAAACATATTCCATGGTTTATAAGGAGAACACGAGGAGATTGGGGTTCACTCATAATCCATAGATTGGCACTGGCCTCATTCCTAGAGATTGTCTGGAAGGCATCTTTCCACTACACATGATTATTAACAAAAGAGGAAAAGGCTCTCAACTAAACATCCCCTGCATAGGGAATAGGATTAGAGCAAGATTCACCAAGACATGCCATATCGTGCAAATATAATTCACACAATAGGTGTTGCTCAAGAAAACTGCTTGACAAAAAGGTCTCTACGAACAGGGAAGGGATCAACAATTGATAAGGTCTACTCTCCTGTAAAGATTTTAATTTGAACAGGGTCATTTGTTCATACAGGAATACCAGGTAGGAAGGAGATGGGTCTCTTGAACTCAACAACTCTCGAGAAAGGGAATACATTTGGTCTTTTTCTTTTTGCATGGATTTGAATTCCTTCAACTCCTCCAATTATTTTTGCACCTCTTCCAATTGATATCTTTGAAGAGTTGATTCCTCTGCCCACTTCTCCCTCAATTCTTTGATATTCTTTCTATATTTAGAGAGAGGGACCATCCCTTCTCGACACTGATCAATATGCTTTTTCCATTTAGCTAACTCCACCTGTAACAAAGAAATATTTTTCTCCAACCATTGAATCCTTCTATCCTCCACATCTTTCTCATCACCAAAGTCTAAATCAGTAATTTATTGAGAAAATTTCATTCCTACCTTATCACCAGATGTTCTAGCTTCCTCATTTTGGATTGACAGTGTAACAACTTCCTCTTCCATCGGCGTTGCAATGGCCTCTGCTTGTGTTGCAATCTCAATAGTTAATTTTGAGGATGTTGGTTCTTGTGTAACAACATCCTCTTCCTGTATTCCAACCTCAACAGCTTCAGTTTGTGTTGCTAAATCAACAATTAATTTCAAGAATATTGGTTCTTGTGTGACAACATTCCCTCCTTGAATACAAACTTAGCAGCTTCTGCCTGAGTTGTAGTCTCAACAAATAATTTTAGGAAAGCTGGTTCTTGTGTGGCAGCATCCTTCCTCTCCAATTCAATCTCACCAACTTCAGTATGAGTTGCAATTTCAGCAATTTTTTTTAAAGACACTGGTTCTTGTGTAATAGCTTCTTTCTCTTGTACCTCAATATCAACAATTGTTGTCTGGGTTGCAACTTCAGTAAATATTTTCAAGGATGCTAGTTCTTGTATAACAACATCCTGTTTTTCAATTTCTTCAGATTGCTGAGGTTGTTCTTGAATTACCTCAATAATGTAATGTTCCCTCCTATCATACCAGCATGATAGAGAGGATCATTGTGCTTAAACCGGGTAATTTGCCCCGATGCTTACTAAATAAGACATCCACATATATAAAAAGACAGGCATGCAGATGTACAAATCTAAGCAAACACAGCAGAAGTAAATCATGTGCAGAATTAACACACGTCCATCATACATTCCAGATTTTCATGTCATTCATCGATTGAGCAATATCAAACTATCAAACGAGAATACTTATCTTAAACCAAGTAGTTCCTGAGCAACCAGCTACGCTTCTGCAACGTTCCACCCAACCGTAGGCCAGTGTGATCCTTTATCTCTCAGCACCACTGCCACCCCCGAGTTGGGCATGATATCCACAAGGAAAAGGGGAAAACAGGTTCTCACATAGCCAAAGGTATATCAAAATCAGCCAAGCCAATCAGCAATTGGGTTTCTCAGGTTGTTAAGAGAGGGGTACATGTATCATCAAGAGCATAAGTGTTGGGCATGAGAAAAACGCCTATACAGTGAAGTTCCCAACAGTGGGTTTCTACCAGTTCCAGAAAAACGTGGGTAGACTCAAAATGAATTGGCAACTAGGAAAAATCGACTAGGAGAGCAACCCATTCCAGAAAAATGCCCCAAGGGCAAAAACAACCTCTCCCTCAGTCCAAAATCGCATCCCTCTTTCCCCAGCTGCTGCAAGATACCAAAAACGAGTTTCTGGCCATGGAAAAACGCAGGAAATGGTGAAACAAATGTGAAGGATAAAACCCCAACAAGATCAGACTCCGTGAGAGGATCAATGCCATGGGTGAAGAATGGATTTGGGCCAATTTCGTGGGGGTTTTCTTGCCCAGCAAGCCAAAACTCGATTTCCCAGGTTGCTGTCTTGCCCATACACGAAAATTGACAGCCATACCTCTCCCATCCCAAGGCATTAATTGTCTCAACCAATTCTTGGAAGAATTAAATGATTGGGTGCATGAGACCAAATGGGTAGTTGAGAGTTCATGGGTTTCCTCAATGAAATGGATTAACACCATGGCTCAAGGGTTTGGTTATTCCCCCCCCCTATTCCTTGTAAAGATCATGCCCCCATCTCTTTGTTGCATTGCGTAGCTGGTTGTGGGTTTTTCATTAAAATTGCATATTTACATGATGTCCGTTTTTACATTGTGCACTACTAGCACATGAACTCTATGCATCCATTCTAATTGCCGATACATAGAGCTCCTCACCATGACTAAATAAAAATATTTACATCATTTACAATATTAATGCAATAGGGTCAAGCCGGGGGACATTACAATCTTCTGAAAGATGAGACTGGTCCTGGAATAATTCAATATTTCCTGATGGATGGGATTGCATTTCTTCATCTTCTCCTAAATCCAGATCATGGATTATGTCTATTTCTGGCTCATTCTCCTTCATCAGCTCCACTGCAGGCACTTTTTTTCCTTCTTGCTCTGCCTGTGCAAGCTTCTGTGCTATCAAATCCAGCATTATGACTCTATGCCCTACCAATTTAAAATGTCTCCACATTCTGGGCATACCATTTCTCCTTGTTCATCATTTCCCAAAACAGGAGATGAATTTTCTAATAGATCTAAAGCCTCCACTAATGTATCAAACTCTTCTCTGCCCATTTTTTGGTTGCTTCCTTCCATTTCTCTAATTCATTCCGAAGCAATTGCACCTCCTCCTTTAGCAGCTCATTTTCAAAAAGAAGGTTTTGAATTTTGGGTTCTTCCACAGCAGGTTCTTGTGTAACAATAGGTGATTTGGGGTTTAAAATGGGAATTTCAATACCTGCCCCAGCTGCACATGCTGCTTCTACTGTGGGAGTTTCAATGTTTTCCCTGATGGCACATGTTGTTTTTGCTGCACACGCTGCTTTTGCTGTTGTAACAGCTTTGTTTCTTCTTTTCTTTGCTGGGGTATATGTATAATCCTTTTTCCCTGACCTTTTTCTTCTTTTCTGTGACACAGGGGTTTCTAAATTTTTAGAAAGAGGGATAAATTCCTCCTCTTCAATGATAGTTCCCCTTCTTTCAGGGGAGGATTCGACATCCAACTACTTCATGTTTCTTCCTTCTACCACCTCTACTTGATGTTCTTCCCCTTGCATTGCAACTTCTGCAGCTACAGCTTCCACTGTCGCAACTTCTGCAGCTGCTCCAGTTTCAACTTCCTCTGCTGCAGCTGCTAATGATGCCATCCCTATTGCTTCAGCTGCCACCCTAACTGCAATTTCTATTGGGTCTGTTTCTTCCTCTATAGGGTTTGTTGTTGTTGCAGCTTCCAATATCACTGCCTCATTCGCCACCGGTTCCATCCTATCTTCTTCTGCAATAGGGTTCGCTGCTGTCACAACTTCCCCCATATTTACCTCTTCCACTTGGTCTTCCAATACTCCATCCCTACCCCCAGTTGAATTGGAGGAAATTTGGTCCTCATTTACTATTTCAACACCCCCTATGGCCACAACAGGTTCTCGGGGTACCCTTGGCCGAGAAACCAATTGTTCCCATGTCAAATTCTGGTGTGCCAGGGCATGCAAGATTAAAATTTTAATTAACCCGTGGTTTGAGAGGGAAGATAAGGGATGTTGAGCATCCCTGACATACCCAACCATTGTTTGTAGAGATTGTAAAAGATAAAACGCCATATTTAAAAATCTGCGGTGGCATAAATGTGAAAGGAGGAAGAATTCATATATGTAAACCACTTTGTACGTACCTTCATAGGAAATGTATTTCTTTATGAAGGTCACCACCTGGTTCCAAGGATTCAGCAAGGATGTCAACGCTACCCCTCGGCCATGCGGCCGAACAATTTCTCCTGCCACCAAAAAGTCCTAAGTTGTGGTTGAATTATGGTGCTTCCGACTAAACTTGTGCATCCCAGTTCTAGGCAATCCTGTTACTTCTGCCATGAATGCTTCTGAAACATCTATCCTTATACCTCGAACTTCAGAATGGGCGTTGGTTAGATTTTGAGTGAACTCAAGTGTAGTTTCCACATTAAAACTATTCAAACGCTGGAAATAATCAATCCAACTAGCTTCCTAGAAGATGGTAAAAACTTCTCTGTTTGCACACAGAGGCTCTATGCTGATAGGCTCATGTCTTACTGGGATGCCCATATTGTGAAGCTTCCTGTAAATCTACTACTGGAGGAATGAGTGACAGTCTCAGACGTCGAGCTATTGCATGCACAATGAGCAATGGATAGCCAAAGTTTGATTTGGGTATGTTAGGAAAGGTGGCACAGTTATTTTGGGGAGTTGGCATGGTCATTTTTGGCATAAAATCAGTGACATATTGTTGCACAAGGCAGGTAGAATGACGGTCATAAACCGAGAACGAATAACGATTCAAACGTATTTTCTGTCTCAGCTGATTGGCTATGGATGACTGACATGGAGTAACGGGAAAATATATCCATTATTGCTTACTGCATTAAGTCATGCCTAATTACGTTTATGATTAAGACTCGTACCTTCAAAATGGAATGCTAAACCGTCTTTTGCAAGGTGGCGCGTTTTCACGGTCACATCGCTGATAGGGTCATAAATTCGCATAGGCATCCACGAGCTGGCCATTGTCGACTGGAAAATAAAGTACATCCATGTTGGGGTAAATCATAATAATATGTGGCGAACAGGTAAGCTTTTCATGTTCTTTATGGATGGTGGAGCCCACAAAGGCCGGTGAGAAAATATACAACGCGATTTCAATAAGTGATTAAAGGAGTCACAGCTGCAAAAAGTAGGAAAGATAGACAACTGTAGCGGTGTTGTAGCTGCGTGGAATAGGAAAAATAGGCAGTTTAGCGGTGTAGCAGCTGCTAAAAATAGGAAAAATAGGCAGTTTAGCGGTGTTGTAGCTGCGCAAAATGGGAAAGATAGATGACTTTGGTGGAGTCACGACTGCTAAGAATAGGGGAAGTAGACAACTTTAGCGGTTTTGTAGCTGCAGGAAAGAGAAATAATCCATAGTTAGCGGTGTTGCAGCTGCGCAAAATGGGAAAGATAAGTGACTTTGGCGGAGTCCCAACTGCTAAAAATAGGGGAAATAGACAACTCAACAGTGTTGTAGCTACGCAAAAAAAAGAGACTCGGGCAGGATTTATCAATGTTGTAGCTGTGGGAAAAAGAGATAATCCAGATGAAGCGGTGTTGCAGCTGCAAAAGTAGAAATTTTGGGCGGGATTTAGCAGTGTTGCAGCTGCGGGAAAAAGATATAAGGGATATTTTGTTGAGTAACTATTGCTGCAACATTCTTTTCTTCCAAGGAGTTATTCACAGAAAGGAGGATCAACTAGAATCCCACAATTGCCTGGCCTGAGTTGCGACTGCCTCCATTCGAGTGATCTTCCACGCATAAACCTATTCAGAGTTCTTAAAAAAAACAAAACCCCATCAAAACTGAAAAATCAAATCAAATAAAAGAAAAGAAAATGATTTATTTATATACAGAAAAATTTATGCAGAATTGCAATAGCCTTTTAAAAATTATCAGGGACAGGGAAAGTCCTTGCTCCTAAATCAGTTGGTAACCTGGATCAGCTGCTACATGTGAAAGAAATGCATCCCTTGAAACTGGTTTATGATACAGTTGCAACCGATGACCATTGGAAAATAATGGTGTTTTGTTTTCATTGATGGTGATCAACTGAACTGTTCCATTGTCAAACACTTTGTCTATCTGGTAGGGTCCCAACCATCTTGTCCGTAGTTTTCCTTTGAAATCCCTTTTAAATCGTGACTCATACAATAGAGCCCAGTCTCCTTCACAGAAGACTTTCTTCTTATAAATTTGTCGTGCCACTTGGAGCGCTATTGTTGGATCAAGGCTATATGATGAACTGCATTTGTGTGCTTCTCATCCAACTCGTTAAGCTGATTCAAATAGGTCCTCTGAGCTTCTGTTAAATCAATGTTTGCTTCTATGGCTGTCTTCAAAGTTCTGATTTCAAATTCAATTGGGAAGACAACATTTTTTCCATACACCAATTCATATGGGGAAAAACCAGTAGTGTTGCACCATGTGGTGCGATAAGCCCATAGTGCCTATGGGAGTCTGTCAGCCCAATATTTACGATGGATTTTCATTATTTTTGTTAAAATAGCCTCAATGACCTTTTTTGTGATTTCCACTTGGCCATTGGCTTGTGGATGATATGGTGAGGTTATTTTGTGCTGAATGTGAAACTTCTGTAGCAGGGCTTCCAATTTGTGAGACATGAACTGTGGTCCACCATCTATAATGATTTCCTTGGGTACTCCAAACCGTGTAAAATAATCTTCATATAAGAAATCAATTACAGCCTGATCATTGGCTTTGACCAAGGCTACAACTTCCACCCATTTGGTCATGTAATCTGTGCAAACCAAGATTAAAAATTTCTACTTTGAGGGAGGTTTGATAGGCCCTACAAAATCTAGAGCCCATCTATCAAAAGGTTCAACCACAAGCTGTGGCTGAAGAGGCATTTCATCCAATCTATTCAGATGGCCCATCCTTTGGCAGCTGTCACAAGCCTAAACATATTTTTTCACATCCTTGAACAACGTCGGCCAATAATATCCCATCCTTAAAACCTTATGACCTGTCCTCTTATCAGCAAAATGTCCCCCACAAGGCTCATCATGGCAAGCTTTGAGGATACTGTAAATTTCATATTCTCTTACACATCTTCTGATTGCCAAATCAAGACCTGTGTAGAAAAGATGTCCATCCAACCAGTAGTACCTAGCAATCTGTTGTATGATCCTTCTCTTTTCTCTCTTTGATAGATGTGTTGGAAGCTTACCTGCATCCAAATAGTTAGCAATATATGCGTACCATGGGGAATGAGCTGATACTACAAACAAATGTTCATCAGGAAAGGAATCTTCATCTGGTATACTGTCATCATTATTAATAAGTCGAGATAAAAAGTCCGCAACAACGTTTTCCTTTCCTAGTCTGTCAATAATTGTAATGTCGAATTTCTGTAACAGTAGCAGCCATCTAGTTACTCTAGCATTCGTGATAGGTTTATTCATTAATTACTTGATGGGTGAATGGTTAGTGTGCACAAAAGTGGAATATCCAGTAATGTAGTGTCTAAATTTGTTGATGGCATAGACAATGGCAAGGAACTCCTTCTTTGTAACAGTGTAGTTCAGTTCAGTAGGGGCCAGGTTATTACTAATGTAATAAATTGCATAGGGAGCATGACCTTCCTGCTATCCTAATACTGCTCCAATGGCAGTATCTAGAAGCATCAGATGAGATGTGAAAAGGCAGAGCCCAATTGGGTCCTCGTAGGATAGGTTTTGTAGATAGCCTTTTCTTAAGTTCAGTAAACGTTGTTTGGCATGCATCATTCCAATCAAACTATGCATCCTTCATCAACAGGGTGAATAAAGGAGAAGCTAGTTTGGAAAAAATTTCTATGAATCTTCTGTAATAACTAGCATGCACTAAGAAGCTACGTACATCTTTTTGTGTTCCAGGAGTTGGTATATTTTCAATTACCTTAATTTTGGATGGGTCTACCTGGATACCATCAGCACAGATGAAGTGCCCTAGAACTATGCCCTCGCTCATCATCATATGGCACTTTTCAGTGCTTAAAGATAGTTGGCTTTGTTCACAACGTTCCAAAACCTTTTCTAAATTTTTCAATGCTTCTTTGAAACTACTACCGTATGGAGTGAAGTCATCCATAAAAATTTCCATGTAGTCATTTACCATCTTTGAAAAGATCCCAATCACTGCTCTCTAAAATGTCGCCGGTGCATTGCACAACCCGAAAGGAAGTACCCTGTATGCAAAAGTGCCCCAGGGACAGGTGAAGGTAGTTTTGTCTTGGTCTTCTGGAGCAATTTGGATTTGGTTGTAACCACTAAATCCATCCAGAAAGGAAAAATACTTCTTTCTAGACAAGGTATCAAGGACCTGATCAATACAAGGTAAGGGGAAGTGGTCTTTCTGCGTTGCTTTATTCAATTCTCTGTAGTCTACACAAACCCTCCATTTCCCATTCTTTTTTGGTACAATCACGAGTGGAGAAACCCACTCGTTATCTGAAATTGGCTATATAAATCCTGCTTCCAAATTTTTTTGGATCTATTCCTTCACTATCCCTTAAGTTTGGGTTCATCCTTAGTTGTGGTTGGAACACTGGACTGGAGTCGCTTTTGATGTAAATGTGATGGGTACACAGATTAGAAGGAATACCCTTCATATCTGTGTATTCTTATGCGAAAGCTCCCTTGTGTTTTTTGAGCAAAGTAATCATCTGTTCAATCTCATTGGGCGCAAGATTCAGATTAATGTTCAATGTTTTTCCTGGCTCAATTTCTATTGGGACATTTTTTGAATTTTTAAGTACTGGAATTATGTTGGCATCATTGGCTAGAGTCTCTTCCGTTAGATTTTCTTGTTCTTTCTCATCTAAAGTGCTGTTCAGAATCTGATAAACATGTTTATTGACAAATGTGGGCTCACTGATGAAACTGTTAATAGTGTCATCCTTTGTTTCATCTTTAAAATTTAAGGCTCTCCCTATCGTTAATAATGGCTGAACACCTTCTTCTTCCTCCAGATCCACCCAAAGTGGAGTTTCAGCTTCTAGGCTTGGTCAGGTTGGAGGGTATAAATTTAGGCTTTTAATATCAGTTCCGTCTGAGATAGTCATGGACCCCGAACGATAGCTGATACAGGCATCTGCTGTGGCTAACTAAGGTCTTCCCAAGATCAGGGGGTGTTCCCCCAGCTGCGACTTCGATTGTAAAACCAAGTAGTCCACAGGGTATTCCCACAAATCAACATAGACTACCAGTTCATCCAGGATTCCCTCAGGCTTGATTGTTGATCTGTCAGCAAGTTCTAAAATGGTAGGGGTTGGACGAAGATTAGTGAGACCCAGTTTTTTCACAGTTTCAATGGTCATAACATTGATGGCTACGCCTAAATCTACCAAGACATTCGGTATCTGAGTGTGTCATATGTGTACTGTAACAATAGGGTTTCCAGGATCATCATATTTAGCCATAAGAGTCTTACCCATTATTAACTCAGAAATTTTTCCCAATACATGGACAGTGGGAGGATCCCTAGGCTTTCGTCCTAGTTTTTTTACACATAGGTATCTAACGGTCTTGGCATAGATGGGAACACCATGGAGGGATTGTAGCGGTGGTATTTTGACAAATAAATTCCTCAATTCTCCTAGGAGGTTGAATCATGGTTGTTCCACTGTTTTCTGTAGGGCCAATCGTTCAGGATATGGTGGTTCTCTTATCGGTTGTGTAGGCTGTGATTCATCGTGTGTTTCTCCCTGAGTTTCAGCTAGTGTTTCAGTAGGAATTTCTGCATCTTCAATGATGGGGATTGCTGAGTTGACTGTACTCTCAAAATGTTGATTCACTCCAGCTTCAGTCACTGAGGATGGAACATCCTCAGTGATGATGGGTTCCACTACCCTCCCTGATCGTAATTGTATGTCATTGCAGGGAATTTGGGAAATGGAATAAGAAGGCATGTTGACAGTCTCAAATTGATGAACTGCTTTATTATTCTGGTTGGGGTTAGGTTGTGTAGGTAGCTGTGGTCGTAGTGGTGCATTCATAGGTGCAACATTGTTTGGGAGTTGCAACTGTGGCTACTTGTACTGTTGGTGAGGGTACTTTTGAGGGGGATACCATTGGTAAGGAGTTTGGTGATGAGGAAAATTGTTTCCTGGGTAAGGATTTCTCCAGTTGGGAGCCCATGGAGCTTGTTGGTTTGATTGTTGTCCCCATGGCGTCCAGGAATTAGGATTTTGCATTGAAGTTTGAGATGGATGCCATTGGTTGTTAGAATAATGTGAAGGGAATTGTGTATTCAAATTATTCATATTATTCATACCATTCATATTATTCCAAAAAGGTAATGGATCTGAGTTCATACCTTGATTTCGAGGCTGCCAAGGCTTCTTCTTAGCAATAAAATAAGATTGTTCCACATCTGAAGTAGATGCCTGCAAGAATGATTTGAATTTGGGTAGTGAAGGACATTCCTTGGTATCATGATCCAATTCTCAAGATACTTCCACCTTGTCAAGCAGACATTCCTTCAAAGGGTGGTTCTTTCTGCATTTGGGGACAAAATACGCCAAGTGTCAAATATTTTACTGCTTGCCTCTGTTTTTCCCTCAAGAAATCTAATTATGAGGAAATGGAGCTCATCATATCTATTTTAAAATTCTCCATAAGGTTTCCTATTTCTGCTCGAGTGGCTCCTCCACTAGCTAACTTCTGTGTCCTAGTGAAGACATCTTGATATCGTTCCTTGTCTCGCTTTTTGATTCTAGAGGACCCCCTTGAATACCTTAGACATAGTTCAACGATATTCTCAAAGGGTTCCTTGGAGATATCCCCTTTCCCCAACAAATTCAACATATCAAGGAAATCTTCTCTATATCTCCGTAGTAAGATAATCTTGAGTACATATTTTCCAATCTCAGTATGGCCAGGCCTTTGTAAATTATACAACAACCTTTCAACAAAATCTTCCAAGATCTCTTCTTCCTTCTGAACCATATTAAACAATTCCTCCTTCCTATCTCTGGTTCTATAGTATTCTTGATATTTGGAAAGGAAGGTTCATTTCATCTGGTCCTAGGTGGTAATGGTCTCACGACCCAAACTCATAAACCAGCGCAGAGCGTTTCCTTTCAGGGTGACTGGAAATAGTTTCAGTTTCTGCGCACTGGAGGTGTAATCATAGCTGTGATAGAGGATTTCAAACTCAAAAAGGAATTCATATGGTTCTTAAGAGGACTTACCATGGAAATTCGGGAGAACTGAGGGGGAAATATTTTTCATAGGAGCTGCCCTTGGTGTCTGGAGGATAGGGAATTCGAGGGTGGCAACAGTGTCACCATGCTGATTATCTTCCACCTCCTCCTCATTGTTATTATGTCGCTCATTATTTCCCTCATGTTCTCCATTTTTCATTGTGCTCCAAAACTTCAATGCTCCCTTCGCTCTTTCTTCCTCTGCTCTCACCTCTTCTGCTCTCCTCCTTTCTTCTTCTCGCCTTCTTTCTTCTTCTTGTTCTTGGCGATGATCGAACCACTCCTCTTTAGTAAATTTGTGCCCATCAATGTTGGATTATATACTGATCTAGAGGTTTCCAATGTAGACCTAGGTTCTTCACGGTTTCAAGGATCCAGCAAAGCCCCTTCTCACTGGCCCTTTCGGCAACAGCCTGCGAACAGGATGAGGTCTCACCCGAGGTGCAGCTATGGGGGCACTACGGAATCATGTTTCCACAACAATGTGATGAGTTGTTCGGATGGAACTACTGCGCAGCGTGTTGCGGGGCTCATGCTGGGGACTGAATACTGTGCGACGATAGACTGCGTCGCGGTCCTCGCTTTACAAACTAAGATACTTGCGCAACCAATGCATCTACGAACTGATCGATTTAGACAAGATGCAAATAATAGGATAGCGCAACTGACTTATACGCTTCGTCTGCGGGCTTAACAGGTACTGATGACTTTACTTAGTGTGTATCCATTCATCTATTGCCTTAGACGATTAACCTTATAACCAATGTAAACAGGCGAGATAACAAAATTGCGCACACCCGGTGTTGCGTGTCAAAAGAGTTACACAACTCGAACTTTACATACACATGTGATTATTCAACGAACTAGTACTTTCGTAGACTCAGACTATTGTGCATTCATCATTCATCCATACATGTAATACTTAACATATTATTCCTATCTTTCTCCTATGGCGAATACATATAAAATCATTAACACAACAACTGATAAATGAGAATCCAAGCATCCAATGTAAGCAAATAAGAAAATGAAAACACACAAACAATCACACTACACAGGATTTAACGTGGTTCACCCCAGGATGGAGTCTACATCCACAAGAACTGTTGTTATATTAGTCTTTGGAAAGGGTACAACAGTTCTTTGTCTGCACACTCAGCTGCAGACTCTCTTCTCTCTCAATTAACCTCTACGCACTTAGCTTGTAGAGCCTTACAGAATTGTCTCTCAATAGAGATCTATTCAATCAATAACAATATAAAATGAGAGATTCAAAAACCATTTCCCTTACAAAATATTCCTTATTTATAGATCATGCCGTAGATCATGTCTTTACAATTTGAAGGCAAAAACCCTTAGGTCTTACAAAACTGTCATGGTTTTCAGCTTAACAAAACTACTGGCTTCTGGTAGCGAATATTTCGTTGTGGCCGCCTTCAGCGCATGCCTCACGTCGCTATTGGCCTTCCTGTCGCATGCATGCCAATAGGTTGCTTTCACCGAGTTTTTTTTCCTTTAATGGTCTTGTGCAACTGGTTCAGGTAGTGGTTCGTTCGCATGTGCGACCAGCTGCTTTCTTTCCACTTTGCTCCTACCCCTCGCTTGGTACTCCTGGAGCATCTTTACCAAAAATAGAACACAGATGGTCTAACCGGAATACGTGATGTCTTCCGTCCAACACTCTACTTTACCGGATCCCTGTAGAATGGACACATCGCAGTGTTGTTTCCTTGCAGTATTGAAATTCACAGCTCTTCCGACACTGCGCTGCGCACAACTTCGCAGCATCCCAAATTTTTTTACCAAAACTCCTTCCACTGAACTACGCCTAGCTCCGCAGTTCCAAAATATGTCTTGCTCAAAATTCCCCACTTGGGCTAGGCCCAACAGGCCCCTAACACTTACATGTGGCTCGTCCCTGAGCCACCTTCAACTTTGACTTCCCCTAGCTGCTTCTCCGGCTGCGGAGCGATCTTTGCAGCGAACTCATTGTATGTGACAATCAGCTTTTCGACTGCTTCCTTTGCGTCTTGCTCAAATTGTTTCACTGTTTTCAGCATCTCAAGTGTTATTTCATCACCTACTTGTCCTTCCACTTGTTCTTGTCCCTCACGCAACTCCTGTAACTTCTCCTCGATCTCCTACGATATCGTGTGGGCTGCTTCTAGCAAGGGTTGCGATTTATTTCCCATCTCATCCTGTTTTTCTCTTAAGGCTTGAACTTCCTTCTTCAACGCGTTGAATTCCTTGTACATGTGAAGTCTTTCTCTTGGTAGCAAGGCTTTAACTTCTGCATCCAACTATTCTAATGCTGTCTTCTTATCTTTCACAACGTTCTTTACTTTGAGCAACCCTGGATCCTCCTCGAGGGCAGTGAACACCTTCGACGCCTCATCTAACAGACTTTGGCACTTAGCCACCTCGATGGCTATATTCTTTGTTGCAGCCTTCACTTCTTTCACTCTTACCTACTGCTGATCTGGTGGAGTCTGCAGATGAATCTGTGCCTCCAAGGAAACAACCTTAGCTTTGCGGATGATCTCCATATCTTGCATCTCCTCCTTAATATCGTTAACCAGTTCGTCGATCTTCACGACAGTATCCGCGGGGTCCATCTGTACTTCAAATTCTAATATATCATCTGCGACCGTAGTGATCGTGGAGTCTAGTATTTTTTGACGATCATGCTCATCCTATAGTTCCATAGCTCTCCACGAGCTAGATTCTTCCAACTGCTTATTAGCTGCTTGCAGCTTAGCCTATCCTTTCAACGCGTCGGTAGTTCTCTCATGCATTTCTTCAACAATCTACAGATGCAAATAGTGTAGACTAACGGCTCATAATCATTTCATAATCATCATCATGGAGTACTGTGTCTAATACGTCTTTAACAACTCTCTGCTTCTTTTGCACCCCCTTTTTCGGTGCCGGGCTCTCAACTTACTTCCTTTTTGTTGTTTCTTTTTCTTCAACATCGGGACATGGAATGGGGTTGTCCTCTCTAGAGTCGCTTTGGACATCTACAATTTCGACTCGAAACTCGGCAGGCCATTCCTTCATGATATTATCAATATCTTCTTCATACATGTGGTACCTTCCTGGGTACCATTCAATGTTCTTCTTCTGTGCTTTGGCTAAAATGTGAATGCAACACATGTCAGCATAAAAATCAACAGTGCGAATATACTTACTCGTTACCTGCTTTGTTATCCATGACTTGAGCATGATTGTTGTGCGCTGCCGGTCATAATAGCCATAGACAACCTCAGCTGTCACGTGTTGTCTTTGTGAGTTCAAATTTGCCCAAAGATTTGAGTAACGAGCCCCTCTGCAGTCATTGGTATCGGTGAGTACGCCAACGTAATCCTTTGGCTCCTTCCACCCTACGAAGGAAATCAACACTATTAACCACGTGAAATGGAAATTTTTGTCATTGAGATGTGTTTCATTTAGTTCCTCCAGGAACTCATTCAATAGGTATTAACACTAGTTGAATTGCTCTCCCTCCGCGGCTGCGGCACCAAGTAGTACTGCGCCCGCGGGTACCTCCAAAGGCCTGCATTTTCAGAGAATCTTACCGGCTAATAGTTGCGTGACAAACTTCGTTTCTTTATCCTCTATGTCGTCCATTTGAAAGCCTCTCTTTCATTTGACGACGGTTTGTGTTTTCTTCATCTTCACAGCTACTTCTTTATCTTTGTTTTTCCCTTGGAAAAACTGCTTCGGATATTTAACCCTTTTGCTCAACCCAGTGATGCGGTGGATAATTTCAATAGTCAGGTCGACATTGCAGTCAAGCCACAAATATCCCTGGTGAATGCGCGCCATCAAATTTCGCACCACCACATTCAGCTCCGGTGATCTGTCAAAATGCGGGAGTCTGAGCAGATTGAGCAGTCTCGACTTGACTACTCCGGATAACTAGCTTTTCATGAACAAGGTGAGGTCACCCTTCACATCTTTCTTCCAGCACATGTACTGGTCGGGTTGGAACTGTGGGAACCTAGGTTCATTGAGCTCCTTCTGCATCTGAAGAAGATCATAGTCTTCCCATTTACACTCTGGAATTTTACCCAACAAATGTTTTTCCACCTCGACATGCTTTGATATTGGCGACAACGGGATGTCGTATTTGGCATTCTTCATTAGCTTGTCTAGATTGATGCGTCCAGTGCACGCAGTGAGATATAGTCCGGGGTCATTTTCAATGGTATTTCCTTATCAGCTATCGGCGATTTCGACATTGTCGAATTGATCTTTGGTTGCTTTGTTCTCGGCCCCATTAGATCTTTGCCTTTGTCGCATTGTTGGACCGTGTCTTGGTGATCTTCTGGATGCTTGACTTAGTTCTAAGACGACCTTCTTGGCTGGGGTTCTCATTAACCCTTCGATCCCTCCGTAATGGAATACCTTCACAGTCTCCTGGACCGTGAACTCTTCTTCAATGGAAGACCTCTCAGACATTCACTAGACAAATTTCAATAGGCTTTCGAATAGCTTGCTGAAATTAACTCACAAAGTAGTGCTCTCTAGAAAATTCCAAGTGTTCAGTAACGCCCGGGAGTCTGAATGCAACATTATTTATAGGTGTAGATGACCCCCTCCGCACCCCTCAATGGATAGATAAGCATTAAATGTGGTATCCATTGGCCAAATCCGGCGGGTTCTTCGGTCCTTTCCTTCATAAACTTGTTCAAAACGGATATCTGTGTGTTAAATGCCCAAGCGGTGGCTGGCAAAGTACTATATAATGGTTATATTTTTGACTGACATTATAACGGCTATTTTCCTGTAGTATTGCGTCAAACTACGAGACAGGTCATCATTACTCCTGCGCAGTAACTTCGCGGTGCCTGAATTCCTACCTATGAACATAGCATCTTTCCATTTTCAACTTGATCTTCGCAATTGCCTTTTGGACTTCACAACTAAGTGGTTCCTCTTTTTTTTTTTTCTTTTTTTTTTTGGTGCAGCGGCATGTCTTAACAGTGCTGCGTGGTAGATACATGTTCCTCATCATACATTGTGTACAGACTCTTTCCCATTTCCAGTGCCCACTTTCAACTATACCTGGCACTTAGAAATTTCCTTCTTTCTGATCATCAAGGGTTCTACGAAGCAGGACTATCCTGATAGGGTTTTAGTCTGCTCCCATTGACTAGGCCGGGCAAACTATCTCTTGCTAATGTGGCTAACTGAACCACGCCACCATTAGTAACATGTACAACAGTGTATGAACCAAGCCAATGCATCTTAAACTTTCCAGGAAACTTCATAAAATTCCTATCATATAAGAGGACTAGATCACCTACCTGAAAAGACTTATTCTTGATGTGGCGATCATGCCATGCTTTTTCTCTTTCTTTCTGCACTTGTTGGTGAAATCCTGCAATGAAACGATCCTCCTCCAGACCAATCAAGTGTAGAATAATTTCTTCTAGTGCGTCGCGGTCTACCATGCCTGTAAAAGCATCTATTCTCAAGCTGGGAACAATGTATTCCATTGGCATTATTGCTTCCTGTCCATAGGCCAGCCTAAAAGGTGTGTGGCCAATCAACTTTTTCCATGTGGTCTTGTATGCCCATAACACAGCTAGAATGCGTAGGTCCCAGTCATCCCTATTCACATTGCACACTTTAGTTAGCGCATTCTCCAGTACCTTATTGAACGCTTCAATAGTTTCGTTTTCTTGCGGATGATATGGCGTACTTCGTTGATGATGAATGCAGAACTCTTCTGTCAATGCCTTAATGGTTCTATTCAAAAAGTGAGTGCCTTGATCACTCATCAAAATCTTTGGGCATCAAAACCTCGTAAGGATGTCTTCAAATATGAACTATGCGGCAGTACCTATGCTACAGTCCTTCACTGGCTTCGCTTTTGCCCATATGGTGAGGTAATCAGTTGCTGTAATAATGAATCTCGCACCAGTTCTCTTCCCCGGTGGGTTTATAGGTCCCACAAAGTCAATTGCCCATTTCTCAAATTCCTATAGTGTCAACTGTGGATTCAATGGCATCTCGTCTCTTCAGGATGGCCTTCATGTCCTCTGACAGACATCGCAGCTCTAACAATGCTCCTTTGTATCTTTATGAATTGTAGGCCACCATAGCCCTGCCCGCAATATAATCTGCATGGTGGATCTTCCTGCGTAGTGACCTCCTACTGCTCCTGAGTGTGCATCTGCCAATATGAATGGATTCTCATGCTCCAATACACATCTGTGCAGTTCTTCATCCAGTCCCAATTTGTATAACTGACCTGCGATAATGGTGAAGTTTGTTGCTCGCACTACCAGCTACTTCTTTTGTTGCATAGTTAACTATATGGGTGCCAACCCAGTAGTAAAAAATATATGATGTATTTATAATATTCATCATCTATCTGGATAGCAAAAAACTACACATCAGGAAGATTGTCTTCAAGATTCGTAGGCTCTTCTCCTAACTCGATTCTTGACAGATGGTCAGGTCCTAAGTTCAATCTTCCAGGTTTAACTACTATTTCAAAATCATACTCCTAGAAGAGTAACAACCATCTACAGATTCTCCCCCCTAACACTGGCTTGTTGACCAGGTATTTTAAAGTAGAATGGTCAGTGAACATAGAGAAGTGTGCACCAAGCAAGTAGTGCCTGAACTTTTGCAGCACGTAGACCGTAGCTAGGCATTCTCTCTCAGTGGTGGTATAATTCTTCTTGGAATATGAGAGCTTCTTGCTCGAAAATACGATGGGATGGTCAGTACCTCCCTCTCCTAGATGTGCTAAAACAACCCCCAGCGCTATACATGAAGCATCGACATGGACATGAAACGACTTCTCCTAGTCTAGAAAAAATAGGATCGACGTAGTTACCATTTTCTCTTTCAAGGTGTCAAAGCCTTGTTCGCACCTTGCGTTCCAGATGAATGACGCATCTTTCTTCAACAACTTCTCCATTGCTGCAGTTATCTGTGCATAACCCTTTATAAATTTCCTGTAGTAACCCGTATGCCCCAATGTAGTGCATAACTGCTTTACTAAATTTGGTGTGGGCAAGTTTACAATGACTATGATCTTCACATGATCAACCATCAAGCCCTGTTTGCACATAATATGTCCCAACAGAATTCCATAAGGTACACAAAAGATACACTTCTTCAGGTTGAGCGAAATTTGATGTTGTTTGCACTTTTCTAGCATCAATCTCAAATTTGCGCAATGGTCCTTCAGCAACCCGAATACTGTCCAATCATCGAAATAAGCTTCTAAAAACTTATGCATTAAATCTCTGAATGTTGCGACCACAACTTTGGAAAAGATGGTAGGCGCATTATTCAGACCAAAAAACATGACTGTGTACTGGAACGACCCCCATTCTGTGGCAAAAGTGGTCTTGTGTCTATCCGCGGGATCAATTCTTATCTGATGGTATCCCGAAAATCCATCAGTAAAGGAATAGGCCTCATTTCCTCCAACATTATCAAGTACCTCATCAGTGAAAGGAGTAGGAAATGGGTCATGCATTGAAGCATCGTTCAGTTTTCTGAGATCCACACAAATCCTGATCTCATCTTTTGTCTTCTTATCTTGGAAAAACATAGGGCTTATCCATTCTAACTCTTCGACTGGATCGATGATTCCTGTGTCGAGCATCTTATCGAGTTCTTCCTTAACTTGTTCTTTGTAGCGTGGATTCAGTCTATAGGGCCGTTTCTTAACAGGCTTTGCCCCTGGCTTAAGAGGTATCTTCATAACCCCTAAATCTATTAAAATGCCCTTCATCTCTGTAAACTTTGTGGGGAATAACTCCTGATATTCATGTAGTAGATCTGCGATCTTCGTAACAGTCTGTTCATCCCAGTAGTCTCCAATACTTGCGAACTTTGGCTCTTCGCTGGTGCCAATGTTCACTTTCCTTGTTTTTATAGGTCCACTCATGTCTGGGATTTCAAGTGTAGGTCCTTCTACCTCGCGTGCACCTTCCGACTCAAGTATATTTATGTTGTGCAGGTCCTCCTCGTCATTTCCTTCTTTTTCTTCAGTTTCTTCAGCTAGGTTATAACATTCCATGGCATGTTCTACCTGTTCCTTCCATTCTGTCTGTAGGGTTGCAGGTACACTGTCAACTCCAAAGAATTCTTCTAATGTCATGTTCTTATGTGGACATTTTGGTCTGAATATTCTTTCCTTAATAGTCTGCAGCGCATAATTTATGGTAGGGCTCCATATTCAAAACTGAAACTCTACTGGAAGTTCGCAGTCAGAGTAGGCCAATCCGTAGTTTCCATGTGCAACTCCATGTCTAAGTATCATTTCTTTGGAATTTCTTCCTCTAGCGTGTGCACAAACAGATGCACCCATTCCGTCTTTGGTCTCTCCTCCCATGCTTGTGAACAGACCTCAATATGTTGCTTTGGATCTATTTGTCCATTGTATTTCTCAAAGGGTAGTGTAACCTTATTAGCAAACCTGATCTGCATCTTGATTATGCATTGATCCCATGTGGTCAATTCCTGCTTATGCGCAACCCACCATCTGGCAGGTGTCTCACGCAGTGCCATATCTAGTGTTGGTAAGTGATGTTCATCTGCAATTTATACAGTATAGTATTTGATAAAGGAATAGACATTAGATAAACCATCATAAGTATGGATTGGTCTTACTTCCTTTCCAATCCAACGTACTGATTTTGTAACCTGCACGCATCTCCTTGCTAATACTTCATGCATACGACTTTGCCAGTTCTCCAATCCTGCATCAAATTATGAGATGCAAGAACTGTCACATCTCCAGCTGAGTGTTCCATCCACAGTAGGATTAATATAGTCTTCCTGGTTGGCAGTCATCTTGTACAATTGGTTCAAATCTTGAGCTTTGGATTCTTCTTGAATTGGCTCGCTGTATCTGTCTCCGTCTGTAGGGTCCAGTGGTGCAATGAACTTGAGATGTTTTCCTTTGAATATCATCTTCTTTGTCTTCAAGTTTATGATGGCGAGGTTATCGATAGCCCAGTCAATTCCTAATAACGCAGGAAAAGGCTGACTATCATCCACGATCTTGATAACCTCAAAATATGCGTACGTTTGCACTCCATTAATGTCAACAACCACATCGGCTAACCCTCCAAAAGGTATGACTTTCTCCTGGTTGGCCATTCTCAACTAGATAGGTGACCATAATAGCTTTGGTCTCCCCATCTGCTGCCATGTCTATTTAGTTAACACATTTACTTCAGATCCCAGATCAAGGATGATCTCATCCATTTCATAATATCCTATCTGTGCATTGAGTCTCATTTATCTCCCTGTTCTCTTATGTTTCTTGATGTGGTGAACTGCGCTATCGGTAGTTTCACTTTCGTTGCGCGGTTCATACTAATCTAACAACTTTTGCAATTCTGCTATAGCATTTGGACTCTTCAACAATTCTATGCAGTTCCCGAGGAACTGCGCAACAGTGGTGCCGGTCTCTGCTGCGGCGCTCGTTCTAACATAAGTAGCCGACATATCTTCCATATGCAGTATTTCACTGCGCAACAGGATTCTTGGCGACTCAGGTGTTGATTCTTTGAATATATCCTGTGATTCTTCAAAGACTTCTCTATTTTTCTCCAAGTTGAAAGTAGGTGCTTTCCCAGTAGCTTTTCTTATCCATATCGTTTCAAGATGGGTCAGCTTCATGTTAAATTCCCCTGAAGTCGAAGCTTCTGCTCCTCCATCTCTCCCTGTCGTAGCACCACTTCGCATCACTATGTTGATACTTGGATCCGCAGGTCTCCTCTTTGCTACGATCAACTGAATTTTTGGGTTCGGTGCCTCTGGCCGTTTTCTTTTCTGCATTTCTACTTCTAACATGGGGTAGTCTTCAATAACATGATCAAATTATTTACAATAACTACATGTAGTGCATGGGTTGGTACAATCTCTAGATACATGTCCTACTTGGCCATAGTTATAATATATTACTTAACCTCGGCCTCGTCCTTGCGCTGGGCCGTTATTCCTTCTTCTCCCGTGGTATCCTCTGCGGACTCTATATGCTCCTTGATCATGCTGTGCATTATTTGGTTTCTGCGGAGTCTCTTCTTGGAATCTGTACATTCCTCCATACATATGCTCAATATCTTTTTTTCTTTCGAGCATGAGCTCATATGCACGATAATTGGATTCATCATGCCCAACTGACTTACAGAAATTACAATATAGGTTCTTAGGTGTTCTTACATATTTCTGTATCATGTGGCAATCTTCTGTCTGGTGTCCTCTGGTTCTGCAAATTTCACACCATGGCCCTGGGTTCGGATTTAATGGGTTTGGTCCACCCATGTTAAAGAAATATTGGAATAAAGGACAATAGTCCTTAGTGTGTCCTTCTCCCTTATATCCTGTACACCAGACTTCCCGTCTTTCTTGCTTTCCTTTATTAATATCCTATAGTTGTAGTGTCAGGGTAGCCAACTGGTTCTGAATTTGAGACATCCCAGTGCTACTTTCTCCAATAGGTGAAGCTTCCAACTTCATCGCAATTTCCAAGGCTTCTTCCTGCTCTCCTCTCTATCCGGTGCACCCACAACACTTCCCTTGTCCTCAAGAGGTTTCTTCTCTGGAATGGGAATTGAAGGTCCCATTGCGTTCTCCACAGTTGATGCAGAAGTGTTAAGATTGGGGAGAATGGATTTTTCTCCTCCTGTAGATGCTCGTAGTAGTCTGGTAGAGGAATCAACTCTAGCAATTATATCATCAATAAATGCCTATCTTCCAAAACCTTGATTACGACCATGACCTCTTCCACCTGCAATGTTAGTATTTTGAGGGGGTTCCTGATTTATTCTTCTTGTATTCATGTATGCTTCAAATAATCAAAACTAAAATGAAATCAATAAATCAACTACTATCTATGCCTATAAATTACCATCCCCGACAACAGTGCCAAAATGTTGGTGACCCTATATGCTAATCAATTACAACTAACACATAGGATGCTCGATATGAATTGTCAACACAGGTAGGTCTTTCATTTCAATGGCAATAAGCACAATCTATGCATAAAAAATTCAAGTACCTGATTGAATAAATGGAGATAAACTATCCTACCTATCTGCTCAGTCAAACTCATCTCATGGCTAAAACTAATCTATTTTATCCATCTAAGAAATCAAAATACATTTAGCTTTCTACAAATACCAATCCAACAGTTACTGATCTAGGAATGAATAAACTAGACTTACTTTTGCAAGAAGTTAAATCCTAAAGATATCAGACTACAATGCATTAAACACTCCTGTCTAAGATGATCTAATCTGAAAATTATAAATGACAGTAAGAAATCAAACCAATTGCAATCATAATCTGACTAATGCAAATAAACTTCAAGAAAGATAAATAACAGAAATGAACTAGAGTATGAGCTTGACTGTAATAGCTAACTAGCACACTTGCATAGAGGAACTAACCTACACAGTCGACTGTCACACCATGTAGTTACAGCTATTCAGGATGTAATCGTAAACTACCAAAGGAAAATGCAATTCTCAATGATTTCTGCTGCAGCTAATCTATAAAATGTACCTATTGCAAATCCATACCACACAACAGGAAATAAACTAAGCTATCTACTTAACTCAGCTATCTCTGTGAGAAGGCGGGCCCTGGCATTCTAATAGAGATGTCGTGGACTAACACACATTAAAACACCAAGATATAAGAAACTCTGCTCCTTGTATTAAGAATGATGAATTATAGTCACAGCTCTCTGTTTCAGCTTACGCAATTACAAAATATCTAACCCCAGGCTCAGAACGCCTCTTTACATTTATACCCTGATGACATGAATTCGTTTCACAAAATATCGGGAAGCCATGAAGATCTACGATCTTCAGGCTACCGATTTACAATGGAACAGTTACAACCATAAGTGAACTTGAATGAAATCGTTGCATTCAGGCCTAAGATGTTACATGCTGTCGCAGCCCATAATAGATTCGAATTGATTGGACTGGGTGGTACTCGGATGCTCTATTGTGACTCAGTCGTAGATGGCCATGTGGAGGAATGCTCAAACTGTTGCAGCGATATGTGGAACCAAAGGCAGTTGGCGCCACATATGCATCTTCTCCAAAGGTTAGCAAGCTACCACACTTGCGGTCTTCTAAAGGCTTCTGGGCTATCTTTATCGAATCAATCAATATTAGCACAACCTTAAAAGATAGAGTGCAAAACCATAAAAAAATCAGGCATTAATGATATAAAAAATAATAGATTATACCTGTAGCTAGGGTTTTCACCCTAGCTTGTGCAAATGAGCACCTACTAAGGAGAAGGGACTCCTTAGTAGCAGTTAAGAAAATACAGTAAATAAAAGACAGTACAATAAAACAGTAAACTACTCTAAGCATGTGCATAAAATAATAGAAAGGTAATAAAAATGGTTTTTTGTATTAAAGATTATACCTCCAATGTGAAGGTTGATGAAGCATTTGCAGCAGTCCAAGAGGGTTGCTCCAAGCTCCAGTGTAGTTCCTTTCTCTTTCTCCAAAGGGTTTTGGAAATGGGCCAAAGGGGCACTCAAGTGTGAAAGTAGCTCAAGGGTGAGCTAGGGTTTCATGAGTGATTTTGGTAGAGTAAGGATACAGATGATTGTGGATATGAAATGAGGAGCCTCCATCACCTATTTATAGGTTTTTAGTGGTGGAGTGCTGGCCCATGGTTTTGGGCACCATATGGTTTAGGTCAGCTGTATAGGGTTTTTGCTTCCTTTTTTCCCTCTTTTTCCTCTTTTTTGTATTTTTTATTCCCTTTTTAGAGGGTTTTTTCTATTTTGGAGGAAATTTGGATTATTTTGGGGGGAAAAGGGGGTTTTTTGGCCTTTTGGAGGCTTTTTAATGGTTTTTTGGCCTTTTGGAGGTTTTTAAATGGGATTTTAAGGTTTTGGAGGCAAATATGGTAGAAAATATGGACAAATGAGTCATGCAATGGGGTAGATGAGGTAGTGAGCACTCTTTGGGTGTTAACAGATTGCCCCTTGATGTGTGAGGGGAGGAGCTCATCGTATGGCCGATAGAAATCATAAGTCTTTTATGGTTTTCATGGGGTGTGGAGAGGAGAAGGAATGAACTAGAGCCCGGAACAACGGTCCCGAACAAACTGCAAAAACTGAAAGTACATGACCTCAATAATGAATGAGGAATAATCTGAACATATGGACAAGGCGGGAATTCCTATGCTTGTATCAAGATATAGAACAACAATAACAATGGGGTCCAAAATATGGGGACCTGAAATATACATGGACTCAAATAATGAATGAGGAAGAATCTCAATATATGGACGAGGTTGGCATACCCATGCTCGTATCAAGATATAAAAAATAACTGTGAGGCCCGAAAAAGGGGTACCTGTAAGATACATAGAGAACCACTGTGTACATCATAAGGGTCCAGAGGGGACACAAATCTGGGACATACTGCTGGGCTGACCATGTCTGAGTTGAAGAACTGATACACTGGAATAACAACAGTGCTGCTGAGTGTGGTACCAGAGGAACTGATGAGCTGCTGGATCATAGTGATGGGGATTCATACCCTCAATGGTACATTGAACTGGAACTGAACTGGGTACTCAATGAAGCATATAACTGGATGGCTTCCGAATAAAATTGCTTACGCAACCCAGACATCCATGGGAGCATATAATTGGGCATTCCCAAGTGACTCACCAATGTGCTAGAGTTAGGGGAAATCTGGGGTCTTCAACCAATAACTGAAGGGACATATACCCTGCACGATTCTCGATGATGTGATCAAGGTGTTGAATTCGAGCATGTGAGAAACAACCACTCAGAGAGGCAATGATGACTCCTCTCACAATGGTCCGTAGGCACTCACCACAGATGGTGATGATTCCAAGGCACAGGGACCTATGGGTCTATCCTCTGGAATAGAGGGGATGTCGTCGACAGAGGGAGACCTGGAACTAGCAAGGCAATGATGTTTCCTTGATAGGAGCATGAGGTGGAGAACCGAAGTATGAGAGTACTGATGGTAGGACTGACATACTGTGGGGGATAACTGGGCAAGTAGAGTGGGTGGACTCAAACTTCCTTTGTTCAGAGTATGATGGCAAGGATGATTGGACATCATATGAAACTGACTGGTGGGAAATGGATCATAGCTGTAATGGATCAAGGGTAGTGAATGGGGTGAGTGATACTCAAGGTGGTGTAAAACGGCAGGAGACTGCAGAATACTCTGAACAAAGGTGACCTGATTGGGGGTGCTGCCGAGATGATCGATCATAGTGCCGAGAGGCACAAGGGGACTTCTTCACGGGTTAAGGAACGAGAAGAAGTGTGTTCAAAATGGTACTGTTGTGTGGATTTATACGAGCCCAGGACAGTTCATGCTTGTGATTGATTTCAATTTTAAGGAGTCTGAAAGCGATAAGAAGACTCTGAAATAATGGAATGGTACTGTCGTGTGGATTTGTACGATCCCAGGACAGTTCATGCTCATGGTTGCTTTCAATTTTAAAGAGTCGGAAAGCGATAAGCAGACTCCATGGGGTTTATTTTTCGTGTGTTAGTCTCCAAGGCCCGAAGAAGCATAAAATGATGCAATGAAGAACTCTTTTAGCCGGTGTGACTAGAGTATTCCTTTTTCGTAATTAGTCTACCAGGTCCGGAAAAAGGTTACACTTATACCATATAGACGCCCTTTCAGGTACTTTAACGAGCATGAAAGGAAGCAAGGTTGCTCGGCGATCTTTTCATTGTTTTAGGAGTCAGAAAAAATCTTAACAGAAACTCCCTAAGTGCCTTTTTCGTAAAGGACTTGTTCGGCCCGTAAAAGGGATAAAATTATACCGAACAAAAGGAATGGTTAGGCAAGGAGGAAGTGCTCAATCAAGGAACATTGATGATGACCAAGAACGAGGGTAGGGGGGAACACTAGTGGTCCTTCTTGTGAGATAATAAATGATGGCAAAATAATGAAATAATTGCAGTATGAAAGGAGTGAATGGCTCATGTAAAAATGTGGAACAATCCGAGGGCAGTCTATGTGGCGCACAAATCGAGACAACAAGGTGTCGAGACACAATGTTGAAATTGTACCTAGTGAGAGCGAGAAATGATCTCAAGCATCATCACGTGCTCGAAAAACTGAATCCGACGATATAAAAAGTGTCAAAAACGAAGAACGACCGAGGTGGCATGCAAACCGAGGCGACGTGGGTCCTTTTGGAAAAAATACCCAAAAAATCTAAGGGTGAGAACGAGAAATGATCTCAAGCATGATCACGAGTGCGGAAAAATGAATCTGACGACATAAAGTATATAAAAAATGGGCTATGGCCGATGTGGCACACAAACTGAGGCGACAAGGTGTCATGTCACGATGTCAATAAAGGTTCTGGTGAGAGCGAGAAATGACCTCAAGCATCATCACAAGCACGAAAATATGAATCCGACGATATAAGGAACATCAGAATCGACGACGGCCGAGGTGGCATGCGAACCGAGGCAACGGGGGACATTTTGGAAAAAATACTTGAAAAATATGAGGGTGAGAGCGAGAAATGATCTCAAGCATCATCATGGGCACAGAAATATGAATCCGGTGGTGCAAATGGTGCAAAAAATGGAGGTCATAAGGACTCCAAAATGGTCAAAGGAAATAACTAGGTTAAAAAATGGTTGCAAATAAAGGTGAGTCCACCAAGCCAAGGATGCAGTGGTGGGGAGAAATGATGACCCGTGGCAGAATACTAGGTGTATCGAATCAAATCATATATACAAGTGACAGGTGACCTCAAAAATGGTTGAGATCACGCATGTGAAAAAGTGAGCAAGGTTAATGACCTGCCCCCATGCTATGCGTATGGGGTTTGTGATTGTGGATCACATATGTGTTGGTTTGAACAATGGGATCATTGAAATATTGAGATAGATGCGATGGGGGAGGTTCAAAATGATTGATCATGCCCCCTATCCCAGGTTTGAGGTAATCTATTATGCCCCCTAACTCAGATGTGTCAATGTGGTGCTCGATGATAGTGAGGTCATGACCAGGCATTTCTGTATAGGACCAGGAAAAGATATCACAGAATCCTTGGAAAAGCTTCTTGTACTCTCCGATCTCATGCTCAGTGCAGGAGGCTCCTAATGTAATGAGTTCATGAGCACCGGCTGGGTCAGAGATATCAATGTGGATGACGGGTGAGATGTTGGCCATGTTACATTCCTCAAAAGCATCGGGAGCGGGGATGGGATCCTTAAACCAGTCGACTTTGGTGGGGAGGAAATATTTGGACTCAACCGCAAATTGGGTGGCTGTGGTGGAGGAGGACTCTTCTGGGAGGAAGTAGGAACGATGGTGCATGTCTTCCTAGGGGTAATCAGGGGCAGTAAGAGCCTCTAGAATCTCCTCATCATTGCGGAAACTTTGAGTTGTCAAATTGGTTGACAAGGGAGTGGTAGTCGAAGAGATCATATAGATGGTATTAATCTCGTCGGATGAGGGTGATACTGGGGGGTGGATCTTCTCAATTGTGGGGGGCACCATCTCAAGGTCCAAATTATTCATCTCGTAGAGAGCTACTCTATAATCTGGGAGATCAGGACAGTGATGTGAGTAATGGCCATAAATACCGCATATTGCACAAGGGTGGTTGGTATGCAATGATTTATCACGAGGCTTAGGGGTTGGATCGAGTTGGACAACTGGGATGTTGGGGTCGTCGTCAAGCATTTGCATGTGTTCCTGTAATGCAGGTAATTGTGGACATTGATGAGTTGGATGTCCTAACTCATCACACAATGAGCATTTGGGAGGAGCACGAAACATGGGGGGGTTTGAATTTTTTGGGTGGGGGTACATCAGTGTATGGTTGTGGGCCTCTGCCCCCAGTGTGCTTGATAAGAGGGGGGGGATTCGTAGATGATGAAGGGGTAGTGACACCGAGAGGTGGTTGATTAGTAGTGGCAATGGGTTGCATCGGTTGTAGGACGACATTTGCTGTCGGCGGGGGAACGGGAGGCGAAATATACCACATGGGTAACCCTAGGGTTAACCCAAGGAGGCAGAGAGTAGCCATAACCAGGGCGCTTACTACTCCCGAGGGAGGGAATAGGAAGGGGATTGTGTGGATGGGTGTAACACCAATGTGACTAAGTACCAACGGTGGTTTGGGTAACAAAGGCGGTTGATTGTTTGGTGTTTGTGTGTTGTGGGAAAGGGTACATAGGTCAGATACTTCAGTCGCGGGTGATGGGGGTGGAATGGATTGGAATGTTGAGGTCATCGGTGTATCTGAGTAAACTCTGGGTCCCACGGAGGAAACAAACGAGGTAATTGCCACCACAAACAGGTTGTTTAACCATGGGGAGAAAAATTTCGAGTGCAGCGGGGGCATTGGGATCGTAATAGGTGAGTTGATTGACCTTGACCACACATCTGTCATGGGGGAACATCATGGTACGAAAAATGGATGAGGCAACCGCTCGCATGGCATACATGTAGCTGCGACCAAGTAAGAGGTTATAATCAAGTTGGGCATTGATGACCTCTATGTCAATGAGCACGGTTTTGCCAGCCAACTGGACAGGGACATTAGCTAAGAGACCTTGGGGTTGAGCCGAACGACCGTCGTAGGCTCGCAACGCAGTGGTGGACTGTTGGAGATTAGGGGATCCCAACTTTTTCCAAACGAATGTGGACATAACGCATGTAGAGGCACCTTCATCAATAATGCACCGATGGATGACAAGATTCCGAACGGAAATAGAAACTTGGAACGCTAAAGTGGAAGGCAGGCATGGTTCGGATTGGTCCAAATCGAAGGCCATCAGTCTTGAATCATTTGGCTCAATAGCACCAATGGCGGAGAGCAAAGTCTTGCGCTGTGAAGGATAGTTCTTTAAGACTTCTAATGCAGACATGGCTACGGGAGACTGGGCTAAGTCAACTATAATGTTGTAATTAGACATAGCGCGAGCATTGGGATTATTGTTGATGTGATGAAGTGGGAAGCGAGGTGCTTTGGAGGCGCCATCTAGTGGAGCCGGAGGTATACGTAACGTCTGATCAGTGGGATGAGCATTAGTGTTTTTGTCCGTGAGAGGGGCTTCAGGGGTGGAGCCATATTGGTTCCGATGGGTTTGGAGGTTGACATCGACGGATGACATCATTAACAAGTGGTGGGTACCTGAGTCTATCATGGGTTGATCAGGAGCGGCATAAGTGATCTGCTGTTGTGGTGGCGCATTTACTTGAGGGGGGGCCAACGGCTGAGTGTTCACTACGCCTTGGGTTGGTAGGGGGTTTTGTAACACCAAGGGTTGATGTTGAGGTGGTGGGGGGTTGGGCGGCGCCTGAGGAGCCGCATGCCCTTGGCAATGGGCATAGACCCCACAAATAGAACAAGGATGGTTTGTTCACAAATTAGGATTTTTGGCCTGCTTGGGAAGCCGATCAGGGTTCTGGTTGGCAGGTGTCGCGTTATTGTTGTTGGGGGGATTGGGGGATTGGCAGGTGTCGCGTTATTGTTGTCTGGAGGGGGGTTGTTCCCATGGTTACGACCTTTGCCACGGTTTTGCTGGCCCTGTTGGCACTGGTTATTTTGGTTCTGCTGCGGATTCTGTTGGGCGTACACTTGCCCTTGGGTAGTAGGTGGGTTCTTGGGTTGTGCAGGTGCGGGAGCAGGCTGCGGGGGATAGTAAGTAGGTGTAGGCGGTGCAGGTGTTGAACCTTGTGGGGGTTGCTAATATGTCTGTGGAACGGGTTGTGAGTGTGCCCTAGGGGCTGCCTGTGGTGGGTAATAAGCAGGTTGGGATTGAGAGGACACAGGAGATGGTGCAGCCTGTGGGTGGAAATATGGCTGAGGTGCGACTGGTGTGTAAGTGGGGGCGACATGGCCAAAGCATTGAGGTGGACACGAGGGTCCGTGGGAATGATAGTGATGTGCCATGGGAGCATATGAATTAGTTGCTCCGGACTGAGATGTAGCCCGCGAAAGGTCGGGGCCATGGCTAGGATGTGCTATGGAAAAGGGTTGGTTATGTGAAGCTATACAGCCAATGATGCCATCTGTGTCATGGGATGCCCCCGACCCATTGTGTCGGGAGGAATCACCGCGAGGGGCGTCAGGTATGATGGAATACAGATAACCCGACTCGGCGTAAATAAGGTCAAATTGTTGGGCTTTGAGGATGGCCTCTTCTTCGGACTGGGGTCGTTCGGATGCCACATCCTTGGCAATGATAGGAAGAAGGGATTTTAGAAACCAATCTAAGAAGATACGGTCATCTAACTTGATTTTGCAGAGGCTGCGGCGTTGACGCCACTCATGAATGCGGTCAGTGATGTGGGTAGTCGTGTTCTGTCTGCAAAACAATAGGATCTCAACTCCCGCATCATAGCGAACATGTAACTGAAAGAACTGCAGGAAAGTCGAGGCAAGGGAAGTAAAGGAGGCATGGGTCCCATGGGGCTGCTCGATGTACCACTTAGCTGCAGAGCCAGTGAGGGTGCACTGTAATAGACGGAGGCGAACAGAGTTGTCCACTATGGAGTTGGAGGAACAACATAGATGGAAGGACATAATATGGTTCTGGGGGTCTTCACCTGCCTTGCCCTCAAAGTTAGGGATGTTGGAGAGGAGCTTGGTGGGCATGTGAGGCTACGCAGGGTCGTGTCAAAGGGGATCATTAGTCAGTCTAGCTAGGTTAGGAAGGTTGAGACTAGCCATGAATGGAAAACTAGTAGAAGGATGTGACATACTAGTGGTTGTGACCATGTTGGGGCCAATGCCCCTAAGTGGAGGAGTTGGGTTTGGGATGTTGTCCCCAAGTGGAGGAACGAAAGTGGTATGGGATGGTCCTACACTGCCTAGGGTAGTGTGAGTCACTAATGGAGTGGGGATAGGTATGCCAGCTACTGGAATGGGTATAATGATGGGAATGGTAGATGTGGGCCCCATCGAGGGCGTACCCAAAGCAGGTGTGGTAGCTGGTGTGGTGGTGGATGCTCCACCAATGGTCCCTACAAAGAAAGGGGTGGAAGTCATGCCAGCCATGGGGCTAGTAGGTGCAGTGTAAGTGGGGTTCTCGGACGCTTCCTTAGAATCAGAGGTAAAATAAGGGGCATCTAGATCGCGTGACGGAGTTCTATGCCGTTGACGAGTGGAGTCAAGTGACAAAGCTCGAGATCTATGATGAGTGGTATCAAGTGATGAAGATCTACATCTATGACGGGTGATGTCAAGTGAACCGTGCTGTGGGGGCTCACCCTGGAGGCGCCGAGAATGTCTCGGGGACTCAATGGTGACAGATGGTGTCAAGTATCTGGGGGTTGTGTTGAGTGAAAAAAAGATCAAAAACCCTAATGCAACCAAGTGTGCAGAAGGAGAGCTCAAAAAATATGGCACTCAGGCCAACAACCAACTCAAAACACTTACTGTAACAGCTGTGCTACAATAAGTGGAGTATCAATAGAAATGGTCAGAATACCAACAAGCATCAGGTTTCCTAGAAAATAAAAATAGTGGACTCGCTAGACCAAAAGGAGGTAAGGGAGCATGCAAACACTTAGCTAAATAGTATTTTGACTCAACTAGACATATCCTCTGCAAGGTGATGAAATCCAAGTTAGACAATATGGATAGTAGAGCCAAGTGGCTAAAGATACCCCCTACTGGGAGGGACACTGGGCAGTCAATCCTAGAAGAAAAGAAAATAAGATACCCCGTTCATGACACATTCGGTTGGGTGAATCTGCCGTTTGGTTATATTGCTGCCATATCCCCATACGGGTGATACACCAAGAACTGCGAAAGGTATCCTTTGGTTACTGAATGGATTGCGGTATTCCACTCAGGCTTCTGGAACCAGTTTGGTGACTTCAACCCTCCTAAGGGAGAGGCCTTCCCGATAAATTGGTTTTAAACTGTGTTAAAAAATACTAGGGGATTTTGGTTCCCTAATGGACAACAACTATGTCTCAAGTGTAAGCAACCGAGGGGTGTTATTTGGATGCCTATCCCCCCGATCCTACCTAACTACAAAAATCCTTATGTGTTCCCCAAGTGGGGTTAGAATGTTGGTTGTGTTAAGTAGTATTTTAGGGCTCACTTGAATTAGGTGACAGAGTGTGTGCATGTGAGATGATCAACCCAAGTAAAAGAGCCACGGGGTGGGAAACTTTCTAAAAAATAACAATGCCGAAATTAAACTTTGAAATGAAATTTTTTCTCTTTTCAATTAAAATGCTGAAATTTTAAAAAATATTCTGTAAATGGAACATAAATAATACTGCAGAAAAAACGCTGTAGGGAAGTATGGCTGCAGTTAGGACAGATGGCTATGCAGGTGTAGAAAATATTGCAGCAAAGTGCTGGTTCAAAACAGTGAAAAAAGTGCAGAAAACAAACCGCGGGTATGTGGCAAATATAAGCGGTTGGACCGTGGGAAACAGGTCGACAGTCGTGGTCAGGTTGCAGGAACTTGGCCGAAAGACGCAATTGGACCGCGGGAAAAGGGCAGAAATGTGTTGATGTATATGTAACTTCGGAATGTATTTCACATATATGTATATTGTATTCCTATAGAGATGTTATTATTCCTCTATACGGAAGTGTCGTTATTTATATTTGATGGGTTATTAGACCACCTTGTTTGGGTTCGGCCCTGTATAATTCATGTGGGTCAAAGGGTTATTAGACCACCCTATTGGGGGTCGGCCATGTGGGTCATAAGGTTATTAGACCACCCTATTGGGGGTCAGCCCAGTCAGCATTATGTTATGTGGTTAAGTTCGAGCCTACATGAGTTAGGTAAAAAGGCAAGTCAAGTCAAGTATAAATAGAGTGCAGGAGGCACTCTATTTGCTCACTCACTTCTCACACATGCACTCAAGGAGGAGTGGCGCACTTATGGAGGAGGAGGATCTGCTGCTAGGTTGTGTCTATCTCTCATGGTTGGTTGTATCATTGCTCTATCTATCTCTGAGGAAGTTATTGGGGTTTTTCACCTTTATGGTTTTCCCCAAGTAAATCTTTGTGTCTCTTGTGTGCTTGCATTATTGTCTCCATGATTGATATGCTGTAGATATGCTGTACATGTTGTTCTCTCAGTTAAGATCCTAGATCAGATTGAAGTAAATTCTGAAAATTTAACATGGTATCAGAGCTAGCCTGAAAGAAGGCATGATATGGCATGTATGACACTTGTTGCACTTACGATGCTAGGGCTTGATATAGCAAAAACCAGTCATCATAGCACTTTCGCTATAAATCCATTTTGGCGAAGTTTTCGGATCTGAAATTGTTACAAGACGGAGCTAAGATCCCCATGTACCTTGTGTCCAAAGGAAAACCTCTAATTCGTTGTACTTTGTGATTTATGATCTGTACAATATAGGGTTTCTGCCTCTTCCATATCTGAGTCAAAATCAGGTGACCTTGGGAAAAAGGTCATAAATTGGGCTAGGAAGCTCCAAATGAAATTTCATAAAAAGTGACAGGCAGTACACAGACTTTACTATCTCATAAAAATTTTTCAGAGGCCGAAGTTTCACCAGTGACACGTGGCACGCCGTACAAGTTCGCTCTCCTGTATTATCCCATAAACAGGTCACGTTGCGACACTTGGCATAACTCTCTCTCAGAAAGTCCAATTGAGGTCATACCTATCAGGATGGAAAGATAACAGGCTGGTATATCTCAGGAAACGTTTTCAGAGGCCTAAGTTCAAACAGTGACACGTGGCACGCCGTACAAGTTCACTCTCCTGTTTTATCCCAAAACAGGTCACGTTGTGACATTTTGCATAACTCTCTCTCAGAAAATCCAATTGAGGTCAGACCTGTCAGGATGGAAAGCTAACAGGTCAGGCTATCTCAGAAAACGTTTTCAGACCATGTGGATCAAAAATTTTGGAGTTACACCAGAAACAATCAGGTACATATTTATGTCAAAACAGAATTATTTTTTGGTACCTTCATTCATGGCTTCCGGAATTTAGGGCTTTGGAGAAAGTTAAAATTTTTGTAATCAGAGACCACGGCTGAATGCTACTCATCAAAATAAAATTTTAGAGACCAAGATCAGAACTTTTGGTTGGGCAGAAGGCCGGGTTTGATCAAACCCTAGTTCGAGACTTTGATCAGAAAAGAGGAAAATTAGGGCTTCTGTAAAAATGGGAATTTTTGAAATCTGTGACCACGGCTGGAAGCTTCTCAGCAAAATAGAAGATTAGAGATTTGGATCAAACCTTTTGATGGGGAAAAAGAGTGGGCTTCATCAAACCCCAGTTTAGGGTCATGTCCAGTGAATCCGAAAGTTTCAAAGGAAAATTTGAGGAGTGAAACTTTGCAGTTTTGAAATTCTAAATATGCTAGCTTGATCAGCTCATCAAGGCGCATATTTTTATCCTTTCGGAAGTTTGAAATTCAAAGATTGAATTTTTGGGGTTTCTCTGACAAACCCATATCCAGCTCCAGGTCCAGTTCTTGCAAATTAAGTGGATTGGGTTAATCCTAGAAGAAGATGGATTGATCATCTGCATGAGTGAAGAAGTTCATGTTTCAGAGGGAGATGAGGCTAAGGCCTTACATAAGAAGATTACAAGCGATCTCGACAGGTATGACTCATCGAGGTATGTTTTGAGATTTGTTCATGATTAAGTTTATGGTATGTTTGTCTTCATGTTATTACAGTTAGTACAATCTTGATTTTAGACTTGTCGTATCACCTTAATAAAATTATGAATGCACGATAGAAGATATTCATTGATTAAGGTTTTGACACTTATGATTGTACTAATGCATTATGGTGTTGTATGAGGTTTATGTTGTCTACTAACATGAAAGGTACACCAAGAAAGACAAATCATGTTCTGGTCCAAGAACATATGGTCATGATAACATGAGGACAAAGATTCATCCATTGTCATGGATCTCATAGAAGATCCATTTACGAGGTATGTATAACTTGGTTTTGTAATGGTTAACATATGAGACATGCAAGTTACTAGCACAAGTCACTGAAGAGAACTAGAAGACATTATGCGGGTATGTTAGACATAAACTAGCTAGCATGCTAATCCAGGTATGTTTTTCCTATATCGAGCTAGAATCCTACCTTAGTTTAGGATCTTATACTGTTGTGTTGTTGATAATGATTATTCATGAAGTTATAGGTTTGAATAATCACAGGTTTTATGCATATTATATCTCTTATCTTGATTGATGATTCAACTAACCTGAAGAGTCATTGGTTTGAGTAATTACAGGTTTAGACATGTTATGTTTCTTATGATTTGACTAACCATAAGAATCCTACATAAACCTTGAATGCTAATGCTTATTATTTTTTTGTTTGAAATGATCATGACTATACATACTTGAGATTATTGTGTTTTAATAGTATACTAATGAATGTATGATTTTATATGAGTTCACAAGGATAACACAATCATGATACTAATAAGCATGCATAGGGACCAAGGATGAATGTAAGTTCAAGGACACGTAATCCAGGAAGCAAAGATCAAGAGGGAGCACACTCCAGTTGTTCCTGCAAGAAAGCAAAGGAACACACTTCAGTAGTTTCTGCAAGGATGCAGATATTCAGAGGGAGTTGACCATCTTTCCACAATAGAAAGGTGTAGAAGAAGCTACTTCAGATTAGGACTCTAGCTGCTCCTGTAAGAAAGCAAAGACTCAGAGGGAGTCCACCCAACGAACAAACAAAGATAAGTATTTTAATTTCTTGCATATTTGTTTGTTTAAATAAAATTGTTCAATGATGTATATGCTCATGTTCCTAGACTTAGGATATGTATTGTGCATATTAGAATAGTTGCATTGATGAACAGTATACTACTAATATACATGGGTAAGTGGCCTATGGCACTGTACAACATTCCATTGCTACTTATCTAGAATGAAACCTCTTTGCTGACATGTTGGGAGTTGTGCACACTCTTAACAATGTTCTGGTAGAGATTGGAAGGCATCTAGAAAGTTATGGGATATGGATAAATGTTGTATTGAAGCATTGGCTAAGATAATTGCATGACTGTATGACATATTTCTTTATGTGTAAGAATTTGTTCTGAAAATTATGAGATGTTTCTAATCATGCAATTTAACCTGTTTTGTAGGAAAGACCGTATATCTTCACCTACAAAAGGACTACAACATTTGTTCCAGCAACAAAGATATATATTGAAAATATTGAAGATATTGAAGTTCCCAGGATCTGAGATGAAGAAATGGAATGCCATGATCCGTCGATCATGAAGAATGATGTTTGGGATGTAGTCCCAAGACCTGAAGGGAAGTTTGTTATGACTTCCATATGGATCTATCAAGATCAAGCATGCTGCAAATGGCAGCATAGAGAAATATGAAAGTGATGAAATAGAAGATACACTAGATGGATTTCAAGACAACTTTCTTGAATAGTTGTATGCGGATAACCTGTTTGTTACAGGTGAAGATAGATTGATTTCCGACATGTAGCGGAAGCTTACTGCCGAGTTCGAGATGAAGAACTTGGGGTTGATGCACTATTTTTTTTTGGCATGGAGGTGTGGCAGAGTGATGGAATCTTCCTTGGACAAGGGAAGTATGCAGTAGAGATCCTGAAGAGGTTCGGGATGATGGACTACAAGGCCATGGCCACACCTATGGCATCAAATCTGAAGCTTCTATGTGATGCTTCATCTGAGCCAGTTGATGTCTCTATGTATCGTCAGATGATTGGGTCCTTGATGTACCTGACGAACACGAGACCAGACATTTGCTTTGCTGTGAACACATTGAGCCAGTTCCTGACGGATCCGAGGAGTGTTCACCTGGTTGTTGTAAAGCATGTTCTGAGGTACCTGAAGGGTACAGTGGATTATGGGCTCAGGTATGAGGCGAATCAAAAGTTTAACCTGCAAGGTTATGTTGATTCAGATTGGGCTGGCAGTGCTGCAGATAGGAAGAGCACATCTGGGTGTTGCTTCAGTATGGGATCAGGTGTGATCTCTTGGTTTAGCAGGAAGTAGTCCTGCGTAGCACTGAGTACAGCTGAGGCAGAGTATGTTGCAGCCTGTTCAGCTAAGTTGTGAGGCAGTATGGCTACGGAAGCTACTGTCTGAGTTATTTGATCTCCCGTTGGAGGCTACTGGTATCTTCTGTGATAACCAGAGTTGTATGAAGCTGTCCGAGAACCCAGTGTTTCATGACAGGTCGAAACACATAGAGATCAAATATCACTATATCAGGGATATGGTGCAGAGAGGAGCTGTGAAGCTCCTGTATGTTGCGACGGACGAGCAGATTGTAGATGTGCTGACGAAGCCACTAGCCAGGGTGAAGTTCGAGTACTTCAGAGAGAGGCTTGGTGTTCTTCAGATCGAGGACACTTCGAGGAATAAGTGATGGACACATTTGCTGAAGCCATTCCAAGCATGTTGGAAGGAGGATCCTTCACATGGCTGTGGATGTAAGCGCTGGATGATGAGCATCAGGATGATGTTCTGGTTTCTACTTGGATATGATCAGTTGGATCATGTTATGTATGTATGTACGCATCATGTGGATGCTGGACATGATCAGTTGGATCATTTTTATGTATGTATGTACGCATCATGTGGATGCTGGATATGATCAGTTGGATCATTTTATGTATGTATGTATGCATCATGTTGGATGCTTGGACCATGTATCTGTATATGTATCAGGTGGATACATTGTATGATCAGGTGGATCATGTATGGTGATATGTATCATGTATTTGTGTTTGTATCAGGTGGATACATTGATGATCAGGAGGATCATGTATGATGATATGTATCAGGTAGATACTTGGTATGCAGCAGGATGTTGCAGTGATGATCAGGATGATCATAGATGATGAGCTTCAGGATGTTGCTCTAGATGACATGCAGTAGGATGTTGTAGTGATGATCAGGATGATCATAGATGACGAGCTTCAGGATGTTGCTCTAGATGACATGCATCAGGATGTTGCAGTGATGATCAGGATGATCATAGATGACGAGCTTCAGGATGTTGCTCCAGATGACATGCAACAGGATGCTGCAGTGATGATCAGGATGATCATGGATACATCAGGATGATGTATGGTGAGTATCAGGTTGATACTCTATGGCCGTGGATCAGTTTGTGTAGATGAGCATGTAATCCGGTGCCCTGGGAGATTTGTAGATGGTCTTTCGAGGTTTTTCCTATGGCATGTAATTCGGTGCCCTGGGACATCTGGCAAATGCTCTTTCGAGGTTTTGCTCTGGGAGGACATGTAATTCGGTGCCCTGGGAGATCTGCAGATAGTCTTTCGAGGTTTTGCCTATGGCATGTAATTCGGTTCCCTGGGATATCTGGCAGATGCTCTTTCGAGGTTTTGTCCTATGGCATGTAATTCGGTTCCCTGGGAGATCCGATAGGTTGGGCTGTGTGCTCGTAATCAGTCCTGGGATGCTCTTGCGAGGTTTTTCCATGACCACATGTAATTCATTTCCCTGGGAGATCCTATAGGTAGAGCTGTGTGCTCGTAACAGCCTGGGATGCTCTTGCGAGGTTTTGTGGTGAGGTCACATGTAATTCGGTGCCCTGGGAGATCCTATAGGTAGAGCTGTGTGCTCGTAACAGCCTGGGATGCTCTTTCGAGGTTTTGTGACGCACGTAATAAGTCCAGAGGATTCCACAGTATGGCCAGTGATGATGAAGACCTGCAGGTGGTGGGCCTACATCCAGTATGAAAAAGGACTGGCTCTGTAGAACTTCCCATGACGAGTAGATTCAGAGATTGATTGAGATAGCAGCAGCAGTGACGATGATGATGACTCGATGACGACTATCCAGTGATGATGATCCAGAGAAGATGACTTGTGCTAGAAGAACTATGCTGAGAAATACCTTCCTAGTTAAGAGGGAGTGTTGATGTATATGTAACTTCGGAATGTATTTCACATATATGTATATTGTATTCCTATAGAGATGTTATTATTCCTCTATACGGAAGTGTCGTTATTTATATTTCATGGGTTATTAGACCACCTTGTTTGGGGTCGGCCCTGTATAAGTCATGTGGGTCAAAGGGTTATTAGACCACCCTATTGGGGGTCGGCCAAGTGGGTCATAAGGTTATTAGACCACCCTATTGGTGGTCAGCCCAGTCAGCATTATGTTATGTGGTTAAGTTCGAGCCTACATGAGTTAGGTAAAAAGGCAAGTCAAGTCAAGTATAAATAGAGTGCAGGAGGCACTCTATTTGCTCACTCACTTCTCACACATGCACTCAAGGAGGAGTGGCGCACTTATGGAGGAGGAGGATCTGCTGCTAGGTTGGTTGTATCATTGCTCTATCTATCTCTGAGGAAGTTATTGGGGTTTTTCACCTTTATGGTTTTCCCTAAGTAAATCTTTGTGTCTCTTGTGTGCTTGCATTATTGTCTCCATGATTGATATGCTGTAGATATGCTGTACATGTTGTTCTCTCAGTTAAGATCCTAGATCAGATTGAAGTAAATTCTGAAAATTTAACAAAATGCGCAGGCGGGTTGCAGGAAAATGGCTGAAAGCCGCAGGCGGGACGCGGGAAAAAGGCTGAAAGGCACAGGTGGGTTGCAGGAAAATGGCTGAAAGCCGCAGGCGGGACGCGGGAAAAAGGCCGAAAGGAGCAGGCGAGTTGTAGGAAAACGGCTGAAAGCCGCAGGCGGGATGTGGGAAAAAGGGTGAAAGACGCAGGTGGGTTGCAGGAAAATGGCTGAAAGCCGCAGACGGCCCGCGGGAAAATGGGTTAATAGCCGCGGTCGGATTGCACGAAACAGGCTGATAGCCGCAGTCAAATCGCAGGTAATAGACTTGAAACCGCTGGTAAATTGCCGGAAATAGTCTGAGAGCCACGGTCGGATCACAGGTAAAAGTCTGAAAGATGTGGTCGGAACACAACTGCGGGGGGGAAAAGACACGGTTTACAGCAACCGAAAGGAAAAAACAGAAAAATATTGCAGAAAATTAAAAACTATAAAACTATAAAACTATAACCAGAAATTCAAAGGAACACAAGGGGAGTCGCCAAAACTGTAGCTAGGGTTTTCACCCTAGCTTGTGCAAATGAGCACCTACTAAGGAGAAGGGACTCCTTAGTAGCAGTTTAGAAAATACAGTAAATAAAAGACAGTACAGTAAAACAGTAAACTACTCTAAGCATGTGCATAAAATAACAGAAAGGTAATAAAAATGGTTTTTTGTATTAAAGATTATACCTCCAATGTGAAGGTTGATGAAGCCTTTGCAGCAGTCCAAGAGGGTTTCTTCAAGCTCCAGTGTTGTTCCTTTCTCTTTCTCCAAAGGGTTTTGGAAATGGGCCAAAGGGGCACTCAAGTGTGAAAGTAGCTCAAGGGTGAGCTAGGGTTTCATGAGTGATTTTGGCAGAGTAAGGATACAGATGATTGTGGATATGAAATGAGGGGCCTCCATCACCTATTTATAGGTTTTTAGTGGTGGAGTGCTGGCCCATGGTTTTGGGCACCATATAGTTTAGGTCAGTTGTATAGGGTTTTTGCTTCCTTTTTTTCCCCTTTTTCCTCTTTTTTGTATTTTTTATTCTCTTTTTAGAGGGTTTTTTCTATTTTGGAGGAATTTTGGATTATTTTGAGGGAAAATGGGGTATTTTGGCCTTTTGGAGGCTTTTTAATGGGATTTTAAGGTTTTGGAGGCAAATATGGTAGGAAATATGGACAAATGAGTCATGCAATGGGGTAGATGAGATAGTGAGCACCTTTTGGGTGTTAACAATACCTGTTTCAATCCATGCTCTGCCTAAGAAGATATCTGCTTAGATTAGGGAATAGTGAGACAAAAAATGGAAAAATGTGTAGTTAAGTGTAGGAAAAAATGGGCTATTTTGGAGCCCAACAAGATCTTGATGCTGTAACCACTCTGCTTCTCCACAAGTGCCTTGAATTGCTAAAAACAACCAAATGCGTTAGATTTGTGTTTTAGAAAATATGCCCATGTTTTTCTTTTGAAATCATCAATAAATGTGAGAAGATAAGTGCATCCTCCCATGGACAGTTTTGCATTGGTCCACAAATATCAGAGTGCACAATTTCAAGTGGTGTGCGAGCTCTGTATGACTTTCCGACTAGAAAAGTCTCTTTGTGTTGTTTGCCAAAAATACAGCCTTCACAAATTCTCTCTGGATTTTCAATCAATGGTAATTTTTTTACCATGTCCTTCATATGCAATAGCTTCAACCCACCAAAATTCAGATGTCCAAATCTGAAGTGCCATAACCAGGATTCATCCTTCATTTCTGTTTGAAATGCTGCTTGCATTTCTTTCCTATCTTTTTCTTCCTTGTCGCAGTGAATTTCTGCTTCTTTACTTTCTGCCTTGAATGCAGCTCCAGAATTTTCATTCTGTCTTTCATGGACAACTTGATTTGTTTTTCCTTTTATGATTGGCCTTATCCTCAAAGGAAACAAGCGATTGCTTATCATCTGTACTTCAACAATTAACTGATTGCTTGGATATATGTCTTTGATCACACAATGCTTTCCTATCATGTGAAATCTGTAACCTTTTTCCATCATCTTTCCAATGCTCATCAAATTATGCTTCAAACCTTGAACATAATAAACATTAGGCATAAATTTCTGCTCCCTCTGTTTGGCTAGAATATCAGCAATACCCTTACCCAAAATAGTGACTTGAATATTATTTCCAAGTGTGACATCAATTTGAATTGATTTATCTAGACTAGAAAATAGATTTAAATTACCATACATATGATTGCTACATCCTGAGTCTAAATACCATATGTCATTTGGACTTTCTTGGACATCATTGCATTCAAGTGGAGATGCATATGCTAAGAACAATGAGCTTTGCGGAGTGTTGTTGTTTCTTGACTGTGTTTGGCCTTGCTTTCCTTGGTCATACTGCTTCTTCTTGCATTCATATTCCAAGTGTCCATACTTCTTATAGTAATGACATTGAATTTTTTATTTATCATACGTTTGTCCACTTGGCTGACTGGGGATCCGATTTTGACCTCTACCAGTGACATGTGCATGGCTACTACTACGACCTCCTCTGAAAGAACTTCGTCCTCTGCCTCTATATTTTGATCTTCTCCTGCCTCTTCCACGACTTATGGATGACTGTGCTGCGAATGCACCTTCTAGTGATGTATCTTAAATGTTGATTCTATGTTCATTATTAAGTAATGAGGCTTGCAACTCATCAATAGTAAATTGGGACAAATCTTTGTTTTCCTCTAGGGTCACTACTAAAGATTCAAATTTTTTTGGAAGAAATCTAAATTTTTTTTCAACAACCCTTTGGTCACCTACATTTTCTCCATGAGACTTTATTTGATTAACCAGACCAATAACATGAGTATAGAATGATTCTACTGGCTCTGTATCTTTCATTGACAGAGATTCAAAATCTCTTCTAAGAATTTGTAGTTTCGCAGTCTTTACCTTGTTTAAACCTTGATAGGAAGTTTCCAGTGTGTCCCACGCTTCCTTTGTTGATGTCGTTGATGCTCCTCTTGATTCATGGATGTATGGATTCATGTGTTGCTTGATGTACGTGGAACAACGCCTTTCCATCTTTCTTCTTCTGTTCCTTTAAGCCATCCTTCTTAGCTTGTGTGAGATTGTTGTATGCTGTCAGATTTGCTGGTTCTACATAGCCATTTTGGACTATTTCCCATACATCTTGACCTCTAAACAAAGCTTTCATAGTTAGAGACCAATATTCATAATTTTTTTTCTGAAAATATTGGAGTTTGCAAATTACAAGAAGTGGAAGCCATCGCTTTTTCCTTTTTGTAAATACAATTTCTACTTTCCGTAAATCTCGCTCTGATACCAGATCAAGGAAAAAGCACACCGCGCAGTCAAAAGAATGAATTGCGCAGTAAATAGATCAACTTTTCTTTTTCTTTGCTTTAGGACTTCGCAACTTCTATCATATACCTTGCGAAGTAAACTTCACAAATTAACTGCGCATTTCAACTTTTTATTGCGCAATTGAACTTCGCATAAATGCGCAGTTATTTAACTTCACGAACTTGACTTCGCAAACTTCTCAATTACTTCGCAAATCCTTTTTACTGCGCGTTACTTCTTAACTTCGCGATCTCACAAACAAACTTGATCTTTGAAATATATTTTGCTAAGACATAAGAAGTAAAACATTTACAATGAAACTTATGCGCAGTTACTCCTTGTAAAATAGAACTTTCACCACGGTGAACTATTTGGAAATATTGATTTCTTTTAGACACAGTAAATGTAAACAACATCTACAGAAGTAAATATGGAGAAGATGCGCGACATGCAATATTTAACATTCTTGAGAATGAATACCTAAAACTATAGACTTGTATATATTACCATAGTAAATTGCGCAATTTTCCTCAATACATGGAGATGAGATTTACTTTGAGTTCTCACTTCTTACAGAGCTTGGGCTCTTCATACACTTCATGAATCTTCTCTTCTTTTCTTCTTCCCTCACACATCTCTCTCTGATCTTCAATTAACTTCTTCTATATATATGAATTGCATAACCATCGACTAAAGATCGTTTCAACTTGAAGCTACACTGATACATTTAAGACTGTAATAAATTTCTACCTAAGAATTCTTGATATGCAGAATACTAATGCGGTTACATAAATATTAACTTGACATGCACCAGATTGGCTGCAAACTGACTGACTGTCTGGCACTGCAGACTGACAAAAAGACTGAGTGACTTACTGACAGAGCAGGTGCAGACTAGATACGCTATCAGCTCTTAATTACATTTCTCCAACAACTCTTTTATTTTCAAGATCATTTCAATTCCAGATAATGCAAGGAATTAAACAGAGGCTCATATTTATGGGGGGAATGCACTATCTTTTTCTTTTAAAATACATATTTGGAGAATGCCAACAATTGGCAGGGATAGGGATAAAACTTGATAATAGGGTTTTTACGACACGTGGTGTGAATGACTAAAAAAAGGATGAGGATATTTGCTTTATGATAATGGGTCCTCATTAATTTTCATGATGCCTATAAGGGAGCCTTCAAAAGGGCCTTTCTTTTGACATTTTTATTTAAATACACACACAAGAGTGAAGCCATTAATTTTTTGGGTTAGGGATTAGGGATTTTAAAGGAGTAAAAAGGGATATTTAAAAAGGGATTTTCCTTTTTTGTTAAGGGATAGGAAGGGGCATAATGAATGTGTATTAATAAAAAAAGGTATGGTATAGAGAATTTAAGGGAAAAAGAGGTAATAAGTGGTCACGATTTTCATAAAGGAGGACAATGACGATTTTTTGCAAAGAGGCACTTGGAGGAATAAATTTGACTTTTAGATGTTAGGTGTGATGAGAAGACTAGTAGATGGGTGCAATTAAAAATTTAATCAATAGATGTGAAATTGACGAATTTTAACTGACATGATGCAAATAATTCTAACTTATTGAAACTTCAACATAGTGCCAAAAGGGTCAAACAAATAGAGAATTTAGAAAACAAAATATGAGTGTGATTAATGTGATGAACTTAACGAAATGAATCGACATGATAACGAAAAGACCCAAATGTTTTCGCTGCTTGATGCATTATTCACTAGAGAGAGATTACTTCAATGCAAGGATAATTTTAAGGGCGAAATTTAGCCCATGGGATATTTTTCCATGTTCTTTTCCAAAAAAATATTCGCCAATTTGCATTTTTTGAAGCCCCATCTTGCCCCATTTTGATGGGGTCAACTTTTTTCAAGAATTGTAGTAAGATTCACCAAGGTTTATACACTTTTAAATGAGTATGGGTCCTTAAAATTATCCCTGCTTCAATGGGCTTCACAATGTGAATTTCACTCGCAAAATAGTGGAATTGGTGTCTTATTTATATGATGCAAAATATGTATTGGTTCTCTTGAACAACTAGATAGCATGAGATAGGTTGCAGTTAAGAAGAATTCAAAAACAAGATCAGTTTCCTTGTACATGAGCGAGGTTAGATATGTACAACAAACCCTGGATCCCACGATATTGTTGTGATAGTCAACACAAGTAATACTGCGACCACAAAAACATATGTCTCCCCCCTCCTCTTGAGTTTATACATGGGGAGATGTGGGTTGGCCTAAAAGTTTAGATGCTCACCTTTTCAATGAGTTAATCGGGTGCTATTTCAAATGGGGACAACTTCATGTATGCTCTCCATAGTAGAAGGCAGTTAATCATATTAAAAAGAGCCAACATTGGGGTGTGATTGCCTTCACTGTGTCGAATATTTATCTGAGAACAACAGTGGGACCTGATGAGAATGTTGTGCTTTGTATAGCTATCCTACTGCGTTGATAACTTCTCGATTGTGTGTCAACTCATGCCACCTATGTTTATTTCCTGACTGTCAATAGCCTGGGTGGATGGCCATGCCTGATGGGTCTCCTTTTGCTTGTAGTTTGCTCACTTTGAATTTCCCATTTGTTTGTTTTGGGCCTGCATCTACTTTGCTATAGGTTGGTGCGTTCCATTTGCTTGGATTGAACATTCAATCGGCCTCAGTACGAATGCATTATGTGTGTTTCATATCTAGTGTATCATTGGAACTTGAATTGTCACTGCCTACATTTTTTATCATTCATTATGCATCCTCTCTGACATTTCCATAACATTCAATGTTTCTCCTTGCTGCCAAACATTCTTCATGTTGCGATCCAAATTCCAACATTCTCACTTTCTTCTGCCATATGCCCTCAACGACTCTTGTTTTTTTATATGTTCCCTCTGCATATGCGATAGGCCATGTGGATGCATTTAGGGTTTATCTGAAGCGTTTTTTTTGTGTGTTCTCTGTGTTATCATTCTCTGTCGCCTAGATTTTGTGTATGATTGTTATGTTCGCTGTGGCTTCACAGTCTTGTGATCAACATATATCCTCTCTATGTTTTCCACTTTGGATTTTGCAGCATGCTGTTTGTTGGGTTCGGGTGGAATTTTTTAATATTATGTGCATATCCTCCATGTGGCAGTTGAATCTTAGCTTGGGCATGCCTGCGGATGCCTGTTCAATGTGCAATCCCATTATTGCTCAACGATATCAACTGGGTATCCTCTACACTTCTGCTATCGCTCTGTTCTCACTATATGCATTGTCCATTTTTAAAATCATTGTCGTTTTTCCCTCTGTTAGTTGGCATTATGGTTTCATCCCTTCACATGGTTGGAGTCTATCCATTGGTCTGTTATGTGTCTACATGGATAAATATTTCATCTTCCAAGTGTAACCTCTTTGCTGTACATGCCGTGGTTGAGTATCAATTTTATTTTGTGTGTCCAATCATGCCAAGCTCTTCCACGTTTGCATGTGCCCTGACGATGGCTATTTGTTTACCATGCCTTCATGCCATTGGATGTCGTGTGGTGCGCATTACCAGCTCTCTTCCCACATATGCCCTCCTCTCTACATTTACTGTGTTGCGCCGGTCTACATGGTATTTTGCCTTCTCCTTCAAAAGGGCCTTTCTTTTGATGCATGTTCACTGTGCAAGCGCATTATTTCTCATGAGTTCTATATGCAGAGGATTCTCAGCTGGGTATCCTTTACGTTTCTGCCATCGTTCTGTTCTCACCATGTGTATTGTCCATTTTTTAAATCATTGTTATTTTTCCCTCTGCCATTTGGCATTAGGGTTTCGACCCTTCACATGGTTGGCATGTATCCATTAGTCTGTAATGTGTCTAAGTGAATAAACATGTCATCTGCAAAGTGTAAGCTCTTTGTTGTACATGTCTTTGTTGCGTATCAATTTTATTTTGTGTGTCCAGTCGTGCCAAGCTCTTCCACGTTAGCTCTTCATCTACCACGCTTTCATGCCATTGGATGTTGTGTGGTGTGCATTACCAGCTCTCTTCCCACGTATGCCCTCCTCTCCACATTTACTGTGTTGTTGTATGCTTGGTATTTTGCCTCTCCTCTGGTGTTGATTATTCTTCACTTGTTCCGTTGGTGTAATGTGCCATGGATCCCTCACATCTGCACATGAAAATAGGGTTTTTACGACACTTTTTTTTTTTCCATCAGAAAAAAATCGTACTATTGCTATTCCATTGAATCAAATAGTACAAAGATAGTGAGAATATCATAGATACAAGATATCCAGACCGGAACTTGTTCTCAAAAAGATCATCAGCTTAGCTGCTATACATAATTATAATCGCCCATCAAAAGGAATTTACAAACAAAACTGTTCGTCATCCCAACAGTACAAAATAACTTAAAAGAAATATAAGTTACCCCTGTCAAGCAGACATGCATCCATCCATTCTTCCCAGAAAAGAAAACCTTCAGGACCAGCAAAGGCATCTTTTGAAAGTTGATCAGCTTGAGAATTGTGTGACCTGAAAATATGTTCGAAAGAAATCTGGTCCTGCTTTGCAATCTCCTGACAAGTTCGAACACACCAATTTTTTAGATCAATAACATTGAGATTGTATTCATTTGAGGCCCATTTTATTGTTACTCGGGAGTCCCCAAAGACATTGAGATTAACCAGACCAAAGGAATTTGCCACCTTTAGAACAGCCCAAAGTGCCAATAACTCTGCTTTCATATTGGTACCTCTGCCACCATTAAGACGAAGAGAAAAGTAATGGTTTTCATTGATATAGATGACCCCACCAGTTGCACACATACCATCCTGAGCAGCCCCGTCAAAGAATAAAATCGGCTGCGAAACCACAAAGGAAAAAGAACTTTCACTCACAACTTTCTTACCATGTTCCACCTCAGGATAAGTCTGTAACAAATAACAAACAGACTTCACACACTACACAGCATTAGGCTTCTTATTCTGAAAAATCACTTCATTCCTTGTAAACCAGATGATCCAAGATATAAAAATAGGAAGGAAGAGTGGTTTTTTGTTATCCCTAACCCAATTGAGCAGACCAGTGCCAAAGTCCAAATCATCCCAAACAAACAGCAAATTGAGATCTTTACAACACAGTGACCAAATTTCTTGCAAAAACGAGCACTTCACAAAAAGATGACCAGCAGATTCATAACTTAAATTACATAAACAACACCAGCCAGGACCAATCCAACCACGTTTAAGTAAATTATCCCATGTCTTAAGACTGCCATTGAGAGCATGCCAAAGGAAACATTTCACCTTCAAGGGGATAGACCAATTCCAGATTTTCGAATACCACCACTAACTAGGATAAATACAATGAACCTGAATAATCCTGTCATAAGCAGAATTTGCAGATACAGAACCTTCTTTTGGATTACCCACCCAAATTAAATTATCAGGGGTCCCCGATAGAGCAATACTAGCCGATCTCAAAGCCAGAATAAAAAGTTCCCATTCCAGCGTGTGATCCGGGATCTCCCACTCTAATGCACTTAACCAACCATTACCAGAAAGATGAAACAGATCAGTATCATGAACATCATTTAAGGTTTTATACCCCATAAAATTTAACCGAGATACCAGACTATCTGACAGTCTGAAACTTTCCTCCATACCAAGCACAGGATCCACCCCGATTAGAATATTGCAACCATTACCTACCTGCCAGCAAATATCTTTGGCAATCCATTCATATACTTTAAGAAAACCTCTCCAAGCTGGAGACAGTAAGCCACAGATCCTCTTGGGCTTCGTCAACCAACTGATAAAATTAGATTTAATATATTTGAGATGGAGAACCTTCGACCAAAGAGAATTACTGAATAAACCACGCCATAAACTCTTCAATCTAAGAGCTTTGCTGAAAACATTAATATCTTTAATACCCCACCCACCAAACTTCACCGACCGAGCAAGAACCTTCCATTTAACCATCACCAGATTTGTGCCATCACTTTTACTAGACCAGAGAAAATTGAAAATAAGCCTCCTGAGCCTATTAAGAATGTAGACCGGAATCTCTAAAAGAGATAACAAGAAAACCGGAATATTAGAACGTACTGCTTTAACTAATACAAGTCTGCCACCCATTGAGAGCAACCGGAAAGTCCAGTGATCAATTCTCTGTTCAAACTTACTAATAATCTAACGCCAATCATTTGCTTTATAAGAATTAGGTTTTAAAATAAAACCTAAATATTTCAAGCCATCAACCAAATCAAGAAAACTATATGGTAGGATGGATTCAATTTCACCTCTTCTTCCAGCATCCACATTATGTTGATAAAAACATGACTTAGAAATGCTAACCTTCATCCCAGAAACCTTGCAGAAGAAATTAATGATATTTGAGAAAACCTTCCATTCTGTGACAGAGTCAATGCCAGCAAGGAGGACATCATCAACAAAAAGGAGATGCGGCAGGAAGCAACCATCACCCATCTTGATACCTTTAATCAATCCCATTTCTTTGGCTTGTTCAACGAGCCTACTGAGACTATCAATGATCAGGAGAAATAGAAGGGGTGACAGAGGACAACCCTGCCTAATCCCTCTAGAGCACTGAAAAAAAGAGGTGGGATTACCATTTACCAAAACAGCAATACATGGCGTTGAAACACAAGCCATTATCCAATTTATCACAAGAGGAGGAGTACCTATTTGAATCAGAATCAACCTGAGGAATGACCAATTGACACGATCATAGGCTTTTTCTAAATCCATCTTTAAAATAAGAGCCTTCAACTTCTTAGATTTGATAGTGTGAAGCAGTTCCTGGGTAAGACCAATCGAATCATGAATTTGCCTATCCTTTAAGAACCCAAACTGTTCTGGAGTTATAACAGTAGAAAGAACATCCTTCAATCTCTGAGCAATAATTTTGGAAACAAGTTTATAGATGAGATTACAGAGAGCAATGGGCCGATACTCCCCAAATGAAATAGGTTTGTTACTTTTAGGAATTAAGGTAAGGAATGTGGAATTTAAAGCTCCAGAAATGAACCCATGAACCCTAGTAAATTCCACAAGACGTTGAATGTCTTTCCCCATAATATCAAAGAAATGCACATAAAATTCCATTGGCCATCCATCAGGACCAGGGCTTTTGTCCCTGGCAAAATTTTTTAAGGTGTGCTCAATTTCATCTAAAGAAACCTCCTTCCCCAATGCCTCAGCTTCGCTTTCATCAAAACATCTAGGATAGAGTTTTGCCAATCTGATTTGGTCCAAAAGATCACAGCCACCTTCCTCTTTGTAAATATTGCCAAAAAACCTCACAGCTTTCAGAGCTCAAAGAGTCCAAACCCTTTAAAGAGTTTCCATTATCATCATTGATATCCCATATCAGTTTCAAATTCCTCCTTGCAGATGCAAAAGCATGAAAAAATTTTGTATTCCTGTCCCCATGACTGATCCACACCGCTCTGCTCTTCAATCTCCACTCCCTTTCTTCCATCAAAAGGATATCCTCGTTTTTTTTCTCATATAACTTCAGAACTTCAAATTCACCCTGATTTAAAGAACCATCAAAATTTTGCATACAAGCATTTTGAATACTGTATTCCAAATTCTTCAGTTCAGCAGCATCAGTCTTCTTTCTAACCTTAATCCAAGTAATAACTTCTTCTTTGAGCTTCAACATTTTATGACAGAATTAATCAACAGGGTTTAAATTCTCAACATCCGAATTTAACCATAAATATTTCACCATCTCACAAAAATCATTCTCCAAAAGCCAAGAACTATTAAACTTGAACGGGTAACCAACCTTTTGACCATAATCTTCAAACTGAAAAAAATAGGCCAGTGATCAGAGAATTTCACCTCATGAACCCAAGTACGAGACTTCTGGATGATACTTAAAAAAAAATACTTCACCAAAAAACGATCTAGTCTCTTATGAACACCTGCATCCCCCTGCCTATCGTTTGTCCAGGTTGGAATTAATTTAGTTGGAACCATATCCACCAGGTCAAACCGACCTAGATAATCCATAAAGTAATCCGCCAACGGATCCAATCTAGCCCCAGAACCCCATATCTCAGAGGCAGATTTAGTAAAATTCAAATCACCAACAATCACTAAATGAGATAAGTTAAGAACCCCAGAGGTAGCCAAAGCATCCCAGAAAGTCCTACGACCATCATAAGGAGCATAACAATTGAGGACATGAAACTGAATGTTCAACACTAAACATATTCCTTTCATCAGAAGACCCCACGGAGTGGAAAAGACTTTGAAGGCAAACAGAGAAGGGTTCCAAGCCACCACCAGTCCACCAGAAAGACCATTGGAACAACAAGCCGCAACTTCCCATCTAGGAAGAAGGTCACCTAACTTAGTGACCGCCACCGAACTTAAACACATAGTTTCCTGAAGTAACACAACACCTGGACAAATAGCTGCAAATAGTTTGGAGAAGGCCTTTGCCCTAGCAACCTTCCCGAACCCCCGAATATTCAAGGATAAAATGGACATTACGAACCAGAGGCACAGGGTATCTTCGCTCTAAGACCCTCATCAGACGAATTAATAGAAACCCCAGACATCAACAATCCAGCCTCCCGAGGAAGGATAGAATCAACACTATCAGAAGCCCGACACCCCTCTTTTTTCTTTTTACCCCTACGAATGGTAACATTCTGAAATTTAACAGCATGTAGCGGAAGAGCATCAGAACCGGCAAGAGGAGATTTGGAGAAGGAAGGAACCAGGGTAAGGGTTTTTAAAACCCCATCAACTTTTAGTTCACAATTTCCACCAATCCCAGACTTGTCAAGAACATGTAAGAAAGATTCCGTAGCCTTGTGCCTCACAGAATCGAAACTCTTTGCAGAAGGGGACAAAGTCATAACAGAACCCCGAGCCACATCACAAAAACCAAGATTCCCAGAATTATCCAAACCCTCATCAACCCTAACCCCAACAAAGGCTAATTCAGAGGAAAGATTGCGAACAACAGAAGGTTTCACCAGATCAGTAGACAAAGGAAGACTCCTGACAGAGGGCACATGAAGACCATGTCTCAAAATGGCATCCCCAGAAGCAATACGAGCATCTAAATTCTTCTCCGTAACTTCCAACAAAGCAATATCTTCCTTTGAAACTTCAGAATACACAGCATCAGGAATAGGAACAGACTTACCAGGTTCAATAGAGAGAGTACACAGGTCCAAAGTGCCATTCAATTCCGACCCAGTCTTCAAAATATTAGGGCATTTTGCAAAAATTTGCCCAATTTCCTTGCACATGAAACAACGGAATGGAATTCTGAAAAAGTTGAGCATTTGCTTCTAGCATCTACGTCCCCAAACAACCTCAACTTTTGCCAGGAGACCAACATCCATATCAATTTCCACCATTACCTTGGCGTATCTTCTATCCATACCAAACAGGGATTTTCTATCAATACGAATGAAACGCCCAACCGAGTTTTCCAAGCCGACAACAATCTCCTCCGTCCAAAGTTCTATCGGCAACCCTGGAATCAACATCCAAAGGTGCCGAAATCTCTGCTTCTCCGTTAAAGGATCGAAGGCAATATGCCAGCGTTTCAAAATGATAGAGCCTTCTTTGAAAAGCCAGGTACCCTCTAAAACCCTGTAATCATGGCAGCATCCGGAAAGACGAAAAGTATCCAGCGGTTCATCAGTAAATTGACCCTTGGAGCCATACCAGAAACCGACACCCAGTTAACCCTAACCCATTCCAGAATCTCGTCTTTCGAACCGGATGTAAATTCTGGATGCCCAACTAGAGCACGTTCAGCAAGCATTGCAACCCTATCAAGATTTGCGTCTTCAGCAATCACAAATCGGGAGAGTGAAGACCTTGCTTTGTGAGCTTTCAGCCTGCGTCGAACCCTCGCCTTAGCTCCATAGAAGTTAGGGTTTCCATACACCAACGAGTGCAGCACCGACGACACCGGCACACCACAACGATTGTCCACAGGAGGAAAAGAATCTGCCCCACGATGGTGATGCGGAGAGGCCATAAGGACCCAAGACCGGATCAATAGGTAAAACCCACACCTGTCCCTCGCAAAACGAAAAATGACGGGACCCTCAGACACCTGGATCCCACTACCTCCACAGCACAACCCAGACAACTAACCCTAGTTACAGTGAACCACAAATGAAAGAAGATTAACCCGTAAAGACTACTCCCAAAAAGACCTAGGGAATAAGCCCAGAAGGGCTTACCACCAGCAAGACTACCAGGTATAGAAAACCCAAATTCCATCATCCCGGAACTGCAAAAACCTCACAGCTCTCACCCACAAAACCCTTGCAACCTCCATCGTCCAACACCATCCTCTCTCACTTTACGACACTTTGTGTGTGTGAGGCACCTGCAACAATTAATTAACAAGAACACGCGAAATAGCAGAAATGACAGAACTCAGAATCACTTTTGTATTGATCACAGGCCACTTCGAGGGGGCAACCTCCTTTGAGCAAGCTCAATACAAATAACTTCACGGTGCCTTCATAGGTCTCAACACACACTTATATACTAATTCTAGGCGCCAATACTATGGGTCGAAACCATGGGCTGTTACAAACTATGGATCAACAATACTACGGGCGACTTACAAAGCATATGCGCCAACAACAATAACACAAACTATTGATCACAAATACTACGGGACGACTTACAAAGCATATGCGTCCAACAACAACATACTAACAAAGTAAAGATATGGGTTCCTAACATCCCCTCCCCCTTAAAAAAAGCTTTGTCCTCAAAGCTTCAGATGTGGAAATTGTTGTTGAATCTGAAGGAGTGGTTCCCATGTAGCATCCTCTGGTTGCATGCCGTGCCACTGAATTAAGACCTCTGTGATAGAGCGAGAGCGAAGCTGACGTGTGCGCCGATTGAGGATGGCCTCTAGCTCCAAAAGGATGGATCCTTCATTATCCAGTTCGGGTAAAATCGTTTGGCCGCTGATGTTGGTGCCAAGAACTTTCTTCAAACAAGAGACATGAAAGACTGGATGAATGCGGGAAGAAGGAGGAAGTTCCAATTTATAAGCAACGGACCCAATCTTCTGAAGAATCCGATATGGCCCATAGAACTTTGGAGCAAGCTTATGACGCCCTTTGAGTTTCAAGGAGGATTGTTTGTACGGCTGGAGACGAAGAAAAACCATATCGCCGACTTGAAAAGTGCGCTCTGAACGGTGCTGATCCGCTTGTTGCTTCATGCGATTTCTTGCCATGTGAAGATTGTCCCGCAAAATGCGAAGAATCTGATCGCGGTTGCGAAGGACCGTGTCAACTTCCTGAACTGGTGAACTGGTGGGGGTGTATGGAAGAAGAGCTGGAGGTGCTTGACCATAGACTGCTTCATATGGGGTCATTTGAGAGGCAGTGTGGTAAGAGGTATTGTACCACCATTCAGCAAGAGGGAGCCACTTTGCCCACTGATGTTGTTGTTCTGAGGTGAAGCAACGAAGATAAGTTTCCAAGCATTTATTGACAATTTCAGTCTGACCATCTGTTTGTGGGTGATACCCTGAACTCATCTTCAGTTTGGTGCCAGTGTGGCGAAATAGTTCTGTCCAAAAATGACTAGTGAAAGTCGCATCACGATCCGAGACAATGGAAGAAGGGATGCCATGAAGATGAAAGATCTGGTCCATAAAAATTTGAGCAACTGAGGAGGCTGTATAGGGATGACTGAGAGCACAAAAATGACTATATTTGGAGAGGCGATCAACCACAACGAGAATCACTGTCTTCCCGCCAAATTTAGGGAGCCCTTCAATGAAATCCATAGAAATATCTGTCCAAATCCGTGTAGGTATGGGTAGGGGTTCAAGCAATCCTAGAACGAGTGTTGTTTCCCCCTTATTGCGCTGGCAGGTATCACATTCGGCCACCATCTGTTGAATTGTCCTTTTCATGCCCTGCCAAAAGAAGTTACGTCGTGCTCGTTCATATGTTTTGAGGAACCCAGAGTGCCCGGCCGATGGAGAAGCATGGAGTTCATAAAAGACAGCCTGTTGAAGATCTGTGCTCTGGGGAAGCACCAGACGACCCTTGTATCGCAGAGAAGCACCATCCCAAGAGTAATGTGGTACAGCAGAAGGGTTGTTGGTCAAGCGTTGGATGATCTGAGATAAGGAAGAGTCATTGACATAACCCTGTTGAACAGATTGCAACCAATTTGGAACAGGCATAGAAATAGCTGAAAGAGAACCTTGGGCACCAAATGTGCGAGAAAGAGCATCTGCCACGATATTGTCTTTACCCTTCTTGTAAGTGATCTCATAGTCATAACCCATGAGTTTGCTAACCCATTTCTGTTGTGCCGGGGAGGAGACACGCTGGTCCAAGAAATATTTCAGACTCTGGTGATCAGTCTTGATGCAGAAATGATTCCCTAATAGGTATGGACGCCACTTCTGTACTGCATGCAAAATAGCCATCATTTCCTTCTCATAGGTAGAGGCCGCTAAATTCTTACCTGAAAGGGCTTTGCTGGTGAACGCAATGGGGTGTTCATCTTGAAGGAGAACAGCACCAAGTCCATTGCCGCAAGCATCACTCTCAATAGTGAAGGGCTTGGAAAAATCGGGCATAGCTAGCATAGGTGTAGTGCACATAGCTTGTTTGAGTTTGTCAAATGCACACTGAGCAGCAGGTGTCCATGTAAAAGCATCATTTTTCAACAAAGCGGTTAATGGAGCTGCAATCTTCCCATAATCCTTGACAAACTTGTGGTAGTAGCCAGTCAACCCCAAAAAACCACGAAGGCTCTTGAGTGTCTGAGGACATGGCCAATTGTTCATGGCGTCGATTTTGGCAGGATCCACGCGAACCCCTTGTGCTGAGATAATGTGCCCGAGATACTCAACTTCCTTTTGTCCAAAAACACATTTAGACTGCTTGGCATGGAGATGATGGTCAGAGAAAAGTTGCATGACAAGATCCAAATGCTGGAGATGTTCATCCCATGTTTTAATATAGATGAGGATATCATCAAAGAATACCAGAATGAATTTTCGCAAGTAGGGTCGAAATATTTTATTCATTAAGGCCTGGAATGTGGAAGGAGCATTAGTGAGGCCAAAGGGCATGACCAAAAACTCATAATGGCCATCATGTGTGCGGAAAGCTGTTTTAGGAATATCATCCTCATGAACCCGAATTTGATGATACCCAGAACGAAGATCCAACTTGGAGAAAAAGTGAGCCCCATGAAGCTCGTCAAGAAGTTCATCAACAACAGGAATTGGAAACTTATCCTTGATGGTGAGGTGATTAAGTGCTCGGAAGTCAATGCAGAGGCGCCATGACCCATCTTTTTTGCGGACGAGAATAACTGGAGAAGAAAAGGAACTAGTGCTTGGGCGAATAATACCTTGCTTCAATAAGTGTCGAACGAGCATTTCAATCTCCGTTTTTTGGTGGAATGGGTAGCGATAGGGCCGGATGTTGGGAGGAGCGCTGCCAGGAAGGAGCTGAATACGATGGTCTTCTGGTCTGGAAGGTGGTAATCCCACTGGTTCAGCAAAGACACCTGTATATCGATCCAGAATTTGTTGTAGATCCCAAGGAGTAGTGGAGACCGCTGATGGTTGCATCTGGATGGAATGGATCTGAGCGATGACACCATGTGAATTCTTCTTGAGGATTTTTTCCATGCGATGTGAACTGATGATGCTGAGAGAACCTGGTTGTAATCCTGTCAATGTGTGTTTGTGTCCATTGAGGGAAAACTGCATCCAAAGTTCGGCAAAATCCCATAAGATAGGGCCGAGTGTGCGTAGCCATTGAGCGCCCAAAACCACATCACATCCGCCTAAGGGCAAGGAAAACATGTCAGAGCGCAAGGTATAATCTCCCATAGAGATACGCACATTTCGACACTTCCCTTTGCAAGGTAAGGTACCCCCATTGGCAACCATGACTTCAAAGTTGGAGCAAGGATGGATAAAACAATCAGCTTGTTTGGCAATCCGAGGGTCAATGAAATTATGAGTGCTACCAGAATCAATGAGGATTGTAAGAGGAAGCTTCTTGAAGTAACCCCTGACCCGCATTGTTTGGGGGGTGGTGACTCCAGCTAAAGCATGGAGAGATATCTCTGGCTGGTCATCCTGAGACGGAGGGTCAATAGGCGGTTCCTAAATGTCGACCGGAGCATCCAGTGTTTCTGGATTTTCGTCACCCATTTCAGAGGCAGGTGGAGACTCCACATCCAGGAGATAGAGCTTTTGCTGGACACATCTATGCCCCCGAGTGAATTTCTCATCACAATTATAGAAAAGACCCTTTTCTCTGCGTGCTTGCATCTCTGTTTCCGACAAACGCTTGATAGGAGTCGGTCGAGGAGCCTGCGGTATAGGAGGTCGCTGAGACCCCATATTTCTGAAGGGAACAAAAGTGGGCTTGGAGCGTTGTTGGGCTGCAATCTTGTCTTCTGCCAATTTAGCCAACCCGAGTGCTTCCATCATTGTGTTGGGGCAGAACATTTTGACCTCGGAGCGGATGGCATCCTTTAGACCACTGATAAAACAACTCCGGTAAAATTCATCAGACAATCCTTCGGTGTGGTTGGCTAGATTCTCAAATTCGGTTTGATACTCTCTCACAGTGCCAGTTTGGCGAAGTTTAGTGAGGGCTCCTGTGAAGTCATGAAAAGCACTAGGACCAAATCGTTGCAGAAGGAGCTGGCAAAAGTTTGGCCAGTTGGGCTCTGGATGAGCCTTGATGTACCAACGGTGCCATTGAAGAGCTTCCTGTTCCAAATGAAAGGATGCCAACGGAACTTTGTTGACATCAAACGTATTATGCAGACTGAAATATTGTTTTGCACGATAGATCCATCCAGTTGGATCGGTACCATTGAAGCGAGGAAAATCAAGCTTCGGACCACGGAAATTGCTGGAAGAAGAGAACCCATTGTCTACTGAAGACTCGGACTGCCGTTTGTTGTTCATAGCTGAATGTTCAAGATGGAGACCAAGAAATTTTTTATCCAGATCCTGGAGTTTGGCTTGGATGGCTGCAAGGGCTTCCTCCATGGTTTTTGCTCCTGCACGGGTGACAACCATAACCAGGGATTTTTTTTTTTTTTTTTTGACTGGGTAGGAAAACAAAAACAGGAACTACTTCAGTAAAGGAAAATTTGGATTTGGGAAAAAATCAGAAGGGTAATTGGGGTTTGACTCATTTTTTGGACACTGTTGGATAGACAGGGAAGCAAAAATGAGGATTTCAGCAGCGGGATGAAAGGATGGGAAAATTTGGCAGAAGGGAACAAAGAAGCAGAATTCAGAAAGGAACTCTGTGGTAAAAATTGAAGGTGATTGGGTGAAATATGAGGAAGTTATGGCAAACCCTAAAAATAGACAAATGTGGGATTTCGGGCTGTAGAAAAGGGAATTGAGGATAGGGTCCTCAGGGATGAAATATGCAGAATGGAATGATAGGGGTTCCCTGAAATTTTCAAGGAAAACAGAGGTAAAACAAGGGAGATATGGAGAAAAAACAGAAATATCAGACTGGAGCGCTGCGGCTCGGTGTTTTTTTTTTTTTTACAGACTGGAGCGGCTACGGCTCTGCTTGCAGAATGGGATTTCCGGTTCGAAGGATTCTGGAACAACGCCGAACGGCTGGATCTGGAACGGTTCGCAAAATGAATCTGAAACGGCGCAGCAGTGATCGACAATAGTTCAACTGAAAGTAGATATGGACCCCAGGTATGTGCGGCTTCCTAACAGTTCAGGGTTTTCACTCGGCCACCAATGCTGTCTGACGGCTTGCGTATTGGGGCAGTATCCCTCACTCCACGGCTCAGGTAAAACTGATAACCGCTTTGCCACAAACGACAGCTCTTGGTTTACCTCACGGGTGGGAACTAGTCAATCAGGTAGGGGTCGTTGCCCTTTTCGCCGGCAGGTCCTCTCAATGGGCCAGCTACTTTGGGGTTCCTGTGGTACTCCTCACAATGAGTTTTAGGGCTTATGCCCAAGTACTTCCCACAGTTAAGCGGATAGGGATTATTCCCAAATCCGAACCTGCAACAGATGTGAAAAAAAATTTTGGCAGAAATTTCACCCAGCGAGCCCAAGAAAGTGCTCTGATACCAAATGTGAGGCACCTGCAACAATTAATTAACAAGAACACGCGAAATAGCAGAAATGACAGAACTCAGAATCACTTTTGTATTGATCACAGGCCACTTCGAGGGGGCAACCTCCTTTGAGCAAGCTCAATACAAATAACTTCATGGTGCCTTCATAGGTCTCAACACACACTTATATACTAATTCTAGGCGCCAATACTATGGGTCGAAACCATGGGCCGTTACAAACTATGGATCAACAATACTACGGGTGACTTACAAAGCATATGCGCCAACAAGAATAACACAAACTATTGATCACAAATACTACGGGATGACTTACAAAGCATATGCGTCCAACAACAACATACTAACAAAGTAAAGATATGGGTTCCTAACAGTGTGAACGACTAAAAAAAGGATGGGGAAATTTGATTTATGATAATGGGACCTTATTAATTTTCATGATGCCTATAAGAGGGTCTTTCTTTTGACATTTTTATTTAAATACACATGAGTGAATCCCTTCTTAATAATTTTTTGGGTCAGGGATTAGGGTTTTTAAGGAGTAAAAAGGGATATTTAGAAAAGGAATTTCCTTTTTTTAAGGGATAGGAAGTGTTGAGCTTGGCGTTGTCATTGATGTAAAAAAGATTGTTGAATTTGGTAATGGAATTGAAGTCTTAAAGCCAGTTTTAAGAAGTATATAGAAAATATGTGCGCAAATCTTAGCAGGCCCACCAAAGGTGCACAAGAAGTTTGCGCAAAGTCCCACTAGATCTATCTGCACAGGTCCCAACACAAGTGTGTTGTGCAATTCACTGCGCAATAGTTTGTATGCTAATCAAGCCAAAACATTAAAGTCCACAAACTACAAGCTGACAAAGGAATAAGAAACGAGGTTCGTTCAAGACAAATGTGTGGGTAAACTTATTCATGAAGAAAGGTAGAAGGGATGCAACCGACATAGAAAAGCCTTTGCTTATGGATAAATCAATTGAACAAAAGAAAGAAGGAGTGGTATAAATAAGCAAAAGATTGAAGTGTTTTGTCAAACTTAGGCACAAAATATGTAGTATTATTAAATTACAAGCTTTGGGGAACAGATGAAATGCTCAAGGGAATCAATGACTATATGATTTGAGGAAATGCATGAGATTACAGGATAAGGATAAATACAAGGAGCAATCATGTAGAAATATACGAAGAATTTGTGAAGAGGCCAAGGAGCATTTGTAAAAGGAGCATTTATACAAGGAATATTTGAATAGAAGGATATAAGGAATGGTCACGTAGAAAGAGTTGGAAACGTGAAGTATAGTATGCTCAGCAGTTTGCGCAGAATGGGAGAAACAGATTAGAAAGTGTAGAGTGGATTGTGATCAAGGTATACAACAACAAATCTATATTTGGGTGGTACGACAAGGCAAGGATAGAATATTGGTGTCTTCCACAGGTTGGTTCCTAACAACTTTGGCGGGTGCCTGACTGGGAAAGTTGGTGCTCATAAGAGGATTGGTGTCATCACAGGTTGGTGCCTGTAAAGCAACAAGTTAGTGCTTGCAAGGGATTGGTGTTCTTCTCTGATTGGTGTCAGCAAAATCAATGAGTGGGTGCTCACACTTGTATTGGAGATTGGTGTCTCCTAGCATTATTTGTAATAAGAAGATTATTTATATATAATATCTCTCTACATATTCTTTGCGTATTCTTTGCGTAGTGTTCTTTGTATTAAAAATTGCTTTTGGTACATGGTATATGTGTTAATGAATGATTACATGGTATAACAAATATTTGAAAGGATAAAAAGTATGTGATACTAATTCACCCCTCCTTCTCAGTATCACTTGGGGTACAACAATTGGTATTAGAGCCGGTTCATTCAGAGAAAGTCTAACCACTAGAAGGAAGATCAGTGTGCAATCTATATTTTTGTGTAGATATGGACATATAGGAAGGTTTCTCAACAAATTGAGCACCACATTTTGATGGGTCTAATTATGATTTCTAGAGTATAAGAATGGAAGTCTTCATACAGTCACTTGGAACTGATATTTGGATGGCAGTTTTAAATGGTTATAAAGTTCTATATACTCCTCCAACTGATGTCGCTTATAAAAAGATGTATGAATGCAATGAAAAAGCCAAAATTCAATATTAAGTGGCCTAGCAGACTCATAATTTACAAAGGTCATGCAATGTAGCTCAACAAAAGCAATATGGGGCAAACTTCAATGCATTTATAAAGGATATGACATAGTGAAAAAGGAAAAACTACAAACTTATAGAGGTCGGTTTGAGAGCCTAAAGATGAAGGAAGATGAGAACATTGGATCCTACTTTCTTCATGTAGATAAAATAGCCAATACTCTTAGAGGTCTTGGGGAAACAATTCCTGAAGAAGCAATTTTACATAAGGTGTTGAGATCTCTACCTATGATATTTGTCTCTAAAGTATCAATCCTAGACGATAGAAAGGATATTAAGAAGGTAACAATGGATGATATCCATGTAATTCTCAATGCCTATGAAATGAGAACTAAAAAGGAAAATCCTTCAAGAAGGGAAGCAACTTTCAAGGCCTCCAAGAAGACAAAAGGAAGCAAGCAAGATTCCAGTAAGAGTTCTTCTAATGAATCTGATCTTGAAGAAGCAAAATTTGTGAAGAAACTTCAGAAAGGTCATGGAAAGTACAAAGGTAAACTTCCTTTCAAATGTTTTGAATGTGGTAAAATAGGTATTTTTTCTTCTAAATGTCCTTATAAAGAGAATATAGATAGTGATGATGAGGGGGATCATGAAGAAAATAAAATGATACACAGAGGAAGCATACCTAAAAACAATAAAAGGTTTGGAAAACAAAGGAAAAGTTTATACTCCAAAGAGGACAGTAGCTCAACATATGAACATGGCAATTATGCTACTGAAAGAGAAGTGCTCTTTATGGAAAAATAAGAAGAAAGTGAAAATGAGAACTCTAAATATGAAGTAAGTGCTGAGGTAGAGTTTGAAGGATAACTTATAAGTGCTTTAAAGGATTTGAAAAACTCAAGAAGGAAGAATAAGTATTTAAAGGACCAATTACTGAAGTATGAAGAACATGTAGAAAAAGTCTAAAGAATAGAAGAAGATCTAGTAGGAAAGCTGAAAGAGAAAGAAACAACGTGTGAGGAACTGGAGAAGGAAAATATCTCCTTAAAGAAGGAACTACAAAAGGTAAGCATTCACTAAGGCTATAAACAAAGGTTTGGCAGAAGGTCTGAAGTATTGGATGAAATCATTAACAATCAAAGATCAAGTTCAAACATGTCTGGGTTGGGATATGAAGAAGACAACTGTGATAAGGATTCAAGTTCAAATACAACTAACCATGAAGCAGGTACAAGGTGTTATATAGAATTTTTCCCTACGGATAAGTCAAAACTCTCTTAACTTTAAAGTAGATTCTCAACTAACTCTAAAGCAAGAAACAAGTCAAAACAAATGCTACCTTGAAATTCCTGAATTAAATTTTACAGCAAGATTAAATGTATTCAGAAACAATGAGGGATAAGACACACCTTTCAAACTGACGTTTGTCCCGCTTCTAGCTCTTGATCCAAAGCTCCAATGTAGAACCTGTTAATATCAACCAAAGAACAAACACACAAGCTTCCAAATACCTTGAATGTAAAGATTAGATTCAAATCTAGATTAGATACATTCCATGTTAAAGACTTGCACAATACACATGAAATGGGAAAGACAAGACAAGTTATCTTATTACAACTTGAAGAATGCTTACAAAGGTTGCTTGATGTCCAAGCCAATCTTCTAGCTCCAAGTGCCTTCTCCTCTAGCTATCTCCACAATGCTGCAAGATCATAAGTTTGGTACTTCAAGAGTCCTCCTCTTTCCCCATGGAATGCCTCTCTTTTATAGTGTATGGTAGGGTTAACTAACAAGAGAGATGGGTGGATCTAGGGAGAGATAAGTGGATAAAGGTTTCCAATCATAGAAAGTGAGTTGGGATCGAATCAGGGACCCCAATCTTCCACTATCTTCGAAAATCCAAAATCCCACAAGTCATGGAAAAAAGGCTAATAAAAGAGTACCGCGTCCTGTGGTCTGAGCATAACGTGGTACTACCGCGTTCTGGGGAAAAAGCATAGCGCGGTAGTGTGGAGTACCGCGCACCTATAACTGAGCAAGGCGCGGTAGTGTGGGTAAATAAAGTCTCAGCTGGGTTAGAACTTGTCAGGGTAGATTTACCTTCAAGGTTCACTCAACTTCTGGGTGGTTCAAACAGTAGGGGAAGTGTCGTCAACTCTGTTTGTGGTGGAGACATGACACAGATGCAACACTGTGGAATATAGAGGTATAATAGATGCCCCCTAAAGTGTGAGGTCAGAAGGGACTGATGGCCGAAAGACTTTACGAATATAGTGTGCAGAGATAGCATCGAGGAGAGCGACAAGGAGCTGAAACAGAAACAAAGTGTTAGATATACCACCGAGGCGGGCATTCCCATGCTTGAAAACAAATGACTCAAAGCATGGCTGTCGACCAATACATTGTAGATCCATGAGTACTGAGATGATATAGACTGTAGACAAATCATGGCTACTATGAACAAGCATAGATCCATGAGACAATAAGGACACAGCCACGACCAATACAATAAGTGGATCTGTGTGACAATACAAAGGACATCTCCATCGCAACCTGGACGCAAATAAGATACAGAAGTGCGCCCAGGGTCTTCTACCCGATCCGAAAAGATACGAATCTAGCCATGTGATTGCAAGGTGTTGAAGTCGAACATGGTAGAAACCATTTGATTACCGGTCAATGATGTGAACCGTTAACAAATGCGAGGGAAATCACCAATGATGAGGATGATCCCCAAGGTATATGAAGTACATCTCAACGAAATGCGAATAAATGAGTTGATGTCGAGCATTTGAGAGATCGTTCGATCAGAGGTCAATGATGTGAACCTACTGTCGAACACGAGGAAACCTGTCATTGAGGCATGCAGGTACCAAGGTACTAATGGTTGATCTCTAAGTCTAATTCCCGGATAGTGATTTGGTGTCGACGGGAATAGACTCGTCGAAGGTGGGCCATAATGATTCCCACATCATCGACACGAAATCGGCACGAACGATAAGATGATGAAGCAATGGAGTATGTACTGACACAGCGGAGGCCTGACACAATGAACGACTCGAAACAATGCAACCCTTTGAACATATAACGGCATGTAACAGGACTTGGAAGCAGGGATTATTGACAACAGAGGATAGACACCGAATGAGTAGGATCGTGGCCAAGGAGACGACTCATGATGATGACCATAACTCAGTGAAAAATGGATACCCAATATAGACAAGAGACGGACACATGCCATGTTCAAAGGTAACGACTGACAAGCTGCCATAAATAAACTTGACTTATCCCCCCATATTCCCCCGACATGATAGACGAGTACCTCTTTGTTGTTTATCGAGCTTGAAGAGGATAACAGATGCTCAGTGTAGCTCATCTCATAGATGAGTCCAATATCACATGTTTTACGAACCTGAGAAAGGAGGGGTTCGTCCCAAAGTGGGTCCTTCGATGTTAAAATTTTAACGAGTCCAAGGAAGGAAAACTCGGTAGTTTTTCGCATTTAGAGAGCCTGAAAAACTTAAAGGAAGATCCATAATGTAATTTTTCGTAAATTTAGTCCCTCGATCCCGAAAAAGTGTAAAACAATTCCCGAGAGAACTCTCCCAGCCGAGATTGACTGAGGTATACCTTTCTCGTAAATAGTCTAGACGGGCCGAAAAAGGGGTAACCTATCACCGAATAGACTACCTTTCAAATACTTTTACAAGTGTGAAAGAATCAAGATCACTTGGCAATCTTTTCAATTTTAGGGAGTCTGAAAAGAGCTTAACTATGGACTCCTATGGTCTTTTTCGTAATTTTTAATTATTCTGGTCCGAAAAAAGAATAAAATACAACCAGGATAATACTTTCCTCATCGTTTAACGAGCATGAGTAAAGCTGACCGTACTCGACACCGTTTACTTGAGTTTGACAAGCATGACACGGGTGTAAAGGCGGTTGGAATCCTTTTCAAGTTTTAATTCCAAAGCACAAAAAAGATAAAGTGGGCTCAAAATGAAGGTCAAATCATGAATAAACAACAGTGTGAATATATCGCTTTTTCCCGGGGATCCTGTCAATAAGTGCTCAAAAATTGGATATTAGCAATGTGAAAAGGGCTTTATTTTAACCATTTAAAATAATAATTAAAAAATATGTGAAAATGCTATATAAAGAATGGTTAAAAATAGAAATTACCATTTCATTTGTGTTTTTACCCAAAGAGGAGATTTTTACCCATTTGAGGAGCAAAACTTCAAGGATCCATATCAGGAGTTCCAGGACACCATTTCAACAACCGTCTGCGCCAGGTAAGAGCTCTTGAGCTCCTCTTTCATTTCATGTAGGAATTATTTGCTTTCATTAGGAAAAAATCGATTTTTGGGCAAGCCCTATTGGGAAAAAATCGCCCTTCACAATACTGCGTGGGGGCTCTATCGAGAAACGCGGTACGGTCTAACAGTACTGCGCTGTAGTTCCAAACCGAGGCGCGACACTGTATAGTATCGTGCGGCAGGGTTTGCCCCAGGCGCGGTGAAGGCGATTTTTGAGATTAAGAAATCAAATTTTCTCAAATTTTTTGTTGAAACTAAGTTGCCAAATAGTTACTAAATGTTTTTCCTGGCCTTTTGCAGGAGTTTGCAACTCGTTTGGAGCAAAATGGTAAGCTGGAAAGAAAGAGAGCACGAAGTGGATGATTTTGCAGCTGAAAATCATTTACCAACTGTGACCGCATTGCGAGAATGTGGTTTGTTGAAGTTCTTTAAGACCAAGGGTATTCATCAGCAACCCAAGCTTCTCACTCATCTCATCCAATTGTGGGACCCTGACATTCAAGCTTTCTGAGTGGGAGAGCATGTTCTCGAAATTCAAGTCAAGGATATTTATTTCCTCACGGGCCTCTCGAAGAGAGGGGCCCGGGTGAACTTTACTGGATACTCAGCCTCAGAATCAAGTATAGATGACTTGATTGCTCGATATTGCCATCAGGGTTCGGGTAAGAAAAGCGGGAAGGTGGCCATAAAGGATGTTATAGAACTTCCTGTAAAAACCATACTGTTCACCATCACGCGTGCAGCAGGAAGTGTGAGTCCGCATCAGGCATCCCGCACACAATTGAATCTCGCAGCGGAGTGTATGGGGGGAACAGTATTTAACTGGTGTGAGGCGGTGTTGGCCAATCTCAAAGAACAAGTGCACAAGTGTAGAAATGGAAAAAATTCCCAATTTGGCTATGGGAGCATCCTGGTCACTTTCTTTTTGGCGAGGGTGCCACTATTGCGCCCGCAGATATCTATGCCTCCCCGTCCACCTACTGAGCCATGGATGGCTCGATGGAGTGATTATGCTGGACGTCTCGGGGGACCTCAGCGCTTAGCCTTTGGTGAGGATTTATTTTCCTGGCTCGAGGAGCAGATAGTTATGATTGATGACTACCCCTATGCTGGGGTAGATTTCCGTGAGGACATCGACTTGGCACTGCCAGAGGATGATGATTGGGACAACTCAGGTATGACCTTCATGGATAAATATTTTATCTTTTTTGAATATTTAATTTTTATTGCTCTTTTAGAATGTGTAAAAGACTTCTAATGTATGTTCGCATGCATGTCGCAGACCGTGGACCACAGAGACCAGCTGGGTACTCCCCACTACGTCGTGGTGGTGTTGATCGTCAAGTTGTTCCTGACGAGGAGGAGGATGAAGACGAGGCAGGAGGCATTCGGGACATTGAGAGGAACTTACAGGGGTTGACTCATGGTATCCCTGCTATGAGGATGGATGACGTCCCTTATCATCTCCAGCGGCATACTGTAGGTGTGCCTGGTCGTATTAGTCGACTTCTTCGTAAGGTGGTTCGAGCTGTAGTATGTTACCACCAGCAGCGGGAGGAGTCCGATGAGGGACATGATAGGTCTCCTAGATCTCCATAGATGGTATTTTTAGTATTTGTGCGGCATGTACACGATATGTAGGCTTTGAGAGCCAAATTTTGTATGGGATTTGGTCCCAAATTTTGTTTTTGACACAAACTTTATGTATTTTGGAAAAAACACTTTTATATACAGCGATATGGACCTATATATGATCTAATTATTTACAATGACTTGTGCATTTTATCTTTTATGATGTGTTTATGTGTGAGCAAGATGCCAATCCAAAATGTAATTAGCCAATGAATCAGCTATACAATTGAATTTTCTTGGTATGTGTTGATATGTAATGAAATTAAATGATCGTTCCAAGAGGCGTACTCTCCGAAATAAACGAAGTAATACTGGATCGCGAACTGTGTAAACACGGTTTAGATGAGAAACTACGAGTTGGGAGTCTAAAAAGACTGATAAGGAGTCAATTTCGAGTGAAGCAACCTCCGTCAAGAGACCAATGACTGCATGGTACTCCGCGATATTGCTGGTTGCAGGACCTAAACAATTGGCTCCTGAAGAAATCAACTCGCCAGTGGGGGAATAGATTACCCATGCTGCGGAAGCGAGATTCCGGGTATGTCGGCTTGCACCGTCGGCGAATCCAAAGTAGGCAGACATCTGCGCATAAAGTCACGAGTCAAAGTAAGAGTGGATACATAAGGTCCACGCGCACACCAAAAAGAAAATAAAAGCAAACTAAGTACATTATGTACAACAAGTAACCCGCGTAGGGTAACCTCATGCGTAGAAATGTTTGAGGTATAGCCCGTTGTGGGGCCGTGCCAATGGCGTACCATCACAATCGATTAGTTCATAGGCTCCTTTTTCTAAGACACGTTTTACAACAAAAGGGCCATACCACATAGATTCAAGTTTACCTTTTCCAAGCTTATCGTGCATTTGATCGTATGTAAGTACGAGATCACCTTCATTGAAGATCCGAGGTTGAACGGATTTATCATATTGAGCTTTGACGCATTTTTTGTGAGCTTCATTAGCTAAAGCAATGTCGCGACGGGTTTCATCTAGCTTAGCTAGGTATAGAAACCGTTCTTATTCGGAAGTGGTGTGTGGAAGTAGCTCTATGGTTATCTTGAGTGATGATATTTCACATTCAATCGGCAGAATGGATTCTAGGCCATACACCAGTTGGAATGGTGTAAACCCAGTAGCACTTTTCACTGAGGTTCGGTATGCCCACAGTGCTAAGAATTAAGCTGAGTGCCAATTGGATTTCTGGGTACCCACAATACGCTGAATCATTCATTTCAGGACTTTGTTAATGGCTTCGACTTGGCCATTAGCTTGTGGGTAATACGTGGTTGAGTTTTCATGGTGAAAACCCAGCTTGGCACTTAGTTCTTCGATCATATGGTTTCTGAAATGGGAACCATGATCGGTCACAATAGACTGTGGGACACCGAATCTAGCTATAATATGATTGAATATGAACTGCGCTGCTATTTTGCCGTCCTTAGCATACATAGGCATCGCTTCAGCCCATTTTGTAAAATAGTCAACAGCTACTATGACATAGCTATGCCCCCCGGCTGAAGTGGGCTTACAGTGCATGAAATCTATGCCCCATTTGGAAAAAGGGCCGACTGCAATGACAAGATGGAGTGGAGCAGGATGCGAGCGTGTTTTGCTATGAAAGAATTGACATGGCGGACACTTCTTGACTGTTTCAATGCAGTCTTTGAAAATTGAGGGCCAGAAGTATCCTGCTCGCAGTATTTTTTGGGTCGTAGCCATCCTAAAGAGATGACCACCACATGCTCTAGCATGGTAGTCATTAAGAACGCGTTCCGCCTCATCTAAGGTCAAACAACGTCGAAGGACGGTGTCGACACCACGTCGATAAAGAGTATCGTTGACTATGAGGTAGTATTTTGCGTGATGTCGGGTGCGTCGCCGTTCATCGCGAGTGAGATCGGGACGGAAGCGTTGGGTTTGGAGATATAAAAGAATATCCCCATACCACGGATCAGACGTGCTAATGAGGAACAATGATTCGTCGGGAAGAGAATCAATGGGCTCGGATGGCTCAGTAGCACGGGGCAAGATACAAATCAATTCCGCGAAGACCAAAGACTTCTTGGACTTAGCCTTGACGAAATCCAAGTCAAACTCTTGAAGGATGACAATCCAACGAGAGTATTTTCCCCCAAGCACTTGACGTGTGAGGATATAATACATTGGGTTGAAGTCGGCTATGACGGTGATCCGGCGGAGTAAGATGTAATGACGAAATCTCTGGACAGCAAATACTGTTGCCAGAGCCAATTTTTCAACATGTGAATAGCGAGTTTCGGAGTCAAGAAGACTCTTACTAAGATAATATACCACATGTTCTATGCCGTTTTGGTCTTCCTGGACTAGCACCATACCGATGGTGGAAGTCGAGGCTGCGAGATAAAGAATGTAGTCCCGTGTGTAATCAGGGGGTTGAATCACAGGATCTTTGGTTAAGGCTGCCTTTAGATTGTCAAAGGAGCGTTGGGCTTCGTCATCCCAGAAAAAGGGAACATTCTTCTTGAGAAGCCGCATGTAGCCTTTTGTTATCTCGGACAGATTGCAGATGAAACAACGTAGAAAGTTTGCATGCCCTTGCAAACATTGAAGTTCTGGAATATTGGTGGGTGAAGGCAGGGCTACGATAGCTGCTACCTTTGTGGGATCTAAACGTATCCCGTCTTTGGAGACTATGAAGCCCAACAGTTTTCCGGCTTCTACACAGAAGACGCACTTATGCGGGTTCAAACGTATATTGTAGCGACGGCACCTTTCGAAAATGGCACTTAAGTGGTCTGGATGGTCTTCCCGGGTCCGAGAGTGAGTGGGAAGGTCATCAAGATATGGTTCTACAATATGTTTGATGTCATGAAATGCGTAGGACATCACCTGTTGGAAAGTTTCCCCGGCATTTTTCAGGCCAAAAGGTAACTTTCAATATGCAAAAATCCCCCAAGGGCAGATAAAGGCCGTTTTGTGCTGGTCGGCAGGGAGGATATCGATCTGATTATAGCCAGAGAAGCCATCCATAAATGAAAAGATGACACTTCCGGCACAGTTATCGATGATCTGGTCGATAAACGGAGTTGGGTAGTTGTCCTTTGGACAAGCCTTGCTCAAATCACGGTAATCAGCACAGACCCTAATCGTTCCCTGTTTCTTGGCTATGGGAACAATGTTCGATACCCATTCTGTCAATGGGACAGGATAGATAAAACCAGCACGCAAAGGTTTTTCAACTTCTGCTTTAATGGCAGCTGCCTTACGAGGATGGACGGGTCGAAGCTTTTGCCGAACAGGTCGGGTGCCAGGGAAAGTTGGAATTTCATGGACCACGATCGAGGGGTCAATTCCTGGCATTTCTTCATAACTCCAAGCAAAAACATCGCGGAAAGTTTTGAATTAGGCACTATAGAACTCCGTTTCGAGGGGAGTACATGTTTTGCCGATGTGTACGTTTTCCAGGATACCAGGCTTTACTGAAATATCGATGGGAGTGGTTGCCATAAGATTGGCCAAGTTTCCTTCGGAGAATACCTCGTTGAGGGAAGTGGGGAACTTGGTTTGAACCATCCCAAGTGAAGCGCTGGGTTTTGTATCAGACTCAAGTGGCTGAATGGTGGGGAATGAAGATCGATGATGAAAATCTCCCCATGGTGGCTCATCACCGCACATAACCTCCATAATTGATTCGTCGGTGGGAATAATCAAATTGAAAGGATCAAAAAGTGGTGGGTATGGATGAGTCTCAACCGAGAGCTGTGCCACGGAATGATGAGTAGAACAGTCGACCCAATCATTGGCTGATTGGATCGCGTTATAAGCTGCGAGGTTTCTGTTCAGAGGCATAGAGTTGTCGTAGTCTTCAATCTGAGAGGGACTCGGAATCACCCATGAATCATTGGCAGAAGTGATATTCGATGAAATCATGTTAACTGGTTGAACATGGGTTCCCAGCTCTGGAAAAACTCCAATAAGGGACGAATCCTTCATAAGACCAACACCAATGTCTTGGAACTGGTACCGAGGTTGATCCAATAACGGGACGGTGTTGGCGGAGTTTGGATGGGAGTCGGGGATACAGTAATCCAATTGATCAATAGTGACAATTTTCCCTTCATGAGGAAATTGCACAATCTGGAATACTGTAGATGCTATGGCAGTCATGGCGTAAAACCAGTTCCATCCAAGGAGGAGATTGTAATCCAATGGTGCATTTACGACTTCAACGTGTACAGATACTGTTTTGCCCCCCAGTTCGACACCAATTGAGGGAATGAGTCCATAAGGTTGAAAACCATGTCCATCAAACGCCCTGAGGGTAGTAGGAGAGGTGGTGACTTCTGGTGAGCCTAAGGCTCTCCAACAGTTCAAAGACATGATCGACGTGGAAGCACCTTCGTCTAATACAGTGCGATGGATGATATTTCCATGGATTTTTGTATGTACCTGGAAGGCTAACTGATGAGAAAGCCTAGGTTTGGCGTGCTCCAAGTTAAACATGATGGAGTTTGAAGTATCTGGGTCCATTGCCACCAGTGCTGAAAGTAGGGTTCTACGTTGTGTGGGGCAGTGTTGGAGAACCTCGAGAGTCGACATGGCGCAAGGTGCTTGAGCCAAATCCTCAACAATGTTGTAGTTTTGGGCAGCTCGCGCATTCGGATTAAATGTCGCCTTTTGTATGGTGCCCTTAGGTGGGCGTAGCATTGTGTCCGTAAGCGGTCTCTCGATATGGAGATGACCGGTAGGGGGGGGAATAGGAATCGGATCTTCAATAGGAGATTTTCCTTTGGCTATCTCCGATTGTTTGTTTGAACTTGGAGGATTGTCATACGTCTTTGAACGAGTGGTGATATGAACCTCTTCGTTACTAGTCATCAGGATTTTGCGGTTTGTTGATGTCTCTCCGCGGGTGGGATTGGTCGGGTTTCCCCCTTGTGGGGATTCTTGGGAAACCATTTGCTGTTGCTGTTGGGGGAAAGGGTCAGTTAGCACTGTCGGGCGAGAGGATCCTTTAACGAACTTGTTGACCTCGTCCTTGTAGGGACAGTCACGCGTGTAATGATCATCTTGACAAATCAAGCAGGGAAACTTAGCTTTTCGACGTGGTTTCTGGTCATTCTGGGTGGGTTGTGGTTTGGGGTTCTCCTGCTGGTTTTTCTTGGGTTTACCACGATTGTTTTTCTTCTTTCCCCCGGATGGTTGTGACGTATATTGAACTGCGTTCACCTCGGAGGAAACAACAGGAGGAGTAGTTGTTTTTGAAGCAGCCTGGGTAAAAGCGGGGGAAGCAGAAGCTTGTTGTCCCGTCGAGTTGGTAGCAGGCTGAGCCTTGACTGAACCCACAATACCATCAATGGGGGGTTCAGTGGTAGGATTCGTTGGATCAGTGTGAACGCAGGAGGCATGTGGAAGAAGTTCATGTAAAGTACCGGATTGAGTATATACCAAATACATGTACTGGGCTGCCGAGATGGCTTGTTCTTCTGTAACCGGTCTGTGCATAGCGATATCTCTGGCTATGGGAGGCAAAAAGGATTTTGTAAACCAATCAGCAAGTAGTTGATCCGGAATAGGTGCCTTTATTAGCCTACGGCGTCGTCGCCACTCATGGATGTGATCCTAAATGTGTGTAGAAGTGGTTTGATGCAGTGAAGTTAACAGTTTTGTTCCAGTCTCATACTGGATGGGGAGCTGGAAATGAGTCAGAAACTGCATAGCCAAAGTGTTGAAATCACGAAAAGAGTGTTGTGGAAGCTTGATGTACCATTTTGTTGCCGTTCCAGTAAGCGTGCGTTGGAAGAGCCTAAGTCGAATGGAATCATCCATCAAGGAGTTGGATGAACACCAAAGATGGAAGGTCATCACGTGGTTCTTGGGGTCTTCCCCGGGCTTAGCATCGAACTTAGGAATGTCCGATGGAAGTTTGGCTGGAATAGGTGGCCAGTGAGGTTCATGCCATATAGGATCATTGATAAGCCTCGACAAATCAGGTAAGTCAAGTGTGGCCAAAAAGGGAAGTTGACGGTTGGTCTGCGGGTATGAGTAATAACCATGTGGTGCAGAGAACCCTGGAGGGCCCTGCATAGCATATTGCTGCTTGTTATACCCATATGTGTTTCCCGCGGGATACTGCTGGAAATTCTGTGGATAGTAAGCCATCTGGTTAACCGGCTGATTGTAAGTAACTGGTTGGTGAGTGTTCTGCTGAGTAGGTATGGTACCTTGGGGTTGCTGATACCCAGGAATGGTTGCTGCTCCTTGTTGGGGAAAAGTTCCTTGGAATTGTTGTGTTCTAGGAATGTTACCACTATACTGTGTAAGTGGAGGGTTTCCCATAGCAGGGTTGGGGGGTGGCTGCGACGGTGGTGTCCATGGAAGGCTCATTCCTGCTTGGGGAGCGAGTGGAAATTGAAGTGATGGGTTCCATGGAGTTGTAGCAGCTAAAGGGTAAGGGAAGCCAGAATTCAAGTTGGGGGGAATCTGAGATTGCCCCCCAGCTTGGTTCCAGTTTCCAAAAAGTGAGTACCCCACACTCTGTGGGATTTGAGGGTCCCAAGAAGGAAGCATACCTGACGGTGGAGGTTGAGAATGAGGTCCGGTTGGAATACCGGAATAAAGTTGCCCGCTGCCAGGTGTGCTGTACATACCATATGGAGCAGATGCCGCTGGTTGGGATAGTTGTTGGATAGAACCAATAGGTTGTCCGCCAGCGGATGGGTTGGATGGCTCTGTGAGAGGAGGCTGTTGAGTAGGAACGGGGTTCCCAAAAAAAGGTTGTCCTCCAACTAGTTGGGTTGATGACCCTATGGGAGGAGTTTGTTGACTAACAATGGGGTTCCCAACAAAAGGTTGCCCCCCAGCTGGTTGGGTTGATGGCCCACCAGGGCTGGTTTGTATGTTGGAGTTAGGGACCACTGCAGTCGGTTGTCTACCTCCTGAAATAGTGTAAATGGTGGCTGAAGGTGATCCTCCAGTCGAAACGGAAGATCCAGCAGTATGACTAGGTGTTCTTCCGCCGCTAGTCAAATATGATAGTGTGGATTGGCCAACGGCGCCAAAAGTACCGATTTGCGGAGGGGGTCGTCCGTATCTGACAGGCGAGGATAGAGAAAAAACTGGGTTATCCCTCATAGAATGTGCGCCAAAAATGGGTGATGGCAGCAAATGTGGGGAATTTAGCCCAGGAGTATCGGCGTCGTCCATAACGTGTTCAATGATAGGAGGACCATCGAGAACTGGGTCCGAGTTCATATCCTGAAAAGGGTTATAGGGATCCGGCGGGAACCTAGGTATAGTAAAGTCCGAAGGTCCTGAGCCGTCTGCAAAGGAGTGATGAAACTCTGTGCTGGAAAGGACGTTGGGAACCCTATAGTCAGAAGGACGAGAAAAGGGGGGGTATCTAGACACTGTCGAAAGCATTTGCTCTGTGTTGTGTCTAAATCGTGCCGATGCTAACGGAGAGTTCGCTAGACTAACCATACTAGACTGGATGGAAGCCATGATTTCATGTCCCGGAGGGAGGTTGGGTAGATCAATAGTACGAGGTACGTTGCTAGAAGAACTTGTTTCCTGAGGATGAACACTGGGTGACGTAGTGATAACAGGCAGAGGTTCCGCCTAGGAAGTAATGAAGCCATAATCAGGTTCAAAAGGTGTGTCAGGAAGTCGAGTATCTTCAACGATTTCAACGTATCCGCCTGGGACTGAAATCAAGCCAGGTATGTCCTGGTCGGACCCTTCGGTGGTACCAACAGATCCATCTGTGTCATCGTGAAAAGTGTCTGATGGACGGGAAGTGTTGACATCCGGTAGAAGGATGACCTCTGGTCTAGTACTTTGGGTTGTACTAGGTTCAGCTGCTGTAACTGTGTCCACTGTGACATATATATATGTAATGACAGTGGGTGAGGTGACAGTGGAAGTCTCAGATATGCTAGTGGTTGCAGAAGCTGCAATAGATTCTGAGACTGTGCTGTGAGTGGCAGTTACGAGCGGCACTGAAGATGTTGTACGTATCGGCGGTGGAATGTTGCCTCGACCAGCACCGCGGCCAGGAGGAGCAAGAATGCGTGATGCAGGCGGACTAGAAGTCCGTGGCAGTGGTGGTGGTGGAGGGCTTTGGCCTTGTATTCTTCGTGACCTTCGTGGTTGTTCTGACATGATGACAGGAAAATGAAAACTAAGGGCAGTGTCGTAAACAAAGAACTCAAAAAACTCTAATGCAGCCGAGTGTGCAGAAGAGGAGCTAGAAAAAGCAACGCTCACAGGCCAAAAAAAGCAAGCTCTAAAATTTGTACTAAGACCGCTATCTCAATAAGCGAGCTAATACAAAAAATGGCCAGAATGCCAACAAGAAGTCCCTACAAAGAAAAATGACCCTCTACAAAGATGAGATAACAAGCAAACTCCTAACTAAGAGCTGGAGACCTCAACAAGCTGTATCCTTCGCAAGGTGATGAAATCCAAGTCGAACAATACAACATGAGAGACCAATATAAAAAGGATATCCCTCTACCGAAAGGGATCCTGGGTAAAAGAGCCCTAGTAGAATAGATACTAAGCTACCTCGTTCATGACACGTTGAAAAAGGTTTTGGGCACTTCAGCCTTCCGAAGAAGACAGCGATCGATGTTGCCTTAGGGCTAAGTGGAGTGCGGTATTCCACAAAGTCCATCCGGTTCTCAATCTCACGGCCGTTTAACCCCTGAAAGTTAAAAACAGTCAGGAGGCCCCTCCACAAACTAGTTGTGATCGTGTCAATAAATACTAGAGGATTTTAGTTCCCTAAAGACAACGACTATGTCTCAGATGAAAATGACAAGGGGGAATTATTTTGATGCCTATCCCTGGTGTCCTACCTAACTACCAAATTCTTTTGATTTCCTCAAGTGAGGTTCAAGTTGGTTTAATTAGGGAGATTAATTTTAGTGGCTGTCTTACTCAATCAGGTAGTGGACATGAAACTTGATAGTGTTATGATGACTCAAACCATGCAAATGAGAATGAATCAAAAATAAGCCTTTGTCTTCGATGAAATCTAGCTAAGGGAAAGATAGAGTTTCTTCGATCAAATATGCATGAAATTTTTCACAAGCAATCAAAAACCAAAGTAAAAGATCTTTTCTTTTTGTAAGCAAAGTCAAACTGAAATAAACACTCCTTTTAATGCACTGATCTTACAATCTACAATGCTTCAACTATGAGAATTTTTGTGGCAAAATCAATGGTTCATTTCCTAATGCAAAATAAGGATACTAGACTTTTTCAATTCAAACAACAAAATTGCTCTCAAATAATAATATTTTAATTACTGAAAATGATGGAAATAATGTGGCTGTAAAAGCTACAGGATTCAGTAACAGAGAACAGTGGTGTTGAGTTGGTTGTGGTGAAAAAATCAAGCCAATGCAATCAAACTGGGAAAATGACCCAATATGTTAAAAATGCCAATAGTTCAAACAAATGAAGCTCACAACAAGAAAATAATCAGACCACACAGACTGTAAAATGACCAGGATGATAACAGGCAACAGTAAACACTACCTAAGGCAGAGAGAGACTCAGGAAACCAAGCAAGTATAAAACATTTGAAAAAATGCAGACACTACCACGGGTCAGGGTCTGACTGGAGCGCTGCACTGTGACAGTACCGCTCTGGTACTAATGCAGAGAACGCGGTACTACCGCGCTGGAAGCAGTTCTGAGGGCGCGGTATTGTGGCAAGGTAAGGAAAAACGCAACTTGAGAAAAGAAAATGGAGTTTTCAGGGTTGTTGTTAACCCAGGGGACTCAGTGATCAGACAGGGAGAAAAATACAGCGAGGAGTGGTGAATAAAGGTCAAAAAAGACCAAGATTCAAACTGGTTTGAAGCGCAATAAAACAAATCACAATCAGCATATGGATGACAGTGAACTGAATCAATCAAACAAAAATCAAACCCAGTGGAGTCGCCATTCTTGTTATATAGAATTTTTCCCTACGGATAAGTCAAAACTCTCTTAACTTTAAAGTAGATTCTCAACTAACTCTAAAGCAAGAAACAAGTCAAAACAAATGCTACCTTGAAATTCCTAAATTAACTTTTACAGCAAGATTAAATGTATTCAGAAACAATGAGGGATAAGACACACCTTTCAAACTGACGTTTGTCCCGCTTCTAGCTCTTGATCCAAAGCTCCAATGTAGAACCTGTTAAGATCAACCAAAGAACAAACACACAAGCTTCCAAATACCTTGAATGTAAAGATTAGATTCAAATCCAGATTAGATACATTCCATGTTAAAGACTTGCACAATACACATGAAATGGGAAAGACAAGACAAGTTATCTTATTACAACTTGAAGAATGCTTACAAAGGTTGCTTGATGTCCAAGCCAATCTTCTAGCTCCAAGTGCCTTCTCCTCTAGATATCTCCACAATGCTGCAAGATCATAAGTTTGGTACTTCAAGAGTCCTCCTCTTTCCCCATGGAATGCCTCTCTTTTATAGTGTATGGTAGGGTTAACTAACAAGAGAGATGGGTGGATCTAGGGAGAGATAAGTGGATCAAGGTTTCCAATCACAGAAAGTGAGTTGGGATCGAATCAGGGACCCCAATCTTCCACTATCTTCAAAAATCCAAAATCCCACAAGTCATGGAAAAAAGGCTAATAAAAGAGTACTACGTCCTGTGGTCTGAGCATAAAGCGGTACTACCGCGTTCTGGGGAAAAAGCATAGCGCGGTAGTGTGGAGTACCGCGCGCCTATAACTGAGCAAGGCGCGGTAGTGTGGGTAAATAAAGTCTCAGCTGGGTCAGAACTTGTCAGGGTAGATTTACCTTCAAGGTTCACTCATCTTCTGGGTGGTTCAAACAGTAGGGGAAGTGTCGTCAACTCTGTTTGTGGTGGAGACACGACACAGATGTGACACTGTGGAATATAGAGGTATAACACAAGGAGCTTTGTAGATGCACTTAAGAGTCCCATCCAAGAGAAATGAAACATAAAGAATGACAAACAATCTGCTTATGTAAACAATCTCACTACCATGTATCAAACTATGTTTTGGGGACATTGTTATTTTTGTAATAATTTTGGTCACAAGGTTGCAAATTGCAAAGCATTGACAAACAATTATTTTGAGAGAAATAGAACTCTTCTCAAGAACTTCAAAGCTGACAATATGAACAAAGAAATCATAAAGTCTAATGAAGTCATTAATCCCTTTAGTCTCTCAGAAAATGACATTGAATGTTATCAATGTCACAACTATGGTCAGAAATATTGAGACTACAAAAACCAGTCAGTAACTACACACCAAGATGAAACCAAAAGTTCCTTATACAAGAAATACCATACAAAGATTTGGTAGAAGAGGACCAAAGAACAATTCCAAGAAGAATGTAATCTGGCCTTTCATAAGGATCACTGGTATATTGATAATGGATGTTCTAAACATATGACAGAAGATAAAGGAAAGTGTATAGTCTTACAAAGGGAGAAAGGAGAAAATATGCAATCAAGAAAACAAGACATGTTGCAGAAGGAGCTATGCGCAGAAAGGAACCACGACAAACTATCAGAAAATACAAGGGAAGCACTAAAGATTGAAAAAGCGGAAAAGATAGGACAAAAAGAGGAAACATTGTTTGGCATAATTCAAGGCTCAATTCAAACCCTAGCCATAGACAGAGGAGGAGCTCCAATGTGATCAACACAAGAGAAACAAAGAGGATGATAGGGATAGTTCGCGCAACAAAATGAAGTAGAGGATTGAATAAAGTTGACAGTACATGTAGGAAAACTTGTTCTTCTACTAATGAAAACAATTATTCAGATGGTCAAGATGGAAGAAGTCACAGAAGAATTTGCACAAAAAAAGATTGTGACAAAGAATATAAGTAACTAACGATGAATCCAGAAGCTACATATCAGCACTGATGTAGACATTGGACATTCAACCAATTCATTTAAAATCAAAGAACTAATTTGTACTACAAGGTTGCATCATCTTTCAAAGGAAAAATTCAGTGGAGAAACAAATTAAAAACCACCTTCAGAACACTAATTGTTTATACAGGGAAGTTTGATAATGTACATTGCATCATTTAGAATTCACATATTACAAAATCACAACTTGTCCAAAAAGGACGGAAATCAATATTACTACATGACATATGCTTACAAAAGTTTATACTTGTCGCAGTCTTGACGAAATTGACAATATGGATAACCAAATTTGAACGCCTCAAAACTTTTGAAGACATTGTTAATATGAAAATTGAGGTACATAACCTTGTGTTCATAACCACAAATCAATATCTGGAGTATTTCGAGCCTTTTTCAAGTCTGATTGAATCGGCTTCAATAGACTCAGGATTTGTTGTTGTTGTTGCCCCATCCTATCCATGCACTCCTTGAGAACTGAAAGATCATTGGCATGATTTCGATTAACTGTTGTCTAGGCATACCACTCTTTCAAATTGTTTTCCTCAATCTTTGTTGTTTGGGTCTCCACCTTTTTCTTTGACAAAGTCACTGCTATGTGTTTGAATTGTTTCGTGTAGGAACTGAAGTCCCGACATTCTAGAATCAATAAGAAAAATTAACAGTGAGTTGACTGGATTTAAAAGGGGACAAATCAGATCATAACCATAACCAAAATCAGAATATTTACAAATGCATGTGTATGTGACAACTGAAACAACGTTAAAGGGTGGCATTTATTTGAACTTAAATGACATGATCAACTTTATTTCATGTGAATTAAATTTGCAAGGATACAACTGTCATGCTTTCTTCATGCCAAGATCTATGAAGGACATCTAAGAGATTATTTAATTAATAATAATGTGAATCCATGTGTGGTTTCAACAATAATCTAATCCTATGTAATCTGGATGTACATGTGCATTAAATTTCGGAATAAAATAAGTGTTACACGATAAAGCTATGAAGGCAGTTGAATAATGTGCGTAGGTGAAAATAATTGTCCCTATTCAGTAGAGTTTGTCAAATTGATGCTAAAGTTCAAATAATTGCCAAGGAGAAAAATTACTAGTTTCCTAGGTTTGGGGTGGAAGCTTTGGGATTTGGAATAATGGGGATAATAAATGATGTTTGAACATTAGAATGGCATAAATATTTAATAAAGGAGATAAATAAATATATACAAGTGAAAATCAAAGTGGAATTTGATCATGAAGACACATGGAGGAAGTGGGACCCACATATGGCTAGATTTCCCCACTACACTTGGCATCATTCTCTCACCAATTCGAATTCAAGGTGAATGGTAACATACTTGGGGGAGTCCAAAAGGTATTATTCATGTCATGACTCATCCAAGGTCTAAATATAGAGGAAGAGTAACTCCCATGGAAGAGGAAGAGGCAATTTGGAGCTAGTGAGACACTTGGGCTAGATTCCCTAACTCTATGACAACAATGATGAAGATGCTATGACACCTATGACACAAATCAGACCTGAAGGCTGACATATGACATATATGACATGTCAGGGCTAAAAATAGACTCCAAGAGGGCACTCAAGGGTGTTAGGGCAGCTAAGATGCTTCCACATGTGATTTGGTGGAAGTGGGAGACTAGGAATTGGTGTACAAGTGGCGTTCTTTGGAATCTCTTCCCAACTTGAGTTGGCATGAGTCTCATGGAAGGAATTCAACCCATGGAGGACATTAGAAATTTATAAATGTCAATAAAAAAGAAGTAAAGAAACTTTTGATCATTTGTAGAATTTTCAATTGCATTTGTGAAGAGGGAGAGCTAGTGGATGACTAGTTTCTTGCCTTAGCCAATTTCGAGGGTGAAAGATTCCCATCCAGGTTGGTAATTGGAAATGCCATTCAGACCTTTCATTTGGAGCTTTAATGGAGTCTTTATTTTCAGGTGTAAGCTACAAGGAAGCTCATGGTTTCTTCTATTGCATCTCACTCCTTCGACTATTTCCAGTTTTGATGGCATATTCTTGATCCTTGAGGGAGGGCGTTTTTGGTGAGCTATTGTACTCTTTGGGGAAGATTTTAATGCCCCGTTTATTTTTTAATATGAATTAAATACTCTGTTCTTCATCTCCAAAAATTTTCAGGTCTAAATTCCAAGTAGAAATGTATAAATCTCATTTTTAATGGAAGAACAATGCCATTTCCCCACTACCTTGTTGTGAGCCAATGTATTGATGATGATTTCGAATGAATGGATGATTCTCTGATATATTTGTGATCAATATACTGCCATGGATGTATTATACAAGTTTCATGTATTTTACTTGAGCATTTGAAGAATTTTTACTCAGTTTAGTTGTATTGGGAGGTGAAATAGTGCCATTTCCCCAAGGGTCGAATTGGGGATTTTTGCAGTTGAATAGGAGAGGGTGAGAACAGTTGTAATAATCCATTAATGGTGAATAAAAGAATTTAATAAAATACTTAACACATTACATACCTCTGTTCATAAATTTGAGTGGGTTTGGAGGCATTTGGGAAGCCATTTTCAGTACTTACCCCAGGGGGATTTGAACCCCAAATTACTAGTAAAATTGCATAATTGGTCCAGAATATTAATAGAGTTTTCAGAGATCTTTTGGTGGACATATGTCATCCATAAACATCATATTCAAGTTCTAATATCATTCATACACCTTCCTTGAATATTTGAAGGCATTTGGAGTCAATTTGAGACCTAGAGACCAATACTAGTCAAAGGAAAATCACTAGTAAAGTTACCTACATTGATCAGAATTGAAAGAGGATTTGAAGAAGTATTTTAAAGGTCCAAAGGCATCCCTGAAACACATATTTATTTTATAATATCATTCATATACCTTCTCAGAATATTTGGGATCATTTGGGGCAAATTTGGGACCTAGAGATCAAAACTAGTCAAAGGTCGAACTAGGGAAAAAAAGTGGAAAATTGCAATTTTAATAAAATTCCTAATAAGGGACATTACAGACCAAAATGAAACAATATCTAGATCTAGGATGATAAGTGGACCCAAGATGGTTAGGTCTTGGTTGAAGAGGCTTAAGGCAAGGAAAAATGTTCAACCAAGTGTGATATAGGGTCACTTATGGATTAGGAGTAGTAGATCTAGATATATCTAATGCCAAGAAAAGTACCAAAGTGGGGCCCACCCTTAAAAAGTGGAAAATGGTCCAACTGGGGCCCACAAGGTCAAAATCAAAGTGATATGGAACTAGGGGGTATGCTATAGCATGGATCTATGGATTTGAGAAGGAATGAGCAATACCCATGTGTGTGATCTAGCAAAAGACCACCTACCCAAGGGGTGCGACTTGCCTCAAGGAGGACTAGTGCCTTAGATGGAGGGGAAAATGGAGTCGGATGTCCACCAAATTATAGATCGAGATAGTTGAGATGATTATTAAGGTGGTTTTTAATTATTAAGCCCAAGTGATTGCTAGATATCCATAGATCTGAAAAATAAAAAATGCAAGGGTTTTTATTTTAGGGTTTATGTGACCAATAGAGAAAAGATGGATGGATCTAGATACATACCTTGTAGAAAATACCTCAAAAGCTTGTGGCCACTTTGTAAATTGATAACCTTTCCCTTGTGTGTATATTCAAGAGTGAGTTCCAAAGCTCCGAGCCAAATCCTCCTTCTTCCAAGGTGACCAATTCGCCCTCCTCCTGTAAGACAAGATCAAGTGAGAAACAAGCCTAGCAAAAGAAAGAAAAAAATGATAAAGAGATGAAAGATAAAACATAAAATATGTCACTAAGATACAATAATGATACTCCCTGTGACAAAATAACTATCCAAGGCAAGATATGGGGTCTCCCCACAATAGCCTCCCTCCAAATCGTCCTCCTCTTCACCAAATCGGCCTTGTAGAAAAATGTTTGAAGCCCAAAATCCACAAATGATACACAGAGAAAAGATTGTATATTCAACTTGCAAAAGAATCCATCAAGGAAAGAGAAATATATCCACAAAATAGTATTTTATTCCAAGTTTGAAGAGCTCCAAAGGTGCCTTTACAATAGGGGGATCTCCTCCTTAAATAGGACGAGGAAGACCAAACCCTGAACCACTTTTGAAATGAGTGGTTGAGATCAAAAGATACAACAATATAATCAATGGCTAAGATGAGCCAATACAACATATGACATGGATCACTCACTAAAGGGATGACGTCATGGCTAAAAAGACCCTGGGGGATGACGCCATGACTAGGGGAGACTAATACATGTGTGTGTCACATAAGATGAGTAGGAGCACATGGTGGGGCTAGGAGGTATTATTTCCCTTCACTAGCATCAACCCATGGCACAATAATATAACATGATACTCAATGACATGTCCAAGTTTTTGGCACAAGGTAGGTCCACATGAAGTGCGGAAGCCGACAACAACGAAGAAGGACCATCCACGGAAGAAAGGAACATTCGCGGAGAATGAGGAGCCAATGAGAGCACAAGATTGGTTTAGTTAGTTAGAAAGGGTAATTTGGACCATTTTGTAACTGCCATAGTTGGCTATAAATAGGACTATGAATGTCAGCCTAAGGGCATCCTAGAATGAGATCGTAAGTGATCGATAGTTGTGCAGATGAAATTTGTAATGTTTTGCTCTGTTTTCGACAATTTTGTATGGATCCGCGATAGGGTTTTTTGAACTGTTTCTGCGAAGGTTATACCACAGGTTTTGATGAGTTAATGCATGAAGATGTTCGGATATGTTCTTCTATCTCTGTTTGTGTCAAATAATGAATGCTACGTCATATTTTATGTTGTCTTTTATGTAAGATTTCATTGATGTGATCACTAGTATTATTATGTTGATGCGAATGTTGAATATGCGAATGATGAATGTATGTTTGAGTTGAGAAGCATGATGCGAAAGCGAATCTTTGTTTTCTGATAGAGTTAGAATAGATGCATGTCCTTTCCCCACTGCAGAAACTTGGTTCTTGTAGCCCCCTTAACCATCTCGGGTGAGACTTCACTCGCTTCGTGGGTGTCGCTGGAAAGGGTAAAACCTTTCTGGGTCGTTGTTTAATGGTTTTTGGTTGGTGTTTGTTGACGACAGTGTGAAGTGAAGCCCTATCGACAGAATTGTGTCAAAAAATGGTTTTGTTGTCGAGACACTGAAGAATAAAGAAGAGGACATGATGTGGTGTTAACACCTAAAAAGTGCTCACTAGCTCATTCCCTTATTCACATGACCCATTTGTCCACTTTTCCACCATCTGAGCCTCTGAAACCAACAAAAGGTCACCAAAAGACCTTAGTACACCCCTTTTTCCATTAAAAAAGATTATTTTTCCAAGAAAATCATAAAAAACCCTCAAAAAGGGTCCAAATTCCCAAAAATATTAAAAAGGGAATTAAAATATTATTTTTATTCAAAAAAGGAAAAAGGAGGGAAAAGTACCTAAACCATGTTGGTCAATACCATTTGGTTTCCACAAAACCACAAATGGTATTTCTCACCACCAAAACCTATAAAAAGGTGGTAGGGGCTCCTCATTTCACATCCATCCATTATCTCATCCTTATGCTGCTGAAATCTCCCCTGAGCATTTTAGCCATTGCAAACCACATTGGAGAAGATACCATTGGAGATTGGGGTTGCTCATCCTTGGAGCCATTCAACCTCACCATTAGAGGTATTGATTCCGCAAGCACTTGCTTGCACCATTCTTTCAATACAAATTCTTTATTTTATATGTTCTTGTTCTTGATTTTAAATTATTTTTGTTATTTGCTTAATATCTTTGCTTAGATCCATGAATAGTCTTGTTTATTTAGTTTCTTGTTTTTATTTCCATTGAAACTGCTGCTACTAGTTAGCAGGTGCCCATAGCACTAAGCCTGGTTGCAAAACCGGGCCAACATGTGGCACCTAACGAAACCGGAGATTCAGGATTGGTTTGACAAGAAGGCAGAAGAATTCGCGGAAGGAGAAAATCAGAACCCTGGGAAGACAACAAGTAGTTGGTTGGAAAAGCATATTTACTCTGATATCCATGATATATTCTTCTGTGAATTCCCGATATTGCTGCACGAGTGGTTGACATAGCTATATTTTCAGAAGAACCATTGCCAAGGAGGTGAACCTAACCACTGGACTCCATAACTGAACCAACAGCTGAAACGGGTCGACAATAAGGTATCAAGGGTTGTTGACTTCTGGGTAGACAGTATCTTAGAGGGATACATCATCGAGTTTGCCGTTGATACGATCAAATCATATAACAACGTAGAAAGGAAATTTCTCAAAGGACCTAGAGGGAGATTCCTGCTATCACTGAAGTTGTGGATTAATATGGTCACCTGCAAAAAGGGTATACTGAGGATGAATTATGACGAGTAGAAGATCAGTGTGTGGGAGTTGTGGGTACCGTGTGAATGCAGGTCCGATAGAAAGATGCAGGGTAGATGGACATGAGTGACGATGAATTTCTAAGGGAGGATGAAGAAGATTGTGGCACCTTGAGGAGTGGGGCGATATTCCGGTGACCGGAGAAGAAGAGGAGGACTGAGAGAGAGTCTCCTGAGGGGACCGGAACGGAAGACTGTGAAACAGGACCATAAGGGACGAAGCAACCTTACTACGAGGAAGAAGAAAGTGAACAGGCTACCCCAGAAGCTGAAGAAGGACGGACCCTAAGCTACAATGTACCTTCAACTACGCACACTACTCAGAACTTGATTGGAAGAAATACAAGTTATTCGTAGAGCTTTCCTATGTGCCAGAACAGTAGTAAGAGTAGCAGATCGGTAAATAATAATAGTAGAAGTGCAGGAATGGCAGGTGACGACGTAAATATGCCAACCTTCCAGGGTAACGAGACTGAGGATCCCGAACAATATTGGTTTTTGTGTGAAGCAGTTTGGATTGTGAAGCAGGTCCAGGATGAAAATATCAAGAAGGGACAGCTAGCGATGACCCTTAGGGGCCGTGTGCTAGACTGGTATATGAAGTTTACTAAGGTACCGAAGAGAACTCCATATAAAACATTTCCATAGATCAAGGAGGGAATGATCGATGAATTTAGAAAACCAAAATCCGAGTCGCAGTACATTACTGAGCTCAAGGAAATCAAGCAGTTCCCCAACGAATCAGTATGGGAGTTCGACCAGTGTTATAAAATGTTAATGGCGAAACTAGTGAGTTTCAGGATGAGTGATATGCAGCATAAAGAGTGGTTTATCGATGGGTTGGTACCGCACATTCGTGGGCCGCTGATGCAATAGAAGGTAGCGACTCAGGAAGTGGCACTGGAAATCGCAATGAAGCTGGAGGCTTCACTGATCGACGAAATGGACCCTAGGAATCGATCATATACAAGCATAGTTGGAAAACTTGATGATATAGTTACAGGATATGAAGAAGGGAAAAGAGGCCCACGAAGACGTACGGTGCACTAGATGCAGGACATAAGGACATCACAAGGATCAATGCCCAGAATTTCAAGAGTATTTACAATCGGTTGCACCGAATCCCCTCAGTTAGGGAGGGATGCCATGGTGTCACGTATGTCAGACAAGAGGACATCGATCGAAAGAATGTGTGTACCTGTAGAAGGTGGTGTCGAAGCCGGTGGATTTTTATTGCAAATTCTGTTGATCGGTTGGCCATGACGAGAAATACTGCAGGGCTTACGACCTACTCCAAGAAAGGACCATGGATACATTCTTTATGAAAGGAGAGGAACAACCACCGGTACAACACCAGCAATAGTACAATCAACAACAACCTCAATATAATCTACCACCGCAGTATGATCAGTTGCAGTATGGTCAATCGTAGTATGGCCAACCACAATATCCACAACTGCAATTTCAACCACCGCAATACGATCAAATGCAATATCCACAACCACAATATGGTCAATTGCAGTACCCTCCATACGGGTCACTGCGAGGAGGATTCAGACGGGGATTCCGCGGAGGCCAAGGTTTCAGTGCCGGGTGAGGAGGAGCTACTGGACGAGGTCGAGGACCAATCATATGTTATAATTGTGGTCAGCAGGGGCATTATTAGAGGGATTGCCCGAATCCAACCCCACAGTGCACTTACTGCAGCGCTGTGAACTATGGTGTCGAAGACTATCCTAAGCCCATCGCAAAATGGAAAACTAAGAACCTGCCCCCATCTCCACCAAATCAGAATCAAAATTAGAATCCACCACCGACAGTACAGAAGATATCAGCAGAGGTTAGAAGTCAAAATGCGACTGTCGGAATAGTGACCCTTGGAGGAGCTGTGACAGGAGCCGACAGGTCACAGGATAGTGTCCGACCGACAGTAAGAAAACAAGTTACATTTGATGCAGAAGTAGAAAGGGATATTTTCTTGAAATAATAGGAGGCAATGAGGTAGCTGAGACAACCACCTCTTCACCAGAAAGCAGTTATCTATGACATGCCACCAACATTCGACACGATGAATTCGCAGAAAAAAGGCTAACACCTTAAGAGCCTTCTCAGAGAGTTGCCTAGAGCTGGAAAAGGATAAACACGCATTGGCGTAGATATCCAGCCTGTTGCATCGATGGGAGGGTGCATGACAGGAGTGAACGGTAAATCGAATACATAAGAGAAAAACAAGAAGAGAAATGCGGATGTTCGCGCAAGTTGCAGGATTCGATGTCGACTCCATTATCTTGGATTTGGGGTCAGATGTAAACATCCTGCAAAAAAGACCTAGGAAACGATGGGGAAACCGTAGTTGGATCGGTCCCCAGTACAACTGCGACTAGCAAACCAAAGTAAGGTTACCCCGATCGGTCGACTATGCCAGGTCCCCGTTGAGATCGAGGGACGCAAAACATACGCAGATTTTGATGTGATCGAGATTGTTGATAATACAATCCCCTATCCAGTGCTGGTAGGGATAGAATGGGTGATGGAGAATCAAGATATTATCAACTTCAAGAAAAGAACTATGTCATTCGAGAACCGTGAGATAAGGGTAGTCACACCTCTTGACCCCGCGGAAGGGCAGAGATATGTTGAGCCTACAAGGGATGAATTCACTGAGGGATGGGACAATATTTACAACATATCTAAAGACTACATCAACCCAACTGCAGATGGAGAGCTAGGGTGGCACCGTAGATGTTCGACGTCGTAAGATTATGACAAAGCACTTGAAAATTGGTAGAATTGGCTGCACGAAGTGTCATTTAGAAGGTGTGCATAGATCACTCTGTCGCTATGAAGGGTAGCTACAGAAGAGTGCGATCTACCAACGTATGAGGGATTTCCCAACTTGGCTGCATTTATCACTGAATTTGAAGAAAAAGTGGCAGAACCACAACGACTATTGGCCTTGGAGGAAGCCCTGAAGGCTACACTAGCGCGATGGTGGGCGACACACAAGTCCACTATAACTAACTGGCCAATATGTCGACACCTAATGACGGTTAGGTTCAGGGACAGTGAGGGACATTGCGGAAGGAAGTATGACGGAAGAGGAGACATGAAGGAGCATTTGGATGATTGTGAATGCAAATGGGGACCATAAGCGAAACAGGAATGGGTCCACACATTTATTCACACTTTGGATGAAGTACCACGGAATTGGTATATCACAGCAGAACTGTGATGCGGAAAAACCTAATGGGAACAGCTAACAATTGTCTTTAGCCAAACGTTTAGTTTCTTCGACGAAAACCCCTTCATCCACAACGCATTACAGGAGGTTCAGGAGAAAGTAGTCGACGCAGTTCTGGAAGAGAAACCTATGGGACTTCAGTGGATTACGACAACCCAAATGCTGATGGAATGTTACAACATAACCAGACAACCAGACGATGAGGATGATCCGAGGGCTACATATGTCCCAGAGTCAAAAGAAAGTCACAGCATTAAGGCACCAGATATTCCCTCCGACAAGTTTCAGCAGCCGTTGCGAATGAAGAAAGTGAACATTGGGTCGGAAGAAAATCCAAAGTTCATGAGCATTGGAGACTACTGGGATGAATCGACTATTGCGAAGATCACTGACCTATTGCATGAGTTTCAGGATTTGTTTTCGACAAAATTATTGGAGATGAAAGGGATTTCGGGGGACCTAGGCGAGATGAAAATCCCACTGAAACCTGATGCGAAGTCAGTAAAACAACGACCTTATAGGTTGAATCCGTGGTATAAGGAGTGGGTGAAGGCCAAGATTGAAAGAATGCTGGAAGCAGGAATTATAGAACCATTGGAGGAATCATAGTGGATCAACTCAATGGTGGTCCAAGATAAGAAAAATGACGAAGTCAGGACCTGTGTCGATCTAAGAATGCAGACGAACCGAAGGTACCAGGAGTGCAGAAGACATGAATGGGAGCGACTCCAGTGAAAGATTGGTGTTGTAGAATCAATTATGGCACTAAAAAAAAATGAAAAGTTAGACAATCTGCGACAAGATAATAGCAGACTACACCAAGGAGCAGCACGATTCGACGAGTCGAAAGCTGCCACGATGTGGAAGGGTCCAATCTAGCCATAAATGAAGCAATTAAACCACGATGGAAGACAGAAAAAACAAAAAAAATAAACAATTAATGCCTGATGCATGTGGTGGATTTGGGAAATCAATGCTGGATTTGGCAATCATTGCCCATAATCGGAAGGATGTGGCAAATCAACACTATAAATATGGGGGAGGGGAGCAGGTCGACGAATTGTGAGTTAAACAAGAACTTGCAGAGTAGCGCATGGAGGTTTACATTTCGAGCACAATCACCGAGAGCCCACAACCAACGCCAGTCACGCATGAACAACCATAAGTCATGTTTAGAATTTCATTTAGAAAGAAGCGGAGTGCCACTCAACCTGCAGACATCGGTCGAGAGTCGAAAAAAGGGACCCAAAACTTAGCTCGACTGGAAGAAGCAGAAGCAGGAAAGGAAACTACATCATTAGAAAGTCCAACAATAATAGGGTATGTACCTTCGAGCAAGCAAGGGGCATAGCATTCTGAATCAACAAGAACGAACGATACGAGATTAAAATGCCGACGATTCCCAAAGGAGTTCCCTAAGCCTGGAACATTGTGGCAAACTTGCAGAAGCTACAATATACCAACCACGACCTAGCAAACTTTGAAGAATGCACAGAAGGATACATTAATGTCAGCCATGGTGAAGGATGCCCAACCATAAAGGAACCCGCAGAGTGGGCAGGGGGACTAGAGCACTCGGGGCTGTTACGCCTCACCCAAATACTACACTTCGGGTGATTGGCGCAAGTTAATGCATGCGTCAAGAAATTGTTGGCTTGCTTTCATGGTGGATACTTATGGTTGCATGAAAAGATTCCAGTAACAGTTGACCTAATTGTGAGAATCACCGGGTTATAAGAAGCTCGCAGTGAGCCTGAAGATAAAGTACGGAGTGGAGAAAAAATCCATAGGTTACCTAATTAGCACAATTAACAACCAGGCAATCAGGGTCAGAGCGAATATCGTAGCAATTAAGGTGGCACAGAAGAACAAGCCAAAAGAATGCAGTTCGGGCATCATTGCCTCTGCAGAACTATGTGTCGCAAGAGTGCAGATGAACTAGTCGAAGTTCCTGCTACACCAATTGGTCGAAGATGCACATAATGCACAAGATAAAGGAAAGGCGTTCACATACTTATGGCTCATAATGTTGGTCGCATTAGTAGGATGGAGGGAGCCTGATCATTATCAAGGAATGGACACAGTAGAAGCCAAAGTACGCGAAGGGGCGCGATACCAGAATTTATGGGCAACAACTGATAAAGAACGACAGACAACCAACATTGTACAATTTTACTTGTTCTTGGATATGATGTGGATCGACGCGCAAGAGATACCATGGATAACGGAGCAAGCAACGCAAGAAGTGGTCGACCAAATCAAGGATGCATACGACGATTTCAAGCAGCAGGTGAATGGACCAAAGGTGTCCAGCTGAGGTGGCTTGAGGGCGAGCCACAAGTTTTTGTTGGGGGCCTGTTGGAACAAGGTTAGCCCGCATGAAGTGCAGAAGCCGATAGCAGCAAAGAAGGACCATTCATGGAAGAAAGGACCATTCGCAGAGAATGAGGACCCGACGGGAGTGCAAGATTGGTTTAGTTAGTTAGAAAGGGTCATTTGGACCATTTTTTAACCGCCATAATTGGCTATAAATAGGACTATGAATGTAAGCCTAAGGGAATCCTATAATGAGATCATAAGTGATCGATAGAAGTGCGGATGAACTCTATAATGTTTTGCTCTGTTTTCAACAATTTTGTATGGATCCGCGATAGGGTGTTTTGAACTGTTTTTGCGAAGTCTATACAACAGGTTTTGATGAGTTAATGCATTAAGATGTTCGGATATGTCCTTCTATCTCTGTTTGTGTGGAATAATGAATGTTGTGTCATATTTTATGTTGTCTTTTCTGTAAGATTTCATTGATGCGATCACTAGTATTATTCTGTTGATGCGAATGTTGAATATTCGAATGATGAATGTCTGTTTGAGTTGAGAAGCATGATGCGAAAGCGAATCTCTAGTTTCCGATAGAGTTAGAATATATGCATGTCGTTTCCCCACTATGGAAACTTGGTTCCGATAGCCCCCTTATCCATCTCGGGTGAGACTTCAATCACTTCGCGGGTGTTGCTGGAAAGGGTAAAACCCTTCTGGGCCAGTGTTTAAGGGTGTTTGGTTGGTGTTTGTTGATGACAGTGCGAAGTGAACCCCTTTCAACAAAACTGTGTCAACACAAGTACATAAATGATCAAATCCTATTCCCCCATTATGAGAGAAACGTACATCAAATGACATCTTGCTGACTGTGTGGACCCCACTGACTTGTGCAAACTGATTTGGAAGGAGTGGGATACACCATAGATGACCTCAAATCATGCCTCATGCCAAAACCTTGCCTCAATTTCCCAAATCGATTTCCTTTATGACCTTTGTATTCCATTTTTAATCCTCCTGAAAAACCCTGAAACTGCCCATAACTGACTGTTTGGTTCCTGCATTGTCAAAATGACTGTGCCATCATGTCCAAAATGGGGGTAATATGGTAATAAAAAGTGTTTATACCATCCTCTTCCCCTGTAGCGCTATAGAAAACGACTGGACTCCAATGATCTAGCCACATCAGCAAGGCCAAACTGGCCAACAGGTGGAAAACTGCTCATAACATGCTTGGGAGTGCCTGAAATTTATAGATAAGTGTCTCAATGGATCTAGAAGATTCAAATCCACTATATATGAGTACTCATACACCTCCTGATAACCTATAGGATCATCTGTAGGGTCCACCATACCTAGACAAGTAAAAATATGATGATCTAGTAATAATAATAGTCATGACAAACTGCAACAATCATCATTTGAAGCCTATTCCCATCATATGAAATCATCAAAAAAGTATATAGAAGACCATAGATCAACATCATACATAAAGTGGTCCATCTCATCATGGATCCCAAGGTTGACCTTAGTCAAACTAGGTTTGATCGGTCAAATTGATTAAAATATAACCCTGGCTAATAAGCCATGCTGCTGTAAGTGCAAATAGTTAAGACGTGCTCTCTAAATTATTTTCATAGCAAGACTGTAGAGTATTAAGCATCATTTCACTGGCAGTTAATAAGTAATCATAGGTTAGTTAAATAATTTACTTTCAAGAAGAATCTCAAGAATATAGTTGTCTGTAAACATGATCAAATTGCTAGCAAAGGGTGAAGGGTAAAGACACAAGGCTAGGCTGAGAGGGATGACTTGACTGACTTGACACTGTGATACTTTGGATGAAGGACATGGTGTTATACACTTAATCATGTGTTGGACAAGGAGTACACAAGGAATGACGATGTCTCACAAATGGATGAGTTGTTCAGAGAAGTGTTTATTCAACCTTGATAGAAATTGTCTACTACTAGAACCACCATGAACTAGGTGTCAAGATAACTGTAACTTGAGGTTCTAGGGGAAACTTAGAATTAGTTGTCCCTTTCGCCATCTCATATCATAACCCGCAGTATCAATGAGGAATAGTTTCACATAAGGTCAATAGTCTTTAGATTTAGCATACATTTAGCCACTGCTTTTTAGGACCTTTTCATTTCATTGAATTTCATGGCCAACAATATTTAGATTTAGCATTCATTTATCCATTTCTTTTTAGGCCTAATATGACCCCTATGGGATTTCACATGTGCTTATAAGCACAACTAATCGCAACTTACATCCGGGGTGCATTTACATTTCATAGCGTTTGAATTTCACTTCAATTTCATAGCCCCTTTCATTGGGTTGTACAAGATATAACAATAATTTCCACATTTAGTACAATTTTGCTTCAGGTTTTACCCAACACAACTCAAGCAACTAGGGGGACTTCCGCAAATCTAAACCACACATCAGGGCAACTGACTAGAATGATAAAGGCATAAAATCCAATTCACCAAGGGCAAGCTTTGTTGCCAACTTAGATCCAAGACACAAAATAAACATGGATGCAAGTCCAACACAGAGGTAGAAGCAGGGAAGATCCTCCATATCACAAGTCAAGGTGTACATCAGGGTGAAGATCGATATATGGGTAAATGACAAACGGATGGATGGAGACAATTGAAGATGGTGCCTAAGCTAACATGTCAGGAAGAAACTACATGATCATGTTCACATTCATATGAAGGTAAAGGCCAACAAGTATAAAGCAAGAGTTTCCAAATGTCAGTAATACAACCAATACATATAATCCATAATCAATCTCATTTCAATTTTAATAATTTCCAATCATAATTAATTTATACCAAGTCAATGCTATCAAAATGACCTAAACAACAAGGTAATAAAATCAATGCACATCATATATATACCGGGTCATCAATCAACAACTATAATATGAACCAACTATAACCACTGAGAACACTGTATTTGAAACAATGAAAATTGGACTGCAACTGTATGGAATAAAAGGCCATATCGGTCATCAAATATGAGGTCTCAAAGCTCAGCCTTGGCATAAGGTCTACTAAATGTCTAATGCAAATATGCTCTGATGTGTGAGTGATCATAAATAATGCTACTCATCATAGTTGATCTCACTGAAAAAGTTTAAAGGAAAATCTTTGAAAAATGCAGATAGCTACTCTACTCACATGGTAGCCCAGCTACTATGTGTGTGATAGCATCTAGCTCCAGCTGGGACAAGTGATCTAAGGGAGAGAGTGCTTGAGAACCTTAGAATCTCTGGTCTTGAACACTAATTGCATCACTCTTCAATCCAACACTCGGCTTTCTTTGCTTTCAAATTTATTTGTACCTATTTCTATACTCATGGAAAGAAAAATACCATGTGACACATGTATGGAATAAAAATAAACCAAAATGAAACTGCATAAATGAAATTCTACTCTAAATAAAAAAATAGAATGCATATAAAATGAAAGTACTAACTCATCAAGTTTTTTAACATTTTTATATTTTATTAATGTGAATGCAGAAGATGAGAAAGGGTTAGGAAGGAGCATGACTCAATCACTTAGACAAGGAAACAACAGGAAGAAGCACCCAGAAGAAAGCTCAAAAGGCACAACAAAAGGAAAAGCAAAAAGACTCTCAATACTCAGCACTCAGAAGAAGCAAAAAGGCACACAAATCCTACTTCTCAAGGGAGCTTATTCGAAGACCTATATACTCTAAGCATGCAAGAGGATTGCTAACTCAAGTCAAGTCAGGTATATAATCCCTTAACTCTCTCTGATTGATAGGTAGCATGATTTGCTGCCCAGTCCCAGTAGTGAGGAAACACATATCATCAATGCAATGCTTGACAGTGAGCGGTCCAACCCAAAAATTGCCAGATACCCTGGATCGTATGTAAAATAAATCACTAGGAATAATGACCCTATCACCACATGAGAACTTGCGACAATTTACCGACTCAGTGATGGATTCAACATTACGAATAGGAATGGGATGGATATCAGAATTGCACTAAGGTTGGGGCATGATTATCCTCGAGTTCCTATTAGGAGGAACTGCATCAAATTTGGGAGGTCCACCTTCTAAAGGAATGGCTACCTTACCAATAAGGACTTCCTGAATTATTCTTCTCCTTGGATGTTCATCTCTTGGTTCTTCATTCTATGGGTGAATGATATACTTGGGAGTTTCTCCCATAGTCCAAAAATCTCCGATGACAACCTCATCTTCCAATAGAGATGGTATGTTTTGGTTTTCAATACTCCTACTACTTCCTTCTCCAGTTGGGATGGGAACAACCATATCTCCTAAAATTTCTAGGTGGTTGGTGGGAAGTAATGAATGAGCTCCCATGTTCAAGGATGTTGGTGACAGAGTAAGAATGTGAGATGTATCAATAGAGTGTGTGCTCTCTTCACCAATAGGTAACTCACGGGGAATAAGAAAACCAGGGATGTCCCTAAGTAATGGATAACATAAAGACAACTCATCCTCATTGGCTGAAATGTTGGCTTGAGTCTCTTCCTGAAAGATAGCTAGGTTTTTTAGGGAAAATCCTCCTTCAGGAGCATCATGTATCAAGGCATGTTCTTGCCAACTCATAGAGTTGTCATTCACTGGCCTCAAGACACCATCTTCCAAGGACATATGAGATAGATGATCAGGAATATCATAAAAATGTACTTCATTAGGTTCTTCATCACTTTCCAGACTAGGGGAAGGATGTGTTCCTTCAATGTTGTTGTGATATTTTAGGATTAGGATGACTCAACAGTAGAAGACCTCACTAGAATTCACTCATGTAGTGCGAAAGGAAGAAGAAGAAACACTTAATCAATTAACACTCATTACACAAAAAATGGAGAAAAATGGTTGTATCATACATCAATTGCAAGCCGACACTCTGTAATGTGAATAATAACTTAATACAATCAATAGAATTCGAATGCCACTAAGGTCATTCGAATCATCCTTAATGGTTGGCTTGGATAGCATTAGAGGCATCATCCAAACTAGTGGAAGTGGTCATATAGGTCAACTAGTTAGTCAAATGAGTCTAACTGAGTGCATGGGCACTGATGTAGGGAAGGAGACTCCAATGTGGGTGCATGAGGAGTTGTCAGTAGTTAGTGGAGCTCAAACTAGTCTCAGTAGGTGTCTATCTAAGTGCTTCAGTCAGTTAACTAATCAATCATCCCCTGAATCAAGGAAATGAGTCATCAACTAACTAACTAACTAAAATAACTCCTAAATAGGTGGAATAAGGCGCACATGTTCTCCAGTGATGAAAACAAGGGCGCATCAGTGGCTAGGAGGGATAGAACTTAGCAGAAACAGGCTCCTGGGGGCTGCAAAATAAGGACTAGGTGCTGGGAGACTACCATACTGATGATTGGATGCATGCATTTGATGCAAATGCATGTAGATGACTGGATGCATGCAGAATTGCAAGCAGGCATGCAAGATACAAAAATGATGGTGAGAATATTCCAACACCCCTCGCAAGCTAAACATGAGGTAGTAACTGAAATGGTAAAGTAGGGCCCTGGTGATTGAGACCAAAGGTCACCCCATACAATCAAATCTAAATAATAAAAGAGGAAAGAGGGAAAACCAAGTGGGAAGAAAGCCATCCCTCAAAATAGACTGAAGGATGCTAATGTATCATATAATCACTCACCTCGGAAGGAGGCAAGTGTCCTTCTTTTCCAAATAAGGATCGATCGACCCAAAACGGATTAGTAGTGTGAGAAGGATGAAACCTTCCATTTTGATAATATGATCTGGTTCTCCGTCGATCAATTGGATCACCAACAAGATCTCTGGCAGATCTGAGAGTAGTGGCTGCCCATATCAGAAGAGGAGGATCATTAGTTGAGAGATAATTAGGTTCTTGTGGAATCGGATCTCCCATTCGCTTATATTCTAAATCAGTTGCTAGATCTTCAGGTTCTTGTGGATCTGGATCTAATATTCTTTCTTCATCATCATCACTCTCATACTCTGAAACTGAACTTTCATGTGATGAAGGTTCGCTCTTTTGGAGCTCATCATCACTTCCAAACTCTGAATTTGAAATCTCATGTGATGGAGCTTTGCTCTCTTGCTCATCATCACTTCTAAACTTTGAATCTGAAATATTATGTGATGAAGCTTTTCTCTCTTGACCAAACATGGTGGGAACAAATACAAAAATGTGAATATCATTCTAAAACATGTGATCCAAACCAAATGAGCTAGGATCAACAGCCCCATGAATGTGCATGTAGTTCTTTGATATCTCCTTTGAACCAACATAGGTGAGATCATTATCAAAAGAACTAGGACATGATGATGGTTGATATTCAACAAGATCACTGATGGATGCAATAGTGGTGGCCCATTTTGAAATAGGAGTTGAATCAATAGGTGCTAGATCTTCAGGTTCTTGTGGATCTGGCTCTATCATTCGCTCTACCTTCTGAGCCTTCTTTTTTCTCAACCTTCTTTGTTGGATCTTTGACATTCAAGCAACCTTTACATGTACCTTGGGAAGATCTGAGATTGGGAGGATATTCAACTAAATTTTGAGCTTGAATGCTCTGAAAATGTTTGTAGCTGAGATGAAATAACCTACTCTATTCATTTGCATCAGAGTGAAGAGCATACTGCTTTGAGAGAGGTAAGAAGTGTGATAACTCATAGAGTTTTGTCTTATGATTTGCAACACCTTTTGCAATGGTAGAACTTGATACCATGTCTTGGATCTCGACCTCATTAGGAGAGAAGATCACCCTCTTGGGCTCTCCAGTGTGGGTCATCTGATATACCGAAAGTAGATTAGCAGTGAGAGTAGGGACATAGAGTACATCTGAGAAGTATCCATGATCTAATTTGATTCTTCAAATCCCCTCAGGGGAGACCTCAAAATCATTCCCCAACATAATGGATGGTCCAACAGTAGCTTCGAATCTAGTGAAGATATTCTTGGAGGAAGACATATTCCTAGATTCTCTAGAATCTATGATGAAGGAGGATTGAGTTGATGCACCTGCCATGAGGGCATGGCATCTCTATTTGTTCTCAGATCCAAATGGTTCACTCTCTTTCTTCCTAGCACATGCAGGTACAGGGAGATTATTCTTCTCAAGGAGTGAGGCCATGAGATATATGGTATTCTTCATGCATGAACTTTCAGGGTGATATCCTTGATTACAGTATGTGCACTTGGATTTTCCCTTCTGAGTGTGCTTGTTCTTCTTAGGATTCGAGGCTCCATCTGACTGTATGGGAGCCTCCTTCTGCTTTGTATCATTCAAATTTCTATCAGAATTTTTTGTTTCCCTTTTCCATTCGCTCTTCTCATCTTAGTGGCTGCAAGATCTGAATCCAACTTGGTTTTTATCACTCCCATGTGTACTAGCTTCTCCTCCTCAAGTGTGATAGATTGGATGAAGTCTTCAAGTGAAGAGAACTTCCATTTTGGAATGGACAATATTGTTGACTGGAAGGTAGAAACAAACACTGAATAATTAGGGCCTAGCTTCGACAGGATGGCAAGGATGAGTTGTTTTTCTTCCTTCTTAATACCATACCTCTTCAACTATGAAATCAAGTTCTTGAATTTGTTGAGAAACTCGGTGATAGTTTCAAAACTTCTTGGGCTCATGGAGATGAGCTCATTTTCTAGTTTATGCCCCTTCAAATCATATTTCTGGCCAAGGAAGGATTCGAGCTTGTCCCAAACCTCCTTTAGAGTCTTCAAATCGATAACATGAAAGTGCAAATTTTCAGAAATGTTGAGTAGCAACAATCCTACTGCTTCATCAAGCTTGTCTTGGTACTTGGATTTTTCTACTGCGCCAATTGGCTCAACTGCTGAGCCATTCACCACTCTGGAAAGACTCTTCGACTTCAAGAAGATGTCCATTTTAGCCTTACATTCGAAGTAGTTGAATGAGTTCAACTTGAGATCCATGATAATGAAGAATTCGAAGCTGAGAGAGGGAGATTCCTGCAAAACAAAATGAGAATTATGAAAAGAAGATCTTCTGCAATTCAAATTGAACACTACCTTAGGACACTGAGCACATGTGACTAAGTCCTTCACAGCTGGCTACACCTCATTGGATTTCTCCATTGAATTCAAGGCAATAGCACCAGGATTTGCTGTGGAAACTCAGAGGCTTCTGGTGCTCAAAGAAAGACAGTTGCTCAAGGAATTGTTGTAACTGCTGTTGCTGCAATTCGAATAACTGTTGTCAGCTCTGATACCATGTGATATTTTAGGATTAGGATCACTCAACAGTAGCATACCTCACTAGAATTCACTCATGTAGTGCAGAAGGAAGAAGAACAAACACTGAATCAATTAACACTCATTACACAGAAAATGGAGAAAAACTATTGTATCATACATCAGTTGTAAGTTGGCACTCTGTAATGTGAATAATAACTAAATACAATCAATAGAATTCGAAGGCCACTAAGGCCATTCGAATCATCCTCAATGGTTGGCTTGGATAGCATTGGAGACATCATCCAAACTAGTGGCAGTGGTCATAAAGGTCAACTAGTCAATCAAATGAGTCTAATTGAGTCTAACTGAGTGCATGGGCACTGATGTAGGGAAGGAGACTCCAATGTGGGTGCATGAGGGTCTGTTAGTAGTCAGTGGAGCTCAAACTAGTCTCAGTAGGTGCCTATCTAAGTGCTTCAGTCAGTTAACTAATCAATCATCCCCTGAATCAAGGATTCAAGTCATCAACTAACTAAATAACTGAAGTAACTCCTAAATAGGTGGAAGAAGGAGCACATGTTCTCTAGTGATGAAAATAAGGGCACATCAGTGGCTAGGAGGGCTAGAACTAAGCAGAAACAGGATCCTGGGGGCTGCAAAATAAGGACTAGGTGCTAGGAGACTACCATACTGATGACTGGATGCATGCATTTGCATGCAAATACATGTAGATGAATGGATGCATGCATGCATGAATGCAAAATACAAAAATGATGGTGAGAATATTCTAACAGTTGTTTTCCCAAGGAATAATATGATCAAGCCCTTGTCTTTGTTGTTTCATATTAAGATCAGCCAAATCAAGCCATTCATTAACCGTCCTAGGTATACGCTCACCACTTTTTATTTGATCTAGAATAGTATTAGGGTTGTTTGTTTCAATGATGGGATCAAGTTGATCAACTTGTGGCTCCACATCACTAAGTTGGTTCAGAGCTCTAATTTCTTCCGACACTTCACCATTGTGCAATTCCAAATTAATCTCTCTACCAAAAATAGCTCTATTCCTCTCTTCCCTAGAAGAAGTATCATCTTCGAAACATTTCCAACTCTCTTCTCTTCCTGTACTATGATCCTCACTATGGCCACCCATGACCATAAAAATACCCTCAGGTAACAATTCACCCTCACCATAAGTGTTACTTACACCATCCTCATAACTTTCAAGGTTACAATCATAGAATGGTTCCTGATATATCCTAACTAGAGACCCATCAGAGTTAGGAATAATAGTGTATGATAAGTCCATTTGAAGATGACCCCCTAATATAGTAGAACACTTTATACGCAAAAGCATTCCGTAGACTAGGGGTATATATATGACTACTATGTCCATTAGCATGGATATATCAGGGCATGAAAATAGGTCATCTCTCAAGTTCTTGATTAATCCGAAGACTTGAACTGGTCTTGAGTCAATTCCACACACATTCCCGTAGGGCCTAGTTATTTTTAATCCCATGGATTCCATGACTTACAAAGCCATGACATTCATGGAAGCTCCAGAATCAAGCATACAGTTATGAAGAAGGGTGTCACCTATATGGAGTGTAAGATAAAAGGGTTGATGACCACCATTCTTCCTCTCATACAGTGTTGTCTGGATATTGATGGGAGGATCTTCTTCTTCTTCAACATTAACACTAGATGTCAAGTCTGGAAGAGGTTGATCCCCACCATGACTAGTGGTAGGTTCAGGGATACTCTCAAAAAATTCTGCCACTTGTTCTTTAATGGATGGGATTCTCATAAGTTCAGTGAGTGGGATGTTTTGCATAACTTTGTCCAATTCCTTCTCAATGTTAATGTCTAAATCATACTCTAGGAGTGGATTTGGCTCACTCGCTGGGCTAGGCAGCTCAATATTCTTCCTTTCAATGAAAGAGGTAGGATTTTGGCCATCCTTTCTTCTTTGATAAACTCTAACAGGATCTTGGACACTACTCTTAGGATGCTCAATGGCATAAATGTGAAAACTAGAACTATGATTGTCTATAGACTCTGCTTTTTGGTTGAGAAAAATAATTCTGAATTCTTTATCAAAATCCAAGTTATCGACCTAGTTAATGTTCTTGGGAGAGTCTTGAGCATCCTCACTATGAGTGGGATAATCAGGATCTTCCCCTTTTTGTTCTTCTAGCCAGTTAATACCAAGAGGTTTAGGAGACGTTTGGCTCACAGGTTTTCTTTTATCATTCTCATTGTTAGGCATCTTTTGTGGGTTCCAATAAGGTTTTGGGCCATAAGGTTGCCTATACCTTTCTGCCTCTTTTCTTTTAGCAAGATCCCTAGTCAGAAGAGTCAAATTTCTCATAATTTCTTGCATACTCTCCATTATATCATTGGGATTGTTCACTGGTTCTTTCCCTTTCTTTGCCTTGGGCTCATATCTAGAGGACGAAGCACTAATTGAATAAAAAGAGTTATGCTTCCCCATAGAGGCAGCATTTGCTTCAACCCTTCTAGCATTCTCTTGAGCAACTTTTAAGTCTTTAGGATCTTTGTATTTGAGATGGTAGCCTAGGTAACCTTCAAATGAATTGAGGTAATGAATCAACACAACTTTTTCTTTAGGCCTAATGTCATCAGGGATGTTGGCCACTATCTTGTCAAAACAGATGTTGAATTCATGGACGGATTCATTTTCTTTCTTCTTAACTTCGAAAAGTTGGTTCAAAAGAAAACACCCATCCAGCTTGACTGACCACTCATACTTAATTTTTTCAGTGAATTCATCATATCCTGTGATCGATGATGCAGGAAAGCGGTCAAACCACTTACGTGCATCACCTTCCAAGGATGCAAAAAGAACCCTCATGAAAACATCTTCTTCTTCTTCCCCATAAGCCTCCATGTGTTCCTAGACATTTTCAATGTGGTCCTTAATGGAGGTCGCATAGTTCCCATTGAACTTTGGGATATTTTCAAAATATTTGTCTGGCATATCATGGGGTGAACCAGGGGTTTGGGAAAAATCTAAAGGTGAAGCTTTGGACTTGTTCCCAAATCTACGAGCAACGATAGGATTGGTTTGAGGATTGTTTTCTGGAGGAGTTTGATTTGTTCCATCCATTTGATTTGATGTACTTAAGTTATGATTTGGAGATGACAGAGGAACCGAATTGGTTGAAGGGGATCCCAAGAAAGGATTTGGAGGATCATAATTAACGATTTTCCAAAATAAATTAGATGATTGGGATTTGGGATCTCTTCTATGATAAACAAGTGGGGTTCCTTTTCATTGATTTAAGTTAGCCCTACTTCTGAGATTTTAAGGGTGTCTATGAGGTCGTTCCTCAGTGGAGTCATGATTAGGAGTCTCTAGGTATACTTAGGTTCTTTTCTACCAAAATATATGTCGTGAATAAGAAAGAAGATATAAGTGAAAATGGATGGTTATGATAGATTTAGGAAAACAAATGATAACCATCTAGTTTACAAGACCGTGTGCGATAAGATATAAGTTACGCATGGATAATCGCAGACACCTGAGGTAAGCCTATACCTCCCCGGAAGCAATGCCAAAGATGTTATCACACAACTTGTAATTGTCTCTAAAGGTATCCCATCCAGGACGGTAGAGGTGTAGACAACTAAAGAGGTGACCCAAGAGATACCACAGTTCCCAATGCAAGATGGGTGTCATGTTAACCGAGGCACTCTTCAATTTATATCAAGCCTAAGCAAGACCAAGGGGGAGACCCTAGCTTAACCAATGAAGGCTAGCGAATTCAATCTAGACCTCCTAGGGAAATGTGATGATGAAAGAGAAGGAGACCAAGATGAAACAAGATCTAGATCTAGGATAATAAGTGGACCCAAGATGGTTAGGGCTTGGTTGAATAGGCTTAAGGAAAGGACAAATGTTCAACCAAGTGTGATATAGGGTCACTTATGGATTAGGAGTAGTAGATCTAATGCTAAGAAAAGTACCCAAGTGGGTCCCACCCTTCAAAAGTGGAAAATGGTCCAAATGGGGCCCACAAGGTCAAAAGCAAAGTGAGATGGCACTAGGGGGTATGCTATAGCATGGATCTATGGATTTGAGAAGGAATGAGCAATACCCACATGTGGGATCTAGCAAAAGACCACCTACCCAAGGAGTGCGACTTGCCTCAAGGAGGACTAGTGCCTTAGATGGAGGGGCAAATGGAATCGGATGGCCACCAAATTATAGATCGGGATAGTTGATATGATTATTAAGGTGGGTTTTAATTATTAAGCCCAAGTGATTGCTAGATATCCATAGATATGAAAAATAAAAAATGCAAGGGTTTTGATTTTAGGGTTTATGTGACCGATGGAGAAAAGATGGATGGATCTAGATACATACCTTGTAGAACATACCTCAAAAGCTTGTGGCCACTTTGTAAATTGATAACCTTTCCCCTGTGTATATATTCAAGAGTGAGATCCAAAGCTCCAAGCCAAATCCTCCTCCTTCCAAGGTGACCAATTCGCCCTCCTTCTGCAAGACAAGATCAAGTGAGAAACAAGCCTAGCAAAAGAATGACAAAAATGATAAAGAGATGAAAGAGAAAGCATAAAATATGTCACTAAGATATAATAATGATACTCCCTGTGACGAAAGAACAATCCAAGGCAAGATATTGGGTTTCCCCACAATAGCCTCCCTCCAAATCGTCCTCCTCTTCACCAAATTGGCCTCCCTGTAGAAAAACGTTTGAAGCCCAAAATCCACAAATGATACACATAGAAAAGATTGTATATTCAACTTGCAAAAGAATCCATCAAGACAAGAGAAGTAGATCCACAAAATAGTATTTTATTCCAAGTTTGAAGAGCTCCAAAGGTGCCTTTACAATAGGGGGGTCTCCTCCTTAAATAGGACAAGGAAGACCAAAACCCTAAACCACTTTTGAAATGAGTGGCTGAGATCAAAAGATACAACAATATAATCAATGGCTAAGATGAGCCAATACAACATATGACATGGATCACTCACTAAAGGGATGGTGTCATGTCTAAAAAGACCCTAGGGGGATGATGTCATGACTAGGGGAGACTAATACATGTGTGTGTCACATAATATGACTAGGGAAAGTGACTAGGAGCACATGTTGGGGCTAGGAGGTATTATTTCATTCACTAGCATCACCCCATGGCACAATAATATAACACGAGACTCAATGACATGTCCAAGTACATAAATGATCAAATCATGTTCCCCCATTCTGAGAGAAAAGTACATCAAATGACATCCTACTAACTGTGTGGACCCCACTGACTGGTGAAATTTGATCTGGAAGGAGTGGGATACACCATATATGACCTAAAATCATACCTAATGCCAAAAACTTGCCTCAATTTCCCAAATCGAATTCCTTTATGACCTTTTTATTCCATTTTTTATCCTCCTGAAAAACCCTGAAACGTCCCATAACTGACTGTATGGTGCCTGCGCTGTCAAACTGAATGTGCCATCATGTCTGGAAGCAGGGTAATATGGTAATAACAAGTGGTTGGACCACCCCATTCCCCTATAGCTCCCTCGAAAATGAATGGCCTCCAATGATCTAGCTGGACATGCCACATCAGCAAGGCCAGACTGGCCAACATGTGGAAAACTACTCATAAAATGCCCAGGAGTGCCTAAAACTGATAGATAAGTGCCTCAATGGATCCATAAGACTCAAATCCACTAGAGATGAGTACTCATACACCTCCTGATAACCCATAGGATCATATGTAGGGTCCACCATACCCAAACAAGTAAAAATATGATGATCTGGTAATAATAATAATCATGACAAACTGCATCAATCATCATTTGAAGCCTATGCCCATCATATGGAATCATCAAAAAGGAATATAGAATACCATAGATCAACATCATACATAAATTGGTCCATCTCATCACGGATCCCAAGGTTGGCCTTGGTCAAACTAGGTTTGACCGATCAAACTGATCAAAATATAACCCTAGCTAATAAGCCATGCTGCTGCCAGTGCAAATAGTTAAGACATACTCTCTAAATTATTTTCATAGAAATACTCTAGAGTATTAAGCATCATTTCAATGGCAGTTAATAAGTAATCATAGGTTAGTTAAATAATTTACTTTCAAGAAGAATCTCAAGAATATACTTGTCTGTAAACATGATCAAATTGCTAGCAAAGGGTGAAGGCTAAAGACACAAGGCTAGGATGAAAGGGATGACTTGACTGACTTGACACTATGATACTTTGGATGAAGGACATGGTGTTATACACTTAATCATGTGTTGGACAAGGAGTACACAAGGAATGACGGTTATCCAAAACATTTATTTTGTGTTATGTGTGTTATCATTCTCTGCTACCTAGATGTTGTGTATGATTGTTATGTTCGTTGTGGCTTCCAAGTCTTGTGACCAACGTATATCCTCTCTACGTTTCCCACCTTGGATTTTGCAGCATGGTGTTTACTGGGTTTGGGTGTATTTTTTTAATATTGTGTGCCCGCATGTGCTCACCTTATGTTTGTGTATCCTCCATGTGGCAGTCGAATATTAGCCTTCATGCCTACAGATGTGTGAAAATATGATCACAGCTAAGATCTTGCAACAAATAATAACTCACAATTAATTATGCAAAGATACAAGACTAGAGAAGAAAATTCACTGAAAATTTATACATAGATCCAACTTCAAATGAATAATTGTATTGCATCCAACCTTTATCAATGAGATGGTTGTCCAAATATAATACAATGGTAGAAATTCAGAATGCTTTGGATGCATTCGAAAAGCACTGAAGTGTCAGGCTTAGAAAATAGGAAAAATCCCCATCTATGGAAGCATCTCTCTCCAACTCATGCAATAAGGTCATGAATTGCCTAAGTGGGATCAGGTAGGCCATGAGTGACTAAAAGGAAGCGCGTTGGAGGATTTTCAGGAGGAAATCAATGAATAGGTGGTGGCCAAAAGCATGCATACTTGCTAAATCTATCCTAGTGCCCTTGCCTTAACCTTATCAAGCACAAAAACATAATAAAGCAATATAAAGCAGGATAAAGCTACTAAAACCAACCAAATCACTTTTAATCAATAAAACATAGATAAAACCAGGCAACAAAGCAGTAGTGGGGTGCACTTGTGGATAAGCACCATAATATGTGGGCCAAGTATGCATAAGGGGCCAATTATCCTAGTTTAGACACGTAGGAAATCAACTAACCAAGGTCTAACACTTAGAAACATAAAATAATGTTTTAAACTAAGGTATAGATGGGATAATTATTCTAACACCCCACCTTAATCTTGACATAGGTGAGTATGAATTATTATAAGGGCCCAGGAAACTAGGGCCTATGGTCATCCTTTACAATTTTATTTGTCCATGTAAGTTGAGGTGAAAAAGGAAAACCACTTGGGAACAAAACCTCCCCTCTAGAATGGACTTGAAAGAGAAACCAAAATATTTACTTCAGACTGTAAATTTGAACATAACATTCCAAAGAAGGCCAATGAGGCTAATGATTGGAAATTTGAATATCAAGAGGTACTTTTCTCTTTGTAAGAAGAGGTATTTGCTCTTAATTGTGCCAATGCTAATCTTGAAACTTGAAATTTGAACCATGAGCAGCTCCAAGAAAGTATGTAAACATTATGGCAATGTCATGAGGATCTTCGAAATTCAAACCAACAGAGGTAGGAGCATATCCAAGTGAATCTTGATGTGCTTGAGACTTTGAACCATTGGAGGTAAACCCAAGCAGCTGTGAATGCTCTTTAGACTTGAACATTGAACCTTGGAAGGTAAGATCAGTTCCAAAAGAGATTTGATGCTCTTGAAACTTGAACTTCAGATCAGAGGAAGTTAAATCAGCTCCAAGAATGTAGAACATGAGTTCTAAATTTTCCAATGAGATGGAAAAAGCAAGAGGTTCTCCATGTTTTGCGCAACTCTGAGAATTAGTGCTAGCAATCAAGTAGGAATTCATAGGAAGCATAGGACCAAGGAGAGCGAATGCATCACCTCCAAATTCTGATCTAACCTCCAAATCATCCAGTAGATCAGAATTTTGCACATCAGTAGACTCATGAGAAGAAATAAAATTTTCTAGAGCAATCACTGATTTATCTTGCTTACAATCCATAATAGAAGAATTGTAGGATAGCTTGAGAGAGGAATGGATGTCAATCTCTTGAACTATTGCAGCTCCATTAGTCACCTCTTCTTCATTATCAACATCATAGGATAAGGAATCAGGATCCTCATCATATTCTAGAGCCACATAAGAAGATGTCTTTTCAATTTCTGCTTCTTGACTTGCAAAGGGAGCATTTGAATCCAGTAGAATGCTAGTAATAGGAAGTTGTGTTGAAGAAATTTATGCAATTTCTTCTTCTTCTCTTTGAACAACTTCTTCATAGAAGCTTGAGGCTGAGACATTAGTGAAATAAATGAGTAAATTTGAGGAGGTGTCACTGATAGGCTCACTCTCCATATGGCTTGTCTCTTCTTCATTATGCTTGCTAAAACCTCTATCCAAATTTGTCGATATATCCTTTGGGTACTCAGCAGTATCAATAAGGTAGCACATGCTTGGATATATTTCTAGACACATGGCTCCAAATTCTCTGTCACAATCAATCATCTATATATCTTTCTCTTCAAAGGACTCTAGTTTGCTCACAACACCAATTGACACATCATAGAGACATTGTCTCTTGAGATATGCACACATATTTGGATTCCAATCAACATAATTGAATGGAGTAAGAGAACGAAATTTCGAATCCATGAAGTTGTAGTGCCTGCACAATAAAAACAACACTCAGGAGGAAAAAAATGTTAGCACAATCAATCTCTACTTTGAGACTGAGCACATTCGAGAGTGCTTCATACTTGGGTAGACTCCTAAGGATTGCTCCAATGGCTTTAAGGAATTTGCCCTTGGATTTATGTGTAAACCCCACTGCATCTAGTGCTTCAATGGACGTATCTAAGAGTGAATGGATGCAACCTAATGTGATCTTATACCATGGGAAAATATGCCACAACCTTAATCTAGTTTACTGAAGAAACATCACAATTAGTTTTGCAAGAATACATAGAAGGAAAAAATATTGAGCATAAAACACTTGAGAAAAGAAACTCAATTGAGTAAAACTCCATCAATCTATTAATGAACAATGATATTACATTAAATAATACATCTATGATTAGAGATTTGAATGCCTTAGAGGCAATTCGAAATTGTCACAAGTAGCGGGCTTAGACTTAGGAAAAAGATCCATCTAGACAATTTACTAACTCCAAATATAGGCAAGAGGTCACGAATTGGATAATAAAGTTTGGGTAGGCCACGAGTGACCAAAAAGCAGCATGTTGGAGGCTTTTTAGGAGAAAAATATGGAAGGAGTCGAGGAAACATCATGCAAACTTTCCAAAGACACCAAAGCGCCCTTGCTAAATCCTTAACCATTTGAAAAGCATGCAAAACCAAGCTTTAACTCAGTAAAGCAAGATAAAGCAAGAATAAAGCAGATTAGGGCACCTTGCTCATTAAATATTCTTTAAAGCATCACGTGGGGCGCACTTGTGGATAATTCTCACATGTTTGTCAAGTTATGCTCTAGGAACAACATCTACCATGGTCTAAACACCTGGGAATCAACCTAAAGTAATAAACTAAGGTCTCTAAGGTCTAGGATGTGGTCAATTATTCCAACAAGATGCCTATCCACTGTGCAAGCTCATTATTTCCCAACAATTCTATGCACGGAGGATTCTTAGCTGGGTATCCTCTACGTTTCTTCCATCGTTTTCTCTCATTGTGTGCATTGTCCATTTTTAAAATCATGGCCATTCTGCCCTCTGTCAGTTGGTGTTAGGTTTTCAATCCTTCATGTGGTTGGTGTTTATCCATTGGTATGCAATGTGTCTCAGTGCAAAAATGTTTAATCTTCCAAGTGTAACCTCTTCGTTGTACAAGCAGTGGTTGAGTATCAATTTTATTTTGTGTATTCAATCGTGCTAGGCTCTTCCACATTTGCATGCACCCTAATAGTGGCTCTTTTTCTACCACACCTTCGTGTTGTTAGATCTCATCTAGTGTGCATTGAAAAATCTCTTCCCATGCATGCCATCCTCTCTATGTTTATTGTGTTGTGATCTGCATGGTATTTTCCTTCTCCTGTGGTGTTGATTATTCTCCACTTGTTTTGTTGGTGTAATGTGCCATGGATCCCTCACATTTGCATGGGAGATTGCATGACTCTTTTATTTTCATGATCATTTCAATTCTAGTTAATACAAGTGTTAACAGTCAGATTAACACTCTTGAGTAATGAAGGTCGAAATCACATTTTACCATTCACTCGCAACATGAAGACAAAAGACAAGTACATAAGAGAATAGTCCTCTCTTATCTGATCACTATTTCCACAATTGGAAGAATTAAGTGAAGACATAGGTAGACTAAAGAGGCAAATTTCAATGATTGAACTACCCACTGAAAGGCCTAGATCCAGTCTCCACCAGTCAACAGTGGGAAGAAATGCATGTAATATGCATTAATTGTACCTGAAAATTCTGAGTTTATGACAAAAAAGCCCGAAAATACTATAGAAAGTGAGGTTTTGATGAAAATAATAAAAAATTGGGAAAAATGTATTATCCCACATTGAAGTTTGATTCCTAAGTTCCCAATTCCCGATGCTATAAAAAGAGGCATTTGGGGCAAAGTAAAATACATAAAAAGTTAGAGCAAAGTTATAATGAAGGATTGAAGGCATTATAACTTTTCTCTAACTTTTTCTGTATTTTACTTTGCCCCAAATGCCTCTTTTTATAGCATTGGGAATTTGGAACTTAGGAATCAAACTTCAATGTGGGATAATACCTTTTTCCCAAATTTTGATTATTTTTCATCAAAAACCCACTTTCTATAGTATTTTCAGGCTTTTTTGTCATAAATTCAGAATTTTCAGGCACAATTAATGCATATTCCATGCATTTCTTCCCACTACTGACTTGTGGAGACTGGATCTAGGCCTTTAAGTGGGTAGTTCAATCACTAAACTTTGCCTCTTTAGGATACCTCTGTCTTCACTCAATCCTTCCAATTGTGGAAGTAATGATCAGATAAGAGAGGATTGTTCTCTTATGTACTTGTCTTTTATATTCATGTTGCGGGCAAATGGTAAAATGTGCTTCCAACCTTCATTACTCAAAGATGCCAACCTTGGATGCATTCATAGACTCAATCACTCAAGAACAAGACAAGCTAGTTCAAATGGGAGCTCTGAGTCTCTCCAAGGACCATGCTCTTGCTTCTCATGAAGATAAGAGTTCCAAAAATGTAAAATCCAAAGGAAAACAAAAGATAAAGGAAAATATGTTGTCAGATGAAGAGGAATCTAATTCAAATGATGAATATTTCAAAACCAAGAATATGAAGAACAATAAAGAGAGATCCAAGTGCTCGTATTGCTGCAAAGGTACCCATTCTGAGCAATCTTGTTTCAAGAAGAAATTGGAAATCATGACCAAGATGCTTGAAGAACATAATATTGGTGTTCTTGATTTTGCAAGAAGAGAATAAAGCAAGCATTATGTTGAACAAGAACAATGTCTCCATGCTACTCACAAATGTAAGCATTTGTAGTCCCTGAGTGATCAAGTCAAAAATATTTCCCATGTCTTTGATTTTGATTCACATTCTGATATATCAGAATCATAAACCTTCATCCCTTCGTTGGAAGAATCTTCAAACAGTTCACCAAAGTCTCCTCCCAAACCTAGTTATTTTTCACTAGTTTATGATTATTCTTCTAAAAGGTCCTTCCAACTCCATTCGAATCTTTCAAATTCTGATTTGGAATATGATATGCAGGTTATCTGTGGGTCATGACACCTCCCACACCATTTCCTCAACCATTGGATGCACATACAAACCCCAAGTTTTCCAATTGAGAAACCTCACAATTCCATGGTTTCCTACATTGTGTCACGTGTCTCTGTTGTTCTTATGTATTTCATGTATTTCATTGGTTGGAAAGACATGTATTTGGCCATCATTGGACTGTTTTTCCACATGTATGGACCTGATCTCACCACCCATGGTTCAAATTTCAAGTCCTAAAATCCTCCATACTCACTCAATTGCCAGTGTGATCTAGTTGCTCACTCTTTTCCTACTATGACCCTATCCGATCATGGAGACATTATAGTGACTATACCTTTGTTGTTTGTTTCTCCATATGACTTCTATTCTGATATTTCATAGCTTCACGAGCTCCTTTACATTGTCAAGAAGGTTCTACATCAATTTGAAAAGAAGGTACATGTTTTGATTCAACATATTGCAGTTGCACAAGAAATTGATCATGTTGAGTCCATTTATGCTCTTTTGGGAGGAATTTGCACAGATCTCTTTTCCATAATTGATTATGTATTCATATCAGATCATGTATGTTTTACAGCAAGAAGCAATCATATGAAGCTAATCCATCACCAAATGATGAGTTTCATGGGACCTATGCACATGTTTTTTGCCTATATTGCATTGATACATTGGTGCATGATCATGGAATCCACAACATATTCATAAAGTCTATTACACAGAAGCAGTTCATTCATCTCATTTAAGTGAAGAACAACATATTGTGAAGACATTCTGATGATTTATGTGCCATGTCCATTTTTGAGGGGGGGTTTCTTCCCAAGTGGTTTTCCCTCTTTCCTCGTTTTAGATGGACGAATAATTTTTGTTTGTAAAGGGTGACCATAAGCCTCCGTTGCTTGGGCCCTAATTTTGATTTCATATCACTCTAAGTCAGGCTTAAGGGTGGTTGTTGGCACATTAAAAACCCACTTTAAACTTAGGATATAATATATTAATAATTTTTATTAATTTCCTAGGTTTGGACTAGGTAATTGACCTGAATTTGGCTTCTTATGCCACCACTTGCCATCATTAGCCATAGGAGCACACTTGGATAGATTATGGATAAGATTTTGTCTGATTTGATGACTATCCTAGAATAGTAAGTGTGCCTTTCTACTTTAGATAGTTTTGTCCTGCTTTTTCTACTTTTAGTGGATAAGGATAAAGCTAGTTTGACTTGGAAAGCTGTCTATTATTAGGCCAACTCACCCTCCATTTTTTTTCTCCAAAATCCATCATCACGTTCCTTTTTCATCACTCATTAGCTTCCATACCTGATTTAGCCAATTCGTGAGCCTCTTGATAGATTTGGAAAGTGATTTGTCCACCTAAAGGTTTTTTAGCTTTTAGTAAGCCTGCCTTTTGTGAGCTTTCAACTTGCCTCCAAGGAATTCAATTTTCTCTCTTGAGGATGTATTATATATTGTAATTTTATTGATGAATAATATACAGTGAGTTTTTCTCAAATTGCTTCTATATTCTTCTTCTCATATTCTAAGTGAAGTTGTCTTATTGAATCTAGATCTAGGAAATCTAAATTCTCACAAATGGATCAGATCTAAAGCACAGTTTTGACATTCTATTCCATTTTCTGAAAATTAAAATGGTAAACCACATCAATGCCTTTTACTCTTTCTCAAGTTAGTATATTCATTTCCAGAAATATTAGTATAAAAACAAAACCACCTCCAACACTATACAATAATAGCACCTCTAGAACTATGCATTAATACCAAAAATATACAATAAAGGAGAAGAATACTCTCACTGGCATAAATAAAAAGATCATTATAAGGAACAAAAGTATACTCAGGTCAGATAAGAGCCAACATAATGTTTTTTTTATTTTTTATGATGATCAAATATTTATGCAATCCATTTTTCAGAATTGCTTTGAAGGGATCAAAATAGTAAAATTGTATGGATTATGGAACTTCCACATATACCCAGATGACAGAATATTTGCACGAGTTTGAACTTATTTCAGCTATATAGCTACAATCATTCTTAATATGGTCCCTCTACATTCCAACAACAAAAGAATCACCTGGAAAAATGGTTAACACAGTAAGTCTGATATCGTCTCCTTTGCTCAACCACCAAGGAAAACTGGAGTATGGGACACCCTCACAATGGGGTAAAGGGGAATTTAGTGAACCTAAAATTTAGGAGCAGCAACAAGGGCATAACAAAAACATCTACTGGATCACAACTGTCCAAAAGGGATAATACATACAAATGCAAGTTAGACTAGTTATAGAAGCTCAAAGTGGCATGTTATTGATGAAGCTCAAAGTGGCATGTTGTTGACTTTGAAGTCCTCCCAATAGCTTCAGCTACAAATCTTGCAACAATAAGTTGTCTACCAATTTCATCATTGCATTCCAATCCCATATCCTGAGCTGCTGAATTGATTCTCATGGATGGAAATGACAACCCAACTGATGAGAATGTTTTGCCATTTTTTTCCACTAGTTCGACATGTGATTCAAAGTTTCTTCTACTTTCTTATGTCTTCTTGTCTCCGCCAATACCACAACGTGCAAGGAAATGTTCCTAAAAATATATGGATGCCAACCTAGGTAAAATCTAAGAGAGTATGCTCACTAAACTTGGCCAGATACAAACTCTCATAAACAAACATACCAAATGGTGTATTCAGAATTGTTTGAGTCACTTGGAATCACCAGATTCTAACTCGATTCAGTCAGAAAACAATACCACGATGAGCTTGAATATATTGGCCTCTTTAACTGAGAATTAGGCCCCCACTGCAATGATCTCATTCACTGTTACAAACCCTTCTTTATTTATCTTGTTGTTATTTCAAGGTTGTGAAACCATATCACTAGCGTTGAGGGTATTCTTGCCATTTTCTCCTCGAGGAATTCAGGCTTCTTGTGGAACTCTGCAAGTATTTAACCATCCAACATTTTTTGAGCCTAAGAGAGCTAATGCTTTCCAAAATCAAACTCACACACAAAGTTGTTAGTATGTGTTGTGGACTTTCGATAGCCATCTCGGCCATAGTTGTTCTCGTAGTAAATCATTGCTACAATTAAAGATTGAGGGAATGAATTGTCTATCTTGCCGACTGATCGATCAACATACCCGACAAGTGCATATCTAATAGTTGGGTGGAGGTATTTTTTTATCATTATCAAACATAGTCCAGAAATCAAAGTGTAATTATATTCAGATGGAGGAAGTGGTCGAATGATAAATAGCTCAAGTGTCCAAGGATTAGAAATCAAAGAAGTATGGTGTTATGAAAAAGCTCGAATGTTGAGTGTGTAGAAGGGCTTCCCACTCTAAATCCACAAGAATCAAGCTATTGGAGGGCTAGGTAGGGATACTGTGCTACATGCCTGAACTCTTTCAATGCTTTCTTCCTAGTCATTTCCTTTGGATTGACGACGAGCTACTAGGTGATCCCACTGGTCGGCAAGGTTTGATATTTCTCGCGACATCATTCCTCCTTGCGTTATCTTCCATTCAATTGAAGTAACCAAGGAGGTATATGCATCGAGCAATTGTGAGAAGGGGTTTTATATGGATTTACCAGTTGCTAAAGACTTAGGCCAAAAGTTCTAGGTTCAAACCCCCCTTTTCCCCAATGCTCTAGTTCTTCGAGCCCTACTTTTCCTTTCCCCTCTATCAAATCCTAAAATTGGTCATTCTACAAGTAATTAGGAAAATCATAAGCCATTATTATCTTGAAAGTATAGCAATTTTGATATCAAAGAAAAGCAGGTCCAACATTTTAAACCAGATTGAAAGAAAAATACTTAAAAAACCTCTTGTGACTAAGTTTTTTAGTCACGTAGTTATTTATTTGCCAAATTCTACTAGTGAATATTTGCACATCAATCCCTTGGAGAAGTGGGTTTGTATACTTTGGCTACTCTTTGAAATAATGCACCTTTCATTTGGGCCTTAAACTATTGTAACCTATGTTTGTAAGGTTTCCATGGTTAAAGTGGAAGATGGCAAATGAGGGCATTGTTGTGAAATGTTTCCATAACTTTGAAACTCTATGATGAGTATTGGCATGGGGTATATGGGTTATAAAACCTATATTTTAACTCTTTAGTGGCTCACCACTATTACATGGTTATGGGGATTCATATTATAAATTTGTCTAATAATAATAATTTTATTTTTATATAATATAGATTTTATAAGCTAATTTGGTGTCAATTGTTGAGTTGTGACACATGAGGGGGTTTACAATTTACTAAATTGTAACACTGCAGATGGATTCGAAGACCCCCTTGAGACCCCTTTCACAAGGGATCTCAAGGGGGTATCCGAATCCATCTGCAGTGTTTCAATTTAGTAAATTGTACAAATTCATTGTCAAAATTGTAAATTTCCATTACCGGAGTGACACAACTAAAAATGACCAAATAAATAAACAAGTGTTATGTGGTCATTTTTAGTTTAGTTATGTGGTACTTGCGATATATTAGCTTGGGATGGTTTTTATTAATTCTTGTACCACAGATGTAATAGAAATTAATTATGATACCTTGGGAACAATGTAAAACTTATAATCAAATTGCTTCTGCTCCAAGAACATAAGACTACGTATAAGGTCATTAATGTAAGCGGTGCAAATATGCTTCATGCATTAATGTTGATCTGTGACACATGAGGTGGTCTAAAATTTACTAAATTTTAACACTATAGATGGATTCAGAGACCCCCCTACAAATTCATCTACTATGTTAAAATTTAGTAAATTGTACAAATTCATTGTCAAAATTGTAATTTTCCATTGTGAGAGTGACACAACTAAAAATGACCAAATAAACGACCAATTGTTATGTGGTCATTTTTAGTTTAGTTCTTATCCCGTGACCAAATTGGTCATTTTTAGTTAGTTCACTTAAAGTTTCTCAATTTTGGTCATTTATCCCTTGAAAAAACTATGGTGACCAATTTTTTTGGTCAGCTGGTCACTTATCTCTCAATTTGTACTAGTGATTCATCTAATCTTCTAACCTTAAACGCACCAAAATAGATGCAAAATTATATATTGATCCATTTTGAATCATTAGGTAAAGTGTGTTTCTTTATTATGTTTCTTTAGTATGCATTATTATGCATTTGTACATGTAATCTGGCATTCATGATATGTTCTAGACATAGAGTGATCCGATGATCCATCTTCACCTCGATCCTAATTACTCTTGATCCTTATATTAACAACCAATTAGTCCAATCGCTATTTAAATAGCATGGAGGGTCGTTTGCTCGATGATCGATTGTGAGAAACTCATATGTGATTTGTTTTCCTTTGCATAATATATTGCCTCAAGTAGCAATTTGGTTGGGGTTGTGGCCGACTGTTTCCCTCTTTGATGGTTTTAACCATGTAAAAACATACATGTGTTAATTTGTGATCTGGTTGTGTGAGCCGTTGTTGAATATGTTCGGTCCGCTGAAAATATCCTATGCAATTGAATAATTATAATATGAAACTTTGTAAGATGTATTCATTCTTACACGTGAGCATTTGTTAATAATTTTTTATTGTTACTATTCCTATTAAAACTCCAAACTTATAAGGTTTGACATGTATATTCTATGTATAAAATATTACCATTATTTAAAAAGCATATACATATATATTTTGAAAAATTAATACTCAAATGGACCATAATGATGCCAATGTAAGAAAAAAATTGTATTCTCCTTAGGCATGTTTGGTTGATTAAATGCAAAGAAGGGATACTTCCATGTGTGTGTAATGGAAAAAGACCTAGAAATGTTTTGAGAAAGAGAGATCCATTAAAGGTTGCTTTTTGTCATTTTTTAAATTTCTATGTAAGGGGTAAGCATTATACACTTCATGACAAAGTAATATATGTCCATAGGTTGGGATAGTCAGTATTGGATATGAAATGCTTTCAAATCCAATGATGTCTATGCCACCCCCTCAACATTTATTACTATACATCTCACAACAAAGTCATAAATTCCAAGGGGGTGGTATATACCAATTGGATCTTAAATGATTTCAAATCGAACGATGTATATGCCAACCCCCTCAACGTTTATTATTGTATTGTTGGGAGCATAATGTCCACCCATGTAAGGCTTCTAAGATGGTTTTTGGCATTGCAATTGGAATGTTAGTTAGGTAGTGTTAATGTAGATTATTGTAATTTATGTATAGGATTTTAAATTGGTAATTATTCAAAAAATAAATAAAATTGGGTTTTTTCAATAAATGTGACCATTTAGAAAAAATGAACAAGAGGCACAACAATGAGCATATAAATACATATTTTAAATTGTCCATATCACTAATTAGTGGTTAGTTTTGGCAAGCCATTTCAATGTGAATGTTAGTTAGGTAGTGTTAATGTAGATTATTGTAATTTATGTAGACGATTTGATATTCATAATTATCCAAAAAAAAAATGAAATATTTTGTTTCTTCAATAAATGTGATAATGCTGAAAAATGGACAAGAGTTGCCCATAGCATGGCTACAATGAACATGGCAATACATGTCTTAAGTTGCCCATAGCACTATTCAGTGGTTAGTTTTGGCAAGATTATTGGCCATGATGTTGTTGCACCCATGTTAAGGTAGCGTAGGTTGCACAACATATGGGTGTAATGAGAACACATTGGATAACTTTTGTTAATTTCTTTTAAGGTTTTATAAAAATAAGAATAAATATTATTCAAATAAATATAACTATTTTATTTATTTTTTAATTTTAAATCTATTAAATATTTATGAATAAAAAATCATAAATATTTAATAAAAAAATTTAATTTATGTATATTAAGAACACGAATAGTTTTTTAATTGAAAAGAACACAAATAGTTGAAATAAATAACACTACACAAAATATAAATAAATATACAAAACCCTTAAAAAAAAGGTCATGGCGTGGTATTTAATTTTGATGGTGACAACTTTTTTGAATTATAAAACTATTTTATCATATATATAATTTATATGAATTTATGATTCTTTTTATATCTTTTATACATATTATAAAATTCATTTTCTTATTGCATCGCGAGAGTAGTAGGTATTTACAATTTAGTATGGAAAAGAAATTATATTAATATAATCTTAAACTTAGATTTATCAATGAAAACAATAACACGTGTATGTTATTATTAAGAATAAAATATTTTTTAAATATATTAATGGTTGGTTTAAAATATAAAGATAAAAATTTGCTTTTTTATTCATTATCAATAAATTATTTTATATAACTAAATTTTATTGTATTAATAGTAGTTAAGTATTTACTAATAAATTATTTTATATATCAAGCATGCTTTCAACTATAATTCATATCACAAACAAATAATATATATAATATCAACTCTATTAAAAGAAAAAATATAAAACATATAGAATTCATGATATTTTTTAGTGATATATCCTTGATAAGAAAGAAATAAATAAACAAGTTAGCATCTTGCACTTGAAAGGAAGCAATAGGTTTCATGATAAGATAAAGGAGTAGTTTATTTATTGTATGTTTTGGAATTTTTTGGTGGTTTTAGATAGGATTTGGATAAATTTTCTATGGTAAAATTTGATCAAAATCCGGTAAATTTTCTTTGATAAAATCTAAATTTGGAAACATTTAAATTGTGTTTTTGAATGCATAAATAGATTTAGCATCTTCAAATACCTCATGGCACCAAAATTATGCAATTTACATGGCTAATATATGGCTAATATATGTAATTCTAAATTTTTTTTACAAAATTCCAACAGAAATTAAAAAGTAGAATATTTAGACTACACCTAAGATAAATAAACTCCATAGTACCATCACAAATATTAACATTGCAAGGAAGCAATAAGTGGCCAAGGCGATCACCTTGCATAACCGCAATGTCACGTACAAATAATGCTCGTCATTATAACCAGAATTGTAATAACACTAATAGGGTTCTGAAATCTACCGTAACGTAGAGGAAGGAAGAATAGTTTCTCCGACTTTAGCAAGTTCAGAATGGTTCCATGTCATTTAAAAACAAAATTGCCTCGTTTTAAAATCTGGCATTCAGCTATGGAAAGATATTGATGATTATTGAAATTGTATAATTATCTAAATTATAATATTTTATTTAATAAAAAGATTATCAAGATTTTTTCGGTAGTTAATTATTTAGTTTTATTTAGATTATTAAATTAATTAATATAAACATAAAATAAATATTATTTAATAAACATCATTTTCTTAACTACAGTTTAACTTAGTTTATTTAAATCTTAATCAAGATGTATTTAAGCATAACCAAATACCACGATCATGAAATGAATTCACATTGTACACTTGTTTGTGACTCAGGTTAATCTTGTTGATTCACTCAAGAAAATCTAAAATCTCAGACAATATCTAAACACCTGTTAAGAAGAAAAAAAAATTCAGAAAAGACAGAAAAATCAACAAAAAAATCAATTCTTATATTTTCAAGAACTTCATTAAAGAGTAAAAAACTAACGAAGATCTTAAAAAAAATAGGACAACTCAAACAAGACTGAATCAAATCTACAACTGTGCACCTATAACTGCATTATGCTTATATTCTTACAAGTTACACCGACTGATTGATAGGTGAGACTATTTTTAAATTACCTTCATTGCTGAAATGACCAACAATGAGAAAAGTGTACAGAATACAAAAGAGAAAACAGCCCCAGATCCTGTCATTGATTGGTGAGACAATTCTTAAATTACCTTCACTGCTGAAAAGGCCAACAATCAGAAAAGTGTACTGAATACAAAGAGAACAGCCCCAGATCCAGTACTACAACACATTGACAAAATGAAATAATTCTTAAATTACCTTCATTAATTGGCGAGACAATTTTTTAATTACTTCCATTGCTGAAATGGCCAACAATGAGAAAAGTGTACAGAATACAAAGAGAAAACAGCCCAGATACAGTGGTAATCATGAACAACATTCATTGCTGAAATGACCAAAATCATGTCAAAAAAATCTCCAGTACTGGTTACCAATACCATATTTATGCTCCTTAAATTCATTAAGACATGTGCAGGAATGGTTTTTTATGACATGGTCAGGGAGGCATTTATGAGGTTCCAGATCAACCTATAACATTGAAATTGCAATTATTCCAATACATTGTCCATGGATCAAAATATATTATATTATTCATATGATTTTAGCAATGTTGATTAAAATATATGATATTATTCATAGGATTTTTGCAATGTTGATTATATTGTTTTCAGTTTTGTAGAAATTTTACTTTGTAATCAAAATTGTATTTTAGATTGATGAAATTGTTGTTATTGAAATAATTCATTTTTTGTTTTAGTTATTTTGAGTTATTAAGAATGGAGCAATTCATAATAAGTTTAGATTATAATAATAGAAAGTATTGGGTATGATATCTCATTTTCCATAATTATGATGAAATCTTCTTTGAAGTAGTAGGTATGTAGCACCTAGGATGCCGAGGGATTATGCTTCAACATTCATACACATGAAGATGAAGAATGTACACTACCATAGAGAGATCAAGTGGAATTTACTTTTAAGGGATGAAGCATTAATAGTGCCATTTGATTTTGGAACCTAGATATTATTAAAACATGCATAGATACACATAGTGCCCACACCAACAATGGTTGAATGTTGGTTTTTCTAAGGTTTTTATGAGTCGTAAATTAATGTTGGTTCTTTCTTAAAATTTCTAATATGTATTATATGCTTTTAAGATAAAGCTTAGTAAATTTGAATACCTCTAATGTATAGGTATACTCATAAGTGGACGCCCTTCATGCTATCTTATTTGGATTTGCACTTCCTTTAGGGATCCAAATACATTGAAAATTTTAGAGCCTCCAACCACTTAGTGCTTTCGACCAAATTTTATAGCCACCAACCACTTGGTGTATTCAACCAAATTTTATAACCACCAACCACTTAGTGCATCCAACCAAATGGTCTCACTCAACCAAATTTTATAGCCACTAACTAGTTGATGCATCCAACCAAATGGTCTCACTCAACCAAATTTGATAGCCACCAACCACTTGTGCATCCAACTAAATGGTCTCAGCAGTTTTTTGAAAAAAGTTAACTCCACAATAATTAAATCTCTTTCTCCAGTGAGTCATTTCACTCCATAAACGTTGTGGTGCCTCAATAATTTAATCTCTTTCTCCATTGAGTCATTTCACTCCATAAATGTTGTGGTTCCTCCTCTGCAACCTATTATTAGTATTTCCCCTTTCCTTTTTCATTATCAAAATTATAATTTTGGCTTTTTTTATCCACGATCATGAACTTTCACTTTATTTTACTCATAAAGGAAAAGGTATTATGCATTGTGAACAACCTAGGGAAGGACCTATCATTGCCTATCATCCACCTAGATAGGCCACGCGGCGGGCACATGAGCGACCCAAAAACGTTTAGTTCAAAGTGCCGCCTGTTGTATACGGACATAGCTTTAATTCACCTCTTTCTCTTTGTGCGTCGGTCCTTCTCCTGCCCTTGCTCCTCCGCTTGGTTCATTTATGTTCGGTCCCACCGTGTGGGCGTTCACCCACCATGGTGGTGGTGTGCCCCACCTTTGTTGGTCATGCTATGTGGGTTATTGCTGGTGTTTTTCTAGTTCATTTTCCTAGTGATGGGATTTATGTTGGGTTCTTCATTGTTGTAGATGCTTGGTGCTAGGGTTTATGTTGACCTCGTTCTTATTTAAAGTGTTTGTGGACTAGTTTCTTTGCTTGTGGGTAGTAATTCTTCAATGACCTTGTCATGCAAGGTGGGCACTTTAGAAGCTAAATATTTTTCTTAGTCTTTGGGCCTGTAATGTGAAGTATGAGCTCCTACTGCTACTTATTTTTCCTGAGGTGTTTGGCAGACATTAGGTTGATGTTAGTTGATTGTTGTTTGCATGCCGCAACATAGTTGAGTTGATGGAGATTTGAGTGGATGGAGAGCACTATTGGAGGTTGGACTGTTACGGAGAAAACTTCCTATGGCTTGGGGCAAACCACAACAGACAGCTGACTACCAGAAAATAACTCAATTCCAAATGCAATGCTATATAAATGGCAATGTTAAGACAATGCAGAAAATACCAACCTTCAACCGGATGTTCGAAGTAGATCCCTGTTGAGCTTTCAACTTCTACACTTGAACCTGCAGCTTAGTCTCAACAACAAGTACAAGCAAGTGCATATAACACGTGAAAGACATTAGCATAATCAATATCATGATCCATGATATCATAAGCAAATATAACCCAGTGTAATTTAACAATATTCACAACATCAATTGGACGAGAAAATGAGTATTTCCATTAATGAATAACAAGAAGTACAATATACTACCTCTTGCCACCAACCAATCTGAACCAAGAACTGGGTCTCTCCACTTGTGCCTCCACAACTTCAATCCCCCATGCAATGGCAAACTGAAACTATGAAAGGAGTTTGGTAGGTGAACATAAGGAGTTCACAACAACAAGGATCAATGAGTGTATACTCAAGTCACGGCAAAAATCCACTAGAGTTATCTTGCTTTCTCTTTCTCCTCCCTTCCATACAACATAAGAGCTCAATATATAGCCTTCCAAAGGTAAGTGAAAGGTCGAATCGAGTCGTTTCGGGGTATATGGAGGGCCAAAGGTCACCCTAAGCCCGCTTTTTGGGAGTAAAAAGTAAAGTTTCTATTGGTTTTTACCATTTTACTTGGTGTCCGCGGGCTACAGTGGAACAGCCTGCATGTATGCTGGCTATAGTGAAACAACTAGCATACAGGAACAAAAATAGGGATTTGTGTGTTCCTAGAGGGAAAATGATAGATCTAAGTCAATAAAATGGATCGTGAAGGTCAATCAATGTTGATGCTCACAAGGTGGAAAATTACACTATAACAGATGCCCCCTAATGTGTGAGGTCAGAGAAGGTACTACGATGGCCGAAATATATTATAAATCTCAGAAATGGAGTGATGGAGACACAAATGGAGAGAGTAGCTCACTCGTCATAATACAATAATATCTCTGAATACATATCGGTAAAATACAACAATCTAATACAATGGCCATGATAGGCAGTATATAGTGAATACATGTCATGAGTAGTCATAGCCATGACCCATACAGTAAGATATGGTCTCTTGCTGAAAAGGAAATAATTGGTGCAATACTGGAGGTACAAACTGCTGATGTATGAGAAATAAGCTCTCATGAATACAGTCACGATCAAGAGGAGCATACTGAATGCTACTACCATCTGGGGTCTTCTACAAAAATCATCTACGGTGCAAGTCCCATCAAGCGAATAAAGGTGTTGAGGTCGAACCTGATGTGACATCGTCTGTTTACCGGTCAATGATGTATACTGTTAACAGACGCGAGATAACCCACCAATAATGAAAATGGGCATCAAGGCACAAAGTACAATCATCAAAGTGTGAATATATGTGTTGAGATTGAACATTAAGATGAATCCATTGATTAGGGGACATTGATGTATTCCCAAAACTGTCGATGGCGAGAGAACCTACCACTAATGACTGCAAGCCTCAAGGTACTCAACTGACTCTAAGTCTCAATTATGGAATAAATGAGTTGAAGTCGATGGAACGAAACTCGCTAGAAGGAGGGCATTAAGGCATCCCCCATCGACCAACACGAGGTAACAGCTACGCTGAAAGATTTGGAAGAACTCGGACAAATGGACTGACTCAATAAGGATGGCCAACATGCAATAGTCAAGAGATCTGGGGAGTGGCTGACTCTGGTTTCAGGACTTCCTTTGAACAAGAGCATGAGCAGATGGATAGACTCAGGCAGCATGGACTCAAGATAACAACAATTGTGCGATGCAAGAGGCATCGAAAAAAGGGCTCCATAGTGACTGGAAGCTTAACCAATCGGTGGAGTAAAATCTGAGAAACGAGTACAACTCCCAAGGTCCTACTATAGTCTCGACTCATGATGGATGGAGTGGAATGAATGCTCTGTTCAAAGACGACACAACAACTGCCAACAAAAAAAAGTAAATATTCTCTCGTCCGGCTTTTTGGAATATTTGACTTTTTTGGTCTTTTTCATATTTGGAAAGCTTGAAAAATAATAAAATTTCTTATAGTACAACAAGTGAGGGAACGAGTGTCAAATAGCTAGCAGACTAGTCCCAAGTAGTGGAACATACCTATGATCAATGCAAGGAAGCATGTGCAGGTTGTGGACACTCGGGGGGGTGTTCCCTCAGGGTCAAAAGGTCATCAAATTGCAAAAGGCAAATGAAAGCTTTGCAGGGCTCGACAAGGGAAGTGCTCAGGCACCAGGCTAACAATTGAGTAAGCGGGAGCCGACACAAGGCTCAAGTGGCAAGTAGGATGATGCAATGCAATCACAACTTGGTAAAATTAGGGGAGTCCTTATGGGAGATGGCCAACATAAGACAAAGTAGAGTATGAGTCTTTATCGCAAAGTCATGGCGTAACTACAAAGGACTCCAGATCCTAGGGAGAAACAATGGCATGGGCACCAAAAGGCATAGTTAAGGCTCTAACTAGGGCACCCATGTTTGGACAAGCCCTACCGCTAAATAACGACGCTTCTATAATAATGTGAAGGTTCCGTGTCGGTTACATTAAAGCAGGGTCGCACCTAGGGTTAATGACAAATGGTCAAAGGTCAAATGCATAATGCAGGTGAAAATGACATCTAACCTATATGATGGGTGTGAAAAATACCTGCCGTAGGCATGAAACGGTCAAAAATTCAACTCTCCTCGAAAAAATCTGTTCAAAATAGTGCTCTAAGACATTCCATTAGTTCAAAACAGCTTAAAATGGTGAAAACTATAGAAAAATGGGTTTACAAAACTATAAGTAGTAAAAATAAATTACTATTTACCAATTCATTTTCATTTTCATCCAAATAGTGGTTTTGGTTAGTTTTCACCTCCAAAGTTCAGTTGTTGATTCCGGAAGCTGTGGGCGTCCATTTCACGAACCGTCTAGAGCAAGTTAGTCATCTCATCCCCCTCTTTCATTTGATAGCTTTTATTTCAGTTTTAAGTGGTCCATTACTTTTATTGGGCAAGCCCTACTTCTCCACGGCGTTGTACGCGGGCTATAGCTCTACGGGTCGCGGGTAGGGCCTGTTAGACGCAGTCAACGCATGCGTTGACCATAGGTAGACACCCCTGTCCACTCTTTTGCCCGCGGGTATGGCCGTGAGGTTGGTTTTTTAAATGTTAAAAGATAAAAAAAAGTTTTGTTTCTTCCTCCAGGATGGTTCTAGAGTGGAGGGAAATAGAGCATGATGTTGTGGATGAGATGGTTCACCAAGATTTGTTGGCACAGCAAGCACTACAAGCATGTGACCTTTATAAATTCTTAAACATTGGGTGTTTAAGGGCCCAAAACCAATTGATCTGTCGGTTGATAGACTACTGGGACGTAGACGCACAGAACTTCAACATGGATGGTCAAACACTCTCCTTAGAGGTGGATGACATATATTTTATTATATGGTTATCCTGCTGAGGGGAGGTGGCTAGTCTTCGATCTCGCACTGTTGGTGGTGGGATCACCATTCTTGACTACATAGAGCGGTATTGTCCTCCCGGCACCCAAAATGTGGGGAGTCAGGTACCCATTGGGGCCATAGTCAGTTTGAGTATGAATATCATAGTGTCCACTCTCGTCAGGATTACAGGTTCAACAACTCTACACTAGGCTTCAAGGCCGATGATGTTCTATGCCTCAGAGTGCATGAGGCCCATAGTATATGACTAGTGCACAACATTACTGGCGTCTATGAAGACCCAGTTAATGGAGTGCAAGCATGGGCAGGAAAAGAACTTCAGGTATGGAAGTATACTATGCAACTTTTTCTTCGAGAGAGTTCCAAGGCTCAGTCCGAGGGTTGAAGTCCCTCCGCATACTCTTCGTGACCCAGCCCTGACCCGGTGGGAAGAGGTACTTACGCGGAAGGGTGGTGGCCGACAGGCATCACCATATACAGATGAGTTCTTCCACTGGTGGGATCGGCAGGTCATTGCCATTGACGACTACCCATATGCCGAGATAGACTTCCGTGGCGATCGCGACATGCCGCTTCCTCCAGGGGCCGCATTCGGAGACATCAGTATGTTACTCTTTTTATGTTTTGTATATTTAATTTTTGGGGATTTTTTATTATATATGAAAATGCAAAAATATTTTTGGTGTATTATCACATATTGACATTCCACTGTTTGCTCGCAGATGTTGGTCCATGACGACAAGAGGGATTCCCGAGACATCGTCGACGGGGCAGGGGTGGAGAGGTAGCTGGCGTTGCAGCAGAGCGCACATTATAGACCGTACGGGTCAACCTGTCTCGTATGACCAACAGAGTACCCATGATTGAGGTGGAGCATCTTCCAGAGGTGATGCAACGACATATTTTGGGAGTACCGGGCACCTGGGTGCGACTACTGCGGCACATAGCCCAAGCAGTTCACTACTATTATCAAACACATCCTGCCGAGGTAGCTAGGCCTCCTCCTAGGGCTTAGATATCTCAGAGTCCCATATTTTGTTCCGATTATGTATATTTTTGAGAGCTACGGGCTCCAGTTTTGTACTGTGACACTACCTTTTTAGACATGTTATTTATAAAAAACTATGATTCTCCGGTTCTACTATATGTGTATGTACAAATGTGTGAATGAATGTTTATTTGTGTGCTTCTTTATTGATGTGACAAATGCCAATCTAGGACATAATTAGTGTATGCATCAGATACATGATTAAAACATCTTGGAACATGAATGTATGTAATGGAAACAAAATGACTCTCTAAGAGTCTTACCCTTAAGAACCTCCGTAGTAATGTACGATCCCTCACGCAATACCGACCATTCAATTGAGACACAACCAGTTGTGAATCTAGGAGGACCTCTAAAGATTGGATACCATGTGAAATGGAATCCCGAAGTAGCTCAACTACAGCACTGTACTCATCCACATTGTTGGATGTAGGACCGAGACAGGCACCTCCCGAAGACACAATCTGACGGTTCGGTGAATAAATAACCCACACAGCAGAAGCGAGTCGCTGCGTATGATGGCTAGCACCATTCGCGAATCCTAAGAACAAAGGAGATTCCGCTGACATCTGTCAACTAAACAGAAGCGAATCAGCAGATCTAAAAAACCAAAAGAAATCTAAACTATGTACAGAAGCAATTATACAATAGTATACAAAAGTACTAGCTCGATCTAGAAGCTCAAGTGTAATACTGCTTGAGGTAGAGCCCATTTCTAGGCTCCTTCAAGGCGTTCCCCTCATAATCTTCCAATTCATAGGCTCCTTTCTCAAGGACACGCCTCACTATGTAAGGACCATGCCACATGGGGTTAAAATTTCCTACCCCCAGGGTTTCCTTAGCTTGGTCATACAAGAGGATCAAGTCACCTTCAGCATACTGGCGGGGACAGACAGACCTATCATATTGAACCTTGACATGACATTTGTTGGCATTTATAGCCACAGCGGCATTTCTACGCTGCTCATCAAGCTGCTCAAGGTGGATCAAACGTTGCTCAACATTTGATGTATCAGGCAGGAGCTCTATGGCTAGTTTTAACGAAGGGATTTCGCATTCAATCGGTAAAATAGACTCCACACCATGTACTAGCTGAAATGGTGAGAAACTGGTGGCAGTCTTAACTACAGTTCGATATTCCCACAAAGCAGGATATAACATAATATGCCAGTTTCTCTTGCTTTGCTGGATGGTATGTTGGAGAATGGTCTTTAAGGACTTATTGACTGCCTCAACTTGACCATTCGCTTGGGGGTAGTAAGAAGATGAATGTTCTTGACGAAACCCAAGCTTGAGTGACAAATCCACCATCATTTTGTTCTAAAAGTGACTGCCATGGTCAGTGACAATCTCTTTCGGGATATCGAATCGAGCGATAATCTGATTGAACACAAAGTGGGCTGCTGTAGCACCATCAGCTTTTACGGTAGGCATGGCCTCAGCCTGTTTGGAAAAGTAGTCCACGACCACAATGATATGGTGATGCCCCCTAGCCAAAGCTGGTTTGCAATCCATGAAATCCACCCCCCACTTAGTGAAGGGATCGATGGTGATGACTGGGTGAAGGGGCGTTAGATGCGAGTGTATATTTAGAGAAAACACTTGGCAAGGGTGACATCTCTTCACAGCATTCATACAATCTTTAAATATCGAAGGCCAGAAGTAACCTACTCGCATGATGCGTTGGGCTGTCGCAAGCCCTGATAAGTGACCACCACATGCCCCACTGTGGCAGTCATTCAGCACTAACTCCACTTCTTCATGAGTCAAACAACGACGGAGGATAGAGTCCTTTCCTTGATGATACAAAGTGTCGTTGACGATGACATAATCTTTAGCTTGATGGCTCACACGCCGTCGTTCATCCCGTGAATAGTGCGAAGGGGACTTCAAAGTTTGGATATATATGATGATATCCCCATACCAAGGGTCCGCTGACGAGATAAGAAACAAATTCTCATCCACAAAGGAATCTTCATGGACGATGTCCTCATCAAGTCGTGGAAAATCTGACATGAGCTCATTGAAAACCAAGGATTTCACTGATTTCGTTGAAGCAAAATCGAGATCAAACTCTTGAAGAATCACAATCCATTTATTATACTTCCCCCCTATTAGACATCGTGATAGAACGAACTGAAATGGATTGATATGTGCTATAACCATGGTTTTCCTAAGCATGATGTAATGTCGTAAACGTTGGACTGCATGGACAGTCGCAAGTGCCAACTTCTCCACATGAGTGTACCTCAACTCATCGTATACTAAATTTTGACTAAGATAATAGATGACATGCTCTTGGAGCACATCATCTACCTGAACTAATACCATGCCAATCGTCTCAAGAGACGTGGCTACATAAAGCAGGAATTATCTAGCAATGTCGGGTAGACTAAGCAAAGGGGCCGATACCAAAGCTTTCTTCAAATTGTCGAAAGACTGTTGGGCTCACTCATCCCAGATAAACAGTGTGTCCTTCTTCAACAAGCGCGCAAAACCTTTGGTAAGACTAGCATAATTCACTACAAAACGTCATAGAAAAGTGGCTCTCCCTTGGAGGCTCTGAAGTTGAATTAGATTACGTGGGGGAGGCAACCGAAGTATTGCCTCAACCTTAAGAGGATCGACTCTTACACCCTCTTGTGAAACTATGAACCCTAAAAGGCTACCCATTCTCACGACAAAGATGCACTTATTGGGATTCAAACGAATCTTGTAACATCGACATCTTTCGAAAATGAGGCGAAGGTGCTTGGGGTGGTCCACTCTCTTACGAGAATGGCCTGCAAGATCGTCCAAGTAAGCCTCCACTATACGCTTAAGGTCATGAAACGCATAGGTCATAGCACGTTGAAACATAGCTCCGGCGTTTTTAAGGCCGGAGGGCATTTCCGGTATGCAAATGTACCCCAAGGATATATGAAATCCGTTTTATGTTGGTCCTCGGGCTTTATCTGGATCTGATTATATCCGGATAAACCATCCATAAACGAAAAAACCTCGCTTCCACACATGCATCCAATATTTGATCTATGAATGGTGTGGGAAAGTTGTCTTTCGAACATGCGTGGTTCAGATTTCTAAAGTTTGTGCATACACGGATGGTTCCTTGCTTCTTATCTACAGGAACAGGATTGGACATCCATTCAGTAAGGGGAACCGAGTAGATGAAACCAACTTTAAGTAGTTTCTCCACCTCTGCCTTGATCGCGGCTTCCTTCCTAGGATTCATAGCACGAAGTCGCTGCCGAACCGACTTGGCATTGGGATATGTCTTAATCTCGTGTTCAACAATACTAGGGTCTATTCTTGGCATCTCCTCATATGACTAGGAGAAAATGTCTCGAAATTCTTTGAACAGTTCGGTGTTGATAAGGATCTCCTCGGGAGAACAATCAACACTGATATAAACGTTCTCTATCTTCCCGGGTGTGCGAGAGATGTTGATCGGTATGGTTGGGGAGATATTGGCCATATTCCCCTCCGCATAAATCCCATGTGAATCCAAAGGAGCCACATGGTGACCAACCTTCTCTGCAAGAGTCGTCCTAAACTCTTGTCGCTCAATGAGATCGAGTTTAGGAAGAAAATAAGATCGATGATGCAAATATTCCCAAGGCCTCTCAGTACCACACATGACCTCAATGATGGCTTCATCCGAAGGAAAAATGCCATCAAGACAATCGTACGAGCAAGACGAGTTACCTGCCCATGCTGGCAGCATAACGGGATCTTCCTCCTCTGTCTGTGAAGAGGGTGGATCCGGCTCTGCAGTGGCTTGTTGAATTTCACAGTACGCAAGCTCAGCTGTAGATAACGACATAGCCATTCCAATGTGCGAAATGTCTCCAAATGATGTACTCGTGGATGGTACAGTCCACGAATCATTAAAATACGAGGTCCAGAATGGTACATTATTCAATGAGGAAGACGCACTATCGGAAACGGTTCCAATAAAAGCAATTGGTTCAACAAAGTCGAATGATCCCATCAAGGATGGATACAATCCTACACCAATGTTCCCAGTTGTCGGCTGAGAATCTTTGATCTAGGGAAAGACAGTTCCCGACAATGCTACGGAACTAGGGAAGTCTAGCTGATCGATCGTCACGATTTTGCCTTCATGAGGAAAGCAGATAACTCTAAATAGGGAGGATACGATTCCTTTCATTGCATAGATCCAATTCCTTCCCAGAAGAAGGTTGTAGTAGATGGGTGCATCAACCACCTCGACTTCAATAAGCACAGATTTCCCACCCAAGTGGACCTCAAGGGAAGGGATAATACCATGCGGCCTAAATGACCAACCATCGAACGTAGTAAGCATGGTCATAGATTTAGATAGGGGAGGAGAGCCAAGAGATTTCCAGCAATCCAATGACATTACCGAGGTGGAAGCACCTTCATCAACCACCATCCGTTTAACAAACTTATCCAAGCACCTTACATGGATTTGAAAAGCTACATGGTAAGGTAAGCGAGGCTGGACGTCAGTAGTGTCGAATTTAATGACGCTAGGGCTATTCTCATGCTGAGCTCCCAAAGCAGATAAGTGGGCGTGCCGCTATGAAGGACATGCCTGCAACACCTCAAGAGCCAATATGGCACACGGAGTTTGACCCAAATATTCTACAATAGAGTAGTTATGGGCGGCTCGAGCATTGGGATTGTGCGTCGAGCTCTTTAGAACACCTTTCGGTATCCGTGGCATAGTAGTGGGCTTCTTGATATGCAGCGAAGTGTTAGGAGGAGGAGGAGGCTCATTCCCCATATTCGGTTTTGGTTCACCATAATTGCGTTGACAAGTAGCAACACTAACCTGAGATTGGACCATGTTCACGCATCTGTAGCCACCGGCATGAGAAGAAGACGTTGCAGTTTCATTAGTCCCATAGCCAGTAGCGGGAGCATTCGAAGCCATATTCTGATGATGCAGAAGGGGATCTTTCAACACAGCTGGGATCTGTGTAAGATGCTTCGATGCTTCTTCAATTCGAGGACACAAGTGAGTCAGGTGATCCTCCCCACAAAGTTTGCAAGGGAATTTCACTTTACGTCTCGGCTTACGGTCCCCACCAACATTTCCGCCGTCCCGAGGAGGGTTGGCGTTCTCTTTCCTAGGAGTGTTTCGATTACTTCCATTATTCGAATTATTCCCACCCTTACGGTTGTTTCTCCCTTTCTTCTTTCCACCAGGTTCCTGGTTACCTGATGGGTTTTCCGTCTGTATAGAATGAACATCGAACAATTGGGTTGGAGTGGACAAGGCGTGAGCATGTCCGGGGGTATACTGGATAATAGAAAATTTTTGCATTTGATTGGTAACCAAGTCTACGGGTCGAGTACTTGTGGATACCACAATTCCATCAGCATGTGGTCCAGGAACGGGCTTGGATTCATGTCGTGAATGCAGTGTGTCAGGGATAATATCATACAGGATGCCCGATTGAGCGTAGAGTAAATCTAGCTGCTGGGCTTTGAATATAGCTTGCTCCTCCGTCGTAATGCCGAACACCTAAACGTCCTTAGATATGTATGGAAGCAAAGACTTGAGGAACCATTCCAACAGAAAATATGGAGGAATGTTGGCTTTCACTATCCTCTTCTGTCGATGCCATTCCTGAATATGATCGGATATGTGAGTGGCCTTGTTCTGGCGGAAGGTAGATAAAATTTCGGTGCCAGTATCACAGCGAACCAGAAACTGAAAGTGATCTAAGAAAACCAAAGCTATCTCATTAAAACCCCTGTAGGTGCCCCCAGGAAACTCGACATACCACTTCGTGGCTGCCCCTGTGAGGGTGCGTTGAAATAGTCTCAGACGGATAGAGTTATGATTTAATGAATTCGAGCAGCACCAAAGGTGAAATGTCATAACATGATCATCCAGATCCTCACCACTCTTCCCTTCAAACTTCGGAATGTCGGAAGGGATCTTGGTAGGGACTGGAGGCCAAGTAGGATCGTGACACACCAAATCATTCATAATCTTTGAAAGATCGGGTAGGTTCAAATGAGCAAGAAACAAGAGCAGTGGCTACGAAGCTGGATTAAAGGCTCCCAAAAGAGGCTGACCTTGCGGACCGTAGGGATGATATGAACCATGACCATGACCATAGGTCTGATAACCGCCCCCACCTTGACCCGTATAAGGGTACGGAGGCATATATGTGTTGTGAGTACCATGGTGAGGAGGGTTGTAATAAGGGCCATAACCGGCTACATTACAAGAAGGATTGCCACCATATTGATGGGGCATATAAGTGCTAGTTGTAGCAGGAGAAGTTGAGTAATGACCATAATTATAGGGTATGTTTCCACCCCCAGCGTTAGGAATGTGCCCACCCCCAGCATTGGGAATGTACCCACCTCTAGTGTTGGGAATGTACCCACCCCCCAGTGTTGGGAATGTGTCCAGCCCTAGTGTTGGGAATGTGCCCACCCCCAGTATGAGGAATGTGCCCACCCCCAGCGTTAGGAGGGACATGTTGGTTATCAATCGTGGTAGGAACACATGTATATGTGTAGAAACATGTGCGTTAGGTTGTGTAACGTGAGTCGTGTTGTGTGAAATGTTCCCACTAAAATGAGGTGCAGTCCTAGGACGTGGTCCTCCCCCAACAGCTGTAGAAGCTGAAGGGACATGATCAGACATAAATTGAAATGGGGCCGAAAAGGTCGTGCCATCCCCGGACAAAGCAGAAGTGGATGTGCTACCCCCGGAGGGAGCGGAAGAGGTGGTGCTGCCCCCGGAGGGAGCAGAATGGGTGGCGGTGCCGCTAGAGGGAGCAGTGCCCGTAGCTCCAAGGCTAGTATTATCTTGACTACCCGACGAAGTGGACGTAACATTCGAATTAAGACTAGGAATACCAAGTGAAGAAGGATTAGTGGTCGAAGGGTTCGTGGTGTCATTAAGATCTGGCATCCCATATCGGAATCCCTGTGGGTAAGTACCATGAGATGGATTTGTCTCCGGGGGTGGATATGGCCCAAAACTTGCAAAAGTGATGTGTGGGGGTGAACCTTCTCCTCCAATTTCCCTAGGAGTGGAAGGAACGGGCTGTCCATCGACATCCACCGACGGAGTCATGGGAATTCTTCCCGGTGTTCTAGATGCAGAAGTCATAATGTACTCGTGAAGTTTATCAAAATTCTCAAAAGTATCAGAGGGGATCCTTCGGTGTCTCTTATGAAAAGGACGTGCTACCTCGTCAGCTGGAAGACCAGCTAAACGATGAGACCGGCGGAGAGGTGGATCTCGCTCCACGATAACTCCCAATAAACAGAACGCCTCCTAATGGCCAACTATCGATCAAAGAGCACACATCTAAGGAAACTACATCCAAATGCACACAAATAGGACTGGCTCAAGGGACCTCCCGACACTACAACCGATATGTCTCACCTAGGAGAGGCTTGAGACTCCCAAACTATAACCAGAGGTAACAGAATCACTTATAAGGGTTCCCAGACTTCATTGCGTGCACAGGGTCAAATCCCTATACAACAGGCAACTGTGTTGTCCAACCCCTATCTGACTCAGGATACGTACAGTATAACCACTGCAAGCACCCTTTGCAATACCTAGGTAAAGCAACTAAGGTCACGACAATATAACCAATGCTCAGGGGGACAGTCGCAGGTGGGATCCGTCGTATGGATAGGGTAGCTAACCCAAAACTCAAGAGGTACAGATCCCTCAAGAGCCCCCATACACGAACAAATCTTGGAAATATATGTCACGTTCAACCAGTATTGGAGGGCTATCTCCGAAACCAACCTCCCCTGACCTCATGCTTAACTCTGGTTTGAGTAGAGCTTCATGAGAACACTGATATATATCATGGGTTTCACCACTCCCTGGTCAGACACATAATGTTGGTTCAATAGTCTTGGATTGTTAACTCACAATGATCTATTCCAAGACTCTAAACCTAAGCTAGTTGGTGCACCCTATAAAATAAAAATCGTTTCTAATCAATTTTAAGATTAAGCGTTGATTTTAATGGCTGTAATTACTCAAAGGATATGGTCGTGAAACTGATGATGTATAAGACTCAATGGTATGCACAACCGAAAAACACTAGACTCATCTAATCAATAAAAGAGCATGCCACTAATATGACAATCAATCCAACGGTTCGAAATAAAATGCAATCTCTTTAATGTTTCACTGCATAAGCAAGTCCTAGATGAAATCACAAGCACTCAGATGCAAAATGCAATACATAAATAAAATATTTTTGTATTTTCTCTTATAAATGCAAGGAAAATGCAAAACAATGTTTTTGAATTTTTTCAATATAATGAAATGAAAAAATGCAAGCAAAATCTAACTATTCAGTAAAGAAATGTAGAGCATATCAAATAGACAACCCAGCAAGACCCAAACAGTAAGATTCAACCAAGCTAATGATCTATAAAACAAGAAATTGTGAAAAATCTAAAATCTCAAAAACTAAAAGAAAGAGGAGGTTCTGGTCACAAATAGAGCATGGAACAGTAAGGAAACAGGCCAACTAAGACTCACGAACACTCAAAATCAACCCAGCAAACACCCAAGGACAAAAATCAAACAATCCCGGAGTTGTACGTAATTGTTCAAAGAACAGTTGCGGGTAGATGCGGGCTATAGTTCACATAGAGGTGGGTAGACGCGGTCAAAACAAGGTTGACCCACGTATAGGGAAAGGAAAATGAGCCCAAAAAAGGTCAATCGGCCCAGAAAAATCTATTTTTCTACTGTAGATCCCGACGGCCAATCAATGACACAGAAGCTCAACAAACAACAACTCAAAATAAGTACAAATGCCTGAAAATCCCCAAAATGGATGTTATCCCCAGTGGAGTCGCCATTTCTCTTATGGAGAAAACTTCCTATGGCTTGGGGTAGACCACAACATACAGCTGACTACCAGAAAATAACTCAATTCCCAATGCAATGCTATATAAATGACAATGCTAAGATAATGGAGAAAAGACCAACCTTCAACCAGATGTTCAAAGTAGATCCCGTTGAGCTTTCAACTTCTACACTTGAATCTGCAGATTAGTCTCAACAACAAGTACAAGCAAGTGCATATAACATGTGAAAGACATTAGCATAATCAATAGCATGATCCATGATATCATAAGCAAATATAACCCAATGTAATTTAACAATATTCACAACATCAATTGGACGAGAAAATGAGTATTTCCATTAATGAATAACAAGAAGTACAATATACGACCTCTTGCCGCCAACCAATCTGAACCAAGAACTGGGTCTCTCCACTTGTGCCTCCACCACTTCAATCCCCCATGCAATGGAAAATTCAAAATATGAAAGGAGTTTGGTAGGTGAACATAAGGAGTTCACAACAACAAGGATCAATGAGTGTAGACTCAAGTCACGGCAAAAATCCACTAGAGTTATCTTGCTTTCTCTTTCTCCTCCCTTCCATACAACATAAGAGCTCAATATATAGCCTTCCAAAGGTAAGTGAAAGGTCGAATCGAGTCGTTTCGGGGTATATGGAGGGCCAAAGGTCACCCTAAGACCGCTTTTTGGGAGTAAAAAGTATTTTTCTATTGGTTTTTACCATTTTACTTGGTGTCTGCAGGCTATAGTTTAACAACTTGCATGTACGCTGGCTATAGTGGAACAGCTAGCGTACAGGAACAAAAATAGGGATTTGTGTGTTCCTGGAGGGAAAATGATAGATTTGAGTCAATAAAATGGATCCTGAAGGCCAATCAATGCTGATGCTCACAAGGTGGAAAATTACGCTGTAACATGGACGAGCTTTCCCTAGTAGGATTTAACTCCTAATAGATTCTCTATATGTTTTTCAACACACTGTGTAATATCCTAGGAAATATTTAACCCAGATATTAACTCAAGTTCATAATTTTAAATTAAATTTACTTGTCTATTTTTTTATAAATTCACCGAACAGAGCAGGAAGTCAGTGATGGGTAAGGAGACTTGAAACTGAGTTTGGTAAGATGAAATTTCATTTCTGGAATTTATATGGGACAATGTGCAGCAGCAACTTAGACAGTGGGTAATTGCATCCTTTTTACAAAGCACGGAGACCATTTATGTTTCGGACATCAGCTACCGCTGAAGCCTACCGCAATGCTTCCTGGGTACATCCGCATATACAAACTAGATCGGGAAGGCTAACAGGGTTTATAACAGTAAATGGGTTGCTGGTTATGCTCAGAATAATAAATAATCAGTCTTGGAAGAGTTTGCAAAGAATTGGGGCTTTTGGTCTCTTCCGGGATTGTGGAGCTAGTCTTTTTCTTAACTTTCCAAGAAACGTCAAAAGGATTTCAAAATCTAATTTTTTGGACTGATATGGATACTGGGATGTGTCAAGGACCTGCTCCAACTGACGAATCAACAAAAGAGTGTACAGAATGAATTTTATAGACAAAATGGCTAAACTAGTCGAATTTAGGCATCAAACTAGCTAGTCTTGGATTTTAACATGATAAACTATCTTAAGGAAATACAAAATATTTTCTAATGATTATATTAGATCTGATATGAATTATTATAACCATTAAACATCAAATATAGAGTTCATAACAATTCTCTTAACTTCTAATGCTTGCTTTACAATGGGCAATGCCTCATAGGCTATTTTCTTCTTACATGAGCTAGAGAACAGAGTAGAGAAGGAGAGAATTACTGTGGATCTGATCTGGAAGTAATTATCAGTCCATATACTTGTTATATGGCTGAAATTGCTGCATTCTGAGTGTAATGACCTTCAATGGGAGCTAGGATCATCAGTTCTCCTCTCTTAGGAAAGTCACCTCCAATCCGGCAGCAAGTAGAGTAGAAGAGAGAGAAGAGAGGGAGTTCAATCTGAACTTGATATTTTGGAATATGGAATCCTATTATGTCTGCAAATAACCACTGATAAGCCTCACAGAATATTCTGAGAACACCTTCCCATATACATCTTCATCTTATGGTGCTTCCTCCTCAAAAACTAACTGTAAAACACCTCCAATGGAAGCCTCCTCTCCAATATGACAATAGATCTTCATTGCTGCTCCATACTGAATGTCACTGGCTGTAATACTATCTGCTGCACCTGCATAACACTCATAGACAACTCACAAAGGCTTGGGGCACATCTCCCAAGAGAAATTGTTGAGGCACATCACTCAACTGTTGAGTAGCTCAGAGCTCTCAAACCAAAATTGCAAAGGACAAAAGTTCTTGAATGAAGTTAGAATCATGCTTAAATAGATGAGATAGCTTGCTTGGCAAGCCAGACCACACATGTGGGTGAGGTAAGGCGCCCTCTCTCTGAAATTAGCAACTTCTGAGCTTTCTCCACTTTCTTTCCTCATCCTCCTTCAGTCATAATTGGCAAGTGCGCCTTAGCTACTTTTTTGGATGTTGCTAATTCCTTTTTGAATGCTTTTCCTGATGCTTTCTACTTTTCTGCTTTGCCAACTTTTTCCAGCTTTTGTCAGTTTATATTTCCATTCTGAAACATTCTCCACTTGGGCAAGGTTATCCACTTGCCACCAATTCGCCCTCCTAGACTTCATTATCCAACTTGGCAACATTTATTAGCATTTAAATATAAAAAATACCAAAATACCTCTCACATTAATTCCAGCTTCCATAATTAATTAAATAACTTAATAATTAATTATTCTCCTAAGGTGTATTTGCCTCAAAAATATCCCCATGAATTAAATCCATAATTAATTAATCACCTAGACCCCCTAGGGATGGGAGGAGCCAAGTTGTGACCATGGTCACTAGGGAGGGGACATGACAGTCCTCCCTTCCCAAGACTGCTTGTCCTCAAGCAGTTTCAAACCAGGATGCTGCAGAATCTTCTCATCCTCCCAAGTGGCATCCTCACTAGGAAAATCTTTCCACTGTACCAGGTATTCCTTGATGACTCTGCTCCTCAGCCTCCTCTCTCTTTCCTATAAAATTTCTTCCGGTTCTAAGACTAGGTGCCCTTCATCATCAAGTGGAGGCAAAATTTTTGAAACCTTAACTTGTTGGCCAACTGCTTTCTTTAGACAGGACACATGGAAGACATTGTGGATTTTGCTCCCAGCTGGCAGGTCCAATTCATATGCTACTTCACCCACCTTTCTGATTATTTGATAGGGTCCATAGAACCTTGGCAATAACTTTTCAGCTCCCTTGGTCTTAAGAGTAGTTTGTCTATATGGATGCAACCTTAGATAAACCAAATCCCCTTCTTGGAAAGTTCGGTTAGTTCTATTCTTATCCGCATTGATTTTCTACTGATTTTGTGCAACCTGCAAATTTTCTTTCAGTGCTTTAAGGATATCTTGGCTTTCTTGCAGCCAATCCTTAGCCTTCTGGGCCCTACAATTTCCAAAGACCAAATCTGCAAAAGTAGAAGGCTCATACCCATACAAAGATTTCAATAGAGTCATCCCAATGGACATGTGGAATGTGGTGTTGTAACAGAACTCACCCAAGTGCAACCAGTTGACCCATGCTTTCTGCTGTCCCATGACATAATTTCTGAGATAACCTTCCAGCCAATGATTAACTCTCTCTGTTTTCCCATCTGTCTGTGGGTGATAGCTTGTGCTGAGATTTAAACTGGTTTTCACTAATTTGAACAAAGACTGCCAAAAGGCACTGGTAAACTTGCTATCCCTGTCACTGATTATAACTTTGGGCAACCCATGCAATCTAAATATATCCTTAAAGAAAAGTGCAGCAACTTGATTGGCAGAAATGGTAGAAGTGACAGCAAAGAAGTGAGCATATTTAGTTAACCTGTCAACTACTACAAAAATACAGTCCTTACCCTGGGATTTCGGTAAATTGGTGATGAATTCCATGGATATGCTTTCCCATTTCTGTTCGGGAATGGGAAATGGTTGAAGGAGTCCAACAGGATGAGTGTGTTCTACCTTGTTCTGCTGACATGCAGTACACTCCTTCACATGCTTCAAAACATCTTCCTTGAGGCCCTTCCAAGTGAACCTCTCTCTTACCTTTCGGTAAGTTTTTAAAAATCCTGGATGGCCTGCTACAGGTGCATTGTGGGAAGCCATCAAAATCTATTCTTTTAGTTTGGATTCAGGAATCAGAAAAATTCTATTCTTTAAATAAATTACACCATTGACAGCTTGGTATGAGTCATCTTGAATCAACCTATCCAAAATTTCACATGAAAACTGGTTTTTTGAATATTCACTAATTAATTGATCCTTCCAATCAGCAGGAGTTTGCATTGTTGACAAAGCAGGTTTTCTGGATAAAGCATCAGCCACTACATTTAGCTTACCCTTCTTGTATTCAATATCAAAATCATATGACTAGATTTTGCTCACCCATTTATGCTGCCTATCATTCAGCTCCTTTTGAGTCAATAAATGTTTCAAGCTATTGTGGTCAGTCTTGACTATAAATTTTCCTCCCACCAAATATTGCTTGAATTTCACCAGTGCATGCATGATAGCTAACATCTCTTTATCATAGATGGAATACAACTTTTCATGTGGCTGCAATTTCCTGCTCTCATAAGTAATGGGGTGTCTGTCCTGCATTAAAATTGCTCCTATGCCTTCACCCGAGGCATCACATTCCAGAATAAATGGCTGGCTGAAATCTGGAAGTGCTAGTACCGGACAGCTGCTCATCACTTCTTTCATTTTGCTGAAAGCTTTTTCAGCCTCCCCATTCCAGCAAAAGGCTCCCTTCTTGGTAAGGTCAGTTAAAGGAGAAGTGAGTTTGGAGAATCCCTTCACAAATTTCCTGTAGTATGTACATAGGCCAATGAATCCTCGTAGAGCTTTTATATTTTTCGGGCTGGGCCAATCAAGAATGGCCTGAATCTTTTCCATGTGTACCTTAAATCCCTCTTGCCCAATGATGTGGCCAAGATAGAGCAGCTCCTTCATACCAAACTCACACTTGGACAGTTTAGCAAAGAAGGACTGTTCTGCAAGAAGGGTTAGAACACTATCCAAACGCTGCAAATGTTCCTCCCAAGTTTTACTATAAATAAGAATGTCATCAAAAAACACAAGTACAAACTTACGAAGTTGTTTGCTAAATATTCTGTTCATACATGACTGAAATGTTGCAGGTGCATTTGTCAAACCGAAAGGCATGACCAGAAATTCAAAGTGCCCAAAATGGCACCGGAAGGCAGTTTTCTGAATATCCTCACTTCTCATTCTAATTTGATGGTAACCAGAACGGAGGTCTATTTTTGAGAAATACTTGGCTCCATGTAGCTCATCCATCAGTTCATCTATCCTTGGGATAGGATATCTGTTCTTAATGGTTTTCTTATTTAAAGCTCTATAGTCAATGCACATGCGCATTGTACCATCTTTCTTTTTGACCAAAACTACTGATGAAGCAAAGGGGCTAGAACTTGGCCTAATGAAGCCCATCCCAAGCATCTCTTTTATAGTTTTCTCTATTTCATCTTTGAATCTCTTAGGATGTTTATATGGGTGGATTTTTATAGGGAATGTACCCGGTTCCAGTTCTATCCAATGTTCAGTACCCCTATCAGGAGGCCTTTCGTGTGGCAGATTTTCAAACACCCTTTTGTGTTTTTGGAGTAATCTTTGGATATCCTCTGGATGTTGTGACACAACAATGGTGGTCCCTTTGGTACTGATAAAGCATTCTGCACCCCACTCTATGTCACCATGCCTCAGAACAGACCTCATACTGTGTGCATAAATGATTTGTTTTGGGTAGGTGTTAACACCCCTCAAAACCACTTGTTTCCCTTCAGTGTTTTTGAAGCACATTTGAGAAATCTGGTAATTTACTACATGTTCACCAATGGAAAACAACCATTGTACTTCCAAAACAACATTAGTATCAGCTACATCAACAATATAAAAACTGTCAGTCATAGTATGGTCTCCAATAGTTAGTTGCAGCTTGGGAATCCACCGGTTACATTGAATGGTGTTGTTCTTTCCTGGTACAATGACTGTGAACCCCCCAATTTTTTCTGATTTGAGTTTCCTTCTCTCCGCCATGGATTCATCTATAAATTTATGTGTGGCACCCCCATCCACCAATACTGAAAATTTCTTCCCTTCTACCACTCGTTTAAATCTCATAGTGTGGTAGCGAGGGACCCCACTTAAAACAACATTTTTTCCTTCTGGCTGTGAGGGTTCTTCTTCTTCTGTTGTGTCATACACTTCTTATACTGATTCTTCTTCTCTAACTTTAGCACCCTTTTCTTCCTCCTCACTTTCAGAAAAAACTTCTATGTAATGAGCCTTACCCTTGGCACATTTGTGCCCAGGAACCCAAGGTTCTTGGCAGGAAAAACAAAGCTTTTTCTTCCTTAATTCATCCCGATCTCGGAATGAATAATCCTTTCTGTTTGGTGCAGCCACACTTCTGAATGGTGGCCTTTGGTTCTAATTTTTAATAGGTGCACTGAATCTTGGTGTGTGTTTAGTCCTTGGAATTGCATCTTGCAAATCTCTAGTTTTGCTTAGTGCTTCTTGGAGAGTTGTTGGTCGGTAGGCTTTAACCAACCCTTTTAAGGGTTCTGCTAATCCTTCTGTGAACAACAGAATCAGCCGGGCCTCAGATATATCACCAACCATTACTACCAACTTCTGAAACTCAGAAATATAAGCTTCCGGGGTCCCGGTCTGCTTAACATGTGTTAGTTCCCAGAATGCAATTTCAGGATCCCTTCTGTCAAATCTCTCCATCAACCTTCTAGTAAATTCTGCATATGAGGTCACTTGGTCATGGCCTAAAGTCTTCATGCCATGGAACCACCAGTCATTAGCTTCATCTTGCAGATGCAAAGTTGCCATTCTAATGGCATCCCTTTAAGCCATTGGATTCAGCTGAAAATATGTGTCCATCTTCTGCACCCATGAGTTAGCGGTGCATTTTGCTGACCCATCAAAGAAGGGTAGCTGAACCTTACCAATAGCATTTCTCAATTCATAATTATATGTTGAATGCCTATGCCCACTTCATGGTTGATTTCTATATTGTGCTTCACATAAATCTTTGAAAGGCAGAGCCCTTCTGCACTCTTCACTCAGAGTTTGATATTCTACATACCGATCTTCCCATGCAGTGATAGATTCAGTATGTGTCTTTGGTTGTTCTTCCCTATGTTCATCAAGGAATTTTGGCATGGTCTGTCAGGGATGATATTTAGACTCATCTTTAAATTCATTGGGTCTATTGTGGGGACCAGTCCTAGAAAAGATCATTCCACCAGTGATCTTCCTCTCCCCATTTTGAGAACCACTAGAACTCCCTTCTATTTCTTTCTGTCCTATCTGTTTGGCCAAAAAGTCTCTAGTCTCTTGCCCAGACTGGATAATGTTATGGGATATGTCATGCAGCCCTTTTAACATACTCTGCAAAAAAAATCTGAATTCTTCCTTATCCTTGTCATCATTGTCAGCCATGTTATTCCCCCCTTGTAATTTTCCTCCAGTGGATTCCACCTTCTCTTCTACAAATGGATCTTTGGGGCTCTTTCCTTTGGGGATTGGTATTCTTTTAGGACTCATAGCACAAACTGAGAGCAGGTTCAGAGGACCATGCTCTGATACCACTGTAATATCCTAGGAAATATTTAAGCCAGATATTAACTCAAGTTCAAAATTTTAAATTAAAATTACTTGTCTATTTTTTTATAAATTCACCGAACAGAGCAGGAAGTCAGTGACGGGTAAGGAGACTTGAAACTGAGTTTGGTAAGATGAACTTTCAGTTTTGGAATTTATATGGGACAATGTGTAGCAGAAACTTATATAGTGGGTAATTGGATCCTTTGTACAAAGCACGAAGACCATTTATGTTTCGGACATTAGCTAATGTTGAAGCCTACCGCAATGCTTCCTGGGTACATCCGCATATACAAACTAGATCGGGAAGGATAACATGGTTTATAATATTCAATGGGTTTATGTTTATGCTCAGAATAATAAATAATCAGTCTTGGAAGAGTTTGCAAAGAATTGGGGTTTTTGGTCTCTTCCGGGATTGTGGAGCTAGTATTTTTCTTAACTTTCCAAGCAAGGTCAAAAGGATTTCAAAATCTTATTTTTTGGACTGATATGGATACTGGGATGTGTCAAGGACCTGATCCAACTGATGGATCAAAAAAAGAGTGTACAGAATAAATTTTATAGACAAAATGGCAAAACTAGTCGAATTTAGGCATCAAACTAGCGAGTCTTGGATTTTAACATGATAAACTGTCTTAAGGAAATACAAACTCTGTTCTGATGATTATATTAGATCTGATATGAATTATTATAACCATTAAACATAAAATATAGAGTTCATAACAGTTCTCTTAACTTCTAATGCTTGCTTTACAATGGACAATGCTTCACATGCTATTTTCTTCTTACATGAGCTAGAGAACAGAGTAGAGAAGGAGAGAATTACTGTGGATCTGATCTGGAAGCAATTATCAGTCCATCTACTTGTTAGATGGATGAACTTGCTGCATTCTGAGTGTAATGACCTTCAATGGGAGCTAGGATCATCAGTTCTCCTCTCTTAGGAAAATCACCTCCAATCCGGCAGCAAGTAGAGTAGAAGAGAGAGAAGAGATGGAGTTCGATCTGAACTTGATATTCTAGAATATGGAAGCCTATTATGTCTGCAAATAACCACTGATAAGCCTCATAGAAGATTCTGAGAACACCTTCCCATATACATCTTCATCTTATGGTGCTTCCTCCTCAAAAACTGACTGTAAAACACCTCCAATGGAAGCCTCCTCTCCAATATGACAATAGATCTTCATTGTTTCTCCATACTGAATGTCACTGGCTGTAATACTATATGCTGCACTTGCATAACACTCATAGACAACTCACAAAGGCTTGGGGCACATCTCCCAAGAGAAATTGTTGAGGCACATCACTCAACTGTTGAGTAGCTCATAGCTCTCAAACCAAAATTGCAAATGACAAAAGTTCTTGAATGAAGTTATAATCATGCTTAAATAGATGAGATATCTTGCTTGGCAAGCCAGACCACACATGTGGGTGAGGTAGGGCGCCCTCTCTCTGAAATTGGAAACTTCTGAGCTTTCTCCACTTTCTTTCCTCATCCTCCTTCAGTCAGAATTGGCAAGTGCGCCTTAGCTACTTTTCTGGATGTTGCTAATTCCTTTCTGAATGCTTTTCCTGATGCTTTCTATTTCTTTTACTTTCTACTTTTCTGCTTTTGCCAACTTTTTCCAGCTTTTGTCAGTTTCTATTTCCATTCTGACTTTCTTTCCTATCTAAAACATTCTCCACTTGGGCAAGGTTATCCACTTGCCACCAATTCACCCTCCTAGCCTTCATTATCCAACTTGGCAATATTTATTAGCATTTAAATATAAAAAAGACCAAAATACCTCACATTAATTCCATCTTCCATAATTAATTAAATAACTTAATAATTAATTATTCTCCTAAGGTGTATTTGCCTCAAAAATATCCCCATGAATTAAATCCATAATTAATTAATCACCTAGACCCCCTAGGGATGGGAGGAGCCAAGTTGTGACCATGGTCACACTTCAAAATCACTATAGAAAACCAATCTTAGGTAACTAGTATTGCATTTACATTAACAATAACTAAATACGATGCCTTGAATTATAGAGAAAATTGATTACATATATTCGACTCTTTAGATTGGATTCAATATAAGACTAGAGGAACAACCACAAAATGCCTTTGTAACAAAATCTACATTGTATGTGGTTAGGCTAAGCAGTCAATATCTCTATTGTTGAAGAGATCGAGTGTCTACATTGTGTAAACCTATTGATTTTCCTGCATTTGCTTCGACCAAATAGGTCGAACTGCCTGAGATTGATTGAGCATAAAGGTTTGAGTTTCCCTTACTTACTTGAGGCCAGTTTGCGCCTTGCATCCAAGGAGGAATTGAAAAACCATAATTCTGACTTATTCTAAATACCAATCTGTATTAACTAGATGTGTTGCAATAGCATTTGGAGCATAAGCCCTTGCAGTGGTAGGAATAAAGGGATGAGGTTGACTAGATAGATGATATTGGGGGAGATAGATGTTTATGAGGTCTTGGAATAATCGTGGATTTTTTGCAATTTTATCCAATGATTTGGACACCATCCTCCCTCCATCACTTTGAATACTATGTTGTGCCTTTCTTTGTTCACTTTCCTACCTTGCCACCTATTTTTGGTGTTATTTTTCTCACCTCTATGTCTCTCTCCAAATTCATTCTTGCATTCGGTATTCTTCTACAACAATCCTCGCTTCCTTATTCTCCTTTTCCTGGTCCTTCTTCTTTTGTTTTATTTCCTGCATATCCCTTTTCTTTTGTTCTGCATCAACCAACAGTTTGTTGTAGTCATCTGAAGTGAGCAACTATGAACTCCTATGTAATTGAATATAATATGGTGTTCTTTTCGACCGACATGCTTGCAACACTCTCTCCACTAGTAGCTTTAGGAATTGGTCAAGTACTAGTGTGGTACCTGGTTGAATAGGAGGATCAATTGGGAGCATTGCTTCATTGGCATTGCCTTCTCCATCTAGTCCTTCAATATTTGTAATGTGTTCTTCTACACCCCCATCATCCACATAGTAATGGACATGTTCGTTGTTTAGGACACTTGGTTGCAAAAGCATGTTAATGATTTCGTCATTGGTGTTGGCAAGAATATTTATGTTCATATTCATCATGGATTCTTCCAACCACTCAAGTTGTTCAACTTGGGTTGGCATTGTCAATTGCTCCTCATTGCTTCCTACTTCTTGACCACCTACAACCGCGTTCAGCTGACTAGGGTCATTAGGAATATGTTGTTCATAAGATATATGTGTTTTGTATGACCCAACAACTTCTATGTTCTCTTCATCTAGTTCATAATCATATTGAGTAGCTGACTTGCTCATCGTCATCACCTAGTAGCACCTTATGTCTTTGAGATAGGGATAGCATGTTGTCTACAACATCTACATCTTCTTGGACATGTAAATCAAAGGCTTTTCTACACCCAATATCATGGATAAGAGCATCATAATTTAGTGTCCATATTCTAGTCCGCCTAAATCCAACCTTGATATTCGATGGTATGAGAGCCTTTTTAAAAGCTTTACTTGCAATTTCAACTAATTCAAACTTTTTTACCTCTATCCCTATGTTCTTTTCCATCCATGTTGCTCTCATAGACCTAAAGTAATTCTTTAAATACCCAAACAAACTCACATCAAGAGGTTTCAACCTGTGAGTAGGATGTGTAGGTAAAGTCAACTAGTCAATGCCCAGTCTATTTGAATCCTCATTGGTTTGTATAGCTACGTGGATTCTATGAACATCAAAAACCAACAATTGTTAGTGTTCAGGTGAGACACCACCAAGCACAGATGTAACAAAGTGACAATTCCAATTCAAAAACAACTCATTAGTCATCCATGCATGGGGATGTGAAGCCATGCATGACCTTGGTTCACAATTTTGGATATATTTTTTCAGTTGAGTCTTTCCACTAAACAAATAGAACCCTAGGATTGATGCACCGATTGCATTTACACAACACATAATAGTTATCCACTCCCTACTCTTAGGCATAATTTTTGGCACATTTATACTCCCTCTCTTGGGAATTACCCACATGCCACAATTTATCCCTGCTTGTAAACCAGTTTTGTCATAGTTCCATATACGGTCTAGACTATAGGCATGTTTCTTATATTCAATGGTTAGTGTGTCATAGAACCCAGACACAACTACAGGGCATAGATTTATAGCCCTGTCTTTGTCAATGTCCTCTATGTTTTTAACATAAGATTTGGATGCATTTTTTTAAACCCTGACCACCATGATTTCGTAGGAAATCCATCTATGGATGGATTTGTACTACCTTGAAAATTTTGAGAAATAGTATACTTTTGGTTGTATCAATTCCATCCCATGTCCCAATTGAGCCCTCTCCTTGCACCAAACAACCACTTCTTCCTCCTCTTCTGCAATCATCACTATAAGAGGCCCTTTTCACTTTGTATGAGTGAGGCAATTTATCCAATAATGTATTGATGTGGGTGCAATCCCATGTTTTTTAGGAGTTTCTCTAACATAATATCCTTTGAATTCTACTTTATCAATTGCAGTCAGCATACCCTATTCTGTCTACCCTTTGATGGCACTGATATTCTTGGTTGCACTTGCACCTTGCATGGTGGTTGGCTATGGAATAGCACCATCAACCTCTATCTCATTATGTTTTCCATCATCACTAGAAGGATTGTTGTTATCAACAACCTATGGTAATTATTCATTTAATGAAGTGCATTATAGATGTGCACTCCTGGTAATTTGCCTCCTTGACCTCCTTGTACGAGAAATTAAGACACACACTCTTGGAATGACTGTAATAAACCTGCACACTACTTACACAATAATAACAATAAAACCACATTCATTATGATTAATAATTGGGCTTGATTTATTGGTAGATCACTATAAAAACCACATTCATCAACTCAACTTACCTCTAATTGGATCATTGGTCTTGGATATATAGAGCTATTTCGTATTTTCTATGTTCAACGGGTTTATTTAATTGCTTGGTGTTATTTAAATTATATACAAACCCTGATTTTCCTTATTCAATCCCTACCCAATGCATTCACTAGACTACCTGCGGCTCAAATTCCCTTTGAGTGTAGCATTGGTATAGGATGATTGCTTGTGTTTAGTGTTGTCAAGTGTTGTAAGACAATAGTTTGTGATGTTTTCACTTGATTGATATGTAATAATGTTGCATAGTGGGTACCTACAAAATTCCTTTGCATGTCTCAAGAATATATATCACAAGGCTGTATACACTAGATATGCAATTAAAGATTATTACTACTTGGTTCAATTTTGAATGTGCAGTTCTTTGTTGTTTTATTTGTTGGGTTGATTATTGTGGATATACAGAGTACATATTTTGGTTGGCTTAACATAATTAGATATGAGTCTATGCATTTGGGCAACAAAGTTGTTAATTTGCTTGAACATATGTTGATTTTTATTCAATGGGTGGAGTCATGGGATTATTTGTTTTGTTTGCACAATACAATATACAAAGTGCATTATCTATTTTGGCATAGTAGAGCCATAGAGATAGAATTGGAATTATTTCCATTTTTTTCTACAGCCCTTGGCACCATTGGAAAAACAACCATTTCTTGATTGGGTGGAGTCATGGGATTACTTCTTTTGTTTGAACAATATGATATACAAAGTGCATTATCTATTTTGGCATAATAGAGCCATTGGGATAGAATTACACTCGTTTCCATTTTTTGCTATAGGTCTTGGCACCATTAGAAAAACAACCATTTATTGATTGGGTGGAGTCATGGGATTACTTGTCTTGTTTGCACAATAATATATATAGAGTGCATTGCCTATTTTGGAATTATAGAACCATAGAGATAGAATTGGACTTGTTTCCATTGTTTTCTATAGGCATTGGCACCATTGAAAAACAACCATTACTTGACTGGGTGGTGTCATGGGATTACTTGCTTTGTTTGCACAATATGACATATAGAGCACTTTGTTTATTTTGGCATAATAGAGCCATAGAGATAGAATTGGACTTGTTCCATTGTTTGTTATAGGCCTTGGCACAATTGAAAAAAAATCATTTCTTGATCGGGTGGAGTCATGGGATTACTTCTTTTTTTTGCACAATAAGGTATATAGAGTGCATTGTTTATTTTGAGATAATAGAGCTATGGTGATAGAATTGGACTTGTTTCCATTGTTTCCTATTGGCCTTGGCACCATTGGAAAAAAACTATGAGATTAATCTCTTGAATATAAGAGTACTACTGAAAAATAGGCAGTTAACATATAATGAAATGGGAACATGTTAACAAGTTAGTATATACTGAAACATGTATAGTTAATAATCATATATTTTGTAATACCTGAATTTAATCATAAAGATAATAGCAACAAGGTTAATAGATGAACTAGGTACACACTGTGATGGTCTGTTGGCAATGTTATTGAGCAGTTTCAAATTTGTTGGCAATGTTGTTGAGCAGTTTGAATTTCTGGAAAGTAAAAATGGTAAATTGTAGGATGCTAGATATTCCTTTATAGAGTTTTGTTGTTGGGTTGGATTAGTGTATGGCATTGGCATTAATTGCAAAAATGAATTTTTGAATGAGTGCATATGATTGATTTGGGTGTGATCTAATGGTTGGGAATTTGTCTTTGTTGATCCTTGTTTTTTCAATCAGTTCAATGGATGATTTGATGAGTTCAAAGGAAACTTTCTTTGTTGATCCTTGTGTTTTCAATCAGTTCAATGAATGATTTGATGAGTTTAATGGGAAACTATCTTTGTTGATCCTTGTGATTTCAATCAGTTCAATGGATGATTTGATGAGTTTAATTGATGATTTGATGAATTTAATAGGATGAGTGTCATCAATTGCATTGGGTGGGTTTAGTTGATGAAACAACCTGCAGGTGAAGCTAATTTCCATAACCCCTGAAAATGTGCAGGTGAGGATATGTGATGGGATATCTTGGCATTGTTGGTTGTGTGAGTTTGCTCCAAAGGTCATTCAATGGGGTTGAGTTGACAAATAGTATGTACCTATGGTCTGAGCATTGTAGGATGTTTTAAGGATAGAGCTGATATGTTGGTCAGAAAACATTGAGATGTGGTAGGTACATGATTATTTGTAAGGTTATTCTATTAATTATGAACCAACTTTATTGAAAATACTATTTATGAATTGTTGTTGGCCAGTCATCATATAGATCTATTTTGAAAAAAACAATAATTTAATATAGCAATATTTATAGATTTTTGTTTATTCGTCTTTTGAGTGTTTGATGTAACCATTTCTATAATTACTGCTGGACCTTCCTCACGTATTGACATCCCTCCCCTCATTATTGTGGTAGAGCAATCCAATGAATCTAAGAAAGAATGTGCCAAAGTTAGAGGCTTCAATTTGGAAGGCCAGCCGTCTCCCACTAAATTAAATACCTTTTCAAACCCTCTTTAGTTTTTATTCTCACTAGATCTCGGTCCACATATAGTATTATTTAAGATATATTTTATTAATATGTGGAAATACATCTCGAGTATATCTCAAAGAGTGATGCTAGTATTGAAATGAAGAAACTTAGGTAGTGCCTCATCTTTGTTTCTAATGATCCTAACCTCATCTTTGTTTCCAATGATCCTAAATCTTCTTTGTAGTTATTAAACTTTGTTCAAAATAATCATAATCACATATGAATGATTTGTTGAACAATTAAGAGATGATAATCTAATCTTAAGATTTATGGTGATAAGACAAAAACATTGTTATACTGGTTTAAAAAATATGTTTATTATTAAAAATTATTCACTAATAATAAACAAACCACCCACCAATCCCAATTTCTTTCCTTCCTTCTAATAAAAAAATCTCAAATAGATTTAACAATATTAAATTCTAATTAACCTCCATTGAGAGTATTCATGCTAGAAGCATTTTCATCTTGAGCTACTTACTAACCTTATTATTCAAAGGTAGGGATATACTAACCATTGGTTAGTCAAATCTTGTTGGAATGTAATAATTTATTTTTTCATACATAAAGTGTTCTAAAGTTTTGCAAAAATTAATCATTAAACATAAGTTTTTGAAAAATAAAAATAAATATGGTAATTTTTTAAATTTAATATTCTGATTTTTTTATTGATGCAAGAGACTTCTAATTGGACATAAATATTTGCAGGAGTGTTTTTAATTATCAGAAATTATAAATAACCACTTCATGTCAAACGACAATTGTAAATCTTGATTTATAAACCTAAATTCTATAAAAATGCCATGTATATGATGTACTGTGTACTGCCACTTCATGTCAAACAATAGTTGTAAATCGTGAAACCATCAACGACGGATTGAATTTTAATCTACGTGCCTGACCCTGGATGGACCGCCTCCAGTTTGACTGAGATTTCATGTGATAAAATATTCCTGTGATGATTTATCACTAATTAAAAGCAATCATAATGCTAGGGCAAGGTTCATTATTTTGTAACTAATCAAATACCCTCTTTTGAAAAGTCTCAATTTGAGTTGGTTTTTGTTATATGGAATGTAATATAATCATCTACCAAGGCACAAAGATTTGTTTGTTTTTTATTAATAATTTGTTTTCCTTTTAGTAATAAATATTTTTTTATTTTTAGATTGGACATGATTTTAAAATTTATACTTTAACTGTTTATGAGTGGATTTAGTAGTGAAATCTTAATTTCTTTTTTTTAATTGTTTTAATGATTTATCATACTATTAATTAAACTTAAAATGATTTATGATGATATTAATTAAACACAAAAAAAATCAAATGAAAGCTTAAATATTTTAACATTTAATTGTCAGAGATTTAAAGAACTCTTTCTATGTAAATATATTTTAATGATTAATTAAATTATTTATTAAACATAAAAATAAAATGAAAGCTTAAAGCTTGATTTATTATACCGAGATTATGATGAAATTACTAATCTATTAAAAATCTATTCAATAAAGATTGATTTACCTATGTTTATTCTTGCTCATTACAATTGCGGCATCTTATATCCACCTATGTTTCTTGCTCATTAGAATTGCCGCATCTTATATCCCTTTTATCTTATCAATGTGGCTATTTGTAGTAATTATAAGAGAATCACTTCGAGTGAGTGTTCTAAATTGCATAAATTAAATAACAAATTGATATGGAAACACCAAAATTATATTACACTTTATTTACCCTATGCTTTTCGACACAAGAAATACATTATAATATTTTTTCCAACTTCAAATATGTCGAGTTTTGATATTTACATTGGAATTAAGGAATGACCAGAATCAAACTTTTGTGAGTTTTGATATTTACATTGGAATTAAGGAATGACCAGAATCAAACTTTTGTGAGGGAAATATTGACTCACTCAACCAATTTCGATGCCTCCTCGAAGACACATTATAATATTTATGTAAGATTTGAATTTGTATCGTAAGTTTTATTATTCTCAACCAAGGTAAAGATATACTAACAGTTGGTTAGTCAAATCTTATTGGCTTGTAATAATTTATTTTTCACACAAAGTGTTCTAAAGTTTTGCAAAAATTAATTATTAAACATAAGTTTTTGAAAAATAAAAATAAATATTGTAATATTTAAATTCAATATTTTGATTTTTTAATTGGTGCAGGACATTTCTAATGGGACATAAATCGCTCCAGGAGTATTTTTAATTATCAGAAATTATAAATAAATATAATTGATTTATAAACCTAAATTCTATAAAAATCCCATGTGTATGATGTACTATGTACTGTTGCTTCATGTCAAACAATATTTGTAAATCTTGATTTATAAACCTAAATTCTATAAAAATGCCATGTGTATGATGTACTGTGTACTGCCACTTCATATCAAACAACAGTTGTAAATCTTGAAACCATCAATGGAAAATTGAATTTTAATCTACATGCCAACAAAAAGGAATCTATGTTTCTCATTGTTTTGATTCATTCACTTTATTAGTCTCTGCTCCGCAGGGAATATAGCGATCGCTTAGTCGCCTTATTCCGTTGACTTTCAATTGCTCCATATTTTTAACTTAATGTGAAGCAAAGTTTTAAAAATTTGTGGATATTAAAACGAATATTTTAAAAATTAAAATATTTTTAAAAATTTTCCAAATTACATTATCCATTTTTTCTATTGTTGCTGTACATAGAATTGACTAATTTTCCCTGGTGTGCAAAATAAATAACAAATTAAAAAAATAATAAAAATTTAAAAAAAAAACAAAGAAAAACGTAAACTTGCCAGGTAGAAACAACCATCAAATAACCATAAATGAAATGTTATATCAACCGTATGGCAATTAATGTCATAGAAAATCGCATGAGTGATATGACTTGAACCGGTCTGCATGTGGTTGCGAGTTCCAAAATAGACAGCTCTGTCAACACCTGTAACTAATATATTTATACCTGTAACACACGGCAGAGAAACCACTCATTGAACCGGTCTGCATATGGTTGCAAGTTCCAAAATCGACAGCTCTTTCAACACCTATAACTAATATATTTACACCTGTAACACACGGCAGAGAAACCACTCATTGTCCTGCAACTAATATATTTATCATCGGCGTGTTCCTCCCAAACCCTTTTGATGTATAAATTTACTGGTCTACATTTCAATAAATTTATTATCAGATTTAGTTGTGGACTCAATTTTTTCTAAATTTCATTAGATTCAACTATTGTTTGGTAGAGAATGGGTCCGATAGAGATAGTTAAGTGTCAAAGAATGAGAACAAGATAAATTTAAACAAAGAAGTCACTCACAATCATGGTATTATAATATAATTCAAAGGTGGAGACAAAAATATGCATACTGGCCAGAGGTCCATGTTTCAAAAGGTTGGATGCAATTTGCTCTTCGTCAAGAGGAACGGTAGTGAAATTTATAACTTTAATAGCTGCGAAATCAGGGTTAAACAGAAGTTAGATGAGAAAATATTATAGATCAACAATAAAACTCTTCAAAGCCAAGAAAAAAAAAGCATTCGAGACATATCTTAATGAAATAGCCTATGCAAAAATGGCCACAAAATAATTGTATAAATCTCCTAAACCCTAAACCCTAATCTTAAATGAATTCCTTTATGTGCGGTACAATATAAAATATGATGGAAATTCTGCAAAAGAACACGGCTTAAATTGAATACCAGTGTGAAGTAATCCTAAAACTCTTTTCTTTCTTGCAAACTTCCACACAATTACCGAATTAAAGAACACTAAAGACTGTCGAAACTTCATGACATACCTGCGTCTTCGCCTCTGTCACGACGCCTTTTTCCCTCCAGTCAAAATCTAAAGGTAAATCATCGACTGACAGAATCTCGGCCGTCTGCGGACCGTTTAAACCCTGCGGAACGCCGACCAATCCTGTGTAATGGGATTGGAACTCGCACTCCGTTAGATCCGAGAACGGAGTAATGTTGTGCACGGCCGTGTGATCCAAGGCCTGGTTCCTTGTCGCCTTAAGTACATTCTTGTCGAATATCCGCAGCCTGCGAACATATTCTTCTACAGTAGAATACACCTTCCCATGCTCAACAATAAACCTATCAAAGAGCGTCTTGGAGCGCAAATTTAATATATTATCGCCATTAAATTTATGAGTCACCTGTGCAATGAATTCGCCTTCTGAAACCCTGCCATCATCCAGGACCAGGGAAAAAGAAAATCGAGTGGAAATTACAATTAAAAACATGAAGAATCCCATCAAAACCAACAAATTGGTCTTAGCCCCCGCCATTGAAGGAAAGGAAACAATCGAAATAAAAATCCTTGTGAAGCTCACGACATCCGAAAGCAAAAATTAACGAGTGATTGTGTATGATCAAACCATTTTTGAACATCAATACAATGGATAGAGATCAACCGGAGCCGAGTATTTGCATTATAGATGGCGGGGTTTCGCCATTTTAAACAGATGGGTTGGCAAGAAGGTTCACTGACAATCATCGTGTTTTTGAATTGCCACAATATGTGGTACCTAGTTGTGTTTAAATATCTTTTGTTTTAGAGATATGATTATAACGCAGAAGCCACGTGGTGAAGATCCCACACAACAATGTTAGTGAAGCCACGTGGTGAAGAGCCCACACAACAATGTAATTTTATAGTAATCGGGTTTGTATGTGCGTATGTCTATATTTCCTTCGGTAGCAGGCTCCAGGCTTCGCCAAAAGCAGAAAAAACGAACAATACTCAGAACATAGAAGCAATCCTAGCCCTGATGCACGCATCAATTCCTTCATTAGCCAATTTGCTGCCATTCGAAATGTCATTACGCCAATGGATGCCTAGATTTCCTTCCACTACTCACTAAACATTATTCTAGTCACTTTTTCAACATATAAAGCTTTGACACAATAAAGATGTGCTATTTCACTGCAGATTCTCTTTAAACACGTATCCTACCAGCTACAAGCTACCTCATTTTACAGAAATTAAAGCTTAAAAGAATCGGTGCAATTAACATCCATTCAAGGCCGAATTTAATGCCAAATCTTGAAATTCACTCTGAAATTAAGGTCGGATGAGTAAAGAAATATTTTTTGCGTGCAATGTCGATAGTAGACTAGATAAAAAAAAAAAACTCTTTCTAGTTCGAAGATCCTTAATCTGTGCAATATGGGGGACTTTGGAATGAATATTTCTTCACTTTCCTCTTGCAACCATCATAGTCCATGCGGAACTTCATCTCTCTGGTCTACACAAGCTCAAGCCCGCCATGTGTAAACTGCAAGTGCCCACGTCGTGCTCCGTGCTCCTATAAGCCCACTATCGTACCAAGCATTCACTAGTCGAGCTCAAACTATGGTAAAAACCCTATTTGAATTATTGACGAGAAAGCTCAAACTGTGGAAAAAACCCTAGTCTAGCTCTAACACATCACGCAGGAATTATTGATGAGGAAGCTCTCATATTTGAGAACCACGACCCGCATTGCATTGGCCACACACTAGTTTGAGCTGTTCCATAGATGCTACAACTCAGATACAACTAAGTCTACAAAGGATACAGAGGATATAGAGAAACATGAATCCTTACTCAAAGAGTGTGAAGAAACAATGAGAGAGGAAAAAGAAAGGGCTAGACAAGCAAAGGCAGCTAGACTTACTGAGGAAGCAAAAATACAAGCAAAGGCATCCATAGAGGCAGCTAGACTTACCGAGGAAGCAAAAATACAAGCAAAGGCATCCATACTTATTGATGAAGCATAAAGACAAGCAGAAGCACACATAATTACCTTCCTCAAGCGGCTAGAGTTAATGCATTCAAGCATTCAAAGTAAAGAAAGTAAATGTACCAGAGCGGAGCTGATCCTTTCATCTCCTCCACAATGTATAACTGATCAATCATACTCATTACACTTGTGGGATGTGTTCTTCATTCTAAGCCTCGCCCTTACTACTGATCGTCTGTGGTGTGCATTTCTCTACATACTATTGTATACAAACTTGAGTTTATCGAGGGGCTACTGTTGAAGATAAACATTCGTTAGACCATATACAACAAGCTTATGCCTTGTCTCCACACACCATAACAATCATTGTGTCGATCTTTGGGTGCCTCTTGCGTGTTGTCACCTTGCGGGTTTTCCAGTTGTTGCAAGCCCTATCCCATGTCAACTGTGCAAAATTCCTTTATTTTCAATAATGTGGGCGCTATGCATTTTGTATTACTCCATTTTAAGTATTATGCCTTAAAGATTCTCCAGCTACATGTCAAGTTCTTCTAGGTCTACATTGCTCTTGGTACCTATGCATCTCCTTTGTGTTTTGATATTTTGCTTGCCAACTGCGTTGGTGTCAACGAGAATGCATTAATTTGGATTTCTTCCATTGGTATCTTGTTGTCCGTGAGACAAAGCGGGGAGGATTTGTTCATCATGTAGAGCTACTAAGCACTAGGTCACATAAACTACAAATGCCCATGTCGTGCTCCTATAACCGTTGAACCCTCGGACTAGACTACAGAAGAAAAAAAATGGAGTGAAAATGAACGTGAAGGGGAAGGTTGACATGTTTTCTGTAGTCCTGTATTCAGTTTAGTGCTCGTGGAGGACTGCCACATGACCTTCATGCAGGGTAGGCTTCATGCGGGTGTCCACGTGGCATTCATGCAGGGGTGTTCTTGATATAGGTGTCTAGCAAGGCGTAATTTCAACTTGATTTACAATATCAATTATCAATTAAGAATCTCCTAATGTGGCATATTGAGGGATTATTGATAATTATATATCCGTAAATGAAAGTTTAAAGATTTCAAATTATTTTTGCTTCTAGCTCTTTCAACATTTCTTCTGCTATCAGCAAGACTCTTTTTGGAATCATAAAGCTGGAGATTTATAAATTCAATTAGCTTTACCGAAAACAAAACCCTAAGTTCAATTCCATAATTTTCTATGACAAATTATGGTAGCCAGTTTACATATGGGTTATAAGCTAAGTTCTAACAAATAATTATGCTTCCAGCCACCTCAACATCCTCCTACTTCCAGAACCAATAATTAATCAGTTCAAAATAAAGATGACCTCTACAAAGATACTTACTAGCCCATATTCATTTTTGGCATCCCTGGATTTTGGCTCTTCAACAAAATCATTTGACACATCCAAACTGATTCTAGGGTTATCTACCCCTTCCATATAATAGGTTTGGTAGAATAAGATTATAATAGCACATCGACAAATTCCACCTTATTAAGACAGAAATTAGTAAAAATTGAAATGTAATTGGGAGATCAAAACTACTTGAAGCAATAGATAATTTGGTAGTACAACCAGAGATTCAGGGGTTCCATATCATATGCAATGTAGAAGCTCATCCGAGTAAAAGGCATAGAATAATTCTGCTACTCCTATGAAACAAACTCTAACATGTAGGATGTTTGATAATGCATACGATAGTAGGACAAATTGCTTTTCCTCCGTGTGGTTTAACTGATTTGCCATCTTTTGTATTTATATGGATTGGATATTTGGGTGTCCAATGGAAAGACCAAATAGGAAAGGAGTCACTTATACTTCACAAGTAAAAATACTGAGGTAATGACATACTACTGAATCCAACCCTCTATTTATCTCTTCCAACACTTCCTCAAATATTTTCTTAGAGATTTAGATCAACCCTTTGATATAGATCTCCCCCTAAAGCCTTGTTTTTAATTCTATCTTGGGGATGACCTCTCATAAACTAGGTGTCCATGCTATGACTATCCATAGTTTTTCCACCTCATTTCCTCTAATAGAGGGGATGCCATTGTTTCCTTAAACTTTAAAGTGGCTTGACTGGCACTATCTATTGCTACAATCAAATATCCCAATAATCTAGCAAAGAACATAATAATGTAATGCATTTAACTTCTTCCTCCATTTTAATACCCACATAGCTTATTTGACTTACCAGTTCATTATAGACATTTAGATGATCCATCACTATTTCATTATTATCCATCCTAAGGTGATACAACTTATTTCAAAGAAACAACTTGTTTACTAGGACTTTGACTGATACAATCTCCCTAGTTTATTCCATATTTTTAATGCACTGTTTTCTCTATCTATACATTCAACAACATTGAATGTAATAGGAAAAGTTGAATTGTACTCCTTTCCCTTATTTCCAGCTTATCCATTCTTCTTTAGTTGATCCAAATTATAAGTTATGTACTTGAATCCACAAAAATCCACTATTCTCAATCTACAAGAAGATATTCCATTTTGAGCTTCCATAGTTCGATTTTAGAATTGCTCGCCATTCTCTCTTAAACACAAATCACCATTACAAAGTTCCCAACAGACCAAGTTTTATCACAGACGTGAGAACTATTAAACAATTCGAACCCTTGGAAACAAAGGTATCCCCCTAAATCCAATAATCAAGCTCTGATACCACATGCAAATTTTAAACCTTGGACACCCTTAATGGGAAAAACCAACAAAAATTAGAGTCACACCTCTATCTTTCTCATTGTGTTTCCTAACCTTATTCTTGAAAAAGGTTGTCATAAGGGAGAAATCTGCCCAAATTAAGTGAAATATGTAAAAAAAACTATAAACATTATTCTAAAGCAGGGACTAGCTGCTTTGCAGCTATTTCTCTTGTTTCTTTAGCAGTTCTATTTTGACAGTTGTTTTTCTTTTATGGGTAAAGGTCATTGTCTACAAGTGTGACCAGATTCATAACAAAACCTGGATGGACCACCTCCAGTTTGGCTGATATTTCATGTGATGATTTATCACTAATTAAAAGCAATCATTATGCTAAGGCAAGGTTCAATATTTTGTAACTAATCAAATGTACCCTCTTTTAAAAAGTCTCAATTTGCGTTGGTTGTTGTTATATGGAATGTAATATAATCATCTACCAATGCACAAAGATTTGTTTGTTTTTTATTAATAATTTGTTTGCTTTTTAGTAAATTTTTTTTTTCCATATTTAGATTTGGACATGATTTTAAAATTGATACTTTATATGTTTATGAGTGTATTTAGTAGTGAAATCTTAATTTCTTTTTTGAATTGTTTCAATGATTTATCATATTATTAATTAAACTTAAAATGATTTATCATATTATTTTTTTTTGTGAGTAAGATAAGAAAACTCTATTAAAAGTTAAACTAAGTTGTACATATAGTTACAAAAATAGGTCTTAGAGGACCTTTTGCTGGCTTGGTCTTCTCCTTTCCCCTTCTATTCATAGTCATTGAAACCGCTTGATGCAAAAAGGATTACTACTGCCCCATAATTCCCAGAATAAAAATAGAAGAATTGAAAGTTCAATTCTCCGAGGCTTACAAAAACATTCACAGCTGTGTCATCCCTCCATAACCCAGGCATAAACCGTACTCCAGTTGAAAGTTTCCCAACCCTGACTCGCAGTTAGGGCCAAAATCCATGCATATGAGAAGCAACTATCGTTGAAAACAAAATTCAAAAATGGCTTGTGGCCACTATCTGAAAGGCCATTCCCTTGACTTGCCATCATATCATAAGCCTAGCAAAACAAGACTTAGAACCATAAGACCTTACCATTCCCCCGTCGCCATGGACGGTCCTTCCTCTGGCATATTCTCCACATTAGCTAGATATTCTTGCGTCGGGGCTGACGGAGCTGCTTGCGTCCAATGTTGCCGGAGGAGGGTCCGCCTTCTCTTTTCCCCCGCTGAGCGGTGCCCTTGCTAGGTCCATTACTCCATCCAGGTCCACGAGCCCACTCATCATGTCATCCTTGAAGTTTGAAACAACCTGGATTACCAGGTCACCGAAGCTTTCCCGCTCCATAAGCGTCTTAGCCAGAATTTTCCTCAGGACCCAATATAGGCTCAACCGAGCTTCCATGCCATGCTCTTCCATTTTGTTTTGGATTACTTCTAAATCCATTGCCGAGATCACCTCATCAATACGGGGAGGAACCCCTTGCATAAATTCCTTCTAAAATTCATCCTCTTCTATCTACTTCTAACTCTCACGGCGGATTCTCCCCCCTACGACTCCGCATCCCCTAGTGAGGGGGCATTCTCAAGTTGCAGAGTGATAAGGAATCCAACTTACGTCTAACCCAAATATTTTCTCCCTATTTTTCCACCGCTCTCTGGAGAGCTTACTCCATTTTATACATAACCAACACCTGACTAACATCGAGGTCATCAATGCCATCGTTATTTGTTCTGCAATTGCTTTCGAACAAGAATTAATGGTCCCTTGCTCGACTTTTCTTATCATCAACGTCTCCCTACTGTCAACCAGCTTCACACTGTACTGTCCCTCCATCACCTTGGATTCCTCCCACCATCTAGTTCTTATTTCTATGCTAGCAAACATCTCCCCATCCTTTCCCATAAATGGACACCTCTAACTACCATCTTTCCCTTTAATGCATGTCCTCTTCGCATTCCTTTGTATTGAAAGTCGCTGTCCTGACGCCAGCTGCACCGCTTGCTGCTGACACCTCCACAAGATGCATTTCCGCCACACCTCCCCCCTCATATGAAACCTCCACATGCTTCCATCATGACACGTCTTCCCCCTCCTATTCTCTCGTGTCCATCCGCTCACTCGCATCTAGGGTTCCTAGGTCCTTAGATGCTATGTAGTTACATCATGTCCGGAAGTCCCCATCTTCTACTTCGTGCCATGATTTTTCTTAGATAACTCTTCCTTATGTGATGCCATAATTGGCCACAAAGTTGGCTACTTTGTTGGTGTTTCTTCTAATATGGCTAAAGAAAATGGCTGGGGTCTCCCCAAGAAGATTCTCAATTTGATATAGGCATGTTTCCAGTCTCCAGTTCTTCCCCACTCTAGAGACAATTGCACCCGATTGGATCCTAAACGCCATATTGATGATCACATGTGGGTCCCCCTCAATGATGGTTGGAGTCCATCCCATCTTGATAATTCATCGTGAATCACTTACCAGGCCGTCCAATTCAGCCATATTATTCGTTGCATCCCTGATATTTCCCCAGAAGAGGCCTTTGATCTCTCCCTGATTATTTCTGATATCCCCATCGTAACCTGCCATTCCAAGGTTTCCTTTTGAAGCCTCGTTGAAATTCAATTTGAAGGAGCCATTCGGTGGGTGATTCCATTTAACAGGGCTATTTGATTGGCATTTTATGTGATGTTTGGATACAAGCTATTCAGGGGAGAATTGGATGCCCCAGTCTTGGAGTATTCTTCTCTCTTCTAAGTCAGCCTGGATGTCATTCTCTTCCCATCGGGATAGTTTTAGGATTTCCTTAATGCAAGTATTCAATCGTGACCAAATTTGTTCCTCCTTCCTCCTCTGCCCCTCAAATATGCGGTGATTTCTTTCCTTCCATACCTTCCATGTGAGGAAACCTGGGAAGAGATCCCAAATACAATTAAGAATTGTGTTCTTAAAAGGTTTCTCATGCCATTCAATTATCATTTTAACGGGGTATCCGTTTCTTTTGAGAGATTTGCGAAAAATTTCCTTCCCCTTCTCCCAGAGGTCTAATGCAAAACAACACCCATCTAATAGATGTTCCAGGATTTCCCCTTCCCGGTTGCACATGCTACACCACGCCAAGCCCATGAATCCTCTTTTCATAAGATTCTCCCATGTCAGGATTCTACAGATGAAAACAAGCCATAGGAATATTTCTATCTTTGGCCATAGGTTTTCCCCATATTTTCCCCCATTTGGGATTGGGTGGAATTTGGTTGTGTCACGCATGTAAAAAAATTGCTTCTTTGAGGTTGAAAGTGCCCACTTGGGACTAACCCCATATTAGTTTATCCTATCTGATTTGGATTTTAATTTTCCTTTTCTGGATATTGTCCAAGAGTTCTTGGATGTTGTGCTAAGGGATCCATCTCCTCCACCACTCTTATGTTCTCCATTTCTGGAAGGGTCCATCTGCATTCTCTATTTCCCACATGTCCTTCACCTTCACTAAATTATTTTCTTCAATATTAGCCTTGAGAGTAGGGAGGTTGATTAGGCCTTCCAAATGTGGGAGTTGTTTCCACGAGTCCTTGAAGAAATAGGCTAACTCCCCGTTCTTCACTTCCAAGAAGCTATGTCTTTGTATTAAAGCTCTGTTTCCTTGCACAGTCCTCTAAGTGTAAGAGATTTCCTTATCTTCTGCATAACGGATGATTTTTTTGTTTCTCCCACTCCCTTGCATATTTAACATGCCATAATTTGGCCCAAGGTTTGTCCGTGTGAGTGGCCCATCTCCACCAAAGCTTGGATTCCCAAACTTCATTACTCATAGATGAGTCTTTGAGACCTAACCCTCTCAGCATCTTTGGGGTGCACACTTCATTCCATCCCACCAATGCCCATTTATGGTGGTCGTCAGATCCTCCCCAAAGGAAGGTCCTCTACAGGTTGCGGATTTTTTTTAGAATCGTCTTGGGGGAAGCTAGGATAGAAAAAAGGTACATAGGTAAATATTGAAGAACATATTGAACCAACACCAATCTTCTAGGAAACATCAGGGCCCTCATCGTCTAGTTTGACAATTTGGATTGCATTTTATCTAGCAGTTCCTACCAAGAGATTTTTTTAATCATGGAATTTGAGAGTGGGGCCCCGAGATATTTTGAAGGGAAGGTCCCCAATTGAAATTCAAGGATTCTTAAGATGTTCCTTCTTGTGATTGCATGAGTGTTGAGAAAGAAAACCTACGATTTTTCCTTGTTTATCTCCATCCCGCTTGCCATCAAGAAGTCATTCAAAATATGCTTTATTGCACGAGCTTCCTGTACTGAATAGTAGCCCAATAGAATTGTATCATATACAAACTGATGGTACGAGTGAGCTTGGGATTCTCCATGTGGATTTAAGCCTATGATGGAGTTATTGGACACTCCAGCCTTGATTAACCTGCCAATACCCTCTACCATCATGATGAACAAAAACAGGGATAGGGGGTCCCCTTGCCTTATTCCTCTAGTAGGTTTAAAGGTAAGGGTAGGGGTGCCATTGAAAAAAATAGAGAAGAAAGAAGAATATGACAAGTTCAATATCTATCTTACCCACGATTCCTGAAACCCAAAGGCCTTCAACATTCATTCCATAAATTGCCAACTAAGCTTGTTGTAAGATTTGGATAAATCAAGCTTGATCAGCATTCTAGGATTTTTAGAATCTCACAAGGAGTGGATTAGTTCACGTGTTAGTACAATTTCGTCGAGGATTTTCCTCCCTTCCATGAACCCCATTTGCTCCGGAGAGACAATTAACGGTAGAAGTGGTTTTAGTTTGTTTTCTATGACCTTCGTAATTATCTTGTAGATGACATTGCATAGCGCTGTTGCTCTGAATTTAGATGCTTGATCCACTCCCTTTTATTTAGGAATTAGAGTGAGGAAGGTGGAATTGAAGGCCTGTAAAACCCCCCTGATATCTTGGAATATTACACCAAATCCAGGACTTCATCCTTTAAAATATCCCAGCAGGCTTGGAAGAAGTTGGCCGTGAAACCATCTGGTCCCGGTGCCTTACCTCCATCCATGCTTTTCACTGCTTCTTCCACTTCTTTCATCTTGATAGGTCTCATAAGAATCTAGTTGTGCTCATGGGTTATCAGTTGAGGGATGTTTTGCACAACTTTGTCAATGGACGACATCTTGGCAGGGATTTGTTCCTCCAGAATATCTCCATAAAATTTTCTGAGTTCTTGTTCTATTTCCTCTTGTGTCTCTACATAGATCCCATCTTCCTTTCTGAGTCGTGATATGCAATTTTGTTGCCTGTATTGGACTGTCGATCTATGGAAGAACCTTGTGTTCATGTCCCCTTCCTTAAGCCAACCATTCCTAGAATTATGTTTCCATAGGATTTCGTCTTAGTTCTCCCTCATATTAAGGAGTTCCAGGAAGTCTTCTTCTTTTTTATTTCTTTCTTCATTGTATCTTTCCTCCTGGATTTCCCTTTGTAAAATTTCTAGCTGAGTTAAAAGGGTTATTTTCTCTTGGAAAATGTTACCGAAGGTCTCTTTATTCCACTTCTTGACCTTCTCCTTGAACAACTTCAGTTTTTGTTGGAATTTATACATTAGGGAGCCTCCTGGTGGGTCTTCTCATATGTTCTTCGGGACTTCCCCATATGAGTCTTATCGACCAGTGATCATATCTTGTTGCTGGAGGGACCACAGTTGAGAGGTATCCCCCTCCCATCATCATTACTAACTCATAAACTAAAAATCTATCCAACCTCACTGTTATCTGATTCTCCCCGGTTCTCTTTTTATTCCAGGTATACATGTTGTTAGTGGTTATGATATCTACCAGTTGAAGGTTCTCAATTAGCTCCCCAAATTTCTGGTTTGCATTGTTGAGCATTCTTTGTCCACCCTTCTTCTCTTCTAGGATTCTTATGAGGTTAAAATCACCTCCCACCACCCAGTTTCTTCTCCCTACCCAATTGTGCAGATATTCCATTGATTTTAAAAAGTCATATTTTAAGTTAGACTGGAATGGGTCGTAAACATTGGAGATAATTCCCCTTGTACTAGTGCCAATTATATGGAATTCTGCTGAAATAATATGTCTAATTGCTACAAAATTAGACATGCTTACCTTTTGCGGATTCCACCAAATTGCTAAACCTCCCGTCATCCGTCGAGCATCCAAGGTTGTTATATCACTGTATCAACATTATTTCTGGTTTCTCCTTCTCAATTTTCATTTTCAATAGTCTTCTCTTCCTGAGGCTGTTCAAGCCTCTTATGTTCCATGAAACAATTTTCATTAGAGGGTTTTGGTTAATGCTTTAAAGGCATATTTTATGGTCGGGTATTGCCCGAAGCCACCGATTTCTCTCCTACCGCCTTGATTAAATGTCTGTTAGTTCTTCCACGCTTCTCACCAGGGTTTTTCTTCTTTCCCTCATTTTATTTCAAGTTTTCCATCACTACCCCTAGGTTTTTGTAGTTAGAGGTCTTCAGGATGGCCTCACGTAGGAGGCGAACTTGATGTGTAGGTATATAACCATTTTCTAAATCAACACAAGCTTTCTCTATTTCCTCTAGATATAGCTCACATATTTCTAGGTCTTCTGTCTCCTTCGTTTGCATGTCTGCATCCTCTTCTTTTTCCTGTTCCTCATTCATTTCCTCTATGCCTCACGCTTCTTTCCCTAGTTGGGTCATCTCATTCATCTTCTCTTTTCCTTCTTCCACTGATGTGGTATCCAGAACTTGATTGAGGGTTTCAAATTTATTTTCTATCCATGTTTTCTTGTGGATTTCCGGCCTTGATCCTCTCTTTGCATGTCTTTTCCTATTGGTCACTTTGGTGAATCCATCTGCATCAGTGGCTATCTTTTTTGTTGTTGTTGGGATTGTGGTGTGTTTAAGGGACATTCCTTGAAAAGGTGCCCATGCTCATGGCATCTTCTATATTGGAATGGGACATTTTCATAGTCCAAATAATGTCTCCATTCCTCATCATCCCATGACATATAAATTGCTTCTGGTAGATCCTGAGAAAGGTCCATATACACACATATCCTTGCATACGAGGTGTATCGCAGAGATTTTGTTTGTTCAGGGGCCTTCACAAAATATCCTATTGCATTTCCTACGTTTGCTAGTATTTCTTCTCTGCAATATTTGGTCGACAGAGAATAGAGAAGTATCTAGATTGGAGCTACTGTCAAGTCTTCTTTATCGGGATTAAAACGGTCTATCCAAGGTTGTAGAAAAATCCCTTCCAAATTAAAGAAGTATTGACCCTCGTCCATTATTCTGTTTTGGTCTTCAACATTGAATAATATCATCGTGAAGAACCCTTTTGCTCCAAGCTACATATAATAATGCCCATTTATCCACCATGTTAAGGCCTTCTCCGCTGGCCAGATGCCTACAAATTTCGCTATGAGTTTGTGTCCTTTCATGTAATTCATGTGTTCCCTCAATCCCTCTGATTGGATCTAAACTGTGGGTATATTTTCCGGTTTTGGCATGCATTGGCATGGTTTACGGGTATATCGCTTCTTTCCATGTGACAGGTAGGACACCCCGCTCAATCCTTATCCTCCCACTCCTTGAGAAGGCCTCATATCATTGTCTGCCTGAGTACTTTTACCTTTGTCCATGTGGGTAGGGGTCGAGCCCCCCTTGTATCCTCCCCCATGGAGATCCATAGCCCCGTCGAGCCATCAGTGAGGAGAACTAGACTAAAACTTGAACACTTGCCTCGGCCTCTAAACCCTAATTCGAACCCTCCTTTTTTTTTCCCTCGGAAAAATTCGTAATTTTATTTCAAATAGATGATCAAAATTACACTCTGCACATGTAGTAGAATCGCTGAGATCCCTACATTATCACATATTTTCTATCCCATATTTTCTTCATATCTATCCCATACATAAAACGATATCTGCTATTGCTGCCCATACTACCTCTTATACCTAGTTTCATAACAACAATTGCTGTAACAAACAGTACTAACTCTCATATCTGTGCCTCCATATCTTCAAGAAAAGGTCTGTGATAGTAGCTGAAGGAGCCCTCTGGTGAATAAATTGTTATCCTCCAATTTCCAGGAGCTAATTCCTGCTGCGTCGCTGCCTTGGATAGCTGATCAGCCATCCCATTTTGTTCCCGGTAAATATGTGTAAAAGTGATATGATTAAAGGACTGCTTTAATCTGATCACCTCCTCCAGAATTGGTATTAGTACCATAACATGACAGCACGAAATCTCCTTAGCCCAATCTATTACTAACAATGAATCCCCAAATATCTGAATAGAAAGACAGCCTTGTTCGAGTGCAAATAACATCAATAGTTTAAGAGACATTATCTCTGCATAGTTATTTGATCCATTACCCAAACCAGCCACTAGATGAAAATAGTGGGACTCAGATTTGTGAAGGACTGCCCCCCCTCCACACACCCTCTGATGATCCAAGGAAGCGCCGTCAAAATAGGCCCACGGCATAGATTTATCGATATGTTCCACTCGCACCTGTCGAATTTTCGTTGGAACAGGAACGAAGTTTTGTTGTAAGATCGTCGCCGCGTGAGCCACCACAGACTCCAACTGCACCCTGCTGTCTTGAAAGGTAATCGCATTTCTGGATATCCATATGCTCCAGGCTAAGATACAAGGTAAGGCCCGAAGATGAGAATTTTTAGATATTGACCACCAACCGTTGAATGCCTCTAGGATGCATTCGCCCCGCCACTGTATCTTGAGATCCATATAACAGCCGATGCCTTCCCATAAATCCTGTGCGAACCGACAATGTACAAAGAGATGAGCTATGGTCTCTTCCGCATCCCGACAGAGTGGGCAAATTCCTAGACCCTGGAGAAATCGTTTTTGCAGATTGTCCCAGGTAGGTGCCTTGTTTTCTAGTATAGCCCAAAAAAGTAACTTCGCTTTTCCCGGACACCTTAACTTCCACAGATGCTTCCACCACCACACCAATTCCCTGTTATGAATTTCCACATTCAGCTGGATATATCCATTCTTAGGAGTGTAGATGCCCGAGGGATGATGATCCCATATAAGTACATCAATCCGATTGGTCAATCGAATATTAGTAAGTCTTAATAACCGCAGAAAAACCACCCAAGCCCCCTGAATTTCTGCAGAGATCTCCAGTCTCTGCGCTGATAACCACCCCTGATGCCAAATAGTGGTTGTTCCCGGATCCACAATGTTTGCCAAAAAATTACAACCTCTTGCTGCCAAATGATTCCTCAATTCCACCGGGAGTACATGGCCTCCCATACAGTCGACCCAAGGGTCCCGCCCAATACGTAGTAGTCGCCCATTACCTATCCTCCACACCAATCCAGATCCTACCAAAGAGAAATGCTGCACCACTGCTTTCCAGACCACTGAGCAATTTGCCCTCGACTTACTACCCAGTCTTATCCATTCAAGAAGAGTAAGAGGGGCTATATATTTATGATATACCACTCTTGTCCAGAGACTATGAGTATGGATGAGACGCCACGACACTTTGGCCCCCAAGGCTTTAGCAAACAGAAAAATATTCTTTAACCCCCAACCGCCCAGTGCTTTAGGGACCGCAATTTGCTCCCATCTGACCCATACCAATGCTCGATGCCCACCCTTACCCTGCCAAAGAAAGGCAAAACACAACCTCCGAATCCTCTCCAGGACTCCAATGGGGATCCAAGCAAGTGACAACCAATACACCGGAATGGCTTCCAAAACTGATTTAATCAGGACTAGCCTCCCAGCCCGAGAGAGCCACTTATGACTCCAACCATGTAGGCGCTGTTCTAATTTAGCAATTAACCAGTTCCAATCAGACTTTAGATAAGCATTCGGCTTCAATTGAAAGCCAAGGTACTTTAAACCTTCATCTAAATCCAGTGACCTGTAAGGAAGCTTGTTAACCATTCGGATAATCTCCTGCTCGGATAAATGCGAGCAAATGATAGAAGATTTGTCCCTATTCACTAACATACCCGCTGCTACTTGCATTAAATGGAGACCTTCAACCACCTTATCAATATCTTGACTTGTGCCATCACAGAAAATCAGTATGTCATCAACAAAAAGGAGATGTGTAATAAACAATACCTGAGATATAGAGATGCCTCGAAAGGAACCATCGGCTTTTGCATTCAGAATAAAACGGCTGAGTCCTTCAGCAACAAGAAGAAACAACAGAGGAGACAGGGGACATCCCTGTTGTAGCCCCCTACCTGCCTGGAAGAATGGACTAGCAGAACCATTGATCAGAACAACAAAGCTCACCGTTGTGAGGCAGGCCATTATCCATCTAATAAATTCGTAGCAGAACCCCAGATGAGTTAGGAGCATTCGGAGATAAAGCCAGCTAACCCTATCAAAAGCTTTAGAGAGATCAATCTTAATCACAGCACCCTTCTGCTTTTGCACTTTCAGAGTGTGTAATCCTTCCTGGGCGACTCTAATGGCCTCATGAATTTGGCGACCTTCCAAGAAGCCAAATTGCTCACAAGATATATGCTTAGACAAAATATTCTTGAGTCTTCTCGCCATAACCTTGGAGATGATTTTATATATACAATTGCAGAGAGAAATCGGTCTGAATTCATTGAAGCTATCAAGCTTGGCCGTCTTCGGTATTAGAGCGATAAAGGTGGAGTTGAAGGGGCCATGGACAAACCCAGCCTTGCGCGATTCTTCCACCGCATTCAAAATCTCCTCCCCGAAGAAGTCATAGAATCCTAAGAAGAATTCTATAGGCCAGCCATCAGGTCCCGGGCTACTGTCTTTATGCAAGGAATGCATTACCAGCGAGAGCTCAGTCTGTGTCACCTCCTCCATCAACATTCTATTATCTTCCTCCCCCACAAAACGAGGAAAAAGCTGAGTCACCCGAAGTACCTCAGCAATGGAGACTCCAGGTTGTGCAGTAAATAAATCTCCAAAATGTCGGACTCCCATTTCCGCTAATCCATCAAAGCTGGAAACCTGTTCCCCTGTGTTTGAAGATAGTTCCCAAATAGAGTTTGTGAATTTTCTCCCCTTGGCATACGCTTGAAAAAATTTTGTATTTTCATCACCGCACTTAAGCCAAATCGCTCTGCTTTTCATTCTCCACATTTCTTCACGCTCACCCAGAATCACATTCCTGCGTCTCTCCCACTCCAACAGCTCGCCTTTCTGTTGTTCATCCAGATATCCCATGCCCAGGCTATTAAGTATCCTATCAATGTTCAGCTCAGCAGCCCGCAAATCCTGATCTTCAGTCACCCTTTTGTCATGAGCCCAGGATGTAGTTGCCTCTTTAATTCGCTTAAGATTGTGATAAAAGTGAGCACCTGCATGCATCAGTGAATCAGGTGGTCGATGAACCCATTGCTCCTGAACCATCTTAATGAAAGCCTCTTCCTTCAGCCAGCTAGGGTTGAATTTGAATGGACTGGGAGGTTTATTCCTGCAACCACGTAATTCCATGAAGATCGGGCTATGGTCAGAAATCCCTCCTGACCCTACCCATTGTCTGACCACATCAACGCTCAGTGCCAACACTTCAGCCACCAGAAACTGATCTAGTCGTTTAGCCACCCTACTATCCCCAGCTCTCTTATTCCTCCAAGTCGGAGATAACTTGGAAGGTAATATGTCAAGAAGATCCGTCCTGACAAAGCCCTGAATAAAATAATCTGCTAATGAATCCGGAGAAGCCCGAGGTCCCCATACTTCAGAAGACCCCAGAGTAAGGTTGAAATCCCCACCCAGTATCACCTCCCTGCCATCAAAAATATCCATGCCTAACAAGGAGTCCCAGTAGCCCACCCTATTTAAGTAGGGCCCGTAAATATTGAGAACCGTGATCCTCCGACCAATCTCAGCATCCCAAACCTCCAACCCGAGGCCATAGGAGATGCCCCAAGAACCATCACATCTGCAACGCTTAACCTTCCACCCCGAGGCTAGCCCTCTCGAACGCCCCCGAGCATCCACCCCCACAAACTTCCAACCAGGAAGCAAAGATTCTAAAGTACGTACAACATCCTCGCTGCCACCCAAAGTTTCTTGCAGCAATAATATATCCGGTTGGTTTAAGTCTACCAACCTCCTAAGCGACGATTTTTTAATGGGACTCGCCAGCCCACGACAGTTGAAGGACATCAGTATCATAAAAAACCCCCATCCTGGGCTTTCACAGCTCTAAGTGCCCACTCGATAGAAGATTGTGTACCCATCACTAAATCCACTTTAGCCCGTTCTTTAGCTTTAGTCAAATGGGATTTTCTACCCCTGCCTTTCCCCCCAACACTGGCGGCCAAATCAGGAAGTCCCTTGCCCCCCGTGCCACCTTTAGTAATCTCCCTACTACGAAGAGAATAACGAATACTACTACCCTCGGAGCTGGAAGAGTGATTGGTGGAAACCATTGTCGGAGTGACAATACAATCCTCATCATGCCGAAGACAAGGAGCATCCAGGCGTGGTGGAGACCCCTGGCATCCCCCCCCACATACCATAGAGTCGTCCAATAAGGGAGCAATAGGAGAAATGCAGATAGACATACCTGAGGGATTCTCAGCTGAAACCCGACGAGTAGTAGGAAGCTCCAGTAGCAGATCCGTAATGGCCAGAGAAGTCGGACCCACAGAGCACAAAGAAACCCCCTCCGCAACAGGAAGCGCACTCCCAAGAAGCTCCATTCCTAATTTCTCCAAAGATGGAAACACTGCCACTGATCCAAGCCTCCCACCATGATCGGTTGGTACCGCAGAAGCCAAATTCACCCCCCCATCGAAATTAGGCCCACTCCCATCATCCACCACCTCCTGAGAGTTCACCTTTAACACTGGAACTGCCTCTACAGTTGCAACAACATCGGACAGAGGCTTACTCGTCCGAAATGGTAATGGGCAACAGGCTACAAGATGTCCAAGAGAGTGACAGCGATGACACCTAAACGGCACACCCACGTAATCCAGTATTTGAGTAAAATCCCCATCCTTGGAGTGAACTTTAATCTCAGCCGAAAGACCCATCTGTATATCGATATTTACCAATATTTTTGCAACCGTGTAGATGCCAGTCTTAGTATGGGAGGAATCAGAACACACATATTCTCCAAGATAATTCCCTATCTCAGCAAACCATGTTTCATTCCACATATGCATGGGAAATCCAGGAAGTTTCACCCACAGCGGTTCCTTAGCAACTTTCTCCGTTTTAGAGTCGAAGAAGGGGGACCATCTTTTCAGAACAAGAGGGATTCCCAGCATCGACCAATGTCTACTCAATACCGCCTTGACCTCCCCTTGGTTCCTAAAGATGAAAGAAAACCAGCCTTTCGTCAAGAGACGGACCTCAGGGGCTGTAGACACGCAGTGCTTCCACTGCTCAGACACCCAGTGCTGTAGGAAGCCACGGCCAAATCTTCTGCCCCTAATATGACCAACCACAGCAGTAAGTGAGAGGTCCTCCGCTTCTTCCATCGTGACATCCAACCCCAGCACAAGCAGGTCTGGTCTCTTACGTTCTTTGACCGTCTTTACTGAGTGGTTAATTGAACCATCTTTAGCAGGCATCCCTGTTTTAGGCAGGGGTTGGGCATCAGGCAAAAGGTCACCATGCCCCGGGGCTTCCATCAATGCTCCTCCTCACACCAAGATCCAGCAGAAAGCCACTACCCCTGCTGCCAGAAGTCCTCTATCAGAAGACAGAATCCCACACCCCTACTTCCCGAGAATAGTACCAACCTTTAGCTGCTCAGTAGAATTCACCTGCCATCATGGCTTCATCGACATCAGATCCCCTGAAAACCATCTCACGGCCTACCATCAGTCTCTATGTGCCAAGGAAGAATCAAGAAGCCATTACCATGCTGTGAACGCAATTCACCAGCTCGAATCCACCGTCCATGCCCAAGGCTGGAGTCTGCTCATTCTGCTTACATGTGCACAGCTATTGTGCTCCTAGATGCCGCCATCTTACCTCTGAGTAAATCAATGCATGAATCTACGAACTTCTTCCTTCTGAATCTTGCTGCGATCTCCTCCATTGGTTTCTTTCTTGTTACGACCACTTTTCTATCTCAATTAGTGGTTTAATTAGACCATCAGTTTTGATGAGCCATGGCAGAATCAAGAAGCCGATACCAAGCTGTGAACGCAGTTCACCATCTCGTTTCCACCTGAAACTCAAGAATCAGAACCTCTAAAATACGAACACCAGCAAGCAAGCATCATTTGTACACTCCACCGGCCAATGCCAAGATTGAACAGATGAGGCAAATCGATGAAGACTGGATTGCTAATTGTCAGCGAACCATCCACATGCCATAGGCTGGAGTCTGCGCAGACTGCTCACTTGTGCACAGCTATTGTTCTCCTCGATGCCACCATATTTCCTCTGAGTAAATCAATTCATGAATCAACGTACTTCTTCCTTCTGAATCTTGCTGCCCATAAGGTCATGTCAAGACCAATGTCAAGAGACAAATTGTTCTGTCATCCAATTCGAACCCTCCTCCTAGTCATAACTCATCCGTGATTAATATCTTGGATTTTGATTTATCATATTATTAATTAAACATAAAGAAAATCAAATGAAAGCTTAAATATTTTAGCATTTAATTGTCATCCATTTGGGTAATGAGGCTTAAAGAACTCTTACCATGTAAATATATTTTAATGATTAATTAGATTATTTATTAAACTTTAAAAATAAAATGAAAGCTTAAAGCCTAACTTTATTATACCGAGATTTTGATGAAATTGCTAATCTATTAAAAGTCTACCTAATAAAGATTCATCCACCTATGTTTCTTGCTCATTAGATTGTCGCATCTTATATCCCCGTATTTTATCAATGTAACTATTTTTAGTAATGAGAAGAGAATCACTTCGAGTGAGTGTTCTAAATTGCAAGTAAATAAAATAACAAATTAATATGGAAACACCAAAATTATATTATACTTTATTTACCCTCCTCTTAAGTTCACATTATAATATTTATGGTAATTTTTATTTTAAACTAAGCCTTTGACGTTTTAATATTTATGGTTGCTTTTCAGCACACAAAATACATTATAATATTTTTTTTTCAACTTCAAATATGTCTAGTATTGATATTTACATTGCAATTAAGGAATGACCAGAATCAAACTTTTGTGAGTAGGGAAATATTGTCTCACTGAACCAATTTTGATGTCTCCTCGGTCAATTTTATGGTGTGTAAAAATTAATTATTAAACATAAATTTTTGAAAAATAAAAATAAATATTGTAATATTTTAAATTTAATATTTTGATTTTTTAATTGGTGTGGGATATTTTTGATGAAACATAAATCCCTGCACGAGTGTTTTTAATTATTAAAACTTATAAATAAATGTAATTAATTTATAAACCTAAATTCTATAAAAATGCCATATATATGATGTATTGTGTAATACCGAAACAACAGTTGTAAACTTGTAAATCTTGATTTATAAACCTAAATTCTATAAAAATGCCATGTGTGTGATGTATTATGTACATCCGCTTCATGTCAAACAACAATTGTAAATCTTGAAACCATCAATGACTGATTGAATTTTAATCTACATGCCAACAAAAAGCAATATGTATTTCTCGTTGTTTTGACTCATTCACTTTTTTTCTTTAGCTGTTCTATTTTGGCATCTGTTTTTCTTTATGGGTAAAGGTCATTGTCTACATGTGTGATCAGATTCATAACAAAACCTAGATGGACCGCCTCTAGTTTAGCCAAGATTTCATGTGAAAAAAGATTCGTGTGATTATTTATCACTAATTAAGAGCAATCATTATGGTAGGGCAAGGTTCATTATTTTTGTAACTAATCAAATACTCTCTTTTAAAAAGTTTCAATTTGCGTTGGTTGTTGTTATATGGAATGTAATATAATCATCTACTAGGGCATAAAGATTTGTTTGTTTTTTATTAATAATTTGTTTGTCTTTTAGTAATAAATATTTTTTCCATTTTTAGATTCGGACATGATTTTAAAATTGATACTTTATATGTTTACGAGTGGATTTAGTAGTAATTTTTTTTTTTTAATTGTTTCAACGATTTATCATATTATTAATTAAACTTAAAACGATTTATCATATTATTAATTAAATATTAAAAACTCAAATGAAAGCTTAAATATTTTAATATTTAATTGTTATCCATTTGGGTAATGAAGTTTAAAGAACTCTTTCTATGTAAATATATTTTAATGATTAATTAAATTATTTATTAAACTTTAAAAATAAAATAAAAGCATAAATCTTGATCTCTTATACCACGATTCGATTATCATGAAATTGCTAATCTATTTAAAATTTACTCAATAAAGACTGATCCACTTATGTTTCTTCTGCTCATTAAAATTGCCCCATCTTATATTCACCTATGTTTCTTGCTCATTAGAATTGTTGCATCTTATATCCTATATCTTATCAATGTGATTATTTTTAATAATGAGAAGAGAATCAGTTTGACTTGAGTGTTCTAAATTGCAAGTAAATAAAATAACAAATTAATATGGAAACACCAAAATTGTATTACACTTTATTTTTATTTATATAATACATTGTTTTCGGAGAAAAAAATAATTCTAAAATTACTAAAATCTAATTATAAATTAACTCTATATAATAATGAAGTGATTGTTTCAATGATTTATCATATTATTAATTAAACATAAAATAAATTAAATAAAAGAATAAATATTTTAGTATTTAATTATCATTCACTTGGGTAATGAGGCTTAAAGAACTCTTTCTATGTAATTATATTTTAATCATTAATTAGATGGGTAAAATTCTAAACCAATTCCTATAGTCTCCTTCTAAAGAGTGACAAATAATTCTCATGAAAACATCATCATGTTCAATTCCGAGGTAATCTATATAATCTTGAAAAGAAGATAAGTGTTTTTCTACTGAAACCCCAACGTCTCCATTGAACCTACGGAGGCATTTCAAATAATTTACAAACATATTATGGAGAATTGATGGGAGTAAGAAAGATTGATATCCACTTACAACCCATGGGTGTGGGTTTTCAACTGAATGCTCACAAGTAATACCAAGGACTAGAAGATTTGATATTAATGATTCTGTCTCAAATGAAAAAGATATTGATGCAGAGGATCTTTTAGGACATACCTTAAATAATAAAGAAGGATTTTTTACACTGACAACACAAGTAGGAGCCAATGTTTTCTTTTCTAAGGAAGAGAATAAAGTTTTCAACCTATGGTTTTTCAATATATAAAATAAAGATGAATCCTTTTGAAATATACATAGAAAAGAAGCAAAAAATCAAGTAATAATAATAAAAATTCTTGAAAGAAATTCTTCAATAAGTACTTGATTATTTTGAAGATATTTTCCATTTTCTATAGCGTTATCTTCCCAGTGGAGTCTTTAATATATTGGAGTGGCTAGGTGAAAATTCATTTAAATAATCTTCTTTAGAAGGTTCATGTAGCAATTTTTTTGCTCATGTACTTCACTAACATGACATAGAACTTCATCATGCCATTTTTAAGGGAAAGAAACCTTTCAACTTTGTACCTTGGCAATGACACCAAATTGATGTTGTTCCTTGAGATGTTCCTAGCTTCTAAGTAACTTTGCCAAGGAATATACAAACTTATTTAGGATAGCAAGAATAATCCAACAACCAGAGGGGTAACCCTCACGTATATAGTATTCAACATGCATGTTCACTGAGTATGGAAATAAAATAGGGCAAGTCATATAAAAGTATGATAGGAATCAAGATTGATAACCAAACCATTCGTTAAATCCAAGAGGGAACCTTTATCCTGCATTCTAAGATATCAATCTTAAAGGGATGGTATAAATAAAGAGGCTATCTCAAATATTAGCAAGTAACATTTGAAATAAAACAAATAGAAAGCTAAAATGTCAATGGAGGAAGGAAATCCAAGACACTAATAGCTTTAGTAGTAAATATTGTGGACCTCAACATGATATTGTAATATGATATATATTCATAACATGCACCAAGAAACCGGAAGAAATCAATACTTCAAGCTCATGTACAACGAAGTACTAAATACTAAATCATTGTGAAAGCATTCACTATTAAATGCACCAATTATATTTTTCATTTAAGATTCTACTGATATAACATCATGAGATAATATATATCATTCAAGACTAAAGTGTATAGCAACTGAACTTCAAAGAGACCTATAAATCCTACACATATTCAAACACTGAACAATTCAAGCATTTATAAGACCATGAGTTAACATAGGCTGAAATATGAAAAATTGAAGCATATTCCATAACTTGGGGAATGGAATCAACATAATCGTACAAAGGTGAGGGATTTTCTTGAAAGGAATGAGGGAGTACCTAAATGCAGGGAGTTCCATGAAATGGTGGGTGTAGCGGGTGAATAACTTGCACATAGAACAAATGTGATTAGACCAATAACCGAATGACTTGTGGTCCAAGATTCTTTTACACATAATATATAACAACTGGGACACATAAAATGATAGAGGGATGAATCCTCTCTTCATTTTCAAAACTGTGCAAGAAATTTATTTACAAATCCATTATAACTTTCATCCAAACTAGCAACTAGAGCTCATCTCTAGTTCCTTCTCCCCCCTTTCTTTAATAGTTTTGCTAGGCTATATAGTTTCCACTCTACCTATTGTCTAGTTAGGTCATGCTAATTTGATTCCTTAAAAATAGAAAATTAAAATTGAAAATCATTATCCAAATAGAGCTATTTTTTGATCAAGTGAAAATTGTCCTCTTTTTATTAGTCTTTATTCCTCTTAGCATTGAAATTTTTTCTTTGCAAATTAATGATCTCCCTTCTTCGCCAACTTTCTTTCTTGAAGTTAAGATGATGCTTCCATTTTGTTCTCTCATTTGTAAAACTCAAATGCTAGAGTATGTTTCATTAGACTAAGCCTTGATTATGTATACAAGCTTTGTTCTTCAATTTGTAGATACTTTGAATTTCCCACATGTCTCTATACTTTTTTCTTCTCCTTCATTTCAAACAATGAGTCTACTGCTTAAGCCATCTTCTGGATATGATCTTTTCCATTGCTCTATTTCTTGTATGTTGTTGTCTAATTGATCTAACACAAAGTTAATGAAAATAGAGAAAATAAAATTTCCTTTAGTAAGTTCTTCAAGTTAGGGGTTACATCACCATGTTGATTGCCTTTAGTTTTTTCAATTTTTAACACAATATGATAGGATCTATTCAGTAATCTCAAAAAAGAAAAGCCTCTTAAAGAGTACTACTAGCTTCTCTCCTAGAAAACTCACAATACTCTAAAATTAATCAATGAACTCCAACTAGACAAGAAAATACCTACTCATATATCTCTTCTAGGACCCATTTAGGAAAAGCGAAACTAGGTCACAAGGATTATATTTAGTAGAGAACGTGTCAATCCCTTTGAGCTTCTAAGATTTTCACCAAAGTTAGGGTTTCCCAAAATCATGATTTTCCATAAGGTTGTTGTATGTGTCAAGGAGGCATAAAATCTAATTGTAAAGCATTATTGGATCGATAGGGATATGTTTTTTTATTATTATCACTTGTTTGCATTTTTCTTCATTTTCCTATCGAATTAAAATGAAACAAATAATATTAAAAGCATGACACATGACATACCTCTCCCTACAACTGCTTCACATATGCAACTTAACTGAGAACTTTCTTCGTTACTCCTGCCTTCTAGTCGAGACGTGGTGTCCTTTGCAAACCGAAGTAAACAAGTGCGATATATATCATTGGATTTGAAATGGTTTTAGATCCGACGATGTCTGTGTCACCCCCTTGGAATTTATTACTATATATTTTGCAGCAAAGTAATAAATGCCAAGGGGGTGGCATAGACATCACTAAATTTGAAATGATTCCAGATCAAATGAAGTATATGCCACCCCCTTGATATTTATTTCTCTATTGTGGGGAGTATAGTGTTTACCCATGTAAGGTGCATGAGATGGTTGGATGCATTGCAATGTGAATGTTAGTTAGGTAGTGTTATTGGAGATTATTGTAATTTATGTGGAGGAGTTGAGATTCATAATTATCCACATTAAAAAATATATACAATTTGGTTTTTCAACAAATGTGACAATGTAGAAAAATGCAAAAGAGGCACTACCAAGAGCATTTCAATACATATCTTCAGTTCAGGAAAAGTCCCTTTTTACTCCTTTTTTATGTTTTGTAGGTATTCTTTTGAAAGGCTCTTTCAAAGATTATGATCAACAATTGAGTAAAGTAAATTGCTATGGTCCATATAATAATAGAAGAGACTTTAGGGATGGTGTGATTGATGAAGGTTTACTGAATTTGGATAACCTAATTATTTGTGGGGATCTTAATTTCATGGTATCGACCAGTGAGGTTTGGGGCTTGAGCCTTCGTTGTGACCCTTTATCATATTTTTTTAAGCAAATTTTTAGTGATGTGAGACTAGTTGTTGTGGTACCTTCTCCTTACCTGCAAACTTGGAGAAATGGTGGGATAGGGAATGTGGTGGTTGCGAAGCGTTTGGATAGCTTCTATACTTTTGAAAGACTTAGATAGATCGTTTTTCTAGATATAGATAATGGATTTGAATATCATGGTGTCAGATCACATGTCAATGGTTTTATAGGAAGATAATGGTTCTCAACAGAAAAATTTCCCTTTCAAATTTAATCATTCGCGGTTAGATGAAGAGGATTTCATTAATTTAATTAAGTATAAGTGGTATTCAATGGATAATGGAGGAGAGTCTTGTGCCATGCAAATATTTGTTAATAAACTCAAAGCTCTTAAGTGAGAATTCATTAAGTGAGAGAAAGCTAAGAAAATGGCTTGTAAGGAGCAACTTGTGGATATGAGTTTCAAATTAATAACATTTTTCTAAATGCTTAGTCTAGTTTACTCTATATTCCTGAAAATGTTGCGTGAAGTCCAAGTTGGCACAGTTTTGGTGAAGCGAAGTCCAATTTGGCGCAGTTTGGGTGAAGCGAAGTCCAAGTTGGCACAGTTTTGGTGAAGCGAAGTCCAAGTTGGCGCAGTTTTGTTGAAGCGTAGCTCACTCGCAGCAGTTTTGAGGCAGAAGTATGAATTCGGCGAGGCCTAGTACTGGCCTATTTTTGGGAGAAACGACTCCGTGATTCCCGAGAGCAGGGTATGGAGCGACGCGAAGATGACGGATAGGGGCCTGCTTCCTTAGTAAAAGCAGAGGTACAAAGGACAACCATGGTAGTTGGAGCAGTTAAGAAAGAAGCGACGGCCTGACAGCTACAAGAACAACGTTGAAGAGGCAAAAAGTACAAAGGACGCACCAGGGTACAGTCAGCGCCACACAACTAGAGAAAGAGGCTGTCAGAAGAGCGTTAGAGCCAAGGACGCGATGCAAAGGACGTCCAAGGACAAGCAAAGTAGTTGAGAAGTTATGGCGAAGTATGGTTAGCAAGGTAACCACGTCGTTTTGGGTGGTTTAAGGGTATTATGGGGATTTTGGACCATAACTATTGTAAAGATGTGACCTTTGGGCACAATCTATAAAAGGGGCAATTTTGTATAGGGAAGGGTTGGATTTTGTTGGGATTTGGTTGAATATTGTAAGACACCAAATACAGAAAGAGGCTCTGCAGTTGTGTGTGCAGAGACCCATTGTAGAGAAGAGTCTGCAGTTGTGTGCGCAGACTGGAACTGTTAACCCTTCCCATTAATATAAACAACAATTCTCGTGGACGTAGCTCCCATCCGGGGGGTGAACCACATAAATACTCGTGTTATGTGATTGCATCTGTGAGATTGTTTCATGTTTATGTATGTTCATGCTTTTGTATGTATTTTCATGTGTATGTTTAAAGAGAATAATATGTTAAGTGTTGGACACATATAACTGAATATGCAAGTAACTTTGAATATGATAAATGTGTAGTCATATAGGTAACACTAATTCAACGTATCCTGTAGCGTGTGCGACTTCCCAGCAGCGCAGTTCCAGAGTGTGTTGTGGTATTAGAAGTGGATGCAGAGTAGGAGTGACTCCGCTAAGTGGACCGGTTTCATAGCTGCGCATCACCGGGTTACAGAAACTTGCTTTTGTAGCCACCCCATAACTTCGCCTTGGGTGAGACTTCAGTCTGTTCGCAGGATGTTGTTGAAAGGGCGAGTGAAAAGGGGGTTTTGTTGGGTCTCTGAACTACGCAAAACCCGGTTCAGTCTAAGAACAAGATAGTTGAGCCAACAGAAAAGGATTAGTGGTTGCTTTGGAGAGTCGTAAAGAGAAAATTCTTAACATCGAGGAAGAGTCTTGGAGACTGAAAAGTAGGGTGATTTATGGATCACTCAAGGTGATCAAAATGCTAGTTTTTTTTCATAAATATGCTTCGAATAGAAAGAACATGAATGTAGTATGGGATCTGAAAAGTTACAATGGAGATACTCTTTCCTCCCAAAAAGAGTTAGATGAAGGTGTTGCCTCCCATTTTAAGATTTTTTTCAAGGATTCTGGGACTACTCCAATCCAAAGTCAGATGAATTTTATTCAATGTTTCCCCGTGTTTTTTTGGAAGAAGAAGGCGGAAACATTGGGGCACCAGTCGCATTGGAGGAAGTCAAAAGCATTTTGGATGGGTTTTCCAAGGACAAGAGTCCTAGCCCTGATGGATGGACCATCAGATTTTTCTTATCCTTTTTTTATCTTGTTGGTCTTGAGTTGCTCAAGGTGGTGGAAGAGTCAAGAAGGAAGGGAGCAGTTTTCAGAGCTTTGAATGCTACTTTCATATCTTTTATACCAAAACGTTGAAATCCTACATCCTTCTATGACTTCACGCCCATTTCTTGTTGTAATTTGGTATACAAAGTCACTTCTAAAATTATTGCCAGTAGACTAAAAGGTAAATTGTTAGATTGTATGCAAAAGAACAATTTGATTTTCTTTCAAATCGATAGATTCTCGATTCAGTTGGGGTGGCACAAGAATGCTTTCATTGTATAAAATCCAAGAAGATGAAGTATTTAATCCACACGATGGATATTTTGAAATCCTATGATCGAGTCAATTGGACTTATCTTAGGCTTATCCTTCTACATATTGGTCTTAGTTTAAAGGTAACAAATTGGATCATGGGGTGTGTTTCTTCGACTAATTTTGCAGTATTGGTGAATGAAGCTCCCACAAGATTTTGTAAGTGCTATAGGGGTCTTAGACAAGGGTGCCCCATGTATCCACTATTATTTCTTTTGATAGTGGAGGGTTTGAGCATACTTCTTCACAAAGCAACGATTGATGGTCATATAGTAGGATTAGAGGTATCAAATCTTTATAGAATCACACATCTTCTTTTCGTAGATGATGTACTAGTATTTGGGAAAGGAAATATAGAAGAGTGGTTAGATTTTAATGAAGTACTTTTGTTTTCTTGTGATGCTTCTAGCATGGAGATAAGTGCTTCAAAATATTCCTTTCTAGAATGTAGAGTTGAGGAGAATATAAAAGTTTAGATCAATGGTTTTCTTCCTCTTTAGATGGACCCTATTGGTAAGGGTCTAAAATATCCTAGGTCATATATTAAGCCAAATAATTATTTAATGGAGGATTGGATGTGGCTATTGAAGAAGATAGAAAAGAAACTAGAAAATTGGGTGTAGAGATGGTTGTCTTTAGGGGGTAGTTTAGTACTAGTAAAGGTTGTCCTTGAAAATATCTCGATCTATTGCCTTTCTTTGGCCAAAATTTCAAAATCAATTATGGACAAGATTAGATAGAGTTGTTTTTATTTCCTTTGGTTAGGTAATAAGAAAAAGAAGGTATTCTTCTGGTTAGATGGGAAAGGATGGCTTGTCCCAAATGTGTTATAGGGTAGGGTTTAAAAAACGTTTCTAAATTTGGGCAAGGTTTGGTAGCAAAGAGTTTGTGGAGAATTTTCTTTAGTGGGGGTCTGTGGAGTAATGTAATAAGGAACAAATATTTAAGACAACTTTCAGTGGAAGATTGGAGTAGAGGGGAGAAAAAGGCTAGTAGTTATGTCTCAAATATTTGGAAAAGAATCTCCGGTGCTTTTCCAGTTATTGGAAGCTGGTTAGTATGGAGGATTGGTAATAGATTTAAGATAAGACGGGGGAAAGGTCCCTTCATTGGAGGGGTTGATTTCTACAAACTTTCAGATATTGTGGTGTGAGTGCTTAAAGAAAAAGGCTACTTGGTATTACCACAAGTTGGTTTTCAAGTTGTGGATGTTATCTAAAACAACTCTAGTTGTCTTATGTTGACTTGGGTTTACAGGAGGACCCAACTTTGGGATGGTCTAACCTCATCAAAGGACTAGATCACTATGGTATTTTTTTGACAGAAGAAGAAGACGGTCTTGCTTGGTCTTGGAATATTTCAAATGGGAAGGTAATAACAAAAATAGCTTATGATTCTCTTTCATTTCCAGTTTTTGAAGATGAAGAAAAATGGCGGTTTCAAAAAATCTTGAAGTGAAACTGTCCTTTGAAAATATATTTATTTTGTTGGTTATCCTTATAAATCAAAGTGCTTTCATGGGACAATTTTAATAAAAGAGGGGGTCTTGGTCCTAGTATTTGTGTTCTACGTAAAACTGATTATGAAGCTGTCGAATATTTATTAGTTCATTGTGATTTTGTCAGAAGGGTTTGGAGGGAGATAAAATCTATACTAAAGATTTCAAAAATTTTGGAATCACGCCCCTTTGATTCTAGTTAGTTTATTGGTTTTCATTTGTCTTTAATTGGAAGGAGCTTCCTTGCTATATTAGTTGGTTTGTCTTGAAACATCGAAACCTTATAATTTTTTAAAACTTCCTTGTTGATGTTCATAGAGTTTGCATGTCTATTACGAGAACCTCTATTTGGAGCATTGCAAGACTCCGAAGGATAAGAAGGTTAGGATTTAGCTACTCTTGTTTTTAAACCAAACTTGCCAATCAGTTATTTCAATGGGGATTCTCAAGATGATACGAAAAAGTTTGTGTTGGAATGATCGTGAATCTTCAAGAGGTTCATTTGTTTAAGTTATGGATGGGATGTGGTAAAAGTTCAAATACACGAGTGAAACTTTTAGCTTATGGGGACTTCTTTGTTATGCATTTCTTAAGAATATCTCTCATTTGAATGAAGCAGGTGACTCTAATGTGGTGATTGGATGGCCCTGTCATAGGTGCAATATTTAGGTAGCTCAGTTATCTTGGTGGTAGTTGAAAGATAGAGCTCTCTAGGAGCAATTTTCAAAGTTACTTGTGCAACATATATTTTGAGAGTTCAATACATTTGTTGATGATTTATCAAAGAGGGCTCTTGGTTGTCCTGAAGAAAAAATATATTTTGAAGAGTTTATAAATATATTTAGAGTTTATTGCTGAAAATGTTTGTTTGGAACATGAACTTGTATATGTATACTCTGATTCTCTATTGAATATTAAGTATAGTTTTTTTCTTGGTGAATAAAAAAGTTTAAGAAAACTTGTGTAGCATTGTTTTGGTAAAGACTATTGGCCATGATGTTGTTGCAATTGTCCTTCAAGCAATGCAACCTATGTTTTCTTGAGATGGGTGCAATGGTAACATGGTAGATAGTCTTTGCTTTCTATTTTTAGAGTTATTTAACAAATAAATATGAATGTGATGATGAAATATATATATATATATATATATATATATATATATATATATATATAATTGATGTACATTAAAAAAAATAAAATTGTGATTAAGGTATTGACATAAGACATTGTTATAAATAAATATACCAAACACTATAAATATAAACAAATTCTAAATACAAGTATTTAAGTATTCTAATCAATCAAATACATAAGAATTATTTTTAAAAAAAAATCAAAATATATAAGAATTATATTTTAAAAAATTCTTAATTTTAAGTAAGAAGTTAATAAATAAATAAATCTTTAATTAGATTTAGTTTGAAGAGTGAAGACGAATAGGGTTTTTTTCCTAAATTGAAATAAACAAATTCTAAATGAAGTATAGAACTTTAACTTGTAGCTTATGGATGTTGATTAATCACAAATTAAGTAGCTGTACTAGTATATATAACTCATATAATTTTAATTATGATTATTTCTTATATCTTTTATACATATTATGAAATTTAATTCTTTTCATTCTAATTTATAATCATACCCATAATATATAGTGTGTTATATGGGATTAAGATTATATCTTATTTGAAAGTATATGATCTTATTATTATAGCTTCAACTATGACACACTAACTTTCTTCTAAATGTTATTTAAACAAAATTGTCTTTTATATAGTGGATTATATGGAATTTTGATAATTACATAGATAGGTGTTTACATCTTAGAATTTAGGGTGGACTAGCACTTATGATTTTCCTAGATTACACCAGGATGACACAAGTGTATTGTTCAGATTGATTTTATGGTAGTCGTTCCAAATTTGAAATAAACAATTATAAAAGAATGATAGTCGTTCCAAATTTGAAATAAACTAGCACAACAGGTTGTCTTCCACGACTTATCCATGCATCATCCAAGAGTTATTCATGCATCACATATCATCTAAGAGTTATCCATGCATCAACTACTAGTTATCCATGCATCAACCACCACTTATCCATGAATTAGCTACGAGTTATTTTTTATATTATTATTTTTATAATGATTTATTTTGAATTTGGAATGATTCCCATAGAATCAATCTAGAGAATACACTTGTCTCATTCTCGTGCAATCTAGGAAAAGCATAGGTGCTAGTCCACCCCAAATTCTAAAATATAAACACCTATCCATGTAGCAATTATAAAAGAAGAAAAAAATATAAAAAATAACGGGTAGTTGATGCATGGATAATGGATAATGGTAACTTATGCATAGATAACTCCTCGCTGATGCATGGATACTAATATCCACCGCTGATTCTAACCTCAACCCCAAATTTTGTTTACCATATTGCACTTCAACCACAATGTCATGCATAAACAATCATAAACTCCATTATAACCAGAAGTGTAATAACACTGCGCAGGTTCTGAAATCTACCGTGATGAGCAGGAAGGAAGAACAGTTTGTACGCTGGAAGGCTTCAAAATCGCTAGAGGTCATTTAACAAGCTGACAAAGTCGAAGTCATTTTGATCTTCAAGCCGTTGATAGTACTGACGAGACTTAATGGCTATCTGGAGAAAATAAGGTCTCGAAACATGAAAGATTCAACTTTTCAATAAGTTTAAGAAAAGACAGGAAGGTCGGCTAAGAAATCGGTTCCGTGTCTTCATTAAAGAGTGTAAAAAGACAGGATAGTACTAAGCAGTTTTGGTAGTTTATCCAGCCTTATTACTATTTATTAGAAAATATTGGAGGTACTTCTAAATATTTTTATTCTAATTGGGTGGAGAGGGCTCTACAGCTTAGTGACATGTGTAGAGTGTTTGTCAAGTTTGCCGAGTAACAAAATAATACAAAGTAAACAAAAAAGAATAATACAAAATAAAAAGTAATAAATATTATGTAGGCATAAAAAAAAATACAAAGTAAAAAGTAAATATGAGGGAGATCTTGTAATGTTTGTGGAGTAACAAAATAATACAAAGTAAACAAACAAAAATAATATAAAGTAAAAAGTAATAAATATTATGTTTGTCTAATAGCTCAGGAATTGCACTAAGGAGCTATTCAAGGAGAGGTTTGCACCTCGGGAGATTTGATCCCTCTTGGCGCTTCATAGAGTTTAGGATTTGGATCTAGGCTGGTTTATAATCATACCCATAATATATGGTGTGTTATATGGAATTAAGATTATATGTTATTTGAAATTACATGATCTTATTATTATAGCTTCAACTATGATACATTAACTTTATTCTAAATTTTATTTAAACAAAACTGCCTTTTATATAGTGGACTATATGGAATTTTGATAATTACACAGATAGGTGTTTATATCTTAGAATTTGGGGTAGAGACTAGCACTTATGCTTTTCCTAGATATTGTTCAGATTGATTTTATGGTAGTCATTCCAAATTAGAAATAAACAATTATAAAAGAATGTCAGTTTTTCCAAATTCGAAATAAACTAGCGCCTTCCACCACTTATCCATGCATCATCTATCATTAGCCACCACTACTTATCCATGAATTAGCTACGAGTTATTTTTATATTCGTTTTTTTATAATTATTTATTTTGAATTTGGAATGACTATCATAGAATCAATCTAGAGAGTACACTTGTCTCATTCTCATGCAATCTAGGAAAAGCATAGGTGCTAGTCCACCCCAAATTCTAAAATATAAACACCTATCCATGTAACAATTATAAAAGAAAAAATAATATAAAAAATAACTGGTAGTTGATGAATGAATAATGGTAGCTTATGCATGAATAACTCGTAGCTAATGCATGGATAACGAGCTTCATGACACACAATCTATTTAACTAAAAAAAAAGTAATAACTAAACATGAAGACCAAATAACATGGAATAAGAAACCATAATAATCCTACGTAGCTTTTAGTATCCAAGGCTGACTCTAATCTCAATCCCAAATCTTGTTTAGCATATTGCACCTCAACCACAATGTCATGCATAAACAATCATAAACTCCATTATAACCAGAATTGTAATAACACTAAGCAGGTTCTGAAATCTACCGTGATGAGCAGGAAGGAAGAACAGTTTGTACGCTGGAAGGCTTCAAAATCATTTAACAATCTGACAAAGTCGAAGTCATTTCGAGCTTCCTGCCGTTGATAGTACTGTTGAAACTTGACGAGACTTAATGGCTATTTCGAGAAAAAAAGGTCTCGAAACATGAAAGATTCAACTTCTTCAATAAGTTTAAGAAAAGACAGGAAGGTTGGCTAAGAAATCGGTTCCGTGTCTTCATTAAAGAATGTAAACAGACAGATAGTAGTAAGCAGTTTTGGTAGTTTAACCGGCCTTATTACTACTTATTAGAAAGTATTTGAGGTAGTTCTGGTGCTGTAACGCTGGTAAATGAGCGCGGTTGCTCAATATATTAAAAAACAACAACATATTGAGTAAAATGAGATTGCTCTATCACGCTGGTGCTGTAACGCTGTTAAATGAGGTTGCTCAATATATTCAACAACATATTGTGTAAAATGAGATTGCTCTATCACATTTATGATAGCAGTCATAAATGACACAATTCTTAAACTACCTACCTTTTGACACAATTCTTGATCTACCTACCTTTGTCACATTTATGATAGTATTCATTAGTGACACCATTTTTAAACTATATTTATAATACTCAACAATGAGGGTATTCGTCGGCAGCGAGCCATTTAATGTTATTGTTGTTGCATGTATGTGAACGAGATCTATTTCAATAGTTAATAGTCAATCCAACTGTTCATATTCCTATTACACAACATTAAATGCACTTCTACAAAATACATATTGAACACCAACAAAAGGAAAAATATACAAAATACAAAAAAAACAACCCCACATACTATAATACATTTATTAATACCATAATACATTCATGAGTGAGACCACTTTTTTTTCAGCAGAAAAAAAAAATACCATTGTTATTCATTAGGAATCAAATAGTACATGGCTTTTAGTCTCCAAGAGACATTCAAAAATTATCATTGTTCAAGTACTTAACATTAACTTCCAGGTTACAAAAAACTCAAAAAGAATAGGATAACTACCCAAAACTTTATATTTCATAAATATATAAAGAACCATTCGCGATTTTGTAGCTATCATGAAGCCTCTCCCAATAAATGTATCCTTCATTTCCATTCAGAGCTAATTTTGATAATTTATCTGCCATCAAGTTGTGTTGTCTGAAAATGTGTTCAAAAGATAGGGACATGAACAATCTCATTTTTGCCTTTATCTGACAACACCAATGTTTGAGGGACGCCATCTGCAAATTGTAAAGACCACATGCCCATTTGATGGTCACCCGAGAGTCTCCAAAGACTTTTGAGATCAACAATACCGAAGATGTTAACAACTTTTAGAATGCACCACAAAGCCAGAAGTTCAGCTTTCATATCAGTACCATGCCCACAATTAAACCTGAAAGTGTAATAAAAGATAACTCCACTTACAACACATAAACCATCTTTTGCAGCACCATAAAAAAACAACCCATTAACTAATGAGACAATTCTTAAATTACCAGTATCATAATACATTAATTGATGACACCAGTCAAACACCCCGCACTGACTGGTGAGACAATTCTTAAATTACCTTCATCGTTGAAATGGCCAACCATGAGAAAAGAGTACAGAATACAATGAGAAATAGCCCCACATCCGGTACCAAACAATAAGAAAAGAGTACAGAATACAATGAGAAATAGCCCCACATCGAGTATTATGGTAGTACCAATACCATAATATAACATATTGACAAAATGAAATAATTATTCAACTACATTCATATCAATTAAGACATGTACACGAGTGTATTTTATCACGTGATGAAGCATTTTTAAGGGGTGTACTTTTTTAACCGGGTTGAAATTGTATATATGTTGTTGAATGAAGTCCAAAACTTAACAATAACCCAACTCAAGGTTTTTGAATCAACCTATGTCATTAAAATTGTAATTCTTGTAAGTTGCAATAGATTATCCATAGATAAAACTATATTTTTCACAGGTTTGTTGTTTATTTAAAAATTCCAGTTTAAAAATACAGATTTCCGTTCTCTTTATTTTAAATCATTGGAAAGTTAGCGGTTTAAGATCTTGACTTTTCCACCTAATTTTTACCAATTCATAACAAGTTTAGATAACTGCAGTAAGAATCAAAACTATATGTTTAAATGCTTCTTAAAATGTCAACAAGTTTAATAATCATGTGAACAATGTCCTTTGCTAGGTTTTTATGGCAGGAATCATTAGAAACAATGTCCTTTGCCCTGAAAACTTGTCATAAAATCGGATCATGACTAATCCATCCAACATCAACAGACTCACTGAGGCCGCATTAAATAAGCAGCAGCAAACTAAATAGTGTTTGCCTAGTAACATGTTCCTAGTACAGTCACAGATTCCTACCCAAAACCTTGTACTTTTCCAAAGTTTTACAAAATCCCATCACTTCAAAATCCCAATGCCTAAATTTACAATTCATTAATTACAAATATCAAAGAGAAACAACAAAGAAAAGTATCAATAAGATTCCAACATTATTATTATTTCATTTTTAGTTTTATAAAATATTAAATTGAACCAACATTTAAAGATGGATCATACAACATATTCATTATCATATTGTAAGCTTTACTATGAATCTATTTATTAATTAAACTTAGGTGTGTAGAATTTAATATAACTCTTCTTTTTTTAAGTTGTAGGTTTACAATTTATAATATTTATTTTCAAATTGACATATGTTATAAATGTGACACATCTCACCTATATATGTAATATATGTAAGTTATATTAAACACTTTACCTATGTCATGAATGTTGACAAAATAACGTTTGTAACAAAATAAAGTTTGTAACAAAATAATTAAAAAAATTCATGTCGGCTCATAAAATAACAAATTATGGAAAGTATTTAAAAAAAATCCATGTTGGTTCATAAAATAAAATATTATGAAAAGTAATTAAAAAATAGATGTTTGTTTATAAAATAAAAATTTAAAACTTAAACCAGGATCTATAATCAAGAAAGATCAAATTTCTTGAGTTTAAATTTAAAAAAAGAAATACACCTCAAGAAATTGGATCCCTCTCAGTGTTTGATAGATACGGGTTTAAAATGGATCTATGCTGGTAGGTTTACCAACCCTTCTCCTTTTGGGTTATTATTCTACTCCCTTGGTTTAACATATATAGCTAGGAAACATGGGTAGAGTTGAGAGAACTTTCTAAAGGGTATTGAGTGGGAATAGCTTGTAAATAAATATTTAGTATTATTTAATATACTCTTTTGAAATCAAAACTAATTATCATTTACAAAGAGAAAGACATACATCTTCCTCATATTAAATTGTTAACCACCAATTCATTTCATGAGAAGTAATTAATATAAATGACAAAAAACTTTCAAATAACTTAGTGATTTAGTGACAAGTCATTTAAATAGAGCTTTTTAACTAATTTAGTAATAAATGATTAATATGAATAAATACACACTCTTAACTAACTTAGTGATATATCATTATTGATCAGGGTATTTTTTAAGGATTCTAAGAGTATACTTAAGTGTAGTATTCTAGGCGATTATTTTGGATTGAAAAAACATATATATAGATAGGTAAGAGAACATTATATATTAAACATACAATTTACTATAAAAATTGTAATTTTTGGCGAATATTATGATAAAAAATATATTTTATGTAAATATAGGCGATATTAGAGACTAAAAATGGCCAAACAGAGAATTTATTTTTTGAAAAAAAGCCCCCAAAAATAGCCAAATGGCAAAATTTCGCCCCTAAAAATTACCTTGTTATTGACTTTAACAACATTATATTAGACCAATATTTGAGGATGGATATTACAACATATTCAATATTGAAGTGTAATATTTATGAACATCTATTTTTTAATTACTTTTCTTAATATTTTATTTTATGAACCAACATAGATTTTTTTAAAAGACTTTCCATAATTTTTTTTATTTTATGAGTTGATAAGAATTTTTTTAATTATTTTGTTAATAACAAACGTAACGTTACATCACACACGTTACAACATCTCCCCCATATTAGCTGTAAAGCACCTTATTTCACTCGGTGCAAATATGAATACATTTATTAATTATATTTATGTCTGGAGAATTTAATATATCCCTTTTTCTTTTTCAAATTGTAAGTTTACATTTTATGATATTTTTTTGAAGTGGACACGTGTTATAAGTCTAACACATTTCACCTATATGGAGCTACATTAAACACCTCACCTATATCATTGTTGATAGGTTGTAAAAGGATATTTAACTTGATTAAATCTATGTTTTTAAAATTAAATCTAATCAACATTAACAAAAATAAAGATAAGTGGAAATACATCCTCATAATATTAATATTTAAATTAATAACAATATTTTATTAAGTGGTGAAAAATAAGGTGGAGACTATTTTTAACAGGAGAATATAGTAATTAATATAAATGCCAAAAACTTTCAAGTAACTTAGTCACGAGTCATTTAAATAGAGTTTCCTTACTAAATTATGATTAATATAAATAAATAGACATTCTAAACTAACTTAGTGATGCATCATTAACAACTTTAATTATTTTATTGAATTACTAAACAAAATAATTCAAATACATTATATATTGTGTGTAGTTAGATAATAATTCCTTTAGAAGAATGTCATTTTCATTCCATAATGAAATAAAAATTGTAAATTTCTTTCATGGAAAAAACATGCCCTCAACAAAAATGTATTCCCCCCACCAAGCTTCAAATCTCTTCAATGGTGTGCTTGTACTCATGTGTGTGCATGTGCTTGCCAAAAAAGGGTAGGGCCACATGTAAGGCTTAAGCGTTACATCCCACTCATGGTAACTTAGCCAAAGGGTGATTTTTGTGCAGAAATACATTTATGTCCATTTAAAGATCCAAAATAGAATAATTGTTTGTTCTTGTGTTGGTGAGAAATGCTTAGTCCAAAAGATATATAAGTTTAAATATATAAACATCGCCTCTTAAACATATTGGGCTATTAATAGGCTATGGAACTCAAGAATAAACAGATACATTAATTTTAATATAGGAAACATGTCAAATCCATAATTCTATTGTCATTGGTTGTGTTAGGGACCCAACATGCCCTTTAAATGCTTTGAGCTCAAAGAATAATGAAGAACTAGAGAGTGTTGAATAAGGTTGTCATTGATGTCGAAATCCAAGCATAAGTGTATATAACTCCAAAGTGGTCCCCTAATGGCGTAGCTATTAAGCATGGCCCCTCATAGGATGAGATAACATGTGATTGTTTCCACATGCCCACTTTGAGTTGTACAAAAATGGAGCAAGTGAAGAAGCCCCTAAATTAATGATGGTGTCTTGAAGAAGAATCCCCTAATAGTGATGAAGACGTGTGCACATTGTTGATTTTTTAGCAGCATCGAGAGCCATTCTCTAGGAGAATGGAGGCACCTGGTCAGTTACCAGGGTTGATCAACATTCAGTCTGGGACTGAAACTCAACCTGGGGATAAGAAACATTCTCCGAGAGAATGGGGGACCTGGTCAGGGACCAGGGGTTGATCAACACATTTTAGTCTGGGACTGAAGCTCAACTTGGGGATGAGAGACATTCATTAAGAATGGATGCACTTGGTCAGTTACCAAGTTGTTGACTTTGTTCAACCTTTATCTTGGGGTTGAAGAACTTGGTTAGAGACCAGGACGTTGATTCAATCAACGTGAAGACCTAGATTGGATCTAGGAAAGTGTTGTACTCCTCTCCTTAATCAGTGGGCTATGGGACCTTCACAAGGGACTGGCCACCCCTTGTTGAAGTACCTAGCACATGATCTTAGTGTCAATGAGGAGAACAAGGTAACCAAAGAATATATTCCTTATATATGATGATGTACTAGAATGGATGACCAAGAGACCCATTGATGGTCCAAAGACCCCAATGGATGACCAAGAGACCCATTGATGGTCCAAGAACCCCAATGGATGATCAAGAGACCTATTGATGGTCCAAGTACCCATTTGAATGTCTAAGAGACCCTTTGGGTGACCAAGAGATCACTTGTGAAGGGTCAAAAGACCAAGTTAAAAGTTAATAGGTTGAAAGATAAAAATTAAAATTAAATTTTGTTTTTTTGTTTTTTTGTAAGCTATATGAAGATCCTTATATTATCAGGGGAAAAATGTACAGAGTAATAGCATAGCCAAGTCCTCTCACTAAGGAGAAAATAGACCCAATAACAGTTTGAAAATGTATATTCGGAACCAAAATATACGACCAGACCATCCTAACAGTAGTGTAATATGCCTAATAGAATAGTATAAACAAAAGACCATCTGACTGTATAAACTAAAACAAAGCAGAATAGTATTGACAGTACTCATTCATTGCTGTGATCTTCTTTCTACTCTAGCTGAGTATTCGGGTCTTTGGCAAGAGTGATGCCAAGCCTGCGGGCGAATTGCTGCTGGTTGAAGAGCAGTTGTTTCATCATATCCTAGAGTTCATCTAGCTGCATCAATATTTCAGCTTGAGATTCATTGCAGTCTATAAGCGTTTTTCCTAGGATGAGATTGTGCGACCAATGCAGGTCCAAAGTCTTCTGGTAGAGGGTACTTCTACCACGGGTGTTGCCAAGGTCAGGTACCAGGTCTTCAAATTCCTACCTGATATCCTCATCCGTGGTGCAGCCTCTGGTGACCCTCGCCTCCTCTTCAACATCGTAAATTTCCTCCTGTGCTTGCTTGGGAATCACAGTATGGAATTTGCGGGCCTTGTCCACCATTCCTCTCATCAGGCGAACTAGAGGAGTGGAGGAGGATCCATAATCCCCTGAATTAACCAGCTAGGCATCCATCTGGGTGCGAACACGTCTGGGAGTTTCCATGGGAACACGTAACAGCAGGTACAGAGAGAAAAGGTATTGAGAGCTGAGCACTGACCATCTACTCAAGGCCTTAAGAACCAGGATGGAACTAAGACTGGGAAAAACAGAGTCTGCAACGGAGAAGAGGAAGCTAGGGTGGCCTTCGGGGTAGCTAGAGCCCAAGGTATTAAAATGCAGAGCTATAAAACGAACCTCAGCGCAAATAAGAGTGGTGGAACCCTTCCGGAGCAGAGCAATTAGCTAAGCGTCTGTGGGCCTGCAAAGAAGGTGCTAGTGATGCTTAGGAGCTCTTGAATGTATACCCGGGAGCCAGTCAGATTCATAAGTGCGACATGACCAAGAGAATGATCAGAGGTTGAGTGAACTGCCATAGTCATAACGCTGAGCAGGAGGCATATCGAAGACAAGATATTATGCACGCAGGGGGAGTTAAGATTGCAGTGGGTGGCCAAGCTCCGGACAGAGGGAGTGGTAACGTAATGATTAACTAGAGTGTCGAGTTGCATAATTAGGGGAGCTGGGGCAGGTGGTCGCGGTGGCAAGTGAGGCATGGACTGGCAGGTGGCGGGAGCATGTAGCTGTAGCGTGGGGATCATCGAGAGGCACATGGGTAGGGTAGAGGACAGGTTCCAGGATGGAGGTGGCCTTGAGGTGGGTGCTAGGTACTATGATGGGTGTAGAGCTGTCAGGAGGCCGACTGGAGGAGCCGTGACCTGTCTCAAGCGGGCCTCGGTTGACGCTGTTGGACTTTGTGTGCACCCGTAGTGGGGTTAAAAATTAAAATATTAATCCTAACTTTAATTTTAATTTTTATAATCCCTAAAATTATCGATATGACCTTATGATGCTCTATAAATAAAGGAGCACTTTCATTTTTAAATTACAACAACAAAACATCATCATCTCTTATCTAAAGGAAAATTCGTGGGGCATCTTTTCAATAGAAACAACATAGATCCCTTTACTTTTGTTTTATCTTGTCTTCTTGGATAGACGAACCTTTTAAACTCTTTCTCCTTGAAACCCTAATCTAACAGGAAGGGAACCGAGCCCTATTAAGTCTCCCATTCACATGCTGCAAGTGTTTGAAGTGGAAAAGGTGCAAGCCACAGATCTGTACATTGGTAAAGGGAGCAGTCCGATCCTAGCTCCAGGTCTGTCCCTTAAATCTGAGCCCTATATAGGGCCTCCAAGTGCCAACATGAGCTCTGTAGGGCTCATTTTCTTTACCAATAAAAAGGCCGCAGTATTGTTATCCCTCCCATGAGCATACTGAGCCCTCACAAGCTCTTGCATAGTCATATATAGTTAACAACAACATAAATTCCAATCAAGCTATGACTCAAAAAGTCAAGACAATCAACATAAGTTTCAGGGTAGTTTTCTTTGGTTAAATTTCATCTTAGCAGTTGGCATGTTTAGTAATTGATGATAGTGGTCATCTCTGTATGTATTCTCTAGAGGAAAGGTCAATGTAAAGTTCTATCTCTTATGTAAAAATCCATTCATCTCATATTAAGGAAGATATTCTTTGTTGGGGTTTCTATACCTTGAAATTTTTTCCACAAGATAAAATTTGTGTTCTCGTGGATGCATGTCCCTTTAGTTTATTTACTGTTGAAGATCTACTGCTTCTATATCTCACACCTAAAGTTTTAGGTTTTCTATAATTTAAAAGAAGACTGTTACTGCTATCAAATCTCATATCTATGTTAGAAAATTAACATGGTTTTAGAGCTTTGGACGTGAAACGCGTAGTTTTTGTAGCAGAATACTGTTTTCCACGTGATCCAAATACATATATTAGAATTATAAACTCTTTGCATACTTGTTTCAACAATCCACACCCATGGATTCAGTCTCTTTCAGGCTTGAGGATAGACTTGAAGGGTCATCTAACTTCAACTCTTGGAAGGAAAGGATCTTGGCCACACTAGAAGAGAATGATCTGGATGATATAGTCACTCATGTTGTAGATAAAACCACCTTAGCTGTATGGAGGGAAGCATTCAAGAATAAGAAATCCAATGAAAGAAGAATATTCTATGATTCAGTCAAAGAAAATTTGATGCCTGTCATAACTCTGTCGAAGAATGCTAAAGAGTGTTTTGATACTTTGACCAAATTGTATGAAAAGAAAGCTCCCAACCATAAAAGAGTTTTAAAGAACAAGCTCTGTACTTTGAATATAGAAAAGGATGAAAGTGTGGCTTCATTCTTCTCGAATATTTCTCAGGTAAAATATAAACTCTTAGCTATTGGTATTACTGTAGATGATGACGATCTTGTTCAAATTGTTGTTGATGGTATCCCTGGCTCTTGGGAAACATTTCTATCTGCTGTAAATGGTCTTGAAGTCCAAACATATTTTCAAAGATTATGCCACGACTGCTTACAAGAAGAAGGAAGAATGAAAAGCAGAAATGGTGGAGCTAAGGAAGGGAATATTGCTCTTTCCTCCAAGACAAAGAAAGGAAATAAATTATTTCATCACAAGACCAAAGGTAAGAAGTCTCAAGGAAAGCATTTGGATTTGTCAAATATTAAATGTTTCAATTGTCATGAGATGGGACATTATGCCAAATATTGTAAGCAACCAAAGAGAAATTTTAAAGGAAAGTATCAAGCATCAGCTGTAGAAGAAGAAGAACCAAAGAAGAAGAAAAATAATAAGTCTACCAAAGATCAAGAACCAAAGAGAGAGTACTATTTGGTTTCATCCCTCTCATGATTCATTAAAAATAGTGCTAAGTCCTGGTTGGTAGACAGTGTATTTTCCAAACATATGACAAGATTTCAAGAATCCATTACAAACTTAAGAAAGAAGAAGTTCACTGCTCAAGTAGAAATTGGGGATGATACCACCTATGACATTGAAGAAGTTGGTTCAACATCTTTTCATCTCGCCTTAATGAATATTTTACATATTGAAGAAATATTGTATGTTCCTGGTGTAAAGAAGAATCTCCTCCTAGTTGCATCCTTAGAATATAAAGGTTACAAAGCAATATTCATGGATAGAAAGGTTTTCCTGTGGCCAAAGAATTAAAAGTTGAATTCAACTGAAATGATTGGAGTTCGAGTGGGAGGACTTTACAAAGCATCCAGATACTCCATCCTAGAATTGGTCCATGACACAATAAACCCATGTGAGTTATGGCATCGAAGGTTTGGACATATTCATTATAGATCCCTTCTTGGTCTACAAAATATGGTAACAGATATGCCTGAATTTTCTTGTGAACATGATGATGGTGTCTGTAAAGGTTGTTCCCTTGGAAAAGATGCCAAGAAATATTTTTCTAACAACAACAATATATCTAAAGGAATTTTGGATCTAACCCATTTAGATATATGTGGTCCCATGACTTCACCCTCTATGAGTGGTTGTTTATATTATGTGACTTTCATAGATGATTGCTCCCCCAAATCTTGGATCTATTTTTTGAAAAAAAAGAATGAAACTTTTGATAAGTTCAGAGAGTTCAAGGCTCTAGTTGAAAATCAAACAGGAAGGCACAACCACATCTTGAGGTCAGATAATGGGGTGAGTTTGAATCTCACTATTTTGATGATCTTTGTCAAGAAGTAGGGATCAAGAGGGAGTTAACTATGACCTACAACCCTCAATAGAATGGGGTTGTAGAAAGGAAGAACAAGACAATATGTGAAGTTTTTGGAGCTATGTTATGTGACCTAGATATTCCATTATCTCTATGGTCTGAGGCTTCCAGTACTGTTGTCTGCATCCAGAACAGATGCCCTCATGCTATCTTGGAATAAAAAACTCCATAAGAAGTGTTCATAGGTAAGAAGCCTGTAGTTGATCACATGAGGATTTTTGGCACTCCTATCTATATTCATGTGCCAAAAGAAAATATACCAAAGTTGGAACCTTCTGGAAAGAAAGGTAGACAATGAAATTTCAAAATCCTATTGTATATATGTTCCAGGTCAGAGATACATTGAGGTTAGTAGAGATGTAATATTCCATGAAGAAGCTACTTTCCGTTGATCTAAAGAGTTTCCAAATGAATAAGATTCTCCTCCTTCAAAAGTTCCATATTCTCCTCATTCAAATGATCAAAGGGAGGAGCAAAATGAGCGTTAAGTTCAAGATGATGTAGTAGAATTAGATATTCCTACTGAAGAATTGCTTGAGCCTCCTCCTTCCAAAAGAAGACCTACTTGGTTTCGTGAAACTATGCAGGGAACAGAAAAAACATAAATCTCCTTAGGGAACTTTCAGAGAAAGTAAGAATCCCTAGAAGTAGTCTGGTCTTATTATTCAGTTGGGACACCTCATTGACGCAAAACCTTCTTCTTATGAGGAAGCAACCAAACAACATGTATGGAAAGATGCAATGATATAAGAGTACAATTCCATACTAAAAAATGATGTTTGGGAAGTGGTCGCAAGACCAAAAGGGAAGTCTATAGTGAATTCTAAGTGGATTTAGAAAAATTAAACATGCTGTTGATATGAGCATAGAAAAATACAAGGCAAGGTTTGTAGCTTCTGGTTTCTCTCAGAAGTAAGGTATAGATTATGATAAAAAATTTGCTCTAGTTTCCAGGTACACCACTTTCAAAACATTTATCTCCCTCACTGCAGTTTTTGGATGGAAACTTCACCCAATGGATGTGAAGACCGCTTTTCTTTATGGAAAAATTGAGGAAGAAGTCTATTTGGAGCAGTCAGAAGGTTTTTTGATCCATGGGAAGGAATCCCATGTTTGCAAACTAAATAAATCCTTGTATGGACTAAAACAGGTCCCAAGGGTCTGGTTTGAAAGAATTAACAATTACCTTCATAGCTTGGGTTCTCCAAGAGTTCTGCTGAATCCAACCTATATTTCAAGGTTTTACAAAACCATCCTCTGATTTTGGTTTTGTATGTTGATGACTTGTTCCTTACTGGAGAAGGACAATTAATAGCTCATTGTAAGAGGGAGCTCACTTCAGAATTTGAAATGAAGGATATGGGTCTTATGCATTATTTTCTTGGTCTAGAGGTCTGGAAAAATCCAGATGAGATATTCCTTGCACAAGGAAAGTATGCAGTTGATATATTGCGAAGATATGGGATGCCAAATTGCAAGCCCATGAACACACCAATGGTGTCAAATTTGAAAACTCTACATGAGACAACTTCTTGCTCAAAGTCAGTGGATCCTACTTTATACCGTCATCTTATTGGATTATTGATGTACTTGGTACATACTAGACCATATAACTGTTATGCAGTGAGTGTACTGAGTCAGTTTATGTATGATCCTAATCACATAAACTAGGTTGCTATGAAGCATGTGCTTAGATACTTGCATGAAACTATTGGTTATGGAAAAAGTTACACCTCCAGCAGTGGAGTGATGTTACTTGGTTATGTAGACTCTGGTTGGGATGGCAATGCAGTGGACCGGAAAAGCACATTCGAGTATTGTTTCAGTATGCGATCAATCATGATCTCATGGTCTAGCAGGAAACAGGGCTCTATATCCTAGAGCACTGAAAAAGATGAATATGTTGCTTCCAATGATTCCTCCATAGAAGCAATGCGTCTTAGGAAGCTACTATCTAATTTGTTTAGTGGAAAACTTGAGCCAACTGTTATCCATTGTGATAACCAGAGTTGCATAAATGTTTCAGAGAATCTAGTGTTTCATGATAGATTGAAACAAATTGAGATGAAGTATTAATTCATCATAGATATGGTATAGAGAGGTGCCATGCGACTTCAGTACATTCGTAGAGATGAACAAAATGCTGATGTATTGACCAAGCCTCTATCATTAACGAATTGTCTGTACTTCTGAGATAAGCTCGGTCTTGCAGAGAATGCCTCTCTCGCTCAAAGGGAGTGTTGATTTTTTAGCAGCATCGAGAGCCATTCTATGGGAGAATGGAGGCACTTGGTCAATTACCAGGGTTGATCAAAATTCAGTCTGGGATTGAAACTCATCCTGGGGCTGGGAACCATTCTTCGATAGAATGGGGGACTTGGTTAGGGACCACAGGTTTGATCAACATATTTCATTTTGGGACTAAAGCACGACCTAGGGATGAGAGCCATTCTTTAATAATTGAGGCACTTGGTTAGTTACCAAGTTGTTGACTTCGGTCAACCTTTAGCTTGGGGCTGAAGAACTTGGTCAGGGACCGAGACTTGGTCTAGGAATAGGATGTTGATTCAATCAATGTGAAGACCTAGAATGGATCTAGGAAAGTGTTGTATTCCTCTCCTTGATAAGCGAGCTATGGGACCTTCGCAAGGGACTATACACCCCTTGTTGAAGTACTTATCACAAGATATTGGTGTTAATGAGGAGAACAAGGTAACCAAAGAATATCTTCCTTATATATGGTGATGTACTTGAATGGATGACCAAGAGACCCATTGATGGTCCAAAGACCCCAATGGATGGCCAAGAGACCCATTGATCGTCGAAAGACCCCAATGAATGACCAAGTTTTATACCAAAATCTCATCATCATGAGCCATGTATTAACTCAGTGCCTTAATCCCTGAAATTTCCCTAGCTAGAACATCATTGAGGAGGTTGTTGACCTTGTTTTCCACCTTCCCTAGTGATGCTGGCGCATGCTGCTGCCTAGCAAGGGGCACCAAACCTTAGTTGGTGCTTGATGTACACTTGCAGCCTGCGCCAGTGGCTCTTGCTACCCTCATGCAGCCTGCGCTTGTTGTCCTCATGAAGAGTGTGCTAGGGTTGGTTAGAGTGGATAACAAAGGGCTGTTAGGATAATTAGACACTTAGGAGTTAGTTAAGATTAACTTGTGTAATATATCTGTTAGGGAAAGTGTGTTTCTTTAGTATGCATTAGTATGCATTTGTAAATACTTAATCTGATGGTCACGATATGTTCCCGACATAGAGTGATCCGACGGCTCAACTTCTCTTAGATCATACATAACTTTGATCCATGGCTTAACACCCGATTGGTCCATGATCTCTATTTAAAGAGCATGGAGGGTCATTGTTTAGTTGATTGATTATGAAAAGCTCATTTGTAACTTTCTTTCTTTGCATAATACATTGTCCCATAGAAGCTATTTGGCCGGGGCCGTGGAGTGTTTCCCTCAAGAGGGTTTAAACCATGTCAAAACATCGGTGTATCGATCTGTGATCTATTTATGTGAAGTGGTTGCTCTAGGTGTTCAGTCTTTTGGGAGTACCCTGTGTACTCGAACATGGTATCAGATCTTTTATGAAGAGCCGCTTTCGGTTATGATCTAGATCTTGAACTGTTGTTGCCGAAACTCGAAAGGGTTTCTGGTTCTGGTATTTTTGTGCATTTCTGGGCTGTGGGAGGTGTTCCATTACGTTCGAAGTGCCGTTTCCATTGGGAAATAGTTTTCGTTTGATCGAAAATGGTTCTCAGTTGCTTCAGAAACGCATATTTCATCAGATTTGAAGGTATAATGTTACAGTGACGCATTTTTTTTATTTTCTGTTTTAAAGAAAAAAAATCTCGTATTTTATCAGTTTTTACAATTAGTTTTTTTGTTGTTGTTTCAGATTGTTACTTTCCTTGTTTGCTTATGCTCTTTGCCGTGCACCTTGAGCGATCTCGACAAATCAGAAACAGAAAGGGAAAGGGTTTTTCTCGGCTGCGTATACTCTTTGCCGTGCACCTTGCGCAATCTCGACAAATCAGAAACAGAGAGAAAATGTAGACTTTCCGGGAAAGATAACGAGATCTAAGTCCACAAGTGTGAATTTTTTTTTTTCGTTTCAGTTTGTGGTGTGATTTGTAAGAAAAAAAGGAAAGCACGGAAACCGAGCAAGAAGAGTAAAAAAAAAGAAGAAAAGAAAAAGCCCCCTTCCTCATTCCCATATTTTACATACCTTTTAATCTATCTCACTTGGTTCAAAGTTGCTTTATTCCTTAATAGGTCTTGAGTTCAAGTCTTAGGAAGTTACTTTAAAAAGACAAAGTGCATGCAATTTCTATTTTCAAGTTACTTTATTGTAAAAGTGCATCTCACTTAAATAATAAAAAATACAAATACAAAGTGAGTCACTTAAGTTCTTTTTTATTGTTGCACTATTTAAAGTAACATCATTGTAAAAGTGAAATCACTTAATTTACAAAAGTGATTCACTTAAAGCAACTTTCTTGTAAAGTGATTGTAAAAGGTTCATTTTGGGAAGAGGGGGTTCCTTTTTTTTAGTTGGTCATTCTCTATGTGCCACGTCACTATTGGGGACATCTTCAACAGTTTCTTTGTTCAAGAATAATTTCATCATTCGAAGTCAGTTTTCAGTGCCATTTTTTTTAAACCACCTATTTTGTCGAGCTCCTCACATCCAAACTATTGGTTTCTGCTTTTACAGCCATTAATTTATAAATGTGGACGCCCCTTGTGATATTCTACTTAATAGTTCCAACTATTTCTCATGGAAATCTCATATGGAGGATGTTCTACAAAGTAGGGGACTTTTTAGAACTACCTTAGGGAAAGAAATAGAACCCAATGATGATGATAAGAAAATAAAATGGGAAAATAGATGTGACGAAGCTCGTGGATTGATTGGGATGTCAATCTCTACTAATTTGCGATTCCACATATATGGAATTGATGAACCTGATGTTGCTTGGGACAAGTTGGAATTTGTGTTTGGTAAACACAATGAAATTTAAGGTCATCAACTCGAAAATGAGTTGATTTCTTTAAACCCAAGTGATTTTTCATGCATTCAAGATTATTTATGTAAGTACAAAACTCTTAAACTCTTATGTGCAGAATGTAAGATTAAGAGGGAAGACAAACAATGCATTTATCATATTTTTTCAAAACTTGGACCTGCATATTCTATTTTTGTATCTACATTTTACTCCATGAAAGAATCCTTGAATGCAGCTAGCTATTAAGAGCCTATTCTTGAATCCTTTTGTGATTCCTTGATTAGAGAGCAAGATAAACTCATCCATCTTGGAATAATCAACAATGTAGATACATATGGGAAAGCCTTATTGACCCAACAGAAAGAAAAGTCCAAGCCTCCCAAGAAACAAAATTTTCGCAATAATAAGTCAAACAAGGGTCCCAAACCCTCTCAGTCAACTCCTTCTTTAAAAAATGACAAAGGATCCAAGCTAAAAGGCAAGAAGACTGAGCGTCATTGCAACTATTGCGGGAAAGATAATCATGATGAATCTAAGTGTTTCAAGAAGATGACAGCCTTAGAAGCAGCAATGAAGAAGCACCACATCAGCCTAGATTCGCCTTCAGAATCTACCTCTCATGGACATGCACTTTGTGCTTCTGGTTATTCTTATAATGCATCTTCTTCTTCTACGTCAAATGAATGGCTCATTGATTCTGGATCATCTTATCATATGGCTAAGGATCAAGCCATCTTTTCTACTATGCATGAATGTAACACCAAACAAATATTTGTTGGTGATGATAGATCTCTAAGTGTTGTAGGATCTGGAACAGTTCCCGTAGATAATGGTAATTTTAGTGATGTACTATGTGTTCCAAGAATTTCCTGCAATTTGTTATCAGTCTATCAGATCACTCATTCTGTTGAAGGTAAAACTATGACGTTTACACCTCACCAATTTGTAATCAAGGATTTTAAAGATCCTCAACAGGTCCTAGCTACCGGAATTGTTGATGATGTTACCAGGTTGTACAAGTTTAACAACTTTGGGTCATCACCTTTTTCCTTCAGTTTTTGTTGCTCATAGTGATAACTTGAGCAAACTTTGGCATGAACGATTTGGTCACTTAAATTATCGCTCATTGCAACAACTATGTAAATAAAATATGGTGACAGGTCTTCCGATGGTATCTTGCAGGGATGGTGTTTGTTCCGGTTGTGTACCCGGAAAACATCATCGAGACAGTTTTGACAAACGTGCCTCTTGGCACGTCTCGGTTCCCTTGGAGCTTGTGCATAGTGACTTGTGTGGTCCTCTTCCATATGCTTCCTTTCTGGTTTCAAATATTTCTTAAATTTCATTGATGATTACACCAGACGCACTTGGGTTTATTTCCTAAAACTTAAGAGCGAAGTATTTAACATGTTTTTGGCCTACAAGGCCCTTGTTGAAAAACAATCTGGTCATCAAATTATTAAGTTAAGATCTGACAATGGAGGAGAATATGTTAACAAAAAGTTCACTACTTTCTGCACTGAACAAGGAATCCAACAACAACACACTATTCCATATACACCACAACAAAATGGTGTAGCTGAACGGAAGAACCGCACTTTAAAAGAAATGGCTAATTGTATTATCCAATCTAAGGGACTAAGTCTTCAATTTTTGGCTGAAGCCATAAATTGTGCAAATTACATAGTTAATTGCACCCCCACTAAAGCATTACAAGGTATCATACCGGAAGAAGCATGGAGTAAAACTAAACCCGATGTAAGTCACTTCTGTGTGTTTGGTAGTGAAGCATGGGCTCACATTCCAGATGAAAAACGGAAAGTATTGCAGCCTAAAAGTGAAAAGTACATATTTGTTGGATATTATGAAGATGTAAAAGGTTATAGACTTCTTCAACCACATTCTCATGATGTAATCTTTAGAAGAGATGTTAAATTTGATGAAAATCTCTTGGCCTGCGAGCCTAACTCGGTGATTGTGCCATCTTTTGCCTGTGAGCCTGATTCGACGATTGTGCCTTCTTCTTCTTCTTCCAACTTCCTTGATAGGTTTCCAACTCTAGTTTCTGATGATGATAGTGAGGATGAAAATCCACCTCCGCCTGTTCATGTTCCTCCATTTGCACCAGCACAAGTTCTTCTTCGATGGGTCCATTCAACATGTGAAGCAGCTGGTGATCTTGTCGGTGATCCTAGAGATCAACGTTGAACACGTTCTCAGTTTCAGCGAACCTCTTCTCTTTTGGCTCAGGTTTCCGAGAATCATGATCCAGAAAATTTTGCAGAAGCTTCAGGGAATCCAGATTGGGATGCAGCTATGGATGAAGAATATCCTTCCTTAATGGCGAACGATACTTGGGATCTTGTACCTCTTCCAAAAGGAAGAAAACTTGTCAGATGTAAATGGGTCTACAGAACTAAGTATGCATAAGATGGAAGTGTTGAAAGACTTAAGGCAAGGTTAGTTGCCAAAGGTTTTTCCCAAGTTGAAGGGATTGACTACAATGAAACATTTTCTCCTGTCTAAAAAATGAACTCCATCCACCTTGTTCTTTCCCTTGCAGCCTTACATAACTAGGAAGTCCATCAAATGGATGTCAAGTCTGCCTTCTTACATGGTGATTTACAGGAGAAAATTTACATGGAACAACCTCCTGGATATGTTCAGAATAACTCTAGCCTTGTCTTCCGCCTTAATAAATCCTTATATGGCGTTAAGCAAGCTCCTAGAGCTTGGTATGCCAAAATGGATAGCTTTCTCCTTGACATTGATTTTTCTAGATGCCATTCTGACCCCAATGTCTATACCAAGAAAGTAGGAAATCATCTCATCATACTTGTTCTATATGTTGATGAACTTATTCTTACTGGTAGTGACCCTAAGCTTATAACCCATGTGAAATCCAGTCTTAAACAAAATTTTGAAATGTCAGACTTAAGACATTTGCATTATTTTCTTGGTCTCCAAGTCCTACAAACCAAAGAAGGAATCTTTTTTTCTCAGTCTAAGTATGCTTGTGACCTTCTTTGTCGCTTTCACATGGAAGATTGTACACCAGCCCCTTCTCCCTTCCAGTCTGGAGTCAAACTTTCTGCCACTTGTACTTCACCTGAAGTCGATGCCACCTTGTATCGTCAGCTTGTTGGTAGTATCTTATACTTGACTCATTCCCCTCCTGACCTTTCCTTTGCCGTTGGTCGTGTTGCCCGTTATATGCAGACACCTCATGAAATTCACTGGAAAGCAGCTAAAAGAATACTTCGATATATTCGAGGTACAGTTCAGTTTAAAATTCATTACAGTATAGGGGGGAAACCTTTGTTGGTTGGTTTCATTGATTCAGATTGGGCCAAGGATCCTGATGATCGAAAGTCTACTGCAGGTTATGTTTTCAGTCTGGGATATGGACCTATTACTTGGGCTTGTAAGATACAACAAGCTCTTGCTCTTTCTTCAACAGAGGCAGAATATCGAGCCGCAGTTAATGCCATTCAGGAAGCTTTATGGCTTCGACAGATCCTTGCAGAGTTTGGATTTGAACAGCAGCAACCTACTCCACTTTGGTGCGACAATCAAAGTGCCATCAAGCTTGCCATAGATCCAGTCCTACATCAACAAAACAAACACATTGAGCTTCATATGCACTTCATCAGAAATATTGTTCATGATCGTGTTCTTGAAGTACTCTTTTACCTTACAGATGATCAAGTTGCAGACATCTTCACCAAGTCTCTTACAGAAGTGAATTTTTCTAAAATTCGATCTATGTTAGGAGTTCAGGAACTTGTCATTAAGGGGGGATAGGCTCTAATGCCTCCTTCCTTCTCTTAATAGTGTCACTTTTGTAAATCCTTCAATCCTATCCCAAGTTGTTCTTAAGGGGGGATGTTAGGATATTTAGACACTTAGGAGTTAGTTAAGATCAACTTGTGTAATATATCCGTTAGGGAAAGTGTGTTTCTTTAGTATGCATTTGTAAATACTTAATCCGACGGTCACGATATGTTCCCGACATAGAGTGATCTGACAGCTCAACTTCTCTTAGATCATACCTAACCTTGATCCGTGGCTTAACACCCGATTGGTCCATGATCTCTATTTAAAGAGCATGGAGGGTCATTGTTTAGTTGATCGATTATGAGAAGCTCATTTGTAACTTTCTTTATTTGCATAATAAATTGTCTCGTAGAATCTATTTGGCCGAGGCCGTGGAGTGTTTCCCTCATGAGGGTTTAAACCACGTCAAAACATCGGTGTATCGATCTATGATCTGTTTGTGTGAAGTGGTTGCTCTAGGTGTTCGGTCTTTTGGGAGTACCCTGTGTACTCGAACAGGGGCTTCGAGCGAATTCTCGAAGCTGGGTGACATGGATACCTATCCATATTTTGTAGGAACAACTGGTATTCGGATCCTAACCTATTGGGAATATCCCTTAGACCTCTCCACCTAATCCTCAACCTGCTATATCCTTTTAGCCTTATAAATAAGACCTCTCTCTCCATTCAGAAGAGAGGAAGGACTATAGCACTTACATGCTGGTGAAATTACCCTAGGTGATCCTTATTCATCTCCTGGGAGGCATACACACCCTTTTGGAGGCTTGGATTGGACTGTTGGAGGAAGATTACAATGCTAAGGCTTGGGTTGTAATCATCACTCTTCTATGTATTTCCCACTTATTTACAAAAATATAATCTCTTTCCATAAATGTATTTGTATTTGTGATATTTAGAGATTACTTCCTTAACTGATTGCTTAGATAAGTTAGTGTTTAGATGTGCTTTTACTGTTTGATTGTCTCTATGTTCTTTGACAGTTTTTACAGCTTGAGATCTGACAACCACAGATCTTGGAGCGACAAAGACGAGAAGGATTCACAAATTTGAAGGTAAGACATCTATCTTATTTAATATCTAATCGATCTAGGAAAGTAGATCTATATTATGTATTCATTTGTTCTAGATCCGCTTGGACTAGGGAGATCACGCTCGCGTCCGCTCGGGTAGATTATCCGTAAACAAATCTGGTGACTACACTGGGGAAAAGAACATAGTTTGATTTCAATTTGATTTGTTTTCATTGATTTATTTTGGTTCTTGTTCTAGCCTCCTAAGCCCCTCATACCTTTGAATTTTCACAATTTCAAATTTTGTTGGATTTCCCTGACTTTGTATGGGATCAATATTAGACCTGTTGCTTTATATTTTTGGAGATCTTTCCTTTACTTCTTGTTGTTGCTGATGTATATGTAACTTCGGAATGTATTTCATATATGTATATTGTAATCCTATAGAGATGGTATTATTCCTCTATACGGAAGTGTTTGTATTCCTATAGAGATGTTATTATTCCTCTATACGGAAGTGTCGTCATTTATATTGTAAGTGTCGCAACTTATACTTGATGGGTTATTAGACCACCTTGTTGGGGTCGGCCTTGTATAAGTCATGTGGGTCGAAGGGTTATTAGACCATCCTATTGGGGGTTGGCCATGTGGGTCAAAGGGTTATTAGACCACCCTATTGGGTGTCGGCCCAGTCAGCATTGTGTTATGTGGTTAAGTTGAGGCCGACCTAGTAAAAGTTATTAGGCAAGTCAAGTCAAGTATAAATAGAGTGCGGGAGGCACTCTATTTCATTATTCTATTCTTACACATACTCTTTGGAGAGTGGCGCACTTGTGGAGGAGGATAAGCTACTGTTAAGAGATGTCTATCTCTTATGCTTGGGTTGTATTATTGCTCTATCTATCTCTGAGGAAGTTATTGGGGTTTTTCACCTTTATGGTTTTCCCCAAGTAAACTCTGTGTCTCTTGTGTGCTTGCATTATTGTGTCCATGATTGATATGTTGTAGATATTCTATACATGCTGTTCTCTCAGTTAAGATCCTAGATCAGATTGAAGTAAATTCTGAAAATCTCACATGGGTTCAGAGCTAGCCTGAAAGAAAGCATGGTATGGCATTTGTTGCACTTGCAATGCTAGGGCTTGATATAGAAAAAACCATTCATCGTAGCACTTTTTCTATAAATCCATTTTGGCGAAGTTTTTGGATCTGAAACTTATACAGGTCGAAGCTTAGATCCCCATGTACTTTGTCTCCAAAGGAAAATTTCTAATTCGTTGTACTTTGTGTTTTATGATCTGTACAATCTAGGGTTTCTGCATCTTCCAGATCTGAGTCATAAACAAGTGACCTAGGAAAAAAGGTCATAACTTGGGCTAGGAAGCTCCAAATGAAATTTAGTAAAAATTGAAAGGTAGTGCATGGACTGTACTTTCTTAGGTAACTTTTTCAGAGGCCGAAGCGGAACCAGTGACATGTGGCATGTCATACAAGTTCTCTCTCTTGTTTTATCCCATAAACAGGTCACGTTGCGACACTTGGCATAACTCTCTCTCAGAGAATCCATTTGAGGTAATACCTATGGGGTTGGAAAGATGACAAGTTAGGCTACCACAAGAAAAAATTTCAGACCCTGTGGATTAGAAAGTTTGGAGTTACACCAGAAACAATCAGGTGCATATTTTTGTCAAAACAGAATTATTTTTAAGCACCTTCATTCATGGCTTCGGGAATTAGGGTTTTGGAGAAAGTTGGTATTTTTGTAATCATAGACCACGACTAAATGCTACTCATCAAAATCAAAATTTAGAGACCAAGATCAAATTTTTTGGTTGGGTAGAAGGCCGGACTTGATCAAACCCTAGTTCGAGACTTTGATGAGAAAATGGAAAATTAGGGCTTATGCAAAAGTTGGAATTTTTGAAGTCTGTGACCATGGCTGGAAGCTCCTCAGAAAAATCAAAGTTTAGAGCTTTGGATCGAACATTTTGGTTGGGAAGAAGGGTGGGCTTTATCAAACCCTAGTTTGGGATCCTGTATAGAAGATCCGAAAGTTTCAAAGGTAATTTTGAGGGGTGAAACTTTGTAGTTTTCAAATTCTGAGTATACCGGCTTGATCAGCTCATCAAGGCGCATCTTTCTATCCTTTCAGAAGTTTGAAATTCAAAGTTTGAATTTTTAAGGTTTCTCTGACAAACCCTAATCCAGCTCCAGATCTAGTTCCTACAAATCAAGTGGATAGGGTTAATCCTAGAAGAGAATGGATTGGTCACCTGCATAAGTGAAGGAGTTCTTATTTCAGAGGGAGATGAGGCTAAGGCCTTACATAAGAATATTACAAGCAATCTCGACAGGTATGACTCATACAGGTATGTCTTGAATTCTGTTCATAATTAAGTTTATGATATGTTTGTCTTCATATTATTATGGTTAGTACAATCTTGGTTAATTTTAGACTTGTCATATCACCTTAATAAAATTATGAATGCATGATATAAGATATTCATTGATTAGGGTTTTTGACACTTATGATTGTACTAATGCATTGTGATGTTGTATGAGGTTGATGTTGTCCGCTAACATGAAAGGTACACCAAGAAATACAAATCATGTTCTAGATCAAGAACATATGATTATGGTGGCATGAAGACAAAGATTCATCCATTGTCATGGATCACATAGAAGATCTATTTATGAGGTATGTATAACTTGGTTCTATAATGGTTAACTTATGAGATATGCAGGTTACTAGCACAAGTTATTGAAGAGAACAAGAAGACATCATATGGGTATGTTAGACATAGCTAGCTTACATGCTAATCCAGGTATGTTTTTCCTATATCAAGTTAGAATCCCACCTTGTGTTAGGATCTCTTATATAAGTATACTTGGCATGATTGATTATGATTATTCATGAAGTTATAGGTTTGAGTATTCATGTGTTTATGCATATTTTGTTTCTTACTTTAATTGACAATATGACTAACCAGAAGATTCCTATATATAAACTTTGAATACTAATGTTTATTATCTGTGTTTGAAATTATCATGACTATACATGCTTAATATTATTGTGTTTAATAGTATTGAGAATATACTAATGAATGTATGATTATGTACGAGATCTCGAGGATAACAAAATAATGATACTAATAAGCATGCATAGGGATCGAGGATGAATATAATATCAAGGACAGGTAATCTAGGAAGCAAAGATCAAGAGGGAGCACACTCCAGTAGTTTCTGCAAGGATACAGATATTCAGAGGGAGTTGACCACTTCTCACAATCCACATCGGAATGGAGTTGCAAAGATTCAGAGGGAGTCCACCCAACAACCAAACAAAGATAAGTATTTGAATTGTCATTTTTTACATATTTGTTGTTTAATTAATGTTGTTCAATGATGTATATGCTTATGTTCCTAGACTTAGGTTGTGTATTATGCATATTACAATAATTGCATTAATGAACAGTATACTAATAATATGCATGTGATGGGTAAGTGGCCTATGGCACTATACAACAATCCATTGCTACTTATCTAGAATGAAACCTCTTTGCTGACATGTTGGGAGTAGTGCAAACTCTTAACAATGTTCTGGTAGAGATTGGAAGGCATCTAGAAAGTTACAGGATTTGGATGAATGTTGTATTGAAGCATTAGCTAAAATAATTGCATGACTGTATGACATATTTATTTATGTGTAAGAATTTGTTCTGAAAACTATGAGAAGTTTATAATCATGCAATTTAACTGGTTTTGTAGGAAAGATCGTATATGAGCACCTACAAAAGAAGGACTACAACATTTGTTTCAGGAATTTTTTTATCTATTGAAGATATTGAATATATTGAAGTTCCCAGGATTTGGGAAGAATGCCATGATCGAGGAGTACCAGTCGATCATGAAGAATGATGTTTGGGATGCAGTCCCAAGACCTAAAGGGAAGCCTGCTGTGACTTCCAAATGGATCTATAAGATCAAGCATGCTGCAGATGGTAGCATGGAGAAATACAAAGCTAGGTTTGTAGATCGTGGCTTCTCCCAGAAAGAGGGATTGAGTGTGAAGAGAATTCTACACCTCTAGCCAGGCACACTTCCATCAGATCAGTACTTGCTCTGGCTGCAGTGATGAAGTGGAAGATACACCAGATGGTTTTCAAGATAGCTTTCTTGAATGGTGTAGTTGAGGAGGAAGTGTATGTGGAGCAGCCACTTGCATCTGAGACACATGACAGGGAGTCATGTATGTGCAGAACTTGGTATGGTAGGATAGACATCTTTCTATCTAGTTTGGGCTTTACCAAGATTAAAGTGGATTCCAACCTTTACTACAAGGTTGAGGAAGGCAGTCCATTGATACTACTTTTGTATGTGGATGACATGTTTATTACAGGTGAAGATAGATTGATTGTCGACACGCAACAGAAGCTTCCTTCCGATTTAGAGATGAAGGACTTGGGGATGATGCACTATTTTCTAGGCATGGAGGTGTGGCAGAGTGCAGATGGGATCTTCCTTGGATAAGGGAAGTATGCAGTATATATCCTGAAGAGGTTCGGGATGTTGGACTGCAAGGACATGGCCACACCTATGGCATCAAACCTGAAGCTTCTGTGTGATGCTTCATCTGATTCGGTTGATGTCATGATGTATCGTCAGATGATTGGATCCTTGATGTACCTGATGGACATGAGACCAAACATTTGCTTTGCTGTGAACACATTAAGCCAGTTCCTAATGGATCCCAGAGGTGTTCACCTGGTTGCTGTAAAGCATATTCTGAGGTACCTGGAGGGTATGGTTGATTATGGGCTCAAGTATGATGCGAATCAAAGGTTTAACCTACAGGGTTATGTTGATTCAGATTGGGCATGCAGTACTACAGATAGGAATAGCATATCTGGGTGCTGCTTCAGTATGGGATCAGGTGTGATCTCTTGGTTTAGCAGGAAGCAGTCATGTGTAGCACTGAGTACGACTGAAGCATAGTATGTTGCAGCATGATCAGCTAGTTGTGAGGCAGTATGGCTCTGGAATCTACTGTTTGAGTTATTTGATCTCCCACTGGAGGCTACTGGTATATTTTTGTTAAAATTCAATATGCTAAGACAGAAAAATAGCAGCATTACATTCCATTTCACAATAATAGCATATAAAGGATCACTGAAGAAACAACAAGCATAGCATAAACACAAGAGACACAGATTTATCCTGGGAAACCCTCATGGGGTAGAAAACCCAACAAAGCTTTCCTCAATAAGATGATAAACCAAAATACAAGATGTGCTCCCTCCTTCTAATCCTCCTTAGCAAATCTCCCAGACAAGTGCTCCTCTTTTCAAGTGTGTGAGTGTGTCAAATGAGGAACACACCTCCTCTATTTATACACTACTCTGACATATATTTTACACAAGTACATGTAGGCTCGTATTTAACCATTAGGTTAAATACCCTATTATAACTGACTGGGTCGACCCCCACATGGTGGGTCTAATAACCCTAGTTGCCACAACTCCTCGGAGGAATAAACATCTCTGGATACATAATAGAATCACCTCGGAGGGATGGAACATCTCCGGAATAAATAATGTACAAATATAATATTCTTAGAAGTTACAATAGTCAACACTCCCCCTTAACGAGAAGGATATTATAACAACATCTGCAGGAGCAAGGAGTCATTGACTACATCATCTATATATCATCAGAAGCTTTCTTCAATTCATCATCATCAGTAACTCAACTAGTTACTGGAACATCAACATCATCAGAGTTGATATTACTTGATCATCAGCATCGTCATCACACGATCACACAATCATCAGCATCGTCATCACACGATCATTAGCATCGTCATCACACGATCACACGATCATCAACATCGTCATCACACGATCATTAGCATCGTCATCACACGATCATCAGCATCATCATCACATGATCATCAACATCGTCATCACACGATCATTAGTATCATCATCACACAATCATCAGCATCGTCATCAAACGATCATCAACATCGTCATCACACGATCAGCAGCATCGTCATCATACGATCAACATCATCATCACACGATCGGCAGCATCGTCATCACACGATCAACATCATCATCATACGATCAGTATCATCATCACACGATCGACACCATCATCATCACACGATCAGCATCGTCATCATATGATCAGCATCGTCATCACACGATCATATTACAGGATGATCAATCCTGCTCTCTTTAGGACATAGGTCCATGGATGATGCAATCCAGATCAAGTTCCAGGATGATCAATCCTTATCTCTTTAAGACAAGTCTCATGTCTAGGGACGATCCAATCCCAACCACAGTGCCAGTCCTTTTTCATACTGGATGTGACCTAGATCAGATCTAGGATTTACTGCCACAGAGCCAGTCCTTTTTCATACTGGATGTGTCACATCTACAGAGCCAGCCCTATTTCATGCTGGATGTATCACATCTACAGAGCTAGCCCTGTTTCATGCTGGATGTATCACATCTACAGAGCCAGCCCTGTTTCATGCTAGATGTATCACATCTACAGAGCCAGCCCTGTTTCATGCTGGATGTATCACATCTACAGAGCCAGCCCTGTTTCATGCTGGATGTATCATATCTACAGAGCCAGCCCTGTTTCATGCTGGATGTATCACATCTACAGAGCCAGCCCTGTTTCATGCTGGATGTATCACATCTACAGAGCCAGCCCTGTTTCATGCTGGATGTATCACATCTACAGAGCCAGCCCTGTTTCATGCTGGATGTATCACATCTATAGAGCCAACCCTGTTTCATGCTGGATGTATCATATCTACAGAGCCAACCCTGTTTCATGCTGGATGTATCACATCTACAGAGCCAGCCCTGTTTCATGCTGGATGTATCATATCTACAGAGCCAGCCCTGTTTCATGCTGGATGTAACCTAGAACAATTCTAGGATTTGTCATGTACATTTTGAACCAAGGTCCAGGGACGATCCAGTCCTATCATGTACCTTTTGAACCGAAGCTCAGGGATGATCCAGTCCTATCATGTACCTTTTGAACTGAAGATCCGGGACGATCCAGTCCTATTCAATTCTCGGAGACCTCATGTCTACGGTTCAATTCACAGGACCAAAGTCCGAGGATGATCCAATCCCCTTACCTGTTCATTCAGGATTTTGTTCTTGGAGACATCATGTCTACGGCTCTCTTTAGGACTGAAGTCCAGGTATGATCCAATCCCCTCAAGTCCACCAAGGACTTCATTCTCGAAGACATACGTCTACGGCTCTCTTTAGGACTGAAGTCCAGGGATGATCCAATCCCCTCAAGTCCACCAAGGACTTCATTCTCGAAGACATACGTCTACGGCTCTCTTTAGGACTGAAGTCCAGGGATGATCCAATCCCCTCAAGTCCACCAAGGACTTCATTCTCGAAGACATACGTCTACGGCTCTCTTTAGGACTGAAGTCCAGGGATGATTCAATCCCCTCAAGTCCTCCAAGGACTTCATTCTCGAAGACATACATCTACGGCTCTTCTTTCGGACTGAAGTCCAAGGATGATCCAATCCCCTCACATGTTTACCAAGAACTTCATCAAAACATGTGTCAATCATGTATCCTCATCATCAAAACATGTATAACAAAACATGTATCCTCATCATCAAAACATGTATAACAAAATATGTATCCTCATCATCAAAACATGTATAACAAAACATGTATCCTCATCATCAAAACATGCATAACATCTATCATCAAAAGCATGTATACATCTATCATCAAAAGAAAAAATATAAGATTCCTAAATCTAAATAATTCTAAGTAACTAGGTGCAGTAAATAGGTAACCTCATCATTGATGAGACAGACTTGTTATCAGATACTATGCTACTCCCCCTTTCGAGGAGGGTCCTTCTGGACTATACCAAGCTTGTATCGGAAGTATTCAAACTTTACTCGAGACAGAGGTTTAGTCAAGATATTAGCAATTTGATCCTCAGTGCTTATATAATCGATCTTGATAGCTCCTCTCTGCACCATATCTCGTATATAGAAGTATCGGATCTCTATGTGTTTTTGACTTATTGTGGAATACAAGATTTTCTATCTTGATGCAGTTTTGAATGTCACACATAATCATAGTGGAATTCATTTCTAAGTCAAACACTCCATATAATAGCTTCTGAAGCCACACTGCTTCACAGCTGGCATAGCAGATAGCTATATATATATCCTGCTTCAGCAGTACTGAGAGCCACACTAGATTGTTTCTTGCTGAACCATGAGATCATGGCAGATTCAAGACTATAACATCCACCTGATGTACTCTTTCTGTCTGAGGCATTTCCTGCCCAATCAGAATCTGAGTAACCATGTAAACGGAGTTCATGACCTCCAAGATAATATAGACCAAAATCTAATGTACCTTTTAGGTACCTCACTACATGCTTTGTAGTTATTAAGTGAACCTTTCTAGGTTCTACTAGATACTGACTTAGGGTATTTGCAGCAAAGCATATATTTAGCCTAGTATTTATTAAATACATCAATGACCCAAAGATTTGTCTATATAGGGTTAGGTCCACTAAATCCGATGAGTCATTAACTAATAACTTCAAGTTGGAGTCCATGGGAGTGGCCATGACTTTATACTCCAACATATCAAATCTTTTTAGAAACTTCACAGCATACTTACCTTGATTTAAAAGATTCCTTTTGGATCTTGCCATACTTCTAGACCTAAGAAGTAGTGCATTAATCCGAGATCTTTCATTTTCATTTCTGCAGCCATTTTCATGATCTGTTTCTCATTTCTTGTCAGAAAGAGATCATCGTCATACAATAATGGTATGATAGGTTCATCATCCATAACCTTAAGGTAAAGGTTAGGATCAGCTTTACTTCTGGTAAAGCCCAAGCTTTGTCATGAAGCTGTCAATTGTCCATTATTCACACTCTGCATTGAGTGATCTTCTGCATATCTATCTGTGCCATCTCTCATCAGATGGGTCTACTAATATGAGCCTCAAAATCATTCAAACTCTGCGGTGAGTTCCTTCTTGCATCCATGTCATATGTGTATAGAAGCCATATTTAACCTTGTAGCAAAGGTTGAGATCCACATTACCCATGATGATCATTAAGCTCATCAATTGACTACCAATCCTGGCTACCCATACAGAACCTGATTACATTATTAAGAGAATGGTATTATCTAGTCCCTTGGAGCAAAACATCTCATAATGATTCTCTTCCTCTTTCTAAGATAATCTCTTAACCACAAGATTTCTATAGTGTGTTTGATTTGTAAATCTTTTGTTGAACATCCATCGCTTGTTCAGAGTTCATCATTCATCATGATCTTTCCTACAAATAAAAATTAAGTACATGATTAGTAATACTTCATAATCATCAAATCATATTGACATGATAACCTATTATGCATACAGATATCATTTACATAGTTATGCAACTATTTTGACCAATACTTTGGCACAACACTTTCCCATATCCTGTATGCATACAGTGGCTATCTAGATGCCTTCCATCTCTACGAGAACATACTATCGAGAGTGTGCACAACTCTCAGCATGTCAGCAAAGAGGTTTCATTCTAGACAAGCAACAATGGAATGTTTGTCCAACTTACCAATCATATGCATATTAGTAGTATACTGTTCAATGTTTTATGAATGTTTACACTCAACATGATATATTCTAGGAATACAAATATGCATACAAGCAATATCATTTACTATTGCTAATAACAACTCAAATACTTATCTTTTATGTTTGTGTGGTTGCCTCCCGCTTGATCTTCTGTATGTCTTCTGAACTTCTATTCATTTTGTACCACTGTGCATGCTCAAGTGTACACTAGTGTCATCCTCATGATCTCATACACAAACATACATTCATTAGTATATTCTCAATATTATCAAAACATTCTAATTCTAAATAATCTTGAATATGTACAGTCATGATCATTAGTATTCAGGGTTTCAAGGAAGTCTTCTTTTACTCATGCATATTCTTGTTTGATCTAGTTAGTTAAATCATCAACCAAGATAAGATACATAATATGCATAAACCCTTGATTACTAACCAATCATACCAAGTATACTTACACAAGGTAAGATTCTAACATGATATAGGAAAACATACCTGGATTAGTATACCTGCTTAGTTATGTACAACATACCTAAACAATCTCTTCAATGATTTAGAGATCCTGAGCTAGAACCTGCATGTCTCGTAGGTTAAACATAATATAACAAAGTCATACATACCTCGTGAGTCTTTGTCTTCATGTTGTCATGGTCATGGAACTTGATTTGTCTTTTGTGATGTACCTGTGTCTTGTTAGCAGACAACATCAACCTCACACAACACCATAATGCATAAGTACAATCATATAGCCCTAATCAATGAATGTCTTCGATCATTCACATGCATTCATATTGTTACTAGTGTGATAAGACAATTAATAACATTAATCAAGATTGTACTAATGAAGACAAACACATTATGAACTTAATCAAGAATCAGATTTCAAGGCATACCTGAACCTCCTTAAGTCATACCTGTCGAGACTTTTTGTAGTCTTCTTATGTAAGGCCTTAGCCTCAACTCCCCCTGAAACTTGATCTGGAGCTTGATTAGGGTTTGCTAGAGAAACCCTAAAAATTCAATCTTTGACTTTCACACTTCTTAATGGATGGAAGAATGTGTCTTGCTGAGCTGATCAACCTAGCATTCTTCAATTTTGAAATCTCCAAAATTTGACCCCTCAAAATTGCCTTCGAAACTTTTGGATCTTCTGGACAGGAACCTGAACTAGGGTTTGATGAAGCCCACCCTTCTGTCCAATCAAAAGGTTCGATCCAAGGCTCTAAACTCTTATTTTTCTGAGGAGCTTCCAGCCATGGTTACAGACTTCAAAAGTTCCAACTTTCTCCGAAACCCTAAATTCCGGAAGCGATGAATAAGGGTGTTCCAAAAATAATTATGTTTTGACAGAAATATGCACCTGATTGTTTCTGCTATAACTCTGAAATTTTTGCTCCATAGGGTCTGAAGACTTTTTCTGCAGTATCCTGACCTGTCATCTTTCCATCCTGACAGGTCTGACCTCAATTGGATTTTTTGAGAGAGAGTTATACCAAGTGTCGCAACGTGACCTATTTATGGGATAAAATAGGAGAGCGAACTTGTACGGCGTGCCACGTGTCACTGTTTGAACTTTGGCCTATGAAAATTTTTTCTGAGATATCTCTTCCTATTATCTTTCCATCTTGATAGGTCTGACCTCAATTGGACTCTCTGAGAGAGATTTATGCCAAGTGTCGCAATGTGACTTGTTTATGGGATAAAAAAAGAGATATAACTTGTACGGTGTGCCACGTGTCAGTGGTTCACCTTCGGCCTCTGAAAAAGTGTTTTGCGATAGTACAGTCTGTGTACTACCTGTAACTTTTTACGAAATTTTATTTGGAGCTTCCTAGCCCAAGTTATGACCTTTTTTCTAAGGTCACCTGATTTTGACTGAGATCTGGAAGAGGCAGAAACCCTAACGTGTACTGATCATAACTCATAAAGTACAACGAATCTGAGGGTGCCCTTTGGACACAAGGTACCTGGGGATGTTATATTTGACTTGTAAACTTTTCAGACCCTGAACCTTCGCAGAAATGGATTTATAGCGAAAGTTCCACGATGACTGGTTTTTGCTATGTAAAACCCTAACCTTCAAATTGTCGTAAGTAAAGCAAGTGTCGTAAGTGCCATACCTTGTCTTCCTTCAGGTTAGCTCTGATACCATGTTAAAATTCAATATTCTAAGACAGAAAAATAGCAGCATTACATTCCATTTCACAATAATAGCATATACAGGATCACTGAAGAAACAACAAGCATAGCATAAACACAAGAGACATAGATTTATCCTGGGAAACCCTCATGGGGTAGAAAACCCAGCAAAGCTTTCCTCAATAAGATGATAAACCAAAATACAAGATGTGCTCCCTCCTTCTAATCCTCCTTAGCAAATCTCCCAGACAAGTGCTCCTCTTTTCAAGTGTGTGAGTGTGTCAAATGAGGAACACACCTCCTCTATTTATACACTACTCTGACTTATATTTTACACAAGTACATGTAGGCTCGTATTTAACCATTAGGTTAAATACCCTATTATAACTGACTGGGCCAACCCCCACATGGTGGGTCTAATAACCCTAGTTGCCACAACTCCTCGGAGGAATAAACATCTCCGGATACATAATAGAATCACCTCGGAGGGATGGAACATCTCCGGAATAAATAATGTACAAATATAATATTCTTAGAAGTTACAATATTCAACAATTTTGTGACAACCAGAGTTGTGTGAAGCTATCTGAGAACCTGGTGTTCCACGACAGGTCGAAACACATTGAGATCAAATATCACTATATCAGGGATATGGTGCAGAGAGGAGAAGTGAAGCTCTTGTATGTTGTGACGGATGAGCAGGTTACAGATGTGTTGACGAAACCACTAGCCAGAGTGAAGTTTGAGTACTTCAGAGAGAGGCTTGGTGTTCTTCAAATTGACGACACTTCAAGGAAGAAGCGATGGACACATTTGCAGGAGCCATTCCAAGCATGGTGAGAGGAGGATCCTTCCCATGGCTGTGGATATAAGCACTGTGTGATGAGTATTAGGACGATCTCCAGTTACTGCTCTATATGCATCATGTTGGATGCTTGTTATGATCAGTTGGATCATGTATATGTATATGCATCATGTTGGATGCTTGTTATGATTAGTTGGATCATGTATATGTATATGCATCATGTTGGATGCTTGTTATGATTAGTTGGATCATGTATATCATGTTGGATGCTTATTATGATCAGGTGGATCATGTATTTGTATATGGATTAGGTGGATCATGTATTTGTATAGGGATCAGGTGGATGTATTGATATGATTAGGTGGATCATGTATTTGTATATGTATCAGGTGGATGCATTGCTATGATCAGGTGGATCATGTATTTGTATATGTGTCAGGTGGATGCATTGATATGATCAGGTGGATCATGTATTTGTATATGTATCAGGTGGATACTTGTGTGATCAGGTAGATCATGTATGCTGATTTGTATCAGGTAGATACTTGGTATGCATCAGGTGGATGCATTGTTTGATCAGGATGATCACAGATGACGAGCTTCAGGATGTTGCTCCAGATGATATGCATCAGGTTGATGCTATGATGATGATCAGGATGATCATAGATGACAAGCTTCAGGATCTTGCTCCAGATGATATGCATCAGGTTGATGCTATGACGATGATCAGGTTGATCATGTGATGATGTACATTAGGATGATGTGTGGTGAGTATCGGCTTGATACTCTGTGGCCGTGGACAGGTTGTGTAGGTAGCATAGAAAAGGTCCTTTAAAATCCAGACTGGTAGAGCGATGTGCTCGTAACATCCTGGGATGATCTATCGAGATCCAGACAAGTAGAGTGGTGTCCTCGTAACATCTTGGGATTCTCTGAGTAGGTTTTGCTACAGTTTTGCATAGAAAAGATCCTTTAAAATCCGGACAGGTAGAGCGGTGTGATCGTAACATCCTGGGATTCTCTATCAAGATCCATACAGGTAGAGCGGTTTTCTCGTAACATCCTGGGATGCTCTGAGTAGGTTTTGCAAAAGTTCACATAGAAAAGATCCTTTAAAATTCGGACAGGTAGAGCGTTGTGCTCGTAACAGCCTGGGATGCTCTATCAAGATCCAGACAGGTAGAGCGGTGTGCTCATAACATCCTGGGATGCTATGAGTAGGTTTTGGGAAGGTCAACATGTAAAAGATCCTGGGAGATCCGATAGGTTGAGCAGTGTGATTGAAATCAGTCCTGGGATTCTCTTTCGAGGTTTTGTTGAGGCACGTAATCAGTCCTGAGTATTCCACAGTATGGCCAGTGATGATGAAGACCTACATGTGATGGGCCTACATCCAGTATAAAAAAGGACTAGCTCTGTAGAACTTCCTATGACGAGTAGATCATAGATTGATTGAGATAGCAACAACAGTGACGATGACGATGATTCGAGGATGATGATTGGCTGATGATGATCCAAAGAAGAAGACTTGTGCTAGCAGATCTATGTCGAGAAATACCTTCCTAGTTAAGAGGGAGTGTTGATGTATATGTAACTTTGGAATGTATTTCATATATGTATATTGTACTCCTATAGAGATGGTATTATTCCTGTATACGGAAGTGTTTATATTCCTATAGAGATGTTATTATTCCTCTATACGGAAGTGTCATCATTTATTGTGTAAGTGTCATAACTTATACTTGATGGGTTATTAGACCACCTTGTTGGGGTCGGCTTTGTATAAGTCATGTGGGTAGAAAGGTTATTAGACCACCTTATTGGGGGTTGGCCATGTGGGTCAAAGGATTATTAGACCACCCTATTGGGGGTCGGCCATGTGGGTCAAAGGGTTATTAGACCACCCTATTGGGTGTCGGCCGAGTCAGCATTGTGTTATGTGGTTAAGTTGAGGCCGACCTAGTAAAGGTTATTAGGCAAGTCAAGTCAAGTATAAATAGAGTGCGGGAGGCACTCTATTTCATCATTCTATTCTCACACACACTCTTTGGAGAGTGGCGCACTTGTGGAGGAGGAGAAGTTGCTACTAAGAGATGTCTATCTCTTATGCTTGGGTTGTATCATTGCTCTATCTATCTCTGATGAAGTTATTGGGGTTTTTCACCTTTATGGTTTTCCCCAAGTAAACTCTATGTCTCTTGTTTGCTTGAATTATTGTGTCCATGATTGATATGCTGTACATGTTGTTCTTTCAGTTAATATCCTAGATCAGATTGAAGTAAATTCTGAAAATCTAACACTTGTTATTTTCCCGATGCACCTGGGGTGTACATTCCCTGCGCTATTGGGAGTCCAACGTTCACTGTCCATGAGCATACTACGCCATTGGTGCCTTTGACCTGAGTACAGAATGCACCATTGGTGCCCTTAGCCTGCGCCTGGTGCTCTGGTGCACAAGAACAACCTGTGCTAGCACTTGTTGCTTGGATTTTAGCACTTTTTCTCTATTTTTTGTGATTTGGTATGATTCATTGATCTCTATATACTGTGTGATTCATTCATAGAACCCTTGGGTCCTGCTTGTTTGTATCTGAGTTTGATTTGCTTGATTTTGGGTCTTAATCTAGTCAAGTGAACAATTTGGCTGTGGAGGGAAATTTCAACCCCCCATCTATCCACTTGGTATTGCGATCCTTGATCTCGTGTCCAGATACATTCAGCTTGTTAGGTTTTATTCCTAACCCCTTCCTACTCTCAGTCATTGAGTTTTGATTACGATTTTTGTTGTTTTATTTTGCATGTGTTTGAGTGATTTTTTGAACTTTGGGTGATCTCTTTTCTTTGGGAATTTTCATCCCACCATAGCTAGTCGAGACATCATCTTTGATTTTCTAAATGATATATCTAAAAGTGTTATAATTCTTAGATCTGTTGCGAGCATTTGAGTAGGGAAAAAAAAAACTTTTATTATCTTCGTTCCAAGTCTAATTCTTGGAATCGTTGTGAAGAATTTTCGTGCTTCGGAGTAAAAAATATTTGGAAAAGCTTGAAAGATCAATCTTGTGTTTTCTTGGTTATGAAAATTTGTTCATTTATTACGAAATTATAAGCATACTTGAGTTTTTTCAAGGCATCTTTGAAGTTTGAAAGTTCCCATTCTTTGATTTTCCTTCATCTTTTAGATCATTATTTCGAAAATTAGAGATTGTTACATTTGTAAGCGAAATTCTTCTTTCCATATTTCGTAGATTCGATTAAATTGAAAAGAGAAGAAATAAAAGCATTTACTTTTTGGTGTTTGTTAGTTTTTGTGATTTTGTTGGCATGTTGAAAAGAATACTTCATTGTCTTTTTCATTGATTTCAATTTATAGGGGTACTTGTTTGTTTTTTCTATATCAACAACAAAGGAATTTCTCCCTACCTAGATAGATTTCATTGAAAACGGAAAAGAAAAAATTTGCATCTTGCATGTAGATTAAGTTGCATTTGTTTAAATTCATGTCTACACTTCATGCATTCACCTAACTGCTCAAGATAACATTAATGGTAGTGTTAGGTTAAAACTTGATAGTAACTTGTGTGATAAGTTAGTGACGTGTTCCGACATCATTAAGCATGGCAGCTGTCGTTATCTACCTGCACTGCATCATGGGGGCCTACAGTTCTTCCATGTGCCAACCGGTATATCGAACGACCTTTCACGTACCCTTGAGGTATATCGAAAGGTACTTCACGTACTCAGTTGTATATCATAAGACTCTTGTTGTATCGTCACGTCCCCTCCCAAACCACGGAGGGAACATGACTGTAACATGGGGGTTTCTGATTCTTCCCCAATACCATAAGACTAAATTTTACCATTTAAATAAAATGCATACTGAAATTACAAAGCAGAAATAAAACATATTTGCACACACACAAACGGTAATGCATCAACATATCTATCACAAGCAGACGATGAATCAACATACATAGAATCAGTCCCATTCTCATGCTATGCACAAACTTCATATCAACCATATTAAGATAATCATTTCATTATCATGAATAATAAACATTCAAAACAGAGCACAGAATGAACATAATTTAAAACACAAAGAATACTTATCTTTAAGATGAAATTGTCCAACAACTGGATATGTGAGAGCAACGTTCCACCCAACCATAGGTCTCTGTTCAGCCTGTATTTTTAAGCTGAGAGAGCACCCCCGAGCTGGGATGTGTATCCACTAAGGAGGAACTAGATAGGCTCACTCACAACCATGATCTCACACACACAGTCATGCTAAGCCAACGCATAGTTGGGTTTATAAAGCATGCAAGAGACAAATGAGGAGGATGCTAAGCCAGTGAGATCAACCACAGAGCTACAAACATCTCAAGCTAAATTCAGGCAATCCAATCCTCTGTTCAAACATTCACACTTGGATTTCTCACAATTCTGTCATCAAATAACTCAATCCCATAATTGGATTTCTGGACTATAAAAATTGGGTTTTCCAATGGATTTCAAGGTATATAATACTCTCAATTTCTCCCCAAGGTTAGTATCTATAGATCCCCCATTGGATTTTACTGTCAATACCAAATTATGGGCATTTATGGCACTTCAAAACGTGGGTTCTTGCAAAGTTGCGATTTCTGTTTTTTCCCACTGTTGGGCATGTGTAATGGATTAAAACTGAAGCTTGGATGTTCAACAATGGAATGGAAATGAGAAAAAATGAATTCCCATGAGGTAGAGTGACTTGTGGGTCAATAAAACAGAGCCCATACTCTACCATACGAATTTCTGGGCTGCCTATACTCCATTGAAGCCATGGATTGATTTCTTCAACAACTTTCTTACACAGAATTAAATGTCAGCAATGAAAGTCAAATGGGTTCTCAAGATGACATTTGGAAGCCTATGGTTCAATCCCACAACCCCCTCACCACTCCCTAGTGGATACACATGGCCCCTTCTCATTAGTTGCTTCCATAGTCAGTTTTGGTATTTCATTGCATGATATTTATTTACTTCATTTTTACAATGTTTCATGGCTATATAGCACATGGGTAACATAATATCGAATACTTTCATTTTTAAATCAAATTCAAGCATCCATTAGCGGGGCCTTGGCCTTGAGCTCCATGCTAGGAAAACATACATCACATGTATACAATATTTACATTAAAATCTAATATATCCTAAGGGTCAAAATGGGGTATTACAATCCCCTCGCCCTTAGAATAACATCGTCCTCAGTGTTCCAATACTTAGGGATACATATACAATTTACATGTCCAAAATGTTCAAAATTTTGCAGATCTGCCCTGCGTTCTATCCTTTACTTTGAACTTTCAGGACCAAGTCCTTTGGCTTCCACAAGCTACCCCTATTGGTTCTGATCTTCCAGCTCATCCACAAGTCTAAAAAATTTATGACTGCTACCCTCTTGATGCTCCTTTGTTGGGCAGTTGTAGAGGCAATGGTTTCCTCCACATTTCCAACATTTCAGTGGCTTCTTTGTCTTTTCCTGCTCAATTTCTTTTGATTCTTCCCACCTGGAACATTTCTTAGTGGACTGATTGTATGAATGCCTTCTCATTGATCCATTGTCCTTTCCTCGACTGATTGTTTCAAGAATTATTTTTACCTATCTTTGCAGACAAACAGAGTCCTGCAAAACCTTATGGTTCATCTCATTCTACTTCTTTTGTAGCTTGAGCAGTTCTCCAAGATTTTCTTGGGTCTTTACAATTGTTTGAAGAAGATTTTCAGCCACATCCAATAGCTTTTGGTTTGTTGCCATGGAAAATGTACACAACAGGACACTCTTTGCTTGCTAGTACCACTGTTTGTAACAACTGCAACCAATTAAATTCCACTTCTCTCCTGTGAAATACATCATTGCAATTTCTGTTAGGCCAAGCATAACATAAACATTAAAATCAGTCAATTAATTTCCCAATTGAGATGGGTATTCCATGCTTTATCCATGAGACTTTCATACTTTTCATGCTTTCCCAACAAGCACATGAGCTCATTCATGTCCATTCTTTCACAGGGAATTAACTACTTCATCATTCACAATTTATTTCAAGCAAATAAACACACTTTACTTTCAACAATAACATGCATTCAACAATTTTATGTTTTCTAAATGCATCAATAAAAAGGAAAGAGGAGAGTAAGGGTTTTTCCCTCTTATTCTTGTTCCAATCTTGAGCCACACCACCACTGTGGTTCCATGCTCCTTAGCCTCTTTCACTTCCATGTGAATGCTTGAATTTCCCTTTCTTGGCTATGACAATTAGTGTCTAAGGTCTTTCCAAGGCCCCTCAACCAGGGAACCTTTCCACATGGTTCGTCTATAAAACTCTTGGCTGTTAGGATACATACAAGTCCACTAGCTCCACCTTTTATTGCTGCCCATATAGAGATTTCTAGGATAATCACATGTCCAAATGCATCCTTCAGATGCCTTCATAGTTCTTGCTTTCCTCCAAAGCAAGTATAATTTTAGGGGCGAAATTTAGCCCATGGGCTATTTTTCCAAAAAAAGATTCGCCAATTTGCATTTTTTGAAGCCCCAATTCGCCCAATTTTGATGGGGTGAACTTTTTTCACTCTAAAAATCGCCAAATTATTATATAAACTATATAAAATCCTTAGAAATTGAAATAATTTTAGAAAAATATCGCTAAATATTTTATAGTTGACATTTTAAGAATTGGCAAGATTTGCCAAGGCTTATACACTTTTAAATAAGTATGGGTCCTTAAAATTATCCCTGCTCCAAAGACCAAAATTTCAAACATAGAAACAATAATGTATCATCTTGGTTTTCATAAGACATGTTCATGAAATTTTCATTATCCAATATAAAACAGGAATGAAAACTAAATACTTATCTTGCTCATTGTCTTCCGATTGTCCCACAGGTCCCCTCCTTGGTATTAAGACAACTATGGCCCTCACAAGTCTCTACTCCACCCAGGTGACTTTTAGGGTGTGCATCGAAAGGTAACCATGTTTCTGTAAGCCATAGACCATCTGTTCATGCATACTAATGAATGTTTGGAAAGCACGTTGGCTCTACCACAACTGTTAAATTTTGAGCATTAATTCACAATACTCTAGGATCTTCACTGAGAGAATAACGTATACAGTATATCAATGCATAACAATCACAATAAGCATGACAAGCATCACAAGAATCAAAAGCATGAGAGACAAGAGACATAGAGTTTCCATGGGGAAAACCTTAAGGTGAAAAACCCCACAACTTCCTCAGAGATAGAGAGAGCAATGGCTCAACCAAAGTACAACCTAAATACACTAAGATAGTCTCCTAGTAGCAGATGATCCTCCTCCTCACTAGTGCGCCACTTTCTGAGTGAGAGAAGTGTGACTTTCTGAATGATCAAAATAGAGATCTCCCGATCTCTATTTATACTAACCTGTTTGCCCAGTTAGACTATGGGGCCGACTTGTCTATCTAGATACATCCACAATATAATATATATTTCAGGGCCGACCCCACACATGGTGGTCTAATAACCCATAGGCAAGTACACACACTTGCGACACTTGTCAATCCACATGACGACACTTCCTTATAGAGGAATAACATATCTCTTATAAGGGTACAATAAATATATATGAAATACATTCCGAAGTTACATATACATCAACACTCCCTCTTAACTGGGAAGGTATTTCTCGACACAGTTCTGCTAGACAAGTCTTCTTGTCGGGATCATTGCCATCGATGCATCGTCATCATCATCGTCGCTGCTGCTGCTATCTCAACCAATCTCTGACTCTACTTGTCATAGGAAGTTCTATAGAGCCAATCATTTTTCATACTGGATGTAGGCCCAGCACTTGCAGGTCTTCATCATCACTGGCCATACCGTGGAATCCTCAGGACTTATTACGTGCATCACAAAACATAGCTACAGCATCCCAGGCTATTACGAGCACACAGATCTACCTGTCGGATCTCCCAGGAGCACATTACATGTGACCCATCACAAAAATTGGCTGAAGCATCCCAGGTTGTTACGAGCACACAGCTCTACCTGTCGGATCTCCCAGCAGCACATTACATGTGATCTCACCACAAAACCTGGCTGAAGCATCTGAGGCCTTTTTCATCTTGTCTAGATATCCTAGGAGAAAATTACATGTGGTCCACCAAAAAACCTGGATGAAGCATCTGAGGCCTTTTTCATCCTGTCCAAATCTCCCAGGAGCAAATTACATGTGGTCATGGAAAAACTTGGCTGAAGCATCTGAGGCCTTTTTCATCCTGTCCAAATCTCCCAGGAGCAAATTACATGCCACAGGACAAAACCTCGCAAGAGCATCTCAGGATGTTACGGGTACATAACTCCGACCTGAAGATCTCCCAGGGCACAAATTACATGTACTCCCAAAGCAATGTCTCGAAAGAACATCCCAGGCTATTATGGGTACGCAACTCCGACCTATAGGATCTCCTAGACATGCTCATCTACACAACCTGATCCACGGTCACAAAGTATCATCTGATACTCACCATACATCATCCTGATGTACACATGATCATCCTGATCATCATCACTGCAACATCCTGGTGCATATCATCTGGAGAAGCTCGTCATCCACGATCACCCTGATCATACAATGCATCCATCTAATGCACACCAAGTATTTACCTGATACATATCATCATACATAGTGTATCCACCTGATACATAGATACATGAAACACACAATGTGTCCATCAACATACATGATCTACCTGATCATACCTGATACATATCAATATACATGATCTACCTGATCATACAATGTATCCACCTGCTACATATACAGATACATGGTCCAAGCATCCAACATCATGCATATACAAAATACATACAAATGATCCAACCGATCATATCCAACATCCAACATGATGTGCACATACATATAAATGATCCAACTGATCATATCCAACATCCAACATGATGCGTACATACATATACATATAAATGATCCAACTGATCATATAAAGCAGAAACTAGAACATCATCCTGATGCTCATCATCCAGTGCTTACATCCACAGTCATGTGAAGGATCCTCCTTCCAACATGCTTGGAATGGATTCAGTAAATGTGTCCATCACTTCTTCCTCAAAGTGTCCTCGATCTGAAGAACACCAAGCCTCTCCCTGAAGAACTTGAACTTCACCTTGGCTAGTGGCTTCGTCAGTACATCTGCAATTTGCTCGTCCGTCGCAACATACAAGAGCTTCACAGCTCCTCTCTTCACCATATCCCTAATATAGTGATATTTGATCTCTATGTGTTTCGACCTGTCATGAAACACTGGGTTCTCAGATAGCTTCACACAACTCTGGTTATCGCAGAAGATACCAGTAGCATCCAATGGGAGATCAAATACCTTAGACAGTAGCTTCCGTAGCCATACTACCTCACAACTAGCTGAACAGGCTACAACATACTCTACCTCAGCTGTACTCAGTGCTACACAGGACTGCTTCCTGCTAAACCAAGAGATCACACCTGATCCCATACTGAAGCAACATCTATATGTGCTCTTCCTATCTGCAGCACTGCCAGCCCAATCTGAATCAACATAACCCTGCAGGTTAAACTTTTGATTCGCTTCATACTTGAGCCCATAATCCACTGTACCCTTCAGGTACCTTAGAACGTGCTTTACTGCAACCAGGTGAACACTCCTTGGATCTGTCAGGAACTGGCTCAATGTGTTCATAGCAAAGCAAATATCCAGTCTCGTGTTTGTCATGTACATCAAGGACCCAATCATCTGACGATACATAGAGACATCAACCGGCTCAGATGAAGCATCACATAGAAGCTTAAGATTCGATGCCATGGGTGTGGCCATGGCCTTGCAATCCATCATCCCGAATCTCTTCAGAATATCTACTGTGTACTTCCCTTGACCAAGGAAGATCCCACTTGCATTCTTCCACACCTCCATACCTAGAAAATAATGCATCATTCCCAAATCTTTCATATCAAACTCAGTAGCAAGCTTCCTCTTAGTATCTGTAATTAATCTATCATCTCCTGTTACAAATAAGTCATCCACATACAGAAGTAGAATCACATGATTTCCTTCCTCAACCTTGTAGTAAAGGTTGGAAGCCACTTTACTCTTGGTAAAGCCCAAACTAGATAGGAAACTGTCCATCCTACCATACCAAGTTCTGGGAGCTTGCTTCAAGACACACAAGGCTTTCTTCAATATGCACACATATGACTCCCTGTCATGTATTTCGAAACTGAGTGGATGCTCCACATATACTTCTTCTTCAACTACACCATTCAAGAAGGCAGTCTTGACATCCATCTAGTGTATTTTCCATTTCATTGCTATAGCTAGGGCAAGTACTGTTCTGATGGAAGTATACCTGGCTACAGGTGCAAAGGTTTCTTCATAATCTATTCCTTCTTTCTGAGAGAAGCCACGAGCTATGAATCTTGCTTTGTATTTCTCTACAGTGCAATCTGTAGCATGCTTGATTTTGTAGATCCATTTGGAAGTTACAACTGACTTCTCTTTAGGTCTTGGGACAACATCCCAAACATCATTCTTCATTATTGATTGGTATTCCTCAACCATGGCATCCTTCCATTCTTTCATTTCCACTGCTTCTTCATAACTAGAAGGTTCTTTGTTCATAATATCACAGAGTAAAGCAACATAGTTGGTATGTGATCTAGTTCTCTTCTTTGCTCTGTGTTCTTCTTCTGGAATGCCAAATCTTTTTGCATCTTGAATGAGCTCTCTAGCCCATGCAGGTTTCCTCTTATGAGAGTTATTCTCACGGGGTGGATCTACAGGTTCTTGCGGATCTTCAAACTCACTAACAACTTTTGGAATTGCTTCAGTCATGGTAGTGTCTTGAAATCTAGTTTCCTTAGGTTCTTCATAAACTTCGATAGGTGCCTTCCTTGATTTGATGAATGCTGAGTTTTCATCAAATGTCACATCCCTGCTGACATCAATTTTCTTGAACCCTGGAAAGTATCTTCTGTAAGCCTTCAAGATTTCACTGTAACCCACAAAGATACCCTTCTTTCCTGAAGGATCTAGTTTGGTCCTCTTTTCCTTTGGGACATGAGTGAATACTGGACAACCAAATATTCTGAGATGGTTGACTTCAGGTTTCTTACTAGAAAAGACCTCTTCTGGTGTCTTGTTGTCCAATATCTTGTGGGGTGTTCTGTTTTGCACATATACAGCTATTCTAGCTGCTTCTGCCCATAGATGCATAGGTAGATCCTGGTCATGCAGCATTGCTCTTGCTGCTTCCATGATTGTTCTGTTCTTCCTTTCTGCAACTCCATTCTGTTGTGGATTGTAAGGAGCAGTCAACTCCCTCTTAATCCCTGAATCACTCCAAATCTTCTTGAAGTCACCTGAGGTGAATTCTCCACCATTGTCGGATCTGAATGTTTTGATCTTCTTTTCAGTTTGATTCTCCATCAAGGTTTTGAATTCCTTAAACTTATCAAACACCTCATCTTTGTTCTTCAAGAAGTATACCCAAGTCTTCCTGGAGAAGTCATCAATAAATGAGACATAGTAAATATACCCACTTAGAGAACTGGATGACATAGGACCACATACATCTGAGTGGATGATTTCCAGGATATCCTTTGCCTTGCTTTCACTACTTGGGAAAGCCTTCTTAATGTTCTTACCTTTTGCACATCCTTTGCAAACACCTTCATGTTTGGTCTTGATTTCAGGAAGACCCTCTACAGCCTTGCTTGCAATTGGAAGTGCCCTATAGTGCATATGAGCAAGTCTCCTATGCCAAAGTTCACTTGGCTCCATGGATTCATGTACCATGGCATGTTCAGGTTTTCCCTTCAATTTATATAAAGCTCCCTCTTGCTCTCCAATCACTACTGCATCATCTATGGTCTTTCCCTTTGGCCACATTAGGACTTGGCCATCCACAAATGCAACCCTCATAGCTTTTGCATCTAATGCAGAGATGGAGAATAAGTTCTTCTTGAGCCTAGGTACATAAAGGAATTCTTTCATCTTCAAAGATTTTCCAGAATCTAGGTTGTAGGAGGCTTCACCACTTCCTTTGATTGGGTATTGATAATCATCCCCAAGTTTCACCTTATGGGGTGATTCATGTTCAGATAGGTTCACAAAAGATTCCTTAAACCCAGTCATGTGTTTGGAAGCCCCATTGCCAATTAACCAATCATTACAACCATGGGAGATAGTACCTATGAGAGCAGAGATCAAAACATACTCTTCTTCACTTGATGAGTCATCATTACTATCATCACTTTATGCCCTAGCCTTCTTCTTGGGTGGTTCATCATCCTTGGTAGCATGAGCATGAAACCTTCTTTTGATGTCCTTCTTCTTCTTGTTGAAGTTGTTGTTGTCCTTCTTGTTCTTGGGACAATTTATGGCAATATGTCCTTTCTCATTACAGGTGAAGCATATTCTCTTTCTTTGAAGTGATGTGAAGATTTCCTGGAGTGAGATGGCTCTCTCTTGGAATTCCCTTTCTTGGTGTGAGCTGTGAGAGCTTGATTTTCATTCCCCATCTTTTCTTCTCGTGCCACAAGCCTTGCTTCTTCTTGTGAGCATTCTTCCTGTAGTCTACTGAAGGAAATCAACTTCTTTCTTGCACAGATTCCTTGAATGAAGGAGTCCCATGACCTAGGTAAGCCATTAAGAGTGGTCATGACAACTTCACCATTCTCCACCATTTCATCCATTGCTTCTAGTTGTTCCTTGATCTGGGAGACCCTTGAAAAATAATATTGAATGGTTTCTCCATTCTGAAACTTTACTCCTTTCAATTGGTTCCGCAGGGTCATCTTCCGATTTATGTTCTTCCCTTCAAATAGCTTGGTCAAAGAGTCAAACATCTCTTTGGGTGTCTTTAGAGAAGACACATGGGGTATGAGATGGTCTTTGATAGAATCAACAATGATTCTCTTTGCCTTGACCAAGTTCTTCTTATGCAATACTTTAGCCTCTTCATCCTTTGGGATAGGGATGTCTTCTGTTATATATCAGTCCAACTCATTCTCTTCCAGGATTAACCCAATCCTATACTTCCAAGCTCGGAAGTTATCAGCCACTTCAAGCTTATCCTCAAGCTTGGTGTGGTGAGACATTTTAAAGAGTACTTCAAATGGAAATAGAAAATATTTAGGTCGTACCACTTGAAATGCTCAAAACTGGATCTAGTCCCGGAATAGGGTTTGTCGAAAAAACCCTAAAAATTCAAAATGTGAATTTCAACTTTCTGAAAATATAGAAAGTTGCGCCTTGATGAGCGGATCAGCCTGGTGCATTCATAATTTGAGATCAGCAAAGTTTTACCCTTCAGATTTGACTTTTTGTCCTCCCGGGTTCACTAGGGAGAGCCCTGAATTAGGGTTTGAGTTTCCTGGAGATATACCCCGCCAAAAATCTCGATCTAAAGCTCTAAACTTCAATTTTTGCAAGGAGCTTCCAGCTATGTCTTCAGATTTCAGAAATCCCTATTTTTGTGGAAACCCTAATTTTTAAGGCCAAATCTAAAAATGCTCAGAATTGAATTCTGATTGGACAGATGGATTCTCCTTGATGAGTAGAGTCAATCTACTATACTGATTTTCCAAAATATGTGGAGAGAAACAAAAAAAACAAGAAAATCAAGTTTCTGTCATTGCAAAATGTCTTCTTCTCAGGTTAGCTTTGATACCATGTTAAATTTTGAGCATTAATTCACAATACTCTAGGATCTTCACTGAGAGATTAACATACACAGTATATCAATGCATAACAATCACAATAAGCATGACAAGCATCACAAGAATCAAAAGCATGAGAGACAAGAGACACAGAGTTTCCGTGGGGAAAACCCTGAGGTGAAAAATCCCACAACTTCCTCAGAGATAGAGAGAGCAGTGGCTCAACCAAAGTACAACCAAAATACACCGAGATAGTCTCCTAGTAGCAGATGATCCTCCTCCTCACTAGTGCACCACTTTCTGAGTGAGAGAAGTGTGACTTTCTAAATGATCAAAATAGAGATCTCCTGACCTCTATTTATACTAACATGTTTGCCCAGTTACACTATGGGGCCAACTTGTTTATCTAGATACATCCACAATATAATATATATTTCAGGGCCGACCCCACACATGGTGGTCTAATAATCCATCGTCAAGTACACACACTTGCGACACTTGTCAATCCACATGACGACACTTCCTTATAGAGGAATAACACATCTCTTATAAGGGTACAATAAATATATATGAAATACATTCCTAAGTTACATATACATCAACAACAACATCTAATAGTTAATGCCCAACCAGTTTACTCTCTGGATTTACCAAGCATTGGTGGTGCCAAACCAGTCCCATATCTGGCTTTCCCTCTCCATTGCGAAGCCAACACATCCGTCTGGGTCATCAACCAATGAAAGGAAACTGCACCACGACCATTTCTAGGTCAAGGCTCTACTATGGAGCCATAAGCATCTCATGGTTTTCAATTAGTCTCGGTACTTCATCTTACTGCCGACCCAACAAAGGTTTTATGCCTTCATCAATATCACCACACCTCCACACACACATCAATTCTTCATCCGCACAAGGATGGCACTCCTTATCTTATTCAAACCAGTGGTTCCCTCTAGGAACTCTATAGGTAACTTTCTTGATTGCAGGCTAGCATGGCCCCACAATACCCACTCACACTACATAAGGATGATACCCCTTTTCTACTACACAGCTCCTCGGGCCTATCCATCCCTTCTAGTGTTATTTAGTGTGAGCGTAGAAAGGTTACCACTTCCCATACAGTCCTCTTGAGTACACTTTCTTCACTTTTCCCTTTAATGTGCAGCACTAATGTGCATATGTATAAGCTGCCAACACAAGATGGATAAGCAAGCTCATCAATATTGCTGCTCTAAAATTGTAAACATATTTCATAACATTCACTTTCCAACATTGAAACACTAGGGACGCGTCCATTCCCTTAGGGTGTAGTCAATATTGACAATCCTGTCATAACCCAACATCATAAAAGTGTGCACCCCTTTTCATTGTGAGCCATGTAGGTTTTACTCATACTCAAGCAGTCTGCCATAATGGAAATAAAATCAAAACATGCTCTGCATATTGAATCTAACAATTAGACATGCATATCCTTAGTTAGGGTCATAGAACACTTATCCATTTTATGTGTTTTCTCTCCTCATTTGTGAGGAATGGGGGCTCGCTTCTCTGAGTTGACAGTCCCTTGGTTTTCCATCCCAACTCCTTTTGATTTCGCATAACCCTCATATGTCTTACTGGCATAATCCTTACCATCTCACTCATATTGTTTACCAACCATGCAATGCAGATGGGACATTATTGAAATATCCAATGGAGTTTCACCCGAAACCCATTCCAAGATATGGGATCCTTCCCATGAAGTTTGTCTCCTGCAGACCATCACACATGGTCTTCCTACAATGTGTATTCCTATCACACTTATCAAATATCCAAACAGTCAACATCATTTAACAAGATAATTCAAATATGATTGTTCCATAACCAATCAATGACACTAATAATTAAATTCAATATGAATTTGCAATTTTGTCTACCACATAAATCGATTTGCTTAGTCACGAGGTTATCCTCATACTGTTTGTCTCTTGTAAGTGGCACCACTCTTCCCTGTATGATTTTATGCTTGCTAGCATAACATGAACATCCACTTACAACACGTCCTTCTGACACAATTCTATGCAAGTCAACGGTGATTAGCAATTATCAGCAAATTCTCAAACCTGGAATCTACAAGTCCAAATTGACAATCTGTTCTGCACATAAACTATTTTCACAGCCATGAGATCCTTCTCATGAGGTTTGGCTCTTTCATATGGTATATTCCAGCCTTCATCACGGACTTACCCGCATTGCCATGCCCAGAGCAATCTACCTGAAATCTGAAACTTCAATCAGCCAAACACTTTGTAAGTCTCTATGCATATAATATTTCAATGTTGCAACAGTCACTGAAGCATTTTTAGAATTGTAATGCTCCAGAATTCAAACACTTCCAACTGTTAACATATCAATATCACCGAACTCATTTACTTCACGTGAATCATTATCATACTAAAATTGCAAGGTAGTGTCACATCATTCATGCAATTTAAATGAAACTTTAGATACTCATTATTTCACAGTCATATGATTTATACAACTCTGCCCTTCCACAGAGTATTCCGACAGCCCATCGGCCATGACTACCTTCTTCATGCACTTACTATTCTGCGTTCATAGCAACTCATGAAATGATCCTAGAATTATCATCAATTCATTATTTCATCCATTATTTAGTTTGCAATAACAAATACACCCTCCCCATGCATTCATGCAATGCATCACAACATGTGCACTCACACTCATGCATGAACATTTACAACATTTTACTTATCCTTTAATGTGCATTCACTCAATGCAACCACAAGATTATAAATTATCCTAATGCATATCCACTCAATGCCACCTTGCATTGGTTCATGAATATTATGCATTCAAACATATTATGGCTTAACCATGACTACCTCATATAGAATGCATTACCATAATCAGGACCACCTGTCCTCACTTGCTTTGGTTATTAAACTCATAACCAACATACACATGGCATGATATATTTTTATATGACTGCAGTATAAATTTATAAACAATCTCATGGTATGAGGCCTCTTGCCTTCACCACTCCATGCTCCACCACACTATGGCAGTATGGCATTCACATGAATGTATTTCAACCCTAAATGCATACCATTTTATGATTATTAAATATGGTTCAATGGATTCTTACCCAATCCCCCTTTCAACACATATACAATCATTATAATTAAACCATTACCTGTATGGATCCCATTTACACCTTTGATGTTACCTAATCAGTTGGTCTCTTACAGAGGATTACATAATTCTTCCACCAACCTATTGATCATGGATTTGCTGCCCTAACCTTTTCTTCATAAGATTGTTGGCCACATGCAACACAACATCAACATATTTATCCATGCTTATGTTGTCTTTGGTCCTACAACCAAAACCAACACCAATAGTGATTATCAACCACAATATTTTCCATTAGTGGTTCATTGCATATGTAGAACCTTAGTACTTTTACCAATATGTAATATCATATGTCTGTAAAAACATCTGCTCATGCACTGTGCAATGTTTATTAATATGCCAGCCAATGCATATTCATGCCATCCCTCTGTTCTCTTGTATTTTAGCATTCCCATGCCATAAAGTTTCTCTATATCAATCTCATAAAATATAAATACAGTTATCAAGACAGGGGTTAGGGAATTCTTCCTTTCCAATCCCTCATCATAGCATGGAATTCCTCTTCCACATCATAGCTGGTCTGATTTCATGGCCTCTAGCAAACACACAAGGAATCATTAGATATGGTTTTATCACCAAGCATCAATTCAATACATATACTCATGCATAATATTCTAACTTGCTACTTTCTAGGCATGCAATTCTAGAAATTGCCCATATTGACAACAATTTTGTCAAAACAACCACTAGCACTTTTATGCTCTAAATATCTATGATATATGAAAACCTCATTCAAATCTGGTTATGCATCACTGTTCCTTGCTGGATAATATTTCCAATTCCTATCCACGTGCTCCATTCTGACTTCAGGTGTGGGAATTACATTACTTCAAAAATGACAATTTTCACCAAAATTCTGCACTTTTACACAGTCGCAAAATGTCCTGGAAGGCCAACTTCAGCCACCTATAGAAGCAAATCTAGAAAGATTCAAGAAAACTTTTCTACTAGGAGAAGTTATTCCATACAACAAGGAACACTTATCAATTTGCGTACATATGTTCCAATGTACCATTCATCTCCTATAAAATTCCGGGTTTGACTACTTTTCACTTTTAACATTTTCCAAAATTTCAAATTTTGGTCCAAAAATGGCTATTTCCCAAATGGTCCATTTCTGGAAAATCTTTGTCTAACATGAATTGTCTGTTTTAGTGAGAATAAGAAATGTTGAGTTCTGTAAATTTCTTGAATCCTTCATCTAAGATCACTTTCATCCACTGCAAGCTTTTCAAAATCTTCAAAAAGTGGTCCGGAATAGTGCTTTTTGGCCTTCTTACACACCTCGACTCCACATCCTTTGGAGTTTGGCACCAAATTTCCAAACTTAACACCCTGCCTACTCCATGACCGCTCCATGTCAGTTTCAGCTCAATCCGACCTTCTGTCAAGCGTCAGGACACCGATTTGTAAAAGTCATTAATTCCAATTTTATGCCAAATTGGAGCATAATGGGCTTGGAATCTTCACTGAACGTTTCATGGAATTCGTCAATGGCCTCAGAACGCCACTGAACTCATCCAATTCTGATTCTGCATGCTCTTGTTATCCAAAAATCGAGTTCTGGGCTCTCTCTCTCTCTCTCTCTCTGTATATATATATATATATATATATAAAATATATCCCTCAATCCACAGGTTCCGCAACCCACAATCCACAGGTTTTGTAATCTTGCAATCCGCATCCTGCATCCCACAATCTGCAATCTGCAATCTCGCAATCCCGCAATTCCAAAATTGTGGGTGCGGAAAGCCAAGTCGCAATTACGAAAATTTAAAAAATTCTGCAATCCCGCGATTGCGGGTGTGGAATGCCAACCTTCCAACCCGAAACATACACCTTCCCGCAATCCCGCAATTGCGGGTGCGGAATTGTGGAAATCCAAAACCCAATATTGAAAATGTTACATTTTTGCAATCCGCAACTACAGAAACACCTCCGTTCCGTCAAACTTGCAGGGCTCATATCTCCCTCGTCCCTTAACCAAATGAGACGAGTGTGGTACAGTCGAAAGCTGTTGGAAAAATCTATGCAATGGTGTGATCCTCAGCCACACCCGAGAACTCTGATCCTGACATTTTTCCAATCCAAAATGCCACCCAAACTTCCCCAATACCACATTAAAACATTCTGATCTCTACCTGTAACTCACAGCTTGGCCCAAGCATCCCCAGTGCTGCAACATGGGCTCTGATACCACTCTGTCATGTCCCTTCCCATCATTCCAAACCACAGAGGGAACATGACTGTAACATGGGTGTTGACACCAGGTCTGAGGAAACCTAAAAATTTTTGCTAAAAGGTCCTAAGAGAAGAAATCATCACAAAAAAGGTTGAATTGAAGGCTTTTATATAAAAGTATAAAAGAAAAACCCATATTTATAAAGTCCGCCAGCTAATATATGTAAGGGTTAAGCCCCAGTCAAGTTCCGTCGGCGGAGATATTATAGATCAAGATCAACGGTTAATATCAACCCCGCGTCGCCAATGTAATCGTCAACAAACGGTGGAAGGTGGTAGCGGACATAATACCACCAAGGCACGTGTCCGATATTCATTTATCCGCGCATGGATAAAGTGGTATCAGAAACCACTATAGCACCGCGCGGAACCACCCATTATGGAAATGTGGAAAGATACCTTACGTGGCAAGATGGGACCCAACACGTGGCAAACAGGGAAAGCTTGGTAGGGCCATGGTACGTGGCATCATATTTTACAATGATCGGAAGGCTGATACATAACTAAATAAAATCAACGGCCAACGTTTCATCCGCGGCCAGAAACATGCACACGGGATTGTTGGCCTTTATGAAGAAAAGGCCTTTAATTTTCAATAATTTGCCTAAGTATGAGGAAGAGCATTTGATTAACTTTTGGCCAAAATTGAAACTTTATGAGAATGAGGTTTTAATTTTATAATCTAGACTAAATTCAAGACTTTATAAAGGTGACTTTGGTGAATATGCCAAAAGATTTAATTAAAAAGGAGCGAAAAGAATATTAAGCGCCCAACAACACCAAGGGCTTGTCAAGTGACCAAGAGCCGAACCAAGGGGTCCCACATAGCCTTTCCGCATCCCTCAATAGCTCGAAATTCAAAATTATAAAGCGGTCGCGGACGAAATACCACGGGAGCATGTGGCACATTATCATTCATCCGCGTCAACGCGAGGTGGTATTATAAACCACCTTCCGCCCACGCGGAACCGCCATCCTCGAAGGTAAAGCGCCCAATAGCACGTGTTATGTGTTATTAAGAGTTGTGCGCGGTGGGGTATATAAGCACCACAAGTATTTCTTGCTCAACCAATGTGGGATATATCCCGTAGAGAAAATCAAATGGGATAAGTATAAGACGTTTTTGAGAAAATGCCTGTTTTAGTCACCATTTTCTAGAAGCTGTTTCCGCCAAACCGAGAAGAATTTTCAGAAACTGAAAGAGGTTTTTCTTCAGCACGGGCCAATATTCAAAAACCTCTCTCAGTTTTTACACAGGTGTTATGGTTTAAGAGAATCGAAGTCATCTTCACGGGGCAATTTTCCAGAATTTCAGTTTACTGTTTTAGTCATCAACTTCAAAGAGCTGGTTCTTCCAAATGAAGATGAATTTTCAGAAACTGAAAGAGGTTTTTCTTCAGCACATGCCCAGTTACAAAAACCTCTTTCAAAATGTACACATGTATCTCCATTTGAGATATACAGCCAGGTCTTTGGAGCCTATTTTTCAGCAAATTTACTTCCTGAAATAAAAAAATAAGTTGTAACTGTTTCTATTTTTAGAGTTTCAGTTAGGTTTTGAATTCAAGATTAGGTATAGGCCGTCTTTCTATATATTGATATGTAAAAAAACATGTAAGGGGTTCGATTTTCAGTAAGAAGGTTTACGAGAGGCTTTATCTCATCTTCATATTTGAGAAAATGTTGCAGAGCTAAAAGGAAGCATTTTTAACAGATTTAGAGATTCTCGTGTTGGGTTTTTTTACAGTCTGTCCTTTTTTCCCTTCTCATAATGTGAAAGTTTATTTTTCTTTGTTAAATCCTTACCATTATGTTTTTTTCTGTCATATTTGAATGAAGGTTATAGTGAATCTGGAATTCATATTGATTATGCTCCGGTTCATCCTATTTCAAATATTCACCAAATTTTCCTCTAAAGTTAATATGGATTCATCTTAATTTGATGCCCGTATTTAATGGACTGTTCATCTTTCCTTCCATTACCACCAGAAATCAAGAAACTTGACGGTAAAAAACACAGCTATCCCGCCTCTAATGAAAAACTATTTTGCTGAAAACTCTGCACATCTTTCATATTACATGATTTTGACTCCATTGCCCAACAGTATCTTTTTCTTGTTTGATCCAACCACATTATTTAAAGCTTACAAAGTTTTTACTGTTATTTTACAAATTGGCCCTTGAGTTTCATTGTCAAACTGCTGTCGTGGTGACATTGGATGGCAGATTTGCTGAGAGAGCCCTCTCTGGCTGAGGGAGGCCAACTTTCAGTCTAAAGATTGGTTTGAAATAGGTTACCTCGGGGTTTCGTTGATACAGCCCAAGGAAAATCCGAGTGCTAACAATGGGGGTGTGTGATTCTTCCCCAATACCATAAGACTGAATTTTACCATATAAATAAAAAGCATATTGAAATTACACAGTGGAAATAAACATATTTGCACACACACAAACGATAATGCATCAACATATCTATCACAAGCAGATGGTGAATCAACATAGAGAGAATCAATACCATTCTCATGCTATGCACAAACTTCATATCAACCATATTAAGATAATCATTTCATTATCATCAATAATAAACATTCAGAATAGAGCAGGGAATGAACATAATTTAAACCACGGAGAATACTTATCTTTAATATGAAACTGTCCAACAATTGGCTATGTGAGAGAAAAGTTCCACCCAACCATAGGTCTTTGTCCATCCTGTATTATTCAGCTGAGAGACCACCCTCCAAGCTGGGATGTGTATCCACTAAGGAGGAACTAGACAGGCTCACTCACAACCATGATCTCACACACACAGTCATGCTAAGCCAACGCACAGTTGAGTTTATCAAGCATGCAAGAGACAAATGAGGAGGATGATAAGCCAATGAGATCAACCATAGAGCTACAAACATCTCAAGCTAAATTCAAGCAATCCAATCCTCTGTTCAAACATTCACACATGGATTTCTCACAATTCTGTCATCAAATAACCCAATCTCGTAATTGGATTTTTGGGCTATAAAAACTGGGTTTTCCAATGGATTTAGGGGTATCTAATACTCTCAATTTCACCCCAAGGTTCATATCTATGGATCCCCCATTGGATTTTACTATCAATACCAAATTTTGGTCGTTTATGGCACTTCAAAACGTCAGTTCTTGCAAAGTTGCGATTTCTGGTTTTTCTCATTGCCGGGCATGTGTAATGGATGAAAACTGAAGCTTGGATGTTAAACAATGGAATGGGAATGAGGAAAAATGAATTCCAATGAGGTAGAGTGACTTGGTGGTCAAGAAAACAGAGCCCATACTCTGCCATATGAATTTATGGGCTACCCATGCTCCATTGAAGCCATGGACTAATTTCTTCAACAACTTTCTTACAAAGAATTAAATGTCAGCAAAGAAAGTCAAATGGGTTTTCAAGATGACATTTGGAAGCTTATGGTTCAATCCCACAACCTCCTCACTACTCCCTCGTGGATACATGTGGCCCCTTCTCATTAGTTGCTTCCATAACCATTTTTGGTATTTTATTGCATGATGTTTATTTACATCATTTTTACAATGTTCCATGGCTAAATAACACATGGGTAACATAATATCTAATACTTTCATTTTTAAATAAAATTCAAGCATCCACTAGCGGGGCCTTGGCCTTGAGCTCCACTCTAGGAAAACATACATCACATGTATACAATATTATCATTAAAAACTAATATATCCTAAGGGTCAAAATGGGGTATTACACATATGGTTGTGCATTAGACATCACCACTATGGATTTGAGATCCCATGTACCTTGCATATATCGAGATATCCTCCTAGGATTCCTATACCAAATGAGTTAACCTATTGGCCGTCTTGACGTGGAAATACACCGAGAACAACACTCGAGGAGATAGTATGCATGTGCCTCAGGTAGTCAGGTTATATAGTCAGGGGTACAATCCTAATCCTCCCTGGTTAGTGCTTTGAAAAATTAGGCCGAGTATAACTATTGGACCCTGTGGTATATTGTGATTTGCACCGCCTTGATAATCCTGTGAGGTTCCTAACCTGCGAATCCCCACTTGTCACCTAATTTTGCTTGCGGATTTAGCTTGTGTAGATATTGGATTGATTTTTTATTTTTGTAGGTTACACTTAGGAGAAATTTTGATTTGGTCATCCTGGCCGATCAACCTTTGAGAAGATCCAAAAGGATTCTTAATTTACCACTTGAATATCCCCTTAACTAGGAGGAGAAATAAGGAGTAAGAATGGATCAACCGATCACATCTGTGCCACATGAGGAAGATGCCTCTACCCTAGAGTCGGGAACGAACTACTCACCTCCCATAAACATACCTATCTTTGATTCAGCAGAACCTTTGATAGGAGACCCATCTACTTCATATGACAGATCCTTCCATCATTCGATGGAGGGACATCCTGGAACCATGGATTGGATTTTCAGTCAGCCCTAGGATGAATCCGTATCAACGAAATTTTGTCTATCCGCATCCTTTTGTGACACATCTCTAGGCCATGATGTTGTCGAGTTTGGGTCCATTCCCATGGAAGAAACCATACCTTGTCGTTGGATTCCTAACTATGATTTTTTTGCACCGATTCACGATAAGATAAACCATTTACGTTTGACTGGTGAATAACTGAGACATCTATTTCTAATGTGTCCACTTATGAACCAGGATAAACCTCCTTTTGAATGAGTACACCTCTAATTTAGGCGGCTGGTTCTATACCTACTGTGACTCCAACCATGGCACCTTCTGAAGGGAAACCTTCAACCTCCACTAACTTTGGAACACTACCTCCACCTCCCCCACCTAAAAACTTGCAGGGAGGATACAATTTTCTTGTTAGTCTACTATCAAGTGGAATTAATCCTTTTTTTATCACTCAACCCTTGGTCACAAGTAAACCTAGTATCAGTAGTTAGAATTTGGTCACTAGACACATTCCCGTTTGTGGAAAACTTTCAATTGGGGGGAAACCCCTAGTTGGTGGAACTAACCTGATTGGGGGGCATAACCCAGCTAGCAGCCATATCATGAGTGGAGGTTACACTTCTCATCTGAGTTTCAGTATGGTTGGAAGTCCTCTACCAACCATGGGACAGTCCATGTGGACACATCATACGGGAGGGGGCACATCCATTTAGACCCAACCCCCATAGGGACACATTATCCCAGGACATTATAAAACCAATATTTTACATAACTATCTAGGAAATATTCTTCCTAGATTACCTTACCTTGGAAACCCTAATACCCCATGGGGGAACCATAATGTCCCATCGATCGGACCTCCGGTCAGTGGGGAACCCCACCACCCCCACCACCTTTGCCACCACCTCCACCACCATTTGTCCCACCCCTCCCACCACCACCCTATTATGGAGGAGGAGGAACCTTGCCTTACGGCGGGGGACCTCCCCATTTTGCAGGAGGCAGACCCCCACCGTATGGTGGTGGACCTCCCAATTCTGGAGGAAGTGGACCCCCACCTTACAACGACGATCCACCCCACATTGGAGGAGGTAGACCCCTTCCTTCTGACGGAGGACCACCTTACTCCACAGTGGGAGTAACCCCACCTTCCAACGGAGGAACACCGCAATATAAAGGGGGAGGACCCCCTCCTTCTGGAGTAGGTAGACCCCCACCTTATGGTGGAGGACCACCTTACCCTGGAGGACCCCCACCTTTTCGTGGAGGACCACCTCATTCTGGTGGAGGCGTACCTCCTTCCGATCCCCCTCCTAACCTTGATGACCCACCCCCATACGGACAATTCCCTACGGGAGGACCCTACGGTCAATCCGTCCATGGTCCTACTGGAACCCCGATGCCATATCAGTATTACTACTATCCGTAGGCCAACCAACAATTACCTTTTCTAGCTACATTAGATCTTCCATATTTATCACAGTTAACCAATGATCCCATCTATCACGGTACTAATTGGTCAACTATTCCGGTGAAGTAACCCTCCTACATTCCGAAGTTTGACGACAAATCGGGCGAGGATCCCAAAAACCATGTAATGACATATCATTTATGGTGTTTGTCTAATTCCCTAATGGATGATTCCATCCGTTTACGGTTATTCTAGCAAACTCTCACCGGTCCTGCCGTTAAGTGGTATATCAAACTACCACCCCAATATTTTCATGATTTTCGATCCTTGGCCATGTCCTTTTTGATGCATTTCCAGTTACCAATCCGATACGAAACCAGTACGTATATTTTGACCTATCTCTGAAAAACCAATGCCACTCATATTTTCGATCATATTCACGAGTGGAGGCGGAGAAGACATTTGATTAAAGCTCCCATTCCGGACCAACTCCTTGCAGATTGGTTTACCAAGTCACTCTTACCCATCGTGGCCAAAGATGTCACCATGGGTGGGGCCATCACTGAAGAACAAGCTATCACACATACCCAGTATCTGGACCTAGTCTATGCTCAATATGGCACCCTATACGATATTGTCCCCGACGAGCCCCACCCTACCTCCAACCTAGCAAAACCACCCTTGGGACCTCATTCCGATGGCATTATAGGTTCTGTTCAAAACCATACTGTCGCTCAATTCAGTACTCATGTTGGTTCTATTCCATCCCCATCACAGTCTGGTAACAACACCAATCGATCACCTTGTCCCGCTTCCATTGAAGAACTGAATTCAGTTCAATCTTCTTCACCTCATAAATCCGTTGAAAAAAAAGAAGAACAAGGGGAAAACAAAAAACCTTCCAATCAGCAGGAACCAAAACAGACCAATTATGATAATACCAAACCTAAGCGGAAGGCTAAGTTCCCATGTTTACTGTGCGGTGACGACCACTCTACTAAAGAGTGCCCACATTGGGACGAGGTCCAGAAGTTATTGAAAGGGAACTTGACACCCGTAGTTCTAACTGATCCCTTCCCCATGCAACAACAACAAATGGTCGTGCAACAACCCTCTCCTACACAAGGAGAGTCATCCTCTACCACTCATGTTCTCATGATGCGTAGCAAAACCATCAACTTGAACACATGATCACATTCATATGGCTTAGTCCCACCGAAGGAACCTAACAGAAGTAATACTGAAAAAGCTTCCGCTTCTACATCGGAGATTCCTGTGGTGCAAGGTTCTCTCACCATTGAGAAACCTTCTTTTGACTTAGTAATACATCTGCCCAAGAGCACGATTCGAAAAGCAGTTTTCAATCCCAATGCTCAGGCCGCTCAGAGTTACAACATTGTAGAGGACCTAGCTTAATATCCTTGTCCTATGTCAACATTGGAAGTCTTGCAAAAATTCCCTAATCAGTGCAAGACTCTCCTCGCTTCTATTGGCATTGTGGACCTTGATTCCTTTAACACTATCATGTTCTGACTCGAGTATTTTAAACTGATACTTTCCGACCAGGTAGCATTTCAAATTGTTACCAATGTTGCTGGGAAGAGCATCCATTGTTCTGTATTAAACGAAAGAGCATCCACCTCAGTGATGTCGTTATCCTGTTGGAGATCCATTGGATTTCCCGAGTTGAACCGATCCCCTACCACGTTGAAAGCATTTAATGGTCATGGATTCCAACCACACGGGTTGTTACAAGCTTTGGCTATAGAGCTGGGGGGCAAGACCGTTTCCATGAATGTGGAAGTAGTCGTTGCCCCATTGGATTAAAACCTACTCCTTGGTCATAATTGGTTTTATGCCATGACTGCGGTTGCATCATCCGTATTCTGCATCGTGCAATTTTCCCACCAAGGGGAAATTGTCACTATCCACCAACTGGATTTATGTACACCAGACACCACTACTCATCCTGGTGACAATGTACCCCTCTTAGGTCATTCGTCCCATATATATGAGAGTGTGGGGATTGGACTCCTTAAGAACTCACTCCTTATGGGAGTCTTTCCATCACCGGACCCCCCTTCTCATGTTGCGACGATGAACATGATTTCCTCTATGATACCATCATCATCTAATTCTAATGACCAATGGCTCATGCCCCTACTTGATACGTTGGACCTAATTAGAGACGTTATGCCTCTCACACCCCCAGAAGATACCTAGGAGGCTATCCAATCGACATCAGATGACCACCCTTTAGTGGCATCCACATAATATTCTCCACCACTACAGTGGTCTTCATCCCTACTTGATTCTTTCCTCTGGACTTTCCATTCGGATGAGTCCATTATGGAGGTTATGAGTGTGGATGAACACCCCTGGGAATACCTCCACCATCTATCGTCTTTCTTGCCATCGCTTGGTTCCGTGGAGAATCATATTGAAACCTTGATTCCGTCGGATGTCATTCCATACCCACAATATCCTATCCTCACTACTAATACGGTAACCGAGGGTAACTTAGCGAATATTGAACCCACCGTACCGATCGACATCTCGGAAACACCCAGAGTCATGGAGCATATTCGGATAGGCCACAAGTGCTCTCCTGAAGAGATTACATCATATACGGCCTTATTTAAACAATTCCGCGACATATTTGCATGGATTTATGAGGAAATGCCCGGGATTGATCCTGTCATTGTTGGGTCTGTCCCAAGTGGGGCATTTTTATGTAAGTCATATTTTGGAACTGTGTGGTTGAGCGCAGTTCAGTTGAAGGATTTTTTAGTAAGTCATATTTTGGGATGTTGCGAAGTTGCGAGCAGCGCAGCGTCGGAAGAGCTGTGAAGTTCAGTGTTGCGAGGAATACAACACTGTGATGTGGCCAGTCTACGGAGATCCAACAAAGCAGAGTGTTGGATGGAAGATGGCACAAATTCCATGAGTTCGAGGCGACAGGTAAGGAGCAAAGCAAAAGAAAGTGATTGGTCTCACATGTAAAGAACCACTACCTGAACCAGTCGCACAAGACCATTAGAGGAAGAATGGCTCGGTGAAAGCGACCTGTTGGCATGCATGTGATAGGAAGGGCTGATGGCGACGTGAAGCATGCGTGGAAGATGGCCACGATGGAAGATTCGCTACCAGAAGCCAGCAAGTCCGGATTAAGCTAAAAACCGTGTCAGTTTTGTAAACCTAAGGGTTTTTTCCTTCGAATTGTAAAGACATGACCTATGGGCATGATCTATAAATAAGGAATATTTTGTATGGGAAAGGGTTGGTGTTACTCTTCATTTTTTTTTATTCTCATTATTGACTGAAGAGATCTCCATCAAGAGACAGTTTTGTAAAGGCTCTGCAAGCTGTGTGCACAGAGGCCTATTGAGAGAGAAGAGAGTTTGCAGTTGAGTGCGCAGACAAAGAACTGTTGTACCCTTCCCAAAGACTAATACAACAACAGTTCTTGTGGACGTTGCTCCCATCCTAGGGGTGAACCATGTTAATTCCTGTGTAGTGTGATTGTTCATGTTTTGCACTTGTCTGTTTGCTTACAATGGATGCCTTAATTCTCATGTATCAGATGTTATGTTAATGCTTTTATATGTATTTTCCATAGGAGAAAGATGGGAATAATATGTTAAGTATTACGTGGATGGATGAATGATGAATGCGTAGTGTCTAAGTCTGTGAAAGTATGGGTTCGTTGAATAATCCCATGTGTATGTAGAGTTCGAGTTGTGTGTAACTCTTTTGACATGCAACATAGAGAGTGCACAGTATTGTGTGTTTCATCTATTTATAGTGTGATAAGGCTAATGTCTAAGGCAGCAGATGGGTGGATAAAGTAATAAGTAAAGTCATAATACAGTTAAGTATGTAGAGGAAGCATATGAGTCAGTTGCGCTATCCCATTATTTGCATCTTGTCCGAACCGCGCAGTCTGTAGATGCGTCGGTTGTGCGAGCACCTTATTCTATAGAAGTGAGGACTGTGATGCAGTCTATCATCGCGCAGTCTTCAGTCCGCAGTGTGAGCCCTATTGCGCATTGCGCAATATCTTTCTCCGAACAACTCATCACATTGTTGTGGAAACTTGATTCCATAGTACCCCCATTGCTACACCTCTGGTGAGACCTCAGCTTGTTCGCAGGTTGTTGCTGAAAGGGATGGTGGGAAGGGGTTTTTTGGTTCCTTGAAATGGCGAAGAACCTGGGTCTACATTGGAAACCTCTAGAAAAATATATTAAGCCAACAAATGGTTCTGTTGCAGCGCTAAGAATCCATGATGAGTTGAAGTCGTGATGTGCAACGAAGAAGAAGCTTTGTTGGGTATTGACTTTTGGCATCCAAACAAGAAATAAATATGGGCTTGGTGTGACAAGATAGAGAGAGACTTTGCAAGAAAGGAAAATAGACACCCACATATCTTTGACATCCAGTGGTTGAACAAATACCTGTGGAAAGACGTTCACAAAGTTTTATGGGCTTCTTTTGGAAACGATCTACATGAGTGGTTGTCAAGGCTCGTAGAGCAAAGAAACTGTACATTGCAAGACGTATCGACCGAGTGGATGCCGGAGCTTATTGGAAGGCTCAAAGCAGTAGAAATCCCATTCACGAGAGTAGTTGACTTCTAGGTCGACAGTACACTACAAAGCTTTGTGACGCAGTTTGCTGTGGACATGCTAAAGTCCTACAGCGCAGCCGAAAGAGAGTTTTTTAAGGGGTTTAGAGGTAAGTACTTGAACAACCTCAGTTTATACATTAAAATGCTTTTGTCCAAGAAAGGAATTTTTAGAATGCAGTGAAGTTTTGTTTAAATCTGTCATGGTAGATAGTACATATAGTGGTTCTTACGAAGAAACCCATAACCTGAGAAGTGGAAAGAGATACAAGTTCGTCGCTAAGAAAAATCTGGGACCACATGGACTCCGCGTAGATACCTAGATACCATGTGAGCTTGATAATCAAACTGCACCTCTTTCAACCATGTATCAACCTATTACACCACAAAACCCACTGGTTGCACATACCGTGCCTCCCTTGTCTCAGAACCCGTCAGTTCAGAACCTGCTGTTTGTGAACACCACACAACCCGCACTGCAGAACATCAGTACTGGTAACACCGCAGCAGCAGGTGCCTAGGCTATTTCGACACAGCGTACCCCATCTCAGGCCGTACCACTTCAAAATGTCCAACCTTAGATCATTCCTCATAATATTATCTCTAGCACTACTCAGAGAACTGTGCCACCTAGAAGGAGGATGGCTGATGATATCAAACTGCTGATATTCAAAGGAATAGGTTTAGAAGACCCCAATCAACATTGGTTTCTATTTGAAGCTATATGGAGTGTAAAGCAAGTCCAAGATGATGCTGTGAAGCAAGCACATAGCGTCACCACTTTTAGAGATAGAGACTTGCATTGGTTCATGAAGTATTCCCAGGGACATAATATAACCCTGGTAGAAATAAAGGCTGCACTCTTAGCATAATTTAAGAATCCAAAATCAGAATCGCAGTGTATAACAGAGTTGAAAGATATCAAACATAAACCTAATAAGACAATCTGGGAGTTTGATCAGAAATTTAAGACACCGTTGGACCAAGTAAGCTTCGTTATAGCATTGCAATAGCACAAGGAATGGTTTATAGCCGCGTTGTTTCCCCATATCAGACAACCCTTGATGCAGCAGAAGGTGGATTCGTAGGAAGAAGCCTTGGAAATCGCGATGAAGTTGGAATATTCACCGATTGAAGAAATTAGCGCTGGGATGTCGTAGATTCAGAACCAGATGGCTACCCTGGCACTACAGCTAATGGATATAAAGAAAGGAAAGTAAGAGAGACAGGAAGTTTGGTGTACAGGATGTAAGGGAGAAGGACACACTAAGGATCACTGTCCTTTATTCCAAGACTTCCTTAAGATGGGTGGACCAAACCCATTAAATATGATCCAAGGGCCATGGTGTGAAATTTGTAGAACTAGAGGACACTAACCAGAAGATTGCCACCTGATACAAAAATACGTACGAACACCTAAAAACCTATATTGTAATTTTTGTAAGTCAGTTGGGCATGATGAGTCCAATTGCCGGGCATATGAGCTCATGTTAGAAAGAAAGAAAGATATTGAGCATATGTATGGAGGAATGTACAGAGTCCAATAAGAGACTCCGCAAAAACAGGATAATGTCCACAATGATCAGGGAGCATACAGAGGACGCGGAGGATACCGTGGGAGAGGAAGGAATAACGGACCGACGCAAGGAGCTGAGGTCAAGTCATTTGTTATAACTGTGGCCAGGTAGGCCATGTATCTAGAGACTGTACTAACCCATGCAGTATGTGTAATTTTTGTAAATCATTCAATCATGTTATTGAAGACTTCCCAGTGTTAGAGGTCAAAATGTAGAAAAGGAAGCAGCTAGATGCGCTGAACCCAAACATTCAGTTGATTGCAGCAGAGAGGAGGTCTGCGGATCCTAGTATCAACATAGTGACATGAAGTGGCGGTACGACAGGGAGAGATAGATGAGAAGAAGCTTCAACTTCAGGGGATTTTAACACTAAGTTGACTCCTATTGAAACAATATGGATAAGAAAAGCTACCGGGAAAGCACCTGCTTTCAACTTGGAGAAAAACAGAGAAGTCTTTGAAGAAGCACGGGATATTTTAAAAGAATCAGCACCTAAATCACCAAGAATCCCACTGCGTAGTGAAATACCGCATACAGAAGATATGGCAGCTGCTTATGATAGAATGAGCATCACAGTAGAGAAAGGAACCTCTGTTGCGCAGTTCCTCAAGAGCTGCATGAAGTTGTTGAAGAGTCCAAACGCTATAGCAGAGTTGCAGAAGTTGTTAGATCAGTATGAACCGCGCAACGAAAGTTAAACTACTGATAGCGTAGTGCACCACATCAAGAAACACAAGAGAACAGGCAGAGAAATGAGACTCAGTGCACATATAGGAGATTATGAAATGGATGAGATCATTCTTGATCTAGGATCAAAAGTAAATGTCTTAACTAAACAGACATGGAAGTAGATGGGGAGACCAAATCTGTAATGGTCACCCATCCAGTTGAGAATGGCAAATCAGGAAAAAGTCATACGTTTTGGGAGACTCGCCAATGTTGTTGTTGACATTGATGGAGTGCAAAGTCACATAGATTTCAAGGTTATCAAGATAGTGGATGAGAGTCATCCTTTTCCTGCTCTATTGGGGATAGATTGGGCTATGGATAACCTCGCTATGATAAACTTGAAGATGAAAAATATGATATTCGAAGGAAATCATCTTAGGTTCATTACACCATTGGACCCTTCAGATAGAGACAGATACAGTGAGCCGATTCAGGAAGAATCTAGGGCTCAAGATTTGGACTGACTTTACAAGATGACTGCGAACCAGGAAGATTAAATTAATCCTATGTTGAATGGAACACTCAGCTGGAGATGTGACAGTTCTTGCATCTCAGACTGAGATGTAGGATTGGAAAACTTTCAAAGTCGTATGCATGAAGTATCAACAAGGATGTGCGCACAGATTACAAAGTCACTGCACTGGATTGGAAAGGAGGTAAGCCCAATCCCCACCTATGATGGTTTATCTAATGTTTATTCGTTTATCAAAGAATATACTGTAGCAATTGAAGATGAGCATCACTTACCAACACTAGATATGGCACTACACGAGACACCTTCTAGATGGTGGCCTGCGCATAAGCAGACATTGACCACATGGGATCAGTGTAGAATCAAGATGCAGATTAGGTTTGCTGATAAGGTTACACTACCCTTTGATAAATACAATGGACAGATAGATCCAACAGAGCATATTGATGTTTGTTAACAAGCATGGGAGGAGAGACCACAAACATAGTGGGTGCATCTATTTTTGCACATGTTGGAGCAAGAAATTCCAAAGAGATGGTACCTAGATATGGAGTTGCACAGAGAAACTACAGATTGGATCACCTTGACTGTGAACTTCCAGAAGAGCTCCATTTTTGAAGAAAAGAGTCCTACCATAAATGACGCCTTGCAGATTATTAAGGAAAGAATATTCCGACCGGAATGTCCACATAAAAACATGACATTGGAGGAGTTCTTTGGAACTGTCAGCATACCTGCAATCCTACAAACAGAATGGAAGGAACAGGTAGAACATGCCATGGAATGTTATAACATAGATGAAGAGGCTGAAGAAAAAGAAGAGAACGATGAGGAGGATCTGCGCAACATAAACATACCCGTGTCAGAAATAGTGCGCGATGTAGAGGGACCTCCGCTGGAAATTCCAGACATGAGTGGACCTATGAAAATGTAGAAAGTGAACATTGGCAGCAGTGAAGAGACAAAGTTTTCAAGTATTGGAGACTACTGGGATGATCAGACTGTCGCGGAGATCATAGACCTGTTACATGAGTATCAAGATTTATTCTCGAGAAGGTTTATAGAGATGAAGGGAATTTTAGAAGACTTAGGGGTTATGAAGATACCTCTTAAGGCAGGTGCGAATCCTTTTAAGCATAGGCCTTATAGACTAAACCTACGATACAAAGAACGAGTCAGGGAAGAACTTGATAAAATGCTCGATGCAGGGATCATTGAGCCAGTCGAAGAGTCTGAGTGGATAATCCCTCTGGTTTTCCAGGATAAGAAAGAAAAAGGTGAGATCAAGATTTGTGTGGATCTCATAAAGTTGAACAATGCTTCAATGCATGACCCATTTCCTACTCCTTTCACTAATGAGGTGCTTGATAACATCGGAGGAAATGAGGCCTATTCCTTTACCGATGGCTTTTCGGGATATTATTAAATAAGAATGGATCCCGCAGATAGACATAAGACCACTTTTTCCACCGAATGGGGGTCGTTCCAGTATAGAGTAATGCCGTTTGGTATGAAGAACGTGCCTACCATCTTTTCCATAGTTGTGGTCACAGCATTCAAGGATTTCATGCATAAGTTTTTAGAAGCTTATTTTGACGATTGGACAATATTCGGGTTGCTGAAGGACCATTGCGCAAATCTAAGATTGATGCTGGAAAAATGCAGACAACATCAAATATCATTAAACCTGAAGAAGTGTATCTTTTGTGTACCTTATGGAATTTTGTTGGGACACATCGTGTGCAAGCAGGCTTGATGATTGACCCTACGAAGATCACAGTTATTGTAAACTTGCCAACATCGAACTCAGTCAAGTAGCTGCGCACTACATTGGGGCATACCAGTTACTACAGGAAATTTATAAAGGGTTATGCGCAGATAACCGCAACCTTGGAGAAGCTACTAAAGAAAGATGTTTTGTTCATCTGGAACAAAGAGTGTGAACAAGGATTTGACACCTTGAAAGAGAAAATGGTCACTGCGCCAATTCTAGTCTTTCCAGACTGGGAGAAGCCATTTCATGTCCATGTCGATGCTTCATGTATAGCAGTGGGAGTTGTCTTAGCACAACCAGGAGAGGGAGGTATTGACCATCCCATCGCATTTTCGAGCAAGAAGCTCTCATCTGCAGAGAAGAATTATACCACCACTAAGAGATAAGGCCTAGCTATGGTCTATGCCTTGCAAAAGTTCAGGCACTATTTTCTTGGTGCGCACTTCTCTATGTTCACTGACCATTCTTCTTTGAAATACCTGCCTGGTCAGTAAGCTAGTGTTAGGGGGGTGATTCTGTAGATGGTTATTACTCTTTCAGGAGTATGTATTTGAAATAGTCGTTAAGCCAGGAAGATTGAACTTAGGACCTGATCATCTGTCAAGGATCGATTCAGGAGAAGAGCCTACGAACCTTGAAGACAATATGTGTGATGCGCAATTGTTTTCTATCCATATAGGTGATGAATATTATAAAGACATCATAGAATTTTTGACTACTGGGTTAGCACCAATAGAGTTTACTATGCAGCAGAAGAAGCAGCTGGGTAGTAAGAGCAATAGACTTCACCATAATTGCTAGACAACTATATAAATTGGGACCGGATGAAGTGTTGTGCAGGTGTGTGTTAGAGCACGAGAAACCATTCATACTAGATGATGCACATTTAGGAACAACAGGACGTCACTACACAAGAAGAGCCACTATTGTTCGGGAAATATACCCTATAGCGAGGAGATGGACACTACCAAGTTAAGGGGGTGACAGGTAAATGCATTAATCATATTACATAGGCTTCTACAAAAGGAAAGAGATCAAGATCATAGAGGGTGTACCTTGTTAACGAAGTTCGATCCTAGCTTTCACTTGCTCTGATTGATCCTCCACTTGATCTTCCGTTCGACAAACCTGCAATACAAAGATACCTTCCTCACCGTATCTTGGCTGATATAACAATGATGAAATTGAAGCACAATTTAGACATAAAATACAATCAAGCATTAATCCAAACAAACATGTAATCCATTAGACATTTGATTGGGACAGGAAGGGCATTTCAACCCTTATTGTCAAAAGCAAATAAGCAGTACAATGATACCTGACCATTCAGAGTGCTGGTGCAACCGGATCCTGAGTTCCTGCTCTTCACACTAACTTTGGAATTCCTCCAGTGCAACAACCCTTAATACATAGTTTCTAGGTCCCTCTCTCATGCATCTCCCTTGTATTTATAGGAACCGGTAGGCAGTTCAAATTGAGAGGTAGTTCGAATGGGAGGTTGGGGAAGTTGTAAAACCAACTTCAACTAATCCCATTCCGTAAATTTAATATATTTTTAATCACTTTTTGAGAAAAAACGCTGCTTTTATGAGGCAAAGTAGGGTTTTTCTAATGAAAAACGCCCCTTTTATGAAGCAAAGTAGGGTTTTTCCAGGGAAAAAGCTACTTTTATGAAGCATAATAGGGTTTTTGAAGGGAAAAATGCTACTATTGGCTTATAGACTAGTGTTTTTGCTCAAAATATGGGAAAAAGGTGGATTATGTCAGCTGAATGAAGGTAATTCTAGGCCATTCATCATCTAGGGTCAAAATGCTCTTCCATCCCTTTTGTCGTTTTGTGTGATCATCAGCTAAGGGAGATCATAGATGGAGAAGTGCAATTTTGACCTATAACAGATGCCCCCTAATGTGTGAGGTCAGAGGGAAGCGATGGCCGAAATACATTATAATTCCAAGTCAACGGAGGAGCGAGAAACCACAGAACCAAGTCACAGAAACACCTGAAACAAAGTTCAAGGTCAGCGAGCAATTACAATCTTAACATCATATAGATGTGTAGTGTGATACAACATGATCTCCGATACATAACTAGGAGATGTATATAAAACATGGCCATTGAAATACAAGCATGGATCCATGTCAGAAAGAGAGATCATAGCCATAACAACAAACTGGATCTATGTCTCATGGAGAGCCAAAGTGAGTGAGGCTCAGTCTTGTGCAACTTGGGTGATAACATAATGAGGTGATGCTATCAACAACCCAAGGTCTTCATCCAAACAACCCAAGGTACAAACCCTAACCATGTGAATAAATGAGTTGAAAGTCGAACATGGGGGTATCGTTTTATTACCAGTCATTGATGTATACCGTTAACAAACGCGAGGGCTTCCACCGATAATGATAATGGGGCCCAAGGTACCTAGTACGATCCAACAAGTGTGAATAAGTGGAATTGAAGTTGAACACTTGGGGAATCCGTAGAATAAGAGACATTGATGTATTCTCACTATTCAATGACAAGGAAGATCGCCACTGGTGACTGCAATCTCCAAGGTACTAACTGAAAATCTAAATTTCATTCCCAGAGCAAAATGAGTTGATGTCGATGGGAAGAAGTCCGCTGGAAGGGAGGCCTTAAGGCATCCTCCATCATCCAACATGAGGGACACTCAAATGGTATGAGCTGATGCAGAGTAGGACATGTAACACGACTGAAACTAGGATGGCCAACACATGAGGTCAAGGTAAACTGCAGAATGGCCGACACAGGTTGTATCCTTGAACAATGAGCACGACACAAAGTGACTGAGGCAGTTTTCGACATGATGGGGAAAATGATAAGCCTGTAATGTAGGAGACATTAGCAAACCCTCCATATAGTTGGAAGAATAACCAATTAGGGGAGTAAACAACTTGGAGATTAGGTTCACCCTAAGGTCAAAAACTAAACCCAACTAACATGATAGACTCAAGTAGGTGCTGTGTTCAAGGACTTGACTGACTAAACTGCCTTTGAACCGGTAAAATGTGATATACCCTTCTTATTCCTTATTCTTTTTAGATAAAAGAATACCTTTCTTGTTGTTTTAATGAGTCCAAGAAAGAATGAAAACTCAATAGATCCAACCATGTGAAGAGTTTAACAAGACCATGGGAGGAAGACTCAGTACCTTCTTCATTGTTTATCGAGTTCGAAGAAGAGATAGAATAATAATCTATAATACTGATCTCTGGATTTTAATATCAAGTCGAGATCTGTTCTTGCTCGCCGGTGTTTTCAATTTTAAGGAGTCTGAAAAACTTAAACAATAACTCCATTCACCTACTCATGGATTTTAATATCTAGCCCAGGTAAGTTAATGCTCGCCGGTTTTTTCTTGTTTATAGAGTCTGAAAAACTTAAACAATCCTCTATTCACCGTCTCGTGGATTTCACATCAAGCCCGAGTAGGTGAGTGCTTGCTTGGTGTTTTCATATTTAGAGAGCTTGAAAACCCTAAAGAATGGCTCCAAAAGTTTCTTTTTCGTAAAATTAGTCTCCTCCCCCGAAAAAGTATAAAACAATGGAAGAAGAACTCTTCTAGCGTATACAAGAGTATACCTAGAGTATACCTATAATTCAGGGGAGAAACTACCAACTTCAGGTATGAAAGATAGACATACAAATGTTCTACAAGTACAACTAGTAAGCAAAGAGATTAGGGTTAGAAAGATGTGCACCTTATTCAGAAGGTCGATCCAAGCCTCTCTCTTCCTTGCTCTTCAATGCTATTTAGTGTCGCAATGCCCACACCTGCAAAACAACTTCATACCTTTCTCAAATACATTTGACTACATATATAAGATTGATATTCATAATAGAAGAAGACATCAAACTATGAACAAACTATACTCAAATCTAAGACACACATAAGTAAGTCATATTTGGAAAGGGAAGAACATCTGATCTTTATTAATGAATGAAGCAAGTACATAAAATTATACCTTCCTTCAAGCTTGGCACTTCACGAAACCTAGATTCAAGGTCTCCTGCTTCTGTTCTCCAAGGATCCCAACCTCTAATCAGTTGTGCTAGCGTTTATCAGAAACTGAGGCACAAGAGAGGGGGATGAGGGTCTCCATTCCTCCAGCATAACATTGTAATGGGCTTGGTCCCTTCTCATGGCCCTTCTACCTTCCTTATATAGTCAATGAAGGAGAGGAAAAGTAGTTATAACTGATCAGGAAGTTCCCAAACTAACTCAATTTCAACCAAAATTCAAGATTTTGACTGCTTCAGGAAAAAAATCTACTTTTATGAAGCAGAGTAGTATTTTTCAAGGAAAAAACGCTACTTTTATGAATTGGAGTATAGTTTTTCAAGGGAAAAATGCTACTCTTGCATAGAAAACCAGCGTTTTGTGAAACAATGGCCAAAAATAGGGTTTTCTGATGATTTTGAGGAGGTGGTTTGGTCGGGAAAAGTGATCCTAAGGGTTATAACCATCAAATGGGCCAAGAGTGAGGTAATTTCAACCATATTCAATGTCCCTAATGACCCTTCAATCCACAAGTGTCCCGTTGTGTGACTAAACTTGATCTCAAGAAGTGTCGTCACGGACGACGAAGTGTCATTTTAAGCTATAACAGATGCCCCCTAATGTATGAGGTCAGAGGGAGTGAGGGAAACGATGGCTGAAATACATTATAAATAATAAAGAGTTGAATCATGGAAGTGGAGAAACCGGAGAAACCAAGAATCATAGGCTCAAATGAAGTACCTGAGAGCAAAGGCAATGTGAGACAAACTCATCCTTTGGGTAACTATCCATGTTCAAATAGTGGAACATGACCTCCAAGAGGATACAATAATGATCCAAATATTGATGCATATATCATGGCCACTAGAATACAAGCGTGGATCCATGAGTAAAATAAGTGTAAACTTAGCCACATAAATACAAGGTGGATCTATGTCAAAACTGGAGAACATAGCCATAGAGAACAAGCTGGATCTATGTCTCATTAAGAGCCAAAAAAGAGTGTGGCTCAGTCTTGCGCAACTTGGGTGATAACATAAATAAGGTGATGCTATCGAGGATCCCAAGGTCTTCATCCAAAAACAACCCAAGGTACAAACCTATCCATGTGAATAAATGAGTTGATGTCAAACATGGGAGGTATCGTTTGATTACTGGTCATTGATGTATAGCGTTAACAAACGCGAGAGTGTCCACCAATAATGAAAATGGAACCCAAGGTACCTAGTACATTCAAGCAAGTGCGAATAAATGGTCTTGCCGTCGAACACTTGAAGAATCTATCAGATAGGAGACATTGATGTATTCCCATCTATCCAATAGCGAGGGAAATTGCCACTAATGACTGCAATCCCCAAGGTACTAACCGACACTTTAAAATTCATTCCCAGAGCACAATGAGCTGAAGTCGATGGGAAGATGTCCATTGGAAGGGAGGCCTTAAGGCATCCTCCATCATGCAACATGAGGGACACTCAACAGGTATGAGTTGATTTGGAGTAGGACTGAACACATGATGAAACATACTGACACGAAGGAATGGCTAACACATGTGGTCAAGGAAACTGCAGAATGGTCGACACAGGTTATATCCTTGAACAGTGAGCATGACACAAGAGTGACTTAGGCCGCTTTTGACATAAAGAGACGATGATGCAAATATGCAATGTAGGAGACATTAACAGATTCTCCATATGATTGGAAGACTAACCAAATGGAGGAGTAAGAACTCTGAGATCAGGTTTATCCTAAGGTCAATACTAGAACCCAACTTGTTTGATAGACTCAAAACAGGTGCTTTGTTCAAGGAGGTAGTTGACTTGCTGCCATCATATTGAAAGATATTTTAACATTCGTCCCTTCCCTTAACGTTTTCATTTTTTAATGAGCTTGACAAAGAACTAAATCATGCTTGACGGTATTTTCATATTTAAGGAGTCTGAAAAACCTAGAAGAAAACTCCATACACCCATCCATGGATTTTATATCGAGTCCGGATTGGTCTGTGCTCGACGGTATTTTCTTGCTTATAGAGTTGAAAAACTTAAATGGTCCTCTATCAACAATCTCGTGGATTTCACATCGAGCCCGAGTAGGTGAATGCTCGCTTGGTGTTTTCACATTTCGAGAGTCTGAAAACCCTAAAGACGACTCCAAAGGTTCTTTTTTCGTAAAGTTAGTCTCCTTGAAAAAGTGTAAAATAATGGAAGAAGAACTCTTTTAGCACATACCATAGTATACCTTTTCCATAAATTATCCACCAAGGCCCGGAAAAGGGGTAATTCTATACCTAAGTGGATGTTAGTTCAGTTATTTTAATGAGCCCGAAAAGACAACTATGCTCGGCAAAATTTTCCTATTTAAGGAGTCTTAAAAGGGCTTAAAAGAACTCCATAAGGATCTTTTCTATAAAGGTTTAACGAGCCCGAAAAAAGTAAAATCGTGACCTCCTTACTGTTTTTAACGAGCTCAAAGGAGATACAGAAAAATGCTCATAACTTCCTTACTGTTTTTAACGAGCTCGAAGTGAAGATGAAAGAAACGCTTGTAGCCTACTGTTTTTAATGAGCTCGAAGTGAGGTTGAAAGAAATGTTGGGCCTGGCTCAACAGGGCCATTTTTTATAACATTTTTGAGGCTAGATGGAGCTGAGCTGAGCGCAGCTCAGAAAATAAGTAAATTTTGGCTAAGTATTGGGAGTACTGCGAAGCTGTGCACAGTACCGATTTTTGAAGGATGTTACGAAGATCAGCACTGCGCAGGTTCAGTGCTGCGAAGGTAGTAGGCCACGTGTAGCCAGTAAAGCTGTGTACTGGACGGAGGATGGCCAGATATAGTGGATAGACTAGCGGTGGTCTACTTTTGGTAAGACTGCTGGAAAGATGCTGAGTTGAGGGCATAAGCAGATCAGGAAGGTGGCCAACTGTACGAGTCCGTTAAGCAGAGGACGGGTTGGGAAAGTGATAGTTTGGCATGCAACAGGGTACGTGATTGTTAAGAGGAAAATGGTGGACGGACAATGACTAGAGCTGAGCCAGTTATACGCGGCTGTTAGAGGACGGACGGCCTGCAGGGAAAGTGACTGGGAGCTGAGCCAGTTGCATGAGTCCGTTAGTGGAAGGGCAGCTCGAAGTGGATGACTTGTTGGTGTGCGCACAACAGGAAGGCTAAAAGCGACGGATATAAGGTGTGGAGGACTGCCATGATAGCAGAATTGCTACCAGAATCCTGCATGACGGTTTAGAGGGACTGTAGTGGTTTGGAAACCGTAAAGGTTTCAGTATTCAATGTTGTAAATACACGACCTTCGGGCGTGATCTATATTAAGAAGACAATTTTGTATAGGAAGGGTTGGTCAATTGCTCCAGACGAGATAGGATAGTCTCTATGACCATATTGTATTGTAATATCTTGAGAGCCAAGAAAACATTGTAAAGGCTCTGCAGACGAGTGCGCAGAGACCTATCTGAGAAAGAAGAGAGCCGCCGCTGAGTGCGCGGCTAAGAATTGTGAACCCTTCCTTAAAAGAAATATCAAACATAGTTCTTGTGGACGTAGCTTCCCATTCGGGGGAGTGAAACACATTAAATAGTGTGTTGAGTGACTGAATGTTTATATGTGTGTTTATATTTATCTGTTTCTATAGTTGGATGTCTGAATATTGGCTTGCAGTCTGTTATGAGAAGGATTTTATATGCATTCTCCATTAAGAGAGTATGGAATGATATGTTAGGTCTGCATGAATGGATGTATGGTTAATATTAGCTTTGCTTCTAGGAATAGTGAATCTATCGTCTTCTTGAGCATGGGGAGAGTTGTTTACGTGTTTGAATGGATGCAATCGATGAATGTATAACAGTTATTTTGCACCTGAGGGTTATGCTTAAAATAGTAACATTCTAAGTGTGTGTTATGAGCATTAAGTAGTAAGTTAGTTAAGTGTATGACTGAGTGGATAAGTGGTATTCAACTCACTGCCTTAAGCATTTTGCACTTAGTCCGAGTGTAGGAAGTCAAGTGGTAGTGTTCATAGTGTAGTGTTAAATCTCGCAGTAAGGAAGAAGGTAGTGGTGCAGATTGCGGTATTGACCATCACCGCGCAGTCCGACCTTCGCTACACATAGCCGGTGCGCTGTCGGGAACTTCGTCACAGTCATCAACGCATCACTCACTGTGGACATCTGAGTTCACAGTTCCCCATTAGAAACACCTCGGGTGAGACCTCAGCCTGCTCGCAGGCTGTTGCCGAAAGGGCTGTTGCGAAGGGGTTTTGTTGGTTTAAGGTAACCGTGCAGAACCTGTGTCTTCATAAAAGCTTTGGTCAACATTGAATAGCCAACAAATGGTTCCATTGCCATGCTAGAATCCGTGATGAGTTCCAGTCATGATGAGTGACAAAGAGTTTGAGTTCCCGAAAAGTTCATTGAACTGGCATCCTGAGAAGACAGAAATCTAGGCTTGGTGGGATAAGACCATAAGAGACTTTAAAAGACAAGAGAACAGACATTCACGTCTAAGTGATACACAGTGGTCGGATAGATATCTGTTGGACGACATTCACGAGATTTTCTGGGCTACATTTCCTAACGATCTACATGCGTGGATCTCGCGGCTCGCAGAAAAGAAAACCTGTTTTCAAGGAGGCGTTCCTACAGAGTGGAATCCTGAGCTCATATCACAACTCAAAGCAATAGACAGTGCATTGACGCGCGCAATGGAATTTTGTGTTGATCATATGCTAGAAGGCTTTGTCACAGAGTTTGATGTGGATATGCTCAAATCCTACAGCCAAGCAGAGGCACACTTTTTCGGAGGTTTCCAAGGTAAATTCCTGAACAATCTCAGTCTATACATTAAAGATGTTGTTAGTTGAGAAAGGCATTTTAAGAATGCATTAATCTTTTCAAGTTGTCATTGTAAATAGAATTTATAGCGATTCCGACAAAGATACTCACAACTTAAGAAGTGGGAAAAGATACAAGTTCAATAAGAATCCTGGAGGCTCTAGAATCCATGTAGATACTGAGATTCCTTATGATATTGAAAATGAAGCCACACCCCCATTTACCCCTCAAAATACTCCACTTGCAGAGCCAATCCCGCCGAATACACAGCCTAGTACGTCTACCCCTATACGCCCATTTGTTTTCACTGCGCAGAGTCCTTTACGAAACCCTAGCACCCCTCAGGGCACACCTCAAGGTGCCCCTTCGAGTGTTACACCTCCCCCTAGAGCCATGGCCCATACGGATATGAAGCTGCCTATATTCAAAGGGACGGGTCTAGAAGATCCTGGTCAGCACTGGTTATTACCACATTTAGAGATAGAGCACTGCACTGGTTCATGAAGTATTCTACCACATAGCCCAGAACCCTGGCAGAGATTAAAGCTGTGTTGATAGCAGAGTTCAAGAAAACAAAGTATGAATCTCAGTGTATAACTGAGCTGAAGGAAATCAAGCAGAGACCAACTGAATCGGTCTGGGAGTTTGATGAGAATTTCAATACCCTATTAGACCAAGTAAGCTTTGTTATAGCTCTGAATAAGCACAAGGAATGGTTCATTGATGCGCTGTTACCACACATTAGATTAACATTGATGCAATAGAAGGTTGCATCGTAGGCAGAGGCCTTGGAGATCGCGATGAAGTTGGAGGTTTCATCAATCGGTGAGTCTAGTTCTGGGATGACACAGATTCAGAACCAGCTTACCACCCTGACACTGGAGCTGTAGAGCATGAAGAATAGAAAAGAGCAACGATATGAACCTCATCACGAGATATGGTGCACGAGTTGCAAAGGAGAAGGGCATGACCACGAACATTGTCCCCTATACCGCAACTATCTTGGCAGTGGTGTGCCTGACCCCATCAATCAGAACGAGGCACCCTGGTGTGAGATCTGTAGAACTACTGGTCATAGACCTGAAGATTGTTACCTAATACAGAAATATGTGAAGACGCCTAAGAATCTATATTGTAATTTCTATAAATTAGTTGAACATGATGAATCCAACTACCGCGCCTATGAACTAATGAATGAAAGAAATCGCAACATGGATTCAATGAGAGGCGCTGGCTTGTACAAAGTGCAAGAAGATAACCAACCAAAGCAAGAAAACATGCATTATGATCAATCTGTCTATAGAGGCCATTGTGGTGGATACCGCGGTAGAGGAAAAAATACCAGCCCGGCATAAGGAAGAGGCCGCGACGGGGTCATCTGCTATAACTGTGGCCAACCAGGTCACGTATCCAGAGACTATGTAAACCCCTGCACCACCTGTAATTATTTTAAATCATTTGAGCATGTTATAGAAGATTTCCCGGTACTAGAGGTAGAGATACAGAAAAGAAGAAGGACAGACGCGCCAACCCCAAACATCCAATGGATCATAGTAGAGAATAGACTTGCAGATCCTAGCATTAAAGTAGTCACACACAGTGGCGTCGAGACAGGCCGTGATAGGGGAGCAGAGGCTTCCACTTCAGGAGAGGCTCATGCGAAGCAGGGCCCTCTTGAAACAATATGGGTAAGAAAATATCCAGGAAATATGCCTGCTCTGGATCTGAAGAAGAACAAAGAAGCTTTTGTTGACGCGCGGGATACCTTCAGAGAACCAACACCTAAATCACCAAGGATCCCGCTGTGCACTGAAGTACCATGTGTAGAAGACACACCTGCTGCGTATGACAAGACAAGACACACAGCGTATGTTAGCACCTTTGTTGCACAGTTCCTAAGAAGCTGCTGAAAAATGAAAATGCGATAGCAGAGCTGGAGAAGCTCATAAATTTATACAAACCACAAACAGAAGCAGAAACTTCTAATGGCGCACTACATCATATAAATAAATAGAAGATGTCGGGCTGAGAGATGAGGCTCACTACGCAAATAGGAGACTTTGAGATGGATGAAGTTATCCTTGATCTGGGATTAGAAGTAAATGTCTTGACCAAGCAGACATAGTAGCAAATGGGTAGACCAAAGCTATCGTGGTCGCCAATCCAGCTGAGAATGGCCAACCAAGAAAAGGTTATACCATTTGGCCGCTTAGCCAATGTTTTGGTTGATATTGACGGAGTACAAAGCCATGTGGACTTTGAAGTCGTCGAGATTGTTGATGATAGCCAGCCCTTTCCTGCACTGTTAGGAATTGACTAGGCTATTGACAATTTGGCCATTATAAATTTGAAAACAAAGAAGATGATATTCGAAGGCAAGCATCTGTGGGTTATCGCACCATTGGATCCTACAGACGGGGACAGATATAGCGAGCCGATTCAGGAGGAATCTAAGGCCCAAGACTTGGATTGGATATACCAGATTACTACGAACCAGGAGGATTACATTAATCCTACTGCGGACGGTGCACTCAGCTGGAGATGCGATAGATCCTGCATTTCTGACTTGGACGCTGGACTGGAAAACTGGCAGAATCACATGCACGAAGTGTCATCTAGAAGGTGCGCGCAGGTCACGAAATCACTGCACTAGATTGGAAAGGAGGTAAGCCCGATCCCTACATTTGATGGTTCTGCTAACGTTTATACTTTTATTCAAGACTATACTATAGTAGTTCCAGAAGAGCACAGGTTTCCAGCATTGGATATGGCGCTGCGTGGCATACCCGCCAGATGGTTGGCTTCGCACAAATAGATATTGATCACTTGGGATCAATGCAGAACAAAGATGCAGATTTAGTTCACAGAAAGGGTTACCTTACCCTTTGAGAAGTTCAACGGGTAGACAGATCCTAGTTAGCATTTGGAAGTCTATTCAAGAGCATGGGAAGAAAGGCCACCTGAAGAGTGGGTGCACTTGTTCGTGCATACTTTGGAAGAGGATATTTCGAAGAAATGGTATCTAGACCTGGAGTTATGCAGGGAGACCTCATATTGGGATACATTAATTGCGAACTTCCAGAGAGATTTCAGCTTCGGGGATGAGAACTCTTTGATACATGAGGCACTGCAGATAATCAAGGAATGAGTATTCAGAGTAGATTATCCTCACGAAGACATGTCATGGGAAGAATTCTTCGGCATAGATGACAGTCCTGCGAACATACACTCAGAATGGAAAGAACATGAAGAACATCCGATAGAGTTCTATAATCTAGTTGAAGATTAAGAGCATGGAAGAGAAGAAGATGAAGATGATCCGCGCAATATCAATATACTAGAGTCAGAAGGTGTGCGTGATATAGAAGGACCGCCATTGGAAATCCCAGACATGAGTGGACCGGTTAAGACACAGAAGGTGAACATCGGCACAAGTGAAGAGCCGAAGTTCACATCTATCGGAGACTACTGGGATGATTAGACTGTTGCAAAGATTGTAGACACTTTGCATGAATATCAGGAGCTATTTCCGACCAAGTTTACAAAGATAAAAGGAATATTGGGTCACTTAGGAGTCATGAAAATCCCTTTGAAGCTAGGCGCTAAGCCTATGAAGCAGCAACCGTATAGACTGAATCCACGGTATAAAGAGAGAGTCTGCGCAGAGTTGAACAAAAGGTTAGAGGCAGGAATCATTGCACCTGTCGAGGAATCTTAATGGATCATTCCTATGGTTGTCCAGGACAAGAAGACGAAGGGCGAAATCAGGATTTGTGTCGATCTCAAAAAACTTAATGATGCCTCTATGCATGACCCATTCCCTACTCCATTTATAGATGAGGTACTTGACAATGTTGGAGGGAATGAGGCCTATTCCTTTATTGATGGGTTCTCTGGTTATCATTAGATTAGGATTGATCCTGCAGACAGGAATAAGACGACATTTTCTACAGAATGGGGGTCATTCCAGTATACAGTCATGTCGTTTGGTCTGAAGAACGTGCCTACCATCTTCTCCAAGGTTTTCGTCGCGGTGTTCAAAGATTTCATGCATACGTTTCTGGAAGCATATTTTGATGACTGGACTGTCTTTGGATTGCTAAAGAACCATTGCACAAACCTTAGGATGATGCTTGACAAGTGCCTCCAACATCAAATATCATTGAATTTAAAGAAGTGCATCTTCTGTGTGACCTATGGAATTTTACTGGGACATATTGTTTGCAAACAAGGATTGATGGTGGACCCTGCGAAGATTGCCATCATTGTAAATTTTCCTACACTAACTTCAGTTAAAATGCCCCGCTCTACCTTGGGCTATACATGCTATTACAGGAAGTTCATTAAAGGTTACTTGCAGATCACCACAGCAATGGAGAAGCTGCTGAAGAAGGACGTGCCGTTCATTTGGAATGAGGAATGCGAACAGGGTTTTGACACCTAGCTTAAAGAAAAGATGGTTACCGTGCCAATCATAGTCTTTCCAGATTGGGCAAAGCCGTTTCATGTTCATGTGGATGCATCATGCATTTCCCTGGGCATTGTGTTAGCTCAGCTAGGAGAAGGGGGTATTGACCACCCCATCGCATTTTCTAGTAGAAAGCTATTGACAACAGAGAAGAACTATACCACTACTGAGCGGGAAGGACTTGCGATGGTATATGCCCTTCAGAATTTTAGACACTATCTACTTGGTGCCCACTTCCTTATGTTCACTGATCATTCTGCATTGAAATACTTGGTCAATAAGCTAGTGTTAGGGGGGCATATATGTAGATGGTTGTTTCTATTCCAGGAGTACGACTTCGAGATCGTTGTTAAACCCGGTAGGCTGAATTTGGGACCTGAGCATCTGTCTCGAATTGAGTCGGGAGAGGAGCCGACGAACATCGAAGACATTCTTCCTGACGCGAAGATGTTTGCTATACAGGTTGCAGATGATTACTATAAGGATATCATTGATTTTTTGACAACAGGGCTGACACTGCAAGAATTTTTTGTTTAACAGAAGAAGCAGCTAGTAGTGCGCGCCGTGGATTTCACTATCATTGCAGGTTAGTTATACAAACTCGGCAGGTTAGTTTCACTATGAAGTCCTACGTAGATGTGTACTCGACCACAAGAAACCATATATACTAGTAGATGCACATTCAGGGATTGCAGGAGGTCATTACGCAGGAAGGGCTACTGCACGTAGGGCTGTGGTGGCCTACCATCCACAAAGATTCTAAGGAATACTGCAAGAACTGCGATGTCTGTCAGAGGACAGGGAAGCCTTCGCGAAGAGACGAAATGCCATTAAACCTGCAGTTGACCTTACAGGCCTTTGAGAAGTGGGAAATTGATTTTGTGGGACCTATAAACCCACCAGGGAAGAGAACTAGTGCAAGGTATATCATTACTGCCACGGATTACCTCACCAGATGGGAAAAATCTAAACCAGTGAAGGATTGTAGCGCAGTTCATTTTTGAGGAAATTTTGTCAAGATTCGGCTATCCAAAAATTTTGATGAGTGATCAGGGCACTCAATTTCTGAATAAGACCATTGAAGCCCTCACAGAGGAGTTCCACATTCAACATCACCACAGTACGCCATATCATCCGCAGGTGAATGGAACTGTTGAAGCTTTCAATAAGATACTCGAAAATGCACTGACGAAGGTGTGCAACGTAAACAGTGATGATTGGGACCTGTGCATCTCGTTTGTACTATGGGCATACAAAACAACTTGTAAGAAGTTGACAGGACAGACACCCTTCCAGTTGGGTTATGGGTAGGAGGCCATAATTCCAATGGAATACATTGTCCCCAGTCTAAGGATTGTTGTGTTCAGCAAAATGCAGATCGCGAAGCATTAGATGAAAGACTGCTACATTTAGTCGGCTTGGAGGAGGATCGTTTCATTGCATCCTTTCAACAGCAAGTCTAGAAGGATCGTGAAAAGGCATGGCATGATCGCCATATTAGGAACAAATGCTTTCAGGTAGGTGACTTAGTCCTCCTCTATGATAGCAAGTTCATGAAATTTCCTGGCAAGTTTAAAATGCATTGGCTTGGTCCATATATTGTTATGTATGTCACTAACAGTGGTGCAGTCCAGTTAGCCACTTTAGCTGGTGATACTCTACCCACTATGATAAATGGAAGCAGGCTTAAATTGTACCGCGATAGTCCTACTTCGCAGCATACGGAAAGATAAACGCAGGGAGACATTTCCAAGTGTCAGTACAGTTGAAATTAGACACTAGAAATGTCAAGGAGCCTATACATGTATGTTAAATAGAGCAATGTGTGTACCATGCAACACTGCTAAAGCTGCGTGGGAAAAAGAAAAAAAGAAAAAAAAAGAAATTGAGAAGTAAGAAAAGAGAAAGGAAAGCCACGCAGTTGAAAATTTTTGGCACTGCGAAGTAACTGCGCAAGATCTCAGACAGCTTGCCGGGCAGCTCGGCGCAGCACTCAGAAAAATAGTCGTTACACTGCCGTTGGAAAAATAGAGCCGTTATGTGACCGTTGCAACGAACCGCTCGAGCATTTAAAGGAAAGATAGCCGTTTTGGACACACTGACGATGGACAACTCATTAAATGCGGATATAGCCATTGGGAGGCACGAGGAGGACCCAACTGCACCTATAAATAACACCACTGCAGGACTCGCGGGCGTTAGTCAACGCTTAGAATTTTCCTGCGATCACTCCCTGAGCGAGTATTCTTCTATCATCTGATTATCACAGCCGTTAGCTAACCAGTTGATGTTCGAACCCTCCTATCTAGAAGAAGAGTTGACCATTGAAGAAGCACTAGGAGTCTTTTAGTACGGGGGAATTGCAGAGTTAATGAAAACCCCTGCCAAGAAGGTTTTAATCGAGCCAGGTCAAGCATCCAGAAGATCACCTCGTCATAATCCTGTTATGCAGGAAAAAGGGAAAGATAAAGGGAAAGATGTAACTGCACGACGAAGCAAGATCATAAAGATGGGCTCGTCAGCACAAAAATCGCTAATATTTTAGAAAGAACCACTGAAACTCACACAAGAGTATATATCACCACGGGAGTTGGACGCCCCAGTCTTCAAATTGGTCAAGAGCGCTAAGTATGAGATCCAATTGTCACTGATCTTAAAGCATGTAGAGGTTTCCAAGAACCTGCTTGGAAAGATTCTAGATTGCAGGTGGGAAGATTTTGACCTCCTAGGCGTACAAAAGGAAGAGCCCCACATTCCTAAGTACCCACAATTCCAGCCTGACCAATACATGTGCTGAAAAAAAGATGCAAAGGGCACACCTAACTTGGTTTCCGAAATCTGGCTGACACCGGTAGTTTCGTCAGGCTTGTTAAACCTCCTCATACTACCACATTTTGATTGTTCAGTGGAATTTAATGCTGGGGTTCGCACGCTGATGGCGTGAACCCACCAGGGATACCTGTGGCTAGATAAAAACATTGATGTCAATATTGCCTTGATCCACCGCATAACAAGTCTCAGCACGCACGGTAAGGATCCCAAGCAATTCTTCTAAGGAAAGAGCAAGGAAAAATAAGTTGTCGAGAAAATGAAGAAAAGCCAGCCATTGGTGAAGGGGAAAAGGGGTTTTCCCACAGAAGACATTGAGGACAGAATGACAAAATTTGTCACCCAGTTACTTGCAGGAAAAATCCTCAGAACGGCTAGGCCTCCGGAGGTTCCTGTGGGCGCGGTATTACTTGGTGCCGCAGCAACTTAGGGCACTGAGTTCAATTAGTGTCAATTTCTTCTTAATGAGTTCTTGGATGAACTCAATGATATCCAGGAAAATGATGGACAGTTCCACTTCACATAGCTCATCATCCTCATCGCCTTTTGCGGATGGAAGGAGCCAAGGGACTATGTGGGTATCAACATAGAAACCAATGATCCCAGAGGATTCCGGTATGCCAACCTCTGGGAAAATGTCATTGCAGAGCAACAACATGTGACAGCTGAGGTGTTCTACCAATATTACACTTAGCTACGCAATGCGATTTTCCGTACACCTCGCATCACAAACAAGATAACGTCAAAGTACATTCACATTCTGGACTTCAGCGCAGACATGCGATGTATCTTCATCTCACCAAAGGCAAGAATGAAGAAACTAGAGTGGTTCCCAGGTAACTAGCACATGTATGAGGAGGACATTGAAGCCCTCATGAAGGATTGGCCCACCGACTTCCATGTGGAAGTCATGGATGTTGAGATAGACTTTGAAGAGGACAAGCCAATCCCGCTGGCATGCCCGATTGTTGAAGAAACTGTGAAGCGGAAAGAGCCAGAGATTCCATAGAAGCCGAAGGCAAGGAAGAAGATGAAGGCCACAAAGACTCAATATGAGGTAGTCCTGAATGAAGGTGATTATGAGATGATAGCCGAAACAGTCTCAGAACAAATGAAGGAGCTCATGGTGGCTAAAGATAAAAACGATATGGTCATCCAGGATGACCTGCAGAAGATGCGGCTCGCAATGCAAGGCCTGATGAAGAAAATAGACGATGTCCATAAAATCCTTACCTTGCTGCGCGGCACAGGAGCTGAATTGAGGTCGGTAAAGACCTTGCAGCAAAAACTGCCGCAGCTAGCAATAACACTGCCATCGAAGACTAGAATTATCCACATGGACCCATTGGCTATTGCACTGCCAATGATAGAGCAGTTGGTCTTGGACACAAAGGGAGTTTAACGGGTAGAGCTCAACTTGGAAAAAATCCCCTTACCAGGATTGCACTTCATCCACACACAGATCGTTGAGGAGATGCATGAACAGATGGTGGAGTCGATGAAGTCACAAGCAGAGCTCACTGCAGCAAATAGGTAGCTTAAGGTGTGCGCAGACATGCAGCTGTGTGATGAACATGATCTCCAGAAAAATTTGGAGAATACCATATCCACTGTTGCCCAGGAGATTGAAGGAAAGAAATTTATTATGAGGCCGATATTACCTTGTTGAAGGAAAAAATGAACATACAGGTGCCATTAACTGAGCAGTAGTTGAGAGAGAAAGCCGTCAATACCGCCGTGCAGAGCATAGCGAGTGGCATGGATGAATGCCAAGATTTGTTGGAACAAGTTTCCAATGCATTCAATTCCCTTGAAGAGGATCAGGGGCTATTACAGTTAAAGACCGCGGTAAAAGAAAAGCAGACCGCGCTAGAAAAGTTGGACGCAGAGCTCAAGGCTCTGCCGCCAATGGAGAGGCTGGCTAGGTATAAGGAAGTATCAGGCTTGAAGAAGCAAGTCCAGGAATTAAGAGAGAAGGAGACCCAGATGGACAATTAATCACAACAACTCCTGGAGGATGCTATAGTAGTGTCGCAGAAGATAGAGGACAAGCTAAAGGAAATACGTGACAACCAAGAGTAGGTACAGGGATAGATTGGAGCAGAGATAACTCCAGCGCTGCTTGAAACAATACAGCAAGTTGAGCAGGATACCAAAGAAGCAGTGGAGCAGTTGCTCGGTGTATATAATGAGTTCACCACCAAACTAGTTCTACTGGTCATGGAGCAGAGTGACACAACTGAAGCAGCAAGTGGCTCGGGGACGAGCCACATGTAAGTGTTAGGGGTATGTTGGGCCTGGCCAAAAAGGGCCATTTTTTATAATATTTTTGAGGCTATATGGAGCTGAGCTGAGCGTAGCTCATAAAAGAAGTAAATTTTGGCTAAGTATTGGGAGTACTGCAAAGCTGTGCGCAGTACCGAGTTTTGAAGGATCCTGCGAATATCAACGCTGCATAGGTTCAGTGCTGCGAAGGTAGTAGGCCACGTGGAGCCATTAAAGTTGTGTACTAAATGGAGGATGGCCAGATATAGTGGATAGACCAGCAGTGGTCTACTTTTGGTAAGACTGCTAGAAATATGCCCAGTTGAGGGCATAAGCAGATCAGGAAGGTGGCCAACTGTACGAGTCCATTAAGCAGAGGACATGTTGGGAAAGTGACAATTTGGAGTGTAGTAGGGTACGTGACCATTAAGAGGAAAACAACAGATGGACAATGACTGGAGCTGAGCCAGTTGTACGCGTCTGTTAAAGGACATACGACCTGCAGGGAAAGCGACTGGGAGCTGAGCCAATCACACGAGTCTGTTAGTGGAAGGGCGACTCGAAGTGGATGACTTGTTGGTGTGCACACAACAGGAAGGCCGAAAGCGACAGATCTAAGGTGTGGAGGACTACCATGACAACATAATTGCTACCAGAAGCCTGCATGATGGTTCATAGGGACTGTAGTGGTTTGGAAACCCTAAGGGTTTCGGTCTTCAATGTTGTAAAGACACGACCTTTGGGCGTGATCTATATTAAGAAGACAATTTTGTATAGGAAGGGTTAGTTAGTTTCTCTAGACGAGAGAGGCTGGTCACTATGACCATATTGTATTGTAATATCTTTAGAGCCAAGAAAACATTGTAAAGGCTCTGCAGTCGAGTGTGCAGAGACCTATCTGAGCAAGAAGAGAGCCGCCACTGAGTGCGCGGCTAAGAATTGTGAACCCTTCCTTAAAAGAAATATCAAACACGGTTCTTGTGGACATAGCATCCCATCCGTGGGAGTGAACCACGTTAAATAGTGTGTCGAGTGACCTAATGTTTATATGTGTGTTTATATTTATCTTTTTCTGTAGTTGGATGTCTGTATATTGGCTTGCAGTCTATTATGAGAAGGATTTTATATGCATTCGCCATCAAGAGAGTATGGAATGATATGTTAGGTCTACATGAATGGATGGATGGTTAATATTAGCTTTGCTTCTAGTAATAGTGAATCTATCATATGCTTGAGCATGGGGAGAGTTGTTTACGTGTTTGAATGGATGCAGTCGATGAATGTATAACAGTTATTTCGCACCTGAGGGTTATGCTTAAAATAGTAACATTCTAAGTGTGTGTTATGAGCATTAAGTAGTAAGTTAGTTAAGTGTATGAATGAGTGGATAAGTGGTATTCAGCTCACTGCCTTAAGCATTTTGCACTTAGTCCGAGTGTAGGAAGTCAAGTGGTAGTGTTCACAGTGTAGTGTTAAATCTCACAGTAAGGAAGAAGGTAGTGGTGCGGACCTCGGTATTGACCATCATTGCGCAGTCCGACCTTCGCAGCACACAGCCGGTGTGCTACCGCGAACTTCGTCATAGCCATCAACTCATCACTCACTGTGGCCATCTGAGTCCGCAGTGCACCATTAGAAACACCTCCGGTGAGACCTCACCCTGCTCGCAGGCTATTGCCGAAAGGGCCGGTACGAAGGGGTTTTGTTGGTTTAAGGTAACCGCGCAGAACTTGGGTCTTCATAAAACCTCTGGTCAGCATTAAATAACAAACAAAAAATGCTCGTAACCTAATTACTATTTTTAATGAGCTCGAAGTAAAGGTAGAAGAATGCTCGTAACCTACTTACTGTTTTTAACGAGCTCAAAGTAAAGGTATAATAAATGCTTGTAACCTACTTACTGTTTTTAATGAGCTCGAAGTAAAGGTAGAAGAATGCTCATAATGGGAGGAAACGAGTGTCAGCGACATGCGAAAATAGCTCCAAGTGCATGGAACAAAGCTATGCCTAATGCAAGGAACACGAGCAAGATAAGGACACTCAGGGTGTGTCTCCTCCAGGTAAAAGGTGTCAAATTACGAAGGCAAAAAGATACAGGGCTTAGCAGAAATGAGATCAAAGATGGAGGCTTATACAATGAGCTAAAAGCATGGAAGCTGGCATCAGGCTCATTAGCGCAAGCGGGATCATAACAGATGCATATGCAACTTGAACATAAAGATGGGAGCCTTATCAAGGATGGCCAAAAATATATGAGGAAGAAAGATATGAGGCTTCTTCTCAAAGTCATGGTAAATCTAAAAAGGCTTTTGAGCCTATGAGAAAAACTCAGCATGGGAACCAAAATGGCATAAGGGTGCTGACTAGGGTGACCCATGTTAAGTAGGCTCTGCTGTCGGACTGGTGTACAATGCATAAAGAGATGGCTAACACACCCATATCCAACAGGTTCGACCCTATGGTGAATTCGGATGGCAAAAGGTTCAAATGCAACATAACAATGGGGAAGCCTATACCTATATGCAAGGCTCCGAATATACCTGACATGGTCGCACAAGGTGTCGAAAAGGACCAATAAGCAAGTATAAATCCATCAAAGAATCCTATCTCCAAGAAACATTAGTACCAAGATCATATCTAAAACATATGTAAAGAAAGACCGATACAAGTCACTGTGGTAGAAATACTTTCAACTTCACTATCATCAACAACAGGCATAAACAAGGCAGAGTTTTCAAATGAAGACTCTATGGTACCCAAGCCCGAGGACTTACAATCAACAAGATCGACTTCAGGATGAAGATCAAAGTTGAAGGACATGATGCAATCTACAGAAACAAATTCATCATCACGAGAGTTGAAAATTCTAGAAGCAGAATCAAACTCAGCAGGAACACCGATTTGCGGATCTATAGGAGAGTCCAAAGACTCAACAGTAGGAAGATCAGACTTTAAGGTCAAACCGGGGCTGGACATAACTGCAAATGGATCAACATCCAAATGAATGGCAGACTTTACTATTGAATCTAGGAAAACTTCATCGAAAGGAAGCATATCATCCGAGATAGAACACATATCTAAACATTCAAATGGAGATGTCAGTTGGTCAAAAGCTGGGACTAAGTCCCAAGAAGGTAAGCATGAACTTAGAGACTCCTTCTTTGTAGCAGTGGAACTCAAGGAACAATATGCCACATAAATTCCATGTGACATAGTAGTGCCTAATGATGAAGGATTTGACTGGTCTATAGTTGGGTAATAAGGAGGATCAATGAATGCAAGCTGGTCGATAGTGATGATGCTTTCGTTATGAGGAAAATACATCACACGAAAAAGCATAGACACCACAACATGCATAGCATAAATGTAATCACGCATGAGGATCATATCAAATTCCACAGGGTCCTTTAAAACCATAAAATCAACTAAGACTGTTTTTCTACCAAAGGTAATAGGTACTTGACGGAGGAATCCGATCGGTTCACTAGGTCTTCTATCGATGTTCAACGACCAATTAACAGCTGGAAAAACATTAGGGAAACCCAAATCTCTCCAAGCATAAGCAGATAAGATGTTGATGTATATGTAACTGCGGAATGTATTTCATCTATGTATTTCATATATATTTATTGTACCCTTATTAGAGATGTGTTATTCCTCTATAAGGAAGTGTCATCATGTGGATTGACAAGTGTCGCAAGTGTGTGTACTTGCCGATGGGTTATTAGACCACCATGTGTGGGGTCGGCCCTGAAATATATATATTATAATGTGGATGTACCTAGCTAGACAAGTCGGCCCCATAAGGTCAGTGGGCAAACAGGTTAGTATAAATAGAGATCAGGTGATCTCTATTTAGATCTTTCGGAAAGTCAAATCTCTCTCACTCAGAAAGTGGCACACTAGTGAGGAGGAGGATCATCTGCTACTAGGAGACTATCTCAGTGTATTTTGGTTGTACTTTGGTTGAGCCATTGCTCTCTCTATCTCTGAGGAAGTTGTGGGGTTTTTCACCTTAGGGTTTTTCCCACGGAAACTTTGTGTCTCTTGTCTCTCATGCTTTTGATTCTTGTGATGCTTGTCATACTTATTGTGATTGTTATGCATTTATATACTGTATATGTTATTCTCTCAGTGAAGATCCTAGAGTATTGTGAATTAATGCTCAAAATTTAACATGGTATCAGAGCTAACCTGAGAAGAAGACATTTTGCAGTCACGGAAACTTGAGTTTCTTGTTTATTGGGTTTCTCTCCACAATTTTTGGAAAAGCAATATAGTAGATTGACTTTTCTCATCAAGGAGAATCTATCTGTCCAATCAGAATTCAATTCTGAGCATTTTCAGATTTGGCCCTAAAAATCAAGGTTTCCACAAAAATAGGAATTTCTGGAATCTGAAGACACAGCTGGAAGCTCCTTGCAAAAATCAAATTTTAGAGCTTTGGATCGAGATTTTTGGTTGGGTAGATCTCTGGGAAACTGAAACCCTAATTCAGGGCTCGCCCTAGTGAATCCCGAAGGACAAAAAGATAAATCTGAAGGGTAAAACTTTGCTGATCTCAAATTCTGAATGCACCAGGCTAATCAACTCATCAAGGCGCATCTTTCTATCCTTTCAGAAATTTGAAATTCACATTTTGAATTTTTAGGGTTTTTTCGACAAACCCTAATCCGAGACTAGATCCAGTTTTCAACATTTCAAGTGGTAAGACCTAAATCTTTTCTATTTCCATTTGAAATACTCTTTAATATGTCTCACCACACCAAGCTTGAGGACAAGCTTGAAGGGGCTGATAACTTCCGAGCTTGGAAGTATAGGATTGGGTTAATCTTGGAAGAGAATGAGTTGGACTCATATATAAAAGAAGACATCCCTATCCCAAAGGATGAAGAGGCCAAAGTATTGCATAAGAAGAACTTGGTCAAGGCAAAGAAAATCATTGTTGATTCTATCAAAGACCATCTCATACCCCATGTGTCTTCTCTAAAGACACCCAAGGAGATGTTTGACTCTTTGACCAAGCTATTTGAAGGGAAGAACATAAATCGAAAGATGACTCTGCGGAATCAATTGAAAGGGGTCAAGATGTTGAATGGAGAAATCATTCAATCTTACTTCTCCAAGGTCTCTTAGATCAAGGAGCAACTTGAAGTTGTGGATGAAGTAGTGGACAATGGTGAAGTTGTTATGACCACTCTGAATGGCCTACCTAGGTCATGGGACTCCTTTATTGAAGGAATCTGTGCAAGAAAGAAATTGATCCCTTTCAGTAATCTATGGGAGGAATGCTCTCAAGAAGAAGCTAGACTTATAGCTCGTGAGGAAAAGATGGGAGGTGAAGATCAAGCTCTCGCAACTCACACCAAAAGAAGCAATCCCAAGAAGGAGCACTCTCGCTACAAAAGATCCTATCAAAAGAATAAGAATGATTTAAGATGCTTCACATGCAATGAGAAGGGTCACTTTGCTTCAGATTGTCCCAAGAACAAAAGGGATAATAACAACAACTCCAGAAAGAAGAAGAATGGCAGCAAAAGAAAGTTCCATGCTCATGCTGCTGAGGATGATGAACCTCCAAAGAAGAAGGCTAGGGCAGAAAGTGATGATAGTGATGATGACTCATCAAGTGAAGAAGAGTATGTTCTAATCTCTGCTCTCACAGATACTATCTCCCATGGTTGTAATGATTGGTTGATTGACAGTGGGGCTTCCAAACACATGACTGGGTTTAAGGAATATTTTGTGAATCTATCTAAACATGAATCACCTCATAAGGTAAAAATTGGGGATGATTATCAATACCCAATAAAAGGAAGTGGTGAAGCCTCCTACAACCTAGATTCTGGAAAATCTTTAGAGATGAAAGAAGTCCTTTATGTACCTGGGCTCAAGAAGAACTTACTCTCCATCTCTGCATTGGATGCAAAAGGTATGAGGGTTGCATTTGTGGATGGCCAAGTCCTAATGTGGCCAAAGGGTAAAACAATCGATGATGCAGTAGTGATTGGAGAGCAAGAGGGAGGATTGTACAATTTGAAGGGACAACCTGAACATGCCATGGTGACATAAAGATAGAGATTCATCCATATTCATGGATCACATAGAGGTATGTATAATTTGTTTTTGCAAAATTTAACTAATGAGTTATGCAGGTCATTGAAGAGAACAAGAACACATTGCTAGACATAACTAGCAAATATGGTGACCAGGTATGTGTTTCTTATATCATAGGATCTATTATATAAATATGCATGACATGATTGATTATGTTTATTCATGAAGTCATAGGTTTGAATAATCATGGGTATATGCATATTACGTGTCTTACCTCATTTAATGTTATGACTAACCAGAAGAGTCATAGGTTTGAGTAATCACAGGTTTAGACATGTTATGACTAAACTTAAGAATCCTATATAAACCTTGAATGCTAATGCTTATTATTTCTGTTTGAAATGATCATGTCTATACATGCTTGAGATTATTGAGTTTTGATAGTATTGAGAATATACTAATGAATGTATGATTTTGTATGAGATCACAAGGATAACACAATCATGATACTAATAAGCATGCTTAGGGACCAAGGATGAATATAAGTTCGAAGCACAAGTAATCCAGGAAGCAAAGATCAAGACGGAGCACACTCTAGTTTCCCCTGCAAGGGAGAAAAGATCAAGAAGAAGCACACTCCAGTAGTTCCTGCAAAGATGCAGATATTCAGAGGGAGTTGACCATCTTTCTACATTTCACAATAGAAAGGTGTAGAAGAAGCTACTTTAGATTAGGACTCCAGTAGCCCCTGCAAGGAAGCAAAGACTCATAGGGAGTCCATCCAACAAACAAACAAAGATAAGTATTTCAATTATCATTTCTTGCATATTTGTTTGTTTAAATAAAATTGTTCAATGATGTATATGATCATGTTCCTAGACTTAGGATATGTATTGTGCATATTAGAATGATTTCATTAATGAACAATATACTACTAATATGCATATAATAGGTAAGTGGCCTATGTCACTGTACAACATTCCATTGCTACTTATCTAGAATGAAACCTCTTTGCTGACATGTTGGGAGTAGTGCAAACTCTTAACAATGTTCCAGTAGAGACTGGAAGGCATCTAGAAAGTTATGGAACATGGATAAATGTTGTATTGAAGCACTGGCTTAAACAATTGCATGACTGTATGACATATTTCTTTATGTGAAAGAATTTGTTCTGAAAATTATGAGTTGTTTCTAATCATGCAATTTAACTTGTTTTGTAGGAAAGATCGTATCCCTTTACCTACAAAAGAAGGACTACAACATTTATTCCAGCAACAAAGATATCTATTGAAGATATTGAATATATTGAAGTTCCTAGGATCTGGGATGAAGAAATGGAAGAATGCCATGATCCATCGATCATGAAGAATGATGTTTGGGATGCAGTGCCAAGACCTAAAGCGGAGTCTGTAATAACTTCCATATGGATCTATCAGATCAAGCATGCTGCAGATGGTAGCATAGAGAAATATAAAAGTGATGAAATAGAAGATACACTAGATGGATTTCAAGACAGCTTTCTTGAATGGTGTAGTTGAAGAGGAAGTATATGTGGAGTAGCCACTTGGTTTCGAAACACATGACAGGGAGTCATATGTGTGCAGATTGAAGAAAGCCTTGTATGGCTTGAGGCAAGCTCCCAGAACTTGGTATGGTAGGATGGATAGTTTCCTATCTAGTTTGGGATTTACCAAGAGTAAAACAGATTCCAACCTTTACTACAAAGTTGAGGAAGGGAATCCTGTGATTCTACTCCTGTATGTGGATGACTTATTTGTAATAGGAGATGACAGATTGATTGCAGATACTAAGAGGAAGCATGCTGCCAAGTTCGATATGAAATATTTCAGAATGATGCATTATTTCCTAGGTATGGAGGTGTGGCAGAGTGCAGGTGGGATCTTCCTTTGTCAAGGGAAGTACACAGTAGATATCCTGAAGAGATTTGGGATGATGGATTGCAAGTCCATGGCCACACCTATGGAATAGAATCTAAAGCTTCTATGTGATGCTTCATCTGAGCTAGTTGATGTCTCTATGTATCGTCATATGATTGGGTCCTTGATGTACCTGACTAACACGAGACCAGATATTTGCTTTGCGGTGAACACATTGAGTTAGTTCCTGACAGATCTGAGGAGTGTTCATCTGGTTGTTGTAAAGCATGTTCTGAGGTACCTAAAGGGTACAATGGATTATGGGCTCAAGTATGAAGTGAATCAAAAGTTTAACCTGCAGGGTTATGTTGATTCAGATTGGGCTGGCAGTGCTGCAGATAGGAAGAGCACATCTGGGTGTTGCTTCAGTATGGGATTAGGTGTGATCTCTCGGTTTAGCAGGAAGCAGTCCTACATAGCACTAAGTACAGCTGAGGTAGAGTATGTTGCATCCCGTTCAACTAGTTGTGAGGCAGTATGGCTACGGAAGCTACTGTCTGAGTTATTTGATCTCTCAATGGATGCTACTGGTATCTTCTGTGATAACCAGAGTTGTGTGAAGCTATCTGAGAACCCAGTGTTTCATGACAGGTTGAAACACATAGAGATAAATATCACTATATCAGGGATATGGTGCAGAGAGGAGCTGTGAAGCTCCTGTATGTTGCGGCGGACGAGCAGATTGCAGATGTGCTGACGAAGCCACTAGCCAGGGTGAAGTTCGAGTACTTCAGAGAGAGGCTTGGTGTTCTTTGGATTGATGACACTTTGAGGAAGAAGTGATGGACACATTTGCTCAATCCATTCCAAGCATGTTGGAAGGAGGATCCTTCACATGGCTGTGGATGTAAGCGCTGGATGATGAGCATCAGGATGATGTTCTGGTTTATGCTGGATATGATTAGTTGGATCATTTATATGTATATGTATGTATTATGTTGGATGCTGGATATGATCAATTGGATCATTTATATGTATATGTATGTATGCATCATGTTGGATACTAGATATGATCAGTCGGATTATTTATATGTATATATGTACGCATCATGTTGGATGCTGGATATGATCAGTAGGATCATTTGTATGTATTTTGTATATGCATCATGTTGGTTGCTTGGACCAAGTATTTGTATATGTATCAGGTGGATACATTGTATGATGAGGTGGATCATGTATGGTGATATGTATCATGTATGATGATATGTATTAGGTAGATACTTGGTATGCATCAGGTAGATGCATTGTATGATCAGGATGATCATGGATGACGAGCTTCAGGATGTTGCTCCAGATGACATGCAGCAGGATGTTACAATGATGATGATCATGTGTACATCGGGATGATGTATGGTGAGTATCAGGTTGATACTCTATGGCCATGGATCAGGTTGTGCATATGAGCATATAATTTGGCCCTGGGAGATTTGCAGATAGTCTTTCGAGGTTTTGCCTATGGCATATAATTTGGCCCTGGGATATATGGCAAATGCTCTTTCGAGGTTTTTCTCTGGGAGGACATATAATTTGGCCCTGGGAGATCTGCAGATAGTCTTTCGAGTTTTTGCCTATGGCATATAATCTGGCCCTGGGATATCTGGCAGATGCTCTTTTGAGGTTTTGTCCTATGGCATTAAATATGTCCCTGGGAGATCCAATAGGTTGGGCTGTGTGCCCATAATAAGTCTTGGGATGCTCTTGCGAGGTTTTTCCATGACCACATATAATCTATCCCAGGGAGATCCTATAGGTAGATCTGTGTGCTCGTAACATCCTAGGATGCTCTTGCGAGGTTTTGTGGTGACCACATATAATCTATCCCTGGGAGATCCTATAGGTAGAGTTGTGTGCTCGTAACAACCTGGGATGCTCTTGCGAGGTTTTGTGGTGAGGTCACATATAATATGGCCCTGGGAGATCCTATAGGTAGATCCATGTACTCATAATAGCCTGGGATGCTCTTTCGAGGTTTTGTGACGCACGTAATAAGTCTTAAGGATTCCACAGTATGGCCAGTGATGATGAGGACTTGCAGTTGGTGGGCCTACATCCAGTATGAAAAAGGACTGGCTCTGTAGAACTTCCTATGACGAGTAGAGTTAGATATTGGTTGAGATAGCAACAACAGTAACGATGACGATGACGATGCATCGATGATGATGACGATGCATCGATGACGATGCCGAGAAGAAGACTTGTCTAGCAGATCTGTGTCGAGAAATACCTTCCTAGTTAAGAGGGAGTGTTGATGTATATGTAACTGCGGAATGTATTTCATCTATGTATTTCATATATATTTATTGTACCCTTATTAGAGATGTGTTATTCCTCTATAAGGAAGTGTCATCATGTGGATTGACAAGTGTCGCAAGTGTGTGTACTTGTCGATGGGTTATTAGACCACCATGTGTGGGGTCGGCCCTGAAATATATATATTATAATGTGGATGTACCTAGCTAGACAAGTCAGCCCTATAAGGTCACTGGGAAAACAGGTTAGTATAAATAGTGATCAGGTGATCTCTATTTAGATAATTCAGAAAGTCATATCTCTCTTATTCAGAAAGTGGCGCACTAGTGAGGAGGAGGATCATATGCTACTAGGAGACTATCTCAGTGTATTTTGGTTGTACTTTGGTTGAGCCATTGCTCTCTCTATATCTGAGGAAGTTGTGGGGTTTTTCACCTTAGGGTTTTCCCCACAGAAAGTCTGTGTCTCTTGTCTCTCATGCTTTTGATTCTTGTGATGATTGTCATACTTATTGTGATTATTATGCATTGATATACTGTATATGTTATTCTCTCAGTGAAGATCCTAGAGTATTGTGAATTAATGCTCAAAATTTAACATAAGATTCTAACAGAAGCTCCTTCATCTACAATGCATCGATCAACTGTGTGGTTCCCGTTATTAACATTTATCTGGAAAGGTGTCGAAGAAGGAAGACGAGGTTTGGATAGACTACTCCAATCAATGGAAATGATCCTAAGGCTTGGTAGGGGTTCACATGACACATATGAAGTGACCCCTTTTTTAGGAACATCCAAATTGGTAATTTAGAAGAGTTCCACAGTAGGTGCATCAATCTTTGCAGGACTGATGGGATCGATCGAAGATTGCATCGATTCGATCACTTCACCCTCCGAAGGAAGAGTGGGGTTGACCAAAGATTGCATTGGTTCAAACACTTTATCAACCAAAGGTTGATCTGACTGTAGGGAATCTATAGACAAATTAGGAATAGAGATTCTTTTAGACATGAACCACACTCTTCGTGCCTCTGGAATGGTAGGGCATCGGTGAGTAAGGTGATTTCCTCCCACATCTGTCCTAGGTACAGCAAATATAACCCTCCATCGTCACCTGTGTATGATCCTATGGTCAGATAGTAAGGATACCACCACACCGAAATCTCCTGGGGGAACAGTCGTTGGTCGAATCAGAAGGCGTGGGCAGGGTAACTGAGCCTGAAACTCAAAAGAGTCCCCAAACGTGATCCAATCCTGGTATATGCTCGAAACAGAAAGTAGGAGGTTTATTCCCAACAATCTGATCTCACAAGACCTACTACATAGATCCCATGCAAGTTTTGAATGAGGTGGGTTTACCTGTGATAGTCGAACTACGATTTTTGCGTAATGTATGATCTTGGGTGGTTTAAGGTGTTTTAAACCCAAGATCCTAACCAATACTAGTTGGTGAATAGTGTAACCTAGAAAAGAAAATGTTACTAGTACATTTTATTAAGGTTCATTTTAAAGGTTACTTGCTTACTCAAAAAGGTAGTGGGTGTGTGAGTGATTAAATTAGAGATAGACTACTGAAATGAAATGTTTACCACTAAACAAATCTTTTCTTTTCAATGCAAGTCCTAAAGATACGATCTAGAATGCATATGCAAATGCAATTTTTAGTCTTTTCAAATGCAAAAAGGTAAAAATAAAGTCTAAATGTACAAAATTAAACTCAAAACCTAAGAATGCAGCTACTCAAACAAATAAGTATGCAAAAGAATGTTTTATTGATGCAAAGCACTCTTAAATCCTTTAAGCCATTTGCAAGGTACTCCACTTAGAAAATAAATCAAAATTTATTTTTTTTATGCTTTTGAAAGGTGAGAAACAAAAACTGAAATTGAAGGTAACCTATTATCAAAGCAAAAGAAAAGAACTTTCAAGTTTCCTTATTGAAATAGTAAAAGATACCAATATGACTTTCAGATTCTTATTGATGTAAGCATGCCAACCATTGGGAAAAGCGTACGAAAACTACTTTTAAACCCAAACAAAGAAAATGACCTACAAAGAAGTATGGTTTGGTAAATTCAGGTCTGCATATAAACAGTGCAGTCAAGGTCCTGAACAACAGCAAAGACACTTGAGCTTTCACTACAAAAAGAAAACTAAAAGCATAAGGGAGGATAAGAAACCAATCTAAAGAGAAATTTCACTCAAATAGATACAAACAGGGTCAAGTAGACTCAATAGGTTTCAAATCCATTGGAAATGGAGCGAGCACATTCAGTCAAACTCAAATCAGGGTACAAAACACCAAACTAGTCCACAACCCCCCAACTTGGGTCAACAAGCCCCAAAACTTTCCAAACAAGCCCAAATTGATCAAAGAAGGTCCAAATCATGAACATAGGATCAGTACAAGGATAGGATACCACTTACAGTGATTTAAACTCAGACCTAGGGTCATCAGGGACCTCAAAAAATGTAGCCACAACACCCCCAAAACAGATCAAAACTCAAAAATTTAGTTTTAGGAGAAAAACACTACTGTGCAGAGATAAACCAGCATTTTTCTTGAGAAAAAGCTACTGTGCAGAGATAAACCAGCATTTTTTGGGAGAAAAAAGCTACTGTGTTAAGCAAAAGCAACATTTTTCAGGAGAAAAAAGCTACTGTGTTAAGCAAAAGCAACATTTTTTGGGGAAAAGTTGAAAAAATGGGGCTAAAACCCCACACACCTGAGCCAGTAAGGGTTTGTAAAGGCTAGGAAGGATCTGTAAGAGCCAAGGAGGGTCTAACATAGCCTAATAATTTATTCTAATAAAGAAAATGAACAAAGACCTTCAAACAATAACTGAAGAAATGACCTTGGATACCCCTAAGCAGATAGGCTTTCCCCAGTGGAGTCGCCATTCTATTGTGAGGGAAATACACCTATAGTTCGGGGGAGAAACTACTAACTTCAGGTTTGAAAGATAGACATGTTGGCTGCTTTCTGGACCGACCTGGGTTTTCAGGATGTGCAACAACAAACACCCCTTTCGGCAACAAGCTGCGCAGTAGCCCGAAGTCTCACCTGAAGTGGCTATGGGGGGGCTAAGGAATCAGGTTTCCTTAACCTAGGTGATGTGGAGACTATAGTCTTCTCCCTTCCCTTCCGGGAGGATACCCCGGAGCGGAACGTCTTACTCTTCCACATACCTCATAGCGCTACAGCACTGGAACTCACTCTTCCCAGCCTAGCTGCGCAGTAGCTCCGTGCCTGCGCACGAAGCGGTTGCCCACTACGTTTGATACACTATGTATCACCTCTGGGAGCCCTTGCACCCTAGTGCATCAATGCACACTTTAAGCGTTGCGACGACAGTGTTCTCAGACTCCTTCAAGTATGCACAAGTACGCTTCTAAGGGAGCTTTGAGGATTTACTCTACATACTCATTCATAAAGATAGCGAAACATTCATAGAAGAATAGACAGTAAAGCAAAGAAATACAATCACATAAAGCATCACTACAACAACTAGAATTAGGTAGTTCACCTCCAGGAGGGAATCTATTTCCACGGGACTGTTTATATTATCTTTATATGGGGCTAACACAGTTCTGCTGCGCACACAGCTGTAGCCTTAGATATTTCTGGGAAACTCCACGCACACAGCTGGGAGCCCTTCTCTTAGATCTATTCTCTTCTTCTACAGGTATTACAATGACAGAGACATACAATTACATTCCCCTCAGTCCTCTTGCGACTGATACATACAATGGCCTTTACGCCAAGTGGTCTCCTGCGAGATCGCGGCCTTCTTACATACATACAGTGATCATTACAGCTTTACAAAATACAGCAATACAAAAGACTCAGACTTCAGCTTAGACTGTCTGTGTAACCTTCTCACCTTATAACCTTCTAACCTTCCCAATTACACATATATATAGGTGGCGTTGAGGGTCGTACCTTTACAAAATTGTGGACCTTTCCCAACAGTGATCCCCAAAAACCCTAACCACTGACGCGGCTAGGTGTACTGTAGGTGCCTCTTGCAGTCACGTTGCAGCTTCCTACAGACTCTGTGATTTTTGGTGCCGATCACAGGTATGGGCACCGCTTCATCGTTCTTTGCTCCTTTTCCTTCACCTTCAATGCTTCGTCCTGTTGCTCTTCCTTGGTCCAAGCAACCATAACTCCTATACTTTGCCTTAATGAGGGTAGCTGAGCCCTCTTCCGTCGCTTCATTTATTGTGGTGGTTGAGTTTTCTAATCGGCCACCTTATTTACTCTTTCCCTTGACGTGCACACGAGCTCCGCGATTTACGGCCCGTAATATGCAGTGAGCTCGTCCATCTAGCGCCGTACCGCGCACTGTTCATTTCTGCCCAAAAATGGTGCTTTTCCTCAAAATTGGAAGCTTTGCCATAGCTGCGGCCTATGCTCCAACAGGCCCCTAACACTTACTTGTGGCTCGTCCTCGAGCCACCCGCACTAGCTTGCGGTCACTTTAGTTGTGCATCTGACTTTGCTTGGGTTACAGCGAAGGCTTTCTTCCACTGCGCAATAGCGGAGTCCATGTCTTCCACGCACTTCGCAGCTATCTGCACCATGTCTGCAGTAGCTTCTTCTCCTTCTACGCCATACACCAATTCTTGAGACTCAGCAAATGCTTTGACCTTGGCCTCTGCTTGGGCAGCAAGTTCATCATACTCATCCATAAACGGCTGAATGATGTTGGCAAGAGTAGCATCTTTGTTTCTGAGCCTGTGTAGTTCTTGCTGGACTTTGCGGACTTCGCTCATCTTTCTCATTTTGGCTAAGCCTTCCAAGGGCTTAGCTTCTTCGCTCAGAACAGTTAGAGACTGTTCTACTGCTTCCACCTGTTCCAAAAGGGCAACTTTGGAAGGGAGCTTCTCAAGCTCAGCCCAAGCCTCCATAGCTTGCGTCATTCACTGCTAGGATTCATCTGTTCTGTGCTGCATTTGGATAGAAGCTATGCGCAGTGCTTCAAGTCGTTCTTGCATCTCATCCACGGGAGGAACTATGATACGAGCTTCCAACTCGGCGAGCTGCTTTCTATGTTCTTCAACCATATCAACTACTTGCTGTTCTAGGGCTTGCACCCTTCTGCTGATGCGTTGCACTTTCTCAACTAAAGGAAGGTCTTGTTGAATCTGGCAGGCTGGAAGCTCCTAGGAGATTTCATCAATGGCATTCCTCATCCCAGTGTCTTGTGCTTCATGAAGTTCGAGCTGCACAGAGATCTCCTTGTAGCCTGCAATTAACTCTACTTCCTGCGTCTGCAGTCTCTGATTGGCATGGAATGTGGAGAGCTCCCTAGCTCTCAGCTCAGTAGAGACCTGCTCCTGAACCAAATGTAGAGTTTCCAACAGAATTAGTGATAGATTTATTTCAACAGGGCCGACTGTGCTTACCTGCAGTGCAGCCAAAGGATCCGGGAGTGTCATGCTTGCAGGCGGGATGTGGATGACAATGTGCTTGTCTATGGGTACTTCAACCCACTCAGTACTTGTAGATGGTTGCGACGCCTCGTCTTGCGAGACCTTTCAACTCCACGAGCTGTAGGTCCAGAGCACTTCTAATATTGGCCTGCAAGGCACGCAGCTCACGAAATTTCTCCTTCAAGTAGTGGTAGATCCCCACGGCAAGGGTCTCAGAGGGATCTCTGATCGCTTCTGCGGGGTGCGACAGCTTCTGCTTCTTTGTAGCCGATCCTGACGGACCTTCATCATTCTTTTGTGCGGCCTTTTTCTTTCCTTTATCTTTCTCTGGCGCTGCAGGGGGTGGCATCGTGGCAGCGATTTCAGTGGCCTGCTTCGATTCATCTGGCCAGTACTTGACAGTGTCCTCTATGTCTTGGGTAGTCATTCGGTAGAGCCCTACGACCCATTCTTTCGACTGAATCCTGCAAGGGCAGAAATAGATTTCATGCAAGTTGGCAAAAAAGACCAACTTTGCTCCATAGATTTCTGCCGTCTCCTTAGTAAGCCTCGACATCTGCAAATGGTATCCCGGAGGAGATGGTAGTACTTGAAGAACACGACGCGGTTCATCTTGCGCTTCACGGGATTATTAGAATCCTAGAGGTTAACATAGCGCATCCCTGTAACCTCTCCTGAAGGGCGCGAAAGAAACTGAGTGTTGGGCGGTTCCTTTTACCCGACAAAGGAACACAAAATCAAGAGCCAATAAAAATGGAACAGCTGATTGGCGGTGTCCTGAACATTGTGGCAGTCTTCCAAGAATGTATTTAGGAGGAAGAGACACCAGTTATACTGCTCACCCTCCGCAGTTGCAACTGCGAGCTCTACAACAGCTCCAGGAACATCTTTAGGTCGGCACTTCATTAAAAGTCTGCCTGCGAGTAGACTGCCTGTGAATCTGAGTGTGTAATGTCCCTTGTTAGGAATTTTATTAAAATGACAATTTTCCACTTTTTTTCCTTGGTTTGACCTTTGACTAGTTTTGATCTCTAGGTCCCAAATTTTCCCCAAATGATCCCAAATATTCTGAGAATGTATATGAATGATATTAGAACATAAATATGTGTTTTAGGGATGCCTTTGTACCTTTAAAACACTTCTGCAAATACTCTTTCAATTCTGGTCAATGTAGGTAACTTTACTAGTGATTTCCCTTTGACTAGTATTGGTCTCTAGGTCTCAAATTGACTCCAAATTCCTTCAAATCTTCAAGGAAGGTGTATGAATGATATTAGTACTTGAATATGATGTTCATGGATAACACCACTGTAATGTCCCTTGTTAGGAATTTTATTAAAATGACAATTTTCCACTTTTTTTCCTTGGTTTGACCTTTGACTAGTTTTGATCTCTAGGTCCCAAATTTGCCCCAAATGATCCCAAATATTCTGAGAATGTATATGAATGATATTAGAACATAAATATGTGTTTTAGGGATGCCTTTGTACCTTTAAAACACTTCTGCAAATACTCTTTCAATTCTGGTCAATGTAGGTAACTTTACTAGTGATTTCCCTTTGACTAGTATTGGTCTCTAGGTCTCAAATTGACTCCAAATTCCTTCAAATCTTCAAGGAAGGTGTATGAATGATATTAGTACTTGAATATGATGTTCATGGATAACATATGGCCACCAAAATATCTCTGCAAACTCTCTTAAGATTCTGGACCAAGTATGCAATTTTACTAGTAATTTGGGGTTCAAATCCCCCTGAGGTAAGTACTGAAAATGGCTTCCCAAATGCCTCCAAACCCACTCAAATTTATGAACAGAGGTATGTAATGTGTTAAGTATGTTATTAAGGTCTCATATGAACCATTAATGGTTTATTACAACTGTTCTCACCCTCTCCCATTCAACTGCAAAAATCACCAATTCGACCCTTGGGGAAATGGCACTATTTCTTCTCCCAATGCAATTAAACTGAGTAAAAATACTTCAAATGCTCAAGTACAGTACATGAAACTTATAAAATACATCCATGGCAGTCCATTAATCAAAAATTCATCATAGAATCATCCATTCATTCGAAATCATCATCAATACATTGGTTCACAACAAGGTAGTGGGGAAATGGCATTGTTCTTCCATTAAAAAAGAGATTTATACATTTCTACTTGGAATTTCGACCTGAAACTTTCTGGAGATGAAGAACAGAGTATTTACTTCATATTACAAAAGAAATGGGGCATTAGAAGCTCCCCCAAAGAATACAATAGCTCACCAAAAACGCCCTCCCTCAAGGATCAAGAATATGCCATCAAAACTGGAAATGGTTGAAGGAGTGAGCTGCAATAGAAGAAACCATGAGCTGCCCTGTAGCTTACACCTGCAAATAAAGACTCCATTAAAGCTCCAAATGAAAGGTCTGAATGGCCTTTCCAATTTCCAACTTGGATGGGAATCTTTCACCCTCGAAATTGGCTAAGGCAAGAAACTAGTCATCCACTAGCTCTCCCTCTTCACAAATGCAATTGCAAATTCTACAAATGATCAAAAGCTGGTTTCATTCTTTGTTATTGACATTTATAAACTTCTAATGTCCTCCATGGGTCAAATTCCTTCCAAGAGACTCATGCCAACTCAAGTTGGGAAGAGATTCCAAAGAACGCCACTTGTACAACAATTCCTAGTCTCCCACTTCCACCAAATCACATGTGGAAGCATCTTAGCTGCCCTAACACCCTTGAGCGCCCTCTTGGAGTCTATTTTTAGCCCTGATATGTCATATATGTCATATTTCAGCCTTCAGGTCTGATTTGTGTCATAGGTGTCATAGCATCTTCATCATTGTTGTCATAGAGCTAGGGAATCTAGCCCAAGTGTCTCACTAGCTCCAAATTGCCTCTTCCTCTTCCATGGGAGTTACTCTTCCTCTATATTTCGACCTTGGATGAGTCATGCAATGAATAATACCTTTTGGACTCCCCCAAGTATGTTACCATTCACCTTGAATTCGAATTGGTGAGAGAATGATGCCAAGTGTAGTGGGGAAATCTAGCCATATGTGGGTCCCACTTCCTCCATGTGTCTTCATGATGAAATGCCACTTTGATTTTAACTTGTATATATTTATTTGTCTCCTTTATTAAATATTTATGCCATTCTAATGTTCAAACATCATTTATTATCCCCATTATTCCAAATCCCAAAGCTTCCACCCCAAACCTAGGAAACTAGTAATTTTCCTCCTTGGCAATTATTTGACCTTTAGCATCAATTTGACAAACTCTAATGAATAGGGCCAATGTGATTAGGCCATTTTGACCCAATACCAAATTTGGGACATGACAAATCCTCCCTTCCCAATATTGCTTGTCCTCAAGCAATTTTAAACATGGGTGTTGAAGAACCTGCTTTCTGTATAATTCTTTGAAGTTGCCATTGAATTGCCAAACCTTGAGTCTTTGAGTTTCCATGAATATTTTAGAGAGGAACCACCATGCTTGCTGCTGCACTACTCTTATTAAAATCAATTTATTAAGTGGGGAATCCATCTCCCATGCTGCTTGCTCCCCCCCAAAAAATGAAACCAATGAGACAAAAATTATTCCGGGGTCCCATTGCTTGTATTGCACCCCAATAATTAAGAGTGCTCTCCAACCCACACCATTAGTTAAGAGGATTCCTGGATCCCATTTTCTTGTATGCATCCTTCCAAACATCATGAGTACCAAATATATATCATCAAAGTACATAACAACATAATGAAAATGTACATCAAGGATATGCTTAATCAAAGAGTCATGAAGGTGCTTATACCTCCAAGCAAGTAGACCACCATTTTCCAAGTGCATACAAGCTTCAAGTGACCAATCAAATCTGCTCCAATGACATAGGTGAGGATCCCATGTCCTATAATGCTGCTCCAAAAGGATGTGATATGCATCAAAATATTCAACCATGTATTCTTTCATCCAAGAAGTGAATGAAGAATCTCCACTAAAATCTGAACCAAATAATGAGCAGAAAAAACAAGGAGACTTCAAATGACTCAAAGAAGTCTCACCCATACATCCATGAATGTGAGAATCATAAAGATGTAACAAAGTATGTGGCTGCCAACAAAAATGTTCTCCCATCATAAATCTATTCACCCAAGTGTTGGATGAAGTTCCTCTAACATAAAATGAACCCAGTGTTGAGCAAGAAAAACCATGAGTCTTCAAGTGACTCAAATCCATATCATAGGTACATCCATGTAGATGTGAATCATCATAAAGTGACAAATGATGCTGCTGCAAATGTGAATAAGAATGTGCTCCAACCATGTCATCATAAAAGTTAAATCTAGGAGTTCCATGCTCCTCATGTGGCACCATCAAAAAGAACCCTTTCACCCATACTTCATTGAGACTAATGTTGCAAAACATGGAATTGTAGGAAGTAGGAGAATGAACTAACTCACCCAAATGATCAAAAAGTGCAGAAGTTTCATCATGGGAAGGATCCATATGGGTAGTATCATGCAGCTCCTTCAAAAGTGTGAACTCTTTGTCATAGTTTGGTTCCAATGTAGAGGAATCATGCTCTTCTTTAAAAATTGCATAACCTTCATCAAGAGGCAATTCAAATTCCTCTTCCACCACATCAAGTGTTTGGATCTCTTCAAGTTCATCTTCAAACACATCAAGAACATTCAAATTTTCACATTTTTCATGATCCACCATGTCATGAGAATCCTCCAAACAATCTACCATTTGACAATCTGAAACATAGGAGGAAAAACAAGTATCTTGCAACTTTTCAAGAAGTTGCTCATTTTGAATTGTGAGCTTATGAATATCCTCATTATTCTTCAAGTATGCATCATGTAACAATTCATTAAGCTCAAACAAATGGTTTCTATCAAAAAGAAAAGACATGAAATTACCTTTGATGTGGCACATTGCTCTTTGAATCTTCTCCATGTCTTCAAGGAAGGATGTTTCCTCCAATGAAGTAGCTCTCCAACAAGAATTTGACACCAATGCTTGAGTGTCATGGAGAATGCTGAGGGACTCTTGGATCTTATTTTCATTCATCTTTAAGGACCCTTCAAGAAAATGAGGCTCTTGCAAATGAACCTCCTCATCTTCTTCAATTTTGCTTGGACCAACTTCATGAAGCTCAAGTGGTGATGGGGAAGTTGATCTTGGTTCTTCTTCAACTGCTACAAGGTCTTCATTATCATGCTTAATGAAACTTGTACTTGTAGAAACACTTTCAAAAGTGATCTCTATGTCACCAACATATAGGTGTGAGCACCCATCAGTAGGTACTCCTTCATAGTTTAAGCATCCATCAGTAGATGCTCTTTGGTTCATGTCTAAGCTAGAAGGTGTCTCGAAATGATCTTCCATATTTTCAATAGAATCTTCTCCATGCTCTTGTGATGTCTCTTCCTTTTGCTCCTTAAAGCAAGCTGATGCATTTTGCCCCTTGTTTTCCTTAGGATCAATATATTTGGAATCTCTTCTTGAATAAATCTCAAATGCTCTCCTCAAGGAGGACATCATTTCATGCACACATATATGATACTCGCTCCAAGGGTTTTTACAAGAAGGGCATAAACCTTTCTTCACTAACTCCACATGTTCATTTTTGGGCCTATTTTCAAAAACATGTTCAGCATAGTACTCAAAAGACATGGCATTTTGTGTATTTTTGCTAAAAGCAAGATATTCTTGATATTTTTGATATTGTTGGGGCAAGGTTTTATATTTTGCTCTCCATCTTTGGAACTCACTCATAGAATTATCCTTGGTTGGTGTGACACACTCATATTCATCAGATTTAAAGTCATAAGAATAATCTTCATTTCTCTTGAAATTGTAAGAAGTGTTGCATGATGGCACCTCTTCCTCATACCATTCACATTCTGCTTCATATTGCTCATAAGCATCTGCATATTCCTCATAAGAATTGTACTCATAGGATTCATCATAATAGTAAGACATGGCTGCCAATTATTCTTGAATGTATGTACCTAATACACAGGTGCAAGGACCATGCTCTGATACCACTGTAATGTCCCTTGTTAGGAATTTTATTAAAATGACAATTTTCCACTTTTTTTCCTTGGTTTGACCTTTGACTAGTTTTGATCTCTAGGTCCCAAATTTGCCCCAAATGATCCCAAATATTCTGAGAATGTATATGAATGATATTAGAACATAAATATGTGTTTTAGGGATGCCTTTGTACCTTTAAAACACTTCTGCAAATACTCTTTCAATTCTGGTCAATGTAGGTAACTTTACTAGTGATTTCCCTTTGACTAGTATTGGTCTCTACGTCTCAAATTGACTCCAAATTCCTTCAAATCTTCAAGGAAGGTGTATGAATGATATTAGTACTTGAATATGATGTTCATGGATAACATATGGCCACCAAAATATCTCTGCAAACTCTCTTAAGATTCTGGACCAAGTATGCAATTTTACTAGTAATTTGGGGTTCAAATCCCCCTGAGGTAAGTACTGAAAATGGCTTCCCAAATGCCTCCAAACCCACTCAAATTTATGAACAGAGGTATGTAATGTGTTAAGTATGTTATTAAGGTCTCATATGAACCATTAATGGTTTATTAAAACTGTTCTCACCCTCTCCCATTCAACTGCAAAAATCACCAATTCGACCCTTGGGGAAATGGCACTATTTCTTCTCCCAATGCAATTAAACTGAGTAAAAATACTTCAAATGCTCAAGTACAGTACATGAAACTTGTAAAATACATCCATGGCAGTCCATTAATCACAAATGCATCATAGAATCATCCATTCATTCGAAATAATCATCAATACATTGGTTCACAACAAGGTAGTGGGGAAATGGCATTGTTCTTCCATTAAAAATGAGATTTATACATTTCTACTTGGAATTTCGACCTGAAACTTTCTGGAGATGAAGAACAGAGTATTTACTTCATATTACAAAAGAAATGGGGCATTAGAAGCTCCCCCAAAGAATACAATAGCTCACCAAAAACGCCCTCCCTCAAGGATCAAGAATATGCCATCAAAACTGGAAATGGTTGAAGGAGTGAGCTGCAATAGAAGAAACCATGAGCTTCCCTGTAGCTTACACCTGCAAATAAAGACTCCATTAAAGCTCCAAATGAAAGGTCTGAATGGCCTTTCCAATTTCCAACTTGGATGGGAATCTTTCACCCTCGAAATTGGCTAAGGCAAGAAACTAGTCATCCACTAGCTCTCCCTCTTCACAAATGCAATTGCAAATTCTACAAATGATCAAAATATGGTTTCATTCTTTGTTATTGACATTTATAAACTTCTAATGTACTCCATGGGTCGAATTCCTTCCAAGAGACTCATGCCAACTCAAGTTGGGAAGAGATTCCAAAGAACGCCACTTGTACAACAATTCCTAGTCTCCCACTTCCACCAAATCACATGTGGAAGCATCTTAGCTGCCCTAACACCCTTGAGCGCCCTCTTGGAGTCTATTTTTAGCCCTGACATGTCATATATGTCATATGTCAGCCTTCAGGTCTGATTTTTGTCATAGGTGTCATAACATCTTCATCATTGTTGTCATAGAGCTAGGGAATCTAGCCCAAGTGTCTCACTAGCTCCAAATTGCCTCTTCCTCTTCCATGGGAGTTACTCTTCCTCTATATTTCAACCTTGGATGAGTCATGCAATGAATAATACCTTTTGGACTCCCCCAAGTATGTTACCATTCACCTTGAATTCGAATTGGTGAGAGAATGATGCCAAGTGTAGTGGGGAAATCTAGCCATATGTGGGTCCCACTTCCTCCATGTGTCTTCATGATGAAATGCCACTTTGATTTTCACTTGTATATATTTATTTGTCTCCTTTATTAAATATTTATGCCATTCTAATGTTCAAACATCATTTATTATCCCCATTATTCCAAATCCCAAAGCTTCCACCCCAAACCTAGGAAACTAGTAATTTTCCTCCTTGGCAATTATTTGACCTTTAGCATCAATTTGACAAACTCTAATGAATAGGGCCAATGTGATTAGGCCATTTTGACCCAATACAAAATTTGGGACATGACAGAGTGCTTCATCTTCAACTATAGTGAGGTCATAAGCTTGACCTCCTCTCGACAATTTGTATTTCTGTACCACCTGTGCAACGAGCTTTCGGTCGCTGTCTTTACCAACGAAATGGATAGTGGGGTCCTTACCAACCTTAGATAGGCCGGTAATTCAATGAATCAGGTCCACATTCAGATCAATTGGCCTCCCGAGCCAAAGATAACCACCGTGAACACAGGATAACAGGACCTTGACTACCGCACTAACTTCATTGCTACGCCCGAAGTGCGGTAGCTTCAACAGGTTCAATAGTCTAGGCCTTTCAAGATTTAGTGCAAATTCCTGCGGGATGAGATCGTCAATCTTCTTAGCAGGATTATGGACCACTGTCAGATAGTGATCTGGCACAAATTGAGGATACGTTCTGTAATCTCCCAAGTTGAATCCAGAAAACTTAACCAGTGGGAGATGTCCAAGCAGGGATCCTTCTTCTTGCACGACTTTCGCCATTGGTGGCAGCGGAATCGAATACTTGGCATTCTTGGGAATACGCACCTTGGGTGCATCATCTGGGCACGGAGGAATGTAGTTAACTAGAGTGGCCAAGGGCTCTGGAACGGGTTACTCCGGCTCCTGCTGTTGCTGCTGCTGAGACGCCCGTGTGCCCGGGGACTGTCTGGGATCAGGAAGCTCAAAAATCTTAATCGGGGTACCCATACTGAAATCTAACCCTCTGCGTTTGAAGTGATGGATGAATTCTTCAGTTGACAGTTTCTTTGTCATGAAATTGCATACACGACAAACACTGAACAAAAAAGGGAGGAACAGTGTAGGATTTGAACTCTGAAAATGAGAAAATAGTCTGCATGACACGGCTCTTAAAAATAATGACTTAGACTCTCAAACAGGGAAACTATACAACGCACTAGCAAGGAAAAGTAACCCAAGCATATACGAATGAGGGGTATTTATAGCTAAAGGCGGTAGTAAATGCGGACAAGTGGCACTAATAACCGTTGGTGCCTAAGCATATGAGTTGAAAACCCCCCTACCCCCATGCCTCTGTAGTGCATTAAATGGGAGGGATGGGCTCTGACAGCCTTCGGGAGATGAGCTAAGGCCTTCGACTCCTTAATTAAATGCATATCTTAGGGAAATCAAGCTGAATCTATCAGAGCAAATACAATTAAATGGCGGTCTCGTCCTTCATTAAGACTCAGACGCGGCTACAGAACTACCGCAATTCAAATTTTTGGCGGGTAACTTCAGCATGGGTAACTGTGCACATGGAGGGCTCCACGGCAAGGAGAACTCCGCAAGAGCGATAAATAGATAATAGGGAACTCCGCAAGAGCGAGAGTTCGACAACCTGGGGGACTTCGCAAGAGCAAAGATAGGCTCGCTCAGAACAGACTTTATTGACTGCGTGAATGCTTCAAGGAACTGCGCGGGAAGCCAGAGACTAAAACATGTCTCGCGACTTCCGTGTAGACTGATAAGTGTGATGCCTCTTTCACCTACACTAGACATTTGCAGAACTTAAGCAACTGATTAGGTCGACAGGGCGAAGTGGACGTCGCGATAAAGATTGAGCCAAATCTCATTGATCATTGTGGGTAGCAACTCTCCATTAAGATTCGCAAGCTGAACTGCTCCACCTTCGGTTATCTTCATCACTTGAAAAGGGCCTAACCAATGTACACAAAAATTGCCTGGAAACTTGATGAATTTACTATCATAGAGGAGTACCAAGTCTCCTTCCTGAAACACTTTATTCTTAATATGCCTATCATGCCAAGCCTTCTGTCTCGCCTTTTGCACTTGTTGATGGAATCTAGCTAAAAGCCTATCTTCTTCTAAGGCAACGAATTGTGATAGCCTTTCACTCATGGTATCAGCATCTTCCATTTCTGCAATTTGAGCAATTTTGAGACTGGGAACAATGTATTCCATGGCCATAACTGCTTCTTGTCCGTACACCAAACTGAAAGGTGTGTGACCTGTTAATTTCTTGCATGTGGTTCTGTAAGCCCATAACATAGCTGTGACTCTAAGGTCCCAATCATCTCTTTGTTGATTACAGATCTTGGTCAGGGCATTCTCCAGAATCTTATTGAATGCCTCCACCGTACCATTAGCTTGAGGGTGGTAGGGTGTACTCTTATGGTGACTAATGTGGAATTATTCAGTAAGGGCCTCTATAGTCTTGTTCAAGAAGTGTGTGCCCTGATCACTCATCAAAATCAGTGGACATCCAAATCTAGTGACAATATTCTAAAAAATGAACTGCGCGGCAGTGACAGCGTCGCAATTCTTAATTGGCTTTACCTCAGCCCATCGGGTGAGGTATTCAGTAGCTGTGATGATGTATCTGTTGATGCCTCGGATATCGTAGCATCAATCAGAAAGGGATTCTCCCTGATAGATTATCCCAATTAGATTATCTACCATTTGGTATAGGGAATCCATCCGGTTAGCGGTTCCAGCAACCGTGGATTTGGAGTTTTATTCCAATTATACCGGTTATGGCCCGATCCACCTTTCTTTTGAATTTTATGTTTTATAATGATGTGCAAGTGCCTAGTCTATATTTAATCTAGATGCACGACTGAGAAAACAGATCTAAGTATAAAACTGAAATACACCTAACTATCCTTGCGAGGAGCACATTTAAAGCATGAGCAATGAGCTATAAGAGTTATCTTTAAAGAATGAATAGGCAGCCATTAAATCTTTAAAGAGAAAGCTACAGCAAGATAAAAGATCTCAAAAGATAGCTTCTAATTACAAATAACACATTTTCATTACTCATCAAAGAGAGAAGCAAGATTATTTAATCTAGATGCAAAACTGAAAGAACAGATCTAAGTCTAAAAAAACACATGAAATAAATCTAATTGTCCCTGCAAGGAGCCAAATTAAAGCGTGAGCAATGAGCTGTGACAGTTATCTTAAAGAAAGAATAGCTAGCCATTAAATCTGAAAGAGAATGCTATAGCAGAGATGAGAGATATCATAAGGTAGCTTCTGATTTAATGTAAACACATTCATTACTCATGAAAACAAAGAATTCGTTTGCACAGAAAAAAGTGAAACTCATTTGTTGCAAAGAAATAATTCAGACAACAAGAAAGATCTTACATTAAAGTATGGAAGTCACCAGAATAATCCAATACACATCCATTCTTCATTCCCATGCAAAACATCCTCTCCCGGCTTTTATTAGAAGATTTTACTTTCATAGAACATACACAAGATAGCTCGTACAAGTCTGAAAATTAAATCCCTGCCAAAAGTCCTTTCTCTCCTTTCCTAACTCCTATTTATAATGTTACAAAATGCCCTTTGGGATGCCACTTGGCCTTTTACACTTGTCACCTACAGGAATTTTCCTCTATAATAGACAAATGTGACTCCTTCTTTTACAGAAAAATATTTAAAAAAGGAAAAGGGAGAACTGTCCCATAGTTCCACGTTTTACACATCTGAGAGACAAAATAAAAAATAGCAGAAATAATGTTTTAATATCAGCGCTGTCATTCTTGTGCGTGTGCTTCAGCTGGAAGAGGATCACCCAAATCAACTGATGCTACTAATGTTGCCTTAGGAGAGGCACTCGAACTCACTGTTGCTGCTGCTGCTGCCTGGGAAGAAGAAATCGAGCCGGGTGGAGTTTCTGTTACTGCTGGGGGAGAAGAGTCTGGATTTGCTGTAACAGCTACTACTTCTGCCTTCTTCTCCTCTTCTGCTATGTAGCTATACCAAATGCCAGTACCCCTTATGACTATGTTTGCTGCAGCAGGAAATAATATTTTTTGAGAAGTCACATTTTTTCGGAGCTCTGCTCCAATGTCTTGAATCTCTGCTATTGCTGCTTGGTGCATTTCCTTCAGCAGATGGTTGTGGAGTGATGACAATCCAATATAATGTTGGAGGTCGTCAATAGCTAGGACATCAATCCTCTTCACATACTCCATTTGAACGCCCAGTTCTTCCTTCAGTTCAGACAAACGTTGTTCCTTTTTTGGAAAATCCTCCAGGGACTGAGGGAAGTTTAATTTGCATTTGTCATGCACTCCTTGGATCCTTTGATACAGACTGCTAATTTTATCCGTTGTCCCTCGTACGCTGGCCATAAGCTTGCTGCCACAGTTTCTGCTGAACTCTAAAAGGGCTATGTCCTCATTGAAACCGTCTACATATTTGAATGGGAGATGCGTGGGGAAATCTACCTTTCCTTCTCTCCATTCTATTTGGCTTAGGATAGTTGCCTTAACCCGAGTATATTTAGCTTTAAGTCTATGGGCCTCCGCATTAACTTCTTTTAACCTGACCACCATGGCCTTGAGCTGGCATACATCATTAGTGATTAGCTCCTGAGTGTCGTGCATTTGCTTCAGGATGCTGCAGGACAACTCATGGAAGGGAGACATGTCTATGGTTCTGCCCTCAGCCTACTCTAATTGTTTAGCTAATGCCATCTTATCTATCTCAAGCTGGGACACTCTGGCTACTGCATCATTCTTTTCTGCTTCCTCAATCATCATCAAGACTGATAGCTACTCCTTTTCTTCCTCTAACCGGTTATATTTTTCTGACAGCTCTTTATGTTCAACTGACAGGCGGTTATACTTGTTCACCACAAGGTCCCTGTAGGCTTGCTCATTAGCCACAGTTTGTTGTAGCATACGAGCTCTCCTCTTTATCGATTCACTCTGTCTTTCTATATCACCTACATTGTCTAGTGATGCTTTTGCTGTCTCTACAGCGGAGGATTCCATAGCTAAGGGATCCTTATCTGTATTCTGCATCATAGTGATCTCCTGGTGGGTAATAATATCCTCCTGGAAGAGTCTTTTGATCCTCTCTTCCGATTTAAGGACCATTGCTTTCCTTTTCTTGTCATAGACAAACTCATCCCACCTGGATACCGTATTTTCTCCTGATGGAGTGTATGGGACAATTGGGAGGTCCATAATGTCTATTTCTACCTCCGCTGGTGGGGTCTGGACTACCTGAGTTTGAAATGTTCCCACATTTTGGGTACCAGAACCACTAGCCTGTGCTGCGTCCACCTCCATGTTTTGAGTGCCGGAGACACTTATCTGAGGTACGTCAATTTCCATGTCTTGTGCACCGGAGCCACCTGCTTGGGCATCTTCAACTGCTTTAAGCTCTTCTTCTGCTTTCCGCTCTACCTCACCTTATTCAGCTTGTAGCTGATCTTAATTCTCCTTCCATTGCCTTTCATCTTCAGCCTCTTTCTACTGCTGGGCTTCCTCAGCCTCTTTCTGCAGCCTTTCACTTTCTGCTTCTTGCTGCAATCTGGCAACTTCAGCCTCTTGCAGTAACCTTGCTTCCTCAGCCTCTTGCAGTAACCTTGCTTCCTCAGCTTCCTGCTGTGCCCTTGCTTCTTCAACTTCTCGTAGTAACCTTACTTCCTCTTTCAATCTGAGCTCTTCCTGAGCTCGGGCCTCATCGGCTTCTTTCTCCTTCTGTTGGCTAGTTTCCTGGGTCTTGGTAGAGCTAGAACTTGCTCCACTTCCTTGGCGAAAGGTTCGCAGCTCAACCATGTTGCTGATGCCTCTGAATACCTCCTCCTCGGCATCATGATAATGAGAGTACTCAAAATGAGCATAAATCTCCCTACAGTGTTCGGCCACTTTTCCCTTCCTATCATTCCTGCGGAAGATTACCTCACCGAAGTGGAAGGCTTTCAGCTCCTGAACAAACTCTTCGGCTGAGGCAACCCCCGAGAAATTGTAAGCTCCTATGCAGAAAGGGAGAGGGGGGAAGGAGGCCTTATGCTGCTTGTTGAGTACGGCGCCAATTCCATCTAGGAAAATATGTCTCACTGCCTCTTTAAGGACCACATAATTTGTAGCATATCTTGGAAAAACATATGGAGCTTTAGTTCCTCCAAACATCCTGAGATAGGTGCCTTGATCCGAGAAATAAAAATCTCCATAATTTTCAAGGACTTCCATGGCATTTTCCGACAGGCAGTTGGGCTCTTCCTTGAATAGCTGCTCATATAGGGGCATGATGAACCCCTCACAGATGAGCTTATAGTTGGGTTTGTAATTCTGAGCACACAACATCCTGAAAGTGGTATAAACCGGGGTGGTGGCCTTATCCCATGTGCAGCCCAATTTGGGGAAAGATACCTTGGCCAAAACATAATCAATTAGATATGAGGACATGAAAAATTCTGCCTTCTTCAAGGCCAGTCCTTCTCTTGCAGCAACTATCATTGAGGCTAAACTGTCTGACAGGAGAGTGGCCCAGTCAAACACAGTTCCTTTAAATGCCACGAAGTGGATGATAGGGACCCACTAAATCTTGTACATGGTGCCATCGGGCATGCCGAAGATTCTGCACAACATCAAGGTGATCAACCTGAAAGGAGGTCTCAGATTCTGGACGTCGTATTCATCATTACCTTTCTTTCTCAAATGCTTTCCTGTGACTAGTAGCTTTTTGGCCATCTCAACGTTGTTCATCTGGCCCAACCATTCATCAGTCAGAGATTGCTGGGCGCGGGGAAATTTGTAAGCCACGGCCAGGTATGCTGGGTGAAATGAGGCAATGGCTATCTTCCCGCTGTCATGAATTACTCTTCCTTCTGCATCGACATGTTGGAGTATCCACCCGATTACCTCAGAACATGGGAACAGTTCAGGGCGGGTAGCAGCTCTGGCTATGCTTGAAGCTTTGATATTTAGATAAATCTGCCCCTCTTCTAGCAACATGTCCGGGACATCCTGGTCTCGGATCATCCTATAAATGTGTTAAAATTCAATATGCTAAGACAAAAAATAACAGCATTACATTCCATTTCACAATAATAGCATATACAGGATCACTGAAGAAACAACAAGCATAGCATAAACACAAGAGACAGAGATTTATCCTGGGAAACTCTCATGGGGTAGAAAACCCAGCAAAGCTTCCTCAATATAGATGACCAGCAATATACAAAGATGAAACCCTGAGACATGATCTCCTCCTCCACAATAGCAGACCTCTTTTCCATAAGTGCGCTATCCTTAAGTGAGTGAATGTGTCAAATGAGGAACACACCTCCTTTATTTATACACCACTCTGACATATCTTTTACATAAGTACACGTAGGCTCGTATTTAACCAATGGGTTAAATACCCCACTACAACTGACTGGGCCGACCCCTCTAGGGTGGTCTAATAACCCTTTGACCTACATAACACATACAGGGCCGACCCCCACTAGGGAAGTCTAATAACCCGAGTTACCACATTCCGACGGAGGAATAAACATCTCCGGATATACAATAAGATCTTCACGGAGGAATGAAACATCTCCGGAATAATAAAGTACAAATATAATATTCTTTGAAGTTACAATATCTCAACACTCCCCCTTAACGAGAAGGATATTATAACAGCATCTGCACGAGCAAGGAGTCATCAACATCATACATGATACATCTATAAATCATTGGAAGCTTTCTCAACATCATCAGTAACTCAAGCAGTTACTGGAACATCTTCAATACTGGAACATCAACATCTTCAGTACTGAGTCTTTATCTTCTGCAGCACTCGAAAAGCTACAACAACATCAACATATGGATCCTCACGATCATCAATATCGTCATCTCACGATCATCAGTATCGTCATCACATAATCATCAGCATCGTCATCACACAATCATCAGCATTGTCATCACACGATCATCAGCATCATCATCACACGATCATAAGCATCGTCATCACACAATCATCAACATCATCATCACATGATCATCAGCATCGTCATCACACGATCATCAACATCGTCATCACACGATCATCAGCATCGTCATCACACGATCATCATCATCGTCATCACACGATCATCAACATCGTCATCACACTATCATCAGTATCGTCATCTCACGATCATCAGCATCGTCATCTTACGATCATCAGCATCGTCATCTCACGATCATCAGCATCATCATCACACCATCATCAGCATCGTCATCAATACAGGTATCCATAACAATACAAGTATCCACATCATTAGTACAAGTATTCATGCCAATACAAGTATAAATATCATCAATACAAGTAGCCATACTGATACAAGTAACCATATCATCAATACAAGTATCCTACTGATACAAGTAACCACATCATCAATACAAGTATCCATACCGATACAAGTAACCACATCATCAATACAAGTATCCATACCGATACAAGTAACCACATCATCAATACAAGTATCCATACCGATACAAGTAACCACATCATCAATACAAGTATCCATACCAATACAAGTAATCACATCATCATAAATAAAAAAAATCACTTTCTCGGAGACCATTCATCTACGGATCAATTCAGGGACCAAAGTCCAGGGATGATACAATCCCCACTTCTCGGAGACCACACATCTACGGATCAATTCAGGGACCAAAGTCCGGGGATGATACAATCCCCACTTCTCGGAGACCACATGTCTACGGATCAATTCAGGGACCGAAGTCCGGGGATGATACAATCCCCACTTCTCGGAGACCACACGTCTATGGATCAATTCAGGGACCAAAGTCCGGGGATGATACAATCCCCACTTCTCGGAGACCACACGTCTACGGATCAATTCAGGGACCGAAGTCCGGGGATGATACAATCCCCACTTCTCGGAGACCACACGTCTACGGATCAATTCAGGGACCGAAGTCCGGGGATGATACAATCCCCACTTCTCGGAGACCATACGTCTACGGCTCTCTTTAGGACTGAAAGTCCAGGGATGATCCAATTCCCTCAACTGTCCACTAAGGACTTCATTCTCGGAGACCTCACGTCTACGACTCTCTTTAGGACTGAAAGTCTAGGGATGATCCAATCCCCTCAACTGTCCACTAAGGACTTCATTCTTGGAGACCTCACGTCTATGGCTCTCTTTAGGACTGAAAGTCCAGGGATGATCCAATCCCCTACCTTTCCACTAAGGACTTCATTTTCGGAGACCATATGTCTATGGATCAATTCAGGGACTGAAGTCCAGGGATGATACAATCCCTACCTGTCCACTGAGGACTTCATTTTCGCAGACCATACGTCTACGGATCAATTCAGGGACCGAAGTCCAGGGATGATACAATCCCTCTTCTTTCTCGGAGACACATGTCTACGGCTCACTTTAGAACATGTGTTCAAGGATGATACAATCCCTTTTCTTTCTCGGAGACATCTGTCTACGGCTCACTTTAGAACATGTGTTCAAGGATGATACAATCCCTTTTCTTTCTCGGAGACACCTGTCTACGGCTCACTTTAGAACAAGTGTTCAAGGATGATACAATCCCCACATGTATTCTCATCAATACAAGTACAAGTATCCTCAACCATACAAGTACATTAATCAATACATGTATCATCAAAAGGTATGTATTCTTACCAATACATCTTATCATCAAAAGCATGTATTCTTACTAATACATCTAACATCAAAAGCATGTATAAGTAAAACTAAGTATTCTAAGTATAAGAGTCCTAAATCTAAATATTTCTAAGTATCTAGGTGTAGAGAACATGTTACCTCATCATCGACCTTGTTGTTTGATGAGACAATCTCATCATCAGTGACTATACTACTCCCCCTTTCGAGGAGGGTCCTTTTGAACTACACCAAGTTTGTCTCGGAAGTATTCAAATTTCACTCGAGACAAAGGTTTTGTTAGTACATCGGTAACCTGTTACAAATTCAAACTTTATAGTTCCTTTCTGCGTCATATCTTGTTAGATCCCTATGATCTTTGACTTATCATGGAACACTGGATTCTATGTCATCTTGATACAACTCTATTTGTCACATAGGATCACAGTTGGTTCTATCTCTAAGTCAAACAATCCTGAAGCCAAACTTCTTCACAACTAGCAGAGCAAGCAGCCATATATTCTGCTTGTGCTGAGAGCCACACTAGACTGCTTCCAGCTAAACCACGAGATCATGGCTAATCCCAGACAATAACATCCTCTTGATTTGTTCTTCCTGTCTGATACACTTTCTGCCCAATCAGCATCTGAGTAGCCATCTGAAGTCATAGATCAAAGTCTATCGTATCCTTTAGGTGCATTATCACATGATTTGCATCTTATCAGGTGAACACATCTAGTTTCCACTAGATACTGACTCAAGGTGTTCACAGCAAAGCATATATCTGACCTAGTATTTGTTAGACACATCAATGACTCAATAATTTGACTGTACAGAGTTATATCCACTAACTCTGATGAGTCATCCCCTAACAGCTTCAAGTTGAAATCCATAAGAGTGGCCATTCCAACACCTCAAGTCCTTTTAATATTTCTCGGCATACTTTCCCTAGTTGAGAAATATTCCTTCTGATCCTTGCCATACTTCCAGACCTAGGAAGTAATGCATCAATATGAGATCTTTCATTTTCATTTCTGCAGCCATCTATCTATGCCATCTCTCGTTAGATGGGTCTACTGATATGAGCCTCAATATCATTCGAACTCTGTGGTGAGTTCCTTCTTGCATCCATGTCATCTGTGTATAGAAACCATATTCAACCTTGTAGCAAAGGTTGAGATCCACATCACCCATGGTGTTCATTAAGCTCATCAATTGATTATCGATCCTGGGTACCCATACAGAACCTGATTCACACTTCTTCTTTAATTACACCATTAAGAGAATGGTCTTTATCTATTCACTTGGAGCAAAACATCTCATCATGATTCTCTTCTTCTTTCTAAGATAATATTCTAGCCACAAGCCTTCTATAGTGTGTTTGATTTGTAAATCTTTTGTTGAACATCCATCGCTTGTTCAGTGTTCATCATTCATCATGATCTTTCCTACAAATCAAAATTAAGTACAGGATTAGTAATACTTCATAATCATCAAATCATATTGACATGATAACCTATTATGCATACATATATCATTTACATAGTTATGCAACTATTTGTACCAATACTTTGGCACAACACTTTCCCATATCCTGTATGCATACAGTTGCTATCTAGATGCCTTCCATCTCTACCAGAACATACTATCGAGAGTGTGCACAACTCTCAGCATGTCAGCAAAGAGGTTTCATTCTAGACAAGCAACAATGGAATGTTTGTCCAACTTACCAATCATATGCATATTAGTAGTATATTGTTCAATGCTCTATGAATGTTTACACTCAGCATCATATATTCTAGGAATACAAATATGCATACAACCTATTACAGGCAATATCATTACTATTTCAAATAACAACTCAAATACTTATCTTTTATGTTTGTGTGGTTGCCTCCCGTTTGATCTTCTGTATGTCTTTTGAACTTCCATTCATTCTGTACCACTGTGCATGCTGAAGAGTCATACTCATGATCTCATACACAAACATACACTCATTAGTATATTCTAAATGCTATCAAAACATTATAGTTCTAAATAATCTTGAAAATGTAGAGTCATGATTATAGATAATAAACATTAGTATTCAAGATTTCAGGGAAGCCTTCTTTTACTCATGCATATCATCAATCATAATATGCATAATCCCTTGATTACTAACTTTATGAATAAGCATATCTAATCATACCAAGTATACTTATATAAGGGATACTAACACAAGGTAAGATTCATAGGAAACATACCTGGGTTAGTATATCTGTTTAACATACCTAATCAATATCTTCTTTGTTCTCTTTAATGATTTAGAGATCCTGTGCTGGAACCTACATATCTCATAGGTTAAGCATAATAAAACAAACTCATAAATACCTCGTAAGTAGAACCTCTATGTGATCAAAGATTATGTAGGAGTCTTTGTCTTCATGTTGTCATGGTCATGGAACTTGATTTGTCTTTCGTGATGTACCTGAATCTTGTTAGCAGACAACATCAACCTCATACAATACCACAGTGTATTAGTGCAATCATATAACCCAAAACAATCAATGTCTTCGATCATTCACATGTATTCATACTGTTATTAGGGTGATAAGATAGTTTAATCAAGATTGTACTAATAAATAATATGAAGACAAACACATTATGAACTTAATCAAGAATCAGATTTCAAGACATACATGAACCTCCTTAAGTCATACCTGTCGAGACTTCTTGTAGTCTTCTTATGTAAGGCCTTAGCCTCAACTCCCCCTGAAACTTGATCTAGATCTTGATTAGGGTTTGCTAGAGAAACCCTAAAAATTCAATCTTTGACTTTCACACTTCTGAATGGATGAAAGAATATGTCTTGCTGAGCTGATCAAACTGGCATACTTCAATTTTGGAATCTCCAAAATTTGACCCCTCAAAATTGCCTTCGAAACTTCTAGATCTTCTGGACAGGAACCCGAACTGGGGTATGATGAAGCCCACCCTTCTGTCCAATCAAAAGGTTCGATCCAAGGCTCTAAACTCTTATTTTTCTGAGGAGCTTCTAGCCGTGGTTACAGACTTCAAAAATTCCAACTTTTGCTGAAGCCCTAATTTTCCATCTTTTTGATCAAAATCCCGAACTAGGGTTTGATCAAGCCCGGTCTTCTACCCAACCAAAAAATTCGATCTTGGTCTCTAAATTTCGATTTTACTGAGTAGCATTCAGCCGTGGACTCCGATTCCAAAAATTCTAACTTTCTCCAAAACCCTAAATTCCGGAAGCCATGAATAAAGGTGCTCCAAAAATAATTCTGTTTTGACAGAAATATGCACCTAATTGTTTCTGCTATAACTCTGAAATTTTTGCTCCACAGGGTCTGAAAACGTTTTCTGCAGTAGCCTGACCTATCATCTTTCCATCCTGACAGGTCTGACCTCAATTGGATTTTCTGAGAGAGAGTTATGCCAAGTGTTGCAACGTGACCTGTTTATGGGATAAAACAGGAGAGCAAACTTGTACGGCATGCCACGTGTCACTGCCTGAACTTCGGCCTCTGAAAAATATTTTTGAGATAGCTCGACCTATTATATTTCCATCCTGACAGGTCTGACCTCAATTGGATTCTCTGAGAGAGAGTTATGCCAAGTGTCGCAACGTGACCTGTTTATGGGATAAAACATGAGATCAAACTTGTACTACGTGCCACGTGTCACTGGTTCACCTTCGGCCTCTGAAAACGTTTCTTGAGATAGTACAGTCTGTGTACTAGCTGTCACTTTTTACGAAATTTCATTTGGAGCTTTATATCCCAAGTTATGACCTTTTTGCCAAGGTCACCTGATTTTGATTGAGATCTGGAAGAGGCAAAAAGCCTAACTTGTACTGATCATAACTCATAAAGTACAACGAATCTGAGGGTTCCCTTTGGACACAAGATACCTGGAGATGTTATGTACAACATGTAAAGGTTTCCGATCCTGAACCTTCACCAAAATGGATTTATGGCGAAAGTTCCATGATGACTGTTTTTTGCTATATAAAACCCTAACCTTCAAATTGTCATAAGTAAAGCAAGTGTCATAAGTGCCATACCTTGCCTTCCTTCAACCTGGCTCTGATACCATGTTAAAATTCAATATGATAAGACAGAAAATAGCAGAATTACATTCCATTTCACAATAATAGTATATACAGGATTACTGAAGAAACAACAAGCATAGCATAAACACAAGAGACAGAGATTTATCCTGGGAAACCCTCATGGGGTAGAAAACCCAGGAAAGCTTCCTCAATATAGATGACCAACAATATAAAAAGATGAAACCTTGAGACATGATCTCCTCCTCCACAATAGCAGACCTCTTCTCCACAAGTGCGCTATCCTTAAGTGAGTGAATGTGTCAAATGAGGAACACACCTCCTCTATTTATACACCACTCTGACATATCTTTTACATAAGTACACGTAGGCTCGTATTTAACCAATGGGTTAAATACCCCACTACAACTGACTAGGCCGACCCCTCTAGGGTGGTCTAATAACCCTTTGACCTACATAACACATACAGGGCCGACCCCCACTAGGGAAGTCTAATAACCCGAGTTACCACATTCCGACGGAGGAATAAACATCTCCGGATATACAATAAGATCTTCATGGAGGAATGAAACATCTCCGGAATAATAAAGTACAAATATAATATTCTTTGAAGTTACAATATCTCAACAAAATGTCACCCCGGCAGATTTCTGGAGGAACACCGGTGGTGCACCTAGTATCCTGGAGTGTGGTCTCAGTTTTAAGTGGCGTAGGCTTCTTTTCTGTCATTTTAGCCTTCTTCCTACCACCTTTTGGCATTTTGACTTATCCTTGATAGCACCCAAATACAAGTAATTATGAAATCGAGCAACATACTGTGAGATTTTAACAGAGAGCATCATCATTTTAATATGTGAATGAGACATATACATAAATTGTGAAGCTGCATGTTGGGAAGCAAAATACACCATTCCAAACAAAAAATCTAGATTTAATCATCCTAATTCTTTTAAAGGGGTGGGTTTGGAATGCTCCTGAGAGGATGAGCATGTTGCGGAAGCAACCTGCTCTTGGTCCCTCTCTAGGAGGGATGGTATCCTTCGCCATGGTGTCCTTTTAATGATTTGTTGCGGGCAAGTCCGAGGTTGAAACAAATTTAAGACGAAACCAGGGATGGCCCTTCGCGTTGACAAATAGGCGAGGGGTTTCAGCCTAACCGGTACTGTTATTTATAATGTTTGATGAGGAATCCTATGGCTATTCGATGGCACTTGGCGAGGCGTTCTACGGTAGGTTTGGGAACTTGAACAGGGACGATGGCGCCTGGCTTTAGAATTTGAATTGGGTAGCGGCTACGCCGGGACTAAGGCTTACCAAAAAGCCTGGGTGGCTATAGTTTTAGCTTTTGGCTAGGGACATGAAAATTCCATGGGGCCTCGATGATTTTAAAATAATGAAGTATGCAGCCATTGTCCACAAGCCACATCTGAGATGAAATGAAAACTTGAAAAGTAATCTACTGTGTAGATGAAGCAAATTTCACGGTTAGAATCCTACCTGGAAAACGATGAGGTGGCTGAAGTGAACGCGGACGTGGAAGAGCGAGTTGAGCTGGAGCGGTTGTGCGGCGTCCAACAGTATTGTTAATCAACACAAATGGCAATGGGGTCGGTCGAACGCAATTGTTTATTTAAATGTTCTACACACGTGCGAGGTTTTAATACGGTGGGTGGCGCCATTAAAACGCTTTTAAACTTCGTACGCCGCAGTCACATCGTTGTCTCGATATGTGTGCGTGACCGCCTTCTTCAGGATGGACTTACGAAATCCGCCCGCCATTGCGGAAGGTTACGCGGAACGACTTCGACGGTTCGGGAGAGATTGGTGAATCTTCCCGTAATTCTCACGAAAATAAGCGGATCACTTGCGGAATCATTCTGCGAAGCTCCCCGCCGTTTCGGGAGGAATTGGCGAACAACTTCCGCAAAAAAAAAAACGAACGTGAACGTCTAAGTCTTTCGGCGGCCCTTTTCAGGATGACAATGCGAAAGCTTCCGAAATTGCAGAAAGCTTTCGAAAATGGCTTCCGTAGTTTCAGAAGGCCTCCACCAATTCTTCTGCAAAAGCTCTCGCGAACTTGAGTTTTTTTCTAAGTATCGGCCGGGCTTCGAGAGCGCTTCTGAAAGCTTTTGCCATTAGCCTCCGCTGTTTCGAAGGGGTAACCTGAAAGCTTCCGCAGTTGCGGATGACTTCTTCGAATGGTTCCGCAAAGGTCTGTTGTTTCGGCATTTCGGAAAGCTTTTGCGAAGGTTTCCGCAACTGCAGAAGGAAAAAACAAAAGCTTTCCGCAATTTTCAAAGAAAATTTCTAAGTTCTTTTCGGAGTTTCAGGAGGATTTTGCGAATAGCTCCCGTCGTTTCGAGAGAGATAACTCAAACACTTCCGCAACTTTCCCACAACAATTTCTAAGACTTTTCGAGCGGCTTGTGCGATTGTCTTCCACAACTGCGGGAAGATAGCTCGAAAGGCTCCGAAATGTCGGGAGACTTTCCCAAATAATTTCCGCAACCGCGAGAGAAAATCCAAGTTTTTTTGGGGTGCTTATGCGAACGGTTCCCGCCGTTTCGGGAGCAAAAGATGAATGGTACCGTGGAGCTTCCTTCTTACATTCTGCGACTTTTCAAAAAGTTTCTAAGTCCTTCCTTTTTCGAGAAGCTTGAACAAAAAGGCTTCCGCCGTTTTGGGAGGGAACCTTGAGTACTTCTGCAACTGCGGGGGCTTTATAAAATCGTTCCGCGATTTCCAGGAAGACTTCATGAATTTTACTCTTAGAGGAAGGAAGACTTGGAGTGGTTCATAGCAAGATTTTCTGTTAAAAAACAAAGTTAAAAGCTGGGAATGGCCTCTTAAGGCAGCCTTTCTAAAAAATTGAAAGGAGGGGCCCCAATATGTACAAAATTTTGGGGGGGATGTTGCTGCAACAACAATGGCGAGTCGCTGGCGAACACAGATCTCTGAAAAATTCCTCTTCATGGTCCGAAACCTTATCAAAGACATCTATCTTAGGTGCAATACTCAGCTGAGCACTTAAATTCATGTGAGGGGAAGAAGGCACTTTACATGTTAGCCATTGGGGAAAGGGAGCTTTGACCGAGACATCTTTACAACTTTCAAAGGGCCAACATATGAGATTCATTTTAGGAGGGTCATCTTTCAGATGGTTACTACTGTCGGACTCCACAGGATTTGCAACACTTTCTCATGGACATTATTGCTCTTGTTCCTCATTCCCATGCTGCTTGCATCCTTTTGGATGTTTGTATTTTGGACAGCTTAGCTGTTTGAGCCTTCTAGAGATATTTTCTTTGGACATGATCTTTGATTTAGGCTCCTCAATCCATAATGTCCTTTTGTGTGAGTTAGAAATTTTATTGATTTGATCAAGCCTCACGGACGGAGAGGAGCCCATTTTGGGCTGATCCTTTTGGACAACCTTCTTTATTTCACACATCGTTTGCTTTTGTCTCAGCCATGCTTTAATTGAGGCGAGAATCTCTGGAAAACAGACTCTTAAGTATAAGCCATTTTGGCTGTTAAATTTGCAGCATGGAGTCATTTCAATACCCTATGTCCTCGAGATGTACTACTTTCCATGGGTCCAACTTTGGTAAACCTTCTTGAGATGCCTTTAAGTGTGAGAGTGGGTGGTGCCCAGAGATAGTAATGAAGATGGTCATGGTTCTCCGCTATTTTAAACAGGATTAGTGTGACTAGCAGAGTAGGCTTCCTTCCTTCTGAATATTTCAGTGAGAGTACAACAGACATACTTCATTTGAGCATAGTTCTAGACTCATGGGTTGCGAGATTTCTTTGAGAGACTTATCCTCGACGAGAAACTAACCAAAAGGGCTTTCAGAAAACAAAACTTGTTGCAAAGGTTCAAATGACAATAAAAGAGACAAAATGGCCGAAAATAAAACAAGGTTGAAGCAACAATGAAAGAAAACTTTATTTATGTACAAGCAGTCTCAAAGAGACTATGCAAAGTATTGTTTCAGGGTGAGGCCATTGAGAGGAAGGGTTACTTCTTCTCCCTCGAGATTTGTCAATTTATAAGTGGATGGGCCTAGTTTTGCCGAAATTTGGTACGGGCCTACCCATATATGTTGAAATTTCGTATGCATTCCTTTACCTTCATGATTATGGTCCCATTTCAGGACTAAGTCCCCAGCTTCAAAACTTCTTTTACTGGACTTCCTCTTATCAAACCATCTCTTAACTATGTCCTGGTGTTGATGGAATCGGTCTTGAGCTTTCTGTCGGGCTTCTTCAAGTTGAACCAGGGTATTGATCCTGGATTGTAAGGCTTGGCTACCAGAACCCCGAGAGGCTTGGGATAACTGTAAGGATGGGAGAAATATGTTTGGGGGAAGGATGGATTCCTTGCCATAGACAAGAGTGAAAGGGGAAACCCCGAAAGCGTTCTTTGGGGTCACCCTATCTGCCCATAAGGCGTTTTGGAGAGCTACATGCCAACTTCTCTGGTTTTCTATCACAGTCTTCTTAAGAATTCGAATCATATTCTTGTTTGAGGATTCAACTAATCCTTTCCCCTGAGGATAATAATTGGCTGAATAATGCAACTTAATTCCCCATTCATAAACAAATTCATTTATCTTGCAAGATGAAAAATAAGTAGCATTATCAAAAATAAGGGAAATTGGAACCCCAAACCTGGTTATGATGTTCTCTTTCAAGAAGCTGATGACTGCATCTTCGTTGATCCTGCGCAACGGGATGGCTTCCATCCATCTAGTGAAGTAGTCAGTAGCCGTCAGGATGTATCGATGTTGTAATGAAGAATTCGGATTTATCTCTCCGATAACATCTATACCCCATTGTTCAAAAGACTCAGAGATAATAACCGGCTGTAAGGGTCCTGCTGCCTTAGGTAATTTCCTGACACTTCTTTGACATACATCACAGTTTCGTGCATACGTGTGGGCATCTCGGAACAAAGTGGGCCAATAATAACCAGCTCTCAGTATCTTGTGTGCTGTTGTCTCTCCTGAATAATGTCCACCTGCGGGGACATCATGCAATTCCTTAACAACTTTACTTGCATCTTCCTTTTCTAGACATCTAAGGAAAACTCCATCATAATTCTTCCTGAAAAGAATCCCATCAATGATTTGATAGGGTGCTGATTTCAAACGGAGTGCCCTTCTTTGTTTAGAGTTCCAGTGCTCAGGTAGATATCCCTGCTGTAAATAGTGCACCAGATCTCTATACCATGACTGGGGGGTTGAGAAGATGGGACAAACTTCAACCGAATTTAGCTCAGCTTCATTCTTCCAATGTTGTTCTTCATCAGTCAAGTTTCCCGCAAGTAGTTTGCATAGGCCTTTCCCTTTGATGATCATGGCTGGTTTAAATTCCAAATCATATTCTTGAAGAGCTGTGACCCAGTTCCCCCTCCTTTCTCCTAGTTCCTTTTGAACGAAAAGGGACCTAACAGCCGGGTGAGGAACTATAACTTTCGTTCCGTTCTTCAGAATATATGTCCTAAACTGCTTGACCGCTTTGAAGACCGCATATGCATGCTTGTCAACCATGGGATAGTTCAGCTCAGCCCCTTGCAGACCAGTGCTCATAAATGAAATTGGGTATTCGTCTCCCAGCTCCACCTTTTGCATGAGTACCGCTGCGAGGGAGTCATCCGAAGCGAAGGTATACAAGATGAAATCCTTATCAAAATATGGGATCCTTAAGGAAGGAGCCTTGGCTATAGCTGCCTTGATATCTCTAAATGCGTCCTCCAAATCTGTCCACTTGAATTGTATGCTTTGTTTAACCATCTGTTGCAATGGCTTAACAATTTGTGCGAAATACGGAACAAACCTGCGGACAAAATTGATGGTGCCCATAAAGGACTGCATAGATTTCTTGTTGTAAGGCATTGGAATCTTATTGATAGCTTGGACTCTTTATTGATCTATTGACACTCCCCCTTTAGAAATGATATGGCCCAAGAGTTCACCTTCGGGAACAACAAATACGCTCTTCTTGGGATTCAAAGAAATACCATATTTCTGACAGCGCTCAAAAATATGCCTCAGATGAACAACATGATCTTCCCTTTTCTTTGAAAAGACTGTCACATCGTCTAAGTATACAACAACACATTGCCCACCCAATCCTCAGAAGGTGATATCCATTTCTCTTTGCAATGTAGCTCCCGCGTTTATCAGACCGAATGGCATCCTTCTGTAGGCGAAAGTTCCCCACTTAGTTCGGAAAGTAGTCTTAAGACGATCTTCTTCGGCTACTAGTACTTGATTGTAGCCAGAGAAACCATCGAGAAGGGAAAACAGCTCGGATCGTGACACCATTTGAAGGATTTGTTCCATTGAAGGGACGGGGTAGTTGTCTTTATCCGAAGCTCTGTTTAAATTTCTGAAATCTACACATAGCCTTATCTCTCCCGACTTCTTTCTTACAGGAACCAAGTTTGCAACCCATTCAGAATGTCGGACCTTAAAGATTATCTTAGCATCGAGGAGCTTCTTTAATTCCTTTTGGATCAGCGGTTCTAGAGTAGGATGCATACTTCTTCACTGCTGCTGAAATGGCTTGACACCCACTTTCATTGGTATAACATGCTGAATAATGCGGACGTCATACGTATTCAGATCTTCATAGGTCCATGCAAAAACATCCTTGTATTGTTTAAACAATTTGATGAACCTGTCTCTTTCTCCTGGTGAACAACATTTGCCAAGGTTGACAAATTTTGGTTCTGCCTCAGTACCCAAATTAACTAACTCATGTTGCATTGATGAGCTGTTAGTTTTGGTATTAGCTGGCCTTTTGAACTTATTTTGAAGATCGAACAACATTTAGAGGGACCTTACCCCTTTGGGGATGAAATTTCCTTTCTCCTCATCCTCCTTCATCAAATCAGCATCGTGTTCTTCCTCATCTATCGCAGCTCCTTGGAAGCTATCTTCGTTCGTTAGAAAGCTGATAATTTGTTCATCATCATCGAAGACTCTGAAGTTTGTGATGTTATTGGGAACGGAAGGCCTGAAAATCAATTCAATTGAGCATTTATTATTTGACGGTACCAACCTAGAAGCAGATGTTGCTAACAAATCAGCTGCAGAATTTTGCAATCTAGAAATATATTTTATATTGAAAGTGTCAAAATGCATAATTAAATCCCATACCTCAGCCTGATAACCCTTTAAATGAGGTGAGAGACAATGAATGGTGTCCCTTACCTGTCTTACAACTATCTCAGAGTCACCAAATACCTTGAGGTACTTAACATTTAATCACATGGCCTTCTTTAGTCCATGTACCAAAGCTTCATATTCAGCGGTGTTGTTAGTGCAATCGAATTCTAATCTACAAGACAAAAAATACTTGTTTCTTTTTGGATCTATTAGAACACAACCGGCTTTGGATCCTTCCAGAGTTTTAGAACCATCAAAGTATAATGTCCAGAAAATATCTTTTGATTCAACTAAGTTAGTATCTCTGTGATCTAAATCAGTAACTAAACTAACTATGTTACAATCAACATCATCAGTCCGTGAGAAATGAAGGAGATCGGATTATTTATCTGATTCATGGCTAATGTCTTCAGACTGATAATTACCCGGATCCATTTCTAAGAAATAATTCCCCAGCACCGAGGATGAGAAAGCTACAACGTCATTTTTTTCTTCTAACTGAGTTACGTTTTGCTTCATATGAGGTTCTCTTAGGACTTTAATCTGATTCTACCTGTTCTGATAAGGCAACCATATATGAGACCAATCAGTAGAGAAGTAGCCACTCAGCTTGGTAGACCAATCCCTACTTAAAATCAGCCCATAGGCTTCAGGAATATCGACCACCATTATGTCAATGAATTGACAGACTCTAGGGTCAGCTGATAATCTAATAAGGACGTCTTTCATCTCCCCAATTACTTTGACAGCAGTCCTATCTAATTGGATAATTTGGGCTGGAGATGGCACAAGCTTCCCATTAATTTTTTTACAAATGGACAGTGGCATGACGTTGGAAGATGCCCCAGAATCTACCAAACAGTTGTGAACATTATGGTTGAAAATTTCAAAAGTCAATAGGAATGGCAATGTTTGAGATTTAGATTTCCCACTGATGCTAGCCTCATTAATTTCGGGATTGTCTTGAGAATCCGCTAATGGAGTGCTGGTCTGGGGTTGTAGAACATGCAGCAGCTTCTCTCGTTGATGGGGCAAGATGCACATGTCAAAGATTGACACATTTGCTTTGACCTTCTTGATATCTTTGATAATATCGTATCCTATGTCAGATTCGTTTCCAATTCGAGCTGGCTGATCTATTTTGCTCGTTGCGACCTTAGGTGGCTGAACTACGTTGTCAGTGTTTGTCTGCTTGGTTACTGTTTGGCTAACCTTGGGCTGTGGTGGGATAATTGTTATATGCCTCCTAGGCGGTTCTTTTGAAACTTTAGGCTTATGAGGAGTTGTGCTTGGCATAGGATCCGCAATAGGACCTTTGCTGCGAGTAGCAACGTTTACTGTAGAGGGAGAGCTTTCTATGGGATCCTCTTCTGCCAATTCAGTCATAGGTACCCAATCCCATAGCACCATAGTAGTGTCCGGGGTTGGTTCCTCTAACTCAGGGCTTGATTCCTCTAGAGGATCATCTTGGTCTGGGATCTGTGAATATAGCATTTGGTTCATGACCAAGCTCATGGAATTAATCCATTGCGGGCAGCTCTTTTCCGAATGTGGTTCTTGATGAAAATTGCAGAAATTTTCCATCCCGATTTCGTTCAAGTTTAAGACATGAGAAGTATTCATTGGTGGATGAGTTTGATCACCGTCTTCCCTTCCTTTATAAAATGGCTTGAAAGGTTTCCTATATGTGCTAGCATCCTTGTCTTTCTCAAGATCTACAATTTTATTAAATAATTTCTGCATCATCTTGACTACATTTTCCATGTCTGTATATGGCTCTTCTTTACCTCTAGTGAGCAGCAAAGGTTTTTTGCTAGCTGCTGGTTTTGGCTCTGCATCTAAGGCGTGTTTAGCAATGCTATCAGCTTCTTCTTCTACCTTTCTAGCTTCCTCAAAGTTCTATATCAGGGTAGTTTTCTTGGACCTTTTTACGAACATTGCTATGGGTCCTTCAAGAGCTGCAGTGTAGTATTCAATCAGAGACTCCTCTACTGGTTTATTAGCTTCACTGAAATTATTTAACAGCGTTGTGAATCTTTGATTAAAGTCTTGAACCTTTTCTTTCCTTTCCATTCTCATGGATAAGAGTTCTTTCATAAGTGTTGCCACAATCTTTTGGTTTCCGTATTTCTTTAAGAAACAATTTTCGAATTCATCCCAACTAGAGATCGAGCTGGGTTGTAGACTGAAGTACCAGGATGATACTTTTGGCTCGAATGTATATGGAAACAGCCTGCAAACTACGTCTTCATGTTGTACGTTCAAAAGGTTCAGAGCTAAGTAAAAGCTCTTGAGATGTTCTTCCGCCGAAATGGCTTTCCCTGGATCGAACTTAGGCAAGACCTTTTCTGGGTTTTTTGGAAGATTATGGAATGGTCCAGCTAGGTTCAGCGCTTCCCTTGCTCTCCAAGCAGGTACAACCATGTTTGGATGTGGAGAACCTGGCGGAGAATTGTACGATGAATTCTAGGGAGTACTTTTTGGAGTAATTAGTTCTTCAAGGTTTTCTTGGTCTGAAATTTTTTCTGAGTTTTCAAGATCTGCCTTGTTAAGAGTGTCTGAAATTTCTTCCAAAGTCAAATTCACAAGTTCTTCAAAACTTTGAACAAGAATCGAATCTCGGGTATATTGTGGCTCTTTTTTAGGGGTAGTTTTCTTAGGGAGAAAATTCACAGCGTTTAAACCACCTAGCTGCCTAACGTAGGATCGTGTATGCCTTCTCAAATCCTCTATTTCTGTAAAAGGGACAACGTATAAAGCTTCTTGAGGCTCGAGATCAGAAATGAGGCGTTCTTGATTTAATAATTCAAGATCTGGGCTATTTGAACTGCTTTCTTTAAGCGGTTTTTCAGTGTCATCTATGGTAGTGGGAGATTTTCCTCTATCAGCCATGCACTTTCAGCCCTCCTTCTAGCGCCAAAAACTGTTGATGCCTCGGATATCGTAGCATCAATCAGAAAGGGATTCTCCCCGATAGATTATCCCAATTAGATTATCTATCGTTTGGTATAGGGAATCCGTCCGGTTAGCGGTTCCGGCAACCGTGGATTTGGAGTTTTATTCCAATTATACCGGTTATGGCCCAATCCACCTTTCTTTTGAATTTTATGTTTTATAATGATGTGCAAGTGCCTAGTCTATATTTAATCTAGATGCACGACTGAGAAAACAGATATAAGTATAAAACTGAAATACACCTAACTATCCTTGCGAGGAGCACATTTAAAGCATGAGCAATGAGCTGTAAGAGTTATCTTTAAAGAATGAACAGGAAGCCATTAAAGCTTTAAAGAGAAAGCTACAGCAAGATAAAAGATATCAGAAGATAGCTTCTAATTACAAATAACACATTTTCATTACTCATCAAAGAGAGAAGCAAGATTATTTAATCTAGATGCAAAACTGAAAGAATAGATCTAAGTCTAAAAAAACACATGAAATAAATCTAATTGTCCCTGCAAGGAGCCAAATTAAAGCATGAGCAATGAGCTGTGACAGTTATCTTAAAGAAAGAATAGCTAGCCATTAAATCTGAAAGAGAATGCTACAGCAGAGATGAGAGATATCATAAGGTAGCTTCTGATTTAATGTAAACACATTCATTACTCATGAAAACAAAGAATTCGTTTGCACAGAAAGGAGTGAAACTCATTTGTTGCAAAGAAATAATTCAGACAGCACAAAAGATCTCACATTAAAGTATGGAAGTCACCAGAATAAACCAATACACATCCATTCTTCATTCCCATGCAAAACATCCTCTCCCGCCTTTTAAGAGAAGATTTTACTTTCATAGAACATACACAAGATAGCTCGTACAAGTCTGAAAATTAAATCCCTGCCAAAAGTCCTTTCTCTCCTTTCCTAAATCCTATTTATAATGTTACAAAATGCCCTTTGGGCTGCCACTTGGCCTTTTACACTTGTCACCTACAGAAATTTTCCTCTATAATAGACAAATGTGACTCCTTCTTTTACAGAAAAATATTTAAAAAAGGAAAAGGGACAACTGTCCCATAGTTCCACGTTTTACACATCTGAGAGCCAAAATAAAAAATAGCAGAAATAATGTTTTAATATCAGCGTTGTCATTCTTGTGTGTGTGCTTCAGCTGGAAGAGGATCGCCCAAATCAATTGATGCTGCTGATGTCGCCTTAGGAGAGGCACTCGAACTCATTGTTGCTGTTGCTGCTGCCTGGGAAGAAGGAATCGAGGCGGGTGGAGTTTCTGTTACTGCTGGGGGAGAAGAGTCTGGATTTGCTGTAACAGCTGCTACTTCTACCTTCTTCTCCTCTTTTGCTATGTAGCTATACCAAATGCCAGTGTCCCTTATGACTACGTTTGCTGCAGCAGGAAATAATATTTTCTAAGAAGTCACATTTTTCCCGAGCTCTGCTCCAATGTCTTGAATCTCTGCTATTGCTGCTTGGTGCATTTCCTTCAGCAGATGGTTGTGGAGTGATGACAATCCAATATAATGTTGGAGGTTGTCAATAGCTAGGACATCAATCCTCTTCACATACTCCGTTTGAACGCCCAGTTCTTCCTTCAGTTCAGACAAACGTTGTTCCTTTTCTGGAAAATTCTCCAGGGACTGAGGGAAGTTTAATTTGCATTTGTCATGCACTCCCTGGATCCTTTGATACAGACTGTTAATTTTATCCGTTTTCCCTCCTACGCTGGCCATAAGCTTTCTGCCACAGTTTCTGCCAAACTCTAAAAGGGCTATGTCCTCATTTAAACCGTCTACAGATTTGAATGGGAGATGCGTGGGGAAATCTACCTTTCCTTCTCTCCATTCTATTTGGATTAGGATATTTGCCTTAACCCGAGTATATTTAGCTTTAAGTCTATGGGCCTCTGCATTAACTTCTTTTAACCTGACCACCATGGCCTTGAGCTGGCATACATCATTAGTGATTAGCTCCTGAGTGTCGTGCATTTGCTTCAGGATGCTACAGGACAGCTCATGGAAGGTAGACATGTCTATGGTTCTGCCCTCAGCCTGCTCTAATTGTTCAGCTAATGCCAGCTTGTCTATCTCAAGCTGGGACACTCTGGCTACTGTATCATTCTTTTATGCTTCCTCAATCATCATCAGAACTGATAGCTGCTCCTTTTCTTCCTCTAACCGGTTATATTTGTCTGACAGCTCTTTATGTTCAACTGACAGGCAGTTATACTTGTTCACCACAAGGTCCCTGTAGGCTTGCTCATTAGCCACAGTTTGTTGTAGCATACGAGCTTTGCTCTTTGTCGATTCACTCTGTTTTACTATATCACCTACATTGTCCAGTGATGCTTTTGTTGTCTCTACAGCGGCGGATGCCATAGCTAAGGGATCCTTATCTGTACTCTGCATCACAATGATCTCCCGGTGGGTAATAATATCCTCCTGGAAGAGTCTTTTGATCCTCTCTTCTGATTTAAGGACCATTTCTTTCCTTTTCTTGTCATAGACAAACTCATCCCACTTGGATACCGTATGTTCTCCTGATGGAGTGTATGGGACAATTGGGAGTTGCATAATGTCTATTTCTACCTCCGCTGGTGGGGTCTGGACTACCTGAGTTTGATCTGTTCCCACATTTTGGGTACCAGAACCACTAGCCTGTGCAGCGTTTGCCTCCACGTTTTGATTGCCGGAGACACTTGTTTGAGGTACGTCAATTTCCATGTCTTGTGCACCGGAGCCACCTGCCTGGGCATCTTCACCTGCTTTAAGCTCTTCTTTTTCTTTCTGTTCTACCTCAGCTTGTTCAGCTTGCAACTGATCTTCATTCTCCTTCCATTTCCTTTCATCTTCGGCCTCTTTCTGCTGCTGGGCTTCCTCAGTCTCTTTCTGCAGCCTTTCACTTTCTGCTTCTTGCTGCAATCTGGCAACTTCAGCCTCTTGTAGTAACCTTGCTTCCTCAGCTTCCTGCTGTGCCCTTGCTTCTTCAGCTTCTCGTAGTAACCTTGCTTCCTCTTTCAATCTGAGCTCTTCCTGAGCTTGGGCCTCATTGGCTTCTTTCTCCTTTTGTTGGCTAGTTTCCTAGGTCTTGGTAGAGCTAGAACTTGCTCCACTGCCTTAGCGAAAGGTTTGCAGCTCGGCCATGTTTCTGATGCCTCTGAATACCTCCTCCTCGGCATCATGATAATGCGAGTACTCGAAACGAGCATAAATCTCCCTACAGTGTTCGGCCACTTTTCGCTTCCTGTCAATCCTGTGGAAGATTACCTCACCGAAGTGGAAGGCTATCAACACCTGAACAAACTCTTCGGCTGAGGCAACCCCCGAGAACTTGTAAGCTCCTATGCAGAAAGGTAGAGGGGGGAAGGAGGCCTTATGCTGCTTGTTGAGTACGGCGCCAATTCCATCCAGGAAAATCTGTCTCACTACCTCTTTAAGGACCACATAATTTGTAGCATATCTTGGCAAAATATATGGAGCTTTAGTTCCTCCAAACATCCTGAGATAGGTGCCTTGATCTGAGAAATAAAACTCTCCATAATTTTCAAGGACTTCCATGGCATTTTTCGATAGGCAGTTGGGCTCTTCCTTGAATAGCTGCTCAGATAGGGGCATGATGAACCCCTCACAGATGAGCTTATAGCTGGGTTTGTAATTCTGAGCCCACAACATCCTGAAAGAGGTATAAACTGGGGTGGTGGCCTTATCCCATGTGTAGCCCAATTTGGGGAAAGATACCTTGGCCAAAACACAATCAATCAGATATGAGGACATGAAAAATTCTGCCTTCTTCAAGGCCAGTCCTTCTCTTGCAGCAACTATCATTGAGGCTAAATTGTCTGACAGGAGAGTGGCCCAGTCAAACACAGTCCCTTTAAATGCCACGAAGTGGATGTTAGGGACCCACTGAATCTTGTACACGGTGCCATCGGGCATGCCGAAGATTCTGCAGAACATCAAGGCGATCAACCTGAAAGGAGGTCTCAGATTCTGGACGTCCTATTCATCATTACCTTTCTTTCTCAAATGCTTGCCTACGACTAGTAGCTTTTTGGCCATCTCAACGTTGTTCATCTGGCCCAGCCATTCATCAGTTAGAGATTATTGGGCACGGGGAAATTTGTACGCCGCGGCCAGGTATGCTGGGTGAAATGAGGCAATGGCGATCTTCCCGCTGTCATGAATTACTCTTCCTTCTGCATCGGCATGTTGGAGTATCCACCCGATTACCTCAGAACATGGGAACAGTTCAGGGCGGGTAGCAGCTCTAGCTATGCCTGAAGCTTTGATATTTAGATAAATCTGCCCCTCTTCTAGCAACATGTCCGGGACATCCTGGTCTTGGATCATCCTATAAATGTCACCCCAGTGGATTTATGGAGGAACACCGGTGGTGCACCTAGTATCCTGGAGTGTGGTCTCAGTTTTAAGTGGCGTAGGCTTCTTTTTTGTCATTTTAGCCTTCTTCCTACCACCTTTTGGCATTTTGACTTATCCCTGATAGCACCCAAATACAAGTCATTATGAAATTGAGCAACATACTATGAGATTTTAACAGAGAGCATCATAATTTTAATATGTGAATGAGACATATACATAAATTGTGAAGCTGCATGTTGGGAAGCAAAATACACCATTCCAAACAAAAAATCTAGATTTAATCATCCTAATTCTTTTAAAGGGGTGGGTTTGAAATGCTCCTGAGAGGATGAGCATGTTGCGGAAGCAACTTGCTCTCGGTCCCACTCTAGGAGGGATGGTATCCTTCGCCATGGTGTCCTTTTAATGATTAGTGGCAGGCGAATCCAGGGTTGAAACAAATTTAAGACGAAACCAGGGATGGCCCTCCGCGTTGACAAACAGGCGAGGGGTTTCAGCCTAACCGCTATTGTTATTTATAATGTTTGATGAGGAGTCCTATGGCTATCCGATGGCACTTGGCGAGGCGTTCTATGATAGGTTTGGGAACTTGAACAGGGACGATGGCGCCTGGCTTTAGAATTTAAATTGGGTAGCGGCTATGCCGGGACTAAGGCTTACGAAAAATCTCGGGTGGCTATAGTTTTAGCTTTCGGATGGGGACACGAAAAGTAAATGGGGCCTCAGTGATTTTAAAATAATGAAGTATGCAGCCAGTGTCCACATGCCACGTCTGCGACGAAATGAAAACTTGAAAAGTAATCTACTGTGCAGATGAAGCAAATTTCATGGTTAGAATCCTACCTGGAAAATGATGAGGTGGCTGAAGTGAACGCGGATGTGGACGAGCGAGTTGAGCTGGAGCGGTTGCGTGACGTCCAACAATTTTGTTAATCAACACAAATGGAAATGGGGTCGGTCCAATGCAATTGTTTATTTAAACGTTCTACACACATGCGAGGTTTTAATACGGTGGGTGGTGCCATTAAAACACTTTTAAACTTCATACGCCGTAGTCACATTGTTGTCTCGATATGCGTGCATGATCGCCATCTTCGGGATGGACTTACGAAATCCGCCCGCCATTGCGGAAGGTTACGCGGAACGACTTCGGTGTTTCGGGAGAGATTGGTGAATCTTCCCGTAATTCTCACAAAGATATGCGGATCACTTGTAGAATCATTCCACGAAGCTCCCCGCTATTTCGGGAGGAATTGGTGAATGGCTTCCGCAAAAAAAAAATGAACGTGAACGTCTAAGTCTTTCGGCGACCCTTTTCGGGATGACAACGCGAGAGCTTCCGAAATTGCGGAAAGCTTTTGAAAATGGCTTCCGTAGTTTCGGAAGGCCTTTGCCAATTCTTCCGCAAAAGATCTCGCGAACTTGAGATTTTTTTCTAAGTATCGGCCGGGCTTTGAGAGCGCTTCGGAAAGCTTTTGCCATTAGCCTCCGCTTTTTCGAAGGGGTAACCTGAAAGATTCCGCAGTTGCAGACGGCTTCTTCGAATGGTTCCACAAAGGTCTGTTGTTTCGTCATTTGGGAAATCTTTTGCGAAGGTTTCCGCAACTGCGGGAGGAAAAAACAAAAGGTTTCCGCAATTTTCAAAGAAAATTTCTAAGTTCTTTTCGGAGTTTCGGGAGGATTTGGCGAATAGCGCCTGTCGTTTCGGGAGAGATAACTCAAACACTTCCGTAACTTTCCCACAATAATTTCTAAGACTTTTTGAGTGGCTTGTGCGATTGGCTTCCGCAACTGCGGGAAGATAGCCCGAAAGGCTCCGAAATGTCGGTAGACTTTCCCAAATAATTTCCACAACCACGAGAGGAAAATCCAAGTTTTTTCGGGGTGCTTATGCGAACGGTTCCCGCCGTTTCGGGAGCAAAAGATGAATGGTTTTGCGGAGCTTCCTTCTTACGTTCCGTGACTTTTCAAAAAGTTTCTAAGTCCTTCCTTTTTTGAGAAGCTTGAACAAAAAGTCTTCCGCCGTTTCGGGAGGGAACCTTGAGTACTTCTGCAACTGCGGGGGCTTTATAAAATCGTTCCGCGATTTCCAGGAAGACTTCATGAATTTTACTCTTAGAGGAAGGAAGACTTGGAGTGGTTCATAGCAAGATTTTCTGTTAAAAAACAAAGTTAAAAGCTGGGAATGGCCTCTTAAGGCAGCCTTTCTAAAAAATTGAAAGGAGGGGCCCCAATATGTACAAAATTTTGGGGGGGATGTTGCTGCAACAACAATATCTTCCACCGGTTCTCTTTCCTGGTGGGTTGATAGGTCCCACAAAATCAATCGCCCACTTATCAAAAGCACGCATTGTTATCTGGGGTCTTAGCAGCATTTCATCTCTTCTTGAAGGTTTTCCTATTTGCTGGCACACATCACAACATTTGCAGAATTCCTTAGTATCCTTGTGCAATGTTGGCCACCAAAGACCTGCGGCTAAGATCTTCTGCGCAGTCGGCTTTCCTGCGAAATGGCCTCCTGCGGTTCCTGAGTGCGCTTCGGTGATTATGGAGTTCTTCTCATGCGGTAAAATGCATCTGCGCAAAACTTCATCAGGGCCCAACTTATAGAGCTGGCCTGCTATCAAAGTGAAGTTTGCGGCTTTGACAACAAGTTGTTTATTTTGCTGTATTGTGAACTCAACTGGTGCTTGTCCTTTAGTGAGAAACTCAAGAATATCGGAATAATATTCGTCTGCTGCTTGAATAGAAAACAGCTACGCATCAGGAAGATTGTCCTCCAAATTTGTAGGTTCCTCCCCTGACTCTATCCTGGAAGAGGAGTAACCATCTGCAAATTCTTCCCCCTAACACTGGCTTATTGACCAAGTACTTCAAGGAATAATGGTCAGTATACATTTTAAAATGAGCACCCAATAGATAGTGTCTGAACTTCTGTAAGGCATACACCATAGCTAGTCCTTCTCTTTCTATAGTGGTGTAGTTCTTCTCAGCTGTAGATAGCTTTCTTCTAGAGTAAGCAATGGGGTGGTCAATACCTCCTTCTCCCAGTTGTGTGAGCACAACCCCCAATGCTATGGAAGAAGCATCTACATGAACATGAAAGGGTTTTCTCCAGTCTGGAAAAACTAGAATAGGTGCTGTGACCATCTTTTCTTTAAGTGTGTCCAAGCTCTGTTGGCATTCTTCTGTCCATTGGAATTTCGAATCCTTTTTCAGCAGTCTTTCCATAGGTGCAGTGATCTTTGCATAACCCTTCATAAATTTCCTATAGTATCCTGTATGTTCCAATGTAGTGCGCAATTGTTTGACTGAGTTGGGTGCAGGCAAGTTAGCAATGATGGAAACCTTTGCAGGATCCATCATGAGTCCTTGTCTGCACACAATGTAACCCAACAAAATACCAAAAGGAGCACAGAATATACATTTTTTCAAGTTAAGGGAGATCTGATACTGTCTACATTTTTCTAACATCATCCTTAGATTCCCTATATGGTTCTTTAGTAAACCAAACACAGTCCAGTCATCAAAATAGCCTTCTAGAAACTTATGAATGAATTCTTTAAAAACAGCAACAACGACTCTAGAGAAGATAGCAGGAGCATTTTTAAGACCGAAGGGCATTACCGTATACTGGAATGAGCCCCATTCAGTCGCAAAAGTGGTCTTATGGCGGTCGTCTGGATGGATTCTGATATGATGGTATCCTGAAAATCCATCAGTGAAGGAGTAAGCCTCTTGTCCTCCAACATTGTCAAGTACTTCGTCTGTAAAGGGCGTAGGAAATGGATCATGCGTTGATGCATCGTTGAGCTTGCTCAGGTCCATGCAGATTCTTATTTCACCTTTTGTCTTTTTCTCCTGTACCACCATAGGACTAATCCAATTGCTTTCCTCTACTGGCTCAATGATACCAGCTGCGAGCATCTTATCAATTTCTTCTCTGACCTTTTCTTTATATCGCGGGTTCAACCGATACGGGCGTTGTTTTACTGGCTTAGCGTCCACTTTCAAAGGTATGCGCATAACTCCTAAATCTCCTAGGATGCCTTTCATTTCTGTAAACTTGGTAGGAAAGATATCCTGGTACTCATGTAGTAAATCTGTAATATGGCCAATAGTTTCATCATCCCAATAATCTCCTATAGAGGCAACCTTGGGTTCGGCTTCTGTACCAATGTTAATCTTCTTGAGCTTGATGTGTTCTGTAATGGCAGGGATATCAAGCTGAGGGCCTTCGACTTTGCGCGTCCCTTCTGACTCTGGAATATTGATGTTGCGAGGATCATCATCCTCTTCTCCAGTGGTGAAATTATAGCATTCTAGGGCATGTTCCAACTGGACAACCCAATCTGATTGAGAATACTCTGGTAAAGGACATTGTCCAAATACGTTCTTTCTAATACACTTTAAAGCCTGATCGATGCTTGGATGTTCTGACTCAAAGCTGAAGGTGAGTTGAAAACTTTCGATCATAAGAGGCCAAGTGATAGTGCCTCTGCGCAATTCTGTTTCAGTGTACCAGTTCCTTGGAACTATGTCCAACGTGTGGATGAATAGGTGAACCCACTCATCTTCTGGAATATCTGACCATTGCTGAATACATGCTTCAACATGTGATCTGGGGTCACTCTGTCCATCATATTTGCGCAAAAATCCTGCTGTGGTCTGTTGAAATCTGCGCAGTATAAACCTGCAACAGTCTTGCCATGTGTTAATATTTTCTTTATGCGCACCCCACCATGTTGCGGGTGTAGCGCGCAGAGCTACATCCAATGCTTGTATGCACTGCTCATCTGGGATTTCTTGTTCATATGCATGTATGAATTCACTTACTCCAGTTAGACCATCAAATATTGGAGTGTTATTCAATTATGTGCCAATCCATCGAATGGATTTAGTCATCATGGCGCAATGCCTTGCATAAACCTCATGTAAGCGATTCTGCCAGTTTTCCAGTCCTGCTTCCGAATCTGATGTGCACGAGCTATCGCATTGCCAGCTGATATGGGCGTCCGCTGTGGGATTGTGTTAACACCCAAAAAGTGTTCACTACCTCATCTACCCCATTACACAACTCATTTGTCCATTTTCCTACCATATTTCCCTTAAAAACCCTAAAAATCCCACTAAGAAGCCTCCAAAAGGCCTAAAATGCCTCCAAAAGGCCTAAAATGCCTCCAAAAGGCCACAAAACAATCAAAAAAGCCTCAAAAAGGCTAAAAAAACCCCTTTTCCCTCCAAAAATATCCAAAATTCCTCTAAAATAGCAAAAACCCTCTAAAGAGGGAATATAAAATATAAAATAATGAGGAAAATGGAGGAAAAAACCCTATACAGCTGCCCTAAACCATATGGTTCCCAAAACCATGGGTCAACACTCCACCACCAAAAAACTATAAATAGGTGATGGAGACCCCTTATTCCATATCCACAATCAACTATACCCTTACTCTGCCAAAATCTCTCTTGAAACCCTAGCTCACCCTTCAGCTACTTTCACCTTGAGAGCCCCTTTTGGCTCATTCCCACCATTGGAGAAAGAGAAGGAGCAAGTTGGAGCTTGGAGCAATCCTCTTGGACCATTGCAAGAGCTTCACCAACCTTCACATTTGAGGTAAAATTAATACAAAAGCCATTCTTTACATCTTGTTTTCTGTTTCATGCATATTTTTAGAGTAATTTACATTTCTGTTTTAGCATTTTAATTTCCATTTACTGAACTGCTACTAAGGAGTCCCTTCTCCTTAGTAGGTGCTCATTTTCACAAGCTAGGGGTAAAACCCTAGCTACAGTTTTGGCGACTCCCCTAGGTTTGAATTTCTGGTTACAATTTTTAAATATTTTTTCTATTCAGCTGTCCATTTCGGCCGCCGTATACCGCGTTTTTTCCCCCCACAGTCGCGTTCCGACCGCGTCTTTCAGGCACTTACCTGTGACCCGACCGCGGCTCTCAGACTGTTTCCAACGACCTGCCGGCCGTTTTCAGTCTGTTACCTGCGATCCGGCCATGGCTATTAGCCTGTTTGGGATGGTCTAACTGTGGCTATTACCCTGTTTTCTGCGTCCTGCCTACGGCTTTCGGCCAGTTTTTCGCAACCCGCCGGGGCCTTTCGGCGTTTTTCCTGCGTCCCGCCTGCGAATTTCGGCCAGTTTTCTGCAACCCGCCAGCGCCTTTCGGCGTTTTTCCTGCGTCCCGCCTGCGGCTTTCGGCCAGTTTTCCGCAACCCTCCGGCGCCTTTCGGCATTTTTCTTGCGTCTCGACTACGTTTTTCAGCCCAAAACCCGCAACCCGCCTGCAACTATTCAGCTGTTTTCCACGGTCCGACCGCCCAGATTTGCCAAAAACCCGCGGTCTGTTTTCTGCATTTTTCTCTGTTTTGAACCCAGCCCTTTGCTACACTATTTTCTGCCCTAGCACAGCCATCTGTCCTACCTGCAGCCAACCTTCCTTACAGCCTTTTCTGCATTTTTATTTCTGTTTCATTTACAGAATCGTTTTTACATTTTCAACACTTTAAATTGAAAAAAGAAAATTGTACATTTTAAAAGTTAATTTCTGTCTTGTTATTGCTAGTTAGAAAGTTGCCCTCCCTAGTGGCACTTTTTACTTGGGTTCATCATCATCTCACACGAGCACACACTCTGTCACATAATTCAAGTGAGCCTTAAAAACTACTTAACTCAACCAATATTCTAACCCCACTTGGGCAACACAAAAGAATCTTTCTAGTTAGGTAGTATCGGGGGGATAGGCTTCCAATAACACCCCTCGGTTACTTACACTTGAGACATAGCTGTTGTCCAATTAGGGAACCAAAATCCCCTAGTACATTTTGGCACGGTCACAACCAGTTTACCAGAGGGCCTCTCCCCTAGGAGGGTTGAAGTCGCGAGATTGGTTCCGGAGGCCTGAGTGGAATACCGCACTCCATTCAGTAACTGAAGGGCTACCTTTCGCAGTTCTCAGGATATCCCTGTATAGGGGTATTGCGGTAAAAGGACCAAACGACAGATTCACCTTTCTGGACGTGTCATGAATGGGGTATATTAGTTGCCATTCTTCTAGGATTGACTACCCGGTGTCCCTCCCGGTAGGGGGACATCTTAGCCACTTGTCTTTCCTATTCATATTGTCTAACTTGGATTTCATCACCTTGCAGAGGATATGTCTAGTTGAGTAAGAATACCATCTAGTTAAGTGTTTGCTTGCTCTATTACCTCCTTTTGGTCTAGTGAGTCCACCATTTTTTATTTTTAGGAAACCTGCTACTTGTTGGTATTCTGACCATTTCTGTTGACACTCCACCTATTGTAGTATAGTTGTTGCAGTGGGTGTTTTGAGTTGGTTGTTGGCCTGAGTGCCCTATTTTTTGAGCTCTCCTTCTGCACACTCGGTTGCATTAGGGTTTTTGACCTATTTTTTACTCACCTCAACCCACATATATTTGACACCATCTGTCACCATTGAGTCCCCGAGACATTCTCGGCGCCTCAGGGGCGAGCCCCCACAGCACGGTTCACTTGACACCTCCCGTCATCGACACAGATCCTCATCACTTAATACCACTTATCAGAGATCTTGAGCCTTGTCACTTGACTCCACTCGTCAGTGACATAGGACTCCATCACCCGATCTTGACGCCCCTTACTTTACCTCTGATTCTGAGGAAGAGTCTAAGAACCCCATTTACACTACCCCTACTAGACCCATGGCTGGCATGACTTCCACTCCTTTCCTAGTAGGGACCATTGGTGGCACATCCACCACTACACCATCTACCACACCTTCTTTGGGTATGCCCTCCATGGGGCCCCCATCTACCATTCCCCTCACTGCACCTATTCCCGTAGCTGAAATACCTATCCCCACTCCATCAGTGGCTCACATTAACCATGGTGGTGCAGGACCATCCTATACTACCTTAGTTCCCCCACTTGGGGGCAACATCCAAAACCCTGTCCCTCCACTTGGGGGCATTGGCCCCAACTTGGTCCAACCCACTACGGTGTCACATCCTTCTTCCAGTTTTCCATTCATGGCTAGCCTCAACCTTCCTGACCTAGCCAGGCTGACTAACGATCCTATCCGACATGACCCTGCATGGCCTCACATGCCTACCAAGCTCCCCTTTGACATCCCCAAGTTCGAGGGCAAGGAAGGTGAGGACCCTCAAAACCATATTATGTCCTTCCATCTATGGTGTTCCTCCAACTCCATAGTGGACGACTCTATTCGCCTTCGTCTGTTACAGCGCACCTTTACTGGCTCTGCAGCCAAGTGGTATATCGAGCAACCCCATGGGACCCATGCCACCTTTACATCCCTTGCTTCGACATTCCTGCAGTTCTTCCAGTTACCTGTCTGCTATGACACAGGCGTTGAAATCCTCCTATCTTGCAGACAAAACACGGCTACCCACATCACCGACCACATTCATGAGTGGCGTCGACGCCGTAGCTTATGTAAGATCAAATTAGACGACCGTATCTTCTTAGATTGGTTCCTCAAATCCCTTCTTCCTGTCATTGCTAAGGAAGATGGGGGCATCCCATGCTGCAGACGGCATCATCGACCGTGTTTCTTCGCATCCCCAACCCTTTTCCATAGCACGTCCTAACCCTGGCCCCGATCTTTCGCGGGCTACCTCACAGTCTGGAGCAACCAACTCGTATGCTCCTATGACATATCACCACCATTCCCATAGACCCTCATGTCCACCTCAATGCTTTGGACACACACCCCCCGCTTATGCTCCCCTGGTCGCACCTCAGCCCTATTACCACCAGCAGGCTGCACCAACTCCTATGCCTTCCCAGGCCCAACCAGCTTATTACCCGCCACAGGCAGCCCCTGCGGCAAACCCACAACCTACTCTACAGACATATCAACAACCTCCTCAAGGTGCTGCACCTACGCAGCCTCCACCTACATATCATCCACAGCAGCCTGCTCCCGTACCTGCACAACCTCAAAACCCACCTGCTGCCCAAGGGCAAGTATATGCCCAATAAACGCCATAGCAAAACCAAAACAACCAACGCAACCAGGGCCAACAAAACCATGGTAAGGGCTGTAATCATGGAAACAACCAGCCTCCTGACCAACAAAGTCAACCTCCTAATCCCCCCGACAACAATAATGCAGCCCCGCTAACCAAAACCCTGATCGCCCACCCAAGCAGGCTAAAAACCCTAATTTGCGAACAAACCATCCTTGTTCTATTTGCGGGGTCTATGGCCACTACACACATGATTTCCCACATTTGGAGTGAGCTCGAAAACTTTGGGTTGATGATGCCCATCGCCAAGGGCATGCAGCTCCTCAAGCACAGCCCAACCCCCAGCCCCCCCAGCAGCAACCTTTGGGGCTGCAAAACCCCTTACCAAACCAAGGCATAGTGAACAGTCAGCCGTTGGCTCCCCCTCAATTCAATGCGCCACCACAACAACAACAGATCACTTACGCCGCTCCTAATCAACCCATGTTTGACTCAGGTACCCACCACTTGTTGATGATGTCATCCGCTGATGTCAACCTCCAGACCCACCGAAACCATTATGGCTCCACCTCTAAAGCCCCTCCCACTGATAAAACCACTAACTCTAACCCCACTTATCAGGTGTTACGTATACCTCCCCCTCCAATAGATGGCGCTTCCAAAGCACCTCGTTTCCCACTTCGCCGTATCAATAATAACCCCAATGCACGCGCTGCATCAAACTACAACATTGTAGACGACTTAGCCCAATCTCCCGCATCCATGTCTGCATTAGAAGTCTTGAAGAAATGCCCTTCCCAACGCAAGACTTTACTCTCAGCCATTGGGGCTATTGACCCAAATGATTCGAATTTGATGGCATTTGATTTGAACCAGTCCGAACCACGCCTGCCTTCCACCTTAGCATTCCAAGTTTCTGTTTCCGTTCAGAATCTTGTCATCCATCGATGCATCATTGATGAAGGTGCCTCCACATGCGTTATGTCTACATTCGTATGGCAGAAGTTGGGATCCCCTACCCTTCAACAGTCCACCACTACATTATGCACCTACGATGGTCGTTCGGCTCAGCCCCAAGGTCTCCTAGGCAATGTCCCCGTCCAGTTAGGTGGTAAAACCGTCCTCATTGACATAGAGGTCGTCAACGCCCAGCTTGATTACAACCTCTTACTTGGTCGCAGCTACATGTATTCTATGCGGGTGGTAGCTTCCTCTGTATTTCATACCATGATGTTCCCCCATGATGGACGCGTGGTCAAGATCGACCAACTCACCTACTACGATCCTAATGCCCCTGCTGCACCCGAAAATGTTCTCCCCATGGTTGAACAACCCATTAATGGTGCCGCTACCTCGTTTGTTTCCTCCTTGGGACCTGGAGTTTACTCAGATCCGCAGATGACATCCACCTTCCAATCCATTCCTCCCCCGTCATCTACACCCGAAGTGTCTGACTTATGTACCCTTTCTCACGATAACCAAGCACCTAACAATCAACCACCCTTGTTGCCTAAACCACCATTGGTACCTAGCCACATTGGTGTTACACCTATCCATACAATCCCCTTCCTAGTCCCTCCCTCGAGAGTAGTAAGCACCCCGGTCATGGCTACCCTTAGCCTCCCTGGGTTAACCTTGGGATTACCCATCTGGTATCTTTCGCCTCCCGTTCCCCCGCCGACACCAAGCGTCGTCCTACAACCGATGAAACCCATGGCTACTACCACTCAGCCACGCCCCCGGTGTCTCTACCCCTTCGTCCTCCACGAATCCCCCTCCTCCTCCCAAATCCACTGGGGGCAGAGGCCCCCAAGCTTACACTGTTGTACCACCTCCCAAGACAGTAAAAAACCCCCCCCGTGTTTCGTGCTCCTCCCAAATGCTCGTTGTGCGATGAGTTAGGCCATGCGACTCATCAATGTCCATAGTTACCGGCATTACAGGAACACATGCAGATGCTTTTCGATGACCCCAATATCCCGATTGTCAAACTAGATCCCACACCCAAGCCTCGCGATAAATCCCTGCGCACTAACCACCCCTGCGCCATATGTGGTGTTTACGGGCATTACTCACATAACTGTCCCGATCTCCCCGTTTACAGAGCAGCTCTCTATGAGAAGAACAATCTGGATCTTGAGACGGCACCACCCACCATTGAAGAGATTCACCCCCTGATCCCACCCTCATCCGGGGAGATCAACACCATTTACATGATCTCTTCAACTACCATTCCCTCATCAACCGATTTGAGGGCCCACACTTTCCGTACTGATGAGAAGATTCTTGAGGCACTCACTTCCGCAGAGTATCCTTGGGATGACATGCACCATCGTTCGTATTTCCTCCTAGAAGCATCTTCCTCTAGCACCGCTACCCAATTTGTGGTTGAATCCAAAGATTTCCTTCCTACCAAGGTCGATTGGTTTAAGGATCCTATTCCTGCTCCGGATGCCTTTGAGGAAGGTAACATGGCCAATATTTCACCCGTCATCCAAATTGATATTGCTGCCCCAGGAGGTACTCCTGAACTCATAACTTTAGGAGCATCCTGCAGTGAGCATGAGATTGAGGCGTACAAAAAACTCTTCTAGGAATTCCGTGATGTCTTTGCCTGGTCCTATACCGAAATGCCTGGTCTGGACCCCACTATTATAGAGCACCACATTGACACATGGCCTGATGTACCCCCCGTTCATTAGAAACAACGTCCCATTCATCCCTCAAAGCTCCCAGCTGTCAAAGCAGAGATTGAGAAACTTCGCAAGGCAGGATTCATTTATCCTATTGCTTATACCACCTGGGTTTTGAACCCTGTTCCCGTTAACAAAAAACAAGGCACCATTAGAGTTTGCACTGACTTCCGAGATTTAAACCGCGCTTGTCCCAAAGACAATTTCCCCACGCCATTTACTGACCAGCTCATCGATGCATGTGCGGGGCATGAAGTCCTTTCGTTCATGGACGGTTTTTCCAGATACAATCAGATTCAGATCCGAAAGGAGGATCAGTACAAAACTGCCTTTACCACCCCATGGGGCACCTTTTCCTATCGCATCATGCCTTTTGGCCTCAAAAATGCTGGTGCCACCTTCCAGCGGGCCATGACCTATTGTTTTCATGACTTGGTCCATATCCTGCTAGTCTATCTTGATGATCTTACAGCTCATTCCCGGAAACGATCAGACCACCTTAACGACCTTCGGCAAGTTTTTCTGCGTTGTCGCAAATACCAAATCCGCTTGAACCCACACAAGTGTGTCTTTTGCGTTCTGGCAGGCTGATTGTTGGGTTACATTGTTTCCCAGAAAGAATTTGCTGTTGACCCCCTGAAAGTCCAAGCCATCTTAGACCTTCCCTCTCCTCGTACGCTCCGACAGCTCCAAAGTCTATAGGGGCGATCCAATTTCCTCCGTCGTTTCGTTCCTGATTACTCTACCACTGTTCATGGTTTCTTGCGCCTGCTTCGTACCCACGTACCTTTTGTTTGGGATGAGCAAGCAGAAGCTGCATTCAGAGCCCTCAAGAAATCTCTCACACAAGCCCCCTTGATCTCCCCTCCGGATTTCTCTCAGGAATTCATCCTCTATGTCTTAGCATCCGAGCATGCTGTGTCCGGAGTCTTGGTTCAAGAAGATGCTTCTCACCAGGAGCATGTCATTTACTATGTCAGCTAGACCTTGTCTGGTCCACCCCTACGTTACCCATATGAGGAGAGACTAGCCCTAGCTGTGGTCTTTTCTGTCCAGAAACAACGACACTACATCTTACTTAGTCATACCACAGTCGTTGCCGACTCTAACCCCATGGTCTATCTCCTAAACTGGCAACTACTGCAAGGTCGTGTTGCTAAATGGATCATTATCATCCAGGAATATGACCTTACTTTCAAAACCCCTAAGAGCACCAAAGCCCTTGCACTTTCCCAGCTCATTACCGATCTCCCCTCCCTTCTACTGTCCCCACAAATCTCTGATGAGTTACCCGACAATCATTTGTTCACCATCTCGTCTGATGAGCCATGGTACGGTGATATTTTGTTATACCTGCGCACGCAGAAGTTCAGACCCAAAGTCACCCGCAATGGACGCCATCGTATCCGTCACCAGGCCTCTTGATATCTCCTCTTAAGAGATGTCCTTTACCGGCGAGGGGTCGACACAATTCTTCATCGTTGCCTTACACACGAGGAAGCCTAACACATCCTTAATGACTATCATAGTGGTGCATGCGGCGGCCATTTCTCAGGGATGGCCACTGCCCAAAAGGTCGTCCGTGCTGGATACTTATGGCCCACACTTTTCACCGACTGCATCACTGCGGTCAAACATTGCCATAACTGCCAACTTTTTGCCCCCAAGGCCCGGACACCACCTGCTCCGTTACACCCAGTCGTCCCCGTTGGTCCCTTTTGTAAATGGGCCATCGACTTCATGGAGTGTAGACCCACATCTACCAACGGCCACAAATACATCATTGTCGCCGTCGATTACTTCACCAAATGGGCCGAAGCCATGCCTACCTTCAACTGTACCGCTGACACCGCTGCCCGTTTCTTTTTTAACCATGTTATCACTAGATTCTGGGTTCCTAAACAGTTGGTCTCAGACCATGGTTCACACTTCGAAGATTCTGTTTGGCACGAGTTATCCACCCTCCTAAAATTTGAACATCAGTTTTCCTCTGCTTACTACCCCCAAGGGAACGGCCAAGTAGAGGCCATTAACAAAATTCTTAAAACCATCCTTCAATGCACTGTTGACCGACATAAGTCCAATTGGCATCACATGCTCTTCCCCGCCTCATGGGCTTACCGTACATCCACTAAAACTGCCACTGGTTTTACCCCATTTCATTTAGTTCACGGTGTCAAATCTGTCCTCCCCATCGAGTGTCAGATACCTACCTTACATATCGCCGTTGAGCTTCTCCCTGATACGTCCCCACTTGAGCAACGTCTGCTATCCCTCGAACAAGCTGATGAAGACCGTTGTGCTGCTCTCCAGACCATTGAAGCTGCTAAGAACCGCTCCAAAGCTGGTTACGACAAACACGTACACCCTCGAAATTTCCACGAAGGGGACCTTGTCCTCACCTATGACCAAGCCCATGATAAAACCGGCAAAGGGAAGTTCGAATCCATGTGGCAAGGCCCTTACATTGTACAGACTTGTCTCGGCAAGTGGGAATACATTTTAACCGACTCCGAAGGTCACCCTTTGCGCAACCCTCGTAATGGGTTGTATCTTAAACGCTTTTATCCATAAATAACCCGCGGCCCCATTGGTCCACATTGTACAGTTTGCTCTCTTTTTTATTTTTCACCTTTTTTTACCGCAATCTTACATTCATCATTTTTGCATGATCACAGATGGACCCTCTTCCACCTCATTACACTGGCTTCGCCGATGGAGCAAGCCACTGGTCTCCCAACCTGGCTTCTGCAGCGTGGGTCTTATATTCCCCTTCCCATGAAATGATTCACCTTGACGGAATCTGCATAGGCGCTGATACCAATAACCAGGCGGAGTATGATGCTGTGACCGGTCTCCTGACTGCTACCCTCCAGATAGACATACGTCACCTTCATGTGTTCCTTGACTCCCAGCTGCTTGTCTCCCAGCTCAATAACTGCTACCAGGTGCGTGATCCCTGCCTCTTTAGAAAATTCCTGCGCACAAAACAACTCAGCCGACAGTTTGAATCCATAACATTCACCCATGTCCCAAGAGCTCAAAATAGTGTCACGGACCAAATGGCCAACAACATCCTAGATTGGCACATCAATCACACCATGTAAAACCTCCATCATGCATAGCATCTCATAAAAATATATAAAAACCCAAAAAGATTGCAAGGGGCATCCACGTGCCTATCATCACATCAACATTTGCATCCATGTGCAATAAAAAATACAAACACATTAATCTACAGGGGCATCCATGTGCCTAGTCATACATAGTGTTGCATCCATGTGCAATACATTACATAACATACATAGGGGGCATCCATGTGCCCAACATCCTATACTACTTTCATCCACGTGCAGTACAAACATACAACACATCATAAAGCGGATCCATGTGCGTACAACTAACACAACATCACAAAAAGATGCATCCACGTGCATATATATATATATATCAAAAAATACATGTCACAGTGCTATACATGTCCTGAGTACCCCTGTACTCAGCTATACCAAAATTTCTATACATCCCTAAAGCCTCATAAAATACATGACGTAGCTACAAAACTCGGGGGGAGTCCCTTGCACTCCCTAATGAGAGTCATACCCTGCATCACTGCCTGCATCGGCTACCTTTGAGTCCTCCCCTCGCTCCTCCTCCGGAAAATCCTCATCCCCTACAGGCTCATGTGCCCGTTCCCTGTCCACCAAGATAGCCACCGAGATCGCAATGGATCTGATCTCTCGGGGTGCCCTCATGCAATCATGAACTACATCGGGATCCACATCCTGCCATCCCTCGTCGGTCACTCCAACTAGTAACCGATCCAGCAACACTCGGATGGACTCCAAAGTCCCCTCTGCGTCCCGCCGACGCACCTCGCCTCGGCCCGGTAAGGCTGGTACTGCCACATGTTCCTTACGTGCGACATGTCCTGGGGGGGGTCTCGGACCCACATATGTAGATCACACATCAGTCAGTAACAATATATATCATAACACACATCATATATAAAACTTGACATCCATAACATGCCAGTAAATCAATACATACCGTCTGGTCCCCATGCCTGTCCTGGTGCCTGCGGTGCCTCTGGGTCTCTCGTGTAGTCCATATCCCTATACGGATAGTCATCTATTGGCAGTGGCATCTGTAGCCACTGCAGGTATAACTCGTGCGTGAAGTATCTTCCAACCTCGCCGCCACCACGGTGGCGCATCATCTCGCCCCACCGCACCATCCGCGGCTCTCTCAAACCTCCTACCCTGATCGGTACCCACGGCCGCAGGGTGGGTACTCTCTGAAAAATGGACATAGGAAGGAACCATAGCAAAACCCCTTGCCAGATTCCTTCACCGCTGTCAGTTGTCGCTGTACACAGGTGAGGAACATCTGGCCCCACGCATAGTAGACCCTGTCCAGTACGAGCTCCACCAGCTGCATCTAGCCCCCAGACACCTTCTTCGGTGACTAGGACCCCAACACACATACCACGCATGCTGCAATCGCCCGTATCGCCGACTCCTGTAGGTCTATCACTCGGAGTGCATTCCTATGCACCCTAGCCTCTGGAGCACAATACCACTCCAACATGTCCTCCATATCCACATCAGCGGATACTCGCAGCTATGTATCCGCCACCCTACCCAGACAGGGAAACCCCGTCAGGAAATATACATCTGTCAGGGTAAGGTCCACCCTCTCACCTTGCACCATGAAAGCCTGTATGTTTGGCTCCCAAAAACTCACTAGTCGGTTCAGCAGCAACCCTGCTGAACGCATCATGGGTACCTGTGCAAACTTCAGCAGTCCGCACATTCCCAACACAGCCCGCACATGACCATCATCCCGAATGTAAGCCACTATCTCATCTGGGATCTCCCGCTCTCTCCATAGTACCAGCGGCATCCTGTCAAACACGCAAGGCAAACTCATCAGACTCATGTCAAAGAACTAGACTTTTATAGTCCGTTGACTTTTTCTTGTATTGGCCATTCTGAACCCATACGGAGTCGGTTTTTTCGAACCGTTTCCACCACTGGAATCAGCATGACGAGGCCATCCTGATGGTCACCTCGTTGCATTATTTTTTCCCTGTCATTTTTTGCACATTTTTTAGATGCCACCTAGTCACCTCGGTTTGCGTGCCACATTGGCCGTTATCCATTTTTGAAACTCTTTATATCACCGGATTCATTTTTCCAAGCCGGTGATGATGCTTGAGATCATTTCTTGCTCTCACCCCCATATTTTTTGGGTATTTTTTCCAAAATGCCCCCCGTCACCTCGGTTTGCGTGCCACATTGGCCATTATCGATTTTCGACACTCTTTATATCGCCGGATTCATTTTTCTGAGCTCGTGATGATGCTTGAGATCATTTCTCGCTCTCACTTGGTATAGTTTCAACATTGTGTCCTGACACCTTGCTGCCTTGGTTTGCGCACCACATCGACCGCCATCGGATTGTTCCACATGTTTACATGAGCCATTCATTCCTGTCATATTGCAAATATTTCATTATTTTGCCACCATTAATTACCCCGCAAGGAAACCCACCAGTGTTCCCCCCCACCCTCGTTCTTGGTCATCATAAATGTCCCTTGATTGAGCACTTCCTCCTTGCCTGGCCATTCCTTTTGTTCGGTATAATTTTATCCCTTTTTCGGGCCAGACAAGTCCTTTACGAAAAAGGCACTTAGGGAGTTTTTGTTAAGCTCTTTTCTGACTCCTAAAACAATGAAAAGATCGCCGAGCAATCTTGCTTCCTTTCATGCTCCTTAAAGTATCTGAAAGGGCGTCTATCTGGTATAAGTTTACCCCTTTTACGGACTTGGTAGACTAATTACGAAAAAGGAATACTCTAGTCACACTGGCTAGAAGAGTTCTTCATTGCATCCTTTTATGCTTGTTTGGGCCTTGGAGACTAACACACGAAAAAGAAACCCCCTGGAGTCTTCTTATCGCTTTCAGACTCTCTAAAATTGAAAGCAACCACGAGCATGAACTGTCCTGGGCTCGTACAAATCCACACGACAGTACCATTCCATCATTTTAGAGTATTTTTATCGCTTTCAGACTCCTTAAAATTGAAAGCAATCACGAGCACGAACTGTCCTGGGCTCGTATAAAATCCACACAACAGTACCATTTTATACACACTTCTTCTAGTTCCCTAACCCATGAATAAGTTCCCCCGTGCCTCTTGGCACTATGATCAATCATCTCAGCAGCACCCCCAATTAGGTCGCCTTTGTTCAGAGTATTCTGCAGTCTCCTGCCATTTTATACCAGCTTGAGTCTCCCTCAGCCCCGTCACCATCCTTGATCCATTACAGCTATGATCCCTTTCCCACCAGTCAGTTTCATATGATGCCCGATCATCCCTGTTATCATACTCTGAACAAAGGAAGTTTGAGTCCACCCACTCTACTTCCCCAGTTGTCCCCCCACTGTTTGTCAGTCCTGCCATCAGTACTATCACATTTCGGTTCTCCACCTCGCGCTCCTGTCAAGGAGACATCATTGCCTTGATAGTTGCAGGTATCCCTCTGTCGACGACAGCCCCTCTATTCCAGAGGATAGACCCAGAGGTCCCTGTGCCTTGGACCCATTACCATCTGTGGTGAGTGCCTACGGACCATTTTGAGAGGAGTCATCATTGCCTCACCGAATGGTTGTTTCTCACATGCTCGACTACAGCACCTTGATCGCATCGTTGAGAATCGCGCAGGATTTACATACCTACCATCATTTGTCGAAGACCCTGGATTTTTGCCAACTCTAGCACATTGGTGAGTCACTTCGGAACACCCAGTTGTATGTTCCCATGGATGTCCGGGCTGCGTTGGAGATTTTATTCGGAAGCCATCCAGTTATATGCTTCCTTGAGTCCCCATTTCAGTCCCAGATCAATTCCAGTTCAGTGTACCATTGTGAGTGTGACCCTTGTCACTATAATCCAGCAGCTCATACGTTCCTTTGGTACCACACTCAGTAGCACTGTTGATTGTTCCAGTGTATCAGTTCTTCAACTCAGACATGGTCAGCCCAGCAGTATGTCCCAGATTTGTGTCCTCTCTGGACCCTTTTGATGTACACAGTGGTTCTCTATGTATCTTACAGGTCCCTCTTTTCGGGCCTCACAGTTCTTTTTATGTATCTTGATATGAGCATGGGTATGCCCGCCTCGTCCATATATTGAGATTCTTCCTCATTCGGTATTTAAGTTCATGTATATTTCAGGTCCCCATATTTTGGACCACGTTGTTATTATTATGTTATGTCCTGATACGAGCATGGGTATGCCCTCCTCGTCCATATGATCAGATGATTTTTCATCCATTATTGAGGTTATGTACTTTTAGTTCTTGCAGTTTGGTTCGGGATCGTTGTTCCGGGCTTCAGTTTGTTTCTTCTCTTCTCCACACCCCAGGAAAACCATATATGACTTATGATGTCCATCGGCCATACGATGAGCTCCTGCCCTCACACAGACGGGGGCAATCTGTTAACACCCAAAAAGTGTTCACTACCTCATCTACCCCATTACATGGCTCATTTGTCCATTTTCCTACCATATTTCCCTTAAAAACCCTAAAAATCCCACTAAGAAGCCTCCAAAAGGCCTAAAATGCCTCCAAACGGCCACAAAACCATCAAAAAGGCTAAAAAACCCCTTTTCCCTCCAAAAATATCCAAAATTCCTCTAAAATAGCAAAAACTCTCTAAAGAGGGAATAAAAAATATAAAATAATGAGGAAAATGGAGGAAAAAACCCTATACAGCTGCCCTAAACCATAGGCCAACACTCCACCACCAAAAAACTATAAATAGGTGATGGAGACCCCTTATTCCATATCCACAATCAAGTATACCCTTACTCTGCCAAAATATCTCTTGAAACCCTATCTCACCCTTGAGCTACTTTCACCTTGAGAGCCCCTTTTGGCCCATTCCCACCATTGGAGAAAGATAAGGAGCAAGTTGGAGCTTGGATCAACCCTCTTGGACCATTGCAAGAGCTTCACCAACCTTCACATTGGAGGTAAAATTAATACAAAATCCATTCTTTACATCTTGTTTTTTTTGTTTCATGCATATGTTTAGAGTAATTTACATTTCTGTTTTAGCATTTTAATTTCCATTTACTGAACTGCTACTAAGGAGTCCCTTCTCCTTAGTAGGTGCTCATTTGCACAAGCTAGTGGTAAAACCCTAGCTACAGATTGACATAATCATTATGACTAGCATTCATCTGATTCAGACTTTCCATGTGGCGCACTTCTCCTTCTGCTCGAATGGGTTCAATACACCGTGGTCCTTGAAGGGGATCAAGTGGTGCAATGACCCTAGTTTGTTCATCCTCAAAGGTCATCTGTCTTTTCTTCAAATTAATGACAGCCAGATTATCAAATGCCCAGTCTATGCCTAAAAGTGTTGGATAAGGTCTACTGTCATCCAGAATTTTGATTACTTCAAAGTCTGCAGAACTTCTTACTCCTTTAATATCAATAGGTACATTGGGTAATCTACCCAATGGGGAAACTCATTGCTGATTTGATAGTCTTAGATGGATAGGAGATCTAATAAGCTGAGGGATACCCATCTGTTCCCATGTCTGCATGGTGAGAACATTAACTTCTGATCCTAAATCAAAAATGACTTCGTCCATTTCAAATGCTCCAATCTGTGCTATGAGTCTCATCTCTCTTCCAGTTCTAGCATGACTCCTGATCTGATGAACAGCGCGCTGCAGCGTGTTCATCGAAGGAGATTGTTGGCATCGATCCAACAGGTGTTGGAGTTCCAGAGTTACTTTTTCATTGTGCAACAACTTTAAGCAGCTTCTTAGGAAAGCATGAACACTACCTAGTGTATCCTCTTCATCAGGCCTTCCAGATGTAGTGGCTTGCTCTCGTACCAATTTCTCTTGTCGTGGCACATGCGGTCTAATATCATTGTGCGGTAATGTGACAGAACTTGAAGCTCGCGGATCTGAGAAATACTCTTGAGCTTGCTTGAATGCTTCTTTTTGCTTCTGTAGGTCAAGCGGTGATGGTTTAATATTAGCGCGGCGCACCCACTATGTCGTTGTCTTTCTAGTTTCTGACTCTGGCACACCAATAGTTTCTCCACTGCGCGTCACTATATTAACTGTAGGTTCTGGTTCTCTTTTTTTGGCTGCAATCAACTGAATATTCTGGTTAACCTGTGGCTTCTTTTCTTGTATCTTATCCATCAACTGAGGGCATTCTTCAATGACATGATCATAAGATTTATAGTACCTGTAGGTTGTTGTAGGGTTTTGGCAATCCCTTGCATAATAGCCTTGAGCTCCGCAGTTATAACAAGTGATATGTCCTCTTCCACGACCAAAACCTGTTGCGCGTCCTCGGCCCATATAATTTCCTCCTCGGCCTTCACGAGCTGGGTCATACTGTAGACCTACTGTGGGTCCTTGTGGTTCTGACTGTACTCTGTAAACATCATGTTTTCTTTCTATCATAAGCTCATATGCTCTGCAATTGTTCTCATCATGGCCTACTGATTTACAGCAGTTACAATATAGATTCTTTGGAGTTTGTACATATTTCTGTAACAAGTGACACTCTTGTGGTCTGTGGCCTCTAGTTCTACAAATTTCACACCAAGGCCCCTGAGCCTGTGGTAAAGGGTTAGGTGCTCCAGTTGCACTATAATCGATGAAAACAGGACAATGGTCCTTTGAATGTCCTTGTGCTCTACACTTTGTACACCAAATTTCTTCTTTAACATCCTTTCCTTTCTTAATATCATGCACTTGCAAGGTTAGGTTTTCTATTTGGTTCTGCAACTGCGCAACATCGTTTCTTGTTCCAGCAATTGGTGAAGCTTCTAGTTTCATAGCCATCTCTAGAGCTTGTTATTGAGTAGTGAGATTTTGTTGCATAAGAGGAAGACTAATATGAGGAAGCAGTGCAGCAATGAACCATTCCTTATGCTACTGCGGTGCAAACTCAAAGCTTACCTGATCTATCAAGGATTTGAATTTCTGGTCAAAGTCCCATACTGATTCTGTAGGCAACTATTTTATGTCTTTGAGTTTTGTTATGCACTGTGATTCTGATTTAGGTTTCTTGAATTCTTTAATCATAGCACTTCTTACATCAGCAAACGTCCTATTCTGTGCTGCTGAGTATTTCATAAACCAGGTTAAGGTTCTCTCTCTTAGTGTGGTTGCTGACTGAACCAGCTTAACATCATCATCATTAATTTGCTTAATCGTCCAAATGGCTTCGCATAGAAACCAGTGTTGCTCAGGGTCTTCTAGCCCTGTTCCTCTAAAGGTTGGTAGCTTCATGTCATCACCCATCCTTCTTGCGCTAGGTTGATGTGGAGGTGTTGTGGCACTGCCTCCAGGATGGTTAAACAAGGGTGGGGATGAGGTACTAGAAGTACCGTTCGGGCTACTAGAGGATGTTACTGCGGGGTTATGCTGAGCCCCGTCAGCCTTTTGCGGTGTAAAAGGGTGATAAGGGATATGAGCACTTCTTTGTCTCTCTATATAGCTCGCTCTACGGGCTCGACTATCTTCTGGGCTAGACTCACAAGAATGCTGGTCGAGGCCTACTTTATACCGTTTTCCACTACGAGTGCAACCAATAACTTCAAGATCACTATCAGAATCTACGGACATTAATTGTCTATGCTATTCATCGGAAGCTATGCATAGTTTTCCTTTTTCATATAAGAGCATTTTAATCCACAAGTTAAGAGAATTTAAGAACTTACCCCTATATGCTTTGAAGAAGCTCCTTTCAGCCTTGCTGAAGCTCTTTCTCGTATCTACTGCAAACTCGGTGATGAAACCTTCCAGCAAACTGTTCAACCAAAAGTCTACTGCGTGGGATATAGGATTATCTACCCGCTTCAAAATGATAACTAGATCAGGCGTCCAAACGATAGGTCGATCAACATGCACAATGGGTCCAGTATGTGCTAGCTTGGATACCCACTCATGCAACTCGAGTGCAAATGTTACAAACAAGATTTTGTGATGGTCAGTATAAATATGCTTCTACAACCAGTCCTCTGTCTGAAGCCTAGGGCTTCTATTTTCACGTTCAGCGAACTCTCTAGCCTATGAATCAAACCACTCTTGAATTTCTTTAGCTGTAGGATTCCAACACCACATTACCTTCAAAATAATAGGGTTAAAGCTGGCAATGGAATCATTTGTTGGCTCCCTTTTTCTCTAGGTTTCGCATCAATCTCGCACATTGCCGGAATAACAAGTCTCAAGGCAACGGAACCATTTGTTGGCTGCTTTTTGGATAGACCTGGGTTTTCAGGATGCGTAGCAACAAACACCCCTTTGGCGCACTGGCCCTTTTGGAAACGAGCTGCGTAGCAGCCCGAAGTCTCACCCGAAGTGGCTATGGGGGGGCTAAGGAATCAGGTTTCCTTAACCTAGGTGATGTGGAGACTACAGTCTTCTCCCTTCCCTTCCGGGAGGATACCTTGGAGCAGAACGTCTTACTCTTCCACAGACCTCACAGCGCTACAGCGCTAGAACTCACTCTTCCCAGCCTAGCTACACAGTAGCTCCGTGCCTGCGCACAAAGTGGTTACCCGCTACATTCGATACACTATGTATCGCCTCTGGGAGCCCTTGCACCCCGGCGCATCAATGCACACTTTAAGCGCTGCGACGACAGTGTTCTCAGACTCCTTCAAGTAAGCACAAGTACGCTTCTAAGGGAGCTTCGAGGATTTACTCTACTTACTCATTCATAAAGATAGCGAAACATTCATAGAAGAATAGACTGTAAAGCAAAGAAATACAATCACATAAAGAATCACCACAACAACTAGAATTAGGTAGTTCACCTCCAGGAGGGAATCTACGTACATGGGACTGTTTATATTATCTTTAGATGGGGCTAACACAGTTCTGCTATGCACACAGCTACAACCTTAGATCTTTCTGGGAAACTCCACGCACACAGCTCGGAGCCCTTCTCTTAGATCTATTCTCTTCTTCTACAGGTATTACTATGACAGAGACATACAATTACATTCCCCTCAGTCCTCTTGCGACTGATACATACAATGTCCTTTACACCAAGCGGTCTCCTGCGATATCGTGACCTTCTTACATACATACAGTGATCATTACAGCTTTACAAAATACAGCAATACAAAAGACTCAGACTTCAGCTTAGACTGTCTGTGTAACCTTCTCACCTTCTAACCTTATAACCTTCCCAATTACACATATATATAGGTGGCCCTGAGGATCGCACCTTTACAAAACTGTGGGCCTTTCCCAACAGTGATCCCCAAAAACCCTAACCACTGATGCGTCTAGGTGTACTGTAGGCATCTCTTGCAGTCACATTGCAGCTTCCTGCAGACTCTGTGATTTTCGGCGCCGATCGCAGGTATGGGCACCACTTCATCATTCTTTGCTCTTTGTCCTTTGCCTCCAATGCTTTGGCCCGTTGCTCTTCCTTGGTCCAAGCAACTATAACTCCTGTACTTTTCCTTAATGAGGGTAGCTGAGCCCTCTTCTGTCGCTTCATTTATTGTGGTGGTTGAGCTTTCTACTCGGCCACCTTATTTACTCTTTCCCTTGACGTGCACGCGAGCTCCACGATTTTCGGCCCTTAATCTACGGTGAGCTTGTCCATCTGGCGCCGTACCGCGCACTGTTCATTTCTGCCCAAAAATGGTGCTTTTCCTCAAAATTGGCAGCTTTGCCATAGCTGTGGCCTATGCTCCAACAAGACATACAAATGTTCTGCAAGTACAACTAGTAAGCAAAGAGATTAGGGTTAGAAAGATGTGCACCTTATTTAGAAGGTTGATCCAAGCCTCTCTCTTCCTTGCTCTTCAATGCTATTCAGTGTCGCAATGCCCACACCCGCAAAACAACTTCATACCTTTCTCAAATACATTTGACTACATATATAAGATTGATATTCATAACAAAAGAAGACATCAAACTATGAACAAACTGTAATAAAATTTGAGACACACATAAGTAAGTCATATTTGGAAAGGGAAGAACATCTGATCTTTATTAATGAATGAAGCAAGTACATAAAATTATACCTTCCTTCAAGCTTGGCACTTCACGAAACCTAGATTCAAGGTCTCTTGCTTCTATTCTCCAAGGATCCCAACCTCTAATCAGTTGTGCTAGGGTTTATCAGAAACTAAGGCACAAGAGAGGGGGATGAGGGTCTCCATTCCTCCAGCATAACATTGTTATGGGATTGGTCCCTTCTCATGGCCCTTCTACCTTCCTTATATAGTCAATGAAGGAAAGGAAAAGTAGTTATAACTAATCAGGAAGTTCCCAAACTAACTCAATTTCAACCAAAATTCAAGATTTTGACTGCTTCAGGAAAAAACTATACTTTTATGAAGTAGAGTAGATTGTTTCAAGGGAAAAAATGCTACTTTTATGAAGCAAAGTAGAGTTTTTCAAAGGAAAAATGCTACTCTTGCATAGAAAACCAACGTTTTTGTGAAAAAAATGACCAAAAACAAAGTTTTCTAATGATTTTGAGGAGGTGGTTTGGTTTGGAAAAGTGTTCCTAAGGGTTATAACCATCAAATGGGCCAAGAGTGAGGTAATTTCAACCATATTCAGTGTCCCTAATGACCCTTCAATCCACAAGTGTCCTGTTGTGTGACTAAACTTGATCTCAAGAAGTGTCATCATGCGACCAAGCGATGCAAGTGTCGTCACAGACGGAGAAGTGTCATTTTAAGCTATAACAACCACTGTGGAGAAAATATTGCGGGTAGGGTTATGGTGGCCTACGATTCACAAAGACACGAAGGAACATTGCCAGAGCTACGATGTCTGTCAGAGAACAAGAAGGCCATCGTGAAGAGATGAGATGCCATTGAATCCACAGTTGACATTACAGGCATTTGAGAAATGGGCAATTGATTTCGTGGGACCTATAAACCCACCGGGAAAAAGAACTGGTGCGAGGTATATTATTGCTGCAACTGATTACCTCACCAGATGGGCAGAAGCAAAGCCAATGAAGTACTGTATCGCAGGTACTACCACGTAGTTCATATTTGAAGACATCCTTACGAGGTTTGGATGCCCAAACATTTTGATGAGTGATCAAGGCACTCACTTTCTGAACAGGACTATTGAGGTATTGATAGAAGAGTTCCACATTCATCATCAACGAAGTATGCCATATCACCCACAAGCGAATGGAACTGTTGAAGCATTCAATAAAATACTGGAGAATGCACTAACTAAGGTATGCAATGTGAATAGGGATGATTGGGACCTGCGCATTCCACCTATTTTATGGGCATATAGAACTACTTGCAAAAAGTTGATAGGCCACACACCTTTTAGGCTGGCCTATGGACAAGAAGCAATAATGCCAATGGAGTACATTGCTCCCAGCTTGATAATAGCTATGTTTACAAGCATGGAAGATCACGATGCACTAGAAGAAAGGCTTCTACATTTGGATGGTCTGGAGGACGATCACTTCATCGCAGGATTTCACCAACAAGTGCAGAAAGAAAGATAAAAGCCATGGCATGATCACCATATAAAAAATAAGACCTTTCCAGTAGGTGATCTAGTCCTCCTGTATGATAGCAAATTCATGAAGTTTCTTGGAAAGTTTAAGATGCATTAGCTTGGTCCATATACTATTGTACATGTCACTAATGGTGGCGTAGCTCAGTAAGCCACATTAGTAGGAGAAAACTTGTCCGACCTAGTCAATTGAAGAAGACTAAAACCATATCGGGATAGTCCTGCTTTGCAGAACCCTTGATGATCAGAAAGAAAGGAAATTTCTAAGTGCCAAGTACAGTTAAAATTGGGCACTAGAAAAGGGAAAGAGTCTTTACGTGATGTATGATCAGGAAGTGTATATACTGTGCATCATTGTTAAGATGTTCCACTGTGCCAAAAAAAAAATGAGAAAAAGAAACAAGGAACCACACAGTTGTGAAGTCCAAAAGGCAACTGCGAAGATCAAGTTGAACGAACAAAGAGGCTAAGTTCAGAAGCAAGAAACCAGGTGTTGCGAAGTAACTGTGCAAGAGTAGTGATGACTGTTGCGCAGTTCAACGCAACATTCCAGAAAAATAGTTGTTACACTGTCGCTCGCAAATATAGCCATTATATAGTACTTTTTTAGCGACCGCTTGGGCATTTAACACAGAATTAGCCGCTCTGAATGAGTTAAAGAAGGAAAGGACCGAATAATCCATCGGATTTGGCCAATGGATACTACATTTAATGCTTATCTAGCCCTTGAAGGGCGCAGAGGAGGCTAGCTGCACCTATAAATACCGTTGTATTTGGACTCGCGGGCGTTACCAAATCCTTCAAATTTTCCAAGTGAGACTATGTGATTGCTTACTGCAAGTCATCAGCAATTCCGTTGCTCTTCCCAGATCTGCCCAGTGAATGTGTGAGAGGTCTTCTATTGAAGAAGAGTTCACAGTCTAGGAGACTATGAAGGTGTTCAAATATGAAGGGATTGAAGGGTTGATTAGAACCCTAGCTAAGAAAGTCATCATAGAACAAGGACAGGCTTCCAGAAGATCACCAAGGCACGCTCCAACAATGCAAGACAAAGGAAAAGATCCAGTGGGGCCAAAAGTGAAGCAACCAAAGATGAGTTCCACAGTGCCGCAACTGCCGATAGCTGATAAGGAGATACCATTGAAACTTATCCCTGACTATATCTCACCGCGTACACTAGGTGCACCGGTCCTCAGGCTATCGAGGAATTCCAAATATGAGTTTTCACTTGCCGATATCAAAGTATGTTGAGGTGGACAAATATTTGCTGGGAAAGACCCCAGAGTGTAAGCGGGAAGATTATGATCTGCTTCAGATGTAGAAGTATCCCAATGAACCTAGGTTCCGACAGTTCCAGCCTGACCAGTACATGTGCTGGAAGAAATATGTGAAAGGCAACGTCACCTTGGTCGCGGAAAGTTGGTTGTCCGAAGTAGTCCATTCAGGACTGCTTAATCTGCTCAGACTCCCTCATTTTTACAGATCGCCAGAGCTGAATGTGGTGGTGCACACTCAGATGGTGCGCATACACCAGGGATATTTGTGGCTTGACAACAATATCGACCTAAATATTGACTTAATCCACCGGATCACTAGATTGAGAAAAAGAGGTAAAGCTGCAAAGCAGTTTTTCCAAGGGAAAAGCAAGGACAAAGAAGTGGTCGTGAAGATGAAGAAAACTCAAACCGTCATCAAACAAAAGAGAGGCCTTCATACGGAGGACATAGATGATAAGGAAACGAATTTTGTCATGCAACCCTTGGCTAGCAAGATTCTCAGAAAAGCTAGAACTTTGGAGGTACCTCCAGGCGTAATACTACTTAGTGCCACAGTCACGGAGGGCGAACAATTTAACTGGTGTCAATACCTATTGAACGAGTTCCTAAAGGAACTATATGACACACAGATAAATGGAGGAAATTTCCATTTTACATGGTTAACATTGCTGATCGCCTTGGTAGGGTGGAAGGACCCGAAGTATTACGTCGGCGTAATAGTTGACAACGGTGACTGTAGAGGAGCCCGCTATTCAAACCTTTAGGCAAATTTGAACTCAGAAAGACAGCACGTGATAGCTGAAGTTTTCTACACCTATTATGACCAGCTGCGTAGAGCCATCATGCTCATACCACGAATAACGAAGTAGGTAACGAGCAAGTATATTCGCACTGTTGATTTTTATGCTGACATGCATTGCATTCACATTAAAGCCAAAGCCCAGGCGAAGAACACTGAATGGTTCACAGGAAGATACCATATGTATGAAGATGATATTGATAATATCATGAAGGAATGGCCTGCTGAATTTCGAGTTGAGATTGTGGATATTCAAAGCGAATTTGACGAGGACAACCCCATTCCATGTCCCATTGTTTAAGAAAAAGAGACAGGAAAAAGAAATGAAGCTGAGATCTCGACACAGAAAAAGGGGGCAAGGAAGAAGCAGAGAGTCACTAAAGACATTTTAGACACAATACTACATGATGACGATTATGAAATGATCGCGGTAAAGGTCACAGAGCAGATGGAAGATCTGATGACTGAGAAGGAGAAAAAGGACAAAGTGATTCAAGAAGCTTTGCAGGAAAATCTGACCACGTTGCAGGGGATTACAGAAAAAATTGAAGAAGTACACAAAAGATTACCCTTACTGCGGGACTCAGGGTCTGAAGGGAAGTCAGGGGGAAATTCACAGCAGAAGACGTCGCAGCTAGCCATGACCATGCCTGCGAAGTCCCACATTATCCATATTTATCCCTTAACGGTAAGACTGCCACTGCCAGAACAAATAATGCTAGACATGAGGGATGTAGAGCGTGCGGAGTTCGATATTGCAAAGATACCACTGCCTGGTCTACACTATTTGCATATGCAGGTTGTCGAAGAAATGCATGAGAGAACTACTAATGCATTGAAACAACAAGCTGAGCTGCAATAAGCTAATAGGCAGTTGGAAGAAGCTAGCTCGCGAAGAGGTATGGAACTACATGATGATCATGATCAACGAAAAAACTATATTCCACGATCACTGCGGTCACAAATGATATATCAGAATGTAAAGTATAGATAGACCCCACGGACACTATTGTTAAGATCGATGAGCTGGTTAACGATTTTAAGGAAGAGATGCGAGATATGGAGATTAGCCACGAAGCTAGGGTTGTTGCCTTGGAGGCACAAATTAACTCGTAGACTCCACCAGATCAACAATAGTTATGAGTGAAGGAAGTGAAGGCTGCAGCAGAAAGTATAGCCACCGAGGTGGCCAAGTGCCAAAGTCTATTAGATGAGGAATCGAAGGAATTTACTGCCCTTGAGGAGGATCCAGGATTGCTTGAAGTCAAGAACACTATAAAAGATAAGCAAGCAGCATTGGAACGGTTGGATGTCGAAGTTAAATCACTCCTACCAAGAGAAAGACTCCAGAGGTACCGGGAAGTCAGTGCGCTGAAAAGGGAATTTCAAGCCTTAAGAGAAAAAGAGACTGAAATGGCAGATAAATCGCAACCCTTGCGAGAGGCCTCCCACACGATCTTGTAGGAGATCGAAGATAAGTTATAAGAGTTGCGCGAAAGTTAAGAACAGGTGGAACGCCAATCCGAGGATGATGAAATAACACCTGAGATGTTGGAAACAGTCGAACAGGTTGAGCAAGACACTAAGGAAGTAGTTGAAAAGTTGATTGTCACATACAACAAGTTCGCTGCGAAGCTAGCTCCACAGGAGGAGGAACAACTAGGAGAAGTCGAAGTTGAAGGTGGTTCGAGGATAAACCACATGTAAGTGTTAGGGGCCTGTTGGGCCTGGCCCAAGCGAAATTTTTTTGTGTAAGTCAAATTTTGGAACTGCGGGGCTGATTGTAGTTCAATTGAAGGCTTTTTGAGTAAGTCATATTTTGGGATGTTGTGAAGTTACGAGCTACGTAGTGTCGGAAGAGCTGCGAGGAATAAAGTGTTGCAATGTGGCCAGTCTATAGAGATCCAACAAAGCAAATTGTTAGCGAAGATGACACAAATTCCAGTTAGACCATCGATGGTCTATTTTTGGTAAAGATGCTCCATGAGTGTTAGGCGACGGGTAAGGAGCAAAACGGAAGAAAGAGACTAGTCACACATGTAAAGAACCACTACCTGAACTAGTCGCACAAGACCGTTAGAGGAAGAATGACTCGGTGAAAGCGACCTATTGGCATGCGTGCAATAGGGAGGCTAATGGCGATGTGAATCATGCATGAAAGATGGCCACGATGGAAGATTCGCTACTAGAAGCCAACAAGTCCGGATTAAGCTAAAAACTGTGACAGTTTTGTAAACCGAAGGGTTTTTGCCTTCGAATTGTAAAGACATGACCTACAGGCATGATCTATAAATAAGTTATATTTTGTATGGGAAAGGGTTGGTGTTACTCTTCATTTTATTTTGTTCTCATTATTGACTGAATAGATCTCTGTTGAGAGACAATTTTTTAAAGGCTCTGCAAGCTGTGTGTGTGGAGGCCTATTGAGAGAGAAGAGAGTCTGCAGTTGAGTGCGCAGACAAAGAACTGTTGTACCCTTCCCAAAGACTAATACAAAAACAGTTCTTGTGGACGTAGATCCCATCCTAGGGGTGAACCATGTTAAATCTTGTGTACTGTGATTGTTCATGTTTTTCACTTGTTTGTTTGCTTACAATGGATGCCTAAGTTCTCATTTATCAGTTGTTATGTTAATTCTTTTATATGAATTCGCCACATGAGAAAGATCAGAATAATATGCTAAGTATTACGTGAATGGATGAATGATGAATGCGCAGTGTCTAAGTCTGTGAAAGTATCAGTTTGTTGAATAATCCCATATGTATGTAGAGTTCGAGTTGTGTAACTCTTTTGACATGCAGCACAGAGAGTGCACAGTATTGTGTGTTTCATCTATTTACATTGGTTATAAGGATAATTGTCTAAGGAAGTAGATGGGTGAATACAGTAATAAGTAAAGTCATAATATCAATTAAGTCTGCAGAGGAAGCGTATAAGCCAGTTGCGTTGTCCAATTATTTGCATCCTGTCTAAACCACGCAGTTTGTAGATGCGTCGGTTGTGTGAGCACCTTAGCCTGTAGATGCGAGGACCGCAACGCAGTTTATTATCGCACAGTCTTCAGTCCGCAGTGCGAGCCCTACTATGCGTTGCGTGGTATATTTTTTCAAACAACTCATCACATTGCTGTGGAAACCTGATTCCGTAGTACCCCTATAGCTACACCTCGGGTGAGACCTCAACTTGTTCACAGGCTATTGCTGAAAGGGCCAGTGGGAAGGGGTTTTGTTGGTTCGTTGAAACCGCAAAGAACTTGGGTCTACATTGGAAACCTCTAGAAAGGTATCTTAAGCCAACAATCATCATTGTTCATGAGATCAGACATATCTCAAGGCTAAACCCGTCCGAAAAAATTTACATCTAGTGCACCCTCGAAATACTGCGGCTATAGAGGGTGAGATTGAAAAGACGTTTAAGGTGGAATTCATTTACCCCGTTCCCTTGAAAGACTTGGTCTCTAATGTCGTCCATGTTGCCAAAAATTAGGGCACCATTACAGTTTGTGTCGATTAGAGGGACCTTAATAAGGCTTGTATCAAGGACAACTACCCTACACTGTTTATAGACCAAATCATCGACAACTGTGCTAGGAGCATCATCTTCTCATTTATGGATGGTTTTTCTGGCTACAATCAGATTGAGATCCACCTGACCAACCAACACAAAACTGCTTTCATCTTCCCGTGGGGTACGTTTGTATATCGTAAACAACCCTTTGGACTTAGAAATGTTGGTGCCACATTCCAGCGGGTTATGTCGTATTCATTTCATGACATGAAGGAATTTTTGGAACCATATCTTGACAACCTTCCTACTCATTCGCAATAGTGAGAGTTCCACATTGATCATCTGATGATCATATTCCTCAGATGCAGGAAGTATAATATCCGTCTGAACCCTCACAAGTACATATTCTGTGTTGAGTCTGGATGCCTCCTCGGCTTCATTATTTCTAAATATGGGATCCGTATTGATCCCTTGAAGGCGGAATCCATAGTTTCTCTTCCACCCCCTACTAATATACTGGAACTACAAAGTTTGTAGGGGAAGGAAAACTACATAAGGCGTTTTGTGTGTAATTTCACCAAGAAGATGTAGGGCTACATCCGGTTGTTGAAGAAGGATGTACCATTTATCTGGGATGATTTTTCTCAGTGATCCTTTGAAAACTTAAAACACGCTATTACCAAGGGTGTAATTCAAATTAGCCTGCATGGATTGATCATAAGATCAGTAGAGTGTCATCAAAGCACAATTAACCATCAACCATGTGTCACACTGAGTCTAACTGGGTGTACTAGGTATAAATGATGCATGGAGAACTGATAGAGGGTGCATGAGGATCTAACTGGAGTCAAATTAGTCAATCTAGGCTCTCTGGATGTCCATCAGAGTGTTTCAGTGAGTTAACTAGGCCATATGTCCTTAAATCAGGAAACAGATCCATAAATCAAGGAACTAACTGAAGTGTCACTGGTGGTAGGTGAGAGAAGGCACATTTGACATGTGGTAGGTAAAAGGAGGGCGCATCATGCACTAGGAGGGCTATAAATGAACAAAAAGAAGCTCTCGGGGCTAGAAAAATGGGGACTAGGTGCTGGAGGACAACATGCTGATGACCGAGATGCATGCATGCAATTTCACGACTGCATGCAAAAATGCATGCATGACTGAAATGAAAAATAATGGAAATATTGTTAGGACTAGGATGGAGTATAGGAATATCCTAACAAACCCCCGTTAATCCATCTTGGGCCTTGGTAACTGAGAACAAAGTTCACCCAATACAATGAATAAAGAACAGTCCATGAAACAAGGAAATGGGAAAAACCTCATGGGAAAAATACCCCCCCTCAAAAAGACTGTAGAGCACACCAAAAATAAATGCTCCAAACTCAAGTAGGTGTGATGCTTGGTCATACGTTTGGAGGTATATTCTTCTTGGGAAGAAGTGGCTCATGCTCCAAAAACATGTGCTTGTGATCTCGTTCAGTAGATGCAAGCAAATATGGACACATGTGCTTTTACTTGCTCTTCATACCGAATGTGATGAGAATAAATACAAAGGTATGGGGATGATCCCGAAACCTGTGATTTGAATCAGCTTAGGTAGGATCAAATCCATGAATGTGTAGATAGTATTTTGTTATCTCCTTTGAACCATCATAGGTGAGATCATTCCCAAAAGAACCATCACATGATAATGGCTGCTTGGACTTCAAATCAGCTCCAAGACTTGATAAATGGTTTCTTGAGATCTCCTTTGAACCAACAAAGGTGCGATCAAAACCATGATATGCATGAGAAATTATCCCAAGTGAATGGTAATGCCCTACATCTTCAATGAACTTCTGAGTGAATGTACAAATGATCATATAGTAGTACATAAGATATAAGTGATCAAGGAGAGCGAATGAATCACCTCTAATTGCTGATTTAACCTCTGAAACATTCAATAGATCATCATTATGCAAACCAACAGACTCTTGTGCAAGAGAGGATTTAAGAACCTCTTTAGTTTCTAGAGTGTGATCTGGCTCAGAATTCGAAATAGAAGACATTGAGAAGATAAGTGATGAATCTGCAAGTTCTTCTTCTTTTTGGACAACTTCATTATGAGATATGTTTGATACTGAATCATGATCAGAGAGACCATCAAGGAGGGTGAATGCAATACTAGGATTTCTCTCCAAATAGTTTGCACCAATCCCTTCACTATGTCTTCCAAATATTTCATCCAGATGGGCCCATAGCTCTTTTGGATATTCAATAGAATCATGGAAGTGGATTAACATACAACGAGACATAGCAGTTAACATTGCTCCATAGGCTCTGTCACCTTCAATTAACCAATCATTCTCCTCTTCAGAGGATTCAAACTCTCTTTCAAGAAAATAATAAAAAAGACCATGTCTCTTCAAATATGCTATCATATTTGGTTTCCACTCATCATAGTTGAATGGAAAGAGAGGAGGAATTCCTTCCATATTCATGGAAGTTGTTGCAGAAGACCTGCAAAAACAATAGAGAATATGTGCAACTGCTACTGCTGCAAAATTGTTGCTGCACTCAAGATATTGGTAATAACCTGCAAAAAAATCTCAGGAATAGAGATAGACTATACTCTCAAAATGCTCTGATACCATGTGAAAACCCTCACAATAGATCTAAGAGCTGATGAATGCCTCCAGGAAAGAAGTGTAGAAAATAGAAGAATAGTGCAGAATGGAGCAACAAAACATAGATGCAATAGAACTCAGATAGGAGCAAAATAATGATACATGTTTCATTAATCTGTATAATAAACAAAAATTCTACAATGCATAGGATTCAAATACTAAGGGTGTAATTCGAATTAGCCTATGTATTGATCATAAGATCAGTAGAGTGTCATCAAAGCACAAGTAACCATCAACCATGTGTCACAATGAGTCTAACTGGGTGTAGTAGATGTAATTGATGCATGGAGCACTGATGGAGGGCGCATGAGGAGCTAACTGGAGTCATGAGGAGCTAACTGGAGTCAAAATAGTCAATCTAGGATCTCTATAGGTCCATAAGAGTGTTTCAATGAGTTAACTAGGCCATCTGTCCATAAATCAGGGAACATATCCATCAATCAAGGAACTAACTGAAGTGTCACTCGTGGTAGGTGAGAGAAGGATCCTTTCACATGTGGTAGGTGAAAGGAGGGCATATCATGCACTAGGAGGGCTAGAAATGAATAGAAAGAATCTCCCGGGGCTAGCAAAATGGGGCTAGGTGCTGGAGGACACCATGTTGATGACTGGGATACATGCATACAATTTCATGACTAAATGAAAAAATGCATGCATGACTGAAATGAAAAATAATGGAAATGTTGTTAGGACTAGGATGGAGTATAGCAATATCCTAACAATGTGGAACCCACTCTAGGAAGAATGATACCACAACTGATTCGTATCCGAACTATTTCATCTCACCACGTCAACACCTGGTGAGATTCTCTCTAAGAGACACAAGAAGTCCCTCACACCAGTTAAAAAATGTGGGATCCATGCACTCCTCTGCATACAACATATGGGCCTTACTGGCCAAGTGAGGTGCTCTAATACTTACTACCCTCTCAATGGTGAGCATGACTGTATGCAAGGGATGATCCCTCGCATCCTTGATGGGGATCTTCCCACCGACTCTCTGTTTGGACCACTACATCCTTGGTATTCCAATCACTCGTTCATGATCCTGTCAGAGATATGCGATCCCCCCATCGGTACAACCCTGTAAGAAAGTAGATATATTCTATATCTATAGTTAGAGTGTGCACACCAACCCGGAAGTGTTGTTGCTCAGGATCCCAACATCGGATCAAGTACTCTAGCAATGGAACTTGGGCCCTCATGCCTTGGATGTGGAAGTATTTCAATGCATTCATGCATCGAGGTTCATTTTCTGCTTTGGCATCATCTAATTCATGTTCTCTTTCACGCCACTGGACCATTTTTTCCACCTAAACCTATCCAAACATCAACAAGACACTCATTAGAAGTGGATCCAATTTCCCAACTCCCCAATTTTTGACATGTGATTGAGTTCATGGGGGAATTCAGCGATGGCCCACCTTGTTTGTACAAACAGGGCCCCATCGACGCACGTCATCCCCACAGGGATGGTGCTAGGAAGCCCTCGGTGCACATCCCGAAAGGGAGGAGTGCGTCGGGACAAGGGCACAATTTCCCCCTTTCACATGAGCCAAAAACTGGGAAAATGGAAACCAAAAGAAAATATACTCCAATGAAAATGTAAAGGGTAAATTTTAGAGTTACTTGGTGCTGACAGCACTGCAAACGGTTGACCAGAGCTCCTGCAATCAACACTTGAAAAATGGCTTCAAAATGGTATTTTCACCTATTGAAGTAATAATTCTTCCTATCTATGTCATTTCATTACATTCGTAGCATTAATTAATCATTTATGGTTAATTCCTATGTAATAGACTAGAAAATTGCCATTGTGTGGACCACAAGCAAACATTGGGGGGACCACAAGACTTCCAAGAGTGAACCAAAAGATTCCTGGACCAATTGGGTGCATTTCTAAATGATTCTGGATAAGATTCTGAGCTAAAAGGCACCTTGCTAAGATTTACGGCTTTTTACTACTTTTTATCTTATGGGGAAAAGTTAGTCACCTAAGGAAACTTGTTTTTGGACCACACATCCTCTATGATGTTTCTTCTTTCCAAATTTGGGATTTGGCATTCTTTTTCATCACACATTAGCTACAGGTCACTAATTTGGAAATTCGTGAGCCTTTAGAGTGACTTGGGAGACACACTTGCCACCTAGGGGGGATGAGCATATTTTTAGTAAGTTTGATGATATGAGGATCCAAATGGAATCTTTAGCCATTTGAATCTCTATTGTAATTTTATATAACAACAACTTATTATTTTCCAAAGGTTGGCTGATGTATTTTATTCATGAGAGTTAATACAGTTTGTATTATTGTGAGTAAATTTCTTGAGTTCTTTGACTAGTTGTGTAAGATCTTTGTGAGTGAGTGTAATTATGGATAAGATCTTGGTGTGAACACAAATTTCACAGGGTGTCAGAGCTATCAAGTTGTTCCTTTCTCCTTCTATTGTCTTGCAGGATCCAACCAGTCTCAAGGAGGGCACAATAATTTATCCAGAGGGCACATTCTTTCATCAAGAAGGTGCAGGGAGCAAGCTTTGGGAACACCCAAATCCTTCCAAAATTAATTTCAGAGCTGCCATGGATCATTCAAAACATAATCCTAAATTCATTCAATTATTTTAACTGTAAGGCGCAAATGGACATCTTACTGAGGAGCAAAGGGCTCTACAGGGTGATAATGGCAACTGAAGCTGAGCCAAGCTCAGTAGTTGAGATTTATCTAAATGGAAAAATTGAAGAGATGAAGCCTATGGGCTGTTGTGTCTCACTACATACAGAGATCTATTATTTAATATTGATGGTCTTACCTCTCCCAATGAATTTTGGCTAAAACTTCAAGAATTGTTCGGAAAGATGGACATATTAAGAGGCCACCAACTGGATAATGAGCTAGTCTCATTGAGTCCACAAAATTTTGATAACCTTCAAGATTTATTTTCCAAATTAAAATCACTTGTGTTAGAGCTGAAGCAATGTGGTATTGATAAGAAATATGAGAATTTAGTCTTGGGAATTCTCTCCAAGCTTGGCTCAAACTACTCAGTCTTTGTTTCGACCTTCCATTCCACCCGGAAAGTAGTTAAAAATTGGAAGAGCCCGACACTTTTAGAATTCATGGAGTCTTTGACACAAGAACAACACCAATTGGTCTTGATGGGAGCCATTAAAAAACCATCCAAATACTACTATATGAATTTTGGAGTTTCAAAGGGTTCGAAAGGGAAGAAGGGCAATTTCAAGAAGCCCATCGGTGAGAAGAAGGACAAGCAGAAAATCAATGAACACTCCTCGAATTTCAAGAGGAATCAAAATAAGAAGAATGAGAGGACAATGTGCAATTATTGCAGCAAGGTATTTCATCCTTAAATATCTTGCATGAAGAAGACCATTGACCAAATGGCTCAACTCTTGGAGAAAGCCAACATTCCTCTTCCAGAGAGCGCAAGGAGAAAGGATGGAGGACAAAATTCTGATGACAAAGAGAGAGTACATGCATTGATGGAAAGCACATCCAAGCCTACCTCATTAATTATAGATTCCGGAGCTTCAAGACACATGGTGTCTACAAGTAATTTTTTCACTTCACTTGACTCTTCCAGTGGTCCAAAGATTTTATTGGGTGACAATTCTAAAACATCGAGCAAAGGCAACGGTAGCATAGATCTCAAGTTTGGTTCATTTAATAATGTATTATATGTACCTGGACTTGCTGCAAATCTATTGTCAGTCTATCATATGACCCATACAGGGCTTCCCAAGAGAGTAAACTTTACCCCTAATGATGTTGAGATAGTTGAAATTTCAACAGGAAAAATTGTTACATTTGGCATTGCTAATCATTGTTCTAGAATCTACAATTTTTGTCACTTTGTGCCAAACCCCTCACCTTCTGCTCTTTTAACCCATGCCAATGAGTCAAGCAAATTATGGCATGAAATATTTGGCCACTTACATTATAAATATCTTTCCCAACTCCTTGAGAAAGAAATGGTTATAGGGCTGCCCAATATCAGATTTTCCAAAGGTGTCTATCAATCTTGCATCCTAGGAAAACACCCCAAGCATAAGTATGGGAGATCCACTATTGAGAGAAACTCTGCACCATTAGAGCTTATTCAAACTGACATATCAGGTCCATTCCCTCATGAGTCTTTGAACCATGCCAAGTACATCCTCACATTCATAGATGACTTTAGCAGGTACAGTTGGATTTATTTCATCAAGCTAAAATATGAAATTTTTGGTCTCTTCAAACTATTCAAAGCCTTAGTTGAGAACTAGTCAGGTAGGCATATTAAAATTATCAGATCTGATAATGGTGGTGAATATGTGAAATCATAGTTTCAGCAATTTTGTTCCTTTTCAGGCATTCAAATGCAACACACAGTTCCATATACACCTCAACAGAATGGGGTTGCTGAGAGGAAAAACATGTCTCTAAAGGAGATGGCCAAATGTATGCTTGAGGAAAAGTAATTGTCTCCCAAGCTATGGGATGAGGCAATAAATTGTGCCAAATAAATTCAAAATATATTGCCACACAAAACTCTCAAAGGTATCACTCCTTTTGAGGCCTCGACAGGGCACAAACCTGATATCTCTCATTTCAGGATTTTTAGCTCAAAGGCTCGGGCTAGTATTCCACTTGAGAAGAGGAGGGCTATGCATCCCCAAAGACAACCATGTTTGATTTTTGGATATTCATAGGACTCTAAAGGGTATAATTTGTTGAACATGAGCACTAAAAAATCCTTCACAGAAAGGAGTGTGCAGTTTGAGCAAGAGCCCTCACAGAGCATTGAAATTAGAGAACCATCTTCACCACCACCTGAAGAAGTAAGTGATGTTCTTGAAATTTTTTATTCTGATATTTCTGATGATGAGGATAATTTTATTGTAGATTCTAACTCACCAACAAAGCCTAAATGGGCTGCTAAGTCTTTGCAAGCAGCAGGTGAGCTAGTGGGCAATCCTCAGGACACAAGGAGGACTAGATCACAATTTGAGATTGATCTCAATGTGAATGACCCCTAACTTTTTGAGAAATGTTATATGATGTTATATTATGATCCTAAAACATATGAGGAAGACTCACATGATCCAAGATGGAAGGTTTCTATGGATGAGGATTTTCAGTCATTACAGAAGAATGAAACACGGGAGCTAGTCAAGCTCCCCGCAAGCAGAGAATTGGTAAGGTGTAAGTGGATCTACAAAAAAAAATGTACAACTGATGGTACAAAAGTGAAATATAAGGCTAGGCTGGTAGAAAAGCGCTTCTCTCAGGTCCAATTGCTTGACTACAATGAAACTTTTGTACCTGTTGGACAAAAGGATCCGATAAGACTAGTTCTGGCAATGCATCCAAGCACTGGGAAGTGCACCACATGGATGTGAAAAGTCCATTTCTCCATGGGGATCTTGAGGAGGATATTTATATGTAGCATCCATAAGGGTATACATCATATCCTAGCTTTGTGTGTAGGTTGAAGAAGTCCTTATATGGGCTTAAGCAATCCCCCAGGGCCTGGTATGCCAAAATGGACAATTTTCTCTTGTCACAATCTTATGTTCGATGCAAATCTGATCCTAATGTTTATATGAAGCTGATTGATGTTTAATGATTATAGTGATGTATGTTGATTATTTTCTAACCATAGGTAGCTCTACTGATCAAATAGCTTCATTGAAGACAACTTTGCATCAAACTTTTTCCATGAGTGACTTGGGAATTCTTAAGCAGTTTTTGGGGCTTGAGATTTCTCAAACAAAGAATGGAACAAAGGCATCTCAGTCCAAATATGCATCTTATATGTTAAAGAAGTTCAATATGGATGATTGCAAGCCTTCTAAGACTCCATTCCTTTCAGGATTTAGAATGGAAGAAGCAAAATCTACACCCTTGGTTGATAGAACCTTGTATAGGAAGCTTGTTGGCAGCTTGCTTTACTTGACTCACACTCAACCTAATCTTGCTTATGCTCTAAGTGTGGCATCAAGATACGTGGAGAAGCCACATGAGCTCCATTGGAGGGCTGAAAAAATAATTTTGCACTATGTGCAGGGCACCAAGACTGGTTGGATTCACTATGTTGCATATTCTAGCCTAGATCTCTTGGGCTTCACTGATTTAGATTGGGTTGGAGATAGCCTTGACAGGAAATCCACATCTGGATTTGTATTCATGCTTGGAGGTGGTCTAGTTTGCTAGTATATCAAGAAACAGATTGCCATAGCACTATCTTCAGCAGAGGTTGAGTATAGAGGATGTTGGCTATAATTGACCCAGAGGTTTTCTAGAAGACCCAGGTTCTTCACAGTTTCCTTTTGACCAACAAGACCCCTTCATACTGGCCCTTTCGGAAACAACCTACGAGCAGGTTGAGGTCTCACCCAAGGTGTATCTATGGGGTGCTACGGAATCAGGTTTCCACAGTAAGTGATGAGTTGCTTGAACAAACATACTGCGCAGCGCAACAGGGGGTTTGCGCTGCGAGGTGGGACTGCACAGCGATGGACTATGCCGCGGTCTGCACTACCAAGTACTTCTACCGCAGGACTTCTACTTAGATTGTGAAAAATTCGATTCAACTTTATACTTGGAACACACAGAAACGTTTAAGGTGTTGAACTGAGTATCACTCAGTCACTTGTTCAACTACTCAACCGATTATCCATCTACTATTCATTCATCCACTTGGTATGGTTATGATTTGAGCACCTTCTATTGATACAATCTAATTGTTATGCATTGTTCTATTGTGCATAAGGAAGTACTTAAGTGATCTCTTAACACTTAACCAATTAACTGATTCATTGTTCTTCAAACATAAGCTAAATGTTCACCATTCATCTATTCATGCAGAACTTAACATATCATCTCCGTACCTCTTCTGATGGAAAATGCATACAACAGTTCTCTCATAACAGCATCCAAGGAAACATCTAAACATTCATTTACAGAAAACATAGATAAGCATTCATTCATAAGACACAATCGCACAACACAATATTTAACCTTGTTCACTTCCTCGGATGGGAAGCTACGTCCACAAGAATGGTTGGTAATATATATCTTTAAAAAGGGATGGGGACAACCGTTCTTAGTCTGGGCACTCAGCTGCAGACTCTCCTTCCTCTCAGATAGGTCTCTGCACACACAGCTGCAGAGCCTTTACAATCTTCTCAACTCAAAAGAGATTTTACAATACAATATTCAGAACCCAAAAATGTAACAAAAAGTAACCACACAGTAACCCCATCCCATACAAAATTGTATTCTTAAATAGATCATGCCCAAAAGTCATGTCTTTACAATGTCGAAGACCTAAACCCCCAAAACCATTAGGTTTTACAAAACTGTACCAGCCTAAACCAGCTTGCTGGCATCTGGTAGCATTTGATTCATCGTGGCGGTTCTCCACGTCTTCACTCTGTTGCTATCAGCCTTTTTCCGCGTGCCAACAGGTCTCTTTCATTGAACCGTTCATCTCTAACGGTCTCGCCTGCTAGGCATGTCAAGCTATCGCTTTCCCTGAGTTGTCCTTTCCTTAACAAACTCATGCATTGGCCGCCTTCCTGATTTTCTCGTGCCTGCCGCTCGACACTCCTGGAGCATATTTCCAAAATTAGAACACTACTGGTCCATCCGGTACCTGTACTTGATCCTTGTCCAGCACTCCGCTTTGCTAGCTCCACTTGGCTTGACTGCTTTGCAGCACTGCTTCCTCATAGCACTGGTCTTCGCGGTACTTCCAAAATTCGGATGATGCACACAACTTCGCAATATGGCCAAAACTTGGATGCTGCGCACAACTTCGCAGCACCCTCAACACTTAGAAAAAATTACATCTTTTTCTGAGTTGCGCTCAACTCAGCTTTTCCTGCTTATCAAAAGTGTTACCAAATTTTTTTCCCAACATGCGCCTAACACTTACATGTGGCTCGTCCCCAAGCTACTTGCTGCTTCGGTCATCTCGCTCTGCTCCGCGACCGGTGGAACTAATTTGGTCGCAAACTCGTTATATGTACCGAACAACTGTTCCACTGCTTCTTTGGTATCTTATTCAACTTGTTTTATTGTCTCAAGCAGTGATGGAGTTATCTTTTCTCATATATGTCCTTGTACCTACTCTTGGTTGTCGCGCAGTTCCTTCAGCTTGTCTTCTATCTGCTACGACACCCCCATGGAATCCTCCAAGAGTTGTTGCGACTGATTATCCATCTCAGTCTCTTTTTCTCTTAATGCCTAGACTTACTTCTTCAAGCCTGATATCTCCTTATACCTCGCCAGCCTCTCCCTGGGTGGTAGAGCCTTGACCTCTGCGTCCAACTTTTCTAGCACGGTTTGCTTTTCTTTTACCACGGTCTTCACCTGCAGTAGCCCTTGATCCTCTTCATGGGCAGTGAATGCCTTTGAAACCTTTTCCAAGAGATATTGGCACTTAGCCATCTCACTCGTTATGCTCTACGCGTCGGCACTCACTACTTGCTCTCTTAACTGTTACTTAGTTACTAGCATCTGCATATTTAGTTTTTCCCTCAAGGCGGCAAGATCGGCCTCATGAAGAATTTCTTTATCCTGTAACTCGGACTTCAAATATTTCACCCTTTCTCTGATCCTCAGAACGGTGTTCACAGAATCGTCCTAGAGTTCTAAATCTTCAATCTCTTTTGCGACATCAGTAATGGTGTTCTCCAGTCGTACCTGACGGTCTTGTTCATCATAAAATTGTATCTGTGTGCGCGAACTAGAGTCCTCGAGCTACCTTTTTGCTGCATGCAGCTCCGCTTGTGACTTCATCGACTCTACTATTTGTTCATGCATCTCCTCCACTATCTGCATGTGCATAAAGTGTAAGTTAGGTAAAGGAATCTTGGCCAAGTCGATCTCTACCCGCTCAACTCCCTTTGTGTCCAGGATGATATGTTCTGCCATTGGTAATGAAATAGCCAATGGGTCAAAATGGAAAACCCTGGTCTTAGAAGGCAACATTATTGCTAGTTGCGACGGTGTTTGCTACGAGGTTCCTAATGACTTCCATTCAGCTGCTATGTCACGTGGCAAGGTTAGGCTCTTCTAGACATCGTCCATTTTCTTCATGAGACCTTGCAATGCGAGCCTAGTCTTTTGCAGGTCATCCTGGATGACCTTGTCCTTCTTATCTTTTTCTGTCATTAGCTCCTGCATTTGTTCTAAGAACTTTTCTGCTATCATCTCAAAATCATCTTCATTTAGCACTGTCTCAGATTGAGTCTTTGTGGCCTTCATATTCTTCTGCGCCTTCGGCTTCTGCGAGGTCTCAGGCTCTTTTCGCTTTCCTATTTCTTCAACCATCGGGCATGACAGTCGGATTGGCTCGTCTTCTTTAGAGTCTATCTCAACATCCACGACTTCAACATGGAACTCAGCCAACCAGTCCTTCATGAGGATTTCAATGTCCTCCTCATACATATGGTAGTTACCTGGGTACCATTCTGGCTTCTTCATCTTTGCCTTGGGTGAAATAAAAATACATCGCATGTCAGCCTGAAAATCAATAACACAAATGTAATTCGACGTCACCTGATTTGTGATGCAAGATGTATGGATGATCGTATCATGCAATTGAGTGTAATACTGATAGAAAACTTCAGTTGTCGCTTGCTGTCGCTCTGCATTGATATTTGCCCAGAGGTTGGCATAACAAAAACCTCTAGGATCATTGGTTTCTATATTGACACCCACATAGTCCTTTGGCTCCTTCCATCCAGAAAAGGCATGAGGATGAGTATCCATGTAAAGTGGAATTGTCCACCATTCTGGGTATCATTGAGTTCATCCAAGAACTCATTAAGAAGGTACTGACACCAATTGAATTGGGTGCCTTCAGCCACTGCGGCACCAAGCAGTATTGCACTCGCAGGCACCTTTGGAGGTCTAGCTGTTCTAAGGATTTTTCCTACGAGCAACTACGTGACAAATCTTGTTGCTCTGTCTTCAATTTCTTCTATGGGAAAACCTCTTTTCCCTTTAACCAATGCATAGGTTTTCTTTAGCTTTTCGACCGCTTCTTTTTCCTTACTCTCCCCTTGGAAGAACTGCTTGGGATCCTTGCCACGCTTGCTTAGCCCTATAATGCGGTGGATTAAATAAATGTTGACATCAATATTTCTGTCTAGACATAGGTATCCTTGATGGACTCACGCCATCAGAGTACGAACCACGACATTAACTTCTGGTGAGCGATCAAAATGTGGCAGTCTGAGGAGGTTCAACAATCCTGACTGAACTACCGATGTCAGCCAGCTTTCGGAAACCAAGTTAAAAGTGTCATTGACATCTTTCTTCCAGCACATGTATTGTTCAGGCTAGAACTATGGGTACTTGGGCACATGGGGCTCTTCTTTTTGCACGCCTAGGAGGTCAAAGTCCTCCCACTTACAGTCTGGGATCTTTCCGAGCAGATTCTTGGCAACCTCTACATGTTTTGAAATCGGCGACAATGGGATTTCATATCTAGCATTCTTGGCCAATTTAAAGACTAGGGCATCCAACGCCCATGGTGATATATACTCCGATGTCAACTTCAAGGGTTCCTTCTGAAAGACTGGCGATCTCGGCACCGTCTGGCCCGTCTTTGGAGTCTTGCTTCGTGGTCCAGTTATGTCTTTCCCTTTGTCCTACATGATTGGATTATGGTGAGGTGATATTCTGGACGCTTGATCAGGTTCGAGTATAGTCTTCTTGGAAGGGGTTTTCATTAACTCTGCAATCCCCCCATGCTGAAAGATTTGGATTGCTTCTTGGAGTGTAAGCTCTTCTTCTCTGTCTGGTGATTTGGACATTCACTCGCGAGAGTAGGAAACTATTCAAGAATATGGCTAGGGATTGCTAATACAAGAGCCAACACATGAAAATTCTAAGTGTCTAGTAACACCTGCGAGTCCTTATGTGGCGTTATTTATAGGTGCAGCTGGGTCCTCCCCACGCCTTCCAACAGCTAGATGGGAATTTAATGTAATGTCCATTGGAGAATTTGAGCGAATCCTTCAGTCCCTTCCATCGTCAGCATGTTCAGAACAGTTATCTTTTCGTTAAATGCTCAAGCGGTTCATTGCAACTGTCGTATAACGACTATTTTTCTCAAAAAGTAGTGTAACAGCTATTTTTTGAGTCTTACGCCGAGCTATGTGGCAAGCCATCTGCGATCCTGCGCAATTACTTTGCAGCGCCAAAAATTTTCGACTGCGCGGTTTCAAATTTTTTTATTTTTTTTCCTGTGCAGCTGCAACAGTGCTGTGCGGTACATACATTGTTCTCCTTATCATATATGTACAGACTCCTTTACATTTCTAGTGTCCAATCTCAACTGTACTTGACACTTAGAACTTTCTTCCTCTGCTTGTTATTCAGGATTCTGCGAAGTAGGAATATCGTGATACAGCTTTAGTCTACTTCCATTTATCAAAGTTGGTAGGGTATCACCAGCTAAATTGGCTAACTGGACTGCACCAGTGTTAGTAACATGTATCACAGTATATGGGCCAAGCCAATGGATCTTACATTTACTAGGAAACTTCATGAAATTGCTATCATACAGAAGGAATAGGTCACCTACCTGAAAGCACTTGTTCTTTATATGGAGATCATGCCATGCTTTCTCACGGTCTTTCTGAACTTGCTGGTGGAAGCCAGCAATGAAGCGATCTTCCTCCAACCCAACGAGGTATAGCAACCTTTCTTGTAATGCTACGTGGTCTGCCATCCCTGTGAACATAGCGATCCTCAAACTATGGACAATATATTCCATTGGCATTATAGCTTCCTGCCCACAAGCCAACTGAAAAGGTGTATGTCATGTCAATTTCTTGAATGTGGTCCTATATGCCCATAACACAGTGGAGACGCGCAGATCCCAATCATCTCTATTTACATTACAAACCTTAGTGAGTGCATTCTCCAGTATTTTATTGAAAGCCTCAATAGTGCCATTCTCATGTGGATGATATGGAGTACTGCGCTGATGACGGATGTGGAATTCCTCTGTAAGTGCCTCAATGGTCTTGTTCAAAAAGTGAGTACCTTGGTCACTCATCAGAATCTTCGGACAGCCAAATCTTGACAATATTTCTTTTAAATGAACTGCGCAGCAGTACTGGCACTGTAGTCCTTTGCTGGCTTTGATTCCACCCATCTGGTGAGGTAATCAGTAGCAGTAATAATATACCTCGCACCAGTTCTTTTCTCTCGTGGGTTTATAGGACCCACAAAATCAATTGCCCACTTTTCAAATGCCTGCAAGGTAAACTATGTGTTCAATAGCATCTCATCTCTTCACGAAGGTTTCCCTGTCCTCTGACAGACATCATAGTTCCTGCAGTGTTCTTTGGAATCTTTGTGTATCATGGGCCACCATAGCCCTGCGCACAATATCTTCTGCGTGATAGCCCTTCCTGCATAGTGACCTCCCGTGATACCTGAGTGGGTGTATGCTAGAATAAAATGTTTCTCATGATCTAGTATGCATCTGCGCAGGACTTCATCTGGCCCGAGTTTGTGTAACTGACCTGCAATTATAGTGAAGTCTGCGGCACACACCACTAGCTGCTTCTTCTGCTGGACAGATAATTCCTGCAGTGCCAACCCTGTTGTTAAAAAATTAATGATATCCTTATAATAATCATCGACAACCTGTATAGAGAATAGTTGTACATCAGGCAGACTGTCTTCAATGTTTTTTGTACCTTCTCCTGACTCAATCCTTGACAGATGATCAGGTCCCAAGTTCACTTTACCTGGCTTAACAATAATCTCAAAGTCATATTCCTGGAACAGCAGTAGCCATCTGCATATGCGTCGCCCTAACACTGGCTTATTGACCAAGTATTTCAATGTAGAATGGTCAATGAACATAAGGAAGTGCGCACCAAGCAAGTAATGTCTGAATTTTTGTAGGGCGTATACCATCGCAAGACCTTCCCTCTCGGTAGTAGTATAGTTCTTTTCTGTTGTTGAGAGTGTCCTATTCGAGAATGCAATAGGGTGGTCAATAACTCCTTCTCCTGGCTGAGCTAATACGATTCCCAGGGCAATGCATGATGCATCAACATGGACATGGAATGGCTTCGTCCAGTCTAGAAAGACTAGAATCGGCGCAGTCACCATCTTTTCTTTTAGTGTATCAAAACCCTGTTCGCATTCCGCGTTCCAAATGAACGTTGCATCTTTCTTTAGCAGCTTCTCCATTGCTGTGGTTATCTGAGCGTAACCCTTTATAAATTTCCTGTAGTATCCAGTATGGCCTAAGGTAGAGCGCAACATCTTGATTGAATTTGGTGTTGGCAAGTTCAAAATAATGGCAATCTTGGCAGGGTCCACCATCAGTCCTTGCTTACAAACAATGTGCCCAAGTAGAGTCTCATAAGGAACACAAAAAATACACTTCTTTAGATTTAAAAGATCTGATGTTGTCGACACTTCTCAAGCATCATTCTGAGGTTTGCACAATGGTTCTTCAATAGACCAAACACAGTCCAATCATCAAAATATGCTTAGAGAAACTTATGCATAAACTCTTTGAATGCTACAATGACCACTCTAGAAAATATGGCAGGTGCATTCTTTAGGCCAAAAGGCATTACTGTGTACTGAAACGACCCCCATTCTGTAGAAAAAGTCGTCATATGCCTGACTACTGGATCAATCCTTATATGATGATACCCCGAAAAACCATCAGTAAAAGAATAGGCCTCATCCCTTCAACATTATCAAGCACTTCGTCCGTGAAAGGAGTAGGGAATGGGTCGTGCATGGAAGCATCATTCAGTTTTCTGAGATCCACACAAATCCTAATATCACCTTTTGTTTTCTTGTCTTGAACGACCATGGGACTAATCCACTTGGACTCTTCGACAGGTTCAATGATTCCTGCTTCAAGCATCTTATCTAACTCTACACGTACTCTTTCTTTATAGCGTGGGTTTAGTCTGTATGGTCTCTACTTCACAGGCTTTGTGCCTGGCTTCAAAGGTAGTTTCATGACTCCTAGGTCTCCCAGAATTCCTTTCATTTCTATAAATTTTGTCGGAAACAGCTCATGATACTCATGCAGAGTGTCTGCAATCTTTGCAATAGTCTGATCGTCCCAATAGTCTCTAATTGCTGCGAACTTCGGTTCTTCACTTGTGCCAATATTCACCTTCTGTGTTTTTACTGGTCCGCTCATATTTGGGATTTCTAACAGAGGTCCTCCTACGTCGCGTACACCCTCCGATTCTGGTATGTTTATGTTGCATGGATCATCGTCATCGTCTTCATTTCTATCATTGATGTCTTCAGCTAGGTTGTAACACTCGATGGGGTGTTCTTTATGTTCCCTCCATTCTGACTGTACGTGTACAGGAATGCAATCTGTCCCGAATAATTCCTCCAACATCATATTTTTGTGAGGATAGTCTTCCTTGAATATGCGTTCCTTAATTATCTTCAATGCCTCATGGATCAACAAGTTCTCATCCTCGAAGCTGAAGTCCCTCTGGAAGTTCGCAGTCAACATTTCCCAATCAGTGTTTTCTCTACGCAATTCCAGGTCTAGGTACGATTTCTTTGGAATGTCATCATCCAACGTATGTACAAATAGATGCAACCATTCTCTGTGTGGCCTTTCCACCCATGCCTGTGAACAGACTTCAATGTGTTGACTAAGATCTGTCTGTCCATTAAACTTTTCAAAGGGTCAAGTAACCCTTTCAGCAAACCGAATCTGCATGTTAATTCTGCATTGATCCCAAGTGGTCAATGTCTGCTTGTGCGCATTCCACCATCTGGTGGGTGTGTTGTGCAGTGCCATATCCAATGCTGGTAATCTGTGCTCATTTACAGTAGCTGTAGTGCATTCTTGGATGAAAGTGTAAACATTAGTAGAACCATCATATGTGGGAATAGGACTTACCTCCTTCCCGATCCAGCGCAGTGATTTTGTAACCTATGCGCACCTTCTTGCTGATAATTCATGCATACGGATTTGCCAATTTTCCATCCCTGCCTCCGAATAAGAGACGCAGGAGTTGTCACATCTCCAGCTGAGTGTACCATCTGCATTAGGATTAATGTAATCTTCCTGGTTCGCTGTGAGCTGGTATAATCTGTCCAAGTCTTGAGCCTTGGATTCCTCCTGAATCGACTCACTGTATCTCTCACCATTTGCAGGATCCAACGGTGCGATGACCCTAAGATGCTTCCCTTCAAATATCATCTTCGTTGTTTTTAATTTGATGATAGCCATGTTATCAATAGCCCAGTCAATTCCTAACAGTGCAGGAAAAGGCTGACTATCATCCACAATCTTGATAACTTCAAAGTCTGCGTGACTTTGGACTCCATCGATGTCGACTATCACGTCAGCTAATCAGCTAAAAGGTATGAATTTCTCTTGGTTAGCCATTCTCTACTGGATAGGTGACCATGACAACTTCGTTCGACCCATCTGCTACCATGTCTGCTTAGTTAAGACATTTACTTCAGATCCCAGATCAAGGATGACTTCATCCATTTAAAAATATCCTATCTGCGCTGTTAGTCTCATTTCTCGGCCTATTCTTTTATGCTTCCTTATGTGATGTCCTGCGCTATCACAAGTCTCTGTTCCGGTCTGCGGATCATACTGGTTTATGAGCTTCTGCATCTCTACTATGGCATTTTCACTTTTTAGTAACTTCATGCAGCTTCGCAGGAACTGCACAACGGAAGTGCTAAATCCATCGCAGTGCTTGTTTTATCATAATCCATTGGCATGTATTCAACATGTGGTGCTTCACTATGCAACGGGATCCACTGTGACTCTGTTTCAAGTTCTCTGAAGGTATCCCACGAGTCGATAAAGACTTCCTTGTTCTTTCGTAGGTCAAGAGCAGGTATTTTTCTCAGAGCTTTCCTTATCGATACTGTCTCAAGAGGTGTCTGCTTTGTGTGAGCCTCCGCTAACGCAGAAGCTTCTTCTCCCCTATTGTATCCTGTCTCAGCACCACTGAGCATGACCACATTGATGCTCGGGTCTACTAGTCTTCTCTCCACTATGATCCACTAGACGTTCATGTTTCGTGCGTCCATCCATATTCTTTTCTGCATTTCGACCTCTAGCACTGGGAAGTCTTCAATAACATGCTCGAATGATTTACAATAGTTGCATGTAGTGCATGGGTTAACACAATCTCTAGATATGTGACCTGGCTAGCCACAATTATAACAAATGACCTGGCTGCGGCCTCTTCCCTGCGTCGGGAAAACATTTCTTCCTCTGTCGTGGTATCCAGTGACACGGCCTCTGTATCCTCCTTGGTCATATTGTGCATTCTCTTGTTTCAGCTGGTTACCTTCTTGTACGCAGTACAAGCCAGCCATGGCCTTCTCCTTTACATCTTGTACACCAGACCGCATGTCTAGGTTCATACCTTTGTTCTTTTCCATTCTTCATGCTTTGCAGTTCTAGTGTCAGGGTGGTCAGTTGGTTCTGGATCTGAGACATCCTAGAACTAGACTCAACAATCAGCAAAGCCTCTAGCTTCATTGCGATCTCCAAGGCCTGCTCCTGCAACATAACCTTCTGCTGCATCAATGGTAATCTAATATGGGGCAACATTGCAGCAATAAACCATTCCTTGTGTTGTTCCTGAGCTATAACAAAGCTTACTTGGTCCAATAGGGTCTTGAACTTCTGATCAAACTCCCAAACCGTTTCAGTCGGTTTCTGCTTTATTTCTTTCAACTTTGTTATACACTAAGATTCAGATTTGGGTTTCTTAAACTCTGCACAATCGTAGCTTTAATTTCTACGAGGGCTCTAGGCTGTGTGTTAGAGTACTTCATGAACCAATGTAAAGCTTTGTCCCTAAAAGTGTTGATGAGTTGTGCTCTATTCATGGCATCATCCTGAATTTGTCTTACACTCCATATAGCTTCGCAAAGGAACCAATGCTAATCAGGGTCTTCTAGGCCAGTTCCTTTGAATATCGGTAGCTTCATATCTATCTTTGCCATTGTCTTATTAGGTGGTGGGGCGCCCGGATTAGTGTGCGGCTGCTGTAAAGGGCTCTATGCAGTGAAAACAAATGAGCTTATCGGGATAGACGCACTGCGTTGAGTATTCTGCGGGGTGGGTTGCGTAGCGGGTGGGTTTTGAGATAAAGGTGGTGTGTTCTCTGCAGCCGGTGGGTTCTCAGGGGTAAATGGTGGTGCAGCTTCATTGTCAAGGTCACAAGGAATCTCAATATCGATATGGATTCCAAGGCCTCCAAGATTCTTATTAAATTTATACCGCTTACCACTTCTAAAATTATGGGTATCTTTGTCAGAATCACTATATATATTGTTTACCATGACAAACTTGAGAATATTACTACATTTTTAAAACGCCTTTCTCAGCTAACAGCATCTTAATGTATAGACTGAGATTGTTCAGCAACTTACTTTGGAATCCTCTGAAAAAGTATGCTTCTGCTTGGATGTAGGATTTAAGTGTGTCTACAGCAAATTCTGTTACGAAGCCTTCTAGCATATGATCGACCCAAAAATCAACTATGCATGTAAACAGGTTGTCTATTTCTTTGAGTTGCACTATGAGCTCAGGAGTCAACTCTATAGGAACTCCTCCTCGAAAACAGGTTTTCTTTTCTGCGAGCCGGGAGATCCACGCATGCAGTTCGTTTGGAAAGGATGCCCAGAAAATCTCATGAATATATTTCCACAGATATCTATCCGACCACTATGTGTCACATAGACGCGGATGTCTATTATCTTTCCTTGCAAAGTTTCTTATGGTCTTATCCCACCAAGCTTGGATTTCTGTCTTTTCAGGATTCCAATTGTCAGAGCCTTATGGGAATTGGTATTCTTCATCACACATCACAATTGCAACTCATCACGGATTCTAGTGCGGAAACGGAACCATTTGTTGGCTATAACTGACCCAGAGGTTTTCTATAAGACCCAGTTTCTTCACGGTTTCCCTTTAGCCAACAAAACCCCTTCACACTGGCCCTTTCGGCGACAACCTGCAAGCAGGTTGAGGTCTCACCTGAGGTGTATCTATGGGTTACTGCGGAATCATGTTTCCACAGTAAGTGATGAGTTGCTTGAACAGACATACTACACAACGCAACAGGGGGTATGCGCTGCGAGGTGGGAATGCGCAGCAATGGACTACGCCACGGTCCACTCTACCAAGTAATTCTATCGTAGGACTTCTACTGAGATTGCGAACAATTCGATTCAACTTTATACTTGGAATACACGGAAACGTTTAAGGTGTTGAACTAAGTATCACTCATCCACTCGTTCAACTACTCAGCCGATTATCCATCTACTATTCATTCATCCACTTGGTATGGTTACGATTTGAGCACCTTCTATTGATACAATCTAATTGTTATGCATTGTTCTATTGTGCATAAGGAAGTACTTAAGTGATCTCTTAACACTTAACCAATTAATAGATTCACTGTTCTTCAAACATAAGCTAAATGTTCACCACATTAAGCACTGTGAAGATGCGATATCGAGAGCTGAAGAAGAGTACAAGGGCTTGAGTGCTCTTGCGAAGATAAGAAAGAAAGGAGAAATCACACAATTTCAACAGCAGGTGCAGAAGTACAGAGAACAGCAGATCAACCTGGCTAACGAAGTTAGCCCGCATGAAAGCAAAGTCGCACATCTGGTTGATGAACTGGAGCAAAAGGTGAAAAGCTTCACCTCAAGTAAAGGAGTCATTGAGGGCACAGAGGACTCCTTGGTAACCGCTAAGCTGCTCAGCGCAGCGCAGGAAGAAGTAACACACATGGATGAAAGTATTAAAGCGCTTAAGGCACAATTCGCAACAATCTCACGAGCAGCAAAGGATAAGCTTAGGCAGATGAAGCAGGCTGGTGTTGCGAGTGACTCGGGGACGAGCCACAAGTAAGTGTTAGGGGAGTTGTTGGAGAGAACTTCCGCAGCATTTAGGAAGCTGCTAATTTTGGGAAGGATAACTAATTTTGGAGAGAAAGTACCAATTTTGGCGATAAGACAAAGATATCGCCGTAGCGCAAATTCCGACTGGAATCACGGCGATAGGTACAGAAAAGTCAAAGCATGTGGTACAAAGAAGAGGCCGAAGGGAGAGCTCAACCACCGTAATAAAGGCGCCGAAGATGAAGAGAGGGTTCAGCTACCCTCATTAAGAAGAAGGACTACAGTCAGCGTTGCTTGAACCAAGAAGAAGCGACGGGCCGAGGCATTAAAGACTAAGGACTGCAGGAAGCGGCGACGAGACAGGAGGCGGCTATGGAAGTACAGCCAGTTGACTGTAAGTGGTTAGGGTTGAGTCACTGTTGGGATAAGGCCCACAGTTTTGTAACTGCGATGAGACCTTCGGGCCATCTATATATAGGAGTCTTTTTATATGATAAGGGGTTGGCCACATAGTGATAGAAGCCATTAGGTAGAGGGTATTCAAGTCTTTGTTGATACAGAGTCTGAACATCCCTTAGAGAACAAGGGCCGACCCGTTGAGAGATTGTGCAATCCGCTGGGATTGAGAAAGAAAGAGAGTGCATTGTAAGAGGCAGGAGGAGAAGAGAGGTCTATAGAGAAGGGCTCCCACTGAGGTGGAGTTACCCAGAAGACCCTTGTTGTAAAGAGTTGGAAAGGAACTGTGTTTATTCTTCAGGATTGTTAACAAGAAACACAGTTCCCTTGGACGTAGTTCCCACCCTGGGAGTAACAACGTGCTTATCTAAGTAGCGCTATTGTATTTGTGTAGCTGTTGTTCTCATTCACTTGCCTTTATTATACACGAATGCTTCATTCTGTTATAAGTAATGTATATGGTCATCAGTTTAAGTTCTGGTTGATGTATAACAATTGTGATAATCATAGCTAAAATCCTAGCGAACTAGATAATTGTTAAGCAGAGGATAATGTGCGAGTATGGACTGAATATAATGCATGAATGGTTCACTTAGAAAGTGCTCAAAGTAATACTCTACTCAGTTGCATTGTTGCGAGATATCAAGGGGCCAAGTTCATTAGCAAGGGTTATGCTTGGAGATTAAATGATATTACTAACTGCAGTAATAGGATAAGAACGGCTGAAACCACGTATTAATCCAGGAAGCGGTCAAGAATCACGTACCGCAGGGACAAGAAGGGGAAGATATTGCACCTACTATATCTTAGGTATCGCTAGACGGGCTCACATAGGGGGAAGACTTATCGTACTCCCTGCGTAATGCGATAAGACAGAGGCACAGCCGGAGTAATAGAATGAGATAAGTTAGCTTATGTGGAAAGGGTTAAGGTGGGTTTAAGCACCCTGGATGCCTCAGAACCTGGATGAGGACACTTGAGTCTTCTGCCTCCCATTAGAATCACTTCGGGTGAGACTTCAGGTTGCTTCTGCGACCTGTTGCCGAAAGGGCCAGTGAGCTAAGGGTTCTGTTGGTCTAAAAGGTACCGCAAGCCCGGGTCTACCCAGAAAGTAAAAGGAAGATCAACAAATGGTTCAGTTGCCGGTTTGAACACATTGAGCTGATGTTCTGTTGGCATCCTACCAAGCAAGAACTTAACCAGTGGGTTGAGTCAAAAGAAAGAGAGTTTGCTGTAAAAGAAAACAAGAATCCTAGACTGAGCACTGAGGCTTGGCTACAGAAGCACATTTTTACAGATCTCCATGAGATATTCTTCGTAACCTATTCTATTGAGTTATATGGTTGGTTATCAAAGCTTGCTGACAACAGCGGTTTCAAGAAGAATCGAGAAGTTGTCTGGACAGCAGAGCTGATTCAGACCTTGAAAGGTGTCGATAACCCCATCTCACGCGCAGTAGACTTCTGGCTTGCGAGTTTGCTGGAAGGCTTCATCACAGAGTTAGCGGTTGATCAGAGAAAGAGTTTCAGCGCAACAGAACGGTACTTCTTCAAGGGTTATCGCGGTAAGTACCTAAATTCTTTAAATCTGTCCATTAAGCAATTACTATATGAAAAAGGAGTACTGGATATACTCTCAGATGAATAGTACCATGATATTGTAATGTCAGTAGACTCTGAAAGTGATTACGAGTATCTTGGACATACACGTAGTGGTAAAAGATATAGAGTCAACGATTCATCTTCTTCTGAAGAAAACAGCTCAGATAACCCGAGACAGCAGATTCAGAACCCTAGGACTCCTCAAAAACCAGTCGGAACTCAGAATAATCCCGCAGGAACCCCGTCCAGTAGCTCTCACACAGCGCATACTACCGCTACACCCTCCACATCTACACCGCCGAGTGGTAGTAATACAGCAAACCAGAACCCACCATCTAGAAACAGAATGGGAGATGATATGAAGCTACCAACATTCAAAGGTACATGGTCGGAGGACCCTGAGCAGCACTGGTTCTTATGTGAAGCCATATGGACCATTAAGCAAATACAAGACGATAATGTCAAGCTTGTCCAGCTGGCCACCACATTTAGAGAAAGAGCATTAACTTGGTATATGAAGTATACCACTGGCCATAACAGAACGCTTGCACATGTTAGAACTGCTATGATTAAAGAGTTTAAAAAACCTAAATCCGAGTCACAGTGCATAGCAGAACTTAAAGATATTAAACAATTGCCTACGGAGACGGTTTGGGATTTTGACCAGAGATTCAAAACCCTCATTGATCAGGTAAGCTTTGAGCTTGCGCCTCAACAGCATAAAGAGTGGTTTATCGCAGCAATATTACCACACATCAGACTTCCGCTAATGCAACAGAAATTAAATACACAAGATGAAGCATTAGAAATGGCAATGAAACTAGAGGCTTCACCTCTAGCAGAAACTAGCACAGGTATCACTAATCTGCAAAATCAGCTAGCTAACCTCACCTTACAGCTGCATGAAATTAAGAAAGGAAAGGAGGTTGCGCATGAAATTTGGTGTACTAAGTGTAAAGCGCAGGGACACAGTAAGGATAACTGCCCTGTCTTTGTTGACTATATCGCCAGTGGAGCTCCTAACCCGTTGATGCAGAACTAGGGGCCATGGTGTGAGATTTGTAGAACCAGAGGACACAGTCCTCAGGAATGCCCTCTCCTTCAGAAATATGTGCAGACATCAAAGAACCTATATTGCAATTTCTGTAAATCTGTGGGACATGACGAAAACAACTGTAGAGCTTATGAGTTAATGATAGAAAGAAAGCATGACCTTTACAAAGTTCAGTCAGAAGCATCTGGACCAGCAGTACGTCCACAAACTGATCCGACTCAGGGAGGCCGTGGAGGAAATTTCAGAGGCCGAGGACGCGGAGGAGGCTATGAATCTGGCTGTGGCCGTGGACCTATAACCTGTTATAACTGTGGAGGCACAGGACATTACGCTAGAGACTGTCAGAACCCTACTACAACGTGCAAGTATTGTAAATCTTATGATCATACAATAGAGGAGTGTCCCATATTGATAGCTAAGATCAAGGACGCCAAGCCAGCAACCAATCAGACTATCCAGTTTATCGTTGCTGAGCAGAACGAAACAGAACCACGAGTCAATATTGTAACTCGCAGTGGTCTCTCCACAAGTAACATATCGCAGGATGCGAAAAAAACGACAGGAACGCAGTGAGTGCGCAAAGCTCCAGGAAAACCTATCCCACTCGATCTACAGAAGAATAAGGAGGCATTTCAGCAAACTAAGACTTCCTTTGCTGAACAGACACAGTCCAGATCACTATTATTACCATCTCAGGGTATACCGCGGAAACCACCACATGATGTTAGTGTTGAATATTGTAACTTCAAAGAATATTATATTTTTTCTTTATTATTCCGGAGATGGTTCATTCCTCCGAGGTAACCCTATCATGTATCTGGAGATGTTTATTCCTCCAGGGGTTTGTATTAACTAGGGTTATTAGACCCACCATGTGTGGGTCGGCCCGGAAGTTATATTTTAGGGGTTATTAGACTTCTCCAGGTGAGGTCGGCCCCATTAGTCTTTTAGTCAGTTGGGAGTCAAGTATAAATAGAGGAGGTGAACTCCTCATTAGATCATTCACTCACTTGTGGAAGAGTGCGCACTAGTTGAGGAGATCTGCTAAGGAGTCAAGGAGAAGGAGCACATCTTGTATTTTGGTTGATCATCTTATTGAGGAAAGCTTTGCTGGGTTTTCTACCCCATGAGGGTTTCCCAGGGTATATTGTGTGTCTATCTTGTGATTGTGTTTCTTTCAGAGATCTTGTTTGTCTATTTGGTTTAAACTTAACATGGTATCAGAGCTAGACTGAATAGGACATCTTTCACAAGGTAAGAATACCTCTTTCTCTCTCTTTGGTGAAGTTAGGGTTTTCAGCCCAAAGTTGGTATTATTGATTTTTGGTTGCATGGCTGGATAGCTCTCATCAATACCTTTCTTTTGAGCCATAGATCGAACTTTTTGGTTGGGTAGAACTTCGGGAAAGTCAAACCCTAATTCTACCAAAAGTGCGATACGTCAGATTTTGGTTTCAGAAAAAAGTTGTAATTTTTGATTTCTGATTACATGGCTGGATAGATCTTCTCAAGAGCATTCTTTTGAGCTATAGATCGAACTTTTTGGTTGGATAGAACTCCGGGAAAGTCAAACCCTAATTCTACCAAAAGTGCGATAAAATTCTGTTCCAGATTCCGGAAAAGTGAAAAGTAACTTCCCAGGTAAGTCTGCTCTGTCTCTTGGACTCCCCCAAGAGAAGATGGCTCCAAATACTAAGCTTGAAGACAAGCTAGAAGGCATAGAGAATTTCCGGGCATGGAAATACAGAATTGGTCTCATTCTTGAGGAGAATGATCTTGCTCATTATATCAAGGAGGAAGTTGCAGAACCAGAAGATGATGAAGCCAAAGAAAAACACAGGAAGGACCTGATTAGGGCAAAGAGAATCATAGCTGATTCCATTAAAGACCACTTGATTCCCCAAGTGTCTTCCAAGAAGACTCCAAAGGAAATGTATGATGCCCTAGGAAGAATGTATGAAGGAAAGAACATCAACAGGAAGATGAATCTAAGGACTCAGTTGAAAAGTACCAAGATGCACAAAGGAGAATCCATTCAAGACTACTTCTCAAGAGTCTCTCTAATCAAAGAACAACTAGATGCCATTGGTGATACTCTTGATGAAGATGAACTTGTGATGACAGCTCTAAATGGTCTCACTAGACCTTGGGAGTCATTCATTCAAACTATGTGTGCCAGAAAAGAAAGTATGAAGTTTGATGTAGTATGGGAAGATTGTGTTCAAGAGGAGGCTAGGGTTGCCAACAGAGAAGCACTTCTCAAAGAGGATGACCAAGCTTTGGCCACCCACACCAAAAGAGGAAAGAGAGGCTACTTCAAGAAAGTGAACCACAAAAGGCCTCAACCCTCTCATAGATTCAAAAAGAAAGGGGGAGACATCTCCACAGTCCAATGCTTCAATTGTCTCAAGCTAGGACACTATGCCAGAGACTGTACCCTACCAGAGAAGAAGAAGAAAAGGTTTGTTCACAAAAGACATCATGCTCATATGGCAGAAGATGACAGTGAAGAAGAAGAAGAAGAAGAAGAAGAAGTGGAGGAAAGGCCTCAAAAGAAAAGATCTAAAGTAAAGAAAGAAGAACCAGAAGAATATGTACTATTTTCTGCTCTCTCTGGATCTGTGTCCCCTGGTGAAGGCACTTGGCTCATTGACAGTGGTGCTTCAAAGCACATGACAGGTCATAAGGAAACTCTCTCCAAGATTGAAGAGAAGTCTTCACCACAGAAGGTATCTCTAGGAGATGATTATCAATATCCCATCAAGGGAATTGGTGAAGCAAGCTACAAGCTTGATTCAGGAACACCTTTGAAGATGAAAGAAATTTTATATGTCCCAGGTTTAAAGAAGAATCTACTTTCTATCTCTGCACTAGACAAGAAAGGCTTTAGAGTAGCCTTCATAGATGGTCAAGTACTCATGTGGACCAAAGGAAAATCAATCAAAGATGCAATTGTCATTGGTGAAGAAGAAGGAGGACTTTATAAACTCAAGGGTCATCCAGAATCTGCCCTTGCTCATGAAGTTTCTAGTCCCAGTGAGCTATGGCATAGAAGACTAGCTCACATTAACTATAAAGCTTTACCATATGTGAGTAAGATGGTTATAGGTTTGCCAACCTTGAAGGTTGATCATGATGGCTCATGTAAAGGATGCAAGAAAGGGAAGAATATCAAGAATCCCTTTCCGAAAAGTGAAACAAAGACTAAGGGTTCTCTAGAGCTAATACACTCAGATGTATGTGGACCTATGCCTACCACATCTCTAAGTGGGTTTGAATACTATCTCTCTTTCATTGATGACTATTCAAGAAAAACTTGGATATACTTCCTAAAGGGTAAGAATGAAGTCTTTGGAAAATTCAAAGAGTTCAAGGCTCTAATAGAAAACCTCTCAGACAAGAAAATCAAGATTCTCAGAACAGATAATGGTGGAGAATATACTTCCAAGGAATTTGAAGAGTTCTGTAAAGAAGCTGGAATCAAAAGGGAACTAACCACTCCTTACAATCCCCAACAAAATGGGGTAGCTGAGAGGAAAAATAGAACCATCATGGAAGCTGTAAAGACTATGATACATGATCAAGACCTTCCCATGTATCTATGGGCTGAAGCAGCCAAGACAGCAGTATATGTTCAAAATAGACTATCTCATAGTGCTCTTGACTTCAAAACTCCAGAAGAAGTCTTTACAGGAAAGAAGCCTGAGGTAAGTCATCTCAAAATATTTGGGTGTCCTGTGTACATACACATTCCAAAAGAAAAGAGATCCAAATTGGATCCCTCAGGTAAGAAGGGAATATTTGTTGGTTATTGTGAAACCTCCAAAGCCTTCAGAATCTACATACCAGGTTTCCATCATATAGAAATAAGTAGAGATGTTACCTTCGATGAGGAAGCAGCCCTCAAGAAATCTAGAAAGTGTCAACCTGAAGAAGTTTATGAAGAAGATACATCTCCCAGAATCTCAGAGAATGCTCACATTCCTGAAGAGGACACACCAGAGGATCATGACATGCTGGAACCACAAGAACCTCCTGTTACAGAATTGTCAAGGAAAAGAAGACCAGCATGGGCTAGAGACATTATTCAAGGAGCAGAAAGATATGGTGCTCCTGAAGGCTCCACTAGAGAAAGAAAGAAACCAAAGTTAGTATCCAACTATATGGCCCTGATGTGTGATCTAGTGGATCAACTACCTACCAGCTATGAAGAGGCAGCTCAAAAGAAAGAATGGGTAGAAGCAATGACTGAAGAATATCAGTCAATAATGAAAAATGATGTTTGGGATATAGTTCCCAAACCAAAAGACAAAAGTGTGGTTTCTTCCAAATGGATCTTTAAAATAAAACATGCTGCGGATGGAAGTATTGAAAAATACAAAGCAAGATTTGTAGCCAGAGGTTTCTCTCAGAAGGAGGGAATTGACTATGAAGAAACATTTGCACCAGTTGCTAGGTACACTTCAATTAGAACTATCATGGCTCTTGCATCCATGATGAAGTGGAAACTACATCAAATGGATGTTAAGACAGCTTTTCTGAATGGTGTAATTGAAGAAGAAGTATACATAGATCAACCACAAGGGTTTGAGGTAAATGACGGAAGGACTCATGTATGCAAACTGAAAAAGGCATTATATGGGTTGAAACAAGCTCCCAGAGCTTGGTACGGAAGGATTGATAATTTCTTAACTAGCATGGGCTTTACCAAAAGTAAAGCTGACCCAAACCTTTATCTCAAGGTGATGGATGATGAACCAGTTATACTTTTATTATATGTAAATGATCTATTTCTAACTGGAAATGAGAAACAAATCATTGAAAGCAAGAAGAAGCTTTCTTCAGAATTCGAGATGAAAGATCTCGGATTGATGCACTACTTCTTAGGATTAGAAGTGTGGCAAGAACCAAGAGGAATCTTTCTGAATCAAGGTAAGTATACTGTGGAAATTCTGAAGAGATTTGATATGTTGGAGTGTAAACCCATGGCCACTCCCATGGACTCCAACTTAAAGATTTTGGTTAATGACTCATCAGAATTAGTGGACCTAACTTTATATAGACAGATCATTGGGTCACTAATGTACTTAACAAATACTAGACCAGATATATGCTTTGCTATAAATACCCTAAGTCAGTATCTAGTAGAACCCAGAAAGGTTCATCTAATAGCTGCAAAGCATGTAATGAGGTACTTAAAAGGTACATTAGATTTTGGTTTACTCTATGATGGAAGTCATGAACTCAAGTTGCATGGTTACTCAGACTCTGATTGGGCAGGCAGTGTCTCAGACAGAAAAAGTACTTCAGGTGGATGTTATAGCCTTGGATCTGCCATGATCTCTTGGTTCAGCAAGAAACAATCCAGTGTAGCCCTCAGTTCTGCTGAGGCAGAATACATAGCTGCTTGCTCTGCCAGCTGTGAAGCTGTATGGCTTCGGAAACTGTTATCTGGGGTGTTTGACTTAGAAATGGATCCCACTATGATTATGTGTGATAATCAAAGCTGCATCAAGATGACAGAAAATCCTGTGTTCCATGATAAGTCAAAACACATAGAGATCCGATACTTCTATATTCGAGATATGGTGCAGAAAGGAGCTATCAAGCTTGAGTACGTGAGCACTGAAGATCAAATTGCTGATATCCTTACCAAACCACTGTCTCGTGTGAAATTTGAATACTTTCGAGACAAGCTTGGTGTAGTTCAAAAGGACTCTCCTAGAAAGGGGGAGTAGCATGGTTCCTGATGACAAGCAAGTCTCATCAACAATGAGACTTCACCTAGTCACTTAGAAATAGTTAGATTTAGGACTATTTTATTTTCATTTAGTTTCACTTATACATGATTTGATGATAGATGTATTAGTGAGAATACATGCTAGATATATCCATGCTTTTGATGTTAGATGTATATATGATTTTGATGATAGATGTATTAGTGAGAATACATGCTAGATGTATACATGCTTTTGATGTTAGATGTATACATGATTTTGATGATAGATGTATTAGTGAGAATACATGCTAGATGTATACATGCTTTTGATGTTAGATGTATACATGATTTTGATGATAGATGTATTAGTGAGAATACATGCTAGATGTATACATGCTTTTGATGTTAGATGTATATATGATTTTGATGATAGATGTATTAGTGAGAATACATGCTTTTGATGACAGATGTATACATGCTTTTAGATGTATTAGTAAGAATACATGCTTTTGATATATGACGTATACATGCTGTTGATGCTAGATATTGATTATGTACTTGTATGGATGAGGATACTTGTACTTGTATTGATGAGAATACAGATTGAGGGGATTGAATCATCCCTGGACTTTCAGTCCTAAAGAGAGCCGTAGACGTGAGGTCTCCGAGAATGAAGTCCTTAGTGGACAGTTGAGGGGATTGAATCATCCCTGGACTTTCAGTCCTAAAGAGAGCCGTAGACGTGAGGTATCCGAGAATGAAGTCCTTAGTGGACAGTTGAGGGGATTGAATCATCCCTGGACTTTCAGTCCTAAAGAGAGCCGTAGACGTGAGGTCTCCGAGAATGAAGTCCTTAGTGGACAGTTGAGGGGATTGAATCATCCCTGGACTTTCAGTCCTAAAGAGAGCCGTAGACGTGAGGTCTCTGAGAATGAAGTCCTTAGTGGACAGTTGAGGGGATTGGATCATCCCTGGACTTTCAGTCCTAAAGAGAGCCGTAGACATGAGGTCTCCGAGAATGAAGTCCTTAGCGGACAGTTGAGGGGATTGGATCATCCCTGGACTTTCAGTCCTAAAGAGAGCCGTAGACTGGGTCTCCGATAATGAAATCCTGAATGAACAGGTAGGGGATTGTATCGTCCCCGGACTGAGGTCCCAGAATAGAACCGTAGACTGGGTCTCCGATAATGAAATCCTGAATGAACAGGTAGGGGATTGTATCGTCCCCGGACTGAGGTCCCAGAATAGAACCGTAGACTGGGTCTCCGATAATGAAATCCTGAATGAACAGGTAGGGGATTGTATCATCCCCGGACTGAGGTCCCAGAATAGAACCGTAGACTGGGTCTCCGATAATGAAATCCTGAATGAACAGGTAGGGGATTGTATCATCCCCGGACTGAGGTCCCAGAATAGAACCGTAGACTGGGTCTCCGATAAATGAAGTCCTGAATGAACAGGCAGGGGATTGCATCGTCCCCGGACTGAGGTCCCAGAATTGATCCGTAGACTGAAGTCTCCGAGAACTGGAGATTGGATTGTATCATCCATGGACCTATGTCCTAAAAGGAGCAGGATTGATCATCCTAGGAATATGATCGTGTGACGACGATGCTGATGATCGTGTGACGACGATGCTGATGATCGTGTGACGACGATGCTGATGATCGTGTGACGACGATGCTGATGATCGTGTGATGACGATGCTGATGATCGTGTGATGACGATGCTGATGATCGTGTGATGACGATGCTGATGATCGTGTGATGACGATGCTGATGATCGTGTGATGACGATGCTGATGATCGTGTGATGACGATGCTGATGATCATGTGATGATGATGCTGACGATCGTGTGATGACGATGCTGATGATCGTGTGATGACGATGCTGATGATCATGTGATGATGATACTGACGATCGTGTGACGACGATACTGATGATCATGTGATGACGATGCTGATGATCGTGTGACAACGATGCTGATGATCGTGTGATGACGATGCTGATGACGATGCTGATGATCGTATGATGGCGATGTTGATGATCGTATGATGACGATGCTGATGACGATGCCGATGATCGGATTGATATCGACACTGTTCCAGTAACTGGTTGAGTTACTGATGAAGATGAATTGAAGAAAGCTTCCGATGATTTGTAGATGTATCATATATGATGACTCCTTGCTCTTGCAGATGTTGTTATAATATCCTTCTTGTTAAGGGGGAGTGTTGAATATTGTAACTTCAAAGAATATTATATTTGTACTTTATTATTCCGGAGATGGTTCATTCCTCCGAGGTAACCCTATCATGTATCTGGAGATGTTTATTCCTCCAGGGGTTTGTATTAACTAGGGTTATTAGACCCACCATGTGTGGGTCGGCCCGGAAGTTATATTTTAGGGGTTATTAGACTTCTCCAGGTGAGGTCGGCCCCATTAGTCTTTTAGTCAGTTGGGAGTCAAGTATAAATAGAGGAGGTGAACTCCTCATTAGATCATTCACTCACTTGTGGAAGAGTGCGCACTAGTTGAGGAGATCTGCTAAGGAGTCAAGGAGAAGGAGCACATCTTGTATTTTGGTTGATCATCTTATTGAGGAAAGCTTTGCTGGGTTTTCTACCCCATGAGGGTTTCCCAGGGTATATTGTGTGTCTATCTTGTGATTGTGTTTCTTTCAGAGATCTTGTTTGTCTATTTGGTTTAAACTTAACAGTTAGTACTGCGCAGATACCGCAGGCTAGCACATCTGGAAGATGCGACGAAGAGGAATTGACCGGGAGTGTACAGTCCTTCCTGCAGAGTTGTTTGAAACTTCTAAGAAATGGGAAAGCTGTAGAGGAACTTCAGAAAGTTATTGATCAATGTCAACAGAGCCCTTCCTTGAGCAATACACAGCGCACTATTCACCATATAATGGGCCATACAAGGACAGGAAGAGAGATGAGGCTCACAGCGCAGATCGGACTATTTGAAATGGATGAGGTTATCCTAGACTTAGGATCAGAAGTAAATGTCTTGACTAAGCAGACATGGGAACAGATGGGTAGTCCAAAACTAAGCAGATCCCCTATCCATCTGAGACTAGCTAATCAGCAGAGAATATCACCGATGGGTCGTCTATCGCATGTCCCAGTGGACATCGACGGAGTTCACACGTATGCAGATTTTGAGATCATAGAGATTATTGGTGACACCAAACCCTATCCAGCTCTATTAGGTATTGATTGGGCTTTTGATAACAAGGCTGTTATCAACTTGAAGAAAAGGCAGATGACATTTGAAGATGCTCAAGTCCGGGTTATCGCACCACTAGACCCTTTACAGGGTCCTCGCTACATTGAGCCAATCAAAGCAGAAGAGGAGGTGCATAACATGGAAAATTTGTACCAAATGACTTCTAATCAGACAGATTACATTGATCCTACAGCTGATGGACATATTAGCTGGAGATGTGATAGCTCATGCACATCAGATTCAGATGTTGGCTTAGAGAATTGGCAAAATAGACTCCACGAAGTTTCTACTCGCAGATGCGCATTCATGACTAAATCACTGCGATGGATTGGGGTAGAAAACAGGTATATTCCAACTTTTGATGGATTAGCGGACGTCAATGATTTTTTGCAGCAGTTTGAACAAGAGATTCCTCAAGAGCAGAGGATGGAGGTTTTTGACCTTGCAGTTCGAGCCACACCTGCAAGATGGTGGTACACACACAAGGAACATATCGCATCATGGTACGATTGTAAGAGACTGATGCGCATTAGATTCTCTAAAGAAAGAGACTGTACACAGCGGAAATACACAGGGGAGAGTGATCCCAGAACACACATTATGATCTGTGAACAGAGTTGGCTAAAAATTCCAGCAGAAGAATGGGTTCATTTGTTTATCCACACACTGGATACAGTTCCACGGAACTGGTATACAGAAACAGAGCTAAGAAAAGGAACTATCTCATGGCCTATTATGATTGAAAACTTTTTGCTCACGTTCAGTTTTGAATCTGAGTATCCAAGCATTGATCGGGCCTTGAAGATCATAAAGACTAAAATATTTGAGGATGGCCCATTACCAGCGGATTCGCAACCCGAGTGGGCTATTCAGATGGAACATGCTCTGGAATGTTACAACTGCACACAAGATTCAGGCGATGAGGATGAAGATCCTCGCAGTATCAATATCGCAGAAACAGAAGGTACGCGTGAAGTTGAAGGTCCACACTTGGAAATCCCAGCTGTAACAGAACCAATCAAGATTAAAAAGAGCAATATTGGCACAGAAACAGACCCTAAGTTTGCCTCTATTGGAGATTATTGGGATGATGAGACAATTGGCCAAATCACAGACCTATTACACGAGTATCAGGACCTATTTCCTACCAACTTTACAGAAATGAAGGGAATAGTGGGTGACTTAGGATTCATGAGAATACCGCTTAAGGAGGATGCTAAGCCGGTTAAGCAACGTCCATACAGGTTGAACCCGCGGTATAAAGCAAAAGTAAAAGATGAAATAGATAAGATGCTAGCAGCAGGCATCATTGAGCCTGTTGAAGAAAGTGAGTGGGTTAGTCCCATGGTAGTACAAGAAAAGAAAACAAAAGGAGACATCAGGATCTGTGTCGACTTGCGCAAACTGAATGATGCATCGCTGCATGACCCATTTCCGACACCATTCACTGATGAAGTCTTAGACAATGTTGGAGGACAAGAAATCTATTCATTTACTGATGGCTTTTCAGGCTATCACCAGATAAGAATCCATCCAGACGACAGGCACAAGACCACGTTTGCGACAGAATGGGGCTCCTTTCAGTATACGGTAATGCCCTTTGGTCTTAAGAATGCCCCAGCAATTTTTTCTAGAGTAGTTGTTGCTGTCTTTAAGGAATACATCCATCAATTTCTAGAAGTTTATTTTGATGATTGGACTGTATTTGGACTAGTCAAGAAGCACATAGGAAATCTGAGATTAATGTTTGAAAAATGTAGACAGCACCAGATTTCCCTTAACTTAAAAAAATGTATATTTTGTACGCCTTTTGGTACGTTGTTGGGTCACATTGTGTGCAGACAAGGCTTGATGGTAGATCCTGCGAAGATCGCCATCATTGTCAATTTACCAGCACCTAACTCAGTAAAGCAGCTGAGAACTACACCTGGTCATACCGGGTATTACAGAAAGTTTATCAAAGGTTATGCCAAGATTACCGCACCAATGGAGAAATTATTGAAGAAGGATATCAGATTTCAGTGGAATGAGGAATGTCAGAAGAGTCTTGACACTCTAAAAGAAAAAATGGTTACAGCACCTATTCTGGTATTTCCAGATTGGAACAAGCCCTTTCATGTTCATGTGGATGCATCTGGCATCGCACTAGGCATTATTCTCACGCAACCAGGCGAAGGGGGTATTGACCACCCTATCGCATATTCGAGCAGGAGATTATCGATAGCTGAGAAGAATTACACCACCACAGACAGAGAAGGGTTAGCAATGGTGTATGCTTTACAGAAATTTCGGCACTATCTGTTGGGGGCCCCGTTCAAGATGTTCACCGACCATTCTGCATTAAAGTACTTGGTCAATAAGCCAGTGTTAGGGGGAAGAATATGCAGATGGCTATTGTTGTTCCAGGAATATGATTTCGAAATCATTGTTAAGCCAGGAAGACTAAATGCAGGACCTGATCACCTGTCAAGGATAGACTCAGGTGAAGAACAAAGTAACTTAGAGGACAACTTGCCTGATACGCAATTGTTCTCCATTCAGGTCGCAGACGAATATTATGGAGACATAATTCAATTTCTCACTACAGGGTGGGCACCGCCTGAGTTTACCAAGCAACAAAAGAAACAATTAGTGGTGAAAGCAGCAGACTTCACCCTGATTGCAGGACACCTCTATAAGTTGGGCCCAGATGAAATCTTGCGCAGATGCGTTATGCCCCACGAGAAACAGACCATTCTTAAGGAAGCACATTCGGGCATCGCAGGAGGCCATTTCGTAGGGAAGCCTACCGCTCAGAAAATCCTAGCAGCCGGATTATGGTGGCCTACATTACATAAAGACAGTAAAGAGTTTTGCAGATCATGCGATATCTGCCAGAGGACGGGAAAGCCCTCCAGAAGAGATGAAATGCCGTTGCAACCACAGATAACGCTGCGCGCATTTGATAAGTGGGCTATAGACTTCGTGGGTCCTATTAACCCCCTAGGAAAACGAACTGGTGCGAGATATATTATTACAGCAACAGAATACCTCACCAGGTGGGCTGAGGCAAAACCAGTCAGGAATTGCGATGCTGCTACAGCAGCACAATTTATTTTTGAAAACATCATAACTAGATTTGGATGCCCAGTGACTTTGATGAGTGATCAAGGCACACATTTTTTGAATAGCACCATAGAAGCCTTGACAGAGGAATTTGAAATCCAGCACCATAAGAGTACACCTTACCACCCTCAAGCTAATGGTACGGTGGAGGCTTTCAATAAGATATTAGAACATGCCCTTACAAAGATTTGTAACAGTCAAAGGGATGATTGGGACCTTAGAGTTAATGCTGTATTATGGGCTTACAGGACCACGTGCAAGAAACTAACAGGGCACACACCTTTCAGCCTGGTATATGGACAAGAGGCTGTTATGCCTATGGAATACATCTTACCCAGTCTAAGGATTGCTCAGCTTACAGAGATGGCTGATTCTGATACTTTAGAGGAGAGATTGGCACAGCTGCTCAATCTGGAGGAAGACAGATTTATCGCAGGATTCCATCAAAAAGTGCAGAAAGCACGAGAAAAATCTTGGCATGATAGGCATATCAAGAACAAAACCTTTCAGCTTGGAGACTTGGTACTCCTTTATGACAGTAAGTTTATAAAGTTCCCTGGAAAATTCAAAACTCATTGGTTAGGGCCATATCAAATCCAGCAAATAACAGATGGAGGTGCTATCCAGCTTCGTACTATGAGTGGGGATTTTTTTCCTACCTTGATCAATGGCAGTAGGCTTAAGCTGTATCGTGAAGGCCATGCCACCTCCTAGCCCTAGCCCAGAAAGGAAGCAAATGGTGCAGATGTTCAGTGTAGTTGAAATGAAGCATCGCACCCTAAGGAGTCTACACCGGGAAATACTTGAGGTAAGAATTCGCAGCCAGCTTTCCTGGTTGTTGCGATAATTTTGATATGAGGCGAGTTTTTGGCACTTTCCATTTCCAGACGATGCGATATCGTATCGCAGAGGACAGAAAACAGATTGATGCGATACCAAATTTTGAATTGATCAGAGGGCTAGTCACTTCGCCTTCTGACAAGCATTAACTGCATGGCTGACAAGTATCTGTTGTACTAAGATTTGGCAGCAGTACGGCGATTCTTCTAGATTTGGAAAATCCGATGCGACACCACTCCGGCGCACAGTTTCCCGGCGAAATTTCAAACGGCGTTTTCAATAAATGGGCGCGGGGTGCTGTCTTGTCTATGCATTAAATGCCGCCAACGGGTCCAGTTTACTGGTCCGTTTCCATTTGAAATTCCGCCTTATGATAAATACACGTCTTATTCAAAGCACGGGGCTACTTGGTCATTTTCACCGAAAGAGTTGAGCGCAATTGAGCCGAGCCAAGCATATTCTTAGCAGAGTTCTTAGCAGGGAAACCAAAAACAGTTGCAGACTCTGATTTGCATTAGATTAGCAATCATAGGCAGTCCAGAGTACCACAGGGGAAGGTTCCTCGCGCCAGACGAGCCTCTCGAAGACGTGTTGCAGAGATTCCAAAGGGGTGGAATTGAGTGTGCTATGACTTCAGTTGTGGCGAAGAAAGGAAAGAAAGTTGCTGTTGGTTCTCCATCCACACGCCAGTCACCGAGAACCTTAGCTAATATGGAGTATAGCGAGACCCCGAGTAGCATAGAGTCAGAAGAACCGGAGCAGGAACTTCCGGAAGAAGTCACAGTCGCTACCGTATACTTCCCACCAAGAATAGAAAATGCACCAGCCATTGTCCTTCCGAGAGACTTTAAATATGAACTCGTACTCCCACCACTGGATAACCGAGTGAAGGAAGAAGGTAACCTGTGGGGGAATATGCATGCTGTTAAGTTTGCTGATTATAATCTGAGAGATTATAAGCTATACCCACAATTCCGCCGCGATCGTTATATGACGATTCAGAGGAACCCAAGGACAAAGCGCGATGAGTTCGTCCCCATGGACCATGTAAGCCATTTAGCACCGTCAGGACTGCTCAATCTCCTGGAGATTCCACACTTTGGACGGGGCTCGGAGGTAAATGCTGTGGTACGGATGCTACTTTCATGTGTGCATGGTGGTTACTTATGGTTGGGTAACCGGATAGATGTTAATGTTGACCTTATTCACCGCATTACCGGTCTGTCGAAGACTGGCTTCGACCCACAGATAAATATTGATGGCGCCACAAAGGATACCAGGCTCTCAACCAAGCAGGTTGCAGAGTATAAGCTGCAAAGAGGAGGTCGCGCCTACGATGTCAACTCAATACAGGATGCCGCCTTGCGATTTACTGTTAGTCTGTTGGCCGGAAAACTCCTCCTCAAGGTGAGGCCGAAGGAGGTCACAGGCTCAGTTATCCGCCTAGCGATTGAAGTCATAAAAGGTAAACCTTACAACTGGAGTTTATTTTTGCTGAATAGTTTCTTTCAAGACTGTGCGCAGGCGCAGCAGGATCCACTTCACAGCTTCCACTTCTCGTGGCTGCTGATCCTTATGGCTTTTATTGGATGGAAAGAGCCGCCCAATTCGCAGTTTCCACAATTGGCACCAGGGGCGTGCAGAGGCTCGAGGTACTCAAATCTTTGGGCGAGTAGTCACCCAGAGAAGCACAAGAATAACGCAATGGTATTCCATGACTATTATACGCTATTGCTTGAATCCGTAGCAACGATTCCGCGTGTCGACTCGCCGGTCGTTGATCTTTATCAGTCCAAGCTGGAATTTAAAGTCGACAGGGATAAAACCTATATCCGACCCAAGGGATTCAGGAAACATAAGGAATGGGCCCCCGGCCCATATCGCATGGAAATCCAGCAAGTTGAAGGCACCATTAAGAATTGTTTCGATGAGGAAATGAAACAGATGTATGATGATCTATCCTCTGGCCTAGTTCCAGTTGATCCCCCAGCTGAGGATCCAGAAGATGTTCTGGAGGTAGATCCTAAAGATAAAGTGAAAGAACCAATAGGTTCTAAGAGAAAGGTTACTGAAGGCCCTTCTCCACTGCGAGCAAAGAAGAAGAGAACAAAGGCGGTTACTTTCGACGAACCGCAGGCACCAATTATGACATAGGATGAGTATGATCTCATCGCCAGCCGAATACAGGAGAAGATGCGGGATAAATTTGCTGCGATTCAGTCATCGCAGGATCTTATGCGCATCAGCCTTGACAAGAAATTGCGAGAGTTGAAGGCAATAACTGAGAAGACTGCTTCCATGCAGATTCAGCCAGCTCCAACTACAGTCGCAGAAATTTTGCAGCCCCCTTCACAGACCAGAGAAGAAAGTATTGCAAGGGACCGCACGAACATTGTTCGTATACCGCCAGGAAGCATTAAGTTCCCTGTACCTATGGAAGTACAGATGGTTCATCCTCTTGAGGTGAACCTACCAGAAGTACCTGTGGACCAGTTGTACGAAATTTTCCGGCAGATAGGCATGGAGCTGAGGCACAGAGAACAAGTCACATATGAGCAAAATGTTTTGCTGTCTAACGAAAACGTGCAGCTCATCGCACAGCATGAGGCAGAGAGTGCCCAGTTGACACAATATGTTCAGCGAGAGCAGGATGTCTCTCTTGTTTTAAAGAATATCGCAGCAGAACTTCCGCAGTGCAATATCAGGCCTGAGTTAGAAATAACTCAAAAGATCAGAAAAATAGCGGAAAGAGCAAAGGCTCTAGATGAAGAGAAGAAAAAGATGGAGGAAGAATACGAAGCAAGGATTGCTGCACTGGAAGCGAATAGGCCGCCTACTCCAGAGGAAATCTAAGAAGCACGAGTGCAAGCTTTCAGAATTGTACAGACACAGATGCACTGTCGAGTGGAAGCAACAGAGGCTATCCTAGAGGATGCATCAAAAACATGGCTGGAGCTAGAGGAGCTCCCACAGAAAGCCGAGCTCGATCAGCACATTAAGCACTGTGAAGATGCGATATCGAGAGCTGAAGAAGAGTACAAGGGCTTGAGTGCTCTTGCGAAGATAAGAAAGAAAGGAGAAATCACACAATTTCAACAGCAGGTGCAGAAGTACAGAGAACAGCAGATCAACCTGGCTAACGAAGTTAGCCCGCATGAAAGCAAAGTCGCACATCTGGTTGATGAACTGGAGCAAAAGGTGAAAAGCTTCACCTCAAGTAAAGGAGTCATTGAGGGCACAGAGGACTCCTTGGTAACCGCTGAGCTGCTCAGCGCAGCGCAGGAAGAAGTAACACACATGGATGAAAGTATTAAAGCGCTTAAGGCACAATTCGCAACAATCTCACGAGCAGCAAAGGATAAGCTTAGGCAGATGAAGCAGGCTGGTGTTGCGAGTGACTCGGGGACGAGCCACAAGTAAGTGTTAGGGGAGTTGTTGGAGAGAACTTCCGCAGCATTTAGGAAGCTGCTAATTTTGGGAAGGATAACTAATTTTGGAGAGAAAGTACCAATTTTGGCGGTAAGACAAAGATATCGCCGTAGCGCAAATTCCGACTGGAATCACGGCGATAGGTACAGAAAAGTCAAAGCATGTGGTACAAAGAAGAGGCCGAAGGGAGAGCTCAACCACCGTAATAAAGGCGCCGAAGATGAAGAGAGGGTTCAGCTACCCTCATTAAGAAGAAGGACTATAGTCAGCGTTGCTTGAACCAAGAAGAAGCGACGGGCCGAGGCATTAAAGACTAAGGACTGCAGGAAGCGGCGACGAGACAGGAGGCGGCTATGGAAGTACAGCCAGTTGACTGTAAGTGGTTAGGGTTGAGTCACTGTTGGGATAAGGCCCACATTTTTGTAACTGCGATGAGACCTTCGGGCCATCTATATATAGGAGTCTTTTTATATGATAAGGGGTTGGCCACATAGTGATAGAAGCCATTAGGTAGAGGGTAGTCAAGTCTTTGTTGATACAGAGTCTGAACATCCCTTAGAGAACAAGGGCCGACCCGTTGAGAGATTGTGCAATCCGCTGGGATTGAGAAAGAAAGAGAGTGCATTGTAAGAGGTAGGAGGAGAAGAGAGGTCTATAGAGAAGGGCTCCCACGGAGGTGGAGTTACCCAGAAGACCCTTGTTGTAAAGAGTTGGAAAGGAACTGTGTTTATTCTTCAGGATTGTTAACAAGAAACACAGTTCCCTTGGACGTAGTTCCCACCCTGGGAGTAACAACGTGCTTATCTAAGTAGCGCTATTGTATTTGTGTAGCTGTTGTTCTCATTCACTTGCCTTTATTATACACGAATGCTTCATTCTGTTATAAGTAATGTATATGGTCATCAGTTTAAGTTCTGGTTGATGTATAACAATTGTGATAATCATAGCTAAAATCCTAGCGAACTAGATAATTGTTAAGCAGAGGATAATGTGCGAGTATGGACTGAATATAATGCATGAATGGTTCACTTAGACAGTGCTCAAAGTAATACTCTACTCAGTTGCATTGTTGCGAGATATCAAGGGGCCAAGTTCATTAGCAAGGGTTATGCTTGGAGATTAAATGATATTACTAACTGCAGTAATAGGATAAGAACGGCTGAAACCACGTATTAATCCAGGAAGCGGTCAAGAATCGCGTACCGCAGGGACAAGAAGGGGAAGATATTGCACCTACTATATCTTAGGTATCGCTAGACGGGCTCACATAGGGGGAAGACTTATCGTACTCCCTGCGTAATGCGATAAGACAGAGGCACAGCCGGAGTAATAGAATGAGATAAGTTAGCTTATGTGGAAAGGGTTAAGGTGGGTTTAAGCACCCTGGATGCCTCAGAACCTGGCTGAGGACACTTGAGTCTTCTGCCTCCCATTAGAATCACTTCGGGTGAGACTTCAGGTTGCTTCTGCGACCTGTTGCCGAAAGGGCCAGTGAGCTAAGGGTTCTGTTGGTCTAAAAGGTACCGCAAGCCCGGGTCTACCCAGAAAGTAAAAGGAAGATCAACAATATGTCCATTTTTTTAGGGAAGGTTTTTCCCACGAGGTTTTCCTTCTATCCTTGTTTTGTGGACCAACAGTATTGTACAGGGTGACCAAGTCTTGTTAATGGGCAATTAGTATTCCTATTTTCTGATATTTAGACCATAAAGTCATATTTATGGGGGGGTGTTGGAATATTAAATATTCCTATATATGTCATTTAATTACATTGGTAGCATTAATTAATCATTTATGGTTAATTCCTATGTAATAGACTAGAAAATTTCCATTGTGTGGACCACAAAGGCAACATTAGGGGGACCACAAGACTTCCAAGAGTGAACCACAAGCTTCTTGGACCACTTGGGGGAATTTCTAAATGATTCTAGATAATATTATGAGCTAAAAGGTGCCTTGCTAAGATTTACTTCTTTCTATTGCTTTTTACCCTATGGGGAAAAGCTAGTCACCTAAGGAAACTTGTTTTTTGGACCACACATCCTCTATGATGTTTCTTCTTTCCAAATTTTGAATTTGGCATTGTTTCATCACACATTAGCTACAAGTCACTAATTTGGAAATTCGTGAGCCTTTGGAGTGACTTGGGAGACACACTTTCCACCTAGGGGGGATGAGCATATTTTTAGTAAGTCCGATGATATGAGGATCCAAATGGCATCTTTAGCCATTCGAATCTTTGTTGTAATGTATATAATACCAGCCTATTATTTTCCAAAGGTTGGCTGATGTATTTTATTCATGAGAGTTAATACAATTTGTATTAATGTGAGTAATTTTTTGAGTACTTTGACTAGTTGTGTAAGATCTTTGAGTGAGTGTAATTCTTGATCAGATCTTGGTGTGAACAGAAATTTCACATCACCTCCCAAATTGGTAAAAAACAAATAGTAACTAGTTTTTACTATTTGCCACTTTTTATATATTGGAAAGTAATATTCCCTTTTTAATTTATCCTTATGTGGGTTATTTTTCTATAGGTGGGATTGTTTTTGCATCTCTATACCTAATTGATCATTCTGACCTAGTTTTTGAAGTTTACAGGTGAAGTAAAGTGATGTACTCAACTTTCGGTCGTGATTGTGGTTATATTATGCCTGTTACTAGGTGTGAACAACTCTTCGATTGTTTTTGTGTTATTATTTTGCTCGTTAAAACTGAACATTAATGACATCAAGCTTACTCTTTGTTTATTCTCGTGCTCATAAAATGATAAGAATAAGTTACCGAGTTATCTTTTATCACTTTTTTTGGGCTCGTAAAACTCCCACCAACAAGAGACCCCACACGAGTCTTCCTTTAAGCTCTTTTCAGGCCCCCTAAATATGAAAAGATCACCAAGCGAACTTGATACTTTCATGCTTGTATAAGTATTTGAATGATCGTCTTTCTAGTGATAATTTGCTCCTTTTTCGGACCAGGAGGCACTATTTACGAGAAAATGGGCACTCCAGCCAAGCATGGATGGAAGAGTTCTCTCTCACATTGTTTTATCCTTTTTCGGGTGAGGAGTCTAACATTACGAAAAAGAACCTTTGGAGTCTTCTTTAGTTCTTTTCAGACTCTCTTAACATTAAATGACGTCGAGTTTTCCTTCCTTGGAATCGTTAAAATCTAACATAGAAGGTCCCATATTGGGACGAACCCCTCCTATCCTAGGTTTGTAACACATTTGGGATTGGACTCATCCGAAGGATGAGATATACCGAGCATTTGCTACCTTCCTCAAGCTCGTTAAAAAAAAAGAGGTACTCATCAATCATGATGGGGAAAAGGAAAGAGGTTGTATTACATCATAATTTACGGTAGTACATAGTCACTCTTGAACATGGTGTTAGGATATCTCATCATTTAGTATGTACTTTGCATGCATGCATGCATCTGCATGTTGCCTAGTCACCAGTTTGATGCCTCCAGCTCCTAGTCCCTAGTCTGCCAGCACCTAAGAGCCACTTTCTACTCTGTTTTAGCCCTCCTAGTCAGGGAGGTGCCCACTTCTCACCCACCACTTGAGAAGGGCACCTTTTCTCACCTACCAGTCTAGTTCACTTCAGTTATTTAGTTGTCTTTCCTTGATTTGAGGCTAGATTGACTCGTAACTGTTGTTACCACTCTGATTGACCTCCGATGAGACTTGAATACCTATTCTAAGTACAGTTAACTCCTCATGCACCCTCCACTGAGCCTCCATCCTTACATTAGTGCCACTTACCATCATTTACACTTATTACACTCAATTAGACTTAGTTAGAGTCAGTTTGACACCTGTCTTACAGTGACTTGTGCATTGTTGACCACCACTAATTGATGATGAGGACTCCTAGTTGGATCCAAGCTACACCATGCAGTATATTCAAATGACCTCCTTGGTTAATTCGAATTGATCACTCATTGTGAAAGCATTGTATTGTAATTCTACCATTATGGATTATAGAGCACTGATGCATCTCTCTTGCACAGTTTTTACTCCATTTTGTTTTACATCATTGTGATTGATTTACTTGTTCAATAGATCTGCTGTGACTAATTTTACACATGGCACTCATTTTCATATGCATTCAGTACTTGGGTAATCCGTTTGTCGTCGAGTCCCATTGGTCCTATGAGTTTTCTTACTCCTTTGAGTCATCCAAAGAATGCTTCCAACATTAGTTTCATTAGGGGGTCAACGTCATTCTCGTCATGTCCTTACTGCTAAGTCATGCCATGCCCATGTTCAAGAGGATTTTGGTCATTCGTTCACTATCTGCAGTCAGTTCACCTTCCATCATGTCGATCGTCCTTGAGTCAGTCTCACACATTACTGTCTAATTTAATTCAAACATCTATGATCATGTTTCATGTCGATGATGGGGGATTCATCATGGCCCTCCTTTGGCGGATTCATCCTTGTCAACTTCAACACATCATCCGAGGATTTCATCTAGAAGCCAATCAAGTACCTTGGGCCTACATGCCTCAATGGAAGGTTACATCGCTTTCAACATGAGTTTACATCATTGGCTCTTGATTGAAAGATTCCATCGATTTTTCAACCTTGGCTCATTGATTCACATTCGATGGTATGTATTGTGATACCTTGGGAGTCATTAACATCAATGGTGATTTCCCTCGCGCTTGTTAACGGTATAAATCAATGACTGGTAATCAAGTGGTTTCTACCATTTTCAAATTCAATAAATTTGTAATCAAATGGTGAGATTTGTATCATTGCGGGTTCGGAGTGAAGAACCTGGGGAAATCGTGTCTTACCCAAGTTGCGATGGATATTGTTTGCATCATATTGCACATATCCACTTTGTATTGGTTGTGGCTGTGTTATCATCTCATCATGGATCTACGATTGTGTCCAATAGCCATGATTGTGTTCAGTTAGTCCCTAATACCATGGATCTGCAGTGTATTGGACGACAACCATGTTATGATTCATGTGAGACTAGTATCTTAGATTCGGTTGTACTGTAGTAGCTTCTTCCATCCAACAAGTCCTTGCCTTAAATCCTTACAAAGCATTTCACCTGTCTTATTTTACCAGCTTCATGCTTTGGGGGGCATTCTATTATACCAAAATCTCATCATAATGAGCCATGTATTAACTCAGTGCCTTAATCCTTGAATTTTCCCATCCTAGAACATCATTGAGTAGGTTGTTGAACTTGTTTTCCACCTTCCCTAGTGATTCTAGCACATGCTGCTGCCTAGCAAGGGTCACCAAACCTGAGCTAGTGCCTGATGTACACTGGAAGCCTACGCTAATGGCTCTTGCTTCCCTCATGCAACCTACACCTGACCCTTACTGGCACCTATTTTCCTCATGTAGAGTGTTCCAGGGTTGGTTAGTGTCACCTACCCAAATTTTGAGACTATTTATTTTAATTGCAAAAAACATTATGTTAAATTATAATTACAAAGTTTTGTAATTGTGACCAAATCTGGTCAAGGATGATTGTAACAATATATTATTATTATTTAATAAATTAAAACAGGAGAAAAACACCCAAGGGAACTGTTAAATGAGTGTTCACTGACCCACTAAGAGGAATGGAAGCTGTTAGAAGGCATGGGACAGATGTCAGGATTTGCACTCCACCACTAGCTATTGGTTATGGGACAACAACCCCTAAAATTGTGGCATTATCCCCGAGGTGGTTGGAACATAGTTGTTAGCTCATTAATGACTAGGTTAACCACTAAAGAAGGCCTAGGAAGCCTAGATAAGGGAATTCGAATTGAGTAGGGAGCTCTACATTATTTTCTGCATAAATAATTCCTCAAGTGTATCAAGTGATCACTAAAAGATTTGAATAGGGTGGCTAAGTGGAAGTGCATTGGGAGGCTACTGAAAATATTTTGAGAAGGGAACGAGAGGCGCTGGTGTAGGTCTCTTTGACTGCTAAGTCTATAGAACCGAATGATCCAAATTGTTGCTGCAAGTTGATGACCTAAAGCTTCTATAGATTCTTCTTCCTCATGGTTCGGTGAACAAGATCGGGGGTCCTAGGGCAAGTAATTTGGTTGTCTTTAGGAATAGGTTGGGTGGAACAGGATCCTTGGGTTGTTTGTTTCTCCTCCATTCACCAAGTTCTACTATTTTGTCCTGTTTATTTTCAGTTATATGATTTTCTGCATTTGTAGATTTAGTAGTTACAGTTAATATAATACAGAAGTAATTGTTTCATTTTCTGACCTAAGTATGATTTTATATAATGTTGGTTAAGTAAATGAGATGATTGATTAAATATCTTCTCTATATTTTTCCCATGTTGTCTTTTGCATAGTACTCTAGTATAGAGAAGGAAAATTTAAGATAGATGATTTGATAGGTTGATTACCAAATGAATGAAGAGACTAATACTGTTGACTTTCACTAAAATTTTCTTATCAATCATGTTCTATGATATGAAGTATATGTCTAGATTTAGAATCAAAATAACATTTCTTAGTACAGGCATTTTAATGTTATCTTTCACATACTGTCAGAAATGAATAGTACTTTTCTGTATAAAAACCTAGGGTTTACACTTAGGTTATTTACTTCTTTCCAACATTAAAGTGTTATATTTCCACTTATTTTGAACATTATTATTTCTTGAAATTTAACAACTACGAATATTCTTTTATACATAGTTGTTTTATATAAACGATCAATAGATACTTATCATTCGCATCACTAAATATCACTATTCCATTTCAGTATCTATAACTCATATTTCATTTTAATTATCAACTATGGCTTCTAAATTTAAACACCTTCATCATAGACAGAACCCAAACACATCATTTACTATTTAGTAATTTATTGCATTATGATAGATACAGAATCGAAAACCATTAACAAGGAGGAAAATCATTTACAAAATGTTATAGGTTCATAACTGGTTCAACAGACATTTACTTAAACAACTTACATTAACAATAACGAAGGATTATTTTTATAATATCTTTTTCAAGTTAAAAAACCTGAAATTATTTTATAGCTAGCTTACGACAAAATACTTTGAAACCTTAAATACAAATTCTTTTCCAAAAACCGAAATGCATTACTACTACCCAACTATTACATTACTTTCAGATCAAACAATTATAGACGAAAATATCATTTCATAAATCAAGTTATGGTTCAAAACCAAAATGGATTTACTTTATCATTTTTTAAACCAAAAAGATTACTATTGTTCAATTATCACATATACATTAGCTATCTATCCAAGACAAATGCAAACAAAGTTTTATTATTCTTATCAACAACAATATTATCTTTTGGTGGTTCACTACCAAAACCGAGTCCTAACTCCATTCTAAACTTTAACTCAAACAATACGATCATAGGGTTTAACTTCTGTAAAACAAGTTAGCCACGGCTCTCGTCCTGGTTTAACACTGTATTTTTCTAAGTCATTATATCAATCTTATAAGCATAGAAATTGCTTAGAACACTATTTTAAGTTGCATTACAAACTCAGTTCTATATTCCCATTCAAAACAAAAGTATAAATATTGTAACACAAAAGATTCTATTTCACAAATACGAGTCAGCCCATGGCTCTTGACTCTCACCAAAACTTATACATCACACAGAAAAAATTTATGAAGTTTGTTAACACTGTATTTTTTTTTATATATTAAAAATGATGAGGGTTCATCCCTTTAGCATTTACATTCTAAAAAAATGTATTGCTGCAACAAAATTTACAGTGAAATGCTACAAAGCAAAGTAACAAGAAAAGTTGAGGATCTCATCCTCTGGTGCTTTGTCTTTTGGTTTCCAAAACATATCACCAGCCAAAGCCTTGTCAGGAACCATTACAACCTAATGCCAAACCTCAAACATCGACCACAATGGGCCAGGAGAACCTATGAAGTAAAGAACCACCGAGGCTTACCGGTGGTCGAGCAATTTTTCTTCCACAAGCTTTCAAACCCTGTAATCCTTCGACAAAGTGAAAAACCTGCCATAAAAACCCTTCTGAGGTTAAACAATGAATGCAGAGTTATTAATAATAAAAACAATAGATAACACTATTACTACTTTATTGAAACATTACCTATGCAACATCACTTCGATTTTAAGATGTCGGTAACAGACAACGACGAAGCCAACTAGCGAACATAGTGAAGAGACGATTCAGACTCTAAGAATCATTTGCTTCAAACTTCACTATCTAAAACTAATAGAAAACCATGAATTTTTTACACCCTAAAAACATCTTCCAGGCTTTCTGGTGACTCGGCTCTTCAGGAAAACAAACACCTGCAACTTTTAAAGTTTTCCCAATGGGTCAAGGGCTCGAACTCGAGGAAGTAGTCCTCCGAACACCAACTTCCAAACCCTACATTGTAGAAGGTTGTCGGCCTCTCTACCTTGCCACTAAAATGTGAAATTAAGGCCAAGAAACACTTCAACAATACTTACAACAAAATACTAGGGTTTCATCCCAAATCCCAATATCATGTGAGATCAACGATGGAGGAGATGCCAGGCAAGCACATCGAAGTTCGGGAAACCACTGCATTGAATACCCTATTGATTATTACATCCACCACGTCACCAAATAACCAGACCAAGGTTTAAAGTATGGCACAACTCAGCATCGTAATAGTAATTGTAAACTCTTTCACGTGACCTTCAACCACAAAGGCATCCACCTAAGACTTACACTACACTTAACAGGTAGGCGAATTTAATGCTATGACCAGGTTTTGACAGACTTCCAGTACGAAAACACCATCACATTCATTACCCCTGTCAATATTAAATGTCAGTACAAAGACATAGGGTTACTTTGTAAAGTTCATTTCATTCCAAAGTATTGGTCATCAAATGCATAGTTTATATATATTGTATATTGTTACTCAATTTATAAAGGTCATTGATTATAGAAGACCTTCGATACTTAATGTATAGTCTAGGTTTCATTTTTGTGCACATTGTAATGTTTGTTCATATTGTCATCTCCTTGACAAAAGATTACATAACATAAACATTAAATTAAAAAGATCACAATCCTATAATGTTCCAAATTTACAATAGTATCATCGTAATTATGATAATAGCAATTGCTATATTAGAATGATTTTTCATAAATTATAAATTGAGAGATGTATAAGCTAATATAGTTATTTTTTATGACTTCAAGTGAATCCATGTGTACATTGGAATCTAGCACATAATCAAGAACTCATAATGTAAGTATAATACACATGATATTACTGCTCCTTGCATAATGGTGAAATGACGACATGATTCTAATAACACTGATAATCTTGTAAATTAGCACGTAAACGAGAAGTAGGACAAAGATCCATTCCTTTAATAACTTTCATGCAAGGAAGTACTTAGACTTTTCACAAAACAATGATGAATAATTGAAAAACATAATTACTCTTAACACTTGTTTTGTCATAATGTTCTTACCTGCGTTTTTGCACAAGGAAAAAGGTTCAAATGCTTTAGCTATCATAGCAAAGTAAACCTCAGGGTACCTCGTAGGACCCCTTCGTCATCAGCCAAAAGCAAACTGTCAGTATTATGTCTAGAGGAGTGTATCGCAAGAAAATTTAAATACAACTAACACAAGCAGAACTTATGTTGTATTTGTTTAAAGAAGTATGATGTGTTGTTATTGTTAAGCTGTTATTAGTTAATAGGTTTAACAATTATTTTAGTTTCGCATTAGAAATTTCAGTAATTATTGCTACTTTTAAAAAAATTTAAATTTTAATAAATTTTTGGGATGTTACATGTGGTATCAAAGCTCATGTTCGAACTCTTGGCCTATAAAAAGGTCCAAAGAACACGCAACAAAAAAAATTTATGACGGCAGAAATCTTTACTAATTCAAGTTAAATTATTCTGTTATACAGAAATTTGTTTTCTAAGTTACAGGTATTGAAGGATCAACTGAACACATGGAGGACAGATTTTGACCAAACAGTCATACCAACAATAGTATGGGACAACATTATGAAGAAGAGGTACATTGTGAATTGAATGAAAATTCATCAGAACTGTTACGTGCATTTCAGAAGTTGAAAGCAGAAATACGATCTATTAAATAGGATAATCAGAGAATTCTGAAGGCACAAGAAGAACTGAACTAAGTACTGTTCAACCAGTGTCCAACTAATGAACAAGATAGAATGGTTGAAAATACCTCCAAGACTGAATACTTACCTTATCAAAATAAAGGTAAGAAAATGAGAACTGATGATGAGAATAACAATTCAACATCATCAAGAGCTGCAAATGACATACGTAAAAAGAAACGTAATTATTCAAGTGATAGCAGTGAAGGGGATTACAAACCAAGAAGAAAAAGACATAAACAGTATGAATAGATTTATGGGGATTTCAATAAGATCAGACCCCTAAATTTCAATGGTGAAATTGAGAAAGGAGAGACAGTTGAAGCATGGTTGTCCGGCATGAAGAAATACTTTCAAATCTATGATTATTCGAAATTATTGAAAGCAAAGATGGTTATATACAACCTGATAGGGAAAGCAGACATTTGGTGGCAGGACATCAAAAGAGTGAAGGGCACCAAGGACAAGGATGTCAATTGGAGAACTTTTAAATAGTACTTCAAGAAGAAGTTCCTATCTGAACAATATTACAAAGAAAATTCCAAGGAATTTTATGATTTAAGACTAGGAACCATGAACATGAAGGAGCTGAACAACAAATTTCTGAATTTGCTAAGGTATGTTCCATACATCGTGGAGGAGAAACCAAAGATTCAGAGGTATTTGAGTTGTCTACCTTTCAACATCAAGGACAAAATAGAGTATGATAATCCAAAGACCTTAGAAGAAGCCATGAGGAAAGTAACTTTTTGCTATGATACAAACCATAAAAGAGAAGGGATATTTAACTGAAAAAATCACAAACCCAACAACTTTGAGCTGAAGAAGAAGAATTCCAGGTTCAATAGAAATTCTGATTTTCAAAAGAGAAACTTTACAAATCGAAATTTCCAAGGAAACAGTCCCAGAAATAATCAGCAGCAGAATTTTATAGCTCCTAGAAATACACCCAATGCTATCCGAACTAATGACCAGAGGACACATATAAAATATTTTGAGTGTCAAGGTCCTCATTATGCATCAAACTGTCCCAATAAGAAGAGCACAGCCAATATCCTAGTTATATATCTCCAGATATTGTAGAAAAATTTAATTTGAAAATAGAAAAATTTAATAAATCCTAGTTAGTTAGACTAGCAACAGGAACAAAATGAAAAGTGTCTGATTTTGTTGAAAGTTGTGTTTTATCTATGAATCAGTTAAAGACACAAGCCAAGCTAAATGTTTTACCTTTAGGATCCTATGACATATTAATTGGAATGGACTGGTTAGAATCACATCATGTTATTTTGAATTTTTATGAGAAACGTTTTACCTGTCTAAATGATGAAAAAGAAAAAAATAAATGTAAAGGGTATTCCTAGAAAGACATCACTTAGACAGATTTCAGCTATGCAAGTAAAAAGTGTAGTTAGAAAAGGATGTAAGATGTTCGCAGTGAATGTAGTACATGAGGAGTTAATTACGAAAGAGGAAAAACTGAAACTAGAAAATATACCTGTCCTAAAAGAATTTCTGGATGTTTTTCCATAAGAGATTCCAAGATTACCCCCGAAGAGAGATCTAGATTTTACCATTGAGCTGATACTAGGTGCGGTACCGAACTCCAAAGCTCCACATAAGATGAATATACTGGAATTAAACGAGTTAAAATCTCAGTTGAAGAAACTGATTGATAAAAAATATATAAGACCCAGCGTGTCTCCTTGTGAAGCACATATTATTTTTGTTAAGAAGAAGGATGGCACTTTAAGGCTTTGTATAGATTATCGCCAACTAAATAAGATGACAATCAAGAATCGATATTCGTTGCCCCGCATAGACGATCTATTTGATCAGCTGTGTGGAGCAATGATATTTTCAAAGATTGATTTAAGGTCAGGATATCATCAATTTCGTGTGAAAGATGAGGATATTTTTAAAACATCCTTTAGAACTCGCTATGGACATTATGAGTTCGTGGCCATGCCATTTGGGTTGACTAATGCGTCAGCATTTTTTATGTGCTTAATGAACAATATTCTGCACAAATATTTGGATAAGTTCATCATTGTGTTCATAGATGACATTTTGGTATATTCTAAAAGTAAGGAACAACATGACGAACATCTGCATATTATTTCGTAAGTTTTGAGAGATCATCAGTTATATGCGAAGTTTAGTAAGTGTGACCTTCACAAGGATAAGATTCAGTATTTAGGACACATAATCTCTGAGGAAGGAATTTTAGTTGATCCCGATAAGATAAAAGCCATTAATGAATGGTCGGTTCCTAAGGATGTGTCAGACGTACAATCGTTTATGGAGATTACAGGATATTATAGAAAATTCATTGAAGGTTTTTCGAAGATTGCAAACCCCATAACATCCTTACAGAAGAAGGGGAAGAAGTTTGTGTGGGATCAAAAGTGTGCAGACAGTTTTAAGAAGTTGAAGGAATTACTAACTACACCACCTATTCTAAGAATTGCAGATCCTAATAAGGATTTTATAGTATGCACCGACGCATGTAATGACGGAGTTGGTGGAGTCCTAACACAAGAGGGACATGTTGTCGCATATGAGTCTCGAAAGCTGAAAATACATGAGAAGAATTATTCTACATATGACCTAGAATTATTAGCATTAATACACGCCTTAAAAATATGGTGTCACCATCTTATTGGCAAGAAATTTACTTTAATGACAGATAACATGGGGCTGAAGTATTTACTAGATCAAACAAACTTGAATGCTAGACAAGCTAGATGGCTAACCTTTCTAAGTGAATATGATTTTGAAATTCAACATATAAAGGGTAAATAGAACAGGGTTGCTGATGCTTTAAGTCGTAATGCAAAGATAAATTTTATTTCAGCCATCAGTACATACACAACAGATTTAGAAAATCAGATTTTCGAAGGGATTAAATAGGATGAAGAGTACATAAATTTAAATGAAAAGACAGCAGAAAGTATTTCTTAAAATTCTATGGCATATTTCAGGTTAAGAGAAAATGGCTTGTTGCTATACAAAAAAAGATTATATGTGCCCAATGTACCAAAGATAAAAATTTTGATTTTAGATGAGATGCACAAAAGTCATTATGTTGGTCATCCAGGTTATCAGAAAACCATAACTATGTTATGGAAAGATTATTATTGGCCCTGAATGAAGGATGAAGTAGCAGAATATATAGATAAATGCTTTGACTGTCAAAGAGTAAAGGTTGAACATCAGCATCCGACTGGACTATTACATATACCTAGTTTGAAATGGGAGATCATAAGCATAGATTTAATGATTGGACTACCCATGAATCAGAAACAAATTGATTCCATCATGGTGGTAGTGTATAAACTCAGCAAGGAAGCACATTTTATACCAGTAAAAACTACTCATAAGGCTCCAGACATTGCAGAAATTTTCATGAAAAAGATTTTTCGATTGCATGGAATACCAAAAGTGATAGTTTCAGACCGTGATTCTAAGTTTACTGGAAACTTCTGGAGATCTTTGTTTAAAGGGTTGAAAACAACCTTAAACTTCAGCAAAACATTTCATCCACAAAGGGATGGACAGAGAGAAAGAGTGAATCAGATATTGGAAGGCATGCTAAGGATGTATGTTAAGGACTAGCCTGGTAAGTGGGAGGACTACTTGCATTTAGCATAATTTGCATATAACAAACATTACCATGCATCAGCGAGGCTTAGCCCTTTTGAAATTATTTATGGTAGGAAATGTAATACACCAGTTTCTTGGAATGAACTAGTTAATAGAGTTATATTAGGACCTGAATTATTGAAGGAAATAGAACTAACTGTGCAACAGGTACAAAGAAATCTTAAAGTTGCCCAAGATAGGCAAAAGAGTCAAGCATATATTAAAAAGACTCATAAAGAGTTCTAGGTTGGTGAGCATGTTTTCATTAAGGTAAGACCGAAGAAAATATCATTAAAATTGGGAAGTTGTGCCAAACTGGCACCTAGGTATTATGGTCCTTTCAAAATTTTGTTAAGGGTAGGACCCGTGGCATACCAATTGGCTTTGCCACCAAATCTAAAAATACATAATGTTTTTCACATTTCAGTTTTAAAGAAATATGTACACAATGCTACTCATGTTATAAATTGGAATGATGTACATGTGGAACAAGACGACGATTTTCAGGTGGAACCGGATTGTATCCTCGAAAGGAGGGAAACTCTACTCCGGAATTGCACCATTGGGAAGGTAAAGGTGCAGTGGAAGCACCTTAGCCCAAAAGAGGAAACCTGGGAGTTGGAGACTAGTATGCAGGTAGCACACCCAACTCTGTTTCAAGAACACTCAGAAAATGAATGAACAACATCGAGGACGATGTTGAGACATAAGGGGGATTGTGTGTCACCTACCCAAATTTTGAGACTGTTTATTTTAATTGCAAAAACATTATGTTAAATTATAATTACAAAGTTTTGTAATTATGACCAAATCTAGTCAAGGATGATTGTTGTTGGCTTGGTTTTGCAACCAAGCTTAGTGCAATGGGCACCTGCTAACTAGTAGCAGCAGTTTCAATAGAAATAAATAACAAACTAATCTAAACTATATTAATCATGGATCTATGTGAAGTAAATAAGCAAATAATGGAAATATTATAGAAAGCAAAAACAATTGAATATGTAAAAGAAACAATTTTGTATTAAGAATAGGGGCAAGCAAGTGCTTGCAATGGTAATACCTCCAAGTGGTGAAGATTGTTGAGCAACTTCCAAGGTGAGTAGCTCCAAGCTCCAAAGGTCTCTTCTCCAAGATAGCTACAATAGTCAAAAGCTCATGGGAGATTTTGACAGCATGAGGATAGGAAGATGGATGAATGGAAAGTGAGGAGCCCCTACCACCTTTTTATAGTTTTTGGTGGTGGGGAATAAGATTATGGTTTTGAGGAAACCAATGGTATTGACCAACATGGTTTAGGTACCTTTTCCCTCCTTTTTTCTTTTTTGAATATTTTTAATATTTTTATTCCCTTTTTAATATTTTTGGGAATTCTGGACCCTTTTTGAGGGTTTTTTATGCTTTTTGAGGAAAAATATTCATTTTGAGTGGGAAAAGGGGTATATTAAGGTCTTTTGGTGACCTTTTGATGGCTTTAGAGGCTCAAATGGTGAAAAAGTGGATAAATGGGTCATGTGAATAAGGAAATGACCTAGTGAGCACATTTTGGGTGTTAACAGATTGCCCCCTAATGTGTGAGGGCAGGAGCTCATTGTATGGCCGATAAACATCATAGTTCTTTTGTCTTTTTTGGGGGGGGGTTTGGGGAAGAGAAGATACCAATTGGAGATTGGATCCACGGCCCTTGGAAGCTGCAAAAATAAACAATATTACATGGCCTCAATATGAATGAGGAATAATCTCTGATAATGGACGAGGCGGGCATACCCATGCTCGTATCAGGACATAACATATTCCCAAGAAGGGGGCCTGAAAAATACATAAAAAATCTACTGGTACATCATAATTGTCCAGAAGGGACATCATTTTGGGATGTACTCATGATCATAACATGATGGATCTCAATAACTGATACACTGGAATAAAGCGTCAACCATTCTGAATAAGGTCTCAGAAGGGTTGATGAACTGCTGAAACTGAAGGTGTTCAACATCGGTAGGGACTCAATGACTGAGAGTCATCTTTGAGAAGTACTTGTAACTGTATACTTGAGGGAGTGTAAAACTGGGGTACATCTGAATACTGTCGCCATGCGCAACCCAGATATCTATAGAAAAAATGTAACTGGTTGTTTCCATAGGTAGACTCTCAAAAGTGGAAGAGTCAGGTGGTATCCGGGGTCTTCAACAAATAACTGAAAGGATCAATACACTGTGCGAGTCTCAACAATGCGATCAAGGTTTTGAAGTCGAGCATGTGAGAAACAATCATTTGGAGAGGCACTGAGGACTCTTCTTGAAATGATTCGTAGGCACTCATCATAAATGGTGATGAGTCCAAGACACAGGGACCTCTAGGTCTATCCTCTGGAATAAATTTGGTTGTCGTCGACAGAGGGAGACCAGCAACTAACAAGGCAATGATGTTTCCTTGATAGGAGCGCGAGGTGTAGAACTAAAGTGTGGTAGTACTGATGGTAGGACTGACATATTGTGGGGATGGGAAATAACTGGGGTCATATAGTGGGTAGACTCAAACTTCCTTTGTTCAGAGCATGATGACATGGTTGACATGGCAGCGTAGGGAACTGACTTGTAGGTGCGAGGATCATAGCTTTTAAGGACTAAAGGGTATGTATTAACTGAGGGGACGAGCTGATGGGTGCTGTTGAGGGATTCTCAGGGTGACATATTGCAGAATACTCTGAACAAAGGCGACCAAAATGGGGAAGCTGCCATGTGAGTATACGTGATCTGTTATGGCGCCAAGAAGCACCATTGGGTCCTTCTTCATAGTTTTAATGAGCTCCAAGAAGGGATAAAAGTGTGCTCTGAAATGGTACTGTCCTGTGGATTTTGTGAGCCCAGGACTGTTCGTGCTCATTGGTGCTTTCATTTTTAAGGAGTCTGAAAACGATAAGAAGACTCTGCAGTGGTTATGAGTACCGTCCTATTGGTTTTTACGATCCCAGGATGGTGATTGCTCGTGGTCTCTTTCATGTTTATAGAGTCTGAAAGCGGTAAGGGGACTCCATTGGTGTTCTTTTTCGTAAGTTAGTCTCCAAGGCCCAAAAAAGCATAAAATGATGCAAATGGAGAACTCTTCTAGCCGATGTGACTAGAGTATTGCTTTTTCGTAATTAGTCTACAAGGTTCGGAAAAGGGGTAAACTTATACTAGGTAGACGCCCTTTCAGATACATTTAGCGAGCATGAAAGGAAGCAAGGTTGCTCGGCAATCTTTTCATTGTTTTAGGAGTCAGAAAAGAGCTTAACAGAAACTCCCTAAGTGTCTTTTTCGTAAAAGGGATTGCTCGGCCCAAAAAAGGGGTAAAATTATATCGAACAAAAAGGGATTGGTGAGAGCGAGAAAAGGTCTCAAGCATCATCATGAGTGTGGAATACTGAATTCGGTGACATAAAGATTGTCAAAAAAGGGGCAACGACCAATGTGGCATGCAAACCGAGGTGATGGGTGGGCATGGTAAAAATGCTCAAAAAATATGGGTATGAGAGTGAGAAATGATCTCAAGCGTCATCACGATCGCGGAAAACTGAATCCGGCGATATGAAACTCACCAAAAACGGATGACGGTCGATGTGGCATGCAAACCGAGGCGATGAGGGGGCATGGGAAAAATGCCCAAAAAATCTGGAGGTGAGAGCGAGAAATGATCTCAAGCATCATCACGAGCACGGAAAACTAAATCCGGCGATATAAAACTCATCAAAAACGGACAACGGCCGATGTAGAATGCAAACCGAGGCGACGAGGGCGTCCAAAAAATGGTCAAAAAATGGAACTGATGAAAAAAGGAAAAGGAAGGAACTATCATGAAGTTCTCGCTGTGCTGATTCCAACAGTACCAACGGTTTGAGGAACGGATGTCGTATGACACTGGAATGGGTGTTTGAAAAATGGTGGAATTTCTATAAATAGGGCGTGGGGCCTATATGATGTGTCATTGTTATGTGTGAGTTTGGCAGAGCAGTCAGAGCTCTATCTTGATTTCCAGGAGATTTGACTGTTGGTTTTCGATTCCGTGAGTTTCAGGTAACCCTATTCGCCTTAGCCTTTTCAATTATGTCTTTTTTGGTTAGCGGCGGGCCCTCGAAGGCCGCGAAATTCCATGTTGGCCATCCAACGTGGAATATCGTGGGTTTCGGCTCCTTTGTCGTGATGGACATCGCGGGTTTGAGGCTGACAGTCGCGATGTTCATCGTGACTGTCAGGTTGAAAGTCACGTTGTTCATCGCAAGTATGGGGGAGACAGTCACGATGTTCATTGCGATTGTCTGGCCAATACCCGCGATGTTCATCGCGGGTTCTTGTATGGAAGTCACGATGATCATCACGGCTTTTGATGGAAAAGCCGCGATGGTATTTTTGAAAAAAAAATTCTCTGGTGCTAAAAGTTTCTTTGTTTTTGGCAGGATGTTGAGGAGACCATTGACATCGTGGCGAGAGCGAGAGATGGAGGATGATTTGATGGTTCGCATTCGGACTGATCAGGAGGTCTGGAAGGTTCTGGCTGTGAGTGGAATCCTAAAGTTTGCTCAGATTCCACCAATGCGTTCAGTAGGACCGCTACTGAACAAATTTGTGAGTTGGTGGGTTCCTGCAAGGGGTGCCTTTATTGTTGGGGGTGAGAGGTTAGAGATCACCCTTACAGATGTGTATTTCCTTACCGGATTACCTCGCTTAGGGGAGGTTGGGGATCTTCTACCGAGGATTCCAGCAGGTGTGGACATGGAGGAGCTCTTGGAGACCTTCTGTGTTGCTGGGGCGATTGTGCATAACAACGCTTTGAGTCTAAGATCACTACGAGAGTGGGACATGCGGGCTGTCAGGGCTTGTGTTCTACAGGTGTTGGGTGTTGCGGCGCCACATCGTTTGTCAGGGGGACAAACGATGATGGTGGATTCTGTGCTGAGGGGGACCTATTATGCATGGGGTCAGATGTTTTTGGCTGGTGTCTGGAGAGATCTGGACAAGGTCAGTCGGGAGGGGGAGAGTTCTGCTATGCCTCCTTTCTGTGTTTTTTTTTCTTTGAGTGGGTACCGACTTTGTGACCACGGGTGCCCATTCGTGATGGTTTGGTGAGCGAGCCGTGGATGGTGCGGTGGGGGAAGATGATGCCTCGCGGTGGTGGTGACATACGCGGGTTCTTTTCGGAGGAGATGTACGAGTAGTGGGAGAAGATCCCCCTGCTGATTGAGGACTATCCATATGCTGGTATGGATTATCGAGGAGAGTCAGAGATGCCTCGAGCCCAGGGACAGGCCTGGGGTTTAGATGGTATGTTTCTTGTTTTGTTCTCTACTATATCATGTGTTTTTAGATTTATTGGTTATGATTATAGTTAGATATGTATATGATGTTTTACTTGCATTGTGTAGATGTTGGTCCTATACCACCAGCCGACTATGTGGATCGTAGGGGACGGGTGATGGTGGTTGCTCCACCTCCTGCAGCGGCACCGCCTCCACATGGTCGAGGATTTGGGGCTCGCGGTCGAGGGGTTGGCCCTTGAGATGATGCTGTTGATGGTGTCCGAGAGACACTGGATATGATTCTAGCGGGATTCCCAGAGGATGGATGGAGAGATTTAGATCGGGACATCGTCGAGCGATGTTTCGATGCGCCTCGCGAGTGGCAGTCGATCCTGTTGAGGGCAGTGTTGCTGGAAGCCGAGTGGAGGGATGGTGGTCGGGATGATCTGGCAGGGCCGGCGGAGAGGAGGATTCGTCTACGAGATGATCCAGCGAGGCCGGCAGAGAGGAGAGTTCGGGCTCGACATGATCCGGCAGGGCCGGTGGAGGAGGCGCTAGAGGATCCCAGGGACCGTGATGATTAGATGATATGTATTTGCCCCCAAATGTTGATGAGCATATGGGGAAGCACTTTTTGTATGGCTGATGTATTTTTGTATATTGGGTGATGGGGGCACCTATGTCATGTTTTGACTATACTATGATGTATATATATATATATATGATGTTGGTATATAGTCGTGTATGCACATGGATGCATTTAGTGTCTTTTTGTTCGCCCGTGGAGGCATGTTTGATTTTCTGTATACCCGTGGAGGCACATGTTATGCACGTGGATGCAACATTTTAATTTTTTGTATATGCCCGTGGAGGCACATGTTATGCATGTGGATGCTTTTTCGTCATATTTATATATGCCCGTGGAGGCACATGTTATGCATGTGGATGCATTTTTGTTTATGATATGATTTGATTGGTGTGCCAGTCAAGAATGTTGTTGGCCATATGGTCTGCTACACTATTGAGATTTCTTGGGACATGTGTAAATGAAATGGATTCAAACTATCGAACCATCTGTTTAGTGTGCAAGAATTTTCTGAAAAGACAGGGATCACGTACCTGGTAATCATTGTTGAGATGGGAAACAAGGAGTTGTGAGTCCAAAAAAACGTTAAGGTGACGTATGCTCATTTGGAGAGCCGCGGCCAAGAGACCGGTCACGGCATCGTATTCAGCTTGGTTGTTGGTGGCAGAACTTAAACACACTCCATCGATATGGATCAACTCATGTGAAGGGGAATATATTACCCAAGCTGCGGAGGCCAGATTGGGGGACCAGCGGCTTGCGCCATCAGTGAAACCGACGTAGCAGAGTGGAACAAGATCCATCTGTGGTCATGCAAAAAAAACAAAAACAAAAACAAAAACAAAAACAAAAAAAAACAAAAAAAACAAAAAACAAAAAAACAAAAACAAAAAACAAAAAACAAAAACAAAAAAAAACAAAAAACAAAACAAATATTTAGGTTTTTTTGAATTTTTTGTGAAAAACAAAATAATACTGTACAATAATGGACGGTGGTGTCCATCAGGTCTACTATGGGTAAAATCGCTTGAGGTACAACCCGTTGCGTGGGTTGTGTAGGGGGTTGCCTTCTGAATCGGTCAGAATGTATGCCCCCTATCCGAGGCAAGTGTGTATAATGTATGGACCTTGCCACATGGACACAAACTTTCCTTTCCCGGTTTTGTCATGAGCCTGATCGTAGGTGAGGACAAGGTCCCCTTCAGTGAAATTTCATGGGTGGACATGTTTGTCATAATTCAATTTGGATCGGTTTTTGGCTGCTTCCATGGTTTGAAGGGCTGTGCACCGATCTTCATCGGCCTGCTCCAGGAGTAGTAAGCGTTGCTCAATTGGGGGTAGTGTCCGGTAGGAGTTCAATGGCCATATGTAGGGTTGGAATCTGGCACTCAATGGGGAAGACGGACTCGACACCGTGAACTAAGTGGAAAGGGGTAAAACTGGTGGTGATTTTGGTTGACGTGCGGTATGCCCATAGTGCCGGGAAGAGCATGTGGTGCCAATTTGACTTGTGTTTGTCTACAGTACGCTGGAGGATGGTTTTCAAAATTTTGTTGATTGCTTCAACTTGGCCGTTTCCTTGGGGGTAGTAGGCGGAGGAGAAATGGTGTTCAAATTTCAGTAAGGTTGATAGTTCTCTCCAGACGGCATCTTCGAAGTGACAGCCGTGGTCTGAGACGAGTTGCTTTGGCACTCCAAAACGAGCAATAACATGGTTGAGAAAAAACCGTGTTGCGGTGTCGGCTTTGCAATTATAAGTTGGCATGGCCTCTTCCCACTTGGTGAAATAATCGACGACCACAATAATGTGTTTGTGACCGTCGGCTGATGTGGGATTGCAATCGATGAAGTTGATGGCCCATTTGTAGAATGGTCCGGCAGTAATGACTGGATGAAGGGGGGCAGGTGGGGTTCTTTCTTTTGGTGCAAAAAGTTGGCAGTTTTGACAGTGTTTGACTGTGGTGATGCAATCAGTAAATAATGACAGCCAAAACTAACTTGCGCGAATGATCTTTTGGGCGGTGGCCATGCCGGAGAAATGGCCTCCGCAGGCACCGCTATGGAAATCATTAAGGACTTGTTCTGCCTCGCTATGGGATAGGCAGCATCGTAAGATGGTATCAATGCCGCGTTGATAAAGTACATCCCCTAACAAGAGGTATCGGGGGGGCGTGGTGTCGGATGCGATGGCGTCCATCACGATCGATGTGGGGTCTGAACTTCTGCGTGCGAAGGTATAGCAAAATATCACCATACCATGGGTCATCAGATGAGATGATGAATAAGTGATTGTCAGGTAACTCATCGGGGATTTGTGGGGACAGTAGAAGGGAGGGGAGATCGGTGATGAGCTGGGCAAGTGTGAGGGATTTAGTGCTCTTAGGGGTTCGGAAAGTGAGGTCATATTCCTGGAGGATAATGACCCATTTTGCAACCCGGCCTTGTAGGAGCCATCGATTGAGGAGATAGACCATAGGGTTGGAGTCGGCGACAACTGTGGTATGACTGAGCAGAATGTAATGTCACAATTTTTGGACGGAGAAGACTACAGCTAGGGTTGATCTTTCCTTGTATGGGTAACGTAGGGGTGGGCCAGACAAGGTCTGGCTGACGTAATAAATGACATGCTCGTTGTGAGAGGCATCTTCTTGAACCAAGACTCCGGATACGGCATGTTCAAATGCCGAGACATAAAGGATGAAGTCCTGAGAGAAATCCGGAGGGGAGATCAAGGGGGCTTGTGTGAGAGCTTTCTTGAGGGCTTCGAATGCCGCTTCTGTTTGCTCATCCCAAACAAATGATATGTGGGTATGAAGCAGGCATAAGAATCCATGAACTTTGGTGGCGTAATCAGGAACGAAGCGACAAAGGAAATTGGACCGCCCCTGCAGACTCTAGAGTTGCCGAAGCGTGCGAGGAGAGGGAAGTTCTAAGATGGCTTTGACTTTCAGGGGATCAACAGTAATTCCATTTTGGGAAACAATGAAACCCAATAATTAGCCTGCCGGAATGCAAAAGACAAACTTGTGTGGGTTCAAGCGGATTTTATATTTACGACAACGCAGAAAAACTTGCCGGAGGTCGTTAAGGTGGTCTGATCGTTTCTAGGATTGAGCTGTAAGGTCATCAAGATATACTAGAAGGATATGGACCAAGTCGTGAAAACAATAGGTCATGGCCCGCTGGAAGGTGGCACCAGCATTTTTGAGACTGAAAGGCATGACGCGATAGGAAAAGGTGCCCCATGGGGTTGTAAGAGCAGCCTTGTACTGATCCTCCTTACGGATCTGAATCTGGTTGTATCCGAAAAATCTGTCCATGAAAGATAGGACTTCGTGTCCTGCACACGCATCAATGAGTTGTCCAGTGAATGGCGTGGGGAAGTTGTCTTTGGGACAAGCTCGATTTAAATCGTGGAAGTCAGTGCATACTCTAAGGGTGCCTTGCTTTTTGTTAACGGGAACGGGGTTTGAAACCCAGGTGGTATAAGCAATAGGATAAATGAATCCTGCTTTGCAAAGTTTCTCATCCTTGGCTTTAACAGCGGGGAGCTTGGAAGGATGAATGGGTCGTTGTTTCTGACGAACGGGGGGTACATCGGGCCATGTGTCAATATGGTGCTCTATAATGGTGGGGTCAAGACCAGGCATTTCAGTATAGGACCAGGCAAAGACATCACGGAATTCTTGGAAAAGTTTTTTGTATTCTCCAATCTCATGCTCAGTGCAGGAAGCTCCTAAGGTAATGATTTCAAGGGCACCACGTGGGTCAGAGATATCGATGTGGACGATGGGTGAGATATTGGCCATGTTACCTTCCTCAAAGGCATCAGGAGCAGGAATAGGATCCTTAAACCAGTCAACTTTAGTAGGAAGGAAATCTTTGGACTCAACCGCGAATTGGGTAGCGGTGGTAGAGGAGGACTCTTCTGGGAGGAAGTATGAACGATGGTGCATGTCTTCCCAGGGATAATCAGGGGTAGTAAGGGCCTCTAAAATTTGCTCATCAGTATGGAAGTAATCATACCATAAATCGACGGGTTCTGGTTTGTATGTTGTCGAAATCATATAGATGGTGTTAATCTCTCCGGATGGGGATGCTACGAGAGGGTAGATCTCCTCAATTGTAGGGGGCGTCGTCTCAAGGTCCAAATTATTCATCTCGTAGAGAGATGCTCTGTAATTTGGGATATCAGGACAGTGATGTGAGTAATGGTCGTAAATACCGCATATCGCACAAGGGTGGTTGGTATGCAGTGATTTATCACGAGGCTTGGTGTTTGGGTCGATTTTGACAACCGGGATGTTGGGGTTGTCATCAAGCATTTGCATGTGTTCCTGTAATGCAGGTAATTGTGGACATTGATGAGTTGGATGGCCTAACTCATCACACAACGAGCATTTAGGAGGAGCACGAAACACGGTGGGAGGTTTAACTTCTTTGGAAGGAGGTACCGCAGTGTATGGTTGTGGGCCTCTGCCCCCAGTGGGCTTGATAAGAGGAGGGGGATTCATAGAAGATGAAGGGGGTAGTGACACCGGGAGGTGGTTGAGTAGTAGTAACAATGGGTTGCACCGGTTGCAAGACAACATTCGGTGTCGGTAGGGGAATGGGAGGCGAAATACACCACACGGGTAATCCCAAGGTTAACCCGGGAAGACTAAGGGTAGCCATAACCGGAGTGCTTACTACGCCTGAGGGAGGGAATAGAAAGGGGATTGTGTGGATGGGTGTGACACGAATGTGACTAGGGACCAATGGTCGTTTAGGTAAGAAGGGCGGTTGATTGTTGGGTGTTTGTGTATTGTGGGACAGGGTACATAGGTCATATACTTTGGGCACTGGTGACGGGGGTGGGATGGACTGGAATGTAGAAGTCATCGGCGTGTCGGAGTAAAGTCCGAGTCCCACGGAGGAAAAAAACGAGGTAGTAGCACCACAAACAGGTTGTTCAACCATGGGGAGAACATTTTCGGGTGCAGCTGGGGCCTTAGGATCATAATAGGTGAGTTGGTCGACCTTGACCACGCGTCCCTCATGGGGGAACATCATGGTATGAAAAACAGAGGAGGCAACCGCCCGCATGGCATACATGTAGCTGCGACCAAGTAAGAGGTTATAATCAAGTTGGGCATTGATGACCTCTATGTCAATGAGCACGGTTTTACCAGCCAGCTGGACGGGGACATTAGCTAAGAGACCTTGGGGTTGAGCCGAATGGCCGTCGTAGGCTCGCAATGCGGTGGTGGACTGCTGGAGAGTAGGGGATCCCAAATTCTGCCAAACGAATGTGGACATAACGCATGTAGAGGCACCTTCATCGATAATGCACCGATGGATGACAAGATTCCGAATAGAAACATAAACTTGGAATGCTAAAGTGGAAGGCAGGCGTGGTTCAGACTGGTCTGAATCGAATGCCATCAGTTGTGAATCATTGGGGTCAATAGCACCAATGGCAGAGAGCAAATTTTTGCGTTGTGAAGGACAGTTTTTTAAGACTTATAAAGCAGACATGGCTGCGGGAGACTGGTCTAAGTCATCTACAATGCTGTAATTCAACGCAGCGCAAGCATTGGGGTTATTGTTGATGCAATGAAGTGAGAAGCGAGGTGCTTTAGAGGCGCCATCGAGTGGAAATGGAGGTATACGTAACGTCTGATCAGTTGGATCAGTGTTAGTGTTGTTGTCGGTGGGAGGGTCTTCAGGGGTGGAGCCATATTGGTTCCGGTGGGTTTGGAGGTTGACATCAGCTGATGACATCATTAAGAAGTGGTGGGTACCTGAATCGAACATGGGTTGATCAGGAGCAGCATAAGTGATATGTTGTTGTGGTGGCGCGTTGCCTTGAGGGGGAGCCAATGGCTGAGTGTTCACTATGCCTTGGGTTGGTAGGGGGTTTTGCAGCACCAAAGGTTGCTGCTGAGGGGGTGGGGGGTTCGGTGGCGCCTGAGGAGTCGCTTGCCCTTGACGATGGGCATCATCAGTCTAGAGTTTTCGAGCTCGCTCCAAATGTGGGCAAGCATGTGTGTAGTGGCCATAGACCCTGCAAATAGAACAAGGATGGTTTGTTCTGAGGTTATTATTTTTAGGTTGCTTGGGATGACGATCCGGATTCTGGTTGGGAGGGGCAGCATTGTTGTTATTTTGTGGAGGATTGGTGGGTGGTGGACCTTGATGATGTTGTTGGTTGTTGCCGCGGTTACGTCCTCTTCCACAGTTTTGTTGTCCACCCTGGTTGCATTGGTTGTTTTGATGTTGGGGATGATTATGTTGTGTGTACACTTGCCCTTGAGCAGTGGGAGGATTTTGATTTGCTACAGGTGCGGGAGCAGGTTGCGGTGGATAATAAGCTTGTGGGGCTGGAGGTGGTCCAGTTACCTGCTGGGGTTGTTGGTAACCCTAAGCTATTGGAGGTGTTGGGTTAGATGTTGTAGCTTGTTGTGGGTAATACATTGGTTGTGGTGGGAACTGAATTGGGTTCTGGGTAGCCGGTTGGCTATAGTATGTGGGTGGTACATATGCCGATGGCGCTTTCCCATAGCAATGTTGTGGACAAGAGGGTCCATGTGTGTGATGACTCTTATTCGTTGGAGCGTACGAAGTTGTCGCTCCAGAATTAGATGTAGCCCTAGAGAGGTCTGGGGAATTTATGGTGCTCACCTTGCTAAAAGGTTTAATGTGCAGTGTGACCTGGCCAATAATACCATCAGCGGCATGTGATGCCCCCGACGCGTCACTGCGTGAAGAATCGCCTCGTGAGGCGTCTAGTATGATGGTGTAGAGATAGCCCGATTGAGCATAAATTAGGTCAAATTGCTGAGCTTTTAGGATAGCTTCTTCCTCCGACTGGGGTCGTTCGGAAGCGACGTATTTTGCTATGAGGGGTAGGAGTGATTTAAGGAACCAGTCCAAAAATATATGGTCATCTAGTTTAATCTTACAGAGGCTACGACGCTTGTGCCACTCATGGATGTGGTCCATGATGTGGGTAGCTATGTTTTGTCTGCAAGACAACATTATTTCAACTCCTGCATCGTAACGTACAGGTAGCTGAAAAAACTGAAGGAAAGTGGAGGCGAGAGACGTGAAATTATGGTGGGTCCCATGTGGTTGTTCGATGTACCACTTGGCTGCAGAGCCAGTGAATGTTCGTTGCAATAGTCTTAGACGAATGGATTCATCCACTATGGAGTTCGATGAACACCATAGGTGAAAAGACATTATGTGGTTTTGAGGGTCCTCCCTAGGTTTTCCTTCAAACTTGGGTATGTCCGAGGGGAGCTTTGTAGGCATGGGTGGCCATGTAGGGTTGTGCCTGATGGGATCGTTGGTTAGCCTGGCTAAGTCTGGTAAGTTCAGACTATCCATGTAAGGTAAACTAGCAAATGGGTGTGTCGTAGTGGCTGGGACATAACTATTCATGGTGGCATTATGTAGTGGTCCAGTAGCCTCTAAGGGTATGCTAGGTATTGAAGGTATATGTCCTCCAACTGTTGTGGTTTGGTATGGGGCAGCGTTTCCAAGTGCAACATGGGTTACACTAAGGTTAGGAATAGTACCAGGAATTCCTGGGATCTGGGTTGTGGTAATGAGAGGGGGTGTGACCCCTATATTTGGCATACCCATAATAGGAGGTAGTCCAGTGTTGGGCATTCCTAAAGGTGGAGTGTCCCCCACGTTAGGCATGCCTAGAGGGTTTGTTGTTACCATGGATGGCACAATAGTGGAAGGGTTTGCGGATGTATATCCAATAGTACTGGTAAAAAGTGGGTCGAATTGTGTTCCAGCCATGAGGTTGGTTGGTAATAACTCAGTAGGGTTTTCGGATTCAGCCTCAGAATAAGATGTGAAGTGAGGCGTGTCAGAATCGGATGATTGTATGTTTGGCCGATGACATGTCGAGTCAAGGGATAATGCTCGACGTCGATGACGTGGAGAGCCAAGTAGACTGAACTCTGGGGGTTCACCCTGAAGACGACGAGATCGTCTAAAATTCTCAATGGTGAGAAATATGTTTTTTGTTTAAAAATTTTCAGTGTAAGGTGGTGATGTAAAAACTCGAAACCCTAATGCAACTATGAGTGCAAAAAGGGGAGTGAAAATAGAGGCTCTCAGGCCAAAAAATCAACCTCAAAAAGCACTTATTATAGCAGTTGTGCTATAATAAGTGGAGGGATGCAACAAAAATGGTCAGAATACCAACAGTCAAACAGTTTCAAGAAAAAAGAGGTGCTACTAGACCAAAGGTGGGTAATGTATCATGCAAACACCTAACTAGAAGTATTGTCAGTCGACAAACGATATCCTCTACAAGGTGATGAAATCCAAGTTAGACGATATAGAGTGTTGAATCAACGGCTAGATCTCCCCCTACCGGGAGGGAAACCAGGTAGACAATCCTAAAGAGTGGCAACTAGGATACCCTGTTCATGACACGTCCAGAAAAGGTGAACCTGCCATTTGGTCCTTTTACCACAGTATCCCCATACAGGGATACCCCAAGAACTGTGAGAGGTAGCCTTTGGTTACTGAATGGATTGCGGTATTCCACTCAGGCCTCCGGAACAACTCTGGCGACTTCAACCCTCCTAGGGGAGAGGCCTTCCAATAAACTGGTTGTGATCGTGCTAAAAAATACTGGGGGATTTTGGTTCCCTAATGGACAACAGCTATGTCTCAAATGTAATAACTGAAGGGTGTTATTGGAACACCTATCCCCTCAATTCTACCTAACTACAAAGTTCTTTTAAGTGCTCCCCAAGTGGGGTTAAAAGTTGGTTGAATATAGGGTAAATTTTAAGGCTCAGTTTGAAATTAGTGGCAAAGTGGGTGCAAGTGTGGTTTAAACTGAAAATAAAATGTAAATGCTTTGCAAAAAACTATTCAAAAATAATGGATTTTGAAAATAGGAAAGCAAATAATATGAATACTTCAAGAAATAAATGGATTTCTTTTTTAAAAAATTGCTTGGGCAAAGTATCAAGGAAGTAAACAGTAAAATTTTTTATCTAGATAAAATGCAAATAAATCCTTCTTTCAATTTCTGAAAATTTTGTAAAAAGATTTATTTTTTAAAGGTGCATTCTAAATAGTAAAAAGATTTATATGGCTGTAATAATGCAGGAATTTTAATACTGTAAAAGAGCTAAGTGGGAAGAAAATACAGCAAAAAATTAATTTTTTAACGGATTGGCCGAATTGAAAAAACTTGCATCGCGGGTTTTAGCAGAACAGCCGCAATGGATTGCGCGGGTTTCTGTCACACAGTCGCGATGGGAAGCGCGGGTTTCAGCCGCGATGTGCAGTGCGGGATTCCGTCACACAGTTGCGATGTGCAGCGTGGCAAATGGCCGCGAAGTGAAGCGTGCAAATTGGCTGTGAAGTCGTGGTGAGACGCGTGGAAAAGAGCCGCGAAGTCGCGATGAGCCACGCGACTGTTGGGAAAAAAGTTGCGACGCGAAAGCCGTAAGCAGACGCTGAAAAATGAACCTGAAAATGGCAATTTTGGGCTGTTATAAGCAATAAAAAGGGGCAAGATCTAGAACAGCAATGGATCTGCTGTCTAGGATGGCAGATCTATGAATTAAACTGACTAAAAAGAACAAAAACTAAGATCTAAAGCTTAAAATTGAGATCTAAGAATTCGAAGCCAGCGGAGTCGCCAAAAACTGTTGGTTTGGTTTTGCAACCAAGCTTAGTGCAATGGGCACCTGCTAACTAGTAGCAGCAGTTTCAATAGAAATAAATAACAAACTAATCTAAACTATATTAATCATGGATCTATGTGAAGTAAATAAGCAAATAATGGAAATATTATAGAAAGCAAAAACAATTGAATATGTAAAAGAACCAATTTTGTATTAAGAATAGGGGCAAGCAAGTGCTTGCAATGGTAATACCTCCAAGTGGTGAAGATTGTTGAGCAACTTCCAAGGTGAGTAGCTCCAAGCTCCAAAGGTCTCTTCTCCAAGATAGCTACAATAGTCAAAAGTTCATGGGAGATTTTGACAGCATGAGGATAGGAAGATGGATGGATGGAAAGTGAGGAGCCCCTACCACCTTTTTATAGTTTTTGGTGGTGGGGAATACCATTATGGTTTTGAGGAAACCAATGGTATTGACCAACATGGTTTAGGTACCTTTTCCCTCCTTTTTCCTTTTTTGAATATTTTTAATATTTTTATTCCCTTTTTAATATTTTTGGGAATTCTGGACCCTTTTTTAGGGTTTTTTATGCTTTTTGAGGAAAAATATTCATTTTGAGTGGAAAAAGGGGTGTATTAAGGTCTTTTGGTGACCTTTTGATGGCTTTAGAGGCTCAAATGGTGAAAAAGTGGACAAATGGTTCATGTGAATAAAGAAATGAGCTAATGAACACTTTTTGGGTGTTAACAATTGTAACAATATATTATTATTATTTAATAAATTAAAACAGGAGACAAACACCCAAGCAAACTTTTAAATGAGTGTTCACTGACCCACTAGGAGGAATGGAAGCTATTAGAAGGAATGGGACAGATGTCAGCATTTGCACTCCACCACTAACTGTTGGTTATGGGACAACGACTCCTAAAATTGTGGCATTATTCTCTAGGTGAGTGGAACATAGCTGTTAGCTCATTAATGACTAGGTTAACCACTAAAGAAGGCCTACGCAGCCTAGATAAGGCAATTCGAATTGAGCAGGGAGCTCTACATTATTTTCTATAGAAATAATTCCTCAAGTGTATCAGGTGATCACTAAGAGATTCGAATAGGGAGGCTAAGTGGAAGTGCATTGGGATGCTGCTGAAAATATTCTGAGAAGGGAAGCAAAGGTGTTGGTCCAGGTCTCTTTGACTGCTAAGTCTATAGGACTGAATGATCCAAATTGCTGTTGCAAGTTAATGACCTAAATCTTCTACAAATTCTTCTTCCTAGTGGTTCAGTGAACAAGCTTGGGGGTCCTAAGGCAAGTAATTTGGCTTTCTTCAAGAATAGGTTGGGTGGAACAGGCTCCTTGAGTTGTTTGTTTCATCATCCAACATTTGCATATGCTCTTGAAGTGCTGGTAATTGTGGACATTGATGGGTAGCATGGACTATATCATCGCACAAAGAGCACTTACGAGGAATACGGATTGTTGGGGTATTCTTTACCAACTTGGGAGTCGGTGGGGCAGTGCGAGTTGTGGGTCCAGTCATGTAGGTTTGCAGGCCTCTACCCCCATTGTAGAGGGGTTGAGGGGGAGCATGACTAGATGTTGATGCAGTGGTCCAAGTTGGAGGTGGTCGGTTTTGGATTTTCACTACACCGGGTGGTGGACGGTTTGAATTATTGATGGGTTGCACCGGTTTCAAAATGAAATTCGGTGTCGGGGGAGAGGTTGGGGCAAGTAGGTACCATACCACACAACTAGTCCTAATGTTAATCCTGGGAGATTAAGTGTATCCATGACTGGTGTGATGATGGCGCCTGAAGGGGGAAATAAAAATGGGATAGTATGAATCGGTGTTGCTCCGATATGACTAGGCACCGTGGGTGGTTGTTGCAGTAATGTTGGTTGTTGAGTATGTGGCTGTGTATTGTACGAAAGGGTGCATAGATCAGATATTTCAGTTATCCATAGCGGGGGTGGGACAGATGGGAAAGTGGAGGTCATTGGAGTATCCGAATATATCCTGGGTCTAATGAAGGAGACGAATGATGTGGGTGGACTCTGAACGGGTTGCTCGATCATAGGTAAAACATTTTCAGGTGTTGCGTGGGCATTACGATCATAGTATGTTATTTGGTCGATTTTGACTATGCGTCCTTTGTGGGGAAACATCATGAGGCGGAAAACAGATGAAGTGACAGCCTTCATTTTATACATGTAGCTTTGTCCTAATAGGATTTTGTAATCAAGTTGGGTGTTGATGACTTATATGTCTATGAGAACCATTTTTCCCCCAATCTGTATGGGAACGTTAACTAACAAGCCCTGCGGTTGGGCTGAACGACCATCGTAAGCTCGCAATGCGGTAGTTGATGGCTGAAGTGTGGGGGATCCAAGTTTCTGCCAGACAAAAGTTGACATGACACACGTGGAGGCACCTTCATCGATGAGGCATCGATGAATGACAAGGTTTCGAATGGATACAGAAACCTGAAAAGCTAGGGACGATGGAAAACATGGCTCGGCTTGGTCTAAGTCAAATGCCATCATTTGGGAATCATTAGGGTCTATGGCACCAATGGCGGACAACAATAATTTCCTTTGTGTAGGACAGATTTTTAGGACTTCTAGAGCAGACATAGCAGCAGGGGACTGGGCTAAGTCTTCTACAATGTTATAGTTTGAAGTTGTATGAGTGTTAGGGTTGTTGTTGATTCGTCTTAGGGGGGCGCGATGGACTTTTGGACATCCGTCCATTGGTATATTAGGTATGCGTAATGTCTGATCAGTTGGGAGGGTGCTTGTGGATGGATCAGTAGGCATAGTTTCACGGGAGGAGCCATATTGGTTTCGGTGAGTTTGAAGGTTGATGTCATTTGATGACATCATTAGCAAATTGTGAGTGTTCAACTCTGTATGCTGGTAATCGGTTGCAGCATAGGTAATTTGCTGCTATGGTGCAGTGGATCCTTGTGGGGGATCCATTGGATGGGTTTTTACTACTCCTTGGTTGGGTAGAGGATTCTGCAATATCATGGGTTGCATTTGAGGAGATGGGGCTGGCTGTGCAGCGTATCCTTAGTGTTGGGCGTCATCGGTTCAAAGTTGGCGTGCTCATTCCAAATCGAGGCAATTATGTGTGTAATGGTCGTATACTCTGCATATGGAACATGGATGGTTTGTTCTCAAGTTAGGATTTTTTCCCTGTTTCAGTGGACGATCAGGGTTTTGCTTTGCGGGAGAAACATTATTTTTTTTTGGAGGATTGGGTGGCTCTCTGCCCTGGTTTTGAGGCTGATTGTTTCCACAGTTGCATCCTCTCCCATGGTTCTACTGACCTCCTTGATTACATTGGTTGTTCTAGTTGTGAGGTTGGTTTTGTTGAGAGTATACTTTCCCTTAGGAAGTAGGGGGGGGCTTGAGGGCGAGCAGGTGCTACAACAGGCTACGGTGGGTAGTAAGCGGTAGGGTTCGGAGGTGGACCCAGTGCTTGTTGTGGTTGTTGGTAACCTTGAGCTATTGGAAGTGATGGGGTAGTAGGTGATACCTGTTGAGGGTAATAAGCTGATTGGGCTTGTGGGTGAACCAGAGTCTGATTAGCCTGCTGGTTATAATATGTAGATGGTACATAAGCTGAGGGTGCTTTCCCATAATACTATGGGGGACATGAGGATCCATGAGTGTGGTGGGTGTGCGTCATTGGAGCATACGAACTTGTAGCGCCAAAATGAGATGTATCCCTAGAGAAGTATGGGGCATTAATGGTACTCATGGTGGTGAAAGGTTTGTTTTGTGCCATAACCTAGCCAATGATACCATCAGCAACATGGGATGCCCCGATGCGTCGCTCCGGGATGGACCACCGTGCGGGTTGTCAGGTAAGATTGTGTATAAATAGCCAGACTGGGCGTAGATCAAGTCGAACTGCTGGGCTTTTAAAATGGCTTCTTCTTTCGACTGGGGTCATTCAGAAGCTACATCCTTGGCTATGAGTGGAAGGAGGGATTTCAGGTACCAATCCAGGAAGATTTGGTTGTCGAGCTTGATCTTGCATAGAATACGGCGCTTACGCCACTCATGGATATGATCTGTGATATGGGTGGCTGTATTCTGTCTACAAGACAGTAGGATTTCTACTCTTGCATCATAGCGTACGGGTATTTGAAAGAAATGTAGGAAAGTTGAGGCGAGGGATGTGAACATGGGGTGTGTCCCATGTAGCTGCTCAATATACCATTTGGTTGTTGAGCCAGTGAAAGTTCCTTGTAAAAGTTAGAGTCGAATAGAATCATCAACTATGGAGTTTGAGGAACACCATAGGTGAAAAGACATAACATGGTTTTGTGGGTCTTCTCTAGCCTTCCCTTCAAACTTTGGGATGTTTGACAGGAGCTTTGTGGGCATGGGGGGCCAAGTAGGGTCATGTCTAATTGGGTCATTTGTTAACCTTGCCAGGTCTGGTAAGTTCAGACTAGCCATAAATGGCAAACTGGCAAAGGGGTGTGACATGGTTGCTGGGGCATAAGTGCTAGTGGTAGCATTATGAATTGGGCCACTGCCCCCAAAGGGGATATTAGTTGTAAAAGGGATGTGCCCTCCATCTAAAGATGTGTGAGAGGGGCCAACGCCCCCAAGTGCAACATGAGTTACAGATGGGTTTGGAATGGTTCTAGTAATTACTGGGATCTGATTAGTGGCGGTGATAGTAGGCGTAGGTCCCATGTTGGGCAAACCTAAGGTAGATGTGGGTCCCATGTTGGGAATCCCTAAGGGAGGTGTGGTATTTGTGGCTACCGTGGTGGTCGTTTTGGTGGCGGGGGTGGATGATGTTCCACCAACAGTCCTTGTGAAGAAAGAATGAAAAGGAATACTATCCATGGGGCTAGTGGGTGCGGTGTATGTGGGATTTTTGGATTCTACCTCCGAGTCAGATGTGAAATGAGGTGCGTCAGAATCGAATGATGGGGCTCTATGTCGATGACGTGTGGATTCAAGTGATAATTCCCTTCATTTATGGCGAGTGGTGTCAAGTGAACCGTACTGCGGGGGTTCACCCCGGAAGCGCCGAGAACGTCTCGGAGACTCAATGGTGGCAGTCGATTATTAAAACAAATGGGGGCGGTGGTGAGTGTAAAGCTCGAAAAACTCTAGTGCAACCGTGTGTGCAGAAGGGGGGAATAAAAAATAATGGCACTCAAGACAACAACCAAACTCGAAACACTTACTATAACAGTTGTGCTATAGTAAGTGGAGTAATAAAAAAAATGTGGTCAAAATACGAACATGCAAATGGCTCCTAAAAATAGAAAAAGGTGGACTCACTGACCAAAGGGAGGTAATAGAGCATGCAAACACCTAACTAAAAATTATTATGACTCAACAAGGTATATCCTCTGCAAGGTGATGAAATCCAAGTCAGACAATATGAATTGTAGAACCAAAGGATAGATATCCCCCTACCAGGAGGGACACCGGGTAGACAATCCTAGAAGATAGGACACTAAGATACCCTTTCATGACACGTTTAGAAAGGTGAATCTACAGCTCTTTTTCTATCACCATTGTACTCCCACAAGGGTGGTACAATGAGAACATTGAGTAGGTTTCCTTCAGTGACTGAATGGATTGCGGTAGTCCACTCAGGCCTTTGGAACTAGTCTGACTACTTCGACCCTCCTAAGGGAGAGGCCTTTCCGATAAATTGGTTTTAAACCGTGCCAACAAGTACTAGGGGATTTTGGTATCCTAAATGTCAACCACTATGTCTCAAAATGAAAGTGAGTGAGGGGTGTTATTTGGATACTTATCCCCTCAGTCCTACCTAACTACAATATTCTTTTGGTGTTCCCCAAATGGGGTTAGAATGTTGGTTGAGTTAAGAGAATTTTTAAGGCTCACTTGGATTTATTGTGACAGATTGTGTGATGGTGTGGTTATGTATTTGAACAAAGATGCCTCACTTGGGCAAAAAATTCATAAATTAAAATAAGGATTTCAACTTGCAAAGTAGACAACAATGTAAATATGGAAAATGATTTAAATGTAAATGTTTTTAATAACCTTTTAAAAAAATATGGATTTTTCAAAATGTTTGAGGTAAAGAAAATATCATAAAAATGAGTAAATCTCTAATGTCCCACTTGGGTGAAATATGAAGCAACTTAAAATTTTGATTCTAACGTGCAAACCATGAGATTTGTAACTGAAAAAATGCTTCACAACTTTTCTTTCACTAAACTGAAATTTTTTAAAATGGTGTAGCAAAGCACATAAAAGAAATAAATATTAATTTTTTAATGCTGCAAAATGAGACAGCGGGTTGTCAAAAATTGCAAGAAAGGTGGCTGGAAAAAATGGGCCAAGATGAGCAAAAAACTCAGAAAAAATGGGCCGGACGAAACAGGCGATATTGCGGTTGTCTATGGCAAAACCCGCGATGCGGATCGTAGCGATATAGGAAAAACCCGCGTGGAAAATCGCGGGTATCAGGCTCAAACTCGCGATGCGACTCGCAAAAATGAGGCTAAAGGCCACGATGTGTAGCGCGGAAAACAGGCCGAAAGCTGCAATGTGTATCGTGGCTGTCTGTGCCAAAAGTCGTGATGCAACGAACGAAAAACGTCGCCGAAAAATGAACCCAGAAATTGAAATTTTGGGTTGTTTTAGGCTGCAGAAAAGGCCAATGGCTGGGGCAGCAAGCAAGGGGCTGACTAATATGGCAGATCTACAATGTTAAAGTGAAAAAACAACTAAAATATAGTTCTAAATCAAATATTCAACGTTCAAAAACTAGCGAAATCACCAAAAACTGTTGCTTGGGATTTCTCCCAAGCTAGTGCTAATGAGCACCTGCTAACTTGTAGCAGTAATCTCAATGTAAAAGTAAAAACAAATGTAAATAACAGTAAATCTGATCTAACATGTGCAAGGAAATAAAAACTAGATTTAAGAACAATAAACAATGAGATCCATAAGAGAAGCAAGAAATAAAGAATTTGAAATTTTTCTATTGATGGGAAAGCAATGGCTTGCAAAATAATACCTCAATGGTGAGGATTGTTGAGTTGGGGCAACTGCAATGTTGAGATGCTTCCAATCTTCCAATGGTCTCTCTTCTCCAATATGCTACAATGGTTGGGAAAAAGCTCAAAAGGATGGGCAAAGCTCAAGAGGGATTTTGGCAGCATGAGGATAGGATGAATATGGAGTGAATAATGAGGAGCCTCTATCACCTTTTTATAGTTTTTGGTGATGGGAAATACAACCATGGTTTGAGGAAACCAATGGTATTGCAAAAATGTTTTAGGTCTCTTTTTCCCTCTTTTTTCTTTTTTGAATATTCTTCCCTTTTAATTGATTTTTGGGAATTTTGGACCCCTTTTTAGGGTTTTTTGTGTTTTTTGAGGAAAAATACATATTTTGAGGGGAAAAAGGTGTATTATGGTCTTTTTGGTGACCTTTTAAAGGTTTTAGACGCAAAAATGGTAGGAAAAATGGACAAAAGGGTCATGTGCATGGGGAAATGAGCTAGTGAGCACTTTTTGGGTGTTAACAAGGGGTACTGCCCCAATACGCAAGCCGTCATACATCATTGGTGACCGAGTGAATCCCCTAAACCGTTAGGAATCCGAGCATACGGGGTCCATATCTATTTTCAACTGATAAATCACAGATCTCCTCTGTCCAAAACTGTTTTCGATCACTTCCGCGTCGTTTCAAATATACCTATTGCCAATCACTTCTGTGCCATTTCAGATCCATTTGTTTCTGATCCCTTCCACGTCATTGCAAATCCATCTGTTTCTGATCCCTTCTGTGTTGTAGCAGATCCATTATGGAAAAATTAATAAATAAATATGTTTTTTTTCCATATCTCCCTTGTTTTCCCTCTGTTTCCCTTGAAACTTCCCTGACACCCCTGTCATCCCATTTTGCATCTTTCATTCCTAAGGAGCCTATCAAAAATTCCACTTCCCAAAGCCAGAAATACCACATTTGTCTATTTTTAGGGATTGCCATAACTTCTTTAATTTTTACCTAATCGCCTTCAAATTTAGCCACCATGTTCATTTCCTATTTCTGCTTCTTTGTTCCTCTCTGAAAAATTTTCTCATTTTTTCACCCCACTTCTGAAATCCTCATTTTCTGCTTCCCTATCCATTCGAAAGTCTCCAAAACCCAATCAAACCCCAATTACCCATCATAGTTTTTCCCAAATCCAAATTTCCCTTTACTAAATAAGCTTATGTTTGTGTTTTTCTACCCATTCAAAAACAAAAAACAAAAAAAATCCTGGTTATGGTTCTAACCCGCACAGGAGCAAACACCATGGAGGAAGCACTTGCAGCCATCCAAACCAAACTCGAGGATCTGCATGAAAAATTTCTTGGCCTCCATCTTGAGAATTCAACCATGAACAAAAAACGATAGTTTGAGTCTTCATCAGACAATGGGTTCTCTTCTTCCAACAATTTTCGTTGTCCGAAGCTTGATTTTCCCTGCTTCAATGGTACTGATCCGACTGGTTGGATCTATTGTGCAGAACTGTATTTCAGTCTGCATAATACTTTTGATGTCACCAAAGTTTCACTTGCATCCTTTCATTTGGAACAAGAAGCTCTTCAATGGTACCGTTGGTACATTTAGTCTCATGATGAGCCAAAATGGCCATATTTTTGCCAGCTCCTTTTGCAACGATTTGGTCCTAGTGCTTTTGATGACTTCACAGGATCCCTCACTAAACTTCGCCAAATTGCAACTGTGAAAGAGTATCAGACAGAATTTGAGAGAAACTATCCAATCACACAGAAAGATTGTCTGATGAATTCTACAGGAGTTGTTTCATCAGTGGTCTTAAGGATGAAATTTGCTCAGAGGTTAAAATATTTTGTCCAACCACAATGATGGAAGCCCTGGGGTTGGCTAAGTTGGCAGAAGACAAGATTTCATCCCAACAATGCTCCAAACCCACTTTGTTCCCTTCTGAAATATGGGTTCTCAACGACCTCCCATCCCGCCAGCTCCTCGACCAAATCCTATCAAACATTTGTCTGAAACAGAGATACAAGAACACAGAGAAAAAGGGCTTTGTTATAGATGTGATGATAAATTCACCCGCAGACATAGATGAGTTCAGCAAAAACTCTATCTCTTGGATGTGGATTCTCCACCTGCCTCTGAAAATGGTGAAGAATCTCCAGATACAATGGATGATCAGGTCGACATTCAGGAGCCGCTTATTGAACCTCCATCTCAGGAAGACCACCCAGAGATATCTCTCCATGCTTTAGCCGGAATCACCACCCCCCAAACAATGTGGGTCAGGAGTTACTTCAAGAAGCTCCCTCTTACCATACTCATTGATTCTGGTAGCACTCATAACTTCATTAACCCTCCGATTGCCAAACATGTTGATTGTTTTATCCATCCTTGCTCCAACTTTGAAGTCATGGTTTCCAATGGGGGCACCTTACCTTGCAAGGGGAAGTGTCATAATGTCCGTATCTCTATGGAAGATTATAACTTGTGTTCTGACATGTTTTCCTTGGCCTTAGGCGGATGTGATATGGTTTTGGGTGTTCAATGGTTACGCACACTTGGACCCATCTTATGGGATTTTGCTGAACTTTGGATGCAGTTTTCAGTCAATGGGAAAAACCACAAATTTACAGACTAACAACCAGGGTCTCTCCGCATCATCAATTCACATCACCTAGAAAAACTCCTTAAGAAGAATTCACATGGTGTCATCGCTCAGCTTCATTCCAATCAAATGCACACATCAACAATATCCACTACTCCCTTGGATCTCCAACTAATTTTGGATAGATATGATGGTGCCTTTGCTGAACTAGTGGGATTGTGGCTTTCACGAGACCTTTCCAGTAAGAATTTAGACACCTCTACATCTACGAAGGAAATGATGGCTATTTTGCATGCAGTACAGACGTGGCATCCATACCTATTAGGGAATTCTTTCTGCATCAAGACTGCTCACGAGAGTCTGAAATATTTCCTAGAACAACGGGTCTCCTTACCCACACAACTGAAATGGATTCGCCAATTCCTAGGTTATGCCAATGAGATCACTTACATGAAGGGTCAAGACAATTTGGTGGAAGATGCTCCTTCTCGCACAATTGATTCCCAGTTTCTCTTTCATATATTTCTCTGCTTGTTCCAAATTGGTTGCAATCTGTTCAACAAGGCTATGTCTTCGCTAAACTCCATGTGTCTCCATTGGTCAGGCACTCCAGGTTCCTCCAAATGTATGAGCAGGCACAACATACCTTCTTTTGGCAGGGAATAAAAAGGACAATTCAACAGATGGTGGTTGACTACGATACCTTCCAGCTCCTTACGGGATTGCTTGAACCCATACCCATCCTTCCATGGATCTGGATAGATATGTCTCTGGAATTAATTGAAGGGCTCCCTAAATCTAGAGGACAAGATGACATTACCAATAAATGTTTGGAAACTTGTCTTCGTTGCTTCACCTCTAAACAACAACCTCCGTGGCTGAAGTGGCTCCCTATCGTTGAATGGTGGTACCCTACTGCATCTAAAATTACTCCATATGAAGCAATCTATGGTCAGGCACTGCCATTTCTTCTTCCATACACCCTCAACAGTGCACCAATTCAGGAAATTGACACGGTTCTTCGAAACTACGATCAGATTCTTCGTATTTTGTAGGACACTCTTCACATGGCCAGAATTCGAATGAAACAACAAGCCGATCAGCACCGTTCCGAGTGCACTTTTCACGCAGTTGATATGGTTTTTCTTTTTATACAGCCTTCCAAGAAATCCTCCCTGACACTCAAAGAACGTTCGCTTATATCTCGCTCTATCATAGAGGTATTCATTGAATGGCACGACATGCAACCAAAGGCTACTACATGGGCACCGCTCCTTCAGATGCAACATCAATTTCCACATCTAAATCTTTGAAGACAAACTTTTTCTAAGGGAGAAGGGATGTTAGGAACCCATGTCTTTACTTTGTTAGTATATTGTTGTTGGACACATATGCTTTGTAATACGTCGCGTAGTATTTGTTGATCCATAGTTTGTGCTATTGTTGTTGGGTGCATATACTTTGTAAGTCACCCATAGTATTTGGTGACCCATAGTTTGTATTGGCCCATGGTTTTGACCCATAGTATTGGCGGCTAGACTTAGTATATAAGTGTGCGTTGAGGCCAATGAAGGCACCGTGAAGTTATTTGTATTAAGCTTGATCAAAGGAGGTTTCCCCCTCGAAGTGGCCTGTGATCAATAAAAGCGATTCTGAGTTCTATTATTTCTGTTATCTCGTGTATTTTCATTAATTAATTGTTGCAGGTTCTTCACAAAGTTATGTGAATAGTTAAAAACAATGGATGCCATGTGTGTCAACATATATTTAATGGTTAGATTAATTATAGTTATTGTCTTATATTATAATTGGAAACATACAACTTAGAGAACCTTCCGAGGGGTCAATTGAAGACGATCTCGTCAAATGAAATATGTAGACGATAATCGCGACGAACTAAACGCAATGATGCTAATCATATGAAATGATGAATTCTAAATGGAAATACAATTAATTCTTGTGATACGACTTGATGTGAATACCACAACCCACACATGACTAAATAGGGAAAGTATGCCCAAGGATTCACATGACAACGGGAATACAGAAATGGGATAAGGACATGATGAGTTCCTTGACCTGGACATTACAATATGTTAGTTTTTCATCATTTAATTCAATAGATCTAGGATCTTAACTGAAAGAACAACATGTACAACATATCAAGCATAAGAGACAAGATACAAGAGACACAAAACATTTCACCGAGGAAAACCAAGAAGGTGAAAAACCCCACAACTTCCTCGGAGATAGAATAAGCATCAATACAAGGATCACAATGATAAAACCCAAGAGATAGATATCTTCAGCAGCATGCTCCTCCTCCACTTGTGCCCACTCCTCCTCTCTCTCCCTAATGCGAAGTGAGTGAATAATAGAATGTGTAAAATGAGAGAGGCACACTCTATATTTATATTCTTTCTTTCACTTGACCTTTAGTCAACTAGGTCGGCCCCAACTTAACCACTTAACATAATACTAACTGGGCCGACCCCACTAGGGTGGTCTAATAACCCTTTAACCCACATGACTCATATGGGGCCAACCCCATCAAGGTGGTATAATAACCCATCAAGTATAAGTTACGACACTTACAATATAACTTGCGGCACTTGTAAGTACAACTGACAACACTTCCAATAGGAGAAATAATACATCTTTGTTGGAGATACAATAAAGTACAAATGTAATATATACAATACACAAGTGAATATATTTTGAACTTACAAATACATCAACACTCTCTCTTAACTAGGAAGGTATTCTCTTGACACAAGTCATCAATACATATAGGCACAGTCTTCAATTCTAGAGATGGATCATCATCATTGGATCATGGAGCATCATCATCACTGTTGTTGTACTCGACATATCGATCACTGGGCTATCACATAATTCTTCTCGTCATAGGAAGTTCTACAAATCCAACCCTTTTTCATTTTGGATGTAGGCCTAGCCTCCTATAGGTCTTCATCATTTCTGCGAGCTGGCCATCCTGTGGATCCCAGGACTAATTACGTGTGTCAACAAAACCTCAAAAGATCATCCCAGGCCTTTTACGAGCACGCAGCTCAACCTATCGGATCTCCCAGGATATTTTACATGTGACCTTTACAAAACCTTAAAAGAGTGTCATGCTCAACAAGAACTCTAAAGAGCATCCGAGGACTTTTACGTGCCTAGCACAACCTGTCCGGATTGCCAGGACTGATTACATGTAATCTCCACAAAACCTTAAAAGGGTGTCTTGCCTAGCCAGAACCCTAAAGAGCATCTGAGGCCTTTTACGTGACTAGCACAACCTGTCCAGATCTCTAAGACGTATTACATGTGGTCCCCACAAAACATTAAAAGGGTGTCTTTCCCAGCAAGAACCCTAAAGAGCATCCGAGGCCTTTTACGTGACTAGAAAAACTTGTCTAGATCTCCAAGGCGTATTACATGTGGTCTAGCAAAACCTTAAAAGGGTGTCTTTCCCAGCAAGAACCCTAAAGAGCATCCGAGGCTTTTTACGTGACTAGCACAACCTGTACAAATCTTTAGGATGTATTACATGATACCCTTGCACAACCTGTCCACGGCCATAGAGTATCAACCTGATACTCACCATACATCATCCTGATGTACATGATCATCCTGATCATCATCATAGCATCATCTCGATGCATATCATCCATAGCATCGTCCTGATACTCATTACACATGATCATTCTGATCATCGTCACTGCATCGTCCTTATGCACGTCATCCAGAGCATAATCCTAATACTCATCACACATGATCATCCTGATCATTGTCACTGCATCATCCTGATGCATGTCATCATACATGATCCAACTGATCATACAAAGCATCCAACTGATTCATATCCAGAGTAGTAACTGGAGCATCATCCTGATGCTCATCACACAATGCTTACATCCACAACCATGGGAAGGATCCTCATATCATCATGCTTGGAATGCCTTCTGCAAATGTGTCCCATCACTTCTTCCTCGAAGTATCTTCAATCTAAATAACACCAAGCCTCTCTCTGAAGTACTCAAGCTTCACTCTGGCTAGTGGTTTCATTAACACATCTACAACATCCTCTTCTGTCACAACATACAGGAGATTCACTACTCCTCTTTGCACCATATCCCTGATATAGTGATATTTGATCTCAATATGCTTCGACCTGTCATGGAACACTGGGTTCTCAGACAACTTCACACAATTCTGGTTGTCACAATAGATACAGGTAGCATCCAATAAGAGATCAAAAAACTCAGATAGTAGCTTCCTAAGACATACTGCCTCACAACTAGTCGAATAAGCTGCGACATACTCTGCTTCGGTTGTACTCAATGCTACATAGGACTGCTTCCTGCTAAACCAAGAGATCACACCTGATCCCATACTAAAGCAGCACCCAGAAGTGCTCTTCCTATCTGCAGCACTGCCTACCCAATCTGAATCAACATAACCCTCCAGGTTAAACTTTTGATTCACATCGTACTTGAGCCCATAGTCAACTGTACCCTTCAAGTACCTCAAAATATGCTTTGCAGCAATCGGGTGATCATGTCTCGGATCCGTTAGGAACTGTCTCAAGGTGTTCACAGCAAAGCAAATATCTAGTCTTGTATTCATCAAGTACCTCAAGGACCCAATCATTTGACGATACATCGTTGCATCAATCGGATTAGATGAATCATCACACAATAGCTTCAAGTTTGATGCCATAGGTGTGGCCATGGCCTTGTAGTCCATCATCCCGAACCGCTTCAAGATCTCTACTGCATACTTCCCTTGTCCAAGGAAGATTCCATCTACATTCTGCCACACCTCCATATTTAGAAAGTAATTCATCATACCCAATTCCTTCATCTTGAACTCGGAAGAAAGATTCCTCTTCATGTTGGCAATCAATCTATCCTCACCTGTAACAAAAAGGTCATCCATATACAACAATAGTATCACTGGATTTCCTTCCTCAAGCTTGTAGTAAAGGTTGGAATCCTCCTTACTCTTGGTAAAGCCCAAACTGGATAGAAATCTGTCTATCCTCTCATACCAAGTCTTAGGAGCTTGCTTCAAGCCATACAAGGATTTCTTCAACCTACACACATATGATTCCCTGTCATGTGTCTCAAAACCGAGTGGCTGCTCCACATACACTTCCTATTCAACTACACCATTCAAGAAAGTTGTCTTCACATCCATCTGGTGTATCTTCCACTTCATTACTGCAGCCAGAGAAAGTACTGATATGATGTAAGTGTATCTGGATACAAGTGCAAAAGTCTCTTCATAATCTATCCCTCTTTCTGGGAGAAGCCATGAGCTACAAACCTCGCTTTGTATTTCTTTATGCTACCATTTGCAGCATGTTTGATCTTATAGATTCATTTGGAAGTCACAAAAAACTTCCCTTCAGGTCTTGGGACCACATCCCAAACATCATTCTTCATGATCGACTTGTATTCCTCGATCATGGTATTCTTCCATTACTACATCCTGAATCCTGGGAACTCCAGATTCTTCAATATCTTCAATAGATAGTTTTCTTTGAATTTCGTTTGATAGAACAAATGTTGTAGTGCTTCTTTTGTAGGTGATTGTACATGATCTTTCCTACAAGTCAAATTCAATTACATGATTAGAAACTTCTCATAGTTTCCATAACAAAAAATCACGCATAAAAACATATGTCATACAGTCATGTAATTATCTTTGCCAATGCTTCGATACAACATTTGTCCATATCCATAACTGAAAGTGAAATGGCTACCTACTTTTTTCTTGACCAGCAAATAGAGCCATGGCCAATCATGAAAACATATCCGGAAGTGAACTTCCTATCTATGCTATCACCTGCCCAATCTGAATCAGTAAAACCAATGAAATCTAGCTCAGAATCTGCAGCATAATGTATGCCAAAATGTCTCGTACCTTGCACATACTGCAATATTCGCTTGGCTTCCCGCCAATGAAGCTCATGGGGCTGCTGCATATACCTTGATACAACACTCACGGCATAATATATATCAGGCCTTGAGTGTGTCAAGTAGAGTAGTGAACCAATCAACTGTCGATACATAGTGCAATCTGCAAGCGGTGTGGAATTTCCCTCTTCAAGACTGATTCCTGAGAGGAATGGAAACGGAGCAGCCTTACATTTTTCCATATTAAAATTTAATATCAGGTCTTTCGCATACTTTTGCTGAGATAATGTGATCCCATCAAATTTTTGAGCTATCTCCAAGCCCAAAAGTTCTTAAGCAAGCCCAAATCGCTCATATCAAAAGCTAGATTTAAAGCAGTTTTCAGCTTGTTAATTATAAGGAGAGTGCTACCAGTAATGAGAAGATCACCAACATATAAAACAACAATCAGAAAATTACCTTTAACTTTCTGTAGGTACACATTCAGATTAGATTTGCATCTTTTGAAATTCTGAGAAAGAAGGAAGGAGTCCATCTTTGTGTACCAAGCTCTTGGGGCCTGTTTCAATCCATACAAAGATTTCTTCAACCTGCAAACTAATGATGGATCTGATATGTATCCTTCTAGTTGCTTCATATATACTTCTTCATCAAGGTCACCATGTAAAAAAGAACTCTTCACATCCATATGGTTCACTTCCCAATGCTTGGATGCGGAAATGACCAAAACTAGGCGGATGGAATCCATCTTTGCAATCGGTGCAAAAGTCTCAGTGTAGTCCACACCTTGGACTTAGGAGAAACCTTTTGCCACCAACTTAGCTTTGTATTTGTTGATAGAGCCATCAGCAACAACTTTTTTGCGGTAGATCCATTTGCATTGAACTAATTTTCTTCCAGGTGGAAGAGAAACTAGCTCCCATGTATTTTTCTTTTCAAGAGAAATGTACTCTTCATCCATGACGGTTTGCCATCGTGGATCTCGATGGGAATGATAGTATGATTTGGGATCTGAACCAATCATAAAATAACATTTCTCAAATAATAATGGATCAGAAAAAGAAAGATCCATACCTTCTATTTGATAGTCTGCTCTTGTTCTCCTTGGATCAACAGGATTTCCAATGTTTGGAGAAGTAGAATGTATAGTGTTTTGGGCCCACTTTGGTAACTGAGGAGGATCATTATGGTATGATTCTGAACCTGATATGTCATGGCCATAAAATTATGATAAAATATTAGAGATATCAGATCCAATTCTTTCTTCATATTATCTCGAATCTTCATCTTGTGGAGGCTGCAGATCGACAGTGTTTTCCTCGACTAGTTTCAAATCTGGCAGCGGTTCTTCAAACTTCACACTTCACTCTATGAATATATTTTTGGATATAATATTCATGAGTTTATATGATTTTGATTCTTTCCCATATCCTATCAGGATACATTCAATACTTTTTGGATCCAAAGCCTTTCTCTTATCAGAAGGAATTCTAGCTCATGCAGTGGAGCCAAAAACTCAAATTTGACACATCCAGTTTGCGACCAAAGAATGCTTCGAAAGGAGTTTACCTTTCATGGATGAATGTGGAACTCGGTTTTGAATATATGTAGCAACATTAATGGCTTCATCCCAAATATTTGCAGCCAAACCTTTTGACTCAAGCATGCAGGTAGCCATCTCTTTCAGTGACCGATTCTTCCTTTCCGCTACACCGTTTTGTTGGGGTGTGTAGGGAACTGTATGTTGGATCTGAATTCCTCTTTCGGCACAAATTTGCAGAAACTCAATCTTGATATATTCTTCTCCATTATCATATCTAATAGCTTTTATCTTTCTCTTAGTGGCAGTCTCAACAGAATCCTTAAAATCCTTGAATTTTTTAAGCACTTCTGACTTGTTTTTGAGAAAAAATACCCAAGTAAAGTGGGAGAAGTCATCGATGAATGTCAAAACATACCTTGAACAATTCATGGACATATTTGGAAAAAGGCCACTGATATCAGAATGTATGAGGCCCAAAATAGTAGAAGCTCTGCTAGCTTTTCCGTGGTCGAACTTGTGCTCAGGGTGCTTCCCAACAATGAAACTGGGGTAAATTCCCTTTGAGGAACGGAGTTGCGGAAGACCATCAAACATGGATTTCTGTTGTAACAGTAGAAAATACTTGTAATTAAGGTGTCCAAACCTTTCATGCCAAATCCTACTAACTTCGTTGACATGAGTGAGGAGAGCAGTGGGCTTTTCAAGCAACACGAAGTGTGAAAACTCATAGTATTTTGCAGCATGATTTTCCTTTCCGACTGCAATAAGTATTCCACTTTCAATATCATAAATTTAAACTTTGTTAAGGCTGAATGTCACTTGCTTCAGTTCATCGATGTGTGTCGTTTGATACACAGAAAGTAGATTTGAAGCCAAGGAAGGCACATAGAGAACATTCTGAAAACTTTCATGCTCTAAATGGATGGTACCTTTACCCTTTGAAGAAATTTTTGAGTCATCTCCCAAATGGATGGGGATGGAGCTGTTTCGATCAAATGAAGAGAAAGAGTCAATATTTTCAGCCATATGATTCGAGGCATCGGAATCTATCAGTAGAGTGGTGGGTTTCCAAACAGTTGCCATGAGTGCTTGACCTCTTGCATGATCATCATTTCTATCCTTCTTCCGTGCACCGTCGGGAAGACATATGTTGTTCTTTTCCAAAAGGAGGGCCATTTGATCTATTGTTTTCTTCATGCATGCACTTTTAGGATGAAATCCACGGTTTCAATATGAACACTTAGATTTTTCTTTACCCTCTTTACCCTTTTGCTTGTTCCTTGAACCGGATGGTGCATCCGATTGCTTGCCTTTCTCTCTTTGCTTGTTTGGTTCGAATTTGGGCTTCTCTTTCTTTTGCTTCCCTTTTTTATTCGCATTCTTAGATCCTTGAACAAATAGGGTTGAATCTTTGGAGCTTATGGACCCCATTTGAATGAACTTGTCATGCTCTTTGGTAATGGATTCAATGAAGGCATTCAAGGTAGGCATCTTCCAATTAGGGGTAGTTAGCCGACCGGAATTGAAAGTAGAGACAAATACCGAGAAATATTTACCAAGCTTTGAAATAATGGAGAGGATCAATTGCTTATCCTCTTTCACAACACCATTGTTCTTCAACTGCAATGCCAAGTGCTTGAATTTTATGAAAAACTCATTGATGGTCTCGAAATTCTCAGGACTAAGAGCAATCAATTCATTTTCCAATTGAAAGGTTCTAAGCTCGTCCTGCTTGCCAAATATTTTGTCAAGTTGCTCCCATATTTATTTTGGAAACTTCAATCCGCTAAGATGGAAATGAAGATCCTTGGAGATGGAGAGGCAAAGAAGACAATAATCTTCATCAATCTTATTGAAGTATTTTGATTTTTCAATGAGAGTGTTTCGCTCCAATTCGAGGTCCATGGTGACTCTATAGAACCCTTTTGAGCATAATATTATCTCCATATCATCTTTCCAATCAAAATAATTGAAAGGAGTTAGAATAGGCTTTGAAGAAGTGGAATCCATCACTGATGGCGAGTGCAATTGATAGTGAAGAACCTGCAAATCACAAGATAGCGAATGCACTTGATGGAGATGATAAACATGCAAATCACAATCAAAACAAGAACATTAAGGTTGAACAATCCACCCTATTATAGTTGCATCGCACCTGGGATTGGAGATCAAGCAAGCTTGAAAGGATCCAATGTATCAAATCCAGGAATTATGTGGAAAACTCAAGCTTCTGGAGTGGATTGGAGTGTATTTTCTGCTTTGCATGCACATGAGCGAATGCACATGAGATTTTGCATGCCAAAACTTCAGTAATTTTGAGCAAATTCACTCAATTCTTCATGTAGAACACCTGTAGGAGAGAGATCTTGTCCATGCAATGGCTTTGATACCATGTAAAATTAGTCACAATAGATCTATTGCACAAGAATATCAATCACAAAGATGTAAAACAATTTGGAGTAAAAACTGTGCAAGAGAGATGCATCAGTGCTCTATAATCCAGAATAGTAGAATTACAATACAATACTGTCACAATGAGTGAGCAATTCAAATTAACCAAGGAGGTCATTTGAATATTTGCATGGTGTAGCTTGTCTCCAACTAGGAGTCCTCATCATCAATCAATGGTGGTCATCAATGCATAAGTAACTGTCAAACAGGTGTCAAACTGAGTCTAACTAAGTCTAACTGAGTGTAATAAGTGTAACTGATGGTAAGTGGCACTAATCTAGGGATGGAGGCTCAGTGGAGGGCACATGAGGGGTTAACTGCACTCATAATAGGTAGTCAAGTCTCATCGAAGGTCAATCCGAGTGGTAACAACAGTTAGGAGTCAGTCTAGCCTCAAATCAAGGAAATACAACTAACTAACTGAAGTGAAACTAACTGGTAGGTGAGAAAAGGCACCCTTCTGCAGTGGAAGGTGAGAAACGGGCGCCTCCCTGGTTAGGAGGGCTAAATCAGAGTGGAAAGTAGCTCCCGAGTGCTAGAAGACTAGGGACTAGGTGCTGGAGGCATCATACTGGTGACTAGGAAGCATGCGGGTACATGCAATGCATGCATGCAAAATGCATGAAAAGTACATACTGAATGATGAGATATCCTAACACCATCTCTACTAGAACATTTGTTAAGAGTTTGCACAACTCCCAACATGTTAGCAAAGAGGTTTCATTCTAGATAAGTAGCAATGGAATGTTGTACAGTACCATAGGCCACTTACCCATTACTTGCATATTAGTAGTATCTTGTTCATTAATGCGTAATACATATCCTAAATCTAGGAACATAAGTATATACATGACTGGACAACATCATTTAAGTAATCATATATATAATAAATGACAATTCAAATACTTATCTTTGTTTGGTTGTAGGGTGGACTCACTCTCAATCTTTGCTTCCTTGCAGGAACTACCGGAGTGTGCTCCCTCTTGATCTTTGCTTCCTAGATTACCTGTCCTTGAACTTATATCCATCCTGGACCACTATGATGATTAAGTGTGCGCTAGTGTCATCATTGTGTTATCCTCAATATCTCATACATAACCATACATATATTAGTATAATCTCAATACTATCAAAACATTATGATCCTAAATACTCTTAACATCTATGGTCATGATCAATTCACACACAGGTAATTTATCACAAGCATTGGTGTTCAAGGTTTCAAGGAGGACTTCTATTACTCATGCATATTCTTATTGACCATCGGACTCTTCTAGTTAGTCATAACATCAATCAAAGTAAGAAACATAATATGCATAAACTGTTGATTACTTAAACTTCTAACTTCAAGAATAATCATTGTCATTCATAGAAAAGTATAAGATCCTAACATAAGGTAGGATTCTAATTTGATATAGGGAAAACATACCTAGAATATCATGTTATCTAGTTATGTCTAACATACCCAAACAATGTCTTCTTGTTCTCTTCAATGACTTGTGCTTAGTAACCTGCATAACTCATAAGTTTACCATTGTAGAACCAAAAATATACATACCTCATAAGTAGAGCTTCTATGTGATCCATGACTATGGATGAGTCTTTGTCTTCATGTCGCCATGGTCATATGTTCTTGATCTAGAACTTGATTTGCACCTTTCATGTTAGCGGACAACATCAACTTCATACAACACCATAGTGCATTAGTACAATCATAAGTGTTATAACCCTAATCAATGAATGTCTTCTATCATTCACATGCATTCATACTTTTACTAGGGTGATAATACAAGTCTAAGATTAATCAAGATTGTACTAACCTTAATAATATGAAGACAAACATATCATAAACTTAACCATGAACAAATTTCAAAACATACCTGTATATCCTCAAGTCATACCTGTCGAGATTGCTTGTAGCATTCTTATGTAAGGCCTCAGCCTCATCTCCCTCTGGAACTGCAACTTCTTCACTTATGCAAGTGTCCATTTCATTCTCTTCTAGGATTAACCCAATCCACTTTGATTTGTTGAAACTAGATCTGGAGTTGGATTAGGGTTTGTCAAAGAAACCCTAAAAATTTAAATCTTGAATTTCAAACTTCTGATTGGATGAAAAGATGCACCTTGCTGAGCTGATCAAGTCGGTATACTTCGATTTTGAAAACTGCAAAATTTGACCCCTCAAAATTGCCTTTGAAGCTTCCGGATCTTCTAGATAGGATCCAAACTAGGGTTTGATAAAGCCCGGTATTCTGCCCATCCAAAAGGTTCGATCTTGTGCTCTAAACTTCAATTTTTCTGAGGAGCTTCCATCCATGGTCACAGATTTCAAAAATTCCAACTTTTGCAAAAGCCCTAATTTTCCACCTTTTCGATCAAAATCTCGAACTAGGGTTTGATCAAGCCCGGCCTTCTACCCAACCAAAAAATTCGATCTTGGTCTCTAAATTTTTATTTTGATGAGTATCATTCAGCCATGGACTCCGATTCCAAAAATTCCAACTTTCTTCGAAGCCCTAAATTCCCACAGCAGTGATAAGCCAAGAATGAAGGTGCTCAGAATCCAATTCTGTTTTGACAGAAATATGCACTTGATTGTTTCTTATGCATATCTTCAATTACGAATTCACATGGTCTAAAACTTTGTCCTGTGGTAGCCTGACCTGTCATCTTTCCAACCCCATAGGTCTTACCTCAATTGGATTCTATGAGAGAGATCTATTCCAAGTGTTGCAACATCACATGTTTATGAGATAAAACAAAAGAGCGAACTTGTATGATGTGCCACGTGTCACTGGTTAAACTTCGGCCTCTGAAAAACTTACTTGAAAAACTACAGTCCGTACTCTTACTGACACTATTTACAGAATTTAATTTGGATCTTCCTATCCCAAGTTGTGACCTTTTTTCCTAGGTGACCTGTTTATGACTGAGATCTGGAAGAGGTAGAAACCCTAGATTGTATAGATCATAAATCACAAAGTAAAACAAATTAGATGTTTTACTTCATACACAAGGTACATGGGGATTTTATCTACGACCTGTAGAGGTTTCAGAACCTGAACCTTCTCCAAAATGGATTTATAGCGAAAGTGCTACGATGACTGGTTTTTGCTATATCAAGCCCTAGCTTCTTATTTGTCGCAAGTGCAACAAGTCTCATAAATGCCATAGCATGCCTTCCTTTAGGATAGCTCTGATACCATGTTATTTTTTCATCATTTAAATCAATAGATCTAGGATCTTAACTGAAAGAACAACATGTACAGCATATCAATCATAAGAGACAAGAGACAAGAGACACAAAACATTTCACCGAGGAAAACCAAGAAGGTGAAAAACCCCGCAACTTCCTCAGAGATAGAATAAGCATCAATGCAAGGATCACAATGATCAAACCCAAGAGATATATATCTTCTATAGCATGCTCCTCCTCCACTTTTACGCACTCCTCCTCTCTCTCACTAATGCGAAGTGAGTGAATAATAGAATGTGTAAAATGAGAGAGACACACTCTCTATTTATACTCTTTCTTTCACTTGACCTTTACTCAACTAGGTCGGCCCAAACTTAATCACTTAACATAATACTAACTGGGCCGACCCCACTAGGGTGGTCTAATAACCCTTTAACCCACATGACTCATACAGGGCTGACCCCATCAAGGTGGTCTAATAACCCATCAAGTATAAGTTACGAAACTTACAATATAACTTGCGACACTTGCAAGTACAACTAACGACACTTCCAATCGGAGGAATAATACATCTCCGTTGGGGATACAATTAAGTACAAATGTAATACATACAATACACAAGTGAATATCTTCCGAAGTTACAAATACATCAACATAGTTATTGTCTTCTATTATAATTGGAAACATAGAACTTAGAGAACCTTCTGAGGGATCAATTGAAGATGATCTTGTCAAATGAAATATGTAGATGATAATCACGATGAACTAAACGCAGTGATGCTAATCATATGAAATGAAAGAATTCTAAATGGAAATACAACTGATTCCCGTGATACGACTCGATGTGAATACCACAACCCACACATGACGATATAGGGAAAGTATGCCAAAGGAGTCACATGACAACGGGAATATAGAAATGGGGTAAGGACATGATGAGTTCCTTGACCTGGACATTACAACACTAGCGAAATGACACGGTAGTTAGAAGTAAAACATTTAGGGATTTGGAAGTAGTCTATTGGGGATTGACTTTTAGAATTTTGGGTGACCACTTTTGATTTGTTAAATTATGATTAAAACATACCATCAATATTCCACTGAATATGGTATGACATTACCTTCTCATCTTAGAGGAAGCTATAACTAATGGATTTGGATTCTTGTTCGGATTTGTTATGCAAAATATGATTGGATAACTATGGTGTAGCTTTTGATGCAACATAACTTGTAAATAAATTGGATACCATGGATCTTCACTAATGAGTAGGAGATATAAGAAATCTAAGTTAGGACTAACAATTATGAAGGTATTATTGGATTTGCATTCTGCAAAATTATGATTGAGTTCCCAAGGAGGTATTGGAACCATACTGATGAATAGAAAACTAATGATTAGAACCACCTCCACTTATCACCATGATTTTTTGAGAAAAATAGAAGAGAAAGACAATAAAATGAAATTAGGAAACTAAAGAAAATCCTAGCATCGAAATTACAAGAACAAAATTCAACTTCGGGACGAAGTTCTATTAAGAGGGGGTGTATGTAATGCCAGCCTTCGTACATTGACTATCCGTAGACTTGAGGAGACTTGCCAAGTGACCCGATCGAATAAAATTTAGTAATTGGTCCCTTGAGTATTGAAAATGCTTGAACAATTGAAGAACGCATGATGATTTGCATGATGACTAATGATAAACCAAAACGACGCAATGAACGACAGTTATCGAAATTGATACTTTACTTAATAAATGAATGCTCTGCTTAATGATTTGCGAATTTACGAAGTGAATGATGACTGAATGTTAGATATGCTCAACTGATTGAGATAGAATGACTAAATGTTATGCTTGACTGATCGAGATAGAATGACTGAATGATAGATATGCTCGACTGATTGAGATAGAATGACTGAATGTTAGATATGCTTGACTAATTGAGATAGAATGACTAAATGTTAGATATGCTCGATTGATTGAGATAGAATGACTGAATGTTAGATATGTTCGATTGATTGAGATAGGATGACTGAATGTTACATATGCTCGACTGATTGAGATAGAACGACTGAATGTTAGATATGCTTAACTGATTGAGATAGAATGACTAAATGTTAGATATGATCCACTAATTGAGATAGGATGACTGAATGTTACATATGCTCGATTGATTGAGATAGAACGACTGAATGTTAGATATGCTCAACTGATTGAGATAGAATGACTAAATGTTAGATATGCTCAACTGATTGAGATAGGATGATGAATGATAGATATGATGTACTGATTAGAAAAGGGTGAATGAAATATATGCTCGAATGACTGAGATATTTATGATGGATGATGAAATATTTCATAGTGCAACGCTACCAATGTGCACTTGAGTGTGTGTGTGTGTGCAATGGCTAGTAAGACGATTTATCGACTGACCCAGAATGGAATTATAGGGGTCATAAGAATGGAAAGAACACATAGGGATACGACAATAGACTGTCGACCCTGAAATAGAAATCCACGCATAGGTAGGAAGTCGTTTCATCTCACCTGGGAAAGCGTGTGTCGTACGGGCGAGGCCATAACGACTTTGTCGCATACGATGAGTTGAGGGGCGCGTGATAAGGATGACCTTATCCCTCAGCAGCCCTTAGTCTCCAAGAAAGAGTAGTTGGAAGGTCGCGGTAAAGATTCCCGATCGTTATGCAATACTCCCTATAAGAAGAAAGAAACAAAACTATCGGAAGGGCCCGCCGAAGAGGTACCTAGACAAGAACCAAAGGGAGAAATTAATCAAACGTATAAATGTAAATTTCACATAATATTTAAGAAATATTTTATTCCAATTTGTTTTATTTTACTAATTTGAAAAGAGGAAAAGAATTGGAATTAAAGTAGAATATTAATAAAAGAAATTTATTTTATTTTTATTTTATTAATTGGGAAGGAGAGAAAATAGAAAACATCTTGTGGTCTATTAAAAGTTTTATTAAAACTATTTCTTGAATAAAATTAGTTGGCAAACCACTACACCTACCTTGCACCAATTTAGGAAATTAGGTGCACACTTAAGACAAGAAGAGACACTTGTAACTTGAGAATAAATATTAATAAAATATTAAATTAAATAAATTATGTGCATGTGAGGACACATGGCACAAAGAATTTTGTTATAAAAGAAGGGAGGAGAAGGAGAAACAGATATCTCTTTCTCCCTAGTGCTGGATGGGCACCAAAATCGAGAATTGATCTTGTGGTTTTTGTGAGTTGGGATTAGCTAGACAGGGGATTGGGATATCCCAGCGGGAAGCTTGCTAGTGTGTTCTTACAACCCTAAAATGCTTGGGGGTTCGGGGTGAAGGAGAGTAACCCCGATATGGTAGGGTGGTCGACCGAGAGGTCTTCGATAAATCGGGAGATTGGATGTCTGGATCGAAACGGCAAGGGATGTCAGCTACAACCACCTACAACCTTTAGAAATCAGGTATATGGCTCCATTTTATGTATAGTTGAGTTTTAGCATTTTATTTGCAGTTTCACATTTGATTTTCAAGTTCAACAAAGTTTTCATGTGAGGTTAGTATTGTTTAAATAGTCTTTTTGGGAGGCCTCGATATGGAGGTCCCTACATAAGCACATATATAGAATCACATATATAGAAGCACATATATGGAAGCACATATGTGCGCCTTTAGTATATGCGCATATACAAAAGCACTTCCACCACATGAAGATATAAGTCACCTCACCAAGGAAGATAAGCAAATGTAGATATAAATCACCTGACCAGGGAAGATAATTATCAAAATAAGAAAGAATGAGAGGGAATCTGCAAGACAAAATAAAGTAATTGGGACAAGAAAAGAAGATAGATGGTGAAAAAATTCACTTAGTGGCACCTACATCATACTTTGTGGGTTCTTATGGGCAGCAAAATATGCCACTAAAGGAGGAATATATAGTGCAAAAAAAATCGATTCATGCAAAGGAGCTCTCAATTATCATCGAGGAATCTATGTTTGGTAGCAATAAGGAAGCCCCAAATGGGTATGTTCCATTTTAATTGTTGAATATTACTTTGGTTTGTAGGATTTTTTTTGTCTAGGGTTTTTTGTATGACAATACTCAACAAATAACTACAAATTCATATTTTCAACAAGTACATGATTGAGCAAAAGTTCACATTTTTTGAAAGAAAAATGAAACTAAAAATTGTAATTTCAACAATTGAAGAATTATAGAAATTGCAATTTTTCATGAGAAATTGCAATTTCAACAATTGGAGAATTATAGAAATTGCATTTTTTCATGAGAAGTTGCAATTTTAGCTTCTAGAAATTGCAATTTCAATAATAAAAAATTATAAACACAAGTAGAATCAAACCATAGAACACAAGATGTAATGTGGAAACCTATTCAAGAGAAAACCACAATGATAATTATCTTTGTGAATCTTGAGTAGGAACCAACCTACTATTACAACAATTGAAGGCACTAATATCATGTTATAAGGTTTGCAAGCACCAACTTGTTGCAGACACCAATCTTCTCAATTGAGCACCAACTCGTTGTTACAATGCTTGCAAGCACCAACTTGATGGAGACACCAATCCCCTTGGCTAAGCACCAACTCAACAATATGTAGGAAAAAACATATTGGAGACACCAATCTCATCAACTAAGCACCAAATAAACAATATGTAGGCACCAACCTACTGAGGAATCAAGTACAAGAATGCTGGCATAATCTTCTCAAAGATCATTTCAAAATTAGCTTCAATCTACGATACAATCTGCCTCAAATTCTGTGTAACTTCAACTTATTCAAATTATGTATAGTATTCAATTTTTACACTACTTCCACTTCTACTAATTTAACTCTTTCGCACAATCTTCGACTTCTACACTACTTCAACTCTTCACAATATTCTACTTCTGTGCTGCTTCAACTTCTGCACAATATTCAACTTTTGTTGCATCAATTTTTGTGACTTTTTCTTCTGCGCATTCTTCATCTTCTATGTTGCGTCAACTTCTGTGATTTCTGCTTCAATGCAATCTTCAACTTCTATGCTGTGTCAACTTCTACAACTTTTGATTCTGTAAAACGTCCTGTACATCTATCACTGGATTCAATACTACATTGATACTTTTTTCACGTCTTTCTTTTACAACAACTTTCTTGTTGCTTGATGCACTTCACAAATCACATCTTACTCTCGTGCATAATTTTACTTTCTTTCCCTGCACTATAAAAATCAACTCTAACTCCTATGCACCAATTTAATTTCCTACATTGTAACTCTCTACTCGGGGCAAGACAACCCTGAATTCTACGTTGATGTACTACATTTTGATTTACCTTTAAGTCTTTCCTTTGTGCAAGACAACCCTAGATTTTGCGTTGATGTTCCACACACTAACTTCCTTGTCGCGCTTTGCTCTGCACAAGACGATCTTAACTATTGAAAAATATTCAACTTTTGTGTTGCTTCAACTCAGTGCGTAGCTTTAACAGTGTTCAACTTCAATGATGCTTCAATTTCTGTGCAACATCAAATTCTGCGCAATCTTCATCTTCTGCACTACTTCAACTTTTTCAAAAGAAACATTTGCAGCTTATGTGCATCTTCAACTTCTGTAAGAAAACATCTACAACATCTGTGTAGCTTCGACTTCTTTAAGAAAACATCTACATCATTTGCATAGCTTCAACTGAATCTGCAAGAAAACATTTGCAAATCTGCACAACTTCAACTTCAACTTTTGTACATGATTGAGTAGAAATTCACATTTTAAAAGGAAAAGTGCAATTAGAAATTGCAATTTCAACAATTGGAGAATTATAGAAATTGCATTTTTTATGAGAAGTTGCAATTTAGAATCTAGAAATTCCAATTCCAACAATAAAATTTGTATAGCCTCCATTTAATCTCAATCAATTAATTTTTGAAATTGTCGAAATTGCAATCTTTGAATGCTAAAATTGCAATTTCTCGTAGATAAATGCACTTTTTATAATTCTCCAATTTTTTAGATTGCAATTCTTGGTTGTTGAAATTGCAACCAATCAAATGTTGAAATTGCATTTTTCGTTTAAAAAATGTGAATTTCTTCTCAACCATATACTTTCTGAAATTTTGAATTTGAAGTTGCTGAAATTGCAATTTCTCAATCTTTTTATTGTTGAATTTGTGAAATTCTAATTGCAAAAATACTTGAACAAGGTAAGCAATGATAACGTGAATGGGAACTATGGGGACCACACCTCCCTTTCTAGGCTCCAGTCATGCATATTGTGCTTAAAGGCATTGGTGAACCTGCCTTTGCTTAGATATTTTTGACACTGGTAATGACAATTTGCTTGGAATGTTCTTCTCCTAAGATTGGAAACTTCATTTTTTTTAAAGGAGTGCCTAATACAATTGGAACACAAGGTCTTCACGTAGTGAAACTCTTCCCTAGCGACTTTGGTCATAGAATATTAAAGAATACCCCTAATTTCTCTAGATATTGATAAATATCTACCAAAATCCTTTTGATGAGTCCCCGTCCCAATATATATTTCCAATTAAAAAAACCCTATTTTTATGAGATATTCCTTATTTGTACTGAATACCGCTTTTTATACTCCCTAGTACCTATAAACCCCCATACCCTACTCCCCCCCCCAATACCTACAATATATTGACCTTATTTTACACAATTTAAACCCCTACCCCCCTATGAATCAACGTGATAAGAAATTGGTCAACAAGTTGAATCCCCTATGGATTGGAATCACTAGTAAAATTCCTATGTAGGGACTTCTTTGGGTAACCCAAACCTTCCAACAATTCAATTGGAGGTATGTCTAGGTTCTTGTTATCTACCAAGTTAGAAGGCAAAAGTGGATATTTATCCTTATGCCAATTCCCCATTATTCCTTCGTGAGAACAAAAAATAAAGAACATAAAAGTAAAACAAAAAATATCCATGCCAAAGTCTAACACTTCCTCTTCCTCCATCCATCAATCCTTTTGTATATTTCTGTAATGTCCCTTGTTAGGAATTTTATTAAAATGGCAATTTTCCACTTTTTTTCCCTAGTTCGACCTTTGACTAGTTTGATCTCTAGGTCCCAAATTTGCCCCAAATGATTTCAAATCTTCTGAGAAGGTATATGAATGATATTAGAACATAAATATGTGTTTTAAGGATGCCTTTGGACCTTTAAAATACTTCTGCAAATACTCTTTCAATTCTGGCCAATGTAGGGAACTTTACTAGTAATTTGCCTTTGACTAGTATTGGTCTCTATGTCTCGAATTGACTCCAAATGACTTCAAATCTTCAAGGAAGGTGTATGAATGATATTAAGACTTGAATATGATGTTCAGGGATGATATATGGCCACAAAAATACCTCTTCAAACTCTCTTAATATTCTGGACCAAGTATGCAATTTTACTAGTAATTTGGGGTTCAAATCCCCCTGGGGTAAGTATTGAAAATGGCTTCCCAAATGCCTCCAAAGCCACTCAAATTTATGAACAAAGGTAGGTAATGTATTAAGGATGTTATTAAGGTCTCATGTGCACCATTAATTGATTATTATATCTGTTCCAACCCTCTCCCATTCAACTGCAAAAATCACCAATTCGACCCTTGGGGAAATGGCACTATTTCTTCTCCCAGTGCAATTAAACTAAGTAAAAATACTTCAAATGCTCAAGTACAGTACATGAAACTTGTAGAAGACATCCATGGAATTATATTGACCACAAATATATCAGAGTATCATCCATCCATTCGAAATCATCATCAATACATTGGCTCACAACAAGGTAGTGGGGAAATGGCATTGTTCTTCCATTAAAAATGAGATTTATACATTTCTACTTGGAATTTCGACCTGAAACTTTTTGTAGATGAAGAACAGAGTATTTAATTCATATTACAAAAGAAATGGGGCATTAAAAGCTTCCCCAAAGAGTACAATAGCTCACCAAAAACGCCCTCCCTCAAGGATCAAGAATATGCCATCAAAATCGGAAATGGTTGAAGGAGTGAGCTGCAATAGAAGAAACCATGAGCTGCCCTGTAGCTTACACTTGCAAATAAATACTCCATTAAAGCTCCAAATGAAAGGTCTGAATGGCCTTTCCAATTACCAACTTGGATGGGAATCTTTCACCCTCGAAATTGGCTAAGGCAAGAAACTAGTCATCCACTAGCTCTCCCTCTTCACAAATGCAATTGCAAATTCTACAAATGATCAAAAGCTGGTTTCATTCTTTTTTATTGACATTTATAAAGTTCTAATGGCCTCCATGGGTCGAATTCCTTCCAAGAGACTCATGCCAACTCAAGTTGGGAAGAGATTCCAAAGAACGCCACTTGTACAACAATTCCTAGTCTCCCACTTCCACCAAATCACATGTGGAAGCATCTTAGCTTCCCTAACACCCTTGAGCGCCCTCTTGGAGTCTATTTTTAGCCCTGACATGGCATATATGTCATATGTCAGCCTTCAGGTCTGATTTGTGTCATAGGTGTCATAGCATCTTCATCATTGTTGTCATAGAGCTAGGGAATCTAGCCCAAGTGTCTCACTAGCTCCAAATTGTCTCTTCCTCTTCCATGGGAGTTACTCTTCCTCTATATTTCGACCTTGGATGAGTTATGCCATGAATAATATCTTTTGGACTTCCCCAAGTATGTTACCATTCACCTTGAATTCAAATTGGTGAGAGAATGATGCCAAATGTAGTGGGGAAATCTAGCCATATGTGGGTCCCACTTCCTCCATGTGTCTTCATGATGAAATGCCACTTTGATTTTCACTTGTATATATTTATTTATCTCCTTTATTAAATATTTATTCCATTCTAATGTTCAAACATCATTTATTATCCCCATTATTCCAAATCCCAAAGCTTCCACCCCAAACCTAGGAAACTAGTAATTTTCCTCCTTGGCAATTATTTGACCCTTAACATCAACTTTGCAAACTCTAATGAATATGGCTAATGTGATTAGGCCATTGTGACCCAATTCCAAATTTGGGACATGACAAATCCTCCCTTCCCAATATTGCTTGTCCTCAAGCAATTTCAAACATGGGTGTTGAAGAACCTGCTTTCTGTATAATTCTTTGAAGTTGCCATTGAATTGCCAAACCTTGAGTCTTTGAGTTTCCATGAATATTTTAGAGAGGAACCAACATGCTTGCTGCTGCACTACTCTGATAAAAATCACTTTATTAAGTAGGGAAATCCATCTCCCATACTGCTTGTTTCGCCAAAAAATTTGAAACCAATGAGATAAAAATTATTCCAGGGTCCCATTGCTTGTATTGCACCCCAACAATTAAGAGTGCTCTCCAACCTACACCATTAGATAAGAGGATTCCTGGATCCCATTTTCTTGTATGCATTCTTCCAAACATCATGAGTACCAAATATATATCATCAAAGTACATAACTACATAATGAAAATTAATATCAAGGAGGTGCTTCATCAAAGAATCATGAAAGTGCTTATACCTCCAAGCAAGTAGACCACCATTTTCCAAGTGCATACAAGCTTCAAGTGACCAATCAAATCTGCTCCAATGACATAGGTGAGGATCCCATGTCCTATAATGCTGCTCCAAAAGGATGTGATATGCATCAAAATATTCAGCCATGTATTCTTTCATCCAAGAAGTGAATGAAGAATCTCCACTAGAATCTGAACCAAATAATGAGCAGAAAAAACAAGGAGACTTCAAATGACTCAAAGAAGTCTCACCCATACATCCATGAATGTGAGAATCATAAAGATGTAACAAAGTATGTGGCTGCCAACAAAAATGTTCTCCCATCATAAATCTATTCATCCAAGTGTTGGATGAAGTTCCTCTAACATCAAATGAACCCAGTGTTGAGCAAGAAAAACCATGAGTATTCAAGTGACTCAAATCCATATCATAGGTGCATCCATGTAGATGTGAATCATCATAAAGTGACAAATTATGCTGCTGCAAATGTGAATAAGAATGTGCTCCAACCATGTCATCATAAAGGTTAAATCTAGGAGTTCCATACTCCTCATGTGGCACCATCAAAAAGAACCCTTTCACCCATACTTCATTGAGACTAATACTGCAAAACATGGAATTGTAGGATGTAGGAGAATGTACTAACTCACCCAAATGATCAAAAAGTTCAGGAGTTTCATCATGGGAAGGATCCATGTGGGTAGTATCATGCAGCTCCTTCAAAAGTGTGAACTCTTTGTCATAGTTTGGTTCCAATGTAGAGGAATCATGCTCTTCTTTAAAAATTGCATAACCTTCATCAAGAGGCAATTCAAATTCCTCTTCCACCACATCAAGTGTTTGGATCTCTTCAAGTTCATCTTCAAACACATCAAGAACATTCAAATTTTCACATTTCTCATGATCCACCATGTCATGAGAATCCTCCAAACAATCTACCATTTGACAATCTGAAACATAGGAGGAAAAACAAGTATCTTGCAACTTTTCAAGAAGTTGCTCATTTTGAATTGTGAGCTTATGAATATCCTCATTATTCTTCAAGTATGCATCATGTAACAATTCATTAAGCTCAAACAAATGTTTTCTATCAAAAAGCAAAGACATGAAATTACCTTTGATGTGGCACATTGCTCTTTGAATCTTCTCCATGTCTTCAAGGAAGGATATTTCCTCCAATGAAGTAGCTCTCCAAGAAGAATTTGACACCAATGCTTGAGTGTCATGGAGAATGCTGAGGGACTCTTGGATCTTCTTTTCATTCATCTTTAAGGACCCTTCAAGAAAATGAGGCTCTTGCAAATGAACCTCCTCATCTTCTTCATTTTTTCTTGGACCAACTTCATGAAGCTCAAGTGGTGATGGAGAAGTTGATCTTGGTTCTTCTTCAACTGCTGCAAGGTCTTCATTATCATGCTTAATGGAACTTGGGCTTGCAGCAACACTTTCAAAAGTGATCTCTATGTCACCAACATAGAGGTGTGAGCACCCATCAGTAGGTACTCCTTCATAGTTTAAGCATCCATCAGTAGATGCTCTTTGGTTCATGTCTAAGCTAGAAGGTGTCTCGAAATGATCTTCCATATTTTCAATAAACTCTTCTTCATGATCTTGTGATGTCTCTTCCTTTTGCTCCTTCAAGCAAGCTGATGCATTTTTCCCCTTGGTTTCCTTAAAATCAATAATTTTTTCCACAAGTTCGATAGAAAACAATTCGAATCCTTCCTTAAGTTGCTTGGTCATATCTTCAAATATTGTTTTCATAATTTTTATATGCTCCTCACCATCATATGAGGCTCCCTTTTCATCCCTAGTCATAGTTTCCTCAAAAAATTTGCTCTTCTTCTCCTACTTTTTTTTTCTTCAACAAAAGCACTTTCGGTTTCAATATCTAATGGTGGTACCTGAATTATTGTCCTCATGAATATTATACCACATCAGGTGCCAAGATCATGCTCTGATACCACTGTAATGTCCCTTGTTAGGAATTTTATTAAAATGGCAATTTTCCACTTTTTTTCCCTAGTTCGACCTTTGACTAGTTTGATCTCTAGGTCCCAAATTTGCCCCAAATGATTTCAAATCTTCTGAGAAGGTATATGAATGATATTAGAACATAAATATGTGTTTTAAGGATGCCTTTGGACCTTTAAAATACTTCTGCAAATACTCTTTCAATTCTGGCCAATGTAGGGAACTTTACTAGTAATTTGCCTTTGACTAGTATTGGTCTCTATGTCTCGAATTGACTCCAAATGACTTCAAATCTTCAAGGAAGGTGTATGAATGATATTAAGACTTGAATATGATGTTCAAGGATGATATATGGCCACCAAAATACCTCTGCAAACTCTCTTAATATTCTGGACCAAGTATGCAATTTTACTAGTAATTTGGGGTTCAAATCCCCCTGGGGTAAGTATTGAAAATGGCTTCCCAAATGCCTCCAAAGCCACTCAAATTTATGAACAAAGGTAGGTAATGTATTAAGGATGTTATTAAGGTCTCATGTGCACCATTAATTGATTATTATATCTGTTCCAACCCTCTCCCATTCAACTGCAAAAATCACCAATTCGACCCTTGGGGAAATGGCACTATTTCTTCTCCCAGTGCAATTAAACTAAGTAAAAATACTTCAAATGCTCAAGTACAGTACATGAAACTTGTAGAAGACATCCATGGAATTATATTGACCACAAATATATCAGAGGATCATCCATCCATTCGAAATCATCATCAATACATTGGCTCACAACAAGGTAGTGGGGAAATGGCATTGTTCTTCCATTAAAAATGAGATTTATACATTTCTACTTGGAATTTCGACCTGAAACTTTTTGTAGATGAAGAACAGAGTATTTACTTCATATTACAAAAGAAATGGGGCATTAAAAGCTTCCCCAAAGAGTACAATAGCTCACCAAAAACGCCCTCCCTCAAGGATCAAGAATATGCCATCAAAATCGGAAATGGTTGAAGGAGTGAGCTGCAATAGAAGAAACCATGAGCTGCCCTGTAGCTTACACTTGCAAATAAATACTCCATTAAAGCTCCAAATGAAAGGTCTGAATGGCCTTTCCAATTACCAACTTGGATGGGAATCTTTCACCCTCGAAATTGGCTAAGGCAAGAAACTAGTCATCCACTAGCTCTCCCTCTTCACAAATGCAATTGCAAATTCTACAAATGATCAAAAGCTGGTTTCATTCTTTTTTATTGACATTTATAAAGTTCTAATGGCCTCCATGGGTCGAATTCCTTCCAAGAGACTCATGCCAACTCAAGTTGGGAAGAGATTCCAAAGAACGCCACTTGTACAACAATTCCTAGTCTCCCACTTCCACCAAATCACATGTGGAAGCATCTTAGCTTCCCTAACACCCTTGAGCGCCCTCTTGGAGTCTATTTTTAGCCCTGACATGGCATATATGTCATATGTCAGCCTTCAGGTCTGATTTGTGTCATAGGTGTCATAGCATCTTCATCATTGTTGTCATAGAGCTAGGGAATCTAGCCCAAGTGTCTCACTAGCTCCAAATTGTCTCTTCCTCTTCCATGGGAGTTACTCTTCCTCTATATTTCGACCTTGGATGAGTTATGCCATGAATAATATCTTTTGGACTTCCCCAAGTATGTTACCATTCACCTTGAATTCGAATTGGTGAGAGAATGATGCCAAATGTAGTGGGGAAATCTAGCCATATGTGGGTCCCACTTCCTCCATGTGTCTTCATGATGAAATGCCACTTTGATTTTCACTTGTATATATTTATTTATCTCCTTTATTAAATATTTATTCCATTCTAATGTTCAAACATCATTTATTATCCCCATTATTCCAAATCCCAAAGCTTCCACCCCAAACCTAGGAAACTAGTAATTTTCCTCCTTGGCAATTATTTGACCCTTAACATCAACTTTGCAAACTCTAATGAATATGGCTAATGTGATTAGGCCATTGTGACCCAATTCCAAATTTGGGACATGACAAATCCTCCCTTCCCAATATTGCTTGTCCTCAAGCAATTTCAAACATGGGTGTTGAAGAACCTGCTTTCTGTATAATTCTTTGAAGTTGCCATTGAATTGCCAAACCTTGAGTCTTTGAGTTTCCATGAATATTTTAGAGAGGAACCAACATGCTTGCTGCTGCACTACTCTGATAAAAATCACTTTATTAAGTAGGGAAATCCATCTCCCATACTGCTTGTTTCGCCAAAAAATTTGAAACCAATGAGATAAAAATTATTCCAGGGTCCCATTGCTTGTATTGCACCCCAACAATTAAGAGTGCTCTCCAACCTACACCATTAGATAAGAGGATTCCTGGATCCCATTTTCTTGTATGCATTCTTCCAAACATCATGAGTACCAAATATATATCATCAAAGTACATAACTACATAATGAAAATTAATATCAAGGAGGTGCTTCATCAAAGAATCATGAAAGTGCTTATACCTCCAAGCAAGTAGACCACCATTTTCCAAGTGCATACAAGCTTCAAGTGACCAATCAAATCTGCTCCAATGACATAGGTGAGGATCCCATGTCCTATAATGCTGCTCCAAAAGGATGTGATATGCATCAAAATATTCAGCCATGTATTCTTTCATCCAAGAAGTGAATGAAGAATCTCCACTAGAATCTGAACCAAATAATGAGCAGAAAAAACAAGGAGACTTCAAATGACTCAAAGAAGTCTCACCCATACATCCATGAATGTGAGAATCATAAAGATGTAACAAAGTATGTGGCTGCCAACAAAAATGTTCTCCCATCATAAATCTATTCATCCAAGTGTTGGATGAAGTTCCTCTAACATCAAATGAACCCAGTGTTGAGCAAGAAAAACCATGAGTATTCAAGTGACTCAAATCCATATCATAGGTGCATCCATGTAGATGTGAATCATCATAAAGTGACAAATTATGCTGCTGCAAATGTGAATAAGAATGTGCTCCAACCATGTCATCATAAAGGTTAAATCTAGGAGTTCCATACTCCTCATGTGGCACCATCAAAAAGAACCCTTTCACCCATACTTCATTGAGACTAATACTGCAAAACATGGAATTGTAGGATGTAGGAGAATGTACTAACTCACCCAAATGATCAAAAAGTTCAGGAGTTTCATCATGGGAAGGATCCATGTGGGTAGTATCATGCAGCTCCTTCAAAAGTGTGAACTCTTTGTCATAGTTTGGTTCCAATGTAGAGGAATCATGCTCTTCTTTAAAAATTGCATAACCTTCATCAAGAGGCAATTCAAATTCCTCTTCCACCACATCAAGTGTTTGGATCTCTTCAAGTTCATCTTCAAACACATCAAGAACATTCAAATTTTCACATTTCTCATGATCCACCATGTCATGAGAATCCTCCAAACAATCTACCATTTGACAATCTGAAACATAGGAGGAAAAACAAGTATCTTGCAACTTTTCAAGAAGTTGCTCATTTTGAATTGTGAGCTTATGAATATCCTCATTATTCTTCAAGTATGCATCATGTAACAATTCATTAAGCTCAAACAAATGTTTTCTATCAAAAAGCAAAGACATGAAATTACCTTTGATGTGGCACATTGCTCTTTGAATCTTCTCCATGTCTTCAAGGAAGGATATTTCCTCCAATGAAGTAGCTCTCCAAGAATAATTTGACACCAATGCTTGAGTGTCATGGAGAATGCTGAGGGACTCTTGGATCTTCTTTTCATTCATCTTTAAGGACCCTTCAAGAAAATGAGGCTCTTGCAAATGAACCTCCTCATCTTCTTCATTTTTTCTTGGACCAACTTCATGAAGCTCAAGTGGTGATGGAGAAGTTGATCTTGGTTCTTCTTCAACTGCTGCAAGGTCTTCATTATCATGCTTAATGGAACTTGGGCTTGCAGCAACACTTTCAAAAGTGATCTCTATGTCACCAACATAGAGGTGTGAGCACCCATCAGTAGGTACTCCTTCATAGTTTAAGCATCCATCAGTAGATGCTCTTTGGTTCATGTCTAAGCTAGAAGGTGTCTCGAAATGATCTTCCATATTTTCAATAAACTCTTCTTCATGATCTTGTGATGTCTCTTCCTTTTGCTCCTTCAAGCAAGCTGATGCATTTTTCCCCTTGGTTTCCTTAAAATCAATAATTTTTTCCACAAGTTCGATAGAAAACAATTCGAATCCTTCCTTAAGTTGCTTGGTCATATCTTCAAATATTGTTTTCATAATTTTTATATGCTCCTCACCATCATATGAGGCTCCCTTTTCATCCCTAGTCATAGTTTCCTCAAAAAATTTGCTCTTCTTCTCCTACTTTTTTTTTCTTCAACAAAAGCACTTTCGGTTTCAATATCTAATGGTGGTACCTGAATTATTGTCCTCATGAATATTATACCACATCAGGTGCCAAGATCATGCTCTGATACCACTGTAATGTCCCTTGTTAGGAATTTTATTAAAATGGCAATTTTCCACTTTTTTTCCCTAGTTCGACCTTTGACTAGTTTGATCTCTAGGTCCCAAATTTGCCCCAAATGATTTCAAATCTTCTGAGAAGGTATATGAATGATATTAGAACATAAATATGTGTTTTAAGGATGCCTTTGGACCTTTAAAATACTTCTGCAAATACTCTTTCAATTCTGGCCAATGTAGGGAACTTTACTAGTAATTTGCCTTTGACTAGTATTGGTCTCTATGTCTCGAATTGACTCCAAATGACTTCAAATCTTCAAGGAAGGTGTATGAATGATATTAAGACTTGAATATGATGTTCAAGGATGATATATGGCCACCAAAATACCTCTGCAAACTCTCTTAATATTCTGGACCAAGTATGCAATTTTACTAGTAATTTGGGGTTCAAATCCCCCTGGGGTAAGTATTGAAAATGGCTTCCCAAATGCCTCCAAAGCCACTCAAATTTATGAACAAAGGTAGGTAATGTATTAAGGATGTTATTAAGGTCTCATGTGCACCATTAATTGATTATTATATCTGTTCCAACCCTCTCCCATTCAACTGCAAAAATCACCAATTCGACCCTTGGGGAAATGGCACTATTTCTTCTCCCAGTGCAATTAAACTAAGTAAAAATACTTCAAATGCTCAAGTACAGTACATGAAACTTGTAGAAGACATCCATGGAATTATATTGACCACAAATATATCAGAGGATCATCCATCCATTCGAAATCATCATCAATACATTGGCTCACAACAAGGTAGTGGGGAAATGGCATTGTTCTTCCATTAAAAATGAGATTTATACATTTCTACTTGGAATTTCGACCTGAAACTTTTTGTAGATGAAGAACAGAGTATTTACTTCATATTAAAAAAGAAATGGGGCATTAAAAGCTTCCCCAAAGAGTACAATAGCTCACCAAAAACGCCCTCCCTCAAGGATCAAGAATATGCCATCAAAATCGGAAATGGTTGAAGGAGTGAGCTGCAATAGAAGAAACCATGAGCTGCCCTGTAGCTTACACTTGCAAATAAATACTCCATTAAAGCTCCAAATGAAAGGTCTGAATGGCCTTTCCAATTACCAACTTGGATGGGAATCTTTCACCCTCGAAATTGGCTAAGGCAAGAAACTAGTCATCCACTAGCTCTCCCTCTTCACAAATGCAATTGCAAATTCTACAAATGATCAAAAGCTGGTTTCATTCTTTTTTATTGACATTTATAAAGTTCTAATGGCCTCCATGGGTCGAATTCCTTCCAAGAGACTCATGCCAACTCAAGTTGGGAAGAGATTCCAAAGAACGCCACTTGTACAACAATTCCTAGTCTCCCACTTCCACCAAATCACATGTGGAAGCATCTTAGCTTCCCTAACACCCTTGAGCGCCCTCTTGGAGTCTATTTTTAGCCCTGACATGGCATATATGTCATATGTCAGCCTTCAGGTCTGATTTGTGTCATAGGTGTCATAGCATCTTCATCATTGTTGTCATAGAGCTAGGGAATCTAGCCCAAGTGTCTCACTAGCTCCAAATTGTCTCTTCCTCTTCCATGGGAGTTACTCTTCCTCTATATTTCGACCTTGGATGAGTTATGCCATGAATAATATCTTTTGGACTTCCCCAAGTATGTTACCATTCACCTTGAATTCGAATTGGTGAGAGAATGATGCCAAATGTAGTGGGGAAATCTAGCCATATGTGGGTCCCACTTCCTCCATGTGTCTTCATGATGAAATGCCACTTTGATTTTCACTTGTATATATTTATTTATCTCCTTTATTAAATATTTATTCCATTCTAATGTTCAAACATCATTTATTATCCCCATTATTCCAAATCCCAAAGCTTCCACCCCAAACCTAGGAAACTAGTAATTTTCCTCCTTGGCAATTATTTGACCCTTAACATCAACTTTGCAAACTCTAATGAATATGGCTAATGTGATTAGGCCATTGTGACCCAATTCCAAATTTGGGACATGACAAATCCTCCCTTCCCAATATTGCTTGTCCTCAAGCAATTTCAAACATGGGTGTTGAAGAACCTGCTTTCTGTATAATTCTTTGAAGTTGCCATTGAATTGCCAAACCTTGAGTCTTTGAGTTTCCATGAATATTTTAGAGAGGAACCAACATGCTTGCTGCTGCACTACTCTGATAAAAATCACTTTATTAAGTAGGGAAATCCATCTCCCATACTGCTTGTTTCGCCAAAAAATTTGAAACCAATGAGATAAAAATTATTCCAGGGTCCCATTGCTTGTATTGCACCCCAACAATTAAGAGTGCTCTCCAACCTACACCATTAGATAAGAGGATTCCTGGATCCCATTTTCTTGTATGCATTCTTCCAAACATCATGAGTACCAAATATATATCATCAAAGTACATAACTACATAATGAAAATTAATATCAAGGAGGTGCTTCATCAAAGAATCATGAAAGTGCTTATACCTCCAAGCAAGTAGACCACCATTTTCCAAGTGCATACAAGCTTCAAGTGACCAATCAAATCTGCTCCAATGACATAGGTGAGGATCCCATGTCCTATAATGCTGCTCCAAAAGGATGTGATATGCATCAAAATATTCAGCCATGTATTCTTTCATCCAAGAAGTGAATGAAGAATCTCCACTAGAATCTGAACCAAATAATGAGCAGAAAAAACAAGGAGACTTCAAATGACTCAAAGAAGTCTCACCCATACATCCATGAATGTGAGAATCATAAAGATGTAACAAAGTATGTGGCTGCCAACAAAAATGTTCTCCCATCATAAATCTATTCATCCAAGTGTTGGATGAAGTTCCTCTAACATCAAATGAACCCAGTGTTGAGCAAGAAAAACCATGAGTATTCAAGTGACTCAAATCCATATCATAGGTGCATCCATGTAGATGTGAATCATCATAAAGTGACAAATTATGCTGCTGCAAATGTGAATAAGAATGTGCTCCAACCATGTCATCATAAAGGTTAAATCTAGGAGTTCCATACTCCTCATGTGGCACCATCAAAAAGAACCCTTTCACCCATACTTCATTGAGACTAATACTGCAAAACATGGAATTGTAGGATGTAGGAGAATGTACTAACTCACCCAAATGATCAAAAAGTTCAGGAGTTTCATCATGGGAAGGATCCATGTGGGTAGTATCATGCAGCTCCTTCAAAAGTGTGAACTCTTTGTCATAGTTTGGTTCCAATGTAGAGGAATCATGCTCTTCTTTAAAAATTGCATAACCTTCATCAAGAGGCAATTCAAATTCCTCTTCCACCACATCAAGTGTTTGGATCTCTTCAAGTTCATCGTCAAACACATCAAGAACATTCAAATTTTCACATTTCTCATGATCCACCATGTCATGAGAATCCTCCAAACAATCTACCATTTGACAATCTGAAACATAGGAGGAAAAACAAGTATCTTGCAACTTTTCAAGAAGTTGCTCATTTTGAATTGTGAGCTTATGAATATCCTCATTATTCTTCAAGTATGCATCATGTAACAATTCATTAAGCTCAAACAAATGTTTTCTATCAAAAAGCAAAGACATGAAATTACCTTTGATGTGGCACATTGCTCTTTGAATCTTCTCCATGTCTTCAAGGAAGGATATTTCCTCCAATGAAGTAGCTCTCCAAGAAGAATTTGACACCAATGCTTGAGTGTCATGGAGAATGCTGAGGGACTCTTGGATCTTCTTTTCATTCATCTTTAAGGACCCTTCAAGAAAATGAGGCTCTTGCAAATGAACCTCCTCATCTTCTTCATTTTTTCTTGGACCAACTTCATGAAGCTCAAGTGGTGATGGAGAAGTTGATCTTGGTTCTTCTTCAACTGCTGCAAGGTCTTCATTATCATGCTTAATGGAACTTGGGCTTGCAGCAACACTTTCAAAAGTGATCTCTATGTCACCAACATAGAGGTGTGAGCACCCATCAGTAGGTACTCCTTCATAGTTTAAGCATCCATCAGTAGATGCTCTTTGGTTCATGTCTAAGCTAGAAGGTGTCTCGAAATGATCTTCCATATTTTCAATAAACTCTTCTTCATGATCTTGTGATGTCTCTTCCTTTTGCTCCTTCAAGCAAGCTGATGCATTTTTCCCCTTGGTTTCCTTAAAATCAATAATTTTTTCCACAAGTTCGATAGAAAACAATTCGAATCCTTCCTTAAGTTGCTTGGTCATATCTTCAAATATTGTTTTCATAATTTTTATATGCTCCTCACCATCATATGAGGCTCCCTTTTCATCCCTAGTCATAGTTTCCTCAAAAAATTTGCTCTTCTTCTCCTACTTTTTTTTTCTTCAACAAAAGCACTTTCGGTTTCAATATCTAATGGTGGTACCTGAATTATTGTCCTCATGAATATTATACCACATCAGGTGCCAAGATCATGCTCTGATACCACTGTAATGTCCCTTGTTAGGAATTTTATTAAAATGGCAATTTTCCACTTTTTTTCCCTAGTTCGACCTTTGACTAGTTTGATCTCTAGGTCCCAAATTTGCCCCAAATGATTTCAAATCTTCTGAGAAGGTATATGAATGATATTAGAACATAAATATGTGTTTTAAGGATGCCTTTGGACCTTTAAAATACTTCTGCAAATACTCTTTCAATTCTGGCCAATGTAGGGAACTTTACTAGTAATTTGCCTTTGACTAGTATTGGTCTCTATGTCTCGAATTGACTCCAAATGACTTCAAATCTTCAAGGAAGGTGTATGAATGATATTAAGACTTGAATATGATGTTCAAGGATGATATATGGCCACCAAAATACCTCTGCAAACTCTCTTAATATTCTGGACCAAGTATGCAATTTTACTAGTAATTTGGGGTTCAAATCCCCCTGGGGTAAGTATTGAAAATGGCTTCCCAAATGCCTCCAAAGCCACTCAAATTTATGAACAAAGGTAGGTAATGTATTAAGGATGTTATTAAGGTCTCATGTGCACCATTAATTGATTATTATATCTGTTCCAACCCTCTCCCATTCAACTGCAAAAATCACCAATTCGACCCTTGGGGAAATGGCACTATTTCTTCTCCCAGTGCAATTAAACTAAGTAAAAATACTTCAAATGCTCAAGTACAGTACATGAAACTTGTAGAAGACATCCATGGAATTATATTGACCACAAATATATCAGAGGATCATCCATCCATTCGAAATCATCATCAATACATTGGCTCACAACAAGGTAGTGGGGAAATGGCATTGTTCTTCCATTAAAAATGAGATTTATACATTTCTACTTGGAATTTCGACCTGAAACTTTTTGTAGATGAAGAACAGAGTATTTACTTCATATTACAAAAGAAATGGGGCATTAAAAGCTTCCCCAAAGAGTACAATAGCTCACCAAAAACGCCCTCCCTCAAGGATCAAGAATATGCCATCAAAATCGGAAATGGTTGAAGGAGTGAGCTGCAATAGAAGAAACCATGAGCTGCCCTGTAGCTTACACTTGCAAATAAATACTCCATTAAAGCTCCAAATGAAAGGTCTGAATGGCCTTTCCAATTACCAACTTGGATGGGAATCTTTCACCCTCGAAATTGGCTAAGGCAAGAAACTAGTCATCCACTAGCTCTCCCTCTTCACAAATGCAATTGCAAATTCTACAAATGATCAAAAGCTGGTTTCATTCTTTTTTATTGACATTTATAAAGTTCTAATGGCCTCCATGGGTCGAATTCCTTCCAAGAGACTCATGCCAACTCAAGTTGGGAAGAGATTCCAAAGAACGCCACTTGTACAACAATTCCTAGTCTCCCACTTCCACCAAATCACATGTGGAAGCATCTTAGCTTCCCTAACACCCTTGAGCGCCCTCTTGGAGTCTATTTTTAGCCCTGACATGGCATATATGTCATATGTCAGCCTTCAGGTCTGATTTGTGTCATAGGTGTCATAGCATCTTCATCATTGTTGTCATAGAGCTAGGGAATCTAGCCCAAGTGTCTCACTAGCTCCAAATTGTCTCTTCCTCTTCCATGGGAGTTACTCTTCCTCTATATTTCGACCTTGGATGAGTTATGCCATGAATAATATCTTTTGGACTTCCCCAAGTATGTTACCATTCACCTTGAATTCGAATTGGTGAGAGAATGATGCCAAATGTAGTGGGGAAATCTAGCCATATGTGGGTCCCACTTCCTCCATGTGTCTTCATGATGAAATGCCACTTTGATTTTCACTTGTATATATTTATTTATCTCCTTTATTAAATATTTATTCCATTCTAATGTTCAAACATCATTTATTATCCCCATTATTCCAAATCCCAAAGCTTCCACCCCAAACCTAGGAAACTAGTAATTTTCCTCCTTGGCAATTATTTGACCCTTAACATCAACTTTGCAAACTCTAATGAATATGGCTAATGTGATTAGGCCATTGTGACCCAATTCCAAATTTGGGACATGACAAATCCTCCCTTCCCAATATTGCTTGTCCTCAAGCAATTTCAAACATGGGTGTTGAAGAACCTGCTTTCTGTATAATTCTTTGAAGTTGCCATTGAATTGCCAAACCTTGAGTCTTTGAGTTTCCATGAATATTTTAGAGAGGAACCAACATGCTTGCTGCTGCACTACTCTGATAAAAATCACTTTATTAAGTAGGGAAATCCATCTCCCATACTGCTTGTTTCGCCAAAAAATTTGAAACCAATGAGATAAAAATTATTCCAGGGTCCCATTGCTTGTATTGCACCCCAACAATTAAGAGTGCTCTCCAACCTACACCATTAGATAAGAGGATTCCTGGATCCCATTTTCTTGTATGCATTCTTCCAAACATCATGAGTACCAAATATATATCATCAAAGTACATAACTACATAATGAAAATTAATATCAAGGAGGTGCTTCATCAAAGAATCTTGAATCTTTTGCTTGTTGAATTTGTATGATATTCGCTATTTCCAATGTTTCTCAATATTCATGCTTCTAAGATGCATGTTGGGTATTTGAATACATATAATAGTTATTCTTCAATGTGTGCTTCCACATATTTTGGACCAAAGGTAAGTGGTGTATGCAAATGATTCTCCTTCTTCGTATATTGCTTAGTACGCCTCCCGTAATGATTGTTTTGTTGGTCCACTACTCGTACACCCGACATTGTAACTGGCGAACAATGTTCAACACTTTCCACCTCTTCCGAAGTTGTATACACTGCAATATCCCCGTGTGTTGTTCAACTTCAAGTTTCAACCATCCCCCAACCCATCCAAAGACACAAATGTTTTTGAATAAAAATGAATAAATGAGATCTGCCGAAAACATTATTTATGAATTGAAAATTCAAATAATTTCAAATTTTAAACATGGTAATCGATGGCATGTCATGGGTGTAATGGGTAGGCGTTGTTTATACATTTGACAGGCTAGGCATTTACGTACAAAGTACAATTTTACGAAGAGACGCTCATTAAATCAGCAAGGACGCCATAGGAGGGCCCAGCGAAGGACGACTAATAGCCTGCGCACATGTATAACAAAGGCATGGCAACATCAATGGGTTGGTGATCTTATTAGTAGAGTGAAGGAGGTCAATGATCTTAGTACAAGAGGGAGAGAGGATGGTGGTCTTAGTTCAAGTGGTGGTCACTGTTCTTAGTTCAAGTCTCTCCAGTGGTATAAGAGGGAGATACAAGACGGAGAGAGGATGGTGGTCTTAGTTCAAGTCTCTCCAATGGTGATCTAAGTTGAACCTTGGTTTTCCCCACTAAGGTTCAAGTCTCTCCAATGGCATATTTGTGTTTATGTGTGTGTATGTGCTTGTCAATAAAATGCGATGCCACATGTAAGTCTTCAACAAATTTATTTCCTACTCATAATATCTTAGCCCAAGGGTGATTTTCGCAACATTTATGTCCATTGAAAGATCCAAAATAAAGTAATTGTCTATTCTTGTGTTGATGAAAAATGTTTAATCCAAAAAATGTAGGTCTAAATATATAAACACAACCTTTTAAACATATTGAGTTTTTAATATATCATGAAACTAAAAAATAAACACATACATTGATTTTAATATAGATAACATGTACATAACGATGTTGTCATTGACAATACATTAGAAACTAACATATCCTTAAAATGCTTTGAACTCAAAGAATAATGAAGAAGTAGAGAGAAATAACAAAAATACTTGAAAGCATATTATTACAACCATTGTCCTAATATTAAGTTTCATGGTTTATATATATTTTACCTAGTGTGACATTGATGCATTGGAAGTAGAATCTCATTTAAACAATGTGGTCTCTTAAGCATATTATTACAACCATGATCCTAATATTAAGCTTCATGATTTATTTATATTTTACCTAGTATGACATTGATGAATTCGAAGGAGAATCTCATTAAACTAGGGGTCAATTATTGCATTGTCTTGTAAATCCTCTTTTACATGGAGATTCATCATTTTGTACACAAAGATAATATTAATTAAGGAGAAGAAAATATTCATAAAAGAGAAGCTAGGAGATGTTTTAAATCTCTTGTAAACCTTCTTCACATGTAATTTTTAAATCTCTTGTAAACCTTCTTCACGTGTAATTTTTAAATCTCTTGTAAACCTTCTTTACATGTAATTTTTAAATCTAATGATTATATGGAGGATATGATTCAATTTTTGTAGTTACATTTTCTTTGTCTTTCTCATATTTCGGTTTTTCTGCTTTGTGTATTGATGATAATTATAAACATTGGTGCTATACTGATTTTATTGAAATAAATTGTATATTATTTATGTAATTTTAATGTATGTTATTTGTGAGTATGTTTGATGTTATTGTCTTTTTTGGATGGTTTAGTTGGACCTTATTTTATTTTGACGAAGAATTGAACAGTTTTTAGCTTTTGTACTAGAAGTATCGAAGATATACTTTTTGATTTATAATAATAGCAAAAATACAATTTTTTTATGCTTAAAAAATATAATATACATATACACATGATAATTGTAATTTTTATTTAATTTAAAAATAAAATTATTGATTTTTTTATTTAAAAAATATCCAAAATAAAATTTATATTGCTAAATTTTAACACTACACATTCAAGTAGTGTACCATTGCACCATGAAAAACAATTGCTAATTCACGTCTCTTAAAATTAAAATCCATTTCTAAAGCCTTAAACCATGTCACAGGGATTTGATATGGAACATTTTCCATAGGGAAGGATTACATTTTTCATACAAGTAGGTTTTGTCACATAAACTATGGTTTTATAGAAAACCTAAGTAGTTTTTAATCTTGATCCATGTTTTTGAAATCAAAAGTATTCATGTAGAATGAATCCTTTTACAAGTAGAAGAATTACATATAGTTTTCTGTAGAATTAAAACATAGTGGTAAGGTTTAACTCTTGGAATTTGTCTTTGATATATGTTATTTGGATTTGGAAGTATTAACGTGGAACAAAATTCTTAATCGTGGATTTTATTTTATTGTAGTAATTAGTAAGACTTGTATTTATTAAGGGTATCCCATAGATAATGACTACAAGGAAAATAGTCCTATAATAACGAACATGAGGTAAAGAGGGTCCACAAAGCATGACAATAAAACGAACATGAGGTAAAGAGGGTCCACAAAGCATGACAATAAAGTTTTGTTGATCTTAGTACAAATTGAGGGAAGATGGTAATCTTAGTATTAAGTCTATTATAGTGAAAGTGTATGGTCATCTTAGTACTAGAGTGAGAGCACAAAACTAAGAGGATTATTATGGACATCATATAGATAACAACAGTAAGCTGAAAAGGGTCCACCATAAGAATCACAAGGAAAAATTAGGCTTGATAAGGCATGGAAACATCAATGGGTTGGTGATCTTAGCAATAGAGTGAAGGAGGTCAATGATCTTAGTACTAGAGGTACAAGAGGGAGAGAGGATGGTGGTCTTAGTAACAAAGTGAAGGCTCAAAAGGGAGGATTATTATGGACATCACATAAATAATAACAATAAGGAAAAGTAAACCCACCATATAAACCACAAGCCAAAAAGGGACCATAAGGCATGACACCATAAGTGAAGATGATCTTAGTATTTGAATATTGAAAGGTGTGATACGTGAAATGCATGATAAACATAACTGAAACTGTCAACAACATTAGTGTAAGAGAGAGGATGAGCTAGGATCAAGTTGTCAACAATGTTAGTATGAGAGTAGAAATGATATAGGATGGTGATCTAGTACAAGAGTAAGGGATGACAAAAGAGGATTATTTTGGACATCACATAAATTACAAACACAAGGAAAAAAAGACTCACAAGGAATGGCACAATAAGTGATAATGATATTAGTTCCAAAGTGAAAAACGTGATATGTGGAATACATGATACATGACACTTAAATTGTTGATAATGTTAGTATGAGAGGGACAATTACATGGGATCAAATTATCGATGACATGAGTATAACATGAATGCTGATCTAGTATTGTTAAATTGTCAATGATGCTAGTATGAGAGGGATGGTGATCTTAGTATTTTCTTAGGGGTGGGTGCACGAAGTTGGGTGCACCTTTTTGTGCCACCAAATGTCATGATTCTAAAATATGATGCTCTGTTGTTTCTGCTATAACTTTTGACTTCCTTCACCGTTTCTCAAACAAATTATATGGTGCACTAGAATAAAGAGAGATCTATACAGTCATATAAAAAATTAAAAAAATTCATGAATTTATTCATAAATTCATAAATTTAAATGTACAAAATTTTATTCAAAAACAATATCAATTAGTTCATATGGTGCTGCACTCACATAGACATATATGTTACATTGTGCTAAACATTTAAAAAGGAAATTTTAGAAAGAACAACTTTTTTTCTAAAAATAAAATTTATATATTATGAAAGCTTATTTGATTTCCTATATTTTGTCTTTTTACATTGTCTTAAAATTCGTTATGCAAGTATCTCTAATTGCCTCTTGAAGTCAAAGGTTCTTGTTTTTTTCAGTTTTGTGGCAACTAAAGTGTCTTTAAAGGAGCTCATACTTGTGCATCAGCATTTAGTACAAAGTGAGGAAAGGTGCATAAGGTATGGCACATGAGGCTAGAATCGCCAACATTGTTATACAAAAGTATTATCCTAGTACCAAAGTGATCTAAGATGGTGATATTAGTACTAAAGGGTGGAGGGGAAATGCTATCACATCAACCAAGGGTGAGGGATGATGGTGATCTTAGTACTAGAGAACCACTAGCTATGGTAGTACCAAAATAAGGGAGGATAGTATGACTTGCATGAAAAATCTAGTTTTTCAATTAACTAAGTTTTTGATGCATACAAATCCTTATTATTCACCTTAAAGACAACCAACACACATATAATTAGAAGTAGTAGAGTACTATTAATGGAAAAAACATCACATATAATATGCAAAACCAATTTAGGTGTTAATCATGGAACTGAAATTAAATTACAATTGCAATTGGGGAAGTGCTAATCATGAAGTTGAAATTAAATATCAACTAGTAATCATGGAATTGAAATGTTAAATTTAAAAATTCATTCACAAAGTATGCAAGCAATTTTCTTATCTTCTTTGCACAAGGAAAAAATTAAGGCAATGTGTTTACAGCATTTTGCTTCATATCAAACAAATCACTAGTTGAGCTGCACCCCTACAAGCAACTACATTGTAAAACTTGAAAAATAATTATCATTAATTATTCCAATATTTAAAAAAAGAAAATTGTTTACTATTTAAAGATAATTACAAAAACTATTTTAATACATTTTCCTTAATCTCATAAATATATACAATCAAATTTTATATCTCTTCACACTTCTTTAGACAAAGTTGGATTTAAATCCTACTTATAAAAATATACTTACCATTAACATTACACTTATCACATTAATAAATTTAAATCACATATATAAAAATATACTTTACTAAATTTAAATCACATATATAAAAATTTACATATATGTGTTTTTCTACCCATTCAAAAAGAAACAAAAAACTCCTGGTTATGGTTGTCACCCGCGCAGGAGAAAAAACCATGGAGGAATCACTTGCAGCCATCCAAACCAAACTCTAGGATCTCGACGAAAAATTTCTCTACCTCCATCTTGAGCATTCAACCATGAACAACAAACGACAGTCCAAGTCTTCATCAGACAATGGGTTCTCTTCTTCTAGCAATTTTCGTGGTTCGAAGCTTGATTTTCCCCAATTCAATGGTACTGATCCGACTGGTTGTATCTATCGCACAGAATAGTATTTCAGTCTGCATAATACTTTTGATGTCACCAAAGTTCCACTTGCATACTTTCATTTGGAACAGGAAACTCTTCAATGGTACCGTTGGTACATCTAGGCTCATGAAGAGCCAAAATGGCTAGATCAACGGTACATCTAGGCTCATGAAGAGCCAAAATGGCTAGATTTTTTCCATCTCCTTTTGCAACGACTTGGTCCTAGTGCTTTTGATGACTTCACAGGAGCCCTCACTAAACTTCGCCAAATTGGAACTGTGAGAGAGTATCAGACAGAATTTGAGAGAAACTATCCAATCACACAGAAGGATTGTCTGATGAATTCTACATGAGTTGTTTTATCAGTGGTCTTAAGGATGAAATTCGCTCAGAGATTAAAATATTTTGTCCCAACACAATGATGGAAGCCCTGGGGTTGGCTAAGTTGGCAGAAGACAAGATTGCATCCCAACAGCACTCCAAACCCACTTTTGTTCCCTTCCGAAATATGGGTTCTCAACGACCTCCCATTCCGCCAGCTCCTCGACCAACTCCTATCAAGCATTTTTCTGAAATAGAGATGCAGGCAGGTAGAGAAAAAGGGATTTGTTATAATTATGATGAGAAATTCACTCGGGGACATAGATGTGTTCAACAAAAACTCTATCTCTTGGATGTGGATTCTCCACCTGCCTCTGAAATTGGTGAAGAATCTTTAGATACAATGGATGATCAGGTCTACATTCAGGAGCTTCCTATTGACCCTCCGTCTCAGGAAGACCACCTAGAGATATCTCTCCATGCTTTAGCCGGAATCACCACCCCCCAAACAATGCGGGTCAGGGGTTACTTCAAGAAGCTCCCTCTTACCATACTCATTGATTCTGGTAGCACTCATATCTTCATTGACCCTCGGATCGCCAAACAGGCTGATTGTTTTATCCATCCTTGCTCCAACTTTGAAGTAATGGTTGCCAATGGGGGCACCTTACCTTGCAAGGGGAAGTGTCACAATGTGCGTATCTCTATGGAATATTATAACTTGTGTTCTGACATGTTTTCCTTGGCCTTAGGAGGATGTGATGTGGTTTTGGATGTTCAATGGTTACATACACTTGGACCCATCTTATGGGATTTTGCTGAACTTTGGATGCAATTTTCAGTCAATGGGAAAAACCACAAATTTACAGACTGACAACCAGGGTCTCTCCGCATCATCAATTCACATCGCCTAGAAAAACTCCTTAAGAAGAATTCACATGGTGTCAACGTTTAGCTCCATTCCATTCAGATGCACCCATCAACAGTCTCCACTACTCCCTTGGATCTCCAACCAATTTTGGATAGATATGTTGGTGCCTTTGATGAACTAGTGGGATTGCCGCTTTCACGAGACCTTTCCGATAAAAATTTATCCACCTCTACATCTGTGAAGGAATGATGTCTATTTTGAATGCAGTATAGACGTGGCATCCATACCATTAGGAAATTCTTTCTACATCAAGACTACTCACGAGAGTCTGAAATATTTCCTGGAACAACGGGTCTCTTCACCCGCACAACTGAAATGGATTCTCCAACTCCTAGGTTATGCCACTGAGATCACTTACATGAAGGGTCAAGACAATTTGGTGGAAGATGCTCCTTCTCGCAAAATTGATGCCCCAGTTTCTCTTTCAGCTATTTCTCTTCTTGTTCCAAATTGGTTGCAATCTATTCAACAGGGCTATGTCTTCTCTGAACTCCATGCATCTCCATTGGTCAGGCACTCTAGTTTCCTCCAAACGTATGAGCAGGCACAACATACCTTCTTTTGGTAGGGAATGAAAAGGACAATTCAACAGATGGTGGTTGAATATGATACCTTCCAGCGCCTTATGGGATTGCTTGAACCCGTACCCATCCTTCCACGGATCTGGACAGATATGTCTCTGGAATTCATTGAAGAGCTCCCTAAATCTAGAGGGTAGGCTAACATTACCAAAAAATGTTTGGAAACTTATCTCTGTTGCTTCACCTCCGAACAACAACCTCCGTGGCTGAAGTGGCTCCCTCTCGCTGAATGGTGGTACCCTACTGCATCTAAAATTACTCCATATGAAGTAATATATGGTTAGGCACCGCCATTTCTTCTTCCATACACCCTCAATAGTGAACCAATTCAGGAAATTTACATGGTTCTTCGAAACTGTGATCATATTCTTCGCATTTTGTAGGACACTCTTCACATGGACAAAATTCAAATGAAACAACAAGCCGATCAGTACCGTTCCGAGCGCACTTTTCAAGCAGTTGATATGGTTTTTCTTTTTCTATAGCCTTCCAGGAAATCCTCCCTGACACTCAAAGAGCGTTCTCTTATCTCTCGCTCTATCATAGAGGTATTCATTCAGTGGCACGACATGCAACCAGAGGCTACTACATGGGCACCACTCCTTCAGATGCAACAACAATTTCCACATCTAAATCTTTGAGGACAAAGCTTTTTCTAAGGGATAGGGGATGTTAAGAACCCATGTCTTTACTTTGTTAGTATATTGTTGTTGGACGCATATTCTTTGTAAGACGTCCCGTAGTATTTTTTGATACATAGTTTGCGCTATAGTTGTTGGGCGCATATGCTTTGTCAGTCACCCGTAGTATTTGTTGACCCATAGTTTGTATTGGCCCATGGTTTTAACTCATAGTATTGGCTCCTAGACTTAGTATATAAGTGTGCGTTGAGGCCAATGAAGGCACTATGAAGTTATTTGTATTGAGCTTGCTCAAGGAGGTTTCCCCCTCGAAGTGGCCTGTGATCAATAAAAGTTATTCTGAGTTCTATTATTTATGTTATCTTGTGTATTTTCATTAATTAATTGTTGCGGGTTCTTCACATAGTTACTTGAATAGTTAAAAACGATGAATGTCATGTGTGTCAACATTTAGCTAATGGTTAAATTAATGATAGTTATTGTCTTATATTATAATTGGAAACATTGAACTTAGAGAACCTTCCGAGGGGTCAATTGAAGACGATCTCGTCAAATGAAATATGTAGACGATAATCACGACGAACTAAACGCAGTGATGCTAATCATATGAAATGATGAAGTCTAAATGGAAATACAAGTAATTCCCGTGATACGACTTGATATGAATACCACAACCCACACATGACGAGATAGGGAAAGTATGCCAAAGGATTCACATGACAACGGGAATACATAAATGGGGTAAGGACATGATGAGTTCCTTGACCTGGACATTACAACATGTTATTTTTTCATCATTTAATTCAATAGATCTAGGATCTTAACTGAAATAACAGCATGTACAACATATCAAGCATAAGAGACAAGAGACAAGAGACAAAACATTTCACTGGGGAAAAATAAGAAGGTGAAAAACCCTGCAACTTCCTTAGAGATAGAATAAGCATCAATACAAGGATCACAATGATCAAACCCAAGAGATAGATATCTTCAACAGCATGCTCCTCCTCCACTTGTGCACACTCCTCCTCTCTCTCACTAATGCGAAGTGAGTGAATAATAGAATGTGTAAAATGAGAGAGACACACTCTCTATTTATACTCTTTCTTTCACTTGACCTTTACTCAACTAGGTCAGCCCCAACTTAATCACTTAAAATAATACTTACTGGGCCGACCCCACTAGGGTGGTCTAATAACCCTTTAACCCACATGACTCATACGGGGACGACCCCATCAAGGTGGTCTAATAACCCATCAAGTATAAGTTACAACACTTACAATATAACTTGCGACACTTGCAAGTACAACTGATGACACTTCCAATCAGAGGAATAATACATCTCCGTTGGGGATACAATAAAGTACAAATGTAATACATACAATACAAAAGTGAATATCTTCTGAAGTTATAAATACATCAACACTCCCTCTTAATAGGAAGGTATTCTCTTGACACAAGTCATCAATACATATAGGCACAAGTCTTCAATTCCGGAGCTAGATCATCATCACTGGATCAGGGAGCATCATCATCATCACTGCTGCTGTACTCGACATCTCTATCAGTGGGGTATCTCATAATTCTTCTCATCATAGGAATTTCTACAGAGCCAATCCTTTTTCATGTTGGATGTAGGCCTAGCCTCCTGTAGGTCTTCATCATTTCTGTGAGTTGGCCATCCTGTGGATCCCAAGACTTATTATGTGCATCAAAAAAACCTCGAAAGAGCATCCCAGGCCTTTTACGAGCACACAGCTCCACCTCTTGGATCTCCCAGGATATTTTACATGTGACCTTTACAAAACCTTAAAAGAGTGTCTTGCTCAACAAGAACTCTAAAGAGAATCCGAGGACTTTTAGGTGCCTAGCACAACCTGTCCGGACATCCAGTACTGATTACATGTAATCTCCACAAAACCTTAAAAGGGTTTCTTTCCTAGCAAGAACCTTAAAGAGCATCTGAGGCCTTTTACGTGACTAGCACAACTTGTCCAGATCTCTAGGATGTATTACATGTGGTCTCAACAAAACCTTAAAAGGGTGTCTTGCCCAGCAAGAACCCTAAAGAGCATTTGAGGCCTTTTACGTGACTAGCACAACTTGTCCGGATCTCCAAGACGTATTACATGGGGTCTAGAAAAACCTTAAAAGGGTGCCTTTCCCAGCAAGAACCCTAAAGAGCATCTGAGGCCTTTTATGTGATTAGCACAACCTGTCCGGATCTCCAGGACGTATTACATGCTACCCTTGCACAACCTGTCCACAGCCATAGAGTATCAACCTGATATTCACCATACATCATCCTGATGTACATGAACATCTTGATCATCATCATAGAATCGTCCTAATGCATATAATCCAAAGCATCGTCCTGATACTCATCACACATGATCATCCTGATCATCATCACTACATCGTCCTGATGCATGTCATCCAGAGTATCGTCCTCATACTCAACACACATAATCATCTTGATCATCGTCACTGCATCGTCCTGATGCATGTCATCATACATGATCCAACTGATCATGCAAAACATCCAACTGATGCATATCCAGAGCACTAACTGAAGCATCGTCTTGATGCTCATCACACAGTGCTTACATCCACAGCCATGGGAAGGATCCTCCTATCACCATGCTTGGAATGCCTCCTGCAAATGTTTCCCATCACTTCTTCCTCGAAGTATATTCAATATAAAGAACACCAAGCCTCTCTTTGAAGTACTCAAACTTCACTCTGGCTAGTGGTTTCGTCAACACATCTGCAACCTGCTCATCCATCGCAACATACAAGAGCTTCACTGCTTCTCTCTGCACCATATCCCTGATATAGTGATATTTGATCTCAATATGCTTCGACCTGTCATGGAACACCGGGTTCTCTGACAACTTCACACAACTCTGGTTGTCACAATAGATACAGGTAGCATCCAACGGGAGATCAAATAACTCAAACGGTAGCTTCCTAAGCCATACTTCCTCACAACTAGTTGAACAAGCTGCGACATACTCTGCTTTGGTTGTACTAAGTGCTATGCAGAACTGCTTATTGCTAAACCAAGAGAGCACACATGATCCCATACTGAAGAAGCACCTAGAAGTGTTCTTCCTATCTGCAGCACTGCCTGCCCAATCTGAATCAACATAACCCTCCAGGTTAAACTTTTGATTTGCATCATACTTGAGCCCATAGTCAACTATACCCTTCAGGTACCTCAGAATATGCATTGCAGCAATCAGGTGAATATGTCTCAGATCCATTAGGAACTGGCTCAAGGTGTTCACAGCAAAGAAAATATCTAGTCTCGTATTCGTCAGGTACATCAAGGACCCAATCATCTGACGATACATCGTGGCATCAACCAGATCAGATGAAGCATCACACAATAGCTTCATGTTTGATGCCATAGGTGTGGTCATGGCCTTGCAGTCCATCATCCCAAACCGCTTCAGGATATCTACTGCATACTTCCCTTGTCCAAGGAAGATTCCATCTGCACTCTACCACACCTCCATACCTAGAAAGTAATGCATCATACCCAAGTCCTTCACCTTGAACTCGGCAGCAAGCTTCCTCTTCATGTCGACAATCAATCTATCCTCACCTGTAACAAATAGGTCATCCATATACAATAGTAGTATCACTGGATTTCCTTACTAAACCTTGTAGTAAAGGTTAGAATCTGCCTTACTCTTGGTAAATCCCAAACAAGATAGAAAGTTGTCTATCCTCCCATACCAAGTCCTAGGAGCTTGCTTCAAGCCATACAAGGCTTTCTTCAACCTGCACACATATGATTCCCTATCATGTGTCTCAAAACCGAGTGGCTGCTCCACATACACTTCCTCTTCGACTACGCCATTCAAGAGAGTTGTCTTCACAACCATCTGGTGTATCTTCCACTTAATTACTGCAGCCAAAGCAAGTACTGATATAATGGAAGTGTATCTGGCTACAAGTGCAAAAGTCTCTTCATAATCTATCCCTCTTTCTAGGAGAAGCCATGAGCCACAAACCTCACTTTGTATTTCTCCATGCTACCATTTGCAGCATGTTTGATCTTATAGATTCATTTGGAAGTCACAACAGACTTCCCTTCAAGTCTTGGGACCACATCGCAAACATCGTTCTTCATGATCAACTGGTATTCCTCGATCATGGTATTCTTTCATTATTGCATCCTGAATCTTGGGAACTCCAAATTCTTCAATATCTTCAATAGATAGTTTTATTTTGTTAAGATTTAATATGTTAAGACAGAAAATAGCAGCATTACATTCCATTTCACAATAGTAGCATATATAGGATCACTGAAGAAACAACAAGCATAGCATAAACACAAGAGACACAGATTTATCCTGGGAAACCCTCATGGGGTAGAAAACCCAGTAAAGCTTCCTCAATATAGATGACCAGCAATATACAAAGATGAAACCCTGATACATGATCTCCTCCTCCACAATAGTAGACCTCTCCTCCACAAATGCGTTATCCTCAAGTGAGTGAGTATGTCAAATGAGAAACACACCTCCTCTATTTATACACTACTTTGACATATCTTTTACACAAGTACACGTAGGCTCGTATTTAACCAATGGGTTAAATACCCCACTACAACCGATTGGGCCGACCCCTCTAGGGTGGTCTAATAACCCTTTGACCCACATAACACATACAAGGGCCGACCCCCACTGGAGAAGTCTAATAACCCGAGTTACCACATTCCGACGGAGGAATAAACATCTCCGGATATACAATAAGATCTTCACGGAGGAATGAAACATCTCCAGAATAATAAAGTACAAATATAATATTCTTTGAAGTTACAATATCTCAACACTCCCCCTTAACGAGAAGGATATTATAACAGCATCTGCACGAGCAAGGAGTCATCAACATCATACATGATACATCTATAAATCATTGGAAGCTTTCTCAACATCATCAGTAACTCAAGCAGTTACTGGAACATCTTCAATACTGGAACATCAACATCTGGATCCTCATGATCATTAGCATCATCATCTCACGATCATCAGCATCGTCATCACACGATCATCAGTATTGTCATCAACATCACGATCATCAGCATCGTCATCACACGAACATCAACATCGTCATCACACGATCATCAGCATCGTCATCACATGATCATCAGCATCGTCATCACACGATCATCAGCATCGTCATCACACGATCATCAGCATCGTCATCACATGATCATCGGCATCGTCATCTAGATCATCACGATCAACAACATCATCATCTAGATCATCACGATCAACAACATCATCAATACAAGTATAAATATCATTAATACAAGTATCCTCATCAATACAAGTATACATCATCAATACAAGTATCCTCATCAATACAAGTATCCTCATCAATGCAAGTATACACATCATCAATACAAGTATCCTCATCAATACAAGTATACATATTATCAATACAAGTATCCTCATCAATACAAGTATACACAATAGCAGCATACCCTGCAACACACAAGATCCAATTACGGGATGATCAATCCCTCTCACTTTAGGACATAGGTCCAAGGATGATACAATCCCGATCCGCTTATGGGATGATCAGTCCCTCTTGGTTTAAGACAACTCTCATGTCTATGGATGATGCAATCCAGATCAACTTACAGGATGATCAATCCTTATCACTTTAAGACACCTCACCATGTCTAGGGACGAGGCAATCCCAATCTATTTACAGGATGATTAGTCCTTATCACTTTAAGACATCTCACCATGTCTAGGGACGAGGCAATCCCAATCTATTTACAGGATGATTAGTCCACTCAATCTCATTTAGGACTATCCTTCCTTTCAGAATTACTGGATTTACTGTCCAAGGATGATTTAATCCACTCAATTCATTTAGGACTATCCTTCCTTTCGGAATTACTGGATTTACCGTCCAAGGATGATTTAATCCACTCAATTCATTTAGGACTATCCTTCCTTTCAGAATTACTGGATTTACTGTCCAAGGATGACTTAATCCTCAACCGTACATTTAGGACCACGTCTAAGGATGACTTAATCCTCAACTGTACATTTAGGACCACGTCCAAGGATGACTTAATCCTCCACCGTACATTTAGGATCACGTCCAAGGATGACTTAATCCTCAACTGTACATTTAGGACCACGTCCAAGGATGAATTAATCCTCCACCGTACATTTAGGACCACGTCCAAGGATGACTTAATCCTCAACCGTACATTTAGGACCACGTCCAAGGATGACTTAATCCTCAACCGTACATTTAGGACCATGTCCAAGGATGACTTAATCCTCCACCGTACATTTAGGACTACGTCCAAGGATGACTTAATCCTCAACCGTACATTCAGGACTACGTCCAAGGATGACTTAATCCTCAACCGTGCATTCAGGACTACGTCCAAGGATGACTTAATCCTCAACAGTACATTTAGGACTACGTCCAAGGATGACTTGATCCTCAACCGTCCACCAAGGACTTCATTCTCGAAGACATACGTCTACGGCTCTTCTTTTGGACTGAAGTCCAGGGATGATCCAATCCCCTCACATGTTCACCAAGAACTTCATTCTCGAAGACATATGTCTACAGCTCTTCTTTCAGACTGAAGTCCAGGGATGATCCAATCCCCTCACATGTTCACCAAGAACTTCATTCACGAAGACATACGTCTACGGCTCTTCTTTCGGACTGAAGTCCAGGGATGATCCAATCCCCTCACATGTTCACCAAGAACTTCATTCACAAAGACATACGTCTACAGCTCTTCTTTCGGACTGAAGTCCAGGGGTGATACAATCCCCTCACATGTTCACCAAGAACTTCATTCTCGAAGACATACGTCTACGGCTCTTCTTTCGGACTGAAGTCCAGGGATGATCCAATCCCCTCATGTCCACCAAGGACTTCATTTTCGAAGACATACATCTACGGCTCTCTTTAGAACAAGTGTTCAAGGATGATAAAATCCCTCTTCTTTCTCGGAGACACTTGTCTACGACTCACTTTAGAACTTGTGTTCAAGGATGATGCAATCCTCACATGTATTCTCATCAATTACTATCAATCCTGGGAACCCATACAGAACCTGATTCACACTTCTTCTTTAATTACACCATTAAGAAAATGGTCTTATCTAGCCACTTGGAGCAAACATCTCATCATGATTCTCTTCTTCTTTCTAAGAGAATCTTCTAGACACAAGCCTTCTATAGTGTGTTTGATTTGAAAATCTTTTTTGTTTAACATCCATCGCTTGTTTAGTGTTCATCATTCATCATGATCTTTCCTACAAATCAAAATTAAGTACACGATTAGTAATACTTCATAATCATCAAATCATATTGACATGATAACCTATTATGCATACAGATATCATTTACATAGTTATGCAACTATTTTGACCAATACTTTGGCACAACACTTTCCCATATCCTGTATGCATACAGTGGCTATCTAGATGCCTTCCATCTCTACCAGAACATACTATCGAGAGTGTGCACAGCTCTCAGCATGTCAGCAAAGAGGTTTCATTCTAGACAAGCAACAACGGAATGTTTTTCCAACTTACCAATCATATGCATATTAGTAGTATACTGTTCAATGCTCTATGAATGTTTACACTCAGCATGATATATTCTAGGAATACAAATATGCATACAAGCAATATCATTTACTATTTCAAATAACAACTCAAATACTTAGCTTTTATGTTTGTGTGGTTGCCTCCCGCTTGATCTTCTATATGCCTTTTGAACTTGTATTCATTCTGTACCACTGTGCATGCTCAAGTGTGCACTAGTGCCATCCTCATGATCTCAGACACAAACATACGTTCATTAGTATATTCTACAAACATTCTAATTCTAAATAATCTTGAATATGTATAGTCATGATCATTAGTATTCAGGGTTTCAAGGAAGTCTTCTTTTACTCATGCATATTCTTGTTTGATCATAGTACTCTTCTGGTTAATTAAATCATCAATACAAGAGACATAATATGCATAAACCCTTGATTACTAACTTTATGAATAAGCATAACCAATCATACCAAGTATACTTATATAAGGGATCCTAACACAAGGTAAGATTCTAACTTGACATAAGAAAACATATCTGAATTAGTTATGTACAACATACCTAAACAATCTCTTCAATGATTTAGAGATCCTGAGCTAGAACCTACATGTCTCATAGGTTAAGCATAATATAACAAAGTCATACATACCTCCTAAGTAGAACAAATATTATGGATGAGTCTTTGTCTTCATGTTGTCATGGTCATGGAACTTGATTTGTCTTTTGTGATGTACCTGTATCTTGTTAGCAGACAACATCAACCTCACACAACACCATAATGCATTAGTACAATCATATAGCCCTAATCAATGAATGTCTTCGATCATTCACATGCATTCATACTGTTACTAGGGTGATAAGACAATTCTAACAATAATCAAGATTGTACTAATAAATAATATGAAGACAACCACATTATGAACTTAATCAAGAATCATATTTCAAGACATACCTGAACCTCCTTAAGTCATACCTGTCGAGACTTCTTGTAGTCTTCTTATGTAAGGCCTTAGCCTCAACTCCCCCTAAAACTTGATTTGAAGCTTGATTAGGGCTTGCTAGAGAAACCCTAAAAATTCAATCTTTGACTTTCATGCTTCTGAATGGATGGAAGGATGTGTCTTACTGAGCTGATCAAACTAGCATACTTCACTTTTGAAATCTCCAAAATTTGACCCCTCAAAATTGCCTTCGAAACTTCTGGATCTTCTGGACAGGAACCCAAACCAGGGTTTGATGAAGCCCACCCTTCTATCCAATCAAAAGGTTTGATCCAAGGCTCTAAACTCTTATTTTTCTGAGGAGCTTCCAGCCGTGGTTACAGACTTAAAAAATTCCAACTTTTGCTGAAGCCCTAATTTTCCATCTTTCTGATCAAAATCCCGAACTAGGGTTTGATCAAGCCTGGTCTTCTACCCAACAAAAAAATTCGATCTTGGTCTCTAAATTTCGATTTTTCTTGAGTAGCATTCAGCCGTGGACTCCGATTCCAAAAATTCTAACTTTCTCCGAAACCCTAAATTCCGGAAGCCATGAATAAAGGTGCTCCAAAAATAATTATGTTTTGACAGAAATATGCACCTAATTGTTTCTGCTATAACTCTAAAATTTTTGCTCCACAGGGTCTGAAAACTTTTTCTACAGTAGCCTGACCTGTCATCTTTCCATCCTGACAGGTCTGACCTCAATTGGATTTTCTAAGAGAGAGTTATACCAAGTGTCGCAACGTGACCTGTTTATGGGATAAAACAGGAGAGCGAACTTGTACGGCATGCCACGTGTCACTGTTTGAACTTCAGCCTCTGAAAACTTTTCCTAAGATATCTTGACCTGCTATCTTTCTATCCTGACAGTTCTGACCTCCATTGGACTCTCTGAGAGAGAGTTATGCCAAGTGTCGCAACGTGACCTGTTTATGGGATAAAACAGGAGAGCGAACTTGTACGGCGTTCCACGTGTCACTGGTTCACCTTCGGCCTCCAAAAATGTTTCCTGAGATAGTACAGTCTGTGTACTACCTGTCACTTTTTACGAAATTTCATTTGGAGCTTCCTAGCCCAAGTTATGACCTTTTTCCAAGGTTACATGATTTTGACTGAGATCTGGAAGAGGCAGAAACCCTATCGTGTACTGATCATAACTCATAAAGTACAACGAATCTGAGGGTTCCCTTTGGACACAAGGTACCTGGGGATGTTATCTTCGACCTGTAAACTTTTCAGACCCTAAAACTTTGCATAAATGGATTTATAGCGAAAGTTCCATGATGACTGATTTTTGCTATGTAAAACCCTAACCTTCAAATTGTCGTAAGTAAAGCAAGTGTCGTAAGTGCCATAGCTTGCCTTCCTTCAGGTTATCTCTGATACCATGTTAAGATTTAATATGCTAAGACAGAAAATAGCAGCATTACATTCCATTTCACAATAGTAGCATATATAGGATCACTGAAGAAACAACAAGCATAGCATAAACACAAGAGACACAGATTTATCCTGGGAAACCCTCATGGGGTAGAAAACCCAGTAAAGCTTCCTCAATATAGATGACCAGCAATATACAAAGATGAAACCCTGAGACATGATCTCCTCCTCCACAATAGTAGACCTCTCCTCCACAAATGCGCTATCCTCAAGTGAGTGAGTGTGTCAAATGAGGAACACACCTCCTCTATTTATACACTACTCTGACATATCTTTTACACAAGTACATGTAGGCTCGTATTTAACCAATGGATTAAATACCCCACTACAACTGACTGGGCCGACCCCTCTAGGGTGGTCTAATAACCCTTTGACCCACATAACACATACAGGGGCCGACCCCCACTGGGGAAGTCTAATAACCCAAGTTACCACATTCCGACGGAGGAATAAACATCTCCGGATATACAATAAGATCTTCACGGAGGAATGAAACATCTCCGGAATAATAAAGTACAAATATAATATTCTTTGAAGTTACAATATCTCAACATATTTGAATTTTGTTTGCTGGAACAAATGTTGTAGTCCTTTTGTAGGTGATTGTACATGATCTTTCCTACAAGTCAAATTCAATTGCATGATTAAAAACTTCTCATAGTTTTCATAACAAAATCTCACGCATAAAAACATATGTCATACAGTCATGCAATTATCTTTGCCAATGCTTCAATACAACATTTGTCCATATCCCATAACTTTCTAGATGCCTTCCATCTCTACCAGAACATTTGTTAAGAGTTTTCACAACTCCCAACATGTTAGCAAAGAGGTTTCATTCTAGATAAGTAGCAATGGAATTTTGTACAGTACCATAGGCCACTTACCCATTACTTTCATATTAGTAGTATCTTGTTTATTAATGCATAATACATATCTTAAATCTGGGAACATAAGTATGTACATGACTAGACAACATCATTTAAGTAATCATATCTATAAGAAATGACAATTCAAATACTTATCTTTGTTTGGTTGTAGGGTGGACTCCCTCTCAATATTTGCTTCCTTGCAGGAACAACCGGAGTGTACTCCCTCTTGATCTTTGCTTCCTGGATTACCTGTCCTTGAACTTATATCCATCCTGGACCACTATGCATGCTTAAGTGTGCGCTAGTGTCATCATTGTGTTATCCTCAATATCTCATACATAACCATACATATATTAGTATAATCTCAATACTATCAAAACATTATGATCCTAAATACTCTTAACATCTATGGTCATGATCAATTCACGCACATGTAATTTATCACAAGCATTAGTATTCAAGGTTTCAGGGGGGACTTCTATTACTCATGCATATTCTTATTGAACATAGGACTCTTCTGGTTAGTCATATCATCAATCAAAGTAAGAAACATAATATGCATAAACTGTTGATTACTTAAACTTCTAACATCAAGAATAATCATTATCATTCATAGAAACGTATAAGATCCTAACACAAGGTAGGATTCTAATTTGATATAGGAAAAACATACCTGGAATATCATGTTAGCTAGTTATGTCTAACATACCCAAACAATGTCTTCTTGTTCTCTTCAATGACTTGTGCTTAGTAACCTGCATAACTCATAAGTTAACCATTGTAGAACCAAAAATATACATACCTCATAAGTAGAGCTTCTATGTGATCCATGACTATGGATTAGTCTTTGTATTCATGTCACCATGGTCATATGTTCTTGATCTAGAACTTGATTTGTACCTTTCATGTTAGCGGACAACATCAACCTCATACAACACCATAGTGCATTAGTACAATCATAAGTGTTATAACCCTAATCAATGAATGTCTTCTATCATTCACATGCATTCATACTTTTACTAGGGTGATAAGACAAGTCTAAGATTAATCAAGATTGTACTAACCTTAATAATATGAAGACAAACATATCATAAACTTAATCATGAACAGATTTCAAAACATACCTATATATCCTCAAGTCATACTTGTCGAGATTGCTTGTAGCATTCTTATGTAAGGCCTCAGCCTCATCTCCCTCTGGAACTGGAACTTATTCACTTATGCAGGTGTCCAATTCATTCTCTTATAGGATTAACCCAATCCACTTTGATTTGTTGAAACTAGATCTGGAGTTGGATTAGGTTTTGTTAGAGAAACCCTAAAAATTCAAATTTTGAATTTCAAAATTTTGATTGGATGAAAAGATGCGCCTTGCTGAGCCGATCAAGCTAGTACACTTCAATTTTGAAAACTGCAAAATATGACCCCTCAAAATTGCCTTTGAAGCTTCCATATCTTCTAGACAGGATCCCGAACTAGGGTTTGATAAAGCCCAGTATTCTGCCCATCCAAAAGGTTCTATCTTGTGTTCTAAACTTCGATTTTTATGAGGAGTTTCCATCCGTGGTCAAAGATTTAAAAAATTCCAACTTTTGCAGAAGCCCTAATTTTCTAGCTTTCCCATAAAAATCCCAAACTACTGTTTGATCAAGCCCGGCCTTCTACCCAGCCAAAAAATTCGATCTTGGTCTCTAAATTTCTATTTTGATGAGTAGCATTCAGCTTTGGACTCCGATTCCAAAAATCACAACTTTCTTCAAAGCACTAAATTCCCGCAGCAGTCACAAGCCAAGAATGAAGGTGCTCAGAATCCAATTCTGTTTTGACAGAAATATGCACCTGATTGTTTCTTATGAATCTATGAAATTATGAATCCACAGGGTCTGAAACTTCAGCTTGTGGTATCTTAAACTGTCATCTTTCCAACCCCATAGGTCTGACCTCAATTGTATTCTCTGAGAGAGAGTTATGCCAAGTGTTGCAACGTGACCTATTTATGGAATAAAATAGGAGAGCGAACTTGTACGGCGTGCCACATGTCACTGGTTCAACTTCGGCCTCTGAAAAACTTACCTTAGAAACTAAAGTCCGTTCTCTTAGTGTCACTGTTTACAGAATTTCATTTGGATCTTCCTATCCCAAGTTGTGACCTTTTTTCCTAGGTCACCTGTTTATGATTGAGATCTAGAAGAGGTAGAAACCCTAGATTGTACAGATACTAAATCACAAAGTAAAACAAATCAGATGTTTTGCTTCAGACACAAGGTATATGGGGATGTTATCTACGACCTATAGAAGTTTCACAACCTGAAACGTCGCCAAACTGGATTTATAGCGAAAGTGTTATGATGCCTGTTTTTTGCTATAGCAAGCCATATCTTCCGATTTGTCGCAAGTGAAACAAGTGTCATAAATGCCATAGCATGCCTTCCTTCAGTCTAGCTCTGATACCATGTTATTTTTTCATCATTTAATTCAATAGATCTAGGATCTTAACTGAAAGAACAACATGTACAACATATCAAGCATAAGAGATGAGAGACAAGAGACATAAAACATTTCACCGGGGAAAACCAAGAAGGTGAAAAACCCCGCAACTTCCTCAGAGATAGAATAAGCATCAATACAAGGATCACAATGATCAAACCCAAGAGATAGATATCTTCAGCAGCATGCTCCTCCTCCACTTGTGTGCACTCCTCCTCTCTCTCACTAATGCGAAGTGAGTGAATAATAGAATGTGTAAAATGAGAGATACACACTCTCTATTTATACTCTTTCTTTCACTTGACCTTTACTCAACTAGGTCGGCCCCAACTTAACCACTTAACATAATACTAACTGGGTGGACCCCACTAGGGTGGTCTAGTAACCCTTTAACCCACATGACTCATATGGGGCCGACCCCATCAAGGGTGGTCTAATAACCCATCAAGTATAAGTTACGACACTTACAATATAACTTTCGACACTTGCAAGTACAACTGACGACACTTCCAATCGGAGGAATAATACATCTCCATTGGGGATACAATAAAGTACAAATGTAATACATACAATACACAAGTGAATATCTTCTGAAGTTACAAATACATCAACATAGTTATCGTCTTATATTATAGTGGGAAACATAGAACTTAGAGAACCTTCTGAGGGGTCAATTGAAGATGATCTCATCAGATGAAATATGTAGACGATAATCACGACGAACTAAATGCAGTGATGCTAATCATATGAAATGAGGAAGTATAAATGGAAATACAACTAATTCTGGTGATACGACTCGATGTGAATACCACAACCCACACATGACGAGATAGGGAAAGTATGCCAAAGGAGTCACATATTGACAACTGAATACATAAATGGGGTACAGACATGATGAGTTGCTTGACATGGACATTACAACACTAGTGAAACGACACGGTAGTTAGAAGTAAAACATTTAGGGCTTTGGAAGTAGTCTATTGGGGATTGAATTTTAGAATTTTGGGTGACCGCTTTTGATTTGTTAAATTATGATTGAAACTTATCATCAATATTCCACTGAATATGGTATGACATTACCTTCTCATCTTAGAGGAAGGTATAACCAATGGATTTGGATTCTTGTTCGGATTTGTTATGCAAAAGATGATTGGATAAATATGGTGTAGCTTTTGATGGAACACAACTTGTAAATAAATTGGATACCATGGATCTTCACTGATGAGTAGGAGATATAAGAAATCTAAGTTAAGACTAACAATTATGAAGGTATTATTGGATTTGCATTCCGCGAAATTAAGATTGAGTTCCCAAGGAGGTATTGGAACCATACTGATGAATAGAAAACTAATTATTAGAACCACCTGCACTTATCACCATGATTGTTTGAGAAAAATAGAAGAGAAAGACAATAACATGAAATTGGGAAACTAAAGAAAATCCTAGCATTGAAATTACAAGAACAAAAGTCAACTTCGGGACGAAGTTCTATTAAGAGGGGGTGTATGTAATGCCATCCTCCATACATTGACTAACCATAGACTTGAGGAGACTTGCCAAGTGACCCGACCGCATAAAATTTAGTAATTGGTCCCTTGAATATTGAAAATGCTTGAACGACTGAAGAATGCATGATGATTTGCATGACGACTAATGATAAATGAAAATGACACAATGGACAACAGTTATTGAAATTGACACTATACTTAATAAATGAATGCTCTGCTTAATGACTGAATGTTAGATATGCTCGACTGATTGAGATAGAATGACGAAATGTTATGCTCGACTGATCGAGATAGAATGACTGAATGATAGATATGCTCGACTAATTGAGATAGAATGACTGGATGTTAGATATGCTCGACTGATTGAGATAGAATGACTAAATGTTAGATATGCTCGACTGATTGAGATAGAATGACTGAATGTTAGATATGTTCGACTGATTGAGATAGGATGACTGAATGTTACATATGCTTGACTGATTGAGATAGAATGACTGAATCTTAGATATGCTCGACTGATTGAGATAGACTGACTAAATGTTAGATATGCTCGACTGATTGAGATAGGATGACTGAATGTTACATATGCTCGATTGATTGAGATAGAATGACTGAATGTTGGATATGCTCGGCTGATTTAGATAGAATGACTAAATGTTAGTCGACTGATTGAGATAGGATGACTGAATGTTACATATGCTCGATTGATTGAGATAGAACGATGAATGATAGATATGATGTACCGATTAGAAAATGGTGAATGAAATATATGCTCGATTGGCTGAGATATTTATGATGGATGATGAAATATTTCATAGTGCAGCACTACTAATGTGCACTTGAGTGTGAGTCTGTGTGTGTGCAGTGGCAGGTAAGACGATTTACCGACTGACCCACAATGGAATTATAGGGGTCGTAAGAACGAAAAGAACACATACGGGTACGGCGACAGACTATCGACCCTGAAATAGCAATCCATGCACGGGTAGGAAGTTGTTTTAGCTCACTTGGGGAAGCGTGTGTCATACGGGCAAGGCCATAATGACTTGGTCGCGTACGATGAGTTGAGGGGTGATAAGGAGGACCTTATCCCTCAGCATCCCTTAGTCTCCAAGAAAGCGTAGTTGGAAGTTCGCATTAAATATTCCCGATCACTACACAGTACCCCCCATAAGAATAAAGAAACAGAACAGTCGGAAGGGCCCACCGAAGAGGTACCTAGACAAGAACCAAAGGGAGAAATTAATCAAATGTATAAACGGAAATTTCACATAAGATTTAAGAAATACTTTATTCCAATTTGTTTTATTTTACTAATTTGAAAAGAGGAAAAAAATTGGAATTAAAGTAGAATATTAATAAAAGAAATTTATTTTATTTTTATTTTATTAATTGGGAAGGAGAGAAAATAGAAAACATCTTGTGGTCTATTAAAAGTTTTATTAAAAATATTTCTTGAATAAAATTAGTTGGCAAACCACTACACCTACCTTGCACCAATTTAGGAAATTAGGTGCACACTTAAGACAAAAAGAGACACTTGTAACTTGAGAATAAATATTAATAAAATATTAAATTAAATAAATTATGTGCATGTGAGGACACATGGCACATATAATTTTGTTATAAAAGAAGGCAGGAGGAGGAGAAACGGATATCTCTTGCTCCCTAGTGCTGGATGGGCACCATAATCGAGAATTGATCATGTGATTTTTGTGAGTTGGGCTTAGCTAGACTAGGGATTGGGATATCCCAGCGGGAATCTTGCTAGTCTGTTTTTACGACCCTAAAATGCTTGGGAGTTCGGGGTGAAGGAGAGTAACCCTGATATGGTAGGGTGGTCAACCAAGAGGTCTTCGATAAATTAGGGGATTGGATGTATGGATCGAAGCAGCAAGGGATGTCAACTACAACCAACTACAACCTTCAGAAATCAGGTATATGGCTCTATTTTATGTATAGTTTAGTTTTAGCATTTTATTTACGGTTTCACATTTGATTTTCAAGTTCAAAAACGTTTTCATGTGAGGTTAGTATTGTTTAGATAGTCTTTTTGGGGGACTCGAAATGGAGGTCCCTACATAAGCACATATATAGAATCACATATATAGAAGCACATATATGGAAGCACATATGTGCACCTTTAGTATATGCGCATATACAAAAGCACTTCCACCACATGAAGATATAAGTCAGCTCACCAAGGAAGATAAGCAAATGTAGATATAAATCACCTGACCAGGGAAGATAATAATCAAAATAAGAAAGAATGAGAGGGATGCAAGACACAATAAAGTAATTAGGACAAGAAAAGAAGATGGATGGTGAACAAATTCACTTAGTGGCACCTCCATCATACCTTGTGGGTTCTTATGGGCAGGAAAATATGCCACTAAAGGAGGAATATATAGTGAAAAAAAATTCAATTCATGCAAAGGAGCTCTCAATTATCGTCGAGGCATCTAATTTTGGTAGCAAGAAGGAAGCCCCAAATGGGCATGTTCCATTTTAATTGTTGAATATTACTTTGGTTTGTAGGATTTGTTTTGTCTGGGATTGTTTGTATGACAATACTCAACAAATAACTACAAATTCATATTTTCAACAAGTACATGATTGAGAAAAAGTTCACTTTTTTGAAAGAAAAATGAAACTAGAAATTGCAATTTCAACAATTGGAGAATTATAGAAATTGCAATTTTTCATGAGAAATTGCAATTTCAACAATTGGAGAATTATAGAAATTGCAATTTTTCATGCGAAGTTGCAATTTTAGCTTCTAGAAATTGCAATTTCAATAATAAAAAATTATAAACACAAGTAGAATCAAACCATAGAACACAAGATGTAATGTGGAAACCTAGTCGAGAGAAAACCACAATGATAATTATCTTTGTGAATCTTGAGTAGGAACCAACCTACTATTACAACAATTGTAGGCACTAATATCATGTTATAAGGTTTGCAAGCACCAACTTATTGTAGACACCAATCTTCTCAATTGAGCACCAACTCGCTGTTACAATGCTTGCAAGCACCAACTTGATGGAGACACCAATCCCCTTGTCTGAGCACCAACTCAACAATATGTAGGAAAAAACCTACTGGAGACATCAATCTCATCAACTAAGCACCAAATAAACAATATGTCGGCACCAACCTACTGAGGAATCAAGTACAAGAATGCTGGCATAATCTTCTCAAAGATCATTTCAAAATTAGCTTCAATCTGCTATACAATCTACCTCAAATTCTGTGCATCTTCAACTTATTCAAATTATGCGTAGTATTCAGTTTCTACACTGCTTCAACTTCTACTAATTTAACTCTTTGGTACAATCTTCGACTTCTACACTACTTCAACTCTTCACAATATTCTACATCTGTGCTACTTCAACTTCTGTGCAATATTCAACTTTTGTTGCATCAATTTGTGTGACTTTTTCTTCTGCACAATCTTCATCTTCTATGTTGTGTCAACTTCCGTGATTTCTACTTCAATGCAATCTTCAAATTCTATGCTGTGTCAACTTCGACAACTTCTGATTCTGTAAAACGTCCTTTACATCTATCACTGGATTCAATACTATGTTGATACTTTCTTCACGTCTTTCTTTTACAACAACTTTCTTGTTGCTTAATGCACTTCACAAATCACATTTTACTCCCATGCATAATTTTACTTTCTTTCCCTGCATTGTACAAATCAACTCTAACTCCTATGCACCAATTTACTTTCCTACGTTGTAACTCTCTACTTAGGGCAAGACAACCCTGACTTCTACGTTGATGTACTATGTTTTGATTTTCCTTTAAGTCTTTGCTTTGTGCAAGACAACCCTAGATTTTGCGTTGATGTTCCACACTAACTTCCTTGTCGCGCTTTGCTCTGCATAAGACGATCTTAACTATTGAACAATCTTCAACTTCTGTGTTGCTTCAACTCAGTGCGTAGCTTTAACAGTGTTCAACTTTAATGATGCTTCAATTTCTGTGTAACTTCAAATTCTGCGCAATCTTCATCTTCTGCACTACTTCAACTTTTTCAAAAGAAACAGTTGCAGCTTATGTGCATCTTCAACTTCTGTAAGAAAACATCTACAACATATGCGTAGCTTTGACTTCTTTAAGAAAACAGCTACAACATTTGCGCAGCTTCAACTTCTGCAAGAAGACATTTGCAAATATGCACAACTGCAACTTCAACTTTTGTACATGATTGAGTAGAAATTCACATTTTAAAAGGAAAAGTGCAATTAGAAATTGCAATTTCAACAATTGGAGAATTATAGAAATTGCATTTTTTATGAGAAGTTGCAATTTTAGAATCTAGAAATTCCAAATCCAACAATAAAATTTGTATAGCCTCCATTTAATCTCAATCAAATAATTTTTGAAATTGTCGAAATTGCAATCTTTGAATGCTAAAATTGCAATTTCTCGTAGATAAATGCACCTTTTATAATTCTTCAATTTTTTAGATTGCAATTCTTGGTTGTTGAAATTGCAACCAATCAAATGTTGAAATTGCATTTGTTGTTTAAAAAATGTGAATTTCTTCTCAACCATATACTTCTTGAAATTTTGAATTTGAAGTTGTTGAAATTGCAATTTCTCAATCTTTTTATTGCTGAATTTGTGAAATTGTAATTGCAAAAATACTTGAACAAGGTAAGCAATGATAATGTGAATGGGAACTATGGGGACCACACCTCCCTTTCCATGCTCCAATCATGCACATTGTGCTTAAAGGCATTGGTGAACCTACCTTTGCTTAGATATTTTTGACACTAGTAATGACAATTTGCTTGGAATGTTCTTCTCCTAAGATTGGAAACTTCATTTTTTTTAAAAGGAGTGCCTAATACAATTGGAACACAAGGTCTTCACGTAGTGAAACTCTTCCCTAGCGACTTTGGTCATAGAATATTAAAGAATACCCCTAATTTTTCTAGATATTGATAAATATCTACCAAAATCCTTTTGATGAGTCCTTGTCCCAATATATATTTCCAATTAAAAAAACCATATTTTTATGAGATATTCCTTATTTGTACTAAATACCCCTTTTTATACTCCCTAGTACTTGTAAACCCCCATACCCTACTCCCCCCCCAATACCTACAATATATTGACCTTATTTTACACAATTTAAACCCCTCCCCCCCCGCTATGAATGAACGTGATAAGATATTGATCAACAAGTTGAATCCCCTATGGATTGGAATCATTGGTAAAATTCCTATGTAGGGACTTCTTTAGGTAACCCAAACCTTCCAACAATTCAATTGAAGGTATGTCTAGGTTCTTGTTATCTACCAAGTTAGAAGGAAAAAGTGGATATTTATCATTATGCCAATTCCCCATCATTCCTTCATGAGAACAAAAAATAAAGAACATAAAAGTCAAACAAAAAATATCCTTGCCAAAGTCTAATGCTTCCTCTTCCTCCATCCTTCAATCCTTTTGTATATTTCCAAGGAAGAACTTGTTTGCAATTTCTCTAATTCTCTAATTGTTGAAATTGCAATTTCTCATGTTGGAATTGTAATCAATTTGCAATTTCATGAAGTTGTAATTTGCAATATACAATTATTAAAATTGCAATTTCTAAGGATTTGAACTTGAGACCTTCTACTTACAACTCAAAACTCTCAACTAACCCATTAAGCTACAATTTTTTATTGTTAAAAATGTAATCAATCAATTTTTGAAATTGATATTTCCCATTTATAAATTGCCAATTTTTTAATTGTTGAAATGCCAAAATTGTAATTTGAATTAAAAAATTTCCTTAAATACCAATATGCAATTATATAAATTCCTTTAAAAAAATATGAATTTATCCTCAGTCATATGCTTATTGAACTTGTGAATTTGTAGTTGTCAACAGTGCAGTTTCTCCTTTTCTCTTGAATGTTTTGTTTGTTGAATTTGTGTGATATTCGCTATTTCCAATGTTTCTGGTCCAGTACTACTCGTACACCCGACATTGTAACTGGCGAACAATGTTCAACACTTTCCACCTCTTCCGAAGTTGTATACACTGCAATATCCCCATGTGTTGTTCAACTTCAACCATCCCCCAACCCATCCAAAGACACAAATGTTTTTGAATAAAAATGAATAAATGAGATCTACCGAAAACATTATTTATGAATTGAAAATTCAAATAATTTCAAAGTTTAAAGATGGTAATCGATGGCATGTCATGGGTGTAATGGGTAGGCGCTGTTTATACATTTGACAGGCTAGGCATTTACGTACAAAGTACAATTTTACGAAGAGACGCCCATTAAATTAGGAAGGACGCCACAGGAGGGCCCGGCGAAGGACGACTTTACCAGCTATTTTTCTGAGTACCGGTGACTGATAACGTGCGCACATGTATAGGAAAGGCATGGCAACATCAATGGGTTGGTGATCTTAGCAGTAGAGTGAAGAAGGTCAATGATCTTAGTACAAGAGGCAGAGAGGATGGTGGTCTTAGTTCAAGAGGGAGAGAGGATGGTGGTCACTGTTCTTAGTTCAAGTCTCTCCAATGGTGGTACAAGAGGGAGATACAAGAGGGAGAGAGGATGGTGGTCTTAGTTCAAGTCTCTCCAATAGTGGTCTAAGTTGAACCTTGGTTTTCCCCATTAAGATTCAAGTCTTTCTAATGGTATATTTGTGTGTATGTGTGTGCATGTGTTTGTCAATAAAATGTCAGGTCAAATGTAAGTCTTTAACAAATTTACCTCTCACTCATAATATCTTAACCCAAGGGTGATATTCGCAACATTTATGTCCATTGACAGATCCAAAATACAGTAATGGCATATTTGTGTGTATGTGTGTGCATGTGTTTGTTAATAAAATGTCAGGTCAAATGTCTTTAACAAATTTACCTCTCACTCATAATATCTTAACCCAAGGGTGATATTCGCAACATTTATGTCCATTGACAGATCCAAAATACAGTAATTGTCTATTCTTTTGTTGATGAGAAATGTTTAATCCAAAAAATGTAGGTCTAAATATATAAACACAACCTTTTAAACAAACTGGGTTTTTAATAAACTATGAAACTAAAAAATAAACACATACATTGATTTTAATATAGATAACATGTCCATAACGATGTTGTCATTGACAATGTTAGAAACTAACATATCCATAAAATGCTTTGAACTCATAGAATAATAAAGAAGTAGAGAGAAATAACAAAAATACTTGAAAGCATATTATTACAACCCAATGAAGAAGTAGAGAGAAATAACAAAAATACTTGAAAGCAAATTATTACAACCATTGTCCTAATATTGTCCTAATATTAAGCTTCATGGTTTATTTATATTTTACCTAGTGTGACATTGATGAATTGGAAGGAGAATCTCATTTAAACAATGTGGTTTATTAAGCTTTATGATTTATTTATATTTTACCTAGTGTGACATTGATGAATTCAAAGGAGAATCTCATTAAACTAAGGGTCAATTATTGCATTGTCTTGTAAATCTTCATTTACATGGAGATTCATCATTTTGTACACAAGGATAATATTCATTAAGGAGAAGAAAATATTCAGTAAAAGAGAAGCTAGGAGATGTTTTAAGTTTTTTGTAAACCTTCTTCACATGTAATTTTTAAATCTCTTGTAAACCTTCTTCACATGTAAATGATTATATGGAGAATATGATTCAATTTTTGTAGTTACATTTTCTTTGTCTTTCTCATATTTCAGTTTTTTTGTTTTGTGTATTGATGATAACTACAAACATTGGTGCTATATTGATTTTATATAAATAAATTGTATATTATTTATGTAATTTTAATGTATGTTATTTGTGAGTATGTTTGACGTTATTGTTTATTTTTGGATGGTTTAGTTGGACCTTGTTTTATTTTGATGAAGAACTAAATAGTTTTTAGTTTTTGTAATGGGAGATGTATTTTTTGATTTATAATAATAGCAAAAGTATAATTTTTGTATACTTGAAAAATATAATATACACATACACATGATAAATGTAATTTTTATTTAATTTAAAATAAAATTATAGATTTTTTATTTAAAAAAATATCCAAAATAAAATTTATATTGCAAAATTTTAACACTACACATTCAAGTAGTGTACCATTGCCCCATGAAAAACAATTGCTAATTCACGCCTCTTAAAATTAAAATCGATTTCTAAAGCCTTAAACCATGTCACAGGGATTTGATATGGAACATTTTCCATACAGAAGGATTACATTTTTCATACAAGTAGGTTTTGTCACATAAACTATGGTTTTATAGAAAACCTAAGTAGTTTTTAATAATGATCCATGTTTTTGAAATCAAGAGTATTCATGTAACATGAATCCTTTTACAAGTAGAAGAATTACATATACTACATATAGTTTTCTACTACATATAGTTTTCTGTAGAATTAAAACATAGTGGTAAGGTTTAACTCTTGGATATAAACCACAAGCCAAAAAGGGACCATAAGGCATGACACCATAAGTGAAGATGATCTTAGTACTTTAATATTGAAAGGTGTGATACGTGAAATGCATGATAAACATAACTGAAACTGTCAACAACATTAGTGTAAGAGAGGATGAGCTAGGATCAAGTTGTCAACAATGTTAGTATGAGAGTAGAAATGATATAGGATGGTGATCTTAGTGTTTTCTTAGTACAAGAGTAAGGGATGACAAAAGAGGATTATTATGGACATCACATAAATTACAAATACAAGGAAAAAAGGACTCACAAGGAATGGGACAATAAGTGATAATGATATTAGTTCCAAAGTGAAAAACGTGATATGTGGAATACATGATACATGACACTTAAATTGTTGATAATGTTAGTATGAGAGGGACAATTACATGGGATCAAATTGTCGATGACATGAGTATAAGATGAATGCTGATCTAGTATTGTTAAATTGTCAATAATGCTAGTATAAGAGGGATGGTGATCTTAGTATTGTCTTAGGGGTGGGTGCACGAAGTTGGGTCCACCTTTTTGTGCCACCAGATGTCATGATTCTAAAATATGATGCTCTGTTGTTTCTGCTATAACTTTTGACTTCCTTCACCATTTCTCAAACAGATTATATGGTGCACTAGAATAAAGAGAGATCTATACAGTCGTATAAAAAATTAAAAAAATTCATAAATTTAAATGTACAAAATTTTATTCAAAAACACTATCAATTAGTTCAGATGGTGTTGCACTCGCATAGACATATATGTTACATTGTGCTAAACATTTAAAAAGGCAATTTTAGAAAAACCAAATTTTAGAAAGAACAATTTTTTTTCTAAAAATAAAATTTATATATTATGAAAGCTTATTTGATTTCCTATATTTTGTCATTTTACATCGCCTTAAAATTCGTTATGCAAGTATCTCTAATTGCCTCTTGAAGTCAAAGGTTTTGTTTTTTTCAGTTTTGTGGCTACTAAAGTGTCTTTAAAGGAGCTCATACTTGTGCATCAGCACTTCTTACAAAGTGAGGAAAGGTGCATAAGGTATGGCACATGAGGCTAGAATCACCAACATTGTTATACAAAAATATTATCCTAGTACCAAAGTGATGTAAGATGGTGATCTTAGTACTAAAGGGTGGAGGGGAAATGCTATCACATCAACCAAGGGTGAGGGATGATGGTGATCTTAGTACTAGAGAACCACTAGCTATAGTAGTACCAAAAAAAAGGAGGATAGTATGACTTGCATGAAAATCTAGTTTTTCAATTAACTAAGCTTTTGATGCATACAAATCCTTATTATTCACCTTAAAGACAACCAACACACATATAATTAGAAGTATGAGAGTACTATTATGAAAGAAAACATCACAGATAAGATGCAAAACCACTTTAGGTGTTAATCATGGAACCAAAATTAAATATCAACTAGTAATCATGGAATTGAAATGTTAAATTTAAAAAGTCATTCACAAAGTGTACAAGCAATTTTCTTATCTTCTTTGCACAAAGAAAAAATTAAAGAAATATGTTTACAGCATTTTACTTCATATCAAGCCTACAAGCAACTACATTATAAAACTTGAAAATAATTATCATTAATTATTCCAACATTTAAAAAAAGAAAATTGTTTATTGTTTAAAGATAATTACAAAAACTATTTTAATGCATTTTCCTTAGTCTCATAAATATATACAATCAAGTTTTATATCTCTTCACACTTCTTTAGAATATACTTATCATTAACATTATACTTATAAAAATATTATTAACATTATACTTATAAAAATAGACTTACCATTAACATTACACTTATCACATTACTAAATTTAAATCACATATATAAAATTATACTTGCCATTAACATTACAGTCATCAAACAATTTGTGCATTTCCAAAAATACACTTATCACAACTTGAGTATTTCCATATGTCACTTCAGACATCTCCAACATACCTTCCTGCACCCTGGATTAAAAAACACACTTATCGTGTATTCTGGATTTAAACCAGGACACAAATTACAGTTTGATCATTACACCTCCTTCCAAATACAACTTTTTTATATAGCTGATCATCATTCAGTTAAGTTTTCGGAGTAACACCATCTTGAGGTTTTTAAACTCCAATAATAAACTCTCAGATGATAACATTTCATTCTAAAAACCTCCATACTCATAAACATATATAATAACTAAGTTCAATGCTTCTTTAAATCTTCGAACCACCCAACGAACCAAACTGTGGCGGCGGATTGGTTGATTATTTGTAATCTCGAATTAAGATCGCTCTACCCTGTATGTCAATCGATTGCTACTTCCGTATTGTCGATCGATTTCCATGTAGAAACCCACACCAAAGGGGTAGAACCCCATTTTAGAACCAGTCGATGATGACCCACCAATTCTAGTTCATAGGATCCACTGCCCCCGCAGCACAACAGACTGTATTTTGCAAACATTACATTGTCGTTGCTTACACTACCTTCGCCATAGCCACACTTGAGCGGAAGGTCAACAACGTTCGATTCTCTGGTATCAGATGGGCCATGATCGCCACACGCACTGCTACTCAGTACAACTCTCCTAGACATAGCCGGTCCAAAGAATATACGCTCGATCATAGCTCTTGCAAGCCCGTGCTCTGGCAGCCCAGCTTCAAGCGAATCGAAAATGGTGCACAGCTGCTCCAGACAACGACAGAAGCTCTCCAAGAAGTTGGCACTGTCTCTCTCGGCGCCGTGTTGGCCCGTAGCGACGGTAACAGCCACTGGATTCAGGTGGCGTGCGCCGACGAGGAATTCCAATAACTCTGATTTATTTCTCAGATTGAGCATGTGAGGCAGTTGCCATATGCAGTTTACTATTGCAATCTCTCCCTCTTGGAAAGGCGGGACGTCTTTCAGCCCTTTCAAGTCCGTTTCCTGCAACGAAAATGGTATCCCCACAGAGCTTGCGTACTCAGACAGCCTTCTTCCTGTGTTGCCAGAATAGGGCAGACACTCTTCCTCGTCCTTTGTCCATTTGATTGCTGTGATTCTCAACTGAATAACATCATAATTTCCATTATTTCTCAGGGCCTCCATTAATGGCGGCCATTGCGTTCCCTCCATTATATCAAAGTCAATAATATGGATTCCCACAGCAGCACTGCCAGCGGCCGATACTGCTTCCAGAATGCATTGGTTAGCAGTGAAGTGAGGTATTTGTATGTACGGATAAGCTAGATGCAGCAGCTTCAAAGCTCCCAGAAAATGGTCCTGAGTACTGCTCTTATCATTGGCCGGCTTCAAATGGGCGAGGGAATTCACATTAGAGTACTGAAGTAGAGCATCGAAGAGATAGTAAGCCACTCTCTCCATGGTGGAGCCTGTGGGAGAAACCAGCCCTCGCAACCTGCAGAGCATGACCTCTACCAGATCTTGCGCTTCCTGCGACATTGCCTCTGCGCATGCCGTCAAGAGATGTAGGAGCCTCAATCCCTTATATTCCATATTCTCAAGGGCGCCATGATCGATATAGTTAGAGGACGAACTTGCCTGGTTTGTGACCACAGCACAGTCAGAAGCCAGTTGATCACCAGCAATTAGAGCACAGTCAGAAGGCGGTTGATCCCCATCAATTAGAGCAGCAGGATCCTCAATAATAATGACCGGATCTGTATTGTTCATTGGGCGTTGCAATATGATGTCATCACTCTGACTAATCTCCATGATGTTATTGGCATCTTGCAGATCTGAATCCATTAAATAGTCCTCCATTGACTGCAAGTCTGGCAACGGTATATTATTATTAACGGAGCAGCCATTGTTGCCGTCCATGCAGATTAAATCAGCCCATGACAACCATTCGGCTGCATCCAAATCCACGTCCGACAGTTCTGGTGCAGATTGAGCATTAGTATTATCGCCCCAATCTACATGCGGCGGAGGACTAATATTGAATATATGATCCCAATCTTGTTCAGATGTTTCCATTCCAGGTTCCATTTTGCCTATTTTCTGGACCCGATGCTATAAGAAAGAACACCGAAAAGGGCGAATGAACAATTGACGATGCAAAATAAAGGAATTATGGAATTAGTTTAGGGACCATTTCCATCTTATTTTCATATAGAATTTATAGAAATTGGTTGGAGGATAAGACTCCTAGTTAAATTCATATTACAAATTAGGTAATTATTATCACAATACAACTACCATATTAGACTTAAATTTATATGACAAACTAATTAATTATCTAATTAATTATCAGTATTATGGAAATAGTGATTATGTTTTTTGTTTTTACTTAACATTTTATCTTAATTCTGAATTTATCATATAGATTTATCTTAAACCTAGATTTATAAAAATAAACTTGAAAAAATGTTAGTTAATATGGATTAGAATTGGTTTATTTTATTACAAATGATTTTAGATGCATCTGATTACCCCCTTCCCACTATCTAAATTTAATATCTTAAACCTAGCCTATTAAATAAAATTTGAGAAAAATGTTTACACATCAAAAGAGTTAATATGAATCCATATTGCTTTCTTTTATTACAAATCATCTAATTACTCCCTTCCCAATGCCTAAATTTACAATTCATTAATTACAAATATCAAAGGGAAACAACAAAGAAGAGTATCAATGAGATTCCAACATTATTATTATTTCATTTTTAGTATTGTAAAATATTAAATTGAACCAACATCTAAGGATGAATCGATCGTACAACATATTCATTATCATCTTGTAAACTTTAATATGAATCTATTTATTAATTGTACTTAAGTTTGTAGAATTTAATATAACTCTTCTTTTTTTAAATTGTAGGTTTATAATTTATAATATTTATTTTCAAATTGACATATGTTATAAATGTTACACATCTCACCTATATATGTAATATATGTAGGCTATATTAAACACTTTACCTATGTCATGAATGTTTATTTTATGAATCAACATGGATTTTTTTTTAAATACTTTCCATAATTTTAATTATTTTTTTACAAATGTTACATCACTTTCACTCGGTTGTATAGTGATAATAATTACTTAATTTGTAATATGAATTTAACTGGGGAGTCTTAGCCTCCAACCAATTTCTATAAATTCTACGTGAAGATTAGATGGAAATGGTCCCTAAACTAATTCCACCATAGATTTATCTTAAACCTAGATTTATCAAGAAAAACTTGAGAATATGTTAGTTAATATGGATTAGTATTGGTTTATTTTATTACAAATGATTTTAGATGCATCTAATTACCCTTTCCCAATACCTAAATTTAATATCTTAAACCTAGATCTATCGAGCAATTTAACTTGAGAAAATGTTTACACATCAAAAGAGTTGATATGAATCCATATTAGTTTCTTTTATTACAAATTATTCTAGATGCATCTAATTACTCCTTTCCCAATGCCTAAATTTACAATTCATTAATTACAAATATCAAAGAGAAACAGGGTGTGTGCAAGAAGATGAGGGTCACTTTAGATGCAATGCTACTTTTTTTAAATCTCGTTCCTGATACCTAAAACATAACGCGTTTCTGATATTTACCACCTGCCATGGTAAGACCCGAGCCTAACATGTCATTGGACATGTAGGCTAGGTAACAATAACGCGTATGCGTTATGTAGTTAAAAAACGCGTACGCGTTATGTATTTACAAATCGCGTACGCGATATGTAAAACTAAAAATCAATTTAAAAACACAGTCGGCCGATTGCCGACCACCCGTGACACTCACGCATCAGAAACGCGAATAGAGGCGAAATTGACCCTGGACGAGGACGCTTTGTGGCCCACTCAACTATCCGTGTTGCTCGATTTCGTTGGAGGGGAGACAAATTCACCGGTGCATTCTCATCTAGTCAGGTAATTTATTCACCCAAATCATTTTTTTGTGATTTTTTAATCCAAATTACAATTTTTTTATTGTTTAACCTAGTTTTGTAATATTGATCAAATTGGGAATAACCCAATTTGTAATTAAATTCACACCTCAAAATGAAACCCTTTTCAAAAAACTCAAAACTTCATAATCAAACCAAAAATTGAAAAAATTAAAACTCCCCCCTTTCTACAATGTATTCATCTAAGTCACCCGACACGAGGACACGGGACACGAGTGTCCCCACCAGGCTTCAAATTTGAAGCCTTCAGGCCACTTCAAATTTTACCCACACGTCATAGAAGGCCACTTCAAATTTTACCATGCAAAAAAAATTTAATTTCATGGTAAGCCCTTCAATAATTAAATTAACCACTACTGTTTAAAATTGCAACAGAAGGGTAGCTTCAAATTTCACCCATCAACAATTTTTAATGGGAAATTGGGAATGCGGCTACTAGCTAGGTGACTTGGGAGTGGGACTCGCTTACTCTCCAATATCCACGTGTTCGATCATCCATGGATCATGGACCATTGGGCCTCTAATAATATCATTGAGCAACTTACGTGGACGGGCTTACACTGAGTAGCCCATGGCTTGAACGCTTCGAAGTTCTCGTGTTTGTAGTGAGCGCTTACGTGTTTAACACATTTAATGGCATCAACAAAATTATTAAACCTGGAAGGTGGCTCATACGTGTTGTTGCTAGCGGGCTTACCAAGTTACAAGTTATCACATACCAATTCGTGAATGCTGACTCCGTGAGTTAATTGAGTATTCAATGTATAATATATTATGTTAATATGCCCCCGCGAATTTGGCATTTCAGACAAAATCCACAATCCATAAACTTCTTGTAATGTTGCAGGTTGTTGCTCCTGCCCGTGGCCCCTACCTATAGACCTGTGTTTTCTTTGTTGTATCAAGTTAATCCTACCATCTACGGCTCCCAGCCTCACACCCTGTGTTTTCTTTGTTGTATCAAGTCAATCCTGCAGCTCCCAAGTTCCACCTTTTGTTTTCTTTGTTGTATCAAGTCAATGCTGGAATTCCATGCTTCCATGGCTCCGACCATATTGCATGAATAGAAACAAGCTTTTTCTTATACCCCTATTCCACTGTGGATGAGCTACTTCCAAGTTCCACCTATCCTATCTCCTCCAGTCCTCCAGGATAGTTTGCGGAGCGAAGCTGGCAATGCCAGCCTGCCATAAACATATTTAAAGAAATTCGTTTTCTTTGAGGAGCTCAACTTCAAGGCTGACTAGATTTTTGACATCCTATGAATTTACAGGTCTGCTATATCCACTGAAAAATAAAGCCTCTCAACTTTACTACGTTAGTAAACATTGAAATTTTGATGTACTATTACATTTTCAAATGAAAAGAATAACTTATTATTAATAAAAAAATCAAATCATATTAATATATTAATGAATTTGAATTTAGCTTCCCAATTATATTAAAATAAATTATACATTTTAAATGATCCACAACCAAATATTATACTGAGAAGGAAATGGAAAAAAAGGAATTTCCTCAACACAACATGCTATTTCCTTATGATGATGCTTTTACGTTTATGATTACCAACCTTGGAATCAGGTTTGGTTATCCGAAGGTGTAATATCTTCTAAGCTAAGTCAATAGGTAGGAATGTTGGTATTGATATAATTATGACAAAGTTTTATAAAGGATTAGGAACAATTCCGTTGGCTTGTAGATGACATATTTATGGATAAAAAGCTTGTTGTTATGAGATAATGACATCATGCCTCAAAAACATGTCCCATACAATCTAATGTTAATGGGCGCTCTACATAGAAATTGGAATGTCAACATTTGTGAGTACAATAAATATGTGGATGATTTTGGCCTACTACAACTTTAATATATTGAGTGGATTGATAACCTTCACAATTATATAAGAGATTGTAGCTATGACTAGGAGGAGAGTTAACAATGCAACAAAATCAAGTAATCGAATTTTGTGCATAAAATGAACATAAGACTCCCACCAAATTTCACTGAATCTACGTCTTAACAAAAGAACTCATCGTTTCACGGGATTCCACCCCATCAATCCTTTTAACAGTAATGGCCATAACAGTTGCTACAACCCTAGCGCGAGAAAAATCAATCGAGCTACGCATGACAATACTTGAAACCAGACTTTTTGAACTCCCTATTACGTCATAGGAATCAATACTACTTTCTCCACAACATGTGGCACCCTCAATATCTTCCATCACCGCAATTTACATTTGATAAAAAACTTGTTCCCAAATAGTAATTACCCCATTCTTTGCTCTAAAAAGGCCTCGGTTAACCTAGAATCCAATCCATACAACATGAACACATCCATATATACACATAGAATAAATATTAATAAATTTCTCATAGCCCTTCAATAGTGTTCAATATCTCATAGCCCTTCATAGTGAAATGGGACCCCACCCTTCAAATTTGATCCCTGGTCCCCACTAGACACGGTGACCCCCGGAATTATGACACGTAGGACACGGTGACCCCCGAAATTAATATATTTTTAAAATATATTAAAATTTAAAAATATAGACATATAGATCATCCAATAAAATTTAACATTTACAATTACAAATATTCAATAGAAATTACATTTACAATTACAAATATGAAATATTCAATAGAAATTAGATCATTCACAAATCACAACACATTTGTCATTCACAATCACAAAACACAATGAGACATTGAGACACATAGATGCAAACTCATCACTGCCTTGATCCTCCTCCTCCATGCCTGAATCAACAAACTCATCACTACCTTGATCCTCCTCCTCCTCCTCTCTACCAATCTGACTAACTTACTTTTTAATTGTCAAATGTTTAATTTTAAGTTTTAAATGTATGTAAGTAAATGCCATTAAATTGCTTATGTGAGTTTGATTTAATACATGTTCAATTTTGAAGAGACGTCATTATATACCATGTATATGTTTCTAATGATTTTCGTATTAATGTCTTTATTGCAGTTGCGGCTATGGATGCCAATGCCGAAATATTGATTGAGCTTGCCCAATTGAGGGGCATAAGTGAAGCTTTTAGTGGTGGCGACAGGATTCGCCGTTCACTTGCATCAACCTTGGATGCAATTGTGGACACAATTTCACAATCTACGAATGTCCTGTATGATATTGCATCTTACAGAGAAAGAAAAAGACAACAATATGCTGATGGACTAGATTACAATGCAGTAAAAAAGCTAAAAATATCCAAAGAGGTTATATTTGCATTGTTTAGGGACCCTCGGACGGGGGAAATCCCTAATGCAAGCAAGCCGCATATCTCCATTGAGTGGTACACGTTTCAACCATTTGTTGATAACTGGATGGACAGATGGTACATGGTTTTTGATATGCCACCACACAACAACAGGGAAATTCCCTTATATTTCCTTCGAAAGATGTATGCAGAGTTCGTGTTGCATAAACACGTTAACTATTTTGACATCTTACAGTTCCAGGGGATCGGTGGGGGGATGCCCCAAAACCGACCCAATGCCAGGCTTCGAGACCAGGATCGCCCTATCCCTGCACCTCGCAGGCAGTTGCCTGGGCCAGATGTCCCACCAGCACATCGCATTATTCCGCAGACACGGGATGCATTTTTGAGTTTGGCACGGACGGTTGTTCGCCATGGCAGGATGGTTCAACATATGGGTGAGGAAGGGACATCTGTCCCTGGTGTGGTACATACACCAGCTCGTCACCATGCAGGACCATCAGCTAGTGCAGGACCATCAGAACCATCCACTACTGCAGGACCATCAGGACCATCCACTAGTGGAGGACCATCAGCTATTCCCCATCCTAGTACTGATCCTCACGAGTGCACGTCATGTGGTCGTCCCTGCTATGGTATTGCATCAGATGTTGCCTTCAGTGGCTTTTTGAGAGAGGTATCTTGATGGTTAATTGTAATAAATTCTTCATTTATTTTCGTCTTTGTACACATATATATAGTTTGAGCTAATATATTAATTTTGTGAACTTGCAGTTGATGATGATTACCGGCAGTGACGCCCCAGAGCCGGATGTTCCAGACTCGGCAGGCCCATCTTATATACCACCTATTGCCGTATCTCACACCGAGGTAAACATTTTAAAATTTCAATTTTTTAATACTTGTTAATTTGTTAATTTCCACATACTTTACATTTTAGTTCATTAATGCTATATACGGTCTAATATTTACAATTATTAAACTTGCAGATGGCAGATCCTTCACAGGGGCAAGGTAATGTGGAGGTAGTGCCCATGGTCATACCGTCCCCTGAAACGTCTGGGCTCCAGGTAAACAATTAAAAATGACATTTTTTAAATACATGTTTGTTTGTTGAATCATGCATGTCTAACTACATGAACACTTGCTGACTGTAGGCACCATCCGACACATCTGGCCCATTGCCTGGATTTGCATCTCCCTCCAGGCCATTCGTGAACAAGGGTCGTGTGTATGTGAGGCGTTCTACTCCGAGAAAGACTCCAGCTTCCCACGACCATGGGCTTACTCACACCACGGTAATGTATATCCTTCGATGATATTTGTTGTTTAACTTGAAATCCAGTGCATAAATCGTTTTTGTTAATGTTTGAATTGCATGTTTACTGCAACAGGAACCCGAGTTGTCTGCTGAGAACCTTGCATCGATGGTTGATGCAGCAGTTAGTGCTGCATCTGCAGTGGCGACTGATCACACACAGGTATGTAACTATTTCAACATTATCTTTACATAGTTTATTATTGTTGGACCTATTGTTTATTCATGCATTTCTAACTATTTCAACATTTTTTCATTGTAGCCACCACCAGCAGGAGCAGTGCCTGGCCCCCCTGGTTCAACCATCCTGGATGTTCAACCGACGGCTCCATCTGCTACACAAGCAACACAATCTCCTTTGTCAGTTGAGGTGAGATGTCCTTCAGTGACCAAGTGTTTCATGCACTTTCCATGCACCAGTTGATAATTGTTGAGATAATGTATTAGTGTACATAGTTAGTTGAATTTAACAATTGATATTTAATTTGCAGGATCCAGGGATGCACATTGATCCTAGGGATGTGCCTAGAGGATCAACGTCGGGAAAGAACAAGAGAAAGCTTGAGTTTTGATAGTTTTGGATAGTTTTGGACACATGTGCTTTTGGATACTTTTGTATATATATGTACTTTTCGATACATTCAGTTTTGGAGACATGTACATTGACTTTATTGTGCATGTACTTTTGGAGACATGTACATTGACTTCATTGGATACATGTACTTTTCGATACTTTTGGATATACATGTACTTTTGGAGACATGCACTTTTGGAGACTTTTGGATATACATGTACTTTTGGAGACATGCACTTTTGGATATATATGTACTTTTGGATACATGTACTTGTGTCATTCTAATGTGTTGATTTGTGTGGATTATCTATTACTCATGAATGCACTATGTCAAAAGAACAAACTATTATATTCAAAGGTTTCAACGAATTCACTACATGCATGCACTAATTGGTATCTAATTAAAATTTGTGATTTTGGATGATCATTACAAGTTATGTCAAAGTTCTTGCTCGTGTAATTTAATCAAACTAAATGCAATACAATGTTTTCAAGGTTTCAACGAACTCACTCATGCACACCCATTGCCATCAACTACCAATGAAAGTCTAACATTATGAGGTTCTTCTTAAAAAATGGGTAATATTTCCTTGATGATCGTAAATTGAGAACCATTTGTAGCCACTCATATAATACCATCTTCACTTATCTTTGTACATGATAATCCATATAATGTGCTATGTTTTTTAACCTAAACAATCATCAAAAACCTAGAATTATAGGGATATGACAAAGAACCTTATGGGGCACCTTATATATTAACCTTGTGTATACATTAGGATCTTTGTCATACCATTGTTTGAAATGTCATTCAATACCTTCAATTTTATCAACATCAAATTAGTAGACAAAGTGACCCATCTTTGATCTCTTGTATAGGCCTTTGTGTGCCTTATCAATAAGATGTACATCATGAATATTATCATAGGTCTCATACATAGGTGCATCCTCATCCATGCAAACAAAGGTGTCATGGATCAACCTATTATCCCTTTATTCTCAATAATATTAGTATCATTATCTTCCATAGGATCAAATTCAACTCCATCACCCCCATTATTACTACTCTAAATTACAGCCTTAGGAGTTTTGATCATGTGTTTTTGTCTCTTTAGGAGTTTTGAAATATTATACTCTTTCAAAAATAATATGGAAGTTCAAATATTTAAAAGTGGCTTAAATTATAAAATGGGCGGAAATTCACCAAGTGTCCCTGAACGGCATTTTCATGCGACTTGCAACTCGACATAACTCGGAAACTGGACGTCGGACCGACGAACCGTCGACTCCGTTGGTCTCCTGGCGTGCGATTACCTCTAGGGGGCCCTCTCCCTCGTCTCCCCATGGCCCAGTGGCTTCATTGTGCATTCATTTCGTAAACTAGGGTTTTGCTCAGTGTAATTGCATGCAATCTCGCATTGGTAGGTCAACTCTGCAAAAACCTCCCCCGAGCCAGTGTTGGCAGTGTTCCCACGTCGGCATTGCCCACACACACTTGCGGGAGCCAACGGCACGCAATCTTCTTGCTCCGTTTGCTTTTTGGCTCCCGAACGGAAATTCACCAAGTGTCCCTGAACGGCATTTTCATGCGACTTGCAACTCGACATAACTCGGAAACCGGACGTCAGACCGACGAACCGTCAACTCCGTTGGTCTCCTGGCGTGCGATTACCTCTAGGGGGCCCTCTCCCTCGTCTCCCCATGGCCCAGTGGCTTCATTGTGCATTCATTTCGTAAACTAGGGTTTTGCTCAGTTTAATTGCATGCAATCTCGCATTGGTGGGTCAACTCTGCAAAAAACTCCCCCGAGCCAGTGTTGGCAGTGTTCCCACATCGGCATTGCCCACACACACTTGCAGGAGCCAACGGCACGTAATCTTCTTGCTCCGTTTGCTTTTTGGCTCCCGGACGGAAATTCACCAAGTGTCCCTGAACGGCATTTTCATGCGACTTGCAACTCGACATAACTCGGAAACCGGACGTCGGACCGACGAACCGTCGACTCCGTTGGTCTCCTGGCGTGCGATTACCTCTAGGGGGCCCTCTCCCTCGTCTCCCCATGGCCCAGTGGCTTCATTGTGCATTCATTTCGTAAACTAGGGTTTTGCTCAGTGTAATTGCATGCAATCTCGCATTGGTAGGTCAACTCTGCAAAAACCTCCCCCGAGCCAGTGTTGGAAGTGTTCCCACGTCGGCATTGCCCACACACACTTGCGGGAGCCAACGGCACGCAATCTTCCTGCTCCGTTTGCTTTTTGGCTCCCGGACGGAAATTCACCAAGTGTCCCTGAACGACATTTTCATGCGACTTGCAACTCGACATAACTCGGAAACCGGACGTCGGACCGACGAACCGTCGACTCCATTGGTCTCCTGGCGTGCGATTACCTCTAGGGGGCCCTCTCCCTCGTCTCCCCATGGCCCAGTGGCTTCATTGTGCATTCATTTCGTAAACTAGGGTTTTGCTCAGTGTGGGAGTGTGCAATTTTTGCACACAGGGGTCAACTTTGGAAAATCATCCACCGGGCAAGTATGGCTAGTGTTCCTATCCCGAACCTATCTAGACACACCTGCAGGACTCCCCGGAACCCGGTTTTGTTGCATGGTTGGAGTTCTATGCCCCCGGTAGGTATCCAGCAGGTGTCCCTGAAGGCCTTCTGGTAGTGAGACGGGACGAGCCATAGAATGAAGACAGTGGCTCGGATCGACGAACCGTCGACTCCGTTGGATTCAGCACACCGGGATAGTGCCAGGGGTGCCCCTCCCCTCCTACCCGGTGGCCCATGTGTCACCTTGCAGGTCCATCTTTGAAACTAGGGTTTTGCTCAGTGTGGGAGTGTGCAATTTTTGCACACGGGGGTCAACTTTGGAAAATCATCCACCGGGCAAGTATGGCTAGTGTTCCTAGCGCGAACCTGTCTAGACACACCTGCAGGTCTCCCCGGAACCCGGTTTTGTTGCATGGTTGGAGTTCTATGCCCCCGGTAGGTATCCAGCAGGTGTCCCTGAAGGCCTTCTGGTAGTGAGACGGGACGAGCCATAGAATGAAGACCGTGGCTCGGATCGACGAACCGTCGACTCCGTTGGATTCAGCACATCGGGATAGTGCCAGGGGTGCCCCTCCCCTCCTACCCGGTGGCCCATGTGTCACCTTGCAGGTCCATCTTTGAAACTAGGGTTTTGCTCAGTGTGGGAGTGTGCAATTTTTGCACACGGGGGTCAACTTTGGAAAATCATCCACCGGGCGGGTATGGCTAGTGTTCCTAGCCCGAACCTGCCTAGACACTTTGGAAACTAGGGTTTTGCAGGTCCATGATGATGATGAAGATGTTGATGATGATGGCTTGGTCTAAGGTGGTGCTCTCAACTAGCTAATTCATTATGAAATATTTAACAAGACATGAATTAAATTTAATATAAGTGTATTGTTTAATATAGTGAGCATGAATTGAATTAATTTTGTTGGGTGAAGCCAATAACCAACATGATGAACATAATATAATTTTAGGGTTTACTGATCATATGTAAAAAATGGATTAAAAAACACAATTATTATAATTTTAGTTTAATGTTTATCCACTTTAATCCATATATTTTTTAGTTTTGACTATGAATACACAATAATTATTATATATATATGTGTGTGTTTTTGTGTGGATAACTTAGAGATGTATAATAAAAATGGGTAAAAGGTGGTTGTCACTAGAGACTTTCATAGTTGTATAGTGAAAATGTAATAGCTATTAAAATTTGGATTAGAAAATTATTAAAGAAAATAAATTCTATAGAAATGGGTAAAAGGTGGTTGTCGCTAGATTAAGAGAGACTTTCATAGTTGTATAGTGTACAATTGTCTAGTGGTTATGGCAGTGATGTGTAAAATCTTATGATCACATGAAAGAGATCACAAATAGGTTCATAAAACTAAGAACAACAATACTTTGAGCAATTTTTCAAAGGAAACTAGAATAGAGCCAGTAAAGAGAAAAAAATACTAAAAACTTGATTTCATACTAAAATGAATGAAAAATGGTTTTACATAAAGAAATTTGAATTACTCAAGGAACCAATTCGATTGTCTAGTGATTCATAAGGATTTAGTTGGGCTTAACATAGAGCTTAAATGCCCTTAAAGTTAGCTAAGCAACCTCTCAAACATGATTAATATATGGTTTACTGATCATATGAACATAATATAATTTTAATCCATCTCTTGTAAATTTGGCATATCAAGAACGCAAAATTGACATATTCATATGAAACATACATGTGAAAATTGAGCATATATCAATATTCAATTACAAATAGTGAAAATAGTATAGTATTAAAAGTATGTAACGTACCTCATCATGCTAGATCCCACCTATTATCATACAACCAAGCCCTCCGGATCATCTCTTATACTGATGGTCTCCATTAGTCTCTCGTGCTCTGTATCCGGTAAGAAGTAGCGTACCTTCGATGTATTTCGACTAGGCATTGTTCGTACCTGAAGGTTTGTGCCAATGATTAAGTTGGTAAAGTGATATACACTTGCACTTGGTTTGTAATCCCTGTAAACATATCCACCCTTCTTTCTTCCATTGCTGTCCCGTGTCAAGTATTCACCTTTAACAACCATAGACCCAGTTGGAAAGTGGTTGTTTTCATCGTCAGTCATGGACACAATGAGGGTTTGCTTTCCATCTATACAGCGTGCCAACCAGTATTCATCACCCCATTCAGTATCTTTTGAGGCAACCACTGCGTATATGTGCCCTGCATTATATGATTGTAGGTATATGATCAAAATATTTTTCGTGCGATACAAGGCCATTAATGTGCATTTGAAGACTACGTAAACAAACAAAAAATGTTAAGGAAATGCATCATACCGGGTTGTACAAGGTCTGAGACATGATCAAAATCTGCAGAAATAGATGATTGGTCTTCTTCCAATGGAGTTAACTCAACAATTGCACGCTGATCAAGTGGAAGTGATATGCGATCCCATCCATCAACCCAATCCAATGATTCACACCCATCCCAGTCACCATCACAACAAGGCGGGCAAAAACAAGCAAGTTTTCTGGTCCAAATTTCAAATACTGGGTTATCAGAGCTTCGAACCGAATGAAAGCCACGAGTCCCAGGCACAGTCTTGCATTCCCATGCATGTGAACGATCTATGTCTACCACCTCCCAAAAAAATCTCTCCACATGTCTCTTTCTTGTGGATTCTACTCGCATAGTTGATTCCTCTCCCATTACTGACGTGCACCACCTGACTATAGATTGAGCATTTAGAATAGTAGATTCTGTAGATACTTTCAATTCCTCTCTTCGTAGGGCTGTTTTGACACATGCTCCGGCTCCATCATGCTCTCCTTTACCATGCCCAGTCTCAAAATAGTTCCACATATGTGGCACTTTGTAGTTTTTATGCAATGAACACAACCACTGAAATATGCGTGCATTTTTGAACTGACCAGCACACCCATCAGACCAAATCCAGTGTCGGTCCATCTGTATGTTCCTTCCCTTCAAGTGATCATAGAACATGATGAAGCAATGACGTACATAGTGGAAGTCGTGGCACCTATCATCACTTATGTAGAAGTGATATTCCTTCAGAATTTCTCTTTGCTCTTCAGTGCTATTTGGGCCATGCCTGTATGTGATATGGACCATCAAGGAAACCTGCTCAGAGTGATAATACTGACTTTGGATCTCATTTTGAGGTTGCAGAGTGTAGTTCTCGGCAAAATCAACAACTGAAAGTATAGTACCAAGGGGAAATGTATCTCTGCATATTCTAAACTTCTCATCCTGCCATCGTGCCACGTGGACATGCTGAACATATTGATGTGTCTTTTCAATAAATTCCTTGATGAAGTCACTAACTTGTACCTGGTGACACAAAATGATCTCAATGTCAGTTTTTTGTTGTAAGTAAGGATTGAAATGTAACCGTTACAACATAATTTTATAGATATAAATGCATACCTGAGATGTCACCAATTGTATTTTTTTGCTTTCTTTCCCTGGGACTATTTCATAGTTGATATATTTGAAACTTTTCATGTCTGTAACCATTTTCCCAAATTCATTGTCTCCATTCTCGTGCATACATTGGCTCAATAATGCCATTCCAGCACAGTTGGAGCATGTTCCATCCAAACAAGATTTTGCATAGTATGTTTGCCCCTCGGGCCTATTGCACATGATGCTATGAATGAATTCTCTTGATGAAGTCGGTGGTATTGTCATGGAGCAATCCTGCACAATGTTAGTATGCAACACACGACGAATGTACAAAAATGTTTCATAGTAATATTCATATTCTACATGGTATCTACAACAACAAGTGTTACGAAGAGTATTTATTCTAACATACCATGGCTTACATTTCTCAAAAGATCTTTGCCCCAAGTTCAATTGTCTATGCTCAATCTTAAATTTTTCGTAAAGCTCTGTCTGTGTTATATCAAGAAAATGCTTAGTATGTGGCTCACGATCCTTTGAACCCCTTCTTAGTTTTAGTACATCCTTTCGGTTTGAAGAAGGCCTTGTGTGATCATGCCAAAAACTATGCACTAGTCCCTTTACTGCATCAACTAGCTTCATGTCACGACGTGGCAACCGACCAACAAAGGCCCAAAAATCTGTCTGATCGGTTGTGTCAAGATGTTCTCTTCTAATAGAATACCTACGGAGGGTTTTTACATTCAAATTAACTAGTTTCGATGTAGGCCTGAGAATACGAAGGGCCCTGGTGTTCTTATCTGCAATTGATTGTGACAACACACGACGAGCAGCATTGCGGTCCTTTGAACGTGTGTTCTTACCAATTTTACCAAATGCATCTACTAGGCTTTTAACTATATGAGAACTTGGTTCAGAATTCTTTATCATCTTTATCCCTAACTTTTTCCTAACAACATTCATGCTCCTAGATTTTAACAATGATAAAAATAATCTACATTTATCTCCATCACATTTAGAAACAAAATATTTATCAAGTATCTGTTGAGTTTGATAAGCAATACTACGTTTAGATAGCGTACCTTCAATGGAATTCATAAGTCTTTCATCAACTTGTATACGCTTCGGAGTTCTTCGACGTGTGCTTGCTAATGGAGGTAAGGGGGTTGGAATTGTACCATGTAGCGCATCACCAAGACGCTCTGGCGTTTCAGTAGTAGCTTGGTGTCCTTCATTCTCTTCCTGGTAGTTGGATGGTGGAAGTCCAACATCCTCATCCATGGTCTGTGGAAGTCCAACATCCCCTTGTGGAAGTCCAACATCCTCATCGATGGTGTGGATAACATTCTCTTCTTCAACAGTAGGCAAAATGTCCAACGCCTCTCTGACTTCATCGCTTGTATAACCACATCCGGATAGCAAATTGGGTGTTTCTTCGTGAGCTTCATCTTGAGATGGTAACTTATCACTTTGACTTGAAGTGGGAATTGAAACATCCCCTAATGAGCACCTACATTTTGCTTCTTGATTACTTCCATGGGGTGCTTGTTCAACAACTATTGTGGAAATTGAAGGTCCCTCTTGTCGTGGATTAATAGGATGAACCATGGTATCCTCTACAATTGGATTTGGATTAGTTTCCAAAGAAAGCCTCCGATTCATCATGTATATTATTTTCTTTTCTTTCTCTTCTTCAATGACTTCTTGAGGTCTCTTCTTCCTTGTTGATTTGTTTACTCGGTTACGTGCATTCCCCATCACCACAATGATCAATTCAATATAGTTTGTTTTTGTTGCTCCTCAATTACAAGCTCTTCAATAATAAGCAAATGGAAGTTCTTCCTTGTTGGTCTTGAAGCTTGATATCTTACCTTGTGTGCTCCTCAAATATAGGCAAAATGAATCTTTCAAAGGCCTTATCTTTGGTGTTCTTCAATTGGAGATTCTTCAAGCTTGCTAATTATTTTCTTCAAATATGGCCATATAACCCAACACCAAAGTGAGCAACCATGAAAGATGTCCTCAATGCTGCACCTGCATAAAAAAAAATGATGGAGTTGGTGTAGAATGTGAAAATTTTCAGACGCGGGCTCGTGCTGTTCGAAAAATCGCGGGATTGTTGCTTTCGTTCGGACAGAGTGAAGTTGCTCTCGGACAGCAACAGTCCATTATTTATGGAGTTACAAAACGCGTACGCGTTATATAAATATAAAACGCGTGCGCGATATGTAGTGATAAAACGCGAACGCGATATAGTCAAGCACAATAAATAGGTTAGGTGCACGGCTAGGGCAACGAACAAAATCAAAGAAAAGTAATAATTTATATGATTGCATACAAAACAAATGTTTTGTATGGTTTAATACCCCCTAGCTCTCTCCCAATAATCCCTAGATACCCCCTATCTCTTTCTAAATATCTGTCCCTCATTCTCCCTACATGTTTATTTCATGTTTCTTTCTCTCCCTTCAGCCATGTCTCTACCACCCCACTCTCCATCTCTCCACCTTCTCTTTATCTTCGTCATTATCCCTCCCTATAGCACTCTCTCCCTTCTTCTCCCTTAATCACTAACCCTCTACGCCTTTATCCCTCCCCCCTGCCCTCTCTGTCTTACCTTGTTCCTAGAGCCCCTCCCCCATAAAGGCCTTTAGACCCTCTTCTAAATATTAATCCCTAAGTGCATAAGTGCACAAGATGATGAGGAGGAGGAGGGTGATGACAATGAAGATGATCATGATGTAAATGAAGATGATAAAGATGATGAGGAGGAGGAGGGTGATGACAATGAAGATGATCATGATGCAGATGAAGATGATAAAGATGATAATGTTGATGAAGATGATGGTGATGATGATGAAGATGTTGATGATGATGGTGATGATGATGGTGATGATGATGGTGATGAAGATGATGGTGACATGATGGAGATGTTGATCTGATGAGGAAGATGATGATGATGATGGTGATGATGGTGATGATGGTGATGATGATGAAGATGTTGATGAGGATGATGATGGAGATGAAGATGATGATGATGAAGAAGATGATGATGATGGAGATGTTGTGTTGATGGGGAACCTAGAGATGACAATGATGATGAAGATGGTGATGGTGATGGTGATGGTGATGGTGATGACGATGAAGATTTTGATGATGATGATGATGGCGATGATGATGAAGATGTTGACGATGATGGTGATGGTGATGTTGAGATGATGATCATGATGATGTTCAGAAGATCATGATGGTGATGATGGTGATGATGATGGAGAAAATGACAATGATGGATATGTTGATGAGGAACCTGCAGATGCCAATGATGATGATGATGGAGATGTTGATGAGGAACCTACAGATGCCAATGATGATGGTGATGACGATGAAGATGTTGATGATGATGGTGCTGGTAATGATGATGATGATGATGATGACGAAGATGATGGTGACATGATGGAGATGTTGATCTGATGAGGAAGATGATGATGATGATGATGGTGATGATGATGAAGATGTTGATGACGATGATGATGGTGATGAAGATGATGATGATGATGAAGATGATGATGATGGAGATGTGTTGATGGGGAACCTAGAGATGACAATGATGATGAAGATGTTGATGATGAAGAAGATGATGACGATGATGATGGTGATGAAGATGATGATGATGAAGAAGATGATGATGATGGAGATGTGTTGATGGGGAACCTAGAGATGACAATGATGATGAAGATGGTGACGGTGATGACGATGAAGATTTTGATGATGATGCTGATGGCGATGATGATGAAGATGTTGACGATGATGGTGATGGTGATGTTTAGATGATGATCATGATGATGTTCAGAAGATCATGATGGTGATGATGGTGATGATGATGGAGAAAATGACGATGATGGATATGTTGATGAGGAACCTGCAGATGCCAATGATGACGATGATGGAGATGTTGATGAGGAACCTACAGATGCCAATGATGATGGTGATGACGATGAAGATGTTGATGATGATGGTGTTGGTAATGATGATGATGATGATGATGATGATGATGAAGATGAAGATGATGGTGACATGATGGAGATGTTGATCTGATGAGGAAGATGATGATGATGATGATGGTGATGATGATGAAGATGTTGATGACGATGATGATGGTGATGAAGATGATGATGATGAAGAAGATGACGATGATGATGGTGATGAAGATGATGATGATGAAGAAGATGACGATGATGGAGATGTGTTGATGGGGAACCTAGAGATGACAATGATGATGAAGATGGTGATGGTGATGACGATGAAGATTTTGATGATGATGCTGATGCTGATGATGATGCTACTGCTGCTGATGATGATGATGAAGATGTTGACGATGATGGTGATGGTGATGTTCAGATGGTGATGATGATGATGATGATGATGATGATGGAGATGTTGATGAGGAAGGGGGAGATGACAATGATGATGAAGATGTTTATGGTCATGAAGATGATGATGATGGTGATGGTGATGATGATGGAGATGATGGAGATGATGGAGATGGCGATGAAGATGATGATGATGATGATGATGGTGAAGATGATGAAGAAGATGATGATGATGGAGATGTTGACCTGATGACGATGAAGATGATGATTATGGTGATGATGATGAAGATGTTGATGCTGATGATGATGGTGATGAAGATGATGATGATGGAGAAGATGATAATGATGGAGATGTTGATGAGGAACCTACAAATGCCAATGATGATGATGATGATGATGGTGATGACAATGAAGATGTTGATGATGATGGTGATGGTAATGATGATGAAGATGATGATGATGATGGTGATGGTGATGGTGATGTTTAGATGATGATGTTCAGAAGATGATGGTGACATGATGGATATGTTGATCTGATTCAAGGAAGATAATGATGATGATGATGATGGTGATGACGATGAAGATGTTGATGATGATGATGATGGTGATGAAGATGATGATGATGAAGAAGATGATGATGATGGAGATGTTGATGTTGATGGGGAACCTAGAGATGACAATGATGATGAATATGGTGATGGTGATGGTGATGGTGATGACGATGAAGATTTTGATGATGATGGTGATGGTGATGATGATGAAGATGTTGATGATGATGGTGATGGTGATGTTTAGATGATGATCATGATGATGATAATGATGATGGAGATTTTGATTTGATGAGGAATATGATGATGATGATGATGATGGTGATGATGATGAAGATGTTGATGATGACGATGATGGTCATGAAGATGATGATGATGAAGAATATGATGCTGATGGAGAATATGATGCTCACAACTCCCTCTAGTCTCTCTCTCCCCAACCATCAATCTCTCTCTCTCTCTCTCTCTCTCTCTCTCTCTCTCTCTCAAACACACACACATACACACACATTATGTCACTTTCCATTCTCAAACCCATACCCCCTCCATCCATATCTATCTCCAACTTTCTCCCTCCATCCCTCACCCTACCTTCTCTCCCTCCCTCTCTCATCGCCTGTCTCTCACCTTCTATCCCTCCCTCATCTTTCCCTCAACCTATCCCAATCTCTCCATCACTCCCTCTCTCTCCATCGCCACCACTCTCTGCATGTCTCCCACCAACACTTTCTGTCCCTCCCTTCCTATCTCTTATTTCGTTCTATCCCCATCTATCTCTCACTCCCTCCAAATCCATTCCTCCCCATTGTCCCTCTCCCTCCCTCGCTCTATGTCTCTCCCCCCCTTGTATTCTTTATTTCTCTCTCACATCCCCCTTGCCTCCATCCATTCCCCCTCGCCACTCAAGTCTCACTTTCAACTTCTAACCCTATACCTCTTCAGAACCTATCTACTCCTAATAGTGCTCTCAAGCTCCACTTCCCTTCACCCCCTGTAGCCCATCATGTTCTCATTCCCTTCATCTCTCCCCACTCAAGCTTCCAACATCCTTCTAAGCCCTTGACCCTTTCCCACCCCTATTAAATATTAACCATAGATTCCCTTGACCCTTCCCCACCCCTTCTCAAATATTAAACAAAATTTCCCTTGACTTCTACACCCCCTCTTTCTCAAGTATTAAACATGTATTTTATGATTTGAATAACGCGAGCGCGTTTTGTAACTATATAACGCGTACGTGTTATGTAGTTATATAACGCGTACGCGTTAATTATTGATATAACGCGCACGCGTTATTTAGTTATATAACGCGTACGCGTTATTTAAATCTAAAAGCGCGGAAATATTTTTGAATTTAAACAGGCCGAGTCACATGCTCACATGTCAACAATAATCCTATGTGTATGCTTTGGAGTTTGCTTCGGTAATTCCAAACCTGTGCTATGTTAATGAAAAACCAAAGCTAATTGGGTATTTCTTCCAGTTTCTGGAGAAGCCTGTGCTTACCCACTCGTTACAATATGCTACACAGAGTCATTTTTGACGAAATCTTAGACACAAATAGCATTTTTTCTGCAGATTCCAAATATGTAACTTTTATTTTGAAATATTAATTTTTCCTATTTTCTTTCAATTTCTTTTCTGTCCTACCTCCTTAACTCGTGAAACACATTGTTAGTGTTTCTTCCATAACTTTTTCAATTCTCAATCATTTCAAAAAAAAATTGTATGGTGCACAAGAGGACACTAACCTCCACGTTCTATGAAAAACCCATTTCAAGAATTTTGCATTAAGACCTTCAAAGGCTCTACCCACAAAAGATGTACTATTTTTGAGGTTTGATCACTTAGACAATTATAAAAAAATTATAAAATTACTAATTTAATTTTCGAAAAATAATGGCGCACAAGTGCTATGTGTTCTCTACATGCATGCCGATTTTTGTAGCTTGATTCCATCATTTAGGCCCTCAAAGGCTCTACCCACAAAAACATATACCTTATCATTTGCCTGAAAAATAAAAAGTGTCTGTTAGGAAAACTGAAACTTGACATAGCTATGCAAATTTTCAATACATAAAAGTTATATATTCAGAAACGTGATTCAATTTCCTACATTTCATCTTTTTTACTCAATGCAAGATATTTTCCGTAAGTAAATCAAAAAATCCAAGTAAGTTGAGGGATGCCTGCTTTTTCAGTTTTCTATTGCATCTAACGTGCCAAAAGTGACCCTCATTAGCTTGCACTGACCCAACAACAAAGAAAAGTATCAATGAGATTCCAACATTATTATTATTTCATTTTTAGTTTTATAAAATATTAAATTGAACCAACATTTAAAGATGGATCGTACAACATATTCATTATCATATTGTAAACTTTACTATGAATCTATTTATTAATTAAACTTAGGTGTGTAGAATTTAATATAACTCTTCTTTTTTTAAGTTGTAGGTTTACAATTTATAATATTTATTTTCAAATTGACATATGTTATAAATGTGACACATCTCACCTATATATGTAATATATGTAAGTTATATTAAACACTTTACCTATGTCATGAATGTTGACAAAATAACGTTTGTAACAAAATAAAGTTTGTAACAAAATAATTAAAAAAATTCATGTCGGCTCATAAAATAAAAAACTATGGAAAGTATTTTAAAAAAATCTATGTTGGTTCATAAAATCAAATATTATGAAAAGTAATTAAAAAATAGATGTTCATTTATAAAATAAAAATTTAAAACTTAAACCAGGATCTATAATCAAGAAAGATCAAATTTCTTGAGTTTAAATTTAAAAAAAGAAATACACCTCAAGAAATTGGATCCTTCTCAGTGCTTGATAGATACTGGTTTAAAATGGATCTATGCTGGTAGGTTTACCAACCCTTCTCCTTTTTGGTTATTATTCTACTCCCTTGGTTTAACATATGTAGCTAGGAAACATGGGTAGAGTTGAGAGAACTTTCTAAAAGGTATTGAGTGGGAATAGCTTGTAAATAAATATTTAGTATTATTTAATCTATGCTTTTGAAATCAAAACTAATTATCATTTACAAAGAGAAAGACATACATCTTCCTCATATTAAATTTTTAACCACCAGTTAATTTCATGGGAAGTAATTAATATAAATGACAAAAAACTTTCAAATAACTTAGTGATTTAGTGACGAGTCATTTGAATGGAGATTTTTAACTAATTTAGTAATAAATGATTAATATGAATAAATACACACTCTTAACTAACTTAGTGATATATCATTATTGATTAGGGTATTTTTTAAGGATTCTAAGAGTATACTTAAGTGTAGTATTCTAGGGAATTTTTGGCGAATATTATGATAAGAAAACACATTTTATGTAAATATAGGTGATATTAGAGACTAAAAATGACCAAATAGAGAATTTATTTTTTGAAAAAAAGCCCCCAAAAATAGCCAAATGGAAAAATTTACCTTGTTATTGACTCTAACAACATTATATTAGACCAATATTTGAGGATGGATATTACAACATATTCAATATTGAAGTGTAATATTTATGAACATCTATTTTTTAATTACTTTTCTTAATATTTTATTTTATGAACCAACATAGATTTTTTTAAAATACTTTCCATAATTTTTTTTATTTTATGAGCTGATATGAATTTTTTTAATTATTTTGTTAGTAACAAACGTAACGTTACATCACACATGTTACAACATCTCCCCCATACTCGCTGTAAAGCACCTTGTTTCACTCGATGCAAATATGAATACATTTATTAATTGTATTTATGTTTGAAGAATTTAATATATCCCTTTTTCTTTTTCAAATTGTAAGTTTGCATTTTATAATATTTTTTTGAAGTAGACACGTGTTATAAGTCTAACACATCTCACCTATATATAGCTACATTAAACACCTCACCTATATCATTGTTGATAGGTTGTAAAAGGATATTTAACATGATTAAATCTATGTTTTTAAAATTAAATCTAATCAACATTAACAAAAAGAAAGATAAGTGGAAATACATCTTCATAATATTAATATTTAAATTAATAACAATATTTTATTAAGTGGTGAAAAATAAGGTGGAGACTATTTTTAATAGGAGAATATCTATCAATTAATGTAATTTATTGATAAGTAATTAATATAAATGCCAAAAACTTTCAAGTAACTTAGTCATGAGTCATTTAAATAGAGTTTCTTTACTAAATTATGATTAATATAAATAAATAGGCATTCTAAACTAACTTAGTGATGCATCATTAACAACTTTAATTATTTTATTGAATTACTAAATAAAATAATTCAAATACATTATATATTGTGTATAGTTAGATAATAATTCCTTTAGAAGAATATCATTTTCATTCCATAATGAAATAAAAATTGTAAATTTCTTTCATGGAAAAAACATGCCCTCCTTAACAAAAATGTATTCCCCCACCAAGCTTCAAATCTCTTCAATGGTGTGCTTGTACTCATGTGTGTGCATGTGCTTGCCAAAAAAGGGTAGGGCCACATGTAAGGCTTAAGCGAATTTACCTCCCACTCATGGTAACTTAGCCAAAGGGTGATTTTTGTGTAGAAATACATTTATGTCCATTTAAAGATCCAAAATAAAATAATTGTCTCTTCTTGTGTTGGTGAGAAATGCTTAGTCGAAAATGGTATCCCCACAGAGCTTGCGTACTCCGACAGCTTTCTTCCGGTGTTGCCAGAATAGGGCAGACACTCTTCCTCGTCCTTTGTCCATTTGATTGCTGTGATTCTCAACTGAATAACATCATAATTTCCATTATTTCTCAGGGCCTCCATTAATGGCGGCCATTGCGTTCCCTCCATTATATCAAAGTCAATAATATGGATTCCCACAGCAGCACCGCCAGCGGCCAATACTGCTTCCAGAATGCATTGGTTAGCAGTGAAGTGAGGTACTTGTATATACGGATAAGTTAGATGCAGCAGCTTCAAAGCTCCCAGAAAATGGTCCTGAGTACTGCTCTTATCAATGGCCGGCTTCAAATGGGCGAGGGAATTCACATTAGAGTACTGAAGTAGAGCATCGAAGAGATGGTAAGCCACTCTCTCCATGGTGGAGCCTGTGGGAGAAACCAGCCCTCGCAACCTGCAGAGCATGACCTCTACCAGATGTTGTGCTCCCTCCGACATTGCCTCTGCGCATGCCGTCAAGAGATGCAGCAGCCTCAATCCCTTATATTCCATATTCTCAAGGGCGCCATGATCGATATAGTCAAGGGACGAACTTGCCTGGTTTGTGACCACAGCACAGTCAGAAGCCAGTTGATCCCCAGCAATTAGACCACAGTCAGAAGGCAGTTGATCCCCATCAATTAGAGCAGCAGGATGCTCAATAATAATGACCGGATCTGTATTGTTCATTGGGCGTTGCAATATGATGTCATCACTCTGACTAATCTCCATGATATTATTGGCATCTTGCAGATCTGAATCCATTAAATAGTCCTCCACTGACTGCAAGTCTGGCAACGGTATATTATTATTAACGGAGCAGCCATTGTTGCCGTCCATCCAGATTAAATCAGCCCATGACAACCATTCGGCTGCATCCAAATCCACGTCCGACAGTTCTGGTGCAGATTGAGTATTGGTATTATCGCCCCAATCTACATGCGGCGGAGGACTAATATTATTGAATATATGATCCCAATCTTGTTCAGATGTTTCCATTCCAGGTTCCATTTTGCCTATATTCTGGACTCGATGCTATAAGAAAGAACACCGAAAAGGGCGAATGAACAATTGACGATGCAAAATAAAGGAATTATGGAATTAGTTTAGGGCCATTTCCATCTAATCTTCATATAGAATTTATAGAAATTGGTTCGAGGATAAGACTCGTGAGTTAAATTCATATTACAAATTAGGTAATCACTATACAACTACCATATTAGACCTAAATTTATATGACAAACTAATTAATTATCAGTATTATGGAAATAATGCTTATGTTTTTTGTTTTTACTTAACACTTTATCTTAATTCTGAATTTATTATATAGATTTATCTTAAACCTAGATTTATAAAAATAAACTTGAAAAAATGTTAGTTAATATGGATTAGAATTGGTTTATTTTATTACAAATGATTTTAGATTCATCTGATTATCCCCTTCCCACTATCTAAATTTAATATCTTAAACCTAGCCTATCAAATAAAATTTGAGAAAAATGTTTACACATCAAAAGAGTTAATATGAATCCATATTGCTTTCTTTTATTACAAATCATCTAATTACTCCCTTCCCAATGCCTAAATTTACAATTCATTAATTACAAATATCAAAGGGAAACAACAAAGAAGAGTATCAATGAGATTCCAACATTATTATTATTTCATTTTTAGTATTGTAAAATATTAAATTGAACCAACATCTAAGGATGAATCGATGTAAACTTTAATATGAATCTATTTATTAATTGTACTTAAGTTTGTAGAATTTAATATAACTCTTCTTTTTTTAAATTGTAGGTTTATAATTTATAATATTTATTTTCAAATTGACATATGTTATAAATGTGACATATCTCACCTATATATGTAATATATGTAGGCTATATTAAACACTTTACCTATGTCATGAATGTTTATTTTATGAACCAACATGGAGTTACGAACGTTACATCACTTTCAGTCGGTTGTATAGTGATAATAATTACTTAATTTGTAATATGAATTTAACTCACGAGTCTTATCCTCTAACCAATTTCTATAAATTCTACATGAAGATTAGATGGAAATGGTCCCTAAACTAATTCCACTATAGATTTATCTTAAACCTAGATTTATCCAGAAAAAACTTGAGAATATGTTAGTTAATATGGATTAGTATTGGTTTATTTTATTACAAATGATTTTAGATGCATCTAATTACCCTTTCCCAATACCTAAATTTAATATATTAAACCTAGATCTATCAAGCAATTTAACTTGATAAAATTTTTACACATCAAAAGAGTTAATATGAATCCATATTAGTTTCTTTTATTACAAATTATTCTAGATGCATCTAATTACTCCTTTCCCAATGCCTAAATTTACAATTCATTAATTACAAATATCAAAGAGAAACAACAAAGAAAAGTATTAATGAGATTCCAACATTATTATTATTTCATTTTTAGTTTTGTAAAATATTAAATTGAACCAACATTTAAAGATGGATCATACAACATATTCATTATCATATTGTAAACTTTACTATGAATCTATTTATTATACTTAGGTGTGTGGAATTTAATATAACTCTTCTTTTTTAAGTTGTAGGTTTACAATTTATAATATTTATTTTCAAATTGACATAAGTTATAAATGTGACACATCTCACCTATATATGTAATATATGTAAGCTATATTAAACACTTTACCTATGTCATGAATGTTGACAAAATAATTTTGTAACAAAATAATTAAATTTTTTTTATGTAAAATAAAAAATTATGGAAAGTATTTAAAAAAAATCCATGTTGATTCATAAAATAAAATACTATGAAAAGTAATTAAAAAATAGATGTTCGTTTATAAAATAAAAACTTAAAACTTAAACCAGGATCTATAATCAAGAAAGATCAAATTTCTTGAGTTTAAATTTTAAAAAAGAAATACACCTCAAGAAATTGGATCCCTCTCGGTGCTTGATAGATACGGGTTTGAAATGGATCTATGCTGGTAGGTTTACCAACCCTTTTCCTTTTGGGTTATTATTCTACTCCCTTGATTTAACATATGTAGCTAGAAAACATGGGTAGAGTTGAGAGAACTTTCTAAAGGGTATTAAGTGGGAATAGCTTGTAAATAAATATTTATTATTATTTAATCTATGCTTTTGAAATCAAAATAATTATCATTTACAAAGAGAAAGATATACATCTTCCTCATATTAAATTTTTAACCACCAATTAATTTCATGAGAAGTAATTAATATAAATGACAAAAACTTTCAAATAACTTAGTGATTTAGTGATGAGTCATTTAAATAAAGCTTGTTAACTAATTTAGTAATAAATGATTAATATGAATAAATACACATTCTTAATTAACTTGGTGATATATCATTATTGACCAGGGTATTTTTTAAGGATTCTAAGAGTATACTTCAGTGTAGTGTTCTAGGCGATTATTTTGGATTGAAAAAACATATATATAGATAAGTAGGAGAACATTAAATATTAAACATACAATTTACTATTGAAAATTGTAATTTTTGGCAAATATTATGATAAAAAACATATTTTATGTAAATATATGAGATATTAGAGACTAAAAATGACCAAATATAGAATTTATTTTTTGAAAAAAAGCCCCCAAAAATAGCCAAATGGCAAAATTTCACCCCTAAAAATTACCACTCTAACAACATTATATTAGACCAATATTTGAGGATGGATATTACAACATATTCAATATTGAAGTGTAATATTTATGAACATCTATTTTTTAATTACTTTTCATAATATTTTATTTTATCAACAACATGGATTTTTTTAAAATACTTTCCATAATTTTTTATTTGATGAACCCCCATACTTAGCTGTAGAGCACCTTGTTTCACTCAATACAAATATGAATACATTTATTAATTGTATTTATATTTGGAAAATTTAATATATCCCTTTTTCTTTTTCGAGTTGTGAATTTACATTTTATGATATTTTTTTGGAGTGGACACGTGTTATAACTCTAACACATCTCACCTATATGGAGCTACATTAAACACCTCACCTATATCATAAATGTTGATAGGTTGTAAAAGGATATTTAACATGATTAAATCTATGTTTTTAAAATTAAATCTAATCAACATTAACAAAAAGAAAGATAAGTGGAAATACATCTTCATAATATTAATATTTAAATTAATAACAATATTTTATTAAGTGGTGAAAAATAAGGTGGAGACTATTTTTAACAGAAGAATATCTATCAATTAATTTAATTTATTGACAAGTAATTAATATAAATACAAAAAAATTTCAAGTAACTTAGTCATGAGTCATTTAAATAGAGTTTCCTAACTAATTTAGTAATGAATGATTAATATAAATAAATAGACATTCTAAACTAATTTAGTGATGTATCATTAACAACTTTAATTATTTTATTGAGTTACTAAACAAAATAATTCAAGTACATTATATATTGTGTATAGTTAGATAAAAATTCCTTTAGAAGAATGTCATTTTCATTCCATAATGAAATAAAAATTGTAAATTTTTTTCATGGAAAAAACATGCCCTCCTTAATAAAAATGTATTCCCCCCCACCAAGCTTCAAATCTCTTCAATGGTGTGCTTGTACTCATGTGTGTGCATGTGCTTTCCAAAAAAGGGTAGGGCCACATGTAAGGCTTAAGCGAATTTACCTCCCACTCATGGTAACTTAGCCAAAGGGTGATTTTTGTGCAGAAATATATTTATGTCCATTTAAAGATCCAAAATAGAATAATTGTCTCTTCTTGTGTTGGTGAGAAATGCTTAGTCCAAAAGTTATATAAGTTTAATATATAAACATCGCCTCTTAAACATATTGTGTTATTAATAGGCTATGGAACTCAAGAATAAACAGATACATTAATTTTAATATAGGAAACATGTCAAATCCATAATTGTGTTGTCATTGGTTGTGTTAGGGACCCAACATGCCCTTAAAATGCTTTGAGCTCAAATAATAATAATAATGAATAAGGTTGTCATTGATGTCAAAATCCAAGCATAAGTGTATATAACTCCAAAGTGGTCCCCTTATGGCGTAGCTATTAAGCATGGCCCCTCATAGGATGAGATAACATGAGGTTGTTTCCACATGCCCACTTTGAGTTGTACAAAAATGGAGCAAGTGAAGAAGCCCCTAAATTAATGATGGTGTCTTGAAGAAGAAGCCCCTAATAGTGATGAAGACATGTGCACATTGTTTATTTTTTAGCAGTATTGAGAGCCATTCTCCGGGAGAATGGAGGCACCTGGTCAGTTACCAGGGTTGAACAAATTTCAGTCTGGGACTGAAACTCAACCTGGGGATAAGAAACATTCTCCGAGAGAATGGGGGACCTGGTCAGGGACCAGGGGTTGATCAACATATTTTAGTCTGGGACTGAAGCTCAACCTGGGGATGAGAGACATTCATTAAGAATGGAGGCACTTTGTCATTTACCAAGTTGTTGACTTCGTTCAACCTTTATCCTGGGGTTGAAGAACCTGGTCAGAGACTAGGACATTGATTCAATCAACGTGAAGACCTAGATTGGATCTAGGAAAGTGTTGTACTCCTCTCCTTAATCAGTGGGCTATGGGACCTTCATAAGGGACTGACCACCCCTTGTTGAAGTACCTAGCACATGATCTTAGTGTTAATGAGGAGAACAAGGTAACCAAAGAATATATTCCTTATATATGATGATGTACTAGAATGGATGACCAAGAGACCCATTGATGGTCCAAAGACCCCAATGGATGAACAAGAGACCCATTGATGGTCCGAAGAACCCAAAGAGACCCATTGATGGTCCAAGAACCCAAATGGATGATCAAGAGACCTATTGATGGTCCAAGTACCCGTTTGAATGTCTAAGAGACCCTTTGGGTGACCAAGAGACCACTTGTGAAGGGTCAAAAGACCAAGTTAAAAGTTAATAGGTTGAAAGATAAAAATTAAAATATTAATCCTAACTTTAATTTTAATTTTTATAATCCCTAAAATTATCGATATGACCTTATGATGCTCTATAAATAAAGGAGCGCATTCATTTTTAAATTACAACAACAAAACATCATCATCTCTTATCTAAAGGAAAAGTCGTGGGGCATCTTTTCAATAGAAACAACATAGATCCCTTTACTTTTGTTTTATCTTGTTTTCCTGGGTAGACGAACCTTTTAAACTCTTTCTCCTTGCAACCCTAATCTAACAGGAAGGGAACCGAGCCCTATTAAGTCTCCCATTCACATGCTACAAGTGTTTGAAGTGGAAAAGGTGCAAGCCACAGATATGTACATTGGTAAAGGGAGCAGTCCGAGCCTAGCTCCAGGTCTGTCCCTTAAATATGAGCTCTATATAGGGCCTCCAAGTGCCAGCAAGAGCTCTGTAGGGATCGTTTTCTTTAGCAGTAAAAAAGCCGCAGTACTGTTATCCCTCCCATGAGCATACTGAGCCGTAACAAGCTCTTGTACAGTCAGATATAGTTAACAACAACATAAATTCCAATCAAGCTATGACTCAGAAAGTCAAGACAATCAACATAAGCTTCATGGTACTTTTATTTGGTTAAATTTCATCTTAGCAGATGGCATGTTTAGTAATTGATGATAGTGGTCATCTCTGTATGTATTCTCTAGAGGCAAGGTCAATGTAAAGGTCTGTCTCTTATGCAAAAATCCATTCATCTCATATTAAGGAAGATATTCTTTGTTGGGGTTTCTATACCTTGAATTTTTTCCACAGGGTAAAATTTGTGTTCTCGTGGATGCATGTCCCTTTAGTTTATTTACCGTTGAAGATCTACTGCTTCTATATCTCACACTTGAAGTTTTAAGTTTTCTATAATTTAAAAGAAGACTGTTACTGCTATCAAATCTCATATCTATGTTAAAACATTAACATGGTTTCAGAGATTTGGATGTGAAACGCGTAGTTTTTGTAGCAGGATACTGTTGCCCACGTGATCCAAATATAGATATTAGAATTATAAACTCTTTGCATACTTGTTTCAAAACTCCACACCCATGGATTCAGTCTCTTTCAGGCTTGAGGATAGACTTAAAGGGTCATCTAACTTCAACTCCTTGAAGGAAAGGATCTTGGCCACACTAGAAGAGAATGATCTGGATGATATAGTCACTCATGTTGTAGATAAAACCACCTTAGCTATATGGAGGGAAGCATTCAAGAATAAGAAAGCCAATGATAGAAGAATAATCTATGATTCAGTCAAAGAAAATTTGATGCCTGTCATAACTCTATCGAAGAATGCCAAAGAGTGTTTTGATACTTTGACCAAATTGTATGAAAAGAAAGCTACCAGCCATAAAAGAGTTTTAGAGAACAAGCTCTGTACTTTGAATATAGAAAAGGATGAAAGTGTGGCTTCATTCTTCTTGAATATTTCTCAGGTAAAATATAAACTCTTAGCTATTGGTAATACTGTAGATGATGATGATCTTGTTCAAATTGTTGTTGATGGTATCCCTGGATGTTGGGAAACATTTCTATCTGCTATAAATGGTATTGAAGTCCAAACAGATTTTGAAAGATTATGCCACGACTACTTACAAGATGAAGGAAGAATGCAAATCAGAAAGGGTGGAGCTAAGGAAGGGAATATTGCTCTTTCCTCCAAGACAAAGAAAGGAAATATATTATTTCATTGTTGGGGCCAAGGTCGCAGCTATAGTAAAAGCTGCGAATTTTGGGAAAAAGCACGAGTATGGAAGGAAAGTGCTAATTTTGGGACAAGCACTAAGTTTTGGGTAAGAAGGAGACGGTGCGCAGTACGGTGCCAGATGGATGATCTCAGCGCAGATCACGGACCGGAAATTGCGGAGATCGCGCGCACGCCATCAAAGAATGAAGGTGGCTCAGCTACCATAATAAATAAAGGCGATGGAGTAGAGGGCTCAGCTACCCTCATTTAAAGGCTTAGTACAGAAGTTATGGTTGCTCGGATCAAGGAGGAGCAACGGACCAGAGCATTGAAGGCGAAGGACGATCGCCCATACCCACAATCTGCGCCGGAATTCACGGAGCCTGCAGGAAGCGGCGACGTGACTGCAAGCGGCGCCTACAGTACACCTAGCCATGTGCGTGGTTAGGGTTTTTGGGAATCACTGTTGGGAAAGGCCCACAGTTTTGTAAAGGTGTGACCGTCATGGCTACCTATATAGATGAATCATTGTAATGGGTAGGGGGTTCTTCCTCCCTTCCTTCAGTTCCTTCCTTTTGGAGAGTTAGAGAGTTGGACACTAGACTGTTAGAGAGCCAGTCTAAAGGATAGCTCATGTGTTGATTATCCTTCACTGTAATTTCTACCCGGTGTGTAGAACTAGAGAGAGGAAATCGGATAGCCGAGGAGCTAATCCCTGAGTTGCCAGACAGTCTGAGTCAACGTCTGTGCCTTTGTAATCTCCATAGAGAGGAGACAAGCTTGAGAGAAGGGCTCCCAGCTGTGTGCGTGGAGTTTCCTGTAAGTTCTAAGGCTGCAGCTGTGTGCGCAGCATATTGTATAACTCTATCATTTTCTGGTTAATAGAACGCTCCCGTGGACGTGGTTTTCCTCGAGGAGATGAGCTTCACTTATATCTTCTTGTTATAATGTTTGCGTGAATGATAACTATTTAGAGTTCATTATTTGTGTATGCAAGACTTCTGTCTTATCTTTGTGACTGTTTGAGCGAGTTGGAAAGATCCCTTGATAACTATAAGTGTCTTAAGTACTAAAGAGGTAGTAACGCACGGTCGCTGCGGCGAGAGCAGACTGCGTTACTGCGCTAGATGCGAAGGGCGAGAAAGTGTTAGCGCGTCGACCCAAGGGATAGTTGCCTGCTGCGTTAGAGAGAAGAAACTGCGCAGTAGACCTGCCAAGGAAGGGACCCACGCAGCTGCGACGAGCGGCCTGCGGGAAGGTCCGACCGCCGATTTCACAGGAACCATTCAAGGAAGAGCCATCTCCGCGTCACCCCGGTTAAGGAAACCTGATTCCTTAACCCCCCCATAGCCACTTCAGGTGAGACCTCGAGCTGCCGCGCAGCTCGTTGCCGAGAGGGCCAGTGCGCCAAGGGGTTTTGTTGCTGCGCTTCATTAAAACCCGGGTCTGCCCAGAAAAGCAGCCAACAAATGGTTCCGTTGCCGCGCGAATGAGACTTGTTATTTTGGCAACGCGCGAGATAGAGGACCCAACAAATGGTTCCGTTGCCGCGCGAATGAGACTTGCTATTTTGGCAACGCGCGAGATAGAGGACCCAACAAATGGTTCCGTTGCCGCGCGAATGAGACTTGTTATTTTGGCGACGCGCGAGATAGAAGAGTCAACAAATGGTTCCGTTGCCTAGTGACCAACAAATGGTTCTGTTGCCTTATGACTTTTTGATCACATTACTTCCATGGCTTTGAACCCTGTTGATTGAGCCAACAAATGATTCCTTTGCCTTGCGACTTGTTGCTGTAAGACTTACTAGTCACGCGACATCTGAGACTGTTGCTGAAGACAACATAAGGTTCTGTTACACTGAGACTTGCTCAGCTAACAAATGTGTTACTGGAATCCTACAGCTAAGGAAATTGGAGATTGGTTTGATTTAAAGGCTAAAGAGTTTGCTGAACAAGAAAATAGAAGCCCTACGCTTCAAACAGAAGATTGGTTACAGAAGTATATTTATGCTGACCTTTACGAAATTTTCTTTGTTATGTTTGCATTGGAGTTACACGCTTGGATAGCCAAGTTAGCAGAATCTAGACCTACGCTGCATGTTGATCGACCCGTCACGTGGACGCCTGAGCTAGCTAGTATTGTGAAGCGGATAGACAATCCTGTGTCCCGCGCAGTAGACTTTTGGTTGAATAGTCTACTGGAAGGTTTTATTACCGAATTTGCAGTCGATACAAGAAAGAGTTTCAGTGAAGCTGAGAGGAGTTTCTTCCAAGTACACAGAGGTAAGTTCTTAAATTCTCTGAACTTATGGATTAAAATGCTTCTGTATGAAAAAGGAAAGCTATGTATTGCTTCTGATGAATAGCATAGTCAAGTAATGTCCGTAGATTCTGATAGTGATCCTGAAGTTATTGGTTGCACTCGTAGTGGAAAACGATATAAAGTAGGCCTTGACCAATATCCTTTTGAGTCTAGCCCAAACGATAGCCAAGTCCCTAGAGCAAGCCATATAGAAAGACAAGGGAGTGCTCATATCCCGTATTACCCCTTTACACCGCAAAAACCAGACGGAGCTCAGTATAATCCTACAGTAACACCTTCTAGTAGCCCACACGCTACTTCTAGTACCTCTGTACCACCTTTGTTTAACCATCCCGGAGGCACTGCTACAGTACCTCCACCTCAAACCCGTGCAAGAAGGATGGGTGATGACATGAAGCTACCAACTTTTAGAGGAACAGGGATAGAGGACCCTGAGCAGCACTGGTTCTTATGTGAAGCCATTTGGACAATTAAGCAAATTAATGATGATGCTGTTAAACTGGTTCAGTTAGCAACCACACTAAGAGAAAGAGCCTTGACTTGGTTCATGAAATACTCAGCAGCACAGAATAGGACGCTTGCTGAGGTAAGAAATGCCATGATTAGAGAATTCAAGAAACCTAAGTCAGAATCACAGTGTATAACAGAGCTCAAAGACATCAAACAGTTACCTACAGAATCAGTATGGGACTTTGACCAGAAGTTCAAAGCCTTGATAGATCAAGTAAGCTTCGAGTTTGCACCACAGCAACATAAAGAATGGTTCATTGCTGCGCTGCTCCCACACATTAGACTTCCTCTTATGCAACAGAATCTCAATACTCAGGAACAAGCTCTAGAAATGGCTATGAAACTAGAAGCTTCGCCAATTGCAGGAACAAGCAACGATGTTGCGCATTTACAGAACCAATTAGCAAACTTAACCTTGCAAGTGCATGATATTAAGAAAGGCAAGGAGATTAAGGAAGAAATTTGGTGTACAAAATGTAAAGCCCAAGGTCATTCAAAGGACCATTGTCCTGTTTTCATAGACTATATTGCAACTGGAGCACCTAATCCTTTACCACAGGCACAAGGGCCTTGGTGTGAAATCTGCAGAACTAGAGGTCATAGACCACAAGAATGCCACTTACTTCAGAAATATGTACAAACTCCAAAGAATCTATATTGTAATTTCTGTAAATCAGTAGGTCATGATGAGAACAATTGTAGAGCATATGATCTTATGATAGAAAGAAAGCATGATGTTTATAGGGTACAAACAGAGACACAAGGACCCACAGCAGGTCCACCTTATGACCAACCTCGGGACGCCCGAGCAGCAAATTACAGAGGACGCGGACGCACAACAAATTTTGGTCGTGGAAGAGGACAGATCACTTGTTATAATTGCGGAGAACAAGGTCATTTTGCTAGGGATTGCCAAAATCCTACAACCCTCTGCAGATATTGTAAATCTTCTGACCATATCATTGAAGAATGCCCTCAGTTACAGGCTAAGATGCAAGCAAAGACACCACAGGTCAATCAGAATATCCAGTTGATTGGAGCAGAAAAAAGAGAACCAGACCCTACAGTTAATATAGTGACACGCAGTGGAGCTACCACTGGTGCGCAAGAGATGGGAACGGGAAAGCAAGCGACGCAATGGGTGCGCCGCGCTAACATTAAACCAGCCCCACTTAACCTACAGAAGCAAAAAGAAGCATTTAAGCAAGCTCAAGAGTATTTCTCAGATCCGAGAGCTTCAAGTTCTGCCGCAATTCCGCAGAACAATAGTAGATCGCAAGTGCTAAGACAAGACAACCTGGTACAAGAACAGGCCACTACAGCTAGAAGACCTGATGACGATAAGGAGCATGCACTAGGCAGTGTTCATGCGTTCCTGCGACAATGTTTAAAATTGTTGCGCAATGAACAAGCAACTCTAGAACTCCAACACCTGTTGGATCAGTGCCAACACTCTGCTTCGACGAACACACCACAGCGTGCTGTTCACCAGATTAGGAGTCACACTAGAACAGGAAAAGAGATGAGGCTCACAGCGCAGATTGGAGCATTTGAAATGGACGAAGTCATGTTAGATTTGGGCTCAGAAGCCAATGTTCTCACTATGCAGACATGGGAACAGATGGGAAGCCCTCAGCTTACAAGATCCCCTATCCAGCTAAGACTCGCAAATCAGCAACGAGTCTCTCCATTGGGCAGATTACCCAATGTACCTATTGATATTGAAGGAGTAAGAAGCTCTGCAGATTTTGAAGTAATCAAAATTATGGATGATAGTAGACCATACCCAGCGCTGTTAGGAATAGACTGGGCACTTGATAATTTGGCTGTCATTAACCTGAAGAAAAGACAGATGACCTTTGAGGATGACCAGATCAGGGTCATCGCACCTCTTGATCCTATTCAAGGACCAAGATATATAGAACCCATTCGCGCAGAAGAGGAAGCGCGCCACATGGAAAGCTTGTATCAGATGACCACTAACCACAGTGACTATGTCAACCCCACAGCAGACGGCCATATCAGCTGGCGATGTGATAGCTCGTGCACATCAGATTCAGATGCAGGATTGGAAAACTGGCAGAATCGTCTACATGAGGTTTCTGCAAGACGTTGCGCCATGATGACTAAATCCATCCGATGGATTGGCACAGAATTAATTGATACTCCAACTTTTGATGGCTTAACTGAAGTAACTAAATTCATACAGGAATATGAACAAAAGCTTCCAGAACCGCAGCGCATCCAGGCACTGGATATAGCATTGCGCGCTACACCCGCAAGATGGTGGATTGCGCACAAAGAGAATATTCATACATGGAAAGACTGTCGCAGATTGATACTGCGCAGATTTCAGGACACCACAGCCGAAGCGCTACACAAATATGAAGGACAGAGTGACCCCAGGTCACACATTGAAGCATGTATTCAGCAATGGTCAGATATTCCGGAAGATGAATGGGTTCACCAATTCATCCACACATTAGATACAATTCCAAGGAATTGGTATACTGAAATAGAATTGCGCAAAGGCACTCTTACTTGGGCTCTTATGATAAAAAGTTTTCAACTTACATTCAGCTTTGAGTCAGAGCATCCAAGCATTGATCAGGCTCTGAAGTGTATTAAAAAGAAGGTATTTGAACCAGGTCTAGTAACAGAATATTCCCAACCAGATTGGGCTGTCCAGATAGAACATGCCCTGGAATGCTATAACTTCACCGCTGAAGATGAGGAGGACGATCCTCGCAACATCAATATCCCAGAATCAGAAGGGACGCGCAATATTGAAGGTCCTGAGCTTGACATTCCTGCCATCGCAGAACACGTCAAGCTCAAGAAAGTTAACATTGGTACAGAAGCTGACCCAAAGTTTGCTTCTATAGGAGACTATTGGGATGATGAAACCGTTGCGCATGTTTCAGATTTATTACGTGATTACCAGGATATCTTTCCTACCAAGTTCACAGAAATGAAAGGCATCCTAGGAGACTTAGGAGTGATGCGCATACCTCTGAAACCTGACGCCAAGCCAGTAAAGCAGCGCCCATACAGGTTGAACCCGCGCTACAAAGAAAAAGTCAAAGAAGAAATTGATAAGATGCTTGCAGCAGGTATTATTGAGCCAGTAGAGGAAAGCGATTGGATTAGTCCTATGGTGGTCCAAGAAAAGAAAACGAAAGGTGAAATAAGAATTTGTGTCGACTTGCGCAAACTCAATGATGCATCAGCGCACGACCCATTTCCCACTCCTTTCACAGATGAAGTACTTGATAATGTTGGAGGACAAGAGGCTTACTCTTTCACTGATGGATTTTCGGGATATCATCAGATTAGAATCCATCCGGATGACCGCCACAAGACTACTTTTGCAACTGAATGGGGCTCATTCCAGTATACGGTAATGCCCTTTGGTCTTAAAAACGCACCTGCTATCTTCTCTAGAGTTGTTGTTGCTGTTTTTAAAGAATTTATCCACAAGTTTTTAGAAGTCTATTTTGATGACTGGACTGTATTTGGTTTACTAAAGAACCATATTGCGAATCTGCGCATGATGCTAGAAAAATGTAGACAGCATCAGATTTCCCTTAACTTGAAAAAATGTATATTCTGTGCGCCCTTTGGTATTTTGTTGGGACATATTGTATGCAGACAAGGACTCTTGATGGATCCTGCGAAGGTTGCCATCATTGCTAATTTACCTGCGCCCAACTCAGTTAAGCAATTGCGCACTACATTGGGACATACAGGATACTACAGAAAATTCATCAAAGGATATGCAAGGATCACAGCGCCTATGGAAAGATTGCTGAAGAAGGATTCGAAGTTCCAATGGACAGAAGAATGCCAACAGAGCTTGGACACACTTAAAGAAAAGATGATCACAGCGCCTATTCTAGTTTTCCCGGATTGGAGAAAACCTTTTCATGTTCATGTTGATGCTTCTTCCATAGCATTAGGAATCGTGCTTACACAGTCTGGAGAAGGAAGTATTGACCACCCAATTGCTTACTCCAGCAGAAAGCTATCTACAGCTGAGAAGAACTACACCACTACAGAACGGGAAGGACTAGCTATGGTGTATGCCCTACAGAAATTCAGACACTACCTGTTAGGAGCTCACTTTAAAATGTACACTGATCATTCTGCTTTGAAATATTTGGTCAATAAACCAGTTTTAGGAGGAAGAATTTGCAGATGGCTATTGCTCTTTCAAGAGTATGATTTTGAGGTTATTGTAAAGCCAGGCAGATTGAATGCAGGGCCTGACCATCTATCCAGAATAGAGTCAGGAGAGGAACCTACGAGTCTGGAGGACAATCTGCCTGACGCACAGTTGTTTTATATCCAAGCAGCAGACGAATATTACTCTGATATTCTTAAGTTTCTCACTACCGGACAAGCGCCGGCTGAGTTTACAATCCAGCAGAAGAAGCAACTTGTTGTCAGAGCCGCAGACTTCACTTTGATAGCAGGCCAGCTTTATAAGTTGGGCCCTGACGAAATTTTGCGCAGATGTATCTTACCACATGAAAAGAGCTCTATCATCGCAGAAGCGCATTCAGGTACCGCAGGAGGCCATTTCGCAGGAAAGCCGACTGCGCAGAAGATATTAGCCGCAGGACTTTGGTGGCCGACATTGCACAAGGATACTAAGGAATTCTGTAAATGTTGCGATGTGTGCCAGCGCACAGGAAAACCCTCAAGGAGAGATGAAATGCCGCTAAGACCCCAGATCACACTGCGTGCTTTTGATAAATGGGCCATTGACTTTGTAGGACCTATTAACCCACCAGGAAAAAGAACTGGCGCAAGATATATCATTACAGCTACTGAGTACCTCACCCGATGGGCTGAGGCGAAGCCAGTTAAGAACTGCGACGCTGCTACTGCCGCGCAGTTCATTTTCGAGAACATTATCACTAGGTTTGGATGCCCAGTGATCCTCATGAGTGATCAAGGTACACATTTCCTCAATGAGACTATAGAGGCCCTTACTGAAGAATTTCAAATTAATCACCATAAGAGTACACCCTACCATCCTCAAGCTAATGGTACGGTGGAAGCATTCAATAAGATCCTTGAGAATGCCCTGACGAAGATCTGTAATCAACAAAGAGATGATTGGGACCTTAGAGTCACAGCTGTATTATGGGCTTACAGAACCACTTGCAAGAAATTAACAGGTCACACACCTTTCAGCTTGGTGTATGGACAAGAAGCAGTTATGCCCATGGAATACATTGTTCCCAGTCTCCGAATTGCGCAAATTACAGAAATGGCAGATCCTGACACTATGAATGAAAGACTTTCGCAACTGCTTTCTTTAGAAGAAGACAGACTTATGGCCGGATTTCATCAACAGGTACAGAAGGCAAGACAGAAAGCTTGGCATGACAGGCACATTAAGCATAAGCACTTTGAAGAAGGAGACTTGGTACTCCTTTACGATAGTAAATTCATCAAGTTTCCAGGCAAGTTTCGTGTGCATTGGTTAGGTCCTTTTCAGGTAATAAAAATAACAGACGGAGGCGCAGTTCAGCTTGCAAAGCTGAATGGAGAACTACTACCTACAATGATAAACGGGAGTCGGCTTAAGCTTTATTGCGACGGCCACTCCGCCCTGTCGACATAATATATTACTCAGGAATGCAGATGCCCAGTGTAGTTGAAAGAGACATCGCATTTAGTCTACACGGAAGCTGCGACACACCCTCAGTTTCCAGCTTCCTGCGCAGTTCCTTGAAATATCCGCGCATCCTGAATAAAAATTGCTTGAGCAAAGCTTAACGGTCCGCTCTGGCGAAGTTTTGCTTTATGGACCATTGGACTATCGCTCTTGCGAAGTCCCCTTTCATAATTTACCGCTGAAAAGAGTTTTGTTGTGGACCCATAGAGGCACGGTTTCCTAAGTTGAAATGACCCGCCGGAAATTTTGAATTACAGCAGTTATGTAGCCGCGTTTGAATAAATGAAGGATAAGGCCGCTATTTAATTCTACCTGTTCCGACGGATTCGGCTTAATCTCCGAAAGATTTGCATTTAACTCAGGCGCCGAAAGCATTAGCTTCTCCCGGAAGGCTGTCAGAACCCGTCAATCACACTAAATGCACCGCTACGGCAAGGAGGATAGCGTGTTGTCAACTCATCTGTAGCCGCCTATAGCTACGTAACCCCACTTGGTCGCATTTACTAACCCCGCTGGCTATAAATACCTCACACTTGTATCAATTTCGGGTTACTATCTCGAGTTGCATAAGTTGTGTTTGAAGATCTGCATTATTGTTTTCAGAGCCGAGTGTGCAGACTATTTTCCCTTGTTTTCAGAGTCTATACCCTACGCAGTTCCGCCATTTGCTGTCCAGAGTTTTGTTATTTACATTGGTTCACAACGGAGAATTTATCGACTGAAGAAGTTGTTCGTCAATTTCTACGCCGAGGCTTAGATTTCGGCATGGCCACTCCGGTGACGGCTTCGACCTACGTACACCCTGGTGCTACTGATCCCAGAACATCTCCAGGCACAAGAGCATCTCAGCAGCAGCCGGAGGAACCTGTTCTAGAGCCGCTCGCGTCTATGGTGAACTACCTTCCGCCGCGTCCAGATGATGCGCCGGATGTACAGATTCCGAAGAATGCAAAGTATCCAATTCCGCTACCGCCACTACCGGCTAGTGTGCGGGTAGAGGGCCAACTATTGGGAAACATTCCACTGGTTAAATTCTCTGATTTTAACCTTGGAGACTATAAGACATATCCTCAGTTTCAGTTGGACCGATATTTGGATATCGTCCATAATCCCACCAGAAACGTTGATGAGTTTATCCCGAAGGGATTTGCAGCAAATCTTGAGCGCCCTGGACTCTTGAATTTGTTGAAGCTACCGCACTTTGGGCGTAGCAATGAAGTGAACGCAGTCGTTAAAACACTGCTATCCTGCGTTCATGGAGGTTACCTTTGGCTCGGGAGGCCAATTGATCTAAATGTTGATTTGATACACCGTATCACCGGCCTATCTAAGGTCGGGAAGGATCCCAATATCCATTTTGCGGGAAAGGAGAAGGACCGAAAATTAGCTGCAAAGCTGGTCCAGAAATATAACTTGACAAGAGGAGGTCGGGCTTATGACCTCACCACAGTTGAAGATGAGGCACTTCGCTTCACAGGAAGTCTGCTTGCAGGCAGACTTCTCACCAAGTGCCGACCAAAAGAAGTTACTGGAGCTGTCGTAGAGCTCGCTATCGCAGCTGCGGAGGGAGAACAGTACAATTGGTCTCTCTTCCTGCTGAATTCTTTTTTGGCTGATTGCCTGAATGTGCAGGACAATGCAGGCCAATCATTCCATTTTTCGTGGCTTCTAATTCTATGTGCTCTCGTCGGGTGGAAGGAGCCCCCGAATACTCAGTTCCGTCCACGCCGCGCAGGAGAGGTTGCCGGCATGCGCTACATCAACCTCTGGGATTCCCCTAATCCCGCGAAGCGCAAGATGAATCGCGCTGTTTTTTGTGAGTATTACTATCTCCTCCGAGAGACCATACAAGATATGCCAAGGCTGAGCGAGGAGACAGCCACATTGTATGACGGGAAGTTGGCTTTTACTGCCGACATCCATCAACTCTACCTTCGGCCTTGCGACATTCCAGGTGACTGGGCGCTAGGTCTTTACAGGATGACCACAGAAGATGTCGAAGAAACCATTAAGTCGTGGTCGGACGAATGGAGAGCAGCAGCTGACATCGCACCTGCGATGCCACCCGCCGCTGCGCAAGAAAAAGATAAGGGCAAGGAAGCCCCTGAGCAAAGAAGCGATGAAGGCTCAACAGAACCAGCCACAAAGAAGCAGAAAGTGTCGCATCCCACTGAGGCCATTCCCTCGGAGATCGACAAATATTTGAAAGAGCAATTTCGTGAGATGAGGAACATGCATGCTCACATCCGAGGTGCTCTAGACTTACAATTTGTAGAACTAAAAGGTCTCGCAGGAAGGATTGCGCAGACCCATGCGCCAGCATCTACTTCGCAGGCGCCACAAGAAATTCCAACTGGTGAGCGAGTTGAAGAACTCACAGAAAGGCACACTGTCGTGCATATTCCGCCTACCAGCATGACACTTCCAGATCCCCTAGCTGAACTGCAGGTAAGCACAGTTGGACCTGTAGAAATTAATTTGTCTATGATTCCTATAGAAACTCTACAGCTAGTACAGGAGAAAGTTTCTCTTGAGTTGAGAGCTAGAGAGCTCTCTACTTTCCAGGCAAACCAACGACTGCAATCGCAGGAGATAGAGCTGAAGGAAAGTCATAAGAATATCTCTGCGAAGCTTGCACTCTATGAGGCGCAAGACACCGGCATCAGACACGCAATAGAAGAGATTGCCCAGGAATTGCCGGCTTGCGAGATTCAACCAGACCTCCCTCTGGTTGCAAAAGTTCAAATTATTGGCGAAAGGGCGAAAACCCTGGAGCAAGAAATAGCTGCTATGGCAGAAGGCCATAAAACCCAGATTGCTGAGCTAGAAGCTCGCGTCGCTGCGCATCTTATGGATGATGCGCAGGTACAATTCGAAGCATTGAGCAGAGCTTCCACACGAATGAAAGGTCGAGTACAGGAAGCCAAGAACCTGATGGACCAGGCTATGGAAGCATGGTCAGAGCTTGTGAACCTCCCTTTTAAAGTGGGACTATCAGAACAGGTGCAAGCTGCAGAACAGTCTCTCACTGTTCTGAATGAAGAAGCCAAGTCCTTAACAGGCTTGCCAAAGATGAAGAAAATGGGCGAAGTGCGCAAAATGCAGCAGCAACTGCACAAGCTCAGAACTGAAGATGAGAAGCTCACCAACAGCATTCAGCCATTCATGGATGAGTATGCTGAAATCGTTGGCCAGATTGAGACAAAAATCAAAGAGATTGCCGAGTCTCAAGAGATCATTGATACACTCACTAAAGATGAAACAACCGCAGAAACAGTACAAACAGCTGATCAGTGTATTGAGGAATTGGACTCCGCTATTGCGAAGTGGCAGAAAACATTCGCGGAGATTCAAGCAAACGCAGAGGCGCAAATCCAAAGACCACGCGCTAGTGCGAGTGGCTCGAGGGCGAGCCACAAGTGAGTGTTGGGGGCCTGTTGGGGCCAAGGTCGCAGCTATAGTAAAAGCTGCGAATTTTGGGAAAAAGCACGAGTATGGAAGGAAAGTGCTAATTTTGGGACAAGCACTAAGTTTTGGGTAAGAAGGAGACGGTGCGCAGTACGGTGCCAGATGGATGATCTCAGCGCAGATCACGGACCGGAAATTGCGGAGATCGCGCGCACGCCATCAAAGAATGAAGGTGGCTCAGGTACCATAATAAATAAAGGCGATGGAGTAGAGGGCTCAGCTACCCTCATTTAAAGGCTTAGTACAGAAGTTATGGTTGCTCGGATCAAGGAGGAGCAACGGACCAGAGCATTGAAGGCGAAGGACGATCGCCCATACCCACAATCTGCGCCGGAATTCACGGAGCCTGTAGGAAGCGGCGACGTGACTGCAAGCGGCGCCTACAGTACACCTAGCCATGTGCGTGGTTAGGGTTTTTGGGAATCACTGTTGGGAAAGGCCCACAGTTTTGTAAAGGTGTGACCGTCATGGCTACCTATATAGATGAATCATTGTAATGGGTAGGGGGTTCTTCCTCCCTTCCTTCAGTTCCTTCCTTTTGGAGAGTTAGAGAGTTGGACACTAGACTGTTAGAGAGCCAGTCTAAAGGATAGATCATGTGTTGATTATCCTTCACTGTAATTTCTACCCGGTGTGTAGAACTAGAGAGAGGAAATCGGATAGCCGAGGAGCTAATCCCTGAGTTGCCAGACAGTCTGAGTCGACGTCTGTGCCTTTGTAATCTCCATAGAGAGGAGACAAGCTTGAGAGAAGGGCTCCCAGCTGTGTGCGTGGAGTTTCCTGTAAGTTCTAAGGCTGCAGCTGTGTGCGCAGCATATTGTATAACTCTATCATTTTCTGGTTAATAGAACGCTCCCGTGGACGTGGTTTTCCTCGAGGAGATGAGCTTCACTTATATCTTCTTGTTATAATGTTTGCGTGAATGATAACTATTTAGAGTTCATTATTTGTGTATGCAAGACTTCTGTCTTATCTTTGTGACTGTTTGAGCGAGTTGGAAAGATCCCTTGATAACTATAAGTGTCTTAAGTACTAAAGAGGTAGTAACGCACGGTCGCTGCGGCGAGAGCAGACTGCGTTACTGCGCTAGATGCGAAGGGCGAGAAAGTGTTAGCGCGTCGACCCAAGGGATAGTTGCCTGCTGCGTTAGAGAGAAGAAACTGCGCAGTAGACCTGCCAAGGAAGGGACCCACGCAGCTGCGACGAGCGGCCTGCGGGAAGGTCCGACCGCCGATTTCACAGGAACCATTCAAGGAAGAGCCATCTCCGCGTCACCCCGGTTAAGGAAACCTGATTCCTTAACCCCCCCATAGCCACTTCGGGTGAGACCTCGAGCTGCCGCGCAGCTCGTTGCCGAGAGGGCCAGTGCGCCAAGGGGTTTTGTTGCTGCGCTTCATTAAAACCCGGGTCTGCCCAGAAAAGCAGCCAACATTCATCACAAGACCAAAGGTAAGAAGTCTCAAGGAAAGCATTTGGATTTGTCAAATATTGAATGTTTCAATTGTCACGGGATGGGACATTATGCCAAATATTGTAAGCAACCAAAGAGAAATTTTAAGGGAAAGTATCAAGCATCAGCTGTAGAAGAAGAAGAACCAAAGAAGAAGAAAAATAATAAGTCTACCAAAGATCAAGAACCAAAGAGAGAGTACTATTTGGTTTCATCCCTCTCATGATTAATTAAAAATAGTGCCAAGTCCTGGTTGGTAGATAGTGTATCTTCCAAACATATGACAAGATTTCGAGAATCCATTACAAACTTAAGAAAGAAGAAGTTCATTGCTCAAGTAGAACTTGGGGCTGATACTACCTATGACATTGAGGAGTTGGTTCATCATCTTTTCATCTTGCCTCAATGAATATTTTACATATTGAAGAAATATTGTATGTTCTTGGTGTAAAGAAGAATCTCCTCCCAGTTGCATCCTTAGAATATAAAGGTTACAAAGCAATATTCATGGATAGAAAGGTTTTCCTGTGGCCAAAGAATGAAAAGGTGAATTCAGCTGAAATAATTGGAGTTCGAGTGGGAGGATGTTACAAAGCATCCGGATACTCCATCCTAGAATTGGCCCATGACACAATAAACCCATGTGAGTTATGGCATCAAAGTTTTGGACATATTCATTACAGATCCCTTCCTGATCTACAAAATATGGTAACAGATATGCCTGGATTTTCTTGTGAACATGATGATGGTGTCTGTAAAGGTTGTTCCCTTGGAAAAGATGCCAAGAAATATTTTTCTAACAACAACAATATATCTAAAGGAATTTTGGATCTAACCCATTTAGATATATGTGGTCCCATGACTTCACCCTCTATGAGTGGTTGTTTATATTATGTGGCTTTCATAGATGATTGCTCCCCCAAATATTGGATCTATTTTTTGAAAAAAAAGAATGAAACTTTTGATGAGTTCAAAGAGTTCAAGGCTCTAGTTGAAAATCAAACAGGAAGGCACAACCAAATCTTGAGGTCAAATAATGGGGTGAGTTTGAATCTCACCATTTTGATGATCTTTTTCGAGAAGTAGGGATCAAGAGGGAGTTAACTATGCCCTACAACCCTCAACAGAATGGGATTGCAGAAAGGAAGAACATGACAATATGTGAAGTTTCCGAAGCTATGTTATGTGACCTATATATTCCATTATTTCTATGGTCTGAGGCTTCTAGTACTGCAGTCTACATCCATAATAGATGCCCTCATGCTATCTTGGGATAAAAGACTCCAGAAGAAGTGTTCATAGGTAAGAAGCCCGCAGTTGATCACATGAGGATTTTTGGTACTCCTGTCTATATTCATTTTCCAAAATAAAATATACCAAAGTTGGAACCTTCTAGAAAGAAAGGTACATTTGTTGGTTACAATGAAAGTTCAAAATCCTATTGTATCTATGTTCCAGGTCAGAGCTACATTGAGGTTAATAGAGATGTAATATTCCATGAAGAAGCTGCTTTACGTCAATCTAAAGAGTTTCCAAATGAATTAGATTCTCCTCCTTCAAAAGTTCCAGATTCTCCTCATTCAAATGATCAGAGGGAGGAGGAAGATGAGCATTAAGTTCAAGATGATGCAGTAGAATCAGATATTCCTACTGAAGAATTACTTGAGACTCCTCCTTCCAAAAGAAGACCTGCTTGGTTTCGTGAAACTATGCAAGAAGCAGAAAAACATAAATCTCCTTAGGGAACTTTCAGAGAAAGTAAGAAGCCCTAGAAGTAGTCTGGTCTTATTATTCAGTTGGGACAGCTCATTGATGCAAAACCTTCTTCTTATGAGGAAGCAACCAAACAAAATGTATGGAAAGATGCAATGATATAAGAGTACAATTCCATACTAAAACATGATGTTTGAGAAGTGGTCCCAAGACCAAAAGGGAAGTTTGTAGTCACTTCTAAGTGGATTTAGAAAAATTAAACACGATTCTGATGGGAGCATAGAAAAATACAAGGCAAGGTTTGTAGCTTGTGGTTTCTCTCAGAAGGAAGGTATAGATTATGATAAAAAATTTGCTCCAGTTTCTAGGTACACCACTTTCAAAACATTTATCTCCCTCACTGCAATTTTTGGATGGAAACTTCACCAGATGGATGTGAAGACCGCTTTTCTTAATGGAAAAATTGAGGAAGAAGTCTATTTGGAGAAGCCAGAAGGTTTTTTTATCCATGGGAAGGAATCCCATGTTTGCAAACTAAATAAATCCTTGTATGGACTAAAACAGATCCCAAGGGTTTGGTATGAAAGAATTAACAATTACCTTCATAGCTTGGGTTTCTCCAAGAGTGCTGCTGAATCCAACCTATATTTCAAGGTTTTACAGAACCATCCTCTTATTTTGGTCTTGTATGTTGACAACTTGTTCCTTACTGGAGAAGGACAATTGATAGCTCATTGTCAGAGGGAGCTCACTTCATAATTTGAAATGAAGGATTTGGGTCTTATGCATTCTTTTCTTGGTCTAGAGGTCTAGAAAAATCCAGATGAGATATTCCTTGCACAAGGAAAGTATGTAGTTGATATATTGCAAAGATTTGGGATGCAAGACTACACACCCATGAACACACCAATGGTGTCAAATTTGAAAAATCTACATGAGACAACTTCTTGCTCAAAGTCAATGGATCCTACTTTATACCGTCATCTTATTGGATTATTGATGTACTTGGTACATACTACACCATATATTTGTTATGCAGTGAGTGTACTGAGTCAGTTTATGTATGATCCTAAGCACATACATTAGGTTGCTATGAAGCATGTGCTTAGATAATTGCATGAAACTATTGGTTATGGAATCAGATACACCTCCAGTAGTGGAGTGATGTTGGTTATGTAGACTCTGGTTGGGATGGCAATGCAGTGGACTGGAAAAGCACATCTGAGTATTGTTTCAGTATGCGATCAACCATGATCTCATGGTATAGCAAGAAACAATGCTCTATATCCTAGAGCACTGCAAAAGATGAATATGTTGCTTCTAATGATGCCTGCAAAGAAGTAGTGCGGCTTAGGAAGCTACTATCTGATTTGTTTGGTGGAAAACTTGAGCCAACTGTTATCCATTGTGATAACCAGAGTTGCATAAATATTTTAGAGAATCTAGTGTTTCATGATAGATCGGAACAAATTGAGATGAAGTATTAATTCGTCATAGATATGGTACAGAGAGGTGCCATGAGACTTCAGTACATTCTTAGAGATGAACAAAATGCTGATGTATTGACCAAGCCTTTATCATTAACGAATTGTATGTACTTCTAAGATAAGCTTGGTCTTGCAGAGAATGCCTCTCTCGCTCAAACAGAGTGTTGATTTTTTAGCAGCATTAAGAGCCATTCTCCGGGAGAATGGAGGCACCTGGTCAGTTACCAGGGCTGATCAACATTCAGTCTGGGAATGAAAGTCATCCTGGGGCTAGGAACCATTCTCCGATAGAATGGGAAATCTGGTTAGGGACTAGGGGTTTGATCAACATATTTCATTTTGGGACTAAAGCACGGCCTAGGGATGAGAGCCATTCTTTAAGAATTGAGGCACTTGGTTAGTTACCAAGTTGTTGAATTCGATCAACCTTTAGCCTGGGGCTGAAGAACTTGGTCAGGGACTGAGACCTGGTTTAGGAATAAGACATTGATTCAATCAATGTGAAGACCTAGAATGGATCTAGGAAAGTGTTGTATTCCTCTCCTTGATAAGTGGGCTATGGGACCTTCGCAAAGGACTATACACCCCTTGTTGAAGTACTTATCACAAGATATTGGTGTTAATGGGGAGAACAAGGTAACCAAAGAATATCTTCCTTATATATGGTGATGTACTTGAATGGATGACCAAGAGACCCATTGATGGTCCAAAGACCCCAATGCATGACCAAGAGACCCATTGATGGTCGAAAGACCCCAATGAATGACCAAGTTTTATACCAAAATATCGTCATCATGAGCCATGTATTAAATCAGTGCCTTAATCCCTGAAATTTCCCTAGCTAGAACATCACTGAGGAGGTTTTTGACCTTGTTTTCCACCTTCCCTAGTGATGTTGGCGCATGCTGTTGCCTAGCAAGGGGCACCAAACCTTAGTTGGTGCCTGATGTACACTTGCAGCCTGCGCCAGTGGCTCTTGCTGCACTCATGCAACTTGCACCTGTTGTCCTCATGCAGAGTGCGCCAGGGTTGGTGAGAGTGGATAACAAGGGGCTTCGAGCGAATTCTTGAAGATGGGTGACATGGATACCTATCCTTATTTGGTAGGAACAATTGGTATTCGGATCCTAACCTATTGGGAATATCCCTTATACCTCTCCACCTAATCCTCAACCTCCTATATCCTTTTAGCCTTATAAATAAGACCTCTCTCTCCATTGAGAAGAGAGGAAGGACTATAGCACTTACATGCTGGTGAAATTACCCTAGGTGATCCCTATTCATCTCATGGGAGGCATACACACCCTTTTGGAGGCTTGGATTGGACTGTTGGAGGAAGATTACAATGTTAAGGCTTAGGTTGTAATCATCACTCTTCTATGTATTTCCCACTTATTTACAACAATATAATCTCTTTCCATAAATGTATTTGTATTTGTGATATTTAGAGCTTACTTCCTTAACTGATTGCTTAGATAAGTTAGTGTTTAGATGTGCTTTAACTATTTGTTTGTCTCTATGTGCTTTGACAGGTTTTGCAGCTTGAGATCTGACAACCACAGATCTTGGAGTGACAAAGGGGAGAAGGATTCGCGAATCTGAAGTAAGACATCTATCTTATTTAATCTCTAATCGATCTAGGAAAGTAGATATATATTCTGTATTCATTTGTTCTAGATCCGCTTGGACTAGGGAGATCACGCTTGCATCCGCTCAGGTAGATTATTCGTAAACAAATATGGCAATTGTACTGGGGAAAAGAACATAGTTTGATTTCAATTTGATTTGTTTCAATTGATTTATTTTGGTTCTTGTTCTAGCCTCCTAAGCCCCTCATACCTTTGAATTTTCACAATTTCAGAGTCTGTTGGATTTCCCTGACTTTGTATGGGATCAAGATTGGACCTGTTGCTTTATATTTTTGGAGATCTTTGCTTTACTTCTTCTTGTTATTCTCCCGACTCACCTGGGGTGTACATTCCCTATGATACTGGGAGTGTGACGCTCACTTTCCATGAGCATACTGCGCCATTGGTGCCTTTGACCTGAGTACAAACTGTGCCATTGGTGCCCTTAGCCTGTGCTTGGTGCTCTGGTGCACAAGAACAACCTGCGTTAGCACTTGTTGCTTGGATTTTAGCACTTTTTCTCTAATTTTTGTGATTTGGTATGATTCATTGATCTCTATATACTGTGTGATTCATTCATAGAACCCTTGGGTTCTGCTTGTTTGTATCTGAGTTTGATTTGCTTGATTTTGGGTCTTAATCTAGTCAAGTGAACAATTTGGCTGTGGAGGGAAATTTCAATCCCCCCATCTATCGACTTGGTCTTGCGATCCTTGATCTTGTGTCCAGATCCATTCAGTTTGTTAGGTTTGATTCCTAACCCCTTCCTACTCTCAGTCATTGAGTTTTGATTACGATTTTTGTTGTTTGATTTTGTGTGTGTTTGAGTGATTTTTTGAGCTTTGGGTGATCTCTTTTCTTTGGGAATTTTCATCCCACCATAGCTGGTCAAGACATCATCTTTGATTTTTTGAATGATATATCTAAAAGTGTTATAATTCTCAGATCCGTTGCGAGCATTTGAGTAGGGAAAAACAAACTTTTATTATCTTCATTCCAAGTCTAATTCTTGGAATCGTTGTGAAGAATTTTCGTGCTTTGGAGTAAAAAATATTTGGAAAAGCTTGAAAGATCAATCTTGTATTTTCTTGGTTATGAAATTTTTTTCATTTCTTACGAAATTATAGGCATACTTGAGTTTTTTCAAGGCATCTTTGAAGTTTGAAAGTTCCCATTCTTTGATTTTCCTTCATCTTTTAGGTCATTATTTCAAAAATTAGATATTGTTACATTTGTAAGCAAAATTCTTCTTTCCATGTTTCGTAGATTCGATTAAATTGAAAAGAGAAGAAATAAAAGCATTTACTTTTTGGTGTTTGTTAGTTTTTGTGATTTTGTTGGCATGTTGAAAAGAATACTTCATTGTCTTTTTCATTGATTTCGAGTTATAGGGGTACTTGTTTGTTTTTTCTATATCGGCAACAAAGGAATTTCTCCCTACCTTAGATAGATTTCATTGAAAACGGAAAAGAAAAAATTTGCATCTTGCATGTAGATTAAGTTGCATTTGTTTAAATTCATGTCTACACTTCATGCATTCACCTAACCGCTTAAGATAACATTAACGGTATTGTTAGGTTAAAACTTGCTAGTAACTTGTGTGATAAGTTAGTGACGTGTTCTGACGTCATTAAGCATGACAACTGTCGTTATCTTCCCGCACTGCATCCCGGGGGCCTGCAGTTCTTCCATGTACCAACCGGTATATCGAACGACCTTTCACGTACCCTTGAGGTATATCGAAAGGTACTTCACGTACTCGGTTGTATATCATAAGACTCTTATTGTATTGTCATGTCCCCTCCCATCATTCCAAACCATGGAGGGAACATGACTGTAACATGGGGGTGTCTGATTCTTCCCCAATACCATAAGACTAAATTTTACCATTTAAATAAAATGCATACTAAAATTACACAACGAAAATAAAACATATTTGCACATGCACAAATGGTAATGCATCAACATATCTATCACAAGCAAATGATGAATCAACATACAGAGAATCAGTCCCATTCTCATGTTATGCACAAACTTCATATCAACCATATTAAGATAATCATTTCATTATCATGAATAATAAACATTCAAAACAGAGCACAAAATGAACATAATTTAAACCACAGAGAATACTTATCTTTAAGATGAAATTGTCCAACAACTGGCTATGTGAGAGCCACGTTCCACCCAACCATAGGTCTCTGTTTAGCCCGTATTCTTCAGCTCAGAGACCACCCCCGAGCTAGGATGTGTATCCACTAAGGAGGAACTAGATAGGCTCACTCACAACCATGATCTCACACACATAGTCATGCTAAGCCAACACACAGTTGGGTTTATCAAGCATGCAAGAGACAAATGAGGAGGATGTTAAGCCAATGAGCTCAACCACAGAGCTACAGACATCCCAAGCTAAACTCAGGCAATCCAATCATCTGTTCAAACATTCACACTAGGATTTCTCACAATTCTGTCATCAAATAACTCAATCCCGTAATTGGATTTCTAGGCTATAAAAATTGGGTTTTCCAATGGATTTTGAGGTTTATAATACTCTCAATTTCACCCCAAGGTTCGTATCTATGGATCCCCCATTGGATTTTACTGTCAATACCAAATTCTGGGCGTTTATGGCACTTCAAAACATGGGTTCTTGCAAAGTTGTGATTTCTGGTTTTTCTCACTGTTGGGCACGTGTAATGGATTAAAAATGAAGCTTGGATGTTCAACAATGGAATGGGAATGAGGAAAAACGAATTCCCATGAGGTAGAGTGACTTGTGGGTCAATAGAATAGAGCCCATACTCTGCCATACGAATTTCTTGGCTGCCCATGCTCCATTGAAGCCATGGATTGATTTCTTCAACAACTTTCTTACACATAATTAAATGTTAGCAAATAAAGTCAAATGGGTTCTCAAGATGACATTTGGCATCCTATGGTTCAATCCCATAACCCCCTCACCACTCCCTAGTGGATACACATGGCCCCTTCTCATTAGTTGCTTCCATAGTCAGTTTTGGTATTTTATTGCATGATATTTATTTACATCATTTTTACAATGTTCCATGGCTAAATAGCACATGGGTAACATAATATCTAATACTTGCATTTTTAAATCAAATTCAAGCATCCACTAGTGGGGCCTTGGCATTGAGCTCTACGCTAGGAAAACATACATCACATGTATACAATATTTACATTAAAATCTAATATATTCTAAGGATCAAAATGGGGTATTACAATCCCCTCCCCCTTAGAATAACATCGTCCTCGGTGTTCCAATACTTAGGGATACATATACAATTTACACGTCCAAAATTTTTAAAATTCTGCAGATCTCCCCTACGTTCTATCCTTTACTTTGAACTTTCAGGACCAAGTCCTTTGGCTTCTGTTGGGGCCAAGGTCGCAGCTATAGTAAAAGATGCGAATTTTGGGAAAAATCACGAGTATGGAAGGAAAGTGCTAATTTTGGGACAAGCACTAAGTTTTGGGTAAGAAGGAGACGGTGCGCAGTACGGTGCCAGATGGATGATCTCAGCGCAGATCATGGACCGGAAATTGCGGAGATCGCGCGCACGTCATCAAAGAATGAAGGTGGCTCAGCTACCACAATAAATAAAGGCGATGGAGTAGAGGGCTTAGCTACCCTCATTTAAAGGCTTAGTACAGAAGTTATGGTTGCTCGGATCAAGGAGGAGCAACGGACCAGAGCATTGAAGGCGAAGGACGATCGCCCATACCCACAATCTGCGCCGGAATTCACGGAGCCTGCAGGAAGCGGCGACGTGACTGCAAGCGGCGACGTGACTGCAAGCGGCGCCTATAGTACACCTAGCCATGTGCGTGGTTAGGGTTTTTGGGAATCACTGTTGGGAAAGGCCCACAGTTTTGTAAAGGTGTGACCGTCATGGCTACCTATATAGATGAATCATTGTAATGGGTAGAGGGTTCTTCCTCCCTTCCTTCAGTTCCTTCCTTTTGGAGAGTTAGAGAGTTGGACACTAGACTGTTAGAGAGCCAGTCTAAAGGATAGATCATGTGTTGATTATCCTTCACTGTAATTTCTACCCGGTGTGTAGAACTAGAGAGAGGAAATCGGATAGCCGAGGAGCTAATCCCTGAGTTGCTAGACAGTCTGAGTCGACGTCTGTGCCTTTGTAATCTCCATAGAGAGGAGACAAGCTTGAGAGAAGGGCTCCCAGCTGTGTGCGTGGAGTTTCCTGTAAGATCTAAGGCTGCAGCTGTGTGCGCAGCATATTGTATGACTCTATCATTTTCTGGTTAATATAACGCTCCCGTGGATGTGGTTTTCCTCGAGGGGATGAGCTTCACTTATGTCTTCTTGTTATAATGTTTGCGTGAATGATAACTATTTAGAGTTCATTATTTGTGTATGCAAGACTTCTGTCTTATCCTTGTGACTGTTTGAGCAAGTTGGAAATATCCTTTGATAACTAGAAGTGTCTTAAGTACTAAAGAGGTAGTAACGCACGGTCGCTGCGGCGAGAGCAGACTGCGTTACTGCGCTAGATGTGAAGGGCGAGGAAGTGTTCAGCGCGTCGACCCAAGGGATAGTTGCCTGCTGCGTTAGAGAGAAGAAACTGCGCAGTAGACCTGCCAAGGAAGGGACCCACGCAGCTGCGACGAGCGGCCTGCGGGAAGGTCCGACCGCCGATTTCACAGGAACCATTCAAGGAAGAGCCATCTCCGCGTCACCCCGGTTAAGGAAACCTGATTCCTTAACCCCCCCATAGCCACTTCGGGTGAGACCTCGAGCTGCCGCGCAGCTCGTTGCCGAGAGGGCCAGTGCGCCAAGGGGTTTTGTTGCTGCGCTTCATTAAAACCCGGGTCTGCCCAGAAAAGCAGCCAACAAATGGTTCCGTTGCCGCGCGAATGAGACTTGTTATTTTGGCGACGCGCGAGATAGAAGAGCCAACAAATGGTTCCGTTGCCGCGCGAATGAGACTTGTTATTTTGGCAACGCGCGAGATAGAAGAGTCAACAAATGGTTCCGTTGCCTAGTGACCAACAAATGGTTCTGTTGCCTTATGACTTTTTGATCACATTACTTCCATGGCTTTGAACCCTGTTGATTGAGCCAACAAATGATTCCTTTGCCTTGCGACTTGTTGCTGTAAGACTTACTAGTCACGCGACATCTGAGACTGTTGCTGAAGACAACATAAGGTTCTGTTACATTGAGACTTGCTCAGCTAACAAATGTGTTACTGGAATCCTACAGCTAAGGAAATTGGAGATTGGTTTGATTTAAAGGCTAAAGAGTTTGCTGAACAAGAAAATAGAAGCCCTACGCTTCAAACAGAAGATTGGTTACAGAAGTATATTTATGCCGACCTTTACGAAATTTTCTTTGTTACGTTTGCATTGGAGTTACACGCTTGGATAGCCAAGTTAGCAGAATCTAGACCTACGCTGCATGTTGATCGACCCGTCACGTGGACGCCTGAGCTAGTTAGTATTGTGAAGCGGATAGACAATCCTGTGTCCCGCGCAGTAGACTTTTGGTTGAATAGTCTACTGGAAGGTTTTATTACCGAATTTGCAGTTGATACAAGAAAGAGTTTCAGTGAAGCTGAGAGGAGTTTCTTCCAAGTACACAGAGGTAAGTTCTTAAATTCTCTGAACTTATGGATTAAAATGCTTCTGTATGAAAAAGGAAAGCTATGTATTGCTTCTGATGAATAGCATAGTCAAGTAATGTCCGTAGATTCTGATAGTGATCCTGAAGTTATTGGTTGCACTCGTAGTGGAAAACGATATAAAGTAGGCCTTGACCAATATCCTTTTGAGTCTAGCCCAAACGATAGCCAAGTTCCTAGAGCAAGCCATATAGAAAGACAAGGGAGTGCTCATATCCCGTATTACCCCTTTACACCGCAAAAACCAGACGGAGCTCAGTATAATCCTACAGTAACACCTTCTAGTAGCCCACACGCTACTTCTAGTACCTCTGTACCACCTTTGTTTAACCATCCCGGAGGCACTGCTACAGTACCTCCATCTCAAACCCGTGCAAGAAGGATGGGTGATGACATGAAACTACCAACTTTTAGAGGAACAGGGATAGAGGACCCTGAGCAGCACTGGTTCTTATGTGAAGCCATTTGGACAATTAAGCAAATTAATGATGATGCTGTTAAACTGGTTCAGTTAGCAACCACACTAAGAGAAAGAGCCTTGACTTGGTTCATGAAATACTCAGCAGCACAGAATAGGACGCTTGCTGAGGTAAGAAATGCCATGATTAGAGAATTCAAGAAACCTAAGTCAGAATCACAGTGTATAACAGAGCTCAAAGACATCAAACAGTTACCTACAGAATCAGTATGGGACTTTGACCAGAAGTTCAAAGCCTTGATAGATCAAGTAAGCTTCGAGTTTGCACCACAGCAACATAAAGAATGGTTCATTGCTGCACTGCTTCCACACATTAGACTTCCTCTTATGCAACAGAATCTCAATACTCAGGAACAAGCTCTAGAAATGGCTATGAAACTAGAAGCTTCGCCAATTGCAGGAACAAGCAACGATGTTGCGCATTTACAGAACCAATTAGCAAACTTAACCTTGCAAGTGCATGATATTAAGAAAGGCAAGGAGATTAAGGAAGAAATTTGGTGTACAAAATGTAAAGCCCAAGGTCATTCAAAGGACCATTGTCCTGTTTTCATAGACTATATTGCAACTGGAGCACCTAATCCTTTACCACAGGCACAAGGGCCTTGGTGTGAAATCTGCAGAACTAGAGGTCATAGACCACAAGAATGCCACTTACTTCAGAAATATGTACAAACTCCAAAGAATCTATATTGTAATTTCTGTAAATCAGTAGGTCATGATGAGAACAACTGTAGAGCATATGATCTTATGATAGAAAGAAAGCATGATGTTTATAGGGTACAAGCAGAGACACAAGGACCCACAGCAGGTCCACCTTATGACCAACCTCGGGACGCCCGAGCAGCAAATTACAGAGGACGCGGACGCACAACAAACTTTGGTCGTGGAAGAGGACAGATCACTTGTTATAATTGCGGAGAACAAGGTCATTTTGCTAGGGATTGCCAAAATCCTACAACCCTCTGCAGGTATTGTAAATCTTCTGACCATATCATTGAAGAATGCCCTCAGTTACAGGCTAAGATGCAAGCAAAGACACCACAGGTCAATCAGAATATCCAGTTGATTGGAGCAGAAAAAAGAGAACCAGACCCTACAGTTAATATAGTGACACGCAGTGGAGCTACCACTGGTGCGCAAGAGATGGGAACGGGAAAGCAAGCGACGCAATGGGTGCGCCGCGCTAACATTAAACCAGCCCCACTTAACCTACAGAAGCAAAAAGAAGCATTTAAGCAAGCTCAAGAGTATTTCTCAGATCCGAGAGCTTCAAGTTCTGCCGCAATTCCGCAGAACAATAGTAGATCGCAAGTGCTAAGACAAGACAACCTGGTACAAGAACAGGCCACTACAGCTAGAAGACCTGATGACGATAAGGAGCATGCACTAGGCAGTGTTCATGCGTTCCTGCGACAATGTTTAAAATTGTTGCGCAATGAACAAGCAACTCTAGAACTCCAACACCTGTTGGATCAGTGCCAACACTCTGCTTCGACGAACACACCACAGCGTGCTGTTCACCAGATTAGGAGTCACACTAGAACTGGAAAAGAGATGAGGCTTACAGCGCAGATTGGAGCATTTGAAATGGACGAAGTCATGTTAGACTTGGGCTCAGAAGCCAATGTTCTCACTATGCAGACATGGGAACAGATGGGAAGCCCTCAGCTTACAAGATCCCCTATCCAGCTAAGACTCGCAAATCAGCAACGAGTCTCTCCATTGGGCAGATTACCCAATGTACCTATTGATATTGAAGGAGTAAGAAGCTCTGCAGATTTTGAAGTAATCAAAATTATGGATGATAGTACACCATACCCAGCGCTGTTAGGAATAGACTGGGCACTTGATAATTTGGCTGTCATTAACCTGAAGAAAAGACAGATGACCTTTGAGGATGACCAGATCAGGGTCATCGCACCTCTTGATCCTATTCAAGGACCAAGATATATAGAACCCATTCGCGCAGAAGAGGAAGCGCGCCACATGGAAAGCTTGTATCAGATGACCACTAACCACAGTGACTATGTCAACCCCACAGCAGACGGCCATATCAGCTGGCGATGTGATAGCTCGTGCACATCAGATTCAGATGCAGGATTGGAAAACTGGCAGAATCGTCTACATGAGGTTTCTGCAAGACGTTGCGCCATGATGACTAAATCCATCCGATGGATTGGCACAGAATTAATTGATACTCCAACTTTTGATGGCTTAACTGAAGTAACTAAATTCATACAGGAATATGAACAAAAGATTCCAGAACCGCAGCGCATCCAGGCACTGGATATAGCATTGTGCGCTACACCCGCAAGATGGTGGATTGCGCACAAGGAGAATATTCATACATGGAAAGACTGTCGCAGATTGATACTGCGCAGATTTCAGGACACCACAGCCGAAGCGCTACGCAAATATGAAGGACAGAGTGACCCCAGGTCACACATTGAAGCATGTATTCAGCAATGGTCAGATATTCCGGAAGATGAATGGGTTCACCAATTCATCCAGACATTAGATACAATTCCAAGGAATTGGTATACTGAAATAGAATTGCGCAAAGGCACTCTTACTTGGGCTCTTATGATAGAAAGTTTTCAACTTACATTCAGCTTTGAGTCAGAGCATCCAAGCATTGATCAGGCTCTGAAGTGTATTAAAAAGAAGGTATTTGAACCAGGTCTAGTAACAGAATATTCCCAACCAGATTGGGCTGTCCAGATAGAACATGCCCTGGAATGCTATAACTTCACCGCTGAAGATGAGGAGGACGATCCTCGCAACATCAATATCCCAGAATCAGAAGGGACGCGCAATATTGAAGGTCCTGAGCTTGACATTCCTGCCATCGCAGAACACGTCAAGCTCAAGAAAGTTAACATTGGTACAGAAGCTGACCCAAAGTTTGCTTCTATAGGAGATTATTGGGATGATGAAACCGTTGCGCATGTTTCAGATTTATTACGTGATTACCAGGATATCTTTCCTACCAAGTTCACAGAAATGAAAGGCATCCTAGGAGACTTAGGAGTGATGCGCATACCTCTGAAACCCGACGCCAAGCCAGTAAAGCAGCGCCCATACAGGTTGAACCCGCGCTACAAAGAAAAAGTCAAAGAAGAAATTGATAAGATGCTTGCAGCAGGTATTATTGAGCCAGTAGAGGAAAGCGATTGGATTAGTCCTATGGTGGTCCAAGAAAAGAAAACGAAAGGTGAAATAAGAATTTGTGTCGACTTGCGCAAACTCAATGATGCATCAGCGCACGACCCATTTCCCACTCCTTTCACAGATGAAGTACTTGATAATGTTGGAGGACAAGAGGCTTACTCTTTCACTGATGGATTTTCGGGATATCATCAGATTAGAATCCATCCGGATGACCGCCACAAGACTACTTTTGCAACTGAATGGGGCTCATTCCAGTATACGGTAATGCCCTTTGGTCTTAAAAACGCACCTGCTATTTTCTCTAGAGTTGTTGTTGCTGTTTTTAAAGAATTTATCCACAAGTTTTTAGAAGTCTATTTTGATGACTGGACTGTATTTGGTTTACTCAAGAACCATATTGCGAATCTGCGCATGATGCTAGAAAAATGTAGACAGCATCAGATTTCCCTTAACTTGAAAAAATGTATATTCTGTGCCCCCTTTGGTATTTTGTTGGGACATATTGTATGCAGACAAGGACTCTTGATGGATCCTGCGAAGGTTGCCATCATTGCTAAGTTACCTGCGCCCAACTCAGTTAAGCAATTGCGCACTACATTGGGACATACAGGATACTACAGAAAATTCATCAAAGGATATGCAAGGATCACAGCGCCTATGGAAAGATTGCTGAAGAAGGATTCGAAGTTCCAATGGACAGAGGAATGCCAACAGAGCTTGGACACACTTAAAGAAAAGATGATCACAGCGCCTATTCTAGTTTTCCCGGATTGGAGAAAACCTTTTCATGTTCATGTTGATGCTTCTTCCATAGCATTAGGAATCGTGCTTACACAGTCTGGAGAAGGAAGTATTGATCACCCAATTGCTTACTCCAGCAGAAAGCTCTCTACAGCTGAGAAGAACTACACCACTACAGAACGGGAAGGACTAGCTATGGTGTATGCCTTACAGAAATTCAGACACTACCTGTTAGGAGCTCACTTTAAAATGTATACTGATCATTCTGCTTTGAAATATTTGGTCAATAAACCAGTTTTAGGAGGCAGAATTTGCAGATGGCTATTGCTCTTTCAAGAGTATGATTTTGAGGTTATTGTAAAGCCAGGCAGATTGAATGCAGGGCCTGACCATCTATCCAGAATAGAGTCAGGAGAGGAACCTACGAGTCTGGAGGACAATCTGCCTGACGCACAGTTGTTTTATATCCAAGCAGCAGACGAATATTACTCTGATATTCTTAAGTTTCTCACTACCGGACAAGCGCCGGCTGAGTTTACAATCCAGCAGAAGAAGCAACTTGTTGTCAGAGCCGCAGACTTCACTTTGATAGCAGGCCAGCTTTATAAGTTGGGCCCTGACGAAATTTTGCGCAGATGTATCTTACCACATGAAAAGAGCTCTATCATCGCAGAAGCGCATTCAGGTACCGCAGGAGGCCATTTCGCAGGAAAGCCGACTGCGCAGAAGATATTAGCCGCAGGACTTTGGTGGCCGACATTGCACAAGGATACTAAGGAATTCTGTAAATGTTGCGATGTGTGCCAGCGCACAGGAAAACCCTCAAGGAGAGATGAAATGCCGCTAAGACCCCAGATCACACTGCGTGCTTTTGATAAATGGGCCATTGACTTTGTAGGACCTATTAACCCACCAGGAAAAAGAACTGGCGCAAGATATATCATTACAGCTACTGAGTACCTCACCCGATGGGCTGAGGCGAAGCCAGTTAAGAACTGCGACGCTGCTACTGCCGCGCAGTTCATTTTCGAGAACATTATCACTAGGTTTGGATGCCCAGTGATCCTCATGAGTGATCAAGGTACACATTTTCTCAATGAGACTATAGAGGCCCTTACTGAAGAATTTCAAATTAATCACCATAAGAGTACACCCTACCATCCTCAAGCTAATGGTACGGTGGAAGCATTCAATAAGATCCTTGAGAATGCCCTGACGAAGATCTGTAATCAACAAAGAGATGATTGGGACCTTAGAGTCACAACTGTATTATGGGCTTACAGAACCACTTGCAAGAAATTAACAGGTCACACACCTTTCAGCTTGGTGTATGGACAAGAAGCAGTTATGCCCATGGAATACATTGTTCCCAGTCTCCGGATTGCGCAAATTACAGAAATGGCAGATCCTGACACTATGAATGAAAGACTTTCGCAACTGCTTTCTTTAGAAGAAGACAGACTTATGGCCGGATTTCATCAACAGGTACAGAAGGCAAGACAGAAAGCTTGGCATGACAGGCACATTAAGCATAAGCACTTTGAAGAAGGAGACTTGGTACTCCTTTACGATAGTAAATTCATCAAGTTTCCAGGCAAGTTTCGTGTGCATTGGTTAGGTCCTTTTCAGGTACTAAAAATAACAGACGGAGGCGCAGTTCAGCTTGCGAAGCTGAATGGAGAACTACTACCTACAATGATAAACGGGAGTCGGCTTAAGCTTTATTGCGACGGCCACTCCGCCCTGTCGACATAATATATTACTCAGGAATGCAGATGCCCAGTGTAGTTGAAAGAGACATCGCATTTAGTCTACACGGAAGCTGCGACACACCCTCAGTTTCCAGCTTCCTGTGCAGTTCCTTGAAATATCCGCGCATCCTGAATAAAAATTGCTTGAGCAAAGCTTAGCAGTCCGCTCTGGCGAAGTTTTGCTTTGTGGACCATTGGACTATCGCTCTTGCGAAGTCCCCTTTCATAATTTGCCGCTGAAAAGAGTTTTGTTGTGGACCCATAGAGGCACGGTTTCCTAAGTTGAAATGACCCGCCGGAAATTTTGAATTACAGCAGTTATGTAGCCGCGTTTGAATAAATGAAGGATAAGGCCGCTATTTAATTCTACCCGTTCTGACGGATTCGGCTTAATCTCCGAAAGATTTGCATTTAACTCAGGCGCCGAAAGCATTAGCTTCTCCCGGAAGGCTGTCAGAACCCGTCAATCACACTAAATGCACCGCTACGGCAAGGAGGATAGCGTGTTGTCAACTCATCTGTAGCCGCCTATAGCTACGTAACCCCACTTGGTCGCATTTACTAACCCCGCTGGCTATACATACCTCACACTTGTATCAATTTCGGGTTACTGTCTCGAGTTGCATAAGTTGTGTTTGAAGATCTGCATTATTGTTTTCAGAGCCGAGTGTGCAGACTATTTTCCCTTGTTTTCAGAGTCTATACCCTACGCAGTTCCGCCATTTGCTGTCCAGAGTTTTGTTATTTACATTGGTTCACAACGGAGAATTTATCGACTGAAGAAGTTGTTCGTCAATTTCTACGCCGAGGCTTAGATTTCGGCATGGCCACTCCGGTGACGGCTTCGACCTACGTACACCCCGGTGCTACTGATCCCAGAACATCTCCAGGCACAAGAGCATCTCAGCAGCAGCACGAGGAACCTGTTCCAGAGCCGCTCGCGTCTATGGTGAACTACCTTCCGCCGCGTCCAGATGATGCGCCGGATGTACAGATTCCGAAGAATGCAAAGTATCCAATTCCGCTACCGCCACTACCGGCTAGTGTGCGGGTAGAGGGCCAACTATTGGGAAACATTCCATTGGTTAAATTCTCTGATTTTAACCTTGGAGACTATAAGACATATCCTCAGTTTCAGTTGGACCGATATTTGGATATCGTCCATAATCCCACCAGAAACGTTGATGAGTTTATCCCGAAGGGATTTGCAGCAAATCTTGAGCGCCCTGGACTCTTGAATTTGTTGAAGCTACCGCACTTTGGGCGTAGCAATGAAGTGAACGCAGTCGTTAAAACACTGCTATCCTGCGTTCATGGAGGTTACCTTTGGCTCGGGAGGCCAATTGATCTAAATGTTGATTTGATACACTGTATCACCGGCCTATCTAAGGTCGGGAAGGATCCCAATATCCATTTTGCGGGAAAGGAGAAGGACCGAAAATTAGCTGCAAAGCTGGTCCAGAAATATAACTTGACAAGAGGAGGTCGGGCTTATGACCTCACCACAGTTGAAGATGAGGCACTTCGCTTCACAGGAAGTCTGCTTGCAGGCAGACTTCTCACCAAGTGCCGACCAAAAGAAGTTACTGGAGCTGTCGTAGAGCTCGCTATCGCAGCTGCGGAGGGAGAACAGTACAATTGGTCTCTCTTCCTGCTGAATTCTTTTTTGGCTGATTGCCTGAATGTGCAGGACAATGCAGGCCAATCATTCCATTTTTCGTGGCTTCTAATTCTATGTGCTCTCGTCGGGTGGAAGGAGCCCCCGAATACTCAGTTCCGTCCACGCCGCGCAGGAGAGGTTGCCGGCATGCGCTACATCAACCTCTGGGATTCCCCTAATCCCGCGAAGCGCAAGATGAATCGCGCTGTTTTTTGTGAGTATTACTATCTCCTCCGAGAGACCATACAAGATATGCCAAGGCTGAGCGAGGAGACAGCCACATTGTATGACGGGAAGTTGGCTTTTACTGCCGACATCCATCAACTCTACCTTCGGCCTTGCGACATTCCAGGTGACTGGGCGCTAGGTCTTTACAGGATGACCACAGAAGATGTCGAAGAAACCATTAAGTCGTGGTCCGATGAATGGAGAGCAGCAGCTGACATCGCACCTGCGATGCCACCCGCCGCTGCGCAAGAAAAAAATAAGGGCAAGGAAGCCCCTGAGCAAAGAAGCGATGAAGGCTCAGCAGAACCAGCCACAAAGAAGCAGAAAGTGTCGCATCCCACTGAGGCCATTCCCTCGGAGATCGACAAATATTTGAAAGACCAATTTCGTGAGATGAGGAACATGCATGCTCACATCCGAGGTGCTCTAGACTTACAATTTGTAGAACTAAAAGGTCTCGCAGGAAGGATTGCGCAGACCCATGCGCCAGCATCTACTTCGCAGGCGCCACAAGAAATTCCAACTGGTGAGCGAGTTGAAGAACTCACAGAAAGGCACACTGTCGTGCATATTCCGCCTACCAGCATGACACTTCCAGATCCCCTAGCTGAACTGCAGGTAAGCACAGTTGGACCTGTAGAAATTAATTTGTCTATGATTCCTATAGAAACTCTACAGCTAGTACAGGAGAAAGTTTCTCTTGAGTTGAGAGCTAGAGAGCTCTCTACTTTCCAGGCAAACCAACGACTGCAATCGCAGGAGATAGAGCTGAAGGAAAGTCATAAGAATATCTCTGCGAAGCTTGCACTCTATGAGGCGCAAGACACCGGCATCAGAAACGCAATAGAAGAGATTGCTCAGGAATTGCCGGCTTGCGAGATTCAACCAGACCTCCCTCTGGTTGCAAAAGTTCAAATTATTGGCGAAAGGGCGAAAACCCTGGAGCAAGAAATAGCTGCTATGGCAGAAGGCCATAAAACCCAGATTGCTGAGCTAGAAGCTCGCGTCGCTGCGCATCTTACGGATGATGCACAGGTACAATTTGAAGCATTGAGCAGAGCTTCCACACGAATGAAAGGTCGAGTACAGGAAGCCAAGAACCTGATGGACCAGGCTATGGAAGCATGGTCAGAGCTTGTGAACCTCCCTTTTAAAGTAGGACTATCAGAACAGGTGCAAGCTGCAGAACAGTCTCTCACTGTTCTGAATGAAGAAGCCAAGTCCTTAACAGGCTTGCCAAAGATGAAGAAAATGGGCGAAGTGCGCAAAATGCAGCAGCAACTGCACAAGCTCAGAACTGAAGATGAGAAGCTCACCAACAACATTCAGCCATTCATGGATGAGTATGCTGAAATCGTTGGCCAGATTGAGACAAAAATCAAAGAGATTGCCGAGTCTCAAGAGATCATTGATACACTCACTAAAGATGAAACAACCGCAGAAACAGTACAGACAGCTGATCAGTGTATTGAGGAATTGGACTCCGCTATTGCGAAGTGGCAGAAAACATTCGCGGAGATTCAAGCAAACACAGAGGCGCAAATCCAAAGACCACGCGCTAGTGCGAGTGGCTCGAGGGCGAGCCACAAGTGAGTGTTGGGGGCCTGTTGGGGCCAAGGTCGCAGCTATAGTAAAAGCTGCGAATTTTGGGAAAAATCACGAGTATGGAAGGAAAGTGCTAATTTTGGGACAAGCACTAAGTTTTGGGTAAGAAGGAGACGGTGCGCAGTACGGTGCCAGATGGATGATCTCAGCGCAGATCATGGACCGGAAATTGCGGAGATCGCGCGCACGTCATCAAAGAATGAAGGTGGCTCAGCTACCACAATAAATAAAGGCGATGGAGTAGAGGGCTTAGCTACCCTCATTTAAAGGCTTAGTACAGAAGTTATGGTTGCTCGGATCAAGGAGGAGCAACGGACCAGAGCATTGAAGGCGAAGGACGATCGCCCATACCCACAATCTGCGCCGGAATTCACGGAGCCTGCAGGAAGCGGCGACGTGACTGCAAGCGGCGCCTACAGTACACCTAGCCATGTGCGTGGTTAGGGTTTTTGGGAATCACTGTTGGGAAAGGCCCACAGTTTTGTAAAGGTGTGACCGTCATGGCTACCTATATAGATGAATCATTGTAATGGGTAGAGGGTTCTTCCTCCCTTCCTTCAGTTCCTTCCTTTTGGAGAGTTAGAGAGTTGGACACTAGACTGTTAGAGAGCCAGTCTAAAGGATAGATCATGTGTTGATTATCCTTCACTGTAATTTCTACCCGGTGTGTAGAACTAGAGAGAGGAAATCGGATAGCCGAGGAGCTAATCCCTGAGTTGCCAGACAGTCTGAGTCGACGTCTGTGCCTTTGTAATCTCCATAGAGAGGAGACAAGCTTGAGAGAAGGGCTCCCAGCTGTGTGCGTGGAGTTTCCTGTAAGATCTAAGGCTGCAGCTGTGTGCGCAGCATATTGTATGACTCTATCATTTTCTGGTTAATATAACGCTCCCGTGGATGTGGTTTTCCTCGAGGGGATGAGCTTCACTTATGTCTTCTTGTTATAATGTTTGCGTGAATGATAACTATTTAGAGTTCATTATTTGTGTATGCAAGACTTTTGTCTTATCCTTGTGACTGTTTGAGCAAGTTGGAAAGATCCTTTGATAACTAGAAGTGTCTTAAGTACTAAAGAGGTAGTAACGCACGGTCGCTGCGGCGAGAGCAGACTGCGTTACTGCGCTAGATGTGAAGGGCGAGGAAGTGTTCAGCGCGTCGACCCAAGGGATAGTTGCCTGCTGCGTTAGAGAGAAGAAACTGCGCAGTAGACCTGCCAAGGAAGGGACCCACGCAGCTGCGACGAGCGGCCTGCGGGAAGGTCCGACCGCCGATTTCACAGGAACCATTCAAGGAAGAGCCATCTCCGCGTCACCCCGGTTAAGGAAACCTGATTCCTTAACCCCCCCATAGCCACTTCGGGTGAGACCTCGAGCTGCCGCGCAGCTCGTTGCCGAGAGGGCCAGTGCGCCAAGGGGTTTTGTTGCTGCGCTTCATTAAAACCCGGGTCTGCCCAGAAAAGCAGCCAACAGTTTCCACAAGCTGCCCCTGTTGGTTTTGATCCACAGGGGATTCACTCAACAAACCACTATCATAGCACGCTCATTCATGGCATATGAAACAATACCCCTAATTTCACTAAATATTGGAAAATGCCTTCCAAATTCATTTTTTTATCCCCCTCCCAATATGCCTTCCCAATTTAAAAAAACCCTTATTTTCACTAGATATTGTATGTATTGATTTTTCATTAAAACATTTTTTATACCCCTTTATATTTCTACCTAGTATATTGATATGTTACCCCTCTTATGACCCCACATGCATTCTACATAATGCACCTTGCTTCTTTCGATGTATGTTGTGGATGCACATTACTTCACCCACAATGCAATTACTCAACCACATATCATTATGATTTGCAACATCTAATGGTCTAATGAAGAGATAGGATATCACTTCTTGTATGTCACTACAACCAATGCACATAGTACAACATTTAGATTGCATGTTGCAGTTCCCCAATCGCTGACTAAGCCTGTTGTGAGCTAGGTATCCAAGCCACCAGGGCCTGTAACAAGCTCTAGGAGGATGACTAAACCTCCCAAGGCCTGTAATAGGTACAAGTGGTTGCGTATTCAAGCCCCCAAGGCCTATTGAGGGCCTATAATAGGCCTTGGAGGCTTAGAGCCTCCCAAGGCTATTGGTAACAACTAGTTGAGTGCTATTGGTAACAATTGGCTGTCAAAGACCACTATCTCTCGACTATGAGCGAATGGAAACCCACTTCACCATGAAACCCCTGGTCTCAAGCATGCCTCAAGACGCGATTTCCCTGCGTACTGGTAAGCCCGACCCTTGCCTCAACCCAATTTATCATCCAGCTGTGATCCCACCATCTCCATTTGGCGGATATTTTTCATCCTGCCCATATAAAAAAGACCCCAAAGTATTTTTGTATTGTTACATTAAATAAAAAAACCTTTGCCCCTTAATATATAAGCAATATAATTTTTAGGTTTTCATGAATATTTAATACCGTAATATGAATGAACGTGATATTATATTGCCTTCTAGTGAAGCCCCCGTGTTCTGATCTTCCAACTCATCCACAAGTCTGAAAAAATTATGATTGCTACCCTCTTGATGCTCCTTTGTTGGGAAGTTGTAGAGGCAATGGTTTCCTCCACATTTCCAACATTTCAGTGGCTTCTTTGTCCTTTCCTGCTCAATTTCTTTTGAGTCTTCCCACCTAGAACGTTTCTTAGTGGATTGATTGGATGAATTCCTTCTCATTGATCCATTGTCCTTTCCTCAACTGATTGTTTCAAGAATTATTTTTACTTGTCTTTGCAGACAAATAGAGTCCTGCAAAACCTTATGGTTCATCTCATTCTGTTGCTTTTGTAGCTTGAGCAGTTCTCCAAGATTTTCTTGGGTCTTTACAATTGTTTGAAGAATATTTTCAGCCACATCCAATAGATTTTGGTTTGTTTACATGGACAATGTACACAACAGGAAATACATCATTGCAACCAATTAAATTCCACTTCTCACCAGTGAAATACATCATTGCAATTTCTGTTAGGCCAAGCATAATATAAACATTAAAATCAGTCAATTAATTTTCCAATTGACATGGGTATTCCATGCTTTATCCATGATACTTTCATACTTTTCATGCTTTCCCAACAGGCACATGAGCTCATTCATGTCCATTCTTTCACAGGGAATCAACTACTTCATCATTCACAATTTATTTCAAGCAAATAAACACACTTTACTTTCAGCAATAACATGCATTCAACAATTTTCTATTTTCTAAATGCATCAATAAAAAGGAAAGAGGAGAGTAAGGGTTTTCCCCTCTTATTCTTGTTCCAATCTTGAGCTACACCACCATTGTGGTTCTATGCTCCTTAGCCTCTTTTACTTCCATGTGAATGCTTGACTTGCCTTTTCTTGGCTATGACACTTAGTGTCTAAGGTCTTTCCAAGACCCCTCAACCAGGGAACCTTTACACATGGTTTGTCTATAAAACTCTTGGCTGCTAGGACACACACAAGTCCACTAGATTCACCTTTCATTGCTACCCATATAGAGCTTTCTAGGATAATCACATGTCCAAATGCATCCTTCAGATGCCTTCATAGTTCTTGCTTTCCTGCAATGACCAAAATTTCCAACATAGAAACAATAGTGTATCAACTTGGTTTTCATAAGACATGTTCATGAAATTTTCATTATCCAATATAAAACAGGAATGAAAACTAAATACTTATCTTGGTCATTGTCTTCCAATTGTCCCACAGGTCTCCTCCTTGGTCTTAAGACAACTATGGCCCTCACAAGTCTCTACTCCACCTAGGTGACTTTTAGGGTGTGGATCGAAAGGTAACCATGTTTCTGTAAGCCACAGACCACCTGTTCATGCATACTAATGAATGTTTGGCAAGCACGTTGGCTCTACCACAACATCCAATAGTTAATGCCCAACCAGTTTACTTTCTGTATTTACCAAGCATTGGTGGTGCCAAACCAGACCCATACCTGGCTTTCCCTCTCCATTTCCAAGCCAGCACATCCATCTGGGTCATCAGCCAATGAAAGGAAACTGCACCATGACCATTTCTAGGTCAAGGATCTACTACGAAGCCATATGCATCTCAAGGTTTTCAGTCAGTCTCGGTACTTCATCTTACTTCCGACCCAATAAAGGTTCTATGCCTTCATCAATATCACCACACCGCCACACACACATCAATTCTTCATCGTCACAAGGATGGCACTCCTTATCTTATTTAAACCAGTGGTTCCCTCTAGGAACTCTATAGGTAACTTTATTGACTGCAGACTAGCATGGCCCCAGAATACCCACTCACACTACATAAGGATGATACCCCTTTTCTACTACAAAACTCCTCGGGCCTATCCATCCCTTCTAGTGTTATTTAGTGTGAGCGTAGAAAGGTTACCACTTCCCATACAGTCCTCTTGAGTAATCTTTCTTCACTTTTCCCTTTAATGTGCAGCACTAATGTGCATCTGTATAAGCTACCAACACAAGATGGATAAGCAAGCTCATCAATATTGCTGCTCTAAAACTGTGAACATATTTCATAACATTCACTATCCAACATTGAAACACCAGGGATGCATCCATTCTCTTAGGTTGTAGTCAATATTGACAATCCTGTCATAACTCGACATCATAAAAGTGTGCACCCCTTTCCAATGTGAGCCATGTAGGTTTTACTCATACTCAAGAAGTCTTCCATAATGGAAATAAAATCAAAACATGCTTTGCATATTGAATCTAACAATTAGACATGCATATCCTTAGTTAGGGTCATAGAACACTTATCCATTTTATGTGTTTTCTCTCCTCATTTGTGAGGAATGGGGGCTCGCTTCTCTGAGTTGATAGTCCCTCGGTTTTCCATCCCAACTCCTTTTGATGTTACATAACCCTCATATGTCTTACTGGCATAATCCTTACCATCTCACTCATATTGTTTACCAACCATGCAGTGCATATGGGACATTATCGAAATATCCAATGGAGTTTCACCCGAAACCCATTCCAAGATATGGGATCCTTTCCATGAAGTTTGGCTCCTGCAAACCATCACACATGGTCTTCCTGCAATGTGTATTCCTGGCACACTTATCAAATAGCCAAACAGTCAACATCATTTAACAATACAATTCAAATCTGATTGTTCCACAACCAATCAATGGCACTAATAATTAAATTCAATATGAATTTGCAATTTTGTCTACCACATAAATCGATGTTCTTAGTCACGAGGTTATCCTCATACTGTTTGTCTCTTGTAAGTGGCACCACTCTTCCCTATATGATTTTATGCTTGCTAGCATAACATGAACATCCACTTATAACATGTCCTCTTGACACAATTCTATGCAAGTCAACGGTGATTAGCAATTATCAGCAAATTCTCAAACCTAAAATCTACAAGTCCAAATTGACAATCTTTTCTGCACATAAACTATTTTCACAACCATGAGATCCTTCTCATGAGGTTTGTCTCTTTCATATGGTAGATTCCATCCTTCATCACAGACTTACCCGCATTGCCATGCCCAAAACAATCTACCTGAAATCAGAAACTTCAATCAGCCAAACACTTTGTAAGTCTCTATGCATATAATATTTCATTGTTGCAATAGTCACTGAAGCATTTTCAGAATTGTAACACTCCAGAATTCAAACACTTCCAGTTGTTAACATATCAATATCACTGAACTCATTTACTTCACGCGAATCATTATCATACTATAATTGTAAGGTAGTGTCACATCATTCATGCAATTTAAATGAAACTTTAGATACTCATTATTTCACAGTCATATGATTTATAAAACTCTGCCCTTCCACAGAGTATTCCGACAGCCTATCGATCATGACTACCTTCTTCATGCACTTACTATTCTGCGTTCATAGAAGCTCATGAAATGATCCTAGAATTATCACCAATTCATTATTTCATCCATTATTTAGTTTGAAATAACAAATACACCCTCCCCATGCATTCATGCAATGCATTACAACATGTGCACTCACACTCATGCATGAACATTTACAACATTTTCCTTATCCTTTAATGTGCATTCACTCAATGCAACCACAAGATTATAAATTATCCTAATGCATATCCACTCAATGCCACCTTGCATTGGTTCATGAATATTATGCATTCAAACATATTAAGGCTTAACCATGACTACCTCATATAGCATGCATTACCATAATCAGGACCACCAGTTCTCACTTGCTTTGGTTATTAAACTCATAACCAACATACACATGACATGATATATTTTTATATGAATGCAGTATAAATTTATAAACAATCTCATGGTATGAGGCCTCTTGCCTTCACCACTCCATGCTCCACCACACTATGGCAGTATGGCATTCACATGAATGCATTTCAACCCTAAATGCATACCATTTTATGATTACTAAATATGGTTCAATGTATTCTTACCCAACCCAATCCCCCTTTCAAGACATATGCAATCATTATAATTAAACCATTACCTATATGGATCCCATTTACACCTTTGATGTTATTTGATCATTTGGTCTCTTACAGAGGATTACATAATTCTTCCACCAACCTATTGATCATGGATTTGCTGCCCTAACCTTTTCTTCATAAGATTTTTGGTCACATGCAACACAAGATCAACATATTTAACCATGCTTATGTTGGCTTTGGTCCTACAACCAAAACCAACACCAATAGTGATTATCAACAACAATATTTTCCATTAGTGGTTCATTGCATATGTAGAACCTTACTACTTTTACCAATATGTAATATAATATGTGTGTAAAAACATCCGCTCATGCACTGTGCAACGTTTATTATAATGCCAGCCAATGCATATTCATGCCATCCCTCTATTCTCTTGTATTTTAGCATTCCCATGCCATAAAGTTTCTATATATCAAGCTCGTAAAATATAAATACAGTTAGCAAGATAGGGGTTAGGGAATTCTCCCTTTCCAATCCCTCATCATAGCATGGAATTCCTCTTCCACATCATAGCTGATCTGATTTCATGGCCTCTAGAAAACACACAAGGAATCATTATATATGATTTTATCACCAAGCATCAATTCAATACATATACTCATGCATAATATTCTAACTTGCTACTTTCCAGGCATGCAATTCTAGAAATTGCCCACATTGACAACAATTTTGTCAAAACAACCACTAGCACTTTTATGCTCTAAGTATCTATGATATATGAAATCCTCATTCAAATTTGGTTATGCACCACTGTTCCTTGCTAGATAATCTTTCCAATGCCTAGCCACATGCTCCATTCTAAATTCGGGTGTGGGAATTACATTACTTCAAAAATGACAATTTTCACCAAAATTCTACACTTTTACACAGTCGCAAAATGTCGTGGAAGGCCAACTTCAGCCACCTGTAGAAGCAAATCTAGAAAGATTCAAGAAAACTTTTCTACCAGGAGAAGTTATTCCATACAACAAGGAACACTCAACAACTTGCGGATATCTATTCCGATGTACCATTCATTTCCTATAAAATGTCGGGTTTGACTACTTTTCACTTGTAACATTTTCCAAAATTTTAAATTTTGGGCCGAAAATGGCTATTTCCCAAACGGTGCATTTTTGGAAAATATTTGTCTAACGTGAATTGTCTGTTTTAGTGAGAATAAGAAATGTTGAGTTCCGTAAATTTCTTGAATCCTTCATCTAAGGTCACTTTCATCCACTGCAAGCTTTTCAAAATCTTCAAAAAGTGGCCCAGAATAGTGCTTTTTGGCCTTCTTACTCACCTTGCAACCACATCCTTCGGAGTTTAGCACCAAATTTCCAAACTTAACACCATTCCTGCTCCATGACCGCTCCATGTCAGTTTCAGCTCAATCTGACCTTCTGTCAAGCGTCGGGACATCAATTTGTAAAAGCCATTAGTTCTAATTTTATAACAAATTGGAGCATAATGGGTTCAGAATCTTCACTAAACTTTTCATGGAATTCGTTAATGGCCTCAGAACGCCACTGGACTCATCCAATTCTGATTCCGTATACTCTTGTTATTAAAAAATCGAGTTTCAGGTTCTCTCTCTCTCTCTCTCTCTCTCTCTCTCTCTCTCTCTCTCTCTCGCAATCCCGCAATTGCGGGTGCAGAAAGCCAAGTCGCAATTACGAAAATTTAAAAAATTCTGCAATCCTCAACCCGCAATCCCGCAATTATGGGTGCGCAATGCCAACCTTCCAACCCATAACATACACCTTCCCGAAATCCCGCAATCCCGCAATCCCGCAATTGCGGGTGCGGAATTGTGGAAATCCAAAACGCAATATTGAAAATGTTACATTTCTGCAATCCGCAACTGCGGAAACACCTCCGTTCCGTCAAACTTGCGCGGTTTATATCTCCCTCGTCCCTTAACCAAATGAGACGAGTCTGGTATAGTTGGAAAGCTGTTGGAAAGATCTATGTAATGGTATGATCTTCAGCCACACTCGAGAACTTTGATCCTGACATTTTTCCAATCCAAAATGCCACCCAAACTTCCCCAATACCACATTAAAACATTATGATCTCTACCTGTAACTCACAACTTGGCCCAAGCAGCCCCAGTGCTGCAACATGGGCTCTAATACCACTCTATCACGTCCCCTCCCATCATTTCAAACCACAGAGGGAACATGACTATAACATGGGGGTGTGTGATTCTTCCCCAATACCATACGACTGAATTTTACCATTTAAATAAAATGCATACTGAAATTACACAGTGGAAATAAACATATTTGCACACACAAAAACGATAATGCATCAACATATCTATCACAAGCAGACGACGAATCAACATAAAGAGAATCAGTCCCATTCTCATGCTATGCACAAACTTCATATCAACCACATTAAGATAATCATTTCATTATCATGAATAGTAAACATTCAAAATAGAGGACAGAATGAACATAATTTAAACCACGGAGAATACTTATCTTTAATATGAAACTATCCAACAATTGGCTATGTGAGAATGTTCCATCCAACCATAGTTCTTTGTCCAGCCTGTATTCTTCAGATGAGAGACCAACCCCAAGCTGGGATGTGTATCCACTAAGGAGGAACTAGACAGGCTCACTCACGACCATGATCTCACACACACAGTCATGCTAAGCCAACGCATAGTTGAGTTTATCAAGCATGGAAGAGACAAATGAGGAGGATGATAAGCCAGTGAGATCAACCACAGAGCTACAAACATCTCAAGCTAAATTCAAGCAATCCAATCCTCTGTTCAAACATTCACCCATGGATTTCTCACAATTCTGCCATCAAATAACTCAATCTCGTAATTGGATTTTTGGGCTATAAAAACTGGGTTTTCCAATGGATTTAGGGGTATCTAATACTCTCAATTTCACCCCAAGGTTCGTATCTATGGATCCCCCATTGGATTTTACTGTCAATACCAAATTCTGGTCCTTTATGGCACTTCAAAATGTGGGTTCTTGCAAAGTTGCGATTTCTGGTTTTTCTCACCGCCGGGCATGTGTAATGGATGAAAACTGAAGCTTGGATGTTCAACAATGGAATGTGAATGAGGAAAAATGAATTCCAATGAGGTAGATTGACTTGTGGGTCAAGAAAATAGAGCCCATACTCTTCCATATGAATTTATGGGCTGCCCATGCTCCATTGAAGCCATGGATTGATTTCTTCAACAACTTTCTTACACAGAATTAAATGTCAGCAAAGAAAGTCAAATGGGTTTTCAAGATAACATTTGGAAGCCTATGGTTCAATCCCAAAACCCCCTCACCACTCCCTAGTGGATACACATGGCCCCTTCTCGTTAGTTGCTTCCATAGCCATTTTTGGTATTTTATTGCATGATGTTTATTTACATAATTTTTACAATGTTCCATGGCTAAATAGCACATGGGTAACATAATATCTAATACTTTCCTTTTTAAATAAAATTCGAGCATCCACTAGCGGGGCCTTGGCCTTGAGCTCCACACTAGGAAAACATACATCACATGTATACAATTGTTGGGCCTAGGCTGAGATAAAGTTTTGGAAGCACCTTTTTGAGGCAAGTAGGGAAAGTTGAGCTGAGCGCAGCTCAGAAATACAATTTTGGCTAAGTATTGAGGATGCTGCGAAGTTGCACACAGCATCCAACTTTTGACCAGACTGCAGAGTTGCACGCAACATTGAAGTTTTGGCCGTGATGCGAAGACCAGTAATACGCCGAAACAGTGCTACGGAGTTAGGAGGCCATGTGGAGCCAACAAAGCGGTGTGCTGGACAAGTATCAAGTGTAGCTACCGGCTCGACCGGTAGCAGCCATGGAAAGATATTCCAGGATTGTCGAGCAGCGGACATGGGAAAAATAGGAAGGCGGCCACGCGTGGGTTGTTAAGGAAAGCGACGTTTGGCACGCTTAGAAGATAAAACCGTTAGAGAGAAACGGTTCGGCAGAAGCAGCTTGTAGGCACGTGTGCGACAGGAAGGCCGATAGTGACAGAATGAGGACATGGAGATCCGCCATGATCAAGCAGATGTTACCAGGAGCCAGCAAGCCGGTTTGGAAAACAGACACAGTTTTGGAAACCCTTAGGGTTTTGGGTTTTAGGTCTTCGACATTGTGCAGACATGACTTTCGGGCATTATCTATTCAAGAAGACACTTTTGTATGGGATGGGGGTCATTTTTGGGTTGCTCTAATTTGGATACTAGATGATAATTATTAGAGTAATCTTGAGATAACCTTTTTGTATTGTAAAATCTCTCTGAGCTAAGAATATTGTAAAGGCTCTGTAGCTATGTGTGCAGAGACCTAGCCGAGAGAAAGGAGATTCTGCAGCTGAGTGCGTAGACTAAGAACAGTTGCCCCATCCCTTTTGAAAGAAATATATTACCAACCATTCTTGTCGACGTAGCTTTCCATCCGGGGAAGTGAACCACGCTAAATCCTGTGTTATACGATGATGTTTATGAATGAATGACTGTCTGTATTTTCTGTAGAATGAATGCTTGAATGTTTCCTTGCATGCTGTAATATGAGAACCTTGATATTCATTTACCAATAGGGGAAGTTTAGGAATGATATACTAGGTTCCACGGAAGCAGATGAATGGCAAACATTTCAATTCTATGTTAAGATCGTGAATCAGTCATTTAAGTTTAAATACTTTCTTAAACACAGTGAAGGAACGCAACACAGTTAGTCATGTCTATCATTTCAGTTCACGTTGTAATAATCCAAGTTCTAGAATGAATGCTAGAAAGATAACCCATAAGTGCCTGAATGAATGGATGAGTGATATTCATTTCAGTGCCTTAACGTTTCCGAGATCTTTCAAGTAGAGGATAAGTGTGGGTAATTCGTAGTTCCAGTAGAAGATTCGCAACAGTAAGAAACCCTTAGTGAGGCCCGTAGTGTTGCCTCCATCGCGCAGTACTGCTCGCAGCGTAGATCCTGTTGCGTACCGCATCACTTTGCCCCGCAGTGCACTCCTTTTGTCCTGCGCTGCGCAGCTTGTTCATATAAACAACTCATCATTTACTGTGGAAACCTGATTCCGCAGTACCCCATAAGATACACCTCGGGTGAGACCTCAACCTACTCGCAGGTTGTTTCCGAAATGGCCAGTGCGAAGGGTTTTTTTTTTGTCAAAGGGATAACTGCAAAGAACCTGGGTCTAATTAGAAACCTCTGGTCAGTTTAATCCAACAAATGGTTCTGTTTCCACGCTAGAATCCATGATGAGTTGCAATCACGATGTGTGAAGAAGAATATCAGTTCCCCAAAGGATCTGACTATTGACATCCTGAAAAGACAGAAATCCAAGCTTGGTGGGATAAGACCATAAGAGATTTTAACAGACAAGAAAATAGACATCCGCGTCTAAGCGACACACAGTGGTCGGATAGATATCCGTTGGACGACATTTACGAGATATTTTGGGCATCGTTTCCAAACGAGCTGCATGCATGGATCTCAGGACTCGCAGAGAAGAAAAACTATTTCCAAGGAGGAGTTCCTACAGAGTGGACTCGTGAGCTCACATCGCAGCTCAAAGCATTAGACAGCCCATTATCACGCGCAGTTGATTATTGGGTCGATCATATGCTAGAAGGCTTTGTAACAGAATTTGCTGTAGACACACTCAAATCCTACAGCCAAGCAGAACCTCACTTTTTCAGAGGATTCCAAGGTAAGTTTTTGAAAAATATCAGTTTATACATTAAGATGCTGTTAGCTAAGAAAGGTCTTCTAAGAATGCAGTAATATTCTTGAAGTTTGTCATTATAAAAAGTACATATATTGATTCTGACGAAGAGACACATACTCTTAGAAGTGGTAAGAGATATAAAATTAATAAGAATCCAGAAGGCCCTAAACTTCATATAGATACTGAGATGCCCTGCGATCTTGAAAGCGAAGATGCACAACCATTTACCCCTGAGAATCCGTCGGCTATACAAACAGCACCACCCTTATCGCAGAACCCACCCACTACGTAGCCCACCTCGCAGAAGACTCAGCCTAGTCCATCTCTCCCGATAGTCCCATTTGTATTTACTGCGTAGATCCCTTTACAGAAGCCGCGCACTAATCCCGACACCCACCACCTAGTAGCACAATGAAAACACGGATATGAAACTGCCAATATTCAGAAGAACTGGCCTAGAAGACCCTGATCAACATTGGTTCCTTTGTGAAGCCGTATGGAGTGTAAGATAAATCATGAACGATGCCATGAAGCAAGCACAACTCATCACCACTTTCAGGGATAGAGTGCTACATTGGTTTATGAAATACTCTACCGTACACACGAAAACCCTTGCAGAAATTAAAGTCGCGCTGGTGGCGGAGTTCAAGAAACCTAAGTTTGAGTCTCGGTGTATAACTGAGCTGAAGGAAATAAAGGAGAGACCAATTGAAACGGTCTGGGAATTTGATCAGAAATTTAAGACCTTACCAGACCAAGTAAGTTTTGTTATACCACCAGAACAATATAAAGAATGGTTCATTGCTGTGTTGTTACCTCATATAAGATTACCATTGATGCAGTAGAAGGTTCTATCCCAGGCAGAGGCTTTGGAAATTGCAATGAAGCTGGAAGCTTCGTCGATTGGTGATACTAGTTCTGGGATGTCTCAGATCCAGAACCAACTGACCACCCTGACACTTGAACTGCAAAGTATGAAAAAAGGTAAAGAACAAAGATATGAACCTAGACAGGAGGTCTGGTGTACAAGTTGTAAAGGAGAAGGCCATGACCGCGAGCATTTCCCTCTATTCCGCGACTATATTAACAATGGTGCACCTAACCCATTAAATCGGAATCAAGCCCCATGGTGTGATATTTTCAGAACCACAGGACATAGACCTGAAGACTGTTACCTCATCCTGAAATATGTGAAAACTCCTAAGAATTTATACTGCAATTTTTGTAAATCAGTTGGACATGATGAATCCAATTGCCACGCATATGAATTAATGAATGAAAGAAAAAGGGATATGGATTCAATGTGAGGCGCTCGCTTGTACCGCGTACAAGAAGATACCCAGCTGAAACAAGAAAATGCACAATATGACCAAGGAGGATACAGAGGTCATGGTGGTGGATACCACGACAGAGGAAGAAATGCTGGTCCGACACAGGGAAGAGGTCGTGGCCAAGTCATTTGTTATAACTGTGGCCAACCCGGGCACATGTCTAGAGATTGTGTTAACCCATGCACTACGTGCAATTATTGTAAATCATTTGAGCATGTCATTGAAGACTTCCCAGTATTAGAGGTGGAAATGCAGAAGAGAAGACGAACAGAGGCTCCGAACCAAATGTCCAGTGGATCGCAGTAGAAAATAGACCAGTGGATCCAAGCATTAATGTGGTCACGGACAGTGACGCTGAGACAGGCCACAACATAGGAGCAGAAGCTTCAGCATCAGGAGAGGCACATATGAAGAAGGATCCCCTTGAAACAGTATGGATAAGGAAAGCTCCAGGAAAAGCACCCCCTCTTAACTTACAAAAGAACAAGGAGATCTTCATTGATGAGCGGAATAGCTTTAGAGAACCAACAGATAAGTCATCAGGGATCCCGCTGCACAGTGAAACACCGCATGTTGAAGAGATGTCGGCTCCGTATGACAAAACAAGTACTGCAACAGATGTCCGTACTTATGTTGTGCAGTTCTTGCGAAGCTGCATGAAGTTACTAAAAAGAGAAAAGGCCATAGTAGAGCTCCAGAAGCTCATCAGCCAGTATGAACCTCAAATTGCAACAGAGACTCCAGATAGCGCTGTACATCATATAAGGAAGCACAAAAGAATAGGCCGAGAGATGAGGCTTACTGCGTAGATAGGAGATTTTGAAATGGATGAAGTCATCCTTGATCTGGGATCAGAAGTAAATGTCTTAACTAAGCAGACATGGCAACAAATGGGTCGACCAAAGTTGCTCTGGTCACCTGTCTAGTTACGAATGGCTAATCAGGATAAGGTCATACCTTTTGGCCGCTTAGCTAATGTAGTAGTTGACATCGACGGAGTACAGAGTCATGCAGACTTTGAGGTTATTGAAATTGTGGATGATAGTCAACCTTTTCCAGCAATATTGGGAATTGATTGGTCTATGGATAACTTGGCTATCATAAAATTGAAGACAAAGAAGATGATCTTTGAAGGGAAGCATCTTAGGGTCATCGCACCATTGGATCCTAAAGATGGTGATAGATACAGTGAGCCGATTCAGGAGGAATCCCAAGCTCAAGATTTAGACTGACTATACCAGCTAACTACGAACAAGGAAGACTACATTAATCCTACTGCGGACGGTACGCTCAGCTAGCGATTTGACACTTCTTGTATCTCCGACTCGGATACAGGACTGGAGATGTAATACCCCCAATTCGACCCTTAGGATATATGAGCCTTTAATGTAAATAAGTGTACATGTGATGTATGTTTTCCTAGCGTGGAGCTCAAGGCCAAGGCCCCGCTAGTGAAAGACGAATTTTATTTAAAGGGAAAGTATTTGATATTTTGATACCATGTGCTCTTAAGCCATGGAAATTGTAATAGGATGTAAATAAACATCAGGCAATATAAAATGTCCAAAACTGGCTACGGAGGCAACGAATGAGAAGGGGCCACGTGTATCCACTAGGGAGTGGTGAGGGGGCTATGGGATTAAACCCTAGGCTGCCATTTGTCATTATGAGAACCCATTGACTTTCCTAGGTGACATTAATTCCTGCTGTAAGAAGGTGGTTGAGATTTCAGCCCATGGCTTCAATGGAGCATGGCCAGCCCTGAAATTCGTATGGGTGGGCATGGGCTCTGATTGCTTGGGCAAGAAGTCACTCAACCTCATGGGAGGTTGCTTCATTCTCACCCCATTCCATTGTGAAACTACCTAGCATCATTCTCCATCCAAAAAACGAGCTCCCAGCAGTGAGAAAACCGAAAATCGTGACTGTGAGAGAACCCACGTTTTGGGAAGCCAAAAACGTCCCAATTTGGCATGGGACAGAGAAATCCAATGGGGGATCCATTGGTAGGAACCTTGGGGCGAATTTGGGAGCAATAGCTACCCCAAAAGCCATGGGAAAACCCAGTTTTAATGGCCCAGAAAATTAGTGACGGATTTGGGGTTGTTTGTGACAGATTTGTGAGAAATCCGATTGTGGATGTATGAATAGAGGATGGGATTGCTGAGTCTAGCTGGAAGGCTATGTGGCTCTGGGAATGAGTTCAGTGGACTAGCATCCTCCTCCATCTCCTATTGCATGTTTGAGAAACCCAACCGTGTGTTGGCTTAGCATGGCTGGTTGAGTGAAACCCTGACTGTGAGTGAACTATCTAGTTCCTCCTTAGTGGATACACAGCCCAGCTCGGGGGTGATCTCTCAGCTGAAAGAATACAGGCTGGACAGAGATCTATGGTTGGGTGGAACGTTGCTCTCACGTAGCCAGTTGTTTGGGCCATTATAATTCGAGATAAGTATTCTTGATGTTAATTCTATGCCCTGCAAGCATTTTAAATGATGATTGTTGTTTATATGTTGAATGCATGATAAAATTGTGTGCATATGTATTGTTAATTCCGCTGTGTTTATATTGAATTGAATCTGCATAGAGAAGTTTTAAAATGTTAGTTATTTATGTGCAAAAATTATTGGGGTTAAGTTTACCAAAAGCCCGGTAGGTTGTTAATGTTTCCTTCCCTGTTGTTCTATGGAGAAGGGGACGTTACAGGAGAATTGGAAAAGCCACATGCATGAAGTATCAACAAGAAGATGTGCGCAGGTTACGAAATCACTGCGCTGGATCGGAAAAGAGGTGAGTCCTATTCCCACATATGATGGTTCTTCTAATGTTTACAGTTTCATAAGGGAATATACTGCAGCTATACCAGATCAGCATAGATTGCCAGCTTTAGATATAGCATTGCACGATACCCCTGCCAGATGGTGGAATGCACATAAGAAAACATTGACCATTTGGGATCAATGCGGAACTAAGATGCAGATTCGGTTCACCGAAAAGGTTACTTTACCCTTTGAAAAGTATAATGGACAGACAGACCCTAATCAGCATATTGAAATCTGTTCAAAGGCATGGGTGGAAAGACCACTTACAGAATGGGTACATTTATTTGTACGTACATTAGATGTGGGTATCCTAGAGAAATGGTACCTAGACCTGGAGTTGCGCAGTGACCTCACTAATTGGGAGCTGCTCGCTGCGAACTTCCGGAAGGACTTTAGTTTTGAAGATGAGAATCCATTAATCCATGAAGCATTACAGCTAATCAAGAAGCGCATATTCTAGGACGATTGTCCTCATCAAAACATAACATTGAAGGATTTTTTGGGACAGAGTGCGTTCCTGCGTAGCTACAGTCAGAATGGAAGGAACATGAAGAGCACTTTATCGAGTGTTACAACTTAGCTGAAGATACCAATGATACAAATGAAGACGATGAGGAGGACCCGTGGAACATAGATATACCAGATTCAGAAGGCGCGCGTGAGGTAGAAGGACCTCCGTTGGAAATCCCAGATATGACTAGACCAGTAAAAGCACAAAAAGTGAACATTAGCACAGACAAAGAGCTGAAGTTCGCATCAATAGGATATTATTGGGATGATCAGACTATTGCAAAGATCGCAGATACCTTACATGAGTATCAGGAACTGTTTCCAACAAAATTTACAGAGATGAAAGGAATTTTGGGAGACCTAGGGGTCATGAAAATACCTTTAAAGCCAGGTGCTAAGCTTGTCAAGCAGAGGCCATACATATTGAATCCGCGCTACAAGGAAAAAGTCCGCACAGAACTCGATAAGATGCTAGAAGCAGGAATCATTGAACCAGTCGAGGAATGTGAATGGATTAGCCCCATGGTTGTTCAAGACAAGAAAGAAAAATGTGAGATCAGGATTTGTGTGGATCTTAGAAAGCTGAATGATGCTTCCATGCATGACCCATTTCCTACTCTATTCACAGATGAAGTGCTTGATAATGTTGGAGGAAATGAGGCATATTCTTTCATTGATGGTTTATCTGGTTACCATCAGATCAGGATTGATCCTACGGATAGGCATAAGACGACATTTGCTACAAAATGGGGGTCATTCCAGTACACCGTCATGCCTTTTGGGCTGAAGAACGCACCTGCCATATTCTCTAGAGTCATCATCCCAGCATTTAAAGATTTTATGCACAAGTTTTTAGAAGCGTATTTTGATGATTGGACTGTATTTGGTCTATTGAAAAATCATTGCGCGAATCTCCGCATGATGCTCGAGAAGTGTCGACAGCATCAAATATCCTTGAATTTGAAAAAGTATATTTTCTATGTGCCCTATGGAATTTTACTTGGCCACATTGTCTGTAAGCAAGGATTGATGGTAGACCTTGCGAACATTGCAGTTATTGAAAACTTACCAACACCAAATTCAGTCAAGATGTTGCGATCTACATTAGGCCATAATGGATATTATAGAAAATTTATAAAGGGTTATGCACAGATAACCACATCAATGGAGAAGCTGCTGAAGAAGGACACACCATTCATTTGGAACGCAGAATGTGAATAGGGTTTTGACACATTAAAAGAAAAGATGGTCACTGCGCCTATTCTAGTCTTTCCAGACTGGATGAAGCCATTCCATGTCCATGTTGATGCATCATGTATTGCCCTGGGGATCGTGTTAGCTCAGCCAGGAGAGGGAGGTATTGACCACCCCATTGCATTTTCTAGAAGAAAGATTTCAATAGCAGAGAAGAACTATACTACTACTGAGAGGGAAGGCCTTGCGATGGTATATGCCCTACAAAAATTTAGACACTACTTGCTGGGATCGCACTTCCTTATGTTTACTGACCATTCTGCATTGAAATATTTTGTCAACAAGCCAGTGTTAGGGGGATGCATATGCCGATGGCTACTGCTGTTCCAGGAATATGACTTTGAAATTATTGTCAAGCCAGGTAGACTGAACTTGGGACCTGATCATCTGTCAAGGATCGAGTTAGGAGAGGAGCCGACGAATATTGAAGACAGTCTTCCTGAGGCACAGTTATTTAGTATACAAGTTGTCGATGATTATTACAAGGATATCATTGACTTCCTAACCACAAGGCTGGCACCCTAGGATTTCTTGATCCAGCAGAAAAAAACAATTAGTGGTGCACACCGCGGACTTAACTATAATTGCAGGACAATTATACATACTTGGGCCAGATGAAGTCCTACGCAGGTGCGTACTCGATCATGAGAAGCCATTTATTCTAGCCGACGCACACTCAGCAATCGTGGGAGGTCACTATGCAGGAAGGGATAATGTGCAAAAGATATTGCGCGCGGGGCTATGGTGGCCTACGCTCGATAAATATGCAGAAGAACATTGCAGGAACTGTGATGTTTTTCAGAGGACAGGAAAACCATCACGACGAGATGAGATGCCATTGAATCCACAGTTGACACTGCAACCATTTGAAAAATGGGCAATATACTTTGTGGGTCCTATAAACCCACCAGGAAAAAGAACGGGTGCAAGTTATATTATTACTGCTACGGATTACTTCACCAGATGAGAGGAAGCAAAACCAGTTAAGGACTGCTGCGCCAGTACTGCTGCGTAGTTTATTTTTGAAGAAACACTCACCAGATTTGGCTGTCTGAAGATTTTGATGAGTGACCAAGGTACTCACTTTTTGAACAAGACGATTGAGGTGCTTACAGAGGAATTCCACATTCATCATCAGCGCAGTACTCCATATCACCCACAGGCGAATGGTACTGTAGAGGATTTCAATAAAATATTGGAGAACACACTCACTAAGGTGTGCAATGTCAATAGAGACAATTAGGACCTGCGCGTCTCATCTGTGCTATGGGCAGGACCACATGCAAGAAATTGACAAGACATACACCCTTTCAGTTGGTTTATGGGAAGGAGGCTATAATGCCTATGGAATATATTGTCCCTAGTTTGAGAATCGATGCATTCATAGGGATGGCAGACTGCGAAGCTCTACAAGAAAGATTACTACACTTACTGGGCTTGGAGGAAGATCACTTCATCATAGACTTCCACCAGCAAGCTCAGAAGGACCGCAAGAAAGCATGGCATGATCGCCATATAAAGAACAAGTGTTTTCAGGTAGGTGATCTAGTCCTCCTGTATGATAACAAATTCATGAAATTCCCTGGTAAATTTAAGATGTATTGGCTTGGCCCATATACTGTGATACATGTTACTAACACTGGTGCAGTCCAGTTAGCCAATTTGGCTAGTGATACCTTGCCAACTTTGATAAATGGAAGCAGGTTAAAGCTATACCATGATAGCACTGCTTCGCAGAAGCCTGAATAACGAAGAAAGGAAGGAAGTTCTAAGTGTCAAGTACAGTTGAAAGTGGACACTAGAAATGTAAAGGAGTCTGTACATGTATGATAAAAGGAAGAAGGTATGATATGAAGAATGATCTATCCACCACGTAGCACTATTGAAGCTACGCGAAAGGAAAAAAATAAAATAAAAATATATATATATATATATATATATATATATATATATATATATATATATATATGTATAGTGGAAGCCGTGCAGTTCAAAATTTTTGGCATTGTGAAGTCGCCACGCAGGGTTACAGATGGCTTGCCGACAGTTTGGCGCAGCACTCAGACAAAATTAGCCGTTGCATGGATTTTCAGAAAAATAGCCATTAGATGACCATTGTAGCAACCGCTTCAGCATTTAAAGTGAAGATGAGCCGATCCTGCTCTCATGCCCAATCATTGAAGAAACAGGGAAGAGAAAAGAAGCTGAGACTTCGGAGAAGCCAAGGTTGAGGAAAAAGGTGAAGGCCACAAAGATTCAATCGGAGGAAGTCCTCGATGATGATGACTATGAGATGATAGCCAAAATAGTCTCAGAGCAGATGAAGGAGCTTATGGCAGCTAAAGAAAAGAAGGACATGGCCATCTAGGATGACTTGCACAAGACGTGGCTCGCAATGCAAGGCCTAATGAAGAAAATGGGCAATGTCCAGAAAAGCCTTATTTTGCTGCGGGAAGTAGGGGCTAAAGGGAGGTTGGTAGGGACCTCACAGCAAGGAAGCCAACAACTAGCAATAACGCTGCCATCGAAGACTAGAATTGTCCATATGGACCCATTGGCTGTTGTGTTGCCAATGGCAGAACAAGTTGTCTTGGACACAAAGGGAGTCGAGAGGGTAGAGCTCGACTTAGACAAAATCCCATTACCAGGATTGCACTTCATCCACACACAGATCGTTGAGGAGATGCATGAATGGACATTTGAATCAATGAAGTCACAAGCACAACTCACCGTAGAAAACAGGCAAATTCAGCTGCAGGAAGAAATATAGCTACGGAACGAACTGGACCACCGACAAAATTTGGAGACTACCATATCCAATGTGGCGAAGGATATTAAAGGCATAGAAATCCAGGATGATCCTGCAGACATAATTCTGAGGATCGGATATAAGGTGACATCCTTACAGTTGGAGATGCAGGATAAAGAGATTTATTATGAGGTCGATATTACCACATTGAAGGATAAGTTGAATAAGCAGGCGCCATTAACTGAACAACAAGTCAGAGAGAAAGCAGTGAGTGCCACCTCGAAAAGCATTACAAGTGAGATGGCTAAGTGCCAATCGCTCCTGGATAAGGTTTCACAGGAAATCACGACCCTTGAAGAGGATCAAGGGTTGCTGCAGGTCAAAACCGCGGTACAAGAAAAACAGACTGCGCTGGACAAGTTGAACGCAGAGGTTAAAGCTCTGCCACCTAGAGAAAGGCTGCCGAGATACAAGGAGATATCCGGCTTAAAGAAAGAAGTACAGGAATTACGACAAAAAGAGACTGAGATGGATAATTAGTCGCAGTAGCTCCTGGAGAATGCCATGGCAATATCGCAGCAGATTGAAGATAAGTTAGTAGAACTGTGCGATAACCAGGAGCAGGTACAAGACCAAATTGGACAAGAAATAACTCCAACACTGCTTGAGACAATTAAATAAGTTGAGCACGATACAAGAGAAGCAGTGGTGCAGTTTTGCGGTACATATGACGAGTTCGCGGCCAAGTTCGTTCCACCAGTCGTGGCATAGAGTGAGAGAGCTGAAACAAACAGAGGCTCGGGGATGAGCCACATGTAAGTGTTAGGGGCATGTTGGGCCTAGGTTGAGATAAAGTTTTGGAAGAACATTTTTGAGGCAAGTAGGGAAAGCTGAGCTGAGCGCAACTCAGAAATACAATTTTGGCTAAGTATTGAGGATGCTGCGAAGTTGCGCACAGCATCCAACTTTTGACCAGACTACGGAGTTGCGTGCAGCATCAAAGTTTTGGCCATGATGTGAAGACCAGTATTGCGCCGAACCAGTGCTGCGGAGTTAGGAGGCCACGTGGAGATAGCAAAGTGGTGTGCTAGACAAGTATCAAGTGTAGTTACCGGCTCGAACGGTAGCAGCCATTTTTGGAAAGATATTACAAGATTGCAGAGCAGCGGACATGGGAAAAACAGGAAGGCAGCCATGCGTGGGTTGTTAAGGAAAGCGACGTTTGGCACGCTTAGAAGGTAAAACCGTTAGAGAGAAATGTTTCGGCAGAAGCAGCCTGTAGGCACACGTGCAACAGGAAGGCCAATAGCGACAAAATGAGGACGTGTAGATCCACCATGATCAAGCAGACGCTACCAGGAGCCAGCAAGCCGGTTTGGAAAATGGGCGCAGTTTTGGAAACCCTTAAGGTTTTGGGTTTTAGGTCTTCGACATTGTATAGACATGACCTTCGAGCATGATCTATTTAAGAAGACACTTTTGTATGGGATGGGGGTTGTTGTTGGGTTGCTCTATTTTGGATACTAGATGCTAGTTATTAGAGTAATATTGAGAGAACCTTTTTGTATTGTAAAACCTCTCTGAGCTGAGAATATTGTAAAGGCTCTGCAGGTGTGTGCGCAGAGACCTAGCCAAGGGAAAGGAGATTCTGCAGGTGAGTGCACAGACTAATAACGGTTTCCCGATCCCTTTTGAAAGAAATATATTACCAACCGTTCTTGTGGACGTAGCTTTCCATCCGGGAAGTGAACCACCTTAAATCCTGTGTTATACGATGATGTTTATGAATGAATGACTGTCTGTATTTTCTATAGAATAAATGCTTGAATGTTTCCTTGCATGCTGTAATATGAGAACTTTGATATGCATTTACCAATAGGGGAAGTTTGGGAATGATATGCTAGGTTCCATGGAAGCAGATGAATGGCAAACATTTCAATTCTATGTTAAGATCGTGAATCAGTCATTTAAGTTTAAATACTTTGTTAAACACAGTGAAGGAATGCAACACAGTTAGTCATGTCTATCATTTCAGTTCACGTTATAATAATCCAAGTTCTAGAATGAATGCTAGAAAGATAACCTGTAAGTGCCTGAATGAATGGATGAGTGATATTCATTTCAGTGCCTTAACGTTTCCGAGATCTTCCAAGTAGAGGATAAGTGTGGGTAATTCGTAGTTCCAGTAGAATATTCGCAGTAGTAAGAAACCATTAGTGAGGCCCGTAGTGTTGCCTCCACCGTGCAGTACTGATCACAGCGTAGATCCTGCTGCATACCGCATCACTTTGCCCTGCATTGTACTCCTTCTGTCCTACGCTGTGCAGCTTGTTCATATAAACAACTCATCATTTACAGTGGAAACCTGATTCTGCAGTACCCCATAAGATACACCTCAGGTGAGACCTCAACCTGCTCGCAGGTTGTTTTTGAAAGGGCCAGTGCGAAGGGGTTTTGTTGGTCAAAGGGAGAACTGCAAAGAACCTGGGTCTAATTGGAAACCTCTGGGTCAGTTTAAGCCAACGATAATATTTACATTAAAAACTAATATATCTTAAGGGTCAAAATGGGGTATTACACGTATGGCTGTGCATTAGACATCACCACTATGGATTTGTGATCCCATGTACCTTGTGTATATCGGGATACCCTCCTAGGATTCCTATACCAAATGAGTTAACCTATTGGCCGTCCTGGTGTGGAAATACACCGAGAACAACACTCGAGGAGATACTACGCATGTAGTTAGGTTATACAGTCATGGGTACAGTCCTAATCCTCCCTGGTTAGTGCTCTAAAAAATTGGGCCGAGTATAACTGTTGGACCTTGTGGTATATCGCGATTTGCACCGCCTTGATAATCCTGTGAGGTTCCTGACCTGTGAATCCCCACCTGTCACCTAATTTTGCTTGCGGATTTAGCTTGTGTAGATATTAGATTGATTTTTTCTTTTTGTAGGTTACACTTATGAGAAATTTTAATTTGGTCATCCTGGCTGATCAACCTTTGAGAAGATCCAAAAGGATTCTTAATTTACCACCTGAATATCCCCTTAACTAGGAGGAGAACTTAGGAGTAAGAATGGATCAACCGATCACGTCTTTGCCACATGAGGAAGATGCCTCTACCCTAGAGTCAGGAATGAACTACTCGCATCCCATAAACATACCTATCTCTGATTCAACAGAACCTTTGATAGGAGAACAATCTACTTCATATGACACATCCTTCCATCATTCAATGGAGGGACATCCTGGAACCGCGGATTGGATTTTCAGTCAGCCCCAGGATGAATCCGTATCAATGACATTTTATCTATCCGCATCCTTTTGGGACACATCTCTAGGCCATGATGTCGTCGAGTTTGGGTGCATTCCCATGGAAGAAACCATACCTCGTTATTGGATTCCTAACTATGATTTTTTTGTACCGATTCACGATTAGATAAACCATTTATGTCTGACTAGTGAATAACTAAGACGGTAGAGTCTCTCACGATGAGCGAACTTCCAACATTCCCCTGTACACTCTTTATCGTTTTCTTCACCAGAAACATTTGTTTCTAATGCGCCCACTTATGAACCAGGATAACCCTCCTTTTCAATGAGTACACCTCTAATTTAGGTGACTGGTTCTATACCTACTGTGACTCCAACCATGGCACCTTCTGAAGGAAAACCTTCAACCTCTGCTAACTTTGGAACACTACCTCCACCTCCCCCACCTCAAAAATCATGGGGAGGATACAATTTTCCTGTTAGTCTACTATCAAGTGGAATTAATCCTTTTGTTATCACTCAACCCTTGGTCACGAGTCAACCTAGTATCAGTGGTCAGAATTTGGTCACCGGACATATTCCAGTTTGTGGAAAAATTTCAATTGGGGGGAAACCCCTAGTTTGTGGAACTAATCTGACTGGGGGGCATAACCCAGCCAACAACCATATCATGAGTGGAGGTTACACTTCTCATCTGAGTTTTAGTATGGTTGGAAGTCCTCTACCAACCATGGGACAATCCACATGGACACATCATACGGGGGGGCACATCCATTTAGACCCAACCCCCATGGGGACACATTATCCCAGGACATTATAAAACGAATCTTGTACAAAACTATCTAGGAAATATTTTTCCTAGATTAGCTTACCCTGGAAACCCTAATACCCCATGGGGGAACCATAATGTCCCACCGATCGGACCTCCGGTCGGTAGGGAACCCCCGCCACTCCCACCACCTCTCCCACCACCTCCACCACCATTTGTCCCACCCCCACTACCACCACCCTATTATGGAGGAGGAGGAACCCTGCCTTATGGTGGAGGACCTCCCCATTCTGGAGGAGGCAGACCTCCACCTTACGGTGGTGGACCTCCCAATTTTGGAGGAGGTGGACCCCCACCTTACGACAACGATCCACCCCACATTGGAGGAGGTGGACCCATTCCTTCCGACGGAGGACCACCTTACTCCAGAGTGGGAGTAACCCCACCTTCCAGCGGAGGAACAACCCACTCTAGAGGGGGAGGACCCCCACCTTCTGAAGTAGGTATACCCCCACCTTATGGTGGAGGACCACCTTACCCTGGAGGACCCCCACCTTTTGGTGGTGAACCACCTCATTCTGGTGGAGGCGTACCTCCTTCCGGTCCCCCTCCTAACCCCGATGGCCCACCCCCATACGGCCAATTCCCTACAAGAGGACCCTACGGTCAATCCGTCCATGGTCCTACTGGTACCCCGATGTCATATCAGTATTACTACTATCCACAGGCCAACCAACAATTACCTTTTATGGCTACATTAGATCTTCCATATTTATCACGGTTAACCAACGATCCCATCTATCACGATACTAATTGGTCAACTATTCCAGTGAAGTTACCTTCCTACATTCTGATGTTTGATGAAAAACCGGGTGAGGATCCCAAAAACCATGTAATGACATATCATTTATGGTGTTCGTCTAATTCCCTAATGGATGATTCCATCTGTTTACGGTTATTCCAGCGAACTCTCATAGGTCCTGCCTCCAAGTGGTATATCGAACTACCACCCCAATATTTTCATGATTTTTGATCCTTGGCATGTCCTTTTTGATGCATTTCCAGTTACCAATCCGATATGAAACCGGTACGTATCTTTTGACCTATCTTTGAAAAACTATTGCCACTCATATTTTCGATCATATTCATGAGTGGAGGCAGAGAAGACATTTGATTAAAGATCCCATTCTGGACCAACTCCTTGCAGATTGGTTTACCAAGTCACTCTTGCGCATCGTGGCCAAAGATGTCACCATGGGTGGGGCCATCACTGAAGAACAAGCTATCACACATACCCAGTATCTGGACCTAGTCTATGCTCAATCTGGAACCCTATACGATATTGTCCTCGATGAGCCCCACCCTACCTCCGACCTAGCAAAACCACCCTCGAGACCTCATTCTGATGGCATTATAGGTTCCGTTCAAAACCAGACTGTCATTCAATCCAGTACTCATGTTGGTTCTAGTCCATCTCCATCACATTCTGCGAACAACACCAATCGATCACCCAGTCCCTCTGCCACTGAAGAACTGAATTCAATTGAATCTGCTTCACCTCATAAATCCAGTGAAAAAAAAGAAGAACAAGGGGAAAAAAAAAACCTTCCAATCAGTAGGAACCAAAACAGACCAATTATGATAATACCAAACCTAAGTAGAAGGCTAAGTTCCCATGTTTACTGTGTGGTGATGACCACTTTACTAAAGAGTGCCCACATCGGGATGAGGTCCAAAATTTCCTGAAAGGGAACTTGACACTCGTAGTTCTAACCGATCCCTTCCCCGTGCAACAACAACAAATGGTCGTGCAACAACCCTCTCCTACATAAGGAGAGTCATCCTCTACCACTCATGTTCTCATGATGCGTAGCAAAACCGTCAACTTGAACACACAATCGTGTTCATATGAGTCGGTCCCACTGAAGGAACCTAACGGAAGTAATACTGAAAAAGCTTTCGTTTCTACATCAGACATTCCTGCGCTGCAAGGTTCTCTCACCATTGAGAAACCTTCTTTTGACTCAATACTATGTTCGCCCAAGAGCACAATTCGAAATGTAGTTTTCAATCCCAATGCTCGAGCCGCTCATAATTACAACATTGTAGAGGACCTAGCTCAATATCGTTGTCTTATGTCGACGTTGGAAGTATTGCAAAACTTCCCTAATCGTCGCAAGACTCTCCTCGCTGTTATCGGCACTGTGGACCCTGATTCCTTGAACACTGTCAAGTTCTGGCTCGAGTATTTTAAACTAATACTTTCCCACCAGCTAGCATTTCAAATTGTTACCAATGTTGCTGGGAAGAGCATCCATCGTTCTATATTAAATGAAATAGCATCCACCTTAGGGATGTCGTTATCCTGTTGGAGAGCCATTGGATCTCCTGAGTTGAATCGATCCCCTACCACATTGAAAGCATTTGACGGTCATGGATTCCAACCACACGGGCTGTTACAAGCTTTGGCTATAGAGCTGGGGGGCAAGACCGTTTCCATGAATGTGGAAGTAGTCGCTACCCCATTGGATTATAACCTACTCCTTGGTCGTAATTAGTTTTATGCCATGACTGTGTTCGCATCATCCGTATTCTGTATCGTGCAATTTTCCCACCAAGGGAAAATTGTCACTATCCACTAACTGGATTTATGTACACCAGACACCACTACTCATCCCGATGACAATGTACCCCTCTTAGGTCATTCATCCCATATATATGAGAGTGTGGGGATTGGAATTCTTAAGGACTCACCCCTTATGGGAGTCTTTCCATCACCAGATCCCCCTTCTCATGTTTCCACAGTGAACATGATTTCCTCTATGATCCCATCATCATCTAATTCTAATGACCAATGGATCATGCCTATGCTTGATACGTTGGACCTGATTAGAGACATTATGCCTCTCACACCCCCGGAAGATACCTAGGAGGCTATCCAATCGACATCATATGACCACCCTTTAGTGGCATCTACATCATATTCTCCACCACTACGATGGTCTTCATCCCTACCCGATTCTCTCCTCCGGGATTTCCATTCGGATGAGTCCATTATGGAGGTTATGAGTGTGGATGAACCCCCTTGGGAATACCTCCACCATATATCGTCTTTCCTACCACCGCTTGATTCCGTGGAGAATCATATTGAAACCCTGATCCCACCAGATGTCATTCCATACCCTCAATATCCTATCCTCACTACTGATACGGTAACCGAGGGTAACTTAGCGAATATTGAACCTACCGTACCAATCGACATCTCGGAAACACCCAGAGTCATGGAGCATATTCGGATAGGCCACAAGTGCTCTCCTGAAGAGATTACATAATATACGGCCTTATTTAAACAATTCTGCGACATATTCCCATGGAGTTACAAGGAAATGCCCGGGATTGATCCTGTCATTGTTGGGCATGTCCCAAGCGGGGCATTTTTGTGTAAGTCATATTTTGGGATGTTGCGAAGTTGTGAGCAGCGCAGCGTCAGAAGAGCTATGAAGTTCAGTGTTGCGAGGAATACAACGCTGGGATGTGGCCATTCTACGGAGATTCGACAAAGTAGAGTGTTGGATGGAAGATGGCACAAATTCCATGAGTTCTAGGAAATGGGTAAGGAGCAAAGTGGAAGAAAGCAATTGGTCGCACATGTAAAGAACCACTACCTGAACTAGTCGCACAAGACCGTTAGAGGAAGAATGGTTCAGTGAAAGCGACCTATTGGCATGCATGCGATAGGGAGGATGATGGCGACATGAAGCATGCGTGGAAGACGACCACGATGGAAGATTCGCTACCAGAAGCTAGCAAGTCCGGATTAAGCTAAAAACTGTGTTAGTTTTGTAAAGCTAAGGGTTTTTGTAAAGACATGACCTATGGGCATGATCTATAAATAAGGCATATTTTGTATGGGAAAGGTTTGGTGTTACTCTTCATTTTGTTTTGTTCTCATTATTTACTGAATAAATCTCTATTGAGAGACAGTTTTGTAAAGGCTCTGCAAGTTGTGTGCGTGAAGGCCTATTCAAAGAGAAGAGAGTCTGCAACTGAGTGCGTAGACAAAGAACTGTTGTACCGTTCCCAAAGATTAATACAACAACAGTTCTTGTGGACGTAGCTCCCATCCTGGGGGTGAACCACATTAAATCCTGTGTAGTGTGATTGTTCATGTTTTGCACTTGTCTGTTTGCTTACAATGGATGCCTGAATTCTCATTTATCAGTTGTTATGTTAATTCTTTTATATGTATTCGCCATAGGAGAAAGATGGGAATAATATGTTAAGTATTACGTGAATGGATGAATGATGAATGCACAGTTTCTAAGTTTGTGAAAGTATGGGTTCGTTGAATAATCCCATGTGTATGTAGAGTTTGAGTTGTGTAACTCTTTTGACGCGCATCACAGAGAGTGCACAGTATTGTGTGTTTCATCTATTTACATTGTTATAAGGCTAATGTCTAAGGCAGTAGATGGGTGGATAAAGTAATAAGTAAAGTCATAATATCAGTTAAGTATGTAGAGGAAGCGTATAAGTTAGTTGCGATGTCCTATTATTTGCATCCTGTCTGAACCGTGCAGTCTGTAGATGTGCCGGCTGTGCGAGCACCTTATTCTATGAAAGCGAGGACTGCGATGCAATCTATTGTCGCGTAGTCTTCAGTCCGCAGTGTGAGCCCTATTGGGCACTGCGTAGTAGCTTTCTTCGAACAACTCATCACATTGTTGTGGAAACTTGATTCCGCAGTACCCCCATAGCTACACCTCGGGTGAGATCCGAGGCTGTTTGCAGGTTGTTGCTAAAATGGATGGTGGGAAGGGGTTTTTTTGGTTCCTTGAAACTGTGAAGAACCTGGGTCTATATTGGAAACCTCTAGAACAATATATTAAGCCAACAAATGGTTCCATTGCAGCGCTAAGAATCTGTGATGATTTGAAGTCGTGATGTGCGACGAAGAAGAAGCTTTGCTAGGTATTGACTTTTGGCATCCAAACAAGAAAGAAATATGGGCTTGGTGTGACAAGACAGAGAGAGACTTCGCAAGAAAGGAGAATAGACACCCACATCTCTCTGACATCCAGTGGTTGGACAAATACCTGTGGAAAGATGTTCACGAAGTTTTCTGGGCTTCTTTTGGAAACAAGCTACATGAGTGGTTGTCAAGGCTTGTAGAGCAAAGAAACTGTACACTGCGAGACGTCAGGACCGAGTGGACTCCAGAGCTTATTGGAAGGATCAAAGAAGTAGATAGCCCATTCAAGAGAGCAGTTGAATTCTGGGTCGATAGTACACTACAGAGCTTTGTGACGCAGTTTGCTGTGGACATGCTAAAGTCCTACAGCGCAGCCGAAAGAGAGTTTTTCAAGGGATTTAGAGGTAAGTACTTGAACAACCTCAGTTTATACATTAAAATGCTTTTGGCCAAGAAAGGAATTTTTAGAATGCAGTGAAGTTTTTTTTAAATCTGTCATGGTAGATGTACATATAGTGGTTCTTACGAAGAAACCCATAACCTGAGAACTGGAAAGAGATACAAGTTTTTCATTGAGAAAAATATGGGACCACATGGACTCCGCATAGATACCCAGATACCATGTGAGCTTGATAATCAAACTGTACCTCTGTCAGCCACCTATCAACCTATTACGCCACAAAACCCGTCAATTGCACATACCATGCCTCCCTTGTCTCAGAACCCATCAGTTCAGAACCTGCCATTTGCGAACACCACGCAACCCACACCGCAGAACATCAGTATTGGTAACACCGCAGCAGTGGGTGCCTAGGCTATTTTGACTCAGCCTACCCCATCTCAGGCTGTACCACTTCAGAATGTACAACCTTAGATCATTCCTCAGAATATTATCTCTAGCACTACTCATAGAACTGTGCCACCTAGAAGAAGGATGGTTGATGATATCAAACTGCCGATATTCAAAGGAACGGGTTTAGAAGACCCTGATCAACATTGGTTTCTATTTGAAGCCATATGGAGTGTAAAGCAAGTCCAAGATGACACTGTGAAGAAAGCACATCTCGTCACCACTTTTAGAGATAGAGCCTTACATTGGTTCATGAAGTATTCGCAGGGACATAATAGAACCCTGGTAAAAATCAAGGCTGCACTCTTAGCAGAATTTAAGAATCCAAAATCAGAATTGTAGTGTATAACAGAGTTGAAAGAGATCAAATAGGAACCTAATAAGACAGTCTAGGAGTTTGATCATAAATTTAAGACACTATTGGACCAAGTAAGCTTCGTTAAAGCACCGCAACAGCACAAGGAATGGTTTATAGCCGCGTTGTTTCCCCATATCAGACAACCCTTGATGCAGCAGAAGGTGGCTTCGCAGAAGGAAGCCTTGGAAATCGCGATGAAGTTGGAAGATTCACCAATTGGAGAAAGTAGCACTGGAATGTCGTAGATTCAGAACCAGTTGGCTAACTTGACACTACAGCTACATGATATACAAAAAGGAAAGCAAGGGAGATAGGAAGTTTGGTGTACAGGATGTAAGGGAGAAGGACACACTAAGGATCACTATCCTTTATTCCAAGACTTCCTTAACATGGGTGGACCAAACCCATTAAATCCGATCCAAGGGCCATGGTGTGAAATTTGTAGAACTAGAGGACACCGGCCAGAAGACTGCCACCTGATACAAAGATACGTACGAACACCTAAAAACCTATATTGTAATTTTTGTAAGTCAGTTGAGCATGATGAGTCCAATTGCCACGCATATGAGCTCATGTTAGAAAGAAAGAAAGATATTGAGCATATGTATGGAGGAATGTATAGAGTCCAATAAGAGACTCCACAAAAGCAAGATAATGTCCACAATGACCAGGGAGCATACAGAGGCCGCAGAGGATACCGCGGGTGAGGAAGGAATAACGGACCGACGCAAGGACGAGGCCGAGGTCAAGTCATCTATTATATCTCTGGCTAGGCAGGCCATGTATCTAGAGACTGTACTAACCCATGCACTATGTGTAATTGTTGTAAATCATTTGATCATGTTATTGAAGACTTCCCAGTGTTAGAGGTCAAAATGTAGAAAAGGAAGCAGCTAGATGTGTTGAACCCAAACATTTAGTTGATCGCAGCAGAGAGGAGGTCTGCGGATCCTAGTATCAACGTAGTGACTTGAAGTGGCGCTACAACAGGGAGAGATAGAGGAGCAGAAGCTTCGACTTCTGGGGATTTTAACACTAAGTTGAATCCTATTGAAACAATATGGATAAGAAAAGCTCCTGAGAAAGCACCTGCTTTCAACTTGGATAAAAATAGAGAAGTCTTTGAAGAAACGCAGGATATTTTCAAAGAATCAACACCTAAATCGCCAAGAATCCCTCTGTGCAATGAAATACCGCATACAGAAGATATGTCGGCTGCTTATGACAGAATGTGCATCGCAGCAGAGACAGGAAGCTCTGTTGCGTAGTTCCTCAGGAGCTGCATGAAGTTGTTGAAGAGTCCAAATGCTATAGCAGAGTTGCAGAAGTTGTTAGATCACTATGAACCGCACAACAAAAGTGAAACTACTGATAGCGCAGTTCACTACATCAAGAAACACAAGAGAACAGGCAGAGAAATGAGACTCAGTGCACAGATAGGAGATTATGAAATGGATGAGATCATTCTTGATCTGGGATCAGAAGTAAATGTCTTAACTAAACAGACATGGCAGCAGATGGGGAGACCAAAGCTGTTATGGTCACCTATCCAGTTGAGAATGGCAAATCAGGAAAAAGTCATACGTTTTGGGAGACTCGCCAATGTTGTTGTTGACATTGATGGAGTGCAAAGTCACACAGATTTTGAGGTTATTGAGATCGTGGATGATAGTCATCCTTTTCCTGCGCTGTTGGGGATAGACTGGGCTATGTATAACCTTGCTATCATAAACTTGAAGACGAAAAAATATGATATTCGAAGGAAAGTATCTCAGGGTCATCACACCATTGGACCCTTCAGACAGAGACAGATACAGCAAGCTGATTCAGGAAGAATCCAGGGCTGAAGATTTGGACCGACTTTACAAGATGACTGCGAACCAAGAAGATTACATTAATCCTACTGTGGATGGAACACTCAGCTAGAGATGCGACAGTTCTTACATTAATCATTATATTCTCTCACACACTCTTTGGAGAGTGGCACACTTGTGGAGGAGGAGAAGCTACTACTAGGAGATGTCTATCTCTTATGCTTGGGTTGTATCATTGCTCTATCTATCTCTGAGGAAGCTATTGGGTTTTTTCACCTTCATGGTTTTCCCCAAGTAAACTCTGTGTCTCTTGTGTGCTTGCATTATTGTCTCCATGATTGATATGCTGTAGATATGCTGTACATGTTGTTCTCTCAGTTAATATCCTAGATTAGATTGAAGTAAATTCTGAAAAACTAACATGGTATCAAAGCTAGCCTGAAAGAAGGCATGGTATGGCATGTATGACACTTGTTGCACTTGCGATGCTAGGGCTTGATACAGCAAGAACCAGTCATCATGGCACTTTCTCTATAAATCCATTTTGGAGAAGTTTTCAGATCTGAAACTTTTACAAGTCGAAGATCAGATCCTCATGTACCTTGTGTCCAAAGGAAAAATTCTAATTAATTTTACTTTGTATTTTATGATATGTACAATCTAGGGTTGTTGCCTCTTCCAGATCTGAGTCATAAACAGGTGACCTAGGAAAAAAGGTCATAACCTGGGCTAGGAAGCTCCAAATGAAATGTTGTAAAAAGTGATAGGTAGGGAATGGACTTTAATTGTACAGACCGAAGGATCAGAGGCCGAAAGTGAACCAATGACACGTGGCACTCCGTACAAGTTCACTCTCCTATTTTATCCCATAAACAGGTCACGTTGCGACACTTGGAATAACTCTCTCTCAGAGAATCCAATTGAGGTCATACCTATGGGGTTGGAAAGATGACAGGTTGGGATACCATAGGTAGATGTTTCAGACCTTATGGATTCGTAATTGCGGAGTTACACCAGAAACAATCAGGTGCATATTTATGTCAAAACAGAATTGGATTTTGAGCACCTTCATTCATGGCTCCAGGAATTAGGGTTTCAGAGAAAGTCGGTATTTTTGTAATCAGAGACCACGCGTGAATGATACTCATAAAAATAGAAATTTAGATACCAATATCAAATTTTTTGGTTGGGTGGAAGGACAGGCTTGATCAAACCCTAGTTCAGGACTTTGATTGGAAAAATGGAAAATTAGGGCTTCTGCAAAAGTTGGAATTTTTTAAGTCTATGACCACGACTGGAATCTCCTCAGAAAAATCAAAGTTTAGAGCTTTGGATCAAACTTTTTGGTTGGGAAGAAGGGTGGGATGTATCAAACCCTAGTTCGGGATCTTGTCTAGAAGATCCGGAAGTTTCAAAGGCAATTTTGAAGGGTGAAACTTTGCAGTTTTCAAATTCAGAGTATACCAGCTTGATCAGCTTATCAAGGCGCATCTTTCTATCCTTTTAGAAGTTTGAAATTCAAAGTTTGAATTTGTAGGGTTTCTTTGAAAAACCCTAATCGAGCTCCAGATCCAGTTCCTGTAAATCAACTGGATTGGGTTAATCCTATAAGAGAATGGATTGGTCACCTGCATAAGTGAAGAAGTTCCTGTTTCAGAGGGAGATGAGGCTAAGGCCTTACATAAGAAGATTACAAGAAATCTTGACAGGTATGTCTCAATATTTGTTCATGATTAAGTTTATGGTATGTTTGTATTCATATTATTACGGTTAGTACAATCTTGATAAAATTTAGACTTGTCGTATCACCTTAATAAAATTATGAATGCACGATAGAAGATATTCATTGATTAGGGTGTTGACACTTCTGATTGTACTAACGCATTATGGTGTTGTATGAGGTTTATGTCATCCGCTAACATGAAAGGTACACCAAGAAAGACAAATCATGTTCTAGATCAAGAGCATATGATCATGGTGACAGGAAGACAAAGATTCATCCATTGTCATGGATCACATAGAAGATCTATTTACGAGGTATGTATAACTTGGCTCTATAATGGTTAACTTATGAGATATGCAAGTTACTAGCACAAGTCATTGAAGAGAACAAGAAGACATCATGTTAGACATAACTAGCTAACATACTAATCCATGTATGTTTTTCCTATATCAAGTTAGAATCCTACCTTGTGATAGGATCTCTTATATAAGTATACATGGCATGATTGATAATGATTATTCATAGGTATGAATAATCATGAGTGTATGCATATTATGTTTCTTACCTTAATTGATGATATGACTAACCATAAGAGCCATGAAAGTATAGGTTTGAGTAATCACGGGTCTAGGGATATTATGTTTCTTACTTTAATTTATGATATGACTAACCATAAGAGTCCTTGAATACTAATTCTTATTATTTCTATTTGAAATGATCATCACTATACATGCTTAAGATTATTGTGTTTTGATAGTATTGAGAATATACTAATAAATGTATGATTATGTATGAGATCTCGAGGATATCACAATAATGATACTTGTAAGCATGCATAATGATCGAGGATGGATATAAGTTCAAGGACAGGTAATCCAGGAAACAAATATTAAGAGGGAGCACACTTCATTAGTTTATGCAAGGATGCAGATATTCAGAGGGAGTCAACCACTTCTCACAATTCACATCAGAATGGAGTTGCAAAGATTCAGAGGGAGTCCACCCAACAACCAAACAAAGATAAGTATTTGAATTGTCATTTCTTACATATTTGTTTGTTTAAATAATGTTGTTCAATGATGTATATGCTTATGTTCCTAGACTTAGGTTGTGTATTATGCATATTAGAATAATTGCATTAATGAACAGTATACCACTATGCATGTGATGGGTAAGTGGCCTATGGCACTGTACAACAATATTCCATTGCTACTTATCTAGAATGAAACCTCTTTGCTGACATGTTGGGAGTAGTGCAAACTCTTAACAATGTTCTAGTAGAGATTGGAAGGCATCTAGAAAGTTACAGGATATGGATGAATGTTGTATTGAAGCATTGGCTAAAATAATTGCATGACTGTATGACATATTTCTTTATGTGTAAGAATTTGTTCTGAAAACTATGAGAATTTTATAATCATGCAATTTAACTTGTTTTGTAGGAAAGATAATATACGAGCTCCTACAAAAGAAGGAATACAACATTTGTTTCAGCAAAAAAGTTATCTATTGAAGATATTGAAGTTCCCAGGATTTGGGAAGAATGCCATGATCGAGGAGTACCAGTCAATCATGAAGAACGATGTTTGGGATGCAGTCCCAAGACCTGAAGGGAAGTCTATTGTGACTTCCAAATAGATCTATAAGATCAAGCATGCTGCAGATGGTAGCATGGAGAAATACAAAGCGAGGTTTGTAGTTCGTGGCTTCTCCCAGAAAGAGGGATTGAGTATGAAGAGATTTCTACACCTATATCCAGGCACACTTCCACTAGATCAGTACTTGCTCTAGCTGTAGTGATGAAATGAAAGATACACTAGATGGATGTCAAGACAACTTTATTGAATGGTGTAGTCTAAGAGGAAGTGTATGTGGAGCAACCACTCGGTTTTGAGACACATGACAGAGGGACTCGTGTGCAAACTGAAGAAAGCCCTGTATGGTTTGAAACAGGAACCCAAGACTTAGTATGGCAAAGTAGACAACTTCCTATCCAGTTTGGGCTTTACTAAGAGTAAAGCAGACTCCAACCTTTACTAGAACGTTGAGGAAGGAAATCCAATGATACTACTATTGTATGTGGATGACCTGTTTGTTACAGGTGAGGATAGATTGATTGCGACATGCAGCCGAAGCTTGCTGCCGAGTTTGAGATGAAGGACTTGTGAATGATGCACTATTTTCTAGGCATGGAGGTGTGGTAGAGTACAGATGGAATCTTCCTTGGACAAGGAAAGTATGTAGTGGAGATCCTGAAGAGGTTTGGGATGATGGACTGCAAGGACATGGCCACACCTATGGCATCAAACCTGAAGCTTCTGTGTGATGCTTCATCTGATCCGGTTGATGTCACAGTGTATCGTCAGATGATTGGGTCCTTGATGTACCTGATGAACACAAGACCAGATATTTGCTTTGCGGTGAACACATTGAGCTAGTTCCTGACGGATCCCAGAGGTGTTCACCTGGTTGCTGTAAAGCATATTCTAAGGTACCTAAAGGGTACAATTGATTATGGGCTCAAGTATGATGTGAATCAAAAGTTTAACCTGTAGGGTTATGTTGATTCAGATTGGGCAAGCAGTGCTGCAGATAGGAAGAGCACTTCTGGGTGCTGCTTCAGTATGGGATCAGGTGTGATCTCTTGTTTTAGCAGGAAGCAGTCCTATGTAGCACTAAGTATAGCCGAAGCAGAGTATGTTGTAGCTTGTTCGGCTAGTTGTGAGGCAGTATGGCTGAGGAAGCTATTGTCTGATTTATTTGATCTACCGTTGGAGGCTACTGGTATCTTCTGTGATAACCAAAGTTGTGTGAAGCTATCTGAGAAACCGGTGTTCCACAACAGGTCGAAACACATTGAGATCAAATATCACTATATTAGGGTAATGGTGCAGAGAGGAGTAGTGAAGCTCCTGTATGTTGCGACGGATGAGCAGATTGCAGATGTACTGACAAAACCACTAGCCCGAGTGAAGTTTGCGTACTTCAGAGAGAGGCTTGGTGTTCTTCAGATTGATGACACTTCAAGGAAGAAGTGATGGACACATTTGCTGAAGCCATTCCAAGCATGGTGAGAGGAGGATCCTTCCATGGCTATGGATGTAAGCGCTGGATGATGAGCATCGGGACGATGCTCCAGTTACTGCTCTGTATATGCATCATGTTGGATGCTAGATATGATTAGTTGGATCATTTATATGTATGTATGCATCATGTTGGATGCTGGATATGATCAGGTGGATCATGTATTTGTATATGTATCAGGTGGATACATTGTACGATCAGGTAGATCATGTTTGATGATATGTATCAGGCTGATACTATGTATGCATCAAGTGGATGCATTGTATGATCAGGATGATCATGGATGATGAGCTTCAGGATGTTGCTCCAGATGACATGCATCAGGATGATGCAGTGTTGATGATCAGGATGATCATGTGTACATCAGGATGATGTATGGTGAGTATCAGGTTGATACTTTGTGTCCGTGGACAAGTTGTGCAGATGAGCATGTAAGTAGACCTGGGAGATCTGGACAGGATGAAAAAGGCCTCAGATGCTCTTTCGAGGCATTGCTCTGGGAGGACATGTAAGTAGACTTGGGAGATATGGACAGGATGAAAAAGGCCTCAGATGCTCTTTTGAGGCATTGCTCTAGGAGGACATGTAAGTAGACTTGGGAGATCTGGATAGGATGAAAAATGCCTCAGATGCTCTTTCGAGGCATTGCCATGACCACATGTAATCAGACCTGGAGATCTGGATAGGATGAAAAAGGCCTCAGATGCTCTTTAGGGTTCTTGCTTGGCAAGACACCCTTTTAAGGTTTTGTGAATATCACATGTAAAAGATCCTAGGAGATCCTATAGGTCAGAGTTGTGTACCCATAATAGTCTCGGATGTTCTAACGAGGTTTTGTGACGCACGTAATAAGTCTTGAGGATTCCACAATATGGCCAATGATGATGAAGACCTACAGGTTGTGGGCCTACATCCAGTATGAAAAAGGACTGGCTCTATAGAACTTCCTATGATGAGTAGATTCAGAGATTGATTGAGATAGCAGCAGCAGTGATGATGATGATGATCTAGAGAAGAAGACTTGTGCTAGAAGACCTGTGTCGAGAAATACCTTCCTAGTTAAGAGGGAGTGTTGATGTATATGTAACTTCAGAATGTATTTCACATATATGTATATTGTATTCCTATAGAGATGTTATTATTCCTCTATACAGAAGTGTTTGTATTCCTATAGAGATGTTATTATTCCTCTATACAAAAGTGTTTGTATTCCTATAGATATGTTATTATTCCTCTGTACGGAAGTGTCGTCATTTATATTGTAAGTGTAGTAACTTATACTTGATGGGTTATTAGACCACCTTGTTGGGGTTGGCCCTGTATAAGTCATGTGGGTCAAAGGGTTATTAGACCACCCTATTAGAGGTCGACAATGTGGGTCAAAGGGTTATTAGAGCACCCTATTGGTGGTCGGCCCAGTCAACATTATGCTATGTGGTTAAGTTAAGGCCGACCTAGTAAAGGTTATTAGGCAAGTCAAGTCAAGTATAAATAGAGTGCAGGAGGCACTCTATTTGATCATTCTATTCTCTCACACACTCTTTGGAGAGTGGCGCACATGTGGAGGAGGAGATGCTGCTACTAGGAGATGTCTATCTCTTATGCTTGGGTTGTATCATTGCTCTATCTATCTCTGAGGAAGTTATTGGGGATTTTCACCATTATGGTTTTCCCCAAGTAAACTCTGTGTCTCTTGTGTGCTTGCATTATTGTGTCCATGATTGATATGCTGTACATGTTGTTCTCTCAGTTAAGATCCTAGATCAGATTGAAGTAAATTCTGAAAACTAACAATTGTTTTCTATCCAGATAGCTGATGAATATTATAAAGACATCATAGACTTTTTGACTACTGCGTTAGCACCGATAGAGTTTACTATGCAGCAAAAGAAGCAGCTGGGTAGTAAGAGCATCAAACTTCACCATAATTGCCGGACAACTATATAATTTGGGACCGAATGCAGTGTTGTGCAAGTGTGTGTTAGAGCACGAGAAACCATTCATACTAGCTGATGCACATTCAGGAACAACAGGACGTCACTACGCAGGAAAATCCATTGCGCAAAAAATATTGTGGGCAGGGTTATGGTGGCCTACAATTCACAAAGACACTAAGGAACATTGCCAGAGCTGCGATGTCTATCAGAGGATAGGAAGACCATCATGAAGGGATGAGATGCCATGGAATCCGTAGTTGACATTATAGGCATTTGAGAAATGGGCAATCGATTTCGTGGGACCTATAAACCCACTGGGAAAAAGAACTGGTGCGAGGTATATTATTACTGCAACTGATTACCTCACCAGATGGGAAGAAGCGAAGCTAGTGAAGGATTATAGTGCAGGTACTGCCACGCAGTTCATATTTGAAGACATCCTTACGAGGTTTGGATGCCCAAAGATTTTGATGAGTGATCAAGGCACTCACTTTCTGAACAAGACTATTGAGGTATTGATAAAAGAGTTCCACATTCATCATCAGTGAAGTACGCCATATCATCCACAAGTGAATGGAACTGTTGAAGCGTTCAATAAAGTACTGGAGAATGCACTAATTAAGGTATGCAATGTGAATAGGGATGATTGGGACCTACGCATTCCAGCTATTTTATGGGCATATAGAACTACTTGCATAAAGTTGATAGGCCACACACCTTTTAGGCTGGCCTATGGACAGGAAGCAATAATTCCAAGGGAGTACATTGCTCCCAGCTTGAGAATAACTGTGTTTACAAGCATGGAAAATCGCGACGCACTAGGAGAAATGATTCTACACTTGGTTGGTCTGGAGGAGGATCACTTCATCGCAGGCTTTCACCAACAAGTGCAGAAAGAAAGATAAAAACCATGGCATGATCGCCATATAAAAAACAAGACCTTTCAGGTACGTGATCTAGTCCTCCTATATGATAGAAAATTCATGAAGTTTCCTGGAAAGTTTAAGATGGATTGGCTTGGTCCATATACTATTGTACATGTTACTAATGGTGGTGCATCTCAGTTAGCCACATTAGCAGGAGAAAAATTACCCGACCTAGTCAATGAAAGAAGACTAAAACCCTACCAGGATTTTCTTGCTTCGCAGAACCCTTGATGATCAGAAAGAAAGGAAATTTCTAAGTGCCAAGTACAGTTGAAATTGGGCACGAGAAAAGGGAAAGAGTCTATATGTGATGTATGATGAGGAAGTGTATATACCACGCATCACTGTTAAGATGTTCCGCTGCGCCAAAATAAAAATAAAAAAAGAGAAAACGGAAACAAGGAACCATGCAGTTGCAAAGTCCAAAAGGCAACTGCGAAGATCAAGTTGAATGAAGAAAGAGGCTAAGTTCAGAAGCAAGAAATTAGGCACCGCGAAGTATCTGTGCAGGAGTAGTGATGACCATCGCGCAGTTCAATGAAACATTCCAGAAAAATAGCCGTTACACTGTCGGTCGCAAATATAGCCATTATATAGTACTTTGTCAGTGACCACTTGGGCATTTAATGCAGAATTAGCCACTCTGAATGAGTTAATGAAGGAAAGGACCAAAGAATCTGTCGAATTTGGCCAACGGATACTAGATTTAATGCTTATCTAGCCATTGAAGGGTGCAGAGGAGGCTAGTTGTGCCTATAAATACCGTTGTATTTGGACTCGTGGGCATCACCAAAGCTTTCGAATTTTCCTGCGAATGAGACTATGTGATTGTTTACAGCAAGTCATCAACGATTCCGTTGCTCTTCCCAGATCTGCCCAGTGAATGTCTGAGAGGTATTCTATTGAAGAAGAGTTCACAGTCTAATTGAATTTGAAGGTATTCAAATACATAAGGATTGAAGGGTTGATTAGAACCCCAGCCAAGAAAGTCGTCATAGAACAAGGACAGGATTCCAGAAGATCACAAAGGCACGCTCCAACAATGTAGGACAAAGGAAAAGATCGAGTGGGGCCAAAAGTGAAGCAACCAAAGATGAGTTCCACAGTGCCGCAGCCGGCAATAGCTGATAAGGAGATACCATTGAAACTTACCCTTGACTATATCTCGCTGTGTACATTGGGCGCACCAGTCCTCAGGCTAGCGAGGAATTCCAAATACGAGATTCCTCTCTCGCTGATATCAAAGCATGTCGAGGTGGACAAACATTTGTTGGGAAAGACCCCAGACTGTAAGTGGAAAGATTATGATATACTTTAGATGTAGAAGTATCCCAATGAACCTAGTTTCCCACAGTTCCAGCTCGACCAGTATATGTGCTGGAAGAAATATGTGAAAGGAAACCTCACTTTGGTCGCAGAAAGTTGGTTGTCCAAAGTAGTCCATTCAGGACTGCTCAATCTGCTCAGACTCCCGCATTTTGATAGATCGCTAGAGATGAATGTGGTGGTGCGCACTCTTATGGTGCAAATCCACCAGGTATATTTGTGGCTTGACAGCAATATCGACCTAAATATTGACTCAAACCGTCATCAAAGGAAAGAGAGGCCTTCATACGGAGGACATAGATGATAAGGAAACAAATTTTGTCATGCAACTCTTGGCCGAAAAGATTCTCAGAAAAGATAGAACTTTGGAGGTACCTACGGGTGCAATACTACTTGGTGTCGCATTCACGGAGGGTGAACAATTTAACTGGTGTCAATACCTATTGAACGAGTTCCTGGAGGAACTAAATGACACATAGATCAATGGAGGAAATTTCCATTTTACATGGTTAACAGTGTTGATCGCCTTCGTAGGGTGGAAGGACCCGAAGTATTACGTCGACGTAATAGTTGACAACTGTGACTGCAGAGGAGCCCGCTATTCAAACCTTTAGGAAAATTTGAACTCAGAAAGACAACACGCGAAAACTGAGGTTTTTTACACCGACTATGACCAGATGCGCGGAGCCATCATGCTCACACCACAAATAACAAAGTAGGTAATGAGTAAGTATATTCGCACTATTTATTTTTATGCTGACATGCATTGCATTCACATTTCAGCCAAAGCCCAGGTGAAGAACAATGAATGGTTCGCAGGAAGATACCATATGTATGAAAATGATATTGATAATATCATGAAGGAGTGGCCTACTGAATTTCGAGTCGATATTGTGGATATTCAAAGTGACTCCGATGACGACAACCCCATTCCATGTCCCATTGTTTAAGAAAAAGAGACAGGAAAAAGAAAGGAAGCTGAGAGCCTGACACAGAAAAAGGGGGCAAGGAAGAAGCAGAGAGTCACTAAAGACATTTTAGACACAGTACTACATGATGACTATTATGAAATGATCGCAGTAAATATCACAGAGCAGATGGAAGATCTCATGACTGAGAAGGAGAAAAAGGACAAAGTGATTCAAGAAGCTTTGCAGGAAAATATGACCACGTTGCAGGGGATTACAGAAAAAATTGAAGAAGTACACAAAGATTACCCTTGCTGCAGGACTCAGAGTCTGAAGGGAAGTCAGGGGGAACTTCGCAGCAAAAGACGCTGTAGCTAGCCATGACCATGCCTGCGAAGTCCCACATTATCCATGTTGATCCCTTAACGCTAAGGCTGACACTGCTAGAACAAATAATGATGGAGCTCGATATTGCAAAGATACCACTGCCTGGTCTACACTATTTGCATATGCAAGTTGTCGAAGAAATGCATGAGAGAACTACTGATGTGCTAAAACAACAAGCTGAGCTGCAATCAACTAATAGGCAGTTGGAAGAAGCTAGCTCGCAGAGAGATATGGAACTACATGATGAGCATGATCGACGAAAAAGACTAGAGTCCACGATCACTGCGGTCGCCAATGATATATCAGAATGTGAAGTACAGATAGACCACATGGACACTTCCATTAAGATCGATGAGCTGGTTAACGATCTTAAGGAAGAGATGCGAGATATGGAGATCAACCACGAAGCTAAGGTTGCTACCTTGGAGGCACAAATTAACCCGCAGACTCCACCATATTAGCAACAGTTATGAGCGAAGGAAGTGAAGGCCACAATAAAAAGTATATCCACCAAGGTGGCTAAGTGCCAAAGTCTGTTAGACAAGCCATCAAAGGCATTTACTGCCCTTGAGGAAGATCCAAGGTTGCTCGAAGTCAAGAACGCTGTAAAAGATAAGCAAGCAGCATTGGAATGGTTGGATGTCGAAGTTAAAGCACTCCTACCAAGAGAAAGACTCTAGAGGTATCGGGAAGTAAGTGCACTGAAAAAGGAAGTTCAAGCCTTAAGAGAAAAAGAGAATGAAATGGCAGATAAAGCGCAACCCTTGCTGGAGGCCTCCCACATGATCAAGTAGGAGATCGAATAGAAGTTACAAGAGCTACGCGAAAGTCAAGAACAGGTGGAACAAGAAGCTGAGGATGATGAAATAACACCTAAGATGTTGGAAACAGTCAAGCAGGTTGAGCAAGACACTAAGGAAGCAGTTGAAAAGTTGATTGTCACATACAACGCGTTCACTGCGAAGCTAGCTCCACAAAAGGAGGAACAACTAGGAGAAGTTGAAGTTGAAGGTGGCTCAGGGACAAGCCACATGTAAGTGTTAGGGGCCTGTTTGGCCTGGCCCAAGTGGGAAATTTTTGTGTAAGTCAAATTTTGGAATTGCGGGGCTAAGCACAGTTCGGTTGAAGGCTTTTTGAGTAAGTCAGATTTTGGGATGTTGCGAAGTTATGAGCAACGCAGCGTCGGAAGAGCTGCGAGGAATAAAGCGCTGCGATGTGTCCAATCTACAGAGATACGACAAAGCAGAGTGTTGGCGAAGATGAAACAGATTCCAGTTAGACCATCGGTGGTCTATTTTTGGTAAAGATGCTCCATGAGTTCCAGGCGATGGGTAAGGAGCAAAGCGGAAGAAAGCGACTAGTCGCACATGTAAAGAACCACTACTTGAACCAGTCGCATAAGACCGTTAGAGGAAGAACAAATCGGTGAAAGTGACCTATTGGAATGTATGCGATAGGGAGGCTGATGGTGATGTGAAGCATGTGTGAAAGATGGCCACGATGGAATATTTGCTACCAGAATCCCGCAAGTCCGGATTAAGTTGAAAACTATGACAGTTTTGTAAACCCAAGGGTTTTTTCCTTCGAATTGTAAAGACATACCTACGGGCATGTTCTATAAATAAGGCATATTTTATATGGGAAAGGGTTGGTGTTACTCTTCATTTTATTTTGTTCTCATTATTGATTGAATAGATCTCTGTTGAGAATTTTTTTTGTAAAGGCTCTGCAAGCTGTGTGTGCGAAGGCCTATTGAGAGAGAAGAGAGTCTGCAGTTGAGTGTGCAGACAAAGAACTTTTGTACCCTTCCCAAAGACTAATACAACAATAGTTCTTGTGGACATAGCTCGCATCCTGGGGGTGAACCACGTTAAATCCTGTGTAGTGTGATTGTTCATGTTTTTCACTTGTCTGTTTGCTTACAATGGATGCCTGAGTTCTCATTTATCAGTTGTTATGTTAATGCTTTTATATGTATTCACCACATGAGAAAGATGGGAATAATATGTTAAGTATTACGTGAATGGATGAATGATGAATGCTCAGTGTCTAAGTTTGTGAAAGTATCAGTTCGTTGAATAATCCCATGTGTATGTAGAGTTTGAGTTGTGTAACTCTTTTGATGCGCAGCACAGAGAGTGCACAGTATTGTGTGTTTCATCTATTTACATTGGTTATAAGGCTAATTGTCTAAGGAAGTAGATGGGTGAATAAAGTAATAAGTAAAGTCATAATATCAGTTAAGTCCGCAGAGGAAGCGTATAAGTCAGTTACGCTGTCCTATTATTTGCATTCTTTCTGAACCGTGTAGTTTGTATATGCGTCGGTTGTGCGACCACCTTAGCCTGTAGAAGTGAGGACCGCGATGCAGTCTATCGTCACACAGTCTTCAGTCCACAGTGCGAGCGCTACTGCGCGCTGCGCGGTAGCTTTGTCCGAACAACTCATCACATTGCTGTGGAAACCTGATTCCGTAGTATCCCTATAGCTACACCTCGAGTGAGACCTCAGCTTGGTCGTAGGCTGTTGCCGAAAGGGCCGGTGGGAAGGGATTTTGTTGGTTCCTTGAAACTGTGAAGAACCTGGGTCTACATTGGAAACCTATAAAATGGTATCTTAATCCAACAGTCATCGTTGTTCATGAGATCAGACATATCCCGAGGCTAAACCCATCCAAAAAAAGTTACATCCGGTGCACCCTCGAAATACTGCGGCTATAAAGGGCGAGACTGAAAAGATGTTGAAGGCGGACTTCATTTACCCTGTTCCCTTGAAAGACTCGGTCGCTAATGTCTTCCATGTTGCCAAAAAGTAGGGCACCATTAGAGTTTGTGTTGATTAGAGGGACCTTAATAAGGCTTGTCCCAAGGACAACTACCCTACCCCGTTTATAGACCAAATCATCGAAAACTGTGCTGGGAGCATCATCTTCTCATTTATGGATGGTTTTTCCGGCTACAATCAGATTGAGATCCACCCAACTGACCAACACAAAACTGCTTTCATCTTCCCATGGGGTATGTTTGTATATCGTAAAATACCCTTTGGACTTAAAAATGTCGGTGCCACAATCCAGTGGGCTATGTCGTATGCATTTCATGACATGAAGGACTTTGTGGAACCATATCTCGACGACCTTCCTGCTCATTCGCAACATTGACAGTTCCACATTGATCATCTGATGGTCATATTCCTCAGATGTAGGTAGTATAATATCCGTCTGAACCCTCACAAGTGCATATTCTATGTTGAGTCTGGATGCCTCCTCAGCTTCATTGTTTCTAAATATGGGATCCATATTGATCCCTTGAAGGTGGAATCCATCGTTTCTCTTCCACCCACTACTGATATACTAGAACTACAAAGTTTGCAAGGGAAGGAAAACTACATAAGGCATTTTGTGTGTAATTTCACCAAGAAGACGCAGGGCTACATGCAATTGTTGAAGAAGGATGTACCATTTACCTGGGATGATTTTTCTCAGCGATCCTTTGAAAACTTAAAACACACTATTACCAAGGGTGTAATTCAAATTAGCCTGCATGGATTGATCATAAGATCAGTAGAGTGTCATCAAAGCACAATTAACCATCAACCATGTGTCACACTGAGTCTAACTGGGTGTAGTAGGTGTAACTGATGCATGGAGAACTGATAGAGGGCACATGAGGAGCTAACTGGAGTCATGAAGAGCTAACTGGAGTCAAAATAGTCAATCTAGGCTCTTTGGAGGTCCATCAGAGTGTTTTAGTGAGTTAACTAGGCCATATGTCCTTAAATCAGGGAACAAATCCATAAATCAAGGAACTAACTAAAGTGTCACTGGTGGTAGGTGAGAGAAGGAACCTTTCACATGTGGTAGGTGAAAGGAGGGCGCATCATGCACTATGAGGGCTAGAAATGAACAGAAAGAAGCTCTCAGGGCTAGCAAAATGGGGACTAGGTTCTGGAGGACACCATGCTGATGACTGGGATGCATGCAATTTCATGGCTGCATGCATGACTGAAATGAAAAATAATGGAAATATTGTTAGGACTAGGCTGGAGTATAGGAATATCCTAACAACCCCCCCTTAATCCATCTTGGGCCTTGGTAACTGAGAACAAAGGTCACCCAATACAATGAATAAATAACAGTCCATGAAACAAGGAAATGGGAAAAACCTCATGGGAAAAATACCCCCCCTCAAAAAGACTATAGGGCACACCAAAAATAAATTATCCAAACTCAAGTAGGTGTGATGCTTGGTCATATGTCTGGAGGTATATTCTTCTTGGGAAGAAGTGGTTCATGCTCCAAAAACATGTTCTTGTGATCTCCTTCAGTAGATGCAAGCAAATATGGAGACATGTGCTTTTACTTGCTCTTCAGACTGAATGTGATGAGAATAAATCCAAAAATATGGGGATGATCCTAGAACCTGTGATTTGAATCAGCTGAGGTAGGATCAAATCCATGAATGTGTAGATAGTATTTTGTTATCTCCTTTTAACCATCATGTTGGTGTAAAGTTAGTCACAGCAGATCTAATGAACAAATAAATCAGTCACAACAGATGAATAAGAAGATATGGTGCAAAACTGTGCAAAAACATGCAGCAGTGCTCTCTATCCCAGAAAGGGTGAATGAATTACAATAGATTACAATACAATCCAAATCTTTGTCAATGGCAATTCGAATTGACTAAGTAGGCCATTCGAATCACTGAATGGAGTAGCTTGACTCAATCTAGGAGTCCTCATCAATCATCGGTGTTGCTCATCAATCACAACAACCAGTCATCCAGGTGTCAAGCTGAGTCTAACTGATCATAATAAATGTAACTGAAGTGTGTAGCACTGATATAGGATCTGGAGGCTCAGTGGGGGCGCATGGGAGGCTAACTGGAGTCAGAGCAAGTCACCTAATCGAACTGGAGGTCAATCGGAGGTGAAACAGTCAGTCAGGAGTGAAATCGGAGTGAAATCAATCAGAATCGGAGCTAACTGAATGTAACTGGAGTGAATCTGCAGTGGTAGGTGAGCAAGTGCGCCCTTCTCTGTCAGTAGGTGAGAAGAGGGCGCCTTTCAGCTAAGGAGGGCTAAAACTCTGTGGAAAGTGGCTCCCGGGTGCTAGAAGAAGGTGGATAAGGTGCTGGAGGCATCAAACTGGTGACTGGACTGCATATCCTGAAATAGATCATGCAAGATCCCGAAGTAGATATGTATCCCGAAATAGATGATCCTGAAATAGATATGTATCCCGAAATAGATGATGGATATCCGAACACCCCCCCTCAAGCTAGACTATGATGTGCCAACTAAAAAAAAAATAATGTGGGGCCCTGGTAACTAAGACCAAAGGTCACCCCAATACAATAATCCAAAAACTAATAACAGTCAATAAACCGAGGAAATGGGGAAAACCTCATGGGAAAAATACCCCCCCCTCAAAATAGACTGTAGTACACCAAAAGATTTAACTGCTCCAAAATCAAGTAGATATGTCTGGAGGTATCTTACTCTTGGGAGTAAATGGATCATGCTCCAAAAACATGTGCTTGAATTCTCCATCAGTGGATGCAAGCGAATGTGGAGACTTTAAGAACTTGCTGTTCATACCGAAAAAGGTGAGAACAAATCTGAAAATATGAGGATGATCCTGGAACCTGTGATTCGAACCAAGTGAGGTAGGAATAGCTCCAATCGGATAAAATAGATCTTGAAACTTGAACTTCTTATCAATAGAAGTTAAATCAGCTCCAAAAATAGATGAATGGTTTCTTGAGATCTCCTTTGAACCAACAAGGGTGAGATCAAAACCAAAATCAGCAAAAAGTGCATGAGAATTGAACTCAAGCGAATGGTAGTGCTCTTCATCTTCATTAAAACTCTGAGAAACTTTGCAAATGATAGAACATAAGTTTATAGAAGGCATGCAATCAAGGAGGGCGAATGCTTCACCTCCAAAATCAGATTTTACCTCCAAAACATCAAGTAGATCATTATTCCGCATGCCGACAAACTCATGTGAAAGAGAGGATTCAAGAACCTCTTCGGAATCTAGAGTATGAGCTTGTTTATCTTGCTCAGAATTCGAAATAGAAGACTTTGAGAGAATGAGTGTTGAATCTATAGTTTCTTCTTCATTTTGAACAATTGTTGAGGCCAACACATGATCGGAAAGAACACATAAGGAGATCTCACTGGGCTTGTCCTCCAAAAGGCTAGCATGATCCTCTTCTTCCTGCTTTCCAAATTCTCTGTCAAGTTGGACCCATAGATCACTTGGATTTTCAGCAGTCTTACTGAGGTAGCGCATACAAGGAGACATAGCAAGACATATTGCTCCAAAAGCTCTATCACAATCATTGAGCCAATCATTCTCCTCTTCATCGGAATCAAAATTTCTTGTATTACCAATGCACATATCAAAAAGACATTGTCTCTTCAAGAATGCAATCATCTTTGGTTTCCATTCATCATAGTTGAATGGAGTAAGAATATTTTGTGAAGAAGAAGTCTCCATCTTTGCATTAGCGAATGCACATGGAGGAAGTAAGAAACCTGCAAATCACACACAAACAAACACTATGTTTTCAGCCTTGCATGCACATGAGCAAATGCACATGAGATTTTGCATGCCGCTGCTGAAATATATTTGTGAGCAAAGATTGCTCTCTCTTCATGTAGAACACCTGTAGAAAAGAAATCTTGTCCCTGTCATGGCTCTGATACCATGTAAAGTTAGTCACAGCAGATCTAATGAACAAATAAATCAGTCACAACAGATGAATAAGAAGATATGGTGCAAAACTGTGCAAAAACATGCAGCAGTGCTCTCTATCCCAGAAAGGGTGAATGAATTACAATAGATTACAATACAATCCAAATCTTTGTCAATGGCAATTCGAATTGACTAAGTAGGCCATTCGAATCACTGAATGGAGTAGCTTGACTCAATCTAGGAGTCCTCATCAATCATCGGTGTTGCTCATCAATCACAACAACCAGTCATCCAGGTGTCAAGCTGAGTCTAACTGATCATAATAAATGTAACTGAAGTGTGTAGCACTGATATAGGATCTGGAGGCTCAGTGGGGGCGCATGGGAGGCTAACTGGAGTCAGAGCAAGTCACCTAATCGAACTGGAGGTCAATCGGAGGTGAAACAGTCAGTCAGGAGTGAAATCGGAGTGAAATCAATCAGAATCGGAGCTAACTGAATGTAACTGGAGTGAATCTGCAGTGGTAGGTGAGCAAGTGCGCCCTTCTCTGTCAGTAGGTGAGAAGAGGGCGCCTTTCAGCTAAGGAGGGCTAAAACTCTGTGGAAAGTGGCTCCCGGGTGCTAGAAGAAGGTGGATAAGGTGCTGGAGGCATCAAACTGGTGACTGGACTGCATATCCTGAAATAGATCATGCAAGATCCCGAAGTAGATATGTATCCCGAAATAGATGATCCTGAAATAGATATGTATCCCGAAATAGATGATGGATATCCGAACAGTTGGCTTATCATATGCTGACCCAGAGGGTTTTTAATAAAAACCCAGGTTCTTCACGGTTTCCCCTTGACCAACAAAACCCCTTCATACCGGCCCTTTCGGCAACAACCTACGAGCAGGTTGAGGTCTCACCTGAGGTGTATATATGGGGTACCTCAGAATCAGGTTTCCACAGTAGGTGAGGAGTTGTTTAGTTTGACATACTGTGCAATGTGACACGAGACGTGTGCCGCGGGGCAAGACTGTGCGGTGATAGACGACACCGTGGTCCGCACTTCTAAAGTCTACTTCCACGAAATTTATTTGTGACTGTAGCCGATGCAATTCACACGAAGACTTGAAATTATTACAGTTAACTAGAGTACTGAAGCTATTAACACTCACTCATTCATCCATTCACTTGGGGTGTTCACTGCTCAAGCATGTACCGCGGAGACGGTCCAACTACCATGCATTCTTCCTACTGCGTAATGTCAAAGTGCTTAAACAATATCTTAACACTTAGTCGAATAACTAATTCATTACTGCTTCATAAGTAGAGGCCAAACATTGATCTTTCATCTATTCATGTAGAACTTAACGTATTATTTCCATATTCTCCTGATGGAAAATACATATAAAAGTCCTATCATAATAGTATGCAAGGGAAAATTCAGACATTCATTCACAGGAAGTAGATAAATGCACAATACACAACATAAAGGCCAAAACCCTTAGGGTTTACAAAACTGCTACGGTTTCTCTAAACCGGACTCCTGGCCTCTGGTAGCAAGTGCTCCATCATGGTGGTCCTCCATGCCTTCATCCTATTGCTATCGACCTTCCTGTTGTGCGCACGCCAACAGGTCACTTTCATCGAACTGCTCTTCCTCTAACGGCCTCGTATGACTGGCTCAGCTCCTAGTCGCTTTCATCAGGTCGTTCTTCCTCCAACGACCTCGTACAACTAGCTCAGATCCCAATCGCTTTCATCAAGTCATTCTTCCTCTAACGAACTCGTACAACTGGCCACCTTCCTGATTTGCTCATGGCCGCCGGTCGGCCTCCCTGGAGAACCTTTTCCAAAACTAGATCGCCGAATGTCTAACCGGTACCCATGCCCATCCTCCGTCCAACACTCTACTTTCCTGGCTCCACATGGACTGGTCACTTCACAGCACTGCTTCCTCGCACCACTGATCTTCACAGCACCCTTCAAAGTATTGCCAAAATTTGGTTGTTGTGCACAACTTCACAGCATCCCCAACACTTGCGCAAAATTGTATTTTTGTTGAGTTGCGCTCAGCTCCGTAGCTAAAACTCCTTTTGTTATCAAAATTTTCCCCAACTTTGGCCAGGCCCAACATGTCCCTAACACTTACATGTGGCTCATCCTTGAGCCACCTTCAACTTCAGCCTTTTTGATCTGCTCCGCGACCTGCGGAGCTAGCTATGTCATGAATTCATTGAATGTGCCGAAAAGCTGCTCCATTGTTTCCTTTGTACTGTGCTCGACTTTCCTGACTGTGTCGAGCATCTCCTCAGTTATTTATTGTCCAATCTATCCTTCCACATTCTCCTAGTTCTCGCGCAGGTCCTTGAGTTTGTCTTCAATTTGCTGCGATATTGCAATGGCATCCTGCAGTAGTGGTTGGGACTGATTGTTAAATTTTGAGCATTAATTCACAATACTCTAGGATATTCACTGAGAGAATAACATATACAATATATCAATGCATAACAATCACAATAAGCATGAAAAGCATCACAAGAATCAAAAGCATGAGAGACAAGAGACACAAAGTTTCCGTGGGGAAAACCCTAAGGTGAAAAACCCCACAACTTCCTCAGAGATAGAGAGAGCAATGGCTCAACCAAAGTACAACCAAAATACACTGAGATAGTATCGTAGTAGCAGATGATCCTCCTCCTCACTAGTGCGCCACTTTCTGAGTGAGAGAAGTATGACTTTCCGAATGATACAAATAGAGATCTCCCGATCTCTATTTATACTTAACCTATTTGCCTAGTTACACTATGGGGCCAACTTGTCTATCTAGATACATCCACAATATAATATATATTTCAGGGCCGACCCCACACATGGTGGTCTAATAACCCATTGGAAAGTACACACACTTGCGACACTTGTCAATCTACATGACGACACTTCCTTATAGAGGAATAACACATCTCTAATAAGGGTACAATAAATATATATGAAATACATTCCGAAGTTACGTATACATCAACACTCCCTCTTAACTAGGAAGATATTTCTCGACACAGATCTGCTAGACAAGTTTTCTTTTTGGGAGCATCGTCATCATCATTGTCACTACTACTGCTATCTCAACCAATCTCTGACTCTACTCATCATAGGAAGTTCTATAGAGCCAGTCCTTTTTCATACTGGATGTAGGCCCACCACCTGCAGGTCTTTGTCATCACTGGCCATACTGTGGAATCCTCAGGACTTATTACATGCGTCACAAAACCTCGAAAGAGCATCCCAGGCTGTTACGAGCACATGGATCTACCTATAGGATCTCCCAGGGCCATATTTTATGTGACCTCACCACAAAAACTCGCAAGAGCATCCCAGGTTGTTACGAGCACACAACTCTACCTATAGGATCTCACAGGGACAGATTATATGTGGTCACCACAAAACCTCGCAAGAGCATCCCAGGCTGTTACGAGCACACAACTCTACCTATAGGATCTCCCAGGGACAAATTATATGTGGTCTTGGCAAAACCTCGCAAGAGCATCCCAGGACTTATTACGGGCACACAGCCCAACCTATCGGATCTCCCAAGGACAGATTATATGCCATAGGACAAAACCTCGAAAGAGCATCTACCAGATATCCCATGGCCAAATTATATGCCTGTTGATGCCTCGGATATCGTAGCATCAATCAAAAAGGGATTCTCCCCAAGAGACGGTCCCAATTAGACTATCTCCCGTTTGGTGTAGGGAATCCGTCCGGTTAGCGGTTCCGGCAACCGTGGTTTTGGACTTTAAATCCGATTCTACCGGTTATGGCCCGATCCACCTTTCTTTTGTGTTTTTTACGACTTTTATATGAGATGCAAGTGCCTAAATTATGCTTAATCTAAATGCAATTAAAACAGATCTAAGCCTAAAAATGGGAATGCGTCTATCTATCCCTGCAGGGGAACACGCTTAAGGGGAGAGCAATCAGCTTTAACAGATATCGTAAACAAAGAACAGATAGCTATTATTTCTCACGGTCAAAGTTACAGCAAGATGAAGATCTTGAGAAGATAACTTCTCATTCAAAATGGAACGCATCTATTGCTAAAAAAAAAACAGAGGAAAGCTAAAGGATAAGGAAACAGATCTAAAATGAAACTCAAAGAACGCATCTATTGCTCATGAACAGAAGAAAGCAAAATTATTTAATCTACATAACAAGAATAAAGAAACAGATCTAGATGCAACGAAACTGGAATTTAAACTAAAAGATCCCTGCAAGGAGCAATTTAAAGGCATGAACAATGAGCCATACGAATTATCCTGAAGAAAGAACAGTTAGCCATTCGATCTAGAAGAGAAATCTACAGCAGTGATAAAAGCATCAGCAGGTAGCTCCTGATTTAATATGAAACGCATTCATTGTTCATGAAAATGGGAAAAAATTCGTATGCACAGCAAGGAGCAAAAATCATTAATACAAAGACGTAGTTCGGATGATAAGAATGATCTCACAATACAGAACTGCAGTCATTAGAATAGTCCAATATACAGCAATCCAACATTCCATGCAAAACGTCCATCTCCCGTGGCTTCTATTAGAAAATTCAATTTACAGACCCGATACAAGATAGCTCATATCGTTTGCCAAAATTTTCATTCCCTGCAAAAAGTCCTTTCCAATCTTTCCTAGATGCTATTTATAGCTACAACTTTGCCCTTTGGGCTGACACCTAGCACGTTCCACCTGTCATTTACAGGGATTTCTACTATAATCGATCACCAAAAATGGCCACTTCCTTTACAAAAATATTTTGACAAAAAATAGGGACAGCTGTCCCATGGCTTACGCCTTACATATTCAAAATATACGTAACAGAAAATTTGTTAACATCAAAGCTTTCCCTGCTGGGCATGTGTTTGGCTGCAGAGAGTGGCTCACTGAATTCAGCCTCTTCATTCCTGTGCGCGAGCTTCTGCTGGCACAGGGTCGCCCAAGTTGATGGTCACTGATGCTGCCTGGGAAGAGGCCCTCGAATCCCCTGCTGATGCTGCTCCTGCTGTTGCTGCAGCTTTCCTGACCTCCTCTTCTATGTAGCTGTGCCACACACCTGTGTCCCTTATGATTATGTTTGCTGCAGCAGGAAACAGGATTTTCTGAGAAGTTACATTCTTCCCGAGCTCTATTTTAATGCTTTGTACTTCTGCTTCAGCAACCTGATATGTTTCCTTCAGCAAATGATTGTGAAGTGTTGATGAACCGATGTAATGTTGGAGATCATCCATGGCCAGGACATCAATGCTTTTCACATACTCCATCTGGACGCCTAGCTCTTCTTTCAGTTGAGACAACCGCTGCTCCTTTTCCGGGAAGTCTTCTAGGGTCTGAGGGAAACTCAATGTGCAGTTGTCATGGACTCCTTTGAGCTTTTGGTATAGGTTGTTGATTCTATCTGTTGTCCTCTGCACACTGGCCATTAGCTTATTGGCACAGTTCCTACCAAACTCCAACAAGGCTATATCTTCATTAAAATCTTCCACGGCCTTAAAAGGAAGATGCGGGGGGAAACCTCCTTTCCCTTCCCTCCATGCCATCTGACTTATGACATTTGCCTTGACACGGGTATTCTTAGCTTTGAGCCTGTGGGCTTCCGTATTGACCTCTTTTAGCCTACCCATCATGGCCTTGAGTTTGCATACCTCGTCAGTGATTAGCTCTTGAGAGCCATACACTTGCTGCAGGATATTGCATGATAGCTCGTGGAAGGGAGACATGTCCAAGGTTCTTCTCTCCGCTTGCTCTAAACGCTCAGCTAATGTCTGCTTGTCTGCTTCTAACTGGGAAGCCTTTTCTTCTGCTCCATTCTTCTCCGCTTCTGCAATCATTATCTGGAGTGCTAGCTGGTCCTTTTCGTCCTCCAGGTGACTGTACTTGTTTGACAGCTCCCTATGCTCAGCGTACAAGCAATTATATTTGTTTACTGCCAGGTCCCTTTGGGCTTGCTCATTAGCCACATTTTGTTGCAGGGTGCGTGCTCTCTTCTTTGTCAATATATTTTCTTTGACTATAACCCCTACATTGGCAAATGATGCCTGTGCTGTTGCTATAACTGTGGATGCCATGGCGATGGGATCTGCATCTGTGTTCTGCATGACAGCGACCTCTCGGTGAGTAACTATGTCATCATGGAAGGGACTTTTAATCCTCTCTTCTGATTGGAGGACCATTGTTTTCCTTTTCTTGTCATAGACAAACTCATTCCATTTGGACACCGTACGCTTCCCAGATGGAGTGTATGGGACAATTGGTCGGTTTATGATGTCTATGTCTTCTTCCATAGGTGGGGTTCGGACTTCCTGAGCGGGGTCTGCTCCTTCCTTTTGGGTACCAGAGCCACCTGCTTGAGAGGTGTCTATCTCCATGTCTTGTACACCGGACCCACCTGCCTCGGTATCTTCCCTTGCCTTCAATTCTTCCTCCGCCTTCTTCCTTGCTTCAGCTTGCTCAGTCTCTGCTTCTTTCTGCTTTTGGGCTTCTTCAGCCTCTTTCCGCAGTCTTTCATTTTCAGCGTCTTGTTGCTTTCTTGCTTCCTCGGCTTCCTTTTGTAACCTTGCCTCTTCTCTTAATCTGAGCTCTTCCTGAGCTCGGGCATCCTTGGCTTCTTTCTCCTTTTGCTGGATGGTCTTCTGGGATTTGGTTGAACTAGAGCTCGCTCCAGTACTTTGGCGACAGATCCGTAGCTCAGTCATGTTGCTGATGCCTCTGAATGCTTCCTCCTCGGCATTGGGGTAGTGGGAGTATTCGAAGTTAGCATAGTTCCCCTTGCAATGCTCGGCCACTTTACCCTTTCTGTCGTTCCTGTGGAAGATGACCTCACCGAAGTGGAAGGCCTTCAACTCTTGAACAAATTCGTCGGCAGAGGCCACCCCTGAAAACTTGTAAGCACCTATGCAGAAAGGTAGGGGGGGGAAGGAAGCCTTGTGTAGCTTGTGGAGGAATGCTCCAATCCCATCCAAGAAGAGTTGTCTTACTGCTTCCTTGAGCACCACATAGTCTGTGGCATACTGCGGCAATATGTATGGGGGCTTAGTCCCTCCGAACATTCTCAGGTAGGTACCTTGTTCTGAAAAGTAAAAGTCCCCATAATCCCCCAGGACTTCCAAAGCATTTTGTGACAGGCAATTTGGTTCTTCCTTGAACATTTTCTCGTATAGGGGCATGATGAACCCCTCACAGATGAGTTTGTAGCTGGGCTTGTAGTTCTGAGCCCACAACATCTTTAATGCGACGTAGACCGGGGCGGTGGCCCTATCCCATGCACACCCCAATTTGGGGAACTCTATCTTGGCCAAGATACAATCTATCAGGTATGAAGACATGAAGAATTCAGCCTTCTTCAAGGCCAGCCCGGGCTTAGCAGCACTTATCATTGAGGCCAGACTATCTGACAAGATAGTGGCCCAGTCAAACACTGTCCCCTGAAATGCCACATAGTGAATGATAGGGACCCACTGAATCTTGTATACTGTTCCATCGGGCATGCCGAAGATTCTGCACAGCATTAAAGCGATCAATCTGAAAGGGGCCCTCAGGTTCTGCACGTCATATTCATCATTTCCCTTCTTCCTCAAATGCTTCCCTCCCCTCAATAGCTTCTTGGCCATCTCGACGTTATCCATTTGGCCCAACCATTCGTCAGTCAGAGATTATTGGACACGGAGAAATCTGTAGACTGCCGCAATATACGCGGGTTGAAACGAGGCGATAGCCATTTTCCCGCTATCGTTTATCACTCTCCCTTCGGCATCTGCATGTTGGAGTATCCACTCGATCACTTCAGCACAGGGGAACAGCTCAGGGCAGGTAGCGGCTCTAGTTATGCCTGAGGCTCTGATGTTAAGATAGATTGGTGCTTCCTCTAGCAGCATATCTTGGATTTCTTGGTCCCGGATCATTCTGTAGATGTCTCCCCATCTGATTTCTGGAGGGACACCAGTAGTGCACCTAGTGTCCTGGAGCGAGGTTTCAATCTTGGGAGGGGCAGGCTTCTTTTCTGTCATCTTCTCCTTCTTCTTACCGGTTTTCGGCATCCTGATTTATCCCTGATAACATCCATATCAAAGTCATTATTTGAGCAACAGGCTGTAAAGTTTTAGCAGAGAGGAACATCGTTTTAATATCAATGAGATAAGTCAATGAAGCAAATATTTAGGAAGCAAAACATTATTTCAACATAAGACACAAATTGAAACATTTGAAGCTCTTAAAAGACGAGTCTGGGATAAGCTATGTTGCGGAAGCTATTGGTTTTCGGACTGATAGGCGATTTGCGGAAGCAATTGGCTTCCGCTTCCGCCTTGCGGAAGGAGATGTCTTTTGTTATAGTTGCGGTTGGAGAGGTTGATGGCGGGGAGACGCGGGTTGACTCGGTGAGGGCTTTGAATGCTATCGTCACGCGCGGCCACTCGCCGAGTTGCTCTATGGGATACTCTGGTCCGAGCGAAGGTGACGGCGCCGGGGATATGCTGACGGGGAGTGCTAGAGCGGCCATGGCTTCCGGTTTCGGCTCACGTGGCTTGAACGTCCACGGGTTTCGGCTCGCGTGTAGGGGATGAGGCTTATGGAAGGGCCCAGGGTTTTAAGTCCGGAGTTTACGGCCGGGGACATGGAAAGCCGATGGGGTTTCGATAAATTCTCCAAAAAGAGGTGCGCGGCCCGGGGGTAAAACGGACAAGGTTAACGGCCTGCACCAACCGCCTTGGCTTAATAAAATAAGTCATGCCAATGTTTAAATCGATGCCTATGACGTTTTGTATGACGGCTAAAACATTCAACTGTATCTGACGGGTAAAACATAGCCCTTTACGGGTGTTTTGCCCGTCAAAACCCCACTAAGACCCGTTGTTTTCCCACAAACGACAACCCAATGGCGAAATTCCAGGTTAGAATCCTACCTGGCACCGTGGGGATTGCTTGAGCAAGGTGGCCGCGAGCACGGACGAGCGAGGTGAGCTGGAGCAATTTGCACGATGTCGCACGTCGTTGGCCGATTCAAAAAACAATGGTGTATTGGGTCGAGCCCCTACCATATTTTATAAAGAATGGGCACGTGTGAGCATTCAATTAGGTAGGTGACGCGGTTAAAACGAGGTTTAAATTCGCCGCGCGTAGCGGTCATGTCAAACGATCTCGGTTTTCGTGCGACCGTCATTCGCGGGGCCAGTTTGTGAATCATATCCACCGTTGCGGAAGGGATCGACGAAAGCTTCCGCCGTTTCGGGGCTTACTGCGGAAAGGAAAATCGAAGCCTTCCGCGAAAGACCGCCGCGTAGCGGACGGGTAACGCCAAGGCTTCCGCCCTTTCAGAACGATATGGTGAATGCTCCCGGTGTTTTTCGGAAGGCTTTTTCGAAAGCTTCCGCGAACCAAAAAATTCAAAGTTTCGTTGATTTTCGGGAGGGTTTGGCGAAGGCTCCCGCTAGTTTCGGAAAGCTTTTGTGAATGGCTTCCGCCGTTTCGGAAGGAAAACTTATACTCTTCCGCGCAGTTTCCCGGGATCGTTTCGAAGTCCTTTTTTTGAGCGGTTTAAGTGGTTTCGTTCCGCCGTTTCGGGAGGGTAGCCCGAAGGCTCCCGCGGTTTCGGGAGCAAAAGGCTGAAGGCTTTCGCCGAAGTTCTCCAAAAAATTCTAAGTTTTTTCATATCTTCGGAAGGAAATCGTGGATTCCTCCGCGGGACTTATCCGAATGGCTTCCGCCGTTTCGGGACGTTTTCACGAACTGTCCTCGCCGTTTCGGGAGCAAAGCCGGAACCTTTCCGCGGTTGCGGAAGGCTTGAGTGAAGGGCTCCGCCGTCTCGGGAGGTTTTATTGAATTCCCCCGCCGTTTCGGGAGCAAAGGCCGCAGGCTTCCGCGACAGTTTCTTGAAACATTCTAAGTCCTTTTCATAGTTTCGGAAGGAAAACTTATACTCTTCCACGTAACTTATCCGAATGGATTCCGCCGTTTCGGGAGACAGCCTTGAATCGCTCCGCCGTTTCGGCGAGGTTATACCAGTGGTTTCCGCAACTTATAGCCATAATCTGAGTCTCTTTTCGGGGAGATATCACAGCGGCTTCCGCTGTTTCGGAAGGGTTCACTGAATTCCCCCGCCGTTTCGGGCGGTTGAAACTAAAAGTTCTCTAAGTCCCTTTGTTCCCGCAGTTTTTTCTAATTGGAAGAAAATCTAAGTCCTTTTCGGGAGATTTAAGGTGAATGAATCCCGCAATTTCGGGAGACAAAACCGGAACCTGTCCGTGGTCGCGGAAGGCTTCAACGAAAGCTTCCGCCGTTTCGGGAACAAATTTTCAATGGCTTCGGCAGATTTTGACAAAGGAAATCTCAGTCCTTCTTTCGGAAAGGTTGGACGTTTGTCTTTGAAGTCCAGGAGATAGTCCGAATTATCCCAAAACGTTGGGGAAAAGTCTGAGTTATCTTTTGGCTCTTTGGGGAGAACATGGAGGGATTGATGGCAAGATGTTCAGCGGGGAAATAAGATTTTATGTTGACAACAGAGCTGACGGCTGGCTTCTCAAGCAAACTTTCTACAAAATATACAGGAGGGGCCCCAAAATGTACAAAAATTTTGGGGAGGGGTGTTGCTGCAACAACAATGCCATAGGAAAAACCTCTGAAGACTATCTGCAGATCTCCCAGGGCCAAATTATATGTCCTCCCAGAGCAAAACCTTGAAAGAGCATTTTCCAAATATCCCATGGACAAATTATATGCCATAGGAAAAACCTCGAAAGACTATCTGCAAATCTCCCAGGGCCAAATTATATGCTCGTCTACACAACCTGATCCGCGACCATAGAGTATCAACCTGATACTCACCATACATCATCCTGATGTACACATGATCATCCTGATCATCATCACTGCAACATCCTGCTGCATGTCATCTGGAGCAACATCCTGAAGCTCGTCATCCATGATCATCCTGATCATACAATGCATCTACCTGATGCATACCAAGTATCTACCTGATACATATCATCATACATGATCCACCTGATCATATAGTGTATCCACCTAATACAAGTACAAATACATGATTCATATCACCATACATGATCCACCTCTTACATATACAGATACATGGTCCAAGCATCCAACATGATGCATATACAAAATACATACGAATGATCGTACTGATCATATCCAGCATCCAACATGATGCGTACATACATATACATATAAATGATCCAATTGATCATATCTAGCATCCAACATGATGCGTACATACATATACATATAAATGATCCAACTGATCATATCCAACATCCAACATGATGCATACATACATATATAAATGATCCAACTGATCATACAAAGCAGAAACTAGAACATCATCCTGATGCTCATCATCCAGCGCTTACATCCACAGCCATGTGAAGGATCCTCCTTCCAACATGCTTGGAATGGCTTCAGCAAATGTGTCCATCACTTCTTCCTTGAAGTGTCATCAATATGAAGAACACCAAGCCTCTCTCTGAAGTACTCGAACTTCACTCTGGCTAGTGGTTTCGTCAGCACATCTGCAATCTGCTCATCCGTCGCAACATACAGGAGCTTCACAGCTCCTCTCTGCACCATATCCCTGATATAGTGATTTTTGATCTCTATGTGTTTCGACCTGTCATGAAACACTGGGTTCTCGGACAGCTTCACACAACTCTGGTTATCACAGAAGATACCAGTAGCATCCAACGGGAGATCAAATAACTCAGACAGTAGCTTCCATAGCCATACTGCCTCACAACTAGCTGAACAGACTGCACCATACTCTGCCTCAGCTGTACTCAGTGCTACGCAGGACTGCTTCCTGCTAAACCAAGAGATCACACCTGATCCCATACTGAAGCAATACCCAGATGTGCTCTTCCTATCTGCAGCACTACCAGCCCAATCTGAATCAACATAACCCTACAGGTTAAACTTTTGATTCGCTTCATACTTGAGCACATAATCCACTGTACCATTCAGGTACCTCAGAATATGCTTTACAGCAACCAGGTGAACACTCCTTAGATCTGTTAGGAACTGACTCAATGTGTTCACAGCAAAGCAAATATCAGGTATCGTGTTCGTCAGGTACATCAAGGACCCAATCATCTGACGATACATAGAGACATCAATTGGCTCAGATGAAGCATCACATAGAAGCTTCAGATCGATGCCATAGGTGTGTCCATGGCCTTGCAATCCATCATCCCGAATCTCTTCAGGATATCTACTGTGTACTTCCCTTGACCAAGGAATATCCCACCTGCACTCTGCCACACCTTCATACCTAGGAAATAATGCATCATTCCCAAATCTTTCATATCGAACTTGGAATCAAGCTTCCTCTTAGTATCTGCAATCAATCTATCATCTCCTGTTACAAATAAGTCATCCACATACAGGAGTAGAATCACAGGATTCCCTTCCTCAACCTTGCAGTAAAGGTTGGAATCCGCTTTATTCTTGGTAAAGCCCAAACTAGATAGGAAACTATCCATCCTACCATACCAAGTTCTGGGAGCTTGTTTCAAGCCATACAAGGCTTTGTTCAATCTGCACACATATGACTCCCTGTCATGTATTTTGAAATCGAGTGGCTGCTCCACATATACTTCCTCTTCAACGACACCATTCAAGAAAGCAATCTTGACATCCATCTGGTGTATTTTCCATTTCATCGCTGCAACTAGGGAAAGTACTGTTCTGATGGAATTATACCTGGCTATAGGTGCAAAAGTTTCTTCATAATCCATTCCCTCTTTCTGAGAGAAGCCACGAGCTACAAATCTTGCCTTGTATTTCTCTAGACTGCCATCTGCAGCATTCTTGATTTTGTAGATCCATTTGGAAGTCACAACAGAATTCTCTTTAGGTCTTGGGACAACATCCCAAACATCATTCTTCATTATTGATTGGTATTCCTCAACCATGGCATCCTTCTATTCTTTCTTTTCTGCCGCTTCTTCATAACTGGAAGGTTCTTTGTTCATGATGTCACAGAGTAAAGCAACATAGCTGGTATGTGATCTGGTTCTCTTCTTTGCTCTGTGTTCTTCTTCTGGAATACCAAATCTTTTTGCATCTTGAATGAGCTCTCTAGCCCATGCAAGTTTCCTCTTATGAGAGCTATCCTCATGGGGTGGATCTACAGGTTCTTGTGGATATTCAAACTCACGAACAACTTTTGGAACTGCTTCAGTCATGGTAGTGTCTTGAAATCTAGTTTCCTTAGGTTCTTCATAAACTTCGATAGGTGCCTTCCTTGATTTGATGAATGCTGAGTTTTCATCCAATGTTACATCCCTGCCGACATCAATCTTCTTGAAACCTGGAAAGTATATTCTATAAGCCTCTGAGCTTTCACTGTAACCCACAAAGATACCCTTCTTTCCTAAAGGATCTAGTTTGGTCCTCTTTTCCTTTGGGACATGAGTGTATACTAGACAACCAAATATTCTGAGATGGTTGACTTCAGGTTTCTTACCAGAAAAGACTTCTTCTGGTGTCTTGTTGTCCAATATCTTGTGGGGTGTTCTGTTCTGCACATATACAGTTGTTCTAGTTGCTTTTGCCCATAGATGCATAGGTAGATCCTGGTCATGTAGCATTGCTCTTGCTACTTCCATGATTGTTCTGTTCTTCCTTTCTGCAACTCCATTCTGTCGTGGATTGTAAGGAGCAGTCAACTCCCTCTTAATCCCTGAATCACTGCAAAGCTTATTCAAGTCACCTGAGGTGAATTCTCCACCATTGTTAGATTTGAATGTTTTGATCTTCTTGTCAGTTTGATTCTCCATCAAGGTTTTGAATTCCTTGAACTTATCAAGTACCTCATCTTTGTTCTTCAAGAAGTAGACCCATGCCTTCTTGGACAAGTCATCAATAAATGAGACATAGTAAACATACCCACTTAGAGAACTGGATGACATAGGACCACATACATCTGAGTGGATGATTTCCAGGATATCCTTTGCCTTGCTTTCATTGCTTGGGAAAGCCTTCTTAATGTTCTTACCTTTTGCACATCCTTTTCAAACACCTTCATGTTTGGTCTTGATTTCAGGAAGACCCTCTAAAGCCTTGCTTGCAATTGGAAGTGCCCTATAGTGCATATGAGCAAGTCTTCTATGCCAAAGTTCACTTGGCTTCATGGATTCATGTATGATGGCATGTTCAGGTTGACCCTTCAATTTATACAAACCTCCCTCTTGCTCTCCAATCACTACTGCATCATCGATTGTTTTACCCTTTGGCCACATTAGGACTTGGCCATCCACAAATGCAACCCTCATACCTTTTGCATCCAATGTAGAGATGGAGAGTAAGTTCTTCTTGAGCCCATGTACATAAAGGAATTCTTTCATCTTCAGATATTTTCTAGAATCTAGGTTGTAGGAGGCTTCACCACTTCCTTTGATTGGGTATTGATAATCATCCCCAAGTTTCACCTTATGGGGTGATTCATGTTCAGATAGATTCACAAAAGATTCCTTAAACCCAATCATGTGTTTGGAAGCCCCACTGTCAATCAACCAATCATTACAACCATGGGAGATAGTACGTGTGAGAGAAGATATTAGAACATACTCTTTTTCACTTGATGAGTCATCATCACTATCATCACTTTCTTCCCTAGCCTTCTTCTTTGGAGGTTCATCATTCTCGGCAGCATGAGCATGGAACTTTCTTTTGCTGCCCTTCTTCTTCTTGCTGGAGTTTTTGTTATTATCCCTTTTGTTCTTGGGACAATCTGAAGCAAAGTGACCCTTCTCATTGCATGTGAAGCATCTTAGATCCTTCTTATTCTTTTGATAGGATCTCTTGTAGCGATAGTGCTTCTTCTTGGGATTGCTTCTTTTGGTGTGAACTGCAAGAGCTGGATCTTCACCTCCCATATTTTCCTCATGAGCTACAAGTCTAGGTTCTTCTTGAGAGAATTCCTCCCACAGTTTACTGAAAGAGATCAATTTCTTTCTTGCACAGATTCCTTGAATAAAGGAGTCCCATGACCTAGGTAGGCCATTCAGGGTGGTCATAACAACTTCACCATTGTCCACTACTTGATCCACATCTTCAAGTTTCTCCTTGATCTAAGAGACCTTGGAGAAGTAAGATTGAATGGTTCTCCATTCAACATCTTGATCCCTTTCAATTGATTTTGCAAAGTCATCTTCCGATTTATGTTCTTCCCTTCAAATAGCTTGGTCAGAGAGTCAAACATCTCCTTGGGTGTCTTTACAGAAGACACATGGGGTATGAGATGGTCTTTAATAGAATCAACAATGATTCTCTTTTCCTTGACCAAGTTCTTCTTATGCAATACCTTGGCCTCTTCATCCTCTAGGATAGGGATGTCTTCTTTTATATATGAGTCCAACTCATTCTCTTCCAATATTATCCCAATCCTATACTTCCAAGCTCGGATGTTATCAGCCCCTTCAAGCTTATCCTCAAGCTTTGTGTGGTGAGACATCTTAAAGAGTACTTCAAATGGAAATAGAAAAGATTTAGGTCTTACCACTTGAATTGCTGAAAATTGGATCTGGTCTCGGATTAGGGTTTGTTGGAAAAACCCTAAAAATTCAAAATGTGAATTTCAACTTTCTGAAAGGATAGAAAGATGTGCCTTGATGAGCTAATCATCCTGGTGCATTTAGAATTTGAGATCAACAAAGTTTTACCCTTCAGATTTGAATTTTTGTCCTCCCGGGTTCACTAGGGAGAGCCTTGAATTAGGGTTTGCGTTTCCCAGAGATCTACCTAGCCAAAAATCTCGATCCAAAGCTCTAAACTTTGATTTTTGCAAGGAGCTTCCAGCAATGTCTTCAGATTCCAGAAATTTCTATTTTTGTGGAAACCCTAATTTTTAGGGCCAAATCTGAAAATGCTCATAATTGAATTCTGATTGGATAAATAGATTCTCCTTGATGAGTAGAGTCAATCTACTATACTACTTTTCCAAAATATGTGGAGAGAAACCCAATAAACAAGAAACTCAAGTTTCCGTCATTGCAAAATGTCTTCTTCTCAGGTTAGCTCTGATACCATGTTAAATTTTGAGCATTAATTCACAATACTCTAGGATCTTCACTGAGAGAATAACATATACAGTATATCAATGCATAACAATCACAATAAGCATCACAAGCATCACAAGAATCAAAAGCATGAGAGACAAGAGACACAGAGTTTCCGTGGGGAAAACCCTAAGGTGAAAAACCCCACAACTTCCTCAGAGATAGAGAGAGCAATGGCTCAACCAAAGTACAACCAAAATACACTAAGATAGTCTCCTAGTAGCAGATGGTCATCCTCCTCACTAGTGCACCACTTTTTGAGTGAGAGAAGTATGACTTTCTGAATGATACAAATAGAGATCTCCCGATCTCTATTTATACTTAACATGTTTGCCCAGTTACACTATGGGGCCGACTTGTCTATCTAGATACATCCACAATATAGTATATATTTCAGGGACGACCCCACACATCGTGGTCTAATAACCCATCGGCAAGTACACACACTTGCGACACTTGTCAATCCACATGACAACACTTCCTTATAGAGGAATAACACATCTCTAATAAGGGTACAATAAATATATATGAAATACATAGATGAAATACATTATGAAGTTACATATACATTAACACTGATCGTCCATCGCAGTCTCTTTCTCCCTTAATGCTTGTACTTCCTTTTTCAAGTTGGTTATTTCCCTGTATTTCAGAAGCCTGTCTTTGGCTGGCATGGCCTTCACTTCTATATCTAGCTTCTCCAGTGCGGCCCGCTTTTCTTTGACTGCAGTTTTTACTTCCAGTAGCCCTGGATTCTCTTCGAGGGCTGTAAATGCCTTGGAAGCTGCAGTCAATAAATCTTGGCAGTTGGCCATGTCCATTGCAATATTCCACGCTGCGGCCTTTACTACTTGCTCCCTTAACTGCTGCTCAATTAATGGTATATCCATATTGATTTTTTCCTTCAGGGTGGTAATATCAGCCTCATGAAGAATCTCCTTGTCCTGTATTTCTATCTTTATAGATTTCACGATATCTCCCATTCTCATAATGGTGTCGACAGGTTCGCTTTGGGGTTCGAAATCTTCAATCTCATCTGCGACAGAAGTGATAGTGGCTTCCAATCACAGCTGATGGTCCTGTTCATCGTGTAGTTGCATATCTGTGCATGAGCTAGACTCCTTGAGCTGCCTATTTGCAGCTTGCAACTCATCTTGGGACTTCATCAAATCAATGGTCCTTTCATGCATTTCGTCTACAACCTGCAGTTGGAAAAAGTGCAAGCTAGGTAACAGAATCTTGGCTAGGTCGAGCTCTACTCGCTCAACACCCTTTGTATCCAGAATCACTTGTTCTGACATTGGCAGCATTATGCTCATTGGGTCCAAATGAACGAGCTGAGCCTTCGCTGGCAGCATCATGGCTAGCTACGGTGGTGTCTGCTGCGAGGTTCCTCCTGACCTCCCTTCCAATTCTGTGTCGCGCAGCAAAGGTAGCTTTTTCTGGACATAGTCCATCTTCTGCATGAGCCCTTGTAGTGCGAGCCAATTCTTTTGTAGGTCATCCTGTATGGCCTTGTCCTTTTTCTCTTTGTCTTTCATCAGCTCTTCCATCTGTTTTATGAATTTTTAGGAAATCATGTCAAAATATTCCTAATTAATCACTGTTTCTGACTGACCCTTGGTTGCTTTCATCTTCTTCCGTGCCTTTGGCTTTGGCAGGCTTTTAGGTTCTTTCCTTTTTCATTTTTCCTCAGTGATTGGGCATGGCCGCGGAATTGGTTCATCTTCTTCTGAATCGGTTAGAACATCCATGACCTCGACACGGAACTCGACCAGCCAGTCCCTCATGAGGATGTCGATGTCTTCCTAGTACATATGGTAATGACCCGCATACCATTCCGACGTCTTCGTCTTTGCTTTGGGTGAAATAAAAATACAACGCATGTCTACATGAAAATCGACAATGCGAATGTATTTTGACATTACCTGCTTTGTAATGCGTGATGTACACATGATTGCCTTGCGTAGCTAGGTGTAATACTTGTAGAACACTTCAGCTGTCGCGTGTTGCCGCTCCGCATTCAAATTTTCCCAAAGGTTGGCAGATCAAACTCCTCTGGGATCATTGGTGTCTACAATCATGCCGACATAGTCCCTCAGCTCCTTCCATCCGACAAAGGCGATCAAGATAATCAACCACGTGAAGTGGAAGTGACCTCCATTCACCTGGGTGTCATTGAGTTCTTCCAGGAACTCATTGAGAAGGTACTGACACCAATTGAATTTGGTTCCTTCATCAATCGCGGCACCGAGTAATACTACGCCCGCAGGCACTTACGGAGGCCTGGCTATTCTTAGGATTTTTCCGGCCAGCAACTGTGTAACAAAATTTGTCGCTCTATCTTCGATTTCTTCTATCGGGAAACCTCTTTTTCCTTTCACCAATGCGTGGCTTTTATTCATCTTCATGACAACTTCTTTTTCCTTACTCTTCCCTTGGAGGAACTGCTTGGGGTCCTTGCTGCGCTTGCTTAGTCCTGTGACACGGTGGATTAAGTTGATGTTCAAATCAACATTTCTGTCTAGCCACAGGTATCCCTGATGGATTCGCTCCATCAAAGTGAGAACCAGCACATTGACTTCTGTTGAACGATCAAAATGGGGTAATCTCACCAGGTTCAGCAATCCTGACTGGACTACTGGTGTCAGCCAACTTTTGGCGACCAATTTAAGTATGCCTTTAGCATCTTTCTTCCAGCACATGTACTGGTCAGGATGGAAGTGTGGGAACTTGGGATCATGGGGTTCTTCCTTCTGCACTCCCAGGAGGTCATAGTCTTCCCACTTACAGTCTGGGATATTTCCTAGCAAGTCCTAGGCAACGTTTACATGCTTTGAGATTGGCGACAAGGGGATTTCATAGCGGGAATTCTTGACCAGTTTATAGACTAGGGCATCCAACGCCCGTGGTGATATGTACTCTAGTGTAAGATTTAATGGTATCTCCTTCTGAAATACTGGTGACTGTGGCACCGTCGAACTTGGCCTAGGGATCTTTGTTCGTGGCCCGAATGTATCTTTCCCCCTATCCTGCATTTCTGGGTTGTGTCTAGGTGGCCTTCGAGATGCCTGACGTGGTTCCAATGTAACATTCTTGGCAGGGGTTTTCATTAATCCTTCAATCCCTCCTTGCTGAAAGACTCTGAGCGCTTCTTGGATTGTAAACTGTTCTTCTCTGTATGACCACTTGGACATTTACTGGCGAGAGTGGGAAAATGTTTTAGATATGTTACTAATGATTGCTAACACAAGAGTGAGTGCATGAAAATTCTAAGTGCTTGGTAACACCCAGGAGTCCTTATACGACATTATTTTTAGGCACAGGTGAGTCCTCCCACATCTTCCAATGGATAGATGAGCATTAAATGTAGTGTCTGTTGGCCAAATTGAGCAAATCCTTCAGTCCCTTTCTTCGTCAGCGTGTTTAGAACAACTATCTTTGCGTTAAATGTTGAAGCAGTTGTTGGAAATGGTCATATAATGACTATTTTTCTCATGGCTAGTGTAACGACTATTTTGTGAGAGCTGTGCGGCAGGCCATCTCTGATCCTACGTAGTTACTTCGCAGTGTCGACATTTCAACTGCATGGCTCCCTTTTTGTTTTCTTTCTCCTTTTTTTGTTTTGTTTTGTTTTGTGCATAGCTTCAGTAGTGCTACGCATGACATACATTGTCCTACTTATCGTACATGTATAGACTCCTTTTCATTTCCAGTGTCCAATTTCAACTGTACTTGACACTTAGAAATTTCTCTCTATGCTTATCATTCAGGATTCTATGAAGTAGGACTATCGTGGTACAACTTTAGTCTGCTCCCATTTATCAAACTTGGTAAAATATCGCCAGTTAAGGTGGCTAACTGGACTGCACCAGTGTTAGTAACATGTATCATAGTATATGGACCAAGCCAATGCATCTTAAATTTACCATGAAACTTTATGAATTTGCTATCATACAAGAGAACTAGGTCACCTACCTGAAAGGACTTGTTCTTTATATGGAGATCATGCCATGCTTTCTCGCGGTCTTTTTGCACTTGTTGGTGAAAGCCTGTGATGAAGCGATCTTCCTCCAATCCAACCAAGTGTAGCAATCTTTCTTTTAGCACTGTGCGATCTACCATCCCTGTAAATGCAGCGATTCTCAAGCTAGGGAAAATATACTCCATTGGCATTATATCCTCCTATCCATAAGCCAACCGAAAAGGTGTGTGTTCTGTCAATTTCTTGTAAGTGGTCCTGTATGCCCATAACACATATGAGATGTGTAGATCCCAGTAATCTCTATTCACATTGTAGATCTTAGTGAGTGCATTCTCGAGTATTTTATTGAAAGCCTCAATAGTGCCATTCGCCTGTGGATGATATGGGGTACTGCATTGATGATGGATGTAGAATTCCTCTGTGAGAGCTTCGATAGTTCTGTTCAAAAAGTGAGTTCCTTGATCGCTCATCAAAATCTTTGGGCATCCAAATGGTGAAATTATATCTTCAAAAATGAACTACGCAGTAGTACCGGCGCTGCAGTCTTTTACTGGTTTTGCTTCCGCCCATTTATTGAGGTAATCAATAGCAGTAATGATGTACCTCGCACCAGTTCTTTTCCCTAATGGGTTTATGGGACCCACAAAATCAATGGCCCACTTTTCAAATTCCTATAAGTTCAACTGTGGATTCAGGGGCATTTCATCTCTACGTGAAGGTTTTCCTATCCTCTGACAAACATCACAGTTCCGGCAGTATTCTTTGGAGTCTTTATGGATCGTAGGCCACCATAGCCCTGCACGTAGTATCTTCTGCGCGGTAGCCCTTCCTACATAGTGGCCTCCTGCGACCCCTGAATGCACATCTACTAAGATGGCTGGTTTCTCATGGTCTAGTATGCATCTACACAGGACTTCGTCCGGTCCTAGTTTGTATAGTTGACCTGCAATAATAGTGAAGTCTGCGACGCACACTACTAGTTGCTTCTTCTGCTGGATGGAAAAGTCCTGAGGTGCTAATACTGTTGTTAAGAAATCAATAATATCCTGATAATAATCGTTAGCAACCTATATAGCAAATAGCTACGCATCAGGAAGATTGTTTTCAATGTTTGTCGGCTCTTCTCCTGATTCAATCCTAGAGAGGTGATCAGGTCCCAAGTTCAGTCTACCTGGCTTAACAACAATCTCAAAATCATATTCCTAGAATAGAAACATCCATCTGCATATGCACCCCCCTAACATGGTTTATTGACCAAGTATTTCAAAGCGGAATGGTCAGTAAACATGAGGAAGTGCGCACCAAGCAAGTAGTGTCTGAATTTCTGCAGCGCATATACCATCGCAAGACCTTCCCTCTTAGTAGTAGTGTAATTTTTTTCTGCTGTTGAGAGCTTCCTGCTCAAAAATGCGATAGGATGGTCAAGACCTCCTTCTCCTAGATGAGCTAATACGACTCCCAGGGCAATTCATGATGCATCAACATGTACGTGGAATGGCTTCGCCTAGTCTGGGAAGACTAGGATCGGCACAGTAACCTTCTTCTCCTTTAGTGTATCGAAACCCTGCTCACACTCTGTGTTCCAAATGAACGACGCGTCTTTCTTTAGCAACTTCTTCATTGCTGCAGTTATCTGTGCATAACTCTTTATGAATTTCCTGTAATATCCGGTATGGCCTAAGGTAGAGCGCAACATCTTGAATGAATTTGGTGTTGTTAAATTTACAATAATTGCAATCTTCGCAGGATCCACCATTAATCCTTGCTTACAGACAATGTGGCTAAGTAGAATCCCTTAAGGAACACAAAAAATGCACTTCTTCAGATTTAGGGAGATCTGATGCTGTCTACACTTCTCAAGCATCATTCTGAGATTCACGCAGTGGTTCTTCAATAGTCCAAATACAGTCAAATCGTCAAAATAAGCTTCCAGAAACTTGTGCATAAAATATTTAAAGGCTACAATGACAACTCTGGAAAAGATGGAAGGTGTGTTCTTCAGACCAAAAGGAATTACTGTGTACTGGAATGACCCCCATTCTGTATCAAAAATCATCTTATGCCTGTCTGCAGGATCAATCCTAATCTAATGATACCCGGAGAAACCATCAGTAAAAGAGTAGGCCTCATTCCCTCCAACATTATCAAGTACTTCGTTCGTGAAAGGAGTAGGGAATGGGTCGTGTATAGAAGCATCATTCAGTTTTCTGAGATCCACACAAATCCTGATCTCACCTTTCATTTTCTTGTCTTGAACGACCATGGGGCTAATCCACTCGGATTCTTCAATACATTCAATGATTCCAGCTTCGAGCATCTTATCTAGCTCTGTGCGGACTCTTTCTTTGTACCGCGGGTTTCGTCTGTATGGCCTCTACTTCACAGGCTTGGTGCCTGGCTTCAAAGGTATTTTCATGACCCCTAGGTCTCCCAGAATGCTTTTCATTCATGTGAATTTCATCGGGAACAACTCCTGATACTCATGTAAGGTGTCTGCGATCTCTGCAACAGTCTGATCATCCCAATAGTCTCCAATTGATGCGAACTTTGGATTTTCGCTTGTGCCAATGTTCACCTTATGCATCTTTACTGGTCCACTCATGTCTGGGATTTCCAACGGAGGTCCCTCTACGTCACGTGCACCCTCCGATTCCGGTATGTTCATGTTGTGCGGATCGTGCTCATCGTCTTCCTGTCTATCATCGGTTACTTTAGCTAGGTTATAACACTCGATGGGATGTTTTCATGTTTTTTCTCTTTTGATTGTAGGTTCGCAGGAATGCCATCTGCCCTGAAGAATTCTTCCAATGTTATATCTTCATTAGGACAGTCTTCCCTGAATATGCGTTCTTTAATTATCTGCAACACGTCATGGATCAGTGGGTTGTCATCGTCAAAGCTGAAGTCCTTCTGGAAGTTCACAGTCAACATATCCCAATCAGTGGTTTCCCTGCGCAACTCCAGTTCTAGGTACCATTTCTTTGGAATGTCATTGTCCAGTGTATGTACAAATAGATGCACCCATTCTGTATGTGGTCTTTCCACCCATGCCTATGAACAGAATTCAATATGTCGGATAGGATCTCTCTGTCCATTAAACTTTTCAAAAGGTAAAGTAACCCTATCAGCAAACCAAATCTGCATCTTAATCCCGCATTGATCCCAAGTAGTCAATGTCTGCTTGTGTGTATCCCACCATCTAGCTGGTGTGTTACGGAGTGCCATATCCAATGCTGGTAATCTATGCTCATCTGCAATAGCTATAGTATAGTCTTGGATGAAAGTGTAAACGTTAGCATAACCATCATATATGGGAATAGGACTTACCTCCTTTCCAATCCAGCGTAGTGATTTCGTAAACTTCACACACCTTCTCGTTGATACTTCATGCATGTGGCTTTGCCAATTTTCTAGTCCAGTCTTCGAGTCAGAGACACAAGAGCTGTCACATCTCCAGATGAGTGTACCATCTACAGTTGGATTAATGTAATCTTCTTGGTTCGTGGTGATCTGGTATAGTCTGTCCAAGTCTTGAGCTTTGGATTCCTCCTGAATCGGCTCACTGTAGCTGTCCCCATCTGTAGGATCCAATGGTGTGATGACCCTAAGATGCTTTCCTTTAAATATCATCTTCTTTGTCTTCAGGTTTATGATAGGCAGGTTATCCATGGCCCAGTCAATTCTTAATAGTGCAAGAAAAGGATGACTATCATCCACAATCTCAATAACTTCAAAGTCTGCATGACTCTGAACTCCATCGATGTCAACTAACACATCAACTAACCGACCAAAAGGCATGAATTTCTCTTGGTTAGCCATTCTCAATTGGATAGGTGACCATAACAACTTTGGTTGACCCATCTGCTGCCATGTCTGCTTAGTCAAGACATTCACTTCAGATCCCAGATCAAGGATGACTTCATCCATTTCAAAATATCCTATCTGCGTGGTAAGATGCATTTCTTGGCCTGTTCTTTTATGCTTCCTTATGTGATGTACGATGCTATTAGAATTTTTTGTTCCCGTCTGTGTTTCATATTGGTTTATGAGCTTCTGTAGCTCTGCTATGGCATTTTCACTTTTTAGTAGCTTCGCAGAAACTGTGCAACGGAAGTGCCGACATCCGTTGTAGTACTTGTTTTGTCATAAGCAACTGGCATGTCTTCAACATGTGGTTTTTCATTCCGCAACAGGATCCTCAGTGACTTAGTTTCCAATTCTCCAAAGGTATCCCGCGCGTCGATAAAGACCTCCTTGTTCTTTCATAGGTCGAGAGCCAGTGTTTTTCTCGGAGCTTTCCTTATCCATACTGTCTCAAGAGGGGTCTTCTTTGTGTGAACCTCCCCTGACGTTGAAGCTTCTTCTCCCCTATCGCAGCCTATCTCAGCGCCACTGCGTGTGACCACATTGATGCTCGGGTCCACTGGTCCGTTTTCTGTTGCGATCCACTAGATGTTCGGAGTTGGTGCCTCCATCCGTCTTCTTTTCTTCATTTCCACCTCTAGCACTGGGCAATCTTCAATAACATGCTCAAATGATTTATAGTAGTTGCATGTAGTGCATGGGTTAACACAATCTCTAGACACGTGACTTGGCTGGCCACAATTATAAAAAATGACCTAGCCGCAGCCTCTTCCCTACGTCGGGCCAACATTTCTTCCTCTGCCGCGGTATCCACCACCATGGCCTTTGTATCCTCCTTGATCATATTACGTGTTTTCTTGTTTGGGTTGGTTTTCTTCTTGTACGCGGTACAAGCCAACGCCTCTCATTGCATCCATATCTCGTTTTCTTTTGTTCATTAGCTCATATGCATGACAGTTGGATTCATCATGTCCAACTGATTTATAGAAAGTGCAGTATAAGTTTTTGGATGTTTTCACATATTTCTGTATGAGATAGCAGTCTTTAGGTCTGTGTCCTGTAGTTCTACAAATTTCACACCATGGGGCCTGATTCTGATTTATCGGGTTGGGCGCACCACTGCTAAAATAGTCTCGGAATAAAGGGCAATGCTCGCAGTCATGGCCTTCTCCTTTACAACTTGTACACCAGAACTCATGCCTAGGTTCATACCTTTGTTCTTTGCCATTCTTCATGCTTAGCAGTTCTAGTGTCAGGGTGGTCAGCTGGTTCTGGATCTGAGACATCCCAGAACTAGTCTAACCACTCAGCAAAGCCTCAAGCTTCATTGCAATCTCCAAGGCCTCTGCCTGTGATGTAACCTTCTGCTGTATCAATGGTAATCTAATGTGGGGAAATAGCGCAACAATAAACCATTCTTTGTGTTGTTCTGGAGCTATAACAAAGCTCACTTTGTCCAATAAGGTCTTGAACTTCTGATCAAACTCCCATACCATTTCCGTCGGTCTCTGCTTTATTTCTTTCAACTCGGTTATACACTGAGATTCAAATTTGGGTTTCTTAAACTCTTCCACAAGCGCAACTTTAATTTCTACGAGGGTTCTCGACTGTGTCTGAGAGTACTTCATAAACCAATGTAAACCTCTTTCTCTCAAGGTGGTAATCAGCTGCGCTCTCTTCACAACATCATCCTGGATTTGTCTTACGCTCCATATGGCTTCGCAAAGAAACCAATGCTGGTTAGGGTCTTCTAGACCAGTTCCTTTTAAATATCGGTATCTTCATATCAGTGTTTTCCATTGTCCTGTTAATAAGAGCACCTGGATTTGTGTGCGGCTGTTGTGATGGGCTTTGCGTAGTGAAAGTAAATGGGAATATCAGAGTAGACGTACTCGGCTGAGTATCCTACGGGGTGGGCTGTGTAATGGTTGGGCTCTGAGATAAGGGAGGCGTGGTCTCTGCAACCGGCGGATTCTGAGGGGTGAACGGTGGCACAACTTCATTGTTAAGGTCACAAGGAATATCAGTATCTATCTGGAGTCCAGTGCCTCCAAGATTCTTATTAAATTTATATCTCTTCTCACTTCTAAGATTATGGGTGTCTTCGCCAGAATCACTATATATGCTGTTTACCATGATAGACTTGAAAATATTACTGCATTCTTAAAACACCTTTCTCATCTAACAACATCTTAATGTATAGACTGAGATTGTTCAGGTACTTACCTTGGAATTCGTCGAAAAAGTATGCTTCTGCTTGGCTGTAGGATTTGAGTGTGTCTACAACAAATTCTGTTACGAAGCCTTCTAGCATATGATCGACCCAGAAGTCAACTACGCGCGTCAAAGGGATGTCTATCGCTTTGAGCTGCATTATGAGCTCTGGATTCCACTCTGTAGGAAATCCTCCTTGAAAACAGGTTTCCTTCTCTGAGAGCCGCGAGATCCACCCGTGCAGCTCATCTGGAAATGATGCCCATAAAATCTTGTGAATATCTTTCCACAGATATCTACTCAACCACTATTCATCAGATAGATGCGGGTGTCTATTCTCTTGCCTTGCAAAGTCTCTTATGGTCTTGTCACACCAAGCCCAAATCTCTATCTTTTCAGAATACCAATTGTTGGAGCCTTCCGGGAACTGATGTTCTTCGTCACACATTACGGATGCAACTCATAATGGATTCTGTCCCGGCAATGGAACCATTTGTTGGCTTATCATATGCTGACCCAGAGGGTTTTTAATAGACGTAGGTTCTTCGCGGTTTCCCCTTGACCAACAAAACCCCTTCGTACCGGCCCTTTCGGCAACAACCTGAGAGCAGGTTGAGGTCTCACCCGAGGTGTATCTATGGGGTACTGCAGAATTAGATTTCCAAAGTAGGTGATGAGTTGTTTAGTCTGACATATTACGCAGCATGACACCGGACGTGTGTCGCGGGGCAAGACTGTGCAACAATAGACGACACCGCGGTCCGCACTTCTAAAGTCTACTTCAACGGAATTTCTTTGTGACTGTGGCCGATGCAGTTCACACTAAGACTTGAAATTCGTACAATTAACTAGAGTACTGAAGTTATTAACACTCACTCATTCATCCATTCACTTGGGGTGTTCACTGCTCAAGCATGTACCACGGAGACGGTCCAACTACCATGCATTATTCCTACTACGTAATGTGAAAGTGCTTAAACAGTATCTTAACACTTAGCTAAATAATTGATTCATTATTGCTTCATAAGTAGAGGCCAAACATTCACCATTCATCTATTCATGCAGAACTTTACATATTATTTCCATATTCTCCTGATGGAAAATACATATAAAAGTCCTATCATAATAGTATGCAAGGGAAAATTCAGACATTCATTCACATGAAGTAGATAAATGCACAATACACAACACAATAACACTGCACAGTATTTAATGTGGTTCACTCCCCTGGGTGGGAAGCTACATCCACGAGAACTGTTGTTATATATATATCTTTTGGGAAGGGCACAACAGTTCTTAGTCTGCGCACTCAGCTGCAGAGCCTTTACAATATCTTTACTCAGAAAATATTTTACAATGCTCAGTACTAAACTTCTAACAACCCTTTCCCATACAAAAATTCCTCCTTAAAATAGATCATGCCCGTAGGTCATGTCTTTACAATGCTAATGGCCAAAACCCTTAGGGTTTACAAAACTGCTACGGTTTCCCTAAACCGGACTACTAGCCTCTGGTAGCGAGTGCTCCATCATGGCAGTCCTCCATGCCTTCGTCTTGTTGCTATCGGCCTTCCTGTTGTGCACACGCCAACAGGTCACTTTCATTGAACCGCTCTTCCTCTAATGGCCTCGTACAACTAGCTCAGTTCCCAATCGCTTTCATCAGGTTGTTCTTCCTCTAACGACCTCGTACAACTGGCTTAGCTCCCAGTCACTTTCATCAAGTCGGTCTTCCTCTAACGACCTCGTACAACTGGATGCCTTCCTGATTTGCTCATGGCTACCGCTCGGCCTCCCTGGAGCATCTTTGCCAAAACTAGACCTTCGACAGTCTAATCGGTACCCGTGCCCGTCCTTCTTCCAGCGCTCTGCTTTGCTGGCTCCACGTGGACTGGTCACTTCATAGCATTGATCTTCCCAGCACCCCTTGAAGTACTGCCAAAATTTGGTTGTTTCATGCAACTTCGCAGCATCCCCAACACTTGCACAAAATTGTGTTTTTGTTGAGCTGTGCTCAGCTCCGCAGCTAAAAGTCCTTCTGTTATCAAAATTTGCCCCAACTTGGGCCAAGACCAACACATCATAGGTGAGATCATGCCCAAAAGAACCATCACATGATAATGGTTGCTTGGACTTCAAATCGACTCCAAGACTTGATAAATGGTTTCTTGAGATCTCCTTTGAACCAGCAAAGGTGAGATCAAAACCATGATATGCATGAGAAATTATCCCAAGTGAATGGTAATGCCCTACATCTTCAATGAACTTCTAAGTGAATGTACAAATGATCATATAGTAGTACATAAGAGATAAGTGATCAAGGAGAGCAAATGCATCACATCCAATTGCTGATTTAACCTCTGAAACATTCAATAGATCATCATTATGCAAACCAACAGACTCTTGTGCAAGAGAGGATTTAAGAACCTCTTCAGTTTCTAGAGTGTGAGCTATCTCAGAATTCGAAATAGAAGACATTGAGAAGATGAGTGTTGAATCTACAAGTTCTTCTACTTTTTGGACAACTTCATTATGAGATATGTTTGATACTGAATCATGATCAGAGAGACCATCAAGGAGGGCGAATGAAAGACTGGGATTGCTCTCCAAATAGTTTGCACCAATCCCTTCATTATGTTTTCCAAATATTTCATCCAGATGGGCCCATAGCGCTTTTGGATATTCAGCAGAATCATGGAAGTGGATCAACATACAATGAGACATAGCAGTCAACATTGCTCCATAGCCTCTGTCACCTTCATTTAACCAATCAGTCTCCTCTTCAGAGGATTCGAACTCTCTTTCAAGAAAATAATAAAAAAGATCTTGTCTCTTCAAATATGCTATCATATTTGGTTTCCACTCTTCATAGTTGAATGGAGAGAGAGGAGGAATTCCTTCCATATTCATGGAAGCTGTTGCAGAAGACCTACAAAAACAATAGAGAATATGTGCAACTACTACTACTGCAAAACTGTTGCTGCACTCAAAATATTGGAAATAACCTGCAAAAAAATCTCAAGAATGGAGATAGACTATACTCTCAACATGCTCTGATACCAGGTGAAAACCCTCACAATAGATCTAAGAGCTGATGAATACCTCACACGAAAGAAGTGCAGAAAATAGAAGAATAGTGCACAATGGAGCAACATAACATAGACGCAATAGAACTCAAATAGGATCAAAATAATCATACATGTTTCATTAATCTGTATAATAAACAAAAATGCTACAATGCATAGGATTCAAATACCAAGGGTGTAATTCGAATTAGCCTACATGTAATGATCATAAGATCAGTAGAGTGTCATCAAAGCACAAGTAACCATCAACCATGTGTCACACTGAGTCTAACTGGGTGTAGTAGGTGTAATTGATGCATGGAGCACTGATGGAGGGCGCATGAGGAGCTATATCGAGTCAAAATAGTCAATCTAGGCTCTCTATAGGTCCATCAGAGTGTTTCAGTGAGTTAACTAGGCCATCTATCCATAAATCAGGGAACAAATCCATCAATCAAGGAACTAACTGAAGTGTCACTGGTGGTAGGTGAGAGAAGGATCCTTTCACATGTGGTAGGTGAAAGGAGGGTGCATCATGCACTAAGTGGGCTAGAAATGAACAGAAAGAATCTCTTGGGGCTAGAAAAATGGGGACTAGGTGCTGGAGGACACCATGCTGATGACTGGGATGCATGCAATTTGCATGCATGATAGCAATTTCATGACTACATGAAAAAATGCATGCATGATTGAAATGAAAAATAATGGAAATGTTGTTAGGACTAGGATAGAGTATAGGAATATCCTAACAATGTGGAACCTGCTCTAGGAAGAATGATACCACAACTGATTCGTATCCAAACTGTTTCATCTCACCACGTCGACACCTGGTGAGCTTCTCCCTGAGAGACATGAGAAGTCCCTCACACTAGTTAAAAAATGTGGGAGCCATGCACTCCTCTGCATACAACATATGGGCCTTGCTGGCCAAGTGAGGTGCTCTAATACCTACTACCCTCTCAATGGTGAACATGATTGTACGCAGAGGACGATCCCTCACATCCTTGATGAGGATCTTCCCACCGACTCTCTGTTTGGACCACTACATCCTTGGTAGTCCAATTACTCGCTCATGATCCTATCAGAGATATGAGATCCCCCCATCGGTACAACCCCGTAAGAAAGTAGATATCTTCTATATCTATAGTTAGAGTGTGCACACCAACCCGAAAGTGTTGTTGCTCAGGATCCCAACATCGGATCAAGTACTCTAGCAATGGCACTTGGGCCCTCTTGCCTTGGATGTGGAAGTATTTCAGTAGCCCAAAATTTCTCAATGCATTCATGCATTGAGGTTCATTTTCTGCTTTGGCATCATCTAATTCATGCTCTCTTTCATGCCACTGGACCACTTTTTTCCACCTAAACCTATCCAAACATCAACAAGACACTAATTAGAAGTGGATCCAATTGCCCAACTCCCCAATTTTTGACATGTGATTGAGTTCATGGGGGAATTCAACGTCGGCACACCTTGTTCATACAGATAGGGTGCCATCGACGCACGACATCCCAATAGGGATGGTTCTAGGAAGCCCTCGGTGCACATCCCGAAAGGGAGGAGTGCATCGGGCCGAGGCCGCAATTTCCCCCTTTTACATGAGCCAAAAATTGGGAAATTGGAAACCAAAAGAAAATCTACTCCAATGAAAATGTAAAGGGTAAATTTTAGAGTTACTTGGCACTGACGGCACCGCAAACGGTTGATCGGAGCTCCTGCAATCAACACTTGAAAAATGGCTTTAAAAAGGTATTTTCACTTATTGGTATATTAATTCTTCCTATCTATGTCATTTAATTACATTCGTAGCATTAATTAATCATTTATGGTTAATTCCTATGTAATAGACTAGAAAATTGCCATTGTGTGGACCACAAGGAAACATTGGGGGACCACAAGACTTCCAAGAGTGAACCAAAAGCTTCCTGGACCAATTGGGTGCATTTCTAAATGGTTCTGGATAAGATTCTGAGCTAAAAGGCACCTTACTGAGATTTATTGCTTTTTATTGCTTTTTACCTTATGGGGAAAAGCTAGTCACCTAAGGAAACTTGTTTTTGGACCACACATCCTCTATGATGTTTCTTCTTTCCAAATTTGGGATTTGGAATTCTTTTTCATCACACATTAGCTACAGGTCACTAATTTAGAAATTCGTGAGCCTTTGGAGTGACTTGGGAGACACACTTGCCACCTACGGGGGATGAGCATATTTTTAGTAAGTTTGATGATATGATGATCCAAATGGAATATTTAGCCATTCGAATCTCTATTGTAATTTTATATAACAACAACATATTATTTTCCAAAGGTTGGCTGATGTATTTTATTCATGAGAGTTAATACAGTTTGTATTATTGTGAGTAATTTTCTGAGTTCTTTAACTAGTTTTGTAAGATCTTTGTGAGTGAGTGTAATTCTTGATAAGATCTTGGTGTGAACATAAATTTCACAGGGTATCAGAGCTATCAAGTTGTTCCTTTCTCCTTCTATTGTCTTGCAGGATCCAACCAGTCTCAAGGAGGGCGCAGTAATTCATCCAGAGGGCGCATTCTTTCGTCAAGGAGGCACAGGGAGCAAGCTTTGGGCACACCCAAATCCTTCCAAAATTAATTTCAGAGCTGCTAGGGATCATTCACAACATAATACTCAATCCATTAAATTATTTTGACTGGAAGGCGCAAATGGAGATCTTACTGAGGATCAAAGGGCTCTACAGGGTGACAATGGCAACTGAAGCTGATCCAACCTCAGCAGTTGACAAATCTAAATGGCACAATCAAAGAGATGAAGCCTATGGGATGTTGTGTCTCACTACATCCAGATATCTATTATTTAATCTTGATGGTCTTACCTCTCCCAATGAAGTTTGGCTAAAACTTCAAGAATTGTTTAGAAAGATGGATGAATTAAGAGGCCACCAACTGGATAATGAGCTAGTCTCATTGAGTCCACAAAAATTTGATAACCTTCAAGATTTATTTTCCAAATTAAGATCACTTGTGTTGCAGCTAAAGCAATGTGGTATTGATAAGAAATATGAGAAATTAGTCTTGGAAATTCTCTCCAAGCTTGAATTAGACTACTTAGACTTTGTTTCGACCTTCCATTCCACCCGGAAAGTAGTTAAAAATTGGAAGAGCACAACACTTTCAGAATTCATGGAGTCTTTGAGACAAGAAAAAGACAAATTGGTCTTTATGGGAGCCATTAAAAAACCATCCAAAGACTACTGTATGAATTTTGGAGTTTCAAAGGGTTCGAAAGGGAAGAAGAAGGGCAATTTCAAGAAGCCCACCGGTGAGAAGAAGGACAAGCATAAATTTAATGAACACTCTTCGAATTTCAAGAGGAATCCAAATAAGAAGAATGAGAGGGCAGCATGCAATTATTGTAGAAAGGGATTTCATCCCTAAAGCTCTTGCATGAATAATACCATTGACCAAATGGCTCAACTCTTGGAGAAAGCCAACATTTCTCTTCCAGAGATTGCAAGGAGGAAGGATGGCAGACAAAATTTTGATGACAAAGAGAGAGTACATGCATTGATGGAAAGCACATCCAAGCCTACCTCATTCATTATTGATTTTGGAGCTTCAAGACACATGGTGTCTACAAGTATGTTTTTCACTTCACTTGACTCTTCCAGTGGTCCAAAGATTTGATTGGGTGACAATTCTAAAACATCTAGCAAAGGAAAAGGTAGCATAGATCTCGAGTTTGGTTCATTTAATAATGTATTATATGTACCTAGACTTGCTGCAAACCTATTTTCAGTCTATCAGATGATCCACAAAAGGATTCCCAAGAGAGTAACCTTTACCCCAAATGACGTTGAGATAGTTGAAATTTCAACAGGAAAAATTGTTGCATTTGGCATTGCTGATCACTGTTCTAGAATCTACAATTTTTCTCACTTTGTGCCAAACCCCTCACCTTCTTCTCTTTTAACCCATGCCAATGAGTTAAGCAAATTATGGCATGAAATATTTGGCCACCTGCATTATAAATATCTTTCCCAACTCCATGAGAAAGAAATGGTCATAGGGCTTCCCAATATCAGATTTTCCAAAGGTGTTTGTCAATCTTGCATCCTAGGAAAACACCCCGAGCATAAGTATGGGAGATCCACTATTGAGAGAACCTCTACACCATTAGAGCTTATTCACACTAACATATCAGGTACATTCACTCATGAGTCTTTGAACCATGCCAAGTACATCCTCACATGTACGGTTGGATTTATTCATCAAACTAAAATATGAAGTTTTTGGTCTATTCAAGCTATTCAAAGCCTCAGTTGTGTAATGTCCCCATTTTGAACCCCTTTGTATTAAATCGTAAATGATGTAAATATTGTAATTTAATCATGGTGAGGAGCTCAAGGCAAAGGCCCCACCATTGATTTAGCATTTCATGTATTGGCAATTAAAAAATAGATGCCGATGGTTCTTGTGCGAGATAGGCACAATGTATATAAGACATCATGTAATTACGAATTTTTAATGAAAAAACCCACAACCGGCTATGCAATGCAACAAAAGAGATGGGGCATGAATCTACAAGGAAAAGTGGGGGGAATTATCCAAACCCTTGAGCCAATGGTATTAATCCATGTGTCAATGGGGAAACCCATAAACCACCAACTACCCATTCTGTCTCATGCACCCAATCATTTAATTCTTCCAAGAAATTGGTTAAGGCAGTTAATGCCTTGGAAATGAAGAAGTATGGCAGCCAATTTCGTGCATGGGCAAGCCATCAACCTGGAAATTCGTGTTTTGTCTCCTTGGGCAAGAAATCACCCACGAAATGGTGCCCAAAGCCATTCTGAATGGGCAGTCTTCACTCATTCACGCAATTGGAGCTAGTTGGGTCTTTCCCTACACGTTTTTCATCCAAATCCTGCATTTTTCAATGCCTGGGAGTTCATTTTTGCACATACAGTAGCTTGGGAGAGAAGGGCCATGATTTGGGGACTGTATGGAGGTCATTTTTGCCCCCAAGTGTCCAAGGACGTTTTTCTAAAGCGGGTTTGGCTTCCCTGGGTTGTTCCCCAACTTTCCATTTTCGTTTTGTGGGTTCCCACGTTTTTTTGAGTTAGCTGAAACCCCATCTCATGCTTCTCACTGTAAAAACGTTTATCCTGCCCCATAATTGTGTTCTGCTGTTGTGTGCATCCTCGTTTTTGGTTTGAACCTGTGAACTGAAGTTTTGGAGTGGTATTGGATAGAAGTGGCTTGATAAACCTAGTGGGGGAGACAACCTCTCAAGAAGATCAAGAGGGCTTTGGTTACTCTTCTATGCATACCCTGAGAGCACTAGATAGAGAAGGTATGGCTTGAGGGACTGTATAGTAGAGAAAAGAATACTTCCTTGTGCTGGGTGTGTAGGTATTGTGGGTGCCAAGCTAGATAGATCTTGCAAGGTTATCCCTGGCTCTGTGCTGGAGCTCACTAGCTTAGCAACTCTTCCTTTCCATCTCCTAGCAGCATGATAAACCCAATTGTAGATTGGCTTGGCTCATTTTGGTGTATGCTTGGCTATGTGTGAGTCTGCTGTTCCCTGGTTCCTTTTAGAGATCATGCCCAGCTCGGGGGTGGCAGTGGTGCTAAGAGATTAAGGAGCACACTGGCCTATGGTTGGGTGGAACGTTGCAGTTGCATAGCCAGTTGCGTGGAACTACCTTATTGAGATAAGCATTTCTCTTATGTTGAATTTGCAATTATCATTTGATGAATATTTTGAATGTATCATGGATGTGCTAATACATTTGCTTCTGCTGTGTATTCAAATGATTATGCATTTCCATATGATCTTTTATACTTCTGCAAAGATCTTTATTTCATGGCTGTCACAGAATCTTGAAGGTGTGCTAGAGATCAACATTATTTGTTTAATTACTGTCGTGTTTCCATAGCATGCACATATACATGTCTTTGCATCAATAAACTTAATTAATGAATATGGGGCTAATTGCTCGGATTGAGAACCACGTCCTCTCTATCCTGCTGTATGGTAGGAGGGGACATTACATTTTGGTATCATAGCTGCGTTGCAGCATTGGGCCTCTATGGGCCAAACCTGATAGCAATTACAGGGGAAAATTTCAAAATTTTCTTAAGTTTGTTTTTGAAAATTTCTGTTTTAAGTCTGTTTCTGGAAATTTTTGGTTTTAAGTCTGTTTCGGGAAGTCGTCACGAAACTGCGGAAAGGTTCCGCGAACCTTCCCGCAATTGCGGAAGAGTTCCACGAACCTTCCCACAATTGCGGAAGAATTCAGCCAACGGTTCCGAAACAGCGGAGAAAAATTTTTTAAGTGAAAATTTTTTCTAAGTGTCGGCTTCGAAAGGAATTTTTCGGAAGGATTTCTCTTCCGAAATTTTGGAAGGAATTCTCCTCCGAAATTGCGGAAGGATTCCGCGAATCGTTCCGCAACGTGGAAGAGTTCGGCGAATCATTCCGCAACTGCGGAAGAATTCGGCGAATCGTTCCGCAACTGCGGAAGACTTTGCCGAATCATTCTGCAATTGCGGAAGACTTCGGCGAATCATTCCGAAATTGCGGAAGCATTCCTTAAGTCGTTCCACAAAAGCTTTTCGCAAAAACCACCCGAAACCCCCGGAAGCATTCCGCGCAACGGCGGAAGCATTCCGCGAACGGCTCCGAAGCTACGGAAGCCTTCGCCGAATGGCTCCGTAATTGCGGGAGCATTCACCGAATGGCTCCGCAACTGCGGAAGCCTCCGCAATTGCGCGAGCATTCGGCAATTCACCCCGCCATTGCGGAAGCGTTCGGCGAACAGCTTCGCAATTGTGGAAGCGTTCGGCAAACTGCTCCGCAATTGCGGAAGCCATCGCCAAACCGCCCCGCAATTGTGGAAGGGTTCAGCCAACCGGCCTGCAACTACGGAAGCCTACCGTCAACCCGCTCGCAATTGCGGAAGCCTACAGTCAACCGCCCCGCAATTTTGGGTGCATTCCGTGAACTTCTGTTGCGGCATGATTCGTAAAAAAAAAAAAAAAAAAAAACGAGGGCGCTGCCCTTGACCCCCTTTTTTGTTTTTTTCTCCTCATATGTCGTTGTAAGATAATTATGTGATTGTCAACGTAATGTTTTCCCACGTGCATGATGTAATTTGTGAATTCTGAGAATGTAATGCAGCTAACAATTGTGTTGATGAACACATTTCAGAGAGTCACAGTTATAGCAGGTTAAAACTCTAGATAATACAGTTAGAGAGTTTTGGATCTTGGTTGGGCCAAGAAAATGAACATCATGAATGATGCGCAGGATCCCTATGAACCTGAGACAGATGCCATGGGGGAAAACATACAGGTTGAGAATGCTGAAACATAATCTAATGGGAGAAGAAATCAAGAGACCCCTCCAGATGTTGCAGCCACCATGAGAAGCCTAAGGGTGGAATTGCAAAGCTATAGGGAAGATAATGAAAGGATGATTAAGGCTCAAGAAGAAAAAAATCAGCTGAATGCAGCAATGCTACAGAGTTTAACAGACATCCAAAGGCAAATAAACTCTGGGCATCAGATATCAAATCTAGAAAGGGGTGGGAGTAGCTCTAGAAGAAATTCCCATAAGAGGGCCAGTAGTCCAAGAAGAGTTTCTAGAGATAGGACATATACTCCAAAAATATCTTCTAATGAATCATCTGACTCTGAAGAATCCATTGAGGGTTCAAGCTCTTCATCTCACATGAGTAAGAGGAAGAAACACTACAAGAACAATTCACATGGGGAATTTAAGAAGGCAAAACCTCCTACATTTGATGGAGAGATAAAGTTCAGTCAAGAATCTGAGGCATGGCTTCTTGGGATGAGAAAGTATTTCCAAGTCCAAGACTACTCGGGAAATATGAAGGAAAGGGTAGCCATCTTCAACTTGAATGGAAGAGCATCTATATGGTGGGAACACACCAGGCAAGTGAAGAAGATCAACGAAAGGAAGATTGTGTGGAAGCAGTTCAAGAAATACTTCAAGCATAAGTACCTCTCTGATAGGTACTATGATGATAAGATCAAAGAGTTCCATGAGCTGAGATTGGGACAATCGACCATGGAAGAATATGCAAACAAGTTCTTGGAGCTGCTGAGGTATGTCAAGTATATTCGAGATGATAAGGTCAAAATTCAGCGTTTCCTAAGTGGACTGCCCCAGTCATATAAAGATAAAATTGAGTTTGATGAACCTCGAACTCTGGAGGAGGCCATAAGAAAAGCCAAGTATTGCTTTGATCAGAACAGGAGCAAACCAGAATTCCATAAGGCATGGAAAGATAAGAAAAATGAGAAGTTTGATCAAAGGAAGAAGGGGTTCAAGCCTCCTCAATTCCGGAATCAGCAAAGGCAGCCATCACAGGTTGTGACTAAGCCAACTAGGATGATGGGAGACAAGCCAAGAGATCCAAATGAGCCAAGAGAACCACTTCAATGTTGGGGTTGTGGAGGATACCACATGCTTAGGAACTGTCCACATCGGAATGGGAATGCAAATCAAGTTCACAACATCCAAGGAGCTGGAACTGTAGGTCAAGTGGCGAGAGCAATCCCTAGAATCTATGCAGCAGTAGAAGACCGCCAGGCAGATCATCAATCAACCGTGGTTGAAGTTGAAGGTAAGATTGCTAAGCAATCTGTTTCTATTTTGATTGATCCTGGATCTACTCACAGTTATGTCACTCCTAGAATTGTTGAGGTTTGTGCTTTCAAGAAATTAAAGCATAGTAAATCCTGGTTAGTTCAACTAGCCAGTGGAACCAAGAGAAAAGTTAGTGAAATAGTAGAGAAATGTCCGTTAGAGATGGATGGGCTATTCACTTATGCAGATGTGAATATTTTGCCACTGGGTTCCTATGATATTCTCATTGGAATGGATTGGTTAGAAGCACACAGGGTTAAACTTGACTGCTACAATAAGACATTTGAATGCATGGACGAAGAAGGAAACCCGAGGTTTGTAAAAGGCATTCCAAAGATGACTTCTGTTAGATAGGTTTCAGCCATGCAGCTAAAGAAGTTTTGTAGGAAGGGATGTCAACTGTATGTAGCTCACGTTGTAGATGCAGTAGAGAATGAAACTCTTAGATTGGAGGACTATCATGTATTGCAAGAATTTAGGGATGTTTTTCCAGATGAGATTCCAGGACTCCCTCCAAAGAGAGACATTGACTTTACAATTGAACTTGTGCCAGGAGCAGCACCAGTGTCTAAGACACCCTATAGGATGAGTACACCAGAATTGCTAGAACTGAAAATGCAATTACAAGAGTTGCTGGAAAAGAAATATATTAGGCCAAGTGCGTCCCCGTGGGGAGCACCTGTTCTATTTGTGAAAAAGAAAGATGGAACACTCAGGTTATGTATTGACTACAGGCAGTTGAACAAAGTCACTGTGAAGAACAAATACCCATTGCCCCGAATTGATGACCTTTTTGACCAAATGAGAGAAGCAAAGGTATTTTCAAAGATTGACTTGAGGTCTGGTTACCATCAGGTAAGAATCAAAGAAGAAGATATTCATAAGACAACCTTTAGAATGAGGTATGGACACTATGAGTTTGTAGTGGTACCATTCGGTCTCACAAATGCACAAGCTACATTCATGTGTCTCATGAATAATGTTTTTAGCAAGTATTTGGACAAGTTTGTTCTTGTATTCCTAGACGACATTCTCATCTATTCTAAGAATGAAGAAGAGCATGAAAAACATTTGAGAATGACAATGCAATTACTAAGGGAGCATAAGCTGTATGCAAAGTTGAGCAAATGTGACTTTTATAAAGATAGAATTCATTATTTGGGTCACATCATCTCCGACGAAGGTATATCTGTAGACCCTGAGAAGATTGAAGCCATTATGAATTGGCCAACTCCAAGGAATGTGACTGATGTGAGATCTTTTATGGGCCTTGCTGGTTACTACAGGAGGTTTATCGAAGGATTCTCCAAGGTTGAAAACCCGATCACTTCTTTTCAAAAGAAGGGGGTAAAATTTGAATGGTCACCAAGATGTGAAAAAAGTTTTCAGCGGTTGAAGAATCTACTTACAAGTGCACCAATTTTGAAAATTGCAAACCCAGGAAAAGACTTTGTGGTGTGTACAGACGCATGCAATCAAGGACTTGGAGGAGTTCTTATGCAAGATAACCACATGATATGCTATGAGTCAAGAAAGTTGAAGGAGCATGAGAAGAACTATGCTACTCATGATATAGAACTTGCAGCCATAGTACATGCCTGAAAGATGTAGAGGCATTACTTAATGGAAAGAAAATTTGAATTAAGGACAGACCATTGTGGACTGAAATACTTGTTTGATCAGCCAAATTTAAATGCTAGGCAAGCTAGATGGTTGTAATTTTTGTGTGAATTTGATTTCGAAATCAAACACATAAAGGGGAAAGAAAACAAGGTGGCTGATGCACTCAGCAGGAAGGTACGTGAAATGCATGCGGCAGCGCTTAGTACTTGCCAACCAGATTTGAGGCAGCAAATTGTTAACCATATGGTTGAGTATGAAGTGTATGAGCAGATAAAGGGAAAATTGCAGCAGCAAAACCTTGAAAAGAAGTATGAGGGCTATCATTTGGAAGAAGGCAGACTTCTTACTTATAAGAATAGAGTCTATATTCCAAATGTGGCAGATCTAAGGAGAATGGTTATGGATGAGATCCATAAAGCTCCATACTTTGGTCACCCAGGATATCAGAAAACAATTGCTACCGCAAGGAAATATTATTTCTGGCCAGGCATGAAGAAGGATGTTGCTGAATACATTTCTAAGTGCATGGAATGTCAACAGGTGAAGAGTGAACACCAACATCCAACAGGTTTATTGCTTCGAGTGCCAATTCTAGAATGGAAATGGGAAGTAATATCCATAGATTTTATTACAGGATTGCCAATGACTAAGAGACAACATGATTCCATCATGGTTGTGGTGGACAAGTTAACAAAGGCAACACATTTCATACCAGTTAAATCCACACATAAAGCCGATGCCATTGCAAATATTTTCATGAAGGAAATTTTCAGATTACATGGGTTGCCTAAGGCAATAATTTCTGACAGGGATACCAAGTTCACTTCCAATTTTTGGAAGGGGCTCTTTGCAGATTTGGGTACACAACTAAGCTTTAGTACCGCATACCATCCTCAACAGATGGTCAAACCGAAAGAGTAAATCGAGTGCTTGAAGACATGCTCCGTATGTATGTAATGGACAAACCATCCAAGTGGGAGGATTATCTACACTTGGTAGAATTTGCATATAACAATGGGCAACAAGCATCATTGGGAATGAGTCCTTATGAGGCTTTGTATGGCAGAAGGTGTAGGACACCAGTTACTTGGGACAATCCAGTGAACAGAATTGTACTTGGGCCAGAATTGCTTAAGGAAATGGAACAAGAGGTTGCAAAGATCCGGCAAAATTTAAAAGCAGCCCAGGATAGACAGAAAAGCTATGCAGATAAGCTTAGAGTGCATAGGGAACTCAATGTTGGGGATCATGTATATCTTAGAGTGAGATCAAGGAAGAGTTCCTTGAAGCTTGGGAGTTGTGCCAAGTTATCGCCTAGATATTGTGGGCCATTTGAAGTGCTTGAAAGAATAAGACCAGTTGCATATAGACTTGCATTGCCTGCTAGCACTAAAGCTCATAATGTTTTTCACGTCTCTTTGCTTAAGAAATATGTACATGATCCTAACCATGTGATTAATTGGGATGTGATCTAGGTGGAACCCGAGGGAGAATTCCAAACCGATCCATTGTGCATCCTAGACAAGAAGGTAACATTGCTCCGGAACCGAGCCATCGGACAGGTAAAGGTGCAATGGAAGCACTACGGTCCCGATGAGGCTACATGGGAGCTGGAGGATGCGATGAGGGTGGCATATCCATTTTTGTTCAATTTTGATGAGTACTGAGGACAGTGCTAATGCAAGGGGAGGGGAATGTAATGTCCCCATTTTGAACCCCTTTGTATTAAATCGTAAATGATGTAAATATTGTAATTTAATCATGGTGAGGAGCTCAAGGCCAAGGCCCCACCATTGATTTAGCATTTCATGTATCGGCAATTAAAAAATAGATGCCTATGGTTCTTGTGCGAGATAGGCACAATGTATATAAGACATCATGTAATTACGAATTTTTAATGAAAAAACCCACAACCGACTATGCAATGCAACAAAAGAGATGGGGCATGACTCTACAAGGAAAGGGGGGGGGAATTATCCAAACCCTTGAGCCAATGGTATTAATCCATGTGTCAATGGGGAAACCCATAAACCACCAACTACCCATTTTGTCTCATGCACCCAATCATTTAATTCTTCCAAGAAATTGGTTAAGGCAGTTAATGCCTTGGAAATGAAGAAGTATGGCAGCCAATTTCGTGCATCGGCAAGCCATCAACCTGGAAATTCGTGTTTTATCTCCTTGGGCAAGAAATCACCCACGAAATGGTGCCCAAAGCCATTCTGAATGGGCAGTCTTCACTCATTCACGCAGTTGGAGCTAGCTGGGTCTTTCCCTACACGTTTTTCATCCAAATCCTGCATTTTTCAATGCCTGGGAGTTCGTTTTTGCACATACAGTAGCTTGGGAGAGAAGGGCCACAATTTGGGGACTGTATGGAGGTCATTTTTGCCCCCGAGTGTCCAAGGACGTTTTTCTAAAATGGATTTGGCTTCCCTGGGTTGTTCCCCAACTTTCCATTTTCGTTTTGTGGGTTCCCACATTTTTCTGAGTTAGCTGAAACCCCATCTCATGCTTCTCACTGTAAAAATGTTTATCCTGCCCCATAATTGTGTTCTGCTGTTGTGTGCATCCTCATTTTTGGTTTGAACCTGTGAACTGAAGTTTTGGAGTGGTAGTGGACAGAAGTGGCTTGATAAACCTAGTGGGGGAGACAACCTCTCAAGAAGATCAAGAGGGCTTTGGTTACTCTTCTATGCATACCCTGAGAGCACTAGATAGGGAAGGTATGGCTTGAGGGACTGTATAGCAAATAAAAGAATACTTCCTTGTGCTGGGTGTGTAGGTATTGTAAGTGCCAAGCTAGATAGATCTTGCAAGGTTATCCCTAGCTCTATGCTGGAGCTCACTAGCTTAGCAACTCTTCCTTTCCATCTCCTAGCAGCCTGATAAACCCAATTGTAGATTGGCTTGGCTCATTTTGGTGTATGTTTGGCTATGTGTGAGTCTGTTGTTCGTTGGTTCCTTGTAGAGATCATGCCCAGCTCGGGGGTGGCATTGGTGCTGAGAGATTGAGGAGCACACTGGCCTACGGTTGGATTGAACGTTGCAGTTGCATAGCCATTTGCGTGGAACTACCTTATTGAGATAAGTATTTCTCTTATGTTGAATTTGCAATTATCATTTGATGAATATTTTGAATGTATCATGGATGTGCTAATAAATTTGCTTCCGCTGTATATTCAAATGATTATGCATTTCCATATGATCTTTTATACTTCTGCAAAGATCTTTATTTCATGGCTGTCACAGAATCTTGAAGGTGTGCTAGAGATCAACAGTATTTGTTTAATTCCCGTCGTGTTTCCATAGCATGCACATATACATGTCTTTGCATCAATAAACTTAATTAATGAATATGGGGCTAATTGCCCGGATTGAGCACCACATCCTCTCTATCCTACTGTATGGTAGGAGGGGACATTACAAGTTGAGAACCTGTCAAGTAGGCATATTGAAATTATCAGATCTGATAATGGTGGTGAATATGTGAAATCAGAGTTTCAACAATTTTGTTCCTTTTCAAGCATTCAAATGCAACACACAGTTCCATATACACCTCAATAGAATGCGGTTGCTGAGAGTAAAAATAGGTCTCTAAAGGAGATGGCCACATGTATGCTTGAGGAAAAGTCATTGTCTTTCAAGCTATGGGACGAGGCAATAAATTGTGCCAAATACATTCAGAATATATTGCCACACAAAGCTCTCAAAGGTATCACTCCTTTTGAGGCTTGGACAGGGCACAAACCTGATATCTCTCATTTCAGGATTTTTGGCTCAAAGGATTTGACTAGGATTCCACATGAGAAGAGGAGGATTCCACATCGGTTGAATCATGATGTTCCTGCATGTAAGATGGATCAGATACCTATTGATATGCAGTAAGATGTAGTTGGGGTGCCCGCAACATGGCTTAGAGTGCTGCGGAAGATAGCTATGCTAGTCATATGTTATCGCAATGCAGTAGATGATGATGAGGCCCCTCCTTCTCCATAATAGAGGGATACATTCTATGTATATTTTTGAGGCCACTATGCCCAGTTTTGTACTTTTATGACATGACTTGATAGACTTGTGATCCAAAACTCATATATTTTTTGATACAGTATTGGCTATATACAGTATCGGTTATTTACATGTATATGTGTTTGAATTTTATGTGTGCAATGTTGTTTATGAAAGTGTATGATACAAATGCCAGTCTAACACATAGTTTGGTAATGAGTTAGCTAATGTGTTTAAATTTCTTGGAATGTGTTCATATATAATAGAATCAAACTGTCTTTCCAATAGTCTAACACGCAGAAACTGATGTAGCAATCCAGGATCTCTAATCTGGTAGACACCTGTTAACTGAAATACAATTAGTTGTGAGTCAAGTCTTACCTCCAAATGTGAAATGCCATGACTGAGAGCATCTCGGAGAAGTTCTATAACTGCACTGTATTCAGCCACATTATTCGTGGTGGGACCCAAACAAACCCTCCCCAAAGAGACAAGTTGGCCATTGGGTGAGTAAATGACCCAAGCTGTTGTAGCCAACTGACAGGTGTGGTGAATGGCACCATCATCAAATCCTAAGAAGTGTTCGGTTGACATCTGGTACATGAAACAAAAAAAAAACATAAGATTAACTAACAAGCATAACAAAAACTAGCTCTACAAAAATATACAACTATGTTACAAGAAAAAGCACGTAAGACTAAGCATAGTACTTCTTCAGGTAGAGCCCATTTCTAGGCTCGACTAGCTTATTACCTTCGTAACCTACCAGTTCGTAGGCACCTTTCTTCAATACTTTGGAAATTATATAAGGCCCGAGCCCCATGGACTTGAACTTTCCATGTCCTAAGGGTTCTTTGTCTTGATCCCAAAGTAGGACCAAGTCTCCTTCAAGGAAAACCCTAGGTCTGATGCACTTGTCATACTGTCCTTTGACTCATTTTTTGTGGACCTCGTTTGTTGTGAGCACATCGTGGTGCTGCTCATCTAGATGTTCTAAGTGTAACAAATGTTCTTCTAGTATTGAAGTATCCGGTAGTAACTGAATGGCTAGTTTCAGCGAAGGGATCTCGCATTCAATTGGTACGATTGATTCTATCCCATGCACAAGTTGGAAGGGAGAGAATCCAGTAGCAGTCTTAACGTTAGCTCGGTAAGCCCAAAGATCCAAGTACAATATGATGTGCCAGTTATTTCAACTGGCATTAACATTTCTTTCCAGTATAACCTTTAAAGTTTTGTTCACTGCTTCGACCTTTCCATTCGCCTGTGGATAATATGAAGACGAATGTTCTTGTCGAAAACCAAGCATTGTATACAACTCAGTAATCATGCTATTCTGGAAATGACTACCATGATCAGTCACTATCTCTTTAGGTATGCCGAACTGTGTAATAATCTGATTAAACACAAAATAAGCAGCATTTTCTCCATCTTCCTTGACAGTAGGCATTGCCTCCACCCACTTGGTAAAGTAGTCAATGGCAACGATGATATAATGATGCCCTCCAGCCGAAACTGGATTGCAAGTCATGTAATCAACCCCCCATTTTGTGAAGGGACCTGCTGTAATCATAGGATGGAGAGGAGCTGGGTGTGCCCTCATTTTCTTAGTGAAAAACTGACACGGACGACAACGTTTCATAACTTCCACACAATCTTTAAAGATTGTGGGCCAAAAACATCCAGCACGCAGTATCTTCTAAGATGTTGCCAACCCGAAAAGATGTCCCCCACAAGCTCCAATGTGGGCATCATTTAATACTGCTTCGGCTTCTTCTAGAGTTAAGCAACGTCGTAAAATGGAATCTACCCCACGTCGATACAAATTATCGGAGATGATGAGGTAGTTCTTCGCATAGCTTTTGAGCTTACGTCGCTCTTCTCGAGAAAAAGTAGTAGGACACCTCAAAGTCTGGAGATATACTAAGATATCCCCGTACCATGGGTTAGAGGAAGCAATGAGGAAGATATGTTCAACTGGGAATGATGATTGTTCCTCAACATGCTCTAGGTCACTCGAAAATTCTGATATTAACTCAACGAACACTAGTTATTTCTTCGACTTGGCCGATTGAAAGACCAAATCGAACTCCTGTAGGATTACAATCCATTTATTATATTTCCCACCGATGATTCATCGGGTGAGAATGTACTAGAAAGGATTGACTTCTGCTATCACAGTAGTAGTTCGTAAAATTATATAGTGATGAAGCCTCTGTACCGCATAGACCGTGGCAAGTGCTAACTTCTCAACATGCGAATATTTAACCTCAGGGGCTATCAATGCGTGAGAAAGATAGTATACAACATGCTCTTGGAGCGTATCGTCCTCCTGAACTAATACTATACCAATTGTATTACGAGACGCTGCCAGATATAAAAGAAAGTCTTTTGCGTAGTCTAGCGGGCTCAACAAGGGTGCTGAAAGAAGTGCCTTTTTCAAGGCCTCAAAGGATGCTTGAGCAGTCTCATCCCACACAAAGTAGGAGTCTTGTTTGAGTAGTCTCATAAAACCTTTGGTAATCTTAGCATAGTTTATGATGAATCACCGTAAGAAATTAGACATGCCTTGCAGACTTTGAAGTTGTCGCAAGGTGCAAGGAGGAGGCAGATTTACAATCGCCTCTACTTTCAGTGGGTCGACCATTATGCCACGACTAGAGACAATGAAGCCCAGTAGACGTCCCGATTTGACACAGAACACACACTTGTTAGGGTTCAAACGAATCTTTTATTGTCTGCATCTTTCAAACACCTGTCTAAGATGAGCTGGATGATCCCGTCTCTTTCGAGATTGTGCCGGGAGGTCATCCAAGTAAGGTTCTACTATGTGTTTCATGAAAAGCGAAATTCATCGCACGTTGGAAGGTAGCTCCAACATTCTTCAAGCCAAATGGCATCTTTCAGTAAGCGAAGGACCCCCACGGGAAAATGAAATTTGTTTTATGATGATCTTCGGGTTTGATTTGTATTTGATTGTATCCCGAAAATCCATCCATGAAAGAGAACATCTCATGTTCCGCACAAGCATCTATGATTTGATAGATAAACGGTGTAGGATAGTTATCTTTCGAACAAGCTTTGTTCAAGTCCTGGAATTCATTACAAAATCTAATGGTACCTTGCTTCTTATCAACCGGAACAGGGTTTGAAACCCATTCTGTCATGTCAATCGGATAGATGAAACCGACCTTAAGCAACTTTTCAACCTCCGCCTTGATGGCAGCCATTTTTCTAGGGTTCACGGGATGGAGCTTTTGTCTCATAGGTTTTGCGTTAGGGTATGTCGTGATGACATGCTCCATGATGGCTGGGTCAATACCTGGCATCTCCTCATATGACCAGGCAAAAATGTCTTGGAATTCTTTGAAAAGTTTTGTATATAGAGCGATCTCTTCTGGAGAACAGTCTGCACCAATAAAAATGTTTTCCACGACCTCGGGTTTGGTGGAAATGTTAATCAGAATTGTTCTCGATATATTAGCCATATTTGCCTCAGCATAAATAGCTCTCGAAATAGAAGGAAAAGATGACAAATCAACAAATCCACCGGATCTCACAAGGAATTCCCTTCTCTCAATCTTGTCTAGATATGGAAGCATGTAGGACCTGTGATGCATATGTTCCCATGGTTGGTCCAGTCCCATCATGACTTCTAAGATGGCTTCATCAGATGGAAAAATCGTGTCTAAACAATCGAATGAGTGGATGGAATTCAGTGACCATGCCGGAGCATAGTCCATATCTGACTCAGCAGAGACTAGTGGAGTCACGATATGTTCCATTGCAGCATGTTGTGCTTCCATATAGGCTACTTCTGCAACATATGGAGGCACAGAAGGTTCTGACGTAGTGGGAAGGATCCAAGGATCAGTTCTTAAACCAACTGTGAATGTTTCAGTAGAAGTACCCACATTAGAATGCATAAAAAGAACAGAGGAGGGAAGGTCGAAAGTGCCTATTATCGACCCGTAAAGTCCTACTCCTAAACTCTCACTAACCGGGGCGGTTTGATCAACTAAGGGAATTGTGGTCTCTGAAGAAGTCTAGTTGTTTCTCTGAGTGAAAGAAAGCTGATCGACTGTAACAACCTTACCTTCAAACGGGAACATAACAACTCAAAAAAATTCCAATGCAATAGCTCGCATGGCATATGTCCAGCTCCTGCCTAATAACATGTTGTAATCAAGTGGAGCGTCCAGAACTTCAACTTCTACAGCAACTGTCTTACTGGCCATTGTGACATCAAATGATGGCAAAACCCCGTGTGGACGGAAAGTCCTGCCATCAAATGCAGTAAGTAGTGTGTTAGAAGGGGCTAACTCGGGAGAACCCAAATCTTTCCAATAGGAAATTGACATTACGCATGTCGATGCACCCTCATCAACGACAGCTCATGTGATGGTCATTGGGCCATGGATGACTTCAATCTGAAGAGAAATGTGGTAGGGAAACCGGTATTTGATATCATCCATATCAAATCGTACAGACATGTTAGAGGATTCCATACTTCCAATAGCTGCCAGAAGTGCATTCCGTTGTAAAGGACAACTTTGCAAGACTTCTAAGGTAGACATGGCACAAGGGGTCTGGGCTAAATCTTCAACCACATTGTAGTTGGAGGCGGCCCGAGTGTTGTGATTGTTCGATGCCCATTTCAAGACACCTTTCGGGATCTTGGACATTGGGTCCACAGGTATGTGGAGTGGAGTGGAGGATTCTGGAATTTCTTTATCCTTTTTCCTGTGCGTCCAGGGTATAATTCCTGGATCTCATTTGTAAGAGTGCATTTGAATTAACCATGTTAATAAAAGTTTGATCAACCGTAGCATGTGTCGTGCCCCCAGTTTTGGAGGTGCCAGAAGCTGAGCTCTGCCCCTTAGGGAATGGATCTTTCAGTACGGTAGGCTTCTTTTCTTGTAATAGCTTCTGGGATTATTCAAGCAGAGGGCATTGGTGAGTAAGGTGGTCCTACTTGCAAAGTTTACAAGGGAACTTAACCTTCTTTTTCTCTTTAGTACCCTCCTCAACATTCTCTTTTTTGGGTTTTTGATGGTTCCCCTCTCCTTTATTGCCCTTCTTTTTGTTATTGGGCTGCCAAGGGCCCTTTTGATTGTTTTGAACCTAGTTGACAGATTCAGAAGTAGAAGGAGAGGTTGTGACGGAAGAAACTTCTACATTCGATTGTTTGACAGATAAGGCATGAACCTGTTTGGTCAATGCTTCGAAAGATGTAGAGTCAACTGAACCCACTATGCTGTCAACATGTGGTCCAGGTTTAGGTCTACTCAGATTGGTATTCGATCACGGTGCATCAGGTATGATCTCACACAGTAACCCAGATTGTGCGTAAATGAGATCTAACTGTTGGGTCCGTAGGATGGCTTCTTCGTCGTTAGACACTCCACAAGTAGCTACTTCCTTAGAAATGTAAGGAAGGAATGATTTCAAATACCACTCAAGAAGGAATTATGGAGGTATGTTGGCTTTAATGAGCCTCTTCCATCTTCGCCACTCCTGAATGTGATCAGATAAATGAGTGGCTTTATTTTTCCTAAATGTAGACAAAAGGTCTGTTCCGGCATCATACCGAACAGGAAGCTGGAATTGATTCAAAAATACAGTCGCGAGATCCCCAAAATTAAAGAATGTAGCTGTAGGTAACTCAATGTGCCATTTGGCTATAGCACTATTTAAAGTCCTTTGGAAGAGTCTCAATCTAATGGAATCTTCATTTAATGAGTTCGAGGAGCACCATAAATGGAAAGTAGTGACATGGTCACCAGGGTTTGCCTTCAAACTTTGGAATGTTCGAAGGTAACTTGGTAGGAACTGGTGGCCATGTAACATTATGATACACTAGATCGTTGGTCAACTTGGAAAGATCTAGCAAATTTAAAGTTGCCAGAAATGGTAAACGAGGCGTGCAAGATGGTACTTGATAAGTTGGGGTCGCAAAGGGGGAACCACCCATAGTTTGACCTGTGAACTGCTGGTAGGGGTTGCCCCTAGTCGTCTGCTGGTAGGGGTTGCCCCCAACCATCTATTGGTAGGGGTTTCCCCTGACGATCTGCTGATAGGGGTTTCCACCTACCATCTATTGATAGGGGTTGCTCCCAACCACTTGTTGGTAAGGGTTGCCCCCTTCCATCTATTGTTGCATGAAAGTATTATTAGAATTTCCCCACCCATATCAAAGTGGGTTAGTGCTCTGTGGGTTCATCCACTGTGGCTGTGTGTTAGCCCCGCCATATTGCTGGTTAAAAATGTTACCCCCTCCTCCTGAAAATAAGGAAAAAGGGACGTTACCTGCAGGTATATTACCTTGATTCATGTTGGGACCTGCAAAGGTGTTAAAAATAGTGGTAGTTGACGTAGACGGTGCAGTCATGGTACTCATGACAGGCACAGTTGTAGAATCACTTGGCCGTACAGTGGGTGTGGAAATCCAAGTACTGGGTATATGATATGATGGTTGAATCACAGGATGTGGCACTAAATTGGCTGTACTGCTAGGTACAAAAGTAGGTGTAGAGGTAGATTCCATAGTTGTTGAACTCGACATACCTAACGTGCCAGTATTAAAGCTGAAGGACAGAGTGGACACAGAGGTTGTCTGTGCCGAACTCGGTGTAGCAGTAAAAGGAGGATTTACAGTGTTAGTGTTCATACCTATGGTGGGAGTTTGTGGAACTCCCTGTTCGCCTCCTGGATTAGACATAAAATGTCCAGGTGAGAAATTATATGCATTGTAATCGGGCTGCTGGAAACCAACGGCTAACAAAAGCGGATTTCTAGGATTAGTCAGAGGAGGATTAAAGGGAGTGTTGTACTTTGCAGAAGTGAGATCTTCAATCTCAACTGAATTAAAATGTCGTTGATCTGGAGTACCCGATTGTGGTTCCTTAGGAACCTCTATTTCAAGGTTTTCTGTTGCAGTTTGTTGTTCTTCAGGAAACTCAATTTCAGGTGGTAGTTCCTCAGGAATTTCTATTTCCGGATTTTCCATTGTAAAAAGTTCCTCAGGAAGTTCTATTTCAGGAATGGTTTCCAAGGGAACACTAGGGTTTACCCACTGTCGTCTAGCTTGCGGTAATGGTTCTGTTCTAAGTGGCGAAAGGTTTTGAAACCTTCTCGATCTACGAAGTTCTTGGTTCTCCACGATTATATATAAAAATAAAACTAGCAAACCTAGTGGCCACTAAGACTAGGGGGAAAACAACACGTCAACTAAAAAGTCCTAAGTATGCAAACTAAGCAAACAAGATTCCTTCCAGAGAAGGCTCTGGGATGATGAGGGCCTAGAACAAATCAACGAATCATGAAGAATAGTTACCCGGGTTCCACAATACAATGACTAAGGGTGCAAGCGCTGGAATCACCCAACCGCCCTCCCAAAGACCTGCAAGGGATTTCCTACCATGTTTGTCCTAGGTACAGCAGATAAACCCTCCGCTGTCACCTGTGTATGAACTTATGGTCAGATAATAAGGATACCACAACATCGAAAACTACTAGGGGAATAGTCTCTGGTTGAATCAGAAGGTGTGGGTAGGGTAACTGAGCCCGAAACTCAAAAGAGTCCCCAAACACGATCCAATCCTGGTATATTCTTGAAACAGAAAGTAGGAGGAGTATTCCCAACAATCTGATCTCACAAGACCTACTACATAGATCCCAGGCAAGCTTTGAATGAAGTGGGTTTACCTGTGATAGTCGAACTACGATTTTTGCGTAATGTGTGATCTTGGGTGGTTTAAGGTGATTTAAACCCAAGATCCTAACCAAGACTAGTTGGTGTAGTGTATCCCTAAAACAGAAAAATTGTTGCTATTTAATTTTATTAAAGATTTTTAGGGTTGTTATTACTCAAAAGGTAGTGCATTTGTGTGGCGTGGTTGCAACAGAAAATCGAAAGTGCATAAATTCTAACTTTCGACAACAAAACTTTTATTTTTTCTTTTAAAGTTCTTTCCAAACTGAAAAACTAAGCAAATCTAATCAAATTTCGTTTTTTTTTGTTTTCTTTTGAAATTGTAAACAAAATAATCTATGCTATCTTGTAACAAATATAAGCCTTACTAACCCTAAGCTACCAAATTTTTGCTTTTTCTGTTATTATAAACGAAAAAGAACTATAAACATGGAAAGCAAATAAGACTTATGTGCAATGTGTAAGTATGGCTAAAAATGGTTCCTAAGCTTACAGCTATCAAGACACTAGCTCAACAAAGACTTGTCCTATAGGTTTTTTGCAAAAGAAAAAGCCGTCATACTCGGAAACAAAGTGGGGAGAAAACAAAGGAGAAAGATACTCAAAGCTGGGAATCAAACACAAGAGGACTGACCCAAAGCATCAAACCCTAATAATACCACTATGCCAAGAAAACGGTAGGCAAGCAAGCTAACAACCACCCTACTAAAACAAGGACTGAGAAATGAATCAACCTAAAGCACTTTAAACACACTTGAAACCAGAAAAGACAAAAAGTCAAGGAAAGTTGGAACTCAACAAGTTCAGAAGACACCCTAAAGGCTCCAAAACAGACCAAACCCTAAAACAAAGGATAAGATAGGTATAGAGCAAACAAATGTTGCTACACACAGTGAATGCAAAGCATACAGGTTTGTAAGTCAGCAACACACAGTCAGGGAAAGAATAAACAGAAGTGTTCACTAAAGAACAAAGCCTAGTCTTCAAAAAGAGTTATAAATAGTCCAAACATTCCAAAAGTAAGCAAGTGATCTAAAGATGGTAAAAATACTCAAAGAAAGGTTTTAAGACTCAAAGAAAAGTTATAAGCCTCAAACACCAGTCAAGGAGACCTAAAACAAAGTCAGAAGACCACCCAAAAGGGCAGAAAACTCAGCCAAAAAAAACAACAGAAGGCTACAGGAATATACCCTACTATGCAGTAGGGAAACTAGCACTCCTGAAGAGATGGGTGCTACTGTATGTATAGAAGAGTAGCGTATGGGCGCTACTGTATGTATAACAGAGTAGTGCTCAGGTCTTAAAAAGTTAAAAACTGACTTTGAAAAGATGCAAAAAGACTGAGTGAAGCAGAGAAAAACAAGAAGGGGGTACCTCTAGGGTCTCTCTGCAAATTAAAGGAGTTAAAATGGTTCTAGGAAGACAAACAAGAAAGGTTTCCTAGAGCAAAAACACAACTTTCCCCAGCGGAGTCGCCAGTATGTTGGGGGGAAAAACTACCCTATAATAAGGAAACAGATACTATCAACTGAAAGGGGATGACAGGTAAGCATACTAACTGTGTTGCAGAAATGTTTATGAAAGGAAATAGGTTATAGGTCTTGAGAACATATCTTTCGAATGACGTTCGATCCTAGCTCTTATTCGATCTTGCGCTCGATCCTCAAGTCAACCTCCCATTCAATAAACCTGCAATACAAGTACCTTTCTTAGCGTATCTTGGATAATATATAATGATTAAATGGACAAAGCAATTTAAAAATCTAATATTAACCAAAGCAGATCCAAAAAAGTATATAACTTCAATGAACACTTAGTTTGGGACAAGAAAGATGCTTCAACCTTTTATTATCAAATGCAAATTGATGATACAAAGTATACCTGACTTTGTCACATGCTCCTGCAACCTGATCCTGGGCTCCTACTCTTCTCTGGATTGGATATCTTCCAACATAACCTCCTCCAATGTAAGCTTCTCTTTAAAAGTATCTCAATAGCATTCATGTCTCTAACCCCTATCTTTATTCTTCCTTGTATTTATAGGACAAGGGAAGCAGTTTAGGTCGAGAGATGGTTATGGAGGAAGTTGGGGAAGTTGGGAAACCAACTGCAACTAATCATCTTGATGAAATTAATTATTTTTTAATCATCTTTTGAGGTGTACGCTACTATGTCTCAGTGGAGTAGCGCCCAGGGCACTACTATAGTGTTTTTAAACTAGCGCTCAACACTTTTTGAATGTTGAGCGCCACTCTGTTGAAGAGGAGTAGCGCTCATAAGGCTTGATCGCTACTATTGCACACTAGAGTAAGGTACAGGCGCTAGTCTATTGAAGTAGAGTAGCGCTCATGTCTCAAAATGATATTTTTAGGTTTTTTTCAGTCTTGCAAGGAGGTGGAGTAAGTCAAAGTCTCATCTAAGGTCAACATGCTCCTCCATCCAAGTTGTCCTTTTGTGTGATCAACAACTCAAAGGTGATCACGGACGGAGAGGTGCATGTTTGATCTATAACAGTTTGTTTGTTGGATATTCATAGGAATCTAAAAGGTATAAGTTGTTGAACATGCGCACTCAAAAAATCCTTCACAGAAAGGAGTGTGCAATTTGAGCAAGAGCCCTCACAAAGCGCTGAAATTATAGAACCATCTTCACCACCACCTGAAGAAGTAAGTGATGTTCTTGAGATTTTTTATTCTGATATTTCTGATGATGAGGATCATTTTATTGCAGATGCTAACTCACCAAAAAATCCTAAATGGGCTGCTAAGACTTTGCAAGCAGTAGGTGAGCTAGCGGGCAATCCTCAGGACACAAGGAGGACTAGATCACAATTTGAGACTGATCTCAATGTGAATTACCCCACCTTTATGAGAAATGTTATATGATGTTATATTATGATCCAAAGTCATATGAGGAAGCCTCACATGATCCAAGATGGCAGGTTTCTATGGATGAGGAGTTTCAGTCATTACAGAAAAATGAAACACGGGAGCTAGTCAAGCTCCCCGCAGGAAGAGAATTGGTAAGGTGTAAGTGGATATACAAAAGAAAATGTGTAGCTGATGGTACAAAAGTGAAATATAAGGCTAGGCTGGTAGCAAATTGCTTCTCTCAGGTCCAAGTGCTTGACTACAATGAAACTTTTGCACCTGTTGGACAAAAGGATTCGATAAGACTAGTTCTGGCAATTGCAGCATCCAAGCATTGGGAAGTGCACCACATGGATGTGAAAAGTGCATTTCTCCATGGGGTTCTTGAGGATGAGATTTATATGAAGCATGCATAAGGGTATACATCAGATCCTATCTTTGTGTGCAGGTTGAATAAGTCCTTATATGGGCTTAAGCAAGCCCTCAGGGCTTGGTATGCCAAAATGGACAATTTTCTCTTGTCACAATCTTATGTTCGATGCAAATATGATCCTAATGTTTATATGAAGCTGATTGATGTTTAATGATTATAGTGATGTATGTTGATGATTTTCTAATCATAGGTATCTCTACTAATCAAATAGCTTCATTGAAGACAACTTTGCATCAAACTTTTTCCATGAGTGACTTGGGAATTCTTAAGTAGTTTTTGGGGCTTGAGATTTCTCAAACAGAGGATGGAACAAAGGCATCTTAGTCCAAATATGCATCTTATATGTTAAAGAAGTTCAATATGGCTGATTGCAAGCCTTCTAAGACTCCATTCCTTTAAGGAGTTAGAATGGAAGAAGCAAAATATACACCCTTGGTTGACAACACCTTGTATAGGAAGCTTGTTGGCAGCTTGCTTTACTTGAATCACACTCAACCTGATCTTGCTTATGCTCTGAGTGTGGCACCAAGATACATGCAGAAGCCACATGAGCTCCATTGGAGGGCTGCAAAAATAATTTTGCACTATGTGCAGGGCACCAAGACTTGTTGGAATCACTATGTTGCAGATTCTAGCCTAGATCTCTTGGGCTTCATTGATTTAGATTGGGCTAGTGATAGCATTGACAGGAAATCCACATATGGATTTGTATTCATGCTTGGAGGTGGTCCAGTTTGCTAGTCTAGCAAGAAACAAAGTTCCATAACACTATCTTCAGTAGAGGCCGAGTATAGAGGAGCGGTGCATGCTTCTACTCAGTGTGTATGGTTGCAAGGGATACTTTCACAGTTTGAGATTGCTTTTAGTACTCCCACTGTCATCTTTTGTGACAAACAGAGTGCTATAATAGTCTCAAGTGATCCACTATAGAGACAAGGGACCAAGCATATTGAGATACATATGCACTACATCAGAGGACTAGTGCATGACCAGATCATTGATTTGCAGTATTGCCCAACAGGTGAGCAAACTGCAGACATCTTCACCAAATATTTTACTGAGAAGACATTCAACTATCTTAGATAACTGGTTGGGATGGATAAACATGTGGTGGAGTGAAGGATTGATCATCAATCTTTCAATTTTTATATGTCCATTTTTTGAGGTAAGGTTTTTCCCATGAGGTTTTCCTTCTATCCTTGTTTTGTGGACCGATAGTATTGTACAGGGTGACCAAGTCTTGTTACTGGGCCCTTAGTAATTCTATTTTTTGATATTTAGACCATAAAGTCAGATTTATGGGGGGGTGTTGGAGTATTAAATATTCCTATATATGTAATTTAATTACATTGGTAGCATTAATTAATCATTTATGGTTAATTCCTATGTAATAGACTAGAAAATTGCCATTGTGTGGACCACAAGGCAACATTGAGGGGACCAAAAGACTTCCAAGAGTGAACCACAAGCTTCCTGGACCACTTGGGGGCATTTCTAAATGATTCTGGATAATATTATGAGCTAAAAGACGCCTTGCTAAGATTTACTGCTTTTTACCCTATGGGGAAAAGCTAGTCACCTAAGGAAACTTGTTTTTTGGACCACACATCCTCTATGATGTTTCTTCTTTCCAAATTTTGGATTTGGCATTGTTTTTCATCACACATTAGCTACAGGTCACTAATTTGGAAATTCGTGAGCCTTTGGAGTGGCTTGGGAGACACACTTTCCACCTAGGGGGGATGAGCATATTTTTAGTAAGTCCGATGATATGAGGATCCAAATGGAATCTTTAGCCATTCAAATCTTTGTTGTAATGTATATAATAGCAGCCTATTATTTTCCAAAGGTTGGCTGATGTATTTTATTCATGAGAGTTATTACAATTTGTATTATTGTGAGTAATTTTCTGAGTTCTTTGACTAGTTGTGTAAGATCTTTGTGAGTGAGTGTAATTCTTGATCAGATCTTGGTGTGAACAGAAATTTCATTTTACCTCCCAAATTGGTAAAAAACAAATAGTAACTAGTTTTTACTATTTGCCACTTTTTATATATTGGAAAGTAATATTCCCTTTTTAATTTATCCTTATGTGGGTTATTTTTCTATAGTTGGGATTATTTTTGCGTCTCTATACCTAATTGATCATTCTGACCTAGTTTTTGAAATTTACAGGTGAATTAAAGTGATGTACTCAACTTTCGGTCGTGATTGTGGTTATATTATGCCTGTTACCAGGTGTGAACAACTCTTCGATCGTTTTTGTGTTATTATTTTGCTCGTTAAAACTGAACATTAATGACATCAAGATTACTCTTTGTTTATTCTCGTGCTCGTAAAACGATAAGAATAAGTTACCGAGTTATCTTTTATCACTTTTTTGGGCTCGTAAAACTCCCACCAAAAAGAGACCCCACAGGAGTCTTCCTTTAAGTTCTTTTCAGGCTCCCTAAATATGAAAAGATCGCCAAGCGAACTTGATACTTTCACGCTTGTATAAGTATTTGAATGATCGTATTTCTAATGATAATTTTCCCCTTTTTCAGACTAGGAGGGACTATTTACGAGAAAAGGGGCACTCCAGCCAAGCATGACTGGAAGAGTTCTCTCTCACATTGTTTTATCCTTTTTCGGGTGAGGAGACTAACTTTACAAAAAATAACCTTTTGAGTCTTCTTTAGTTCTTTTTAGACTCTCTAAACATGAAATGACGTCGAGTTTTCCTTCCATGAAATCATTAAAATATAACATAGAAGGTCCCATATTGGGACGAACCTCTCCTATCCTAGGTTCGTAACACATTTGGGATTGGACTCATCCGAAGGATGAGATATATCGAGCATTTTCTACCCTCCTCAAGCTCGTTAAAAAAAAAGAGGTACTCATCAATCATGATGGGGCAAAGGAAAGAGGTTGTGTTACATCGTAATTTACGACAGTATATAGTCACTCTTGAAAATGGTGTTAGGATACCTCATCATTTAGTATGTACTTTGCATGCACGCATGCGTCCCAGTCACTAGTTTCATGCCTCCATCACCTAGTCCCTAGTTTTCCAGTACCCAAGAGCCACTTTCCACTCTGTTTTAGGCCTCCTAGTCAAGGAGGCACCCACTTCTCACCCACCACTTGAGAAGGGCTCCTTTTGTCACCTACCAGTCTAGTTCACTTCAGTTAGTTAGTTGTCTTTCCTTGATTTGAGGCTAGACTGACTCCTAACTATTGTTACCACTCCGATTGACCTTCAATGAGACTTGACTACCAATTCTGAGTGCCGTTAACTCCTCATGCACCCTCCACTGAGCCTCCATCCCTACATTAGTTCCACTTACCATCAGTTACACTTATTACACTCAGTTAGACTCAGTTAGACTCAGTTTGACACCTATCTGACAGTGACTTGTGCATTGATGACCAACATTGATTGATGATGAGAACTCCTAGTTGGAGCCAAGCTACACCATGCAGTATATTTGAATGAACTCATTGGTTAATTCGAAATGCTCACTCATTGTGACAGTATTGTATTGTAATTCTACCATTCTAGATTATAGAGCACTGATGCATCTCTTTTGCACAGTTTTTACTTCATTTTGTTTTACATCATTGTGATTGATTTACTTGTTCAATAGATCTGCTATGACTAATTTTACACATGGCACTCATTTGCATATGCATTCAGTACTTGGGTAATCCGTTTGTCGTCGAGTCCCATTGGTCTTATGAGTTGTCTTACTCCTTTGGGTTGTCCAAAGAATGCTTTCAACATTAGTTTCATTAAGGGGTCAACGTCATTCTCATCATGTCAATACTGCTGAGTAATGCCATGCCCATGTTCAAGAAAGTTTTGGTCATTCGTTCACTATCTTCAGTCAGTTCACCTTCCATCATGTCAATCATCCTTGAGTCAGTCTCACACATTACTATCTTATATACTTCAAACATCTATGATCATGTTTCATGTTGATGATGGGGGATTTATCATGGCCCTCCTTTGACAGATTCATCCTTGTCAACATCAACACATCATTCGAGGATTGCATCTAGAAGCCAATCAAGTACCTTGGGATCGCATGCCTCAATGGAAGGTTACGTCGCTTTCAACATGAGTTCACATCATTGGCTCTTGATTGAAAGATTCCATCAATTTTTCGACCTTAGCTCATTGATTCACATTCGATGGTATGTACTGTGATACCTTGGGAGTCATTAACATCAATGGTTTTTTCCCTCGCGCTTGTTAATGGTATAAATCAATGACTAGTAATCGAGTGGTTTCTACCATTTTTGAATTCAAGAAATTTGTAATCAAATGGTTAGATTCATATCATTGCGGGTTTGGATTGAAGAACCTGGGGAAATAATATCTTACCCAGGTTGCGATGGATATTGTTTGCGTCATATTGCACATATCCACTTTTTATTGGTCGTGGCTATGTTATCATCTCATCATGGATCTACGATTGTGTCCAATAGCCATGATTGTGTTCATTTAGTCCCTAATACCATGGATATGTAGTGTATTGGACGACAACCATGTTATGAGTCATGTGAGACTAGTATCTTAGAGTCAGTTGTACTGCAGTAGATTCTTCCATCCAACAAGTCCTTGCCGTAAATCCTTACAAAGCATTTCACCTGTCTTATTTTACTAGCTTCATGCTTTGGGGGGCATTCTGTTATACCAAAATCTTGTCGTAATGAGCCATGTATTAACTTAGTTCCTTAATCCCTGAATTTTACCTGGCTAGAACATCATTGAGCAGGTTGTTGAACTTGTTTTCCACCTTCTCTAGTGATGCTAGCGCATGTTGCTACCTAGCAAGGGGTGCCAAACCTTAGCTGGCGCCTGATGTACACTGGCAGCCTACACTAATGGCTCTTGCTTCCCTCATGCATCCTGTACCTGACCCTTACTGGCGCCTGTTGTCCTCATGTAGAGTGTTCCAAGGTTGGTTAGTGTCACCTACCCAAATTTTGAGACGGTTTATTTTAATTGCAAAAACATTATCTTAAATTATAATTACAAAGTTTTGTAATTATGACCAAGTATATTCAAGGATGATTGTAACAATACATTATTATTATTTAATAAATTAAAATAGGAGACAAACACCCAAAGGAACTGTTAAATGAGTGTTCACTGGCCCACTAGGAGGAATGGAAGCTGTAAGAAGGCATGGGATAGATGTCAGCATTTGCACTAAACCACTAGTTGTTGGTTATGGGACTACAACCCCTAAAATTGTGGCATTATCCTCTAGGTGGGTGGAATAGAGCTATTAGCTCATTAATGACCAGGTTAACCACTAAATAAGGCTTAGGTAGCCTAGATAAGGAAATTCGAATTGAGCAGGGAGCTCTACATTATTTTCTACAGAAATAATTCCTCAAGTGTATCAGGTGATCACTGAGAGATTCGAATAGGGAGGCTAAGTGGAAGTGCATTGGGAGGCTGCTGAAAATATTTTGAGATGGGAACCAAAGGTGCGGGTGCAGGTCTCTTTGACTGCTAAGTCTATAAAACCAAATGATCCAAATTGCTGCTACAAGTTGATGACCTAAAGCTTCTACAGATTCTTATTCCTCGTGGTTCAGTGAACAAGCTCGGGGGTCCTAAGGCAATTAATTTTGCTGTATTCAGGAATAGGTTGGGTGGAACATGATCCTTGGGTTGCTTGTTTCTCCTCCATTCACCAAGTTCTACTGTTCTGTCCTGTTTATTTTAAATTATATCTTTTTCTGCATTTGTAGATTTAGTAGTTACAGTTAATAGAATACAGAAGTAATTGATTCATTTTCTGACCTATGTATGATTTTATATAATGTTGGTTAAGTAAATGAGATGATTGACTAAATATATTCTCTGTATTTTTTCCATGCTGTCTTCTGCATAGTACTCTAGTATAGAGAACAAAAATTTAAGATAGATGATTTGATAGCCTGACTGCCAAATGAATGAAGACACTAATACTGTTGACTTTCACTAAAATTTTCTTATCAATCATGTTCTATGATATGAAGTATATGTCTAGATTTAGGATCAAAATAACATTTCTTAGTACAAGCATTTTAATGTTATCTTTCACATACTGTCAGAAATGAATAGTACTTTTCTGTATAAAAACCTAGGGTTTACAGTTAGGTTATCTACTTTTCTCCAACATTAAAGTGTTATATTTCCACTTATTTCAGACATTATTATTTCTAGAAATTTAACAGCTGCGAATATTCTTTTATACAGATTTGTTATATATAAACAATCAATAGATACTTATCATTCGCATCACTAAATATCACTATTCCATTTCAGTATCTATAACTCATATTTCATTTTAATTATCAACTATGGATTCTAAATTTAAACACCTTCATCATAGACAGAACCCAAATGCATGATTTATTTTTTAGTAATTTATTACATTATGATAGATACATAATCGAAAACCATTAACAAGGAGGCAAATCATTTACAAAATGTTACAGATTCATAACTGGTTCAACAGATATTTACTTAAACAACTTACATTAACGATAACAAAGGCTTATTTTTATAATATCTTTTTCAAGTTAAAAACCCTGAAATTATTTTATAGCTAGCTTACAGCCAAATAATTTGAAACTTTAAATACAATTTCTTTTCCAAAAACCGAAATGCATTACTACTACCCAAATATTACATTACTTTAAGATCAAGTAATTACAGACGGAAATACCATTTCATAAATCCAGTTATGGTTCAAAACCAAAATGGAGTTACTTTATCATCTTCCAAACAAAAAAGTTTACTATTGTTCAACTATCACATATACATTAGCTATCTATCCAAGACAAATGCAGACAAAGTTTTAGTATTCTTATCAACCACAATATTATCTTTTGGTGGTTCAATACCAAAACCGAGTCTTAACTCCATTCTAAACTTTAACTCAAACAATACGATCACAGGGTTTCACTTCTATAAAACAAGTTAGCCACAGCTCTCTGCCTGGTTTAACACTGTATTTTTCTAAGTCATTATATCAATCTTATAAACATAGAAATCGCTCATAAAACTATTTTAAGTTGCATTACAAACTTAGTTCTATATTCCCATTCCAAATAAAAGTATAAATATTGTAACACAAAAGCTTCTATTTCACAGATACGAGTCAACCCATGGCTCTCGACTCTCACCAAAACTTATACATTGCACATAAAAAATTTATGAAGTTTCTTAACACTGTATTTCTTTTTATATATTAAAAATGACGAGGGTACATCCCTTTAGCATTTACATTCTAAACAAATGTACCACTGCAACAAAATTTACAGTGAAATGCTACAAAGCAAAGTAACAAGAAAAGACGAGGATCTCATCCTCTGGTGCTTTGTCTTTTGGTTTCCAAGACATATCACTGGGAAAAGCCTTGTCAGGAACCATTACAACCTAACGCCAAACATCAAACATCGACCACACCGGGATAGGAGAACCTATGAAGTAAAGAACCAATGAGGGTTACCGGTGGTCAAGCAATTTTTCTTCCACAAGCTTTCAAACCCTGTAATCCTTCGACAAAGGGAAAAACCTGCCATGAAAACCCTTCTGAGGTTAAACAATCAATGTAGAGTTATTAATAATAAAAACAATAGATAACACTATCACTACTTTATTGAAACATTACCTATGCAACATCAGTTCAAGTTTAAGATGCCGGTAATAGACATCGATGAAGCCAACTAGCGAACATAGCGAAGAGATGATTCAGACTCTAAGAATCATTTGCTTCAAACTTCACTTTCTAAAACTAAAAGAAAACCATGAATTTTTTACTCCCTAAAAACATCTTCGAGGCTTCCTGGTGACTCAGCTCTTCAGGAAAACAAACACCTGCAACTTTTAAAGTTTCCCCAACAGGTCAAGGGATCAAACACGAGGAAGGAGTCCTCCGAACCCCAACTTCCAAACCCTACATTGTAGCAGGTTGTTGGCCTCTCTACCTTGCCACTAAAACGCAAAATGAAGGCCAACAAACACTTCAACAATACTTACAATGAAAGACTAGGGTTTCATCCCAAAGCCCAATATCATGTGAGATCAACGATGGAGGAGATACCAGCCAAGCATGTCGAAGTTTGAGCAACCAATGCATTGAATACCCTATTGATTATCACATCCACCACGTCGCTAAATCACCAGACCAAGGGTTAAAGTATGGCACAGCTCAGCATCGTAATAGTAATTGTAAACTCTTTCACATGACCTTCAGCCATGAAAGGCATCCACCTAAGACTTCCACTACACTCAACAGGTAGGCGAATTTAATGCTATGACCAGGTTTTGACAGAGTGCCAGTACGAAAACAACATCACATTCATTACCCCTGACAATATTAGATGTCAGTACAAAGACTTAGGGTTACTTTGTAAAGTTCATTTCATTCCAAAGTATTGGTCATCCAATGCATAGTTTATATATATTGTATATTGTTACTCAATTGATAGAGGTCGTTGATTATAGAAGACCTTCGATACTTAATGTATAGTCTAGGTTTCATTTTTGTGCACATTGTAATGTTTGTACATATTGTCATCTCCTTGACAAAAGATTACATAGCATAAACATTAAATTAAAAAGATCGCAATCCTATAATGTTACAAATTTACAATAGTATCATCGTAATTATGATAATAACAATTGCTATATTAGGATGATTTTTCATAAATTATAAATTGAGAGATGTATAAGCTAATATAGTTATTTTTTATGACTTCAAGTGAATCCATGTGTACATTGGAATCTAGCACATAATCAAGAACTCATAATGTAAGTATAATACACATGATATTACCACTCCTTGCATAATGGTGAAATGACGACAGGATTCTAATAACACTGATAATCTTGTAAATTAGCACCTAAGCGAGAAGTATGACAATGATGCATACCTTTAATAACTTTCATGCAAGGAAGTAGTTAGAGTTTTCACAATACATTGACGAATAATTGAAAAACATAATTACTCTTAACACTTGTTTTGTCGTAATGTTCTTACCTGCGTTTCTGCACAAGGAAACAGGTTCAAATGCTTTAGCTATCATAGCTAAGTAAACCTCAGGGTACCTCGTAGGACCCCTTCGTCATCAGCCAAAAGCAAACTGTCAGTATTATGTCTAGAGGAGTGTATCACAAGAAAATTTAAATACAACTAACACAAGAAAAACTAATGTTGTATTTGTTTAAAGAAGTATGATGTGTTGTTATCATTAAGCTGTTATTAGTTAATAGGTTTAACAATTATTTTAGCTCCGCATTAGCAATTTCAGTATTTATTGTTACTTTAAAAAAAAAAAAAAAATTAATAAATTTTCGGGATGTTACAAGTGGTATCAAAGCTCATGTTCGAACTCTCGGCCTAAAAAGGTCCAAAGAACACGCAACAGAAAATTTTTATGACAACAAAAATATTTACTAATTCAAGTTAAATTATTTTGTTATACAAAAATTTGTTTTCTAAGTTACAGGTATGCAAGGATTAGTTGAACACATGGAGAACATATTTTGACCAAACAATCATACCAACAATAGTATGGGACAACATTATGAAGAAGAGGTACATAGTGAATTGAATGACAATTCATCAAAACTGTTACGTGCATTTCAGGAGTTGAAAGCAGAAATAAGATCTGTTAAACAGGATAATGAAAGAATTCTTAAGGCACAAGAAGAAATGAACCAAGTACTGTTCGACCAGTGTCCAACTGACGAACATGATAGAAGGGTTGAAAATACCTCCAAGACTGAAGACTTACCTTATCAGAATAAAGGTAAGAAAGTGAGAACTGATGGTGAGAATAATAGTTCAACTTCATTGGGAGCTACAAATGATATACGTAAAAAGAAACGTAATTATTCAAGTGATAATAGCAAAAAGGATTACAAACCAAGAAAACAAAGCCATAAACAATATGAACATATTTCTGGGGAGTTCAAGAAGATCAAACCCCCAACTTTTAATGGTGAAACTGAGAAAGGAGAGACAGCTGAAGTATGGCTGTCCCGCATGAAGAAATACTTTCAAATCTATGATTATTCAGAATCATTGAAAGCAAAGATGGTTATATACAACCTGATAGGGAAAGCAAACATTTGGTGGCAGGACATCAAAAGAGTGAAGGGCATCAAGGACAAGGATGTGAATTGGAGCACTTTTAAACGGTACTTCAAGAAGAATTTCCTATCTGAACAATATTACGAAGAAAATTCCAAGGAATTTAATGATTTAAGACTGCGAACCATGAACATGAAGGAGCTGAACAACAAATTTCTGAATTTGCGAAGGTTTGTGCCATACCTCATGGAGGAGAAACCAAATATTCATAGGTATCTGAGTTGTCTACCTTTCAAAATCAAGGACATAATAGAGTATGATAATCCAAAGACCTTAGAAGAAGCCATGAGGAAAGCAAATTTCTATTATGATACGAACTGTAAAAGAGAAGGGATATATAACTAGAAAAATCACAATCTCAACTACTATGATGTGAAGAAGAAGAATTTTAGGTTCAATGGAAATTCTGATTTTCAAAAGAAAAACTTTGCAAATCAGAATTTCCATGGAAACAGTCCCATAAATAATCAACAGGAGAATTGTATAGCTCCTAGAAATACACCCTGTTAGAACAGTAATCCATACTTAGTACCATAGTCCATAACCATAGTCAAATTTTTATTGCTCATGTGCTTAATAACACCATAGTTTGGACTAGGTGACTTTAGTTGGTCAAATACCCACATTTGAGAGTGTTTAGACCCACTTCCAAGCAAACCAGCTCACCCAACCTCCTATTTTGTCCACAAGTGCACCCTCATTAATTGCTGGAGTGCCCTCTCTCCTTGATTTGGGGAATTTCAATTGACTAGGGGCGCTAGGGTGGATTTTGCCCAATTTTGGCTAGATTTGGAGCATTTATTGCTCCCTTGGTCCTCCCAAACTCCTCTACCTGCTCACCCACGCCTTCCTTGGCCTCATTAATGACCCAACATGTTTCAACCACCTTCACACCTGAATTCATGATTGTTTGGGATGATTGGGATTGAGTTGGACCCACCTAGGGGGGATTGAGGCCAATTTGGCAATTTTGACTTGTACACTCATCTTGAGCCAAATAATGCTCTCAAATTTCTCAGGGATGTAATAAAAAATTGTTCTTAACATTTTCACATGTTAGACAGCCAGTTAATGCAAATATTAAGCTCACATTGTGTGTAAATTTATCTCCTTTTTCAAGTGTTTTCACTGGTTTTGCAAATTAATTCGATTTTGTGAGGTTCTCCATAGTTCCTAGATCTTTTGTGATCAAAATAATCACATGGTATCAAATCCATTGTGGATTTAGTGAGTTGCAGGTCAATATTGAGCATTGAACTGCATTCTAGAGAGGATTTCCAGATAAAAATTGAGTGTTTTTTGCGGGTGTTTCAGTAGTTTTCTCACCATTAACGCAACAGTCATGGAAGCAAACCAAATTTTGCTCACACCCTTCAATTTTTTCGATTGGAAGGCTGAGATGGTTATCAAGCTGAGATCTAAGGGTCTCTATAGAGTAACCATGGGCACATAAGTGGAGCCAAATTCTACTGTGGAGAAAGCAAAGTACTACAATCGACTTGATGAAGCTTATGGATTGCTATGCCTGAGCATTTCGAGGGAGCTCTTGTTTCATACAGACAGCTTGACAACCCCCAACGAAGTATGGGTGAATCTAGAATCACTCTTTGGGAAAAATGATGAACTGAGAGGCCACCAGCTTGAAAACGAGCTCATTAGCTTGAGCCCAGCGCATTTTGAAACCATCCAGGCGTTCTTCACGAAGTTCAAGTCACTAGTGCTTCAACTACAACAATGTGGAATTGTTAAGAAGGAGGAACAACTCATTCTATCCATCCTTTCGAAGCTAGGCCCAGAATTCTCTGTATTTGCTAGCACATTTCACTCAGCCAAAATGACCCTTCGAAATTGGCAAATGCCATCACTAGCTACCTTCATGGAGTGTCTCACTCAGGAGCAGGACAAACTAGTTCAGATGGGAACCATAAAATCAAAGGACCAAGCACTGGCAATGGGTGTTTCAAATGCCAACAAAGGCAAGCAGAAAGCCAAGAATTCGAAGCAGCCAGAGAAGAGGAAGTTTGAAAAGACCAAGTCTGCAGATGGAGGTTCGAATCTGTCAAAGGAGAAGGACAAGAAGGGAAAGGAAAAGACCAAATGCACCTATTGTCACAAGGGATGGCATCCAAAGAGCTCATGCATGAAAAAAACCATTGACTCAATGGCGCAGCTGCTGGAGAAGAACAACATCCCAGTCCTTGAGGGTGCAAGGAAGAAAGAGAGCACCTCAAATACCGACAATAAGGAGAAATGTCATGCTTTGGTAGCAGGTATTTCGAATCCCTCATTCTTTATCATTGATTCAGGAGCTTCCAGACATATGGCTTCATCCAGAGAGCTCTTCTCTTCTATGCATTTGAATGGTGGCCCAACAGTTCGAATGGGAGATGATTCAGAAATCCAGACCAAGGGGATTGGTAGGATTGACATGGAGCATGGCTACTTCAGTGATGTGCTCTATGTACCTTCATTGGCTGCAAATTTGCTATCAGTTTATCAAATGACCCATACAGGAGAAGCCAAGAGAGTAACATTTACTCCAGATTTGATAGAAATCTCAGAAATTTCTTCAACTCAAGTTGTGGCAGTGGGGTATGCTGATCATGAAGAGAGAATGTACAAATTCTTCAATTTCATTCCAAACTCTAGTGACCATGCTCTTGTCTCTCATGCCAATGAGACCTCCAAGTTGTGGCATGAAATATTTGGCCACATGAACTACAAATATCTCCAGACATTGCACAAGGACGAGATGGTGTAAGGGCTTCCAGAAATCAAGTCTTCAAATGGTGCATGCATTGGTTGTGTAGTTGAAAAGCATCCTGAGCGCAGCTATGAGAAGGGAATGGCAAGGAGAGCCACTCAACCACTTGGATTGGTACATTCATATCTCATTGGTCCTCTTCCCACTCCATCATATGGTGGATCAAGGTATGTACTCACATTCATAGATGACTACTCTCGCTGCTGGGTTTACTTCCTTAAATTGAAATCAGAAGTGTTTAAGAAATTGAAGATTTGGAAGGACTTAGTGGAGAATCATAGTTGTCATAAGATAAAGATCCTTAGGAATGATAATGGAAAGGAGTATGTGAATAATAACATTCAGCATCTTTGTGAGGAATGTGGCATCCAAATGCAACATTCAATCCCCTACACACCTCAGCAAAATTGTGTGGCAGAGAGGAAAAATAGCTCTCAAAGAGATGGCCATTTGCATGATTGAAGCTAGGGATATAAGCCCTAAGCTATGGGCTGAAGCCATCAATTGTGCTGCTCATATTCAGAACAGAGCCTTTCACAAATCAGTCAAAGGAAAAACCCCCTATGAGGCATGGTTTGGCCAAAAACCAAATGTGTCAAATTTCAGGATTTTTGGGTCTAGAGCATGGGCTCGAATTCCATCAGAAAAGAGGAAGGCTTTGGAGCCACGGAGCAGAGAATGTATCATGGTTGGATATGGTGAAGACACAAAGGGCTATAAGCTCTTTGACACATCCACACTCAAAACTTTCATTGAGAGAAGTGTGCAATTCGAAGAAGAACCAATTCCATATTTTGAGCTTGCACCAGGGGAAAGCTCTTCTCCTCCACACCTTAATGAAATTAGTGATGATTCCACTTCTGATTTTTCTGACATGGCTGAAGATGACATTGCTGTACATGAGTTACCATCAAGGCCCAAGTGGGCTGAAAAAAACATACAAGCTGCAGGTGAATTGGCAGGCAATCCCCAAGAGCCTAGGAAGACTAGATCTCAAACAATCAATGCTTCCTTTGCAAATGAAAGTGAACTTGCTGATCACTGTTATATGATGATTGGATCTGATCCAACATCATATCAGGAAGCTCATCATGATCCAAGGTGGAGAACAACAATGCAAGAAGAATTCCAATCTCTCCAAGAGAACAAAACATGGTATTTGGTGCCTCTTCCTCCCAAGAGGAAACTTGTGCAATGGAGTTGCAACAAACAAATTGGCTCAATTAAAGCTTCTTTGCACAGTAAATTTGCCATGAGCGACCTAGGAATGCTAAGGCAATTTTTGGGTTTGGAAATTGAGCAATCTGAGAGAGGTATATTGCTGAGTCAACCTAAGTATGCTTCAGATCTGTTATTCAAGTTTAAAATGGCTGAATGTAAGGCAACCAAGTGCCCATTCCTTTCAGGCATAAAACTAGGTGAATTTGAAGACTCTCCATTGGTGGATTGCACACTCTACAGGCAGCTAGTCGAAAGTTTGTTGTACCTTACACATACAAGACCTGATTTGTCTTATGATGTAAGTGCTATAGAAAGGTATATGCAGCAGCCACATGAGATCCATTGGAAGGCAGCCAAAAGGATCCTTCAATATGTCCAAGGAACAAAGAGCTTTGGGGTACACTATGCAACTAGTTCTTCACTACAACTAGCTGGATTTTCTGATTCCGATTGGGATGGAGATCCCATCGATAAAAAGTCCACTTCAGGTTTTGTGTTTATGTTTTCTGAAGGTCCCATTTTCTGGTCAAGTAAGAAACAACATACCATTTCACTTTCATCAGCAGAGGCCGAGTACAAGGCAGCAGTGAACGCAGCCACACAGTGTGTTTGGTTGCAAGGCATTCTTCAGGAGTTTGGTGTTGCTATTGATTCTCCAACCAACATTTGGGTGGATAATCAAAGCGGCATCAAGATATCTACTAATCTAGTACAGAGGCAAATAACAAAGCACATTGAAATCCACATGCACTACATTCGGGGCTTGGTGCATGACAGGTTGATTTCCTTGCAGTATTGCCCATCCACCGAGCAAACTGCAGATATTTTCACCAAGTGCTTTACCGAGAAGACCTTCACTCACTTGAGAGCCTTGCTTGGAGTGAGTGATGGATGGTGATTGCTTCAATTTAATTGCAGGTTCAGCCCCATGTCCATTTTAGAGGGAAGTTTTTAGCCCATGTGGTTTTACTTCTTGTCCTCGGTTTATATGGACAAATAAAAATTTCTGTTTGTAATGAGGTGACTTGAGCCTTTGTTGCCAAGGCCTCCCACTTATCTTTCATGAGTTGTACTAATTTCTGGTTAAGGGGGGTTGTTAGAATAGTAATCCATACTTAGTACCATAGTCAAATTTTTATTGCTCATGTGCTTAATAACACCATATTTTGGACTAGGTGACTTTAGTTGGTCAAATACCCACATTTGAGAGTGTTCACACCCACTTCCAAGCAAACCAGTTCACCCAACCTCCTGTTTTGTCCACAAGTGTGCCCTCATTAATTGCTGGAGTGCACTCTCTCCTTGATTTGGGGAATTTCAGTTGACTATGGGCACTAGGGTGGTTTTTACCCAATTTTGGCTAGATTTGGAGCATTTATTGCTCCCTTGGTCCTCCCAAACTCCTCTAGTTGCTCACCCACGCCTGATTTGGCCTCATTAATGACCCAGCATGCTTCAGCCACCCTCACACCTGAATTCGTGACTGTTTGGGATGATTGGGATTGAGTTGGACCCACCTAGGGGGGATTGAGGCCAATTTGGCAATTTTGACTTGTACACTCATCTTGAGCCAACTAATGCTCTTGAATTTCTCATGGATGTAATAAAAACCTATTATTAACATTTTTACATGTTAGACAGCAGTTAATGCAAAGATTAAGCTCACATTGTGTGTAAATTTATCTCCTTTTTCAAGTTTTTTCACTGGTTTTGAAAATAAATTTGATTTTGTGAGGTTCTCCATAGCTCCTAGATCTTTTGTGATCAAAATAATCACACACCCAATGCTACCAAAACTAATGACTAGAGGACACCTATAAAATGTTTTGAGTGTCAAGGTCCTCATTATGCATCAAACTGTCCCAATAAGAAGAGGACATCTAATAATATTCATTCCATACAAGTTGAACCTATTGTGGGAGACTTGCTAAGAGATATGCCCGGAATGAATGCAGCTCTAGACAACAGGAAAGTGGAGCATCAAGTCTCTATGGAAGAGATTGAAGGTATCCTACAAAACAACACAGTTTCTATTTTGATTTATCCATATGCAAGCCTGAGTTATATATCTCCAGATATTGTAGAAAATTTTAATCTGAAAACATAAAAATTTAATAAATCCTGGTTAGTTAGACTAGCAATAGGAACAAAAAGAAAAGTGTCTGATTTTGTTGAAAGTTGTGTTTTATCTATGAATCAGTTAAAGACACAAACCAAGCTAAATGTTTTACATTTAGGATCCTATGACACCTGAATTGGAATGGACTGGTTAGAATCACAACATGTTATTTTGAATTGTTATGAGAAACGTTTTACCTATCTAAATGATGAGGGAGAAAAATTAGAAGTAAAGGGTATTCCTAGAAAGACATCACTTAGACAGATTTCAACTATGCAAGTAAAAAAATGCAGTTAGAAAAGGATGTAAGATGTTCGCAGTGAATGCAGTACACGAGGAGTTAATTACGAAAGAGGAAAAACTAAAACTAAAAGATATACCTGTCCTAAAAGAATTTCTGGATGTTTCTCCAGAAGAGATTCCAGGATTACCCCCGAAGAGAGATCTAGATTTTACCATTGAGCTGATACTTGGTGCGGTACCGAACTCCAAAGCTCCATATAGGATGAATATATTGGAATCAAATGAATTAAAATCTCAGTTGAAGGAACTGATTGATAAAAACTATATAAGACCCAGCGTGTCTCCTTGGGGAGCACCTGTTAATTTTGTTAAGAAGAAGGATGGCACTTTAAGGTTTTGTAGATATTATCTCCAACTGAATAAGATGACAATCAAGAATCGATATTCGTTGCTCCGCATAGAAGATCTATTTTATCAGCTGCATGGAGCAACGATATTTTCAAAGATTGATTTAAGGTCAAGATATCATCATGTTGATGTGAAAGATGAGGATATTCTTAAAACAGTGTTTAGAACTCGCTATGGACATTATGAGTTCGTGGTCATGCCATTTGGGTTGACTAATGCCCCGATAGTTTTTATGTGCTTAATGAACAATATTCTACACAAATATTTGGATAAGTTCATCTTTATGTTCATAGATGACATTCTGGTATATTCTAAAAGTAAGGAAGAACATGACGAACATCTGCGTATTATTTTACAAGTTCTGAGAGATTATCAGTTATATGCTAAGTTTAGTAAGTGTGACTTTCACAAGGATAAGATTCAGTATTTAGGACACATAATCTCTAAGGAAGAAATTTTAGTTGATCCCGATAAGACATAAGCCATTAATGAATGGTCGGTTTCTAAGGATGTGTCGGACGTACGATCGTTTATGGGGATTACATGATATTATAAAAAATTCATTGAAGGTTTTTTGAAGATTGCAAACCCCATAACCTCCTTATAGAAGAAGGGGAAGAAGTTTGTGTGGGATCAAAAGTGTGCAGACAGTTTTAAGAAGTTGAAGGAATTACTAACTACAACACCTATTCTGAGAATTGCAGATCCTAATAAGGATTTTATAGTATGCACCGATGCATGTAATGATGGACTCGATGGAGTCCTAACACAAGAGGGACATGATGTTGCATATGAGTCTTGAAAGATGAAAATACATGAGAAGAATTATTCTACATATGATCTAGAATTATTAGCATTAATACACACCTTAAAAATATGGCGTCACCATCTTATTGGTAGGAAACTTACTTTGATGACACATAACATGGGGCTGAAGTATTTACTAGATCAAACGAACTTGAACGCTAGACAACCTCGATGGCTAACCTTTCTAAGTGAATATGATTTTGAAATTCAACATATAAAGGGTAAAGAGAAAAGGGTTGCTGATGCTTTAAGTCGTAATGCAAAGATACATTTTATTTCAGCCATCAGTACATACACAACAGGTTTAGAAAATCATATTTTCGAAGGGATTAAATTGGATAAAGAGTACATAAATTTACATTAGAAGACACCAGAAAATAATTCTTAAAATTCTATGGCAAATTTCAGGTTAAAAGAAAATGGATTACTGCTGTACTGTATTGGAGAAAACTCACTATGGCTTGGGAATAGCACAACAGACAGATGACTACCAGAAATCAACTCAATTCTCAGAGCAATGCTATTATAAATGACAATGTTAAGATAATGGAGAAATGTAACCAACCTCAATCCAAACGTTTGATGTAGATCCCTGTTGGAGATTTCAATCCATGCACTTGTAATCTGCAAATTAGTCTTGACAGCCACTATCCAACTAGTTCATATAATATATAAATGGCATTAACATTATCAATAACCATGGTCCATAATATCATAAGCAAATGTAACCCAATGTATAATAAACAACATTCACACCATGAATGGACAAGAATATGAGTATTTCTATTAATGAACAAGAAGAAGTACAAAGTGATACAACCTCTTGCTGGCAACCAATCTGAACCAAGATATAGATCAATCCACTTGTGCCTCCACCACTTCAATCCTCCATGAATGGCAAACTCAAACTAGAAAAAAGTTTGGAAGGTGAACATAAATAGTTCACAACTACTAGGATCAATGAGTGCAGACTTAAGATAGGGCAAAAATCCACTAGAGTTCTCTTACGATTCTCTTCTTCCTCCTGTCCATAAGCCATATGTGCTCAATATATAGTCCTCTCAAAGGTAGGTGAAAGGACACATCGAGGCGTTACTCGGGAAGATGGAGAGCCAAAGGTCACCCAATGACCGCTTTTTGGGAGTAAAAAGTAATTAATAGTGTATTTTACCATTTTACTTGATACCTGCGGGCTATAGTGATGCAACTCGCGGGTACACATGCTATAGTGATGCAACATGTAGGTAAGAATAAAAATAGGGAAAACTTGTATCTTTGAAGGATATAAGTGGATCTGAGTCACTGAAATGGATCCTACAAGCCAAACAATGTTGATGCTCACAGGGTGGAAGATTACAATGTAACAGATTCCCCCTAATGTGTGAGGCCAGACACTGAAAGTGCTACTATGGCCGAAATACATTATAAAACTCAGGAGTGGAGTGATGGAGACACAAGTGGAAAGAACAACTCACTCGTTATAATACAATAGTATCTATGAATATATGTCGGTATAGTACAATAATATGATACAATGGCCATGAATGGGCAGTAGATAAGTAGATACATGTCATAAGTGATCATAGCCATGATCCCTCTACAGTAAGATACAGTCTCTTGCCGAAAAGAAGACAACTCGTGCAAAACTGGAGGTACAAACTGCTGAAATATGAGAGGTGATATCTCAGATGTAAAGTCAAAGTCATATGTAGCATACTGAATGCCACAATCGCTTGGGGTCTTCTACACAAGTCTTCGATAGTGCAAGTCCCATCAAGTGAATAAAGAGTTGAGGTCGAACCAGATGAGACATCGTCGGATTACCGGTCAATGATGTATACCATTAACAGACACGAGATGACCCACTAATAATGAAAATGGGAATCAAGGCACAAAGCACAATCATCAGAGTGTGAATAAATGGGTTGAAGTCGAACACTAGGATGAATCCATTGATCAGGGGACATTGAAGTATTTCCAAAACTGTCAATGGCGAGAGAACCTGCCACTAATGACTGCAAGCCTCAAGGTACTTAACCGAACTCTAAGCCTTAAGTCCCGGAATAAATGAGTTGAAGTCAACGGAATGAGACTCGCTGGAAGGAGGGAATTAAGGCATCCCCCATCAACCAGCACGAGGTACCAGTAATGCTGAAAGATTTGGAAGATCTCAGGTGAAATGGACTGACTCAATAAGGATGGCTGACATGCAATAGTCAAGAGATATGAGGAGCGAACGACACTGGTTTCAAGACTTCCTTTGAACAAGAGCATGAGCAGATGGATAGACTTAGGCACCATATACTTGACATAAACTGTGCAATGCAGGAGGCATTACATAGGGCTCCATAATGACTGGAAGCTTAACCAATCGGTGGAGAAAACTGAGAAACAAGTACAGCTCCTAAGGGCCAACTATAGTCCCGACTCTCAATGTACGGAGTGGAATGAATGCTCTGTTCAAAGGAGACACAACAGCTGCCAACAAGAAATAGTGACCATAATCCTGTCCAGCTTTTTGGAATATTTGATTTTTTTTGGTCTTTTTCATATTTTGGAAAAGCTTAAAAAATAATAAAATTGCTTATAGTACAACAAGTGAGGGAACGAGTTTTAAATAGCTAGTAGACTAGTCCCAAGCAGTGGAACATACCTATGATCAATACAAGGAAGTGCGTGCAGGATGTGGACACTCGGGGGAATGTTCCCTCAGGGTAAAGGGTCATCAAGATGCAAAAGATAAATTAAGGCTCTGCTTGGCTTGGAAAGTAAAGTGCTCAGGCACATGGCTAATAAGTGAGTAAGCAGGAGCTGACACAAGGCTCAAGCGGCAAGCAGGATAATGCAATGCAATCACAACTCGACATAAAAGGGAAGTCCTTTTTTCGTAAAGTTAGTCTCCTCACCTGAAAAAGTGTAAAACAATGAGATAAGAACTCGTCTAGTCAATTATGACTAGAGCATACGTTTTTCGTAATTAATCCACAAAGGTCCGGAAAAGGGGTAAACTTATACCTAAGTGGATGTCGCTTCAAATCCTTTAACGAGTCCGAAATAACAAGTATACTTGGCAATCTTGTTTGATTTTGAAAAAGTCTAACAAGGGATTAAAAAGAATTTATAAAAATATTTTCCGTAAAGGTTTAATGAGCCCGAAAAAGTAAACTCGTGACCTCCTTACTGTTTTTAACGAGCTCAAAGGAGATATGGAAGAATGCTCGTAATGAGAGCAGACGAGTGTCAAGGACATGCGAGACTAGTTCCAAGCACATAGGACAAAGCTATGCATAATGCAAGGAACATGAGCAAGATAAGGACACTCAAGGGGTGTCTACAAATTCAGATAGTAATAGGTTCAAATGCATCATAACAAAGGGGAGGCCTAAACCTATATGCAAGGTTCCGAATATGCCTTCCATGACCGAAGAAAATGTCGAAAAGGACCGATAACCAAGTATAAGTCCAGCTAAGAATCCTATCTCCAAGAAACATAAGTACCAAGATCATCTCTAAAATGTATGTAAAGAAAAATCTGATACAAGTCACTGTGGTAGAAACATTTTCAACTTCACTATTGTTAACCTCAGACATAACGCAGGTAGAGCTAACCGCTAAAGGTGCCATAGTACCAATACTTGAGGGATCAAAATGATCATCTTCAAAATGAAGAGCAAAGCCGAAGGATGTAAAGGAATCTGCAAGAGAAAATTCATCATCACGGGAGTTGGAAATTCTAGAAATAGAATCAAACTCTTTAGGAGCACCGATTTGCGGATCTATAGGAGAGCTCAAAGACTCATCAGACTCAAACGTCAAATTAGGGATGGAGGAGACTGTGAATGGATCCAAATTCAAATGGATGGCAGGTTGTATTATAGGCTCATCTCGTTCAATAAGACCGAGCATGGGAAGGGAATGAGATCTATGATAGAAATCCTCCCAAGGCTCGTCATTACCATGCATGGACGCGATAAAATCTTCATCCGAAGGTAGAGTACCATCAAGGAATTTGTGTGAACCAAACGAGTTGGATACCCAAACTGGCATTGTAACGGGATCTTCTTCAACTGTCCGGGGAGAAGAGAGATCCAGATCTGCAGTGGTTTGTTGGATATGATCATAAGCGAGCTCCGTTATAGATAAAGGCATAGACATCCCGACATGCGCAATGTCTCCGGACGTGGAACTCATGGATGGTAAAGTCCACGGATCATCTAAATAGGAGGTCCGGAATAACATATTATTCAAAGGAGGAGGCGCATTGTCGAAAATGGTTCTAATAAAATTCACAGGTGCAGAAAGATTAAAAGTTCCCATCAATGAGGGGTACATTCCAACACCTATGCTCCTAGTTTCCGGCTAAGAATCAAAAACTTGCGGGACTACTGTTCCCGTGGATGCTATGGAAGGAGTGCCAATATAATCCAGCTGATCGATCATCACAATATTGCCTTCATGGGGAAAGCAAATAACTCTAAATACAGTAGACGTGACAGCCTTCATAGCATACATCCAGTTACGACCCAGTAAAAGGTTGTAGTTGATGGGCGCATCAACCACTTCGACTTCAATAGGCATGGACTTACCTCCCAAGGAGACAACAAGGGAAGGGATAATTCCATGCAGCGTACAAGATCTACCGTCGAATGCAGTGAGTGTAGTTCTAGACGCGAGTAGAGGAGGAGAGCCAAGATCTTTCCAACAAGTTAACGACATTTTTGATGCGGAGGCACCTTCATCAACCATAGTATGTTTGACGAAGCTCTTAAGGCAAACCACTTGGATTTGAAAGTCACGTGGTAAGGTAAGTGAGGCTGGACATCAGTAGTATTGAACTTGATAACACTAGGATTTCCCCCATCCTGAACTCCTAACGCACTCAAAAGGGCATGCTTTTGAGAAGGACAGGATTGCAAAACTTCAAGAGCCAACATGGCACATGGAGTTTGGCCCAAATATTCTACGATGGAGTAGTTCTGGGTGGCTCGAGCATTAGGATTATGCATGGAGCGCTTGAGAACACCTTTCAGTATTTGTGGCATAATGGAAGGCTTCTCGATATGCAAGGAATTATCAGGAGGAGGGGGAGGCTCATTCCCCAAATTCGGTTGTGGTGCACCATAAACACACTAACGAGTAGCAACACAAACCTTCGACTGAGCCATATTCACACATACATAACCACTAGTATTGGAAGAAGACGTTTCTGTTTCATTAGTACCATAACCAGTGGTGGGAGCATGCGAAGCCATGTTTTGATGATGAGGAAGGGGATCCTTCAACACAACTGGGCTCTGTGCCAAATGCTTCGATGCTTCCTCAATTCGAGGACATAAGTGAGTAAGATGATCCTCCCCACAAAGCTTGCAAGGGAAGTTCACCTTATGCCTAGGTTTACGATCCTCGCCAGCATTACCGCCTTCCCGATAAGGGTTGGCATTCTATTTACGAGGAGTATTACAATTGCTATTGTTATTAATTCCATTGTTTCCACCCCTACGATTGTTTCTCCCCTTTTTCTTACCACCAGTTTGCTAGTTACCCGACGGTTGCGTTGATTGCACATTATGTACATCAGACGATGGAGTGGAAGTGGACAAGGTGTGAACCTGTCCGGGAGAAGACTGGTTTAGGGACAAATTTTGCATTTGATTAGCTACCAAGTCTACAGGGCGAGTGCATGCGGACCCCATGATGCCATCGGCATTTTGTCCAAGAACTGATGTAGGCTCATATCTTGTTCTTGGTGCATCAGGAATAATGTCATACAAAATGCCAGACTGAAAATAAATGAGATCTAACTGTTAGACTGTCAAGATAGCTTGTTCCTCAGTCACAAAGCTGGACATCGAAACATCCTTAGCAATGTATGGAAGTAAAGGCTTGAGAGACCATTCCAACAAGAACTCTGGAGGAATGTTGGCTTTCATTAATCTCTTCCGCTGACGCCACTCTTGAACGTGGTCAGAAATATGTGTGGCCTTATTTTGACGAAAGGTGGACAACAACTCAGTATCAGTATCATAACGAACCGGTAACTAGAAATGGTCTAAGAAAACCCAAGCAATCTCTTTCAATCCCCTATAGGTGTTTCTGGGAAACTCCACATACCACTTCGTGGCTGCCCCCATGAGGGTGCGTTGAAATAGGCGTAATCGAATGGAATCATGATTCAAAGAGTTCGAGGAGCACCAAGGTGAAATGTCGTAACATGATCTCCTGGGTCCTCACCACCTTTCCCCTCAAACTTTAGAATGTCCGAAGGGAGCTTGGTAGGGACCGGGGGCCAAGTAGGGTCATGACACACTAGATCATTCGTTAGCTTTGAAAGATTCGGGAGATTCAAGCGTGCAAGGAATGGGACCTGAGGCTGGAAAGATTGATTATAAGCTCCCATAAAAGGTTAGTTAAATGGAACTGTGTTATAAGATGGACCAAAAGCTTGACCATGAGGGTTAAACTGTTGATACTAAGGACCTGACAGCCCATAATCTTTCCCATGGCCATAAAATTGATAACCTCTCCCTGCCGGACCCATTTGAGAGTAAGCATGTATATGCACGTTTTGAGCACCATATACGGGTGGTGGGTAATACTAGTGGCCAGCACCGACTATGTTGTAGTAAGGGTTTCCACCATGTGTATGGGGAATGTATGTACTATTCATAGTGGGAATCGTGTTGTAATGACTGTAATGGTATGGTATGTTCCCACCCCCAACATTAGGATTAGCTTGAGCAGTCGTGTGGTGACCAGAAGCATGAGAAGCATTCCCAGCTCCAATATGGGCGTGACTAGCAGCAGGGTTGGTGGTGTGATGTCCATGTGGATAGGAAATAATCCCACCCCCTACATTAGCATTACTAGTGGCGGTAGTGGATGCAAAAGTATGCGGTATGTGTCCACCCCCATGGTTGGGAGGAATGGTATCATGTGCAAAAGTAGTCCTGGGTTGATGAGTAGCGATGCGTGTATTAGGTTCTGGATGGCGCATCGTATTCCGAACAACATTTTGGTTAGGTTGGGTATTCCTACGAGGTGGTCGTGTTCCAACATTAGCATTGTTAGGAATCTGACCAGTCCCCATACTATGTGAGTGGGTGGACAATGTAGTTCCCCTAGCGAGGGTAGTGCCCCTAGTGGGTATAGTATGGCTAACACTTTGACTAGTGCCAGCGTGAGTACCAACCGTAGTGGAAGGTTCTACAATATTATGACTAGGCATACCAAAACAGAGTGCGGTGGGGTTGATCATAGGGTCGGTATCATCATGAGTCTCAGGCCTCCCGTATCTAAAATTACGTGGAAACGAAGGAACGAAAGGCTCGTCATGTTCTTCATCCTCAGGTAAATCAGGCATTCCATAAAGATAATTATCTGGATTCGAAGGATCAAACAGATCCCGGTCAAGTGGATTAGGGAAAATAGAACCAGGTTGAGTCTCAGGTGAATCACCTCCCCAATCCTCACGAGGAGTATGGGGATCGGAAGTATGTTCAACTCTACCCGAAGGAGTAGAAGGGTTTTCCTCAATATCGGGATGTGCAACCATGTAATCTTCAACGTAAGTCACATAAGAATCCGAAGAATCAGAGGGAGCCCTCCGGCATCCTCTAGCAATATGGCGTGTAACCTCGAGTGGCTTTAAACCATCCAAACGATGGGACCGGCAGAGAGTAGGGATCCGTGCCATGTTATCTCCGGAGAGAGTCACAATGTCCCCTAAAGGCCAACTATCGATAAAAAAAATAGTAAATAAAAAGCACATACCTAGAGAAACTATAGCCAAGAGCAGACAGACAGAGTGGCTAAATGAGCTCCTGACACTAGATCCGGTATGTCTCACCTAGGAGAGGCTTGAGACTCCCAAACTATAGCCGGAGGTAACAGAATCAGTTATAGAGACACCCAGGCTTCACTGCGTCTACAAGGTCAAGTCCACTGCACGAACACAACTGTGCTATCCAATCCCTACCTGACTCAGGACACAAACAACATAACCACTGCAAGTACCCTGTGCGGTACCTAGGTAAGGAAACTATGTTCACCGTAATATAAATAATGCTCAGGGGGACAGTCGCAAGTGGGACTCATCGTATGGGCAGGGTAGCTAAGCCCAAAGCACAAGAGGACGAACCTCCAGTACCCCCAGATGTGAACAAATCCTGGATATATCTCCCATGTTCAGCCGGTATCAGAGGGATATCTCCTCAACCAACCTCCCATGACCTTGTGCTTAACTCTGGTTTGAGTAGAGCTTCCTCAGAACACCGATCTATACCATGGATTCCTCCACTCCCTGGTCATACACCTAATGTTTCATCTAGTAGTCTTAAATTTTTAACTCACAATGATCTATTCCAAGACTCTAAACCTATGCTAGTTGGTGTACCCTATAAATAAAATTAGTCTAATCAATTTTATGATTAAGCGTTAATTTTAGTGGTTGTGATTACTCAAGGAATATGATCGTGAAACTAGTGATGTGTAGACTCAATAGTATGCAAAATCGTCCAATCCTAGACTCATCTATCCAATAAAACAATCTCACTATATGCAAAATCAACCAACAATTCCGAAATAAAGATGCAATCTTTTATCTTTTCGACGCACATGAAGAACCTAGATGAAGGCAACAAGCACTCAATGTAAGATGCAGTACATGAAAGTAAAATATTTTTGTATTTTCGCTTATAAACAAGAAGGAAAATGCAAAAAACTAAATGTATATTTTTGTATTTTTTCAATATAAATGGAATGAAAAAATGCAAGCAAAATCCTACTATTCAGTCACTGAAGTGTCGAGAAGATCACTAAGACAACCCAGCAGATCCTAAACAGCAAGACTCAGCCAAAGGAAAGAGCTCAAAAGGAAAAAACCAAGAGGTTAAAACCAAAAAATTGGTAAAAAACCAAGAAGGCTCAACCAAGAGAAACGAAGAGTTCTGGTCACAACCAAGGCATGAAACAGTCAAGAAAGAGGCCAGCAAAGACTCAGGAACCAACCAAACTCACCTAGCAACAACTAATATCCATAAACCAACAAAAGCCGGATTTACACACTACTGTCGAAGGAATACCTGTGGGTACCCGCGAGGAGTAGAGTAAAGAGGGGTGGGTATACGCGAGCTGAGCTAAGCCAGCCCAGGGGTGAGGAAAAGCAAATGGTCAAATAAAGAGTCTAGAGGCTCATAAAAATCAATTTTTCTATGGTGTATCTTAACGGCCAATTAGTGACACAGAGCTTCGATAAACAACAACTCTAATTAAGGACTAATGCTCAAACTTTTTTCCAAACATGGATGTTTTCCCCACCGGAGTCGCCATTTTTGTATTGGAGAAAACTCACTATGGCTTGGGAATACCACAACAAACAGATGACTACCAGAAATCAACTCAATTCTCAAAGCAATGCTACTATAAATGACAATGTTAAGATAATGGAGAAATGTAACCAACCTCGATCCAAATGTTTGATGTAGATCCCCGTTGGAGCTTTCAATCCACGCACTTGTAATCTGCAAATTAGTCTTGACAGCCACTATCCAACAAGTACATATAATATATAAATGGCATTAACATTATCAATAACCATGGTCCATAATATCATAAGAAAATGTAACCCAATGTATAATAAACAACATTCACACCATGAATGGACGAGAATATGAGTATTTCTATTAATGAACAAGAAGAAGTACAAAGTGATACGACCTCTTGCCTGAAATCAATCTGAACCAAGATCTAGATCAATCCACTTGTGCCTCCACCACTTCAATCCTCCATGAATAGAAAACTAAAACTAGAAAGGAGTTTGGAAGGTGAACATAAATGGTTCACAACTACTAGGATCAATGAGTGCAGAGTCAATATAGGGCAAAAATCCACTAAAGTTATCTTACGATTCTCTTCTTCCTCCCGTCCATAAGCCATATGTGCTTAATATATAGTCCTCTCAAAGGTAGGTGAAAGGACACATCGAGGCTTTACTCGGGCATATGGAGAGCCAAAGGTCACCCAATGATCACTTTTTGAGAGTAAAAAGTAATTAATAGTGGTTTTTACCATTTTACTTGATACCCGCGGGCTATAGTGATGCAACTCGCGAGTACGCATGCTATAGTGATGCAACATGTGGGTAGGAATAAAAATAGGGCAAACTGGTATCTCTGAAGGATATAAGTGGATCTGAGTCACTGAAATGGATCCTACATGTCAAACAATGCCGATGATCATAGGGTGGAATATTACGATGTAACATGTACAAAAACAGATTATATGTGCCCTATGTACCAAAGATAAAAATTTTGATTTTAGATGAGATGCACAAAAGTCATTATGATGGTCATCCAGGTTATCAGAAAACCATAAATATGTTACGGAAATATTATTATTGGCCCGGAATGAAGGATGAAGTAGCAGAATATATAGCTAAATGCTTTGACTGTTAAAGAGTAAAGGATGAACATCAACATCCGACTGGACTATTATAACCATTACCTATACCTAGTTGGAAATGAGAGATCATAAGCGTAGATTTTATTAATGGACTACCCAAGAATAAGAAACAAAACGATTACATCGTGGTGGTAGTGGATAAACTCATTAAGGCAACACATTTTATACCAGTAAAAACTACTCATAAGGCTCCAGACATTGTAGAAATTTGCATGAAAAAGATTTTTGGATTTCATGGAAAACCAAAAGTGATAGTTTCATACTGTGATTCTAAGTTTACTGGAAACTTCTGGAGATCTTTGTTTAAAGGGTTGAAAACAACCTTAAAATTCAGCAAAACATTTCATCCACAAACGGATGGACAGAGAGAAAGAGTGAATCAGATATTGGAAGGCATGTTAAGGATGTATGTTATGGACTAGCCTGGTAAGTGGGAGGACTACTTCCATTTAGCATAATTTGCATATAACAAACATTACCATGCATCAACGAGGCTTAGCCCTTTTGAAATTATTTATGGTAGGAAATGTAATACACCAGTTTCTTGGAATGAACTAGTTAATAGAGTTATATTATGACCTGAATTATTGAAGGAAATAGAACTAACTGTGGAACAGGTACAAAGAAATCTTAAAGCTTCCCAAGATAGGCAAAAGAGTCAAGCAGATCTTAAAAAGACTCATAAAGAGTTCTAGGTTGGTGAGCATGTTTTCATTAAGGTAATACCGAAGAAAATATCATTAAAATTGGGAAGTTGTGCCAAACTGGCACCTAGGTATTATGGTCCTTTCAAAATTTTGTTAAGGGTAGGACCCGTGGCATACCAACTGGCTTTGTCACCAAATCTAAAAATACATAATGTTTTTCACATTTCAGTTTTAAAGAAATATATACACAATGCTACTCATGTTATAAATTGGAATGATGTACATGTGGAACAAGACGACAATTTGCATGTGGAACCGGACTGTATCCTCGAAAGGAGGGAAACTCTACTCCGAAATTGCACCATTGGGCAGGTAAAGGTGCAGTGGAAGCACCTTATCCCAGAAGAGGAAACTTGGGAGTTGGAGACTAGTATGCAAGTAGCACACCCAACTCTGTTTCAAGAACACTCAGAAAATGAATGAACAACATCGAGGACGATGTTGAGACTTAAGGAGGGTTGCGTGTCACCTACCCAAATTTTGAGACTGTTTATTTTAATTGCAAAAACATTATGTTAAATTATAATTTCAAAGTTTTGTAATTATGACCAAATCTAGTCAAGGATGATTGTAACAATATATTATTATTATTTAAAAAATTAAAATAGGAGACAAACACCCAAGGGAACTGTTAAATGAGTGCTCAATGACCCACTAGGAGGAATGGAAGTTGTTAGAAGGAATGGGACATATGTCATCATTTGCACTCCACCACTAACTATTGGTTATGGGACAACAACCCCTAAAATTGTGCCATTATCCCCTAGGTGGGTGGAACAGAGCTGTTAGCTCATTAATGACCAGGTTAACCACTAAAAAAGGCCTAGGTAGCTTAGATAAGGCAATTCGAATTGATCAGGGAGCTCTACATTATTTTCTGCAGAAATAATTCCTCAAGTGTATTAGGTGATAACTAAGAGATTCGAATAGGGACGCTAAGTGGAAGTGCATTGGGAGGCTGCTAAAAATATTATGAGAAGGGAACCAGAGGTGCCGGTGCAGGTCTCTTTGACTGCTAAGTCTATAGAACAGAATGATCCAAATTGCTACTGCAAGTTGATGACCTAAAGCTTCTACAGATTCTTCTTCCTAGTGGTTCAGTGAACAAGCTCGGGGGTCCTAAGGCAAGTAATTTGGTTGTCTTCAGGAATATGTTGGGTGGAACAAGCTCCTTGGGTTGTTTGTTTCTCGTACATTCACCAGGTTCTACTATTCTGTCCTATATATTTTCAGTTATATGATTTTCTGCATTTGTAGATTTAGTAGTTACAGTTAATAGAATACAGAAGTAATTGTTTCATTTTATGACCTAAGTATGATTTTATATAATGTTGGTTAAGTAAATGAGATGATTGACTAAATATCTTCTCTGTATTTTTCCCATGCCGTCTTCTGCATAATACTCTAGTATAGAGAAGGAAAATTTAAGATAAATGATTTGATAGGCTGATTGCCAAATGAATGAAGAGACTAATGCTATTGACTTTCACTAAAATTTTCTTATCAATCATGTTCTATGATATGAAGTATATGTCTAGATTTATGATCGAAATAACATTTCTTAGTACAGGCATTTTAATGTTATCTTTCACATAGTGTCAGAAATGAATAGTACTTTTCTGTATAAAAACCTAGGGTTTACACTTAGGTTATTTACTTCTTTCCAACATTAAAGTGTTATATTTCCACTTATTTCAGACCTTATTATTTCCAGAAATTTAACAGCTGCGAATATTCTTTTATATAGAGTTGTTATATATAAACGATCAATAAATAATTATCATTTGCATCACTGAATATCACTATTCCATTTCAGTATCTATAACTCATATTTCATTTTAATTATCAACTACGGCTTCTAAATTTAAACACCTTCATCATAGATAGAACCCAAACAAATAATTTATTATTTAGTAATTTATTGCATTATGATAGATACAAAATCGAAAACCATTAACAAGGAGGCAAATCATTTACAAAACATTACAGGTTCATAACTGCTTCAACATACATTTACTTAAACAACTTACATTAACGATAGCAAAGGATTATTTTTATAATATCTTTTTCAAGTTAAAAACCTTGAAATTATTTTATAGCTAGCTTATGGCCAAATACTTCGAAACTTTAAATACAAATTCTTTTCCAAAAACCGAAATGCATTACTAGTACCCAACTATTACATTACTTTAAGATCAAGCAATTATAGACAAAAGTATCATTTCATAAATCAAGTTATGGTTCAAAATTAAAATGGAGTTACTTTATCATTTTGCAAACCAAAAAGATTACTATTGTTCAACTATCACATATACATTAGCTATCTATCCAAGACAAATGCAGACAAAATTTTATTATTCTTATCAACCACAATATTATATTTTGTTGGTTCAATACCAAAACCGAGTCTTAACTCCATTCTAAACTTTAACTCAAACAATACGATCACAGGGTTTCACTTCTGTAAAACAAGTTAACCATGACTCTCGACCTGGTTTAACACTGTATTTTTATAAGTCATTATATCAATTTTATAAACATAGAAATCGCTTAGAAAACTATTTTAAGTTTCATTACAAACTCAATTCTATATTCCCATTCAAAAGAAAAGTATAAATATTGTAACACAAAACCTTCTATTTCACAAATACGAGTCAGCCCATGGCTCTCGACTCTCACCAAAACTTATACATCGCACAGAAAAAATTTATGAAGTTTCTTAACATTGTATTTTTTTTATATATTAAAAATGACGAGGGTTCATCCCTTTAGCATTTACATTCTAAACAAATGTACTGCTGCAACAAAATTTACAGTGAAATGCTTTGAAGCAAAGTAGCAAGAAAAGCCGAGGATCTCATCCTCTGGTGCTTTGTCTTTTGGTTTCCAAAACATATCACCGACCAAAGCCTTTTCAGGAGCCATTACAACCTAACACCAAACATCAAACATCGACCACACCGGGCCAGGAGAACCTACGAAGTAAATAACCAACGAGTGTAATGTCCCCATCTTGACCCTATTGAATTACTATTGTAAATGATGTAAATATTGTTATTTAGTCATGGTGAGGAGCTCAAGGCCAAGGCCCTGCCATTGATTTATCGTTCTATGTATCGGTAATTAGAATAGATGCATATGGTTCTTGTGCTAGCCGTGCACACTGTAAATTCAGACATCACGTAAATATGCAATTTTAATGAAAAACCCACAACTAGCTATGCAATGCAACAAAGAGATGGGGAATGATATTACAATGAATAGGGAGGAAAAATAACCAAATCCTTGAGCCATGGAGTCAATCCATGTGTAAATGAGAAAACCCATGAGATCCCAACTACCCATTTTGGCTTATGCCCCAATCATTAAATTCTTCCAAGAGTTGGTAGAGGCAGTTAATGCCTTGGGAATGATGAGGTATGGCAACCAATTTCGGGTATGGGAAAGCCATCAATCTGGGAATTCGATTTTTTGCTTGCAAGCCAAGAAATCACCCACGTTTTGCCTTCCCAAGCCATTCTGAACCACGGTCTATTCCTCTCTCACGCAGCCTGGGGCGAATTGGGGTTTTTCCTTCACGTTTTCACCATTTCTCTGCATTCTTCCATGCCTGGCATTAGCACTTAGATTTTATCCCGGTTGTAAAAGAATAACACCTAAGGTAACCTATTTCAAACCAAAATTTAGGTAGAAAACTTAGCCATTTTTTCCACCAGAGAGGGCTCTCTCACAAGATATATGTAAAGGCTAAAGATATATAAAAGTACGTTCAAAATTTCTCAAAACGATTTTCTGGGTTGAAAAAGAAAACAAGAAACATTGGGCATGGAGTTAAAATTTCAAATATTTAATATGCCAGTAAGAGATTTATACCAAACAGATTTCCACAGAGGCAAGATAGCAATCATATCACAGTCAATTTGATTTTTCAGGTGGTATAGAAAGAAGTAATGACATTTCATCAACAACAGGCATCTAACTGGGATGAATCTATTGTTAGCTTTGGAGAAAATAGTGAATATTTAAATGCGATAAAACGAGGCATAACCAGTATGAATCTCGATTTATTTCAGGCGTTCATTTAAATATAGAAGAAAAACATAATGGAAGATATAACAAAGAAAGTGGACATGCACATATAAAGATAAGGAAAAAACAGACTGTAAAGCTGATCAACACATGAATCTCTGGTCTCAAAAGATAAGTATTTTCACTGTATTGCCTTTTATTTATAAAAAATAGACTTCAAAACATACTCGTCTCTCAAAGGATTTCCAACCCTTTCAAAAATGACTCTCATTGTTTTTATACAAAATTCGGAAGAAGCTTGGCATAAATGCTTTTTCTAACTAATAACTGAAAATATTTTAACTCGAAAGATAACTGTCTTTGAACAATAGATAACTGTCTTCAAATAATATTACAAATTTAAAATAAAAGTATCTTTTTGCCACTTGGCAAAAATTCTGAATAGCATCCTTTTTATTACTTGGCAAGAGTTTTGAATGTATCTATGAATGGATAGAATATCTTGTCCTTCCATATTTGTCCACATAGTTCCATTGGTCAGCTGTGGGTAAATCATAACTGGTCATTTCTTTTACCAAGACTCGCATTTCAACATGACCCGCATAAGAAACAGGAAGAAGATTCTCACAGGTTGAAATCAGCATATTTAAAATTTCAAAGTCTTCCGCTATTTTCTCCATTAAAATTTTCCCTGTAAGCATATGATCCAACTGCTGAAACTTTCTGTGATCCATTTTTATGTCAAACAACAATCTCTTATATTCATTAGGAGGAATTAATTCATTCTTTTCATTCCAAAAAGCAGGGAATCCTTTGTTTATTAATTTTTCAAATTGCTTCTTAAACTTTACTACTTCCTCCCGTATATCTCTAGATTTAGCTTCAATATTTTCAACATGCGAATACTTTCCCAAGATTCTTCTGGCCCATGTAATGAATGAAATTCTGTTCATTATATTCATTGCTGTCAAGTCTGCTTCAGTTAAACTGTTTAAGAAAGTTATAGCTTTCTGTGCTATTTCTTTTGGCTTTTTATTTAAATTCTCCCTGATTGCTCTACAACTCTCAAAGGCATCTTTGGCTACTTTTTCTTTGACTCTTATATAATCCAGATAGGGTGTTAATTTTTCAACTTTCTTTATAATTTGATCCCATACCATATGTTTGCAACCTTGCATAGTAGCTTTCCCTGTCACATGAGATGCCAAACCTTTATTATTATCACCTAATTCCTGATTCCTTATCTGCAAAGTTTTTATTTCCTTATCTTTAATTTCATTTTCTTCTTTCATCTTTTGTATTTCCATCTTCAATTCTTTAATTTCACCTTCTTTCAAACTCACTTGGGACATGGCTTGTAATAGACCATCTAATCTAGTTTTATCTTCTTCTGTATCTGTCTATACCTATTGCTGACCAATTTCTGCTAATATTTTCTTTGTTTCCTCCAATTGCTCTTCTAAAATAATTTTCTCTTTTTCCCAATGATCTCTTTCCTCAGAGAGCTTTAGCACTTTTGCAGTAACATCCTTTACCTCATTTGATAGCTCTTCTTTTTCTTTTTCCAGCATTGTTAGTTCGGCTCCTTGGATAACCACAGTGTCTGGAATTTTTAGCTTTCGTCTTAACATCAAAATCGTATCATCTTTTTCTTTGAGCAATTTTGGTGCTGCATCGCCCTCTTTATTTATCAAATCTACTTGCAATCTTTTTATCTGTTGTTGTCGAGACTTATTTTCTGCTTTCTCTTGTCTCAACTGATTATTCAATTTATCCAGTGATTTTTTCAATTTGTCTGCCTTTAATATTGCTCCCAAATAATCTGAATATATAACCTCTCCTGTTTGTCTGTGCAATAAAATTTTATCCGGGGCATTTATTTTTGACAAATCTACTTTCATCTCCGAGATCTTATCTTTAGTAACAACTGAAAACTTTAAAGAATTTTCTTTGATATTTCTACTAGTAAATAAACTTACTTTAGTTTTGGATATATTTCTAACTTTTGGAAACAACTGACTGGTTTGCCTAGAGGATTCTTGTTTATTCTGACTGTGTTCATTAAATACATCCATCATATTGGTGGGTATATTTACATCACCTTCTACTGGGGATTCTTCAATACTGTATTCTTTTACCATGACCTCTAGTATTTTTTCTTCAGTTCTTTTTCCCTCTTCTGAAACTACTATCAAGTCATGTTGTTCATTCATTTTCAACTTTTTCCCTTTTTCTGTTCCTTCGTCCTTAATGTTCATTACGTCCTATATGGGTCTTTTAAACCCCACCAATGCAGTATTCATCGTGTTTTCTGCCTCTGCTGTTGTATTTGTCAATACCATTTCTTTATCGTGTGCATCTGAAATGATTTCTTCTTTATACTCCATCCAATTTGCTCTGTCAGACATTCCTTCAATCATCTGATGGTTCAACGCTTTGATGCGATGATCCATTCTCCGTTTTGATATTATGTTTAACGGATCATACTCAATAGCCATGTCTATCTCAAAACCCATATCCTTCAATAATTCCTCTATATACACAACAACATTTTTATTCTTTACTGTGAATGGGCCAAGTGTGAATGGATACTTGATGTCTGTTGCTTGTTTGTAAACCAAGAAATTGTTATCTTCAACAATTAACTTTTGTCTCAGGAACTCCAAAGCAAAAACCCTAAAGGTAAGAAATACTGGTAAAACATAAGGTTTATGTTTGAACCTATATAATCTGATCATTGTACTGTCCTTTGACAAGAACCAATCTCCTACAGCGTACTTTGCACTCAATTGCATGCATGCTTGCATTTCTGGTAATACTCTTGGCAATTTTTTACCAAAGATCATTCTGTAAATCTCAGAGAGCATATAATTTATGTAATTGAACATGTTATTTTCTAACAAAGTTGTGAAAATGATCTCAGGGAATTGTAACTCTTCATGACTGGCTACCATGATCATTTTCATCAAAAAAGACTGAAATCTGAAATGTCTCAAAGTGGGGAAATTGACCATCTGGTCATGAATCTTCTCTGTCAAAAATTCTTCAAAATTAAGTCGAGGGATTTGATTTTCATCAATCCCTGACTGAATTTCACTCATTTTATACAAAATACTCAACTGAAACTCGGTTACATGCATGTCTGTATCAAACCCTAGGATTAAAGCCAACAATGTCAGAACCAATTGGGTATTTTCATCAAACAAATTGATATCTATAGGGTACGGGACCTTTGAAATGTTGGTTTCTGGTTTAAGACACGAAGACAAAAAAATTTCTCTATCATCTTGAAGGGTTTGATGATAAAATTCAATAATGGAGGTTTCAGAAAAAATCTCAGACTCAGGGTTTGAGAAAATTCTATTTCTAGGGCTTTAATTATTGTGGTCGGCTCTATTTTACAAACGACTCTGGTTTTTTGACTGTCTAAAACAGTTCTTTCTTCTCTGGAGTAATTCTCAGCACACCATGACACAAATTCTGGGAAATACGGGATTTGGTCTGGGCAAAAGGTTAACAAGGATGACTGGTGGAATCTATGCAGGTCTATACCTTCTTTTAATAATTTAGACAACCTAAGTTTAATTTCAGAGACTGGTAACTTGGTTAGGGTATCATGAATGTCCTCGTCTCTATCTTCTAGGGCTTCTTTTGCTTTAAAAACGTCTATATCATGTACAGTTTCCATTTAAAACGTTTCTTCAAACAAAATTCTATTTAAAAAAGTGGGCCAGGTCACCAGACCCTACTTGTATATACACGACTTTATCCTTTCTGTCGCAATCGCTGATCTCCACTAGTCTTCAGAGCTCCCAGGGATAGCGACACATATACAAAATGTCGTTATGTGAAGCCTTTTTTGTTTTATATAAGTCTTTTTGATTAACTTCCGGACAACTTTCTGAATGTGGTTTATATCCAACCGTTGATCTTGAGCCTTTTGATTTGAGCCATCAGATCTCGCGTCCTTTTATCCCCTATGGTGGTATCCACGATCCTAAAATGGTTTTCTTCTCTGGTTTATTCCTTGTACGGATCAACCATTTAATGACACCTGTTTGAGTGGTTTACTTTCTGCGACCATTCTTCCTTCTATCGAGTGCGAACCTTCCTAGATGCAGATGAGAATTGGCCGTTGATTTTGTCCAGATGTACATTGTCCCTCCGATTGATATTGACGTATGGCGTATTCCCTTACGCTTTCTCCATCTGTCACGTGCCATGTCCCACCACTTATTATCCTGCCACGTGATATGGCTCGCTGTGCCTTATTCTTTGGTGGTTCCACATGGCGTTGTGGTGGTTTATGCTACCACTATCACACATATGCGGATTAATGAAATTAGGACACGTATCCGGCGGTATTGAGTCTACAACCACTCACTTCTATTTGCAAACGATCCTTTTGGCGATGTGAGAAACTATAACAGCTGCTAATCTCGACCATTATCATCTCCGCCGTTGAAACTTGACCCAGACTTAACCTTTTCAAAGAATTGCTTTTGGACTTTGCATATGTGGGTTTTTCTTGTTGTTTTTTTGTATTTCAAACCTTTTCTTCAACTCATTTGTAGTAATTTCCCTTTTTTTGGATATTTTTGGTAGAAATTTTTTATGGTTTGAGCATTTTCATATATAATGTCAACACCTGGGAGCTCGTTTTTGGTTAGCACAGTGGTTGGGAGAAGAGAACCACGATTTTTGGGGGTTATAGAGGCCATTTCTACCCATGAAATGTCCATGGACGTTTTTCTAAAAATGATTATGCTCCTGGGGTTGTTTTCCCATTTTCCAATTTTCGTTTTGGGCTTTCCCACATTTTTCTGAACTGGTTGAAATCCCATCATTGGGAATCCTACTGCAAAAATGCCTAGCACTTGCATTTATGGTTGTTATGTCCCTCCCTGTTTAGTTTGAACCTGTGACCAGGAGATTCAGGAGTGGAAGAGGACAGATTTGGATTGATGAGCCCAATGAAGTATCCTTAGCTCAATGGTTGAGCCACTAGCCTAGTAATTCACCTATGTCCATCTCTCAACATCCTGAGATACCCAACTGCTGATTGGCTTGGCTGATTCTGGTGTATCTTTGGCTATGTGAGAGCCTGCTTTCCCCTTTTCCTTGTGGAGATCATGCCCAGCTCGAGGGTGGCAGTGGTACTGAGCAATTGAGGAGCACACTGGCCTATGGTTGGGTGGAACGTTGCAGAAGCGTAGCTGGTTGCTCAGGGACTACTGGGTTTGAGATAAATATTCTCATTTGCTAATTTGATATTGCTTAATTGATGAATGACATGAAAATCTGGAATGTATGATGGATGTGTAATGGAATCAAATTCTGTTGTGTTTTCAAATGTTTATGCATTTGCACATCTCCATCTACAATTTATATGAATGCTTATTTGATTAAGTATGGGACTAGAAGTCCAGTATTATTGTTAGTGTCCTCTCCATAGCCTTGTAGGATAGGAGGGACATTACAACGAGGATTACCAGTGGTCGAGCAGTTTTTCTTCCACAAGATTTCAAACCCTATAATCCTTCGACGATGTGAAAAACTTGCCATAAAAACCCTTCTGAGGTTAAACGATGAATGCAGAGTTATTAATATTAAAAGCAATAGATAACACTATCACTACTTTATTGAAACATTACCTATGCAACATCACTTCAAGTTTAAGACGCCAGTAACAGACAACGACGAAGCCAACTAGCGAACATAGCGAAGAGACGATTCAGACTCTGAGAATCATTTGCTTCAAAATTCACTTTCTAAAACTAATAGAAAACCCTGAATTTTTTACTCCCTAAAAACATCTTCGAGGCTTCCTGGTGACTTGGCTCTTCAGGAAAACAAACACTTGCAACTTTTAAAGTTTTCCAAATAGGTCAAGGGATCGAACTCGAGGAAGGATTCCTCTGAACCCCAACTTCCAAACCCTACATTGTAGAAGGCCGCTGGCCTCTCTACCTTGCCACTAAAATGTTAAGTGAAGGCCAAGAAACACTTCAACAATACTTACAACGAAAGACTAGGGTTTCATCCCAAAGCCCAAGATCATGTGAGATCAACAGAGGAGATGCTAGCCAAGCACGTCGAAGTTCGGGAAACTACTGCATTGAATTCCCTATTGATTATCACATCCACCATGTCGCCAAATCACTAGACCAAGGGTTAAAGTATGGCACAGCTCAGCATCGTAATAGTAATTGTAAACTATTTCATGTGACGTTCAGCCATGAAGGCATCCACCTAAGACTTCCACTACACTCAACAAGTAGGCGAATTTAATGCTATGACCAGGTTTCGACAGAGTGCTAGTACGAAAACACCATCACATTCATTACCCATGTCAATATTAAATATCAGTACAAAGACTTAGGGTTACTTTGTAAAGTTCATTTCAGTCCAAAGTATTGGTCATCAAATGCATAGTTTATATATATTGTATATTGTTACTCAATTGATAAAGGTTGTTGATTATAGAATACCTTCGATACTTAATGTATAGTCTAGGTTTCATTTTTGTGCACCTTGTAATGTTTGTTCATATTGTCATCTCCTTGACAAACGATTACATAGCATAAAGATTAAATTAAAAAGATCTCAATCCTATAATGTTCCAAATTTACAATAGTATCATTGTAATTATGATAACAACAATTGCTATATTAGAATGATTTTTCATAAATTATAAATTGAGAGATGTATAAGCTAATATAGTTATTTTTTATGACTTCATGTGAATCCATGTGTACATTGGAATTTACCACATAATCAAGAACTCATAATGTAAGTATAATACACATGATATTACCACTCCTTGCATAATGGTGAAATAACGACAGGATCCTAATAACAATGATAAGCTTGTAAATTAGCACATAAATGAGAGGTAGGACAAAGATCCATACCTTTAATAAATTTCATGCAAGGAAGCAGTTAGAGTTTTCACAATACATTAACGAATAATTGAAAAACATAATTACTCTTAACACTTGTTTTGTCGTAATGTTCTTACCTGCGTTTCTGCACGAGGAAACATGGTCAAATGCTTTAGCTATCATAGCTAAGTAAACCTCAGGGTACCTCGTAGGATCCCTTTGTCATAAGCCTAAAGCAAATTGTCAGTATTATGTCTAGAGGAGTGTATCACAAGAAAATTTAAATACAACTAACACAAGAAAAACTAATGTTGTATTTGTTTAAAGAAGTATGATGTGTTGTTATCGTTAAGCAGTTATTAGTTAATAGTTTTAACAATTATTTTAGTTCCGCATTAGCAATTTCAGTATTTATTGCTACTTTTAAAGAAATTTAAATTTAAAGAAATTTTCGAGATGTTACATGTGGTATCAGAGCTCATGTTCAAACTTTCGGCCTAAAAAGGTCCAAAGAACACGCAACAGAAAATTTTTATGACAGCAAAAATATTTACTAATTCAAGTTAAATTATTTTGTTATATAGAAATTTGTTTTCTAAGTTATAGGTATGGAAGGATAAGCTGAACACATCGAGGACAAATTTCGACCAAACAATCATACCAACAATAGTACGGAACAACATTATGAAGAAGAGGTACATGGTGAATTGAATGACAATTCATCAGAACTGTTACGTGCATTTCAGAAGTTGAAATCAGAAATAAGATTTGTTAAAGAGGATAATGAGAGAATTCTGAAGGCACAAGAAGAACTGAACCAAGTACTGTTCGACCAGTGTCCAACTGACGAACAAGATTGAAGGGTTGAAAATACCTCCAAGACTGAAGACTTACCTTATCAGAATAAAGGTAAGAAAGTGAGAACTGGTGATGAGAATAACAGTTCAACATCATCGGGATATGCAAATGAGATACATAAAAAGAAACGTAATTATTCAAGTGATAGCAGCGAAGGGGATTACAAACCAAGAAGAAAAAGCCATAAACAGTATAAAGCAAACATGGTTATATACAACCTGATAGGGAAAGCAGACATTTGGTGGCAGGACATCAAAAGTGTGAAGGGCATCAAGGGAAAGGATGTGAATTAGAGCACTTCTAAACGATACTTCAAGAATAAGTTTCTATTTGAACAATATTACGAAGAAAAGTCCAAGGAATTTTATGATTTAAGACTGGGAACCATGATCATGAAGGAGCTGAACAACAAATTTCTTAATTTGCTAAGGTATGTGCCATACCTCATGGAGGAGAAACCAAATATTCAGAGGTATCTGAGTTGTCTACCTTTCAACATAAATGATATAATAGAGTATGATAATCCAAAGACGTTAGAAGAATCCATGAGGAAAGCAATTTTCTGCTATGATACAAACCGGAAAAGAGAAGGAATATCTAACAAGAAAAATCACAAACCCAACAACTTTGAGCTGAAGAAGAAGAATTTCAGGTTCAATGGAAATTCTGGTTTTCAAAAGAAAAAATTTCCAAATCAAAATTTCCAAGGAAAAAGTCCCATAAATAATTAGTAGAAGAATTTTACAACTCCTAGAAATACACCCAATGCTACCAGAACTAATGACCAAAGGACACCTATAAAATGTCTTGAGTGTCAAGGTCCTCATTATGCATCAAACTATCCCAATAAGAAGCGGACAACCAATAATATTCATTCCATACAAGCTGAACCTATTGTGGGAGACTTGGCAAGAGATATGCCCAGAATTAATGAAGCTCTAGATAACAGGCAAGCGGAGCATCAAGTCTCTCTGGTAGAGATTGAAGGTATGCTACAAAACCACCCAGTTTCTATTTTGATTGATCCAGGCACAAGCCTGAGTTATATATCTTCAGATATTGTAGAAAATTTTAATCTGAAAACATAAAAATTTAATAAATCCTGGCTAGTTCAACTAGCAACAGGAACAAAAAGAAAAGTGTATGATTTTGTTGAAAGTTGTGTTTTATCTATGAATAAGCTAAAGACACAAACCAAGCTAAATGTTTTACATTTAGGATCCTATGACATCTTAATTGGAATGGACTGGTTAGAATCACATCATGTTATTTTGAATTATTATGAGAAAGCTTTTACCTATCTAAATGATGAAGGAGAAAAAGTAGAATTAAAGGGTATTCCTAGAAAGACATCACTTAGACAGATTTCAGCTATGCAAGTAAAAAGAGCAGTTAGAAAAGGATGTAATATGTTCGTAGTGAATGTAGCACATGAGGAGTTAATTACGAAATATGACAAACTAAAACTAGAATATATACCTGTCCTACAAGAATTTATGGATGTTTTTCCATAAGAGATTCCAAGATTACCCCCGAAGAGAGATCTAGATTTTACCATTGAGCTGATACTGGGTGTGGTACCGAATTCCAAAGCTCCATATAGGATGAATATATTGGAATTAAATGAGTTAAAATCTCAGTTGAAGGAACTGATTGATAAAAAATATATAAGACCCAGCGTGTCTCCTTGGGGAGCACCTGTTATTTTTGTTAAGAAGAAGGATGGCACTTTAAGGCTTTGTATAGATTATTGCCAATTGAATAATATGACAATCAATAATCGATATCCGTTACCCCGCATAGACGATCTATTTGATCAGCTGTGTGGAATAACGATATTTTCAAAGATTGATTTAAGGTCAGTATATCATCAATTTTGTGTGAAAGATGAGGATATTTTTAAAACCGCCTTTAGAACTCGCTATGGACATTATGAGCTCGTGGTCATGTCATTTGGGTTGACTAATGCCCCGGTAGTTTTTATGTGCTTAATGAACAATTTTCTGCACAAATATTTGGATAAGTTCATCATTGTGTTCATAGATGACATTCTGGTATATTCTAAAAGTAAGGAAGAAGTGACGAACATCTGCATATTATTTTACAAGTTCTGAGAGATCATCAGTTATATGCTAAGTTTAGTAAGTGTGACTTTCACAAGGATAAGATTTAGTATTTAGGACACATAATCTCTAAGGAAGGAATTTCAGTTGATCTCAATAAGATAAAAGCCATTAATGAATGGCCAGTTCCTAAGGATGTGTTGGACGTATGATCGTTTATGGGGATTATAGGATATTATAGAAAATTCATTGAAGGTTTTTCGAAGATTGCAAACCCCATAACCTCCTTACAGAAGAAGGGGAAGAATTTTGTGTGGGATCAAAAGTGTGCAGACAGTTTTAAGAAGTTGAAGGAATTACTAACTACAACACCTATTCTGAGAATTGCAGATTCTAATAAGGATTTTATAGTAAGCACCGGCGCATGTAATGACGGAATCAGTGGAGTCCTAACACAAGAGGGACATGTTGTTGCATATGAGTCTCAAAAGCTGAAAATACATGAGAATAATTATTCTACATATGATCTAGAATTATTAGCAGTAATACACACCTTAAAAATATGGCATCACCATCTTATTGGTAGGAAATTTACTTTAATGACAGATAACATGGGGCTGAAGTATTTACTAAATAAAACGAACTTGAATGCTAGACAAGCTAGATGGCTAACCTTTCTAAGTGAATATGATTTTGAAATTCAGCATATAAAAGGTAAATAGAACAGGGTTGTTGATGCTTTAAGTTGTAATGCAAAGATACATTTTCTTGCAGCCATCAGTACATACACAACAGAGTTAGAAAATCATATTTTCGAAGGTATTAAATTGGATGAAGAGTACGTAAATTTACATGAAAAGACAACAGAAAATAATTCTTAAAATTCTATGGCAGATTTCAGGTTAAACGAAAATGGCTTGCTGCTATACAAAAACAGATTATATGTGCCCAATGTACCAAAGATAAAAATTTTGATTTTAGATGAGATGCACAAAAGTCATTATGCTGGTCATCCAGGTTATTAGAAAACCATAACTATGTTACAAAAAGATTATTATTGGCCCAGAATGAAGGATGAAGTAGCAGAATATATAGCTAAATTCTTTGACTATCAAAGAGTAAAGGTTGAACATCAACATCCGGCTGGACTATTACAGCCATTACCTATACCTAGTTGGAAATGGGAGATCATAAGCATATATTTTATTACTATACTACCCAAGAATCAGAAACAAAATGATTCCATCATGGTGGTAGTGGATAAACTCAGCAAGGCAGCACATTTTATACTAGTAAAAACTACTCAAGGCTCCAGACATTGCAGAAATTTTCATGAAACAGATTTTTCAATTGCATGGAATACCAAAAGTGATAGTTTCAGATCGTGATTCTAAGTTTACTGGAAAATTATGAAAATCTTTGATTAAAGGGTTGAATACAACCTTAAACTTCAGCACAACATTTCATCCAACAATGGATGGACAGACAAAAAGAGTGAATCAGATATTGGAAGACATGCTAAGGATGTATGTTAAGGACCAGCCTATTAAGTGGGAGGACTACTTGCATTTAGCAGAATTTGCATATAACAACCATTACCATGCATCAGCCAGGCTTAGCCCTTTTGATATTCTTTATGGTAGGAAATGTAATACACCAGTTTCTTGGAATGACCCAGTTAATATAGTTATATTAGGACCTGAATTATTGAAGGAAATAGAACTAACTGTGCAATAGGTACAAAGAAATCTTAAAACTACCCAAGATAGGCAAAAGAGTCAAGTAGATCTTAAAAGGACTCATAAAGAGTTCCAGGTTGGTGAGCATGTTTTCATTAAGGTAAGACCGAAGAAAAGCTCATTAAAATTGGGAAGTTGTGCCAAAATGGCACCCAGGTATTGTGGTCATTTTGAAATTTTGTCAAGGGTAGGACCCGTGGCATACCAACTGGCTTTGCCACCAAATCTAAAAATACATAGTTTTTTTCACATTTCAGTTTCTAAGAAATATGTACACGATGCTACTCATGTTATAAATTGGAATGATGTATAGGTAAAACAAGACGTCGATTTTTAGGTGGAACCGGACTATATCCTCAAAAGGAGGGAAACTCTACTCTGGAATCACACCATTGGGCAGGTAAAGGTGCAGGGGAAACACCTTAGCCCAGAAGAGGAAACCTAGGAGTTGGAGAGTAGTATGCGGGTAGCATACCCAACTCTGTTTCAAGAACACTCAGAAAATGAATGAACAACATCAAGGATTATGTTGAGACTTAAAGGGGGGTGTATGTCACCTACCAAAATCTTGAGACTATTTATTTTAATTGTGAAAACAATATGTTAAATTATAATTACAAATTTTTGTAATTATGACCAAATCTTGTCAAGGATGATTGTAACAATATATTATTATTATTTAATAAATTAAAACAAGAGACAAACACCCAAGGGATCTGTTAAATGAGTGTTCACTAACCGACTAGGAGGAATGGAAGCTTTTAGAAGGCATGGAACAGATGTCAGCATTTGCACTCCACCACTAACTGTTGGTTATGGGACAAAAACTCCTAAAATTGTGGCATTATCCCCCAGATGGGTGGAACATAGATATTAGTTCATTAATGACCAAGTTAACCACTAAAAAAGGCCTAGGCAGCCTAAATAAGGCAATTCGAATTGAGCAGGGAGCTCTACATTATTTTCTGTAGAAATAATTTCTCAAGTTTATCAGGTGATCATTGAGAGATTCGAATAGGGAGGGTAAGTGGAAGTGCATTGGGAAGCTGCTAAAAATGTTTGGGTACAGAGGGTACTCCCAAAAGACCGAACACCTAGAGAAACCACTTCACACAAATAGATCACAGATAGATACACCGATGTTTTGACGTGGTTTAAACCCTCGAAAGGGAAACACTCCACGGCCCCAGCCAAATAGCTTCTACAGAGCAATTTATTATGCAAAGAAATAAAGTTACAAATGAGCTTCTCATAATTGATCAACCTTACAATGACCCTCTGCTCTTTAAATAGTGATCATGGACCAATCGAGTGTTAAGCCATAGATCAAGGGTAGGTATGATCAAAGAGAAGTTGAGCTGTCAGATCACTCTATGTAGGGAACATATTGTGACCATCAGATTAAGTATTTACAAATGCATACTAATGCATACTAAGAAAATACACTTTACCTAATGGATATATTACACAAGTTGATCTTAACTAACTCCTAAGTGTAAAAATATCCTAACACCCCCCCTTAAGAACAACTTGGGACAGGATTGAAGGATTTACAAAAGTGACACTATTAGGAGAAGGAAGGAGGCATTAGAGCCTATCCCCCCTTAATAACAAATTTCTGAACTCCTAACATAGATTGAAGTTCAGAAAACTTCCCTTCTGTAAGAAAATTGGTGAAGATGTCTGGAACTTGATCATCTGTAGGACAAAAGAGTACTTCAAGAACACGATCATGAACAAGATTTATGATGAAGTGCATATGAAGCTCAATGTGTTTGCTGTGTTGATGTAGGACTATATCTTTGGCAAGCTTGATGGAACTTTGATTGTCGCACCAAAGTGGAGTAGGCTGCTGCTGCTCGAATCCAAACTCTGAAAGGATCCGTGGAAGCCATAAAGCTTACTGACTGGAATTAACTGCGGCTTGATATTTTGTCTCTGCTGAAGAAAAAGAAAGAGCTTGTTGTTTCTTACAATCCCAAGTGATAGGTCTAGATCCCAGACTGAAAACATAACCTACAATAGAGTTTCGATCATCAGGATCACTGGCCCAATCTGAATCAGTGAAACCAACCAACAAAAGTTCCCCCCTGTACTGTAACGAATCTTGAACTGAATTGTTCCTCGAATATATTGAAGTATTATTTTAGCTACTTTCCAGTGACTTTCATGAGGTGTTTGCATATAACGGGAAACACGACCAACGGCAAAGGAAAGGTCAAGACGAGAATGAGTCAAGTATAAGAGACTACCAACAAGCTGATGATACAAGGTGGCATCTACTTCAGGTGAAGGACAAGTGGCAGAAAGTTTGACTCCGAACTGGAAGGGAGAAGGGGATGGTCTATAATCTTTCATGTGAAATCAACGAAGAAGGTCACAAGCATACTTAGAATGAGAAAGAAAGATTCCTTCTTTGGTTTGTAGGACTTGGAGACCAAGAAAATACTGCAAATGTACTAAGTATGACATTTCAAAATTTTGCTTAAGACTGGATTTCACATGGGTTATAAGCTTAGGGTCACTACCAGTAAGAATAAGGTCATCAACATATAGAACAAGTATGATGAGATGGTTTCCTACTTTCTTGGTATAAACATTGGGGTCAGAATGGCATCTAGAAAAACCAGTGTCAAGGAGAAAGCTATCAATTTTGGCATACCAAGCTCTAGGAGCTTGCTTAAGGACATATAAGGATTTCTTAAGGCGATAGACAAGGATAGAGTTATTCTGAACATATCCAGGAGGTTGTTCCATGTAAATTTACTTCTGTAGATCACCATGTAACAAAGTAGACTTGACATCCATTTGATGGAATTCCTAGTTATGTAAAGCTACAATGGAAAGAACAAGGTGGATGGAGTTCATTTTTGTGATAGGAGCAAAGGTTTCATTGTAGTCAATCCCTTCAACTTGGAAAAAACCTTTGGCAACTAACCTTACCTTAAGTCTTTAAACACTTCCATTTGATGCATACTTAGTTCTGTAGACCCATTTACATCCGACAAGTTTTCTTCCTTTTGGAAGAGGTATAAGATCCCAAGTATCGATCGCCATTAAGGAACAATATTCTTCATCCATAGCCACATCCTAGTCTGGATTTCCTTAAGCTTCTACAAAAGTTTCTAGATCATGATTCTCGGAAACCTAAGCCAAAAGAGAAGAGGCTCGCTTAAACTGAGAATGTGTTTGACGTTAATCTCTAGGATCACCGGCAAGATCACCAGCTGCTTCACATGTTGAACGGACCCATCGAGGAAGCACTTGTGTTGGTGCAACTGGAGGAACATGAGCAGGTGGAGGTGGATTTTCATCCTCATTATCATCATCAGAAACTGGAGTTGGAAACCTGTCAAGTAAGTTGGAAGAAGAAGAAGGCACAATCGCTGAATCAGGCTTGCAGGACAAAGATGACACAATCGTCGAGCTAGGCTCATAGGCCAAGATATTTTCATCAAATTTAACATCTCTTCTAATGATTATATCATGAGAATGTGGCTGAATAAGTCTATAACCTTTAACATCTTCAGAATATCCAACAAATATGCACTTTTCACTTTTAGCCTGCAGTGCTTTCCGTTTTTCATCCGGAATGTGAGCCCATGCTTCACTACCAAACACATGGAAGTGACTTACATCAGGTTTAGTTTTACTCCATGCTTCTTCCAGTGTGATACCTTGTAATGCTTTAGTGGGGGTGCAATTAACTATATAATTTGCACAATTAATGGCTTTAGCCCAAAATTGAAGATTTAGTCCCTTAGATTGGATCATACAATTAGCCATTTCTTTTAAAGTGCGGTTCTCTTGTTCAACTACACCATTTTGTTGTGGTGTATTCGGAATAGTGTGTTGTTGTTAGATTCGTTGTCCAGTGCAGAAAGTAGTGAACGTTTTGTTAACATATTCTCCTCCATTGTCAGATCTTAACTTAATAATTTGATGACCAGATTGTTTTTCAACAAGGGCCTTGTAGGCCAAGAACATGTTAAATACTTCGCTCTTAAGTTTTAGGAAATAAACCCAAGTAAGTTTGGTGTAATCATCAATGAAAGTTAAGAAATATTTGAAACCAGAAAAGGAAGCAGATGGAAGAGGACCACACAAGTCACTATGCACAAGCTCAAAGGAAACGAAGGCGTGCCAAGAGGCACGTTTGTAAAAACTATCCCGATGATGTTTTCTGAGTACACAACCGGAACAAACACCATCCCTGCAAGATACCATCAGAAGACCTGTCACCATATTGTCTTTACATAGTTGTTGCAATGAGCAATAATTTAAGTGACCAAATCTCTCATGCCAAAGTTTGCTCAAGTTATCACTATGAGCAACAAAAACTGAAAGAAAAGGTGATGACCCAAAGTTGTTAAATTTGTACAACCTGGTTATCATCAACAATTCTGGTAGCTCAGACCTGTTGAGGATCTTTAAAATCCTTGATTACAACTTGGTGAGGTGTAAACGTCACATTTTTACCTTCACTAGAATGAGTGATTTGATAGACTGATAACAAATTGCAGTAAATTCATGGAACACATAATACATCACTGAAATTACCATTATCTACTGAAAGTGTTCTAGCTCCTACAACACTTAGAGATCTATCATCACCAACAAATATTTGTTTGGTGTTACATTCATGCATAGTAGAAAAGATGCCTTGATCCTTAGCCATATGATAAGATGCTCCATAATCAATGAGCCATTCATTTGAAGTAGAAGAAGAAGATGCATTATAAGAATAACCAGAAGCAGAAACTGCATGTCCATGAGAGGTAGATTATGAAGGCGAATCTAGGCTGATGTGCTGCTTCTTCATTGCCACTTCCAAGGCGGCCATCGTTTTTAAACACTTAGATTCATCATGATTATCTTTCCTGCAATAGTTGCAATGATGCTCAATCTTCTTTCCTTTTGGCTTGGATCCTTTGTCATTTTTTAAAGAAGGAGCCGACTAAGAGGGTTTGGGAACCTTGTTTGACTTATTATTGTGAAAATTTTGTTTCTTGGGAGGCTTGGACTTTCTTTCAGTTGGGACAATAAGGATTTCCCAGATGTATCTGTATTGTTAATTATTCCAAGATGGATGAGATTATATTTCTCTCTAATAAATGAATCACAAAAGGATTCAAGACTAAACTCTTGATAGCTAGCTGCATTCAAGGATTCTTTCATGGAGTAAAATTTAGATACAAAAACAAAATATGCAGGTCCAAGTTTGGAAAGAATCTGATAAATGCATTGTTTGTCTTCCCTCTTAATCTTGCATTCTTCACATAAGAGTTTAAGAGTTTTGTACTTAGATAAATAATCTTGTATGCATGAAAAATCATTTGGATTTAAAGAAATCAACTCATTTTCGAGTTGGTGACCTCAAATTTAATTGTGTTTACCAAACACAGATTCCAACTTGTCCTAAGCAGCATCAGGTTCATCAATTCCAGATATGTGGAATCACAAATCAGTAGAGATTGACATCCCAATCAATCCACAAGCTTCATCACATCTATTTGCCCATTTTATTTTCTTGTCATCATCAATGGGTTTTGTTTCTTTCCCTGAGGTAATTCTAAAAAGTCCCCTACTTCGTAGAACATCCTCCATACGAGATTTCCATGACAAATAGTTGGAATTGGTAAGTAGAATATCACAAGGGGCACCCATACTGCAAATTAATGGCTATAAAAATATAAACCAATAGTCTGGATGCGAAGAGCTCAAAAAAATAGGCAGTTTAAAAAAAATGACACTAAAAACTGACTCCGTATGATGAAGTTATGCTTGAACAAAGAAAAAGTTGAAGATGTCCCCAATAGTGACGTGGCAGATAGAGAATGACCTGCTCAAAAAAAAAGGCCCCCCCTCTTCCCAAGATGAACCTTTGAAAATCACTATACAAGAAATTTTCTTTAAGTGAATCACTTTTGTAAAATAAGTGATTTCACTTTTACAATGTTGTTACTTTAAAAAGGTGCAGCAATGAAAATGAACTTAAGTGACTCACTTTTTATTTTTATTTTTTATTATTTAAGTAAGATGCACTTCTAGAATAAAGTAACTTGAAAATAGAAATTGCATGCACTTTTACTTTTAAAAGTAACTTCATAAGACTTGAACTCAAGACCAATTAAGGAATAAATCAACTTTGAACCAAGTGAGCTAAATTAAAAGGTATGTAAAATATGGGAATGAGGAAGGGTTTTTTTTTTTTTACTCTTCTTGCTCAGTTTTCGTGCTTGCCTTTTTACCTGCAAATTACACCATAAACCAAAACAAAAAATATTTTTTCATGCTTGTGGGGTTAGATATATTTAGCTTAGTAATGACCAGGTTAACCACTAAAGAAGGCCTAGGCAGCCTAGATAAGGCAATTCGAATCGAGCAGGGGGCTCTACATTATTTTTTGCAGAAATAATTCCTGAAGTGTATCAGGTGATCACTGAGAGATTCGAATAGGGAGGCTAAGCAGAAGTGCATTGGGAAGCTGCTGAAAATGTTTGGGTACACATGGTACTCCCAAAAGACCGAACACCTAGAGCAACCACTTCACACAAACAAATCACAGATCGATACACCGATGTTTTGACATGGTTTAAACCCTTGAGAGGGAAACACTCCACGGCCCCAACCAAATAGATTCTATGGAGCAATTTATTATGCAAAGAAAGAAAGTTACAAATGAGCTTCTCATAATCGATCAACTTTCCAATGACCCTCCATGCTCTTTAAATAGAGATCATGGACTAATCGGGTGTTAAGCCAGGGATCAAGAGTAGGTATGATCTAAGAGAAGTTGAGTCGTCAGATCACTCTATGTCGGGAACATATCGTGACTGCCATATTAAGTATTTACAAATGCATACTAATGCATACTAAGAAAACACATTTCAACTAATGGATATATTACACAAGTTGATCTTAACTAACTCCTAAGTGTCTAAATATCCTAACAAAAAATATTCTGAGAAGAGAACCAGAGGTGCTGGTGCAGGTCTCTTTGACTGCTAAGTCTATAGGACTGAATGATCCAAATTGTTGTTGCAAGTTGATGACCTAAAGATTCTACAGATTCTTCTTCCTCGTGGTTTAGTGAACAAGCTCGGGGGTCCTAAGGAGAGTAATTTGACTGTCTTCAGGAATAGGTTGGGTGGAACAGGCTCCTTCGGTTGTTTGTTTCTCCCATATTCACCAAGTTCTACTGTTCTGTCCTGTTTATTTTCAGTTATATGATTTTCTGCATTTGTAGATTTAATAGTTACAGTTAATAGAATACATAAGTAATTGTTTCATTTTCTGACCTAAGTATGATTTTATATAATGTTGGTTAAGTAAATGAGATGATTGACTAAATATCTTCTCTGTATTTTTCCCATGCTGTCTTCTGCATAGTACTCTAGTATAGAGAAGGAAAATTTAAGATAGATGATTTGATAGGCTGATTGCCAAATGAATGAAGAGACTAATGCTGTTGACTTTCACTAAAATTTTCTTATCAATCATGTTCTATGATATGAAGTATATGTCTAGATTTAGGATCGAAATAACATTTCTTAGTACAAGCATTTTAATGTTATCTTTCACATACTGTCAGAAATGAATAGTACTTTTCTGTATAAAAACCTAGGGTTTACAGTTAGGTTATTTACTTCTTTCCAACATTAAAGTGTTATATTACCACTTATTTCAGACATTATTATTTCTAGAAATTTAACAACTGCGAATATTCTTTTATATAGAGTTGTTATATATAAACGATCAATAGATACTTATCATTCGCATAATTGAATATCACTATTCCATATCAGTATCTATAAGTCATATTTCATTTTAATTATCAACTACAACTTCTGAATTTAAACACCTTCATCATAGACAGAACCCAAACACATAATTTATTAATTAGTAATTTATTGCATTATGATAGATACAGAATCGAAAACCATTAACAAGGAGGCAAATCATTTACAAAACGTTACAAGTTCATAACTAGTTCAACATACATTTACTTAAACAACTTACATTAATGATAACGAATGATTATATTTATATTATCTTTTTCAAGTTAAAAACCTTGAAATTATTTTATAGCTAGCTTACGGCCAAATACTTCGAAACTTTAAATACAAATTCTTTTCCAAAAACCAAAATGCATTACTACTACCCAACTATTACATTACTTTAAGATCAAGCAATTACAGATGGAAATATCATTTCATAAATCAAGTTATGGTTCGAAACCAAAACGGAGTTACTTTATCATTTCCCAAACCAAAAATATTACTATTGTTCAACTATCACATATACATTAGCTATCTATCCAAGACAAATGCAAACAAAGTTTTATTATTCTTATGAACCACAATATTATCTTTTGGTGGTTCAATACCAAAACCGAGTCTTAACTCCATTCTAAACTTTAACTCAAACAATACGATCATAGGGTTTCACTTCTGTAAAACAAGTTAGCCACAACTCTCAGCCTAGTTTAACACTGTATTTTTCTAATTCATTATATCAATCTTATAAACATAGAAATCGCTCAAAAAACTATTTTAAGTTTCATTACAAACTCAGTTCTATATTCCCATTCAAAACAAAAGTATAAATACTGTAACACAAAACCTTCTATTTCAGAGATACGAGTTAGCCCATGGCTCTCATCTCTCACCAAAAATTATACATCGTACAAAAAATTTTATGAAGTTTCTTAACACTATATTTTTTTATATATATTAAAAATGACGAGGGTTCATCCCTTTAGCATTTACATTCTAAACAAATGTACTGCTGCAACAAAATTTACAGTGAAATGCTACGAAGCAAAGTAACAAGAAAATCCAAGGATCTCATCCTCTGGTGCTTTGTCTTTTGGTTTCCAAAACATATCACTGGCCAAAGCTTTGTCAGGAACCATTACAAACTAACACCAAATGTCAAACATCGACCCCACTAGGCCAAGAGAACCTACGAAGTAAAGAACCATCGAGGCTTACTGGTGGTCGAGCAGTTTTTCTTCCACAAGCTTTCAAACCCTATAATCCTTCAACAAAGTGAAAAACCTACCATAAAAACCCTTCTAAGGTTAAACGATGAATGCAGAGTTATTAATAATAAAAACAATAGATAACACTATCACTACTTTATTGAAACATTACCTATGCAACATCACTTCAAGTTTAAGATTCCGGTAACACACAACGACAAAGCCAACTAGTGAACATAGCGAAGAGATGATTCAAACTCTGATAATCATTTGCTTCAAACTTCACTTTCTAAAACTAATAGGAAACCTTGAATTTTTTACTCCCTAAAAACATCTTCGAGGCTACCTGGTGACTCGGCTCTCCAGGAAAACAAACACTCGCAAATTTTAAAGTTTTTTGAACATGTCAAGGGATTGAACTCAAGGAAGGAATCCTCCGAACCCCAACTTACAAACCCTAAATTGTAGTAGGTTGTAGGCCTCTCTACCTTGCCACTAAAGCACAAAACGAAGGCCAAGAAACACTTCAATAATAATTACAACGAAAGACTAGGGCTTCATCCCAAAGCCCAAGATCATGTGAGATCAACGATGAAGGAGATGCCAGCCAAGCACGTCGAAGTATCGGAAACCACTGCATTGAATACCCTATTGATTATCACATACACGATGTCGCCAAATCACCAGACCAAGGGTTAAAGTATGGCACAGCTCAGCATCGTAATAGTAATTGTAAACTCTTTCACGTGACCTTCAGCCACGAACGTATCCACCTAAGACTTCCACTACACTCAACAGGTAGGCAAATTTCATGCTATGACCAGGTTTTGACAGACTGCCAGTATGAAAAAACCCTCACATTCATTACCCCTTTCAATATTAAATGTCAGTACAAAGACTTAGGGTTACTTTGTAAAGTTCATTTCATTCCAAAGTATTGGTCATCAAATGCATAGTTTATATACATTGTATATTGTTACTCAATTGATAGAGGTCGTTGATTATAGAAGACCTTCGATACTTAATGTATAGTCTAGGTTTCATTTTTGTGCACATTGTAATGTTTGTTCATATTGTCATCTCCTTGACAAAATATTTCATAGCATAAACATTAAATTAAAAATATATCAATCCTATAATGTTCCAAATTTACAATAGTATCATCGCAATTATGATAATAACAATTGCTGTATTAGAATGATTTTTCATAAATTATAAATTGAGAGATGTATAAGCTAATATAGTTATTTTTTATGACTTCAAGTGAATCCATGTGTACATTGGAATCTAGCACATAATCAAGAACTCATAATGTAAGTATAATACACATGATATTACCACTCCTTGCATAATGGTGAAATGACGACAGGATTCTAATAACACTAATAAGCTTGTAAATTAGCACGTAAACGAGAAGCAGGACAAAGATCCATACCTTTAATAACTTTCATGCAAGGAAGTACTTAGAGTTTTCACAATACATTGACGAATAATTGAAAAACATAATTACTCTTAACACTTGTTTTGTCGTAATGTTCTTACCTACGTTTCCGCACAAGGAAACAAGCTCAAATGCTTTAGCTATCATAGCTAAGTAAACTTCAGGGTACCTCGTAGGGCCCCTTCGTCATCAGCCAAAAGCAAACTGTCAATATTATGTCTAGAGGCGTGTGTCGCAAGAAAATATAAATAAAACTAACACAAGCAAAACTAATGTTGTATTTGTTTAAAGAAGTATGATGTGTTGTTATCGTTAAGTTGTTGTTAGTTAATAGGTTTAACAATTACTTTAGTTCTGCATTAGCAATTTCAATATTTATTGCTACTTTTAAAATTTTTAAAATTTTAATAAATTTTCGGGATGTTACAGTTAGAGTGGATAACAAGGGCATTTGAGCGAATTCTCGAAGCTAGGTGACATGGATACCTATCCCTATTTGGTAGAAATAGTTGGTATTCAACTCCTAACCTATAGGGAATATCCCTTAGACCTCTCCCCCTAATCCTCAACCTACTCTATCCTCCTAGCCTTATAAATAAGAACTTTCTCTCCATTGAGAATAGAGGAAGGACTATATCACTTACATGCTATTGAAATTACCCTAGGTTATCCCTATTCATCTCTTGGGAGGCATACACACACCCTTTTGGAGGCTTGGATTGGACTATGGGAGGAAGATTACAATGTTAACGCTTGGGTTGTAATCATCACTCTTCTATGTATTTCCCACTTATTCATAGCAATATAATCTCTTTGCATAAATGTCTTTGTATTTGTGATATTTAGAGCTTACTTCCTTAATTGTTTTCTTAGATCAGTTAGTGTTTGGATGTGCTTTTACTATTTGTTTGTCTCTATGTGGTTTGATAAATAGGAGAAGGATTCATGAATCTGAAGGTAAGACATTTATCTTCTTTAATTTCTAATCAATCTAGGAAAGTAGATCTATATTCTATATTCATTTGTTCTAGATCCAATTGGACTAGGGAGATCACGCTCACGTCTGCTCGGGTAGATTATCCGTAAACATCAAGATACCCATTGATGGTACAAGAACCCCAATGGATGATCAAGAGACCTATTGATTGTCCAAGTACCCCTTTGAATTTATAAGAGACCCTTTGGATGACCAAGATCCCACTTGTGAAGGGTCAAAATACCAAGTTAAAATTTAATAGGTTGAAAGATAAAAATAAAAATATTAATCCTAAATAATTTTAAATTTTATTTTTATAATTCCTAAACTTATGGATATGACCTTATGATTCTCTATAAATAAAGGAGCACTCTCATTTGTAAATTAAAACAACAAAAAATCATAATCTATAGTCTAAAGGAAAAGACGTGGGGCATCTTTTTAGCAGCAGCATTAGAGATCACTTCACTTTTGTTTTATCTTGTCTTCTTGGGCAACCGAACCTATTAGAATCTTTCTCATTGCATCCCTAATCTAACAGGAAGGAAACCGAGCCCTGTTAGGGATCCCATTCATAGGATGCAAGTGTTTGAAGTGGACAAGGTGTAGGCCACAGGTCTGTACATTGATAAAGGGAGTAGGTCGAGCCTAGATCCAGGCCTATCCCTTAAATTTGATCCCTATATAGGGCCTCCAAGTGGCAACATGAGCTCTGTAGGGCTCATTTTATTTAGTAGTAAAGAGGCCGTAGTACTGTCATCCCTCTGATCAATAGACCAATCCATAACAAGCTCTTACACAGTGAGATATAGTCAACGACATCATAACTTCCAGCCACGCTCAGACTGAGAAGGTAAAGGACAGTCAACAAAAGTTTCATGGTAATTTTCTTTGGTCAAATTTAATCTTAGAATTTGGTATGGTTAGTAGTCGATGATAGTGGTCATCTTTGTATGTATTCCCTAGAGGAAAGTCCAATGTAAAGGCTTGTCTCTTATGCAAAAATTCAGTCATATCATATTAAGGAAGATATTATTTTCTGGGGGTTTTATACCTTGAAAGGTTTTCCCCAGGGTAAAATTTGTGTTCTTGTGGATGCATGTTCCTTTATTTTATTTATTGTTGAAGGTCTACTGCTGCTATATCTCACACTTGAAGTTTTAAGTTTGGTATAATTTAAAAGAAGACTGCAACTGCTATCAAATCTCATATCTATGTTAAAAAATTAACATGAAATGCCTTAAAAAGGGGGTAAAGACACCCCTATAAAAATGGTTAAACATGCATGAAATAAGGCTTAAATAAAGGGCTTTAAATTACCTTAAGATGCATGGAATATGCCCTAAAAACAATTGGTCTATGAAGTACAAGTCGACCCAAAGTAAATTTTTGATAAAAAAATTCATTATGAAAGGTAGGTTGGCCCTATTTCTAAGTTGAAGTTGCCCCTACGAGAGTGTCTTAACTTGTATAAATAAGAGTATGGAGGGAATTATTTGTATACCTTGATTTCTTCTCTCTTATTCTATGTAGATAGAAAAATTCAAGAGTGAATGAAACAATAAAATATCAACAAAATGACAGTCACTTATGAAGCAAATTTGTAGTCTCTTAAAGCAAATGCTAGGGTCTATTTTGGAAAAGAAAAGGTTCCTTAATTTGTTGTTTTCGGGTCTAGTCATTAAAATAAATAAAGATTCCCTTCTAAGGAAAGTTTGCTGTAGAGAAATATGGGAAAAGGTACAGAAAAAAGAGGATTGGAGTTTGCAGTAGAGAGAGCAGGCCAAAGTTTGTAGCAGATATAAAAGGCCAAAGTTTGCAATGCAGAAAGAAGTGTTGATGGTACAACAATGCAGGGGTGAAGGTACAACAAGTACAAATGATCTAAGGAAGATCTAAGGTATTTTTGAAGGATAATCTAAAGTAGACTTAAGGACATGTTTGGTACACTTTCAAGGGCTATTATGTGACTAGTTAAATACATATTTGAAGCATGAACGACAATGTCAAGGACTGATTGAAGGCTACATGTTTACATGTGTAAGTACACTTAGCATTATTTATTTGACTAATTTTATATGTTTTCTATCTATGGATGATTACTAGACTAGGTTTTAGCCATATTTGTTGCTCTTATGTCTTGACATATGGTTGCTTAAGAATTACTTTGAAGCTCACCTTGGCACTTGTATGAAAGCTTGTCCAAGAAGTATTAGTAAGAAAATGGAGAAGGTCTAAAGAAGTTTTTGAATAGTGATAGTGACATAACAATGACAATAACAAAACAATGACAGTGACATAATAGTGACAATGACAATGACAGTGACAGTGACAGTGACAGTAATTGTGTGATGAAAGTGATAGTGGAAGGTTGATACTCTTATCCATATCAGGGTGGTAGGATTGGGGAAATGATAGGATATTGAATTCTCCTTCAGTTTGGTTCATGAATAGTGTGAGTTAGTTCTTACAAAAGGCTAGTGCCTCCTTCTAATAGGTGCTAGAAAAATTCAGGAGTTGATGTTAAGCCCTAAATGTGGGAACATTACCCCTATATTGTGGTTCATTACATATTATTGATGTCATATTGGATGTATTAATGGTAATTTTTATTAGTGTTATTATATTAGTTATGTTGTTTTGGGTCCATTAGTTGTAATTGTACCTCTTTGTTACCTATATATAGGAAGGAGACCTTTTCATTTGAATCATCTTGTCTTGTCTTGTTAGGATAGTGTGGCTCTAATTCCTCCTTCCTTCTCCTAATAGTGTAACTTTTGTAAATCCTTCAATCCTATCCCAAGTTGTTCTTAAGGGGGGATGTTAGGATATTTAGACACTTAGGAGTTAGTTAAGATCAACTTGTGTAATATATCCGTTAGGGATAGTGTGTTTCTTTAGTATGCATTTGTAAATACTTAATTCGATGGTCATGATATGTTCCCGACATAGAGTGATCCAATGGCTCAACTTCTCTTAGATCAAACCTAACCTTGATCCGTGGCTTAACACTCGATTGGTCCATGATCTCTATTTAAAGAGCATGGAGGGTCATTGTTTAGTTGATCGATTATGAGAAGCTCATTTGTAACTTTCTTTCTTTGCATAATAAATTGTCCCGTAGAAGCTATTTGGCCGGGGCCGTGGAGTGTTTCCCTCAAGAGGGTTTAAACCATGTCAAAACATTGGTGTGTTGATCTATGATCTGTTTTTGTGAAGTGGTTGTGCTTGGTGTTCGGTCCTTTGGTAGCACCCTGTGTACCTGAACATGGTATTAGAGCTTTTATGAAGAGCCGCTTCTAGTTATGATCTAGATCTTGAACTATTGTTGTCGAAAATTGAAAGGGTTTCTGGTTCTGGTATTTATGTGCATTTATGGGCTGTGGGAGGTGTTCCATTGCATCCGGAGCGTCGTTTCCATTGGGAAAGGTTTTTTGCTTGATCGAAAATGGTTCCCGGTTGCTCCAAAAACACATATTTCATTCGATTTGAAGGTATAATGTTACAGTGACGCATTTTTTTATTTTCTGTTTTTAAAAGAAAAAAACTCATATTTTATCATTTTTACTGTTAGATTTTTTTGGGTTCGGATTGTTTCTTTCCCATCTACGTATGCTCTTTTCTGTGCACCTTGAGCGATCTCGGCAAATCATAAACAGAAAGGGAAAGGGTTTTTCTCGGTTGCGTATGCTCTTTGTCGTGCAACTTGCGTGATCTCGGCAAATTAGAAACAGAGAGAAAACGTAGACCTTCCGGGCAAGCTAACGAGATCTAACTCCACAAGTGTGGAAAAGTTTTTTTTTGTTATGATTTGTGGTGTGTTTTGTAGGAAAAAGGGCAAGCACGCAAATCGAGCAAGAAGAGTTAAAAGAAAAAGCCCCCCTTCCTCATTCTCATATTTTACATAACTTTTAATCTAGCTCACTTGGTTCAAAGTTGCTTTATTCCTTATTAGGTCTTGAGTTCAAGTCTTAGAAAGTTACTTTTAAAAGAAAAGGTGCATGCAATTTCTATTTTCAAGTTACTTTATTGTAAAAGTGCATCTTACTTAAAAAATAAAAAATAAAAATACAAGTGAGTCACTTAAGTTCTTTTTTATTGTTGCACTATTTAAAAGTAATATCATTGTAAAAGTGAAATCACTTATTTTACAAAAGTGGTTCACTTAAAACAACTTTCTTGTAAAGAGATTGTCAAAAGGTTCATCTTGGGAAGAGGGAGGTTCTTTTTTTTGCCGGACATTCTCTAGCTGCCATGTCACTATTGGGGACATCTTCAACAGTTTCTTTGTTCAAGCATAACTTCATCATACAGAGTCAGTTTTCAGTGCCGTTTTTTTAAAACCGCCTATTTTTTCGAGCTCTTCACATCCAGACTATTGATTTATGCTTTTACAACCATTAATTTACAAATATGGCCGCCCCTTGTGATATTCTACTTAATATTTTCAACTATTTCTCATGGAAATCTCATATGGAGGATGTTCTACGAAGTAGGGGACTTTTCAAAATTACCTCAGGGAAATAAACAGAACCTACTGATGATGATAAGAAAATCAAATGGGCAAATAGATGTGACGAAGCTCGTGGATTGATTAGGATTTCAATCTCTACTGATTTGTGATTCCACATATCTGGAATTGATGAACCTGATGCTGCTTGGGACAAGTAGGAATCTGTGTTTGGTAAACACAATGAAATTCGAGGTCACCAACTCGAAAATGAGTTGATTTCTTTAAATCCAAGCGACTTTTCTTGATTTCTACAGAACTAAGTATGCATCAGATGGAAGTGTTGAAAGACTTAAGGAAAGGTTAGTTGCCAAAGTTTTTTTTCTATGTTGAAGGGATTGACTACAATGAAACCTTTGCTCCCATCGCAAAAATGAACTCCATCCATCTTATTCTTTCCCTTGCATCCTTACGCAACTGGGAAGTCCACCAAATGGATGTCAAGTCTACCTTCTTACATGGTGATTTCTAGGAGGAAGTTTACATGGAAATACCTCCTGGCTATGTTCAGAATAACTCTAGCCTTGTCTGCCTCCTTAAGAAATCCTTATATGCCCTTAAGCAAGCTCCCAGCGCTTGGTATGCCAAAATGGATAACTTTCTCCTTGACACTGGTTTCTCTAGATGCCATTCTGATCCTAATGTCTATACCAAGAAAGTAGGAAACCATCTCATCACACTTGTTCTATATGTTGATGACCTTATTCTTACTGGTAGTGACCCTAAGCTTATAACCCATGTGAAATCCAATCTTAAACAAAATTTTGAAATGACAGACTTAGGACATTTGCATTATTTTCTTGGTCTCCAAGTCCTACAAACCAAGAAGGAATCTTTCTTTCTCAGTCTAAGTATGCTTGTGACCTTCTTCGTCTCTTTCACATGGAAGATTGTACTTCACCAGCCCCTTCTCCTTTCCAGTTTGGAGTCAAACTTTCTGCCACTTGTACTTCACCTGAAGTTGATGCCACCTTATATTGTCATCTTGTTGGTAGTCTCTTATACTTGACTCATTCCCGTCCTGACCTTTCCTTTGCCATTGGTCGTGTTGCCCCGTTATATGCAGACACATCATGAAAGTCACTGGAAATGAGCTAAAATTATACTTCAATATATTCGAGGTACATTTCAGTTTGGGATTCATTACAGTACAAGGGGGAAACCTTTATTGATTGGTTTCACTGATTCAGATTGGGCCAGCGATCCTGATGATCGAAAGTCTACTGCAGATTATGTTTTCAGTCTGGGATCTGGACCTATTACTTGGGCTTGTAAGAAACAACAAGCTCTTGCTCTTTCTTCAGCAGAGGCAGAATATTGAGCAACAGTTAATGCCAGTTAGGAAGTTTTATGGCTTCGATAGATCGTTTCAGAGTTTGGATTCGAGCATCAGCAGCCTACTCCACTTTGGTGCGACAATCAAAGTGCCATCAAGCTTGCCAAAGATCCAGTTCTACATCAACGCAGCAAACACATTGAGCTACAGATGCACTTCATCAGAAATCTTGTTCATGATCGTGTTCTTGAAGTGCTCTTTTGCCCCACAAATGATCAAGTTGCAGACATCTTCACCGAGTCTCTTACAGAAGCGAAGTTTTCTAAAATTCAATCTATGCTAGGAGTTCAGGAACTTGTCATTAAGGGGGGATAGGTTCTAATGCCTCCTTCTTTCTCCTAATAGTGTCACTTTTGTAAATCCTTCAATCCTATGCCAAGTTGTTCTTAAGGGGGGATGTTAGGATATTTAGACACTTAGGAGTTAGTTAAGATCAACTTGTGTAATATATCCGTTAGGGATAGTGTGTTTCTTTAGTATGCATTAGTATGCATTTGTAAAGACTTAATCTGATGGTCACGATATGTTGCCGACATAGAGTGATCCAATGGCTCAACTTCTCTTAGATCAAACTTAACCTTGATCCGTGGCTTAACACCCGATTGGTTCATGATTTTTATTTAAAGAGCATGGAGGGTCATTGTCTAGTTGATCGATTATGAGAAGCTCATTTGTAACTTTCTTTCTTTGCATAATAAATTGTCCCGTAGAAGCTATTTGGCCGGCGCCATGGAGTGTTTCCCTCAAGAGGGTTTAAACCATGTCAAAACATCGGTGTGTTGATCTGTGATCTGTTTGTGTGAAGTGGTTGGTCTTGGTGTTCGGTCCTTTGGTAGTACCCTGTGTACCCGAACATGTCTTGTCTTATGTACTTAGTACATTGTATAAGGAGTTTTCCCCATTGAAGAGGATTTTTATTCATTAATTTTCTTCATTAAAGGTTTGGAGTACTCTTTCTAGTTTATTTATGCTCTTTTCAGACTCTTTTTGGCAATTTGTTGCTTAACATGTGGTATTAGAGCTTTGACACTTCCAAACAAGTCATATTGAGGTTTTTTCGATATATTGTTTTCTATAGGGTTTTAGATATCAAAAATCAAAACCCATATAGAAAAAAGGCGGAGCTATCCATGGTAAAATTTTCAGATCCTGAATCATTACAGGTTCATGTTTATACCCTTATAAATTTAGGGTTTGTGACTATCCCAAAAGCTAGTCTTAAACAAGTGTTCTAGGGAAAATTGTTATATCTAGAGCATGCGAGATCCAAATTGAGTGAGACAAGCCATAGTATCTGTGATATAATTTCGTAATCTGATTCAAAAAAATGGACACATGGCAGGCCATACACACTCTCTCTCTCTCTCTCCTGAAAAGACCAAAATTAACAAGTGTTGGAAAAATTATCACAATTTGTTTTGGCGCATTCAAATTCAACGAGACTTATGAAATTGGAAATAATACATATCAAGGTATCACATTAAGAGATTGCAGACTCGAGGGGATGAAATTTTAGGGTTTCTTCAGTTGGATATTAGTCATCAAATTAGGGTTGGAAAAATGTATGTCATTTTAAATTTTGAAATAATTTTTAGTAGAAGGGTCTATTTGAGGTGAGACTAAGGTGTGATATATATTTATATTGTGCAAAATTACACAAAAGGAAGTGGGAAAAATCATACTCCACTCAAACCACCAAAGGATTCATCCTTGAGTTATGATGAAAGTGAGGACATTTCTTTTAGGGTGTCCAAGTTGGAAGATATGATTAAAGGCACTGTGAAAATGGTTGATTTAGTTAACTTGGAAAATATGATGGTTAGTAAAGAGGATATTCAATATTTGAAGGTAATGTTGAATTAGATATGGCTTAGCTTTCCTACACATTCGCCTACTCAAGAAGAGGATAAGGAGGAAAGGGGGGAATTGTTCTAGGCATGTATAGAGAAAATTGAAAAACAATGAGAGAATAAGAGGTTTGGGTCCCCAAAATATGATGATCCATTGCATCATCACATGTTCAACTCAGATCCAAGGAACTACTTTATTCCCAAGATTTACATGATAAAGTTTGATGGAAATGATCCAATAACATGGATATTCCATATGGAACAATTATTTGATCTACACCAAGTGCCAACTTTGCAAAAGGTAACTATTGCATCATTATATTTAGATCATGGTCAACTTGTATTTTGTACCAATGGCTTTGTGAATGCAAAAATGAATCTATTATATATTGGTCTATATTCAGGAAATAATTGATTGCACATTACAGTGATATTAATAGAAACACTTTCATTAGTTAGTTGATAAATCTCAAACAAAAGGGTCCAGTTACAGAGCACATCAAGCAGTATTAGAAGTTAAGTCTTAGAGAGAAAAATATTTAAGAAGATAATTTGTTGGATCTCCTTATGGGCACTTTAAAGGATAATATTCAACATGAGATATGTATCCTTGAACCTAAATCATTGGAGAATAATTTTGGTTTGGTAAGGAAAATTGAAAGTAAAAATACGACAATGACTATTAGAAGGACCATCTCCAATACATATAGAGAAAATAATGTTCCTTCTTCTAACCCACCTCAAATGTTGACACCTCAACAAATGGATGAAAGAAGGGAAAAAGGTCAATGCTTTAATTGTGACAGTAGGTATAAGGGAGATAAGTGTGGTGAGAAGAAATTATTCTACATAGATTGTGAAGAGGAAGAAGCAAAAGAACATGAACCATCTCAAGTTGATGATATACAAGATATTACTTATAGTTGGGATTTTCACCCCTTCTTGTGCAAAAGGGAACCTACTAAGGGAGAGAACCCTTAGTAACAGGTTAAGGGAAGTGATCAAGAATGAACTAACAATAGAAACAATAAACAATATGATCTAACATGTGCATGAGATTTAAAAATAACTTAAAGCAATAAACAACAGATTTTCAAGGAAATGTAACAAAGAATATTTTTTTTTTTGTATTATGGGCAAGCGAGGGCTTGCAATAAAAAATTTACCTTGGAAATGAGGCTGGTGAAGCTCTGACAGTGTGTTCCAGAGCTCCTTTGGTTCTGTACTCTCCTCCTCAATGCTTTTGGTGGTGGCTAAGATTTCTATCTTCTTAAGGGAGACCAAAGCTCAAAGATGGATGGCTAAGGCTTAACACAATTTTAGCAGCATAAGGGTAGAGTAGTTGAGGGATATTTGAAATGAGGGGCCTCCACCCCTTTTATAGACTTAGATTAGGGTTTTGGGCATTTTTAGGGTTTTTTTCCCTCTTTTCTCTTTTTTTTTTTAATTTTCTTTTGAGTTTTATTCCCTATTATTTTGATTTTGACCCTCTTTTGGGGTTTTGGTATGTTTTTGAGGAAATTTTGGGTATTTTGGTACCCATTTGGATTTTCTGGGGTTTTGGAGGCTCGTTTGGTAGGAAATTTGGTCAACAGAGGTGTATGTCCAAAGGGATGAGCTGGTGAACACTTTTTTGGTGTTAACAGATTGCCCCCCTGATGTGTGAGGGTAGGAGATCATCGTATGGCCGATGGACACCATAAGTACTGTGGTTTTCCTAGGTGATAAGCATTGGGATGGAGGAGTGCACGAACTTGTTGGAGACCGGAACACGAGGTATGTACTGACTGCCAAGAACTAAAAATACATGTCTCACTAAGGAGTATCTCAACATATGGATGAGGCAGGCATACCCATGCTAGTTGTCAAAATATAATAATGAGGTCCAAAAACGGGGACCTGAATAATACTGGAAAAAATGTTGTGTACATCATATTGGTCCAGAGGGGACACAAATCTGGGACATACCCATGGTCTGACCATGGTTGATGTGAAGAACTGATACACTGGAAAACATTCGTCACTCTGATTATGGTACCAAAATGACTAATAAAAATGTTGGATTTGAAGGTGTCCAACAACTGTAAGTCAAGGAAGCATGCAACTAGGGTGCTTCCATAAAACTGTCGCCAAGCATAGCGCGGATATCTACAGGAACATGTGACTAGTTGTTTCCTCAAGTAGACTCATAAATGTGCTAGAGTTAGGTGACATCCAATGTCTTCAACTAATAACTAAAAGGACCGATACCCTGTACGAATCTCAACAATGCGATCAAGGTGTTGATGTCGAGCATGTGAGAAACAATCATTTGCAGAGGCACTAAGGAATCCTTTCAAAATGATCCATAGGCACTCACCGCTGGTGGTGATGAGTCTAAGGAGGGACCTCTGATTCTATCCTCTAGAATAGATTGGTTGGCGTCAACAGAGGGAGGCCTTGAAACTACCAAGGCAATGGTGTTTCCTTGATAGGAGTGCGAGGTGTACAACCGAAGTGTGATAGTATTAATGGTGGGATTGACATACTGTGGGGATGGGGAATAACTGAGGTCATAGAGTGGGTAGACTCAAACTTCCTTTGTTCAGAGCATGATGACATGGATGACCTGGCAGCATATGAAACTATCTTTGGGTACGGGGATCATATCTTAAGGGATCAGGGATAAGTACTGCAATGGGAAAGACTCAGGGGACAAACTTATGGATCATATCAGAAGACTCTCAAGATGACATATTGTAGAATAATCTGAACAAAGGCGACCAAACTGGGGAAGCTTCCATAATAGTGTGATTATATATGCTTTGGTGTGGCCCCGAGAGGCACCATTGGGGCCTTCTTCATGGTTTAAGGAGATCGAAGAAGGGAGAACAGTGTGCTCAAAATGGTATTGTCGTGTGGATTTGTGTGAGCCTAGGACAGTTAATGCTCGTAAGTACTTTCACTTGTAAAGAGTCTGAAAGCGATAATAAGACTCTGAAATGGTGGAGAGGTACCGTCTTGTGGATTTGTACGAGCCCAGGAAAGTGATTGCTCGTGGTTGCTTTCACTTTTAGAGAGTCTGAAAGTAGTAAGAGGAATCCAAGGGAGTTCTTTTTCGTGTGTTAGTCTCCAAGGCCCGAAAAAGCATAAAAGGATGTAATGAAGAACTCTTCTAGCCGATGTGACTAGAGTATTCATTTTTCGTATTTAGTCTACAAGGTCCGGAAAAGGGGTAAACTTATACCATGTAGACGCCCTTTAAAATACATTTAACGATCATGAAAGGAAGTAAGATTGCTCAATGATCTTTTCATTATTTTAGGAGTCAGAAAAGAGCTTAACAGAAACTCCCTATGTGCCTTTTTCGTAAAGGAATTGATCGGCCCGAAAAGGGGGTAAAATTATACTGAACAAAAGTAATGGTGAGGCAAGGAGAAAGTGTTCAATCAAGGGAATCAAGGGAAGAGTATGGGGATCAAGCACAATGATAGGGGGGGGAACACTGATGGGGCCTCCTTGAGGGTTGATGAATGATAGCAAAACAACTCCATAATTGCAGTATGGATGGAGCAGAGAGATCATGGATAGGTTGTGATGCATGGATTGGTAAAATGTGATAGTGGTCGATGTGGCATGCAAATCGAGGCATCAAGGGCACTAAAAAATGTCCAAAAAATATAGAGGTGAGAGAGAGAAATGATCTCAAGCATCATCACGAGCACGAAAAACTGAATCTGGCGATATAAAGAACATCAAAACAGAAAACGGCCGATGTGGCACGCAAACCGAGGCGATGACGGGTATATGAAAAAATGCCCGAAAAAGGGATTGGTGAAAGCAATAAATGATCTCTAGCATGGTCATAAGCACGAAAAACTAAATCTGGTGGTATTGTAACATACCCTTTTTGCTGAAGAAGAATTTATGTTGGAAACATTATGATAACTTTTATTGTAAAGTTTTATGATTGGACAGGTGTCCAATGATGACTGTAAATTGCACAATAGTTTATTATTTAATAAATAAAATAGGAGACAAACACCTAAGAGGACTGTTGAAAGAGTGGTTACTGACCCACTAGGTGGAATGGAATCTGGGGTAGAAGGCAATGGACAAGTGGCAACATCATTATGCAACTAACTAGCTGTTGGTATGGGACAACTCCCTTGAAATGTGGTCATAGTGCCCTGAAAGATGGGACTAGAGCTTGAGGCTCATTTATTCCAAACTGACAACTAAAGACCTAGGCAGTCTATATAATAGCCACCAAATTATGAACTGAGGTTCATCACTTTTCCTGACGAGGAAATTTACCTTGGGGTTTTGCTTTGTTTGCACCCAAGAGATTTGATGAGGGGATATGCTAAGTTGTTGATCATGTTGTGAGTCTGCAAAACTCTATTGAGTTTCAGGAGTTTGATGCTGAGTGCTGAAGGCATCATGAGTGCCTTGCTTCTACATAGATTCCATCTACTTAGTGGTTCAGTAATCAGGCTCGGGGGTTCACAAGAAGCCAGCAGTTAGGCTGCTTCTTCTGGAATAGGTTGGGAGGAACAGGGCTGCTTGGGTGTTTGTCGTCCCTATCTTCATCTACAGGTTCCATTATCTTTTCTATCTTCAAACATTTTAAAGTTTCTAACTGAATTAAAATTACTGTTTTATTTTGTAAGTTAATTTAAACAAATGCAATCATTTCAGTTTCCGAGTAAGTTAAGATTCTGTATAGAAATGATTTTGATTGAATAAAATAGTTCTCTGCATTTTTCCCCATGCAAGTGGATCTGCATCGTACTCTAGTACAGAGACAAATTAATGTAGATAGATTTGATAGGCAGATTTCCAAGATGAATGAAAAGATCAACTCTGTATATTTTGTTAGTTTTTCTATTGTTAATAATCAATATCAATTATTCTAATCCCATGTTTTTCTCTCATCATCTTTCATTAAAAAAATTTCAGGTTCATTGTATTCTTTACAGCATGAAGTTTGAATTTAATAGTTGCAAACATTTACTTTCCAAATTTACAGCACTGTCTTTTCTTATCAATAGTAAATTTTACCTACTTTGAAAAATAACAGTGATTTATACTCAATAATTAAATCATTTTATGTTACATAGTTATAAAAAATTCATAACAATACTGTACATTACTATTCTGTCAATTTAATATTTAATTGAATGATAATAATAAAAACACTGAGAGTATAATTACATTCTGGACAGAACCTAGTTATAGCTTCAGACATCACAAATAGCTGGAAGTAAGCTTTAACATTATCATCTTTCATAACAGGTTTCCAAACATGAGATTTCGTTTCTTCTCCATAGTATTATCAACTCTCGGCTCATGGCCAACTTTTTAACAGTTCATAAACATAACGTCAACCACATATTTTATTACCTTAAACTAAACATAAAAACTGCATTCGTTTCCATAAATCGAGCTAGTCAAACCTCTCGGTATCATTTCAAGGTTCCTGTCATTACATTGACAGTAGAACAATTCTAAACAGAAGTAACAAAAACAAGTTTGAATGCCGATATCTTAACAAGGAGCAAAACCAAAGCCATACTTTTTAAATGAAGTCAAACCCTAACCCTCGATTTTCTTATAGAAGGAAAACGCAGTATTTTTATTCGACGAACTACACATATGCCGAAATTTTTTTATATAGATTTCAAAACTTCTACCATTACTCATTAAAAACCATATGATTTTTACATTATCCAAGTCTGTACATAGGAAGATTTCACCACGACCGTTATAGTTTATACATTTCAAATCAAAATCAACAGGGCTCGTGCCCTTTGGGTCAAGGTACTTTCCTCCCCAAGCTTCTACATTTTTATTTTTACAAACCTAAATAGTCGAAATACAAATTATCAGAGATAAAAACAAAAATCTTAGAACACACTTAAGAAGGCCATCACTTCCATCTAACCAGGAATACAAGGTAACCTCCGAGGCTTACCGGTCTGTATAGCAGCAGCCATTACCAGAACCGAGATTGGAGAAACCATCGAAAGTATTGGACCTGCAATCATTTGAGACGTGGTTAAAAATATTTTAAACAAAGACTTAGTATTGATAAAATAGCTATGATAGCTTTACATTTGAAGTATGGAAGCTACAGGAATGGAGACAAAGAACTTTTCCTTCGAAGATAAAACAAGAACACCTAGTTGTGTGATTGTAATATGTCTTATGTCGTCATATGCCAAGAAGGAGGAAAACCCCTCTCATTACCTTATCACTGAGAAACCACAAAAGCCGAAGACCACACTCACTACTGGAGAAACTGGTCTGTTACCCTGAAATAACAAGCTGCGACTGTAATCCTCATATAGTCCAGTTCTTAAAGACTCTCAACAACCCTAAGTCTTCCAACACGAAGTATTACACATAGACATTATCAAACAACCCTGGAGACACTACCATCGAACAGTTTAGAAAACCGATCATCTTATCAATCACCCTGAAGCATTTAAAAATATCAGTTACAATGAATCGCCATGACTGGTTAAGTTCCCAAGCTATCAACTGATCACGGGTTCAATTCTTGGTAATCAACAAAGAAAAACTCACTAACAAAACCCTGATGTCTCTCGGCCTGTCGGCCTTATTCCAGAGACACTACCTTCGAATGCCAAGGAAACAATAGACTTAAACACAATAAATGGAGTGGAGGTAGGGTTTCAATTACAACCGTCGAAAATCTGTCGGATCAATGGAGGAGATCATTGGGGTAGCTTCATGATCACCAAGCAAACCTATTGTATTAATTGTTACATCATTACTACTGCCACGAAGGAGCCAACTTAGTCAAACCTCGAACCAGTATGTTTACAACTCATCACAGGACTGGGAATGCCACATTAATATCACGTGCCTTAGCCACGATGCTATCCACGGTGGAACTCCACTGCCTCGGTAGTAGTGAGTATTAAATGGCCAAGGATATACCAGTACCTGCTAGCAGGTTACGTTTAATGAACGTTATCATTAAATATTTATTTCCTATGCATAATATATGGTGAATCGTGATACTCAACCATTGAAACAAAATCAAATGGTATGTTTTAGTGCATATAGTTGTATTGCTAGGGTTTCAATAATATCACATAGGTTCACGTTAAATGCACACACCATTTATCACATAAATTCATCGTATAAGAATTTGTTTAATATATTTCATGCACATTGCAATGAGTGCACACACCATATAACACATATATTTATTGTATAGGAATTGTTTCATATTTTATGCACATTGCAATAGACTATGGGGGTAATATAATAAATTGCACAAGGATCGCATAATAACAATTGAATATAGTGAAGTGCAATAATTCTTAGATTAGAACAAATCAAACTTATATAAAGCTCTTAGATTTTGCATGTCATCATATATCATAAAAATGCTTTTAGCCAATACATTATAAACTTAGACCATTGCGCATAAGTTGTAATCGATAGCATTCCTTTTACCATAAAAGGTGTATAAAAGAAAAAGTTCACAGACCCTAGTTGACTAATTAAATGACAGTTGGTATAGAGATTTTATTCAGAGCTTTTGTTTATAAGATAATTATTTCACCTACTACGCTATTGAATATCTCACCTTTGACACTTATCACTTAATAACTTTCAAGCAGTAAGACGTAGAAGACATAGAATTCTGTTTAGGACCCTTCAATTACATGATGAAATTACCTTACCTGTAAACTGCAACAAGAACGATTTCACATGCTTTAGTACTAATGCTAAGTAAACCTCGGGGCATCCATAGGACCCCTTCATCATCAACGAAAGTGCATTAGTTAAAGAGAGTAAAAAACATCAAGCATCGCATTTAAACATTGAAGGTATAAAAATATAGCTGTGTTTGAATAACATCAAAACATAGATATAAAACATCTAGTCGCAAACTTTGCATCTTAAAAACTAGTAGAGATTTTAATACATAAGTATAACTTTCATACATTATTATTTTCTGCACAATAAAAATAGGCATTTATTGTTATGTTGAAATTTTTTAAATTTTTGTGATTTTCTTGGGATGTTACAGGTATAAAGAATGTCAGAAACGGATGACAGCCAATGTGGCATGCAAATCGAGGCGACTTGGGGCATGTGGCATGCAAATCGAGGCGACGCAGGGAATTAGTTAAGGCTTTTTGAAGGGATGTAAAGGTTGATTGAGCTTTCCCATACCTTGCAAATGGGTTGCGGGTGTGGAGTAAGTGGAGAAAGTCGTGAACCGTCGTGTTGTATTCAAGAACAAAGCAGTGGAGAAATTTGGCTCTCCCTTGTAGACTCTGTAACTGACGTATGGTGCAAGGGGGAGGTAGTTCCAAGATGGCTTGAAATTTTAAGGGGTCAACAGTTATCCCTTTCTATGAAACGATGAATCCTAATAACTGTCCTGCAGGAACGAAAAAGACACACTTGAGACGGTTCAAGCGGATTCTGTATTTGCGGCAATGGAGGAAGACTTGTCGGAGGTCATTTAGGTGGTTGGATCGTTCTTTGGAGCGAGCAGTAAGGTCATCTAGGTAAACCAAGATGATATGAGTTAGGTCGTGGAAGCAGTATGTCATGGCTCATTATAAAGTGGCTCCCACGTTCTTTAGACCAAATGGCATGACCCGGTAGGAAAAGGTGCCCCATGTGGTAGTGAACGCGGTTTTATATTGGTCTTATTTTTGAATGTGTATTTGGTTATATTCAGAAAAGCCATCCATAAAGGAGAGGACTTCATGTCCGGCACAAGCGTCAACGAGCTGGTCGATGAAAGGTGTGGGAAATTTTTCTTTGGGACATGCGTGCTTGAGATCTCGAAAATTTGTGCAAACACAGAAGGTGCCCTGTTTTTTATTGACAGGTACAGGTTTGGACACCTAGGTGGTGTAAGCGATAGGATAGATAAATATGGCTTTTTGCAGCTTCTCAATTTCAATTTTGACTACAGGGAGTTTGGAGGGGTGAATTAGTTTTTAATTTTGGCAGACAGGTAGTACCTCTGGCCATGTATTAATGTGGTGTTCAATGATGGTAGGGTTCAGGTCGGGCATCTCGGTATAAGACTAGGAAAAGACATCACGAAACTCCTGAAAGAGATTTTTGGATTCCCCGATTTCGTATTCCATACAAGAGACACTTAATGTAATGAGTTCGGGTGCACTAGGTGTGATGGAAATATCAACTTGTATAGTCGGTGATATATTGGCCATGTTGCCTTCCTCGAAGGCGTCGGGAGCGGGAATAGGGTTCTTAAACCAGTCGACCTTGGCCAGGAGAAAGTCTTTTGTTTCAATTGCCAATTGGCTGGCTGCAATAGGGGTGGACTCACCAGGGATGAAATATGATCAACGGTGCATGTCATCCCATGGGTAGTCGGGTTCCGTAAGGGCTTCGATGATTTCCTCGTAACTGCGGAAGTACTAAGTTGTCAAGTCATACGAGGGAAGGGTGTATGTTGGAGGCGAGTCGTGCCTATCGTCTGTAGAGATCATGGATATGGTATTGATTTCTTCCGAAGAGGAAGATGTTGGAGGGTAAATTTCTTCAATGGTGGGAGGGGATGTTTCTAGGTTGGCGTTATTTAGCTCGTAGAGGGTTTCTTTGTAATCTGGGAGGTCGGGGAAGTGGTGTGAGTAGTGACCATATATTCCATAGATAGCGCAAGCGTGGTTAGTACGTAACACCTTGTTGTGCTAATGGGATGGGGGGTTTAGTACGACTATGGGGATGTTGCGGTCCTCGTCCAAGGTCTGCATGTGTTTTTGGAGACTAGGAAACTGAGAATAGTTGTGGGTGGAGTGGTCGATATCATCACACAGGGATAACTTAGGTGGTGCTCGCGGGGATGGTTGAGGTGCCATAGGTTTTCTCTCCAGTGGGGTGATAGAGTTTTGTGGGCCTCTGCCCCTAGCATTTTTAGGTGGTGGTGGGGTAGGTTTTGTAGAAGATGTCGATGCTATGCCGAAAATAGGACAGTTGGGCATGTTTGCAACTCCTGGGGGTGGGTGGTTGGAAGTGTTAATAGGTTGGACTAGTTGAAAGACGACTTGTGGTGTTGGTGGAGGAGTAGGGGCGAGTAAATATCACACTGGTAGGCCTAGGGTTGAACCGAGGAGGTTCAAAGTGGCCATCACGGGGGTACTTATCACTCCAAAAGGTGGGAATAAAAATGGGATCGTATGGATGGGTGTTGGCCCAACGTAACTTGGTACCGACGGTGGTTGCGGTAGTAAAGGTGGTTGTTGGTTGGGCATTGTGTGGTTGGAGGAAATTGCGCAGAGATCAGACATCTATATTATCTTTACAGGGGGCGGAATGAATTGGAATGTGGAGGTCAGGGGTGATTCCAAGTATAACCTGAGTCCGACTATGGAGACTAACAATGTAGGAGCATTGTGCGCAGGTTGTTCAATCATGGGAAGAACATTTTCAGGAGCAGTGGGGGCATTGGGATCATAGTATGTTATTTGGTCTATTTTGACCACATGTCCCTCATGGGGGGAAATTATGATGTGGAAGACAGACGAAGCGACGGCCTTCATAGCATACATGTAACTACGACCAAGAAAGAGGTTGTAATCAAGCTGTGCATTGATAACCTCTATATCGATTAGAACCGTTTTGCCCCCTAGTTGAACAAGAACATTGGCTAAAAGGCCTTAAGGTTGAGCTGCATGGCCATCGTAAGCTCTTAATGCAATTGTTTATGGCTATAGAGTGGGAGATCCAAGCTGCTGCCAAACAAACGTCGACATTACGCAAGTGGATGCACCTTCATCGATGATGCATCGATGGATGACAAGGTTCCTAAGTAATACAGAAACATGGAAAGCTAATATCGAAAGAAAACGTGGTTCGGCTTGTTCTAAGTTGAATGCCATCAATCCTGAGTTGTTAGGGTCTATCTCATCGATGGTGGATAACAACAATTTCCTCTATGTAGGGAAGTTCTTTAGGACTTCCAAAAAATACATAGCAGTGGGGGACTATGCTAGATCTTGAACAATATTATAATTTGATGCGACGTGAGTGTTAGGATTGTTGTTGATCCGTCATAGGGGGAAGCGAGGGGATTTAGGGGCCCCATCACCGTGTGGTGGGGGTGTGCGTAAGGGATGATATGTGGGAAGAGCATTAGCAGTAATATCAATGGGGGGGGTTTGGGGTTGGGTCCGTGTTGCTTGCTTGGTTTTTCAACCAAGCATGTGAAAGGATGCACATATTAACAAAGTAATAGTAGTTTCAAATGAAAGTAAAAACAATTATAAATCTAATCTAACATTAACATAAGCATGTGTAAATAAACAAGAACAAGATTAAGAACAATAAGCAAATAGATCTATGAAAGAACAAGATAAAAAATAATAGATTTGTTGTATTACCTCAAAGGTGAGGATGTTTGGTGTTGAGAAGCTCCAAAGGTTGAGGTGCTCCAAGCTCCAATGGTCTCTTCTCCAAGATGTTGAAATGGGGGTCTTCAAACTCAAAATGGGATGCAATGGCTCTCAATGGGAATTTGGTAGCATAAGGATAGGATGAAATGTGGATGTAAAGTGAGGAGCCCCTATCACCTTTTTATAGTTTTTGGTGATGGGGAATACCATTATGGTTTTAAGGAAACCAATGGTATGGTCCAACATGGTTTAGGTCTCTTTTTCCCTCTTTTTTCCTTTTTTGAATATTTTTATTCCCTTTTAATATTTTGGGAATTTTGGACCCTTTTTTAGGGTTTTTTGAGGAAAAATATATATTTTGAGGGGGAAAAGGTGTATTATGGTCTTTTTGGTGACCTTTTGATGGCTTTAAAGGCTCAAATGGTGGAAAAGTGGACAAATGGGTCATGTGAATAAGGGAATGAGCTAGTGAGCACTTTTTGGGTGTTAATAGATTGTCCCCTGATGTGTGAGGGTAGGAGCTCATCGTATGGCCGATAGACATTATAGTTCTTTTGTTCTTTTTCCTGGGGTTTGGGGAAGAGAAGAGACTGGTTGGAGACTGGAGCAACGCCCCCTTGGAAGCTGCAAAAATTGAAAAATATTACATGGCCTCAAAATGAATGAGGAATAATCTCTGACTATGGACGAGGCGGGGACATCATAATGGTCCAGAGGGGACACAATGCTGGGACATACTGATGGTCATATCATGACTGATCTGAATAACTGATACACTGGAAAATAGGCAACAACCATTCTGAATAAGTTATCAGAAGGGTTGATGAACTATTGAAGCTATAGGGTCTCAATGACTATGAGTCAAGTCTTGAAGAGTATCTCTACCTGTATACTCGAGGGAGTATAAAACTGGGGTACATCTGAATACTGTCGCCAAGTGCAACCCAGATATCCATAGGAAAATGTAACTGGTTGTTTTCCTTGATTAGACTCTCAAATGTTGTAGAGTCAGATGATATCCGAGGTCTTCATGAAATAACTGAAAGGATCGATACCCTGTACGAGTCTCAACGATGCGATCAAGGTGTTGAAGTTGAGCATGTGAGAAACAATCATTTGGATAGGCACTGAGGACTCCTTTCAAAATGATCTGTAGGCACTCATCACAAATGGTAATGAGTCCAAGGCACGGGGACCTCTAGGTCTATCCTCTGGAATAGATTTGGTTGGTGTCGATAGAGGGAGACCAACAAATATCAAGGCAATGATGTTTCCTTGTTAGGAGCGCGAGGTGTACAACCGAAGTGTGACAGTACTAATGGTAGGACTGACATATTGTGGGGATGGGAAATAACTGGGGTCATAGAGTGGGTGGACTCAAACTTCCTTTGTTCAGAGCATGATGACATGGTTGACCTGGCAGCGTAGGAAATTGACTTGTAGGTGCGGGGATCATAGCTTTAAGGACTGAAGGGTATGTATTGTAGATTAGAGTGACTTTAGGGGGACAAGCTGATGGATGTTGTAGAGGGACTCTCAGGGTGACATACTGCAGAATACTCTGAACAAAGGCGACCATAATGGGGAAACTATCTTATGAGAAGACATAATATGTTGTGGCACCGAAAAGCATCGTAGGGTCCTCCTTTGTGGTTTTAATGAGCTCCAAGAAGGGATAAAAGTGTGCTCTAAAATGGTACTGTCCTGTGGATTTATGCAAGCCCAGGACTATTCATGCTCATGGTTGCTTTCGGTTTTAGAGAGCTTGAAAGCAGTAAGTAGACTCCAATGGTGTTCTTTTTCGTGTGTTAGTCTCCAAGGTCCGAAAAACCATAAAATGATGCAAATGGAGAACTCTTCTAGCCAATGTGACTAGAGTATTCCTTTTTCGTAATTAGTCTACAAGGTTCGGAAAAGGGGTAAACTTATACCAGGTAGACGCCCTTTTAGATACTTTTAGAGAGCATGAAAGGAAGCAAGATTGCTCGGCGATCTTTTCATTGTTTTAGAAGTCAGAAAAGAGCTTAACGGAAACTCCCTGAGTGCCTTTTTCGTAAAAGACTTGCTCGGCCCAAAAAAGGGATAAAATTATACTGAAAAAAAAGGTATTGGTGAGAGCGAGGAATGATCTTGAGCATCGTCACGAGTACTGAAAAATGAATCTGGTGACATAAAGATTGTGAAAAATGGGCAACGGCCGTTGTGGCACAGAAACCGAGGCGATGAGTGGCATTTTGAAAAAATGCCCAAAAATGATGGGGGTGAGAGTGAGAAATGGTCTGAAGCATCATCACGAGCACGTAAAACTAAATCTGGCTATATAAAACTCGTCAAAAATGGATGACGCCCGATGTGGCACGCAAATCGAGGCGACGAGGGGCATGGAAAAAAATGCCCAAAAAATATGGAGGTAAGGGCGAGAAATGATCTCAATCATCATCACGAGCACGAAGAATTGAATCCAATGATATAAAACTCATCAAAAATGGACGACAGTTGATGTGGCACGCAAATAGAGGCGACGAGGGGCGTGGGAAAAATGCCCAGAAAATCTGGAGGTAAGAGCGAGAAATGATCTCAAGCATCGTCACGAGCGTGGAAAACTGAATTCGATGATATAAAACTCGTTAAAAATAGACCACAGCCAATGTGGCACACAAATCGAGGCGACTAGGGGCATGGGAAAAAATGCCCAAAAAATATGGTGGTGAGAGTGAGAAATGGTCTCAAGCATCATCACGGGCTCGGAAATATGAATCCGACGGTGCAAATGGTGCAAAAAAATGGAGGTCATAAGGACTCTAAAATGGTCAAAGGAAATAACTAGGTTAAAAAATGGCTACAAATAAAGGTGATCCCACCAAGCCAAGGATGCAGTGGTGGGGAGAAATGATGACTTGCGGGGGAAGAATACTAGGTGTATCAAATCAAATCAAATATACAAGTGATATGTGACCTCAAAAATGGTTGAGATCACACATGTGAAAAAGTCAGCAAGGTTAATGACCTTCCCCCATGCTATGTGCATGGGGTTTGTGATTTTGGATCACATATGTGTTGGTTTGAACAATGGGATCATTGGAATACTGAGATAGATGTGATGGGGAAGGTTCAAAATGATTGATCATGCCCCCTATCCCAAGGTCGAGGTAATCTATTATGCCCCCTAACTCAGAGGTGTCAATGTTGTGTAGATGTTGTCTCAGAGAGGGATCAACAGGGCATTGAGCAACTGCTGGCGGGGGGCTATACCATGAGGTTGTGGGCCATGGTGGCATACTAAAGTGATAATATGATGATGGGGGATTCGCCTTGTGGGGTGGATGCCCCTAGTATCTCCGACGAGAATCACGATGATGATGAGTAGGTAAGGTTTTGGGCTTGCCCCCATGTTATGGACATGTGGTTTCCTCGTCAATTTGAAAGGGTTGAACATGTGTGTCAAAGGGATCAATGGATGGGGCCGACCGGACAGAGGGGTATCCAGTGGAAACTGTGTAAATGGTGTTAATTTCTTCCGAGGAGGAAGATGGTGGGGGATGAATTTCCTCAATGGTAGGAGCGGATGTTTCTAGATCGACATTATTCAGTTCGTATAGAGCTACTCTATAATCTGGGAGATCGGGGCACTGATGTGAGTAATGGCCGTAGATGCCACATATCGCACAAGGGTGGTTGGTACACAACGATTTATCGTGAGGCTGAGGGGACAGTTCTAGTTTGACAACTGGGATGTTAGTGTCATCATCCAACATTTGCATGTGTTCTTGAAGAGTTGGTAATTGTGGACATTGATGGGTAGCATGGCCTATATCGTCACACAAGGAGCACTTAGGGAGTACACCGGTTATTGGTGGATTCTTTGCTAATTTGGGGGTCGCTGGGGGGGTGCGAGCTATGGGTCCAGTGGTGTAGGTTTGTGGACCTCTGCCTCCATTGTTGTAGAGTGGTGGAGGAGTATAACTAGATGTTGATGTGGTGGCCATAGTTGGGGGTGGTCGGTTTTGGAAGTTTGCGACACTGGGGGGTGGGCAATTGGAGGTATTGATAGGTTGCACCGGTTGTAAAATGACATTCGGTGTCAGAGGATAGGTTGGGGCATGTAGGTACCACACAGGTAGTCTTAATGTTAATCCTAGGAGATTAAGTGTAGCCATGACTGGTGTGCTGATGGCGCCTGAAGGGGGAAATAAAAATGGGATAGTATGAATTGGTGTGGCTCCTACGTGAGTTGGCACTGAGGGTGGTTGTGGGAGTAAAGGGGGTTGTTGGTTTGGCAGCTATGTGTTATGCGAGAGGGTGCACAAATCAAATATCTCAGTTATATTCAAAGGGGGTGGGATGGATTGGAATGTGGAATTCATAGGTGATTCATAGTATAATCCGGGTCTTACTGTGGAGATGAACGATGTAGGTGCATTCTTAATTGGTTGTTCAATCATAGGGAGAACATTTTTAGGTGCAGCGGGGGCGTATTGGTTTCGATGCGTTTGGATATTCATGTCGATCGATGACATCATAAGGAGATGATGAGTACCTGAATCCATCAGTTGGTTTTTGTGTACAGCATATGTGATTTGTTGTTGTGGTGTTGTGGTTCCTTGAGGAGGATCCAACGGATGAGTGTTCGCCACTCCTTGTGTGGGAAAAGGATTCTGCGGCACCATGGGTTGTAGTTGAGTAGGTGGCGTTGGTTGTGCCGTGTACCCTCGGCATTGGGCATCATTAGTCCATAGTTGGCGCACTCTCTCCAAATGGGGGCAAGTGTGTGTGTAATGACCGTATACCCCGCATATAGAATAAGGGTGGTTTGTTCGTAAATTGGGGTTCTTACACTGTTTCGGTGGTCGATCAGGATTTTTGTTAGCGGGGGTAGCGTTGTTGTTGTTTAGTGGATATGTCTGAGCGAATGGAGGTTGTGGTGCAGCAAGCGCTGCCTGTGGTGGGTAATAAGCCGCTGGGGCTTGTGGTTGGATCAGAGTCTAGTGGGATTGTTGGTTATAATATGGAGCTAGTGCATAAGCTGATGGTGCTTTCCCATAACACTGTGGTGGACATGAGGGTCCATGAGTGTGGTGGGTGTGCGATACTGGAGCCTACGAAGTTGTAGCTCCAAAATTAGATGAATCCCTAGAAAGGTCTAGGGTGTTGTTTGTACTCATCATTGAAAAAGGTTTTTTTTGCACCGTTACCTAGCCAATAATACCATCAGCGGCATGAGATGCCCTCGATGCGTCATGGCAGGATGGATCACCACGTAGGGTGTCAGGTAAAATAGTGTATAGATATCCTGACTGGGCATATATGAGGTTGAATTATTGAGCTTTTAAGATAGCTTCTTCTTCTGACTTGGGTCGTTCGGAAGCTACATCTTTAGTTATGAGGGGGAGGAGCGATGTGAGAAACTAGTCCAAAAAGATTCAGTCGTCAAGTTTTATCTTGCAGAGGCTATTGGGATTATGCCACTCATGGATATGATCAGTGATGTGTGTAGCGGTGTTTTGTCTACAAGACAAAAGTATTTCCACTCTTGCATCATAGCGGATAGGTAGTTGAAAGAACTGAAGGAACGTTGAGGCGAGGGATGTAAAAGTGAGGTGTGTCCCATGTGGCTGCTCAATGTACCACTTGGCTGCAGAGCCAGTGAAAGTTCTTGGTAAAAGTCTCAGTCTGATGGAATCATCTACTATGGAGTTAGAGGAACACCATGTGAAACGACATGATGTGGTTTTGGGGATCTTTCCCAACTTTGCCTTCAAATTTTGGGATATCTAAGAAGAGCTTTGTGGGCATGGGTGGCCACGTAGGGTTGTGTCTAATAGGGTCGTTGGTTAACCTTGCCAGGTCTGGTAAGTTTAGACTAGCCATGTATGGCAGACTGGCAGATGGGTGTGGCATGGTCACCGGGGCATAACTGTTAATGGTAGCATTATGGAGTGGTCCAGTGCCCCCTAAGGGTATGCAAGGTGTGAAAGGGATGTTACCTCCAGCCAATGTGGTGTGGGAGGGGCCGACGCTCCCAAGTGCAACATGGGTTGCAGATGGGTTAGGAATGGTTCCAGTAATCACTGGGATCTAGGTAGTGGTGATGAGGGGGGGGGGGGACGCCCATGTTGGGCATACCTAAAATAGGCGTTGGACCTGTGTTGGGTATGCCTAGAGGGGGTGTGGCCCCCATGTTGGGAATGCCTAAGGGGGTTGTGTCTACCGTGGTGGTCACGGTAGTAGTGGGGTTTGTTGATGTAGCTCCAATAGCACTGGTGAAAAGGGGGTCATATTGTGATCCAGCCATGGGGTTGGTTGGTGATGTCTTGGTAGGGTGTTTGGATTCAGCCTCAGAATCAGATGTGAAATGAGGCACATCAGAATCAGATGACCAAGTTCTATGTCGATGACGTGTGGAGTCAAGGGATAACGCTCTACGTCTATGACGTGTAGAGTCAAGTGTATCGAACTGAGGAGGTTGACCCTAAAAATGACGAGATCGTCTTAAGTTCTCAATGGTGAGATATGTCTAGAAATACCAATGGATGGTGGTGAGATAAAAAACTCAAGACCCTAGTGCAACAATGTGTGTAGGAGGGCAGTGTGAAAAATAATGGCTGTCAGGCCAACAACCAACCTCAAAAGCACTTATTATACCAACTGTGCTATAATAAGTGGAGGAATCAAGAAAAGTGGTCAGAATACCAAAAATCAAACAGTTCCTAGAAAAAAGTGGTGCTTGCTAGACCAAGGGGGGTAGCAAAGCATGCAAAGGCCTAACTAAAAGTGGTATTATGACTCAACTAAACATATCCTCTGCAAGGTGATGAAATCCAATTCAGACAATATGGGTAGTGGAATCAAAGGCTAGATATCCCCCTACGAGGAGGGACACTGGGTAGACAATCCTAAAAATTGGTCACTAGGATACCCAGTTCATGACACGTTCGGTGGGGTGAATCTGTAGTTTGGTTCTATCGCCGCTGTACTCCCATATGGGTAGTACACCAAGAACTGCGAAAGGTATCCTTCGGTTACTGAATGGATAACAGTATTGCACTCAGACTTCCGGAACCAGTCTGGCTACTTCAACCCTCCTAAGGGAGAGGCCTTCCCAATAAATTGGTGTATAACCATGTCAACAAATAATAAGGGATTTTTGGGACCCTAAAAGACAACCACCATGTCTCAGATGTAAATAATTGAGGGGTGTTATTGGAACACCTATCCCCCCAATCCTACCTAGCTACAAGATTCTTTAAGTGTTCCCCAAGTGGGGTTAAAGTGTTTGTTGAGTTTAGGTAGATCTTAAGGCTCAGTTAATTAAAAATGTGGCAGATTGGGTGCAAGTGTGATTATTTAACTGAAAAAGAATTTGCCTCGCTTGATTTCAATTTGCAAAAAATAAAAGGCTTTTTCTCAAATGTAAATGTTTTAACAAAAAATAATTCAAAAACTATGGACTTTTGAAATAATTTTTTAAAGAAAAGAAAATATCGTAGAAATAAGTGGTATTCTAATGCTTTGGCCAAAATATATAGCAAATTAAAATTTTGATTTTAATTTTGCAAAAATGAAATTGCTTCACAATTTTTCTTTCACTAGACTAAATTTTTTTTTAAATGATGAAGTAAAGAAAAATAATAGTAAGAAATATCAATATGTAATGCTACAAAATGAAACAGTAGGCTGTTCAAAAGTGCAGGGAAGATGGCTAGAAAATAAGGGCCAAAATGGGTGAACTGAAGTGATAAATAACACTAAAATAAAAGATTAGAAAAATTTCTATGAATAATTTCTTAAATATAATAGGATATTTGGATTCCTTGTTCAAAAACACCCAATTTGAAAAAACAAACCGTCTCAAACGGAGTTTGGGAGAGGGAGATATGGTCGTTTGAAAGTTGAGTCGTGATGCCAGAAAATTACATCGTGGGTTTTAGGCTAAAAGCTACGATGGGCATCACGGGTTTCAGGCGCACAGTCGCGATGTGCAACCCAGAAAAAAGCCATGAAGCCGCAATGTGCAACGCAGAAAAAGACGCGAAGCCGCGATGTGCAGCGAGGAAAAAGGCTGCGAAGCCGCGATGTGCAGCATGGAAAAAAGCCGTGAAGTCGCGATGTGCAGTGTGGAAAAAGGCCGCAAGGTCGCAATGAGCCGTGCGATTGTTCGGCGAAAAACCGCGATGCGAAAACCGAAAAATGGTCGCCGGAAACGAAACCAAAAAGTGAAATTTCGGGCTGTTAAAGGCTACAGAAAGGGCCAAAATCTAGGGTAGCAATGGATATGCTGTCTAGGATGGCAGATCTGCGAATTGAAATGGTAAAAACTAGTAAAAAACAAAGATCTAAAGCAAAAAATTGCAAACATTTAAAGCTCGAAACCCAACAGAGTCGCGAAAAATTGTTGCTTGGTTTATCAACCAAGCATGTGCAAGGATGCACCTATTAACAAAGTAATAGCAGTTTCAAATGAAAGTAAAAACAATTATAAATCTAATCTAACATTAACATAAGCATGTGTAAATAAACAAGAACAAGATTAAGAACAATAAGCAAATAGATCTATGGAAGAACAAGATAAAAAATAATAGATTTTTTGTATTACCTCAAAGGTGAGGATGTTTGGTGTTGAGCAGCTCCAAAGGTTTAGGTGCTCCAAGCTCCAATGGCCTCTTCTCCAAGATGTTGAAATGGGGGTCTTCAAACTCAAAATGGGAGGCAATGGCTCTCAATGGGAATTTGGCAGCATAAGGATAGCATGAAATGTGGATGGAAAGTGAGGAGCCCCTATCACCTTTTTATAGTTTTTGGTGATGGGGAATACCATTATGGTTTTAAGGAAACCAATGGTATGGGCCAACATGGTTTAGGTCTCTTTTTCCCTCTTTTTTCCTTTTTTGAATATTTTGAATATTTTTATTCCCTTTTAATATTTTTTGGAAATTTTGGACTGTTACACAGAAATCTTCCACCCTGTGAGGATCAACATTCTTTGGCCTGGAGGATCCATTTCAGTGACTCGGATCCATTTTCACCTTCAGTGATACCAGTATACCCTAATTTTGTTCCTACCCGCATGTTGCATCACTATAGCATGTGTACCTATGAGTTGCATCCCTATAGCCCGCGGGTATCAAGTAAAATGGTAAAAACCACTATTTTATTACTTTTTACTACCAAAAAGAGGTCATTGGGTGACCTTTGGCTCTCCATCTTCCCAAGTAACGTCTCGATGAGTCCTTTCACCTACCTTTGAGAGGAATATATATTTAGCACATTTGGCTTATGGACGGGAGGAAGAAGAGAATAGAAAAGGCATTCTAGTGGATTTTTTCCCTATCTTGAGTCTGCACTCATTGATCCTTGTAGTTGTGAACCAGTTATGTTCACCTTCCAAACTCCTTGCTAGTTTGAGTTTTCCTTTCATGGAGGATTGAAGTGGTGGAGGCACAAGTGGATTGATCTAGATCTTGGTTCAGATTGGTTGCTGGAAAGAGGTTGTATCACTTTGTACTTCTCCTTGTTCATTAATAGAAATATTCATATTCTCGTCAATTCATGGTGTGAATGTCATTTATTATACATTGGGTTACATTTGCTTATGATATTATGGACCATTGTTATTGATAATGTTAATGTCATTTATATATCACATGTACTTGTTAGATATTGGTTGTCAAGACTAATTTGCAGATTACAAGTGCTTGGATGTGCATGGATTGAAACCTCCAACGGGGATCTACATCAAACGTTGGATCAAGGTTGGTTACATTTTTCCATTGTTTTAACATTGTCATTTATAATAACATTGTTTTGAGAATTGAGTAGATTTCTGGTAGTCATCTGTCTGTTGTGGTATCCCCAGTGAATTCGCCATTTCTATATTGGAGAAAAATCACTATCATTCCACTCCATACATTATGAGTCAGGACTATAGTTGGGCCTATCATTCCATTCCATTTCTGTATTGGAGAAAAATCACTATCATTCCCATGATCGATGGATTCATCCTAGTGTTCGACTTCAACCCATTTATTAACACTCTGATGATTGTGCTATGTGCCTTGATGCCCATTTTCATTATTGGTGGGTCATCTCGCATCTATTAACGGTATACATCAATGACCGGTAATCAAATGATGTCTCATCAAGTTCGACCCCAACTCCTTTATTCACTTGATGGGACTTGCACCATCAAAGACTTGTGTAGAAGACCCCAGGCGATTGTGGCATTCAGTATGCTACATATGAATTTGACTTTACATCTAAGATATCACCTCTCAGATTTCAGCAGTTTGTGCCTCCAGTTTTGCACCAGTTGTCTTCTTTTCAGTAGAAGACCATATCTTACTATAGAGGGATCATGGCTATGATCACTTGTGACATATATTTACTGATGTACTGCCTATTCATGGCCATTGTATCAAATTGTTGTACTATACCGACATGTATTTTGAGATACTACTGTACTATGACGAGTCAGCCGTTCTTTCCACTTGTGTCTCCATCACTCCACTTCTGAGTGTTATAACGTATTTCGGCCATTGTAGCACATTTCAGTCTCTGACCTCACACATTAGGGGGCATCTATTACACAGAAATATTCTACCCTATGAGCATCAGCATTCTTTGGCCTGTAGGATCCATTTCGGTGACTCAGATCCATTTTCAACCTTCAATGATACCAGTCTACCCTATTTTTGTTCCTACCCACATGTTGCATCACTATAGCATGCGTATTTGTGATTTGCATCCCTATAGCCTGCGGATATCAAGTAAAATGGTAAAAACCACTATTTTATTACTTTTTACTCCCAAAAAGCGGTCATTGGGTGACCTTTGGCTCTCCATCTTCCCAAGTAACGTCTCGATGAGTCCTTTCACCTACCTTTGAGAGGACTATATATTGAGCACATATGGCTTATGGACGAGAGGAAGAAGAGAATAGAAAAGGCACTCTAGTGTATTTTTTCCCTATCTTGAGTCTGCACTCATTGATCCTTGTAGTTGTGAACCAATTGTGTTCACCTTCCAAACTCCTTGCTATTTTGAGTTTGCCTTTCATGGAGGATTGAAGTGGTGGAGGCACAAGTGGATTGATCTAGATCTTGGTTCAAATTGGTTACCGGAAAGAGGTCGTATCACTTTGTACTTCTTCTTGTTCATTAATAGAAATACTCATATTCTCATCCATTCATGGTGTGAATGTCATTTATTATACATTGGGTTACATTTGCTTATGATATTATGGACCATTGTTATTGATAATGTTAATGTCATTTATATATCACATATACTTGTTAGATATTGGTTGTCAAGACTAATTTGCAGATTACAAGTGCTTGGATGTGCGCAGATTGAAAGCTCCAATGGGGATCTACATCAAACATTGGATCGAGGTTGGTTACATTTCTCCATTGTTTTAACATTGTCATTTATAAGAGCATTGTTTTGAGAATTGATTAGATTTCTGGTAGTCATCTGTCTGTTGCGGTATTCCCAAGCCATAGTGAGTTTTCTCCAATACATGGACCCCTTTTGAGGGTTTTTTGAGGAAAAATATATATTTTTGTTAAATGTTGAGCATTAATTCACAATACTCTTGGATCTTTACTGAGATAATAACATATACAGTATATCAATGCATAACAATCACAATAAGCATCACAAGCATCACAAGAATCAAAAGCATGAGAGACAAGAGACATAGAGTTTCCGTGGGGAAAACCCTAAGGTGAAAAACCCCACAACTTCCTCAGAGATAGAGAGAGCAATGGCTCAACCAAAGTACAACCAAAATACACTAAGATAGTCTCCTAGTAGCAAATGATCCTCCTCCTCACTAGTGCGCCACTTTCTGAGTAAGAGAAGTGTGAGTTTCCGAGTGATGAAAATAGAGATCTCCCGATCTCTATTTATACTAGCCTGTTTGCCTAGTTACACTATGGGGTCGACTTGTCTATCTAGATACATCCACAATATAATATATATTTCAGGGCCGACCCCACACATGGTGGTCTAATAACCCATCGGAAAGTACACACACTTGCGACACTTGTCAATCCACATGACGACACTTCCTTATAGAGGAATAACACATCTCTTATAAGGGTACAATAAATATAGATCAAATACATTCCGAAGTTACATATACATCAACACTCCTTCTTAACTAGGAAGGTATTTCTCGACACAGATCTGTTAGACAAGTCTTCTTCTGTAGATCATCATCACCGATGCATCGTCATCATCATCGTCACTGCTGCTGCTATCTCAACCAATCTCTCACTCTACTCGTCATAGGAAGTTCTACAGAGCCAGTCCTTTTTCATATTGGATGTAGGCCCACCACCTGTAGGTCTTTGTCATCACTGGCCATACTATGGAATCCTCAGGACTTATTACATGCGTCACAAAACCTGGCTGCAGCATCCTAGGCTATTACGAGCACTCAGCTCTACCTGTCGGATCTCCCAAGAGCACATTACATGTGACCCATCACAAAACCTGGCTGAAGCATCCTAGGCTGTTACAAGCACACAGCTCTACCTGTCGGATCTCCCAGGAGCACATTACATGTGATCTCACCACAAAACCTGGCTGAAGCATCTGAGGCTTTTTTCATCCTGTCCAGATCTCCTAGGAGCAAATTACATGTGGTCCACCACAAAACCTGGCTAAAGCATCCCAGACTATTACGAGCACACACCTCTACCTGTCAGATTTCCCAGGAGCACATTACATGTGATCTCACCACAAAACCTGGCTGAAGCATCTGAGGCCTTTTTCATCCTGTCTAGATCTCCCAGGAGCAAATTACATGTGGTCCACCACAAAACCTGGCTGAAGCATCTGAGGCCTTTTTCATCCTGTCCAGATCTCCCAGGAGCAAATTATATGTGGTCATGGTAAAACCTGGCTAAAGCATCTGAGGCCTTTTTCATCTTGTCCAGATCTCCCAGGAGCAAATTATATGCCATAGGACAAAACCTCGCAAGAGCATCTTAGGATGTTACGGGTACACAACTCTGACCTGAAATCTCCCAGGGCACAAATTACATGTCCTCCCAGAGCAATGTATCAAAAGAGCATCCCAGGATGTTACGGGTACACAACTCCGACCTATAGGATCTCGCATACATGCTCATCTGCACAACCTGATCCACGGCCAAAAAGTATCATCCTAATACTCACCATACATCATCCTGATGTACACATGTCATCCTGATCATCATCACTGCAACAGCCTTCTGCATGTCATCTGGAGAATCTCGTCATCCATGATCATCCTGATCATACAATGCATCTACCCGATGCATACCAAGTATCTACCTGATACATATCATCATACACAGTGTATTCACCTGATACATAGGTACATGATGCACACAATGTATCCATCAACATACATCATCTACCTGATCATACCTAATACATATCAACATACATGATCTACTTGATCATACAATGTATCCACTTGATACATATACAGATACATGGTCCAAGCATCCAAAATGATGCATATACAAAATACATACAAATGATCCAACCGATCATATCCAACATCCAACATGATGCGTACATACATATAAATGATCCAACTGATCATATCCAACATCCAACATGATGCGTACATACATATACATATAAATGATCCAACTGATCATACCAAACATAAACTAGAATATCATCCTAATGCTCATCATCCAATGCTTACATCCATAGCCATGTGAAGGATCCTCCTTCCAACATGCTTGGAATGGCTTCAGCAAATGTGTCCATCACTTCTTCCTTGAAAGGTCATCAATCTGAAGAATGCCAAGCCTCTCCTTGAAGTACTCAAACTTCACCCTGGCTAGTGGCTTCGTCAGCACATCTGCAATATGCTCGTCCATCACAATGTACAGGAGCTTCACAGCTCCTCTCTACACCATATCCCTGATATAGTGATATTTTATCTCTATGTGTTTCAACCTGTCATGAAACACTGGGTTCTTAGACAACTTCACACAAATCTGCTTATCGTAGAAAATACCAGTAGCATCCAATGGGAGATCAAATAACTTAGACAGTAGCTTCCATAGCCATACTGCCTCACAACTAGTTGAACAAGATGCAACATACTCTGCCTCAACTGTACTCAGTGCTACGCAGGACTGCTTCTTGCTAAACCAAGAGATCACACCTGATCCCATACTGAAGCAGCACCCAGATGTGCTCTTCCTATCTGTAGCACTTCCATCCCAATCTGAATCAACATAACCCTATAGGTTAAACTTTTGATTCGCTTCATACTTGAGCCCATAATCCACTGTACCCTTTAGGTACCTCATAACATGCTTTACAGTAACCAGGTGAATACTCCTTGGATCTGTCAGGAACTGACTCAATGTGTTCACAGCAACGCAAATATCTGGTCCCGTGTTCATCAGGTACATCAAGGACCCAATCATCTGATGATACATAGAGATATCAACTGGATCAGATGAAGCATCACATAGAAGCTTCAGATTTGATGCCATGGGTGTGGCCATGGCCTTGCAATCTATCATCCCGAATCTCTTCAGGATATCTACAGTATACTTCCCTTGACCAAGGAAGATCCCATCTGCACTCTCCCACACCTCCATACCTAGAAAATAATGCATCATTCCCAAATCTTTCATATCGAACTTAGCAGCAAGCTTCCTCTTAGTATCTACAATTAATCTGTCATCTCCTGTTACAAATAAGTCATCCACATACAGGAGTAGAATCACAGGATTCCCTTCCTCAACCTTGTAGTAAAGGTTGGAATCTGCTTTACTCTTGGTAAATCCCAAACTAGATAGGAAACTGTCCATCCTACCATAGCAAGTTCTGGGAGCTTGATTCAAGCCATACAAAGGCTTTATTCAATCTTCATACATATGACTCCCTGTCATGTATTTCAAAACCGAGTGGTTGCTCCACATATACTTCATTTTCAACTACACCATTCAAGAAAGCAGTCTTGACATCCATCTGGTGTATTTTCCATTTCATTACTTTTATGTTTCTCTATGCTGCCATCTGCAGCATGCTTGATCTGATAGATCCATATGGAAGTCATAACAAACTTCCCTTCAGGTCTTGAGACTACATACCAAACATGATTCTTCATGATCGACGGATCATGGCATTCTTTCTATATCCTGGGAACTTCAATATCTTCAATAGATAATTTTGTTGCTGAACAAATGTTGTAGTTCTTCTTTTGTAGGTGATGACATACGATCTTTCCTACAAGACAAGTTAAATTGCATGATTAGAAACATCTCATAGTTTTCAGAACAAATTCTTACACATAAATAAATATGTCATACAATCATGCATCTATCTTTAGCCAATGCTTCAATACAACATTTATCCATATCTCATAGCTTTCTAGATGCCTTCCAATATCTACCAGAACATTGTTAAGAGTGTGCACAACTCCCAACATGTCAGCAAAGAGGTTTCATTCTAGATAAGTAGCAATGGAATGTTGTACAGTGACATAGGCCACTTACCCATCACATGCATATTAGTAGTATATTGTTCATTAATGCAATCATTCTAATAAGCACAATACATATCCTAAGTCTAGGAACATGAGCATATACATCATTGAACAATTTTATTTAAACAAACAAATATGCAAGAAATGATAATTGAAATACTTATCTTTGTTTGTTTGTTGGATGGACTCCCTCTGAGTCTTTGCTTCCTTGCAGGAGCTGCTGGAGTCCTAATCTGAAGTAGCTTCTTCTACACCTTTTTGTTGTGGAATGTAGAGAGATGGTCAACTCCCTCTGAATATCTGCATCCTTGCATAAGCCACTCGAGTGTGCTTCTTCTTGATCTTTGCTTCCTTGGAGTGTGCTCCCTCTTGATCTTTGCTTCCTAGATCACCTGTCCTTGAACTTATATTCATCCTTGGTCCCTAAGCATGCTTATTAGTATCATGATTTTGTTATCCTTGTGATCTCATACAAAATCATACCTTCATTAGTATATTCTCAATACTATCAAAACACAATAATCTCAAGCATGTATAGTCATGATCATTTCAAACAGAAATAATAATAAGCATTAGCATTCAGGGTTTATATAGGACTCTTATGGTTAGTCATAACATGTCTAAACCTGTGATCACTCAAACCTATGACTCTTCTGAGTTAGTCATAATATTAAATAAGGTAAGACACATAATATGCATATACCCATGATTATTCAAACCTATGTCTTTATGAACAATCATCATCAATCATGCCATTCATACTTATATAAGAGATCCTATGATATAAGGAAAACATACCTGTTCACCATATTTGCTAGTTATGTCTAGCAATGTTTTCTTGTTCTCTTCAATGACCTACATAACTCATAAGTTAACCTTTTCAAAACCAAATCATACATACCTCCATGTGATCCATGACTATGGATGAATCTTTGTCTTCATGTAACCATAGCAAGTTCAGGTTGTCTCTTCAATTTGTACAAACCTCCCTCTTGCTCTCCAATCACCACTGCATCATCTATGGTCTTTCCCTTTGGCCACATTAGGACTTGGCCATCCACAAATAAAACCCTCATACCTTTTGCATCAAATGCAGAGATGGAGAGTAAGTTCTTCTTGAGCCCAGGTACATAAAGGACTTCTTTCATCTTCAAAGATTTTCCAGAATCTAGGTTGCAGGAGGCTTCACTACTCCCTTTGATTGGGTATTGAAAATCATCCCCAAGTTTCACCTTATAGGGTGATTCATGTTCAGATAGGTTTACAAAAGATTCCTTAAACCTAGTCATGTGTTTGGAAGCCCCATTATCAACTAACCAATCATTACAACCATGGGAGATTGTACCTATGATAGCAGAGATGAGGACATACTCTTCTTTACTTGATGAGTCATCTTCACTTTCTGCCCTAGATTTCTTCTTTGGAGGTTCATCATCTTCGGTAGCATGAGCATGGTACCTTCTTTTGTTACCCTTCTTCTTCTTACTGGAGTTGTTTTTGTTGTGGTTGTCCCTTTTGTTCTTGGGACATTATGAAGCAAAGTGACCCTTCTCATTACAAGTGAAACACCTTAGATCTTTCTTGTCTTTGTGATAATGATGAGAAGATTTCTTCTTGTGATGGGATGGATCCCTCTTGAACTCTCCCTTCTTAGTGTGAGCTGTGAGAGCTTGATCTTCATTCCCCATATTTTCTTCTTTTGCCACAATCCTTACTTCTTCTTGAGAACATTCCTCCCACAATCTGCTGAAGGAGATTAATTTCTTTCTGGCACAGATTCCCTAGATAAAAGAGTCCCATGACCTAGGTAGGCCATTCAAAGTGGTCATAACAATTTCACCATTCTCCACCATTTCATCTACAGCTTCAAGTTGTTCCTTTATCTGAGAGACCTTGGAGAAGTAAGATTGAATGGTTTCTCCATTCAACATCTTGACCCCTTTCAATTGATTCCGTAGGGTCATCTTCCAATTTATGTTCTTCCTTCAAAGAGCTTGGTCAAAGAGTCAAACATCTCCTTGGGTGTCTTTAGAGAAGACACATGGGGTATGAGATGGTCTTTGATAGAATCAGCAATGATTCTCTTTTCCTTAACCAAGTTCTTCTTATGCAATGATTTAGCCTATTCATCCTCTGGGATAGGGATGCCTTCTTTTATATATGAGTCCAACTCATTCTCTTCCAGGATTAACCCAATCCTATACTTCCAAGCTCAGAAGTTATCAGCCCCTTCAAGCTTATCCTCAAGCTTGGTGTGGTGAGACATCTTAAAGAGTAATTCAAATGGAAATAGAAAATATTTAGGTCTTACCACTTGAAATGCTAAAAACTGGATCTAGTCCCGGATTAGGGTTTGTCGAAAAAACCCTAAAAATTCAAAATGTGAATTTCAACTTTCTGAAAGGATAGAAAGATGCGCCTTGATGAGCTGACCAGCCTGGTGTATTCAAAATTTGAGATCAACAAATCTTTACCCTTCAGATTTGTCTTTTTGTCCTCCCAGGTTCACTAGGGAGAGCCCTGAATTAGGGTTTGAGTTTCCCGGAGATCTACCCAACCAAAAATCTTGATCCAAAGCTCTAAACTTCGATTTTTGCAAGGAGCTTCTAGATATGTCTTCAGATTTCAGAAATTCCTATTTTTGTGGAAACCCTAATGTTTAGGGCCAAATCTGAAAATGCTCAGAATTGAATTCTGATTGGACAAATAGATTCTCCTTTATGAGTAGAGTCAATCCACTATACTGCTTTTCCAAAAACTGTGGAGAGAAACCCAATAAACAAGAAACTCAAGTTTTTGTCACTGCAAAATGTCTTCTTCTCAGGTTAGCTCTGATACCATGTTAAATTTTGAGCATTAATTCACAATACTCTTGGATATTTACTGAGAGAATAACATATACAGTATATCAATGCATAACAATCACAATAAGCATGAGAAGCATCACAAGAATCAAAAGCATGAGAGACAAGAGACACAGAGTTTCCGTGGGGAAAACCCTAAGGTGAAAAACCCCACAACTTCCTCAGAGACAGAGAGAGCAATGGCTCAACCAAAGTACAACCAAAATACACTAAGATAGTCTCCTAGTAGCAGATGATCCTCCTCCTCACTAGTGCGCCACTTTCTGAGTGAGACAAGTGTGATTTTCCGAGTGAGGAAAATAGAGATCTCCTAATCTCTATTTATACTAGCCTGTTTTCCCAGTTACACTATGGGGTCGACTTGTCTATCTAGATACATCCACAATATAATATATATTTCAGGGTCGACCCCACACATGGTGGTCTAATAACCCATCGGCAAGTACACACACTTGCAACACTTTTCAATCCACATGACGACACTTCCTTATAGAAGAATAACACATCTCTTATAAGGGTACAATAAATATATATGAAATACATTCCGAAGTTACATATACATCAACAATTTTTAGGGGAAAAATGTGTATTATGGTAGTTTTGGTGACCTTTTGATGGCTTTAGAGGCTCAAATGGTGGAAAAGTGGACAATTGGGTCATGTGAATAAGGGAATGAGCTAGTGAGCACTTTTTGGGTGTTAACAGTCCGTATTGATTTTAGTGCGTTTGAAGATTGACGTCTGTTGATGACATTATGAGGAGATGGTGGGTCTCGAATCCGTCGGTTGGTTTGTCTGCGTAGCATATGTGATTTGCTGAGGTGGTTGTGCAGTTCCTTGAGGAGGAGGTAGTGGTTGAGTGTTTACTACTCCTTACGTGGGAAAGGGATTTTGCAACACCAAGGGAGGTGGCTGGGGGTTGGGTTGTGCAGGAGGAGCATCCTATCCTTGGCATTGGGCGTCCTTCGTCCAAAGTTGACGGGAACGATCTAAGTGCAAACAATTGTGCGTATAGTGGCCGTAGATCCCACATATGGAACAAGGATGATTTGTTCGTATATTGGGATTCTTTCCCTGACGAGGTGGTCTGTCAGGGTTTTGGTCAAGTGGGGCGGCGTTGTTGTTATTGGGGGGGTTTGGTTTTTGACCACCTTGGTCCAGAGGTTGGTTATTCCTACGGTTCCATCCTCTCCCCCTGTTCTGTTGGCCTTGCTTGTTGTGTTGAGCAGGATGGTTTTGCTGTGGGTGTTGTTGGGAATAAACTTGCCCTTGGGGGTTAGGAGGATTCTGTGTCTGAGCAGGTGGTGGAGGTGCCTGCTGCGGGTAGTAACTGGTATGTGTTTGAGGTTGAGCCGGTGTTGTTGGGGTCGGCGGTGGATGATAAACTGGAGGATCTTATGGTTGCATAAGTGGGGCTTGCAGAGGGTAGTAAGCTGGTTGAACTGGGGGTGTGAATGTGTTGGCTGATGTGGGTGTTGATAAAATGTGAATTGCCCTGCAGGAGGATTATAAGGTGAGTGTACATGGCCATAACAATGCTGTGGGCATGATGGTCCATGAGTATGAGGAGGTCAAATGATTGGGGCGTATGATGTAGTCGCTCCAAAATGGGATGTGGCATGGGAAAGATCAGGGCCAGAAGGAGTGGGCATAGCCATGTATGGTTGGGTGCGCGATGCTACATGCCTGATGATTCCATCGGCAGCATGGGATGCTCCCGGGCAGTGCTGGAATTTGGTTTTTATTGTACCCGTCAAACTTTTTTTTTTTGACGTTTTGGGTGTATATATCACCCGTCGTGAAACGTTTTGTTTAAATTTTTACCCGTCAATAATGAAGTCTTGCCAAAAAATTTACCCTTCAATAATTAAATTTTCTTAATTTTTTCTTCAAAACAACATTTATTTTCTCGACATTTTTACATTAAAATTAAAATGATAATTATTAATATCTATGATAGTCCATTAACTTGATTTTTATTTATTTTATATATCATTTATGTACTAAATTAATATTATATAAAAATATAGCTTAAACTAAAAAAAATATGGATACACATCATAATAAAGCATAAATAAACATAAAAATGGATCTTTAATTTCACACAATTGTACCTATAAAATTAAAATAAATATCACATAATTTTTGTTTTTTGCAAAATTGATGTCATAAAGCTGGACAAATACATAGTTTGATATTCTTAGCAAATATCATGAATTCTCCTTTCTTTTCCACTATGCCAAATCTCATAAACTCTTTGCCACTCCACTTCTGATATGTCTGGACCTGCTAATGATATACGCATTAATGCATCAAGTGTGTTTATTGACAATTTTTTTCTTCTGATATCTTTGATCACATTTTGCTTTGAAAACCCTCGTTCACATGCAATGGTACTCGTTGGTATGACAAGTACTGACTGCCATAATTTTAACATATTTGGATACCTGAAATGCCAATCTTCTGTCTAAGAAAATACCCTCCATGCAACCTTCATGGAGAATCTTTCTCCATTTAAGTGAAGCACGTCAATGAATTCATATAATTCTCTTTCACAAGCTGCAATGTCAAACACTGGTATGCTATCACATCCACTACATATTTTATGCTGCAAATGAGAGAAGAGTATTTCAAGCCAATGCTTTGCATTAGTCTCTCTCATACAAAGATCTGAAGGATAATGACAAGGGCTAAATATTCTTGTTGCATTAAAAAGATGAAGATCTGGAAATCTTGAATTGAAACTATCAACCAATGCCTGAACATAATTCCTTGTAAGTTGTTTGCAACTTTCAAGGGATCCATCAATGCAATTCACCATTGGTTGTGGCATTTGTTCATCCTGGATTGGAATATACAATAAATAATGTCTATGATTTGTTCCCTCTTTATCAACATTTTGAAGGAATCCATCTGCTGAATCTTTCAAAAATTTAGAAAGATGAATTGTGCCTTCTGCAAAAGAGTTTGACCTGCAAAAATTTCTTTTAAGAGTATTTAATGTATGGTCAATGGCTATTCCAAGAGATGTGACATCCACATTATCCTCTTGGAATTTTTTGTTTAGCTTATTTAACTCCTTCAAAACATCAGTGAGCATATTCAAACAAAATTGAACAGAGAAAATCCTTGCCTTATGGTACCATGAGTTCTTTTTTTCCTTTTTCCATAAACTCAGTATAGCAGGCATCAATGTAACAAGTCTTTCAACTACTTCACCCCTAGATAACCATCGAATCCCATGGATTTGCAGAACCTGTAAGGATTCTAACTCCATTACTTCTAATAAAGAAATGAGTTCATTATTTCTCTTTGCTGAATTCCCAACCCATGAATACACTTTGTTTGCTAATTTCTCAACATATAAGAATTCTGGTATCTTCTTTGAAGCATTTGAAGCTGCAAGTGCCTCACTGTGAGCAATGCAATGGGTACCAATCAGATTTGGTAGCTCTTTTTTTAGTAATGAAACAAACCCATTTTCATTTCCAACCATCGATGATGCACCATCAGTAGAAACTGCTATCAATTTCTCATTCTTTAACTTTCTTATTTCTTTTAGATTGGTGACTGTATCATATACTATCTTTCCTTTTCCATTAGGCACCCTAATAAGTTTCATAAATTGTGAGATTGGAGGGCCTAATCCTTTTGAATCTAAAAATGTTGAGTACACAACAAGATGTTGTTCCAAACCACGATCTGTACTCTCATCCAACATGAGAGAGAAAAATGGACTATCCAACATTTTTTTAACTTGTACCTCTTCAAGGTAATCTAAGATAGAATGAACAAACTCGGTTGCAGCTTTCCTATTTATGTAGGAATAATACTCCACTCGAGAAGGCATATTAGGTGTTTGTAAATGCATTTGAAGTTGACAAAGATCTTCATATGTAGCTATGGAAATGTCTTTTCTTGCAATGAAATATGCTAATTTCATGGTGGTTATCACCCTATCCCTGTTGGCTTCATCTATAACCACTACATGTTCTGGAATAGGCTTTGCCAACCTTTCTATTTCATACAAGTTTCTCTGAAAAGATGTTTGATGATTAATAGATTTTGAATGAGTTATCACAGCATCATACTGAATTGTATTGCACCCACTTCCATTACCCCATGGACCTTGAACCTTATACTTCTCACAAAATTTACATTTCATGCGAGTCTTTCCTTCTTCAACAATTATACTATACACCCAAGGGTGTTTTATCTTCCACTCTTCTCTAAATTCAGGTTTTGTGGTAGTGGAAGTCTTCCTTTTTCGTCGACCAGTAGATTTTCCCTCTTGAATGTTCTCATCATGACCAAACATTTCTAAATCATCAACAAAGTCTTCATCTATGTCTTCATTAAGTTCATTATTCAAATCAGGAATATTTGAGGTGTTTCCAACATTATGTTTTGGTATTGTATAATATCCAAAAAAATTATCCAAAGTTGCTTGACCCTTATTTTTTGGAGGCATTTTTAGCTGTATAATTTACCTACACATGAAACAATAATCATAAAAACAATAAGACTAAGGAAACAATTTTTTAAAGTAAAATTGAAGTAGAAAAAATGGATAAATCACCTTCATAACTTTTAAATTCACTTAATTAAAAATAAAACAATTTATTCTACAATGTGTCTAGATTATATTTATGACTTGTAAAGTTCTAGTCATTTTTAATGATTTTATCATATTTTTTCTTATAGTACTGATACACAATTTTGAAAGAATGGGAAAGAGAACAAATTCATAACATGCAAGAATATCATATTTATGTTGCTGTTGAAGAGAAATTAAGTTAAATGTGTAGATACAAGGGAACTATAGAAGCAAAGCAGGGGCCATAGTTTGACATAAATATTATTCATGAAAATAGTTGAATATAGATTTCAATTAGCTACATGTTTAGAACTTTTGATCCTAGAGTAATGAATTGAAACATGGTAAATAGAGACTATATGTGTGTACATGACACTAATAAATAGACAAGAAATAACACAACATTCACGAGAATACAAAAAATGCCATTAAACTCTTAATCAATTCACTGTCTATTTACATATAAACATGTGATTAACAATGACATAAGTATGATACACAAAAACAATGATATTGCCTCTAATTGTGATGATATTACCTATTACCTTTACCTAAATGAGTTATCTATCACACTTATTATCCATGCATGAATATTATATAATCTACTATAAATATATTATATAATCTAAAACCACTACATTAGTTAGCTTTAGATTTTCTAACATTGTTTACTGATGGCCATCTCTTCTTCTTGGCTTGACTAGTTTATGTCAAAGTGTCCTAGCCTCTAGGTGAATTCAAGCTGCCCTTTTGCATATAGTATTTCGTGTAATAAAGAATGGAGACTATAGCTGCTATAGTATTTATTTAAAATGCAGCTTACCTTATTTTTTTATATCAATGCCACTTATGAATAATGTTGTCGAAGCCTTATTGCAAAAGAAAGACCCTTTATATTTCACAAAGGAACCTTATTCACACTAACAAAATTTTAATATGAGCTTTCTGTTCTAAGGGAGCTATTACCTATACTTGCAATATTCTTTTCTGTGGTTGGTCAAATGCTATTTGTTTTAAAGTTAAACATTAATTTGGATGTTAAGTTGGGGTTATCATATTAGGTTCAAAAGAGGAAATAGGGGCAAGTTCTGTTTTTGGGTATTGACCAGCCTTTTCACACGAATTCCTAAGTTTGCATTGGTGTTTGTTCATTGGCGAGCAAGTAAACCTCCATAACACTATTGGTCAACCACTCAGATGTGGATTTTGGGTTGATCATTATTGGGACAGTTAGTGGGATTAAGGACGGTATGGGGAAAAACGATGGAAGGAAGACAATTAATATCTTTAAGATTGGATTTATAATAAAGCATAGTATCAATCACATTACTAGGAATTAGACAAATTATGTGGAGAAGGCAGAATATTTACTCGAAGTAGTTGGAATTAAGTCAATTTATAGAGTAAAGGAGTTTATGGCTATCTGACATGACAAGCTATTACTAGAACTGCATGTATGTGTAAATGTGTAGATTTCATGTTAAGAGTTTATTTCAATGCGAAAAGTGTCATTCCCCAAACAGAATTGAGGCAAGAAATGGAAAACGTCTGGTATGAGAGAGTGCATAAATTCTTTATGGATTTCTGATCTCGGTAAAAGGAAAATTTAAGACAATGATAAACAAGATGAGATTCGAATCTGGAACAACACGGAAACGAATTCATAGCAGTGTGATAAATTTCTTTAATGGTTTTCACATCTCAGTTAAAAGACAATTTCAAATGGATAGACAGAGGTGAAGGGATGAAATCGGATCCCTGACAGTGTGGATATCATTTAAATAACCAGAGGTTTATGCAACCACTAGAGGAACAGAGATCGACATGTCTCAGAGAATCAGAAGGTGGATCTCAACGAATTGCAATAGGGCTGGATCGATCTAAGTTTAAGAGGTCTGGAAGTTATCTGGATCTCAACAAAATTGCGGGCAAGGTTAAAAGAATCAATACACAAAAACCAACTTAATGAGGATGTAAACAAAAATTTATATAAACTCATACCCAAATCGATATCTGACAAAACAATTCTGGAAACGTTAAACGAGATGCCAACAAAATTTTTAAATGAACTTATACCCAAATCGCCTTTTGTTTAGAAAAAAATTCTGGAATTAGCTAAATGAGATGCAAACAGAATTGAATATTCTTATACCCAGATCGACTCTTGTTCCAGAAGGTTCAAGCGTTAAGTTTTGAGATAGTAGATTCAGGAAATTGACTTAGGTTTACGAACAGAGGTCAGAGAAAAAGTGACAATTGGTGGTTGATTATTTCTCTAATTGATTCATAGTAGCAAAGCATTAGTTTCCACTTATCTGTATGCTCAGTTGGAATGATTTACATAGGTGCCTGAGTTTGGGTCGCTTAACAGGTAGCGGGACAGAGTATAACCCAGATTTCGTATCAAAAAATCAACGCTATAATTCCAACAGAAACCAAGATCTAGACTTTAACTACTATGCCATCACGTTGATGCAATCAAAGGAAAAGCAGGCAGGGCAGTGGATACCCACGAGAAGGATTCATGATGGCGTGACATTAACAGAGATGTGATCGAGGGTGCAAGGTGTAAACAGAAAAAGGGTGAGAATAATGCACAGTTATCGATTTTTGTACAGAGAACCTGTATTGCATTCTCCCTTCAAGAAATTTTCAGACATGGTTTTTAACTAAAGAAGCAAGATTTGATCTTGAGATATCTCTGGAGATGGAATCAGATGCTCGTGGATGGCAGGGCATATAAATCAAGGTAAAACGATTGGGCAGAGTATATAAAAAAAAATACAAGCCTAGACATACACGGATACCACGACTTGTGTTTAGTTAACCAGAGATTTTATAAAATTGGTACAGAGTATCGACTTCTTGGAAATGTTTGAATCAGGTTCTTTTAGCCATGACTGTAAGTTTTCCTCTAAATGAACCAGATCTAACGCGGTAGGCTAGTCCAGAAATCTGTCTCCATTAGCAAAGCCCGGATTCATAATCCATTTTTAAATGACAGAGATCTAAAAGAAAGAAAAAAAAAATAGGACGATCTGTTTGATGTTCGACATATATCAATAGTACAGGGTGATCCAATTTAAATTCAACAGAGATCTAAAAAAAAAAAAAAAGACGATCCCATTTAAATTTGGCAGAAATATGAAAGAATGGGGTTACAGACCACAGTTTCTTGCTCAGTAAATACCTATCTCCCCTATTAAGCAGATAATACCTCTTAGCTTAAACATTAATAAATATGCCCACTTCGCATAATATCATATGTTTGCAACCTAGTTATTGCTCTTGAAGAGCCTTATTCAAGTTGGATCAGGCACCTATGCTACGCTATGAGGTTGGGGGGCCGGGGGCTTTCGGTTCTGGTGAATTAGAAAAGCATCTCAGAGGGGGTAGTTGCTTCATATCCATTAGTTACAGTCCCAGACTCTCAACGTCAACGCAAATTTGATAAACATAACCAGTCCGTGGTCACAATCACCATGATTTCTTCTAGAAAGAAAATTCCAAGCGAAGTTTCTAGTTTAACTCTTCTGTCATTTAATTCTCTTATTTCTTATATTTTTTGTAAATTTGGTGGAACGAAAATATTATTAACTTCTTCTTCTTGCAGGATGGATCAATGCCTGGAGGAACTACCAAAGAAAAATCCGTCACTATATCTAAAAGAAGAAATTACCAGAATGTATGAGGTATAAAATGGTGACGACGATGGAGATACAATAGAATGACAGTGTGTCAAATTAACAAACCCATTGATCATGAAGAGGAAGTTGGAGGGGATTTCTTCAAGACTGTTACGCAAAACAAAGAATATTTTGGCCATGATTTCACTGTAGAATCAACAAAAGCTTTCTGGAAAATAAACTTTAGATTACAAAAATTATCTATAAAAAATAATTTATAGATGGAGTTGCGAATTACCTGTGAATAGTGATAATGTTTTCGAAAGTTATGTCTCTAGAGTCCAGACTCCAAGACTTTAGATGTAGCTGCAAGCTTGCACCAATTTCAATCCCGATTCCCGAGTCTAGCTTCCAACTTCCAGGAACTTCCAACTTCAATGGACAATGATAATTGAGCAGTAGCATTGAAATTTGTAGTATGACTATATGTATAATGTAGATAAAGATTCATGCTCATTGTAATTTGTAATAATAGAAAAATAAAAAAGGTAATGGAATTGGAAACATCAATGAGTTAAATGAGCTTTTCTTTTTCTATGAAAAAGCAATCCAATTTAGAAATTTGCAATAGAAAAGAATAGAAATAATACTAATTTAATATATTAAAAATATTAATAATACTAGTAATATCAAATATGATACTAGTAAAATAATGATGTTTTAGAAATTTTATTACCCTTCAAAAAAAACGTTTAAATGATAAATCTAGCCTTCAGACAAGACGGTTAACTTAAATTTTTAACCGTATTTGACAGTCAAAATGCTTCATGACGGTCATTTTGCCCGTCAAATTCCATCACTGCTCCCGGGTGATCGCTCTGGGAAGCATCAGCGCGAGGGGCGTCTAGTAGGATAGATTATAGGTAGCCAGATTGGGTGTAGATAAGATCAAATTGTTGGGATTTGAGGATGGCTTCTTCCTCAGATTGAGGTCGCTCGAAGGCCACATCATTCTCGATGGTTGGTATGAGAGACTTTAGGAACCAATTTAAGAAACTACGGTCGTCCAACTTGATCTTACATAAAGTACGCCATTTACACCACTCATGGATGTGATCCGTGATGTGGGTGGCCGTATTTTGTCTACAAGATAAGAGGATCTCTACACCGACATCGTAACGAACGGGTAGCTGGAAGAATTTCACGAAAGTGGAATCAAGGGATGTGAATGTAAGGTGGGTCCCATGAGGTTGGTCAATATACCACTTAGCTACAACTCCAGTGAGGGTTCTTTGTAGTAGTCAAAGGTGAATGGAGTCGTCCACGATGGAGTTAGAGGAACACCATAAGTGGAAAGACATGATATGATTTTGGGGGTCTTCTCCTCCCTTTCCCTCGAATTTGGGTATGTTCGAACGTTGTTTGGTTGGCATAGGAGGCCATGAAGTATCATGTCTTATCAGATCATTAGTCAACCTAGCCAAGTCAGGGAGGTTAAGACTAGCCATGAATGGAAAACTAGCAGGAAGATGTGTCAGGGGGGGGGGTTTGTTTTCCATGGCGGCGATGGTGTGGCCACTACCCCCAATGTGTGGGGCAATGGTATGGGCCATAACGGCAATGGTGGGGCTGCTGCCCCCAATGTGTGGGGAAACAATGTGTTCCATAATGGAAATGGTGGAGCTGCTACCCCCAATGTGTGGGGCAACGATGTAGGCCATAGCGGCAATGGTGGGGACGCTACCCCCAATGTGTGGGGAAATGATGTGGGCCATAGAGGCAATGGTGGGGCCACTTCCCCCAATGTGTGGGTCAACGGTGTGGGCCATAGTGGCAATGGTGGGGCCGCTGCCCCCAGGTATGCTACTAGTCACTAGTGGATTTGTATTGGTGGCCGATCCACTACTTATAGGAATGGATGTGGTGGCGGGGATGTTAGGTGTAGGGCCTATAGATGACATGAAGGGGATGGATGTTGATGTGGTATCCAGGTGAGTGGTGGGTCCTCCATCGACCATCCCACCGAAAAAGGCGTTGGACGTCATACCAGCCAAGGGGCTAGATGGAGCAATGAATGTGTTGTACTTCGGTTCTGTTAGGATATTTAGACACTTAGGAGTTAGTTAAGATCAACTTGTGTAATATATCCATTAGGGATAGTCTGTTTCTTTAGTATGCATTAGTATGCATTTGTAAATACTTAATCCCACGATCACGATATGTTTGTGACATAGAGTGATCCAACGGCTCAAATTCTCTTAGATCAAACCTAAACATGATCCGTGGCTTAACACCCGATTGGTCCATGATCTCTATTTAAAGAGCATGGAGGTTCATTATTTAGTTGATCGATTATGAGAAGCTCTTTTGTACCTTTCTTTCTTTGCATAATAAATTGTCCCATAGAAGCTATTTGGCCGAGGCTGTGGAGTGTTTCCCTCAAGAGGGTTTAAACCATGTCAAAACATCGATGTGTTGATCTGTTATCTGTTTGTGTGAAGTGGTTTCTCTTGGTGTTCGGTCCTTTGGTAGTAACCTATGTGCCCGAACATGGTATCAGAGCTTTTATGAAGGGTTGCTTCCGGTTATGATCTAGATCTTGAACTGCTGTTGCTGAAACTCGAAAGGGTTTCTAGTTCTGGTATTTCTATGAATTTCTGAGCTGTGGCAGGTGCTCCATTGCATCCAGAGCGTCGTTTCCATTAGGAAATAGTTTTCGTTTGATAAAAAACGGTTCTCGGTTGCTCCAGAAACGCGTATTTCATCAGACTTGAAGGTATAATGTTACAGTGACGCATTTTTTTATTTTCTGTTTTTAAAAGAAAAAATCTCATATTTTATCATTTTTTTTTACTGTTAGATTTTTTTTTTGGGTTCGGATTGTTTCTTTCCCGTCTGTGTATGCTCTTTTCCGTGCACCTTGAGCGATCTCAGCAAATCAGAAACATGAAGGGAAAGGGTTTTTCTCGGCTGCGTATGCTCTTTGCCGTGCACCTTGCACGATCTTGGCAAATCAGAAACAGAGAGAAAACATAGACTTTCCGGGCAAGCTAACGAGATCTAACTCGATAAGTGTGGAAATTTTTTTTTTCGATTTGTGGTGTGTTTTGTAGAAAAAAGGGAAAGCACGCAAACCGAGCAAGAAGAGTAAAAAATAAAAATAAAAATAAAAACCCTTCCTCATTCCCATATTTTACATACCTTTTAATCTAGCTCATTTGGTTTAAAGTTGCTTTATTCCTTAATAGGTCTTGAGTTCAAGTCTTAGGAAGTTACTTTTAAAAGAAAAAGTGCATGCAATTTCTATTTTCAAGTTACTTTATTGTAAAAGTGCATCTCACTTAAATAATAAAAAATAAAAATACAAGTGAGTCACTTATGTTTTTTATTATTTTACTATTTAAAAGTAATATCATTGTAAAAGTGAAATCACTTATTTTACAAAAGTGGTTCACTTAAAGCAACTTTCTTGTAAAGTGATTGTCAAAAGGTTCATCTTGGGAAGAGGGGGGTTCTTTTTTTGCTGGACATTCTCTAGCTGCCACGTCACTATTGGGGACATCTTCAACAGTTTCTTTGTTCAAGACTAACTTCATTATACATAGTCAGTTTTCAGTGTAGTTTTTTTTGAAACCTCCTATTTTTTCGAGTTCTTCGCATCCAGACTATTGGTTTCTGCTTTTACATCCATTAATTTACAAATATGGCCACCCCTTGTTATATTCTACTTAACAGTTCCAACTATTTCTCATGGAAATCTCGTATGGAGGATGTTTTACGAAGTAGGGGACTTTTAAGAATTACCTCAGGGAAAGAAAAAGAACCCACTGATGATGATAAGAAAATAAAATGGAAAAATAAATGTGATGAAGCTCGTGGATTGATTGGGATGCCAATCTCTACTGATTTGCGATTTCACATATCTGGAATTGATGAACCTAATGTTGCTTGGGACAAGTTGGAATCTGTGTTTGGTAAACACAATGAAATTCGAGGTCACCAACTCGAAAAAGAGTTGATTTCTTTAAATCCAAGTGACTTTTCATGCATTCAAGATTATTTATCTAAGTACAAAACTCTTATGTGTAGAATGTAAGATTGAGAGGGAAGACAAACAATGCATTTATCATATTCTTTCCAAACTTGGACTTGCATATTTTGTTTTTGTATCTACATTTTACTCCATGAAAGAATCCTTGAATGCAGCTAGCTATCAAGAGCCTAGTCTTGAATCCTTTTGTGATTCCTTGATTAGGAAACAAGATAAACTCATTCATCTTGGAATAATCAACAATGCAGATACATCTAGGAAAGCCTTATTGTCCCAACAGAAAGAAAAGTCCAAGCCTCCCAAGAAACAAAATTTTTGCAATAAAAAGTCAAACAAGGGTCCCAAACCCTCTCAGTCAACTCCTTCTTTAAAAAATGACAAAGGATCCAAGCCAAAAGGAAAGAAAACTGAGCGTCATTGCAACTATTGCGGGAAAGATAATCATGATGAATCTAAGTGTTTCAAGAAGATAGCAGCCTTGGAAGCAGCAATGAAGAAGCACCACATCAGCCTAGATTCGTCTTCAGAATATGCCTCTCTTGGCCATGCACTTTGTGCTTCTAGTTATTCTTATAATGCATCTTCTTCTTCTACTTCAAATGAATGGCTCATTGATTCTGGAGCATCTTATCATATGGCTAAGGATCAAGCCATCTTTTCTACTATGCATGAATGTAACAACAAACAAATATTTGTTGGTGATGATAGATCTCTAAGTGTTGTAGGAGTTCGAACAGTTCCAGTAGATAATGGTCATTTTAGTGATGTACTATGTGTTCCAAGAATTTTCTGCAATCAGTCTATCAGATCACTCATTCTGGTGAAGGTGAAGGTAAAACTGTGACCTTTACACCTCACCAAATTGTAATCAAGGATTTTAAAGATCCTCAACAGGTCCTAGCTACCGGAATTGTTGATGATATTACCAGCTTGTACAAGTTTAACAACTTTGGGTCATCACCTTTCCCTTCAGTTTTCGTTGCTCATAATGATAACTTGAGAAAACTTTGGCATGAGCGATTTGGTCACTTAAATTATCGCTCATTGCAACAACTATGTAAAGACAATATGGTGACAGGTCTTCCGATGGTATCTTGTAGGGATGGTGTTTGTTCCGGTTGTGTACTCGGAAAACATCATCGGGACAGTTTTGACAAACATGCCTCTTGGCACGCCTCGGTTCCCTTGGAGCTTGTGCATAGTGACTTGTGTGGTCCTCTTCCATCTGCTTCCTTTTCTGGTTTCAAATATTTCTTAACTTTCATTGATGATTACACCAGACGCACTTGGGTTTCTTTCCTAAAACTTAAGAGCGAAGTATTTAACATGTTTTTGGCCTACAAGGCCCTTGTTGAAAAACAATCTGGTCATCAAATTATTAAGTTAAGATCTGACAATGGAGGAGAATATGTTAACAATAAGTTCACTACTTTATGCAGTGAACAAGGAATCCAACAATAGCACATTGTTCCATATACACCACAACAAAATGGTGTAGCTAAGCGGAAGAACCGCACTTTAAAAGAAATGGCTAATTGTATGATCCAATCTAAGGGATTAAGTCTTCAATTTTGGGCTGAAGCCATTAATTGTGCAAATTACATAGTTAATCGCACCCCCACTAAAAAATTACAAGGTATAACATTGGAAGAAGCATGGAGTAAAACTAAACTTGATGTAAGCCACTTCCGTGTGTTTGGTAGTGAAGCATGGGCTCACATTCCGGATGAAAAACGAAAAGCATTGCAGCCTAAAAGTGAAAAGTGCATATTTGTTGGATATTCTAAAGATGTAAAAGGTTATAGACTTGTTCAACCACATTCTCATGATATAATCATTAAAAGATATGTTAAATTTGATGAAAATATCTTGGCCTGCGAGCCTAACTTGGAGATTGTGCCATCTTTGGCCTGCGAGCCTGATTCGGCGTTTGTGCCTTCTTCTTCTTCTTCCAACTTTCTTGATAGGTTTCCAACTCTAGTTTCTGATGATGATAGTGAGGATGAAAATCCACCTCCGCCTGCTCATGTTCCTCCAGTTGCACCAGCACAAGTGTTTCCTCGATGGGTACATTCAACATGTGAAGCAGCTGATGATCTTGCCGGTGATCCTAGAGATCAACGTCAAACACGTTCTCAGTTTCAGTGAGCCTCTTCTCTTTTGGCTCAAGTTTCCAAGAATCATGATCCAGAAACTTTTGCAGAAGCTTCAGGGAATCCAGATTGGGATGCGACCATGGATGAAGAATATCGTTCCTTAATGGCAAACGATACTTGGGATCTTGTACCTCTTCCAAAAGGAAAAAAAAACTTGTCAAATGTAAATGGGTCTACAGAACTAAGTATGCATCAGATGGAAGTGTTGAAAGACTTAAGGCAAGGTTAGTTGCCAAAGGTTTTTCCCAAGTTGAAGGGATTGATTACAATGAAACCTTTGCTCCCATCGTAAAAATGAACTCCATCCTCCTTGTTCTTTCCCTTGCATCCTTACACAACTAGGAAGTCCATCAAATGGATGTCAAGTCTGCCTTCTTACATGGTGATTTACAGGAGAAAATTTACATGGAACAACCTCCTGGCTATGTTTAGAATAACTCTAGCCTTGTTTTCCGCCTTAAGAAATCCTTATATGGCCTTAAGCAAGCTCCTAGAGCTTGGTATGCCAAAATGGATAACTTTCTCCTTGACACTGGTTTTTCTAGATGCCATTCTGACCCCAATGTCTATGCCAAGAAAGTAGGACACCATCTCATCATACTTGTTCTATATGTTGATGACCTTATTCTTACTGGTAGTGACCCTAAGATTATAACCCATGTGAAATCCAGTCTTAAACACAATTTTGAAATGTCAGACTTAGGACATTTGCATTATTTTCTAGGTCTCCAAGTCCTGCAAACCAAAGAATGAATCTTTCTTTCTCAGTCTAAGTATGCTTGTGACCTTCTTCGTCGCTTTCACATGGAAGATTGTACACTAGCCCCTTCTCCCTTCCAGTCTGGAGTCAAACTTTCTGCCACTTGTACTTCACCCCAAGTCGATGCCACCTTGTATCGTCAGCTTGTTGGTAGTCTCTTATACTTGACTCATTCCCGTCCTGACATTTCCTTTGCCATTGGTTGTGTTGCCCATTATATGCAGACACCTCATGAAAGTCACTGGAAAGCAGCTAAAAGAATACTTCGATATATTCGAGGTATAGTTCAGTTTGGGATTCATTACAGTACAGGGGGGAAACCTTTGCTGGTTGGTTTCACTGATTCAGATTGGGCTGTCAATCCTGATGATCGAAAGTCTACGGAAGGTTATGTTTTCAGTCTGGGGTCTAGACCTATCACTTGGGCTTGTAAGAAACAACAAGCTCTTGCTCTTTCTTCAGCAGAAGCAGAATATCGAGCCGCAGTTAATGCCAGTCAGGAATCTTTATGGCTTCGACATATCCTTTCAGAGTTTGGATTCGAGCAGCAACAACGTACTCCACTTTGGTGCAACAATCAAAGTTCCATCAAGCTTGCCAAAGATCCAGTTCTACATCAACGTAGCAAACACATTGAGCTACATATGCACTTCATCAGAAATCTTGTTCATGATCGTGTTGTTGAAGTGCTCTTTTGCCCTATAGATGATCAAGTTGTAGACATCTTCACCAAGTCTCTTACAGAAGTGAAGTTTTCTAAACTTCGATCTATGTTAGGAGTTCAGGAACTTGTCATTAAGGAGGGATAGGCTCTAATGCCTCCTTCCTTATCCTAATAGTGTCACTTTTGTAAATCCTTCAATCCTATCCTAAGTTGTTCTTAAGGGGGGAAGTTAGGATATTTAGACACGTAGGAGTTAGTTAAGATCAACTTGTGTAATATATCTGTTAGGGATAGTGTGTTTCTTTAGTATGCATTTGTAAATACTTAATCCGACGGTCATGATATGTTCCCGACACAGAGTGATCCGACGGCTCAACTTCTCTTAGATCAAACCTAACCTTGATCCGTGTTTAAAGAGCATGGAGGATCATTGTTTAGTTGATCGATTATGAGAAGCTCATTTGTAACTTTCTTTCTTTACATATAAAATTGTCCCGTAGAAGCTATTTGGCCAGGGTCGTGGAGTGTTTCTCTCAAGACGGTTTAAACCACGTCAAAACATTGGTGTGTTGATCTGTGATCTGTTTGTGTGAAGTGGTTGCTCTTGGTGATTGGTCCTTTGGTAGTACCCTGTGTACCCAAACAGGTTCTGAGTCAGATGTGCTATAAGGCGCATCTGGATCAGGTGACGAGGCTCTACGTCTATGGGTGAGGAGAGCCAAGTAAACCGTGCTGTGGGGGTTGGCCCTGTTGGCGTCGGGACTGTCTTTAGGACTGAATGATGATGATGAGGGTATTCCGGGTGAGGTATGGTGAGTGAAAATCTCAAAAAGTCCTAGTGCAACCGAGTGTTCACAAGGAGAGCATAAACAATACGACACTCAGGCCAACAACAAGGGTCAAAACGCTTGTTGCAACAGATGTACTACAATCAAACGGAGCGGAAATAAAAATGGTCAGAATACCAACAGAAAAAGGTCTCCTAAGAAGTGAAAAAAGGTGTACTCACTATATTCAGGGGAGGTAAGGGAGCATGCAAACGCCTAACTAAAAAGGTATGTTGGCTCAAACTAGATGCATCCTCTGCAGGGTGATGAAATCCCAGTCTGACAATATGAAAAGTAGAACCAAAGGCCAATGATATCCCCCTACTGGGAGGGACATCGAGTAGACAATCCTAGAAGAAAGGAAACTAAGATACCCCATTCATGACATGTCCATAAAAGTGAGTCTGCGGCTCCAGTCCTATCACTTTGTGGGCCTAAAAGGAATCACCACACACAGACAATGAGTAGGTAGCCTTCGGTGACTAAATGGATTGCGGTATTCCACTCAGGCCTCCGGAAGCAGTCTTGCCACTTCAACCCTCCTAAGGGAGAGCCCTTTCCGAAAAATTGGTCGTAACCGTGTCAACAAGTACTAGGGGATTTTGGCACGCTAAATGAAAACAACTATGTCTCAAATGTAAACGACAAAGGGGTGTAATTTGGATGCCTATACCCCTTGTCCTACCTAGCTACAAAATTCTTTTGTGTTCCCCAAGTGGGGTTAAAATTTGGTTGAGTTAGTAGTCTTTTAGGGCTCACTTGAGTTAGGTGACTGAGTGTGTGCAATGATAATGTTGGCGGCTAACTAGAAAGTAAAAAATATGGAATTTAAATGCTAGAAAAATGGAAACAATGTTGGAAGCTGAATGCTTAACAAAAATTGAAAACTTTTTTTTTAAATAACAAAAATAGTGAATATTTGAAAATCAGGGAGTGTCTATGGGATGAATCTGTGCGGTGCAGTGCGAGTTTCGGGCTGGTGTGTGCGGTTTGCAACGCGGCAGTAACGCGTCGGGCAGTGCGGTGTGCAGCGCAGCAGGAACGCGCCAGGAAGTGTAGTGTGCAGCGCGACAGGAGTGCGCCAGACAGTGCATTGTGTAGCCCGGTAGTAGAACACAGGGCAGTGCGGTGTGCAACGCGAGTTTCAGAACGGACCGCGCGGTGTGCAACGCGAGATAAGGGGCGGATGGCACAGTGTGCATCGTGCAATGCGGTGGGTTCTCTATGGTCAGGGCTACGGAAATGGGAAGGTGGGGATTGGCGGGGATCGCGTAGGTGGTGGGGTGGTTTGTAGCACCTTCTGTGTGCATAGCTCAAACCGTAGGTAGGCTTGTGCAGACTGTGGTATGGACCGCGAGGGGAAATGGGTAAGATACGGTTTAGAAATGCATGTAGATGCTGGAAAGGTGCGGTGTGCACCGCAGAAAGATGCAGGAAAGCTGCGCTTTGGACCGCAGGAAAGGGATAAAGAGCCGAGCTACAGATCGTGCAAAAATGGTGAACAAATGCGGTGCGAGCCGCAATTGTGAGAAAAAAAGATGCGGTTTTCTGCACAGAAAATGATGCAAACTGGTTGCACCCACACAGAAAAACTCGCAGGCCTGTAACTAAGCAGACAAAACCAAGAAACATAACTTTTAAACTGAAATAACAATAAAAACTAAACTGTGAGAGAAGGGTTCAGACATCGGAGTCACCAATCTATATCTGTGGTTTTCACCCATGCTTGTGCAAAAGGGCACCTACTAAGGGAGAGAACCCATAGTAGCAGGTTAAAGGAAAGTGATCAAGAATGAACTAATAATAAAAATAGTAAACAATATGATCTAACATGTGCATGAGATTTAAACATAACTTAAATGAATAAACAACATGTTTTCAAGGCAATGTAACAAAGAATCTTTAGTTTTTTTTTTGTATTATGGGCAAGCGAGGGCTTGCAATAAAAAATTTACCTCGGAGAGGAGGCTGGTGAAGCTTTGGCAGTTTGTTTCGGAGCTCCTTTGGTTTCGTACTCTCCTCCTCAATGCTTTTGGTGGTGGCTAAGATTTCTATCTTCTCAAGGGAGACCAAAGCTCAAAGATGGATGGCTAAGGCTTCGCAAAATTTTAGTAGCATAAGGGTAGAGTAGTTGAGGGATATTTGAAATGAGGGGCCTCCACCCCTTTTATAGACTTAGATTAGGGTTTTTTGGCTTTTTAGGGTTTTTTCCCTCTTTGCTCTTTTTATTTATTTTCTTTTGAGTTTTATTCCCTATTATTTTGATTTTGACCCTCTTTTAGGGTTTTGGTATGTTTTTGAGGGAATTTTGGGTATTTTGGTACCCATTTGGGTTTTCTGGGGTTTTGGAGGCTAGGTTGGTAGGAAATTTGGTCAACAGAGGTGTATGTCCAAAGGGATGAGTTGGTGAGCACTTTTTTGGTGTTAACATTACTCCCACCATATCCTGTCATGCATTGGATGGAATTATCACCCCTCAAAATCTCAAGACCGAAGGATATATAAAAAATAAAAAAGGTAACAATGTTGATTGATCCTGGTATTACTCATAATTTCATTCACTCTAAATTAGCCAAAGCTCTCAAGTGATTTGTATAACCAGCACTAGAGTTTCAAGTAATGATTGCAGATGGAGGAACTATCAATTGCTTAGGGAAAAGCCATAATATCAATATTACTATGGGGGAATGTGTGTTGAATAGTCTAATTATTTCTATCCCAATGGGTGGTGTTGATGTTGTCTTAGGGGTTCAATGGTTACAATCATTGGGAATAGTGGCTTTTAATTTTCAAGAATGTTTCATGAAATTTTCTTGGGAAGGAAAAAAATTGTATTAAAGGGTATCACAAGAAATCCAAGCAAGGCGATAAGCTCTAATGGTATGACAAAATTGTTGAAAAATGGACATCAAGGTGTAATTGCACAATTATGCTCATTATATGTTCAAACATATAAGCCTCCTATTCCTCTAGATCTCCAAAGCATCATTGATAAGCACTCCAAGGTATTTGAAGATATTCCAAAAGGTCTTCCACCTACTCAAGATTTTGATCATGTTATTCACTTAATGCTAGGAAGTGTTCCTCATAACATTATACTTTATAGATACCCCTATGGCTAGAAGAGTGAAATTGAGTGTATGGTTGAAGAAATGTTAGAGGATGGCATATATAGGCCTAGACAAATTTCTTACACTGCACCGATGGTACTGGTACACAAGAAGGAGGGATCATGGTGTATGTGTCCATATTATAGATAGCTCAATAAGATCACCATTAAAGATACGTTTCCCATTCCTATCATTGATGAATTGTTAGATGAACTACATGGAGAAATTTACTTCACAAAGTTGGATCTTTGTTCAAGGTATGATCAGATTTGAATGAAGGAATAAGGCATCCCAAAAACAAAATTCATAACTCATGAAGGTCATTATAAATTTCTGGTCATTCCTTTTGGCCTTAGGAATGCACCTTCCACATTTCAATGTTTGATTAATTCCATTTTCAATCCCTTCCTTAGAAAATTTGTGTTAGTATTTTTTGATGATATACTAATCTATATGAAGTCTTGGGAATAAAATGTCCAACATGTCGATAGGGTGCTACAACTACTAAAGGACCAACGACTATATCCAAACCTTCCAAATGTTTCTTTGGGGTAAAGAAGGTATAATATTTGGTCCATATTGTATCTCATGAAGGTGTCAAGGTAGACCCTCACAAAATTAAATCCATGATGGATTGGTATACTCCCAAAAAAATTGAATAATATTAGAGGATTCTTAGGTCTGATAGGGTACTACCACAAGTTTGTTTAGAACTATGGAAGAATAGAAGCACCTCTAACAACATTATTGAAGAAGGAATAATTTTCTTGGACTCTAGAGGCAAATCAAGATTTTGAACAAATTAAAGAGGCAATGTGCAAAGATCATGTTTTGACTACACCAGACTTCAAAAAAGCCTTCATTGTCGAATGTGATACCTCAGGAAATGGAATTGGTGCTTTTCTAGTTCAAGAAGGAAGACCCTTTGATTTCAAAATTTTACCAATCAAGGGAAAGAACTTAGAGAAACCCATTTATGATACGGAAGTGATGGCAATACTACAAGCACTTAAGCAATGTAATCCTTACGTAATAGGTAGGCACTTCAAAGTCAAAACATATCATGATAGTCTTAAATACTTCTTGGAAAAGAGGACATCTTTAGAAGAGATAAAAAAATGGTTAACCAAGATGTTGGGATATGATTTCAAAATCATCTATAAAAAAGGGAATTAGAATGTGGTGGAAGATGCATTCTCTAGAAAAAACGAGGATGTTGAGGCATTACCTTATGCGATTTCAATTATACAATCCGATTGGGTAGTATTAACAAGGGAAGAATGGAAGAATGACTTATATGTGTGGATAATAATTTAAAAGCTACAAAAGGATCCGAGTGCATCAGATACTTTTGTGAGGAAAAATGATTCACTATGGTATAAGGATCGCTTATATATATGTAAGAACTCCCAACTCAAACAAAATATCATTTTGGAATTACACACCTCTCCTATAGTTGGGCACTCAAGATTCCTAAAAACGTACCACATGGTCAAGAAGGAATTTTTTTGGGAAGGTATTAAATATGATGTTCAAAGGTTTCTGGAAGAATGTTTGGTTTTCCAACAAAATAAGGTTGAAACATTTAAGTCCCCAAGTCTTTTAAAAGCATTAGGAATACCTTGTTAGCATTGGCAAGAAGTCTCAATGGATTTTATTATAGGTATACTCAAGTTAGAAGGGAAGAGTGTTATTATGGTGGTTGTTGATAGACTCACAAAATATGCACACATTTGTGCACTCTCTCACCCTTTTAATGCAAATACAGTTGTTTTAGCCTTCATGGAATTAGTTATGAAGTTACATGGAAACCCCAAGATTATTGTAAGTGATAGATATCCAATTTTCATTGGAAAATTTTGGACTAGATTTTTTTCTTTTGGGTACCCAATTGGCTCATAGTTCTTCTTTTCATCCTCAATCTGACGGGAAAACTATGATAGTGAACAAATTTTTGGGATCCTATCTTCACTGCTTTGCATCCGATAAACAAACAATGTGGGTGAAAAGGTTATATTTGGCAGAATGATGGTACAATAATTACTTCCATACTTCATCATAAATTTATCCATTTATGGAACTTTATGGGTACCATCCTCCATCTATCACATCTCCCTTAAAAGGAAAATCTAAATTTCAAGCTATGGAAGATCACCTAGAGCATGAGCAAGAATTTCTCTAGTTAATGAAGGAACACCTAGCTATGTCAAAAAACATGATGAAACAACAAGCATATCAACATTGCAGTGGAAGGATTTTTGAAGAAGGGGATTGGGTATTTCTAACACTGCAACCTTACAAATAGATGTCCCTCAAGAAACTAAGTAAAGACAATAAATTAGGACTCAAGTACTATGGTCCTTATAAAGTGTTGCAGAATATTTGCAGTATGACTTACAAATTGGATCTCCCTTCATCTTCAAGTGTACACATAGATTTCCATGTTTCTTGATTAAAGAAGGTAATAAGAGACACGATCCCATTTAAAACTATCTTTCCAGAGCTCGATGAAGAAGGAAAAGTCATATTGGAACTTGAACAAATCATTGAAAAAAGGACCAAACAACTACCCAGTCGGGCTATTACTGAGTACCTCATCAAGTGAAAGAACATACAAGTTGAATATTCAACATGGGAAGATGAGTCCTTCATATAGAAGCATCCAAAATTAATCAAGCATTGAGGATAACACTTGTCTAACGGGGAGGGGTGTGTTAAGCCCTAAATGTGGACACATTACCCCCTATATTGTGGCTGATTACATATTATTGATGTTGGCTTGGGTGTATTAGTGGTAATTGTTATTAGTATTATTGTATTAGTTATGTTGCCTTGGGTCCATTAGTTGTAATTGTACCTTGTTGTCTCCTATATATAGGAAGGATACCTTTTCATTTGAATAATCTTGTCTTGTCTTGTGTACTTAGTACATTGTATAAGGAGGTTACCCCCTCGAAGAGGCTTGCTATTCATTTATTTTATTCATTAAAGGTGTGGAGTACTCTTTCTAGTCTATTTATTCTCTTTTCGTACTCTTTTTGGCAATTTGTTGCTTTACAGTTGTTGCTTATCTTCCCTTTAGCTGTAGGATTCCTGTTCAGCTAAGTTAAAAATATATCAGATGATACTGTGTCCTTTCCATGAGATCAAAATGTGAAAAATGATTGGTTGATCCTTCCTATCCATAATATTTGTACCAAGGTTCATATTTGAGGAAGGATCATTATATTTTTATTCTACATGATGCTTGTGTCTAGTCCCACATATGAGGAGAAATCATCCACCTCTTCATCAAGTTAATACAATTTATGCCTATGTTATTTCAGGAAGGGTCATCCGATATTACACTAGATAATACAATTACAAAATACCATATTTTTATAAATTTATTGATGATATTTCACCCATATGAGATGTTTTTTAGATACTGTTGTCGAGGAAGGGTAATCTGGTCCTTCTTCCAAATGATGATCGTCACTTTTTGCACTTTGAAAATGGATCGACCAAGCCTTCTTCACGATGATGCTTCACCTTAGGTCCACATTTAAGAAAAGGTCATCTTGTTTTCTACTATATGATGTTTGTCCCTAGGTTCACATTCGAGGAAGAATCAACCGATCATTCCTCTGAATGATTATATCAATTTGATGTCATCGTTTAAAAAAGAATCGATCGATCCTTTCCATATATGTTTCTCGACCCAATGTCAACATTTGAGAAAGGGTCGGTCAAACCTTTCCTTAGCTATTTCTAAACCCGATGTCAATCTTTGAGAAAGGGTCGTTCGATCATGCCTCTAGATGATGCTCAACTCAAAGTCCACATTTGATAGAGTGGCTGCTGATCCTTCTTATAGATAATGCTTGAACTGAGAGAAACATTTGTGGAAGGGTCGATCAATCCTTCCTCTACGTGATGCTTGAACCCTGGTTTAAATTTTAGGATCAATATTCCAATCCTTCATATAGATGATTGCTTGACCCTAGGTGCACAATTGGTGAAGGTTCGACTAATATTTACTCTAGATGATGCTTGACCACAAGTGAACAATTGAGGAATGATAGGTATAGCCTTCCTCTATATGAGGCTTAACATCACTATGATGTCACATTGTGATAATGGAATCAGTATAACATCACCCTGCATCGAAATATTGGGTAGGGAATATTGGCCATTCCCCCTTCATCACTATAATGAACTAGAAAGATGGATCATGAATAAAAATGGAGATGAGGTGGTATTTCTAGTATAACATTACTCCTTCCCATTTAGAAGTCCTACAAAAGCAGACTGGGTATTTGATAAGAGACTACTTGGAGAATATCCAAGAGTAATTCACTAATGTTCTATATAGGTTTCAAATTTGATAAATTTGTTGGTTTCACACAAATAGATTTTAGGACAATAGGACCTCCATCGCACTAAACACAATTCAGTAGTTTCATTTATTATTTGATTAGGTTATTTTATTTACTGCATGATTATTAAACAAACAAGGTGGTAGAAGTGCACCCCTACATTTGGCAGGTATTTTATGGTCATATGATCACTATAGGATGTGACAACACCTTTGTGAAGGAAGAGGGTGGAGTTCCTATCAAAAGCAACTTGAAGAAGCCATCACCTAGGAACAACATCCATAAAATGGTTAATGATGCAGAGGTAACATGTTATTGAAAGAGTGATCCAAAATGGATTCAAGCAAGCACAAAACTCACAGTTAATGAGACAAGTATCGCATAAGGGAAAGGATGGTCAACTTATCTATTCTTTTGTCACCCAAAATGTTGAGGTATGTCAAAAACATGCACATCATTAGTTGGGGGGGTGGTTGTAGGCATACTATGATGTTGTATACTGCACTATACATTTACATTTGTCTTTCTTTAGATGAAAACACAATTTACAAAATATGACATCGAAACAAGTTAACCAAAATTATTTCCATTTACCAAATATGAAAGGGATGCGGCTTGAATTCCTTGCCAATGGAAAGAAACTCGAGCATTGATCTCAGGAACCACAAGTGCATAATGAAAAACTACAACCAATTGACATTAGTTATTTTTGAATGCACATAATAATAAGACAACCACATAAGCCAGAAACCAAGATACATAACTCAGCCAAAAAACAAAACTACAAGGGTTCAATGATTCTCCGGGAAGACATTCCAGCCAGAGTATCAAACATTGCAAAATTTCAATCTAGGTTACAAACTCAACTAAAAATTAATTTTTTTCCAAAACATGCAAGAAAACAATGTATCCTTTTTCAGTGGGTAAGAAGAGTAAACAACAATTATATTGAATGTGATAAAAAATTATTTCAGTGGTTTGGTTTTTGTTGTATTTTTTGTTACAATAACCAATTTTTTCGGTGATTTTGGTGGGAATGATTTGCCTAGCCCTACATCGGTCCTAACATATTTGGGAATGTAAATCAAAGACATCCCATGATATGTCATGTTCCTATGCAAGATAATATATCATTTTTGAGATAATCTCTCATTAGCAAACTCTATATGAAAAAGCCAACTTCCTTCTCACAATTGTTGGTTCTACCAATACATACAACATCACTTGCATATATTATGGTGATAAGAGTGTGAAATGGTATGAAAATGTACAAATATCTAAAATACATATGTTGATGAGATTGATAAGAAATTCCATTTATTTCAATTTAAATTTTTGACCCAACAAAGGTCGTATTTGAGATGTTTTCCGCTCCCTCTAGTGGTTGTAAATGTTGTAGTAGAAAACATTCCCACTTCATATCGAGTCAATAATTGCAGACTAGAATCTGTTGGTGTTACAAGGCTTCAAATATGAGGAACATAGTAAGATAAGTGATAAAATGGTTTGGAAAGTTGGTCCCATACTCGAACCATGATCACTTAGTTTCCGCATCACTTCACTGATAATGTAAGCATGCCATCTCCATTTTATATTAACATTATAGAGATAACTCCATATTGATCTCCAAGCTCATTCACTAGACTCACAAATGATTTGCAGTGTCTAGAGACTCGAGAAAGAGGAAGCCACATAAAATTTGAAGGATTTTGGTGGTGTGAATAGTGATCTATTGGAGTTGGCAAGCGAAGAGGCAATGGCTGCCTTCCTTCCAGAGTATTGGGTTTAATCAATATCCAGGAAGAGATTCTTCGTGGGGTTTCCTCTCTAAATTATTATAATTTTGAGAGAAAAACCAAACTCGTTGACCACATATTATCACCATTACCCCAAAAACCAACTTCCATCATTACTAAAAGTGGGTGAGAATTCTTTGGGAAACCCAAATTTCCAGTTCCTATAATGGTTATACTCAAATACCATGATTAGGGTAACAGATTGTGTATAAGATTATGTGCTCTCCTTTGAAAATATTGTATGTTTTTTTTCGGTGGTTCTAACTTTTGTTGATAGTGAGGAAATGATGTTGTATTTCATGCCAAAATCACATAGGGTACTAAGAATTGTTCATAGCACTTAAAATTTGCAGCCATGGCATCATTATAGTATTATTACAAAAAAACAACATACAAAATCATGAATTTCAAAAAGGTCAATAATTATTTGGTGCAAAGATTCAAACATCATCTAAGGGAAGCATATTGAAGGGTTATTAAAGATAACTACATTTAATGAATGATAAATTCATCATGGTGGTTTCCTCTCTAACCCATCTGTGGCATCCTTTAGGATATACATTGGGAGAGTAAATGAGATAAATAGTAGAAAATCCATCCTAGAGGATAGAATACCCTATTTACTCTTTAAATATTATATCTTGAGGTAATTATGTTGTTTCGATAGGCTACTCTTCCATTATGAGTGTTCCAAACTTGGTCCGAAGCTATTGCACTGTGAACTACCTATCAGGAAAATGCCACTTAAACTATACTAGGTGTGATTCATTGTCAAGTTCCCTTATATAAGGGCCTTCAATTTTACTTAGTTGGACATGTTGTTGAGATTTATCAATACTGTTGTTAGGAGGAGGATTAATGGAAGTGGTTACTAAAATTTAATTCCCTTTTTATTGGCATTGTTGTTGAATTAGTGATGATGGTGTGTCATCTGAATAAGTATTAATGGATAATCCCAGAAGATACTCCACCATGAATTCCAAAGGATGCATTTGGTTCATTTCATTTGATCTTGGCTTCTATTGTGGAATGATTAAGCAGTCAAAACCATCAAATGCTTCTCCTTCAAAAAATGGAACAATGAAATTTAGGAGACAAAATTACTAATATACAAGCTCTCGATCAACTTAGAAACCCTAAATGACATATTCTAAGAAAATGAGACACAATATTTGACAACATGATATGGATTTGGTGGTCAAATCAAAGGTTGGGCATAGTACTGTCAGGTGAGTTATATGTCGTAATAATTACGTTGCAGTAAGTTGCCCAACTATTTACTTATCAATCCGGGGTACGTAAACTGACGAAGCACGTGCACTGTTTGTGCAGGACTGAAGTAGATCTAATCTAACTTAATCTAAATTGCTGAAATCAAATTAATCTAAGGAAGCATTGAAACACTAACTAGGAAAGCATTGAAATTGCGTAAGAGAAATACAACATGTGAAGAGTTAACAACAACAACACAAGTGAGCTCACATCCACAAATCAATAATCAAATGACAACCATGAAAGCATAACAATGGAAGCTTAAATCACATTAAGAATCTCAAATCAAAGATTAATCTAACAAGTACAAAATCCAATCCAATCCAATCTCATTACAATCCTCTTACAAGCTTAATCTAACCTAATTCCAACTTAATGGAATGGAGAGGGAGCACTCTCCTTTATACATGAGAGTCCTTAAGAAAAAGATAAGAATGCATTAATTACAGATCCATTATTCTCTCAACTACTCTCAACCACTTTCCTATTATTATAAGATATGGTGCCTTCAAATCCTCCACATATCTCTCATGAATCCTAGATAAGATATGCCAACCAAATCTTCCATGATCTTCTCCTTAAGAATATGCTTGAATAACTTTCTCCTTTGGAATGGTGTAAGAGATATTTGAGAAGTCTCTTTGAATTAATCATTCACATATTCCTACACATTACAAAGCTCACACATATTTGAGATATATATGAAAAACATGTATATTTTCTAATATTTAATCATAAATTCACTTCTAATACTAAAATGAATAAAGTGGAAAATAATAATGTAAAACCCAAATGTATTTATGAAAATGATATGATGAAGGTTTAATAGGGCGATGAAATGTAATGAATAGTGAAGGGAAAGGTGGATGAAAATATGACATTTTTGAGTCCTAACATCCTCCCCAACTGAAGGTGTTGCATGTCCTCATGCAACCATCTTAAACTTTGGCTTTGATGGATGATGTCTTTTTAATGATGGATGTTTCCAAGATATGTGGGAGATATGAGTAACAGCTGGCATTTTTCTTTGGTTGGTTCTTGTGTAACAACCATGAATACACGAATGTTGGTTCTTGTGTTAACAACATTTTTTTTTTTTTTTTTCTTCGCTTGCTGTTATGATAATAATTGTAACCACACATTTCACTGGAAATCATAAGCTATCAATGTGCATAAGAGAACATCACTGAGTATAAGAAAGCCATTTTTCAATTTGGTATGAATCATGCCAATGTATATTAATGCATGAAGTAAAGTGCATCAAGGGATTGTTGGAAAAGAAATTTTTGGGAATGGTAAATGGAATGATGATAAAGGAAAAAAATGTGGTGATTATGACAATAGTTCCCCCTCCCCAACTGAATCGGTTGCATGCCCTCATGCAACATAGTGTAGGTCATGGAAGGGAAAACGAAATGAAGTGTGGTGAGGGAATTTTCCAAAATATTCAAGTCAGCATAGAAGGAATTTCATGATCAAAGCTTAGAAAACAACATACCTCCACTCACCCAAAATGTAGATGAACTATGCAATAGAAATGTAGTTGTTGCGGCCGCTGGAGCAGAAAATCGTGACTAGTACTGTAGCTGCAACTACTGTAATGGCTGGCAGAAAGAATATGGGACTGCGACGGCTGGAAGATGGAAGGTGTCACTGCTGTAGGATCATGTGAAAGGAGACTGCTACTGTAGCAGTACTACTGTAACAACAAGTGCTGGAACGGCTAAAACAACAGCTGCCGAAACTGATGTAATCTAATGGAACAACAACTACTGTAAGGATGCCTGCTGTAACAGCAACGGCTGGAACTGCAACGATGGTCACTACTGAATTAGGGCATGTGAAGTGGAGAGATCTGAACTGGTGCTGATGAATCATGAAAATGTGGAACTGTCAAACTCTCATAGATGGATTCAAGCTGCTGGAACTGCTGAGGGAATCAGGAAAAAGTGTATAGTCTTCACCCGCTACAAACCCGATGGTACAATTCTAAGCATGCGAATGGATGTGTCGATGTCGAGCATGAAGAGAAATCACTGGATTACCGACCATTGATGAATGCCGTTAACCAGTGTGAGGCAACTCACCATTGATGTCAATGAGTGCCAAGGTACCCGAGTACATCTTGCGAAGTGCGAATGGATGTGCTGAGGTCGAGCCACTTGCAAGATCTGATGATCAAGGGACATTGATGTATTCCCATGATCGTCAGCGAGAGAACTTGCCATTAAGGCATGCAAGCCTCTAGGTACTCAAAATGGACTCTAGTCTATATCCCAGATAAGGTGCTGAAGTCGATGGGGCAAGACTGTTGAAAGGTGGGCCTTAAGGAATCCCACATCAGTCAACGCGAGTTTTTACAAAAAGATTGGTAGGACTATAGAAAAGATCTCAGTAGCAACAATGCTTATGGCAAGGGAATGTAATTATGGAGAGGGAGCGGAATAGTTTTATTGGCGAGGAAAAAGATGAACTGAAAAATGGGGTAAACTGTATGCAATTCAGAAAAATAGGCATGTGTGAAGTCATGACAGATAAGGAAATGGAATAGTGGACTCCAGCATGGATGACTAATGTGCTTTGAAGGAGAGATGTGGGTAAACAAGTCATGACGCAATTGGTTTCTGTGTGACTGCGAATGTCATGAGATGTGCGATGAGAAGCAGCTCCTTCAGGCTATCAACAAATCATGTTTTCTCTGATTTTTTTTATTTTTTTTTATATCACTGCAGCATTAAAATTGATCGTCTGTGAATCTGAAAAGAAACTTAGTACCAATCTTGCATGAAAACTGTCAGAGTTTCGAAAATATAACATGCAGAAATAAGTATTAATGCGGCAAATTAAAAATAAAAGACATTGTTACCTGTTGCCGTTGCGCTTGCGCAGCTGTTCAATACACAGCTATTCAATCCGCAGCTATACAATGCGTAGCTGTTCAACGCGCAGCTACACTATGCGTAGCTGTTCAAATGGTTGTTCAATACGCAGCTGTTCAATACACAACTGTTCAATACGCAGCTGTTCAATACGTAGCTGCTCAACACGCAGCTGCTCAATACGCAGTTGTTCAATGCGCAGCTATTCAATACGCAGCTGTTCGATACGCAGCTGTTAAATGCGCATCTGTTCAACGCGTAGCTGTTCAATGCGCAGCTGTTCAACGCGCAGCTGCTCAACACGCAGCTGCTCAATGCGCAGCTGCTCAATGCGCAGCTGCTCAATGCGCAGCTGTTCGATACGCAGCTGTTCGATACGCAGCTGTTAAATGCGCAACTGTTCAACGCGCAGCTGTTCAACGCGCAGCTGTTCAATACGCAGCTGTTCAATGCGCAGCTGCTCAATCAAAGCATGTGTCTTTGAAAATTTCTCGAAAATCATTTTTGCGTGAAATGTGATTGTCTCCGAAACCTGAAAAATGTGAGTACTACTCCTCCTGCAAATTTTGTGTGAGAGCATCGAAAAATATAGAATGTGTTTAGAAAATCAAATTCAAATAAAATGAAATGCATTTTTACCTGGCAGTCGTGGCGAATCTAGTTCCTTCGTTGATTCCTGTTTGAAGTGACTTGAGAAAAACAAATTAGCGTGAAGCATAAATAACCATGCATTTGTATTGTTTTCAGGAATGATAGAATGTCCATTTGCAATTTCTAATTTTTACAATGTTTTTTTTTAATTATTTTCTTATTTTTGTATTTCTGATCATGGTTTTTATAATTTTTATTGTTTTTATTTTTCTCACATCAAAGGAAAACGCATAAAGAAATTTAAAAACAAGAAAAAAGGTGTGTATTTATCGTAGACTTCTTTCCTGGGAATTTTTGACAGAAAAAGATAGGCCGTTATTGTCAAATTGCACCATGCAAAGTGAAGCAGTAAAAATAACTATTGAAATCATGAAAATCATAACAAACAGTGCATTTCTTCTTCTTTTCCTCTTTGATTGTTTTATTATTTTTATTGCTTTTGTTCTTCACACAAAAAGAAATTTAAAAATGATGCAATATGTCAAAAACACTCAAAATCAAAGAACTGATCTACAGATCTGCATGCCCTCATATCCTTAAAGCTTCCAACAACACTGCTTGTCTCAGCTTCATCAAATCTTCCCATGGGCATAAGTAACAGTTTGTTGATTCTCCTAGCAATTATCTCATCCTTAAGCCTGTCAGTTTTGTGCATGTGAGTAATCGCCAAGATCGTGGGAGATTGGATCAGTCAACAAATATTTTGAGATCCTTCTTTCAACCTGCGGCCACATACCATTGTAAGAACAACACAAACAAAATACTGTTTCTGATCATAAAAAAAAAACACACAAAACCAAAATGCAGAATGATAAAAATGGTTCATTAATACTCGTCTCCTTCATTCAATGGGTGTTTTGTGTTGCTGCAGACTTGGAAGAGTACACCTCTTAGCCCCAATGGATTCATATATCAACGTGACGTTGCTTTGGCTGTTGAGTATTAGGAGCTCTTTCCTTGAAAATTTCATCGTGTGATTGTATCGTCGCGATAAAAAGACATTGTGTAATTCTCCATGTGTATCGGTCGACGTGTATCAGCATGTATTATCCCCCTGAGTAACTAAGTAGAAGGCACTTGAAAGCTTGACTGAAGCATATCGCAGATGAGACAAAAATTTCTATGAATATAATCAACGACCAACGCGAGATTGAGATATATTTATTCATAGTTATATTAACTTAGTCAACACTGCGTGTTCCGTGCTTCTTCTTGATCAATTTGATGAAATATTCCATTATCCTTTGGTCAAAGTCCTCACCTCCAAGATGGGTATCACCATTTGTAGCCAAAACCTCAAAAACTCCATTATCAATAGTCAAAACGCTGACATCAAACGTGCCACCACCAAGATCAAAAACAACAATGTTTTTATCTCCACCCTTCTTGTCTAAGCCATAAGCTATTGCTGCAGCTGTAGGTTCGTTGATAATACGAGCAACATTCAAGCCGGCAATAACACCCGCATCCTTTGTTGCTTGGCGCTGTGCATCATTAAAATAAGCAGGTACAGTCACCACAGCATCCCTTATATTCTTGCCAAGGAATGCTTCTGCAGTCTCCTTCATCTTAATCAAAATCATAGCACTGATTTCCTCACGGCTAAACACCTTAGTCTCTCCATCTCGGATCTGAACTTGGATACAAGGTTTCTCGTCTTTGTTCACAATCTTGTATGGTACCAGTTTCATATCCTTTTGAACCTCTTTGTCTTCAAACTTTCTCCCAATCAGTCTCTTGACATCAAAGACGGTTCGTTCAGGATTGACTGCAGCCTGATTTTTCGCAGCCTCTCCAATCAACCTCTCATTATCTGTGAACGCCACCCATGATGGGGTAATACGGTTACCTTGGTCATTGGCAATAATCTCCACATGACCGTTCTTGTAAACCCCGACACAGGAGTAGGTAGTTCCCAGGTCTATACCAATCACCGTTCCCAATTTCGAAGCTTCTTCCTTTGCAATCGAAGATGCAAGCAGGAATCCTGCAACGATAAAAATTAGCAGAGAAAACGAAATGTCGTCGGCCCATACCTGACAAAGTATAATTCGACAGTGTGTGCTGTCACTTGTTCAAAAATTATGGCGGTGTATTTCCCCGGTTGAATCAGCTACCGAACCTTAACAAACATTATGGCAGAGATCATTCATCCCTGAGGCAGGCAATAATGAATCGATTAGTCACAGGAGGGTAATCGACTTTTGGCATTAAATAGATTCTCACCTGCTGCGTGAGATCCAATTGGTCACTCCGTGAATGATGTTGCGATGAGGAAGTGACTGGGCTCCAGGAATAATAAATGTTCCCCGAGAGTATTAACATTTTTGACAGAGGCAAGCTTTTCTCCTGCAATTCAGTGGAAGGATCCAAATCTTCCGAGACGGCATAAGGATCACGCTTTGTTAATGCCATCCATATTCGGAATTTCTCCTGGGCGATTGATTTGCAAGTTTGCTGAATACAACTTACTCAACCCTTCAAAATGTGATTTACATCAACGAATCATAGATGGGTGTGAGCAACCGCTCAACCAAAGTTTCTGTCTTAAATACAACTCATGTGAAAAGGGACCGTGAAGTTAATTGAAAAAAATCACCACTAACTAATCATAACAGGACGCCCTACGTTAAAAATGCATGAAGCCTCTGATAACGGGAGATTTGGAGTGTGTGGATAGCTGCATGGGAATGAGATCTCTCAATTCTGGCTCCAGAAATCGAAGGTAGGATCTACTTATTGATGGGTAATTCGCAGATGCAACACACATGTGAATGCCGAGATATCCAGTCTCATCGCCCCCTTAATTAATCACAAGAATGCTGTCTCCCGAATTTTATGAGATCTTCTAGCAAAGAAAAGGATTGAAAAGTGCAGATCAGTTCCTAATGGAATATATTTTGGATAGGGTTTCATTATTCATTTCTGAAAATTCTCGTTCAATTTCCTTTTTATAGCAAAAAGAATAAAAAATGAATAACGTCCCTCATCTTTCGTAAAGAACAAGTGGGATTTGGTCAATTATTCGTGCGAATTTGGAAGCATATCCTATCCCTTACCTGTCCACGGTGTTGCAGCTGTGATATTGCCGGCATTTAAGCTACCATAGATTCAGGAGAAACCAAAATTTTTTTTTTTTTTTTTTTTTTCTTATAAACTTATTTTTTTGTTGCAGCTGGTTTTGTTTGCAAGTTTTACTCCAGGTTGAACGGTTTTTTTATTATTATTATTAAGGGATTACACGTGGATGGAGTGCACGGATACAGCAAATTGCAGAAATGGTTTTGGCCTAAGCATTTTGTTCTTGTTTTTGTGGCCGAGTTAAATTTCCAGGCAGCTATAGGATGAAGGCAAAGAGATGGTATCCCTGCCTTCGTAAATCAGTGAGAAAGTTGCAGGTTCTTCTCATTGTTTCAAGGGTTGTTGCAGGCTTTTTATTAGATTTTTTTCTTTTATTGTTGTCCTAATGCAACTTATAGTTTTATTATTTGCAGATGGAGCATGGAGGTGCAGATTTAATATTTTTTTCCCTGTTTACGTTGTAGAAAAAAAATAGAAAATAAAATAATTTAATCTGCAAATTTATTTTGCAAATTTCGAAGTTAATTTTCATTTTTAGAAAATAAACAAAACTCTTAAAAATTTATTTTGCAGATTTAAAAGAAAAATTTGAGCAAATGGAACAAATTTTGAGGAACAACAGATTAGGCAATTTTTATCGTCAAAATCTTTCTGAAATCATTTTTAATCATCCCTACTTTCTGATCCTCGCGATCGCACGAAGCGCGGAGGAGAGCATACTTATTCAACACTAAAGTAAATCTGAAAATGAAAGCAGAAACTGAAAATGGAATCCTACCTACTCTATGCTAATTAGGATTTAAAAATATGCTACGTGTAGTCAAACTTCCAATGGAACCATGCACGTAAAAGTAACAGCAACATGTTCAGTGGTAATTTTTCAAATGAAAGATGAAAATTTAGAAGAATGAGTGAATCTTCTTCATGTAATGGCAAACTAACCAAATAAAAAGAAAAACTAAATTGATCTAATTGTGTACTTACCTGGAACCATCGTTCGATATGGCTTTCGTAAGCGCATTTTCCCGCACTCAGATCATGCTGCAGCTCCTTATCATCTTCCTCAATCTTTTGTTCGAATGATTGTTCGTCATCAAATATGCAGGAGTCTTCAGATGCTGATTCCTCGTTTGTTTCTGAAGGAGTATTTAAACTTTCGGCTGTTGTCAGGATCTCCTTTTCCAGAGAAGAGGAGACTCCGATTTTTGCAAGGATGTGAGCGAGTTGTTCCAAGCTGACACTCATAGTTAAATCATATTGTAAAAAGGGTTTTTACATGATCCAAATCAAAATCTGAAAACTGAAAATCACACTTGCTGAAAACAAAACACTCTTGTTAAAACACATGAAAACCTCTTCATAGTTGCAGAAATTGAAATTGCAAAAACATGCTTACAAAAATTGAAATTTATGCTCAATTGCAGAAATTGAAACACACTTGCAGAAATTGAAATTTACAGTAATTTGCAGAAATTGAAACACACCCTTCATGCCTTACCCATATGTCACCTCAGAGTTAGGAGCATGAATAATCACACTTGCATGAAAAATAAATAAATTAATACCTCAATCCCTTGTGCTTCCCCGGCAACGGCGCCAAAATGTCAGGTGAGTTATATGTCGTAATAATTACGTTGCAGTAAGTTGCCCAACTATTTACTTATCAATCCGGGGTACGTAAACTGACGAAGCACGTGCACTGTTTGTGCAGGACTGAAGTAGATCTAATCTAACTTAATCTAAATTGCTGAAATCAAATTAATCTAAGGAAGCATTGAAACACTAACTAGGAAAGCATTGAAATTGCGTAAGAGAAATACAACATGTGAAGAGTTAACAACAACAACACAAGTGAGCTCACATCCACAAATCAATAATCAAATGACAACCATGAAAGCATAACAATGGAAGCTTAAATCACATTAAGAATCTCAAATCAAAGATTAATCTAACAAGTACAAAATCCAATCCAATCCAATCTCATTACAATCCTCTTACAAGCTTAATCTAACCTAATTCCAACTTAATGGAATGGAGAGGGAGCACTCTCCTTTATACATGAGAGTCCTTAAGAAAAAGATAAGAATGCATTAATTACAGATCCATTATTCTCTCAACTACTCTCAACCACTTTCCTATTATTATAAGATATGGTGCCTTCAAATCCTCCACATATCTCTCATGAATCCTAGATAAGATATGCCAACCAAATCTTCCATGATCTTCTCCTTAAGAATATGCTTGAATAACTTTCTCCTTTGGAATGGTGTAAGAGATATTTGAGAAGTCTCTTTGAATTAATCATTCACATATTCCTACACATTACAAAGCTCACACATATTTGAGATATATATGAAAAACATGTATATTTTCTAATATTTAATCATAAATTCACTTCTAATACTAAAATGAATAAAGTGGAAAATAATAATGTAAAACCCAAATGTATTTATGAAAATGATATGATGAAGGTTTAATAGGGCGATGAAATGTAATGAATAGTGAAGGGAAAGGTGGATGAAAATATGATATTTTTGAGTCCTAACATCCTCCCCAACTAAAGGTGTTGCATGTCCTCATGCAACCATCTTAAACTTTGGCTTTGATGGATGATGTCTTTTTAATGATGGATGTTTCCAAGATATGTGGGAGATATGAGTAACAGCTGGCATTTTTCTTTGGTTGGTTCTTGTGTAACAACCATGAATACACGAATGTTGGTTCTTGTGTTAACAACATTTTTTTTTTTTTTTTCTTCGCTTGCTGTTATGATAATAATTGTAACCACACATTTCACTGGAAATCATAAGCTATCAATGTGCATAAGAGAACATCACTGAGTATAAGAAAGCCATTTTTCAATTTGGTATGAATCATGCCAATGTATATTAATGCATGAAGTAAAGTGCATCAAGGGATTGTTGGAAAAGAAATTTTTGGGAATGGTAAATGGAATGATGATAAAGGAAAAAAATGTGGTGATTATGACAATAGTTCCCCCTCCCCAACTGAATCGGTTGCATGCCCTCATGCAACATAGTGTAGGTCATGGAAGGGAAAACGAAATGAAGTGTGGTGAGGGAATTTTCCAAAATATTCAAGTCAGCATAGAAGGAATTTCATGATCAAAGCTTAGAAAACAACATAACTCCACTCACCCAAAATGTAGATGAACTATGCAATAGAAATGTAGTTGTTGCGGCCGCTGGAGCAGAAAATCGTGACTAGTACTGTAGCTGCAACTACTGTAACGGCTGGCAGAAAGAATATGGGACTGCGACGGCTGGAAGATGGAAGGTGTCACTGCTGTAGGATCATGTGAAAGGAGACTGCTACTGTAGCAGTACTACTGTAACAACAAGTGCTGGAACGGCTAAAACAACAGCTGCTGAAACTGATGTAATCTAATGGAACAGCAACTACTGTAAGGATGCCTGCTGTAACAGCAACGGATGGAACTGCAACGATGGTCACTACTGAATTAGGGCATGTGAAGTGGAGAGATCTGAACTGGTGCTGATGAATCATGAAAATGTGGAACTGTCAAACTCTCATAGATGGATTCAAGCTGCTGGAACTGCTGAGGGAATCAGGAAAAAGTGTATAGTCTTCACCCGCTACAAACCCGATGGTACAATTCTAAGCATGCGAATGGATGTGTCGATGTCGAGCATGAAGAGAAATCACTGGATTACCGACCATTGATGAATGCCGTTAACCAGTGCGAGGCAACTCACCATTGATGTCAATGAGTGCCAAGGTACCCGAGTACATCTTGCGAAGTGCGAATGGATGTGCTGAGGTCGAGCCACTTGCAAGATCTGATGATCAAGGGACATTGATGTATTCCCATGATCGTCAGCGAGAGAACTTGCCATTAAGGCATGCAAGCCTCTAGGTACTCAAAATGGACTCTAGTCTATATCCCAGATAAGGTGCTGAAGTCGATGGGGCAAGACTGTTGAAAGGTGGGCCTTAAGGAATCCCACATCAGTCAACGCGAGTTTTTACAAAAAGATTGGTAGGACTATAGAAAAGATTTTAGTAGCAACAATGCTTATGGCAAGGGAATGTAATTATGGAGAGGGAGCGGAATAGTTTTATTGGCGAGGAAAAAGATGAACTGAAAAATGGGGTAAACTGTATGCAATTCAGAAAAATAGGCATGTGTGAAGTCATGACAGATAAGGAAATGGAATAGTGGACTCCAGCATGGATGAATAATGTGCTTTGAAGGAGAGATGTGGGTAAACAAGTCATGACGCAATTGGTTTCTGTGTGACTGCGAATGTCATGAGATGTGCGATGAGAAGCAGCTCCTTCAGGCTATCAACAAATCATGTTTTCTCTGATTTTTTTTATTTTTTTTTATATCACTGCAGCATTAAAATTGATCGTCTGTGAATCTGAAAAGAAACTTAGTACCAATCTTGCATGAAAACTGTCAGAGTTTCGAAAATATAACATGCAGAAATAAGTATTAATGCGGCAAATTAAAAATAAAAGACATTGTTACCTGTTGCCGTTGCGCTTGCGCAGCTGTTCAATACACATCTATTCAATCCGCAGCTATACAATGCGTAGCTGTTCAACGCGCAGCTACACTATGCGTAGCTGTTCAAATGGCTGTTCAATACGCAGCTGTTCAATACACAACTGTTCAATACGCAGCTGTTCAATATGTAGCTGCTCAACACGCAGCTGCTCAATACGCAGCTGTTCAATGCGCAGCTATTCAATACGCAGCTGTTCGATAGGCAGCTGTTAAATGCGCATCTGTTCAACGCGTAGCTATTCAATGCGCAGCTGTTCAACGCGCAGCTGCTCAACACGCAGCTGCTCAATGCGCAGCTGCTCAATGCGCAGCTGCTCAATGCGCAGCTGTTCGATACGCAGCTGTTCGATACGCAGCTGTTAAATGCGCAGCTGTTCAACGCGCAGCTGTTCAACGCGCAGCTGTTCAATACGCAGCTGTTCAATGCGCAGCTGCTCAATCAAAGCATGTGTCTTTGAAAATTTCTCGAAAATCATTTTTGCGTGAAATGTGATTGTCTCCGAAACCTGAAAAATGTGAGTACTACTCCTCCTGCAAATTTTGTGTGAGAGCATCGAAAAATATAGAATGTGTTTAGAAAATCAAATTCAAATAAAATGAAATGCATTTTTACCTGGCAGTCGTGGCGAATCTAGTTCCTTCGTTGATTCCTGTTTGAAGTGACTTGAGAAAAACAAATTAGCGTGAAGCATAAATAACCATGCATTTGTATTGTTTTCAGGAATGATAGAATGTCCATTTGCAATTTCTAATTTTTACAATGTTTTTTTTTAATTATTTTCTTATTTTTGTATTTCTGATCATGGTTTTTATAATTTTTATTGTTTTTATTTTTCTCACATCAAAGGAAAACGCATAAAGAAATTTAAAAACAAGAAAAAAGGTGTGTATTTATCGTAGACTTCTTTCCTGGGAATTTTTGACAGAAAAAGATAGGCCGTTATTGTCAAATTGCACCATGCAAAGTGAAGCAGTAAAAATAACTATTGAAATCATGAAAATCATAACAAACCGTGCATTTCTTCTTCTTTTCCTCTTTGATAGTTTTATTATTTTTATTGCTTTTGTTCTTCACACAAAAAGAAATTTAAAAATGATGCAATATGTCAAAAACACTCAAAATCAAAGAACTGATCTGCAGATCTGCATGCCCTCATATCCTTAAAGCTTCCAACAACACTGCTTGTCTCAGCTTCATCAAATCTTCCCATGGGCATAAGTAACAGTTTGTTGATTCTCCTAGCAATTATCTCATCCTTAAGCCTGTCAGTTTTGTGCATGTGAGTAATCGCCAAGATCGTGGGAGATTGGATCAGTCAACAAATATTTTGAGATCCTTCTTTCAACCTGCGGCCACATACCATTGTAAGAACAACACAAACAAAATACTGTTTCTGATCATAAAAAAAAAACACACAAAACCAAAATGCAGAATGATAAAAATGGTTCATTAATACTCGTCTCCTTCATTCAATGGGTGTTTTGTGTTGCTGCAGACTTGGAAGAGTACACCTCTTAGCCCCAATGGATTCATATATCAACGTGACGTTGCTTTGGCTGTTGAGTATTAGGAGCTCTTTCCTTGAAAATTTCATCGTGTGATTGTATCGTCGCGATAAAAAGACATTGTGTAATTCTCCATGTGTATCGGTCGACGTGTATCAGCATGTATTATCCCCCTGAGTAACTAAGTAGAAGGCACTTGAAAGCTTGACTGAAGCATATCGCAGATGAGACAAAAATTTCTATGAATATAATCAACGACCAACGCGAGATTGAGATATATTTATTCATAGTTATATTAACTTAGTCAACACTGCGTGTTCCGTGCTTCTTCTTGATCAATTTGATGAAATATTCCATTATCCTTTGGTCAAAGTCCTCACCTCCAAGATGGGTATCACCATTTGTAGCCAAAACCTCAAAAACTCCATTATCAATAGTCAAAACGCTGACATCAAACGTGCCACCACCAAGATCAAAAACAACAATGTTTTTATCTCCACCCTTCTTGTCTAAGCCATAAGCTATTGCTGCAGCTGTAGGTTCGTTGATAATACGAGCAACATTCAAGCCGGCAATAACACCCGCATCCTTTGTTGCTTGGCGCTGTGCATCATTAAAATAAGCAGGTACAGTCACCACAGCATCCCTTATATTCTTGCCAAGGAATGCTTCTGCAGTCTCCTTCATCTTAATCAAAATCATAGCACTGATTTCCTCACGGCTAAACACCTTAGTCTCTCCATCTCGGATCTGAACTTGGATACAAGGTTTCTCGTCTTTGTTCACAATCTTGTATGGTACCAGTTTCATATCCTTTTGAACCTCTTTGTCTTCAAACATTCTCCCAATCAGTCTCTTGACATCAAAGACGGTTCGTTCAGGATTGACTGCAGCCTGATTTTTCGCAGCCTCTCCAATCAACCTCTCATTATCTGTGAACGCCACCCATGATGGGGTAATACGGTTACCTTGGTCATTGGCAATAATCTCCACATGACCGTTCTTGTAAACCCCGACACAGGAGTAGGTAGTTCCCAGGTCTATACCAATCACCGTTCCCAATTTCGAAGCTTCTTCCTTTGCAATCGAAGATGCAAGCAGGAATCCTGCAACGATAAAAATTAGCAGAGAAAACGAAATGTCGTCGGCCCATACCTGACAATGTATAATTCGACAGTGTGTGCTGTCACTTGTTCAAAAATTATGGCGGTGTATTTCCCCGGTTGAATCAGCTACCGAACCTTAACAAACATTATGGCAGAGATCATTCATCCCTGAGGCAGGCAATAATGAATCGATTAGTCACAGGAGGGTAATCGACTTTTGGCATTAAATAGATTCTCACCTGCTGCGTGAGATCCAATTGGTCACTCCGTGAATGATGTTGCGATGAGGAAGTGACCTGGCTCCAGGAATAATAAATGTTCCCCGAGAGTATTAACATTTTTGACAGAGGCAAGCTTTTCTCCTGCAATTCAGTGGAAGGATCCAAATCTTCCGAGACGGCATAAGGATCACGCTTTGTTAATGCCATCCATATTCGGAATTTCTCCTGGGCGATTGATTTGCAAGTTTGCTGAATACAACTTACTCAACCCTTCAAAATGTGATTTACATCAACGAATCATAGATGGGTGTGAGCAACCGCTCAACCAAAGTTTCTGTCTTAAATACAACTCATGTGAAAAGGGACCGTGAAGTTAATTGAAAAAAATCACCACTAACTAATCATAACAGGACGCCCTACGTTAAAAATGCATGAAGCCTCTGATAACGGGAGATTTGGAGTGTGTGGATAGCTGCATGGGAATGAGATCTCTCAATTCTGGCTCCAGAAATCGAAGGTAGGATCTACTTATTGATGGGTAATTCGCAGATGCAACACACATGTGAATGCCGAGATATCCAGTCTCATCGCCCCCTTAATTAATCACAAGAATGCTGTCTCCCGAATTTTATGAGATCTTCTAGCAAAGAAAAGGATTGAAAAGTGCATATCAGTTCCTAATGGAATATATTTTGGATAGGGTTTCATTATTCATTTCTGAAAATTCTCGTTCAATTTCCTTTTTATAGCAAAAAGAATAAAAAATGAATAACGTCCCTCATCTTTCGTAAAGAACAAGTGGGATTTGGTCAATTATTCGTGCGAATTTGGAAGCATATCCTATCCCTTACCTGTCCACGGTGTTGCAGCTGTGATATTGCCGGCATTTAAGCTACCATAGATTCAGGAGAAACCAAAAAATTTTTTTTTTTTTTTTTTTTTTCTTATAAACTTATTTTTTTGTTGCAGCTGGTTTTGTTTGCAAGTTTTACTCCAGGTTGAACGGTTTTTTTATTATTATTATTAAGGGATTACAGGTGGATGGAGTGCACGGATACAGCAAATTACAGAAATGGTTTTGGCCTAAGCATTTTGTTCTTGTTTTTGTGGCCGAGTTAAATTTCCAGGCAGCTATAGGATGAAGGCAAAGAGATGGTATCCCTGCCTTCGTAAATCAGTGAGAAAGTTGCAGGTTCTTCTCATTGTTTCAAGGGTTGTTGCAGGCTTTTTATTAGATTTTTTTCTTTTATTGTTGTCCTAATGCAACTTATAGTTTTATTATTTGCAGATGGAGCATGGAGGTGCAGATTTAATATTTTTTTCCCTGTTTACGTTGTAGAAAAAAAATAGAAAATAAAATAATTTAATCTGCAAATTTATTTTGCAAATTTCGAAGTTAATTTTCATTTTTAGAAAATAAACAAAACTCTTAAAAATTTATTTTGCAGATTTAAAAGAAAAATTTGAGCAAATGGAACAAATTTTGAGGAACAACAGATTAGGCAATTTTTATCGTCAAAATCTTTCTGAAATCATTTTTAATCATCCCTACTTTCTGATCCTCGCGATCGCACGAAGCGCGGAGGAGAGCATACTTATTCAACACTAAAGTAAATCTGAAAATGAAAGCAGAAACTGAAAATGGAATCCTACCTACTCTATGCTAATTAGGATTTAAAAATATGCTACGTGTAGTCAAACTTCCAATGGAACCATGCACGTAAAAGTAACAGCAACATGTTCAGTGGTAATTTTTCAAATGAAAGATGAAAATTTAGAAGAATGAGTGAATCTTCTTCATGTAATGGCAAACTAACCAAATAAAAAGAAAAACTAAATTGATCTAATTGTGTACTTACCTGGAACCATCGTTCGATATGGCTTTCGTAAGCGCATTTTCCCGCACTCAGATCATGCTGCAGCTCCTTATCATCTTCCTCAATCTTTTGTTCGAATGATTGTTCGTCATCAAATATGCAGGAGTCTTCAGATGCTGATTCCTCGTTTGTTTCTGAAGGAGTATTTAAACTTTCGGCTGCTGTCAGGATCTCCTTTTCCAGAGAAGAGGAGACTCCGATTTTTGCAAGGATGTGAGCGAGTTGTTCCAAGCTGACACTCATAGTTAAATCATATTGTAAAAAGGGTTTTTACATGATCCAAATCAAAATCTGAAAACTGAAAATCACACTTGCTGAAAACAAAACACTCTTGTTAAAACACATGAAAACCTCTTCATAGTTGCAGAAATTGAAATTGCAAAAACATGCTTACAAAAATTGAAATTTATGCTCAATTGCAGAAATTGAAACACACTTGCAGAAATTGAAATTTACAGTAATTTGCAGAAATTGAAACACACCCTTCATGCCTTACCCATATGTCACCTCAGAGTTAGGAGCATGAATAATCACACTTGCATGAAAAATAAATAAATTAATACCTCAATCCCTTGTGCTTCCCCGGCAACGGCGCCAAAATGTCAGGTGAGTTATATGTCGTAATAATTACGTTGCAGTAAGTTGCCCAACTATTTACTTATCAATCCGGGGTACGTAAACTGACGAAGCACGTGCACTGTTTGTGCAGGACTGAAGTAGATCTAATCTAACTTAATCTAAATTGCTGAAATCAAATTAATCTAAGGAAGCATTGAAACACTAACTAGGAAAGCATTGAAATTGCGTAAGAGAAATACAACATGTGAAGAGTTAACAACAACAACACAAGTGAGCTCACATCCACAAATCAATAATCAAATGACAACCATGAAAGCATAACAATGGAAGCTTAAATCACATTAAGAATCTCAAATCAAAGATTAATCTAACAAGTACAAAATCCAATCCAATCCAATCTCATTACAATCCTCTTACAAGCTTAATCTAACCTAATTCCAACTTAATGGAATGGAGAGGGAGCACTCTCCTTTATACATGAGAGTCCTTAAGAAAAAGATAAGAATGCATTAATTACAGATCCATTATTCTCTCAACTACTCTCAACCACTTTCCTATTATTATAAGATATGGTGCCTTCAAATCCTCCACATATCTCTCATGAATCCTAGATAAGATATGCCAACCAAATCTTCCATGATCTTCTCCTTAAGAATATGCTTGAATAACTTTCTCCTTTGGAATGGTGTAAGAGATATTTGAGAAGTCTCTTTGAATTAATCATTCACATATTCCTACACATTACAAAGCTCACACATATTTGAGATATATATGAAAAACATGTATATTTTCTAATATTTAATCATAAATTCACTTCTAATACTAAAATGAATAAAGTGGAAAATAATAATGTAAAACCCAAATGTATTTATGAAAATGATATGATGAAGGTTTAATAGGGCGATGAAATGTAATGAATAGTGAAGGGAAAGGTGGATGAAAATATGACATTTTTGAGTCCTAACATCCTCCCCAACTAAAGGTGTTGCATGTCCTCATGCAACCATCTTAAACTTTGGCTTTGATGGATGATGTCTTTTTAATGATGGATGTTTCCAAGATATGTGGGAGATATGAGTAACAGCTGGCATTTTTCTTTGGTTGGTTCTTGTGTAACAACCATGAATACACGAATGTTGGTTCTTGTGTTAACAACATTTTTTTTTTTTTTTTTCTTCGCTTGCTTTTATGATAATAATTGTAACCACACATTTCACTGGAAATCATAAGCTATCAATGTGCATAAGAGAACATCACTGAGTATAAGAAAGCCATTTTTCAATTTGGTATGAATCATGCCAATGTATATTAATGCATGAAGTAAAGTGCATCAAGGGATTGTTGGAAAAGAAATTTTTGGGAATGGTAAATGGAATGATGATAAAGGAAAAAAATGTGGTGATTATGACAATAGTTCCCCCTCCCCAATTGAATCGGTTGCATGCCCTCATGCAACATAGTGTAGGTCATGGAAGGGAAAACGAAATGAAGTGTGGTGAGGGAATTTTCCAAAATATTCAAGTCAGCATAGAAGGAATTTCATGATCAAAGCTTAGAAAACAACATAACTCCACTCACCCAAAATGTAGATGAACTATGCAATAGAAATGTAGTTGTTGCGGCCGCTGGAGCAGAAAATCGTGACTAGTACTGTAGCTGCAACTACTGTAACGGCTGGCAGAAAGAATATGGGACTGCGACGGCTGGAAGATTGAAGGTGTCACTGCTGTAGGATCATGTGAAAGGAGACTGCTACTGTAGCAGTACTACTGTAACAACAAGTGCTGGAACGGCTAAAACAACAGCTGCCGAAACTGATGTAATCTAATGGAACAGCAACTACTGTAAGGATGCCTGCTGTAACAGCAATGGATGGAACTGCAACGATGGTCACTACTGAATTAGGGCATGTGAAGTGGAGAGATATGAACTGGTGCTGATGAATCATGAAAATGTGGAACTGTCAAACTCTCATAGATGGATTCAAGCTGCTGGAACTGCTGAGGGAATCAGGAAAAAGTGTATAGTCTTCACCCGCTACAAACCCGATGGTACAATTCTAAGCATGCGAATGGATGTGTCGATGTCGAGCATGAAGAGAAATCACTGGATTACCGACCATTGATGAATGCCGTTAACCAGTGCGAGGCAACTCACCATTGATGTCAATGAGTGCCAAGGTACCCGAGTACATCTTGCGAAGTGCGAATGGATGTACTGAGGTCGAGCCACTTGCAAGATCTGATGATCAAGGGACATTGATGTATTCCCATGATCGTCAGCGAGAGAACTTGCCATTAAGGCATGCAAGCCTCTAGGTACTCAAAATGGACTCTAGTCTATATCCCAAATAAGGTGCTGAAGTCGATGGGGCAAGACTGTTGAAAGGTGGGCCTTAAGGAATCCCACATCAGTCAACGCGAGTTTTTACAAAAAGATTGGTAGGACTATAGAAAAGATCTCAGTAGCAACAATGCTTATGGCAAGGGAATGTAATTATGGAGAGGGAGCGGAATAGTTTTATTGGCGAGGAAAAAGATGAACTGAAAAATGGGGTAAACTGTATGCAATTCAGAAAAATAGGCATGTGTGAAGTCATGACAGATAAGGAAATGGAATAGTGGACTCCAGCATGGATGACTAATGTGCTTTGAAGGAGAGATGTGGGTAAACAAGTCATGACGCAATTGGTTTCTGTGTGACTGCGAATGTCATGAGATGTGCGATGAGAAGCAGCTCCTTCAGGCTATCAACAAATCATGTTTTCTCTGATTTTTTTTATTTTTTTTTATATCACTGCAGCATTAAAATTGATCGTCTGTGAATCTGAAAAGAAACTTAGTACCAATCTTGCATGAAAACTGTCAGAGTTTCGAAAATATAACATGCAGAAATAAGTATTAATGCGGCAAATTAAAAATAAAAGACATTGTTACCTGTTGCCGTTGCGCTTGCGCAGCTGTTCAATACACATCTATTCAATCCGCAGCTATACAATGCGTAGCTGTTCAACGCGCAGCTACACTATGCGTAGCTGTTCAAATGGCTGTTCAATACGCAGCTGTTCAATACACAACTGTTCAATACGCAGCTATTCAATACGTAGCTGCTCAACACGCAGCTGCTCAATACGCAGCTGTTCAATGCGCAGCTATTCAATATGCAGCTGTTCGATAGGCAGCTGTTAAATGCGCATCTGTTCAACGCGTAGCTGTTCAATGCGCAGCTGTTCAACGCGCAGCTGCTCAACACGCAGCTGCTCAATGCGCAGCTGCTCAATGCGCAGCTGCTCAATGCGCAGCTGTTCGATACGCAGCTGTTCGATACGCAGCTGTTAAATGCGCAGCTGTTCAACGCGTAGCTGTTCAACGCGCAGCTGTTCAATACGCAGCTGTTCAATGCGCAGCTGCTCAATCAAAGCATGTGTCTTTGAAAATTTCTCGAAAATCATTTTTGCGTGAAATGTGATTGTCTCCGAAACCTGAAAAATGTGAGTACTACTCCTCCTGCAAATTTTGTGTGAGAGCATCGAAAAATATAGAATGTGTTTAGAAAATCAAATTCAAATAAAATGAAATGCATTTTTACCTGGCAGTCGTGGCGAATCTAGTTCCTTCGTTGATTCCTGTTTGAAGTGACTTGAGAAAAACAAATTAGCGTGAAGCATAAATAACCATGCATTTGTATTGATTTCAGGAATGATAGAATGTCCATTTGCAATTTCTAATTTTTACAATGTTTTTTTTTAATTATTTTCTTATTTTTGTATTTCTGATCATGGTTTTTATAATTTTTATTGTTTTTATTTTTCTCACATCAAAGGAAAACGCATAAAGAAATTTAAAAACAAGAAAAAAGGTGTGTATTTATCGTAGACTTCTTTCCTGGGAATTTTTGACAGAAAAAGATAGGCCGTTATTGTCAAATTGCACCATGCAAAGTGAAGCAGTAAAAATAACTATTGAAATCATGAAAATCATAACAAACCGTGCATTTCTTCTTCTTTTCCTCTTTGATAGTTTTATTATTTTTATTGCTTTTGTTCTTCACACAAAAAGAAATTTAAAAATGATGCAATATGTCAAAAACACTCAAAATCAAAGAACTGATCTGCAGATCTGCATGCCCTCATATCCTTAAAGCTTCCAACAACACTGCTTGTCTCAGCTTCATCAAATCTTCCCATGGGCATAAGTAACAGTTTGTTGATTCTCCTAGCAATTATCTCATCCTTAAGCCTGTCAGTTTTGTGCATGTGAGTAATCGCCAAGATCGTGGGAGATTGGATCAGTCAACAAATATTTTGAGATCCTTCTTTCAACCTGCGGCCACATACCATTGTAAGAACAACACAAACAAAATACTGTTTCTGATCATAAAAAAAAAACACACAAAACCAAAATGCAGAATGATAAAAATGGTTCATTAATACTCGTCTCCTTCATTCAATGGGTGTTTTGTGTTGCTGCAGACTTGGAAGAGTACACCTCTTAGCCCCAATGGATTCATATATCAACGTGACGTTGCTTTGGCTGTTGAGTATTAGGAGCTCTTTCCTTGAAAATTTCATCGTGTGATTGTATCGTCGCGATAAAAAGACATTGTGTAATTCTCCATGTGTATCAGTCGACGTGTATCAGCATGTATTATCCCCCTGAGTAACTAAGTAGAAGGCACTTGAAAGCTTGACTGAAGCATATCGCAGATGAGACAAAAATTTCTATGAATATAATCAACGACCAACGCGAGATTGAGATATATTTATTCATAGTTATATTAACTTAGTCAACACTGCGTGTTCCGTGCTTCTTCTTGATCAATTTGATGAAATATTCCATTATCCTTTGGTCAAAGTCCTCACCTCCAAGATGGGTATCACCATTTGTAGCCAAAACCTCAAAAACTCCATTATCAATAGTCAAAACGCTGACATCAAACGTGCCACCACCAAGATCAAAAACAACAATGTTTTTATCTCCACCCTTCTTGTCTAAGCCATAAGCTATTGCTGCAGCTGTAGGTTCGTTGATAATACGAGCAACATTCAAGCCGGCAATAACACCCGCATCCTTTGTTGCTTGGCGCTGTGCATCATTAAAATAAGCAGGTACAGTCACCACAGCATCCCTTATATTCTTGCCAAGGAATGCTTCTGCAGTCTCCTTCATCTTAATCAAAATCATAGCACTGATTTCCTCACGGCTAAACACCTTAGTCTCTCCATCTCGGATCTGAACTTGGATACAAGGTTTCTCGTCTTTGTTCACAATCTTGTATGGTACCAGTTTCATATCCTTTTGAACCTCTTTGTCTTCAAACTTTCTCCCAATCAGTCTCTTGACATCAAAGACGGTTCGTTCAGGATTGACTGCAGCCTGATTTTTCGCAGCCTCTCCAATCAACCTCTCATTATCTGTGAACGCCACCCATGATGGGGTAATACGGTTACCTTGGTCATTGGCAATAATCTCCGCATGACCATTCTTGTAAACCCCGACACAGGAGTAGGTAGTTCCCAGGTCTATACCAATCACCGTTCCCAATTTCGAAGCTTCTTCCTTTGCAATCGAAGATGCAAGCAGGAATCCTGCAACGATAAAAATTAGCAGAGAAAACGAAATGTCATCGGCCCATACCCGACAAAGTATAATTCGACAGTGTGTGCTGTCACTTGTTCAAAAATTATGGCGGTGTATTTCCCCGGTTGAATCAGCTACCGAACCTTAACAAACATTATGGCAGAGATCATTCATCCCTGAGGCAGGCAATAATGAATCGATTAGTCACAGGAGGGTAATCGACTTTTGGCATTAAATAGATTCTCACCTGCTGCGTGAGATCCAATTGGTCACTCCGTGAATGATGTTGCGATGAGGAAGTGACTGGGCTCCAGGAATAATAAATGTTCCCCGAGAGTATTAACATTTTTGACAGAGGCAAGCTTTTCTCCTGCAATTCAGTGGAAGGATCCAAATCTTCCGAGACGGCATAAGGATCACGCTTTGTTAATGCCATCCATATTCGGAATTTCTCCTGGGCGATTGATTTGCAAGTTTGCTGAATACAACTTACTCAACCCTTCAAAATGTGATTTACATCAACGAATCATAGATGGGTGTGAGCAACCGCTCAACCAAAGTTTATGTCTTAAATACAACTCATGTGAAAAGGGACCGTGAAGTTAATTGAAAAAAATCACCACTAACTAATCATAACAGGACGCCCTACGTTAAAAATGCATGAAGCCTCTGATAACGGGAGATTTGGAGTGTGTGGATAGCTGCATGGGAATGAGATCTCTCAATTCTGGCTCCAGAAATCGAAGGTAGGATCTACTTATTGATGGGTAATTCGCAGATGCAACACACATGTGAATGCCGAGATATCCAGTCTCATCGCCCCCTTAATTAATCACAAGAATGCTGTCTCCCGAATTTTATGAGATCTTCTAGCAAAGAAAAGGATTGAAAAGTGCAGATCAGTTCCTAATGGAATATATTTTGGATAGGGTTTCATTATTCATTTCTGAAAATTCTCGTTCAATTTCCTTTTTATAGCAAAAAGAATAAAAAATGAATAACGTCCCTCATCTTTCGTAAAGAACAAGTGGGATTTGGTCAATTATTCGTGCGAATTTGGAAGCATATCCTATCCCTTACCTGTCCACGGTGTTGCAGCTGTGATATTGCCGGCATTTAAGCTACCATAGATTCAGGAGAAACCAAAAAAATTTTTTTTTTTTTTTTTTTTTTCTTATAAACTTATTTTTTTGTTGCTGCTGGTTTTGTTTGCAAGTTTTACTCCAGGTTGAACGGTTTTTTTATTATTATTATTAAGGGATTACAGGTGGATGGAGTGCACGGATACAGCAAATTGCAGAAATGGTTTTGGCCTAAGCATTTTGTTCTTGTTTTTGTGGCCGAGTTAAATTTCCAGGCAGCTATAGGATGAAGGCAAAGAGATGGTATCCCTGCCTTCGTAAATCAGTGAGAAAGTTGCAGGTTCTTCTCATTGTTTCAAGGGTTGTTGCAGGCTTTTTATTAGATTTTTTTCTTTTATTGTTGTCCTAATGCAACTTATAGTTTTATTATTTGCAGATGGAGCATGGAGGTGCAGATTTAATATTTTTTTCCCTGTTTACGTTGTAGAAAAAAAATAGAAAATAAAATAATTTAATCTGCAAATTTATTTTGCAAATTTCGAAGTTAATTTTCATTTTTAGAAAATAAACAAAACTCTTAAAAATTTATTTTGCAGATTTAAAAGAAAAATTTGAGCAAATGGAACAAATTTTGAGGAACAACAGATTAGGCAATTTTTATCGTCAAAATCTTTCTGAAATCATTTTTAATCATCCCTACTTTCTGATCCTCGCGATCGCACGAAGCGCGGAGGAGAGCATACTTATTCAACACTAAAGTAAATCTGAAAATGAAAGCAGAAACTGAAAATGGAATCCTACCTACTCTATGCTAATTAGGATTTAAAAATATGCTACGTGTAGTCAAACTTCCAATGGAACCATGCACGTAAAAGTAACAGCAACATGTTCAGTGGTAATTTTTCAAATGAAAGATGAAAATTTAGAAGAATGAGTGAATCTTCTTCATGTAATGGCAAACTAACCAAATAAAAAGAAAAACTAAATTGATCTAATTGTGTACTTACCTGGAACCATCGTTCGATATGGCTTTCGTAAGCGCATTTTCCCGCACTCAGATCATGCTGCAGCTCCTTATCATCTTCCTCAATCTTTTGTTCGAATGATTGTTCGTCATCAAATATGCAGGAGTCTTCAGATGCTGATTCCTCGTTTGTTTCTGAAGGAGTATTTAAACTTTCGGCTGCTGTCAGGATCTCCTTTTCCAGAGAAGAGGAGACTCCAATTTTTGCAAGGATGTGAGCGAGTTGTTCCAAGCTGACACTCATAGTTAAATCATATTGTAAAAAGGGTTTTTACATGATCCAAATCAAAATCTGAAAACTGAAAATCACACTTGCTGAAAAAAAAACACTCTTGTTAAAACACATGAAAACCTCTTCATAGTTGCAGAAATTGAAATTGCAAAAACATGCTTACAAAAATTGAAATTTATGCTCAATTGCAGAAATTGAAACACACTTGCAGAAATTGAAATTTACACTAATTTGCAGAAATTGAAACACACCCTTCATGCCTTACCCATATGTCACCTCAGAGTTAGGAGCATGAATAATCACACTTGCATGAAAAATAAATAAATTAATACCTCAATCCCTTGTGCTTCCCCGGCAACGGCGCCAAAATGTCAGGTGAGTTATATGTCGTAATAATTACGTTGCAGTAAGTTGCCCAACTATTTACTTATCAATCCGGGGTACGTAAACTGACGAAGCACGTGCACTGTTTGTGCAGGACTGAAGTAGATCTAATCTAACTTAATCTAAATTGCTGAAATCAAATTAATCTAAGGAAGCATTGAAACACTAACTAGGAAAGCATTGAAATTGCGTAAGAGAAATACAACATGTGAAGAGTTAACAACAACAACACAAGTGAGCTCACATCCACAAATCAATAATCAAATGACAACCATGAAAGCATAACAATGGAAGCTTAAATCACATTAAGAATCTCAAATCAAAGATTAATCTAACAAGTACAAAATCCAATCCAATCCAATCTCATTACAATCCTCTTACAAGCTTAATCTAACCTAATTCCAACTTAATGGAATGGAGAGGGAGCACTCTCCTTTATACATGAGAGTCCTTAAGAAAAAGATAAGAATGCATTAATTACAGATCCATTATTCTCTCAACTACTCTCAACCACTTTCCTATTATTATAAGATATGGTGCCTTCAAATCCTCCACATATCTCTCATGAATCCTAGATAAGATATGCCAACCAAATCTTCCATGATCTTCTCCTTAAGAATATGCTTGAATAACTTTCTCCTTTGGAATGGTGTAAGAGATATTTGAGAAGTCTCTTTGAATTAATCATTCACATATTCCTACACATTACAAAGCTCACACATATTTGAGATATATATGAAAAACATGTATATTTTCTAATATTTAATCATAAATTCACTTCTAATACTAAAATGAATAAAGTGGAAAATAATAATGTAAAACCCAAATGTATTTATGAAAATGATATGATGAAGGTTTAATAGGGCGATGAAATGTAATGAATAGTGAAGGGAAAGGTGGATGAAAATATGACATTTCTGAGTCCTAACAAGTACCTCAAAACTAGAACACTAACTTGTGTGTGTGATTTACTCTATGAATTCCATTCCACACCCATAGATAATTATTATGCTCCTAGAAAACCCCATCTAGGAGGTTCAACTAATTTAAGGAAAAATGAACAATAAAAAATCTTGCATAGATTTGTGTTAAATAGGAATGTGTATGACCAAGCTAGTGAACTGCAATGAGAGAAATATTTGGTTTGTGTACTGGGATTTTTATACTCTTATTTACCACCTTAGGCTCATTGGAGATCCCACTTTATTGCCTAGTTGAAACACCTACCTTTGTACCTTTCTCTAGCCTCATTTTCCCAATGTTTTGTCCACCATCTCCCTCTATATGCTTTTGAGAGGGTGATGGCCAGTCTGCCATCCCTCCATGTATACTTGTAGGGGAGTGACACCACCACTCCCTACATGTCTTTTTTGGGGGGGGATATTCCACCTATCCTTGAGTTTTGGGAATCTTTTTTATTGGATCGTGTGCATGAATTGGCTCCAATTCACCTAGCATGGGAACTCACACACCATCTCAATACTATTCATCATTTGGAGTCTAGATTCATCCTCCTCTCATCTATATATTGAGGCCATTTTATGAGAAAGGGGAGACTCTTTTTATGTATTGTTATGCTGGAGAAATCATCTTGATTCCCTCAACCATTTTGATCAGTCCATTGCCTGCAATCTAAGAAGGTCTTGTATCAAGAATATTGGAAGAGATTTTCATCTTCAACACAATGTAATCTATGATGTATGTCTCTTGTTATTATTCAATATAGATATGTGATTCTTCCCCCTCTTATCATTTTGTTCATGTATGATTATGGTTCTTTGTTATAGATCTACATAATTCATAACAAATATATATTGGATCTACTATTTCTTGTGTAATACATATTAGATATTGTTTATGCTAGCTTAGATATATGTTTATATGCTCATTTTTATGCATCCTTTATATGTCAAGAGGATTTTGAGAAAGGTCTGGTTGTCTCTTTGTGTGTAGGATGATTGAATAAGTGGAGCTAGAGTTAGAGCGAGTATTAGGTCTGCAATAGCTGAATATTATCTGCACCAAAAGATCTCTCTAATATAAGGTAGGTCACCTCCCTCCTCTCTCTCTCTCTCTCTCTCTCTCTCTCTCTCTCTCTCTCTCTCTCTTATCACATGATTGCATGAAAATGGGTGTGTATATATAGTGGGAAATTTACATAGTTCTATCCTATGGTCTATCTTGAACCAAGGGAAAGGGTTCAAGAGGGTGCTCACCTGTCCGTAGAAGAAAACTCTACAACAAAACTGGTGACTCCGCTAGGGAATATTAGTTATACTTTCCCTAGTTTTTCTTTTGAACTCCTTGAATTCTTGATTTCTTGGCCTTCCTAGGTTTTTTATTTGATTACAAGGGTATTCTTGAATAATTCGTAGGCCTATTTCACCTCTGAGACTGCTCAAATATGAGCTTGAGCTCTAAGTTTTTCATTTTTTCTACCCCACACCCCCTCTCTTTGGGAATCAGGGAGAGGTCATCCCTCCCTACAAGCTTATAGGGGGGAGATGTTCCCTTGACCATCCTTCCCCTATGGTATCTAACAAAGCGACAATGCTCTAATTTGGCTTGTTTGAAGAGTTTGGATATGTTTTTTCTCAAATTTATTTTTCGTTGGCTCCCAGAGCTATGTCTTGAGTCTCATAACCTATGTAAAACCTTCAGATATTATCCTTTTGAATTGTTTGATTGGTTTATATTGCTTTCAATCCTTCTTGTTTGAGTGTGTTTGATATCTCTTGAATCAGTGCTTGGGTCTCTAATTCGATCCCTATGTTTGGTGATGATCTCGGAGGACTGTTTTAGCCTCCATTGTTGTTCCTAAAATACCGTTTAAGTTAGTATTAGAGCAGGGGTATCTCTTTGGTCATTCTTGATCACACATTGTATGCCAAGCATTGGGATGTTGTAATGAGTTTTTGTGATCTCTAGTTGTCCTATTGATCATTGTTTTCTCTTGTTGAGTTTGAGCTCCTGAAGCTTCGTGTTGAATGAATATTCTTGTTGTTATTTAGTTTTATGATTATAAAATAAAGGAAAAACAAAAGGATTCTTAAATTTGCATGTGCATAGCTTCTTATTTACTGTGCTTGCTTTCGGTTTGATTGCATAAAAGGAACAATTGTGATCAAATTTTCTTTTGGAGTGTCTTCATATTCTTGTTGGGATATTTTGGGTTGATTGAAAAGGAACAAAAATATCTTTCCTCCCCTAGATAGAAGTTCATCGAATAGAAAAAGTGCATTATCATTCTTGTATATTTTCTATCATTTGGGTATAGAGTCTTACACATCACAAAGTCTCACTCCATATACCTGCTTGAGTAATCAAAAACCATAAAAGAAAGTGCTTAATTAAAATATATTAGAAATTTTTCTTTTTGCTCTAGCACACCAACATTAGCTTAGGGAGTAGTGTATTGGAATAGGATTGGAGAGGACACTCTCCAAGTCCATATAAAGCAACTAGAGTCACTAAAGAGATAAAATCCATTAGTAACAAGAGACGCTTATCGGGAAATCTCATCTAACACATGAGTCAAGCATGAGGTCAAGCTAGGTTTATTTGAGAGATATCTTCTCTTGGTGTGCCTTGTGGGAACTTGGACCTTGGATTCGAGGGAGTACGAGAGGTTATCATAACTATTTATCTCCTCTTCCCTGAAGGATTGAGACCCACCTTCGGAAGAGTCCTCTAAGCCAATTGGTTTTCATATTGAAAGCCTATATTTTGCTAGGGGTATGCTATTTGTTCTCTTGCAGTTCAACTCATGATTTTTATTTTCTTTTTGTGCAATTCAATTATTCATTGTGGCCAATATACCAATTTGTTAATCCCAATGTATTAGGGTCCTCTCTCCTATCGAGGAGGAACCTCCATCTATTTGAAGGTGAGTTACCTCTCCAAAAGAGGTAAGAGACACCGTAAACTCTGAAATTGATTCAACTCATACCACACATTTTGATGTTGAAGTTGTGGATGAGGATGTTGTTCCACACTTTAACCCCCCTTTGACCAATCCTTCCATCTATATACTCAAGTAATTTTGACCTTTAAATTGTGATCCCTTTTCACTATTCAATCATATGATGTCTAGAACCACATTATCTTCAGCTATGGAAAAACCCATGTAATGTTCCCTTGGTAGTGGAGGAGGAAATTCGGTTAATTCTCCACAACCATCTACTAGTGGGGTAAATGCTCCATCTACTTCAACCGACACATATACTTTTTCCCTTTGGGGAACATTGGCCATACCTACTTTTTTACCCTTTGGCCAGTCCAGTACTCCACCATCTAGTGGACCATCACCACAAGTCTCGTCAAGTTTTACTTTTCGGGGGTAGGGCATTCCTACATTTACTCCTAGCAGTGGTTCCCAAGCCACTGTTGGCATGTCTACAAGAATCCATATCATTCCAAATGCTATTTACTTTTGGGTGGAATCCTTCTACAGGGAAAGCAATCCACCTCCCTCTCACGGAGGGAAACCTTTCAGAACTACCCAACCCATGGGAGAGTAAAATATTCCTAGAAATATTTCCATTACCGGAACCATGCCTATGTCTGGTAGTCTACCCTTCCAAAGAAGTGGTAATGGTTTTGGTAGTTTCCCATTCACTAGGGGCACTAATGCTCCTGGTGGATTCCCTTTTATTAGGGGAAACACCTATGCTGGAGGAGTTCCCTATCCTAGTGGTACTCATTCACCTTGAGGTAGTTATGGGAATAATACCTTCATTGGTGGAAATCAACCTTATGGTGGTAATCATTTCATTGGGGCAATCCTTCTTATGGAGGGAATTGATTTCTTGGGGGAATTCATGCTTTTCCAAGTTCATATGCTTCTGGAAGCCAATATATGGGGGGACCTTATGGTCCAATGGGTCTTAATGCCTAATTACCTTTGACACAAAATCCATTTTCTAACATGGAGCTACCCTTTTTAGCTACTTTGGATTTACCAGATTTTTCAAGGTTAACCAATGACCCCATTTTGTACAACCCCTTAGGCCACAAATTTCACATAAGATCCCTGCAGATACACCTAAGTTTGATGGTAAAATAGGGGAAGACCCATCCACTCATGTTACTACCTATCATTTGTGGTGTGTTTCCAACTCTATGTTGGATGACAATGTTAAATTATGTCTTTTCCCTTAGAACCTAACCGAGAGTGCATCCAAGTGGTACATTGAATTTCCAATCACCTCCTATTCTAGATTCAAAGCACTAGCAATGGATTTTTTAACCCACTTCCAATTACATATCTGCTATGAAATATGAATGGATCTTTTGAAATCTTTGCATCAAAATACTGCCACCCATATTTCTGACCATATTCATGAATCGAGATGAAGGCAGAGGCTTGTAAAAGCTACCTTTCTTGATCAATTATTAGATGATTGGTTTACAAAGTCACTTTTACCTCCCATTGATCATGATGTTTCTATGGCTAGGGCATTAACTGAGGAGCAATATATACATCGTGCCCAACATTTGGATTTGATATATCACAATCAGGCACTTTATACGACATTATACCTCATGTTCCTCGATCGTCAACTGATCAATATGGATCCACGCTTGGACCACATGCCAATGGTATTGTTGGTTCTCTCTCTATTGTTTCAGTAAACCAGTTAAGTGGGAATCTTAACCATCTTTGCATTGGAAATCCACCCACTTCAACTGAGTCTACTACCAAACCATCTACTGTTCCAACTCAAACCTATGAGGTGAAAACAGTACAATCAAAACCATAGAAATATCAACAATCTGGAGGTAAAATGAAGAAAAACAAGGCCAAAAACCCTTCTAATGAATCTGTTACACAGCAAGCACCAACCCCTAATGTTGGGTGCAACAAGAAGGAAAGGAACCAAAATTACTGTGCAAAATTTGTGGGGGTGATCATATGATTCATCTATGTCCATGCTTAAAAGAAGTCAATGAGTTCATCACCCATAAAGGATCCACCCCACCTACCATCGTGTTAAATCATGCTTTCCCTCAAGAACAACACAAACAAATGGTTGTTGGAAATCCTCCACCTCCGCAAGGGGGGAATGGAGGTCAACCTCCCTAAGGGGATGGACTACCAAACGTGTTTTTATTACAGGAAAACATTTCCCTTATAACTCAAAACAACGCTTATGAGAAACCTGAGGCCAACTCCCTTGAAAAGGAATCAACTTCTACATCCCAACCAAATGGACCTATTCAAATAAAGAAGTATGCTCTTGACACAATCGTTCACCCTCGCAAGGGGGTACTTCATTTAGCAACACATAATCCCAGTTCTCAAGCTCCTCAGCATTACAGTATTGTTGAAGATTTATCTCAAAACCCTTGTGCCATGTCTTCTCTGGAAGTGTTGCAAAGTTGTCATGTGCAACAAAAAATAGTTGTTCTCAGCCATTGAGGGGGTTTACCCCACAAAATCTAGTTTGTTTTTTTAGACATGAAATATAGCTAGATAAGGGTCTCCCACCAGATGGAATTTAATATACAAGTAACATACATGGGAAAAATATCTTTTGTACTATTATTGACAAAGGAGCCTCAACTTGTGTTATGTCCATCTCATGCTGGCGTGTTATAGGATCTCCTGAGCTTGTCCAATCCTATACTTATTTGAAATCCTCTGATGGTCACATTTTTACACCACATGGGATCATTCATGACTTTTCTATTGATCTTAGTGGCAACACTGCAACGATAGATGTTGAAGTTGTTGATGTGTCTCTTGACTATAATTGTTATTGGGGTGTAATTAGTTCTATGCTATGAAGGCGGTAGTATCATCGGTATTTCCACTTCTCTTATTCCCCCACTAAGGGAATATCATAACTATAGATCAACTTGCTTATTGCATGCCTAAATTATGACTCACTTGAAGTGGTAACGTTCCCTTCGTATATGATTCCGTGAAGAGTTATAAAAGTGTGGGTGATTGTTTGTTTAAATATTCCTCATTGATGGTTTCTTTCCCTTTTCCAGCACCTAATCCATAAAAACAGGAAGATCCCATTTGCATGATCTCTTCCATATTTAACCATGCCATTGGTTCTTTTGAACCTTGGTATTATACAAATAGGATCACAGAGCAATAACAATAAACAAGATGCACATATAAATAACATAAAACACATTACAAGAGAGACACCAATATAATGTGGTTCACCCAAGATGGGATACGTCCACGCATAAATTTCCAGTCCTTATTATTATACCAACCAACAAATGAAGGGATACAACCTGTAGCACATCCGTTGAAACTTCCTCTTCACTCTCTCACAGTCTCTCTTACACAATCAGAGATCTTTACAATGCTACAACACATTACGCAACCGTATTACAATGTCTTCCTTTTAAATGGGAATTACCATGGGAAGATACTACGGGCTCCCCAAAACCATGGGCCCATAAATTGTTGGCCAATAAAAAAAATCAAAAAATTTATTTCAAGGGCTTCACCCTTGAACCCCCGTGGGGGAGGCTATTCCCCCCAACACTCCCCCCAGGGACGAGTGTATAGTACACCTACATATCATATAAAACTGGGGTACAAACATAGCTGAAACAACAACATATCTGAATCAGGAATATCAGGCTCCACAACCAACAATATCCCACTTGGAGACTGATCACAACAACTCCACTGTTGCTGCACTTTCTGGACTATTCTCTGAACCTTGGACCTGGAAAATTTCTCATCTTCACATTCATGCTTGAAAGCCAACTGAAACCGAGCAGGAACTATGTTTCTCTCTTGTTACTACCTTTGTCAACATGTCTGTAGGATTCTGGCTAGTGTGTATCTTTTCTAGCTTGAACAGTTCATCTTCTAGAACAGACCGTTGTAAAATTAGTCACAGCAGATCTAATGAACAAGTAAATCAATCACAACAGATGAACATAAAAAATATGGTGTAAAACTGTGCAAAACATGCATCAGTGCTCAATATCCCAATGAGGGTGAATAATTACAATACAATATAGTAACAATGACTGAGCAATTCGAATTGACTAAGAAGGTCATTCAAATCACTGAATGGAGTAGCTTGACTCCAACCAGGAGTCCTCATCATCAATCGGTGGTGGTCATCAGTGCACAAGAACCAGTCATCCAGGTGTCAATCTGAGTTTAACTGAGTGTAACAAGTGTAACTGAAGTGTGTAGCACTGATTAAGGAAAGGAGGCTCAGTGGGGGGCGCATGGGAGGCTAACTGAATTCAGAACAAGTCATCTAGTCAATCTGGTGGTCCAACGGAAGTGAAACAGTCAGTCGGGAGTGAAACTAGCCTTAAATCAGGGAGAATCAGAGCTAACTGAGTGTAACTGAAGTGGAACTGCTATGGTAGGTGAAGAAGTGCACCCTTCTCTGGCAGTAGGTGAGAAGTGGGTGCCTTCCAGACTAGGAGGGCTAAAACTCTGAAGTAAGTGGCTCTCGGGTGCTAGAATAAGGTGGCTAAGTTGCTGGAGGCATCAACCTGGTGACTAGGATGCATGAAAAGTGCATGCAAACCCTAGAATTTGCATGAAAACCCTAATTGCATGCAAGATCCTGAAAAAGATGATGTGGATATCTGAACACCCCCCCTCAAGCTAGACTATGATGTGCAAAAAATAATGTGGGGCCCTGGTAACTAAGGCCAAAGGTCACCCCAATACAATAATCCAAAAATGTTGAAAATAAACTAAGTGAGGAAAGAGGGAAAACCCAGTGGGAAGAAAGCCCCCCCTCAAGAAAAAGCATAGTAATGAATCAATCTGTCTCCACCATGATGGAACACACCCCCAACAGTGAACGAAGGTAAGAGAACTTCTTCTCAGTGAAGGTCTTGGTGAAGATGTCTGGAATTTGCTCATCAGTAGGGCAATATTGCAGAATGATGGTGCGGTCATGCACCAACTGTCGAATGTAATATATATGAATCTCAATGTGTTTGGTCCTCTGCCGCTGAACTGGATCTGTGGAGATCTTGATAGCACTTTGATTGTCACAAAATAGGACAGTCGAAGTAGTGCCACCAAAACCAAACTCGGAAAGAATACCCTGCAACCAAACTGCCTGAATGCAGGCATTGACTGCCCCTCGATACTCTGCCTCTGCTAAAGAAAGTGTAATGGCTGCTTGCTTTTTGCTGGACCACCAAATAGCACCATGATCAATCATGAAAACATAGCCGGAAGTGGACTTCCGATCAATGCTATCACCTGCCCAATCTGAATCAGTAAAACCAATGAAATCAAGCTCAGAATCTGCAGCATAATGTATGCCAAACTGTCTCGTACCTTGCACATACTGCAAGATCCGCTTGGCTACTCGCCAATGAAGCTCATGTGGCTGATGCATATACCTTGACACAGCACTCACGGCATATGAAATATCAGGCCTTGAGTGTGTCAAATAAAGTAGTGAACCAATCAACTGTCGATACATACTGCAATCTGCAAGCGGTGTAGAATCTTCCTCCTCAAGACTGATTCCTGAGAGGAATGGGAATGGGGCTGCCTTACATTCAGCCATATTAAACTTCAATAATAGGTCGGAAGCATATTTTTGCTGAGATATAGTGATCCCATCAAAATTTTGAGCTATCTCCAAGCCCAAAAAGTGACTTAGCAAGCCCAAATCGCTCATGTCAAAAGCTAGATTTAAGGCAGTTTTTAGCTTGTTTATTGAAGTAAGAGTGCTACCAGTAATGAGAAGATCATCAACATAAAGTAAAATAACCAACAAATTACCTTATACTCGTTGAAGATACACATTCGGATCAGATTTGCATCTTTGGAAATTCTGAGAAAGAAGGAAGGAGTCCATCTTTGCGTACCAAGCTCTTGAGGCCTGTTTTAACCCATACAAAGATTTCTTCAATCTGCAAACTAATGATGGATCTGATGTATAGCCCTCTGGATGCTTCATATATACCTCTTCATCAATGTATCCATGTAGAAATGCACTCTTCACATCCATGTGGTGCACTTCCCAGTGCTTGGATGCAGAAATAGCCAAAACAAGGCGGATGGAATCCATCTTTGCAACTGGTGCAAAGGTCTTAGTGTAGTCCACTCCTTGGACTTAGGAGAAACCTTTTTCCACCAAAATTGCTTTGTATTTTCTGATAGAGCCATCAGCAGTAACTTTCGTGTGGTAGACCCATTTACACTTCACTAATTTTCTTCCAGGTGGAAGAGAAACTAGCTCCCATGTGTTGTTCTTTTGAAGAGAACTGTACTCTTCATCCATGGCACTTTGCCATCTCGGATCTCGGTGGGAAGAATAGTATGATGTGAGATCTGAACCAAAAATCAAATAACAAATCTCAGGAATTAATGGATCATCAATAGAAAGAGCCATACCTTCTCTTTGAAAGTCTGCTCTTGTTCGTCTTGGATCAGCATGATTTCCAAGGTTCGAACCAACAGATTGAAGAGTGTTTTGGGACAACTTTGGTAACTGAGGAGGATCATAATGGTAGGATTCCGAACCTGATATGCCATGATCATCATATGCTGCTGAAATATCATAAATATCAGAACTCATACCTTCATTATCGCTGCACGGATCTTCTTCTGGTGAAGGCGGTGAATCGGCAGTCTCTTCCTCGACTAGTTGCAATTCTTGAAGCGGTTCTTCAAATTGCACACTGCGCTCTATGAATATATTTTTAGATCTGATATCCATGAGTTTATATGCTTTTGATTCTTCCCCATATCCTATCAGTATGCACTCAATACTTTGTGGATCCAAAGCTCGTCTCTTCTTGGAAGGAATTCTAGCCCATGCAGTAGAGCCAAAAACTCTCAAATTTGACACATCCGGTTTGTGACCAAAGAATGCTTCGAAAGGAGTCATACCTTTCACGGATGAATTTGGAACATGGTTCTGTATGTATGCAGCAACATTGATTTCTTCATCCCAAATATTTTCAGCCAAACCTTTTGATTCAATCATGCATGTAGCCATCTCTTTCAGTGACCGATTCTTCCTTTCTCCTACACCGTTCTGTTGGGGTTTGTAGGGAACTATATGTTGGATCTGAATTTTGCTTTGGGGACAAAGTTGTAGCAACTTGGACTTAATATATTCTCCACCATTATCAGATCTTAGAGCTTTGATCTTGCTCTCAGTGGCGGTCTCAACAGAAGCCTTAAAATCCTTGAATTTTCCAAGCACTTCTGACTTGTTTCTGAGAAAGAATACCCATGTAAAGCGGGAAAAATTATCAATAAATGTCAAAACATACCTTGAACCATTTAATGAAATATGGGGCAGCGGACCACTGATATCAGAATGTATCAACCCCAAAACTGTAGAAGCTCTGCTAGCTTTTTCGCGGTCGAATCTGTGCTCGGGGTGCTTCCCAATGATGCAACCAATGCATATTCCCTTCGAGGAACGGAGTTGTTGAAGACCATATACCATGGATTTGTTTGATAGCAGCAGAAAATACTTATAATTAAGATGTCCAAATCTTTCATTCCAAAGCCTACTAACCTCATTACCATGTGTACGAAGAGCAGTGGGCTTTGCAAGCAAAATAAAGTGTGAAAACTCATAGCATTTTGCAGTGTGGTTTGCCTTTCCGACTGCAACAAGTCTTCCACTTTTGATATCAGAAATTTCAACTGTATTAGGGCTGAATGTAACTTGCTTCGGTTCACCATTGTGTGTCATTTGATACACAGAAAGAAGATTTGAAGCCAAGGAAGGCACATAGAGAACATTCTGAAAGCTTCCATGATCTACATGAATCGTACCTTTGCCCTTTGAAGAAATTTTTGAGTTATCTCCCAAATGGATGGGGATGGAGCTGTTTGGATCGAATGAAGAAAAAGAATCAATATTTGCAGCCATATGATTCGATGCACCCGAATCTATAAAGAGAGTAGTGGGATTCGAAACCGTTGCCATGAGTGCTTGTCCTCTTTCATGATCATCATTCCTATCCTTCTTCCTTGCATCGTCAGGAAGAGTTATGTTGTTCTTTTCCAAAAGGAGGGCCATTTGATCTATAGTCTTCTTCATACATGAACTTCCGGGATGAAAGCCACGATTACAATAAGTACATTTAGATTTTTGGTTACCTTCTTTGCCCTTTTGCTTGAACTTTGAACTGGATGGTGCATCCGTCTGTTTGCCTTTCTCTCTTTGCTTGTGAGGCTCGAATTTGGGCTTCTCCTTCTTTTGCTTTCCTTTACCATTCGAGATCTTGGGTCCTTGAACATATAGGGATGAATATTTGGAGCTTATGGACCCCATTTGAATCAACTTGTCATGCTCTTTTGTGACGGACTCAATGAAGGAATTCAAGGTAGGCATCTTCCAATTCGGGGTAGTTAGCCGACCGGAATTGAAAGTAGAGACAAATACCGAATAATCTTTTCCAAGCTTGCTGAGAATGGAGAGGATCAATTGTTTATCCTCTTTGATAACTCCACTATTCTTCAACTGCAAGTTCAAGTTCTTGAATTTTGTGAAGAATTCATTAATGGTCTCAAAATTCTCAGGACTAAGGGCAATCAATTCATTCTCTAATTGAAAGGCCCTAAGCTCATCCTGCTTGCCAAATAGTGTCTCAAGTTGATCCCATATAGCTTTTGGAGTCTTCAATCCGCTGAGATGGATGTGAAGATCTTTGGAGATGGAGAGACAGAGAAGACCATAAGCTTCATCAAGCTTGTTGTAGTGTTTGGTTCTATCTGACAGATTGTTTGGCTCCAAATCAAGACCAAGAGTGACTCGGTAGTAACCTTTTGAACGTAATATGATCTCCATATCATCTTTCCAATCAAAATAATTGAATGGGGCGAGGATAGTATTTGAAGAAAAGTATTCCATTGCTAGGAGCGAGTGCACACTGATGTGGAGGAGCTTGCATGCACAATGTAGCGAATGCAAATGATGGAGACAATAAACCTGCAAATCACAATAAACCAAGAACAATGAGGTCGAACAATCCACCCTTTTAGAGTTGCATCACACCTGGGATTGGAGATCAAACAATGTTGAATGGGTCCAATGTATCAGATCCAGGAATTATGTGGAAACTCAAGCTTCTGGAGTGGTATTGGATGTATTTTCAAGCTTTGCACGCACAAGAGCGAATTCTTTTGAGATATTTAATGCCAAAACTTTTTGCAATTTTTGAGCAATTCACTCAAATCTTCTTGTAGAACCACCTGTAGAAAAGAGATATTGTCCCTGCAATGGCTCTGATACCATGTAAATAATTCACAACAGATCTAATGAACAAGTAAATCAATCACAACAGATGAACATAAAAAATATGGTGTAAAACTGTGCAAAACATGCATCAGTGCTCAATATCCCAATGAGGGTGAATAATTACAATACAATACAGTAACAATGACTGAGCAATTCGAATTGACTAAGAAGGTCATTCAAATCACTGAATGGAGTAGCTTGACTCCAACTAGGATTCCTCATCATCAATCGGTGGTGGTCATCAATGCACAAGAACCAGTCATCCAGGTGTCAATCTGAGTCTAACTGAGTGTAACAATTGTAACTGAAGTGTGTAGCACTGATTAAGGAAAGGAGACTCAGTGGGGGGAACATGGGAGGCTAACTGAAGTCAGAACAAGTCATCTAGTCAATCTGGAGGTCCAACGGAAGTGAAACAGTTAGTCGGGAGTGAAACTAGCCTCAAATCAGGGAGAATCGAAGCTAACTGAGTGTAACTGAAGTGGAACTGCAGTGGTAGGTGAAGACGTGTGCCCTTCTTTGGCAGTAGGTGAGAAGTGGGCGCCTTCCAGACTAGGAGGGCTAAAACTCTGAAGTAAGTGGCTCTCAGGTGCTAGAATAAGGTGGCTAAGGTGCTGGAGGCATCAACCTGGTGACTGGGATGCATGCAAAGTGCATGCAAACCTTAGAATTTTCATGCAAACCCTAATTGCATGCAAGATCCTGAAAAAGATGATGTGGATATCCGAACAACCGTATGAAATGGTACTTGATTTGTATATGTTTAGTCTTAGAATTGAAGGTTGATTACATCGCAATATGAATGGCACTTTGGCTATCACTATACAACATATTATTCTCTTGCTTCTTACCCAATTCCTCCATGAACCTCTATAACCAAATCATCTCTTTGCTAGCCTTTGTAGCAACAACATACTTTGCTTCCATTGTTGAAAGTGCAACAACCTTTTGCAGCTTCAAAATACAACTTACTGTTCTTCCACCTAGAGTAAACACATACGCTGTGGTGTTCCTCCTATTGTCTTTATCCCCTGCCATATCAGCACCAACATATCCTTGTAGAACAGTGTTTGGACCTCCAAAACATAATGCATGAGTGGTAGTACCTCTCAAATACCCGAGAATCCACTGTACTGTCTTCCAATGTTCTTTACATGTACTGTTCATATACTTTCTCACAACTCCCACTGCATGTGAAATATATGGTCTTGTGCACACCATGGCATACATCAAGATGCCAAATGTTGATGAATAAGGAACCTTGGACATGTAATCTATCTCTTCTTGTGCCTTGGGACATATATCCTTCCTTAGTTTGAAATGGTTGGCCAAAGGTGTACTAACTGGTTTTGCATTCTGCATTCTAAATCTCTCCAACACCTTTTGTATGTACTCACCTTGTGACAATGTCAATTTGCAATTTTTCCTGTCTCTTGTTATTCTCATACCAAGAATTTTCTTTGCAGCACCCAAATCCTTCATCGCAAATGAATTAGCTAACCTCCTTTTAAGAACATTTATATCCTGCATGTTAGACCCTCGAACAAGCATATCATCCACATACAATAACAAGATAATATAACTTTCATCATCTGGCCTCTTGAAGTAAACATATTGGTCAGAATGACATCTATTATAACCTTGTTCTATCATAAACCTGTGAAATTTCAAATACCACTCCCTTGGATCTTGCTTCAGTCCATACAAGCTCTTCTTCAACCTACATAACAAATTCTCCTTCCCTTTGATATCATACCCTTGTGGTTGCTACATATAAATCTCTTCCTCCAAATCACCATGGATAAAGGTTGTTTTTACATCTAACTGTTCAAGATGCAAATATTCTACTGCCACTAGAATTCAAATAATTTTAATTGAAGTCATTTTAACATCAGGAGAAAATATTTCAACAAAATATATACATCCCTTATGTGCAACCCATTTACAACAATTTTGGCCTTGTACCACTTCTTTCCTCCATCTTCTTCCTTCAACCTGTAAACCCATTTATTTTGCAATTCTATTTTACCTACATGCAACTGAACCAAATCCCAAGTCTGGTTTCTTGCCAATGAGTCCATCTCCTCATTCATGCCTTGCTCCCACTTCCTTCTAGTTTCCACCTGCATTGCTTCTTCATAACATTTTGGTTCACCATAATCAGTCATCAATAAATAATACAGTGAAGGAGAGAATCGTTCATGGGGTCTACTTAACCTAGTAGATATTCTAACACTTGTAGGAGTTTGAGGTACCTGCTGTTCTTCTTGATTTTTTGGCACCTTTGGATCTTCATTTTCTTTGATTTCATCAAGCACTGTGTACTCAGTGTTTTCCTTTTCCTGTTTCCTTCCCTACAACTGATCTTTATACATGACATTTTCATTGATTACCACATCTCTACTCCTAATTATTTTATTTTTTTCATAATCCCATAAGCAATAACCAAAATCGTCAACCCCATATCCAATAAAGGTACATTTCTTGGATTTAGCCTCAAGCTTTGCTCTATTTTCTTTATCATAATGGACAAATGCTTCACAACCAAAAGTTCTTAGAAATGAGCAGTTTACCTTTTTACGTATCCATGGCTGCTCTGGAATACCACCATCCAAAGCACTTGAAGGCCCTCTGTTTATTAAGTAAACAACAGTATCTATATAATCTGCCCAAAACTGTAAGGGAAACCCTACATGCAATCTAATACACCTTGCACACTCCATGATTGTTTTGTTCATCCTTTCTGACACACCAATTTCTTGTGGTGTTCTTGGGACTGTCTTCTCCTTACGAATCCCATGGTATGAAAAGTAACTATCAAACACTTTGCTGCAATATTCACCTCCATTATCAGATCTGAGACACTTCAACATTTTTCCTGTCTCATTCTCAACCAAATATTTCCATTTCTTAAATGTAGCAAACACATCGAATTTTGGTCGAATGCAATAAACCCAAGTATTTCTAGTTTCATCATCAATAAAAGTAACATAATAACGAGAGACACCAAGACATTGTACCTGAGCCAGTCCCCATACATATGTATGTACAAGCTCTAACATGTCACTCTTCTTTCGTTTCCCAACCTTGAGAAATATGACTCTTTTTTTTCCATAAACACAGTTCTCATTGAATTCCAAACTTACCTGCTTCAGATCTAGCAACAACTTCCTTGAGTGGAGAATCTGCATCCCTTTCTCACTGATATGGCCAATCCTATGATGGCACAGTGTTGTATCTGTTTCTGTGGAAGCTAAAGAGATAGAACAATCAGTATTATGATGACATAAATACAACGTACCTATCCTATCTTCTTTTTCTATCACCATTGATCCTTTAGTGATATTCAACCACGTTTCTCCAAATGTATATAAACAACCACCATCTCCCAATTTCCCTATTGAGATCGGATTTCTTTTCATAGAAAAAATATGTCTGAAATCTTTCAGTAGCCATTCACCATTCTTTAAATTTATCCATACCTTACCCATTCCAACAATTTTACATGGTTCATCATCACCCAATAAAACATGTACAAAATCATGTAGAACATAATCATGAAATAATTTCCTATGGGGTGTAGTGTTAACACCCAAAAAGTGCTCACTACCTCATCTACCCCATTACATGACTCATTTGTCCATATTTCCTACCATATTTACCTTCAGAACCCTAAAATCCCATTAAAAAGCCTCCAAATGCCACAAAACCATAAAAAAGGCCTCCAAATGCCACAAAACCATAAAAAAGCCTCAAAAAGGCTAAAAAACCCATTTCCCCCCAAAAAATATCCAAAATTCCTCCAAAATAGCAAAAGCCCTCCAAAAAGGGAATAAAAAATATTAAAAAAGGAGGAAAAAACCCTATACAGCTGACCTAAACCATATGGTTCCCAAAACCATGGGCCAGCTCTCCACCACTAAAAACCTATAAATAGGTGATGGAGACCCCTCATTTCATATCCACAATCAAGTATACCCTTACTCTGCCAAAATCTCTCCTGAAACCTTAGCTCACCCTTGAGCTACTTTCACCATTGAGAGCCCCTTTTGGCCCATTTCCACCATTGGAGAAAGAGAAGGAGCAAAGTTGGAGTTTGGAGCAACCCTCTTGGATCATTGCAAGAACTTCACCAACCTCTACACTTGAGGTAAAATTTTAATACAAAGAAAACCATTTATTATTTCTTGTCTCTTATGTTTCATGCACATGTTTAGAATAATTTATATTTCAATGTATTGTCTTTTAATTACTGTTTATTGAACTGCTACTAAGGAGTCCCTTCTCCTTAGTAGGTGCTCATTTGCACAAGCTAGGGTGAAAACCCTAGCTACATGTAGGATGACATGAAGCTCCTGAGTCTACTACCCATTAATCACTAGTATTATGTAATGCAAGAATCAAATCATCTAGTAACACATCACATTCTACATTTGCTTCCTGAGTAGTCTCCTGATGTCCATCTCCTTTCTTCTTTAGAGATTTGCAGTCTTTCCTCAGATGTCCTTCTTTCCATAGTTCTATCACTCTATCTTTCCCAATATGGACTTGGATCTACCTTTCCTGTACTTGTTGTGATTACCTAGGTTCTTTCCTCTCTCTCTTTATCTTCTCTTGATCTCCATGGTCAATGCATTACCTGATGTATCACCTGTGCTTTTCCTTCGCATTTCCTCGCAAAGAATAACACCAACAACATCATCAAATTTCAAACTGTTTGAACCAAAGACAAAGTTACTTACATCCATGACCAAGTCGTTCCAGCTTTATGGCAACAAACACAAGATTAGAAGAGCCCTAACCTCATCATCAAAGTTCACTTTTACATAACTTAGCTTATTTGTAATCGTATTAAATTCACTTAAATGATCAACAACAGATCCACCTTTTGACATCTTCATATTAGATAAACGCTTCATTAGAAATACCTTTTTGGTGGCCGATGGTTTTTCATACAACTTACTCAATGCACTCATCATACACTCCATTGTATTGTATTTTGAGATATTGAAATCCACTGACGAGGCTAGGAACAACTGTATTGTTCCCAGTGCCTTTCTGTCAAAAACCTCCCATTATTCATCCTTCATAATCACCGGTTGTTTTTATTTTCCTCCCAACCGTAGAAATAGATTCTTCTGATACATATATTCCTCCATTTTCATCTTCCATAACTAGTAGTTTTGGCCATTAAATTTCTTGACCTTAAACTTTCATTCCTCTGCCATTGCTCCCACTCGAATCAAGAACTCTTCTTTTGTACAAGTTTATTTGCAAGTAGACCTTAGGATTTGATACCAATTGTTCAAAAACCATAATCACGGAGCAATAAAAATAAACAAGATGCAAATATAAATCACTTAAAACACATTACAAGAGAGACACCAATATAAGGTGGTTCACCCAAGATCGGCTACATCCACACATAAATTGTGAGTTGTTATTATTTTACCATCCTAGAAATGAGGGGATAGAACCTGGAGCACATCCGGTGCAACTTCTTCTTCACTGTCTCACAGTCTCTTACACAATAAGATATCTCTACACTTCTATAATACATTACACAACCGTATTATAATGTCTTCCTTTTAAAGGGGAATTACCATAGGAAAGTACTACAGGCTACCCAAAACCATGGGCCCATAAAGTGTTGGCCAACAAAACATTCCACAAAAATTCTTCCAAGGGCTTCGCCCTCGAACCCTCTGTGGGGGGGCGATGCCCCCCCACCCCCCCTGGGACGAGTGTATAGTGTTGGTCACCCTATATGTCAGTTAATTAAAGCTAACACACAGGATGGTCAATATAAATTGTCAAACCCAGGAAGGTCTTTTATTTCAAAGGCAATAAGCACAATCTATGCATAAACAGATCAAGCAGTTGATTTACTGAATGTAGATAATAACCCTACCTATATGCTCAACCAACTCATTCCTTAAGAAAACTAATCTAATTCATACACCTAAGAATCCAAAGTGAAACAACCTTCCTACAGAAATCAACCCAACAAGTTAATGAAATAATGAAATGGAACTAGATTAGTTTTGCAAGAAGTTAAATCCTATAATTATCAAACTACAACATTCAATCTTTACCAAAATGATCTATCCAGTGGCTACTGTAACTCTACCATTATCTTTCTAATCTATGAATGCAATTGAAGATACAACAATAACCATAATTAAAATACAAGCGTGAACTCTAACTGATAATTACTAGAAATCCTAGAAAGCATAAACAATTGAAAGATATTGGAATTGAGCTTGGTTGTCACAGCTGATTAAAACACACATGCAATTAAATAAATTATCCTACACAGTTGACTGTCACACCACTCTGTTACAACTATTCAAGATGCAATTATAAACTACCAGAAAGGAAAGCTAATCTCTGTTACAGCTACCAATAATATCTGCAATCATTCCACACCACACAATAGAAGTAAAACTAAACTACTCTACCTACTTAAACCGGCTATCTCTGTGAGAAGGCAGGCCCTGGCCTTCTAACAGAGATGCCGAGAGTCGCAGCAAATTAAGACACAGAAATGAAGAACTCTACTCTCATATTAATGATGGAAGATCATGAGTCTCAGTGCTCTGTTACAACTTACACAAAGTGGTAATTGTCCAACCCTAGGCTACGAGAGATTTCTAGAATTTATACAAGGAAAATATAGTTTCAGATCCACTATATTCGTGCAGCAATGAATATTTATGATCTTCATGCTGTGGAGTTACAACTAACTGATACAGCCGTATTAAACAAGGCTGTTAATCATGAAGGATATTGTTGCTCTGATAATTAATGGATCAACAGACTCAGCAATTGGAATGCAACCTGTTTGTCGCATCTAGGGTCTATTTCAGTGGAATCTGTTACAGTGAGGATCTGTTACAGCTTGCGTGGAGGATGCGTTGTCCCTTGGAGTATAAGTATCTGGTGCTTTGAAGAGTAACAACTGGCACCACTTGGCTGATACACTTGCACTTTATATTTTGACTAAATAAACTCACAAATGTTAGCATAAACCAAGGGTCAGGATCCGTAACCATAATAATATTAGGCATAGTTAAATGAAAAAATAATGACTTATACCTTGTCAAGATTGTTGATTGATTTGGAAAAAGGCATGTATCTGGTTTACGAAAGTAAAGTAAAATTTGGAAAAATGATGAAATAAGTATGGTTAAAAAGGGACATTTACAGGGCCCAACATCTCCCCCCAACTATCCATTTGCATGTCCTCATGCAACAACTGATTAGTTTGATTATGAGGCTAACCCCTGTTCATATTATGCCAGTTGAGAAAATAAAATTTTCCAATCAATTATTGGGAATGCTGGTTCTTGTGTGACAGCATCCTCCTGCCCTTAGCAGCTTCAATCTAAAACATACTTCCAACAAAATTTTAAGGTGGCTGGTTCTTGTGTGACAGTGCCCTTTTTTTTTATAATTTTAATCTGCTGGATCGTCTTGATGCCTTCAAAAAGATGAGGTTGAGCTCGAAAAGAACTTCTCTGATTACTGTGCTCTTGTAGATCCCTGAACTGCTAGGTCTACCTTTGTAACTTTAAGCTTTGCCAAATTAAAAATATCTCCACATTCTGGACATATTATCTCTTTTTGTACTCCAATTCCCCGAATAATCAGTAAATTCCTCAATTGATCTACAACTTCCACCCTTGCATCCACATACTTCTTTGCCTATTCCCTGCGTGTCTCCTTCCATTTATCTAGTTCTTCCCGAAGATCTTGCACCTCCTTCCTTAGCAATTCATTTTCAAAAAGAAGATTATCTAATTGAGGTTTTTCTACAACAGGTTCTTGTGGGTCAGCAGGTGGTTGGGGTTTAAAAATCGGAGTCCCACTATCTATCCTAACCAGATGACCTGCTTCTACTGCAGTCACAATTTCGATTCTCCTCTTCTTCACTGAGCAAGATGACTGGCCCATGTTCATTGGTCCTCTCTTTCTCTAGGGAAAGAAAAATCCTATTGTCTTAGAAATAGAGCCAACTCCCTCCTTCTGATTTAGAGTCCTTATGATTGTGGGAGAAGATTCTACGTTCGGGACTGCTTGTTCATTTTTTGATATTGCCTTTGCTTGAGGGTTTTCATTTTCCTTTTCAGTTTTGGCTACCCCCATTTCATCCTCTTCTGTTTCTATCTTTTTAGGTGTTCCATCTTCCCTCCCCCCAACTAAATTTGAGGAACTCCAGTCCTCATGCAATATTTATAAAGACAGTTCATGAGGGAGGTTTGGCTGGTCCAAAAATTGATCCCATGTCAAATTATGCTGTGCAAGGGCTCGTAAGATCAACAATTTAATGAGCCCATGATTTGTGAGGGATGCTAAGGGATGTTGAGCACCTTTAACATAGTAAGCCATGCGTTTCAAAGATGGAAAAGAAAGTACGACATGTTTAGCAATCGGCTGTGTCGTAAATGTTATAGGAGTAAAAATTCATTGATATAAACAACACTATACCTCCCCTCACAGGTAATATATTGCTTCAAAAAGATTGCAACTTGGTTCCACGGATGTGGAAGAGTTTGCAAGGCTATTCCCCTACGCAATGGTTGGAGCCTTTCTCCAGTTGCAAGAAAGTCTTCAACTGCGGTTGGATGATAGCGCTGTCGACTAAACCAACGATGCCCAACTCTAGGAAGTCCTGTTACTTCCTCCAGAATTACCTCTGAAACATCTACCCTTATTCCTTGAACCTCTTAATGAGTGTTCGTCAAATTTTGAGCAAATTCAAGGGTCGCTTCCTCATGAAAACCATTCAGGAGTTGGAAATAAGTCGTCCATCCTGCTTCTTGAAAAATGACAAAGACATCTTTGTTTCTGTACAGGGATTCTATCGTTAGAGGTTCATATCTCACAGGAATACCCATATTGCTAGACTTCTGCAAGAAGTTGTAACGAATGTGCCAGTCATAGCTCCAAATATCGAACCGTCTACATGCGGGCACGATTGATGGATAGTCAAGAGTTGAATTGAGCCATGTTGGAAAGGTGGTAGCGTTAGTTTCGAAGTAAGATTTATGACTGGTTTGTCACACGAATCAGATAAAATGATAATCATGATCAGGAGTACGAGTAATGGATTTAAGCACAGTTTTCGCCGAGATAAATGGTAGGGATAAATGATAGGCATAACCATTATTATTCACGACGTCAATAAATTCCTAATCATGATTATAGTTAGAACTCGTACCTTCACGCTATGTGTCCATCTGTGAATTAATCGTCATGGCGCACCAACCATCATAGCTTGACTTCATCATCTCCATCATTAGGAATAAGCATAAATGCACATGTGCTGAAGTGATGTGGCTACTGCTACTTGGGCTGACAACTACTCAAGGCACCCGAAATTTTCCTTTGTGGCGAACCATAATTGGATCTTGTGGAGCGAGCAACAAAACTGACACCTAATCACATCATTATTGGCATCATCAATCGGAGAGCAGTCAAACTGGCGGAGTCACAACTGCAAAATTTAGCAAAATAAGCGAAAATGGCGGAGTCGCAGCTGTACAGAAGGAGCGGGAATGAAGTGGAAAGAACAGAGTCGCGACTGCTAGATTTAGTAGAATAATCAAGGATAGTGGAGTTGCAGCTGCTAGGTTTAGTGGAATGGACAAAGGTAGTGGAGTTGCAGCTACTGGGAAGGATTAAAAATGAAGCAGAAATAGAGGAGTAGCAGCTGCCAACTTAGAAAGGTGAGCGGAAATAGTGGAGTCGCAGCTGTGGAATTTGGTCGAATGAGCAAAAGTGGCAGAGTCACAGCCATGGAAACGTGAAGCAAAGGAAAAGTGGCGGAGTCACAACTGTGAAATTTGGCAGAATGGGAAAAAGTGGCGGAGTCGCAGCTACGTCAGAGTGAAGTAGAAGCAAATTTTAGCTATCTGTGGAATACTACAAATTATCCATTTTTTCAAAAGATCTTTATTAGATCAGGAACAAATATGGGGTGTTTGTAGTCATCTGGCCTAGTCACGGCTGCTGCTCCTCCAATTAGTTCCTGCACACAGTTCTTCAAAACAAACCGATCAAGTGCAAAAATAAAAATAGATAAAATACAGAATGAAAGAAAATCCAATTATTTATGTACAAAAATATGTGTGGAAAATACAACTTTTAGGAATTCACAGGGTTTAAGGGAGATCTCTGCCATGGCGTTAATTGATACTCTGGATTAGCTGCAAATTGTGAAATAAAAGCATCCCTTGAGATCGGCTTGTGATACAGTTGCAGCCAATGACCATTTGCAAATAATGGTACTTTGTTCTCATCAATGGTGATCAACCAGACTATTCCATTATCAAATACCCGATCTATCTGATAGGGTCCCAACCAATGGGTGTGCAATTTTCCTTTAAAGTCCCTCTTAAACTGTGACTCATACAACAGGGCCCAGTCTCCTTTCTGGAAGACCCTTTTTTTAATAAATTTGTCATGCCATCTAGAGCACCATTGTTGGATTAAAGTTGTATGATGTACTGCAGCTGTGCGCTTCTCATCCAATTCATTGAGGTGATTCAGTCGGATCCTCTGTGCCTCTGATAAATCTAGGTTTTCTTCCACAGTTGTTTTCAAGGTTCTGATTTCAAATTCAATTGGAAAAACAGTGTTCTTTCCATACACTAGCTCATATAGGGAAAAACCAGTGGTGTTACGCCAAGTGGTACGATAGGCCCACAGTGCCTCTGGAAGCCTTTCAGCCCAATATTTATGATGGCTCTTCACGTTTTTTGTCAGAATAGCCTCGATAACCTTGTTTGTGCTCTCCACTTGACCATTGTCTTGTGGATAATATGGTGAGGTTATTCTGTGTTGAATATCAAATTTCTGTAACAATGATTCCAGCTTGTGACATACAAACTGTGGTCCACCGTCTATAATGATCTCCTTAGGTACTCTGAACCGAGTACAAATCTCTTCATACAGGAAATCAATCACATCTTGATCATTGGCCTTGACCAAGGCTACAACTTCTACCCATTTTCTCATGTAATCTGTGCAAACCAAAATATGAACTTTCTGCTTTGAGGGAGGGTTGATAGGCCCTACAAAATCTAGATCCCACCTATCAAACGGTTCAACCACAAGCTATGGCTGTAAAGGCATCTCATCTAATCTATTGGGATGGGCCATTCTTTGGAAGCTATCACATGCCTGAACATATTTCTTTGCATCTTTGAACAATGTAGGCCAGAAATAGCCCATTCTCAAAACTTTATGACCTGTCCTCTTGTCAGCAAAATGTCCCCCACGGGGCTCATCATGGAAAGCTTTAAGAATGCTAAAGATTTCATCTTCTCTAACACATCTTCGGATTTCTAAATCAAGCCCTGTGTAGAAAAGAATGCCATCAATCCAGCAGTACCTAGCACTCTATTGTATGATCTTCCTTTTTTCTCTCTTTGACAGATGTGTTGGAAGCTTACCTGCAGCCAAAAAGTTAGCAATATCTACATACCATGGGGAATGAGCTGATACTGCAAACAAATGTTCGTCAGGGAAGGAATCTTCAACTGGTATATTATCATCACTGTTAGTAAGTTGAGATAAAAAATCTGCAACAACATTTTCCTTTCTTGGTCTATCAATAATTGTGATATAAAATTCCTGTAACAGTAATAGCCATCTAGTAACTCTAGCATTTATGATTGGTTTATTCATTAAATACTTGATAGCAGAATGATCAGTGTGCACAAAAGTAGAATATCCAGTAATATAATTGTTAAGATTCAATATGCTAAGACAAAAAATATCAACATTACATTCCATTTCACAATAATAACATATACATGATCACTGAAGAAACAACAAGCACAACATAAATACAAGAGACATAGATTTATCCTAGGAAACCCTCATGGGGTAGAAAACCCAGCAAATCTTCCTCAATATAGATGACCAGCAATATACAAAGATGCAAACCAAAGACATGATCTCCTCCTCCACCATAGAAAACCTCTCCTCCACAAGAGCACTACATTTCAAGTTGTGGAAGTGTGTGTATAATGAGGAACACAACTCCTCTATTTATACACATCTCCGACTTGCACTTTATATTAACTAGGTAGGCCCCAACTTTACCACTGGGTTAAACATCCCACTATAACTAACTGGGCCGACCCCACTAGGGTGGTCTAACAACCCTTTCATCCACATAACACATACAGGGGCGACCCCCACTAGGGAAGTCTAATAACCCAAGTTACCACATTCCGATGGAGGAATAAACATCTCCGGATATACAATAAGATCTTCACGGAGGAATGAAACATCTCCGGAATAATAAAGTACAAATATAATATTCTTAGAAGTTACAATATCTCAACACTCCCCCTTAACAAGAAGGATATTATAACAACATCTGCAGGAGCAAGGAGTCATCAACATGATACATCTATAAATCATTGGAAGCTTTCTCAACATCATCAGTAACTCAACCAGTTACCAGAACATCTTCAATACTGGAACATCAGCATCTTCAATACTGAGTCTTTATCTTCTACAGCACTCAAACAGCTACAACAACATCAACATCTGAATCCTCACGATCGTCAGCATTGTCATCACATGATCATCAGCATCGTCATCACACGATCATCAACATCATCATCTAGATCAACACGATCAGCATCGTCACATCATCTCGATCTACAACATCTGGTTCATCACGATCTATAGCATCTGCATCATCTCGATCTACATGATCAGCATCATCGCCATCTAGATCAACACAATCAGCAGCATCATCATCTAGATCAACACGATCAGCAGCATTGTCATCTAGATCAATATGATCAGCAGCATCGTCATCTAGATCAACAATATTAGTATCCACACCAATACAAGTATACACATCATCAATACAAGTATCCACACCAATACAAGTATACACATCATCAATACAAGTATCCACACCAATACAAGTATACACATCATCAATACAAGTATACACACAATCCAAGTATACACATCATCAATACAAGTATCCACACAATAGCAGCATACCCTTCAACACATACGATCATATTACAGGATGATCAATCCTGCTCTCTTTAGGACATAGGTCCATGGATGATGCAATCCTATCATGTACCTTTTGAACCGAGGTCCAAGGACGATCCAGTCCTACCATGTACCTTTTGAACTGAGGTCCAGGGATGATCCAATCCTATCGTGTACCTTTTGAACCGAGGTCCAGGGACGATCCAGTCCTATCATGTACCTTTTGAACCGAGGTCCAGGGACAATACAGTCCTATCATTCAATTCTCGGAGAACTCATGTCTACGGCTCAATTCAAAGTACCAAAGTCCGAGGACGATCCAATCCCCTACCTGTTCATTCAAGAATTTATTTTCGGAGACATTTTGTCTATGGCTCAATTAAAAGGACCAAAGTCCGAGGACGATCCAATCCCTTACCTGTTCATTCAGGACTTTATTTTCGGAGACATCTTGTCTACGACTCAATTAAAAGGACCAAATTCCGAGGATGATCCAATCCCCTACCTGTTCATTCAGGACTTTATTTTCGGAGACATCTTGTCTATGGCTCAATTCAAAGGACCAAAGTCCAAAGACGATCCAATACCCTACCTGTTAATTCAGGACTTTATTTTCGGAGACATCTTGTCTATGGCTCAATTCAAAGGACCAAAGTCCGAGGATGATCCAATCCCCTACCTGTTCATTCAGGACTTTATTTTCGGAGACATCTTGTCTACAGCTCAATTCAAAGGACCAAAGTTCAAGGATGATCCAATCCCCTACCTGTTCATTCAGGACTTTATTTTCGAAGACATCTTGTCTATGGATCAATTCAAAGGACCAAAGTTCGAGGACGATCCAATACCCACATGTCCACTAAGGACTTCATTCTCGGAGACATATGTCTATGGATCGATTCAAGGGACCAAAGTTCGGGGACGATACAATCCTCACCTATCCACTACAGACTTCATTCTTGAAGACATAGGTCTACGAATCCTTTTAGAACATGTGTTCAAGGATGATGCAATCCCTCTTCTTTCTCAGAGATATATATCTATAGATTCTTTTAGAACATGTGTTCAAGGATGATGCAATCTCCTTGTCAACTTAGACCCTATCTAAGTGTTGAATATTGTAACTTCTAAGAATATTATATTTGTACATTATTTATTCCGGAGATGTTCCATCCTCCCGAGGTGATTCTATTATGTATCTGGACATGTTTATTACTCCGAGGAGTTGTGGAAACTAGGGTTATTAGACCCACCATGTGGGGGTCGGCCCAGTCAGTTATAATAGGGTATTTAACCTAATGGTTAAATACGAGCCTACATGTACTTGTGTAAAATATATGTCAGAGTAGTGTATAAATAGAGGAGGTGTGTTCCTCATTTGACACACTCACACACTTGAAAAGAGGAGCACTTGTCTGGGAGATTTGCTAAGGAGGATTAGAAGGAGGGAGCACATCTTGTATTTTGGTTTATCATCTTATTGAGGAAAGCTTTGCTGGGTTTTCTACCCCATGAGGGTTTCCTAGGATAAATATGTGTCTCTTGTGTTTATGCTATGCTTGTTGTTTCTTCAGTGATCCTGTATATGCTATTATTGTGAAATAGAATGTAATGCTGCTATTTTCTGTCTTAGCATATTGAATTTTAACATGGTATCAGAGCTAACCTGAAGGAAGACAAGGTATGGCACTTACGACACTTGCTTTACTTACGACAATTTGAAGGTTAGGGTTTTACATAGCAAAAACCCGTCATCGTGGAACTTTCGCAATAAATCCATTTATGCGAAGGTTCGGGGTCTTAAAATCTCACCGGTCGAAGATAACATCCCCAGGTACCTTGTGTCCAAAGGGCACCCTCAGATTCGTTGTACTTGAGTTATGATCAGTACAAGTTAGGGTTTCTGCCTCTTCCAGATCTCAGTCAAAATCAGGTGACCTTGGAAAAAAGGTCATAACTTGGGCTAGGAAGCTCCAAATGAAATTTCGTAAAAAGTGACAGGTAGTACACAGACTGTACTATCTCAAAAAACGTTTTTAGAGGCCGAAGGTGAACCAGTGACACGTGGAATGCCGTACAAGTTTGCTCTCTTGTTTTATCCCATAAACAAGTCACGTTGTGACACTTGGCATAACTGTCTCTCAAAAAATCCAATTGAGGTCAGACCTGTCAGGATGGAAAGACAACAGGTCAAGATACTGTAGAAAAAAATTTCAGACCCTGTGGAGCAAAAATTTCAGAGTTATAGCAGAAGCAATCAGGTGCATATTTCTGTCAAAACAGAATTATTTTTAGCACCTTTATTCATGGCTTCCGGAATTTAGGGTTTCGAAGAAAGTTGGAATATTTTGAAGTTTGTAACCACGGCTGGAAGCTCCTCGGAAAAATAAGAGTTTAGAGCCTTGGATCGAACCTTTTGATTGGACAGAAGGGTGGGCTTCATCAAACCCTAGTTCGGGTTCGTGTCCAGAAGATCCAGAAGTTTCGAAGGCAATTTTGAGGGGTCAAATTTTGGAGATTTCAAAATTGAAGAATGCTAGGTTGATCAGCTCAGCAAGACACATTCTTCCATCCATTTAGAAGTATGAAAGTCAAAGATTGAATTTTTAGGGTTTCTCTAGCAAACCCTAATCAAGCTCCAGATCAAGTTTCAGGGGGAGTTGAGGCTAAGGCCTTACATAAGAAGACTACAAAAAGTCTCGACAGGTATGAATTAAGGAGGTTCAGGTATGCCTTGAAATCGGATTCTTGATTAAGTTCATAATGTGTTTGTCTTCATGTTATTTATTAGTACAATCTTGATTAATGTTATTAATTGTCTTATCACCCTAGTAACAATATGAATGCATGTGAATGATCGAAGACATTCATTGATTAGGGCTATATGATTGTACTTATGCATTATGGTGTTGTGTGAGGTTGACGTTGTCTGCTAACAAGACACAGGTATATTACAAAAGATAAATAAAGTTCGATGACCATGACAACATGAAGACAAAGAATCACGAGGTATGTATGACTTTGTTATATTATGTTTAACCTACGAGACATGCAGGTTCTAGCTCAGGATCTCTAAATCATTGAAGAGATTGTTTAGGTATGTGGTACATAACTAAGCAGGTATACTAATCCAGGTATGTTTTCCTATGTCATGTTAGAATCTTACCTTGTGTAAGTATACTTGGTATGATTGGTTAGTAATCAAGGGTTTATGCATATTATGTCTCTTATCTTGGTTGATGATTTAACTAACTAGATCAAACAAGAATATGCATGAGTAAAAGAAGACTTCCTTGAAACCCTGAATACTAATGATCATGACTGTACATATTCAAGATTATTTAGAATTAAAATGTTTTGATAATATTGAGAATATACTAATGAATGTATGTTTGTGTATGAGATCATGAGGATGACACTAGTGTACACTTGAGCATGCACAGTGGTACAGAATGAATAGAAGTTCAGAAGACATACAGAAGATCAAGCGGGAGGAAACCACACAAACATAAAAGATAAGTATTTGAGTTGTTATTAGAAATAGTAAATGATATTGCTTGTATGCATATTTGTATTCCTAGAATATATCATGCTGAGTGTAAACATTCATAAAGCATTGAACAGTATACTACTAATATGCATATGATTGGAAAGTTAGACAAACATTCCATTGTTGCTTGTCTAGAATGAAACCTCTTTGCTGACATGCTGAGAGCTGTGCACACTCTCGATAGTATGTTCTGGTAGAGATGGAAGGCATCTAGATAGCCACTGTCATACAGGATATGGGAAAGTGTTGTGCCAAAGTATTGGTCAAAATAGTTGCATAACTATGTAAATGATATATGTATGCATAATAGGTTATCATGTCAATATGATTTGATGATTATGGAGTATTACTAATCATGTACTTAATTTTGATTTGTAGGAAATATCATGATGAATGATGAACTCTGAACAAGCGATGGATGTTCAACAAAAGATTTACAAATCAAACACACTATAGAAAGCTTGTGGTTAAGAGATTCTCTTAGAAAGAGGAAGAGAATCATGATGAGATGTTTTTCTCCAAGGGAATAGATAAGACCATTCTCTTAATAATGTAATCAGGTTCTGTATGGGTTCCCAAGATCGATAGTCAATTGATGAGCTTAATGATCATCATGGGTGATGTGGATCTCAACCTTTGCTACAAGGTTGAATATGGGTTCTATACACATATGACATGGATGCAAGAAGGAACTCACCACAGAGTTCGAATGATTTTGAGGCTCATATTAGTAGACCCATCTGACGAGAGATGGCACAGATAGATATGCAAAAGATCACTCAATGCTGAGTGTGAATAATGGACAATTGACAGCTTCATGACAAAGCTTGGGATTTACCAGAAGTAAATCTGTTCCTAACCTTTACCTTAAGGTTGTGGATGATGAACCTATCATACCATTATTGTATGACGATGATATCTTTCTGACAAGGAATGCGAAACAGGTCATGAAAATGGCTGCAGAAATGAAAATGAAAGATCTCGGATTAATGCACTACTTCTTAGGTCTAGAAGTATGGCAAGATCCAAAAGGAATCTTTTAATTCAAGGTAAGTATGCTGTGAAGTTTCTAAAAAGATTTGATATGTTGGAGTATAAAGCCATGGCCACTCCCATGGACTCCAACTTGAAGTTATTAGTTAATGACTCATCGTATTTAGTGGACCTAACCCTATATAGACAAATAATTGGGTCATTGATGTATTTAACAAATACCAGGCTAGATATATGCTTTGCTGTAAATACCCTAAGTCAGTATCTAGTAGAACCTAGAAAGGTTCACTTAATAGCTACAAAGCATGTAGTGAGGCACCTAAAAGGTACATTAGATTTTTGGTCTATATTATCTTGGAGGTCATGAACTCCGTTTACATGGTTACTCAGATTTTGATTGGGCAGGAAGTGTCTCAGACAGAAAGAGTACATCAGGTGGATGTTATAGTCCTGAATCTGTCATGATCTCATGGTTCAGCAAGAAACAATCTAGTGTGGCTCTCAGTACTGCTGAAGCAGAATATATGGCTGTCTGCTCTACCAGCTGTGAAGCAGTATGGCTTCAGAAGCTCTTATTTGGAGTGTTTGACTTAGAAATGGATCCCACTATGATTATGTGTGACAATCAAAGATGCATTAAGATGACTGAAAATCCTGTGTTCCACGATAAGTCAAAACACATAGAGATCCGATACTTCTATATACGAGATATGGTGCAAAGAGGAGTTATCAAGCTCGAATATATAAGCACTGAGGATCAGATTGCTGATATCTTGACTAAACCTCTGTCTCGAGTGAAGTTTGAATACTTTCGAGACAAGCTTGGTATATCTCAAAAGAACTCTCCTTGAAAGGGGGAGTAGCATAGTATCTAATAACAAGTCTGCCTCATCAATGATGAGGTTACCTATTCACTGCACTTAGTTACCTAGAATTATTTAGATTTAGGACTCGTATTTTTTTACTTTTGATGATAGATGTATTAGTGAGAATACATGCTTTTGATGATAGATGTATTAGTGAGAATACATGCTTTTGATGATAGATGTATTAGTGATATACATGTCTCGATGATGAGGATACATGTTTTGATATACATGTTTTGATGATGAGGTTATATGATGCCTTGATGTATTGATACGTGTTTGTACTTGTATGTATGAAGATACTTGTACCCATAGTGATGTGGGGATTGGATCATCCCTGGACTTCAGTCCTAAAGAGAGCCGTAGACGTATGTCTTCGAGAATGAAGTCCTTGGTGGACTTGAGGGGATTGGAACATCCCTGGACTTCAGTCCTAAAGAGAGCCGTAGACGTATGTCTTCGAGAATGAAATCCTTGGTAGACTTGAGGGGATTGGATCATCCCTGGACTTCAGTCCTAAAGAGAGTCGTAGACGTATGTCTTCGAGAATGAAGTCCTTGGTGGACTTGAGGGGATTGGATCATCCCTGGACTTCAGTCCTAAAGAGAGTCGTAGACGTATGTCTTCGAGAATGAAGTCCTTGGTGGACTTGAGGGGATTGGATCATCCCTGGACTTCAATCCTAAAGAGAGCCGTAGACGTATGTCTTCGAGAACAAAATCCTGAATGAACAGGTAAGGGGATTGGATCGTCCTCGAACTATTAGTCTTTTGAATTGAGCTGTAGACATGATGTATCCGAGAACTAAATATTGAATGAACAAGTAAGGGGATTGGATCATCCTCGGACTATTAGTCCTTTGAATTGAGCCGTAGACATGATGTCTCCGAGAAATAAATCCTGAATGAACAGGTAAGGGGATTGGATCGTCCTCAGACTATGGTCCTTTGAATTGAGCCGTAGACATGAGGTCTCCGAGAATTGAATAGGACTGGATCGTCCCTAAGCTTCGGTTAAAAAGGTACATGATAGGACTAGATCGTCCCTGAGCTTCGGTTCAAAATGTACATGATAGGACTAGATCGTCCCTGGACCTTGGTTCAAAATGTACATGACAAATCCTAGAATTGTTCTAGGTTACATCCAGCATGAAATAGGGCTGGCTCTGTAGATGTGATACATCCAGCATGAAACAGGGCTGGCTCTGTAGATATGATACATCCAGCATGAAACAGGGTTGCCTCTGTAGATGTGATACATCCAGCATGAAACATGGCTGGCGCTGTAGATGTGATACATCCAGCATGAAATAGGGCTGGCTCTGTAGATATGATACATCCAGCATGAAACAGGGCTGGCTCTGTAGATGTGATACATTCAACATGAAACAGGGTTGGCTCTGTAGATGTGATACATCCAGCATGAAATAGGGCTATCTCTCTAGATGTGATACATCCAGCATGAAACAGGGTTGGCTCTGTAGATATGATACATCCAGCATGAAACAGGGCTGGCTCTGTAGATGTGATACATCCAGCATGAAACAGGGCTGGCTCTGTAGATATGATACATCCAGCATGAAACAGGGCTGGCTCTGTAGATGTGATACATCCAGCATGAAACAGGGCTGGCTCTGTAGATGTGATACATCCAGCATGAAACAGGGCTAGCTCTGTAGATGTGATACATCCAGCATGAAATAGGGCTGGCTCTGTAGATGTGACACATCCAGTATGAAAAAGGACTGGCTCTGTGGCGGTAAATCCTAGATTTGATCTAGGTCACATCCAATATGAAAAAGGAATGGCACTGTGGTTGGGATTGGATCGTCCCTAGACATGAGACTTGTCTTAAAGAGATAAGGATTGATCATCCTGGAACTTGATCTGGATTGCATCATCCATGGACCTATGTCCTAAAGAGAGCAGGATTGATCATCCTATAATATGATCGTGTGATGACGATGCTACCGATCGTATGATGACGATGCTTATCGTATGATGACGATGATGATCGTGTGATGATGATGCTGATCGTATGATGACGATGCTGATCGTGTGATGACGATGATGCCGATCATGTGATGATGATGCTGATCGTATGATGATGATGTTGTTGATCGTGTGATGTCGATGCTGATCGTATGATGACGATGTTGATCGTATGATGACGATGATGCTAATTGTGTGATGACGATGTTGATGATTGTATGATGACGATGCTGATGATCGTGTGATGACGATGCTGATGATCATGTGATGACGATGCTGATGATCGTGTGATGACGATGCTGATGATTGTGTGATGACAATGATGATGATCGTGTAATGACGATGCTGATGATCGTGTGATGATGATGCTGATGATCGTGTGATCGTGTGATGATGATGATGATGATGACGATGCTGATGATCGAGTAATATCAACTCTGATGATGTTGATGTTCCAGTAACTAGTTGAGTTACTGATGATGATGAATTGAAGAAAGCTTCCGATGATATATAGATGATGTAGTCAATGACTCCTTTCTCCTGCAGATGTTGTTATAATATCCTTCTCATTAAGGGGGAGTGTTGAATATTGTAGCTTCTAAGAATATTATATTTGTACATTATTTATTCCAGAGATGTTCCATCCCTCCGAGGTGATTCTATTATGTATTCGGAGATGTTTATTCCTCCGAGGAGTTGTGGCAACTAGGGTTATTAGACCCACCATGTGGGGGTCGGCCCAGTCAGTTATAATAGGGTATTTAACCTAATGGTTAAATACGAGCCTACATGTACTTGTGTAAAACATATGTCAGAGTAGTGTATAAATAGAGGAGGTGTGTTCCTCATTTGACACACTCACACACTTGAAAAGAGGAGCACTTGTCTGGGAGATTTGTTAAGGAGGATTAGAAGGAGGGAGCACATCTTGTATTTTGGTTTATCATCTTATTGAGGAAAGCTTTGCTGGGTTTTCTACCCCATGAGGGTTTCCTAGGATAAATCTGTGTCTCTTGTGTTTATGCTATGCTTGTTGTTTCTTCAGTGATCTTGTATATGCTATTATTGTGAAATAGAATGTAATGCTGCTATTTTCTGTCTTAGCATATTGAATTTTAACACTAAGGACTATCCACTAACCTCTCTGTTGTCATCACCAATATAGGTATCCACATCATCGACTTTACTGTCGATGCAGGGAATCTCATCATAAGTGACAACATCACTCCCCCTCTCGAGGAGGGTCCTACCAAGCTTGTCTCGGAAAATACTCAAACTTTACTTGAGGTAGAGTTTTGGTTAGTTCATCGGTAACTTGTTCACTTGAGGTAGAGGTTTGGTTAGTACATCGGCAACTTGTTACAAATTCAAACTTTATAGTTCCTTTCTATGCCATACCATGGAACATTGGATTATCTGCCATCTTGATACAACTGTGTTTGTCACATAGGATCACAGTTGGGTCTATCTCTAAGTCAAACAATACATAATCCATACTACTTCACAATTAGCAAAGCAACCAGCCATATATTCCGTTTGTACTGAGAGCCACACTAGACTGCTTCTAGCTAAACCATGAGATCATGGATGATCCCAAACAATAACATCCTCTCGATGTGTTCTTCCTGTCTGATACACTTTCTGCTCAATCAACATTTGTGTAGCCATCTAAACTCATGATCTCCAAGATAGCATAGATCAAAGTCTATCGTATCCTTTAGGTACCTCATCACATGCTTAGCAACTATCAGGTGAACACATCTAGTTTCCACTAGATACTGACTCAAGGTGTTCACAGCAAAGCATATAGCTGACTTAGTATTCGTTAGATACATCAATGACCCAATAATTTGTCTATACAGAGTTATATCCACTAAATCCAATGAGTCATCCACTAACAGCTTCAAGTTGGAATCCACGAGAGTGGTCATTCCAACATATCAAGTCCTTTTAATATTTCTCGGCATACTTTCCCTGGTTGAGAAATATTCCTTCTGAGCCTTTCCATACTTCCAGAACTAGGAAGTAATGCATCAATCTGAGATCTTTCATTTTCATTTCTGCAGCCATCTATCTGTGCCATCTCTCGTTAGATGGGTTTACTGATATGAACCTGAATATCATTCGAACTCTGTGATGAGTTCCTTCTTGCATCCATGCCATCTATGTATAGAAACCATATTCAACCTTGTAGCAAAGGTTGAGATCCACATCACCCATGGTGATCATTAAGCTCATCAATTGACTATCGATCCTGGGTACCCATACGGAACCTGATTCACACTTCTTCTTTAATTACACCATTAAGAGAATTGTCTTATCTAGTCACTTGGAGAAAACATCTCGTCATGATTCTCTTCCTCTTTCTAAGAGAATAATCTAGCCACGAGCCTTCTATATTTTGTTTTATTTGTAAATCTTCTTGTTGAACATCCATCACTTGTTCGGTGTTCATCATTCTTCATGATCTTTCCTACATATCAAAATTAAGTACATGATTAGTAATACTTCATAATCATGAAATCATGTTGACATGATAACCTATTATGCATACATATATCATTTACGTAGTTATGCAACTATCTTGACCAATACTTTGGCACAACACTTTTCCATATCCTATATGCATACAGTGGCTATCTAGATGCCTTCCATCTCTACCAGAACATACTATCGAGAGTGTGCACAACTCTCAGCATGTCAGCAAAGAGGTTTCATTCTAGACAAGAAACAATGGATTGTTTGTCCAACTTACCAATCATATGCATATTAGTAGTATATTGTTCAATGCTTTATGAATGTTTACACTCAGCATGATATATTCTAGGAATACAAATATGCATACAACCTATTACAGGCAATATCATTTACTATTTCAAATAACAACTCAAATACTTATCTTTTATGTTTGTGTGGTTGCCTCCTGCTTGATCTTCTATATGTCTTTTGAACTTCTATTCATTTTGTACCACTGTGCATGCTCAAGTGTGCACTAGTGTCATCCTCATGATCTCATACACAAACATACATTCATTAGTATATTATAATCTTGAATATGTATAACCATGATCATAGATAATAAACATTAGTATTCAAGGTTTTAGGGAAGTCTTCTTTTACTCATGCATCAATTAGGATAAGTAACATAGTATTCATAAACCCTTGATTACTAACTTTATGAATAAGCATAACCAATCATACCAAGTATACTTATATAAGGGATCCTAACACAAAGTAAGATTCTAACTTGATATAGGAAAACATACCTGGATTAGTATACCTGCTTAGTTATGTCTAACATACCTAATCAATATCTTCTTTGTTATCTTCAATGATTTAGAGATCCTGTGCTGAAACCTGCATATCTCATAGGTTAAACATAATAGAACAAAGTCATACATACCTCGTAGGTAGAACTTCTATGTGATCAAGGATTATGATGAGTATTTGTCTTCATGTTGTCATGGTCATGGAACTTGATTTGTCTTTCGTGATGTACCTGTATCTTGTTAGCAGACAACATCAACCTCATACAACACCACAGTGCATTAGTACAATCATATAACCCTAATCAATGAATGTCTTCTATCATTCACATGTATTCATACTTTTATTAGGATGATAAGACAAATCTAACATTAATCAAGATTGTACTAATAAATAATATGAAGACAAACATATTATGAACTTAATCAAGAATCATATTTCAAGACATACCTGTACCTCCTTAAGTCATACCTGTCGAGACTTTTTGTAGTCTTCTTATGTAAGGCCTTAGCCTCAAATCCCCCTGAAACTTGATCTGGAGCTTGACTAGGGTTTGTTAGAGAAACCCTAAAAATTCAATCTTTGACTTTCACACTTCTGAATGGATGGAAGGATGTGTCTTGCTAAGCTGATCAAACTTGCATACTTCAATTTTGAAATCTCCAAAATTTGACCCCTCAAAATTGCCTTCGAAACTTCTGGATCTTATGGACAGGATCCCAAACTAGGGTTTGATGAAGCCCACCCTTCTGCCCAATCAAAAGGTTCGATACAAGGCTCTAAACTCTTATTTTTCTGAGGAGTTTCGAGCCGTGGTCACAGACTTCAAAAATTCCAACTTTTGCTGAAGCCCTAATTTTCCATCTTTCCGATCAAAATCTCGAATTGGGGTTTGATCAAGCCCAGTCTTCTACCCTACCGAAAAATTTGATCTTAGTCTCTAAATTTAAATTTTCCTGAGTAGCATTCAGCCATGGACTCTGATTCCAAAAATTATAACTTTCTCCGAAACCCTAAATTCCGGAAGCCATGAATGAAGGTGCTCCAAAAATAACTATGTTTTGATAGAACTATGTACCTGATTATTTCTACTGTAACTCTGAACTTTTATCTCCACAAGGTCTGAAAAGTTTTTCTGTGGTATCCTGACCTATCATATTTCCATCCCGACATGTCTGACCTCAATTGAATTTTTTGAGAGAGAGTTATGCCGAGTGTCGCAACGTGACCTGTTTATGGGATAAAACCGGAGAGCGAACTTGTACGGTGTGCCACGTGTCACTGGTTCAACTTATGCCTCTGAAAACGTTTTCTGAGATAGTAAAGTCTCTGTCTTACCTGTCCCTTTTTACGAAATTTCATTTGGAGCTTCCTAGCCCAAGTTATGACCTTTTTTCCTAGGTCACCTAATTTTGACTGAGATCTAGAAGAGGCCGAAACCCTAACTTGTACTGATCATAACTCACAAAGTAAAACGAATCTGAGGGTTCCCTTTGGACACAAGGTACCTGGGAATTTTATCTATGACCTTTAAAGGTTTCAGATCCTGAACCTTCGCAAAAATGGATTTATAGAGAAAGTGCCACGATGACTGTTTTTGCTATATAAAACCCTAACCTTCAAATTGTCGTAGGAGAAGCAAGTGTCGTAAGTGCCATACATTGCCTTCCTTCAGGTTAGCTCTGATACCATGTTAAGATTCAATATGATAAGACATAAAATATCAACATTACATTCCATTTCACAATAATAGCATATACAGGATCACTGAATAAACAACAAGCACAACATAAATACAAGAGACACAGATTTATCCTGGGAAACCCTCATGGGGTAGAAAACCCAGCAAAGCTTCCTCAATATAGATGACCAACAATATACAAAGATGCAAACCAAAGACATGATCTCCTCCTCCACCATAGCATACCTCTCCTCCACAAGTGAGATACATTTCAAGTTGTGGAAGTGTGTGTATAATGAGGAACACAACTCCTCTATTTATACACATCTCCGACGTGTACTTTATATTAACTAGGTTGGCCCCAACTTTACCACTGGGTTAAACATCCCACTATAACTGACTGGGCCGACCCCACTAGGGTGATCTAACAACCCTTTGACCCACATAACACATACAGGGTCGACCCCCACTAGGGAAGTCTAATCACCCAAGTTACCACTTTCTGACAGAGGAATAAACATCTCCTGATATACAATAAGATCTTCACGGAGGAATGAAACATCTCCGGAATAATAAAGTACAAATATATTATTCTTAGAAGTTACAATATCTCAACAATAATGTTTAAATTTGTTTATGGCATAAACAATAGCAAGAATTATTTTTTTTCTGTGACAATATAATTTAGTTCAGCAAGAGACAAATTTTTACTAATATAGTAAATGGCATAAGGAGCACTACCTTCCTGCTGTCCCAAAACCGCTCCAATGGCAGTATTTGAATCATCTAAAGAAATGTGAAAAGGAAGAGCCCAATTAGGTCCTCGTAAGATGGGTGTTGTAGATAGCCTCTTCTTTAGCTCAGTAAACGTTGTTTGGCATGCATCATTCCAGACAAAATTTGCATCCTTCATCAACAGAGTGAACAAAGGAGAAGCTAGTTTGGAAAAATTTTCTATGAACCTTCTGTAATATCCAGCATGCCCCAAGAAGCTACTTACATCCTTCTGTGTCCCACGAGTTGGTATATTTTCAATTACCTTGATATTGGATGGATCTACCTAGATACCATTAGAAGAGATGAAGTGCCCCAGCACTATGTCTTCACTCATCATCATGTGGCACTTTTCAGTGCTCAAAGAGAGTTGACTTTGTTCACAGCGTTTCAAGACCTTTTCTATATTTTTCAATGCTTCTTCATAACTATCACCATATGGAGTAAATTCATCGATAAATATTTCCATGCAATCATTCACCATTTCTAAAAAGATTCCAATCACTACTCTCTGAAATGTAGTTGGTGCGTTGCACAACCCAAAAGGAAGTACTCGATATGCAAAGGTTCCCCAAGGGAAAGTGAAAGTGGTTTTGTATTGATCTTCTGGAGCAATCTGGATCTGGTTATAGCCACTAAAGCCATCCAAAAAGGAGAAATACTTTTTCCCAGACAAAGTATCAAGGAACTGATCGATAAAAGGTAAGGGGAAATGGTCCTTCTATGTTGCCTTGTTCAATTCTCTGTAATCCACGCAGACCCTCCATTTCCCATTTTTCTTTGGCACAATCACAAGTTGATAAACCCACTCACTATCTGAAATTGGATATATAAATCCTGCTTCCAAAAGTTTTTGGATTTCTTCTTTCACTATGTCTCTTAGGTTCGGGTTCATCCTTCATTGTGGTTGACATACAGGCCTAGAGTCACTCTTAATATAAATGTGATGGGTGCACAGATGAGAAGGAATTCCTTTCATGTCTATGTACTCCCAAGCGAAATCTCCCTTACGTTGTTTCAACAGAGTGACTAGATGTTCCAGCTCATTAGGTGCCAAATTAGGATTGATATTCAACGTTTTTCCTGGCCCAATTTCTACTGGAACACTCTTCGAATTCTTAAGTACTGGAATTATACTGTCATCACCGATTATAGTTTCTTCTGTAAGCTTTTCTTGTTCTGTTGCAGCTAGAGTACTGTCCAAGATCTGATAGACACTTTGATTGACTGACGTGGGCTCACTAATGAAACTATTAATTGCATCATCCTCTGTTTCATCTTTAAACATTAAGGCTCTCCCTTTGGTTAGCAGTGGCTGCACACCCTCTTCCTCCTCCAAATCTGCCCATAATGAAGTCTCAGCTTCTGTGCTTGGTTGAGATGGAGGGTACAGGGTTAGGCTCTTGATCTCAGTTCCATATGAAATGGTCATAGATCCTAACCGACAGCTGATATAGGCATCTACTGTAGCTAACCATGGTCTTCCCAGGATCAGTGGGTGTCCCCCCAACTGGGATTTCGGCTGTAACACTAAGAAATCTGCAGGGTATTCCCACGAATCAACTGAGATCACAAGGTCATCTAGGATCCCTTCAGGCTTGATCGTTGATCTATCAGCAAGTTCCAAAAATGTAGGGGTTGGCTGAAGATTAGTGAGTCCCAATTTATTCACAGTTTCTATGGTCATAACGTTAATAGCTGCGCCCAATCCACCAAGACATTTAGAATTTGTGTGTTCCCTATGTGAACTGTAACAGTTGGGTTCCCAGGTTCATCGTACTTTGCCACAGGGGCCTTCCCCATTATTAATTCTGAAAGATTTCCCAACACGTGGACAGTGGGGGGATCCCTGGGCCTTCTTCTTGGTTTCTTGACATACAAATATTTAACTGTCTTAGCATAAATGGAACATCATGGAGGGCCTGTAACAGTGGAATTTTAACATACAAATTTTTCAACTCTCCCATGGGATAAAATCAGGGTTGTTCCACTATTTTCTGTCGTTGCAATCGTTCAGGGTATGGTGGTTCTCTATTCAACTGTGTAGGCTATGACACATCGTGTGTTGCTTCCTGAGTTTTAGCTGTTGCTTCAGTAGGAGTATCAGCATCCTCAATAATGGGGCTCGCTGAATTAACCATTTCTCATAGTGTTGATTTACTCCAGTTTTAATCATTGGGGGTGACACATCCTCAGTGATAATAGGCTCCACTACCCTCCCTAATCGTAATTGTATATCATTGCAGGGAATCTGAGTAATGGAATACGTAGGCATGTTAGCAGTCTCAAATTGGTGGACTGCTTTATTGTTTGGGTTCGGGTTAGGTTGTGCAGGTAGCTGTGGTCAAAGTGGTGAATTCAAAGGTGCAGAATTGTTTTGGAAAGGGAGCTATGGTTGCTAATACTGCTGATGTTGATACTGTTGAGGAGGATACTATTGATACTGATTCTGGTGATGGGGAAAGTTATTTCCTTAGTAAGAGTTTCTCCAGTTGGAATTTCAGGGAGATTGGTTCGACTGCTATGGCCATGGTGTCCATGAATTAGGATTTTGCATTGGATTCTGGGATGGATGCCACTGGTTCCTGGAATAATGTGAAGGGAATTGTGTATTCATATTGTGCATATTGTTCATTCCATTCATATTATGCAGAAAAAATGCGAGATCTGGATTCATACCTTGGTTTCTTGGCCGCCATGGTTTCTTCTGTGCCATAAAGTATGCTGGCTCTACATTTGGAATAGATGCCTGTAGGACTGCTTTGACCTTAGGTAATGATGGACACTCCTTAGTATCATGCTCGAGTTCACATATCCTACATACCTCTGCTTTTTCCAACGTGCATTCCTTCAGTGGATGCTTCTTCCTACATTTAGGACAGAATACCCCAAGTGTAAGATCTTATACCACTTGTTTCTGTTTTTCCCTCATGACATCCAACTCCGAGGAAATGGAGCTCATCATGTCTATTTTAAAGTTCTCCAGTAAGTTGCCTATTTCTTCTTGAGTGGCCCCTCCACTAGCTAACTTCTGAGTCCTAGTGAAGACATCCTGGTCTCGGTCTTTGTCTCGTTTGCTGGTTCTGGAAGATCCCCTGGAGTACCTTCGACATAATTCAACAATCTTTTCAAAAGGTTCCTTCGCGATATCCCCTTTCCCCAGTAGATTCAACATATCAAGGCAATCTTCTCTAATTCCTCTTAGTAAGATAATATTGGGCACATCCTTGCAAATATCAGCATGACCAGATCTTTGTAAATTGTACAACGATCTTTCCACAAAGTCTTCCAAACTTTCTTCATCCTTCTGAACCATTTTAAACAAATCTTCCTTTCTATCCCTAGTTCTGCAATAGTCTTGGTACTTAGAAAGAAAGGTGTTTTTCATTTGGTCCCAAGTAGTAATGGTCTCACGACCCAGGCTCATGAACCAGTGCAAAGCATTTCCTTTCAAAGTAGCTGGGAAAAACTTCAGCTTCTGAGCACTAGAGGTGTAATCATAGCTGTGATAGAGGATATCAAACTCAAAAAGAAACTCATCAGGATCCTCAGAGGACTTACCATGAAAATTTAGGAGAACTGATGGTAATATGTTCTTCATAGGAGCTGCTCCAGGTATTTAAAGGATAGGGAATTCTAATGTAGCCACAGTATTACCAAGCTGATTATTTTCTCCTTCTTCTTCCCAGTGATTCCCATGTTCGTTATCACCCTCCTGTTCTCTACCAACCATGGTTCTGGTCCAGAATTCAATAGCTTCCTTTATGCGTTCTTCCTCTACTTTTGCTTCTTCCTCTCTTCTCCTCTCTTCTTCTTGCCTTCTTTCTTCCTTTTCTATTCTGCGAGTCTCCAACCACACCTCTTTAGTAACTCTAGTTCCGTCAATATGATAGATCTCCTCTCTATCTCGTGCACCTACATCGCTTCCCTTATCTTCAGGATGTTTACTTTCTGCAACAGGAATTGAAGGTCCCATTGTATTCTCCACTGTGGATACCGATTGTTCAAGATTGGGAGGAACATAATTTCCCCTGCCTATAGAGTTCCACGGTGGTCTAGTGGAAGAATCAGCTCTAGCAATTATCTCATCAATGTATGTGTGTCTTCCCTGACCTGTATTACGACCTCGACCTCTTCCACCTACAATGTTAGTATTCAAAGGGGCTTCCCGATTTGTTTTTCTTGTATTCATGCATGCTGTAAATAATTGAACTAAAATGAAATAAAATGAAACCAACTACTAACTCTGTCTATCTATTACCATCCCCGGCAAGGATGCCAAAATGTTGGTCATCCTATATGTCAGTTAATTAAAGCTAACACACTAGATGGTCAATATAAATTGTTAAACCCAGGAAGGTCCTTTATTTCAAAGGCAATAAGCACAATCTATGCATAAACAGATCAAGCAGTTGATTTACTGAATGTAGATAATGACCCTACCTATATGCTCAGCCAACTCATTCCATATGAAAACTAATCTAATTCATACACCCTAAGAATCCGAAGTGAAACAACCTTCCTACAGAAATCAACCCAACAAGTTAATGAAATAATGAAATGGAACTAGATTACTTTTGCAAGAAGTTAAATCCTATAATTATCAAAGTACAACATTCAATCTTTACCAAAATGATCTATCCAGTGGCTACTGTAACTCTACCATTATATGTCTAATATATGAATGCAATTGAAGATACAACAACAACCAGAATTAAAATACAAGCTTGAACTCTAACTGATAATTACTGGAAATCCTAGAAAGCATAAACAATTGAAAGATATTGGAATTAAGCTTTGCTGTCACAGCTGATTAAAACACACATGCAATTAAATAAATTATCCTACACAGTCGACTGTCACACAACTTTGTTACAGCTATTCAAGATGCAATTATAAACTACCAGAAAGGAAAGCTAATCTCTATTACATCTACCAATAATATTTGCAATCATTCCACACCACACAACAGAAGTAAAACTAAACTACTCTACCTACTTAAACTGGCTATCTCTGTGAGAAGGAAGGCCCTAGCCTTCTAACAGAGACGCCGAGAGTCACAACAACTTAAGACACAGAAATGAAGAACTCTACTCTCATATTAATGATGGAAGATCGTGAGTCTCAGTGCTCTGTTACAGCTTACACAAAGTGGTAATTGTCCAACCCTAGGCTACGAGAGCCTTCTGGAATTTATACAAGGAAAATATAGTTTCAGATCCACTATATTCATGCAGCAATGAAGATCTATGATATTCATGCTGCGGAGTTACAGCTAACTTATACAGCCGTATTAAACAAGGCTATTAATCATGAAGAATGTTGTTGCTCCGATAGTTAATGGCTCAATAGACTCAGCAACTAGAATGAAACCTATCTTACATGGAGGATGCGATGTCCCTTGGAGTATGAGTAGATGGTGCTTTGAAGAGTAACAACTGGCACCACTTGGCTGATACACCTGCGCTTTAGATTTTGACTAAATGAACTCACAAATGTTAGCATAAACCAAGGGTCAGGATCCGTAACCATAACAATCTTAGGCATAGTTAAATGAAACAATAATGACTTATACCTTGTCAAGATTGCTGATTGATTTAAAAAAAGGCATGTATATGGTTTACGAAAGTAAAGTAAAATTTGGAAAAATGATGAAATAAGTATGGTTTAAAAGGGACATTTCCAGGGCCCAAAATATAGTCCACCTTCATATAATATAAAAATGGGGTACACACATGGATGAAACAACAACATCTCTGAATCGGGAAGATTAGGTTCCACAACCAACAATATCCCACTTGGAGACTGGTCACAACAACTTCACCATTGCTGCACTTGATGGACTATGCTTTGAACCTTCGACCTGGAAAATTTCTTATCTTCACCTTCATGCTTGAAGGCCAAATGAAGCTGAGCAAGAACTCAGTTTCTCTCTAGTTACTACCTTTGTCAACAAGTCTTTAGGATTCTGGCTAGTTTGTATCTTTTCTAGCTTCAATGGTTCATCTTCTAGAACATACAATATGAAATGGTACTTGAGCTTTATATGTTTAGTCTTAGAATGGAAGGCTGATTTCTTTGCAAGATGAATGGCACTCTTACTATCACTATACAACCTTCTATTCTCCTGCTTCTTACCCAATTCCTCCATGAACCTTTGTAACCAAATCATCTCTTTACTAGCCTCTGTAGTAGCAACATACTTTTCTTCTATTGTTGAAAGTGAAACAACCTTTTACAACTTCAAAATCCAACTTATAGCTATTCCACCAGCAATAAACACATACCCTGTGGTTCTCCTCCTACTGTCTTTATCACCTTCCATATCGACACCAACATATCCCTGTAGAATAGTGTTTGAACCTCCAAAACATAATGCATGAGTGGTAGTACCTCTCAAATACCTGAGAATCCAGTGTACTACCTTCCATTGTTCTTTACTTAGATTGTTCATATACCTGCTCACAACTCCCACTGCATGTGCAATATCCGGTCTTGTGCACACTATGTCATACATCAAGCTCCCAAATGCTGATGAATAAGGAACCTTGGACATGTAATCTATCTCTTCTTGTGTCTTCGGACACATCTCCTTACTTAGTTTCAAATGGATGGCCAAAGTTGTACTAATTGGTTTTGAATTCTACATTCTAAACCTCACCAACATCTTTTGTATGTACTCACCCTGAGACAATGTTAATTTGTGATTTTTCCTATCTCTTGTTATTCTCATACCAAGGATTTTCTTTGCAACACCCAAATCATTCATCGCAAATGAATTAGCTAACTTCCTTTTGAGCACATTTATATCCTGCATGTTATACCCTGGAACAAGCATGTCATCCACATACAATAACAAGATAATATGTCTCCCATCATCTAGCCTCTTGAAATAAACATAATGATAAGAATGACATCTACCATAACCTTGTCCTCTCATAAACCTGTCAAATTTCAAATGCCACTGCCTTAGAGCTTGCTTCGGGATGTACAAGCTCTTCTTCAACCTGCATACCAAATCTCTTCCTCCAAATGACCATGGATAAAGGATGTTTTTACATCTAACTGTTCAACATGGAAATGTTCTACTGCAACTACACTTAAAATAGTTCTAATTGAAGTCATTTTAACATCATGAGAAAATATTTCATCAAAATATATACCTCCCTTCTGTGCAAACCCCTTTACAACAAGTCTGTCCTTGTACCGCTTATTCCCTCCATATTCTTCCTTCAACCTGTAAACCCATTTATGCTGTAATGATATTTCTCCTGCACGCAACTGAACCAAATCCCAAGTCTAGTTTCTTACCAATGAGTCCATCTCCTCATTCATGCTTGCTCCCACTTCTTTCTAGTTTCCACCTACATTGCTTCTTCATAACATTTTGCTTCACCAGAATCAATCATCAATAAATAATACAGTGAAGGAGAGAATTGTTCAAGGGGTCTAATTAACCTAGTGGATCTTCTACCACTTGTAGGAGTTTGAGGTACCTGTTGTTGTTCTTGATTTTCTGGCGCCTTCAGGACTTCATTTTATTTGATTTCATCAAGCACTGTGTACTTTGTGTTTTCCTTTTCTTGTTTCTTTCCCTGCAACTGATATTTATACATGACATTTTCATTGAATACCACATCTCTACACCTAATTATTTTATTTTTTTCATAATCCCATAAGAGATAACCAAAATCATCAATCCCATATCCAATACGGGTACATTTCTTGGATTTAGCCTCAAGCTTTGTTCTATTTTCTTTATCAATATGGACACATGCTTCACAATCAAAATTTCTTAGAAATGAGTAGTTTATCTTTTTACCTATCCATTCCACCTCTGGAATACCACCATCCAAAGCACTTGAAGGCCCTATGTTTATTAAGTAAACATCAGTATCTACAACATCTGCCCAAAACTGTAAGGGAAACCCTGCATGCAATATCATACACCTTTCATGCTTCATGATTGTTCTGTTCATCCTTTCTGACACATCATTTTATTTTGGTTTTCCTGGTACTATCATATCCCTACAAATCCCATGGTATGAATAGTAACTATCAAACTCCTTTCCACAATATTCACCTCCATTATCAGATCTTAGACACTTCAACCTTTTTCCTGTCTCATTCTCAACCAAAGATTTCCATTTCTTAAAAGTAAAAAACACATCATATTTATGTCTAATGCAATAAAACAAGGTTTTTCTAGTTGCATCATCAATAAAAGTAACATAATAACGAGAGCCACCAAGATATTGTACTTGAGCCGGTCCCCATACATCTATATGCACAAGCTCTAACTTTTCACTCTTTTTCTGTTTCCCACCCATGAGAAATTCTACTCTCTTTTGTTTTCCATAAACGTAGTTCTCATGGAATTCCAAACTTACCTACTTCAGATCTGGTAGCAACTTCCTTGATTGGAGAATCTGCATCCCCTTCTCACATATGTGTCCAAGCCTATGATGTCAAAATGTTGTATTTGTTCCTGTGGAAGCTAAAGAGATAGAACAATCAGTATTATGAAGACATAAATACAACATACTTATCCTGTCTCCTTTTTCTATCACCATCATTCCTTTAGTGATATCCTACCACGTTTATCTAATGTAGATAAATAACCACCATCTCCCAGCTGCCTTGTTGAGATCATATTTCTTTTCATAGCAACAATATGCCTTACATATTTCAAAAGCCATTCACCATTCTTTAACTTTATCCGTAGCTTACCCATTCCAACAATTTTACATGGTTCATCATCATCTAATAAAACATGTCCAAAATCATCTGGAACATAATCATGAAAGAATTTTCTATGGGGTGTAGCATGACATGAAGCCCCTGAATTTAATACCTAGTAATCACTAGTATTATCTAATGCAAGAATCAAAGCATCCTGTAACACATCACCTGCTACATTTGCTTCCTAAGTAGTCTCATGATGTCCATATCCTTTCTTCTTTAGAGATCTGCAGTATTTCTTCAAATGTCCTTTCTCTTCATAGTAGCAGCACCCTAAATATCCAATTCTGGACTTGGATCAACCCTTCTTTGACTTGTTGCGGTTAGCTAGGCCCTTTCCTCTCTCCCTTTGTCTTCCCCTACTCTCCATGGTCAATACATTACCTGATGTCTCACTTGTTCTTTTTCTTCGCATTTCCTCGCTAAGAATAACACCAACAACATAATCAAATTTCAAAATGTTTTAACCAGAGACAGAGTTACTTATAACCATGACCAAGCTGTTCCATCTTTCTGGCAGTGAACACAAGATTATAAGATCCCTAACCTCATCATCAAAGTTCACTTTTACATAACTTCACTGATTTGTAATCATATTAAATTTATTTAAATGATCAACAACAGATCCACCTTATGACATCTTCATATTAAATAAATGTTTCATCTAAATACCTTGTTGGAGGTCGAGGGTTTTTCATACAGCTTACCCAATGCGCTCATCAAACCCTCCATTGCCTTTTCTTTTGAGATATTGAAAGCCACCGACGAATCTAGGCACAACTATATTGTTCAAAGTGCCTTTCTGTCAAGAACCTCCCATTATTCGTCCTTCATAGTCAGCGGTTGTTTTGATTTTCCTCCCAACAATAGAAATAGATCCTTCTGATACATATAGTCCTCCATTTGCATCTTCTATAAATGGTAGTTTTCGCAATTAAATTTCTCGACCTTAAACTTTCCTTCTTCCGCCATTGCTCCCACTCGAACCAAGAAATCTTCTTTCCTACAAGTTTATATGCCAAGTAAACCTTTGGCCTTGATACCAAATGTTAGAAAAATAGGATCGCAGAGCAATAAAAATAAACAATATGCAAACATAAATCACATAAAACACATTACAAGAGATACACCAATATAAATTGGTTCACCCAAGATGGGCTACGTCCACACAGAAATTTTCAGTCCTTCATATTATTATACCACTCAACAAATGAAAGGATACAACCTGCAGCAAATCCGCTGCAACTTCCTCTTCACTCTCTCACAATCTCTTACACAATCAAATATATTTACAATGTTGCAATACATTACACAGTTGTATTACAATTTATTCCTTTTAAAGGAGAATTACCATGGGAAAATACTACAGACCGCCTAAAACTATGGGCCCATAAATTGTTGGCCAACAAAAAAACCCGAAAAAAATATTTTGTGGGCTTCACCACCGAACCCCCGTGGGGGGGCAATGCCCCCCCACACGCCCCACCAGGACGAGTGCACAGTCCACCTGCATATCATATAAAACTGGGGTACAAAGATAGCTGAAACAACAACATCTATGAATCAATAAGATCTTGCTCCACAACCAACACTTGGGTTATACCCAATGTTACAAAAGTAGATTCTATGGGAGATTCTATGCCTCTATCACTGGTCAAAACTACTTACCAAGTTATTCTGTCCAATCTCATTGACCCTCATAGTGATAATCACCCAATTTTTGATATTGATCCTTACGTTGTGCCTTGTTCATACACTTCCCTATCTTCTTCACATGACTTTAAATCATATGTTTTACTCTCTGATGAATCAATTATGTAATTCATGGCATCGTGTGACAAGCCTTGGGGGGATATGCATCATCGTGACTCTTTCCTTCGAAATTCATAAAAGATAGAGAAAATTATCCAATATCTCGATCCTCACCCAATTGTTGATCTCAATTTTGATTCAGATCCACACTCGGTTGTTGATATTGATCATGATCCTCACCTAGTTTTCAATACTAATCCATTACCCACATGGGACTATTCATCACCAATTTCACATGACTTTTCTGATTATGTCTTACCTTTGGATGAGACCATTATGGAAGTCATGGCTACTCATGAAAATCCTTGGGAGGAGGAGTACCATAGTGCATCTCTTCTTCCCGATAGGGAAAAGGTGAGAAACCTTATGCACACCCTTGTTGTGACTAAACAGCCATTATGGAACCATCCCTACAAAGTTAAACATGTGCTACATCAGGGGTCTAATGATTTAGCCGATTACGATGGTGACCCTTGTGGGCCCTTGTCGATTATTCTTTTGTCCCTTTTTTAGGCTTGTTAAAACTAAATGAAACGGCCCCTTATGGACAATTTTTCCATCTATTCTTCGAGATCCTTAAAAAATAAAGATGGACTTCAATTCACTTGTCCTAGATCATAATATTACAAGGATGGGGTGCATTTGGAGTTCTTTTTAAGATATTTTACAATTCCTTAAATTGAAAAGATTGCTAAGTAAACTTGCTCCTTTCACACTCATTAAAATATTTGAAAGAATATCCATTCAATATAACTTTAACCCTTTTCCGGGAAAAATGAGTTAATTACAAAAAATGAATAATATAGTCAACTTTGGCTAGAAGAGTTCTTCATCGTATCATTTTATGCTTTTTCGGACAGTGGGGACTAAATCTACGAAAAAGAGAACCTTAGAGTCTTCTTCAAGTTTTCAGACTCTCTAACTATGAAAACACCAACGAGCATTCACCAGCTTGATATCGATCAAAATCCATGGGGATCTATTCCTTCAAGAATTATTCAATATTTTCTTCAAGATCGTTAAAAAATGAAGAAGGATTCGAGTTTACTTCTTCAGGCTCTTTAAACCTTTACAAATAAGATACTATCAAGCATACTTCTATCTCTTGTTCGAGCTCGTTAATGTGAGAATTCTAAATAGGTTCAATACCATGAAAGAATTCTAATAGGCAATGTTATCGGTCAAATTAACACTTCTCCGTCATTGATCACATCGCCTTGTCAATCACACAAAAGGACACTATGGATTGAAGAGCTTGTTGAACTTGGAAAATTTGGAGCTGAACCTTTCCTCCTTCAGCTTACAAATTATTTTTTCTGACTTATTTCACCCCATAGCTGCGATTCCTATGCTTGACACCTAGCGAGTCACTCACAGGTATCTATACTGACAACCCATGGGTATCAATTTAAAACTGCACCCACGAGTTGCTGAGCCCACTTGTTGCAAGTCACTTGCTAGTTTCTATGTCCTAAAGTCGTGGGTGACTTAAGAAAAACTTGAAAAATATAATAAAAACACGAATTGGAATTAGTTGAGTCAATTCCCCCAACTTACCAATTCAACCACCTTTCGAGCCACTTCTCCCTGATGTTAGTTTTTCAGAATTTAATACATTCTGATCTAGGATCTTAACTAAAAGAACAACATGTACAACATATCAAGCATAAGAGACAAGAGACAAGAGACACAAAACATTTCACCGAGGAAAACCAAGAAGGTGAAAAACCCCGCAACTTCCTCAGATATAGAATAAGCATCAATGCAAGGATCACCATGATCAAACCCAAGAGATAGATATCTTCAGTAGGATGCTCCTCCTCCACTTGTGTGCATCCTCCTCTTCTCTCACTAATGCGAAGTGAGTGAACAATAGAATGTATAAATGAGAGAGACACACTCTCTATTTATACACTACATCACTTGACCTTTACTCAACTAGGTCGGCCCTAACTTAACCACATAACATAATGCTGACTAGGACGACCCCCAATAGGGTGGTCTAATAACCCTTTGACCCACGTGACTCATCCAGGGCCGACCCCAACAAGGTGCTCTAATAACCCATCAAGTATAAGTTACGACACTTACAATATAACTTGCAACACTTGCAAGTACACATGACAACACTTCCAATCGGAGGAATAATACATCTCCGTTGGGGATACAATAAAGTACAAATGTAATACATACAATATACAAGTGAATATCTTCCGAAGTTACAAAGACATCAACACTCCCTCTTAACTAGGAAGGTATTCTCTTGACACAAGTCATCAATACATATAGGCACAAGTCTTCAATAATGGAGCTGGATCATCATCACTGGATCACGTAGCATCATCGTCACTGCTGTTGTACTCATCATCTCGATCACTAGTTCTATCTCATAATTCTTCTCCTCATAGGAATTTCTATAGAGCTAACCCTTTTTCATGTTGTATGTAGGCCCACCACCTGTAGGTCTTCATCATCACTGACCATACTGTAGAATCCTTAGGACTTATTACGTGAGTCAACAAAACCTCGAAAGAGCATCCCAGGACTGATTGTGAGCACACAACTAAACCTATCGGATCTCCCAGGACCTTTTACATTCCATTGCACAACCTGTCAACAGCCATAGAGTATCATCCTGATACTCATGATCATACCGATCATATCAACGTTCACGAAGCACAACCCAGATGCACATCACACAACACTTACATTCACCGGCATGGGAAGACACACTTCAACCATCCATGAAAGGATCAGGACTTATATCGCATCCATGGGAGAACACATCTACAACCATGCTCGAATGGCACAACACTTATATCGAAGCCATGGGAGAACACATCTACAACCATGCTTGAATGGCACAGCAGTTATATCGCAGCCATGGGAGAACAAATCTACAACCATGCTCGAATGGCACATCACTTATATCGCAGCCATGGGAGAACACATCTACAACCATTCTTGAATGGCACCACACTTATATCGCAGCCATGGGAGAACACATCTACAACCATGCTCGAATGGCACAACACTTATATCGCAGCCATGGTAGAACACATCTACAACCATGCTCAAATGGCACTAGCCCTTACATATGCACCATGGGAGAACACATCTACTACCATGTGAGAATGGCTTCAGAAATTACATCACGACCATGGGAGAACACATCTTCCACCATGTCGGAAAATCCCAGCAATTACATCTTGACCATTGGAGAACACATCTACAACCATGTCCGAAAAGATCACGTGCATCTGTGTCTTCAGAACTCATCACACATAATCCAACTGATGATGTAATGTATCCACCTGATACATATCATCACATATGATCATCCTGATCATCATCATAGCATCATCCTGATGCATTTCATCCAGAGTATCATCCTAATACTCATCACACATGATTGTCCTGATCATCGTCACTGCATCGTCCTAATGCATGTCATCCAAAGTATCGTCCTGATACTCAACATACATGATCCAACTGATCATACCAAGCATCCAACCGATGCATATACATATACATGATCCAACTGATCATACCAGGCATCCAACCAATGCATATACATATACATGATCCAACTGATCATACTGAGCAATAACTGGAGCATCGTCCTGATGCTCATCACACAACACTTACATCCACAGCCATGGGAAGGATCCTCCTCTCACCATGCTTGGAATGGCTTCTGTAAATGTGTCCCATCACTTCTTCCTTGAAGTATCTTCAATCTGAAGAACACCAAGTCTCTCTCTGAAGTACTCAAACTTCACTCCGACTAGTGGTTTTGTCAACACATCTGCAACCTGCTCGTCCGTCGCAACATATAGGAGTTTCACTGCTCCTCTCTCCACCATATCCCTGATATAGTGATATTTGATATCAATGTGCTTCGACTTGTCATGGAATACTGGATTCTCAGACAGCTTCACACAACTCTGGTTGTCATAATAGATACCAGTAGAATCCAACAAGAGATCAAATAACTCAGATAGTAGCTTCCTCAGCCATACTGCCTCATAACTAACTGAACAAGCTGCAACATACTCTGCTTCAATTGTAATCAGTTTACACAGGACTGCTTCCTACTAAACCAAGATATCACACCTGATCCCATACTAAAGCAACACCCAGAAGTGTTCTTCCTATCTACAGCACTGCCTGCCCAATCTGAATCAGCATAACCCTCTAGGTTAAACTTTTGATTTGCATCATACTTGAGCCCATAATCAACCATACCCTTCAGGTACCTCAGAATATGCTTTACAACAACTAGGTGAACTCCTCTAGGATCCTTCAGGAACTGGCTCAATGTGTTCACCGCAAAGAAAATATTTGGTCTCCAGGTACATCAAGGATCCAATCATCCGACTATACACTGTGACATCCATTGGATCAGATGAAGCATCACACAAAAGCTTCAGGTTCGATGCCATAGGTGTGGCCATGGCCTTCCAATCCATCATCTTGAACCTTTTTAGGATCTCAACTGCATACTTCCTTTGTCCAAGGAAGATCCCATCTGCACTCTGCCACACCTCCATGCCTAGAAAATAATGCATCATCCCCAAGTCCTTCATCTCGAACTCAGGTGCAAGCTTCCTCTTGGTGTCGGCAATCAACCCATCCTCTCCTGTAACAAACAACTCATCCACATATAGGAGTAGTATCATAGTATTTCCTTCCCCAACCTTGTAGTAGAGGTTGGAATCTGCTTTACTCTTGGTAAAGCCCAAACTGGATAGAAAACTGTCCATCCTACCATACCAAGTCCTAGGAGCTTGTTTCAAGCCATACAAGGATTTCCTCAACCGACACACATATGACACTCTACAGAGTGGCTGCTCCAAATATACTTCCTCTTCGACTACACCATTCAAGAAATCTTTCTTGACATCCATCTAGTGTATCTTCCATTTCATCACTGTAGCCAGAGCAAGTACTGTTCTAATGGAAGTGTATCTGGATACAGGAGCAAAAGTTTCTTCATAGTCTATTCCCTCTTTCTAAGAGAAGCCACGAGCTACAAACCTTGCCTTGTATTTATCTATGCTACCATCTTCAACATGCTTGATCTTATAGATCCACTTGGAAGTCACAACAGACTTCCCTTCAGGTCTTGGGACCACGTCCCAAACATCATTCTTCATGATCGACCGGTACTCTTCGATCATTACTTCATCCTAGATCCTGGGAACTTCATATTCTTCATTAGATAGATTTGTTGCTGGAGTAAATGTTGTAGTCCTTCTTTTGTAGGTGATGGTATATGATATTTTCTACAAGACAAGTTAAATTGCATGATTAGAAACATCTCATAGTTTTCAGAACAAATTCTTACACATAAAGAAATATGTCATACAATCATGCAATTAATTTAGCCAATGCTTCAATACAACATTTATCCATATCCCGTAACTTTCTAGTTGCATTCCAATCTCTACCAGAACATTGTTAAGAGTGTGCACAACTCCCAACATGTCAGCAAAGAGGTTTCATTCTGGATAAGTAGCAATGGAATTTTGTACACTGCCATAGGCCTCTTACCCATTACATGCATATTAGTGGTATACTGTTCATTAATGCAATTATTCTAATATGCATGATACAGAACCTAAGTCTAGAAACATAAGTATATAAATCATTGAACAGTATTATTTAAACAATCAAATATACAAGAAATGACAATTCAAATTATTATCGTTGTTTGTTTGTTTGGTGGACTCCCTCTCAATCTTTGCTTCCTTGCAAGAACTACTGGAGTGTGATCCCTCTTGATCTTTGCTTCTTGGATCACCTGTCCTTGAAATTATATCCATCCTCGATCACTATGCATATGCTTACTAGTATCATCATTGTGTTATCCCCGAGATCTCATACATAATCATACATTTATTAGTATAATCTTAATACTATCAAAACATTATGATTCTAAGTAATCCTAAACATGTATGGTCAAGATCATTTCATACACAGATAATTTATCACAAGCATTAGTATTCAAGGTTTCAGGGAGTACTTCCTTTACTCATGCAAATTCGTATTTGACCATAGGACTCTTCTGGTTAGTCATATCATCGATTAAAGTAAGAAACATAATATGCCTAAACCCATGATCACTTAAACCTATAACTTCATGAATAATCATTATCAATCATACCAAGTATACTTATATAAGATATCCTATCACAAGGTAGGATTCTAACTTGATATAGAAAAAAACATACTTGGATTAATGTGTTAGTTAGTTATGTCTGACATACCCACATGATTTCTTCTTGTTTTCTTCAATGCATATCTCATAAGTTAACCATTGTGGAACCAAATTATACATACCTCATAAGTGGAGCTTCATGACAATGGATGAATCTTTGTCTTCATGTCACCATGGTCATATGTTCTTATCTATAACTTGATTTGTCTTTCTAGATGTACCTTTCATATTAGTGGACAACATCATCCTCATACAACACCACAATGCATTAGTACAATCATAAGTGTCAAAAACCCTAATCAATGAATATCTGCATTCATAATTTTATTAAGGTGATACGACAATTCTAAATTTAATCAAGATTGTACTGACCTTAATGAAGACAAACATACCATAAACTTAATCATGAACAGATCTCCAAACATACCTGTATAAGTCATACCTATCGAGATTGCTTGTAATCTTCTTATGTAAGGTCTTAGCCTCATCTCCCTCTGAAACAGGAACTTCTTCACTTTTGCAGGTGACCAATCCATTCTCTTCTAGTATTAACCCAATCCACTTTGATTTGCTGAAACTGGATCTAGAGCTGGATTAGTGTTTGTCAGAGAAACCCTAAAAATTCAAACTTTGAACTTCAAACTTATGAAAGGATAGAAAGATGCGCCATGCTTAGCTGATCAAGCTGGTATACTCAAAGTTTGAAAACTGCAAAGTTTCACCCCTCAAAATTGCCTTTTAGATTTATAGATTCACTAGGAAGGACCCTGAATTAGGGTTTGATTTTTTCGAAGCTTCACCCAACTAAAAGGTTTGATTCAAAGCTCTAAATTTCGATTTTCTTGAGGAGCTTCTAGCCGTGGTCACAGAATTCAAAAATTCCAACTTCTGTAGAAGCCCTAATTTTCCACCTTTCCGGTCAAAGTCCTGAAATAGGGTTTGATCAAGATTGGCCTTCTGCCCAACCAAAAAATTCGATCTTGGTCTCTAAATTTCTATTTTTATGAGGAGAATCCAGCCGTGGTCTCCGGTACAAAAAATTCCAACATTCTTTGAAACCTTAAATTCTCGGAGCCATGAATGAATATGCTGAAAATCCAATTCTGTTTTGACAGAAATATGCACCTGATTGTTTCTGGTGTAATTCTGAAATTTCAAATCTAAAAGGTATAAACATTCTTCTTGTGGTAGCCTAACCTATTATCTTTCCAACCCCATATATCTGAGCTCAAATGGATTCCTTGAGAGAGATTTATTCCAAGTGTCACAACGTGACTTGTTTATGGGATAAAACAGGAGAGCCAACTTGTACGGAGTGCCACGTGTCACTGGTTCAATTTTGGCCTTTGAAAATCGTACTTGTGAAAGTACAGTCCATTCCCTACCTTCCTCTTTTTACGAAATTTCATTTGGAGCTTCCTATCCCATGTTGTGACCTTTTTTCCTAGGTCACCTGTTTATGACTGAGATCTGGATGAGGAAGAAACCCTATATTGTACAGATCATAAATATGAAAGTGAAACGAATTAGAGGCTCTCCTTCGGACACAAGGTACATGGGGATCTTATATTCGACCTATAATATTTTCCTATCCTAAAACTTCTCCAAAATTAATTGATAGAAAAAGTGCTACGATGACTAGTTTTTGCTCTATCAAGCCCTAGCTTCGCAAGTGCAACAATTGTCATAAATGCCATACCATGCCTTCTTTCAGGCTAGCTCTAGTTTCATGTTAGTTTTTCAGAATTTAATACATTATGATCTAGGATATTAATAGAAAGAACAACATGTACAACATATCAAGCATAAGAGACAAGAGACAAAAGACACAAAACATTTCACCAGGGAAAACCAAGAAGGTGAAAAACCCCGCAACTTCCTCAGAGATAGAATAAGCATCAATGCAAGGATCACCATGATCAAACCCAAGAGATATATATCTTCAGCAGCATGCTCCTCGTCCACTTGTGCACATCCTCCTCTTCTCTCACTAATGTGAAGTGAGTGAACAATAGAATGTGTAAAATGAGAGAGACACACTCTCTATTTATACACTACATCACTTGACCTTTACTCAACTAGGTCAACCCTAACATAACCACATAACATAATGTTGACTGGGACAACCCCCAATAGGGTGGTCTAATAACCCTTTGACCCACATGAATCATTCAGGGCCAACCCCAACAAGGTGGTCTAATAACCCATCAAGTATCAGTTTCGACACTTACAATATAACTTGTGACACTTGCAAGTGCACATGACGACACTTCCAATCAGAGGAATAATACATCTCTATTGGGGATACAATAAAGTACAAATGTAATACATACAATATACAAGTGAATATCTTCCAAAGTTACAAATACATCAACACCTGCCTTGATATAAACACAAGGGGGAGGCATGATAAAGGGACCATCAATTGAAGAGCTATTGTTATGCTAGAGAAATCTTAATTCAAGAGAGGAGTAGGATCCCAGGTCTTGGTTACGAAGGTGCCTCAGAAAGAAGTCAGGTATAATTGTACTTGCTTCATTTATTGATTAATATAAGTGGACATTCTTCCTTTCCCAACATAATCTTTGTTATATGTTTTATATTTGATTATTAATTGATGCTTTATGTCATTATAGATCTCAATTTGTTTTTATATAATCTAAGAGGCTTGAGGAAGGTTCAGGGTGTGTTTTGCAGGTTAACACATCGAGGAGCGAAGAGGAGAAAGCTAGGATCAGACTTTAGAATAAGGTACATATCTTTCTCACCTTTATCTCATTTTTCTTAAGCATATGTGTTTGTAGAACTGTATATGTCCACTCTCCACCCTTGTATGTTGGTAGTCTCCATCCCCCTACTATATGGTAAAATCCCTAACAACAGCCAAGGATCTTGAAGCAAAGAATTCCTCACAAGAATTTATTCAAATATATGCAAGAATAAGAAGAAATATTGAAACAAAAACATCAGAAAGTGGACTATATTAATGTAAATATCATCTCTATATTATTCAATGTTTTACCCTCTGATGAATCAATTATGTAAGTCATGTATCATGTGAAAATACTTGGGGGGATATGCATCGTCGTGACTCTTTCCTTCCAAATTCGGAAAAGATGGAGGAAATTATCCAATATCCCAATCCTCACCCAGTTGTTGATCTCGATGTTGATTCAGATCCACACCCAGTTGTTGATCTTGATCCCGATCCTCACCTAGTTGTCAATATTGATCCATTACCCACATGGGACTATTCATCACCAATTTCACATGAATTTTCTGACTATGTCTTACGTTTTTATGAGACGATTATGGAAGTCATGGATACTCATGAAAATCCTTGGGAGGAGAAGTACCAAAGTGAATCTCTTCTTCCTGATAGGGAAAAGGTGAGAAACATTATGCACACCCTCGTTGCGACTATCCAACCATCGTGGCACCATCCCTGCAAAGTTAAACGTGTGATACATCAGGGGTCATATGATTTATACGATTACAATGGTGACCCTTGTGGGCCTCTATCGAATATTCTTTTGTCCCCTTTTCAGGCTCGTTAAAACTGAATGAAAAGGCCCCTTATGGACAATTTTTCTCTCTCTTCTTTGAGATCCTTAAAAAATAAAGATGGACTTGAGTTCACTTGTCCTGGATCATAAAATTACAAGGATGGGGTGCATATGGAGTCCTCTTTAAGATATTTTACGACTCATTAAATTGAAAATATTGCCAAGTAAACTTATTCCTTTCACACTCATTAAAAGATTTGAAAGAATATCCATTCAGTATAAATTTAACCCTTTCTTGGAGAAATGGGTTAATTACAAAAAATGAATAGTATAGTCAACTTTGGCTAGAAGATTTCTTCATAGTATCATTTTATGCTTTTTCGGATGATGGGGACTAAATCTACAAAAAAGATCACCTTAGAGTCTTCTTTAAGTTTTCAAACTCTATAAATATGAAAACACCAATGAGCATTCACCAACTTGAGATCGATCAAAATCCATGGGGATCTATTCCTTCAAGAATTATTCCATATTTTCTTCAAGCTCGTTAAAAAATGAAGAAGGATTCGAGTATACTTCTTTAGGCTCGTTAAACCTTTACAAATAAGATGCTATCAAGCATACTTCTATCTCTTGTTCGAGCTAGTTAATGTGAGAATTCTATGGCTCTGATACCATGTGAGAATTCTAAATAGGTTCAATACCATGAAATAATTCTAATAGCCAAGGATCTTGAAACAAAGAATTCCTCACAAGAATTTATTCGAATATATGCAAGAATAAGAAGAAATATTGAAACGAAAACAGAAGAGAGTGGACTCAATTGATGTAAATATCATCTCTATATTATTCAATAATATGAATACAATATATAATACATCTCAGGAGATAAAATAGAATTCATTGAAGGAAAGTTTTAAATCACAAAAAAGGAAGGTTTAATAAAAGCATAAAAACCCCCAAGGTAGCAAAAACACCTTCCAAACTAGTCAAGAGGCTCACGAATTATCTAAATATGGTATGGAAACTAGTGAATGATGAAAATGGAATGTGATAATGAATTTTGGAGAAAATAATAGTTGGAGGTCGAATTGGCCAAGTAGAGACAGTTTCCAAGTCAAACTAGATTTACTTTATCTACTAGAAAGCATAAAAAGTAGTATAAATATATCAAAAGAAGGAAGGTTCCTTTCTAATCTAGGAATGGAAAGAAATCAGAAAACAAATAGGAAATATCTTGTCCAGAATCTATCCAAATTTGTTAGGATATTTCTATACTCCATCCTAGTCCTACCAGCATTATCATTATTTTGCATTTCAGTCATGCATGCATGCATGCAATTGCATGGATCTCAGTCATCAGCATGGTGTCTTCCAGCACCTAGTGCCCATTTTGCTAGCCTCGAGAGCTTCCTTTTGATCATTTATATCCCTCCTAGTGAATAATGCGCCCTCTTTTCACCTACCACATGTGAAAGGTTCCCTCTCTCACCTACCACTCAGTTAGTTCCTTGATTTATGGATATGCTCCCTGATTTAAGGACAGATGGCCTAGTTAATTCATTGAAACACTCTTATGGACCTCCAGAGAGCCTAGATTGACTATTTTGACTCCAGTTATAAACTCATGACTCCAGTTAGCTCCTCATGATCCCTCCATCAATGCTCCATGCACCAGTTACACCTTCTACACTCAGTTAGACTTAGTTTGACACATGGTTGATGGTTACTTGTGCTTTGATGACACTTCACTTATCTTATGATCAATCCATGTAGGCTAATTTGAATTACACCCTTGGTACTCGAATCCTGTGCATTGTAGCATTATTGTTTAATATACATATTAATGAAACATGTGTGATTATTATGCTCCTATCTGAGTTCTATTGCATCTATGTTCTGCTGCTCCATTCTGCACTCTTTTTTTTTATGCTTATTTCTTCTTATGAGGTATACATCAGCTCTTAGATCTGCTATGAATATTTTCACATGGTATCAGAGCATGTTGAGAGTATAGTCTATCTCCATTCTTGAGAGTGTTTTGTTGTTCATTTGAAGTTCCAACAGTTCCAGCAGTTTCACCTTGTATTCACTCCAGTAGTTGAGATGAGCAATTCAAACAGTCCTCTCACTCCTAGAATCCTAACTCCTTTCAATTACTTTGATTGGAATATTGATATGGAAATGTCCTTGAGAAGCAAATCTTTACATAGGATAACAATGGGAAGAGAAATCGAACCAAATTCAGCTGTGGAGAGAACCAAGCATCTAAATTGATTAGATGAAGCCTTTGGTTACATGTGAATTCATATTTCTAGAGATCTATTGTTTCATCTCGAAGGGTTGAAGACTCCAAGAGAGTTATGGTTGAAGTTAGAGGCCCTATTTGGAAAACAAGATGAGCTAAGAGGCCATGTTCCGGAGAATGAATTGGTTTCCCTACAACCAAGCATTTTTGAGACCATTCAAGAGTTCTTCTCGAAATTCAAACATTTGGTTATGCAATGCAAGCAGTGTGGCATTGATAAGAAGGATGAGCAATTGGTGCTCTCCATTTTGAGTAAGATAGGATCTGAATTTTCTATCTTTGTATCTACCTTCCACTCTGGGTGAATGTCAATCCCTAGATGGAAGATTCCCTCAGAATTTTTCACTACAGCTCTCATCCAAGGACAAGACAAGTTGATCCAAATGGGTTCCATCAAGGCCTCCAATGATCAAGCTCTTTTAGGTGGTGAAGCAAATAGTGTGAATGTGAAAGGGAGGCACAAAGGCAAGGACAAGAATCCATTTGAACCCAAGATGAAAGCCAAGTCAAGTCCATCAAAAGGGGCCTCCAGCTCCAAGAAGGATAAACAGAAAAGATCTGATGGATATAAGTGTCCCTACTCCAAGAAAGGAAACCACCCAGAGATATGTTGCATGCACAAGAAAATAGATTTATTAACCAAGCTTCTTTAACAGAACAACATTGCTCTTCCAAAAGATGAAAGAGTGTCTGATTCTGGAAGTGAGTCTGATGGTCATGAGAAATGTCATGCATTGATGGCTAGATTTTTGAAATCAAAGGCCCTCCTTATAGATTCAAGAGCCTCCAACCACATGGTTTCTTCTGAAGAATCATTTTCTTCTTTAAATCTCAAAGATGGCCCTACTATTCACATGGGAGACAACTCTCATATCTCTACCAAAGGGATGGGTACAGTACATATGGAGCATGGCAAGTTCAAGAATTTTCTATTTGTCCCCTCTTTGACAACAAATTTGTTGTCTGTATATCAGATGACTCACACTGGATCACCAAATAAGGTGATATTTGGTCCCGACATAGTTGATATTACATATATCTCTACTGGGAAGACTATAGCGAAAGGGTTTGCAAATCATGCCTCCAAGGCATATCAGTTCTCACATTTTCTTCCCTTCTCTCTTCCTACTCCTTCGGAATCTGATGAAGATCCGAGTGACTCTTCTTCTAATGAAGATGAAGATGAAAATCTTGATGTTGAGATCAAAGTTGAAGAACATTCAGAATCAGATCCAGAACCAACACATGCTCCCAATCTAGGGACAAGGCCAATATGGGATCACACAATCCTTGTAGCTGCTGGGAACATATTTGAGGATTCATCTGATCATAGAAATACCAGATCTCAGTATCATGCCAACCTTCCATTATTCCATCTACCTCTTCTGAAGAGATGTTTCATGATGGTGGGGTTCGATCTAAAATATTTTGAAAAGACTCATCATGAGCCATTCATTCCAGTAGCAGAAAGGTTTCATGAAAGACTTGCTTTATCCAATACATCTTCTACACAGTGGGAGGCACATCGAAAGACCGGATCCGGATCTATCACCTACATTGGCATCCTACAGAGGATCAACTTGCCAAGTTTTTTGCAAAAATTTTCACTGTGGAAAACTTTTTCCTTCTCTACTTAGTATGATGGTTCTTTGAGTTCCTTGTTGTTCTTTTGAGGGGGGGTATTTTCCCATGAGGTTTTCCCCATTTCCTCGGTTTATGGACAGTTCTTATTTTTTATCATAGTATGGGTGACCTTTGGTCCTAGATACCAGGCCCTATGATGGATTAAAGGGGGGTGTAAGGATATTCCTATACTCCATCCTAGTCCTACCAGCATTATCATTATTTTTCATTTCAGTCATGCATGCATTTTTGCATGCATCCCAGTCATCAGCATGGTGTCTTCCAGCACATAGTCCCCATTTTTCTAGCCTCGGGAGCTTCCTTCTGATCATTTCTAGCCCTCCTAGTGCATAATGCACCCTCTTTTCACCTACCACATGTGAAAGGCGCCCTCTCTCACCTACCACTCAGTTAGTTCCTTCATTTATGGATTTGCTCCCTGATTTAAGGACATATGGCCTAGTTAACTTAGTGAAACACTCTGATGGACCTCCATAGAGCATAGATTGACTATTTTGACTCCAGTTAGCTCCTCATGCGCCCTCCATCAGTGATCCATGCATTAGTTACACCTTCTACACCCAGTTAGACTCATTTTGACGCATGGTTGATGGTTACTTGTTCTTTGATGACACTTCACTGATCTTATGATCAATCCCTGCAGGCTAATTCGAATTACACTCTTGGTATCCAAATCCTGTGCATTGTAGAATTATTGTTTAATATACAAATTAATGAAACATGTGTGATTATTCTGCTCCTATCTGAGTTCTATTGTATCTATGTTCTACTACTCCATTATACACTCTTCTTCTATTTTCTGCTTAATTCTTCTTGTGAGGTATACATCAGCTCTTAGATATGTTGTGAATATTTTCATAAAATTATCCCTAGTGACTCATGATGGCATGTGGTGGCACTAGAATCCAAAATTAGGCCAACTACCTAGTCTGCACCTAGGAAATTAATAATGGAAGATTAATAAAATATATCCTATGTCTAAAGTGGTTTTTTGAATTATCCAACACCCCCCCTTAATATTGATTGTATGTGAGTAAAATATCATAAATATAGGTCCCAAGCAACAAGGCTTATTGTCACCCCAATACAAAAATTTATTAGTCCATGTAGGTGAGGAAAGAAGGAAAACCACTTGGAAAGAAAACCTTCCCTCAAATTCAACATGGAATACACCATAATGAGGCTCTCCAAACTCCAAGTAGGTGAGAACTTGATCAAATTTATGGAGTAATATTCTTCTTGGGAAGAAGTGGAATGTGCTCACTAGACTTGAGCTTCCTGAGATTAGGTTCAAATGAGTCTTGATGATGTCCTCCATATTCTGTGCAACTTTGATAGTAGGTTCTAACCATAATCACGATCATAAGCATGATAGTAAGAGAGAAACTAGCCACTCCAAATTGTAATTATGCCTCTTTAACATACAATAACACACCAAAGAGAGGTTATGAGTGTGTATGAGCTGCAACAATTGGCTAATGATTCGAATTAGAAGACATATGAGAGAATTGAGAGATGTCTCCATCTTCGTGAAAAACATGCTGGCAAATATGTAGGAACTGGCAGGAGTATGGACAGAGGAAGTGAAGGTGCAACCAACAACCTCACACTATATATTGGACTTTCAAATAACTATAGATCACCTTCTTGGATACCAATTACTAGCAAAGGATCCTCAATATCTAAAGTGTAAGAGGAGAACAACGATGATATATGGAAAGGTCCAAGTTCTTCTTCGACAATAGTTTTCTGCCATTTGATCTTCAATACCTGCAAAACAAACTCTCTCAAACTTATACTGGAAGACTAATTTAATCAATAAATTCCAAGCTCTGATACCATGTGAGAATTCTAAATAGGTTCAATACCATGAAATAATTCTAATAGCCAAGAATTCTAATAGGGAAGGTTATCTCAGAAATTATGTCAGCGGTAAGTAGAAAGCATAGGTCACTTGGTTACGCTTGGGGGAATTCTGTTATAACAATACATTCCATCTCTCCATTGGGATGACACCATTTAAATCTATATATGGGTATGAATCCCCCACATTTGTAGATATTATTTTTGGGGATTGCATAGAACAAAAAGCAAAGGATTGGCTCCAGGAAAGCCAAGACATACTCAGGGCACTCAAAAAAAACTTGCAAGTTGTACAGAAGCAACAAAAGGTGAATGCATATAAGAACATAACAAACTGAACCTTCCAAGAAGGTGATTTGGTATGTTTGATGTTTCAACCATACATGAAATCCTCTCTAAAATAAAAAGGGGTTGATAAATTACTGCCAAGATTCTATGGACCATATAAGATCATAAGGAAAATTGGTGAAGTTGCCTATGAATTAGATCTTCCTTCAGGGAGCAAGATACACAAATTTTTCCATGTGTGTGTTGATGCCTCGGGGGTGCAGGGTAAGTACGAGGTGCTAGAATGGGTCCAAGGCACACAAAAAGGGATGAAAACCCAGCCAAAGGCTTCGAAAGACCCCACGCAAGGGAAATTCTATCCTTGACCTGTTTGGTGTGGTGATCACCCACGGATATTTGGCCTCCGCTAGCACTCTATGAGTAAAATATTTGATCTTGAAAGATCAATTTTCCTATAACAGAAAATGGAGTATAAAACCTGACTAATGAACCTATCTTAACCTACCTAAGAAAAGAACCTATTCTAAGTAAGATTTGACCTAAAAGGAGAATTAATGTTGTGAAGATAAGAATTGAAGTGTGACGAACAAGTAATAAGTTCCTTGAACAGAAATGTCTTCGGGTTCTTCACTTGTTAATTTAAAGTTTTATCAAATAAGAAATTAAGTGACAATTCTTCAAAATTTTTGAGCTTATTCAAATACCTGATCTGTAATCATTGTGTTAATTGAAAAATTAACATTTGATTATACATGTTTATTTGCATCTAATCATTTGCAGAAATATAAAAGGAAAACGTTCAATTAAAGAAATTTAATAGAACATTTTCAAGCATAATCCAGACATACAGAGAAATCAATATGAGAGATCTTATGCATTAATGAATGCCCTGCAAAGGATTAAACACATAACCGATGACGAATTTGAAACATGAACTCAACAATTCCCAAAGAAATTTGAAGAACAATAGGAGGTGAATTAAAAGATAACTTTCCTGAATAGAGAAGTCTTGTACAAAAATTACAATGACTCTGATAAATAGAGTATCTTCAGTCCAAACTCCTGCTGAATTGTAATTCCAAAATTCCCAACCCCTTTCCTAAGAGAAACTTTCCTCCTTTTATACTAAATTTACATCAGAGTTCCAAAAGGAGAGATTCTACAAAATAGGGATTACAAAATCGGATCTAGCCATCGATCCAAGAAATCTTGCTACTTTTAAGCTAAAAAGATTTTCCTCCATCTTTCACAAAAGAAAGACTTGTTCTTTAATTTGATAAGGTTTCATGGCACCATAAAAATTTAATCACAGATTTTTCACTATCATCGACAAGTGGTGTAGCTTGTAGAGCATCCACTGTAGGAAGTTTGGGGTCGGAGAACCCACTATCAAAAACAGAGAAATCCATTAGAGGATTTACTTCAGGAACGGTAGCCAACACATTAGGTTCTTCATTGATTATAAAGTCTTTTTTAACATCAGTATCAAGATCAGTTGATCCCTCCAGAATTTCCTTCCTTTGCTTTTCGAGGTTGTGAATGTAAACCGACAAAGTTTCAAAGTCTTCTTCACTGCTACCGCTGCTAAGATCAGGAACACCTGCATCAAACGGTGGTGACAACATTTCTTGATATAACAAGGGGTAGAGCTCTTCATTTTCAATATGAACGTTAGAAAATTCACCATCTACATGAAAATTGCTCATTCTGAATGATTCTCGGATAAGAGGATGTAAGAAGAATTCCAAATAGAGTGTTTCTTGTTTCACAAGGCAATGGATGAACTGGAATTTTCATGTTAATTGCTATTTAAAGGCCAACAATTAGTCCGATGACAATCAGGCAGGGCGATCTGCAATGATTAAAGTTATCCAATCAATTCATTGTAATTACTACAATTGTAATGACAAAAGCTGAGATATGTGCCAATCGGATCAAAGCCTGTACGAATTACGAGTTCAATTACTGCTTGCATGATTTCAAACTGCCTTACGATCACATCATTATAATCCATCTTCTATCAATAATTATTACTGGTGATTAATAATGGAGATGAAGGTTATGGTGACAAAGTTGATGTGCAAAATGGTCTCGACTAAGAGTTCCAGTACATAGGCTCTCAACTCTTCACACGTAACAAATCCAATCATTAAGAAGTGGAACAAAGGATGAAAAGATGTCAAAGCTCAAGTCCAGACATAGAAAAATTAAGGCAGAGAGAAGGCGTCCATCCAACACGAAGCAACTGATAGACTTATAATAGCATTTGCTGTCATGGATTACACAAAATGATAATTTGGCAGAACCAGCTTTCAAAGGACAAAATGGAAGGCCTGACTTGACTGACTGCCCAAAATCAACATGACAACAAGATTATAACAGACGGACAACCTATATTAACCGGAGCGGAATGTGGAATCGGGCTCAAAAAAAATTGTAGGAAGTTCTTATTCAAAGATCCCACAGGCCGAAACCCGAAAGTGCGGATTTGCAGGTTGCAGGTCTGCAGACGAAAATAAAAGGATTTCCGAAAGCCAAAAATCGACTGTGCGGGTGGCGGGCTTCAGAAACGTAAATCTGTGACGTAATTTAACCATCCTGAAAGACACATTCCGAAACTATGGTTTGCGGGTTTCGGGAGCACACACCAAGTAAACGAAAAACCACAATCCCGAAAGCCGAATGCTGCCATTGCGAGGTTCGGGTTTCGGGATAATTATTTCTTAATCTCATTAGAGAATGATCCTACAACCCATAGCTGTCGGGTTGCGAACTTCGGAATCATCAAAATCAAAACATAAAACAAGAGTTTCGCAACCCGCATCTGTTGGGTTGCGGGTTTCGGACTCTCCAAATGTCGGGTTTCGGGATGAAGATAACAGTCCACAAAATACTCAAAATTTTGGCTCCTTTCAGACCGAAAAACTTTGGAATAAATGATGAAAACACTTGCAAATAAGCAAACCAAAAGCATGGGTGGAGGATTTTAGGGGTAAAATCAAAATCCAGAATTTTCAAGATGACTCACCCAAACACTTTTGCGTTTGTTAAAATTAGGGGCTTCCATGCTTGGCTAAGCATAAGATCTATTGTGGCCACAACAGTGTGATGCATGAAGAAAGAAGTTGGACAACAAGTAACAGTTTCAAAATAATTTCCTCCTCTTGATGATGAAGTACACTTGGTCTTAGAACCAAAAAATATTTTGCAGGTTAGAGAAAGGAAGCTGAGTAACAAAACCATTAAAGAATATCAAGTGCAGTGGAAGGGGTTTTCTAGTGAATATGAAACCTGGGAAAATGAACAGATTTTGCAAAATCCAGGATTACACCTGCTTGAGGACAGGCAGTCTTGGGGATGGAGGATTCTCATGTTCCTTTCCTAGTGTCCATTTGGTCAATACTTGGACCCTCCAATCCCTAAGGGTCTAGGAAGAATAATTAAATTGAGGATAATTAATTAATTGGGATGAATTTTGGTACAAGGCCTATAGAAATTAACAATTTTAAATTTTTTAATTTTAATTATTTCATAATGAATGCCTTATCATTATTAAACAAATTATTCCAAAGTGATGATGTTCACATGGCTAGGAGGGTGCATGAGGACAAGGTGTTCCTCACCTACTCAAGTGGAAAAGTTAGAAACAACAAGGAGTTAGCTAAAATCAAGCTGGCCGCAACATAAAAATATAGAAACTGGCAAAATCAAGAAAAAAACAGGCAAAAGCACAAAGGAGGAAATTCAAAAATAAGGAAAGTGGAGAAAGAAACCAGTTTAAAAAAAGAAGGCAACATCCAGAAAATCTAAGTAGGGCTCAATTTCTAAATTCAGTTGAAGACACAAAGCAATCGAAGTTGTACAAAGCAAAATTGTTGCTAATTCTCTCAAGGAAGTTGACCTCAACTCTCACACATTCCAATGACTTTCCCAAGAAGTTACCTATGTTATAAAAGGAAGCTAAGGCGCACCATTGACATCTTTTGGTCTATTGTTATTTGTCTTGAGATAAATTTGCTTCTCAGAGTTGAGTGATGTGCCTCAACCAAGCTTGGGAGATGAACCCCAATGCAATTATTGTTCCTGTTTTCCCATGATTAGATCCAAAGCCATGGAATTCTTATCTATAGGCTTGCATCAGTCCATCATTGAACAATATAGGATATACAAAGAGTGATCCTCAGTGATTGTTTAATTGGAGAGATTTTTGAAGAAGTTACTTTGGAGGCGATAATCCATTTCAGTGAAGGAACCCTTGAGAATATCATGAAGTCCATTGCGCCCTTCATATAAATATACCAACTCTGATTTCATCCTTATTTCAGATCCAATGCATAATTCTTCTCCTCATCTCATACTCATTCTCTCAGTTTGTAAGATTTCTCTAGCATTAGAGACTCCTTGAAGATTTGAAGATTAAAAAATCCTCTAAATTATTCTTAGGATATTCAATTTCTATTTAATGTTGTTAATTAAATCATTTCAAATACCTCATGTACTTCAGAAGTGAATTTTGTAATCCCCTAGGGAAGTTTGAATCAAGCAATTCCAAGACTAGCTCTTTAATCACTTTTTCTTGACTAGTTTTACCATTTTTGTATTTCAGATCTATGTATGAGTCATTTTTATATTCTAATGGTCATTTGTGAATACTGAGACCTTAATGAATCATCCCCAACCATTTCCTCGAGGATTCGAATTCCTCCCATCATGTTTGTAATAAATTGGAAAACTACTAGTTGAGTAGTACAAGATAGCGCCCTTGCCTATTTGGTTTCCAAACTCAACCATAACCTCCCAAATTATCATAAGTTCTTTTACAACACCTAATTAGTAGGTTAATATATGATATAATCCATTTGGTTACGTTCAGGTGTGAGAAAATGAGTTTAGTATGCATATGTTGGTGTGCCCAGGAAGCCTTGGAGTAGACCTCATGAACAGCTATTGTTGAAATGTAAATGGCCCCAGTACCTTGTGCATAGGACTCAGAAGATATCCATGAATATGATTTGTTTTATATTGCACATTCAACCATATATGTGTCATATCCTAAATATCCCAAATTCATAACCGTGGAGTAATCTTATTGTTCCCTAGACTAGCTCTTTTCCAACTAGTTTGGTTAACTAGTTTCTATTTGTGAAGAATTGTATTATAAGTTTTTAATTTTGGATAATATCATCTTCAATCTGATTAGGGATATTATAGTGGTATCATATTATGGTACTATGAACCTTCTCTTGACAAATTGTGATGGTTCCCAAGAGAGTTCCATTCCCCAAAGGAAAGAGTCCTAAAGAACCGTGTGTTGAAGAAGAGGTGGAATCTACTACAGGAAAAATGGAAGGAGGAAAGGATATGTCTGACTTGGATAAAAAATAAGAGTTCATACTCTTTCTTCAATGTATGTTAAAAGGGTTTCATGACATATCTCAGAACATTATTCAATCTGGGCAAGCCACCAGAAAATTCTTGGCTAAGCAACAAGGAAATAAAGACAGAGAAGGGAGAAATAGTGGCTCTCAAAATGAAGAAAGGAAGGTCTTTGGTGGATATGTCTTTTCAAATACTAGGGCTCATCATCCCCGACCTACTATGCCTCAGTTCATTGAGGACCAAAAGGAATTTCATGAAGTGTAGACTGAATCAGTTGCTTCATGGGAAGGTCAATATGTAGAATACCAAACCTTGAGTGAAGAATGCAGAAGGGCATTTCCTTTCAAATATTTTTGTGAAGAACGGTATAAAAATAATCCAATATGAGATCATAGGCTTCCAACACATAATTATGAGCTGAGAAATTCCATTGGTAATATCTCATTACCCTTCTTTGATCCTCAAAGTGCACAGCTAGCTACTGGGTACAGAAGCTAGACACTTACTTTCAATTGAATCCCATGGCTGAGAGGGATTCCATCATAATGGAAAATTTTCATTTGTAAGGAGAGGAAAATGACTGGTGGTTCCATGGCATGAGAACCATGGTCCATGATCAAGTGAATTCCTATGATGATTTCACTAGGATACTAGTAGAGAGGTTTGATAGGAGAGATCCTAAAATCTCTTTCAGGGAGTTGGCACATGTGAAGCAAACCAGAAATCCAGAAGCATACATCTCTAAGTTCTATAAGCTTACAGTGATGGTAACTAAAATCTATGAAGTTCGCTTGATCATCTTATTCATGAAAGGATTAACATATCCATTGAAAGGACTAGTAAATGCATACAGACCATCCACTTTACAAGAAGCAATGAGCAGAACATGGGATCTGGAAGATGCCATCCCAGAAACGAGGTATCCTCCAAAGGTTAATGTGCCTACAAAATTTTAGAATCAACTACCACCTTTTAAGAATGTGGTTGCCCCAAAAAATAAAGAGTACTCATACAGATATCGAGATGAGTTAAGAAGGAAGAATCTTTGCTTCTCTTGTCAGGAACCCTAGGTTCCGAGCCATAAATGTGCTAAGGGAAAAGCACACTACATTGAGTTATTTTCATAAAGTGAGGAGGAAGAAGCAGTAGTAGATGATGGATATGAAAGAATAGAAGAATACCAACCCCCACAGTCAAAAAGAAAAATTGCAGTTTTAAGTGGAGTTCTCTACTTCCATACCCTAAGATTCAATGGGGTAGTGCAAGGACAAAGAGTATCAGTTTTGGTCGATGGGGTTGCCACCCATAATTTCATTGATGCATCCATGGTATAGAGGATAAATCTACCAATGGAAAAATTTGGAGGTTTCACTATCATCATCCCGAGAAAAAAACACTATAGAGTGTAACCGATGGATTCCAAAGTTGCAAATGACTGTTGGAGATTATATCGTGACTGACAAATTTTATGTTGTCAATGTGGTTGATACCAATATGGTGTTGGGAGTGTAGTGGTTGTAATCCATTGGGGAAAATTCATTGAATTACTAGATAGCCTAAATGAGCTTCAAAGACGTTGATGTGAATCAAGTGGTTTTGAAGGGTGTCAACACCTACCCAGAACAAGTAATTCTATGCAAATAGTATGAGATCAATATTGAGGCATGGTGATATTGAGTGGGCTGATCAATGTTTCATCACCACTCAAGGAAGTTATATATATGTATCACATCATATTGATGAAATCAAAAGGACGCTACACAAACACAAGAAAGTGTTTGAATATCTTCCACATGGCAGGCCTCTTGACAGAGGTACTAAACATTGGATTGAGCTGGAAGTTGGCACACTTCCTATCAGGATCCATCCTTATAAGTACCCTAAAATATTAAAGGATGAGATTGAGAAGGCCATCAAAGAGCTGCTTGATTTGGGATTCATAATACCAAGCTCAAGTTCCTTTGCATCATCAGTGGTCCTAGTTAAAAATAATGACAAAACAATGCGCATGTGCATTGACTATAGGGCCTTGGACAAGAAGACCATCAAAAACATATATCCTATCCCAAGGATTGATGAATTTATGGATTATATGCATGGAGAAAAATATTTTTCCAAGATATATATTCGCTCAAGATACCATCAAATCAGGATGAGGGAAGAAGACATCTAGAAAACCACTTTCTGGTGCCATTATGGGAATTTTGAGTTTCTTGTCATGCCTTTTGTCTTGACCAATGCATCTTCCACCTTCCAATCCTGCATGAATAGAGTTTTCAGTAAGAAGTTACGTAAGTATTTCCTTATATTCTTTGATGATATTCTGATTTACAGTAGGACATGGGAGGAGCACCTGCACCGCTTGGAAAATGTCCTAACAGCTTTGGCAGAATAGTCTTTTTATCCCAAATTTTCCAAATGTGAATTTGGATTGACTGAGATCATCTATATTGTTCATATCATTGGGAAAGAAGGATTCAAGGTGCATATGGAGAATATCAAGGCCATACTTGAATGGCCAAGCCCAAAGAATATCACTGCCTTAAGGGGATTCATTGGTATGTACACCTACTACCGAAAATTTGTGAAAGGGTTTTCTAAACTAACATCCCCTTTGACATATATCACCAAGAAGGGAGACTTTTGTTTGTTAGAGGATGATGAACAATATTTCAACATAATGAAGTAATGAGTAGCTTCCTATTACTTGCACTACCTGATTTCACTCATCCCTTCATATTAGAATGTGATGCCTCGGGGGAAGGCATTGGAGCCGTTTTGATGCAGAATAAGCATCCAATTGCCTATGAGAGAAGAAATTTTCATCCACATGAGAGACGTTATTCAATTTATAATAAAGATATGTTGTCCATTATGCATTCCTTTTCCAAATTCAGACAATACCTAGTAGGAGGAAAGTTCATAGTAAAGACTGATCACAACAGTTTGAGACATTTTCTGACCCAAAAGGAGATGAATGATAGAAAAAATAAATGAGTAAGTAAGGTTTGATACTATAAATTCGACATAGAATAAAAAAGGGGTAAGATGAATGTGGTAGCTGATGCCCTCTCGAGGAAGCCTACTTTTTCTTTGCTGCAAGTCCCAACTAATTGGAAGGTCAAACTAACTATTGAATATTCTAAGAACCAGTTTGCTTGTGAAGTGTTGTATGGTTTAATTCATGGTGATGCTTACAAAGTCCTTAATGATCTCATATATTACAAGCAAAAAATATTTTTGGTCTCAGGATCGATCTTAAAAGAAAATATTTTGAAGGCTTCCCACAATGCACCAGTGGCGGGCCACCCTGGATTCATGAAAACTTACCGGAAGGTAAGGGAAAGGTTCACTTGGAAGGGCCTCAAAAATTATGTTTTTAGGAATGTAAGGGAGTGTTATGCATGCCAATAGAATAAATTAGAGCACACTCATCCTGTTGGTCTCCTACAACCCCTACCAATTCCAAAACAAAAGTGGGAAAGTGTGTCCATGGACTTCATCACCAGGTTTCCCAAAGGCCAGGGTAAGGATAGTAGTTTTGTAGTGGTTGATAGATTGACTAAATTTTCTCACTTTTTTGTTGTCACATCAACTATTATAGCTAGTCAAGTTGCTACACTATTTTTTAAAGAGTTATTCAAACTGCATGGTCTTCCCAAGACTATAATAAGTGACCGAGATAGCAAATTCACTAGTGCTTTCTGGAAAAAATTTGTTTGAACTAGTTGGAACTAGTCTGAACCTCGCATGAGTTATCACCCTCAGAATGATGGCCAAACTAAAAGTGTAAACCAATGGCTCGAAGGTTATCTCAGAAATTATGTCACCGGCCAACATAAAGCATGGGTCACTTGGCTACACTTGGGGGAATTCTATTATAACACCACATTCCATCTCTCCATTGGGATGAAACCATTTAAAGCTCTATATGGGTATGAATCCCCCACATTTGTAGATATGATTTTTTGGGATTGCAAAGAAAAAAAAGAAAAGGATTGGATCCAGGAAAGCCAAGACATACTCAGAGCACTCAAAGAAAAATTGCAGGTTGCACAGAACCAACAAAAGGTGAATGCAGATAATAAAAGAACATACTGAACCTTCCAAGAAGGTGATTTGGTCTATTTTAGGTTGCAACCATACATGCAATCCTCTCTGAAATAAAAAGGCGCTGAGAAATTGCTTCCAATATTCTATGGACCATATAATATCATAAGGTAAATTGGTGAATTTTCCTATGAATTAGATCTTCCTTCAGGGAGAAAGATACACAATGTTTTCCATGTGTCATGCTTGAAGAAAGTAGTTGCCCAGCAAGTAACAGTTTCAGAAGAATTTCCTCCTCTTGATGATGAAGGACACCTGGTTTTCAAACCAGAAAATATTTTGTAGGTTAGAGAAATGAAGCTAAGGAACAAAACCATTAAAGAATATCTAGTGCAGTGGAAGGGGTTTCCTAGTGAATATGCAACCTCTGAAAATGAACAAATTCTATAACATCCAGGATTACACCTTTTTTAGGACAAGTAGTCTCGTGGATGGAGGACTATCATGTTCCTTTCCTATTGGACATTTGGTCAAGACTTGGATCCTCCAATCGCTAAGGGTCTAGGAAGAAGAATTAAATTGAGGATAATTAATTAATTGGGATGAATTTTGGTACAAGGATTATAGTAATTAATAATTTTAATATTTTGAATTTTAATTATTTTATAAATAAATCCTTATCATTATTAATTAAATTCTTGCAAAGTGATGATGTTCACATGGATATGAGGGTGCATGAGGACAAGGTGGACCTCACCTACTCAAGTGGAAAAGTTAGAAGCAACAAGGAGTCAACTAAAATCATAGTGGAAGCATCAAAAGATAGAAACTGGAAAAAAGCAAGAAAAAAACAGGCAAAAGCACAACGTAGGAAATTCAAAAAGAAGGACAGTGCAGAAAGCAACCAGTTTAAAAAAATAAGCAAACATCCAGAAAATCTAAGTAGGGCACAATTGCTAAATTCAGTTGAAGACACAAAGCAAGCAATTTGCACAAAGAAAAATTGTTGCTAATTCTCTCATGGAAGACGCCCTCAACTCTCACACGTGCCAATGAATTTCCTAGGAAGCTTCCTACGTTATAAAAGGAAGCTAAGCTGCACCATTGACATCTTTTGGTCTATTATTATTTGTCTTGAGAGCAATTTGCTTCTCAGAGTTGAGTGATGTGGCTCAACCAAAATTGGAAGATGAACCCCAAGGAAGTTATTGTTCCAGTTTTTCCATGATCATATATAGAGCCATCAAATGCTGATATACAGGACTGAATCAGTCCATCATTGAATAATCTAAGATATCCAGAGAGTGATCCTTAGTCATAGTTCAATTGGACATAGTTTTGAAGAAGTTACTTTGGAGGAGATAATCCATTTTAGTGAAGGCACCCTTGAGAATATCATGAAGTCCAGTGCGCCCTCCATATGCATCTACTAGCTCTAATTTTATTGTTATTTCATATCCATTGCATAGCTTCTCCTTCTTCTCCTCATCTCATACTTATTCTCTCAGTTTGTAATATTTCTCTAGCATTGGAGACTCCTTGAAGATCTGAAGATTAAAAACTCCTCTAAATTCTGCTTAGGATCTTCAATTTTTATTTTCTTATTTTAATTAAATAATTTTAGAGATCTCATGTACTTCATAAGTGAATTTTGTAAGCCCCTAAGGCATTTTGAATCAAGCAATTCCAACACTAGCTCTTTAATCACTTTTTCTTGACTGGTATTTCCATTTTTGTAATTCAAGCTATGTATGAGTCAGTTTCTATTATAATGGTCTTTTTTTAATCCTGGGACCTTAATGAAGTATCCAAAACCATTTCCTTGAGGATTCAAATGCCTCTCATCCTTTTTGGAAGAACCTAGAAAACTACTAGTTAAGCAATCCAAGATAGCGCCCTTACCTCTTTGGTTTCCAAAATTAACCAGAACCTCCCAAATTTTCATAAGTTCTTGTCCAACAACTAACTAGGAGGTTAATATATGATATAATACATTTGGTTTCCTTCATGTGTGAGAAAATGAGTTTAGTATGCATATGCTGGTGTTCCCAGGAATCCTTAGAGTAGACCTCAGTGACAGCTGTTGTTGAAACGAAAATGGCCCCAGTAACTTGTGTGCATAGGACTCAGAATCTATCCCTGAATCTGATTTGTTTTGTACTGCACATTCACCCATACATTTGACAGATCCTAAATATCCCAAATTCATAACCCTGGAGTCATCTTATTGTGCCCTACACCAGCTCTTTTCCAACTAGTTATGTTAACTAGTTTCATTTTGTGAATAATTGTGTTATAAGTTTTTAATTTTGGATAATACCATCTTCAATCTGATCAGGGATATTACATTTGTGCATGCTCATTGGTGCTATCTATCCTCCTGACATGTATATTGTATATTGTGACATAGATCCACACTGTATTGGTTGGTGGCTATGATTTCATTGGTCCACATAGATCCACAGTGTATTGGTAGGTGGCTATGTTATTTGTCATGACATAGATCAACTCTTGTATTTCTTGTGGCCATGATATCATACTTCATTTATGGATCCGCAATATACTCTTGGAGGCCATGCTTTGTACTAATTTTACCGAGCATGAGTATGCCTGACTACGGGATGACATATACATACCTATTTTTTTTTACAGGTTCTCTTCAGTTTCTCGTATCCATGAACTTTACCCTGAATTGTTTTTATAAATTGTTTAGGCCATCATCTTCTCTTCTAACCTCACACTTTAGGGGGAATCTGTTATACTCTTATTTTCCACCTTAGGCTCATTGGAGATCCCATTTTATTGCCTAAATGAAACACCTACCTTTGTACCTTTCTCTAGCCTCATTTTTCCCACTTTTTTTCCACCATCACCCTCTGTATGCTTCTAGGGGGGGAGATGGTCAGTCTTCCATTCCTCCATGTATACTTGCAATGTAGTGACACCATCACTCCCTACATGTCTTGAGGGGGATGGTCCACCTATACATGAGTTTTGGGGATATTTTTTATTGGACCATGTGTGTGACTTGGATCCAATACACCTAGCATGGGAACTCACACACTAGATCAATCCCATCCATCACTTGGATTCTAGATTCATCATCCATTCATCATGGAAAATTTTAGGGGATAATCTTATCCCATGGGATAAATTAAGGGGTTTTAAATTTTTAATGGGATCATTTTTAATTGAAAAATCATTAGGTATGATTAGCCCAATATTTATTTTTTACTTTTAATGAATATAGGTTATCCCCATCTAAATTAAAAAGGGGATCATGTTGGAACATTTAAAAACCCATTCCATACTTAAGAATTTTTTTTTATTAGTAATCTAGATTAATTTTCCTAGGTGTAGACTATGTAGTTGGCCTAATTTTGTCTTTTATGCCTCCATCTTCCATCCTAAGTCACTAAAACGAATTTGGATATATTCTGGATAATATTTCCTTGGATTCTGTCTGATTTTATTCCATTCCTAAATTAGAAAGACACTTTCTTGATTTAGATAGCTTTATTTTGTTTTTTTCTACTGTCTAGTGGATAAGGTAAAGCTAGTTCACTTGGAAACTCTCTCCACTTGGCCAATTCGACCTCCACCTCTTTCTTCTCTCCAAAATTCATAACCACATTCCATTTTAATCACTCATTAGATTCCATACCATATTTGGCTAATGTGTGAGCCTCTGGACTGATTTGGAAGGTGCTTTTGCTACCTAAGGGTTTTTTCTAGCTTTTCGTAAGCCTTCCTTTTTTTTGCTTTACAACTTGCCTTCAAGGAATTCTATTTTCTCTCCCAAGATGTATTATATATTGTATTCATATTATTGAATATTACATGAGAATATATTTCCATCAATTGAGTTCCTTCTCTTATGTTTATGTTTCAATATTTATTCTTATTCTTGCATATCTTTGAATAAATTCTTGTGAGGACTTCTTTGTTTCAAGATTCTTGGATATTAGAATTATTTCATGGTATTAATCCTAATAGAATTATCACATGGTATGAGAGCCTTGGGAGACCTTGATTAAATTAGTCTTCCAGTATAATTTTCGGAGAGTTTGTTTTGCAGGTACTGAAGATCAAATGGCAGAAATTTATTGTTGAAGAACTCAAATCTTTCCATCGCTCATCATTATTATCCTCTTACACTTCATTTATTGAGGATCCTTTGTTGGTCAATGGTATCCAAGAAGGAAGTCTATAGTTATTTCAAAGTCAATATACATTTGAGTTTGTTGCTTGTTCCTTCACTTCCTCTGTCCATGCTCCTGCCAGTTCTTACATGATTGCCAACACGTTTTTCAAGAAGTTGGAGACATCTCTCATCTCTCTCATATGTCTTCTAATTCAAATCATCAGCTATTTGTTCAAGATCCTACATGCTCAGAACCTCTCCTTGAGTTTCTTTTTGGCATGTTATTGAATACCATGGAGGAAAAATTAGAATTTGGAGTGACTGGTTTCGCTCTTACTGTCATGCTTCTAATCCAGTGCATGATTATTGGCACCTATTGCACAAAATATGAAGGACATAATCAAGTCTCATTTGGAACTGATCTTAGGAAGCTCAAGTCTAGTGAGAACATTCCACTTCTTCCCAAGAAGAATATTCCTCCAGGTATTTGACCAAGTTCCCAGTTGCTTGGAGTTTGGAGAGCCTTATTATGGTGTATTCCATAATCTCGAGGGGAGGTTTTCTTCCCAAGTGGTTTCCTTCTTTCCTCACCTACATGGACTAATAAATTTTGTATTGGGGTGACCATACGCATTGTTTCTTGGGCCCTATATTTATGATATTTTACCACATACAGTCAGGATTAAGGGGGGTTGGAACATTTAAAACCCATTCCATACTTAGGATATATTTTATTATTCATCTAGATTAATTTTCCTAGGCCCTAGACTATGTAGTTGGCTAGGTTTTGTCTTTTATGCCTCCATATGCTATACTAAGTCACTAAAAATAATTTGGATAGATTATGGATAAGATTTTCTTGGATTCTGTATGATTTTATTTCATTCCTGAATTAGAAAGAAACTTTCCTGATTTAGAAAGAAACTTTCCTGATTTAGACAACTTTATCTTGTTTTTTTCTACTTTCTAGTGATAAGGTAAAGCTAGTTGACTTGGAAACTCTCTCCACTTGTCCAATTCGACCACCACCTATTTATTCTCTCCAAAATTCATAATCACATTCCATTTTCATCACTCATTAGTTTCCATACCATATTTATCTAATGTGTGAGCCTATTAACTGATTTGGAAGGTGCTTTTTCTACCTAAGGGGTTTTTCTAGCTTTTAGTAAGCCTTCCTATTTTATGCTTTACAACTTTCCTTCAAGGGATTCTATTTTCTCTCCTGAGATGTATTATATATTGTATTCATATTATTGAATAATACATGAGATGATATTTCCATCAATTGAGTTCCTTCTCTTATGTTTATGTTTCAATATTTATTCTTATTCTTGCATATCTTTGAATACATTCTTGTCACGACTTCTTTGCTTCAATATTCTTGGCTATTATAATTCTTTCATGGTATTGATCCTATATATAATTCTCACAGATCCAAGATAAAACAAATTTTCCCCTTTAAAAATCAATTTAGACCTTTGTTCAACCATGAAAAATCATTAGGAAGCACCCATTAGACTCCGATTTCTAGAAATGGTAGTTGCTAGGGGGTCTTTCGCCTTCTATCGATCATTAAAATCGAAGTTGGAGTTACATTCGTCTAGATTTTATGGGTTCAATATTATTTTGCAAGTTACTTAATTTCCACATGAGAAGGGAGGTTTATATTTACTATCACCTCTTATAGAGACCCATTTGCATCTAGGAGAGTTCTGAATCTCATTTCCTTAGATCCAAAGTTTCCCCAATAAAAAAAGGGATTGTGAAGCTTGTGGTCAACAATGCGACAATAACATTTTTGTGGGTGTTTGGGGCATCATTTCTAGGGCCTGTGAATTTATTAATATCAACGTATTTGAGCATGCAGGGGGGCATCAGGCTGCTTATAACCATTTCCATTTTGTTTATACTTTTGTTTGTGTTCTCTTTTCTAGGATACGTCATGGGCGGAGCAACCTTGAATCCCACTGTCTTTGTTGCTTCTTTTGATTTGGGCCTTGTCAGGTATTTTGACATGTTTCTTGGTTTGTTTATTGAATTTTATTGTTCTCAAAGGATTTTTGTAGGGTTGACATTGTCTTGTTTGGTTGGTTAGACTACGGTTACTGTGTGAATGTTTCTCTTTTAGATTTATCTCCTATTTAGTACTTTTTATATATGTTTTCCTATTACTATATATGGTTTTATACTTTATCAAAAAATTTACCAAGACTTCACAAAATTTTATAATTTAGAAAAATATTCGTCATGACTTTAGAAGGTTTTATAATTTAGTGAAAAATTCGCCAAGACTTTACAATGTTTTATAATTTAGTGAAAGATTTTCCAAAATTTTACAAGATAATATAATTCAATGAGAAATTCACCAAAAACATATGTATACATTAAATATAACATTGATAAAATAACCTTCATATTTTCCTATATATCACAGGGATTCTCCCATTTATTATACATAGAAATTTAGTGGGGTTCTTAAAATTTTCCCTGCCATTCATCCTCCTCTCACCTATATATTGAGGCCATTTTATGAGAAAGGGGAGACTCTTATTATGTATTTTTATGACGGTGAAATCATCTTGATTGTCTCAACCATTGTGATTAGTCCATTTTCTGCAATTTAAGAAGGTCTTGGGTCAAGAATATTGGAAGCGATTTGCATATTCAACACAAGGTAATATATGATGTATGTCTCTTGCTATCATTCAATATAGATATGTTATCCCCCCCCTCCTATCATGCTGTTCATGGTTGATTATGGTTCTTTGTTATAGATATACATAATTCATAACACATATATATTGGATATGCTATTTCTTGTGTAACACAGATTAAATCTTGTTTGTGCTAGCTTAGATCTATGTTTGTATGTTCATTTTTATGCATCCTTTATATTTCAATAGGATTTTGAGAAAGGTTTGGATGTCTCTTTGTGTGTAGGCTGATTGGCTAAGTGGAGTTGGAGCTAGAGCAAGGATTATCAGGTCTGCAATAGTTGATGATTATTTGCACCAAAGGATATGTCTTATATAAGGTATGCCACCTCCCTCTTTCCATCTCTCTCTCTCTCTCTCTCTCTCTCTCTCTCTCTCTCTCATGATTGCATGAAAATGGATGTTTAGATCCAGTGTCTAGACAATTGTTACACCTAAAATCCTACCATCATGAGATTCAGTGTATACATCCCTAAAGTGCCATTGGCTAAGTCATTAACTTGGAAGAGATACCATTGCATTCATGCTAGGTTTTGACAGGTTGTCATAGGATGCACTCATGCAACCTGCGATGTCGCACCTTGCTCTCTTGCAGGGTGCGACGATGTCAGTTAATGGGAAAAAATAGCTTCTTCGAGCTCCTTCTCGAAGTTTGCTGACTTGGATCCTTATCCCTGACCTCTTGGGAGAGATGGCACTCAGTTCCTAACCTCTTGGGAGGATCCCCTATCTCTATCCTACCATATATCAACCTATCCTATCCATACCCTTGTTATTTTTTCAGAATTTACTTCAATTTGATCTAGTATATTAACTAAGAGAACACCATGTACAAGATATCTACAGCATATTAATCATGGACACAATAATGCAAGCACACAAGAGACACAGAGTTTACTTGGGGAAAACCATAAAGGTGAAAAACCCCAATAACTTCCTCAGAGATAGATAGAGAAATGATACAACCCAAGCATAAGAGATAGACATCTCCTAGTAGCAGCTTCTCCTCCTCCACAAGTGTGCCACTCTCCAAAGAGTGTGTGACAGAATAGAATGATCAAATAGAGTGCCTCCCACACTCTATTTATACTTGACTTGACTTGCCTAATAACCTATACTAGGTCGGCCTCAACTTAACCACATAACACAATGTTGACTGGGCCGACACCCAATAGGGTGGTCTAATAACCCTTTGACCCACATGGCCTACCCCCAATAGGGTGGTCTAATAACCCTTCGACCCACATGACTTATACAGGGCCGACCCCAACAAGGTGGTCTAATAACCCATCGAGTATAAGTTACGACACTTCCATATAGAGGAATAATACATCTCTATAGGAGTACAATAAATATATATATGAAATACATTCTGAAGTTACATATACATCAACACTCCCTCTTAAATAGGAAGGTATTTCTCGACACAGATCATCTAGAACAAGTCTTCTTCTCTAGATCATCGTCATCGATGCATCGTCCTCGAATCATCGTCATCGTCACTGCTGTTGCTATCTCAATCAATCTCTGAATCTACTCGTCATAGGAATTTCTATAGAGCCAGTCCTTTTTCATACTGGATGTAGGCCCACCACCTGTAGGTCTTCATCATCACTGGCCATACTATGGAATCCTCAGGACTTATTACATGCGTCACAAAACCTTAAAAGATTCTCTTGACTAGAAAGAACCTAAAGATCATCTGAGGCCTTTTTCATCCTATCCATATCTCCAGGAATTATTACATGTGACTATCACAAAACCTTAAAAGAGTCTCTTGACTAGCAAGAACCCTAAAGAGCATCTGAGGCCTTTTTCATCCTGTCCATATCTCCAGGACTTATGACATGTGACCCCCACCAAAAAAACTTAAAAGAGTGTCTTGCCAAGCAAGAACCCTAAAGAGCATTTGAGGCCTTTTTCATCATGTCCAGATCTCCAGGACTTATTACATGTGGTCACCACAAAACCTTAAAAGAGTGTCTTGCCAAGAAAGAACCTTAAAAAGCATCTGAGACCTTTTTCATCCTATCCAGATCTCTAGGACTTATTACATGTGGTCATGGTAATTCATTGAAAGAGAATCTGAGGCCTTTTTCATCCTGTCCAGATCTCCCAGGTCTACTTACATGCCATCCCAGAGCAATGCCTCGAAAGAGCATCTGAGGCCTTTTTCATCCTGTCCAAATCTCCTAGGTCTACTTACATTCTCATCTACACAACCTGTCCACGACCACAGAGTATCAACCTGATACTCACCATACATCATCCTGATGTACACATGATCATCCTGATCATCAACACTGCATCATCCTGATGCATGTCATCTGGAGCAACATCCTGAAGCTCGTCATCCATGATCATCCTGATCATACAATGCATCTACCTGATGCATACACAGTAACTTCTTGATACATATCATCATACATGATCTACCTGATCATACAATGTATCCACCTGATACACATACAAATACATGATCCACCTAATCATACTTGATACATATCAACACACATGATCCACCTGATCATACAATGTATCCACCTGATACATATACAGATACATACACATGATCCAACTGATCATATCCAGCATCAACATGATGCATACATACATAAATGATCCAACTAATCATATCCAGCATCCAACATGATGCATACATACATAAATGATCCAACTGATCATATCCAGCATCAACATGATGCATACAAATACAGAGCAGTAACTGGAGCATCGTCCTGATGCTCATCATCCAGCGCTTATATCCTCAACCATGGAAGGATCCTCCTCTCACCATGCTCAGAATGGCTTCAACAAATGTCTCCATCACTTCTTCCTCGAAGTGTCAATGATCTGAAGGACACCAAGCCTCTCTCTGAAGTACTCGAACTTCACTTTGGCTAGTGGCTTCGTCAGCACATCTGCAATCTGCTCATCTGTCGCAACATACATGAGATTCACTACTCCTCTTTGCACCATATCCCTGATATAGTGATATTTGATCTCAATGTGTTTCAACCTGTCATGGAACACCGGGTTCTCAGACAGCTTCACACAACTCTGGTAGTCACAAAAGATACCAGTAGCCTCCAATGAGAGATCAAATAGCTCATACAGTAGATTCCAGAGCCATACTGCCTCACAACTAGCTGAACAAGCTGCAACATACTCTGCTTCAGCTGTACTCAGTGCTACGTAGGATTGCTTCCTACTAAACCAAGAGATCACACCTGATCCAATACTGAAGCAACACCCAGAAGTGCTCTTCCTATCTGCAGCACTGCCTGCCCAATCTGAATCAACATAACCCTGCAGGTTAAACTTTTGATTCACATTATACTTGAGCCCATAATCAACTGTACCCTTCAGGTACCTCAGAATATGCTTTACAACAACCAGGTGAACACTCCTCGGATCCATCAGGAACTAGCTCAATGTGTTCACCGCAAAGCAAATATCTGGTCTCGTGTTCGTCAAGTACATCAAGGACCCAATCATCTGATGATACATAGTGACATCAACCCGCTCAGATGAAGCATCACATAGAAGCTTCGGGTTCGATGCCATAGGTGTGGCCATGGCCTTGCAGTCCATCATCCCGAACCTCTTCAGGATCTCTACTGCATACTTCCCTTGTCCAAGGAAGATCCCATCTCCACTCTGCCACACCTCCATGCCTAGAAAATAGTGCATCATCCGCAAGTCCTTCATATCAAACTCAGTAGCAAGCTTCCTCTTGGTATCAGAAATCAAACTATCATTACCTGTAACAAACAGGTCATCCACATACAGGAGTAGTATCACAAGATTTCCTTCCTCAACCTTGTAGTAAAGGTTGGAATCCGCTTTACTCTTGGTAAAGCCCAAACTAGATAGGAAACTGTCCATCCAACCATACCAAGTTCTGGGAGCTTACTTCAAGACATACAAGGCTTTCTTCAATATGCACACATATGACCTCCTGTCATGTATTTCAAAACCGAGTGGCTGCTCCACATACACTTCCTCTTCAACTACACCATTCAAGAAAGTAGTCTTGACATCCATCTGGTGTATCTTCCATTTCATTACTACAGCCAAAGCAAGTACTGATCTGATGGAAGTGTGCCTCGCTATAGGTGTAGAAGTCTCTTCATACTCAATGCCTTTTTCTGGGAGAAGCCACGAGCTACAAACCTCGTTTTTTATTTCTCCATGCTACCATCTGCAGCATGTTTGATCTTATAGATCCATTTGGAAGTCACAGCAGACTTCCCTTCAGGTCTTGGGACTGCATCCCAAACATCATTCTTCATGAAGGACTAGTAGTCCTCGATCATGGCATTCTTCCCGAATCCTGGGAGCTTCAATATCTTCAATATTTTCAATAGATAACTTTTTTACTGAACAAATGTTGTAGTCCTTCTTTTGTAGGTGATGGTATACGATCTTTCCTACAAAACAAGTTAAATTGCATGATTAGAAACATCTCATAGTTTTTAAAACAAATTCTTACACATAAAGAAATATGTCATATAGTCATGCAATTATTTTAGCCAATGCTTCAATACAACATTTATCCATATCCTGTAACTTTCTAGATCCCTTCCAATCTCTACCAGAACATTGTTAAGAGTGTGCACAACTCCCAATATGTCAACAAAGAGGTTTCATTCTAGATAAGTAGCAATGGAATGTTGTACAGTGCCATAGGCCACTTTCCCATCATATGCAAATTAGTAGTATACTGTTCATTAATGCAATATTCTAATATGCATAATACACACCCTAAGTCTAGGAACATAAGCATATACATCATTGAAAAATATTATTTAAACAAACATATATGAAAAACATGACAATTTAAATACTTATCTTTGTTTGGTTGTAGGGTTGACTCCCTCTCAGTCTTTGCTTCCTTTCTGTAACTCCATTCTGATGTGGATTGTGAGAAGTGGTCAACTCCCTTTGAATATTTGCATCCTTGTAGAAACTACTGAAGTGTGCTCCCTCTTGATCTTTGCTTCCCAGATTACCTATCCTTGAACTTATATCCATCCTTAATCACTATGCATTCTTATTAGTATCATCATTGTGTTATTCTTGAGGTCTCATACATAGTTACACATTCATTAGTATAATCTTAATACTATCAAAACACAATAATCTTAAGCATGTATAGTCATGATCATTTCAAACAGAAATAATAAGCATTAATATTCAAGGACTCTTATGGTTAGTCATATCATAAATTAAAGTAAGAAACATAATATTCCTAAACCCGTTATTACTCAAACCTATACTTTCATGACTCTTCTGGTTAGTCATATCATCAATTAAGGTAAGAAACTTAATATGCCTAAACCCATGATTATTCAAACCTATGAATAATCATTATCAATCATGCCATGTATACTTATATAAGGGATCCTATCACAAGGTAGGATTCTAACTTGATATAGGAAAAACATACCTAGATTAGTATGTTAGCTAGTTATGTCTAACATACCTACATGGTGTCTTTTTGTTCTCTTCAACGACTTGTGCTAGTAACCTGCATATCTCATAGGTTAACCATTATAGAACCAAGTTATACATAACTCGTAAATAGATCTTCTAAGTGATCCATGACAATGGATGAATATTTGTCTTCGTGTCACCATGATCATATGTTCTCGAACTAGAACATGATTTGTCTTTCTTGGTGTACCTTTCATGTTAGCGGACAACATAAACCTCATACAACACCATAATGCATTAGTACAATCATAAGTGTCAATACCCTAATCAATGAATATCTTCTATCATGCATTCATAGTTTTATTAAGGTGATACGACAAGTCTAGATTTAATCAAGATTGTACTAACCGTAATAATATGAAGACAAACATAGCATAAACTTAATCATGAAAAAATCTCAAAACATACTTAGATAAGTCATACCTATCGAGATTGCTTGTAATCTTCTTATGTAAGGCCTTAGCCTCATCTCCCTCTTAAACAAGAACTTCTTCACTTATGTAGGTGACCAATCCATTCTCTTCTAGGATTAACCCAATCCACTTGATTTGCAGAAACTGAATTTGGAGCTGGATTAGGGTTTGTTAGGAAAACCCTAAAAATTCAAACTTTGAATTTCAAACTTCAGAAATGATAGAAAGATACGCCTTGATGAGCTGATCAAGCCGGTATACTCAAAATTTGAAAACTGCAAAGTTTCACCCCTCAAATTTGCCTATGAAACTTCTGGATTCACTAGACATGACCCTGAACTAGGGTTTAATAAATCCCACCCTTCTGCCCAATCAAAAGGTTCGATCCAAATCTCTAAGCTTCTATTTTTCTGAGGAGCTTCCAGCCATGGTCACAGATTTCAAAAATTCCCATTTTTGCAGAAGCCCTAATTTTCCACTTTTCCGATCAAAGTCCCGAACTAGGGTCTAATCAAACCTGGCCTTCTTCCCAACCAAAAAATATGATCTTGGTCTCTAAATTTCAATTTTTCTGAGTAGCATTCAGCTATGGTCTCCGATTACAAAAATTCCAACTTTCTCCGAAACCCTAATTCCTGGCTATGAATGAAGGTGCTCAAAATCCAATTCTGTTTTGACAGAAATATGCACCTGATTGTTTCTGGTGTAACTCCAAAATTACCAATCCACAGGGTATGAAAATTCTACCTATGGTATCCAGACTTGTCATCTTTTCAAACCCATATGTCTGACCTCAATTGGATTCTCTGAGAGAGAGAGAGTTATGCCAAGTGTCACAACGTGACCTGTTTATGGGATAAAACAATAGAGCGAACTTGTACGACGTACCACATGTCACTGGTTCAATTTCAGCCTCTGAAAAAGTTACCTAAGAAAGTGCAGTCCGTGCACCACCTGTCAATTTTTATGAAATTTCATTTGGAGATTCCTAGCCCAAGTTATGACCTTTTTTCCTAGGTCATCTGTTTATGACTCAGATCTGGAAGAGGGATAAACCCTAGATTGTATAGATCATAAAACACAAAGTACAACGAATTAGAAGTTTTCCTTTGGACAAAAGGTACATGGGGATCTGATATTCTACATGTAAAAGTTTCATATCCTAAAGCTTCACCAAAATGGATTTATAGCGAAAGTGCTACGATGACTGGTTTTTTCTATATCAAGCCCTAGCATCGTAAGTGCAACAAGTGTCATACATGCCTGTTAAATTTTTAGAATTTACTTCAATTTGATCTAGGATCTTAACTAAGAGAACGACATGTACAACAAATCTACAGCATATCAATCATGGACACAATAATGCAAGCACACAAGAGACACAGAGTTTACTTGGGGAAAACCATAAAGGTAAAAAACCCCAATAACTTCCTCAGAGATAGATAGAGCAATGATACAACCAGAATACAAGAGATAGTCTTCTCCTAGCAACAGAGCCTCCTCCTCCACAAGTGCGCTACTCTCCCAAGTGTGAGTGATAGAATAGAATGTGTAAAATGAGAGAGACACACTCTCTATTTATACACTAACTTGACTTGACCTTTACTCAACTAGGTCGGCCTCAACTTAACTACTTAACATAATGCTGACTGGGCCGACCCCCACTAGGGTGGTCTAATAACCCTTTGACCCACATGGCCGACCCCCAATAAGGTGGTCTAATATCCCATCAAGTATAAGTTACGACACTTACAATATAAATGACGACACTTCCGTATAGAGGAATAATAACATCTCTATAGGAATACAATATACATATATGTGAAATACATTCCGAAGTTACATATACATCAACAATGCCATACCATGACTTCTTTCAGGCTAGCTTTGATAGCATGTTAGTTTTTCAGAATTTACTTCAATATGATCTAGGATCTTAACTGAGAGAACAACATGTACAGCATATCTACAACATATTAATCATGGACATAATAATGCAAGCACACAAGAGACATAGAGTTTACTTGGGGAAAACCATAAAGGTGAAAAACCCCAATAACTTCCTCAGAGATAGATAGAGCAATGATACAACCCAAGCATAAGAGATAGACATCTCCTAGTAGCAGCTTCTCCTCCTCCACAAGTGCGCCACTCTCCAAAGAGTGTGTGAGAGAATAGAATGATCAAATAGAGTGCCTCCCACACTCTATTTATACTTGACTTGACTTTCCTAGTAACCTTTACTAGGTCGGCCTCAACTTAACCACATAACACAATGCTAACTGGGCCAACACCCAGTAGGGTGGTCTAATAACCCATCAAGTATAAGTTATGACACTTCCGTGTAGAGGAATAATACATCTCTATAGGAGTACAATAAATATATATATGAAATACATTCTGAAGTTACATATACATCAAAAACCCTATCCACTTAGTCCTATATAAATGAAGCTCTACCCCTCTCCAAAATGAGGAAGTCTATAGTGTCTACATGCTGGTGAAATCATCATTGAGAGACTCATACTTCCTTGGGAGAATATGGCATTGGCTTGGACGGAGAAGTATTGCTACTTTATGCCTCGGTTGTAATCATTCTTCTATGGACTTTCCCTCTATTTTACAGTAATATAAATGCTTTCCACCAATATTGTTGTGAATTGATGATATTGTGTAGTTTACCTGCTTAATCATTTACTTAGATCTATTATTGTATAGATGCTCTTTACTTGTTTGCATTGTTCTGTGTATCTTGACAGGTCTTGCAGCTGAGATCTGACGACCGCAAGGCGTGGAGCAACATCCAGGAGAAAGGACTTCAAGTCTAAGGTAAGATATCTAGAGACTCGATCCTTAATTAGATATAGGAAAGTGGTTTATAGTCTGTATTATTTATTCTAGACTCACATTGAGCTAGGGAAATCCGGCTTGCATCCACTCAAGTGGATTGTCTGTCAAACAAATCTGGCAACCATATTGGGGAAGAACATTGATTGTTAGTTGCCAATCTGAATGTCATTTTTGGTTGATTTCTTGCTAAGCCTTTTTCATCTATCATTTGCCTCCTAAGATGGTTTCACCATCAGATATTCACTTTGAAGAGTCTGATTACCTTCCTCTAAGTTTGTACTTTTCATTTTCAAACCAGTTCATTGCTCATTACTTGGAGATTTGGCTCATTTTTTGAACTTGGATCTTGCCTGTCACACCTAGTCAGTATACACATAGCGATACTGCATTAGTTTTGATCTTTGTTGCTTTCCGGTTAGTCAGTCGTTGCAACCCTTCCATTGGTATTCTGCGATATCGTCGCACTTCTCGCATTGTTGAACTGTGACGTCGCACTTCTCACATTGCTGAACTGCGACATCGCACTATGTACAAGCACAGATTGTACCGATCTGTCAAATTTACCATATAGGAACCCTTTCTCCTTTCTACTTTTGAGTGCTGGTTTGTATGCAAACTCTCTCTGTACTGCAAGATCCAGTCAGAGATCCCATTTTTCTTTGTGTGATTGAGTTGTTTGGTTTTGTTTGGAGTTGTTTTGGGTTTCATCTCGGACAAGTTTGGGATTTGGTAGTGGTGGACACTTTCGTCTCCCCCACCTGCATCCACTCACCCTTGCATTCCCTCCTCTCCTTTATAGATCTGATCATTGTATTGGATCGGTTTCCAAACCTCATTTGCATTCATTCGTTGAAATTTGCTTGCCTTAATGCTGCTCGTTACTGTTTGAGTTTGAGTGTTTGTGTGTGTTTTGAGTCTATTGAGTGCTCGCTTTCTCTTGAGATTTTCTGATTTATTGGAGTGCTGCAAGTAATCTTTTTAGTTCAATATTTATGTTTAAAAGCATCGCTGTTATCAAATTGTTATTTTGATGCATCCATTGAAAGAACAAAAATACTTTATTTCCTTATTTTTTCAAGATCGTTTGAAGAATTGCACATGCATTGGAATGTCTCATTTGTAGATCTTTTGGAAAAGTTGAAAGAAAATTGCATTATTTGTGTTTTTCATTAACTATGAGTTGCTCATTTTCTTGAAAAATTCGAATAAACATCAAGTTTTGCAGAAGTAGTTCCATGCTTGGAAAGTTAATTGTAAATTTTCACTTTTATGCTTTTAGGCCATCATAGTGAAAGTGAAAAGCTTGCATACTCTGCTTAGAAATTATCTCTTTTGATTACTTAGCATCATTTTCATTTTGAAAAGACAAAAGAAAAAGAAAAAACATGCTTTGATTTGGCTTAGTAGTGTTGTGTCAAAAAAATTTGCGTTTTGCTGAAAAGGAAAAGAATAATTCATTGTCATTTTTTGTAGATTTGGGATTGTGTTGCATTGCATTGTTTTGGTAAAATTGTTGGAAAGAAAAAGAAAATTCTCCTTCCCATACATAGAGTTCATCAAAAGAAAAGTGTATATTTTTGCATGTAGTTAGGGATTGCATTATGTTTATGATTATGTACTCACCTCATGCATTCACCTAATCATCTAGATAAAACTAACGGTAGAACTAGGGTAAAAATTTTAGTAATTTGTGTGTAAGTTAGAGACATGTTCGAGCATCCTTAAGCATTGCAGCTGTCATTATTTGCCAGCACTGTATCCCGGTGGTATTGTAGTATTCCACGTACTTATCAATATATCGAGATCTTTCACGTACCCATCAAGTAGCACACGTACTTGGCATATATCGAAAGGTGTTTCACGTACTCGGTAGTATATCAGAAGGTCTCTTGCTGAACGGTTGTGAATTAGACAGCACCACTACAGATTTGAGCTCCCACGTACCTTGCGTATATCGGGAGACACCATTAGGATTCCTGAAACCAACTAAGTTAACCTTTTGTCTATCTTGGCGGTGAAATAGACCAAGAACAACACTCGGGGAGATTACTACACACATACCGTCTAGGTAATCAAGTATTCAGGAAATGGTACGGTCGCAATCCTCCTTGTCGCGTATTATTGTTGGACCCTGCGGTATATAACGATTTGCGAATCCTTGACAATACTGTGAGGTTCCAAACCTGTGAATCCACTCTTATAACATAAGTTTTCTTGTTGCCTTAGTTTGTGTAGGGTTTTGTCTGGTCTGCTTTTATTTTGTGTAGCTTGCCTTAGGGAAAACGTTTTGTTTCAGTCACTCTAGCTGAGTTTCCTTGGAGAAGGTCTCGTAGGATTCAAAATTTTCCACCCGAATATCCCCTTAACCAGGAGGTAATTTCGAGGGTAAGGATGGATCCACAAGCCAGGGTCGGGTCACATGAGGTGGAAAACCCCACTTTGAATGTTGTACTTTTTTTTCCTCATACTCCCCCAGATTCACCTGCCTCTCACCCTCCGCAGGGTGAAGAAGCACAAATTCCCACTTCACAAGACTTATCTCCCATTTCGGTGGGAGACCCTGGATCATTGGAATGGATAAATCAACCCTAGGATGACCCCACAGTAGCTATTGGTCCTTCAGCAGCTTATTGGACATCTTCTACAGGCCACCCAGTGGACCATTTTGCCATTGCATCCCCACCCAGTTGGGCTAGTCCCGACGACCGCTTAGCAACTTATCGTGAGCAATTGGCTCGTTTACGTACTATGGATGAGGAGTTTTGAAGTCAAAACTTTCAATAAAGGTTCGATGACCGACCAATCCCAGGTCGCTCTTTATCTTTTGAGTCACCACAATCATCCACCCAACACGTGACCACTAGTGAAACTATTCAACCATCCATTCTTACACATACATCTCCTAGAAAGGAGACCAGTTCAGTACCCCTGACAACCCAACTTGTTGAATAACAATAGTCCAACACACCTGTGGTCACCACGATTACGTTACCTGCTCCTCCCCCACCCCAAACTTCAAGGGGGGGATACTCTTTACACCCTACCTTTTTTACAAGTAACATTAATCCTACGGTGAATAATCAACAACCAGTGCTGGGTCAACCTTTACTTAGTGGTCAGCAAGTTGTTGCTAGGGGGAAAGCCCCATCTCTTAACCATAATACTGTAGCAGGAGTTCCCATTGGGCCTTCCGTTGGAAATTTCGTACCTCCCGGACCTTCCACCATGGGACTATCACCTATTCGTGGACCATCCAACGTAATTCAACCTTTATCAATTCAAGCATATCCAGGTCATCCTAACCCTCTACTGGATCAACTTAATCCTAGAAATGCACTTTACGGGGTACCTTACCCCATCAATCCTTACACTCAATGGGTACAGTAAAATGTTTTACAACATGGACCCCCACTTATAGTCCCTCAAGTCCCTCCACCCCCATTTGGTCCACCCCCACTTCCCATTGGAAGAGGCGGACCCCTACATAACTGTAGAGGAGGCAGACCTCTACCTTCTAGCGGAGGACCTCCTCATTTCGGCAATCATGTCCCACCCCTCCCCTTGGTATGAGCAGCAGAGGACCACCACCCCCTCCTAGCGGTGGTGGTGGTGGAGGACCATCCCATCCCGGTGGTGGTGGTGGAGGACCTTCTCATCTTGGTGGCGGTGTTGGTGTACCACCACCCTACTATGGTGGAGGTGGCGGAAGCCCACCACCCCCTCCTGGTGGAGGTGGTGGAGGCCCATCCTATTCCGGTGGTGGTGGAGGACCCCCATCATTTGGAGGTGGCCCACCCCCTCCCGACGGCGAAGGTGGGACCCCGTCATGCAGAGGTTTGGAGTTGGGGCGTCGGTACACTTCAACACCTTACTCTGCAAGGTAGCGAGTACTGTGGATAGCTTCCTCACTCAGCGACAGAGAGTTGTCCTTCATGGGGGTGTATGGACTAATTGTCAAGCCTGATGACGTCATTATACTTGTACTGAGAGCTTAGAGGCCTCAGATTTTGTACTACTAAAAGCTAAGAGGCTTCATATTTTTGTAGAGACTCACTGAAAGCCTTCGTGCTTCATATTTTTGTAGAGACTCACTGAAAGCCTTCGTGCTTCATATTTTTGTAATAGCACTAGTTTTGATGATATATATACAGACATTCTTGGTGATTTATACATTATGTGTTTTTAAAATTATGAATGATGCGATCTTGTTCATATGTTTGCTTTTATACAATACATTATTTACATGTCGTGAATGCTTTTACATATTATGAGTATTATGTGTGTGCGATGTACCAATCTAAAATGAAGTGGGCCATCGAGTCATCAATTGTGTCTAACTCTCGTGGAATGTGTAGCTATTGAATGGATTCAAATGACCTTTCCAAGAGACGTACTCGTCTGAAGAGACAGAGCAAGGTAGGATCACAGATAGTGTAGACCTAGTTAAGGTGGGAAACCACTAATTGAGAATCCATGTGGATGACAATGTGGTTCATACCTAAGGAAGTAGCATCGGTTAGGGTTCCAATTACCTCCTGATACTCTATGACATTGTTGGTTGCAAATCCGAGGCAACTTCCTCCTGAGTTGATGAGCTCGCCTGTTGGGGAATATAGTACCCAGGCTGCCGAGGCAAGGTTACAGGTATGCCGGCTAGTGCCGTCCGCGAATCCGCATCTACACACGCAGACAGAACATGGTAAAAGAAGCAAAAACAAGATCTAAAGACACTAAAAAGTAAATGCGTCACACCACACAAAAATAAAAAAATACGCCATGTATAGTATATACAAGAGAATCTATGCATGACAGGTTCAGGCATAGTACCTCTTCAGGTAAAGCCCATTATGGGGTTCACCCAAAGATATTATGTCATAGTCTTCAAGCTTGTAAGATCCCTTTTCCAAAACACATTTGACAATGTAAGGTCCATGCCACATGGAATCAAACTTTCCTACTCCTAGTTTATCATGCTTCTGGTCGTACGTGAGGACCAGGTCACCCTTGTTGAAGACACGAGGTTCAACAGACTTTTCGTATTGAGCTTTGATGCGTTTCTTGTGTGCTTCATTAACAAGGGCAGCATCTCGGCGGGACTCGTCAAGTTTTGCTAAGTACAGGAAACGTTTTTCCTAGGCAGTAGTGTTAGGAAGAAGTTCAACAGCGAGTTGTAGAGATAGAATTTCGCACTCTATAGGAAGGAAAGCCTCTAATCCATACACCAATTGGAAAGGAATAAAACCTGTGGCGGTTTTAACATAAGTTTTGCAGGCCCACAAAGCTGAAAAGAACATGTTATTCCAGTTGGACTTATGCGTACCTACCATCCTTTGGACCATAGTTTTCAAGACTTTGTTAATGGCCTTGACCTGTCCATTGGACTGTGGGTAGTAGGGTGTTGAGATTTTTCATGGCGAAAACCTAATCTATCACTCAATTCATCAACCATATGGTTATGAAAGTGAGAACCATGGTCAGTCACTATCGCCTGCGGAACTCCAAACCACACTATTACATGATTGAACATGAAGAGTGCGATGGTTTTGCTGTAATTTTGGTATGTAGGCATTGCCTCAGCCTACTTTGTAAAGTAATCCACAGCTACTATGATGTAACTATGCCCCCCGTTCAAGGTAGGCTTATAGTGCATAAAATCGATGCCCTATTTTGCAAAGGGGCCCACGGAAATAACCAGGTGTAACGAGGCGGGATGGGTGCGCTTGTTTGTATGGAAGTGTTGGCATGGAGGACATTTTTTCACGGCCTCAATACAACCTTTAAAGGTAGTAGGCCAATAATATCCTGCGTGCAAAATATTATAGGCAGTAGCCATCCCAGGTAGGTGACCGCCACATTCCCTAGCATGACAGTCATTCAAAACATGTTCAGCCTCATCGTGAGTTAGACAACGTCGAAGAATTGAATCGACGCCATGGCAGTACAAAGTATAGCTTATGATCAGATAATACTTTGCATGGTGATGTATTCTATGATGATCGTCGCGAGACAATTGAGGATTGAAGCATTGGGTTTGAAGATATAATGAAATATCTCCATACCATGGATCAGTCGTACTGATGAGAAACAATGATTTGTCTGGAAAAGAATCATTATGCTCAACTTCTACATCAGGACGGGGAAGGTCACAAATAAGATCAACAAACACCAAAGACTTTTTAGACTTGGATTTCTCGAAAAGAAGGTCGAATTATTGTAGTATCACAATCTAGCTTGAATACTTTCCCCCAAGCACCTGACATATTAGTACGTGGTATATGGGGTTCGAGTTTGCGATGATGGTGGTGGTGTGGAGCAAGATATAGTGGCGGACATTTTGGACAGCGATGACTACCGTGAAAGCAAGTTTTTCGATATGTGAATATCTAGTTTCAGTGTCAGTGAGACCCTTACTTGCATAGTATATTACATGTTCCTGGGTGTTTTGATCCTCCTGTACCAAAACCATGGTGATAGTGGTAGCAGAAGCAGTGAGATATAAGATGTAATCTCGGAAATAGTTTGGTTGTTGGATGATGGGGGCATGCATGATGGCATGTTTGATTTTGTCGAAATATTTTTGAACTTGGTCATCCCAAATGAACGGGACGTCTTTCTTAAGGAGCTTCATATACCCCCAAGTCTTCTCCGCGAATTTACAAACAAAATTCCTTAAATAAGTCGCCTTCCCTTGGAGACTTTGAAGTTCTGTCACGGTAGTCGGAGGTGGTAGGTTGATAATGGCCCCCATCTTTAAGGGATCAATACGGATCCCATCCTTCGAGACAATAAACCCTAAGAGGCATCCACACTCTACGCAGAAGATACACTTATGAGGATTCAGACGGATATTGTACCGTCTGCATCTGAGGAAAATGGTCGTCAGATGGTCGATGTGGAACTCACGCTGCTTTGAATGATCAGGGAGATCGTCCAGGTAAGGTTCCACAAAGTCCTTAATGTCATGGAAGGCATACGACATGGCCCACTGGAATGTGGCACCAGCGTTTTTAAGGCCAAATGGGAGTTTGCAATATGCAAATGTCCCCCAAGGACAGATGAAAGTTGTCTTATGTTGGTCGGCTGGGTTGATCTCAATCTGGTTGTAACCAGAAAATCCATCCATGAATGAAAAGATGACGCTCCCAGCATAATTTTCGATGATCTGGTTGATGAATGGGGTCGGGTAGTTGTCCTTTGGACAATCCTTGTTAAGGTCCCGATAATCAGCACAGACGCGAATGGTGCCCTGCTTTTTGTTCACAGGGACAATGTTTGAGACCCAATCTGTCAACGGGACAGGATAGATGAAGCTAGTCTTTAAGAGCTTTTCAATCTCTACCTTGATTGTTGCAGTCTTCCGGGGGTGTACCAGTCGCAAATTTTGATGTATAGGTTTGATGTTGGGATAGGTTTTTATTTCGTGAGTAACAATCGCGGGGTCTATCCCAGGCATCTCCTCATAGGACCAAGTGAACACGTCTTGAAATTGCTTGAATAAGGCCATACCAATAGCTATTTCTACCGGGGAACATTTCTAGCCTATGCGAATGTGTTCCACTACACCAGGTTTCACCGAAATGTCTACCGAGGTGGTAGGCTCAATGTTGGTCAGGTTTCCCTCAGAGTCTGAAAGACATGAAAGTATGGGAGAATGAGGGAACGGGTAGATATCCGATGAAAAAAGGGTGTTAATGTTTTCCTCTATGTACTCCCAAGACGGAAGAAAAGATGACCTATGGTGGAGGTTATCCCTCGGACCATCATCAACATTCATGACTTCCATGATGGACTCGTCTGAATGACAAGTCCAAAATAAGTGATCAGGGAGAGATGATGCCCGTTGTAGAGAACAGGGTAGGGAGGCCAAAGTTAAGTGGTCCTCCGGATCTGAATGGATAGCCTTGTAAATACATTCAGTGGGCGAAAGAGGCATCGCGTCGCCAATCAGGTGTGTTGTGGCTTCATCTGGTACAAGCCAAGTATCAGTGGAGTAAGATGAAATCTCTGCAGAGATAATGTTCGCCGAGGCAACATGATTAGGGGGGTCTGAAGTGGGAAAAACTCCCATGAGAGATGAATCTTTCAACAGGCCAACCCCTATACTCTCATACTATTTTGACGTTTGTCCAATGGAAGGAACATGGTCACCTAGATGAGTAGTAGTGTCTGGTGTGCAAAAATCTAACTAGTCGATGGTAACAATTCGTCCTTGATGGGGGAATTGTACTACACGGAAGACTGAAGAGGCTACCGATTGCATGGTATAAAGCAAGTTGCAACCAAGCAAGAGATTATAATCTATTGGGGCAGATACCATTTCCACATTGATGGTCATAGTCTTTATGCCTAACTCGAATGTGAGAGCTTGTAAGAGATCATGAGGTTGAAAGCCACGTCCATCGAATGCTTTCAACATGGTAGGAGAACGATTCAATTCGGGAGAGCCAATGGCCCTCCAACAGGCAATCAACATGATAGAAGTAGAGGCACCTTTGTCCAAAAGAGTATGATGGACGATTTTCCTAGCAATGTTGGCAGCTACTAGGAATGCGAGCTGATGGGAAAGCCTCGGCTTGAAGCAATCAAGTCGAAACATGATGGTATTCGAAGAATCAGGGTCAACCGCACCAATTGCTGTGAGGAGAGTTTTGTGTTGATTAGGACAATTCTGCAAAACTTCTAGTGTGGACATGGCACAAGGGGCTTGTGCCAACTCTTCTACGATATTGTAGTTCTGTGCTGCCCAAGCATTAGGATTGAAAACAACTTTTCAAATCGTGCTCTTGGGTGGTAGCAGTATCGAATCTAAGGGGGACTTCTCAATGGTGAGAGAAGTTGACAGTACAGTGACACAAGTATAGAGTTGGAAGTTTTTTCAGTATTTCTTCCAACAGGTTCTTTCGAAGAGATCGGTTTGTATGATCGTGAGAGAGTGTTCAAATTGATTGTCTCGTTACGTACCATGAGAACATGCATGGTATTGGATGGTTCTCCCTGGGATGAGGGAGTTTGAGCAATCATCTGCTGGTTTTGAGCAGGAAACGGGTCGTTGAGGACTACGGGAGTGGGTTTACCCCTAAGAAAATTTTGGACTTCATTTCTATGGGTACACTCTTTGGATAAGTGATCATCTCCACATAGTAAACAAGGATACTTTAGCTTCCGCTTCTGTTTTGTGTCCTCGGGAATTCTCTTTTATTCCTCTGGGCAGAAGATTTCTTAGGTTTTCCCTTGTTTTTCTTCTTATTAATGAACTTCTGAGGTGAAGCTGATGAGACAGAATTCACTTCTTCAGTAGCAGTAGGAGAGGATGACTTGGTGGTGCTGAGACCATCCTGCGTTGGTGATGGGAACGAACGCTAGGGGTGCGAAGAACCAATAATTTGATGAGGAGGCTGGGTGTGAAGGGATCCAATGATGCCATCAGCTTGGGGTCCCTTGAGTGGTTTCGCGGGGTCGTTGACATCACGGAGTGCATTGGGAAGAATATCAAGCAATGTGCAAGATTGATTATAAACTAAGTCTAGCACATGGGCGCGCACGATGGCTTGTTCTTTAGTGACAGCACCTCCCATGGCAACATCCCATGCTATGACAGGAATGAGGGACTTCGTAAACCATTCTGCTAGGAGTTGGTCTGGGATTGGGGATTTAATGAGACGACGTCTCCTTCGCCACTCATGAATATGATTAGAAATGTGAGTTGTGGTATTCTGACAGAGCGAGGTTAAAAGCTCAGTACCAATTTCATACCGTATAGGCAGCTGGAAATGACTCAAAAAGTTCATGGCAAGAGAACCAAAATCAAGAAAAGAGTGGGGTGGTAGCTCAATATACCATTTGGTAGCCAAACCGGTGAGAGTCCTTTGAAACAATCTAAGACGGATCGAGTCGTCTATTAAGGAATTAGATGAACACCATAAATGGTATGTCATCACGTGGTTTTTAGGATCTTCCCCCGGCTTACCATCAAATTTCAGGATATTAGATGGAAGTTTCATCGGAATGGGTGGCCAATTAGTTCCGTGGTAAATGGGATCGTTGGTTAAACAAGATAGGTCAGGTAGGTCCAAGGTAGCCAAAAAAAGCAGCTGTGGATTACGCTACGCGTATTGATAGTACGGATAAGGCGTGTAAGGATCAGTATGACCATAGGGTGTACCAGGAGGAAACTGGTTGTAGGGGGGTGTGCCGCCTGGACCGTAAGGGGGACCGCCACCATAAGGTGGTATATTCCAATAAGGTGGGGGTCCACCTCCACCACTGGGAGGAAGTGGGGGTCCATAACCATAATACGGTGGCCCGCCACTAGCTCTGCTTGGAGGAGGTGGTGGACCACCTCTGTCGCCAGAAGGATGGGGGCCCCCACCAGCTCCACCACTGGAAGGATGAGGGTCTCCACCACCATTACCGCCACCATGATAATTAGATACACCACCACCTCCGCCTAGAGGGGGTGGTGGGCCACCTCCACTACCCAAAGGGAAATTTCCTCCCACACCATAATAGGGTGGTCCCCCGCTGCCTCCTCCTTGGGGCGGTGGTGGACCATTCCCCCCATCGCTCGAAGGGTGGGGGCCATTGTTGGTGAAATGAGGGTGACCTCCACCAGAAGGGAGAGGTCCCCCTCCTCCAAAGTTAGGTAGGGTCCCCCCACCTCCAGTAGGAGGTGGAGGTGGACCAATCGGGGCTGGTGGCGCTTGAGGGATGGTTAGTTGGGGTCCATGCTGTAAAACGGGTTGTTGCCCCCATAGAGTGTAGGGATTTCCAGGATAGGGTATCCCATATGGTGCGTTTCCGGGATTAGATTGGCCCGATGCAAGGTTAATAGGTCTTGGATACGCATGACTCCATGAGGGTTGAGTTACATTGGATGGCCCTCCAACATGAGATAATCCCATGGTGGATGGTCTAGCGGGTTGGGGAAGTCCAACGGGAGGTCTGTTGGGGATTCCACCGCCTACGTTCTGGTTAGGAAATGGGGGTTTCCCCCCAGCCACAATAGGCTAACCACTATTCAAAGATTGAACCAACATAGGTTGTTGATTATCTACTATAGTAACAATGTTACCAAGGAGATAATCCGAGGGAATGGAGTATCCTCCCCTAGAGTTTTGAGGTGGTGGAGGAACTGGTAAGGTAACTACGGTAGTAACGGATGTGTTGGATTGTGGTCCTTCAACCGGTTGGTTAGTAGGAAGTACCGAACTGGTCTCCTTCCTGGGAGATACCTATGCAGGGATGGATGGTTGACCAGTTTCAGTGGAGGTCACATGCTGTGTGGATGATTCCGGTGACTCGAAAGATAAAGAGAGACCTGGGACTGGTTGATAAGGGGGTAACAATGGGTCTTCAACCCTTCGTTGGAGACTTGAATTCCGACACCTCTCAGCCATAGACCGAAAGCGAGCCAATTGGCTGCGGTAATAGGCTAAAGGATCATTCGGAGATGTCTCGTTAGGTGGGGGTGCAATGGAAAAATGGGCCACTGGATGGGCAGTAGAAGATGTCCAATAAGTTGCTGAAGGACCAACAGCTACTGTGGGGTTGTCTTTTGGTTGATTTATCCATTCCAACAATCCAGGCTCTCCTGGTGCAAAGGGAGATAGGTCTTGTGAAGTGGGGATTCGTGCTTCTTCATCCTGCGGGGGATGAGAGGTAGGGGAATCTAGAGTATGTGGAAACAAATGTCGTCCAATATTCAAAGTGGTGTTTTCCACTTCTTGTGACCTGACCTTGGCATGATGATACATCCTCACCCTCGAAATTACCTCCTGGTTAAAGGGATATTTGGGTGGTAAGTTTTGGATTCCGTGGGACCTTCTCCAAGGAAAGTCAACCAGAGTGACTGAAAAACGTTTCTCCTAAGGGTATTCTACAAAAGAAAATCGGTCCAGAAAAACCTACTCAAACTAAGGCAACAAGCAGACTTATGGGATTATCATGGCATCGCAAACCGCTATATACTGCAGGGTCCAACAATATGTTGCGACAAGGAGGATTGGGACCACACCCTTTTCTGCATACCCGATTACCTGGACAGTACATGCGTGCTAATCTCCCTGAGTGCTATTCTCGGTGTATTGCTTTGCCAAGATGGCCAAATGGTTAACTCAGTTGGTTTCAGGAATCCTAGTGGCATCTCCCGATATACGCAAGGTACGTGGGAGCTCAAATCCATAGTGGTGTTGTCAATGCACAACCGTTTGGCAAGAGACCTTCCGATATACTATCGAGTACGTGATACACCCTTCGATATATGCCAAGTACGGATTATGGTACTTGGTGGGTACATGAAGGAGCTCGATATACCGATAAGTACGTGGATGACTACAATACCCCTGGGATACATTGCTAGAAAATAACAAAAAACTGCCACGCTTAATGACGCCGGAACACGTCTCTAACTTACACACAAGTTTCTAAATATTTTACCCTAGTTCTACCGTTAATTTTATCTTGGATGGTTAGGTGAATGTATGAGTTGAGTACATAATCAAAAACATAATGCAAGCCCTAGCGACATGCAAAAATTATTCTTTTCTTTTGATGAATGCTACTTATAAGAAGGAGAAATCTTATTTTTTTTCAATAATATTTCCAAAGCGATGCAATGCAACACGATCCCAACTCTACAAAAAATGATACTGAAACATTCTTTTCCTTTTTCAACGAAACACAAAAATCACAACACTACTAATCCAAATCACAACATTTTTTCCTTTTCTTCTTCTTTTCAAAGCAAAATGACACTAGGTAATGAAAAGAGAGAATTCTAAGATGGAGTATGCAAACTTTTCAATTTCACTTTCAATGATCTAAAAGCGATAAGAATTAAAAATGTGTCTATCTTTCCTTAGCATGGAACTAATTTTACAAGAAGTGAAACATGCTTTGAGTCTTTCAAGAAGATGAACGATTCATAATTCAAGAAAAATGCAACTGATCACACATTCATTCAATTTTTCCAAATAATGCATGAGCAAAACATTCCAATGCACAATAATTTCTTCAACAATGCTTGAGAAATGATGGGAAAGAAACACTTTTAACTTTTCAATGTATGTATCAAAAGATTAACTTGATAACAACTACGCTTCCAGATCTAAATGACTGAAAAGAAAACACTACTTGCAACACTCAACACACTAAAAAACTCAATAAAAGACAAGCACTCAGTTAGACTGAAAGACACACAAGACTCAAAATCAGACAGTAGCAAGCAAACCAAGCAATCCAAGCTCAAAAGAATAATGCAAACGAGGTTTGGGAACCAATCTAATGTATTAAACAGATCAGTTAATGGAGAGGAGGGAATGAAAGGGTGAGCGGATGAAGGTGGAGGAGACAAGAGTATCTACCACTACTAGTTCTAAGACTTGTCGAAAGCGGAACCCAAAACCAATCCAAATGAAACCAAACACTCAACACACAAATCAAAGATGGGATTTTTGGTTGGATCTTGCAGCACAGAGGGAGTTCATACAGCAAACCAAAGCTCAGATCAAAAGATGGAGAGGGGATTACTGCATGTCAAATTCGACAAAACGGCGCACCTTGTGTTTATGCACAGTGCGACGTCGCAGTTCACCAATGTAGGAAGTGCGACAGTGTCGCATTCTTCCAATCAAAATACTGCGACGAGTGACCAACAGGAAAAGAACAGAGACCAGGAAAGATACAGTGTCACTATGTTTTCACTAACCAAGTGTGACAGGCGAGATCTAAGTTCTGAAATGGATCATATCTCCAAGCAATGAACCATGAAATGGTTTGGGAATGAGTAGTATAAACTCAGAGGAAGTAGATTAGAGTATTCGATGTGAAGATCTGATGGTGAATATCGAGTCAAGAATCAAGTGACAAATAAAAGGCTTATGTCAAGCAATCAACTGAAAATGACTTCCAGATTGACAACTATTAAGACAAAATGAACTTTCCCCAGTATGGTCGCCAGATTTGTTTTGCGGACAATCTACCGAGAGTGGACTCAAGGCATGATCTCCCTAGCTTAACGTAAGTCTAGAACAAATAGGACAGAACATAGATTACTTTCCTAGATCACATAGAAGTACAAATGTAAAAGTAGATCACTTACCTTATATTTGTAGATCCCTTTCTCCTTCGTTGATCCAATGCTCCAGCGTTGCCAGATTGCGAGTAGCTAAACCTTGTTGAACATATAACAGACCACGAGAAGTAAAAGCATATATCTCATATGCTGATCTAAGTTAACAGTTAAGGAGGAAAACTCTAAACATTATTGAAGAGACAACATTTATGGAAAACAATTATATTAATTGTATTGAAAAGTGGAGAAGTACAATAGAGAAAAAGGTTACAACCATTTCCTTAATGCTGCAAGCTCCTTCCGATAAGCCATGCCAAAGCTCCTTGAGAGAAGTAAAGGTTCCCCAGGCTAGAATGTTAGAACTATTGGGCTTGATTTCACCAGCATAAGAATACCATAGACTTCCTCCCCTTAGAATGGGAGTGAGCTTCATTTAAATAGGACTAAGTGGATAGGATATGGATAGGATAGGTTGAGAGATGATAGGAGAGACTTAAGGGATCCTTCCAAGGTGTTAGGAATCAAGTGCCAACTCTCCCATGAGGTCAGGGATAAGGTCCCAAGTCAGCAAGCTTTGAGAAGGAGCTCGAAGAAGCTATTTTTTCCTTCTAACTGACTTCGTCGCACCCTGTAATGGAGCAAGGTATGACGTCGCATGTTGCAGGAGTGAAACCTACGACGACCTCTCAAAACCTAGTATAAAATAGGTACAAATCCTTCTAGGTCAATCACTCAATCAAGGTAACTCTAGAGGTGTATACACTGAATCTCATGATGGGAAGATTTTAGGTGTAACAATTTGTATATGCATTATGTTGGATGCTTGATATGATCAGTTGGATCAGGTATTTGTATATGCATCATGTTGGATTCTTGATATATTTGTATATGCATCATGTTGGATGCTTGATATGATCAGTTGGATCACGTATTTGTATATGCATCGTGTTGGATGCTTGATGTGATTAGGTGGAATATGTATTTATGTACGTATCAGGTGGAGACATTGTATGATCAGGTGGATCATGTATTTTTTTATATGTATCAGGTGGATGCATTGTATGATCAGGTAGATCATGTACTTATGTATTTATCAGGTGGATGTATTATAGGATCAGGTAGATCATGTACTTATGTATGTATCAGGTGGATGCATTGTATGATTAAGTAGATATGTATGATGATATGTATCAGGTAGATACTTTGTATGCATCAGATGGATATATTGTTTGATCAACATGATCACAGATGACGAGCTTCAGGATGTTGCTCCAGATGATATGCATCAGGATGATGCTATGATGGTGATCAGGATGATCACAGATGACGAGATTTAGGATGTTGCTCCAGATGATATGCATCAGGTTGATGCTATGACGATGATCAGGATGATCACAGATGATGAGCTTCTAGATGTTGCTCCAGATGATATGCATCAGGTTTATGCTATGATGATGATCAGGTTGATCATGTTATGATGTACATTAGGATGATGTATGGTGAGTATCAGGTTGATACTCTGTCGCCATGGACAGGTTGTGCAGGTAGCATAGAAAAGACCCTTTAAAATTTGGACAGGTAGAGTGGTGTGCTCGTAACAGCCTGGGATGCTCTATCGAGATCAGACAGGTAGAGCAGTGTGCTCGTAACATTTTGGGATGCTTCAGTAGGTTTTGCTACAATTTCGCATAGAAAATATCCTTTAAAATACGGATAGGTAAAGCAGTGTGCTTGTAACAACCTGGGATGCTCTATCGACATCCAGACAGGTAGAGCGGTGTGCACGTAACATCCTGGGACGCTCTGAGTAGGTTTTGGGAAAGTTCACATAGAAAAGATCCTTTAAAATCTGGACAGGTAGAGCGGTGTGCTCGTAACAGCCTGGGATGCTATATCGAGATCCAGATAGGTAGAGCGGTGTGCTCGTAACATCCTGGGATGCTCTGAGTAGGTTTTGTGAAGGTCAACATGTAAAAGAACCTATAGTCTGTGCTAGGTTTTGTTGACGCACGTACTCAGTCCTATGTTCCAAAATATGGCCACTGATGATGAAGACCTACAGGTGGTGGGCCTATATCCAGTATGAAAAAGGACTGGCTCTGTAGAACTTCCTATGACAAGTAGATTGGAGATTGATTGAGATAGCCGCAGCAGTGACGATGATGATGATCCAGAGAAGAAGACTTGTGCTAGCATATCTGTGTCGAGAAATACCTTCCTAGTTAAGAGGGAGTGTTGATGTAATTGTAACTTTGGAATGTATTTCACCTTTGTATATTGTACTCCTATAGAGATGTTATTATTCCTCTATACAGAAGTGTTGTCATTTGTATTGACAAGTGTCGCAAGTGTCACAACTTGCAAGTGATGGGTTATTAGACCACCAAGTGTGGGGTCAGCCCTGATTAGTATAACCATGGGTTATTAGAGTGAGTTAGACAAGTCGGCCCTGCTAGGTTATTAGGCAGGTCAGGTCATGTATAAATAGAGTGCGGGAGGCACTCTATTTTATCATCTCGTTATTCACTTCTACACCCATTGGAAAGTAGCGCACAAGTGAGGAAGGAGGAGTAGCTTCTAGAGAAGATTATCTCTTGTACATGGGTTGTATCATTGCTCTTTCTATATCTGAGGAAGTTGTGGGGTTTTCCACCTTTATGGTTTTCCCCATTTAAATTTTGTTTGTCTATTGTCTCATGTGATTGCTTGGTGTGATTGATATGCATTGTTATGCTTGATATTCTGTACATGTTATTCTCTCAGTAGAGATCCTAGAGTATGTTGAATTAATGCTCAAAAATTAACACCTGCAGGTATTCCTTCGACAATAGTGTACAAATCTGTCTTTGGTTGATTTATGACTTTTGGTTGTTGTTGGGTTGGATTTGGATGATCCTGAGTCTTTGTTGGCTTGATTCTTGACTGTTCCATGCCTTGTTCATGACCAGAACTCTTCTCTTCTCTTGGTTGAGCCTTATTCGTTTTTTACCCATCTTTGGATTTAGCCTTGTTGTTTTTTCCTATCGAGCTCACTCCGTTGGCTAAGTCTTACTATTTTGGATTTGCTGGGTTGTCTTAGTGATCTCCTCTGCATATCAGTGACTAAATAGTAGGATTTTTTGCTTGCATTTTTCATTCAATTATATTGAAAAATACAAAAAAAAAAATAGTTTTGCATTTTCCTTTTGTTTATAAGAGAAAATACAAAAAAAAAAAAATTACTTCCATGTACTGCATCTTGCATTGAGTGCTTGCTGCTTTCATTTAGGTTCTGCTTGTGCATTGAAAATATAAAAGAGTTGCATTTTTATTACGAAACCGTTGAATTGATTTTGCATGCTAGTGGCATTGTTTTTCTTGGATAGATGACTCTAGGATTTGACGATTTTGCATACTATTGAGTCATATACATCACTAGTTTCACGACCATATCCTTTGAGTAACCACAACCATTAACGCTTAATCTTAAAATTGATCAGACCGATTTTGTTTATAGGGTACACCAACTAGTATAGGTTTAGAGTCTTGGAATAGATCATTGTGAGGAAACAATCCAAGACTACTAGACAAAACATTATGTGTCTAACCAGGGAGTGGTGAAATCCATGGTATACATCAGTTTTCTCACAAAGCTCTACTCAGACCTGAGTTAAGCATGAGGTCACGAGAGGTTGGTTGAGGAGATATCCCTCCAATACCGGCTGAGCATGGGAGATATTTCCAGGTTTTGTTCGTATTTGGGGGCATCGAAGGTTTGTCCTCTTATGCTTTGGGCTTAGCTACCCTACCCATACGACGGATCCCACCTGCGACTGTCCCCCTGAGCATTGGTTATATTGCAGTGACCATAGTTTCTTTACCTAGGTATCGCATAGGGTACTTGCAGTGGCTATATTGTTTGTGTCTTGAGTCAAATAGGGGTCAGACAACACAGTTGTCGTTGTATAGGGACTTGACCCTATGGACGCAGTGAATTCTAGAGGCCATTATAACTGATTCTGTTACCTGCGGCTATAGTTTGGGATTCTCAAGCCTCTCCTAGAAGAGACATACCGGCTCTAGTGTCAGGAGCTCATTTAGCCACTCTATTTATCTGCTCTTGGCTATAGTTTCTCTAGGTGTGTGCTTTTGATTTACTGTTTTTTATCGATAATTGGCCTTTAGGGGACGTTTTGATTTTATAGTCTCTCCGGAGATATCATGGCACGAATTCCTGCTCTTCGTCGATCTCATCAGTTGGCTGGTTTACCAATTTGCTGAGCTTTCACGCCGTGTCAAGAAGGAACGACGTCGGTCTCCCTCTGAATCTTTGGATTCTTACAAGACATACGTTATCGATGCCATGACTGCACATTCTGGCACAAGCGAAATCCCGACCAATCCATTGGGTAGAGTTGAGCACACTTTAGACACCCCTACTCCTTGTGAGGTGTGGGGAGGTGATCCACCTAAGACCCAACTTAGTTTGTTTGTTCCGGATCCACCCGAGACTCATCCTAGTTTGTTTGGTCCAGATCCACTCGAGGACGACCTGTTTAATCCTTTGTTTCCACATAATTATTTATATGGGATGATAGAATTACATGATGACACAGGCCCTATGGTCAACCCTACCGCGTTCTCATATGGTATGCCAAATTACACCACAGTTGATCCTTCCACTGCTTTTGGTAGTCATGCTAGCACTATTCATGGTGTTAGCAACACTGCACCCACTGGGGGAAATACCCTCGCCGGGGGCACCACGTTTTCCACTCACACACATGGTATAGGGATCAGTCATATTCCTCCTAACAATGCTAATGTTGGAAGACGACCACCTCCTAGGGCTACTCAACCTAATAGGAACACTGTTCGCAACACGACTCGCCATCCACCACCTAATACACATGCCGCTACCCATCAACCTAGGACCACTTTCGCTAATGTTAATGCTCCTCCCAACCACGGGGGTGGACATATACCATATACTTTTGCGTCCACTGCCGCTACTAGTAATGCTAATGTAGGAGGTGGAAATATATCTTATCCTCACGGTCATAACGCCACCATTCCTACTACTAGTAACACCAATGTTGGGGTTGGGAATACATCTCATCCTTATGGTCACCAAACGACTACTCAAGCTAATCCTAATACTTATGCTATGGGTGGGAACTTACCTCATCATTATGGTCATTACAACACGGTTCCCGCTATGAATAGTATGTATATGGCCCATACTTATGGTGGCAACCCTTACTACAACACAGTCGCTGCTGGCCACCAGTATAACCCACCTCAATATGGTGCCCAAAACACTTATATACCTGCTTACTCTCATACAGGTCAGGTCGGAGGAGGTTATCAACCTTATGGCCATGGTCAAGTTTATGGTCCGTCAGGTTCTCATAATCAACAGTTTCATGCTCATGGTCAAGCTTTTGGTCCACCTTATAATTCAGTTCCGTTCAACCAACCTTGTATGGGGACTTATGATCAAGCTTTCTAGCCGCAAATCCTGTTCCTTACATGTTTGAATCTTCAAGATATTTCAAATCTCATGAATGATCTGGTGTGTCATGAACCTAATTGGCCTCCGGTCCCTACCAAGCTCCTTTCAGACATTCCTAAGTTTGAGGGGAAAGTTGGTGAGGATCTAGGTGATCATGTCCCAATGTTTCACCTTTGGTGCTCTTCCAACTCGTTGAATCATGATTCTGTTTGATTACGACTATTTCAACGCACACTCACGGGGGAAGCTGTGAAGTGGTATGTTGAGTTGCCTGGGACCACTAATAGGGGTTTCAATGAGATCGCTTTGGTTTTTTTGGATCATTTCTAGTTGTCGGTTCGTTATGATACTGGTACTGAAATTTTTTCTACCTTCCGTCAGAATAAGGCCACACATATTTATGACCATGTTCAAGAGTGGCGTTGGTGGAAGAGGTTAGTGAAAGCCAACATTCCTCTAGAGTTTCTGTTTGAATGGTTCCTCAAGTCTTTACTCTCATATATTGCTAAGGATGTTTTGATGTCCGACATTGTGACTGAGGAACAAGCCATCTTAAAAGTCCAGCAGTTAGATTTACTATACTTTTAGTCTGGCATTTTGTATGACATTATTCCTGATGCACCGCGAACATGACATGAGCCCAAGTCAGTTCCTAGACCGCATGCCGATGGCATTGTGGGATCTACAAGCACTCTCCCTATAGATTTGGTTGCTAATAAAATGCAAAAAATTTCGCTAAACCAGTATACTCCCGGATAGGTTCACACCTTGTCCACTTCCACCTCGTCGTCCGATGTACACAGTGTGCAATCGACAAACCCATCAAGTAACCAGCAACCTGGGGGTAAGAAAAAGGGGTGAAACAACCGTAATGGTGGAAACAATGGGAACAATAATAGCAATCCCAATACCCCTCGTAAAGAGAATGCCAACCCTCCTTGAGAAGGCGGAAATGTTGGTGAGGACCGTAAACCTAGGCGTAAGGTGAAATTTCCTTGTAAGCTTTACGGGGTAGATAATTTTACTCACTTATGTCCTCGAATCGAAGAAGCATCAAAGAATTTGGCATAGAGCCCAACTGTGTTGAAGGAACCCCTTTCTCATCATCAAAACATGGCTTTGCATGCTCCCGCCACTAGTTATGGACCTAATGAGACTGCAACGTCCTCTTCCAATAATAGTGGTCATGGATGCATGAATATGGTTCAATCGGATGTTAGTGTTTCCACTCATCAATGTGATTATGGTGCACCACAACCTAATATGGGGAGTGAGCCTCCCCCTCCTCTTGATCAAAGTATTTTTTAAGGATTATAAAAGTATGCTTAAGTGTAGTATTCTAGGCAATTATTTTGGATTGAAAAAAACATAAATATAGATTGGTAGGCAAATATTAAATATGAAACATACAATTTACTACTGAAATTTGTAAATTTTGGCGAATATTATGATAAAAAAACATATTTGATGTAAATATACGCAATATTAGAGCCTAAAAATGATCAAATAGCGAATTTATTTTTTGAAAAAAGGCCCAAAATATAGCCAAGTGGCGAAATTTCGCCCCTAAAAATTTCCCTTCTCTTGATAATTCCTTGCATATCAAGAATCCCTCTATCATGCCATAGATACCGAAAGGTGTTCTTAAGTGCTCTACACATAATCCCAATGATCGAGCCGCCCAGATCTACTCCATTGTAGAATATTTGGGCCAAACGCTGTGTGCCATGTCGTCTCTTGAAGTTTTACAGGCATGTCCTTCTCAAAGGCATGCCCTTTTGAGTGTGTTAGGAGTTCAGGATGGGGTCAGTCCTAGTGTTATCAAGTTCAACACTACTGATGTTCAACCTCACTTACCTTACCATGTGGATTTTCAAATCCATGTGGAGTTCCTTAAGAATTTCGTCAAAAGAACGGTGGTTGACGAAGGTGCTTCCGCTTCAGTGATGTCGTTAGCTTGTTGAAAATCTCTTGGCTCTCCTCCTCTATTCACGTCTAGAACCATGCTCACTGCATTTGACGGTCAGTCATTTAAGCCGCACAGGATTATCCCTTCCCTTGTTGTCCACTTGGGGGGTAACCCTGTTCCTATTGAATTCGAACTGGTTTATGCACCCATTGAATACAACCTTTTACTAGGTCGGAATTGGATGTACACTATGAAAGTTGTCGCGTCTACTGTATTCAGATTTATCTGTTTTCCACACAAAGGCAAATTATGACAATCGATCAGCTGGATTTTGTTAATCCTCCTCCTGAAGCATCCATGGGATCCGTAGTCCCATAGGTTACAGATTCTCAGATGGAAAACATGGGTGTTGGCATGTACCCTTCATTGATGGGATCTTATGATTTTCCCACACCCATGAATTTTATTAGAACCATTTCCGACAATGCGTCTCCTCCTTCATATATGTACCCTTCCGGACTTCATATTTTGACGATCCATGGACTTTACCGTCTACGAGTTCTACATATGGAGACATTACACACGTCGGGATGTCTATGCCACTATCTGTAGCTAAGCTTGCTTACTAGGATATTCAACAAGCCACTGCAGAGCTGGATCTCGCTTCTTCTCGGATAGATGAGGAAAATCCCGTTATGCTGCCAGTTTGGGTAGCCGACTTGTCTTGTTCAAATGATTTCCTTGATGGTACTTTACCTTCAGATGAAGCTATTATCGAGGCCATGTGTGGTAGTGAGAGGCCTTGGGAGGATATGCACCATCGCTCTTATTTCCTTCCCAACCTCAATCTCGCCGAGCAGGAAGAGTTTAGGACGAATCTTGCAGAGATGGTTGGTCACCCTATGGCTCTTTTGGGTTCACATGAGATTTTTGCGGAGGGGCACATGGCTAATATTTCCCCGACTCAATTGATCAACATCTCTCGCACTCTTAGAAATATTGAGAACGTTTACATCGGTGATGATTGCTCTCTTGAAGAGGTTTCCATCTACACCGAATTGTTTACAGAACTTCGGGAAGCTTTCGCCTAGTCATACGAGGAGATGCCAGGAATAGACCCTAGTATTGTCGAGCACGAGATTAGAACATATCCTCATGCTAAAACGGTTCGAAAACATCTTCGAGCTGTTAACCCTCGGAAGGCAACCACTCTCAAGGTAGAGGTGGAGAAGCTACTCAAAGCTGGTTTCATCTACCCTGTTCCCCTTACCGAATGGGTGTCAAACCCTGTTTCTGTGGATAAGAAGTAGGGAATGATCCGTGTATGCACCAATTTTAGAGACCTGAATCATGCATGTCCAAAAGACAACTTCGCCATGCCATTCATTGATCAAATCTTGGATGATTGTGTGGGAAGTGAGATTTTTTCATTCATGGATGGCTTTTCAGGATATAACCAGATTCAAGTCAAACCCAAGGACCAACATAAGACTGCTTTCATTTATCCTTGGGGTACGTTTGCATATCAAAAAATTCCCTTCGGCCTTAAAAACGTCGGAGCTACGTTTCAGCGTTCCATGACCTATGGCTTTCACGACCTTAAAAGTATAATGGAGGTTTTCTTGGATGATCTTGTCGGCCATTCTCTCAAGAGATTGGACCACCCCAAGCACCTCTGTTGGATTCTCGAACGATGTATACACTACAAGATCCGATTGAATCCCAACAAATTGCCTCTTTACGGTGAGGTCAGGTCGTCTTCTAGGATTCATAGTTTCTAAAGAGGGTATTAGAGTCGATCCTCTTAAAGTTGAGGCAATACTTCGGTTCCCTCCTTCGTGCAACTTGTTTCAAATTCATATCCTTGAAGGGAGAGCTACTTTTTAACATCATTTTGTAGTCAATTATGCTAATATTACCAAAGGTTTCACGTGCATGTTGAAGAAAGACACACCGTTTATCTGGGATGAGCAAGCCCAACAGTATTTCGATTCCCTTAAGAAAGCTTTGGTATCAGCCCCTGTGCTAAGTCCACCCGACTTCGCACAAGATTTTATAATTTATGTGGCTGTGTCTTAAGAGACGATTGTCATGGTCTTAGTTCAGGTTGACGATGCACTCATCGAGCATGTCATCTATTACCTCAGTCGAAATTTAGTAGACGTTGAACTAAGATATACTTACGTGGATAAGTTGGCACTTGCAACTATCCATGCTGTCCAGTGGTTACGACACTACATTTTTCTTAGAACAACCATAGTTATAGCGCATATCAATCTGTTTCAGTTCGTGCTATCGCGACGTCTTATAGGGGGGAAGTACAATAAATGGATTGTGATCCTTCAAGAGTTCGATCTCGATTTTGCTTCGGCGAAGTCGGTGAAATCGTTGGTGTTTGTTGAGCTTATGTCGGACCTTCCGAGACTTGATGAGGATGTCATCCATGAGGATTCCTTTGTGGATGAACACTTATTTCTTATCTCATTAGAGGACCCTTGGTATGGGGATGTCATTGTATATCTCCAAACTTTGAAGTTTCCTTCGCATTATTCATGGGCTGAATGACGACGTGTGAAACATAACGCTAAATATTATACTATTGTCGGCGATACTTTGTATCGCCGAGGAAAGGATTCTATTCTCCATCGTTGCTTGAATCATGAAGAAGCGGAGCGTGTGCTTAATAATTTCCATGCTAGGGCGTGTAGCGGTCAGTTATCCGGTCTTGCTGCAGCCCAACGTATTATGCGAGTTCGTTACTTTTGGCCTTAAATATTTAAATATTGTATTAACGGTGTGAAGAGATGTCACCCTTTCTAGGTGTTTTCTCGGAATATACACTCGCATCCAGCGCCCCTTCATCTAGTCATCACTGCTGGTCCCTTCACCAAGTGGGGGGTGGATTTCATGGATTGCAAACCAGCTTCAGCTGGGGGGAATCACCATATCATTGTGTCATGGACTAATTTTCCAAAGGGGATGAGGCCATGCCTACCGTAAAAGCCGATGGTGCTACAATAGCCCATTTCGTATTCAATCATATTATTACTCGGTTCGGTATTCCGAAAGAGATTGTCACTGACCATGGCAGTCACTTTCAGAACAAAATGATGGAGGATTTGTCACTCAAGCTCGAGTTTCGTCAAGAAAATTCATCTTCTTACTATCCCCAAGCGAATGGTCAAGTTGAAGCAGTCAATAAGTCTTTAAAGACCATTCTCCAACATACCATCCAACAAAGCAAGAACAACTAGCACATTATGTTATATCCTGCTTTGTGGGCATATCGAACCATAGTTAAGACTGCCACCAGGTTTTCACCATTTCAGCTAGTACACGGTGTGGAGTCGATTTTACTGATTGAATGTGAAATCCCTTCACTTAAACTAGCCATAGAGCTCCTCCCTGATACGACGGGTATTGAGCAACGTTTAATCCACCTTGAGAAACTTGACGATCAATGTCGAGATGCCGTCGTGGCTATAGATTCTAATAAATGTCGTGTTAAGGTTCGGTATGCTAGGTCTGTCCGTCCCCGGCAGTATGCTGAAGGTGACTTGGTCCTCTTATATGACCAAGCTAAAGAACCCCTGGGGGCCGGCAAGTTTAACCCCATGTGGCACAGTCCTTACATTGTGAGGCGTGTCCTGAAAAAAGGAGGCTATGAATTAGAGGACTATGAGGGGAATGTCTTGAAGGAGCCTAGGAATGGGCTATACCTCAAGCAGTATTATGCTTGAACTTCTAGTTCGAGCTAATACCTTTGTATACTATTGTATAGTTATTTCTGTACATAGTTTAGATTTCTTTCGATCTTCGGGTCTGCTGATTCGCTTCCGTTTGATTGACAGATGTCAGTGGAATTTCCTACGTTATTAGGTTTCGAGGATGGTGCTAGTCTTCATACGCAGTAGCTTGCTTCTGCTTCTTGGATTATTTATTCACCTGACCATCTAGTTGTGTCTTCAGGAGGTACTTGTCTCGGTCCTACATCTAACAATGTGTCTGAGTATAGTGCCGTGATCGAGGTACTTCGGGATGCTATTTCACATGGCATTTAGTCTTTAGAAGTCCGCTTGGATTCATAACTGGTTGTGTCTCAATTGAATGGCCAGTACCGTGTGAGAGATCTTACGCTACTACGGAAATTCCTAAGGGTAAGACTCTTGGAACGACATTTTGTTTCAATTACATACATTCATGTTCTGAGAAGTGTTAATCATATATCTGATGCATACGCTAACTATGTATTGGATTGGCATTTATCACATTCACAATGAACCACACAAATAAAAGAAGACATTCATACATTTGTACATACACACATATAGTAGAACCGAAGAACCAAAGTTTTATATAAATAATATGTCCAAAAATGGTAATGTCATATTACAAAACTGGAGCCCATAGCCCTCAAAAATATACATATCGATACAAAAATAGGACCCTAAGATATATACTCTCTATGAGGAGGGCTAGATTCTACCCCGACAGGATGAGTCTCATAGTAATAATGTATTGCATTTGCTATACGCTGAAGTAGTCGTACCCAGTTACCCCGCACCTCCACTACCTGGCGCTACATATCCTCTGGTAGCTGCGCCACCTCTATCTGTGGTACCCTGGCAGTCATTCATGATAGATTGCCTCGCAGAGTATGTAGTGTACGCTCTGCTGTAGCACCCCCTGCCTCATCACCCCTGCCCGAGCAACGATGTCTTGGGAAGCCCTTGGGTTTCACTGGGCCCTTGTCTAGGAGCAAACAGTAAACCATTAATATATGATACTACCCCCAAAAATATTTTTGCATTTACATCTATAATAAAAAATCCACAAAAAATTAATACATCAAAAAACCTAAAAAGTGTACTCACCAATGTCTCTGAATGTTGCATCCTGTGGAGGCGGCATGTCGTGATCCTGTCGAAAGTCTATCCCTGCATAAGGATAGTCCTCTATGGCTATGACCTGTCGGTCCCACCAATGAAAGAAATCCTCTGTATATGGTGACACCTAACGGCCACTACCCTCTCGCATCAAGACCTTTGCCCACCAGATTAGGGCTGGGTCGCGGAGAATATGAGGAGGGACCTCAATGCTCGGACTGAGCCCTGAAACTTGCTCAAAGAAGAAACTGCACAAGATACTTCCGTATCCAAATTTTTTGCCTCCCCTTGCTTACACTCTATCAGTTGGGTCTTCATGGAACCCAGTAGTGTTGTGCACCAGTCAAATATCATGGGCTGCATACACTGTGACGCATAGAACATCACTAGCCTGGATGCCTGGTGAAGAGCTTTCGAACCAATAATCCGCACTAGGGTTGCCACTATGATCTTCATACTTAGATTAACTATGGATCTGATGTGCACCTAACTCCCCACTTCCCGAGTATCTGGACTATACAATACCGCTCTATATAGTCGGGGATGGTGATCCCACCACCCACAGAACGAGACCGAAGGCTTGCCACCTTACCTCAGTGGGACAAACCAGTAATGAAGTAGATATCTTCCACTTCCAGTGAGATTACTTGCCTGTCTAGGTTGAAGCTCTATGCATTGACATCCCAATAGTCTATCGAGCGGTAGAGCAATAGGTTTTGGGCCCTTAAACCCCCTATGTTCCAAAATTTGTATATCCCACATGCTTGCAGCGCTTGCTATGCATGCACATCATTGTGGATGACCTCATCCACTTGGTCATGTTCCCTCTCTCTCCACTCTAGAACCATCCTAGAGGGAGAAAAAACAACAAATTTAGTCAATTTTGTTTAAAAATTAGCTTCACGGTCATACCCACGGGAAAGTTTTCTTACAGAAGTGGGTACCCACGATCAACGTGTGCATTGACTGCACGTACCCTGCAGTACCCGCGACCCACATAGTTATAGCCCGTGGGTAGCGCTGAAATTATTTAGGGCTTGGACAAATGAAAAATCCAACCCATGAAAATTGAAATAAAAGCATTCAAATGGAAGGTACAGATGAGACTACCAACCTGCTCTTGACGGTTCGATGATCGAACGCCCGTAGCTCCCAGAATCAGTAGCTAAACTTTGAGGTGAAAACTAACCACAAAACTCCAAATGGGTGAATAGTAAAAATGAATTGTAAATTGTAAATTTTTGTTACTATTTATAATTTTCAAGACCCACTTGTCTATAGTTTTCACCATTATGAGCTGTTTTGGACTAATATAACGTCTTAGAGTAGCATTTTTTGACCATATTTCTTCGGCGAGACTTTTTTTGGACCATTTCACGCCTACGATAGGTATATTTCACTCCTAGAATATAAGTTAGATGCCATTTTCACATGCATTATGCATTTGACCTTTTGACCGTTTTCATAAAACCTAGGTGCGACCTCGCTTCTTAACCGACATGAAGCCTTCACTATTATAGAAGTGTCATTATGTGGCGGCATGGCCTTTCCGAACATGGGTACCCTAGTTAGAACCCCCTATTGCATTATGGTGCCCATGTCGTTGTGTGTCGTTAGGATTGGGAGTCCTTTGTAGTTACGCCACGACTTTGTGATAAAGACTCATACTCTAATTTGTCTTATGCTGGCCATCTCCCATAAGGACTCCCCCCTAGTTATGTCACATTGTGATTACATTGCATCATATCCTGCTTGCCGCTTGAGCCTTGTGCTGACTCCCTCTTACTCAGTTGTTAGCCTGGTGCTTGAGCACTTTTCCCTGTCGAGCCTTGCAGAGCCTCCATTTGACCTTCGCAATTTAACTACCTTTTGACCCTGAGGGAACCTCCCCCCCCGAGTGTCCACATCTTGCATGATTCCTTGCATTGATCATAGGTATGTTCCACTGCTTGGAACTAGTCTGCTCGCTATTTGACACTCGTTCCCTCACTTGTTGTACTATAAGCAATTTTATTATTTTTCAAGCTTTACCAAATATGAAAAAGACCAAAAAAATCAAATATTCCAAAAATTCGGACGGGATTATGGTTACTACTTCTAGTTGTTAGTTGTTGTGTCGCCTTTGAATAGAGCATTCATACCACTCCATACATTATGAGTCGGGACTATAGTTGGACATTAGGAGCTGTACTTGTTTCTTAGTTTACTCCACTGATTGATTAAGCTTCCAGTCATTATGGAGCCCTTTATGGTGCCTCCTGCATCGCACAGTCTCTATTGAGTCTATGCTTTCTGAGTCTATCCATCTTCTCATGCTCTTGTTCAAAGGAAGTCCTGAAACCAGTGTGGACCACTCCTCATATTTCTTGACTATTGCATGTCAGCCATCCTTATTGAGTCAGTCTGTTTCACCTGGAACCTTCCAAATCTTTTAGCGTAGCTGGTACCTCATGCTGGTTGATGGGGGATTCCTTTATGCCCTCCTTCCAGTGAGTCTCGTTCCGTCGACTTCAACCAATTTATTCCCGGACTTGAGGCTTAGAGTTTGGTTGAGTACCTTGAGGCTTGCAATCATTAGTGGAAATTTCTCTCACCATCGATAGTTTTGGAAATACATCAATGTCCCTTGATCGATGGATTCATCCTAATGTTCGACTTCAACACATCTATTCACAGTCCGATGATTGTACTATGTGCCTCGATGCCCATTTTCATTATTGGTGGGTTATCTCGCATTTGTTAACGGTATACATCATTGACTGGCAATCAGACAATGTCACATCAGGTTCAACCTCAACTCCTTTATTCACTTGATGGGACATGCACCGTCGAAGACTTGTGTAGAAGACCCCAGGCGATAGTGGCATTCAGTATGCTACTTATGATTACGACTTTACATCTGAGATATCATCTCTCAGATATCAACAGTTTGTACCTCCAGTTTGCACCAGTTGTTTCCTTTTCAGCAGGAGACCATATCTTACTGTAGAGAGATCATGTGTATGATCACTTATGACATGTATTCATCATGTACTGCCTATTCATGGCCATTGTATCAGATTGTTGTAATATACCGACATGTATTCAAGGATACTATTGTATTATGACGAGTGAGTTGCTCCTTCCACTTGTGTCTCCATCACTCCACTTCTGAGATTTATAATGTATTCCGGCCATCGTAGCATCAGTCTCTGACCTCACACATTAGGGGGCATCTATTACAACGTAATTTTCCACTTTGTGAGCATCATCACTCTTTGGCCTGTAGGATCCATTTGATTGACTCAGATCCACTTTATATCCTTCAGACACACTATTTTTCCTATTTTTTCCCCTGTACGCTAGCTGCATCACTACAGTGAGTGTACCAGCGAGTTGCATCACTATAGCCGTGGGTAGCATGTAAAATAGTAAAAATCACTAGTTTATTACTTTTTACTCCCAAAAAGCAGTCATAGGGTGACCTTTGGGCCTCCATTTTCCCCGAAATGCCTCGATGTGTCCTTTCACTTACCTTTGGGAGGACTATATATTGAGCACATCTGGCTTATGGATAGGAGGAGAAATGAGAGCAAGAGAACTCTAGTGGATTTTTTCCCTATCTTGAGTCTACACTCATTGATCCTTGTAGTTGTGCACCCTTTATGTTCACCTTCCAAACTCCTATCATAGTTTGAGTTTTCCATTCCATGGAGGATTGAAGTGGTGGAGGCACAAGTGGATTGACCCAGATCTTTGTTTATATTGGTTGCCAGCAAGAGGTCGTATCACATTGTACTTCTTGTTGTTTATTAATAGAAATACTCATATTCTCGTCCATTAATGTTGTGAATGTTGTTTATACTACATTGGGTTGCATTTACTTATAATATCATGGACCATTGGTATTGATGATGTTAGTGTCATTTATATATTATATGCACTTGTTGTATATTGGTTGTCAAGACTAATTTGTAGATTCAAGTGCACGGATTGAAAGCTCCAACGGGGATCTACATCAAACGTTTGGATCGAGGTTGGTTATATTCTTCATTATCTAAGCATTGTAATTTATATAGCATAGTACTGAGAATTGAGTAAATGTAATGTCCCCTCCCATCATACCAGCATGATAGAGAGGACGTGGTGCTAAAACTGGGCATCTAGCCCCATGAACTTTTAAGTAACCATTCACATAGTATAAAAAGACATATACATGTTCCTGTTATAGAAACACAGGGGAATTAAAAATCATGTTTAATATCTAACATACATTCAAACATTTCTGTGACAGCCATTAAATAAAGACATTGCAAAATTTATAAAAGAGAATACTTATCTTATAACATAGTAGTCCCAAGCAACTGGCTATGCAACTGCAACGTTCCACCGAACCGTAGGTAATTCTGCTCCTTAATCTCTCAGCAGAACACCACCCCCGAGATGGGCATGATTTCTACAAGGAACCAGGGAACAACAGACCCACACATAGCCAAGTATACACCAAAATGAGCCAAGCCAATCTACAATTGGGTTTATCAGGCTACTAGGAAATGGAAAGGAAGAGTGGCTAAGCTAGTGAGCTCAAGCATAGAGCTAGGGGTAACCTTACAAGATCTATCGAGCTTGGAACCCACAATACCTACACACCCAGCACAAGGAAGTATTCTTTTCACTGCTGTACAGTCCCACAAGCCATACCTTCCCCACCTAGTGCTCTCAGGGTGTGCATAGAAGAGTAGCCAAAGCCCTCTTGATCTTCTTGAGAGGTTATCTCCCCCACTAGGTTTATCAAGCCCTATCTATCCACTACCACTCCAATCTCTTGCTTACAGTCTCCAAATCAAACAGGGATGCAGATAATCAGCTAACTACAATGGCTGGACAGGAGAAAAATGTTTGTACGGTGATAAGCATGAAAATGATTCCCTGAGCTTCAGAAAAACGTGGAAAGGCTAAAAATGAACAATGGAGGTTTTGGGAAAACCCCAGGAAGCATAAATTGTTTTTAGGAAAAATGCCCATGTCAATTATGGGACAAAACGACCTCCATACGGTCCCAAATCACAACCCCTTCTTCCCAGCTACTGTCCAAAACCAAAAATGAGTTTTTGGGCAAGGAAAACCCTACGTTTTTTAAGAAAAATGTGAATGTAACTTCCAACAATATCCATCTGCGTGAGAGAGGAAAAACTATATGTTCAGAATGGATTTGGGCACCATTTCGTGGGTGTTTTCTTGCCCAAGAAGCAAAAATACGAATTCCTAGGTTGATGGCCTTCCCATGAACGAAATTGGCTGCCATACCTCTTCATTCCCAAGGCATTAACTGCCTCAACCAACTCTTGGAAGAATTAAATGATTGGGTGCATAACCCAAAATGGGTAGTTGGTGGTTTATGGGTTTTCTCATTGACACATGGATTAACACCATTGGCTCAAGGGTTTGAATAATTTCCTTCCCTATTCCTTGTAGAATCATGCCCCCATCTCTTTGTTGCATTGCATAGCTAGTTGTGCGTTTTTCATTAAAATTCGTATTTACATGATGTCTTATTTACATTGTTCCTATCTAGCATAAGAACCATAGGCATCTATTTCTTTAATTGCCGATACATAAAACGCTAAATAAATGGTGGGCCCTTGGCCTTGAGCTCCTCACCATGATTAAATAACAATATTTACATCATTTACGATTTAAATGCAAAGGGGGTCAAAATGGGGACATTACATTCCCCTCCCCTTACATTAGCACTATCCTCAGTGCTCATCAAAATTGAACAAAAATGGATATGTTACCCTCATGGCATCTTCCAGCTCCCATGTAGCCTCATCGGGACCGTAGTGCTTCCATTGCACCTTTACCTGTCTAATGGCTCGGTTCCGGAGCAATGTTACCTTCTTGTCTAGGATGCACAATGGATCGGTTTGGAATTCTCCCTCGGGTTCCACCTGGATCACATCCGAATTAATCACATGGTTAGGATCATGTACATATTTATTAAGTAAAGAGACATGAAAAACATTATGAGCTTTAGTGCTAGCAGGAAATGCAAGTCTATATGCCACTGGCCCTATTCTTTCAAGCACTTGAAATGGCCCAGAATATCTAGGTGATAGATTGGCACAAATCCCAAGCTTCAAGGAACTCTTCCTTGATCTCACTCTAAGATACACATGATCCCCAACATTGAATTCCCTATGCACTCTATGTTTATTTTCATAGCTTTTCTGTCTATCCTGGGTTGTTTTTAAATTATGTCTGATCTTGGCAACTTCTTGCTCCATTTCCTTAAGCAATTCTGGCCCAAGTACAATTCTATTCACTCGATTGTCCCAAGTCACTGGTTTCCTACACCTTCTGTCGTACAAAGCCTCATAAGGACTATTTCCCAACGATGCTTGTTTCCCATTGTTATATGCAAATTCTACCAAGTGTAGATAATCCTCCCACTTGGATGGTTTCTCCATTACATACATGCGGAGCATGTCTTCAAGCACCCGATTTACTCTTTATGTTTTCCCATCTATTTGACGATGGTATGCGGTACTAAATCTTAGCTGTGTACCCAAATCTGCAAAGAGACCTTTCCAAAAATTGGAAGTGAATTTGGTATTCCTGTCGGAAATTATTTCCTTAGGAAACCCATGTAATCTGAAAATTTCCTTCATGAAAATATTTGCAATGGCATCGGCTTTATGTGTGGACTTAGCCAGTATAAAATGTGTTGCCTTTGTTAACTTGTCCACCACAACCATAATGGAATCATGTTGTCTCACATTCATTGGCAATCCTGTAATAAAATCCATGGATATTACTTCCCATTTCCATTCTAGAATTGGCACTGGGAGCAATAAACCTGCTGGATGTTGGTGTTCACTCTTCACCTGCTGACATTCCATGCACTTAGAAATGTATTCAGCGATGTCCTTCTTCATGCCTAGCCAGAAATAATATTTTCTTGCTATAGCAATTGTTTTCTGATATCCTGGGTGACCAGAGTATGGAGCTTTATGGATTTCATCCATGACAATCCTCCTCAAATCTGCCACATTTGGAATATAGACTCTATTCTTATAAGTAAGAAGTCCACCTTCTTCCAAATGATAGCCTTCATACTTCTTGCCAAGGTCTTGCTGCTGCAATTTGTCCTTTATCTGCTCATACACTTCATCCTCAACCATATGGTTAACAATTTGCTGCTTCAAATCTGGTTGGCAAGTACTAAGTGCTGCCACATGCATTTCATGTACCTTCCTGCTGAGTGCATCAGCCACCTTGTTTTCTTTCCCTTTTATGTGTTTGATCTCAAAATCAAATTCACACAAAAATTCCAACCATCTAGCTTTCCTAGCATTTAAAGTTGGCTGATCAAACAAGTATTTCAGACCACAATGGTATGTCCTTAACTCAAATTTTCTTCCCATTAAGTAATGCCTCCACATCGTTAAAGCATGTACTATGGCTGCAAGTTCTATATCATGAGTAGCATAGTTCTTCTCATGCTCCTTCAACTTTCTTGACTCATAGCATATCACGTGGTTGTCTTGCATAAGAAATCCTCCAAGTCCTTGATTGCATGCATCGGTACATACCACAAAGTCTTTTTCTGGGTCTGCAATCTTCAGAATAGGTGCACTTGTAAGAAGATTCTTAAACCGTTGAAAACTTTCCTCACATCTTGGTGACCATTCAAACTTTATCCCCTTCTTTTCCAAAGAAGTGATCGAGTTTGCAACCTTGGAGAATCCTTCGATAAACCTCCTGTAGTAACCAGCAAGGACCATAAAAGATCTCACATCAGTCACATTCCTTGGAGTTGGCCAATTCATAATGGTTTCAATCTTCTGAGGGTCTACAAATATCCCTTCATTGGAGATTATGTGACCGAAATATTGAATTCTATCTTTATAAAAGTCACATTTGCTCAACTTTGCATACAGCTTATGCTCCCTTAGCAATTGCATTGTCATTCTCAAATGTTCTTCATGCTCTTCTTCATTCTTAGAAGAGATGAGAATGTCGTCTAGGAATACAAGAACAAACTTGTCCAAATATTTGCTAAAAACATTATTCATGAGACACATGAATGTAGCTGGTGCATTTGTGAGACCGAATGGTACCACTACAAACTCATAGTGTCCATACCTTGTTCTAAAGGTTGTCTTATGAATATCTTCTTCTTTGATTCTTACCTGATGGTAACCAGACCTCAAGTCAATATTTGAAAATACCTTTGCTCCTCTCATTTGGTCAAAAAGGTCATCAATTCGGGGCAATCGGTATTTGTTCTTCACAGTGACTTTTTTCAACTGCCTGTAGTCAATACATAACCTGAGTGTTCCATCTTTCTTTTTCACAAATAGAATAGGTGCTCCCCACGGGGACACACTTGGCCTAATATATTTCTTTTCCAGCAACTCTTGTAATTGCATTTTCAATTCTAGCAGTTCCAGTGTACTCATCCTGTACGGTGTCTTAGACACTGGTGCAGCTCCTGGCACAAGTTCAATTGTAAAATCAATGTCTCTCTTTGGAGGGAGTCCTAGAATCTCATCAGGAAAAACATCCCTGAATTCTTGCAATACATGATAGTCCTCCAATTTAAGAGTTTCATTCTCTACTGCCTCTAAAATGTGGGATGCATACAGTTGACATCCTTTCCTACATAACTTCTTCAACTGCATGGTTGTAATCTATCTAACAGAAGTCACCTTTGGAATGCCTTTTACAACCCTGGGGTTTCCTTCTCTGTCCATGCACTCAAATGTCTTATTGTAGCAGTCAAGTTTAACCTTGTGTGCTTCTAACCAATCCATTCCAATGAGAATATCATAGGAACCCAGTGGTAAAATATTCATATCTGCATAAGTGAATAGCCCATCCATCTCTAATGGACATTTCTCTACTATTTCACTAATTTTTCTCTTGGTTCCAGTGGCTAGTTGAACTAACCATGATTTACTATGCTTTAATTTCTTAAAAGCACAAATCTCAACAATTCTAGGAGTGACATAACTGTGAGTAGATACAGGATCAATCAAAATAGAAACAAATTACTTCGCAATCTTACCTTCAACTTCAACCATAGTTGACTGATGATCTGCCTGGCGGTCATCTAGTGCTGCATAGATTCTAGGGATTGTCCTTGCCACTTGACCCACAGTTTCAGCTCCTTGGATGTTGTGAACTTGATTTGCATTCCCATTCCGATGTGGACAGTTCCTAAGCATGTGGTTTCCTCCACAACCCCAACATTGAAGTGGTTCTCTTGGTTCCTTTGGATCTCTTTGCTTGTCTCCCATCATCCTAGTTGGCTTAGTCACAACCTGTGATGGTTGCCTTTGCTGATTCCGGAATTGAGGAGTCTTGAACCCCTTCTTCCTTTGATCAAACTTTTCATTTTTCCTATCCTTCCATCCCTTATGGAATTCTGGTTTGCTTCTGTTTTGATCAAAGCAATACTTGGCCTTTCTTATGGCCTCCTCTAGAGTTCGAGGTTCATCGAACTCAAATTTGTCTTTATATGACTGGGGCAATCCACTTAGGAAACACTGAATTTTCACCTTACCATCTCGAATGTACCTGACATATCTTAGCAGCTCCAAAAATTTGTTTTCATATTCTTCCATGGTCAATTGTCCCAATCTCAGTTCATGGAACTCTTTGATCTTATCATCATAGTACCTGTCAGAGAGGTACTTCTGCTTGAAGTATTTCTTGAACTAATTCCACACAATCTTCCTTTCATTGATCTTCTTCACTTGCCTGATGTGTTCCCAACATATAGATGCTCTTCCATTCAAGTTGAAGATGTCTACCCTTGCCTTCATATTTCCCGAGTAGTCTTGGACTTGGAAATACTTTCTCATCCCAAGAAGCCAAGCTTTAGCTTCTTGACCAGACTTTACCTCTCCATCAAATGTAGGAGGTTTTTCCTTCTTAAATTCCCCATGTGAATTGTTCTTGTAGTGCTTCTTCCTCTTACTCCTACAAGATGAAGACCTTGAACCCTCAATGGATTCTTCAGAGTCAGATGATTCATTAGAAGAGATTTCTGGAGTATATGTTCTGTCTGTAGAAACTCTTCTTGATCTACTGGCCCTCTTATGGGAATTCCTTCTAGAACTACTCCCACCCCTTTCTGGATTTGATGTCTGATGTCGAGAGTTTATTTGCCTTTGGATGTCTATCAAACTCTGTAGCATGGATGCATTCAACTGATTTTGTTCTTCCTGAGCTTTAATCATCCTTTCATTATCTTCTCTACAGCTTTGCAACTCCACCCTTAGGCTTCTCATGGTGGCTGCAATACCTGGAGGAGTCTCTTGATTTCTTCTCCCATTAGATTCTATTTCAGCATTTTCAACATTTATGTTTTCCCCCATGGCATCCGTCCCAGGCTCATAGGGATCCTGTGCATCATCCATAATGTTGATTTTCTTGTCCCAACCGAGATCCAAAACTTTCCAACAGTACTATCTAGAGTGTTGCCCTGATGTAACTGTGATTCTGCAAAATGTGTTCATCAACACAATTGTTAGTTGCATTATATTCTCATAAATTCATAAATTACTTTCATGCACGTGGGAAAATATTATATTAACAATTTGTAAAATTGCTGAAATTCCTTGTTTCGAAGAAACTTGTGGAGTTCTTCCGCAATTTCGGAAGAGAATTTGAAAATTCCTTCCGTAGTTTCGGAAGAGAATTTGGAAATTCCTTTAGCGGTTTCGGGGCGGTTTACTGAATCCTTCTGTAGTTTCGGGGCGGTTTTCCGAATCCTTCCGCAATTTCGGAATGATTTTCCGAACTCTTCTGCAATTGCGGGATGATTTTCTGAACTCTTCCACAATTTTGGAACAATTTTCCGAAGTCTTACACAATTGCGGGACAATTTGCCAAACTCTTCTGCAATTTCAGAATGATTTGGTGAACTCTTCCGCAATTGCGAGACGATTTGCCGAACTCTTCCGCAATTGTGGGATGATTTGTCGAACTCTTCCGCAATTGCGGGACGATTTTCCAAACTCTTCCGCAATTGTGGGACAATTTGCCGAAATATTCCGCAATTTCGGAATGATTTGCCGAACTCTTCCACAATTTCGGAACGATTTGCCGAACTCTTCCGCAATTGCGAGATGATTCGAGGAATCCTTCTGCAGTTTCGGGGCCACTTGCCGAATTCTTCCGCGTTGCAGAACAACTTGTGGAATCCTTCCGCAGTTTCGGGCCAACTTGCCGAACTCTTCCGCGTTGCGGAATGACTCGCGGAATCCTTCCCGAAACAGCCTTAAACAAAAATTTTCCAAAAACTCTTAGGAAAATTTGAAATGTTTCCTTCTTTCCGTGATGACTGCTTGCTCAGTAGGAGGTGATTTTACCTCTGTAATCAGGAAGGGACCTTCCCATGTGACTGTAATCTGATTTGGTCCATAGAGGTCCAATGCTACAACCAGCAGCTCTGATACCAAAATGTAATGTCCGCTCCCATCATACCAGCATGATAGAGAGGACGTGGTGCTAAAACTGGGCATCTAGCCCCATGAACTTTTAAGTAACCATTCACATAGTATAAAAAGACATATACATGTGCCTCTTATAGAAACACAGCGGAATTAAAAATCATGTTTAATATCTAACATACATTCAAACATTTCTGTGACAACCATTAAATAAAGGCATTGCGAAATTTATAAAAGAGAATACTTATCTTATAACATAGTAGTCTCAAGCAACTGGCTATTAACCGGCAACGTTCCACCCAACCGTAGATAATTCTACTCCTTAATCTCTTAGCAGAACACCACCCCCGACCTGGGCATGATTTCTACAAGGAAATAGGGAACAACAGACCCACACATAGCCAGGTATACACCAAAACGAGCCAAGCCAATCTACAAATGGGTTTATCAGTCTTCTAGTAAATGGAAAGGAAGAGTGGCTAAGCTAGTGAGCTCAAGCATAGAGCCAGGGGTAACCTTACAAGATCTATCTAGCTTGGCACCCACAATACCTACACACCCAGCACAAGGAAGTATTCTTTTCACTGCTATACAGTCCCTCAAGCCATACCTTCCCCATCTAGTGCTCTCAGGGTGTGCATAGAAGAGTAGCCAAAGCCCTCTTGATCTTCTTGAGAGGTTATCTCCCCCACTAGGTTTATCAAGCCCTCTCTATCCACTACCACTCCAATCTCTTCCTTACAGTCTCCAAATCAAACAAGGATGCAGATAATCAGCTAACTACAATGGCTGGACAGGAGAAAAATGTTTGTACAGTGATAAGCATGAAAATGATTCCCTGAGCTTCAGAAAAATGTGGGAAGGCTAAAAATGAACAATGGAGGTTTTGGGAAAACCCCAAGAAGCAGAAATCGTTTTTAGGAAAAATGCCCATGGAAATTCTGGGACAAAACGACCTCCATACGGTCCCAAATCACAGCCCCTTCTTCCCAGCTACTGTCCAAAACCAAAAACGAGTTTTGGGCAAGGAAAACCCTGCATTTTTTATGAAAAACATGAATGTAACTTCCAGCAATATCCATCTGCGCGAGAGAGGAAAAACTATATGTTCAGAATGGCTTTGGGCACCATTTCGTGGGTGTTTTCTTGCCCAAGAAGCAAAAATACGAATTCCCAGGTTAATGGCTTGCCCATGCACGAAATTGGCTACCATACCTCTTCATTCCCAAGGCATTAACTGCTTCAACCAACTCTTAGAAGAATTAAATGATTGGGTGCATAACCCAAAATGGGTAGTTGGTGGTTTATGGGTTTTCTCATTGACACATGGATTAACACCATTGGCTCAAGGGTTTGAATAATTTTCCTCCCTATTCCTTGTAGAATCATGCCCCCATCTCTTTGTTGCATTGCATAGCTAGTTGTGGGTTTTTCATTAAAATTCATATTTACATGATGTCTTATTTACATTGTGCCTATTTAGCACAAGAACCATAGGCATCTATTTCTTTAATTTCCGATACATAAAATGCTAAATCAATGGTGGGGCCTTGGCCTTGAGCTCCTCACCATGATTAAATAACAATATTTACATCATTTACGATTTAAATGCAAAGGGGGTCAAAATGAAGACATTACAGTAAATTTCTGGTAGTCAACTGTCTGTTGTGGTCTACCCCAAGCCATAGGAATTTTTCTCCAACACAATGGTATGAGACTAGTCCATATGTTTTAACCTTGCTCCGTCAGAATACCGCCATGTTAGAAAAATAGGATCGCAGAGCAATAACAATAAATAGAAATGCAAATATAATCAAACATACACATTACAAGAGAGACACAAATATATCATGGTTCACCCAACTTGGGCTACGTCCACACTAAAGTTTCCAGTCCTTATTATTATTCCATCCAGCAAAGTGAAGGGATACAACCTGCAGCACAACTGCTGCACTTCCTCTTCACTGTCTCACAGTCTCTCTTCTGATCTCGGAGATCTTTACAATTCATAATACCTAATACACCAACCCTAGCTAGGATCATAACCAAACCTGGGGTACAGACACGACTGAATAATAATATCTCTGAATCTGGAGATTAGGATCCACAACCAACATGCTACTCATATCTCAGATCATATACATGAGTGGCGGAGGAGATGACATCTCATTAAGGCTCCTATTCCAGATCAACTCCTAGAACACTGGTTTATGAAGTCTCTCATTCCTACCATAGCACGGGATGTTTCCATGGATGGCGCTGTCACTAAGGAACAAGTCATCGCTCGTGCCCATTTGATAGACTTAGTCTATGCTCAATCGGGCATGTTGTTTGATCATCTTCCTGACGTGCCCCACAACACTTACGACCCTGCGAAACCACCTAAGGGACCCCAAGCCGATGGCATCATTGGATCCCTTTACACCTAGTCTTCCTCTCAAACTGTTGGTTCGTTGAACCCCCAGGGTTCTTCCCCATCTCCAACACAGGATGGTCACGACACCACCAAATCATCCACTCTTGCTGTCACCGAAGAAGTGAATTTTGTTTCATCAGTCTCACCTCAAAATTCTGGTGGTAAGAAGAAGAACAAGGGGAAACCTAAGAAATCTTCCATTTAGCAGGAACAAAAGAGCACCCCTGATGATACCAAACAAAAAAGGAAGTTGAAGTATCCTTGCCTACTGTGTGGTGATGATCACTTTTCTAAAGAGTGGCCCCATAGAGACGAAGTTCAAAATCTTCTTAAGGGAAAACCCACACCCGCAGTTCTCAACGATCCCTTCCCTACTCAAAATCAGCATTCGATCACTCACACTTCTTCTTCCCAAGGAGAAGCATCTACCACCGCACATGTTCTCATGATGCGTAGCGAAACTATCAACTTGAAAACCCGTTCTCGTTCATATGAATCTATTTCGGCAAAGCAACCCATTGGAAGTAATACTGAAAAATCTTTCACTTTGATGCTCGACGTCACCATACCAGCCGCTTCTCTCACCATTGAGAAGCCCTCGCTTGAGTTAGTGTTGCGTACACCCAAGAGCATGATTAGAAAATTGGTTTCTAATCCCAATGCTCGGGATGCTCAAAACTACAACATTGTAGAGAACCTAGCACAAGCTCCTTATGCTATGTTGACGCTTAAGGTCTTGCAAAACTGTCTGAATCAGCGCAAGACTCTCCTTGCTGCCATCGGCACAGTTGACTTGGATTCATCGAATACCATCATGTTCCGGCTAGAATACTTCAAACCGAGGCTCTCCCATCAATTGGCATTTCAAGTTGCTACAAACATTGCTAGGAAGATAATCCATCGTACCATTTTGGATGAAGGAGCCTCTACGTTAGTCATTTCGATCGCATGTTGGAGAGCCATTGGTTCTCTCGAGTTGAACCGTTCTCCTACCACTTTGAGAGCCTTCGATGGACATGGATTTCAACCTCATGGGTTGTTACAAGCTTTACCATCCGAGCTAGGGGTCAAGAATGCAACCCTTAATGTGGAAGTGATCACTGCACCGTTAGATTATAACATTCTGCTTGGTCGTAATTGGTTTTATGCCATGACTGCGGTCGCATCATCTGTCTTTCGCATAGTACAATTCCCCCATCAAGGCCGAATTGTCACAGTCGACCAACTAGATTTCTGCACACCAGACACCACTGCTCACCCGGGCGATAATGTTCCTTCAATTGGACAATCTTTGCAAAAGTATGAGAGTGTGGGTTTTGGCCTCCTTAAGGACTCATCCCTTATGGGCGTCTTTCCTACTTCGGATCCCCCAAACCATGTTGCCATGGTAAACAAGATCCCCTCGATATTTCATCTATCCTTAACTCCACATATTCATGGATTGTACCTGATGAAGCCACCACACACCTGATTGGAGACACTATGCCTCTGCCACCCGCTGAACTCATGTATGAGGCTATCCAGTCAACACTAGAGGACCACTTAGCTGTAGCCTCCACCTCCTGTTCTCTACAACGGACATCATCCAATCCTCTGCTACAGACCTTTCATTATGATGAGTCCATTATGGAAATCATGAGTGCGGATGATCCTCCATGGGAAGACCTCCACCATCGTTCATCTTTCCTTCCCTTATTGGGTGCTGTGGAGAACAGAATTCACACCATCTTCACACCGGACGTCTACTCTGGCTCTCAGTCCTCGATACTCGCATGTCAAATGGACTCCGAAGGAAACTTAGCCAACATTAAGCCTACCACTTTAATAGACATTTCGGTTACTCCTGGTGTAGTGGAGCACATTCAGTTAGGCCAGAAGTGTTCCCCTGAAGAATTCATCGCCGCCATTTCCTTATTCAAGTGATTCTGAGATGTGTTCACTTGGACCTACAAGGAGATGCCTGGGATAGACCCCTCCATTGTTTTACACGAAATTAAAACCTATCCCGACATCAAACCTGTCCCCCAAAAGTTGCAGCTGGTACACCCTCAGAAGATTGCGGCAATCAAGGCAGAGATTGAGAAACTCTTGAAGGCCGACTTCATTTACCCTGTCCCGTTGACAGAGTGGGTCTCAAATGTCATCCCTGTGAATGAAAGGTAGGGGACCATCTGTGTCTGTGTCGATTATCGAGATCTAAACAAAGCTTGTCCCAAGGACAACTTCCTGAATCCCTTCATCGACCAGATTATTGACAATTGTGCTGGAAGTGTCATCTTTTCATTCATGGATGGCTTTTCCAGATACAACCAAATTGAGATCCACCCCTTCGACCAACACAAGACTGCATTCATCTGTCCTTGGGGAATGTTTGCTTATCGTAGACTTTCGTTTAGTCTTAAAAACATTGGTGCCACATTCCAGCAGGCCATGTCGTATGCCTTCCATGATGTGAAGCACTTTGTGGAAACTTACTTGGATGACCTCCCTGCCCACTCAAAGTAGCGTGAGTTCCACTTAGATCATCTGATGGCCATTTTCCTCAGATGCAGGTGGTACGATATCCATTTGAATCCTCACAAGAGTATTTTTTGTGTCGATTATGGACACCTCTTAGAATTTATCATCTCGAAAGATGGGATCCATATTGATCCCTCCAAGGTGGAAGCCATCGTCGCTCTTCCACCTCCAACCAATATTACGAAACTTCAAAGTCTGCAAGGAAGAGCAACTTATTTATGGCACTTCAATTGTAATTTCGTGCAAAAGATGCAAGGATACATGAGATTGATGAAAAAGGATGTCCCGTTCATATGTGATGACCAAGCTCAATGATCTTTTGATAGTTTGAAACATGCCATTATGCATGCCCCTGTGATCCAACCGCGGAATTACTATCGAGATTACATTTTATATCTCACCACTTCCGACACCACTATCGCCATGGTTTTGGTACAAGAAGACCATGTCACGTCCCCTCCCATCATTCCAGCTAGATGGAGAGGATCGTGAGGTTAAATCGGGCATCTAGCCCCCATAAACTTCAAACAATCATTCATATTTTATAATAGAGATATGAAGATGCATAATTATCAGAAAACACAGCGGAATTTATTTATGAATTACACAATCTTCACACATTCAAAATATTCATCAAAGGAACAATTGCAAAGTTACAAACACAGGAGAATACTTATCTTATGCGAAAGTAGTCCCACGCAACTGGCTATGCATCTGCAATGTTCCACCCAACCATAGGCCAGTGTGCTCCTCAATCTCTCAGCACCACTGCCACCCCCGAGCTGGGCATGATCTCTACAAGGAACCAGGGAACAGCAGACTCACGCATAGCCAAGCCTACACCAAGATGAGCCAAGACAATCTGCAATTGGGTTTATCAGGCTGCTAAGAGATGGAAAGTAAGAGTTGCTAAGCTAGTGAGCTCCAGCACAGAGCCACGGATAACCTTGCAAGATCTATCTGGCTTGGCACCCACAATACCTACACACCTAGCACAAGGAAGTATTCTTTTCACTGCTATACAGTCCCTCAAGCCATACCTTCCCTATCTAGTGCTCTCAGGGTATGCATAGAAGAGTAACCAAAGCCCTCTTGATCTTCTTGAGAGGTTGTCTCCCCCACTAGGTTTATCAAGCCACCTCTGTCCACTACCACTCCAAAACTTCAATTCACAGGTTCAAACCAAAAATGAGGATGCACACAACAGCAGAACACAATTATGGGGCAGGATAAAATGTTTTTACAGTGACAGGCATGAAAATGATCCCCTAGGCTTCAGAAAAATGTGGGAAGGTTAAAAATGAGCAATGGAGGTTTGGAGAAAACCCCAAGTAGCAGAAAACGTTTTTAGGAAAAACGCCCATGGCAAATCGGGGACAAAATGAACTCCCTACAGTCCCAAATCGCAGCCCCTCCTTCCCAGCTACTATCCAAAACCAAAAACGATTTTTTTGGGCAGGGAGAACCCTGCGTTTTTGCTCCAAAAACGTGACTGTAACTCCCAGCCTTCTCTATCTGCGTGAATGGGTGAAGACTCCCCATTCAGAATGGCTTTGGGCACCATTTCGTGGGTGATTTCTTGCCCAACAAGCAAAAACATGAATTTCCAGGTTGATGGCTTTCCCATGCATGAAATTGGCTGCCATACTCCATCATTCCCAAGGCATTAACTGCCTTAACCAATTTCTTGGAAGAATTAAATGATTTGGGTGCATGAGACAAAATGGGTAGTTGGTGGTTTATGGGTTTCCCCATTGACACATGGATTAATACCATTGGCTCAAGGGTTTGAATAATTTCCCTCCCTATTCCTTGTAGAATCATGCCCCATCTCTTTGTTGCATTGCATAGCTAGTTGTGGGTATTTTTCATTAAAATTCATATTTACATGATGTCTCATTTACATTGTACCCATCTAGCACAAGAGTCATAAGCATCTAGTTTAATTGCCGATACATAAATGCTAAATCAATGGTGGGGCCTTGGCCTTGAGCTCCTCACCATGATTGAATATCAGTATTTACATCATTTACAAAGGGGGTCAAAATGGGGACGTGACAGACCAAAATGCACAAGAACATGTGATATACTATGCCAGTAAAGGTATTATTGACGTTGAAACTCGCTATTCACATGTTGAGAAGCTCGCTCTCGTGGCATTCATAGCCGTGCAGAAGTTCTAACATTATATTTTTCTTCACACCACCACCATCATCACTGATTCGAACCCCATGAACCACGTTCTGACTCGTCAGGTACTTGGGGGCAAGTATTCATGCTAGATCGTGATACTACAAGAATTCGATCTTCTTTTCGAAAAATCCAAGTTCAAAAAGTCTTTGGTGTTTGCTAAGCTCATCTGCAACCTCCCCCGTACTGATGTAGAATCTGAGCCGAATGACACTTTTCGGGATGAGTCATTGTTTCTTATCAGTATGTCTAATCCGTGGTATGGAGATATCAAATTGTATCTTCAAACCCAACGTTTCAGTCCTCAATTGTCTCACGATGACCGTTGTCGAATACGTCACCATGCGAAATATTATCTGATTATCAGTGACACTTTGTACCATCATGGTATCGATTCTATTCTTCGACGTTGTCTGACTCATGAAGAGGTTGAACACATTCTGAATGACTGTCACATTGGGGCGTGGGGTGTTCACCTTTCTGGGATGGATACAACCCAGAAGATTCTTCGCGCTAGATATTACTGGCCATCTATCTTCAAAGATTGCATTGAGGCCGTAAAAAAATGTCCTCCATGTCAACATTTTCATACAAAAAAGCACACCCATCCCGCCTCGTTACACCCGGTTATTTCTGTTGGACCCTTTGCCAAATGGGGCATAAATTTCATGCATTGTAAGCCTACCTCGGTCAGGGGGCATAGTTACGTCATTGTAGCTGTGGAATACTTTACAAAGTGGGCCGAGGCAATGCCTACATACACGAACGACGGCATGACCACCGCACTCTTCATTTTCAATCATGTAATAGTGTAGTTTGGCATTGTTAGGATATTTAGACACGTAGGAGTTAGTTAAGATTAAATTGTGTAATAGATTCATTAGGGATAGTGTGTTTCTTTAGTATGCATTAGTATGCATTTGTAAATACTTAATCCGACGGTCACGATATGTTCCTGACATAGAGTGATCCGACGGCTCAACTTCTCTTAGATCAAACCTAACCTTGATCCGTGGATTAACACCCGATTGGTCCATGATCTCTATTTAAAGAGCATGGAGGTGTTAGAATTCAATATGCTAAGACAGAAAATAGCAGCATTACATTCCATTTCACAATAATAGCATATACAGGATCACTGAAGAAACAACAAGCACAGCATAAACACAAGAGACAGAGATTTATCCTGGGAAACCCTCATGGGGTAGAAAACCCAGCAAAGCTTCCTCAATATAGATGACCAGCAATATACAAAGATGCAAACCCTGAGCATAAGCTCCTTCTCCACAATAGCAGACCTCTCCTCCACAAGTGCGCCTTTCTCAAGTGAGAGTGAGTGTATGTAATGAGGAACACACCTCCTCTATTTATACACTACTCTGATGTGTATTTTACACAAGTACACGTAGGCTCGTATTTAACCAATAGGTTAAATACCCCACTACAACTAACTGGGCCGACCCCTCTAGGGTGGTCTAATAACCCTATGACCCACATAACACATACAGGGCCGACCCCTACTAGGGAAGTCTAATAACCCGAGTTACCACATTCCGACGGAGGAATAAACATCTCCGGATATACAATAAGATCTTCATGGAGGAATGAAACATCTCCGGAATAATAAAGTACAAATATAATATTCTTTGAAGTTACAATATCTCAACACTCCCCCTTAACGAGAAGGATATTATAACAACATCTGCTCGAGCAAGGAGTCATCAACATCATACATGATACATCTATAAATCATTGGAAGCTTTCTTCAATTTGTCTTCATCAGTAACTCAAACAGTTACTGGTACATCAATGTCAACATCAACATCAACATCACGATCAACAGTATCGTCATCACACGATCAGCAGCATCGTTATCACACGATCAGCAGCATCGTCATCACACGATCAGCAGCATCGTCATCACACGATCAGCAGCATCGTCATCACACGATCAGCAGCATCGTCATCACACGATCAACAGCATCGTCATCACACAATCAGCAGCATCGTCATCACACGATCAGCAGCATCGTCATCACACGATCAGCAGCATCGTCATCACACGATCAGCAGCATCGTCATCACACAATCAGCAGCATCGTCATCACACGATCAGCAGCATCGTCATCTCACGATCAGCAGCATCGTCATCACACGATCAGTAGCATCGTCATCAGCATCGTCATCACACGATCATCAGCATCGTCATCAGCACGATCATCAACATCGTCATCACACGATCATCAGCATCGTCATCAGCACGATCATCAGCATCGTCATCACACGATCATCAGCATCGTCATCACTATCATCATCATACGATCATATTCCTAGGATGATCAATCCTGCTCCTTTTAGGACATAGGTCCATGGATGATACAATCCAATCTTCAGTTCTCGGAGACTTCAGTCTACGGATCAATTCTGGGACCTCAGTCCGGGGACGATGCAATCCCCTGCCTGTTCATTCAGGACTTCATTTTTCGAAGACCCAGTCTACGGTTCTATTCTGGGACCTCAGTCCGGGGATGATACAATCCCCTACCTGTTCATTCAGGACTTCATTATCGGAGACCCAGTCTATGGTTCTATTCTGGGACCTCAGTCCGGGGACGATACAATCCCCTACCTGTTCATTCAGGACTTCATTATCGGAGACCCAGTCTACGGTTCTATTCTGGGACCTCAGTCCGGGGACGATACAATCCCCTACCTGTTCATTCAGGACTTCATTATCGGAGACCCAGTCTACGGTTCTATTCTGGGACCTCAGTCCGGGGACGATACAATCCCCTACCTGTTCATTCAGGATTTCATTATCGGAGACCCAGTCTACGGTTCTATTCTGGGACCTCAGTCCGGGGACGATACAATCCCCTACCTGTTCATTCAGGATTTCATTATCGGAGACCCAGTCTACGGTTCTATTCTGGGACATCAGTCCGGGGACGATGCAATCCCCTACCTGTTAATTCAGGATTTCATTTATCGGAGACATACATCTACGGCTCTCTTTAGAACAGATGTTCAAGGATGATACAATCCCTTTTCTTTCTCGGAGACACCTGTCTACGGCTCACTTTAGAACATGTGTTCAAGGATGATACAATCCCTCTTATTTCTCGGAGACACCTGTCTACGGCTCTCTTTAGGACTGAAGTCCAGGGATGATCCAATCCCCTCATGTCCACCAAGGACTTCATTCTCGAAGACATACGTCTACGGCTCTCTTGAGGATGATGCAATCCTATCATGTCCACTAAGGACTTCATTCTCGGAGACCTCACGTCTACGGCTCTCTTTAGGACTGAAAGTCCAGGGATGATTCAATCCCCTCAACTGTCCACTAAGGACTTCATTCTCGGAGACCTCACGTCTACGGCTCTCTTGAGGATGATGCAATCCTATCATGTCCACTAAGGACTTCATTCTCGGAGACCTCACGTCTACGGCTCTCTTTAGGACTGAAAGTCCAGGGATGATTCAATCCCCTCAACTGTCCACTAAGGACTTCATTCTCGGAGACCTCACGTCTATGGCTCTCTTTGGGACTGAAAGTCCAGGGATGATTCAATCCCCTCAATCTGTATTCTCATCAATACAAGTACAAGTATCCTCATCCATACAAGTACATAATCAATATCTAGCATCAACAGCATGTATACGTCATATATCAAAAGCATGTATTCTTACTAATACATCTAAAATCATGTATACATCTGTCATCAAAAGCATGTATTCTCACTAATACATCTATCATCAAATCATATATACATCTAACATCAGAAGCATGTATATATCTAGCATGTATTCTCACTAATACATCTATCATCAAAATCATGTATACATCTAACATCAAAAGCATGTATACATCTAGCATGTATTCTCACTAATACATCTATCATCAAATCATATATACATCTAACATCAGAAGCATGTATATATCTAGCATGTATTCTCACTAATACATCTATCATCAAAATCATGTATACATCTAACATCAAAAGAATGTATACATCTAGCATGTATTCTCACTAATACATCTATCATCAAAATCATGTATACATCTAACATCAAAAGCATGTATACATCTAGCATGTATTCTCACTAATACATCTATCATCAAAATCATGTATACATCTAACATCAAAAGCATGTATATATCTAGCATGTATTCTCACTAATACATCTAACATCATGTATACATCTAACATCAAAAGCATGTATACCTCTAGCATGTATTCTCACCAATACATCTAACATCAAAATCATGTATACATCTAACATCAAAAGTATGTATACATCTAGCATGTATTCTCACTAATACATCTAACATCATGTATACATCTAACATCAAAAGCATGTATACCTCTAGCATGTATTCTCACCAATACATCTAACATCAAAAATCATGTATGAGTAAAACTAAACAGAAATAAAAATAGTCCTAAATCTAACTATTTCTAAGTGACTAGGTGTAGAGAACAGGTTACCTCATCAACGACCTTGTTGTTTGATGAGACAAACACATCAGTAGTGACTATACTACTCCCCCTTTCGAGGAGGGTCCTTTTGAACTACACCAAGCTTGTCTCGGAAGTATTCAAACTTCACTCGAGACAGAGGTTTGGTTGGTAACTTCTTCACTTGACGTAGAGGCTTGGTTAATACAACGGTAACCTGTTACAAATTCAAACTTTTAGAGTTCCTTTATGTGTCATATCTTGTTAGTTCCCTATGTTCTTTGACTTATCATGGAACACTAGATTCTATGTCATCTTGATACAACTCTAATTATCACATAGGATCTCAGTTGGTTCTATCTCTAAGTCAAACAATCCTAAAGCCAAACTTCTTCACAACTAGCAGAGCAAGCAGCCATATAAACCGCTTGTGCTGAGAGCCACACTAGACTGCTTCCAGCTAAACCACGAGATCATGGCTAATCCCAGACAATAACATCCTCTCGATGTGTTCTTCTTGTCTGAAACACTTCCTGCCCAAACAGAATCTGAATAGCCATCTGAAGTCATGATCTTCAAGATAGCATAGATCAAATTCTATTGTGTCCTTTATGTGCCTCATCACATGCTTTGCAACTATCAGGTAAACACATCTAGTTTCCACTAGATACTAACTCAAGGTGTTCATAACAAAGCATATATATATAACCTAGTATATGTTAGATATATCAAAGACCCAATAAATTGACTGTACAGAGTTATATCCCCTAACAGCTTCAAGTTGGAATCCATAAGAGTGGCCATTCCAACACCTCAAGTCATATTTCTCATCATACTTTCCCTGGTTGAGAAATATTCCTTCTGAGCCTTGCCATACTTCCAGACCTAGGAAGTAAAGCATCAAATTGAGATCTTTCATTTTCATTTCTGCATTGAATGACCTTCTGCATATCTATCTGTGCCATCTCTCGTTAGATGGGTCTACTGATATGAGCCTCAATATCATTTGAACTCTGTGGTGAGTTCCTTCTTGCATCCATGTCATATGTGTATCATATTCAACCTTGTAGCAAAGGTTGAGATCCACATCACCCATGGTGATCATTAAGCTTATCAAATTATTATCGATCCTAGGTACCTATACAGAACCTGATTCATACTTCTTCTTTAATTACACCATACTTGGAGCAAACATCTTGTCGTGATTCTCTTCCTCTTTCTAAGAGAATCTTCTAGCCATGAGCCTTCTATATTTTGTTTGATTTGTAAATCTTCTTGTTTGAACATCCACCACTTGTACGGTGTCCATCATTCTTCATGACCTTTCCTACAAATCAAAATTAAGTACATGATTAGTAATACTTCATAATCATCAAAAGATAACCCATTATGCATACAGATATCATTTACATAGTGATGCAACTATTTTGACCAATACTTTGGCACAACACTTTCCCATATCCTGTATGCATACAGTGGCTATCTAGATGCCTTCCATCTCTACCAGAACATACTATCGAGAGTGTGCACAACTCTCAGCATGTCAGCAAAGAGGTTTCATTCTAGACAAGCAATAATGGAATGTTTGTCCAACTTGTCAATCATATGCACATTAGTAGTATACTGTTCAATGCTCTATGAATGTTTACACTCAGCATTATATATTATGGGAATACAAATATGCATACAACCTATTGTAGGCAATATTATTACTATTTCAAATAACAACTCAAATACTTATCTTTTATGTTTGTGTGGTTGCCTCCCGCTTGATCTTCTGTATGTCTTTTGAACTTCTATTCATTCTGTACCACTGTGCATGCTCAAGAGTCATCCTCATGATCTCATACACAAACATACACTCATTAGTATATTCTAAATGCTATCAAAACATTATAGTACTAAATAATCTTGAAAACGTATAGTCATGATTATAGTTAATAAACATTAGTATTCAAGATTTCAAGGAAGTCTTCTTTTACTCATGCATATCATTGATAAAAGATATAATATGCATAATCCCTTGATTACTAACTTTATGAATAAGCATAACCAATCATTCCAAGTATACGTATATAAGGGATCCTAACACAAGGTAAGATTCATGGGAAACATACCTGGATTAGTATACCTACTTGGTTATGTACAACATACCTAAACAATCTCTTCAATGATTTAGAGATCCTGAGCTAGAACCTGCATGTCTCATAGGTTAAGCATAATATAACAAAGTCATACATACCTCGTAAGTAGAACAGAGATTATGGATGACTCTTTGTCTTCATGTTTTCATGGTCATGGAGCCTGATTTGTCTTTTGTGATGTACCTGTATCTTGTTAGCAGACAACCTCAACCTCACACAACACCATAATGCATTAGTACAATCATAAGTGTCAACACCCTAACCAATGAATATCTTCTATCATGCATTCATAATTTTGTTAAGGTGATACAACAAATCTAAAATCAAGATTGTACTAACTGAAATAACATGAAGACAAACATACCATAAACTTAATCATGAACAAATCTCAAAACATACCTCGATGAGTCATACCTGTCGAGATCACTTGTAATCTCCTTATGTAAAGCCTTAGCCTCATCTCCCTCTGAAACATGAACTCCTTCACTTATGTAGGTGACCAATCCATCTTCTTCTAGGATTAACCCTATCCACTTGATTTGCAAGAACTGGACCTGGAGCTGGATATGGGTTTGTCAGAGAAACCCCAAAAATTCAAACTTTGAATTTCAAACTTCCGAAAGGATAGAGATATGCGCCTTGATGAGCTGATCAAACTGATATATTCAGAATTTGAAAACTGCAAAGTTTTACTCCTCAATTTTGCCTTTGAAACTTTCGGATTCACTGGACGTGACCCTGAACTGGGGTTTGATGAAGCCCACTCTTTTGCCCCATCAAAAAGTTTGATTCAAAGCTCTAAGCTTCTAATTTTCTGAGGAGCTTCCAGCCGTGGTCACAGATTTCAAAAATTCCCATTTTTTACAGAAGCCCTAATTTTCCGCTTTTCTGATCAAAGTCCCGAACTAGGGTCTAATCAAGCCCGGCCTTCTGCCCAACCAAAAATTCTGATCTTGGTCTCTAAATTTCTATTTTGATGAGTAGCATCCAGCCGTGGTCTCTGATTACAAAAATTCCAACTTTCTCCAAAGCCCTAAATTCCGGAAGTCATGAATGAAGGTACCAAAAAATAATTCTGTTTTGACAGAAATATGTACTTGATTGTTTCTGGTGTAACTCTGAAATTTGTGATCCACAGGGTCTGAAAAAGTTTCCTGAGATAGCCTGACCTGTTATCTTTCTATCCTGATAGGTCTGACCTCAATTGGATTCTCTGAGAGAGAGTTATGCCAAATGTCGCAACGTGACCTGTTTTGGGAAAATACAGGAGAGCGAACTTGTACGGCGTTCCACGTGTCACTGTTTGACCTTCGGCCTCTGAAAACGTTTTCTGAGATAGCTCTGCCTGTTATCTTTCCATCCTGACAGGTCTGACCTCAATTGGATTTTCTGAGAGAGAGTTATGTCAAGTGTCGCAACGTGACCTGTTTATGGGATAATACAGGAGAGCGAACTTGTACGGAGTGCCACGTGTCACTGGTTCAACTTCGGCCTCTGAAAAAGTTTTCTGAGATAGTGCAGACTGTGTACTACCTGTCACTTTTTACGAAATTTCATTTGGAGCTTCCTAGCCCAAGATATGACCTTTTTCCCAAGGTCACCTGATTTTGACTCAGATCTGGAAGAGGCAGAAACCCTATATTGTACAGATCATAAATCACAAAGTACAACGAATTAGAGGTTGTCCTTTGGACACAAGGTACCTGGAGATTTTATCTTCGTCCTGTAACAATTTCAGATCCGAAAAATTTGCCAAAACGGATTTATAGCGAAAGTGCTACGATGACTGGTTTTTGCTATGTAAAACCCTAACCTTCAAATTGTCGTAAGTAGAGCAAGTGTCTTTAGTGCCATACCTTGTCTTCCTTCAGGTTAGCTCTGATACCATGTTAGAATTCAATATGCTAAGACAGAAAATAGCAGAATTACATTCCATTTCACAATAATAGCATATACAGGATCACTGAAGAAACAACAAGCACAGCATAAACACAAGAGACAGAGATTTATCCTGGGAAACCCTCATGGGGTAGAAAACCCAGCAAAGCTTCCTCAATATAGATGACCAGCAATATACAAAGATGCAAACCCTGAGCATAAGCTCCTTCTCCACAATAGCAGACCTCTCCTCCACAAGTGTGCCTTTCTCAAGTGAGAGTGAGTGTATGTAATGAGGAACACACATCCTCTATTTATACACTACTCTGATGTGTATTTTACACAAGTACACGTAGGCTCGTATTTAACCAATAGGTTAAATACCCCACTACAACTAACTGGGCCGACCCCTCTAGGGTGGTCTAATAACCCTATGACCCACATAACACATACAGGGCCGACCCCTACTAGGGAAGTCTAATAACCCGAGTTACCACATTCCGACGGAGGAATAAACATCTCCGGATATACAATAAGATCTTCATGGAGGAATGAAACATCTCCGGAATAATAAAGTACAAATATAATATTCTTTGAAGTTACAATATCTCAACAGGAGGGTCATTGTTTAGTTGATCAATTATGAGAAGCTCATTTGTAACTTTCTTTCTTTGCATAATAAATTGTCCCATAGAAGCTATTTGGCCGGGGCCGTGGAGTGTTTCCCTCAAGAGGGTTTAAACCACGTCAAAACATCGGTGTGTTGATCTGTGATCTGTTTGTGTGAAGTGGTTGCTCTTGGTGTTCGGTCTTTTGGTAGTACCCTGTGTACCCGAACATGGTATCAGAGCTTTTATGAAGTGCCGCTTCCGGTTATGATCTAGATCTTGAACTGTTGTTGCTGAAACTCGAAAGGGTTTCTAGTTCTGTTATTTATGTGCATTTTTGGGCTGTGGGAGGTGGTCCATTGCGTCCGGAGCGTTGTTTCCATTGGGAAATAGTTTTCATTTGATGGAAAATGGTTCCCGGTTGCTCCAGAAACGCGTATTTCATTAGATCTGAAGATACATCTGGGAAAGCCTTATTGTCCCAATAGAAATAAAATTCCAAGCCTCCCAAGAAACAAAATTTTTGCAATAATAAGTCAAACAAGGGTCCAAAACCCTCTCAATCAGCTCCTTCTTTAAAAAATTACAAAGGATCCAAGCCAAAAGGCAAGAAGACTGAGCGTCATTGCAACTATTGCGGGAAAGATAATCATGATGAATCTAAGTGTTTCAAGAAGATGGCAGCCTTGGAAGCAACAATGAAGAAGCACCACATCAGCCTAGATTCATCTTCAGAATCTGCCTCTCATGGACATGCACTTTGTGCTTCTGTTTATTCTTATAATGCATCTTCTTCTTCTACTTCAAATGAATGGCTCATTGATTCTGGAGCATCTTATCATATGGCTAAGGATCAAGCCATCTTTTCTACTATGCATGAATGTAACACCAAACAAATATTTGTTGGTAATGATAGATCTCTAAGTGTTGTAGGAGCTGGAACAGTTCCAGTAGATAATGGTCATTTTAGTGATGTACTATGTGTTCCAAGAATTTCCTGCAATTTGTTATCAGTCTATCAAATCACTCATTCCGGTGAAGGTAAAACTGTGACCTTTACACCTCACCAAGTTGTAATCAAGGATTTTAAAGATCCTCAATAGGTCCTAGCTGCCAGAATTGTTGATGATATTACCAGGTTGTACAAGTTTAACAACTTTGGGTCATCACCTTTCCCTTCAGTTTTTGTTGCTCATAGTGATAACTTGAGCAAACTTTGGCATGGGCGATTTGGTCACTTAAATTATCGCTCATTGCAACAACTATGTAAAGAAAATATGGTGACAGGTCTTCCGATGGTATCTTGCAGGGATGGTGTTTGCTTCGGTTGTGTACTCGAAAAACATCATCGGGACAGTTTTGACAAACGTGCCTCTTGGCACGCCTCGGTTCCCTTAGAGCTTGTGCATAGTGACTTGTGTGGTCCTCTTCCATCTGCTTCCTTTTCTAGTTTCAAATATTTCTTAACTTTCATTGATGATTACACCAGACGCACTTGGGTTTATTTCCTAAAACTTAAGAGCGAAGTATTTAACATGTTCTTGGCCTACAAGGCCCTTGTGGAAAAATAATCTGGTCATCAAATTATTAAGTTAAGATCTGACAATGGAGGAGAATATGTTAACAATAAGTTCACTACTTTCTGCACTGAACAAGGCATCCAACAACAGCACATTATTCCATATACACCACAAAAAAATGGTGTAGCTGAGCGGAAGAACCGCACTTTAAAAGAAATGGCTAATTGTATGATCCAATCTAAGGGACTAAGTCTTCAATTTTGGGCTGAAGCCATTAATTGTGCAAATTACATAGTTAATCGCACCCCCACTAAAGCATTACAAGGTATAACACCGGAAGAAGCATGGAGTAAAACTAAACCTGATGTAAGTCACTTCCGTGTGTTTGGTAGTGAAGCATGGGCTCACATTCCAGATGAGAAACGGAAAGCATTGCAACCTAAAAGTGAAAAGTGCATACTTGTTGGATATTCTGAAGATGTAAAAGGTTATAGACTTGTTCCACCACATTCTCATGATATAATCGTTAGAAGAGATGTTAAATTTGATGAAAATCTCTTGGCCTGTGAGCCTAACTCAGCGATTGTGCCATCTTGGCCTGCGAGCCTGATTCGGCGTTTGTGACTTCTTCTTCTTCTTCCAACTTCCTTGACAGGTTTCCAACTCCAGTTTCTGATGATGACAGTGAGGATGAAAATCCACCTCTGCCTTCTCATGTTCCTCCAGTTGCACCAGCACAAGTGCTTCCTCGATGGGTCCGTTCAGCATGTGAAGCAGCTGGTGATCTTGTCGGTGATCCTAGAGATCAACGTCGAACACGTTCTCAGTTTCAGTGAGCCTCTTCTCTTTTGGCTCAAGTTTCCGAGAATCATGATCCAGAAACTTTTGCAGAAGCTTCAGGGAATCCAGATTGGGATGCAGCTATGGATGAAGAATATTGTTCCTTAATGGCGAATGATACTTGGGATCTTGTACCTCTTCCAAAAGGAATAAAACTTGTCAGATGTAAATGGATCTACAGAACTAAGTATGCATCAGATGGAAGTGTTGACAGACTTAAGGCAAGGTTAGTTTCCAAAGGTTTTTCCCAATTTGAAGGGATTGACTACAATGAAACCTTTGCTCCCATCGCAAAAATGAACTCCATCCGCCTTATTCTTTCCCTTGTAGCCTTACACAACTGGGAATTCCATCAAATGGATGTCAAGTATGCCTTCTTACATGGTGATTTATAGGAGGAAATTTACATGGAACAACCTCCTGGCTATGTTCAGAATAACTCTAGCCTTGTCTGCCGCCTTAAGAAATCCTTGTATGGCCTTAAGCAAGCTCCTAGAGCTTGGTATGACAAAATGGATAACTTTCTCCTTGACACTGGTTTTTCTAGATGCCATTCTGACCCCAATGTCCATACCAAGAAAGTAGGAAACCATCTCATCATACTTGTTCTATATGTTGATGACCTTATTCTTACTAGTAGTGACCCTAAGGTTATAACCCATGTGAAATCCAGTCTTAAACAAAATTTTGAAATGTCAGACTTAGGACGTTTGCATTATTTTCTTGGTCTCCAAGTCCTGCAAACAAAAGAAGGAATATTTCTTTCTCAGTCTAAGTATGCTTGTGACCTTCTTCGTCGCTTTCACATGGAAGATTGTACACTAGCCCCTTCTCCCTTCCAGTCCGGAGTCAAACTTTCTACCACTTGTACTTCACTTGAAGTCAATGCCACCTTGTATCGTCAGCTTGTTGGTAATCTCTTATACTTGACTCATTCCCGTCCTGACCTTTACTTTGCCATTGGTCATGTTGCCCATTATATGCAGACACCTCATGAAAGTCACTGGAAAGCAGCCAAAAGAATACTTCGATATATTCGAGGTACAGTTCAGTTTGGGATTCATTACTATACAGGGGGGAAACCTTTGTTGGTTGGTTTCACTGATTCAGATTGGGCCAGTGATCCTAATGATCGAAATTCTACTGCAGGTTATGTTTTCAGTCTGGGATCTGGACCTATTACTTGGGCTTGTAAGAAACAACAAGCTCTTGCTCTTTCTTCAGCAGAGGGAGAATATCGAGTAGCAGTTAATTCCAGTTAGGAAGCTTTATGGCTTCGACAGATCCTTTCAGAGTTTGGATTCGAGCAGCAACAGCCTACTCCACTTTGGTGCGACAATCAAAGTGCCATCAAGCTTTCCAAAGATCCAATTCTACATCAACGCAGCAAACACATTAAGCTACATATGCACTTCATCAGAAATCTTGTTTATGATCGTGTTCTTGAAGTGCTCTTTTTCCCTACAGATGATCAAGTTGCATACATCTTCCCTAAGTCTCTTATAGAAGCGAAGTTTTCTAAACCTCGATCTATGTTAGGAGTTCAAGAACTTGTCATTAAGGGGGGATAGGCTCTAATGCCTCCTTCCTTCTCCTAATAGTGTCACTTTTGTAAATCCTTCAATCCTATCCCAAGTTGTTCTTAAGGGGGGTTGTTAGGATATTTAGACACTTAGGAGTTAGTTAAGATCAACTTGTGTAATAGATCCATTAGGGATAGTGTGTTTCTTTAGTATGCATTTGTAAATACTTAATCCGACGGTCACGATATGTTCCCGACATAGAGTGATCTGACGGCTCAACTTCTCTTAGATCAAACCTAACCTTGATCTGTGGCTTAACACCCGATTGGTCCATGATCTCTATTTAAAGAGCATGGAGGGTCATTGTTTAGTTGATCGATTATGAGAAGCTCATTTGTAACTTTCTTTCTTTGCATAATAAATTGTCCCGTAGAAGCTATTTGGCCGGGGACGTGGAGTGTTTCCCTCAAGAGGGTTTAAACCACGTCAAAAAATCGGTGTGTTGATCTGTGATCTATTTGTGTGAAGTGGTTGCTCTTGGTGTTCGGTCCTTTGGTAGTACCCTGTGTACCCAAACAGGCATTCCTCAAGCGATAGTTACTGACCATGGTTCTCACTTTATGAACCATATGGTTGACGAGTTGAGCGATAGATTGGGTTTTCTCCATGAAAAATCAACTCTGTACTACCCACAGTCGAATGGACAGGTCGAGGCCATTAACAATGTTTTGAAAACTATGGTCCAATGTATGGTGGGTAAGCACAAGGCTAATTGGCATAACATGCTCTTCTCCGCACTTTGGGGTTATCGAACCTCCGTTAAAACCGCCACTGGATTTACTCCCTTTCAACTAGTGTATGGATTGGAGGCGGTCCTTCCTATGGAGTGCAAGATTCTGTCCTTCAAGCTCGCCATCAAACTTCTCCCAAACACTACTACCGAGGAAGAATGCTTCCTCTACCTACCTAAGCTTGACGAGACTCGCCGAGATTCCTCTCTTGCCAACAAGGCTCATAAGAAACGCATCAAAGCACAGTACGACAAGTCAGTAGAACCTCGCACCTATAGCGAGGGAGATTTGGTCGTCACATATGACCAAAAACATGATAAGCTAGGGGCATGAAAGTTTGAGTACATGTGGCATGGACCTTACATAGTGAAACGCATCTTGGAGAAGGGAGCCTAAGAGATTGAAGACTTGTTGGCAAGCAACACCCTCCGAAGCAATTGAACACTAAAATCCAATTGGCCATTACATAAGTTTTGATGACAAGGAACATATTGCATGTCACAATCTTGATCGACACTCAACCATTAATATTTTAAGAGTGCCTTCAGAATCTTTGATTCTGAAGGTACTCCCAATAAAGTTGATAAATTGATTGTTATAGAGGGATTAACATTAGTCTTCATTTGAATTGAATTTCTTGACTTAGTTTCATATTTCTGGTTGATTATTGGTAAAATTTATAATCCTGAAAATTAGAAGCTCCTAATTTTAAAATATCAGTCATCTTTGTAAATTTAAAGTCAAGCAAATTCATTACATTAATAGTCTTTGACTATTAACTTAATAGACCGATACCTTCTATGGCAATCTATTTTTCAATTCATATGCTTGGTGTAATGAAATCTTCCACTTCCAAAAGGTCATTCTCATTATAACAATTATGAGGGAAAAAACTCATCTTATATTAATATCACAATTTCACCATCTTTATATACTCATCCCCATATGGGAATTTTCAGCTCTATGATGAGATAAGATCTATGGGATTATGAAATTTTTAATAATGCTTGGAGGTGAGATAAATATCATAATTTGATCATAGGTGACTAAAATGATCTTCAAAGGATAATTTTTGGTTTTGGTTACATTCATTAATTATTTCTCATCATTACAATGATAACCATCACTTCGATTAAATCAATACTATCTTGTATTTTGAAATCTTGGTTTTAATGATACGTGATGGTGGAAGATTACGTAGTGGGAGCCATTAATTTATACTTTGAAGGTGTGGAACTTTGGTTATACCTTAGCGTCGTGTTGATATGAGAATGAATCGGTTAACATTGAAAACATCATGGGGATTAAAGGTTTGATATCCACCTAACGAAAATGTTTTCCATCTGTGGATTCACATGAGGCAAATGTCACATCCAACTATCGCCCGCTTGTCATTGTTCTGAGAGGCATTATTGCACCGTAAGTGTTGGCTTGGTTTTGTAACCAAGCTTAGTGCTATGGGCACCTATCAACAAGTGATAGTAGTTTCGAATTTGAAAGCAAAAACAATTGTAAATCTAAATCTAAAACTAAACTAAACTAGCATGTGCATTTGAAAACAAGAACAAGAAATAGAATAAAGAATAACTTTGTATTGAGAATAGGGGCAAGCAAGTGCTTGCAATGGTGATACCTCCAAATGGTGAAGATTGTTGAGTAGCTCCAAGGGTGAGCAGCTCCAAACTCTAAAGGTCCCTTCTCCAAGGTAGCTACAATGGCCAAAAGCTCATGGGAGATTTTGACAGCATGAGGATAGGATGATGGATGGATAGTGAGGATCCCCTACCACCTTTTTATAGTTTTTGGTAGTGGGGAATACCATTATGGTTTTGAGGAAACCAATGGTATTGACCAACATGGTTTAGGTACCTTTTCCCTCCTTTTTCCTTTTTTGAATATTTTTAATATTTTTATTCCCTTTTTAATATTTTTGGGAATTCTGGACCCTTTTTGAGGGTTTTTTATGCGTTTTGAGGAAAAATATTCATTTTGAGTGAAAAAAGGGGTGTATTAAGGTCTTTTGGTGACCTTTTGGTGGCTTTAGAGGCTCAAATGGTGAAAAAGTGGACAAATGGGTCATGTGCATAAGGAAATGAGCTAGTGAGCACTTTTTGGGTGTTAACAGATTGCCCCCTGATGTGTGAGGGCAGGAGCTCATCGTATGGCTGATAGACATCATAGTTCTTTTGTCTTTTTTCTGGGGTTTGGAGAGGAGAAGAGACCGATTGGAGACTGAATCAACGGCCCTTGGAAGCTGCAAAAATAAACAATATTACATGGCCTCAATATGAATGAGGAATAATCTCTGATAATGGATGAGGCGGGCATACCCATGCTCGTATCAAGACATATACATAACAATTAGTCCCAAGAAGGGGGACCTGAAAAATACATAAAAAATATGCTGGTACATCATAATGGTCCAGAGGGGACATAATTTTGGGATGTACTCATGATCATAACATGACTGATCTCAATGACTGATACACTGGAATAAAGCAACAACCGTTCTGAATAAGGTCTCAGAAGGGTTGATGAACTGTTGAAACTGAAGGTGTCCAACATCTGTAGGGATGCAATGACTGTGAGTCATCTCTGAGAAATATATGTAATTGTATACACGAGGGAGTATAAAACTAGGGTACATCTGAATACTGTCTCCATGCGCAACCCAGATATCTATATAAAAAAGGTAACTGGTTGTTTCCATAGGTAGACTCTCAAATGTGGGAGACGCAGGTGGTATCCGGGGTCTTCGACTAAAAACTAAAAGGATCAATACCCTGTGCGAGTCTCAACGATGCGATCAAGGTGTTGAATTCGAGCATGTGAGAAACAACCATTTGGACAGGCACTGAGGACTCTTCTCGAAATGATTCGTAGGCACTCGTCATAAATGGTGATGAGTCCAAGACACAGGGACCTCTAGGTCTATCCTCTGGAATAAATTTGGTTGTCGTCGACAAAGGGAGACCAGCAACTAACAATGCAATGATGTTTCCTTGATAGGAGCACGAGGTGTAGAACTGAAGTGTGGTAGTACTGATGGTAGGACTGTATACTTGTGGGGATGGGGAGTAACTGGGGTCATATAGTGGGTAGACTCAAACTTCCTTTGTTCATAGCATGATGACATGGTTAACCTGGCAGCGTAGGGAACTGACTTGTAGGTGCGGGGATCATAGCTTTTAAGGACTGAAGGGTATGTATTAATTGAGGGGATGAGCTGATGGGTGTTGTCGAGGGATACTGCAGAATACTCTAAACAAAGGCGACCAAAATGGGGAAGCTGCCATATGAGTAGACGTGATCTGTTGTGGCGCCAAGAAGCACCATTGGGTCCTTCTTCGTAGTTTTAATGAGCTCCAAGAAGGGAAAAAAGTGTGCTCTGAAATGGTACTGTCCTGTGGATTTTGTGAGCCCAGGACTGTTCGTGCTCATGAGTGCTTTCATTTTTAAGGAGTCTGAAAATGATAAGAAGACTCTGCGGTGGTTATGAGTACCGTCCTGTGGGTTTTTACAAGCCGAGGATGGTGCTTGCTCGTGGTCGCTTTCATGTTTAGAGACTCTGAAAGCGGTAAGGGGACTCCATTGGTGTTCTTTTTCGTAAGTTAGTCTCTAAGGCCCGAAAAAGCATAAACTGATGCAAATGGAGAACTCTTCTAGCCGATGTGACTAGAGTATTCGCGCGCAAAGTCTGAGATCACTGCAAGAGTGGGACATGCGGGCTATCGGGGCTTGTGTTCTGCGGGCTTTGGGTGCCGCGACGCCACATCGTTTGTCAGTGGGACAAACGATGATGGTGGATTCAGTGCTGAGGGGGACCTATTATGCATGGGGTCAGATGTTTTTAGCTGGTGTCCGGAGAGATCTGGACAAGGTCAGTCGGGAGGGGGAGAGTTCTGCTATGCCTCCTTTCCGTGTTCTTTTTTCTTTGAGCGGGTACTGACTTTGCGACCACGGGTGCCCATTCGTGATGGTTTGGTGAGCGAGCCGTGGATGGTGCGGTGGGGGCAGATGATGCCTCGCGGTGGTGGTGGTATTCACGGGTTCTTCTCGTAGGAGATGTACGAGTAGTGGGAGAAGATCCCCCTGCTGATTGAGGACTATCCATATGTTGGTATGGATTACCAAGGAGATCCGGAGATGCCTTGAGCCCAGGGACAGGCCTGGGGTTTAGATGGTATGTTTTGTTCTCTACTATATCATGTGTTTCTAGATTTATTGGTTATGATTATAGTTAGATATGTATATGATGGTTTATTTGCATTGTTCAGATGTTGGTCCTGTTCCTCCGGCTGACTATGTGGCTCGCAGGGGACGGGAGATGGTGGTTGTTCCACCTCCGATAGCTGTACCGCCTCTACATGGTCGAGGGGCTGGCCCTCGAGATGATGCTGTCGCTGGTGTCCAAGAGACACTGGATATGATTCTAGCAGGATTCCCAGAGGATGGGTGGAGAGACTTAGATCGGGACATCGTCGAGCGAGGTTTTGATGCACCACATGAGTGGCGCTCGATCCTGCTGAGGGCAGCGTTGCTGGAAGTCGAGTACAGGGATGGTGGTCGGGATGATCCGATAGGGCCGACAGAGAGGAGGATTCATCTACGAGATGATTCAGTGGGGCTGGCAGAGGAGGCGCCAGAGGAGCCCAAAGACCGTGATGATTAGATGATATGTATTTGCTCCCAAATGCTGATGAGCATATGGGGAAGCTCTTTTTTGTATGGCTGATGTATTTTTGTATATTGGGTGTTGAGGGCACCTATTTCATGTTGTGACTATACTATGATGTATATATATATATATATATGATGTTGGTATATAGTCCTGTATGCACATGGATGCATTTGTTGTCTTTTTGTTCGCCCGTGGAGGCATGTTTGGTTTTCGGTATGCCCGTGGAGGCACATGTTATGCACGTGGATGCATTTTTGTCATATTTAGATATATGCCCGTGGAGGCACATGTGATGCACGTTGATGCATTTTCTTTATGAAATGATTTGATTGGTGTGCCAGTCAAGAACGTTGTTGGCCATATGGTCTACTACACTATTGAGGTTTCTTGGGACATGTGTGAATGAAATGGATTCTAACTGTCGAATCATTTGTTTAGTGCGCAATTTTTTTTTGAAAAGACAGGGATCGCGTACCTGGTAATCATTGTTGAGCTGGGAAACAAGGAGTTGTGAGTCCAATAAAACGTTAAGGTGATGTATGCTCATTTGGAGAGCTGCGGCCAGGAGACCGGTCACGGCATCATATTCAACTTGGTTGTTGGTGGCAGCACCTAAACACACTCCGTCGATGTGGATAAACTCATGTGACGGGGAATATATTACCCAAGCTGCGGAGGCCAGATTAGGGTACCAATGGCTTGCACCATCAGCGAAACCGACGTAGCAGACTGGTACATGTGTGTGAAAGGGATCAATGGCAGGGGTCGATGGGACAGAGGGGTATCCAGTGGAAATCGTGTAAATGGTGTTAATTTCTTCCGAGGAGGAAGATGGTGGGGGATGAATGGGTCGTTGTTTCTGATGAATGGGGGGTACATTAGGCTGTGTGTCAATGTGGTGCTCTATGATGGCGGGGCCAAGACCAGGCATTTTGGTATAGGACCAAGCAAAGACATCACGGAATTCTTGGGACAGTTTTTTGTATTCTCCAATCTCATGCTCACTGCAGGAGGCTCCTAATGTAATGATTTCAAGGGCACCAGGTGGGTCAGAGATATCGATGTGGATGACGGGTGAGATATTGGCCATGTTACCTTCCTCAAATGTATCAGGAGCAGGAATAGGATCCTTAAACCAGTCGACTTTAGTAGGAAGGAAATATTTGGACTCCACCGCGAATTGGGTAGCGGTGGTGGATAAGGTCTCTTCTGGGAGGAAATATGAACAATGGTGCATATCTTCCTAGGGGTAATCAGGGGCAGTAAGAGCCTCTAGAATCTCCTCATCATTGCGAAAACTTTGAGTGGTCAAATCAGTTGACGAGGTAGTAGTAGTCGAAGAGATCATATAAATGGTGTTAATCTCTCCGGATGAGGATGATACGGGAGGGTAGATTTCCTCGATGAGGGGAGGAGATATTTCTAAATCGACGTTATTCAACTCGTACAACGCTGCTCTGTAATCTAGGATATCAGGATAGTGATGTGAGTAATGGCCATAAATACCGCATATCGCACAAGGGTGGTTGGTAGGGAGTGATTTATCACGAGGCTTGGGGTTTGAGTCAATTTTGACAACCAGGATGTTGGGGTCGTCGTCAAGCATTTGCATGTGTTCCTGCAATGTAGGTAACTGTGGACATTGATGAGTTGGATGGCCTAACTCATCACACAATGAGCATTTAGAAGGAGCACGGAACACGGGGGGAGGTTTAACTGCTTTGGGTGGGAGTACCGCAGTGTATGGTTGTGGGCCTCTGCCCCCAGTGGGCCTGATGAGAGGAGGGGGATTCATAGATGACGAAGGGGTAGTGATACCGGGAGGTGGTTGATTAGAAGTGACAATGGGTTGCATCGGTTGCAAGATTACAGTTGGTGTCAGCGGGGGAACAGGAGGCAAAATATACCACACGGGTAATCCCAATGTTAACCCTGGGAGACTAAGGGTAGCCATAACCGGAGTGCTTACTACGCCTGAGGGAGGAAATAGAAAGGGGATTGTGTGAATGGGTGTAACACCAATGTGACTAGGGAACAATGGTGGTTTAGGTAACAAGGATGGTTGATTGTTGGGTGTTTGTGTATTGTGTGAAAGAGTACATAGGTCAGCGACGTGGGTCTCCGCTGACGGTGGTGGAATGGATTGGAATGTAGAAGTCATCGGCGCATTAGAGTAAAGTCCGGGTCCCACGGAGGAAACAAACGAGGTAATTGCACCACAAACAGGTTGTTCAACCATAGGGAGAACATTTTCAGGTGCAGCGGGGGCCTTGGGATCGTAATAGGTGAGCTAGTCGACCTTGACCATGCGTCCATCATGAGGGAACATCATGGTACAAAAAATGGATGAGGCAACAGCCCGCATGGCATACATGTAGCTTTGGCCAAGTAAGAGGTTATAGTCAAGTTGGGCATTGATGACCTCTATGTCAATGAGCACGGTTTTACCAGCCAGCTGGACGGGGACATTAGCTAAGAGACCTTGGGGTTGAGCCGAACGGTCGTCGTAGGCTCGCAACGTAGTGGTGGACTGCTGGAGAGTAGGAGATCCCAACTTCTGCCAAACGAATGTGGACATAATGCATGTAGAGGCACCCTCATCGATAATGCACCGATGGATGACAAGATTTAGAACAGAAACAGAAACTTGGAATGCTAAAATGGAAGGCAAGCGTGGTTCGGACTGGTCTGAATCGAATGCCATCAGTTGTGAATCATTGGGATCAATAGCGCCAATGGAAGAGATAAAAGTCTTGTGCTGTGAAGGACAGTTTTTAAGACTTCTAAAGTAGACATGGCTGCGGGAGACTGGGCTAAGTCATCTACAATGCTGTAATTAGACGCAGCACGAACATTGGGATTATTGTTGATGCGACGGAGTGGGAAGCGAGGTGCTTTAGAAGCGCCATCGAGTGGAGCCGGAGGTATACGTAACGTCTGATATGTGGGATGAACGTTAGTGTTCTTGTCGGCAGGAGGGGCTTCAGGGGTGGATCCATATTGGTTCCAGCGGGTTTGGAGGTTGGCAACTATGGATGACATCATTAACAAGTGGTGGGTATCTAAATCGAACATGGGTTGATCAGGAGCGGCATAAGTGATTTGTTGTTGTGGTGGCGCGTTGCCCTGAGGGGGAGCTAATGGCTGAGTGTTCACTATGCCTCGGGTTGGAAAGGGGTTTTGCAGCACCAAAGGTTGATGTTGAGGTGGTGGAGGGTTGGGTGGCGCCTGAGGAGCCACTTGCCCTTGACGATGGGCATCGTCAGTCTAGAGTTGTCGAGCTCGCTCCAAATGTGGAAAATCATGTGTGTAATGGCCATAGACCCCGCAAATAGAACAAGGATGGTTTGTTCTGAGGTTATTGTTTTTGGGCTGCCTGGGATGACGATCCGGATTTTGGTTGGGAGGAGCAGCATTGTTGTTATTTGGGGGATTGGGAGGTGGTGGACCTTGATTGTGTTGTTGATTATTGCTGTGCTTACATCCTCTTCCACAGTTTTGTTGTCCACCCTGGTTGCGTTGGTTGTTTTGATGTTGGGGCTGATTGTGTTGTGTGTACACCTACCCTTGAGCAGCGGGAGTATTTTGGTTTGCCGCAGGTGCGGGAGCAAGTTGCGGTGGATAATAAGCTGGTGGGGATGGAGGTGGTCCAGTTACCTGCTAGGGTTGTTGGTAACCCTGAGCTATTGGAGGTGTTGGGTTAGCTGTTGTAGCTTGCTGTGGGTAATATATTGGTTGTGGCGGAAACTCAATTTGGTTCTGGGTGGCCGGTTGGTTAAAGTATGTGGGTGGTACATATGTCAATGGCGCTTTCCCATAGCAATGTTGTGGACAAGAGGGTCCATGAGTGTGATGAGTCTGATTCGTTGGAGCGTACGAAGTTGTCGCTCCAAAATTAGATGTAGCCCTAGAGAGGTCTGGGGCATTTATGGTGCTCACCATGCTAAAAGGTTTAATTTACGGTGTGACCTGGCCAATAATACCATCAGCGGCATGTGATGCCCCCGGCTCGTCACCGCGTGAAGAATCACCTCGTGGGGCATCCGGTATGATGGTGTAGAGATAGCTTGATTGGGCGTAAATTAGGTCGAATTGATGAGCTTTTAGGATAGCTTCTTCCTTTGACTGGGGTCGTTCGAAAGCGACATCTTTTGCTATGAGGGGTAGGAGTGATTTAAGGAACCAATCCAAAAATATTCGGTCATCCAGTTTAATCTTACAGAGGCTATGGCGCTTGCGCCACTCATGGATGTGGTCCATGATGTGGGTAGCTGTGTTCTGTCTGTAAGACAACAGTATTTCAACTCCCGCATCGTAACGTACAGGTAGCTGAAAAAACTGAAGGAAAGTGGAGGCAAGAGACATAAAAGTATGGTGGGTCCCATGTGGTTGTTCGATGTACAACTTGGCTGCAGAGCGAGTGAAGGTTCATTGTAATAGTCTTAGACGAATGGAGTCATCCACTATTGAGTTAGATGAACACCATAGGTGAAAAGACATTATGTGGTTTTGAGGGTCCTCCCCAGGTTTTCCTTCAAACTTGGGTATGTTCGAGGGGAGCTTCGTAGGCATGGGTGGCCATGTGGGGTTGTGCCGGATAGGATCATTGGTTAGCCTGGCTAAGTCTGGTAAGTTCAGACTTGCCATGTAAGGTAAACTAGCAGATGGGTGTGGCGTAGTGACTGGGACATGACTATTCATGGTGGCATGATGTAGTGGTCCAGTAGCCCCTAAGGGTATGCTGGGTATTGAAGGTATGTGTCCTCCAACAGTTGTGGTTTGGTATGGGCCAGCGTTTCCAAGTGCAACATGGGTTACACTGGGGTTAGGAACAGTAGTAGGAATTCCTAGGATCTGGGTTGTGGTAATGAGAGGGGGTGTGACCCCTATGTTTGGCAAACCCATAATAGGAGGTAGTCCTGTGTTGGGCATTCCTAAAGGTGGAGTGTCCCCCATATTAGGCATACCTAGGGGGTGGTTGTTGCCATGGTTGACACCGCAGTAGAAGGGTTTGTGGATGTATCTTCTATAGTACTGGTAAAAAGTGGGTCGAATTGTGTTCCAGCCACGAGGTTGGTTGGTAATAATTCAGTACGGTTTTCGGATTCAGCCTCAGAATCAAATGTGAAGCGAGGCATGTCAGAATCGGATGACTGTATGTTTGGTTGATGACATGTCGAGTCAAGGGATAAGGCTCGACGTCGGTGACGTGGAGATCCAAGTAGACTAAACTAAGGGGGTTCACCCTGAAGACGATGAGATCATCTAAAATTCTCAATGGTGAGAAATATGTTTTGTAAAAAAATTTCAGTGTAAGATGGTGATGTATAAAAAAATTGAAACCCTAATGCAACCAAGGGTGCAAAAAGGGGAGTGAAAATAAAGGCTCTCAGGACAAAAAATCAACCTCAAAAAGAACTTATTATAGCAGCTGTGCTATAATAAGTGGAGGGATGCAACAAAAATGGTCAGAATACCAACAATCAAACAGCTTCTAGAAAAAAGAGGTGCTACTAGACCAAAGGTGGATTGTATCATGCAAACACCTAACTACAAGTATTGTGAGTCAACAAACGATATTCTTCGCAAGGTGATGAAATCCAAGTCAGACAATATTGAGTGTTGAATCAACGGCTAGATATCCCCCTACCGGGAGGGACACCAGGTAATCAATCCTAAAGAATGGCAACTAGGATACTCCGTTCATGACACGTTCAGAAAAGGTGAATCTGCCGTTTGGTCCTTTTACCGCAATACCCCCATACAGGGATATCCTGAGAACTGCGAATGGTAGCCTTCGGTTACTGAATGGATTTCGGTATTCCACTCAGGCTTCCAGAACCATCCTTGCGACTTCAACCCTCTTAGGGGAGAGGCCCTCTGATAAACTGGTTGTGACCATGCCAAAAAATACTAGGAGATTTTGGTTCCCTAATGGACAACAGCTATGTCTCAAATGTAATAACTGAGGGGTGTTATTGGAACACCTATCCCCTCAATTCTACCTAGCTACAAAGTTCTTTTAAGTGCTCCCCAAGTGAGGTTAAAAGTTGGTTGAAGCTAAGGTAAATTTCAAGGCTCAGTTTAAATTATGTGTTTGAGTGGGTGCACGTGTGGTATTTTAAACTGAAATTAAAAATGTAAATGCTTTGCAAAAACTATTCAAAAAACAAAGGATCTTTGAAATAGGAAAGCAAATAATATGAATTCTTCAAGGAATAAATGGATTTCTTTTAAAACTTGCTATGGGAAAAATATCAAGGAAGTAAACAGTAAAATTTTTATCTAGATAAAATGCAAATAAATCCTTCTTTCAATTTCTGAAAATTTTGTAAAAAGACTTTTTTTTTTAATTTTAAAGGTGCATTCTATATAGTAAAAAGATTTATATGGCTGTAATAATGCAGGAATTTTAATACTGTAAAATAGCTAAGTGGGCAGAAAATACAACAAAAAATTAATTTTTTAACAGATTGGCCGAATGGTAAAAAACTTGCATCGCGGGTTTTGGCAGAACAGCCACAATGGACCGTGCAGGTTTCTGTTACACAGTCGCGATGGGCAGTACGGGTTTCAGCCGCGATGGGCAGTACGGGTTTCAGCCGCGATGTGCAACGCGGGTTTTCGTCACACAGTCACGATGTGCAGCGCAGAAAATGGCCACGAAGCCACGATGTGCAGCATGCAAATGGGCCGCGAAGCTGTGGGGAGCCGCGCGGAAAAGAGCCGCGAAGTCACGATGAGCTGCGCGACTGTTGGAAAAAAAGTCGCAAGGCGAAAGCCGTACACGGACGCCGAAAAATGAACCCGAAAATTGGAAATTTCAGGCTGTTAATGACAGTAGAAGGGGACAAGATCTAGAACAGCAATGGATCTGCTGTCTAGGGTGGCAAATCTATGAATTAAACTGACTAAAACTAACAAAAACTAAGATCTAAAGCTAAAAATTGAGATTTAAGAATTCTAAGCTAGCGGAGTCACCAAAAACTGTTGGCTTGGTTTTGCAACCAAGCTTAGTGCTATGGGCACCTATCAACAAGTGATAGCAGTTTCGAATTTGAAAGCAAAAGCAATTGTAAATCTAAATCTAAAACTAAACTAAACTAGCATGTGCATTTGAAAACAAGAACAAGAAATAGAATAAAGAATAACTTTGTATTGAGAATAGGGGCAAGCAAGTGCTTGCAATGGTGATACCTCCAAATGGTGAAGATTTTTGAGTAGCTCCAAGGGTGAGCAGATCCAAAATCCAAAGGTCCCTTCTCCAAAGTAGCTACAATGGCCAAAAGCTCATGGGAGATTTTGACAGCATGAGGATAGGATGATGGATGGATAGTGAGGAGCCCCTACCACATTTTTATAGTTTTTGGTGGTGGGGAATACCATTATGGTTTTGAGGAAACCAATGGTATTGACCAACATGGTTTATGTACCTTTTCCCTCCTTTTTCCTTTTTTGAATATTTTGAATATTTTTATTCCCTTTTTAATATTTTTGGGAATTCTGGACTGTTAGAACAGTAACCACACTTAGTACCATAATCCATAAATTTTTAATTGCCCATGTGCTTAATTAAACCATGTTTTGGATTAAGTGACTATAGTTGGTCAAAAACCCACTTTTGAGAGTGTTCACACCCACTTCCAAGCAAACCAGTTCACCCAGCCTCCAGTTTTGTCCACAAGTGCGCCCTCATTTATTGCTGGTGCGCCCTCTCTCCTTGTTTTGGGGAATTTTAGTTGACCAAGGGCGCTAGGGTGGATTTTTGCCCTTTTTTGGCTAGATTTGGAGCATTTAATGCTCCCTTGGACCCCCAAACCTCCTCTACTTGCTCACCCACGCCTGTCTTGAGCTCATTATTGATCCAGCATGCTTCAGCCACCTCCACACCAGAATTCGTGGCTGTTTGGGGTGATTGGGATTGAGTTGGACCCACCTAGGGGGGATTGAGGCCAATTTGGCATTGATGACTTGTACACTCAGCTTGAGCCACCTAATGCTCTTGATTTTCTCATGGATGTAATAAAAACCTGTTACTAACATTTTCACATGTTAGACAGTCAGTTAATCAAAGGTTTCAGCATACATTGTGTGTAAAATTATCATCTTTTTCAAGTTTTTCCACTGTATTTGCAAATTAATTCGATTTTGTGAGGTTCTCCATAGCTCCTATATCTTCTGTGATCAAAATACTCACATTGTATCAGAGCCATCGTGGAGTTAGTGAGTTGCAGGTCAATATTGAGCATTGAACTGCATTCTAGAGAGGATTTCCAGACAAAAATTGAGTGTTTTTTGCAGGTGTTTCAGTAGTTTTCTCACCATTAACGCAACAGTCATGGAAGCAAACCAAATGTTGCTCACACCCTTCAATTTTTTCGATTGGAAGGCTGAGATGGTTATCAAGCTGAGATCTAAGGGTCTCTATAGAGTAACCATGGTCACAGAAGTGGAGCAAAATTCTGCTGTGGAGAAAGCAAAGTACTACAATCGACTTGATGAAGCTTATGGATTGCTATGCCTGAGCATTTCAAGGGAACTCTTGTTTCATACAGACAGTTTGAAAACCCCCAATGAAGTATGGGTGAAGCTAGAATCACTCTTTGGGAAAACTGATGAACTGAGAGGCCACCAGCTTGAAAACGAGCTCATTAGCTTGAGCCCAGCGCATTTTGAAACCATCCAGGAGTTCTTCACGAAATTCAAGTCACTGGTGCTTCAACTGCAACAATGTGGAATTGTTAAGAAGGAGGAACAACTGATTCTGTCCATCCTTTCGAAGCTAGGCCCAGAGTTTTTAGTATTTGTTAGCACATTTCACAGCCAAAATGACCCTTCGAAATTGGCAAATGCCATCACTAGCTACCTTCATGGAGTGTCTCACTCAGGAGTAGGATAAACTAGTTCAGATGGGCACCATAAAATCAAAGGACCAAGCATTGGCAATGGGTGTTTCAAATGCAAGCAAAGGGAAGCAGAAAGCCAAGAATTCGAAGCAGCAAGAGAAGAGAAAGTTTGACAAGACCAAGTCTGCAGATGGGGGTTCGAATCTGTCAAAGGAGAAGGACAAGAAGGGAAAGGAAAAGACCAAATGCACCTATTGTCATAGGGGATGGCATCCAGAGAGCTCATGTATGAAGAAAACCATTGACTCAATGGCGCAGCTGCTGGAGAAGAACAACATCCCAGTCCCTGAGGGCGCAAGGAAGAAAGAGAGCACCTCAAACCCTGACAATAAGGAGAAGTGTCATGCTTTGGTAGCAGGTACTTCGAATCCCTCATCCTTTATCATTGATTCAGGAGCTTCTAGACATATGGTTTCATCCAGAGAGCTCTTCTCCTCTATGCATTCGAATGGTGGCCCAACAGTTCGAATGGGAGATGATTCAGAAATCCAGACCAAGGGGATTGGTACGATTGACATGGAGCATGGCTATTTCAGTGATGTGCTCTATGTACCTTCATTGGCTGCAAATTTGCTATCAGTCTATCAAATGACCCATACAGGAGAAGCCAAGAGAGTGACTTTCACTCCAGATTTGGTAGAAATCTCAGAAATCTCTTCAAATCAAGTTGTGGCAGTAGGGTATGCAGATCATGATGAGAGAATGTACAAATTCTCAAATTTCATTCCAAATTCTAGTGACCATGCTCTTGTCTCTCATACCAACGAGACCTCCAAGTTGTGGCATGAAAGATTTGGCCACATGAACTACAAATATCTCCAGCAATTGCACAAGGACGAGATGGTGGAAGGGCTTCCAGAAATCAGATCATCAAATGGTGCATGCATTGGGTGTGTAGTTGGAAAGCATCCTGAGCGCAGCTATGAGAAGGGAATGGCAAGGAGAGCCACTCAACCACTTGGATTGGTACATTCAGACCTCATTGGTCCTCTTCCCACTCCATCATATGGTGGATCAAGGTATGTACTTACATTCATAGATGACTACTCTCGATTCTGCTGGGTTTACTTCCTTAAATTGAAGTCATAAGTGTTTGAGAAATTGAAGATTTGGAAAGCCCTAGTGGAGAACCATAGTGGTCATAAGATAAAGATCCTTAGGACTGATAATGGAAAGGAATATGTGAATAACAACATTCAGCACCTTTGTGAGGAATGTGGCATCCAAATGCAACATTCAATCCCCTACACACCTCAGCAAAATGGTGTGGCAGAGAGGAAAAATAGATCTCTCAAGGAGATGGCTACTTGCATGATTGAAGCTAGGGATCTAAGCCCTAAGCTATGGGCTGAAGCCATCAATTGTGCTGCTCATATTCAGAACAGAGCCTTTCACAAATCAGTCAAAGGAAAAACCCCCTATGAGGCATGGTTTGGCCAAAAACCAAATGTGTCAAATTTCAGGATTTTTGGGTCTAGAGCATGGGCTCGAATTCCATCAGAAAAGAGGAAGGCTTTGGAGCCACAAAGCAGGGAATGTATCATGGTTGGATATGGTGAGGACACAAAGGGATACAAGCTCTTTGACACATCCACAATCAAAACTTTCATTGAGAGAAGTGTGCAATTCGAAGAAGAACCAATTCCAGATTTTGAGCTTGCACCGGGGGAAAGCTCCTCTCCTCCACACCTTAATGAGATTAGTGATGATTCCACCTCTGATTTTTCTGATATTGCTGAAGATGACATGGCTGAAGATGAAATTGCTGTACATGAGTCACCATCAAGGCCCAAGTGGGCTGAAAAAATCATAGAAGCTGCAGGTGAATTGGCAGGCAATCCCCAAGAGCCTAGGAAGACTAGATCCCAAACAATGAATGCTTCCTTTGCAAATGAGAGTGAGCTTGCTGATCACTGTTATATGATGATTGGATCTGATACAACATCATATCAGGAAGCTCATCATGATCCAAGGTGGAGGGCAGCAATGCAAGAAGAATTCCAGTCTCTCCAAGAGAACAAAACATGGGATTTGGTGCCTCTTCCTCCCAAGAGGAAACTTGTGCAATGTAAGTGGATTTTTCGAACCAAACCTGTTGCTGATGGTTCTGATATGAAATATAAGGCTAGGTTAGTGGCTAAGGGCTACTCACAAATCCATGGTGTGGATTATACAGAGACCTTTGCACCGGTTGCAAAGATGGACTCAATTAGACTAGCTCTAGCCATGGCAGCTAGTAAAGGTTGGGAAGTTCACCACATGGATGTCAAAAGTGCATTCTTGCATGGTGAGCTACAGGAAGAGATATATATGCAGCAACCTGAAGGATTCCAAGAGGATCCCACACTTGTATGCAGGTTGAAGAAGTCACTCTATGGACTCAAGCAAGCCCCCAGGGCTTGGTATGCCAAAATGGATGCTTTTTTGCTCTCAATTGGTTTCTGTTGATGCAAGTCTGATCCAAATGTTTATTTGCAGCATTGTGATGATAATTTGCAGGTCATTGTACTGTATGTTGATGATCTCTTAATTACAGGGAGCTGCACCAAACAAATTGGCTCAATTAAAGCTTCTTTGCACAGTGAATTTGCCATGAGCGACCTAGGATTGCTAAGGCAATTTTTGGGTTTGGAAATTGAGCAATCTGAGAGAGGTATATTGCTGAGTCAACCTAAGTATGCTTCAGACCTGTTATTCAAGTTTAAAATGGCTGAATGTAAGGCATCCAAGTGCCCATTCCTTTCAGGCATAAAACTAGGTGAATTTGAAGACTCTCCATTGGTGGATTGCACACTCTACAGGAAGCTAGTCGGAAGTTTGCTGTACCTTACACATACAAGACCTGATTTGTCTTATGCTGTAAGTGCTGTAGCAAGGTATATGCAGCAGACACATGAGATCCATTGGAAGGCAGCCAAAAGGATCCTTCATTATGTCCAAGGAACAAAGAACTTCGGGGTACACTATGCAGCTGGTTCTTCACTTCAACTAGCTGGATTTTCTGATTCCGATTGGGCGGGAGATCCCATCGATAGAAAGTCCACTTCAGGTTTTGTGTTTATGTTTGCTGAAGGTCCCATTTGCTAGTCAAGTAAGAAACAACATACAATTTCTCTTTCATCAGCAGAGGCCGAGTACAGGGCAGCAGTGAACGCAGCCACACAGTGTGTTTGGTTGCAAGGCATTCTTCGGGAGTTTGGTGTTGCTATTGATTCTCCAACCAATATTTGGGTGGATAATCAAAGTGCCATCAAGATATCTACTGATCCAGTACAGAGGAAAAGAACAAAGCACATTGAGATCCACATGCATTACATTCGGGGCTTGGTGCATGACAGGGTGATTTCACTGCAGTATTGCCCATCCACCGAGCAAACTGCTGATATTTTCACCAAGTGCTTTACTGAGAAGACCTTCACTCACTTGAGAGCTTTGCTTGGAGTGAGTGATGGATGGTGATTGCTGCAATTTAATTGCAGGTTCATCCCCATGTCCATTTTTGAGGGAAGTTTTTATCCCATGAGGTTTTACTTCTTTTCCTCGGTTCATATGGACAAATAAAATTTATGTTTGTACTGAGGTGACTTGAGCCTTTGTTGCCAAGGCCTCCCACTTATCTTTCATGAGATGTACCAAGTTATGGTTAAGGGGGGGTGTTAGAACAGTAACCACACTTAGTACCATAATCCATAAATTTTTAATTGCCCATGTGCTTAATTAAACCATGTTTTGGATTAAGTGACTATAGTTGGTCAAAAACCCACTTTTGAGAGTGTTCACACCCACTTCCAAGCAAACCAGTTCACCCAGCCTCCAGTTTTGTCCACAAGTGCGCCCTCATTTATTGCTGGTGCACCCTCTCTCCTTGTTTTGGGGAATTTTAGTTGACCAAGGGCGCTAGGGTGGATTTTTGCCCTTTTTTGGCTAGATTTGGAGCATTTAATGCTCCCTTGGGCCCCCAAACCTCCTCTACTTGCTCACCCACGCATGTCTTGAGCTCATTATTGATCCAGCATGCTTCAGCCACCTCCACACCAGAATTCGTGGCTGTTTGGGGTGATTGGGATTGAGTTGGACCCACCTAGGGGGGATTGAGGCCAATTTGGCATTGATGACTTGTACACTCAGCTTGAGCCACCTAATGCTCTCGATTTTCTCATGGATGTAATAAAAACCTGTTACTAACATTTTCACATGTTAGATAGTCAGTTAATCAAAGGTTTCAGCATACATTGTGTGTAAAATTATCATCTTTTTCAAGTTTTTCCACTGTATTTGCAAATTAATTCGATTTTGTGAGGTTCTCCATAGCTCCTAGATCTTCTATGATCAAAATACTCACATGGACCCTTTTTGAGGGTTTTTTATGCTTTTTGAGGAAAAATATTCATTTTGAGTGAAAAAAGGGGTGTATTAAGGTCTTTTGGTGGCTTTAGAGGCTCAAATGGTGAAAAAGTGGACAAATGGGTCATGTGCATAAGGAAATGAGCTAGTGAGCACTTTTTGGGTGTTAACAGTAAGCTCTCTGTGATTTCTGCTAACCCTTACCAATTTGAAGACATCATGATCCTGTGTTCCATGGCTGCGCATGAGTATTCACAGTACCCTAGTGAAATGAAGTCGGTTGGGGCTTTGATAGACCTACACGGGCCAAGGATGAACTTGTTTCGTTTCTCAATTAGGGTTTTGAAGATCCCTGAGGTTTGTGTGATCGTTGCTATGGCTCCTGTCTCTAGATTCGAGCTCATTGGTGATGAATACTTAGATGCTACTCCCGAATACCGTGAAATGGTGGTAAGGGTAGGATGGTTAGGTTTTCTACAGAGGTTCTCTGGTTTTAGATTAATGGTCTCCATGGCATTCGCAAATTCATTTGATGGTATGAAAGCACAGGTAGGAGATATTGTGTTTGAGTTGTTAGATGAATTCGTCTCTCGGGCTATAGGCTTTCAAATGGAAGGAGAATGCTGGTATAAGTGTAATCATTTGAAGAGTGATGACTGGAAGGAGTTTTTGACTCCAACTAACTAGCGACTTGAATATAAGTCTGGTTTCCCGTCTCAGCTCCTAAAGAAGAAGTGGCGTGCTATGCTCGGGCTTATTATCAGGTATGTCACCTGCGAGGGACGATTGTCTCAAACTCAGTTTTATCATCTTCGGCTATTAATGGTTTTCAAAGGTGATCCCGTGAATATGCCGTCTTACTTCCTCAATAAATTGCACAAGATGGCTTGCACTTATCAGGGTAATGTGGGAGATAAGGAAAGGAGCTTGTTTCATCATGGGATTATTAAGATAATTGTTTCCTACCGATTGGGAGAGCTTAGAGATTCTCGGGATTCGTTTCTCACCTGTAATGATTTTGGGGAAAATGATGAGTGGCCCCGACGGAGGTCCAGAACCTGGCGAAGGCGTATTGGGATAGAACTGGATGAGCCTGAGTTAGAGGAAATTGATCCTCAAAACGATCCATACCATGAGGTAATTGAGCCTGGCCAAATCCCAAGTGATGGTGTCCCTAAGGTCGAACCTGAGATGAACCCTGATATACCCTTCAATGACCCTTGGCCTCAAATGAGTCAACCTGTGGTTACCCCACCCAGTGCAAATGACGGCCTTCCACATCCACAGACAAACATCAGTCATAAACTGGCCGAAGAAGAAATTAGTAGGGTGATGAGTGATCAAGTGATTCGTCGAACCACTCATAGCATGGCTGTCACGCTCTTTGCGGATAGGGATTTGGTTGTAGGGGGTACCCCTGTGGTTGAATTGAGTGATTCTACCGAGTCTTGGCCAAATCAAACCCCAATTGGTCCTACGATCCTAGACCTCAAGTATGTATCGGCTTCTGAACATGAGGGCGTGAGTGTTCAATGATCAAACCCAATGCCCAACATAGAGCAAGAAGTGAATCAGGAGCTACGTGCAGTACTAGGAGATGTAGGAGGGCCAAACATGGAACCAGCACAACAACCTGTTCAAATACCTCTTGCTCAGGTCATATCGTCTCTGGAAACTGATCTAAAGGAAGCGCAAGTTGTAAATGCATTCGCCATGGAAGAAATTGCGAGCTTGAAAGCCGAATTGACTACCTGGGTCGATAAATGGAATCTCTTAAAATAAAAGAAGCTCAGGTATAAAGCTTATGGCAAGAACCTTCTGTCAAAGAATAAAAAATTAGCCAAACAAAATAGAATTGCAAAGATGAGGGCTATAAGGTTTAGGGCCAAACTGAATGAAGCTAGGAGAGTTTTTCCGGTTCGAGTTTCTGTAGAATCATCTCCAAAATCTTAATGCTTTTAAATATAGAATTCTTATTGGTTTTGTGGTTTTACTCGAATGTATAGGTGATACGAAAATCAGTTACTGCAGGTTAGCAAACACATTCAGATTTTATCTTAATATAGAGTTGTTTTATAAGGATACCTGCAGAATTAAAATTCTGCAAGCATCCTATTTATTATACATTTGTATTTATCATTTGTTTGTGTTTGTTCATGATTTGCTAACTGATTTTATTTATAAATTCTAGGTGTCGTGGAATATATGAGCTAGAGGCTGATCCCATTGCTGCATTTTTGGAGTCCGTTTTGCTAAAGATTACCTATCCGAGATGCTATGAACATACAACCGTTTCCTTTACATTGTTGGCATCGCATTTCCAGTTTTGTACATCAACAGTTGATGATATGATTAATACAAGGATATCTTGTGCCTGAGAATAATGATACTGGATTTTATCCAGTAAGTTATCAATCATCTGTTGTGTTATTCCATTCCAGGTGTCATTAAATGGCATGCATTAGAATCATAACAGAAACAAGGTCCAGTGATATTTCTGTTAGTGTATATTCAGATAGGGATCCACGTGGTTCCATGAAGATAGGACTGATAGGAAGTTAGGAGTTTGATGTTTTTCTATATAAACAATTTCAAAACATGGAACAAGGGTTCGATTTCTAATACATGGGAGAGCCGATATTATACAACATCATTCTATTATGTTTACGTAGATTTTCTCTGAACTTCTTCTGAAGAATATCAAGTGTGCCAGAATACTAAAACCATAGCTAAGTTTTATATATCTATACTATGTGGTTTTTCTCTCTTTTGTTATTTTGATCTTCATATTATATGTGGAATGCTTTACAGGAAATTCAAATGTTTATACTCATTTGAAACATAAGTGATTTATCCTCATATTCATGTTAAATAAATTTTTCAAGATGTCAATGGTTTATGAATCAACTTTCATAAATTTCTGACTTACAGGTTGAATTTGTTTCAATTGCAAATTAGTATGGATTATACTTTCATGTTTCAGAATGATATATCTTGTTAGTTAATTTTGACTCTAGTTTGGAATTCATGTATACAGTTACTTACAATAGATTAGTTTAATCCATTGTGAGATAATTTAAATTCACTTTTATAGCTTGGTATTTCCTTACTGATATGTAACTAGTGAATACATTCTTTGTTTCGTACTTTTAGTCAAATAAATCAATCTATGCTCTTCGCCGAGATAGGAAGTTAACATGTTAAATAGATCATTAACATTTACTTTATCATAGGATAACATTAGGAGCTACTAACTTTTGATACTTAGTGTTAGTTAATCCTTAGGATTAGAAAATTGTTAGCTTAAATTTTCCTAGTTTATTAGCAGATAGCCTTAAACTGAGACACACTCACTTCAAGAGACTCTCTATCTCTGAGAGCACAACACATAGGCAGCAGGGCCTAAATCCCATGAAAAACAGTTACTCCAAACACATATAAGATTGTACTAAGTCGAGTGTGTTGACTGTTTTTCTCTTAGTTGGCCTAAGACAGTTCTTCTGGCCAACAAATGGTGCTAGAAGGAGGGCATGAACTAAAAGCTGAATGGCTGAGCGATCACATATTACTCCTACAACTAGTCAAACTACTTCCCTTCTCAGCAATCTTGAACCAGTTTCTAGTCCTACCCCTACATCACAAATTGACAGTACAACTACACCTCTTGTGAATATTGTTAGGTTTGCCATATTGCGTAATACCAGTTACCCCAGAAGACGTACAAGAATCCCTATAGGAATCATGACGTATTTTGACTAGAGGCTATTCTCTCCAGACAGGCATTCCTTCGATCAATTTTGGTATACCTATAAGACCCCACAATCAAACCCAAGCGCTTGACAAACCAAGTGGTGAAGAACCTGTTCATTCCCTAGTAGTATCTCCTGATTACCATCTCAGTGGTTTTCTCAGAGGGGAAATAAACGTGAATACTTCAAGACAAATCCCAACTTCTGGTGGTTTTGACGAACCTCCTTCACCCCCTGATTCACCACCCGACAATCCACGTGACCACAACAACCAATCTTCGTCAGATTCTGAATCTAATCAAGAAATGGGTGACCGTGATGGAGGAGATCAAAACAACAATAGACCCTGGTTGCGACAAGGTGCTGTTGCTATACCTGGAGTACAACATAACTTGCCAAAGCACCTTGATAAACTTTTACCGAAATTTGATCCTGTCAACAAAGAGCTTGCAGAAAACCATATCGATAAGTTCATCCTGGTTGTGTAGACCATGAATGTTTAGCACGAGGATGTCGTATGCCACTTGTTTCCTTTGACTTTCGAAGGAAAAGCTGCAGTCCAGTACTTCTCCCTGACCCAAGGATCCATAACAAGCTGGGCTGATTTTAGTCAGGCTTTCATAAACAAAGTTGGAGAGGATAAGACACCTGCAGTATTAGCACTTGAACTGGCCAGAATTAGGATGGAAAATAAGGAATACGTGAAAGACTTTAACCAACAATTCCTCACCTTGTTGAATAGAATACCAGCAACTTCCCAACCGCCAGAGGTAATTATAATTGAAAATTTTGCCTCTACCTTACCGAAATCTCTTGGCATGTTTGTCAAGCAAGCTAGCAAAACCACTTTGGTTGAAACTTTCGAAGAAGCAATTAAGGTTGAAAAAAATCCATGACTTTCAAACCAGAGAATAGCGGTAAATTCGACAACCCCATGCGCAAAAGAATCGAAGCTATACCAAGAACTAATACAAATAAGAAAGATACCTCTGCTTTCGATATGGAAAAAATTACAACAAGCAGTTAGTTCTTTGACTAATGAAGTGGTGATGTTAAAAAGAAACAATGGAGAAGGAACCTCGAATAGAGGAAATTTTAAGGCTCCATATCGACCGTATACACCACCCAACGCGCGACAAAATCCTCCCCCTGACGTTTCGACCAATGAGGAAATCTTCAATACGATTAGGGTTGTTTATGCTTTACCTGAAACTTCATCTAACCATGAGTTAGAAGAACATCAGGAACATGAACAACCTGAACCTGAAGAGGAAATTTCTGAAGATCCCCTCCCATTCAACTGTCATTTCTGGGACAGCTCAGTAAGTCAAGATGAGTGTCATGACAACTCTGTTTTTGTCAATCAACATACACATAACACTAGGTGTAAAGGTCCTGTCAACTCTCAACCATCACCCACTCCTAGGAACAATCCACAACTCACAAATCAACATTCTTCAATTCAAGACAAAGACCTCCAATATGACATCATAGATGATCTTAAAAAACAAAGAGCAAACATAAGCATGTTTGACTTGTTAAAAATTTATCCTATGCCAGGGGGGTCAATCTTTTCAAATCTGCCATCTCCATCTAATATCAATAACAGAAAAAATCAGCCATCCACATCTGCAGCTAATAATTCGGATCCTACCACCAGTAAAGGGGTTAATGAAAATAAGACAACTGCTGATAGGGACACACTAATAGGAAAGAATTCCAAGTCTACAACTCCCCCTTTCCTATTGACATTTGAATTCTTTAACTGGAATGTCCATAACTACATGGTCCATTCCGGGGCATCATCAAACATTATGCCTTATTCGATATGCAAGAAATTGAATGCTGAAATTGTTCCTTATGAAACTCAGATCAGCCAACTTGACCGCTCTAAGGTGAAAATTCTAGGAGAGCTGAAAGGAGTAATGATTAGGATGGCTAACGATCTGCAAATTTTTCAAGTTATTGACATTGTAGTGGCAGACATACCAGATGTGTATGGGTTGTTTCTAAGCCGTGACTGGTCTCAAGCTTTAAAAGGCTACTTTTCGATCAATTGGTCACATCTGTGGTTACCTAAGATTGGGAGGCCAAATCAGATCAGAATTGGCAGGGAAAGATACATGAAACATATAGTGACTAAGATTGATTCACCTAACGAACCGGTTATGTTTAGCGACTCAATTCTAGGAAACTTTGGTTTTGATTATGATTTAGGCACTTTTCATGCACATAAATAAACATTTGCTGATTCTATAAATAAATCAGAAATTTTACATTGTGATTTCTAGGAAGCTCCTTCTAGATTGTTAAATGCTATAAATAGTGTGAATAATGTAGATAATCTTGTATATAAGCCTTGGTACTTATAATTTGACGGTGCACGATCAAAAGAAGGCGCAGGAGTAGGCTGTATGCTCCTTGACCCTTTAGGAAATAAACACTTATTGTCTTGCAGACTGGAATTTATGTGCACAAACAATTCAGCTGAATATGAGGCTCTCATTCAGGGGTTAAAGAAAGCGTTAGATTTAAATGTGAAGGTATTGGTTACTTTCGGTGACTCTGAAATCATTGTTCGTCAAGTTCACTATTCTATACATTGTTTATATAACCATCTGTGAAGCTATTAAAAGGAGGTATGGAACTTGATTTTAGAATTTGATGCTTTTAATATTAACTCTATCCCTCGCTTTCAAAATATAGAAGTTGATCTTTTGGCGAACGTGGCCTCACGGCTTCTCCCGTCGGAAAATTTCCTTCCCAATATCTTTTCTGTTGAATTATTATTTAGACCATCAATCCCTAATAATATCACTAACTGGCGTGTCTTTAATGATGATTCTCAAATTATTGACTTCTTAACGGGAGAAGATGTTTTTAAAGAAACGACGATCGACAAGATCACGCATGACGAAGATCTGCACAATTTCGCAATAATCCATCTGCCTCATTCTGTTGACGAATCGTTTAAGCTGGTAAATTCGATCCCTACTTCAGTTCTCAGACTTGAAAATTTTTATGACCTACATGATAAGTTCAAGGGAGTGCCTAACTACAAGATGAATAGTTCTAGCATGAGTTATGAAACCATAAACTTAGGCACAAAAGCAAATCCCCCAAACATAAATTTAGGGTCAGATTGCACTCAAACTGAGAAAGCAGCTTTGGTCAAACTGTTTAAAGAGTTTAAGGACGTATTCGCATGGACATATGATGACCTGAAAACTTTTGACACATAGATAATACAACACATAATCCCCATGAAACAAGAAGCCAAGTCGTTCCAACAGAAACTCGGGAAAATGCACCCTACTTTAGAACCTACAATAAAGAAAGAGCTGAACAAACTACTTGCTGCTAGAATCATATTTCTAGTACGTCATACTCAGTGGGTAGAAAACCTAGTTCCTGACAGAAATAAAAATGGAGACATTAGGTTGTGCATAGATTTCCGAAACTTAAATCGATCGTCAGAAAAGGACAACTATCAAGTTCCACCAATGGAACAGATCCTCCAGAAAGTCTCCGGTGCCCATATGTTGTCTTTATTGGACGGTTTTTTTGGGTACAACCAAGTCCTGGTTTCTCCCAGGGATCAACTGAAAAATACCTTTAGGACCCCTTGGGGAACCTATGCCTATAGGAAGATGCCCTTTGGATTAATAAATGCTGGGGCTACATTCCAACGAGAAATGGATGTTTCTTTCAGAGGTCTGATCAATCACTATGTGGTTGTCTACTTAGATGACGTTACGGTGTATTCAAAAAATAGATCTCATCATATCTTCCACCTACGCAAAGTGCTTGAATGCTGTAGGAGGTTTGGCATTTCCTTAAACCCAAAAAAGATGATCTTTGTAGTCACGGAAGGAATTTCGCTAGGGTTTGTGGTATCAAAAGAAGGAATCATGATCGACCCAGAAAGGACTGAAGCTATATCCAAGATTCCTTTCCCTACTACCAAGAAAGCTATGCAATCCTTCATGGGAAAGATAAACTTTGTAAGGAGATTTGTCCCAAGTTTTTCAGAGATAGTTCGCCCACTGCAAAACATGATAAAGAAAGATAGCGACTTTATATGGGGAGAGAAAGAGAGAGAATCTTTTGTCAGGATTAGAGAAGCCATTGTTGAAGCCCCTACACTTTTGAGTCCCGATTTTAAGAAAGACTTTATTCTTTATACTTTCACCTCTGACATATCCTACACTGCTGTCCTTACTCAAAAGAATCAGAAGACCATGAAGTACCGATTTCATTCATGAGATCGAATTTGAAAGGAGCTAAACTAAACTACCACGAAGTAGATAAACAGGCTTTCGTTTTGTTCAAAGCAGTGAAACACTTCAGGCCTTATCTCCTGAAGTCAAAAATGAAATTCATTGTTCCTTTCTCTGCTGTAAGAAACCTGTTAGTACAGAAGGATTTAGGAGAAAAATGGGCACATTGGATGGCTGCTTTACAAGATTATGATCTAGAGATCAAACCCTCTCAAGTTGTACGAGGGTTGGTATTATGTAAACTGGCAGCTGCATCAGCTCACTTGCCTGCTAGTCAAGATGACTTACCCTTATACGCTTCATTGCTGCAAAAGGAAGTTTATTTTATCCCGGATCCTGCTAATTCCTGGTACACTGACATTCACATTTATCTGGAAACAGGTAGTGCTCCAGACCACTTGGAACCAAAGAAAAAGAGAGCTGTCAAGTTGAAATCAACACCATATCAGTTAGTGAACAACATACTTTTCAGGAAGAATGCAGATGGTGTCCTGCTCCGCTGCTTAGAAAAGGAAGAGTTTGAGTCCGTCTTGAAACAATTGCATGATGGCCCTACTGGTGGTCACTTCGGTGGCGACACTACTGCTCACAAAGTTTTGAGAGCAGGTTATTTTTGGCCACCCTTATTCAAAGACACTCATTCTTTTGTGAGAAAATGCCAGGATTGTCAGAGGGAATCTGGTAGAATCAAAAGGCCAGCTTTCCCTTTACAACAAGTGGTTGTGGACAGGCCCTTTCAATAGTGGGGACTTGACATAGTGGGGCCAGCCAATCCTCTATCTTCCCTCCAACATAAATACATCATAACTACCACTGATTATTTCACCTGTTGGTCTGAAGCTGCTTCGCTACGGGTAGTCAACACAAGTCAGGTACTCGATTTTGTTGAGACTCATATTATCACTAGATTTGGACTTCCTGAGTCTTTAGTCTTTGACAACGCATCATATTTTGCTTCTGAAGAATTGATTGAGTTTGCAGTAGAAAAGGGAATTTGAATCAGGTATTCGGCAAATTATCATCCACAAGGCAATGGCCTTGCCAAGTCAACGAACAAGAACTTGTTGAAAATTCTTAAAAGCTCAATAGTTGAAAACCACCGGAATTGGCACACCATTATGTATCAAGCACTCTGGGCTGACAGAGTTACCCCAAAGTCTTATGTCGGTAATTCTCCATTCTTTCTGGTATATGGCACCAAGGCTATACTCCCTCCAAATATGTTCTTGCCTTCCTTACAACTTGCGCAATCTGTACAAGACACGGAATTCTCTGCTATTGAAAAAAAAAATGTTGTTGAAATTAGAGGAGGAGAGGGAAAACGCAAAACGACATTTCTCAAAACATCAAAAAATTATTAAATCCTGGTTTGATCGAGGGTCATCCTCGGACAGAGATTTTCAGATAGGTGACCTTGTTTTAAAATGGGATAAGGCACATGAGGACAAAAAGGACCATATGAAATTGCAGAGACTTTGGCTGGGCCCATACACCATAGTAGAAAAGTTAGGCCCCAACACCTTTCAGTTGCAAACTTTGTAGGGACATCCTGATACCTTTCCGGTGAACGGGTAGGTCCTTAAAAAATATTTCCAGTAGTCTTGCATCATTCAATTCACTCTCATTGTACATTTTCATTGTAAATACTTTTGTACATAGCCATCTTTGTTTTATATTTTCAGGATTGTTCAATCTGATGGTCTCACACTTGCTGATTTCTTTTCAATTCAGTCATCAATTTTACTTACCTACAAATACTCCGGTGATTGGTTACATCAAACAATATTTCATTATCTAGACCATCCTGATTTTAGTTATTCATTGATGGTTGTTTAATTACAATGGAGTCAATCAAATTCTTAGTGAATTTCTTGTGACTTCATCATCTTTTATTTCTTGATTCCTGTACATAACACTGATTCACTTGCATACATTTGTCTATAGTAATCCTTGTTTTGCTTCTATTAGGTTCTGACGATTTAATTAATTTTCGATCCAATAAATTTTGGCCTGCTAGTGAATCACATGACTCATTGCTTTGTCAGATCTCATTTTGCAAAATTATATTAATCCAGTTGAGTCATAGACTTAGCCTAACATGAATGTTTCTAGATACATCATCTTTGGGGACTGTAAATATTTTAGATATAAAACAATTGTACATACTCAACTTCCTTCTCTTTGTAAAATACTTCTTTAGCAGACCTACCCTACACTTTTGCTTGAATCTGGCTTGAACATATGACCTAGCTTGGAAGACTTATTACTTGTTGAAACTGTGTCAACTGGGATGATTGAAACACATATCAGATCGTAATTATTGATTTTGTTTCGAGTATCTGATGCCTACAAGGTAAGTTGATTTCCACAATTGGTTTTAGTTTGTGAACCTGCTGTCTTTTGTAGCAATCCTTAACTATTATCTTCGGGTGCCTACCCAAAAGGCCAATGACTCAGGAAACTTACTTACTGGTACCATTAGTGTCTACTACGCCTATAGACCGGTTGACCAATGTCTAGTCACTTTTAATCTATCTCAAGAGGCCATTGGTTTTCTCACTCAAAGTTTTTTGTAAATACTTTGTAAATAACCCATAATAATAGAATTTTAGTTCAAGAACAGGAGGTCTTTTTACAAAGCTGATTTGTCATGATCATCAGCACTATTGGAAATGATAGCACCTTATCTGGTCACCAAGCCAGGGTGATGATTCTTGTTTGAAAAAATGAGAATCAGGAGGTCTCATCACAAGCCGACTTGTCTATCTTCAGTAGTTCTCGTGAATGATGCTGTTAAATTCTAGTCACCAAGTCTGAACAGTAGTCTTGAACTAAAAATGTTTTAATTTGTTTTTAATTTTGAATACGGGAAAATTTAATCAGACGACAGAAGGTCTCATGCTGAGTTGGTCTGGTTATGATCATAGGTTCTATTGGATTGACGTTCTCTACATCTGGTCACCAAGCCAGGACAATGACCCTTGGTTTAAAAGCTAAGGGGCAGGAAGTCTCATCACGAGTTGGACTGATCAGTTTCTGGTAGGATTGGTTAATAATGCTACCACCATTTAGTTACCAAGCTAAGGTTGTATCTCTAATTAATGATTTTCATATTTATTCATCTGTATATATAGCATTAATATATATATATATATATATATATATATATATATATCACCTACTTCCTTTGTTTACATGAGAAAAAGATTATATAGCATTCTTGAGTAGCTACATCTTTCACTCACATTGGTTAAGTTGTCCCAAGCCTCAAATATTTCCTCTAGAGCTAAGTCATTCTTCACTCTGATTGTCAAAGGCTGAAAAGGGTAAGGAATACTTGGGTAACAACCAAAGGCTCATTGTTGCTAAATTAGTAAGGCCCACATTTTAGAACTAGTTTTGGTTTCAGTCATTCAAAAAGGGGTTTGATACTTCGAAACATCGTTTCTGATTATCTGAGGTATTGAAGTCTTTCCTTTTTGCACAGAGATAACTGGTTCGGTCCCAGCATGTCACCATTTGTTGGCAAGCAACACCCTCCAGAGAAATTGAACACTAAAATCCAATTGGCCATTACATAAGTTTTGATGACAAGGAACATACTACACGTCACAATCTTGATCGACACTCAACCATTGATATTTTAGGAGTGCCTTCAGAATCTTTGATTCTGAAGGTACTCCCAATAAAGTTCATAAATTGATTGGTATACAGGGATTAACATCAGTCTTCATTTGAATTGAATTTCTTGACTTAGTTTCATATTTTTGGTTTATTATTGGTAAAATTTATAATCCTGAAAATTAGCAGCTCGTAATTTTACAATATCAGTCATCTTTGTCAAATTCAAAGTCAAGCAAATTCATTACATTAATAGTCTTTGACTGTTAACTTAATCGACCGATACCTTGTATGGCACTCTGTTTTTCAATTCATATGCTTGGTCTAACGAAATCTTCCACTTCCAAAAGGTCAATCTCATTATAACAATTATGAGGGAAAAAACTCATCTTATATTAATATCACAATTTCACCATCATTATATACTCATCCCCATATGGGAATTTTCAATTCTATGATAAGATAAGATCTATGGGATTATGAAATTTTTAATAATGCTTGGATGTAAAATCTCAATCACAGCAGAACCTAGCTACTATGGATTCCTCACTAGTGAAAGATTGCACAACATTTGCAAGAATTAGCATAAATCTGTAAATGAATGAAGAACAATACACATGAAATGGGTGAATAATGTAAATATTATTAACTGTCCAACCTCAAAATAGGTTAAGAACACCCATATATACAAATCTGGAAGAATTCGAATCCATCTGGAGTGTTCACACTGATCTAGCTTAGAAATAACTCAAACCCCCCTAGGTTGACCAAAATATCCCAAACCATCCCAAACTGGTTCGAAACTGCTGTGTGAATGCTAGGAATGACTGGACAGGCCCATGTGACCTCACACATGCGAAGAAACTGGTTGGTTAGAGGTTAGGTAGCTAAAATTGGCCAAAAATTGGACAAAGTTGGCAAGATTGTCCACAATCTGAGCAAGTGCGCCCTAGGTAGAAGAGAAGCATGCTGAATGTATTAATTAACCTGGGGAGGGCGCTCTAGGCATGCTGAATGCATTAAATGCCCTAGGGAGCGCACCAAACAGCTAGTTTGACTCAGCACTTGTTCACATTTGCTAACTAGTTCATGATAATTGACCATTTAGTAGCTAACCAACTTAGGGATGTAATAATTAATCACTTGGGCACTAATTAACCATCAATTAATAAATGATTAATGTACATAGGTGTAATAATGTTCTAATACCCCCCCTTAAGCTAGACTTAGTGAAATATAAAAAATTAAGGCCTTGGCAACTAGGCTCAAGTCACCTTTTACATCATAAAAATTTATTTGTCCATGTAACCAAGGTAAGGAGGAAAACCACATGGGAAATAAAACCTCCCCTCTAAAATGGACATGTGGCATATATCAGAATACACCAATCATCACCATGCATCACTCACCCCAAGCAAAGATCTAAGGTGAGTGAAGGTCTTCTCGGTAAAACACTTGGTGAAGATATCAGTAGTTTGCTCACTGGATGGGCAATACTGCAATGCTATGGTCCGGTCATGCACCAAACCCCGAATGTAATGCATGTGTATCTCTATGTGCTTGGTCCTCTGTCTCTGTACTGGATCGGTAGAAATCTTGATTGTACTTTGATTATCACACCAAAGAATAGTGGGTGAATCAAAGACAATCCCGAACTCTGCAAGAATACCTTGCAACCAAACACATTGTGTGGCTGCATTAACTGCTCCCCTGTACTCGGCCTCAGCTGAAGATAAGGAAATAGTGCTTTGTTTCTTGCTTGACCAACATATAGGTCCATGTGCAAGCATAAAGACATAAGCGGAAGTTGATTTCCGATCGATACAATCACCGGCCCAATTAGAATCTGTAAATCCTACTAGTTCAAGGGATGAACCAGCAGCATAATGGATACCAAAGGACTTAGTACCCTGAACATAATGAAGGATCCTCTTGGCTGCCTTCCAATGGATCTCATGAGGCTCTTGCATGTGCCTTGCAACAGCCCCAACAGCATAAGACAAATATGGTCGAGAGTGTGTAAGATACAACAAACTCCCAACTAGTTGTCTATACAGTGAACTGTCAACTAGTGGTGAAGAACCCCATTCTGTAAGCTTAACTCCTGAAAGAAATGGAAATTTTGCAGACTTACATTCAGCCATCTTAAATTTCTGCAGCAAATCTGAAGCATACCTTGACTGACATACAGAAATTCCATTCACAGTTTGATCTATCTCCAAACCCAGAAATTGTTTTAGCAATCCTAGATCGGTCATGGAGAATGCACTGTGCAATGCTCTCTTAACTGAGTCAAGTTCTTTGGTGCAGCTACCAGTGATTAAAATATCATCAACATATAGTACAATAATCAATATCAGATCACTAACATGCTGCATATACACATTTGGATCAGACTTACACCTCTCAAACCCCAAAGATAGCAGAAAATTGTCCATTTTTGCATACCATGCTCTAGGAGCTTGCTTGAGCCCATAGAGTGACTTGTTCAACCTGCAAACAAGTGTATGATCAGAAATAAAACCTTCAGGCTGCTGCATATATATCTCCTCATTCAGATCCCCATGAAGAAAGGCACTTTTTACATCCATGTGATGAATCTCCCATCACTTGGAAGCCCCAATGGCCAAAACTAGTCTTATGGAGTCCATCTTTGCCACCAGTGCAAATGTCTCTGTATAGTCCACTCCTTGGACCTGAGAGTAACCCTTAGCCACCAACCTGGCCTTATAATTCATATCAGAGCAATCATATCCAACTTTGGTTCTATAAATCCATTTGCATTGCACTAGTTTCCTCTTGGGAGGAAGAGGGACCAAATCCCAAGTTTTGTTCTCATGGAGTGAGTTCATCTCTTCTTGCATGGCTGATTTCCACCTTGGGTATGTACATGCTTCTGAATATGACATTGGATCAGATCCAACCATCAATTAACATGCCTCACTCAGATCAGAATTATCACATGCAAAGGAATTGTGAAATTGAGATATAGTTTTCCTAGCATCTTGGGGATCTCCCACAAGCTCTCCGGCACTTTGAATTGTTTTCTCTGCCCACTTGGGCCTTGAGGGAGGGATATGTTCAGAATCCATATCAACATCATCTTCAGCAATATCAGAATCAGAAATATCAGAGAAAGAATCACTACTTACTTCATCATCAAGACGAGGAAATGAGCATTCCCCATCACCTTGTTCACTAGCTTGCAAGAATTCTTCTTCTTCGAATTTGACACTTCTTTCGATGAAAGTTTTGTGAGTGGATGGATCAAAGAGCTTGTAGCCCTTGGAATCCTCTGCATACCCAACCATGATTGACTCCTTTCTTTGGGGCTGCAAGGCCTTTCTCTTCTCCGGTGGAATTCTGGCCCAAGCCCTTGAGCCAAAAATTCTGAAATGTGAGACATTGGGCTTGTGGCCCATCCATGCTTCAAATGGAGTGATTCCTTGCAATGCTTTGTGTGGTGCTCTGTTCTGAACATATGCTGCACAATTCATAGCTTCAGCCCACAATTTGGGAGACAAATCCCTTGCTTGCAACATGCAAGTTGCCATCTCTTTCAGTGCTCTATTTTTGCGCTCTGCAACACCATTTTGCTGTGGTGTGTAGGGCACTGAGTGTTGCATCTGAATGCCATGCTCTTGACAGAGCTGCTGCAAATTGTTATTGACATACTCTCTGCCATTATCAGTCCTCAAAACCTTCATGGCCTTCCCACTGAAGTTCTCAACCATGCTCTTGAAAATTTTGAAACATTCAAAGACTTCAGATTTTTGCTTAAGGAAAAATAACCAGCAGTACCTTGAGTAGTCATCGATGAAGGTGAGCACATATTTGCTGCAGCCATAGGAGGGTGTGGGGAGTGGCCCTATCAGATCAGAATGCACTATACCAAGTGGTTGATCAGCCCTCCTTTCCTTCCCTTTGTCATACTTCTTTTCAGGATGCTTCCCAATCATGAAACCCTTGCATGTTCCACTTGAAAAACTGATTTGTGGCAGCCCTTCTACCATCTTTTCTTTGCTTAAAACTTGAAGATATCTGTAGTTTAGGTGACCATACCTTTGATGCCATAGCATGCTGGTATCATTCCCATGTGACAGAAACACACTTGGTGAAGAGAACTCGAGAAAGTGGGAGAACTTGTACATCTTCATGTCATGGTCTGCAACACCCATTGCAACAATTTTCCCGGTGGAAACTTCTGATATCTCCACATCATCCTGAGTGAAGACCACCTTCTTTGCTGCTCCAGTATGTGTCATTTGATATACAGAGATCAAATTTGCTGCAAGGTTTGGTACATACAGCACATTGGAGAAGAAGCCATTCTCCATAGAGATTTTCCCAATGCCATGAGCAGGGATTTCTGAGTCATCTCCCCTTCGAATGGAGAGGCCACTGTAGGGTGCAAGTTCAGAAAACGAATCTCTTGAGGAAGACATGTGCCTTGAGGCACCTGAATCAATGATGAACAAGGGTGAATGAGATGAACTAGCCACCAAGGCATGGCAGCTCTTCTTGTCTTCATAAACGCACTCCTTCTTCTTGGAACTTTCAGGAAGAGGAATATTATTTTTCTGTAGGAGATGGGTCATGGTGTCTATGGTTTTCTTCATGCATGAGATCTCTGGATGAAAACCTCTTTGATAGTAGCTACATTTTGTCTTCTCAGCCTTCTTTCCTTTGTTCTTGACAGGATTCGAAACCCCCTCAGAGGATTTGGGCCTCTCATCCTTCCTCTTCTTCTCTTGAGGTTTCGCCCCCCTGGGTTTTTGCTTGCCTCTTCCACATTTCGAATCTCCAGCTGCAAGAACTTGGTCTTTTTGCTTGATGGAGCCCATCAAGACCAGCTTGTCTTGCTCTTGAGTTAGCATCTCCATGAAGTCATCCAAAGATGGCATCTTCCAACCTCTAACTGTGAGCCTTGTGGAGTTGAAGGAAGACACAAAAACTGAGTATTCAGAACCCAATTTGGAGAGAATGGACAACACCAACTGTTCTTCTTTCTTCTCTATGCCACATTGTCTGATCTGCAAGACCAAGTTCTTGAACTTGGTGAAGAAGTCCTGGATGGAATCGAAATTCCCTGGGCTCAGTGAAACAAGCTCATTTTCGAGCTAGTGGCCTCTCATCTCATCAGTCTTTCCAAACAGGGTCTCAAGCTTGAGCCACATTTCATTTGGAGTTGCTAGACTTTCTACATGAAACAGGAGGTCTCTTGAAATGCTGAGACAAAGGAGGCCAAATGCCTCATCCATTCTGTTAAAAAACTTGGATTTCTCCACAGCTGAGTTTGGCTCAACCTCAGTGCCCATCGTAATTCTGTAGAGACCCTTAGATCTCAACAAAATCACCATTTCTGCCTTCCAATTGAAATAGTTGAAGGGAGTGAGCACGTTTGGGTGAGATGGTTCCATTCTTCTCTGCTGCAATTCACACTTGCTGACAATGTTGATCTTCAATACCTGCAAACAACTCTCAAATCACTCAGGAGGGATCTACACTAACAGATTCGAACCCTGTTTGGATAGTGGGTGCATTCGGGAGAGCATCACACCTGAGAGGAGCCACTAGATTTCTCCAGTAAGCTCAAGGCAATGGCCTCAGGAATTATGTGGTTTCTCCACTGCTTCTGGAAATCCACTAAAACAGTCTTGCTGGTTCGAATGGTAGCTCCAAGAGCTCTGATACCATGTAAAATCTCAATCACAGCAGAACCTAGCTACTATGGATTCCTCACTAGTGAAAGATTGCACAACATTTGCAAGAATTAGCATAAATCTGTAAATGAATGAAGAACAATACACATGAAATGGGTGAATAATGTAAATATTATTAACTGTCCAACCTCAAAATAGGTTAAGAACACCCATATATACAAATCTGGAAGAATTCGAATCCATCTGGAGTGTTCACACTGATCTAGCTTAGAAATAGCTCAAACCCCCCTAGGTTGACCAAAATATCCCAAACCATCCCAAACTGGTTCGAAACTGCTGTGTGAATGCTAGGAATGACTGGACAGGCCCATGTGACCTCACACATGTGAAGAAACTGGTTGGTTAGAGGTTAGGTAGCTAAAATTGTCCAAAAATTGGACAAAGTTGGCAAGATTGTCCACAATCTAAGCAAGTGCGCCCTAGGTAGAAGAGAAGCATGCTGAATGCATTAATTAAACTGGGGAGGGCGCTCTAGGCATGCTGAATGCATTAAATGCCCTGGGGAGCACACCAAACAGCTAGTTTGACTCATCACTTGTTCACATTTGCTAACTAGTTCATGATAATTGACCATTTAGTAGCTAACCAACTTAGGGATGTAATAATTAATCACTTGGGCACTAATTAACCATCAATTAATAAATGATTAATGTACATAGGTGTAATAATGTTCTAACATTGGAGGTGAGATAAATATCATAATTCGATCATAAGTGACTAAAATGATCTTCAAAGGATAATTTTTGGTTTTGGTTACATTCATTAATTATTTCTCATCATTACAATGATAACCATCACTTCGATTAAATCAATACTATCTTGTATTTTGAAATCTTGGTTTTAATGATATGTGACGGTGGAAGATTACGTAGTGGGAGCCATTAATTTATACTTTGGAGATTTGGAACTTTGGTTATACCTTAGAATCGTGTTGATATGAGAATGAATCGGTTAACATTGAAAACATCATGGGGATTAAATGTTTGGTATCCACCTAACCAAAATGTTTGCCATCTGTTGATTCACATGAGGCAAATGTCACGTCCAACTATCGCCCGCTCAATCATTTTTCTGAGAGGCATTATTGCACCGTAAGCTCTCTGTGATTTCTACTAACCCTTACCAATTCGAAGACATCATGATCTTGCGTTCCATGGCTGCGCACGAGTATTCATAGTACCCTAGTGAAATGAAGTTAGTTGGGGATTTGATAGACCTACACGGGCCAAGGATGAACTTGTTTCGTTTCTCAGTTAGGGTTTTGAAGAACCCTGAGGTTTGTGTGATCGTTACTATGGCTCCCATCTCTAGATTAGAGCTCATTGGTGATGAATACTTAGATGCTGCTCCCGAATGCCGTGAAATGGTGGTAAGGGAAGGATGGTGAGGGTTTTTTCAAAGGTTCTCTATTTTTAATTTATTGGTCTCCAGGGCATTCGCAACTTCATTTGATGGTATGAAAGCATAGGTAGGAGATATTGTGTTGGAGTTGTCAGAGGAATTCATCTCTCTGGCTATAGGTTTTCCAATGGAAGGAGAATGTTGGTATAAGGGTAAGCATTTGAAGAGTGATGACTGCAAGGAGTTTTTGATTCCAGCTAACCGGCGAATCGAATATAAGTCTGGTTTCCCGTCTCGGCTCCTGAAGAAGAAGTGGCATGCTATGCTCATGCTTATTATCAGGTATGTCACCTGCGAGGGACGATTGTCTCAAACTCAGTTTTATCATCTTCGGCTATTAATGGTTTTCAAAGGGGATCCCATGAAAATGCCGCATTACTTCCTCAATAGCTTGCACAAGATGGCTTGCAATTATCAGGGTAATGTGGGAGATAAGGAAAGGAGCATGTTTCATCATGGTCTTATTAAGATACTTGTTTCCTACCGATTGGGAGAGCTGGGAGATTCTTGGTATTCATTTCTCGCCCGTAATGATTTTGGGGAAAATGATGAGTGGCCTCGATGGAGGTCCAGAAACAGGAGAAGGCGTATTGGGATAGAACTGGATGAGCCTAAGTTAGAGGAACTTGGTCCTCAAAATGATCCAGACCATGAGGTACTTGAGCCCGGCCAAATCCAAAGTGGCAGTTTCCCTAAGGTCGAGCCTGAGATGAACCCTGATATACCCTTCAATGACCCTCGACCTCAAACAAGTCAACCTGTGGTTACCCCACCTGGTCCAAATGACGGCCTTCCACATCCACAGGAAAATGTCAGTCATAAACTAGCCGAAGAAGAAATTAGTAGGGTGATGAGTGATCAAGTAATTCGCTGAACCACTCGTAGCATGGCTGCCACGCTCTTTACGAATAGGGATTTGGTTGTAGGGGATACCCCTATGGTTGAATTGAGTGATTCTACCGAGTCTCGACCAAATCAAACCCCAATTGGTACTACGACTCTAGACCTCAAGTATGTATCAGCTTCTGAACATGAGGGCGTGAGTGTTCAATGATCAAACCCAATTCCCAACATAGAGCAAGAAGTGAATGAGGAGCTACATACGGGACTGGGATATGTAGGAGGGCCAAACATGGAACTAGCACAACAACCTATTCAAATACCTCTTTCTCAGGTCATATCGTCTTTGGAAAACTGATCTAAAGGAAGCTCAAGTTGTCAATGCATTCGCCATGGAATAAATTGTGAGCTTGAAAGCCGAATTGACTACCTAGGTAGATAAATGGAATCTCTTAAAAGAAAAGAAGCTCAGGTATAAAGCTTATGGCAAGAACCTTCTGTCAGAGAATAAAAAATTAGTCAAACAAAACAGAATTGCAAAGAATAGGGCTGTAAGGCTTTGGGCAAAAATGAACGAAGCTAGGAGAGTTGTTCTAGTTTGAGTTTCTGTAGAATCATCTCCAAAATCTTAATGCTTTTAAAGATATAATTCTTTTTGGTTTTGTGGTTTTACTCGAATGTATAGGTGATACAAAAATTGGTTACTACAGGTTAGCAAACACATTCATATTTTATCTTAATACAGAGTTGTTTTATAAGGATACCTGCAGAATTAAAATTCTGCAGGCATCCTATTTATTATACATTTGTATTTATCATTTGTTTGTGTTTTTTCATTATTTGCTAACTGATTTTATTTATAAATTCGAGGTGTCGTGGAATATATGAGCTAGAGGCTAATCCTGTTGTTGCATTTTTGGAGTCTGTTTCGCTAAAGATTACCTATCTGAGATGCTATGAACGTACAACCATTTCCTTTACATTGCTGGCATTGCATTTCCAGTTTTGTACATCAGCAGTTGATGATATGATTAATACAAGGATATCTCATGCCCGGGAATAATGATACTGGATTTTATCCGGTAAGTTATCAGTCATCTGTTGTGTTATTCCATTCCAGGTGTCATTAAATGGCATGCATTAGAATCATAATAGAAACAAGGTCCAATGATATTTCTGTTAGTGTATATTCAGATAGGGATCCACGTGGTTCCATGAAGATAGGACTGATAGGAAGTTAGGAGTTTGATGTTTTTCTATATAAACAATTTCAAAACTTGGAACAAGGGTTTGATTTCTAATACATGGGAGAGCCAATATTATACAGCATCATTCTATTCTGTTTACTTAGATTTTCTCTGAACTTCTTCTGAAGAATATCAAGTGTGCTAGAATACTAAAACCATAACTAAGTTTTAGATATCTATACTGTGTGGTTTTTCTCTCTTTTGTTATTTTGATCTTCATATAGAAATATCTTCATATTAAATGTGGAATGATTTACATGAAATTCGAATGTTTATACTCATTTGAAACATAAGTGATTTATCCTCATATTGATGTTAAAGAAATTTTTCATGATGTCAATCATTTATGAATCAACTTTCGTAAATATCTGACTTGCAGGTTGAATTTGTTTCAATTGCAAATTAGTATGGATTATACTTTCATGTTTCAGAATGATATATCTTGTTAGTTAATTTTGACTCTAGTTTGGAATTCATGTATACAGTTACTTACAATAGATTTGTTTAATCCATTGTGTGATAATTTAAATTCACTTTTATAGCTTGGTATTTCCTTACTGATCTGTAACTAGTGAATACTTTCTTTGTTTCGGACTTTTAGTCAAATAAATCAATCTATGCTCTTGGACTAGATAGGAAGCTAACATGTTAAATAGATCATTAACATTTAGTTTATCATAGGATAACATTAGGAGCTACTAACTTTTGATACTTAGTGTTATTTAATCTTTAGGATTAGATAATTGTTAGCTTAAATTTTCCTAGTTTGTTAGCAGATAGCCTTAAACCGAGACAAACTCACTTCAAGAGACTCTCTATCTCTGAGAGCACAACACATAGGCAGCAGGGCCTAAATCCTATGAAAAATAGTTACTCCAAACACATATAAGACTGTACTAAGTCTAGTGTGTGGACTGTTTTTCTCTTAGTTGGCCTAAGACAGTCCTTCTGGCCAGCAAGACTACGACGGGATATCTTTGGGTGAGCCTCGCAATGGGCTCTACCTGAAGAGGTACTATGCCTGAGTCTTTCACGCATAAGTAATTTTGTATATACTGTACATGGCATGTGTGTGTTTTTGTGTGTTGTGATGCTTTGATTTGTTGTGTGTTTAGATCTTGTTTTGTTTCTTATACCCTGTTTTGTCTGTGTGTGAAGATGGCAATGTATTATGGATTCACGGACGACACCAGCCGGCATACCCGTAACCTTGCTTCGGCAGCCTAGGTACTCTATTCAACTACTGGCAAGCTCATCAGCTCAGGGGAAATGTGTCTAGGTTTCGCGACCAACAATACTGCAGAATATCAAGTAGTCATTGGAACCCTAACTGATGTTATTTCTTTGGGTATGGACCATGTTGTCATCCACCTAGATTGTCAACTAGTGGTCTCTCGTCTTAACCGAATCTACACCATTCACGATCTCACCTTACTCCGTCTCTATAGACGAGTCCGTCTTCTGGAAAGGTCCTTTGAGTCCATTCAGTACCTGCACATTCCACAAGACGTTAAGACAGTTGTCGAATCTATGGCCAACTTCATCTTAGATTGGTACATTGCACACACGTAAGCATATTCATGAATTGTTAAAAGTAGACATAACATGTAAATAACTCATTTTATAAAAAAAACACATAAACAAGATCACACCATTCATCCATTTAAAAAACATAATGTATAAACCGTCAGAATGTCTGTATATATATCATCATAAAAAGTAGTGTTGGTACAAAATCTGAAGCACGACGACTTTCAGTGAGTCTCTACAAAATCTGAAGCCTCGTGGCTTTCAGTAAGTACAAAAATATGAGGCCTCTAAGCTCTCAGTACATGATAACAACACCAGGCCTAGCACCTGGAATGTACACCCCTAGGTCTAACAGCTCTGGCTTGCTGAGTGTGGAAATAGTTGACTTCCCTTGCAACCCTGCAAAGCAATGCATTGAAGCACGCAGTTGCTCCAACTGTATACACTTGCATGGGTCATGGTACCTCGAGTCTACCATTGGCTCGGGAACATCTAACGTCAACCCACTCAGGTTCACATAGAATCCATCCATCTTTGCGATGGCAGCATGTATGGATGGAGCCATGACTGCTCCCTCTCCTCTCTCTCTCCTCGCAAGAAGAGAGACTCCCACTAGTCGTACGGGGCCCACATCTACACACACATGTTGTTAACTTGTCAGCACTATAACAAAAAAATCATAAATGCACAAGGGTTATTGTTCTTACCTATGTCTCCCCATGCTGCTCCCTCAGGTAGTACCAAGTCTGGGTCATTTCGGTAGTCCATACCACTGTACGGGTAATCCTCTACCATAAGTAACTGGCCCTCTAGCCAGTTGAAGAACTCAGCACCATATGAGATGATGGGGCCCCCACCATGTCAGGCCATCATTTCTATCCATCTATCCATGTGAGGATCCCTAGGATCCCTATCATCCAATGGAACCTGTGGGCACAGAAGGGGAACTCGCTCCAATAAGAATGAGATAACTATCGATCCCTAGGCCGAACTGTTTGAGCTCTCCTCGCCGACACTTGGTCAGCTAAGCTCGAATGTTCGCGAGGAGTCCCTCGCACCAATTGAAGATATTCGGAGACATATAGTCCTCCGCATATAGCATCTGAGACCGAGTATCCAAGTGAGGATCCTGACTCCCTGCTATCTTCATAATGGTGACGAGAATGGCCCGCAATGGATGCTCTTCAACATCGTTTATCAGAATATTCCCACTAAAGGCACGAGCGTGAGTAATGTAGTGCTGCTGGATCATGTCCTCCATGGTATGATCACTTCCCCATGATCTAGTAAGAAGCACATTGTCCCACCTTCAGGACAATCCAGTCATAAAGTAGATTTCCTCGACATCTATAGTAAGCACGTGCTCGTCGATCACAAAATACTGTTGAGCCGCATCCCAACATCTAAGCAGATATGTCAACAGTGGGATTTGGGATCTCATGCCCTGGATCTCAAAGAACTTTAAAAGACCATAGTTCCTCAACATTGTCACACACAATGGATCATTTGCAATTTGCATATCATCTACCTCATGCTCCCGTTCTCGCCACTCCAAGACCATTTTGGCTGCTTGTAACCTGCTAAAAGGAGAGTTTAAACACTGTTAATACTCACTTCAACCACTGAAAGGTCATTTTTTGAGCTTGGTTTGATGGTTGGGATGGACGTTTTTTCTGTCTCACCCCGTCAATTATGACAGTCCGACGTCATCGCAGTCCACCTTTGCGAGATTTGTGACGACCCAGGTTTGTCGCAGTTCCCGTAAAGGCCACTTGCGACGACCTGATGACGCAATATCCCTCCACAAATCCACTCAAAACCCAAAAAAATAAACCAAAATAAAAAATGTAAACCACTACAATTATGCTAGATGAAGTTTAGAGTTACCTGCTCTGGACGGTGGATGAAATGGTCACTTGTAGCTCCCAGAATCGACAAGTGAAGTTTTGGCTCCAAATGGCACCTCTCCTCCCAAATTTGGCAAATGAAACAATGGTGACTCTATTTGGCCAATTTTCCTATTTATAGATTAAAGGAATATTCTTTTTTCAAATATTTGATGCCATTTAGGTCATTTGCTATAGTTTAAATCATTTTTTATTGCATTTGAATGCTTGGTTGGCCATTTGACCTAGTTTTCGAGTTTACAGGAGTCATTAAGTGTCCTTTTACGCCGCTCTCACGTTGGAACGATCATCTCAGGTATGAACACCCCTTGTGTATTTTCTCGTTATCTTTTCATTTGTTAGATTGTAATTATTTAATGATGACAAGCTTACTCTTTGTTATTTCTCATGCTCTTGAAACTATGAGGATAAGTTACTGAGTTATGATTTATGACTTTTCTGGGCTCGTTAAACTCCTACAGAAAAGGAACCCCCCCGGAGTCTATCTTTAAGCTCTTTTCAGGATCTCGAAATACGAAAATATTGCCAAGCGAACTTGTCGTGTTCACGCTTGTTAAAGAATTTGAATGGTTGTCTTCCTAGTGATAGTTTACCACTTTTTCGGACTAGGGGGCACTACTTACAAAAAAGGTATAGTCCAACCAATCATGACTGGAAGAGTCCTCTCTCGCATTGTTTTACCCTTTTTTCGGGCGATGAGGCTAACTTTATGAAAAAGGACCATTGGATTCTTCTTTAGTTCTTTTCAGACTATCTAAACATGAAATGACGACCAATTTTACCTTCTATGGACTCGTTAAAATTTTACATTGAAGGGCCCGCCATGTGACGAACCCCTCCTATCCCAGGTTTAGAAAATATTTGGGATTAGACTCATCTATGAGATGAGTTATACCGAGAATCTAGTTACCCTCATCAAGCTCGTAAAAAACACATGAGGCACTCATCGTTCATGATGGGGAAAAAGGAAATATTTTATGTTACACCCTTTATCAGTGGCAGTACCTAGTCATTTCTTGAACATGGCACTCATTTGCATTTACATACCGCACTTGGATCATCCATTTGTCCTCGAGTTTCGCCTATTTCCTGAGTCTTGTTACTCCTTTGAGTTATTCAAAGAACACTTCCATCATCAGCTGCATTAGGAGTTGGTACCATAACTTGTCAAGTCAATACTGCCAAGGCATGCCATGCCCATGTTGAATAATACTCTCACTATTCATTGTCTGCAGTCAGTACACCTTCCATCATGTGGGTCTACTATGAGTCAGTCTTACATGTCACTATACCATCTTTTGATGATATGTATTGTGATACCTTGGGAATCATTGACATCAATGGTGATTTCCCTTGCGCTTGTTAATGGTATACATCGATGACCGGTAATCAAGTGGTTTTTACCATGTTTGACGTCAAGACATTTGTAATCACATGGATAGATTCGTATCATTGCGGGTTCAGCTTGAAGACCTTGGGGAGTCATGTTTTACCCAAGTTGTGATGGACTTTGCATTGAGTCATATTACATGGATCCACATTTGTATTGGTTGTGGCTGTGTTATTATCTCATCATGCATCTATGCTTGTGTCTAGTAGCCATGATTGTGTTCAGTCGGTCATTACTACCATGGATCTGCATTGTATTGGTTAGAAACCATGTTTTACATCATATGAGACTGTGTATTTAGAGTCATTTATACTGCAGCAACTTCCTTCATCCAACAAGCCATTTCCATTTCTTCTATCAAAGCATTTCACCTATCCAAATTTCAACAACTTCATGCTTTGGGGGGCATTCTGTTACACCCAAAATCCTACCATCATGAGATTCAGTGTATACATCCATAAAGTACCATTGGATAAGTAAATAACTTGGAAGAGATACCATTGCATTCATGCTAGGTTTTGAGAGGTCGTCATAGGCTGCACTCATGCAACCTGCGATGTTGTACCTTGCTCTCTTGCAGGGTGCGATGATGTCAGTTAATGGGAAAAAATAGCTTCTTTGAGCTCCTTCTCGAAGCCTGCTGACTTGGATCCTTATCCCTGACCTCTTGAGAGAGATGGCACTCAATTCCTAACCTCTTGGGAGGATCCCCTATCTCTCTCCTACCACATCTCAACTTATCCTATCCATACCCTATCCACTTAGTCCTATATAAGTGAAGCTCTACCCCTCTCCAAAAGGAGGAAGTCTATAGTGTCTACATGCTGGTGAAATCATCATTGAGAGACTCATACTTCCTTGGGAGGATATGGCATTGGCTTGGATGGAGAAGGATTTCTATGTTAAGCCTTGGTTGTAATCATTCTTCTATGTACTTTCCCTCTATTTTACAGTAATATAAATGCTTTCCACTAATATTGTTGTGAATTGATGATATTGTGTAGTTTACCTGCTTAACTATTTACTTAGATCTATTATTGTATAGATGCTTTTTACTTGTTTGCATTGTTTTGTGTATCTTGACAGGTCTTGCAGCTAAGATCTGACGACCGCAAGGCGTGGAGCAACATCCAGGAGAAAGGACTTCAAGTCTAAGGTAATATATCTAGAGACTCGATCCTTAATTAGATCTAGGAAAGTGGTTTATAGTATGTATTATTTGTTCTAGACTCACATTGAGCTAGGGAGATCCGGCTCGCGTCTGCTCAAGTGGATTGTTCGTCAAACAACAATCAGATCTAGTGGGAAAATCACATAGGTCTATCTTGCAGTGTGTCTTAAACCAACAGAAAGGGTTCAAGTTGGTTCTTGTTGATGTATATGTAACTTCGGAATGTATTTCATCTATGTATTTATTGTACTCCTATAGAGATGTATTATTCCTCTATACGGAAGTGTTGTCATTTGTATTGACAAGTGTCGCAAGTGTTGTAACTTGTTGATGGGTTATTAGACCACCTAGTAAGGGGTTTGCCTGAATTAATGTAACCATGGGTTATTAGACTGAGTTAGACAAGTCGGACCCACTAGTTTATTGGGCAGGACATGAAAAGTATAAATAGAGATCGGGAGATCTCTATTTGATAATCTCATTACTCACTCTTCCATCACTCGGAAAGTGGCGCACATGTGAGGAGGAGGATCAACTGTTAGTAGAATACTATCTCTTGTACTTTGGTTGTATCATTTCTCTTTCTATCTCTGAGAAAGTTGTGGGGTTTTTCACCTTTATGGTTTTCCCCAGTGAAACTCTATGTGTCCATCATCTTATGTGATTGCTTGATATGCTTGACACATGCTTGATATGATTGATATGCTGTACATGTTATTCTCTCAGTAAAGATCCTACAGTGTGCTGAATTAATGCTCAAAATCTAACATGGTATCGGAGCTTCCCTGAGAAGAAGACATTGTGCAGTGGCAGAAACTAGGATTTCTTGTTTATTGGGTTTCTCTCCATAGACTTTGGAAAAGCAGTAAGGTAGATTGACTCTACTCATCAAGGAGAATCTTTCTGTCCAATCTGAATTCAATTCTGAGCACTTTCAGTTTTGGCCCTAAAAATTAGGGTTTCCACAAAAATAGGAATTTATGAAAACTGAAGACATAGATGAAAGATCCTTGGAAAAATAGAAGTTTAGATCTTTGGATCGAGACTTTTGGTTGGGTAAAGATCCGGGGAGCTCAAACCCTAATTCAGGGTCCTCCCTAGTGAATTCGAGAAGACTAAAAGGCATTTCTAAAGGGTGACACTTTGCAGATCTCAAATTATGAATATACCAGGCTGATCAGCTCATCAAGGTGCATCTTTCTATCTTTTCAGAAGTTTGAAATTCAAAGTTTGAATTTTTAGGGTTTCCTTAACAAACCCTAATCTGGGACTAGATCCAGTTTTCAGCAAATCAAGTGGTAAGACCTAAATCTTTTCTATTTCCATTTAAAGTACTCTTTAAGATGTCTCACCACACCAATATTGAGGATAAGCTTGAAGGGGATGATAACTTTCGAGCATGGAAATATAGGATTGGGTTAATCCTAGAAGAAAATGAGTTGGACACTTATATAAGTGAAGATGTCCCTGCCCTAGAGGAAGAAGAGGCTAAGGCCTTACACTAAAGAAATTTGGTCAAGGCTAAAAGGATCATTTATGATTCTATCAAAGACCATCTCATACCACATGTGTCATCTCTAAAGACACCAAAGGATATGTTTGATTCCCTGACCAAGCTAGTTGAAGGGAAGAACATAAATCGGAAGATGACCTTGAGGAATTAACTAAAGAATATCAAGATCTAGAATGCAGAAACCATGCAATCTTATTTCTCAAAGGTATCCCAGATAAAAGAACAACTTGAAGCTGTGGGAGAATATATAGAAAATGGAGAAGTGGTAATGACCACTCTTAATGGCCTTCCAAGGTCATGGGATTCCTTCATCCAAAAAATTTGTGCTAGAAAGAAACTTATCACATTCAGTAGACTGTGGGAAGAATGCTCACAAGAAGAAGCTCGGATTATAGATCTAGACGATAAAATGGGGAATGAAGATGAAGCTCTCACAACAAACGCCAGGAAAGATAATATCAAATGGGAGCACTCTCATCACAGGAAAGGTAAACACTGTCACCAAAGACAGAAGGAAAGCTCTGGAAGATCTATGAAAGATCTCTCTCATATTCGGTGCTATACTTGTGATGAAAGGGGACACATTTCCAAAAATTGTCCCAGGAATAAAAGGAAGAACAACAAGAAAAGACATCATGCTCATGCTCCTGAGGATGATGAACCTCCCAGGAAGAGGGCTAGAGAAGATAGTGAACATTATTCAAGTGATGAAGAATATGTTTTGATTTTTGCTCAATGGAACCATTACTCATGGAATTAATGATTGGCTTATAGATAGTGGGGCTTCTAAACACATGACAAGATTCAAGGAATCCTTTATGAACCTATCTAAACATGAATCACCCCACAAGGTGAAACTTGGGGATGAATACCAGTATCCAATAAAAGGGAGTGGTGAAGCCTCCTATAAACTAGACTCTGGAAAGTATATGAAGATGAAAGATGTACTATATGTTCCAGGTCTCAAGAAGAATCTACTTTCCATATCTGCATTGGATGCAAAAGGTATGAGGGTTGCATGTGTAGATGGCCAAGTCCTAATGTGGCCAAAAGGTAAGACTATAGATGATGCAGTGGTGATTGGAGAGAAAAAGGGAGGAATATACAAACTGAAGGGCCAACCAGAACAAGCCATGGTCCATGATTCAGTAGAGCCAAGTGAATTTTGGAATAGAAGGCTTGCACACATGCACTATAGGGCATTACCAATTGCAAGCAAAGAAGAAGAAGGTCTTCCTGAAATCCATACAAAGAAGGAAGGCATTTGCAATGGTTGTGCAAAGGAAAAGAACACAAAGAAGGCATTTCCAAACAGTAAAAGCAAGGCATAAGGAGTTTTGGAAATTATCCACTCCGATGTATGCAGTCCGGTGTCATCCAGTTATCTGAGTGGGTATGTGCACTATGGTTCTTTCATTGATAATTTCTCTAGGAAGACTTGGACTTATTTATTGAAGAACAAAGATTAAGCATTCAGCAAATTCAAGGAATTCAAAGCCTTGATAGAAAACCACACTGAAAAGAAGATAAAGACCTTTAAATCCGACAATGGTGGAGAATTCACTTCAGAAAACTTCAAGAAGTTATGCAGTGATTCAGGGATTAAGAGGGATTTGACCACTCCTTACAATCCACAATAGAAAGCAGTAGAAGAAGCTACTTCAAAGTCAGACTCCAACAGCTCCTGTAGGGAAGCAAAGATTCAGAGGGAGTCCACCCAACAAACAAATAAAGATAAGTATTTGGAATTGTCATTTCTTGCATACTTGTTTGTTTAAATAATATTGTTCAATGATGTATATGCTTATGTTCCTAGACTTAGGGTGTGTATTATGCATATTAGAATAATTGCATTAATGAACAGTATACTACTAATATGCATGTGATGGGTAAGTGGCCTATGGAATTGTACAACATTCCATTGCTACTTATCTAGAATGAAACCTCTTTGCTAAAATGTTGAGAGTAGTGCAAACTCTTAACAATGTTCTGGTAGAGATTGGGAGGCATCTAGAAAGTTACAGGATATGGATAATTGTTGTATTGAAAGCATTGGCTAAAATAATTGCATGACTGTATGACATATTTTTTGTGTAAGAATTTGTTCTGAAAACTATGAGATGTTTCTAATCATGCAATTTAACTTGCTTTATAGGAAAGATCGTATACCATCACCTACAAAAGAAGGACTACAACATTTGTTCAATAACAAAGTTATCTATTGAAGATATTAAAGTTCCCAGGATTCGGGAAGAATGCCATGATCGAGGAGTACCAATCAATCATGAAGAATGATGTTTGGGATGTAGTCCCAAGACCTTAAGGGAAGTCTGTTGTGAGTTCCAAATGGATCTATAAGATCAACCATGCTGCAGATGGTAGCATGGAGAAATACAAAGCAAGGTTTGTAGCTCGTGGCTTCTCCCAGAAAGAAGGGATTGATTATGAAGAGACCTTTTGCTCCTATGGCCAGATACACTTCCATTAGATCAGTACTTGCTCTGGATGCAGTGATGAAATGGAAGGTACACTAGATGGATGTCAAGACAACTTTCTTGAATGGTTTAGTTGAAGAGGAAGTGTATGCGGAGTAGCCACTCAGGTTTGAGACACATGGCCGAGAGTCACATGTGTGCAAACTGAAGAAAGCCCTGTATGGTTTGAAATAGGCACCTAGGACCTGGTATGGCAGGATACATGGCTTCCTATCCAGTTTGGCCTTTACCAAGAGTAAAGCGGATTCCAACCTTTACTACAAGGTTGAGGAAGGCAATCCAGTGATACTACTATTGTATGTGGATGACTTGTTTGTAACAGGTGAGGATAGATTGATTGCCAACACGAAGAAGAAGCTTGCTGCCGAGTTCGAGATGAAGGACTTGGGGATGATGCACTACTTTCTTGGTATGGTGTGGAAGAGTGCAGATGGAATCTTCCTTGGACAAGGGAAGTATGCAGTAGAGATCCTGAAGAGTTTAGAGATGATGGACTGGAAGGCCATGGCCACACCTATGGCATCGAACCTGAAGCTTTTGTGTGATGCTTCATCTGAGCAGGTTGATGCTACGATGCATCGTCAAATGATTGGGTCCTTGATGTACCTAACGAATACGAGACCATACATATGCTTTGCGGTGAACACCTTGAGCCAGTACTTGATAGATGCAAGACATGTTCACCTGATAGCTACAAAGCATATTCTGAGGTACCTGAAGGGTACAGTTGACTATGGGCTCAAGTATGAGGCGAATCAAAAAGTTTAACCTAGAGGGTTATGTTGATTTGGATTGGGTAGGCAGTGCCATTGATCGGAAGAGCACTTCGGGGTGCTGCTTCAGTATGGGATCCAGTATGATCTCTTGGTTTAGCAGGAAGTAGTCCTGTGTGGCACTGAGTACAGCCGAAGCAGAGTATGTCGTAGCTTGTTCGACTAGTTGTGAGGCAGTATGGCTCAGGAAGCTACTGTTGATCTCCAGTTATGTGCTACTTGTATATATTGCGACAACCAGAGTTGTGTGAAGCTGTTGGAGAACCCAGTGTTCCATGACAAGTCGAAGCACATTGAGATCAAGTATCACTATATCAGGGATATGGTGCAAAGAGGAGCAGTGAAGCTCCTGTATGTTGCGATGGACGAGCATATAGCCGATGTGTTGACCAAGCCTCTGGCTAGAGTGAAGTTTGAATACTTCAGAGGGAGACTTGGTGTACTTCAGATCGAGATGTCTTCCAAGGGGAAGTGATGAGTCCGGAGACACAGATGCACATGAGCCATTCCAACATGGTTGAAGTTTTTCTTACCATGGTGTTGGTGTCCAATATTGTCACCATTTTTTATCATTTAATTTACTCGAAGTGATGTTATTTCTATCATTTTTGCTATAGTAAGTTGTTTTCTTAGCCATTCGGCTCATCAAATAGTCCAGGTATGCACAAATTTACTTACCATGCAAATCTTGTTATATTTCATATATTATGGGTTATTTATGATTAAAATGATGTTTTTGGGCATAATTAACATTTATGGTTTTAATTGACAGGCTATGATTTGCAAATTACCCATCATTCAGCTTATGCGCTACGTGCTTAGCCTAAAACGCTTTCAGCTCATTGTTCAACCCTCCGTTCATCCCGCAAAATCCGTGGTTGACATATCTTAGACTATTGAATGAAGAGAAGGACACATGGGTTCTGTTCGACATGGAATGGGCCCGGTTAATGAGCTGTCGCTCTAAGAAGATCCGTCCTTATGCTCACCAAGCCTGACAGCACATCTCACGTCCACGTGAATGCTCGAATCCTTGATTCGTCTGTGCATTCCGCTTGGAGTCATGCGTGTTGGCCAAGCTCTCACTCATGCCATTATTCTGGAAGGAGTCCAGCCATCCAGATTTAGCTTCCCAACATAACTTCCACGCCCACATCAACACTCTAGCGCACCTGCTCTCTTTTTCATTTGGTTGGGAGTTACGCACGCGTGCTCATGTTCATTCATGTCGTCATTCTGGAAGGAGTCCGCTTGCCCATGACTCAGTCTACTAGCACACTGCTTGTCCACGTCTGAGTTAGATCGACGTTGCAGCTGCTCTGAGAAGGAACTAATCCCGTCAAAGTCCGAAGAACGCCCCTGCGTTGGCATATATCAATTTAATCAGCTGTTACAATCATTTAAACACTCCTATTATTAGAGAGGTCGACTCTGTCGACCCTCTCACCCATTTGTAACTTATAAAAAGTCACCTCTGTGATTGAGACAAGTTAGCTTCTGAATTTACGATGGTTTTCCAGTCTTAGTCCAAGCATTTGCAGTCGTAGATAGTGTGAATATAGAGTCTGTAACTTTTCTCAAGTTAATGGAAGTAGTAGCTTGTTGATGTTCTGCTGGTAGTCATTTAAGTTGAGCTAGTTCGCCCTCTGATTGCTGGGAAGGTCCCCTCATCAACTGGAGGTTTTATTTACATTTTCTGCATTTCTTTTCTTGCAATTAACTATTTTATTTCTTGTTTGTACTTTAATTCATTTTTCTTGTATGTATTATCTTCATTCCTCTATAATTAATATTATGGTGATTAATACAACCTTCCTTCTTCTGAGTTAGAATGGTCGACCAATAGTTCAGTAGTTTAATAATTTGTAGTTTGTTTTCAGTCTTTCTTCCATCATCATAATTAAATATTGCTTCCAAATTCTTCCATAGTTAGCATTCCTTTCCTTATTTTCTCCTATGTTAGTTTTTCTTCCTGTTTGTTGTAGGTTAATTCTCCTTTCTTCTATTCCAACCTTCTCCCTTCTTCTATTCCAACTTTCTTCCAACTTCTCATAGAATCATTCTTTTTCTTAGGTAATGATATGCATAGATAATTCCCTAGCCTCTAATCATCTCTCTACTGCTTCCTGTGCATTATAGGATCATTTGCATAAAGCCAAATGGTAATTAAATCATTCAAAAATTATTATTTATCTCACTTTTAAACGTTTTCCTCCATTCGGATTGCCATTCAAATCGGTGTTGGGATCGTCATTCGGACCTGTGTGTTTTCTGTATTATTTTACGCCTTTTTCTAAATCTAGATTCTTCTATCTCTTAATCATCATTCTTCTTGTTCCTCCTTAATAGTTTGTGATGTGATTTAATCTTGTTTTATGTTATTTGGAGTTTTTAATTCAATTTTCATCATTATTTTCTTCTTTCTTATTTCTTCCTTATCCTCTTCTTATCTTTCTTCTAACAATAAGTTCTTTAACCAGTTTTGTACTTAGTTACTGTTCAGAATGTTATTTTTAAATAGTTTATTTTCAAGTTATAGCTGATGATTCCATTTCGTCGAGTTTTTTTCGTTTAATGAAGATGTTCATGTTGCAAGATCTGGATTAATAATAAAATATCTTTATCAAGTTTTCTACTTGCTTCCAAATCTAATATAGTTCAGTTTAACATCTTTGTTAGGTTTTCTACTTGCTTCTAACTTGCATTAGTTTCATGTTGTTCACATATGGATAGACAGTGGTTCATAATGCTTAATGTTAGTGGTAGTTTGTTTATTTTTAGTTTACACTTGTTTGTAGAAGTTAAGTTAAATTTACTTCCATTTAGCTTCCTTATTACATTTGAAAGTCATTACAATACATTTACTCCAGTTCCTATTACATTTAATGTACGTAATCAAGAAGAGTGGAATTAGATGGTTTAGTCTGAATTAATTTACATTTACAAGTTCTCCCTATTAAACATCTAATATCCGTAGCTCTGATTTTGTTCATAGTTGTTATCTAGAAGTTGAATGTAGGAGTTTCTTATTTTTCTAGAGGTAATTTGTGTTTCAGTATTTATTTCCATCTTTCTTATTAATTAACCATAGAGGTAGTGTAGTGTGATCTAGTACTATTATGATCTGTGATTTAAATCTATTCTTAAATATTTAACTCGGTTTTTCATTTTGAAAGATCTTTCAATCTTTTTCCTTACTAAATATTTTTAGGTCTGAAAAACATGGAACTTTAGAACCTTTTCTACCTTGGCATATATTTTTCTTTCAACTCTAAGTTTACTGATACTGGTTGATAATTAATCTTAGGTGTTGTTTTTATTTTAGATAGCTCACACACCCAACATTTTGGCACCGTTGTTGGGGAGTTGAAATAGGTAGAATTAAGTTGAAGATAGGTAGAACTTATCTTTCAAAACTTAGTGGTAACTTAGATTAGGCTGGTGGCGGGTGAGCATTAAGACGAGAGGTAAGAACCTGTGCATCTGTTATAACAGGCATCCCCAAAACCCAGCAGTAGTAGTTATGCAGTCAAAGTTTCTTTCAGTTATAAATTTTTTTCATGAATAGGTCTAGAGACTCACAAGGTAGATTTATTAAAACTCAAATTCCTACTAAAATTCCTACTAACCTATACGAGGGACGTGCCACCCAAACTACTAACACAATAGAAAGGTATCGGAAGACACTTAAACGAGATAGTCCTACTTGGAAGGCTAAAGAAACCTTCTCTGGAAACATTTTAAAGGAAATCATAGGGACATCAAAACAGTCTGTTCATAAAGAAATTCCACTAGAAGAACCTAAAGCTCGTATTGAGATTGAACTTAGACAAGAGGAAACTCTAAAGGGTAAAATTTTGAAACTTCTTAACCCTCCATTAGTCCAAAATCCCAAAGACACTACTTTTTCAATAGTAGGTGGTCCAGATTTGGTAGATTTTGTCAATCCTGCACAAGTAGATGCTCTTTTTGGGAGCTCTAAAAACATCATCATCTCACAGATTGACACAACAATAGTAGAACCTCCTGGACTAGATTCCCATGTAGCTGATCATTCGCCTCCTAAAAAGAAGAATACCCTTCCTGAAAAAGAACGTTGGGATATCCCATATTCACTAAGAAAGGAGCCACCTAGATTTTCTCTCTTTGGTAATAGAATCTTCATGGAGGATGAACATGAAGATCGTGTCCGACAAGATGAAGAAGATGGATAAGTTAGAACTAAAAAATATCCCTCCTTCCTCACTACCAACTTTCTATGGAAAACGCAGTGAGGATCCAGACACATTCTTATTTGAGTTTGACATTTTGTGTAGAAGTTGCAATTACCTACAAGATGGCCAAAAACTAAAACTTTTTCCTGGTACATTAAAAGATTCATCTCTTCCATGGTTCATGGGATTGGGAGAATCTAGTATTAAATCTTGGGAAGACATGAAGAATGCATTTCTTCGAAAATATCAGGATTACTGTAGACCAAAGGACTCTCACAATGATATTTTTAAAATTCAATAGCTTGAAGATGAGATCCTAGAGGACTATATCTAAAGATTTAACTATGTGTTACACAAATCTAAATATAGTGATCTTCGGAAAGATGCAGTAAGAACACTCTTCCTTAAAGGAATCTTAGAAGAATTCTTGGAGAACCTTAATCTCATGGAAGCAGGAGACATTTCTCATAAATCTTTTGCAGAGATTTGTGAACTATGTAGGAATTACTTTAGGAGTAGAGGGAAAGGAGGAAGACACTTTCGAGAACCTTATGTTAGAAATCCAAAAGGAAACACATCCGGTCCTGGTGGAGTTACAAGGGTAGAGTTAGGGAACCTGTTAGAAAACATCAAAACAGATATTTTAGGATCTATGGGTTTCCAGCTAGATGCATTACAAGCTAAAAAGAGACAGGATGAAGAGCGTGCAGCAATGAGTATTTTCTGCCCTAGGTGTAGAACTAAACATCCTCAAAGAGAATGTCCATTAAACAATGTTTCAGTTTGTCACCTCTGTATAGAAGAGCATCCCACAGATAGTTGTCCATTGTTGCCCGAGTTGCAAGCTGTATGCAAGAGTGGAAGTTTTGGTGCAACATCTAGGAGGCCTTGGCAGCCTAAGGATCAACCTTCAGGTCAGGATCCATCATTCCAATTTCCACCTTACTACCATCCTTATCAACCTCCACAACAATGGAACATTTTAGGTTCGAAGAATTGGCCACCACAGTACCCTCGTCAAAATGCTCAACAACAGCAATGGTCTCATGGATGGAGAGGACAAGTTTTTTCTCAACCATCTCCTCCTATGCCTAACTATCCTTACCCACCTAATGCTCAGCAATTTTTACCTGGATATGCACCTCCTTCACTACCCCCTATCTCAAATCAACCTCATCATTTCCAGAATATGAACCCTACAAGACCCACAATATTACCCACACAACCGATACCGAATCCTAACAATAAGCCAACCCAAGCTCTTAATAACATTGGGTTGTTACCTCTTCCATCATATGCTATTTCGTCCGCACCAATACATGAAGTTCAATTGTGGTCTGGAAGAGTTTTGCAAGATCATCCTAAGTCATCAGTTGTTATTTGAGAAGAAAATATACCTAATGAAATTTTGAACGATGTCATTCTTGAAAATGTGGTTGTTCCTAAATATTCAACACATAACCTTCCTCATAAAGAAGTAATATCAGGAAATAAATCACCTCCATATCCTGAGCGTCTAATAATAGAAAGACTTGTAACTTACCCAGAATATAACATCATTAATGAATTGAAAAATATTTGTATTAAGATTCCTTTATTACAAACCATTAAAGATATACCAATATTTGGTAAAGTAATAAAAGAACTCTGCATTAAGAGACCAGGTAAGAAACAAAAAGACCCTCCAACAATACATGTCATAGGTGAAATCTTAGATTGTATAACAGAACAGCCTAGAATTCTGAAGTATACAAATTCAGGAAATCCTGTAGTAACTGTTCTCATTAACAACACTGCTATAGGGAACACACTCATTGATCTAGGGGCTGCTATTAACCTAATGACTACTACATTTTTAGAAGCTCTCCAATTAGGACCATTCCTCCACCCTACACCAACAATGTTAGAACTAGAAGATCGTACTATGGTACAACCTACTGGGATATTAGACGATATTATGGTGTCAGTAGCCTCATGGGAATATCCCGTGGACTTCATGTTTATTCAATCAAAAGACCCATCTAGGGGGCATCCTATCATTTTAGGAATACCCTTGATGGCTACTGCTAATGCATTCATTGGATGTAGGGATGGAGAAATGGTTATCTCTGATGGGTTATCTACAAGAAGACTAGCTTTATATCCACCAGTATAGCCCGTAGTTGAGAGCTTATTTTGGTTAGATTGTCCTTTTGGAGAGGAAAACCTGGAATAACTTTCCACTGTTAGTGATATTTCCTGGTCACTTCAAGAACAAAATATTGAAAACATGTTGAATCAATTTATTTCCTCCACCACATGTATAGACTTTCCTCAGTCTTTTTCCCAACTTGACTAGATTTTTGGAGACGAATTTCAAGAAAACACGAGTCTCTCAACAATTATAAGTACACCTTGTGTATTTTCAATTGAAGAACATCTAGGATCTTATACCGTACCATGTGAAGTTAGTTCCGAAAAATTTCTACATATAAATGCAGGTTTAGATGAGAGTCAGCAAAAGCAATTGTTAAAAGTTCTCAAAATTCAAACTAGAGCTTTCGCTTGGGAATGCACCAATATGAAGGGTATACACCCAGATACTTGTATTCACCACATTTACACAGACATAAGCATACCTCCCGTCATACAACCCCAGAGGATAATGAACCCAACTCTCAAATATATAGTAAAAGAAGAATTGCAAAAGCTTCTTAACGCTGGATTCATTTACGCAATTTCCAATAGTAAGTGGGTGTCTTCTCTGATAGTAGTTCCAAAGAAAGTCACAGGGAAGTGGTGTATCTGTGTTGATTTTCGAAAATTGAACAAGGCCAGTCTTAAAGGCTATTTCCCTCTACCTTTTATAGATTAGGTGTTAGATACCATATTGGGGAAACAATATTTTTCTTTCCTAGATGGGTATAGTGGATACAATCAGGTATTAATAGCATCGGAGGACCAGGATAAGACTACCTTTACTTGCTCTTGGGGGACTTATTCCTATCGAGTGTTACCATTTTCCCTTTGTAATGCACCTGCTACTTTCCAACGTGCATTTCTAGGTATCTTTGCTGACCTTATACATGATTGTGTAGAGGTCTACGTGGACGATTTCACAGTCTATGGTAATACCTTCCAAGAGGCCCTTGAAAACCTTGTGTAGCTAGGGTTTTTACCCTAGCTTGTGCAAATGAGCACCTACTAAGGAGAATGGGATCCTTAGTAGCAGTTTAATAAACAGTAAATTAAAATGTTAAAACAATATAGATTCTAAACTAGCATGAGCATTAAGAAACATAACAAAACATGAAATATAAATGGTTTTCTTCTGTATTAAAATTTTACCTCAAGTGTAGAGGTTGGTGAAGTTCTTGCAATGATCCAAGAGGGTTGCTCCAAACTCCAACTTTGCTCCTTCTCTTTCTCCAAATGGTGGGAATGGGCCAAAAGGGGCACTCAATGGTGAAAGTAGCTCAAGGGTGAGCTAGGGTTTCAAGAGTGATTTTGGCAGAGTAAGGGTGTATTTGACTGTGGATATGAAATGAGGGGTCTCCATCACCTATTTATATGTTTTTTGTGGTGGAGTGTTGGCCCATGGTTTTGGGAACCATATGGTTTAGGTCGGCTGTATAGGGTTTTTTCCTCATTTTTCCTCTTTTTCCTCTTTTTTTATATATTTTTTATTCCCTTTTTAGAGGGTTTTTTCTATTTTGGAGGAATTTTGGATAATTTTTGGGGGAAAAGGGGTTTTTTAGCCTTTTAGAGGCTTTTTTGATGGTTTTGTGGCCTTTTGGAGGCTTTTTAGGCCTTTTGGTGGCTTTTTAATGGATTTTATTGTTCTGAAGGTAAATATGGCAGGAAATATGGACAAATGAGTCATGTAATGGGGTAGATGAGGTAGTGAGCACTTTTTGGGTGTTAACACCTTGAGACAGTTTTTATTCGATGTTAGGACAAAAACTTAGCCCTTAGTCCCGAAAAATGAAAGATGTTATTAACCGAGGGCATAGTTCTAGGAAATCGTGTCTCTCTTCAAGGTATCAAGGTGGATCCTGCCAAGATAGATATAATTGTCAATCTTCCTCCTCCAAAGACTTTGAAGGAAGTTAGAAGCTTTCTTGGCCATGCAGGTTATTATAGGTGGTTTATATAAAATTTCACTAAGATAGCCGCACCTATGTTCAAATTACTCATGAAAGACACAGAATTTCAATGGACTAAACCTTGTCAACAGGCTTTCGAAACTTTAAAAGCAAAGTTATCAGTAGAACCAGTACTTAGGAGCCCTAGCTGGTCCCTTCCTTTTCATATCTCTATTGATGCATCCGACATAGCTATAGGGAAATTCTTAGGTCAAAAAGAGGAAAAGTTATCTTATGTCATTTATTTCACCAGTAAAAACTTGACTCCTGCAGAATCAAACTACAATGTTACCGAAAAAGAGTTTCTCGCAGTAGTCTATTCCATCAATAAGTTTCGTCATTATATCACAGGATATGAAATTTTCATACATACCGATCATTCTTCTATCATATTTTTGATGAATAAACCAGTTACCAATGGCAGAGTGACTGGGTGGCTTCTTCTGTTACAAGAGTTTAATATTACCATTGTTGACCGTCCTGGTCGAGAGAATGTAGTAGCAGACTTTCTCTCCTGTATTCAAATTGACAATAATGATAGTCCTGTTGATGATAGCTTCCCAGATGAACAAATATTCGTTGTATCTGTTTGAACCCCATGGTTCGCAGACATAGCTAATTATTTGGCAACTGGAAAGCTACCAAACGATCTCTCTCCACCCGAAAAATGTAGAATCATAGTTCAAAGCTATAACTATTGCTGGGTGGCTAATGATTTCTTTCATACCGGTCCTGACCTTATTATTAGAAGATGTGTACGAGAGGATGAGATGGAAGATATTCTTCATGCATGTCATGGTGGACCTTGCTGTGGACACTTTTCTGATAAAAGAACAACATATAAGGTTTTACATTCTAGATATTATTGGCTAAGCATCTTCAAGGATGCTGCCAAATATGTCAAGGGATGCGATAGTTTCCAAAGAATGGGTAGACCTACGCCATCTAATGAGATGCCTTTGCAACCTCAAGTAATGATTGAGCCTTTTGAAAAATGGGCTTGAGATTTTGTTGGACCGATTTCCCCTATGTCTCATAAGAAAAAGTACATTCTAGTCTGCATAGATTATGTCACCAAGTGGGTAGAATCCAAAGCTTTATTCCGAGCCACAGAAAAATCAGTGGTAGAGTTTATGTATGAAGAAATATTTACCCGATTTGGTGTACCTAGGGAATTTGTAACTCATCAAGGATCTCAATTCACTTCCAAGTTGTTGATGTATATGTAACTTCAGAATGTATTTCATTTGTATATTTTATATATATTTATTGTACCCTTATAAGAGATGTGTTATTCCTCTATAAGGAAGTGTCGTCATGTGGATTGACAAGTGTCGCAAGTGTGTGTACTTGCCGATGGGTTATTAGACCACCATTTGGGGTCGGCCCATAATTATATATAATATAATGTGGATGTATCTAAGTAGACAAGTCGGCCCCAGTAGGTCACTGGGCAAAAAGGTGAGTATAAATAGAGATAGGAGATCTCTATTTTACTCACTCGAAAAAGTAACTATCTCTCTCTCTGAAAAGTGGCGCACTAGTGAGGAGGAGGAGGATCATCTGCTAGGAGACTATCTCAGTATTATTTGGTTGTATTTTGGTTGAGCCATTTGCTCTCTCTATCTCTGAGGAAGTTGTGGGGTTTTTCACCTTAGGGTTTTCCCCACGGAAACTCTGTGTCTCTTGTCTCTATGATTTTGATTCTTGTGATGCTTGTGATACTTGTCATATTATGATTGTCATGCATTGATATACTGTAGATGTTATTCTCTCAGCAAAGATCCTATAGTATTGTGAATTAATACTCAAAATTTAACATGGTATCAGAGCTTAACTGAGAAGAAGACATTTTGCAGTGACAGAAGCTTGTATTCCTTGTTTATTGGGTTTCTCTCCATAGATTTTTGAAATTCAGTATAGTAGATTGGATCTACTCATCAAGGCGCATCTATCTGTCCAATCAGAATTCAGTTCCGAGCATTTTCAGATTTGGCCCTAAAACTTAGGGTTTCCACAAAAATAGGAATTTATGGAAACTAAAGGCATAGCTGGAAGCTCCTTGCAAAAATCGAAGGTTAGAGCTTTGGATCGAGATTTTTGGCTGGGTAGATCTTCGGGAAACTCAAACCCTAATTCAGGGCTCTCCCTAGTGAACCCGGGAGGACAAAAAGGCAATTTTGAAGGGAAAGACTTTGCTGATCCCAAATTCTTAATGTACTAGGCTGGTCAGCTCTCCAAGGCGCATCTTTCTATCCTTTCAGAATTTTGAAATTCACATTTTGAATTTTTAGGGTTTCTCTGACAAACCCTAATCCGGGACCAGATCCAGTTTTCAGCACTTCAAGTGGTAAGTCCTAAATCTTTTCTATTTCCATTTGAAGTACTCTTAAAGATGTCTCTCCACACCAAGCTTGAGGATAAGCTTGAAGGGGCTGATAACTTCCGAGCCTGGAAGTATAGGATTGGGCTAATCCTGAAAGAGAATGAGTTGGACTCATATGTGAAAGAAGACATCCCTATCCCAGAGGATGAAGAGGCCAATGCATTGCACAAGAAGAACTTGGTCAAGGCAAAGAGAATCATTGCTGATTCTATCAAAGACCATCTCATACCCCATGTGTCTTCTCTCAAGACACCCAAGGAGATGTTTGAATCCTTGACCAAGCTATTTGAAGGAAAGAACATAAATCGGAAGATGACCCTGCGGAACCAATTGAAAGCAATAAAGTTTCAGAATGGAGAAACCATTCAATCTTATTTTTCAAGGGTCTCCCAAATCAAGGAACAACTAGAAGCAGTGGATGAAATGGTGGAGAATGGTGAAGTGGTGATGACCACTCTGAATGGCCTACCCAGGTCATGGGATTCCTTTATTCAAGGAATTTGTGCAAGAAAGAAGTTGATCTCCTTCAGTAGACTTCGGGAAGAATGCTCTCAAGAAGAAGCTATACTTATAGCTCGTGAAGAAAAGATGGGAGGTGAAGATCAAGCTCTTGCAGCTCACACCAAAAGAGGTAAATCCAAGAAGGAATCATCTCATAATAGAAGATCCTCTCACCACCATTATCATAAATATAAGAAAGATCTCAGATGCTTCAGTTGCAATGAGAAGGGACACTTTGCTTCAGATTGTCCCAAGAAGAAGAAAGACAACAACAACAACTTCAACAAAAAGAAAAAGAATAACAAAAGAAGATATCATGCTCATGCTACCGAAGATGATGAACCTCCAAAGAAGAAGGCTAGGGCAGAAAGTAGTAGTGATGATGACTCATCAAGTGAAGAAGAGTATGTTCTGATCTCTGCACTCACAGGTACCATCTCCCATGGTTGTAATGATTGGTTGATTGATAGTGGGGCTTCCAAACACATGACTGGGTTCAAGGAATCTTTTGTGAACCTTTTTGAACATGAATCACCCCATAAGGTGAAACTTGGGGATGATTATCAATACCCAATCAAAGGAAGTGGTGAAGCCTCCTACAACCTAGATTCTAGAAAATCTCTGAAGATGAAGGAAGTCCTCTATGTACCTGGGCTCAAGAAGAACTTACTCTCCATCTCTGCTTTAGATGCAAAAGGTATGAGGGTTGCATTTGTTGATGGCCAAGTTCTAATGTGGCTAAAGGGAAAGACCATAGATGATGCAGTAGTGATTGGAGAGCAAGAGGGAGGACTGTATAAATTGAAGGGATAACCTGAACATGCCATGATGCATGATTCCATGGAGCCAAGTGAACTTTGGCATAGAAGACTTGCTCATATGCACTATAGGGCACTTCCAATTGCAAGCAAGGCAGTAGAGGGTCTTCCTGAAATCAAGACCAAACATGAAGGTGTTTGCAAAGGATGTGCAAAAGGTAAGAACATTAAGAAGGCTTTCCCAAGTAGTGAAAGCAAGGAAAAAGACATTCTGGAAATCATCCACTCAGATGTATGTGGCCCTATGTCATCCAGTTCCCTGAGTGGGTCTGTTTACTATGTATCATTTATTGATGACTTCTCTAGGAAGACTTGGGTATACTTCTTGAAGGGAAAAGATGAGGTGCTTGATAAATTCAAGGAATTCAAAACCTTGATGGAGAATCAAACTGACAAGAAAATCAAGACATTCAGATCTGACAATGGTGGAGAATTCACCTCAAGTGACTTCAAGAAGCTTTGCAGTGATTCAGGGATTAAGAGGGAGTTGACTGCTCCTTATAATCCTCAACAGAATGGAGTTGCAGAAAGGAAGAACAGAACTATCATGGAAGCAGCAAGGGCAATGTTGCATGACCAGGATCTTCCTATGCATCTATGGGCAGAAGCAGCTAGAACAGCTGTATATGTGAAGAACAGAACACCCCACAAGATATTGGACAACAAGACACCAGAAGAGGTCTTTTCTGGTAAGAAACCTGAAGTCAGCCATCTTAGAATATTTGGTTGTCCAGTATATACTCATGTCCCAAAAGAGAAGAGGACTAAACTAGATCCTTCAGGAAAGAAGGGCATCTTTGTGGGTTATAGTGAAAGCTCGAAGGCTTACATAATATACTTTCCAGGGTTCAAGAAAATTGATGTCAGTAGGGATGTAACATTTGATGAAAACTCAGCATTCATCAAATCAAGAAAGGCACCTACCGAATTTTATGAAGAACCTAAGGAAACAAGATTTCAGGACACTATCATGACTGAAGCAGTTCCAGAAACTATTTGTGAGTTTGAAGATCCACAAGAACCTGTAGATCCACCCCGTGAGGATAACTCTCACAAGAGGAAACCTGTATGGGCTAGAGAGCTCATTCATGATGTAGAAAGATTTGGCATTCCAGAAGAAGAACACAGAGCAAAGAAGAGAACCAGATCACACACCAGTTATGTTGCTTTACTCTGTGACATTATGAACAAAGAGCCTTCCAGTTATGAAGAGGCAGCAGAAAAGAAAGAATGGAAGGATGCTATGGTTGAGGAATACCAATCAATAATGAAGAATGATGTTTGGGATGTTGTCCCAAGACCTAAAGAGAAGTCTGTTGTGACTTCCAAGTGGATCTACAAGATCGAGCACGCTGTAGATGGCAGTGTAGAAAAATACAAAGCAAGATTCGTAGCTCGTGGTTTCTCTCAGAAAGAAGGAATAGATTATGAAGAAACCTTTGCACCTGTAGCCAGGTATACTTCCATTAGAACAGTACTTGCCCTGGCTGCAGCAATGAAATGGAAAATACACCAGATGGATTTCAAGACTACTTTCCTGAATGGTGTAGTAGAAGAGGAAGTATATGTGAAACAGCCACTCGGCTTTGAAATACATGACAGGGAGTCATATGTGTGCAGATTGAAGAAAGCCTTGTATGGCTTGAAACAAGCTCCCAGAACTTGGTATGGAAGGATGGACAGTTTTCTATCTATCTTGGGCTTTACCAAGAGTAAAGCAAATTCCAACCTTTACTACAAGGTTGAGGAAGGGAATCCAGTGATTCTACTCCTGTATGTGGATGACCTATTTGTGACAAGAGATGACAGACTGATTGCAGATACTAAGAGGAAGCTTGTAGCTGAATTCGATATGAAAGATTTGGGAATGATGCACTATTTCCTAGGTATGGAGGTGTGGCAGAATGCAGGTGGGATCTTCCTTGGTCAAGGGAAGTACACAGTAGATATCCTGAAAAGATTCAGGATGATGGATTGCAAGGCCATGGCCACACCGATGGCATCGAATCTGAAGCTTCTATGTGATGCTTCATCTGAGCCAATTGATGTCTCTATGTATCGTCAGATGATTGGGTCCTTGATGTACCTAACGAAAACGAGACCAGACATTTGCTTTGCTGTGAACACATTGAGCCAGTTCCTGACGGATCCAAGGAGTGTTCACCTAGTTGTTGTAAAGCATGTTCTGAGGTACCTGAAGGGTACAGTGGATTATGAGCTCAGGTATGAGGTGAATCAAAAGTTTAACCTACAGGGTTATGTTGATTCAGATTGGGCTGGTAGTGCTGCAGACAGGAAGAGCACATCTGGGTGTTGCTTCAGTATGGGATCAGGTGTGATCTCTTGGTTTAGCAGGAAGCAGTCCTGTGTAGCACTGAGTACAGCTGAGGCAGAGTATGTTGCAGCCTGTTCAGCTAGTTGTGAGGCAGTATGGCTATGAAAGCTACTGTCTGAGCTATTTGATCTCCCGTTGGAGGCTACTGGTATCTTCTGTGATAACCAGAGTTGTGTGAAGCTGTCTGAGAACCCAGTGTTTCATGACAGGTCAAAACACATAGAGATCAAATATCACTATATCAGGGATATGGTGCAGAGAGGAGCTGTGAAGCTCCTATATGTTGCGACAGATGAGCAGATTGCAGATGTGCTGACGAAGCCACTAGCCAGGGTGAAGTTCGAGTACTTCAGAGAGAGGCTTGGCGTTCTTCGGATCGAGGACACTTCGAGGAAGAAGTGATGGACACATTTGCTGAAGCCATTCCAAGCATGTTGGAAGGAGGATCCTTCACATGGCTGTGGATGTAAGCGCTGGATGATGAGCATCAGGATGATGTTTTGTTTTTTTGCTTGGATATGATCAGTTGGATCATTTTATGTATGTATGTACGCATCATGTTGGATGCTGGATATGATCAGTTGGATCATTTTTATGTATGTATGTACGCATCATATTGATGCTGGATATGATCAGTTGGATCATGTGTATGTATTTTGTATATGCATCATGTTGGATGCTTGGACCATGTATCTGTATATGTGTCAGGTAGATGCATTGATGATCAGGTGGATCATGTATGATGATATGTATCATGTATTTGTATTTGTATCAGGTGGATACATTGATGATCAGGAGGATCATGTATGATGATATGTATCAAGTAGCTACTTGGTATGCATCAGGTAGATGCATTGATGATCAGGTGGATCAGGTATGATGACATGCAGCAGGATGTTGCAGTGATGATCAGGATGATCATAGATGATGAGCTTCAGGATGTTGCTCCAGATGACATGCAGCAGGATGTTGCAGTGATGATGATCAGGATGATCATGGATACATCAGGATGATGTATGGTGAGTATCAGTTTGATACTCTGTGGCCGTGGAACAGGTTGTGCAGATAAGCATGTAATTTGTGCCCTGGGAGATTTGCAGATGGTCTTTCGAGGTTTTGCCTATGGCATGTAATTCGGTGCCCTGGGACATCTGGCAAATGCTCTTTCGAGGTTTTGCTTGGGAGGACATATAATTTGTGCCCTGGGAGATCTGCAGATAGTCTTTCGAGGTTTTGCCTATGGCATGTAATTTGTGCCCTGGGATATCTGGCAGATGCTCTTTCGAGGTTTTGTCCTATGGCATGTAATTTGTGCCCTGGGAGATTTCAGGTCGGAGTTGTGTACCCGTAACATCTTGAAATGCTCTTTCGAGGTTTTCCCATGACCACATGTAATTTGTGCCCTGGGAGATCCGATAGGTTGAGCTGTGTGCTCGTAATCAGTCTTGGGATGCTCTTTCGAGGTTTTGTGGTGACCACATGTAATTTGTTCCCTGGGAGATCCGATAGGTTGAGCCTTGTGCTTGTAATCAGTCCTGGGATTCTCTTTCGAGGTTTTGTGGTGAGGTCACATGTAATTTGTGCCCTGGGAGATCCTATAGGTAGAGCCGTGTGCTCGTAACAGCCTGGGATGCTCTTTTGAGGTTTTGTGACACATGTAATAAGTCCTGAGGATTCCACAGTATGGCCAGTGATGATGAAGACCTGCAGGTGGTGGGCCTACATCCAGTATGAAAAAGGACTGGCTCTGTAGAACTTCCTATGACGAGTAGAGTCAGAGATTGGTTGAGATAGCAGCAGTAGTGACGATGACGATGACGATGCATCGATGACGATGATCCAGAGAAGAAGACTTGTCTAGCAGATCTATGTCGAGAAATACCTTCCTAGTTAAGAGGGAGTGTTGATGTATATGTAACTTCGGAATGTATTTCATTTGTATATTTTATATATATTTATTGTACCCTTATAAGAGATGTGTTATTCCTCTGTAAGGAAGTGTCGTCATGTGGATTGACAAGTGTCGCAAGTGTGTGTACTTACCGATGGGTTATTAGACCACCATTTGGGGTCGGTCCGGAATTATATATAATATAATGTGGATGTATCTAAGTAGACAAGTCGGCCCCAGTAGGTCACTGGCCAAAAAGGTGAGTATAAATAGAGATAGGAGATCTCTATTTTACTCACTCGAAAAAGTAACTATCTCTCTCTCTAAAAAGTGGCGCACTAGTGAGGAGGAGGAGGATCATCTGCTAGGAGACTATCTCAGTATTATTTGGTTGTATTTTGGTTGAGCCATTTGCTCTCTCTATCTCTGAGGAAGTTGTGGGGTTTTTCACCTTAGGGTTTTCCCCATGGAAACTCTGTGTCTCTTGTCTCTATGCTTTTGATTCTTGTTATGCTTGTTATGCTTGTCATATTATGATTGTCATGCATTGATATACTGTAGATGTTATTCTCTCAGCAAAGATCCTATAGTATTGTGAATTAATAATCAAAATTTAACACAAGTTAATGAAATAACTTACTAATAAATATGGAATTAGACATTGCAAATATTCACCATATCGTCCTCAGGAAAATGGTTAAGTAGAAAGCACAAACAAAGTATTAGAAGCTATCATAACCAAGACCATTCAGTTACACCACAAGGACTGGGCAGACAGGCTCCCAGAATCCTTGTGGGATTATAGAATAACTTGGAGAAACACCACTAGCCACACACCTTATGAACTTGTTTATGGTAAAGAGGTTCTCCTACCTATTGAATTTCAGGTTAAAACATTTCGTATGGCTGCTTAGTTAGGAAGGAATTTAGAAGAAGCACAGAAACAACGAATCCTACAAATAAATGAATTAGACAAGATTAGACAGGATGGTATCCAACGAACAATCTTAATACAAAATCAACGTAAAAAATGGCATGATAGATACATTAAACAAAAACAATTTAAAACAGGAGACTGAGCATTACTTTTCAATTCGAGATACAAAAATTTTAAAGGTAAATTGACTACTCGCTGGATGGGTCCTTATGAAATTGTTACAACTTTCGATAATGGATCCGTTAAAATCAAAACAATTGATGATTCTCAAACTTCCTTTGTTTTAAATGGCCATATACTTAGACTTTATCACCAACATATATATAAACAAGACTTTGTACAGAATGCCTTACAACAGCAGGAGATGGAACTGGTAGAAGAGGAAATCATTCCTCCTCCTCCTAGTCCCTGAAATTTCTAAAGGATTGTATTTATTTGTACATATGTAAATATATTGTGTTTTTGTTTTAATTATAATAATGAAGAGTTATTTCTGACAAGCTGATTGTATCTATACAGGGAATTTCATTTGTATGATCAGCTCATGAAATTTTTGCCATTAAAAATAGGAAAACGTTTCTCCTTTTTTTTCCAGATTTCTTATGATTCTTTTTTGTACATATGTTTTGTTTGAATAAATCAAAATCATCTAACAACGGTTTTGCAGCTTAATTACAAGGACCTTATCCGCTCATGCAATATTATTGAAAGGGAAGCACTTAAAAGAAAAATAATTTGGATCCTAATCCCTTCTTCTTTTTTTCAATTATTGTTGAAATTGACATTTTTAGCAAAAGAAAAAGTGTTCTTTATACTATTTTGTAACCATTTTGTTTATGATTTTGAATATGGTATTTGATTCAGGCATGCACATTTCTGATTATCGTTTAGAACTGTTGCTTAAAAGACCTATCTTAATTGCTATGATCTTAACAAAGAATATACTATCTTACACATATGGATCATTGGCTTATCCTAGACTCATTATCGAAACTTGTCTCTTAAAGCATATTTTAAAGGTAACTTAGAATTGAATGTTATTTTTATTCTTGTGGGGAACATTACTGATTTTTTATGAAAAATATAGATATAGATCAAAGAACAGCTTTAGGTTATTATCTTTTGGCATGATCTTTAACTTTGGATATTATAAGTAAAAGTTGCTCATAAAGGTTCGTTCTAATATTTCGAATTATGTGTTTAAAAGGATTAACACACTCTAGTACCAATCGACTTCCTTATAATATATATATATATATATATATATATATATATATATATATATATATATATACAAAGCAAACCCACTGGGGTACTGAACAGGCCTGTTGGCAGCGGGTCCATGCTAAGTAAAATCTTAAACAAGGAAGCTAGGGAAATGCAAGTAACCCCGCCGAGTTACTGAACAGGCTTGCTGGCAGTGGGACTATGCTTGCATTGTACCAAGATAAACTCGTCGGGGTACTGAACAGGACTGCTAGTAGTGGGTCAATATCGGGTAAAAGAGATTAGTTAATGCATTTCTATGCACATGATTCATATATAAGAAAATTGAGTATACAAACACATGTTTTGGCCAATTATCTATATTGTCATTAGAGAATAATTGTAAGTTGAACTTGGACCTTGTCATCTAATTCAAACAATATCTAGGATGTTATTACCCTAGAAATGGGACCCATAATTATGAAAATCTCACAAGCTTTACGGTACACCTTATCTATATCTTGGGATGACAAGAAATCTCTAAAATGAGTCATGCATGGCTAGTTTTCCTGTGGCATCTTTCCTATCAAATTATACTATCATTCTTCATTTGGTTCTTTTAATCACTGTTCTATTATTTATGGTAATGTACATATTTGAATCATCTACATGTCTAGTTAATATTTCATTTTCTTGAGAAAAGTATTACAACATTTCTTTCAGCTATTGATAAAATAATTGAATATCTAATGCTCTTTTTGTTGGCTTGAGGACAAGCCATATCTTTGGTTTGGGGGAGGATTAGAACTGTTTTAAACTATTTTTTTTTTAAAGAAAACAAGTTTATTTATCTCTGAAAGTGATAGATGTTTGCAGGTTAATGAAAAAGCAGAAGGCGAGTTGTTTTAATTAAAGATAAACAAAAGGGGATATGACTTAAAAATTCCAGAAAGCAAAGTTTACAGCATTTTCTGTGCACTAACAGCCTTAAAAATTCCTTGCAAAAATCAGTTCCAGTTGGCTTCAGCAATAAAATTTTGTATAGACAAAAGTATTTATGAAAGGCTGAATGACGGATCGAATGCCGATCCAAATGCAGTGACGAATGTAGCAAATAAGCAATGTTTTTAATAAAAGTGCTGAAGAAATTTTAGCTTATATATTTCAAATAACATGCTAGATATTTTTGAAAATTCTGACTAACCAATGATGATAGGGATCAATCAAACGTCAAATCTCACACTTAGTTTTATTTCCTTATTCATCTCATCTTGTTAAATGAATGAATCTTGTGTCATTATGAATCATTGTATGACCACTATGGCCTTACCTGTCGTATAGATTTCTAGCATATGGATCGGATCCTTGTGATCTTCCACGTGTAGAATATCCCATTACGTGAATTTTGTTCAACCTGTCCAAACATTGGCTTTGAACATAGTTGAATATGTTATACCAAACACGCATATACTGGATTCACGCACTTCAATACTGGCACTTAACTCAAGATCTTCAAAGTACAAGTGTGGTCTTTCAAAACACGCTTTACCTATGATCATCCAGCCATCCAAACATACCTCAATTTAAATGATGGCTGCGTGAACTTCTGCTTCACTCTGTTCAACCTTCATTTCTCTCTTTGTGAGCTGCGTCCTCTGGAAATTTCTTATATCCCCTGCATTTATCTGTTGTTTCCCCTGTCCTTTATCAGCAATGCCTAACCGTTGCGAGCCAGGTAGCTACCAAGATCTTCTTCATATCCCTGAGTTTAAAAGATGCCATGAGTTATTCTCTCAAGCAGGTTGGAATCCATTTATCCACCACCTTGATGGTCACAACCATGAGATTCCGTTGCTATTTTCCAAAGGTTTCGATGGAAAAATGGCCAAGGTTGGCCATCTTGTTTTCTCCGTGACAGAAGATTCAATAGCATTAGCTACGAAGCTCCCTAGGGAAGGTGCCCGATGGCACAAGCATTTGTTTCTTTCACGAGAAGCTCATCAGTTCGCTCTCGAGCCCAATTTTCAACACATTACTAGCACCAAAGGTTTTCATAGAGAATGGATCAAGCCAGATTACTTGGATCTTTTGACCATTATCATTCACTTAGTCACCTGCGAAGGTAACTTGACTGTTTTTAAAGCTTTCCACGCTAAATTGTTAGCTAATTTTGTCAAGTCAAGTTAGAAATAATACCATTAACCCTTCTGGTAGCTTATATCACCATTGTCTCATTAATATTTTAATCATTCATCAGCTAGAGGAGAGAGGTCAGACTTGGGACCATTTTGTTTTTGGGATCTTAAACCCTCATTTATCTACTGTCAAATCTTCCCCTTCTCAAGAACACCTTCACGCCCAAGAAGAACCAAATTCCAAATGTATACGATTTGATGGGAGTTCCTTAGATGATATGCACTCTGTCCATTCAATACATTCTCCTACTGAACCTAGAGAGAGAAATCATGACTAGTCCATTAATCAGCCTGACATTTAGACTATCAGTCAGCCCTCATGCTCAAATATTCAGTTGGACAATCATACCTTTGAATCATCCCTCCTCACACTAGCTAATGCATCCATTTAGATGAGGGAAGCCTGTGCTGCTAGAAGCTCTCCTGCATGTAACAAAGACAAAAGCTCTAAAGAATAGACTATTAATGTTGAGACACCTCCAAAAGAGAAGAGTAATCAAATAGACTTGGAGCATGGTATAGAACAACCTATTTTGAGTCAGCAAAAGTGGGATCAGTTAACCCAAGAGATAGCACAATTAACAAAACAAAGTCAAAGCTATGTGGAGACAATCTCCGAACTCCTTCAAGAGAATAAGATGTTGCGTACACAGTGTTGAATATTGTAACTTCTAAGAATATTATATTTGTATATTATTTATTCCGGAGATGTTCCATACCTTCGATGTGATTATACTATGAATCTAGAGATGTTTATTCCTCCGAATTGGTTGTGGTAACTAGGGTTATTAGACCCACCATGTGGGGGTCGGCCCAGTTAGTTATAATAGGGTATTTAACCTAATGGTTAAATATGAGCCTACATGTACTTGTGTAAAATACATGTCAGTGTAGTGTATAAATAGAGGAGGTATGTTCCTCATTTGATACACTCACTCACTTAAGAGAGGCGCACTTGTGGAGGAGAGGTCTGCTATGGTGGAGTAGGAGATCATGTCTTTGGTTTGCATCTTTGTATATTGCTGGTCATCTATATTGAGGAATCTTTACTGGGTTTTCTACCCCATGAGGGTTTCCCAGGATAAATCTGTGTCTCTTGTGTTTATGCTATGCTTGTTGTTTCTTCAGTGATCCTGTATATGCTATTATTGTGAAATGGAATGTAATGCTGCTATTTTCTGTCTTAGCATATTGAATTTTAACATGGTATTAGAGCTAACCTGAAGGAAGGCAATGTATGGCACTTATGACACTTGCTTCTCTTGCAACAATTTGAAGGTTAGGGTTTTATATAGCAAAACCAGTCATCGTGGAACTTTCGCTATAAATCAATTTATGCGAAGTTTCAAGATCTGAAAAGTTTACAGGTCGTAGATAACATCCCCATGTACCTTGTGTCCAAAGGGCACCCTCAGATTCGTTTTAATTTATGAGTTATGATCAGTACACGTTAGGGTTTCTTCCTCTTCCATATCTCAGTCAAAATCAAGTGACCTTGGAAAAAAGGTCATAACTTGGACTAGCAAGCTCTAAATGAAATTTAGTAAAAAGTGACAGGTAGTACATAGACTATACTATCTCAGGAAACGTTTTCAGAGGTCGAAGATGAACCAGTGACACGTGGCACGCCGTACAATTTCGCTCTCCTGTATTATCCCAAAACAGGTCATGTTGTGACATTTGGCATAACTCTCTCTCAGAAAATCCAATTGAGGTCAGACCTATCAGGATGGAAAGATGACAGGTCAGGCTACTGCAAAAAACGTTTTCAGACCCTGTGGAGCAAAAATTTCGGAGTTATAGCAGAAACAATCAGGTACATATTTCTGTCAAAACAGAATTATTTTTGGAGCACCTTTATTCATGGCTTCCGGAATTTAGGGTTTCAAAGAAAGTTAGAATTTTTGGAATCGGAATCCACGGCTGAATGCTACTCAGAAAAATCAAAATTTAGAGACCAAGATCGAATTTTTTGGTTGGGTAGAAAACCGGGCTTGATCAAACCCTAGTTTGGGATCCTGTCCAAAAGATCCAGAAGTTTCAAAGGCAATTTTGAGGGGTCAAATTTTGGAATTGAAGTATGCTAGTTTGATCGGCTCAGCAAGACACATCCTTCCATTCATTCGGAAGTGTGAAAGTCAAAGAATGAATTTTTAGGTTTTCTCTAGCAAACCCTAATCAAGCTCCAGATCAAGTTTCAGGGGGAGTTGAGGCTAAGGCCTTACATAAGAAGACTACAAGAAGTCTCGACAGGTATGACTTAAGGAGGTTCAGGTATGTCTTGAAATCTTATTCTTGATTAAGTTCATGTTGTGTTTGTCTTCATATTATTTATTAGTACAATCTTGATTAATGTTAGAATTGTCTTATCACCCTAGTAACAGTATGAATGCATGAAGACATTCATTGATTAGGGCTATATGATTGTACTAATGCATTATGGTGTTGTGTGAGGTTGATGTTGTCTGCTAACAAGATACAGGTACATCACAAAAGACAATTCAAGTTCCATGACCATGACAACATGAAGACAAAGACTCACGAGGTATGTATGACTTTGTTATATTATGTTTAACCTATGAGACATGCAGGTTCTAGCTCAGGATCTCTAAATCATTGAAGAGATTGTTTAGGTATGTTGTACATAACTAAGCAGGTATACTAATCCAGGTATGTTTTCCTATGTCATGTTAGAATCTTACCTTGTGTTAGGATCCCTTATGTAAGTATACTTGGTATGATTGGTTAGTAATCAAGGGTTTATGCATATTATGTCTCTTATCTTGGTTGATGATTTAACTAACTATATCAAACAAGAATATGCATGAGTAAAAGAAGACTTCCTTCAAACCCTGAATACTAACGATCATGACTGTATATATTCAAGATTATTTAGAATTAGAATGTTTTGATAATATTGAGAATATACTAATGAATGTATGTTTTTGTATGAGATCATGAGGATGACACTAGTGTACACTTGAGCATGCACAGTGGTACAGAATGAATAGAAGTTCAGGAGATATATAGAAGATCAAGCGGGAGGCAACCACACAAACATAAAAGATAAGTATTTGGGTTGTTATTAGAAATAGTAAATGATATTGCTTGTATGCATATTTGTATTCCTAGAATATATCATGCTGAGTATAAACATTCATAAAGCATTAAACAGTATACTACTAATATGCATATGATTGGTAAATTGGACAAACATTCCATTGTTGCTTGTCTAGAATGAAACCTCTTTGCTGATATGCTGAGAGTTGTGCACACTCTCGATAGTATGTTCTGGTAGAGATGGAAGGCATCTAGATAGCCACTGTATGCATACATGATATGGGAAAGTGTTGTGCCAAAGTATTGGTCAAAATAGTTGCGTAACTATGTAAATGATATCTGTATGCATAATAGGTTATCATGTCAATATGATTTGATGATTATGAAGTATTACTAATCATGTACTTAATTTTGATTTGTAGGAAAGATCATGATGAATGACCAACTCTGATCAAGCGATGGATGTTCAACAAAAGATTTACAAATCAAACACACTATAGAAAGCTTGTGGTTAAGAGATTCTCTTAGAAAGAGGAAGATAATCATGATGAGATGTTTTGCTCCAAGGGACTAGATAAGACCATTCTCTTAATAATGTAATCAGGTTTTGTATGGGTTCCCAGGATCGGTAGTCAATTGATGAGCTTAATGATCATCATGGGTGATGTGGAATGCAAGAAGGAACTCACGACATAGTTCGAATGATTTTGAGGCTCATATTAGTAGACCCATCTGACAAGAGATGGCACAGATAGATATGCAGAAGATCACTCAATGCTGAGTGTGAATAATAGACAATTGAGAGCTTCATGACAAATATTGGGCTTTACTAGAAGTAAAGTTGTTCCTAACCTTTACCTTAAGGTTGTGGATGATGAACCTATCATACCATTATTGCATGACGATGATCTCTTTCTGACAAGGAATGAGAAACGGGTCATGAAAATGGCTGCAGAAATGAAAATGAAAGATCTTGGATTAATGCACTACTTCTTAGGTCTAGAAGTATGGAAATATCCAAAAGGAATCTTTTAAATCAAGGTAAGTATGCTGTGAAGTTTCTAAAAAAGATTTGATATGTTGGAGTATAAAGCCATGGTCACTCCCATGGAATCCAACTTGAAGTTGTTAGTTAATGACTCATCGTATTTAGTGGACCTAACCCTATATAGACAAATCATTGGGACATTGATGTATTTAACAAATACTAGGCCAGATATATGCTTTGTTGTAAATACCCTAAGTCAGTATCTAGTAGAACCTAGAAAGGTGCACTTAATATCTACAAAGCATGTAGTGAGGTACCTAAAAGGTACATTAGATTTTTGGTCTATATTATCTTGGAGGTCATGAACTCCATTTACATGGTTACTCAGATTCTGATTGGGCAGGAAGTGCCTCAGATAGAAAGAGTACATCAGGTGGATGTTATAGTCTTGAATCTGCCATGATCTCATGGTTCAGCAAGGAACAATCTAGTGTGGTTCTCAGTACTGCTGAAGCAGAATATATATATAGCTGTCTGCTCTACCAGCTGTGAAGCAGTGTGGCTTCAGAAGCTATTATATGGAGTGTTTGACTTAGAAATGAATTCCACTATGATTATATGTGACATTCAAAACTGCATCAAGATAGAAAATCTTGTATTCCACGATAAGTCAAAAACACATAGAGATCCGATACTTCTATATACGAGATATGGTGCAGAGAGGAGCTATCAAGCTCGAGTATATAAGCACTGAGGATTAGATTTCTAATATCTTGACTAAACCTCTGTCTCGAGTAAAGTTTGAATACTTCCGAGACAAGCTTGGTATAGTCCAGAAGAACCCTCCTCGAAAGGGGGAGTAGCATAGTATCTGATAACAAGTCTATCTCATCAATGATGAGGTTACCTATTTACTGCACCTAGTTACTTAGAATTATTTAGATTTAGGAATCTTATATTTTTTCTTTTGATGATAGATGTATACATGCTTTTGATGATAGATGTATACATGCTAGATGTTATGCATGTTTTGATGATGAGGATACATGTTTTATTATACATGTTTTTATGATGAGGATACATCTTTTGTTATACATGTTTTGATGATGAGGATACATGTTTTGATGATGAGGATACATGATTGACACATGTTTTGATGAAGTTCTTGGTGAACATGTGAGGGGATTGGATCATCCCTGGACTTCAGTCCGAAAGAAGAGCCGTAGATGTATGTCTTCGAGAATGAAGTTCTTGGTGAACATGTGAGGGGATTGGATCATCCCTGGACTTCAGTCCTAAAGAAGAGCCGTAGATGTATGTCTTTGAGAATGAAGTTCTTAGTGAACATGTGAGGGGATTGGATCATCCCTGGACTTCAGTCCGAAAGAAGAGTCGTAGACGTATGCCTTCGAGAATGAAGTTCTTGGTGAACATGTGAGGGGATTGGATCATCCCTGGACTTCAGTCCGAAAGAAGAGCCATAGATGTATGTCTTCGAGAATGAAGTTCTTGGTGAACATGTGAGGGGATTGGATCATCCCTGGACTTCAGTCCTAAAGAGAGCTGTAGACGTATGTCTTCGAGAATGAAGTCCTTGGTGGACTTGAGGGGATTGGATCATCCCTGGACTTTAGTCCTAAAGAGATTCGTAGACGTATGTCTTCGAGAATGAATTCCTTGGTGGACTTGAGGGGATTGGATCATCCCTGGACTTCAGTCCTAAAGAGAGCCGTAGACGTATGTCTTCGAGAATGAAGTCCTTGGTGGACTTGAGGGGATTGGATCATCCCTGGACTTCAGTCCTAAAGAGAGCCGTAGATGTATGTCTTCGAGAATGAAGTCCTTGGTGGACTTGAGGGGATTGGATCATCCTTGGACTTCAGTCCTAAAGAGAGTCATAGACATGATGTCTCCGAGAACTAAATCCTGAATGAACAGGTAAAGGGATTGGATCGTCCTCGGACTATTAGTCCTTTGAATTGAGCTGTAGACATGATGTCTTCGAGAACTAAATCCTGAATGAACAGGTAAGGGGATTGGATCGTCCTCGGACTATGGTCCTTTGAATTGAGCCGTAGACATGAGGTCTCCGAGAATTGAATGATAGGACTGGATCGTCCCTGAACTTCGGTTCAAAAGGTACATGATAGGACTGGATCGTCCCTGGACTTCGGTTCAAAAGGTACATGATAGGACTGGATCGTCCCTGGACTTCGGTTCAAAAGGTACATGATAGGACTGGATCGTCCCTGGACCTCGATTCAAAATGTACGTGACAAATCCTAGAATTGTTCTAGGTTACATCCAGCATGAAACAGGGATGGCTCTATAGATGTGATACATCCAGCATGAAACAGGGCTGGCTCTGTAGATGTGATACATCCAGCATGAAACAGGGATGGCTCTGTTGATGTGATACATCCAGCATGAAACAGGGTTGACCCTGTAGATGTGATACATCCAGCATGAAACAAGGCTGGCTCTGTATATGTGATACATCCAGCATGAAACATGGCTGGCTCTGTAGATGTGATACATCCAGCATGAAACAGGGCTGGCTCTGTAGATGTGATACATCTAGCATGAAACAGGGCTGGCTCTATAGACGTGACACATCCAGTATGAAAGAGGACTGGCTCTGTGGCGGTAAATCCTAGATCTGATCTAGGTCACATCCAGTATGAAAAAGGACTGGCACTGTGGTTGGGATTAGATCGTCCCTAGACATGAGACTTGTCTTAAAGAGATAAGGATTGATCATCCTGGAACTTGATATGGATTGTATCATCCATGGACCTATGTCCTAAAGAGAGCAGGATTGATCATCCTGTAATATGATCGTGTGATGACGATGCTGATGATCGATGCTGATGATCGTGTGATGACGATGCTGATCGTGTGATGTCGATGCGGATGATCGTGTGATGACGATGCTGATGATCGTGTGATGACGATGTTGATCGTGTGATGTCGATGCTGATGATCGTGTGATGACGATGCTGATCATGTGATGGCGATGTTGATGATCATGTGATGACAATGCTGATGATGATGCTGATGATCGTGTGATGATGATGCTGATGATCATGTGATGACGATGTTGATGATCGTGTGATGACGATGCTGACGATCGTGACGATTCAGATATTGATGTTGCTGTAGCCGTTTGAGTACTGCAGAAGATAAAGACTCAGTACTGAAGATGTTGATGTTTCAGTATTGAAGATGTTCCAGTAACTGGTTGAGTTACTGATGATGTTGAGAAAGCTTCCAATGATTTATAGATGTATCATGTATGATGTATGACTCGTTGCTCCTGCGGATGTTGTTATAATATCCTTCTCGTTAAGGGGGAGTGTTGAATATTGTAAATTCTAAGAATATTATATTTGTATATTATTTATTCCGGAGATGTTCCATACCTCCGATCTGATTATACTATGAATCTGGAGATGTTTATTCCTCCGAATTGGTTGTGGTAACTAGGGTTATTAGACCCACCATGTGGGGGTCGGCCCAGTCAGTTATAATAGGATATTTAACCTAATGGTTAAATATGAGCCTACATGTACTTGTGTAAAATACATGTCAGTGTAGTGTATAAATAGAGGAGGTATGTTCCTCATTTGATACACTCACTCACTTAAGAGAGGCGCACTTGTGGAGGAGAGGTCTACTATGGTGGAGTAGGAGATCATGTCTTTGGTTTGCATCTTTGTATATTGCTGGTCATCTATATTGAGGAAGCTTTACTGGGTTTTCTACCCCGTGAGGGGTTTCCCGGGATAAATCTGTGTCTCTTGTGTTTATGCTATGCTTGTTGTTTCTTCAGTGATCCTGTATATGCTATTATTGTGAAATGGAATGTAATGCTGCTATTTTCTGTCTTAGCATATTGAATTTTAACACACAGTTGAAAAGCACTGAATGCTCGGTTAACGCCAAAATAACATCCAATGATATCCTTAGAGTAAAGTATAATTCCTTAAGGGGTCATTTCAAGATGCTCGAGGCCAAGCATGCATCTCCATCATTAGATTCGAAGACCGCAGCTCGGCCTTCTTCCTAATTACTTTTTGTTTTGCTCAGTAGGACCTGGCATGACTTCGGTTTGGGGAAATGTTGGTGTCCAATATTGTCACCATTTTTTATCATTTAATTTACTTGAAGTGACGTTATTTCTATCGTTTTTGCTATAGTAAGTTCTTTTCTTAGCCATTCAGCTCATCAAACAGTCCAGGTATGCACAAATTTACTTACCATGCAAATCTTGTTATATTTCATATATTATGGGTTATTTATGATTAAAATGATGTTTTTTGGGAATAATTAACATTTATGGTTTTAATTGATAGGCTATGATTTGCAAATTACCCATCATTCAGCCCATGCACTACGTGCTCAGCCTAAAACGCTTTCAGCTCATCATTAAGCCCTCCGTTTAGCCCGCAAAATCCATGGTTGACACATTTTAGACTATTGAATGAAGAGAAGGACACATGGGTTCTGTTCGACACGCAATGGGCCTGGTTAATGAGCTATCTCTCTAAGAAGATCCATCCTTATGCTCGCTAAGCCTGACAGAACATCTCACATCCACGTGAATGCTCCAAGACTTGATTCTTCTGTGCATTCAGCCTGGATCCATGCGTGTTGGCCAAGCTCTTGATCATGCCATTATTCTGGAAGGAGTCCAGTCATCCACATTTAGCCTGCCAACATAACTTCCACGCCCACATCAACACTCCAGCGCACCTTCTCTCTTGTTCGTTTGGCTGGGAGTTACGCACGCCTGCTCATGTTCATTAATGCCATCGTTCTGGAAAAAGTCTGCCTGCCCATAAGTCAGTCTTCTAGCACACTGCTTGTCCATGTCTGAGTTAGATCGACGTTGCAGCTGTTCTGAGAAGGAACTAATCCCGTCAAAGTCTGAAGAACGCCCCTGCGTTGGCATATATCAATTTAATCAGCTGTTGCAATAATTTAAACACTCCTATTATTAGAGAGGTCGACTCTGTCGACCCTCTCACCCATTTGTAACTTATAAATAGTTGCCTTTGTGATTGACATGAGTTAGCTTATGAATTTACGATGGTTTTCCAGTCTTAGTCCAAGCATTTGCAGTCGTAGATAGTGTGAAGACAGAGTCTGTAACTTTTCTCAAGTTAATGGATGTAGCAGCTTGTTGATGTTATGCTGGTAGTCGTTTAAGTTGAGCTAGTTGACCCTCTGATTGTTGGGAAAGGCCCCTCATCAACTAGAGGTTTTATTTACATTTTCTGCATTTCGTTTCTTGCAATTAACTAGTTTATTTCCTTTGTGTACTTTAATTCATTTTTCTTATATGTATTATCTTCATTCCTTTGTAATTAATATTTTGTTGATTAATACAACCTTCCTTCTTCTGAGTTAGAATGGTTGACCAATAGTTCAGTAGTTTAATAATTTGTAGTTTGTTTTCAGTCTTTCTTCCATCATCATAATTAAATATTTCTTCCAAATTCTTCCATAGTTAGCATTCCTTTCCTGCTTTTCTCCTCTATTAGTTTTTCTTCCTGTTTGTTGTAGGTTAATTGTTCTTTCTTCTATTCCAACCTTCTCCCTTCTTCTATTCCAACTTTCTTCCAACTTCTCATAGAATCATTCTTTCTCTTAGGTAATGATTTGCATAGATAATTCCTTAGCCTCTAATCATCTCTCTACTGCTTCTTGTGCACTGTAGGATCATTTTCATAAATCCAGCTGGTAATTAAATCATTCAAAAACTCTTCTTTCCCTCACTTTTAAACATTTTTCTCCATTCAGATCGTCATTCGGATTGCCATTCAGACCGGCATTCGGATCATCATTCGGACCTGTGTGTTTTCTGTATTATTTTAGGCCTTCTTTCTTAATCTAATTTCTTCTGTCTCTTAATCATCATTCTTCTTGTTCCTCCTTAATAGTTTTAAATGTAATTTAATATTGTTTTATGTTATTTGAAGTTTTTAATTCAATTTTCATCATTATTGCCTCCTTTCTTGTTGCTTCCTTATCCTCTTCTTATCTTTCTTCTAACAGTCAGTTCTTTAACCAGTTTTGTACTTAGTTACTATTGAGAATGTTGTTTTTAAATAGTCTATTTTCAAGTTATAGTTGATGATTCCATTCTGTTGAGTTGTTTTAGTTTAATGAAGATGTTCATGTTGCAAGATCTGGATTAATAATAAAATATCTTTATCAAGTTTTCTACTTGCTTCCAAATCTAATATAGTTCAGTTTAACATCTTTGTTAGGTTTTCTACTTGCTTCTAACTTGCATTAGTTTCATGTTGTTCACATATGGATAGATAGTAGTTCATAATGTTTAAAGTTAGTGGTAGTTTGTTGAATTTTAGTTTACACTTGTTTGTAGAAGTTAAGTTAGATTTACTTCCATTTAGCTTCCTTATTACATTTGAACTTCATTACGATACATTTACTCCAGTTCCTATTACATTTGATGTACGTAATCAAGAAGAGTGGAATTAGATGGTTTAGTCTGAATTAATTTACATTTACAAGTTCTCCCTATTAAACATCTAATATCCGTAGCTCTTATTCTGTTCATAGTTGTTATCTGGAAGTTGAATTTAGGAGTTTCTTATTTTTCTAGAAGTAATTTGTGTCTCGGTATTTGTTCCCATCTTTCTTATTAATTAACCATAGAGGTAGAGTAGTATGATCTAGTACTATTCTGATCTGTGATTTAAATGTATTCTTAAATATTTAACTCGGTTTTTCATTTTGAAAGATCTTTCGATCATTTTCCTTACTAAACATTTTTAGGTCTGACAAACTTGGAACTTTAGAACCTTTTCTACCATGGTATGTATTTTGCTTTCAACTCTAAGTTTACTGATCCTGGTTGATAATTAATCTTAGGTGTTGTTTTTATTTGAGATAACTCACACACCCAACACATGGTTGTTGATGTAATGGCTAGAGCCATTCCGACATGGTTGAAGTTTGTCTTACCATGGTCAGTGGTGTAAGGGATGGGCCATTCGAGCATTGTTGAGGTGTGTCTTCCCATGGCTGCGATATAAGTGCTAGGCCATTCGAGCATGGTTGAGGTGTGTCTTCCCATGGCTGTGATATAAGTGTTGTGCCATTCCTAACATGGTTGAGGTATGTCTTCCCATGGCTATGGATATAAGTGCAGTGCCATGCTCGCTTGGTTGAGGTATGTCTTCCCATGGCATAGATATAAGTGTTGAGCCTTTCACGGATGGTTGAGGTGTGTCTTCCCATGCCCGTGAGTGTATGTTCTATGTGATGTGCATCTGGGTTGTGCTCCATGGACAATGAGGTGATCTGAAGACGACAATGTGACAGTATGGTACACAGGTTTTGTAGAGGCATATAATTAGTCCTTAGATGCTCTTGCAGGTTTTGCAGAGGCAGTGTAATCAGTCCTGGGAGATCTTGCAGGTTTTGCAAAAGCAGTGTAATCAGTCCTGAGGTATAAATAATTAATGGTTTGCTCGCAGATATGTTGATGATGTTCATCTAGCATGAAAAAGAAATGGCTTTGTAGATGATGAATACCTGCAAGTGGTGGGCCTACATCCAGTATGAAAAAGGACTGCCTCTGTAGAAATTCCTATGACGAGTAGATTGGAGATTGATTGAGATAGCAGCAGTGATGATGATTCAATGATGATGGTTTGATGACGATGATCCAGTGACGATGATCCAGAGAAGAAGACTTGTGCTAGCAGATCTGTGTCAAGAAATATCTTCCTAGTTAAGAGGGAGTGTTGATGTATATGTAACTTCATAATGTATTTCATCTATGTATTTATTGTACTCTTATAGAGATGTATTATTCCTCTATACGGAAGTGTCGTCATTTGTATTGACAAGTGTGTCAAGTGTTGTAACTTGTTGATGGGTTATTAGACCACCTAGTATGGGGTCGGCCCAGATTAATGTAACCATGGTTTAGTAGACTGAGTTAGACAAGTCGGCCCCACTAGTTTATTGGCAAAGACAGGACAAGTATAAATAGAGATCGGGAGATCTCTATTTTATCATCTCATTACTCACCCTTCCATCACTCGGAAAGTGGCGCACATGTGAGGAGGAGGATCAGCTATTAGGAGAAGACTATCTCTTGTACTTTGGTTGTGTCATTGCTCTTTCTATCTCTGAGGAAGTTGTGGGGTTTTTCACCTTTATGGTTTTCCCTAGTGAAACTCTATGTGTCCATTGTCTTATGTGATTGCTTGATATGCTTGATACATGCTTGATATGATTGATATGCTGTACATGTTATTCTCTTAGTAAAAATCCTAGAGTATGCTGAATTAATGCTCAAAATCTAACAGTTCTCACCTATCCATAGGAGAAAACTCTATAATAGAGATCAGAAAAAATTTGTAATTTTGCAATAAAAAATCATGATAGGGAATTATAGATTCATGCTCAAATACAAAATAAAAAATGATAACGTGCAGTAGGAGAAATGAAGGAAAGGAAAATTTGAGAGGTCCACCACTTAATATTATAGTGTATTATGCATTCCCATCATGTCTTGGTAAAATGATGGAAAATGGAAAATGGAAAATGAATGAAATATTTGAACCTGAGCTTTCTATTGATGTCTACAAGATACTAACTAGGACCTCCTTCTACAATGATCACACAAGTTCCTTCGATAATCACAGAGAGGGGAAATAAAACGGATTCCTTCCTCACAGATGAATCCACAGTCCCAACGCAGATGAATTTGTAACTGAATTGCAAACCTTGGGCAACAATATTTTCATCCATATCTAATGGACACCATAAAAATTTATTAAAAGAAAATATAAATTGAAGTTCAAAACCTCTGTTACACAAGTTCAAAAAAATTGTATATCCAATGTTCTAGTGATGGGGAAGGGTTGAATTCAACTCCCCACTATTTAATAAATACTATTGCATATTAAAGGTACTAAGGCCAAGCTAAGGTATTAAAGGTACTTATATTGCATATTGATTTATTTGTATATGTATTACACTTTATATGTCTTAGTAGAAGGCGATGGATCATATCCCATATGACCCTACAATGTTATAGTGCACATATATTCTCTCTATTAATATTTCCATTGTGGTCAATTGCGATTAAGCATGGTCAATGTTATTCAATGACAGTTAACAACCAATGATCCATAATATGGTTAATGAGGCTAGAATATGGGGGTTGTTTAGTTCAGGGGGTGTTACAGGCTCAATCAATCAACAACAATACTGTATCATGTTGGGACAAGACACCAACAAAGGTGTTGTATCTAAACCTTCCCTTTAATCATACACCCATGGATTCATACAAACTTCTGAGGGTCCTGCACAATATGTGAAACTACAAAGAAACTTCTAATGATGCCTAGTAATATTGTAAAGCAGGAAACAAATGTAGATGAAAAATAAAGGAATTTATGATCTATGACCTAAGGGTTGCAAGGGACATGGATCCCACAATATGGCTAGGCATCTACTCCTTTTTCAATGGTTTATGGACTACTTTTAGGACATTCCTCACTGAGATTTAGGCAAACCTTTTGAGGAATGAATCCTGATCTACATTACCATTTACACACTGAGTCTATGTATCTGATTTCCCTAAATTCTTAAGCAGTTAATAAAACAACTCATAACGAAAATGCTTAACTGAGTTCACATAATAAGATCCCATGTTTAGAAATAATTATTGAATTGGAAATTGCATAAATAATAACAAAGCATTTGAACTAAATCAAACATGCAAAAAATAATCTATTAACTCTATTCTGTCAACATACTGTAAATCGTCTACAAACTACAATAAACGTACTATGTTCTATTCTAAACTATCTCATTCACACGAAATTAATCTAACGTAACTCAACACACATGCTCCTGGAATTTCCTATGGATGGGCCCTTATCCATGGCAATACAGGAACACAAATTTACTCAATAAATTGGGATAACATAAATATTCATTACTTTAAAAATCACTGTTTTGACGTAATAAATCTCAAAATGTATGTTGCTGACAAACTATGGAAAGTAACTATGTTTATAAAAAAATGAGCTTGCTTTGTGTAGCTAGGGTTTTCACCCTAGCTTGTGCAAATGAGCACCTACTAAGGAGAAGGGACTCCTTAGTAGAAGTTCAATAAACAGTAATTAAAAGACATTACATCGAAATGGAAATTACTTCTAAACATGTGCATGAGACATAAGAGGCAAGAAATAATACATGACTTTCTTTGTATTAAAATTTTTACCTTCAATGTGAAGATTGGTGAAGTTGTTGCAATGATCCAAGAGGGTTGCTCCAAGCTCCAACTTTGCTCCTTCTCTTTCTCCAATGGTGGAAATGGGCCAAAAGGGGCTCTCAATGGTGAAAGTAGCTCAAGGGTGAGCTAGGGTTTCAAGAGAGATTTTGGCAGAGTAAGGGTATACTTGATTATGGATATGTAATGAGGAGTCTCCATCACCTATTTATAGTTTTTTGGTGGTGGAGTGCTAGCTCATGGTTTTGGGAACCAAATGGTTTAGGTCAGCTGTATAGGGTTTTTTCCTCCTTTTTCCTCATTATTTTATATTTTTTATTCCCTCTTTAGAGGGTTTTTTCTATTTTGGATGAATTTTGGATATTTTTGGAGGGAAAAGGGGTTTTTTAGCCTTTTTGAGGCTTTTTTGATGGTTTTGTGGCCTTTTGGAGGCATTTTTGGCCTTTTGGAGGCTTTTTAATGGGATTTGAGGGTTTTGAAGGAAAATATGGTAGGAAATATGGACAAATGAGTCATGTAATGGGGTAGATGAGGTAGTGAGCAGTTTTTGAGTGTTAACAGATTGCCCCCTGATGTGTGAGGGCAGAAGCTCATCGTATGGCCGATAGACATCATAAGTCTTTGAATGGTTTTCCTGGGGTGTGGAGAAGAGAAGAAATAAATTGGAGCCCAAAACAACGATCCCGAACCAACTGCAAAAACTAAAACTACATAACCTCAATAATGGAAGAGGAATAATCTGATCATATGGACGAGGCAGGCATTCCCATGCTCATATCAAGATATAATAACAATGGGGTCCCAAATATGGGGACCTGACATATACATGACCTCAAAGAATGAATGAGGAAGAATCTCAATATATGGACGAGGCGGGCATACCCATGCTCGTATCAAGAGACATAAAAATAACTGTGAGGCCCGAAAAGGGGGGCCTGTAGGATACATAGAGAACCACTGTGTACATCATAAGGGTCCAGAGGGGACACAAATCTGGGACATATTGTTGGGCTGACCATGTCTGAGCTGAAGAACTGATACACTGGAACGACAACAGTGCTACTGAGTGTGGTACCAAAGGAACTGATGAGCTGCTGGATCATAGTGACAAGGGGTCATACTCTCGATGGTACATTGAACTGGGTACTCAAGGAAGCATATAACTGGATGGCTTCCGAATACAATCGCCAAAGCAACCCGGACATCCATGGGAACATATAACTGGGCGTTCCGAAGTGACTCACCAATGTGCTAGAGTCAGGGGAAATTCAAGGTCTTCGACCAATAACTGAAGGGATATAAGCCCTGCGCGATTCTCAACGATGCGATCAAGGTGTTGACGTCGAGCATGTGAGAAACAACCATTCGGAGAGGCAATGATGACTCCTCTCAAAATGATCCATAGGCACTCACCACAAATGGTGATGGGTCCAAGGCGTAGGGACCTCTGGGTCTATCCTCTGGAATAGAGGGGCTGTCGTCGACATAGGGAGACCTGCAACTAGCAAGGAAATGATGTTTCCTTAATAGGAGCACGAGGTGGAGAACCGAAGTGTGAGAGTACTGATGGTAGGACTGACAAACTGTGGGGGATAATTGGGCAAGTGGAATGGGTGGACTCAAACTTCCTTTGTTAAGAGTATGATGGCGGGGATGATCGGGCAGCATATGAAACTGACTGATGGGAAAGGGATCATAGCTGTAATGGATCAAGGATAGTGACTGGGATGAGGGATACTCAAGCTGGGGTAAAATGGTAGGAGACTGCAAACTACTCTGAACAAAGGCGACCTGATTTGGGGTGTTGTCGAGATGATCGATCATAGTGCCAGGAGGCAGAGGGGGACTTCTTCATGGGTTAAGGAACTAGAAGAAGTGTGTGAAAAATGGTACTGTCGTGTGGATTTATACGAGCCCATGATAGTTCATGCTCGTGATTGCTTTCAATTTTAAGGAGTCTGAAAGCGATAAGAAGACTCTGAAATAATGGAATGGTACTGTTGTGTGGATTAGTACGAGCCCAAGACAGTTCATGCTCATGGTTGCTTTCAATTTTAGAGAGTTTGAAAGCGATAAGAAGACTCGAGGGGGTTTCTTTTTCGTGTGTTAGTCTCCAAGGCCCAAAGAAGCATAAAAGGATGCAATGAAGAACTCTTCTAGCTGGTGTGACTAGAGTATTCCTTTTTCGTAATTAGTCTACCAAGTCCGGAAAAGGGTTAAAATTATACCAGATAGATGCCCTTTCAGGTACTTTAACAAGCATGAAAGGAAGCAATATTGCTCGGCGATCTTTTCATTGTTTTAGGAGTCAGAAAAGAGCTTAACAGAAACTCCCTAAGTGCCTTTTTCGTAAAGGACTTGTCCGGCCCGAAAAAGGGATAAAATTATACTGAACAAAAGGAATGGCCAGGCAAGGAGGAAGTGCTCAATCAAGGAACATTTATGATGACCAAGAATGAGGGTGGGGGGGAACACTGGTGGTCCTCCTTGCATGGTAATGAATGGTGGAAAAATAATGAAATAATTGCAGTATGATAGGAGTGAATGGTTCATGTAAAAATGTGGACCAATCCGATGGCAGCTGATGTGGCGCGCAAACTGAGGCAGCAAGGTGTCGGGACACAATGTTGAAACTGTACCAAGTGAGAGCGAGAAATGATCTCAAGCATCATCACGAGCTCGAAAAAATGAATCCAGCGATATATAAAGAGTGTCAAAAATGGATAACGACTGATGTGGCATGCAAACCGAGGCGATTGGCGGTGTTTTTTGGAAAAAAGACCCAAAAAATCTAGGGGTGAGAGCGAGAAAGGATCTCAAGCATCATCACCGGCTCGGAAAAATGAATCTGATGATATAAAGTATATCAAAAATGGGCTACGGCCGATGTGGCACGCAAACCGGGGCGACAAGGTGTCGGGACACAATGTTGATATTGGTCCTAGTGAGAGCGAGAAATGATCTCAAGCATCATCACGGGCACGAAAATATGAATCCGACAGTGCAAATGTGTCACGTCCCCATTTTGACCCCCTTTGTAAATGATGTAAATATTGTAACTTAATCATGGTGAGGAGCTCAAGGCCAAGGCCCCACCATTGATTTAGCGTTTATGTATCGGCAATTAAAATAGATGCCTATGGTTCTTGTGCGAGATGGGCACAATGTATATAAGACATCATGTAAATACGAATTTTAATGCAAAATACCCACAACTAGCTATGCAATGCAACAAAAGAGAAGGGGCATGGTTCTACAAGGAAAAGGGAGGGAAACTATTCAAACCCTTGAGCCAATGGTATTAATCCATGTGTCAATGGGAAAACCCATAAACCACCAACTACCCATTTTGTCTCATGTACCCAATCATTTAATTTTTCCAAGAAATTGGTTAAGGCAGTTAATGTCTTGGGATGGGAGAGGTATGGCAGTCAGATTTTCGTGCATGGGCAAGCTACCAACCTGAAAATCGTATTTTTGGCTTGCTGGGCAAGAAAACCCCCACGAAATGCTACCCAAGGCCATTCCTCATGCATTACGTTCTTCCTCTCACGCAGCTTGAGCTCACAGGAAGTTATCCTCACGTTTTTCACCATAACCCTGTGTTTTTCCATGCCCAGGAACTCGTTTTTGGATTGTGCAACAGCTGGGGAAGGAGGGACGCGAATTGGGATCGAGGGTGAGGGCGTTTTTGGCCCTAGGGCGTTTTTCTGGAATGGGTTTTGTTTCCCCAGTCGAATTTCCAAAGTGCCAATACGTTTGAGTCTACCCACGTTTTTCTGAAGTCCAGGAAACCCCATCTCATGCATCCCGCTGTTGGAAACGTTTTCTCATGCTCAACAAGTGTAGGTTGCTGTTAGGTGCATCCCTGCTTTGTTTGGAACCCATGAGCAAGAAACTGGAATGGTAGTGGACAGAATTGGCTTGATAAACCTAGTGTAGGGAGTATCCTCTCAAGAAGATTAAGAGGGCTGGCTACTTTTCTATGCACACCCTGAGAGCACTAGAGAGGAAGGTATGGCTTGAGGGACTGTATGGCAGTGAAGAGAATACTTCCTGGTGTTGGGTGTGTAGGCATTGTGAGTGCCAAGCTAGATAGATCTGAGAGAGGTACCCATAGCTCTGTAGTTGAGCTCACTAGCTTAGCAATTCTTCCTTTCCATCTCCTAGCAGCCTGATAAACCCAATTGTAGATTGGCTTGGCCCATTTTGGTGTATGCTTGGCTATGTGTGAGTCTGCTGTTCCCTGGTTCCTTGTAGAGATCATGCCCAGCTCGGGGGTGGCAGTGGTGCTGAGAGATTAAGGAGCACACTGGCCTATGGTTGGGTGGAACGTTGCAGTTGCATAGCCAGTTGCTTGGGACTGCCTTATTGAGATAAGTATTCTCTTGTGTAAATTGGCAATTATCATTTGATGAACATCTTAAATGTATGATGGATGTGAAATTCTTATTACTCCGCTGTGATTTCTAATAATTATGCATCTTCATATCTCTCTTATGTATTATGTGAATGTGTATGCATTTTTATTCTTCAACTTGAATGTTTGATTTTAATGTATGGGGCTGGATGCCCGGTTCGACCGTCACGATCCTCTCCATCTAGCTTGTTGGATGGGAGGGGACGTGACAAAATGGTGCGAAACACAGAGGTCATAAGGACTCCAAAATGGTCAAAGGAAATAACTAGGTTAAAAAATGGTTGCAAATATACAAGTGACATGTGACCTCAAAAAATGGTTGAGATCACAAATGTGAAAAAGTGAGCAGGGTTAATGACCTTCCCCCATGCTATGTGCATAGGGTTGGTGATTATGGTTCACATATGTGTTGGTTTGAACGATGGGTTCATTGACATGCTGAGATAAATGTGATCAGGTAGGGTCAAAATGATTGATCATGCCCCCTATCCCAGGGTCGAGGTAATCTAGTATGCCCCTTGACTCAGAGGTGTCAAGGTGGTGCTCTATAATGGCGGGGTCAAGACCGGGCATTTCGGTATAGGACCAGGCAAAGACGTCATAGAATTCTTGGAAGAGTTTTTTGTACGCCTCAATCTCAAACTCACTGTAGGAGGCTCCTAAAGTAATGCATTCAAGGATGCCAGGTGGGTCAGAGATATCTATGTGGATGAAGGGTGAGATGTTGGCCATGTTACCTTCCTCAAAAGCCTCAGGAGTAGGAATAGGATCCTTAAACCAGTCGACTTTTGTGGGAATGAAATCTTTGGACTCAACCGCAAATTGAGTAGCTGTGGTGGAGGAGGCATCTTCTGGAAGGAAATATGAGCGATGGTGCATGTCATCCCAGGGATAATCTGGGGCAGTGAGAGCCTCAAGAATCTCCTCATCATTGCGGAAATTTTGGGATGTCAAATTGGTTGACGAGGGAATGGTAGTTGAAGAGATCATATAAATGGTGTTGATCTCTCCGGATGGGGATGCGATCGGGGGGTGATTCTCCTCAATGGTGGGAGGTGTTGTCTCAAGATCCACATTATTCATCTCGTAGAGAGCTTCCCTGTAATCGGGGAGATCAGGATAGTGATGTGAATAGTGGCCGTAAATACCGCATATGGCACAAGGGTGGTTGGTGCGCAGTGATTTATCACGAGGCTTAGGGTTGGATCTAGTTTGACAACCGGGATATTGGGGTCATCGTCAAGCATCTGCATGTGTTCCTGTAATGCCGGTAACTGTGGATATTGGTGAGTCATATGGCCTAACTCATCGCACAACGAGCATTTGGGGGGAGCACGAAAAATGGGAGGGGTTTTAACTGTCTTGGGGGGAGGTACAGCAGTGTATGGTTGCGGGCCTCTGCCCTGAGAGTGCTTGATAAGAGGGGGGCTATTCGTAGAGGACAAAGGGGTAGTGACACTGGGAGGTGGTTGACTAGTAGTAGCCATGGGTTGCACCGGTTGTAGGATGATGTTTGGTGTCAGCGGGGGAACGGGAGGCGAAAGATACCACACGGGTAATCCCAAGGTTAACCCAGGAGGCTAAGGGTAGCCATAATCGGGGCGCTTACTACTCCCGAGGGAGGGACTAGGAAGGGGATAGTGTGGATAGGTGTAACACCAATGTGAATAGGAACCAATGGTGGTTTAGGCAACAAGGGCGTTGATTGTTATGTGTTTGTGTATCGTGGGAAAGGGTACATAGGTCAGATACGTCGGGTGCAGATGACGGGAGAGGAATGGATTGGAATGTTGATGTCATCGGCAGATCTAAGTAAACTCCAGGTCCCACAGAGGAAACAAACGAGGTAGCGGCACCACTAATGGGTTGTTCAACAATGGGGAGAACATTTTCGGGTGCAGCGGGGGCATTTGGATCGTAGTAGGTGAGTTGGTCGACCTTGACCACGCATCCATCATGGGGGAACATCATGGTGTGAAAAACGGAAGAGGCAACCGCCTTCATGGCATACATGTAGTTGCAGCCAAGTAAGAGGTTATAATCAAGTTGGGCATTGATGACCTCTATGTCAATGAGAACGGTTTTACCATCCAGCTGGACGGGGACGTTAGCTAATAGACCTTGGGGTTGAGCCGACCAACCGTCGTAGGCTCGCAATGCAGTGGTGGACTGGTGGAGAGTAGGGGATCCCAACTTCTACCAAACGAATGTGGACATCATGCATGTAGAGGAACCCTCATCGATGATGCACCGATGGATGACAAGATTCCGAACGGAAACAAAAACTTGGAATGCTAAAGTGGAAGGTAGGCATGGTTTGGATTGGTCCAAATCGAATGCCATCAGTTGTGAATCATTGGGGTCAATAGCACCAATGGCAGAGAGCAAAGTTTTGCGCTGTGAAGGACAGTTTTTTAAGACTTCTAATGCGGACATGGCCGCGGGAGATTGGGCTAAGTCATCTACAATGTTGTAATTTGACGCAGCACGCGCATTGGGGTTATTGTTAAGACGACGGAGTGGAAAGCGAGGTGCTTTGGAGGCGCCATCGAGGGGAGCCGGAGGTATACATAACGTCTAATCAGTGGGATGAGCGTTAGTGTTTTTGTCGGAGGGAGGGGCTTTAGGGGTGGAGCCATATTGGTTCCGACGGGTTTGGAGATTGACATTAGTGGATGACATCATCAACAAGTGGTTGGTACCTGAATCAAACATGGGTTGATCAGGAGCAGCATAAGTGATCTGTTGTTGGGGCGGCGCGTTTCCTTAAGGGGGAGCCAACGGCTGAGTGTTCACTATGCCTTGAGTTGGTAAGGGGTTTTGCAATACCAAGGGTGGTTGCTGAGGGGGTGGGGGGTTGGGCGGTGCTTGAGGATCTGCATGCCCTTCGCGATGGGCATCATCAACCCAGAGTTGCCGAGCTCGCTCCAAATGTGGGAAAGCATGTGTGTAGTGGCCATAGACCCCGCAAATAGAACAAGGATGGTTAGTTCGCAAGTTAGGGTTTTTGGCTTGCATGGGTGGCCGATCAGGGTTTTGGTTGGCAGGTGCCACGTTATTATTGTCTGGGGGATTAGGAGGTTGACCACCTTGGTCTGGAGGATGGTTGTTCCCACAGTTGCGGCCTTAGCCACGGTTTTGCTGGCCCTGTGGGCGCTGGTTGTTTTGGTTTTGCTATTGATTTTGTTGGGCGTATACTTGCCCTTGGGCAGCGGGTGGGTTCTAGGGTTATGCAGGTGTTGGAGCAGGCTGCGGAGGATAATATGTAAGTAGAGGCTGCACAGGTGCTAAACCTTGTGGGGGTTGCTGATATGTCTGTGGAGCGGGTTGTGGGTTTTCCGCGAGGGCTGCCTGTGGTGGGTAATAAGCGGGTTGGGCTTGAGAGGACACAGGAGCTGGTGCAGCTTGTGGATGGTAATACGGATGAGGTGCGGTTGGGGGAGCATAAGCAGGGGATGCGTGTCCAAATCACTGAGGTGGACATGAGGGTCCGTGAGAATGGTGGTGAGGTGCCATGGGAGCATACGAATTGGTCGCACCGGACTGAGATGTAGCCCGTGAAAGGTCGGGGCCCTGGCTAGGATGTGCTATGGAAAAGGGTTGAGGATGTGAGGCAATACGGCCGATGATGCCATCTGCGGCATGGGATGCCCCCGACGCATCGTGCTGGGAGGAATCACCGCGAGGGGCATCAAGTATGATGGTATAGAGATAACCCGACTGGGCGTAAATGAGGTCAAATTGCTGGGCTTTGAGGATGGCCTCTTCTTCAGACTGGGGTCATTCGGATGCCACATCCTTGGCAATGAAACGAAGGAGGGATTTTAGGAACCAATCTAGGAAGATACGATCATCTAACTTGATTTTGCAGACGCTTCGGCGTCGACGCCACTCATGAATGTGGTCAGTGATGTGGGTAGTCGTGTTCTGTCTGCAAGACAGTAAGATCTCAACTCCCGCGTCATAGCGGACAGGTAACTAAAAGAACTGCAGGAAGGTCAAGGAATGGGAGGTAAAGGTGGCATGGGTCCCATGGGGCTGCTCGATGTACCACTTAGCTGCAGAGCCAGTGAAGGTGCGCTGTAACAGACGGAGGCGGACGGAGTCGTCCACTATGGAGTTGGAGGAACACCATAGATGGAAGGACATAATATGGTTCTGGGGGTCCTCACCTGCCTTTCCCTCAAACTTAGGGATGTTAGAGGGGAGCTTGGTGGGCATGTGAGGCCACACAGGGTCGTGTCTGATAGGATTGTTAGTCAGTCTGGCTAGGTCGGGAAGGTTGAGGCTAGCCATGAATGGAAAACTAGCAGAAGGATGTGACATACTAGTGGGTTTGACTATGTTGGGGCCAATTCCCCCAAGTTGAGGGGCAAGGTTTGGGATGTTTCCCCCAAGTGGAGGAACAAAGGTAGTGTGGGACGGTCCTGCACCGCCAGGTGTAGTGTGAGTCACTGATGAAGTGGGAATAGGTATTCCAGCTACTGGAATGGGTGTAGTGATCTGAGTGGTAGATGGGGGCCCCATCGAGGGCATACCCAAAGTGGGTGTGGTAGCTAGTATGGTGGTGGATGCTCCACCAATGGTCCCTATCAGGAAAGGGGTGGAAGTCACACCAGCCATGGGGCTGGTTGGTGTAGTGTAAATGGGGTTCTCGGACTCTGTCTCAGAATCGGAGGTAAAATAGGGGGTGTCTAGATCGGGTGACGGAGTTCTATGTCGTTGATGAGTGGAGTCAAGGGACAAAGCTTGAGATCTATGATAAAAGGTATCAAGTGATGAATATCTATGTCTTGACGAGTGGTGTCAAGTGAATCGTGCTGTGGGGGATCGCCCCTGAGGCACCGAGAATGTCTCGGGGACTCAATGGTGACAGATGGTGTCAAATATCTGGGGTTGTGTTGAGTGAAAAACAGCTCAAAAAACCTAATGCAACTGAGTGTGCAGAAGGAGAGCTCAAAAAATATGGCACTCAGGCCAACAACCAACTTAAAACACTTACTGTAACAGCTGTGCTATAATAAGTGGAGTATCAACAGAAATGGTCAGAATACCAACAAGCAGCAGGTTTCCTAGAAATAAAAATAGTGGACTCACTAGACTAAAAGGAGGTAAGGGAGCATGCAAACACCTAACTAAATAGTATTCTGACTCAACTAGACATATCCTCTGCAAGGTGATGAAATCCAAGTCAGACAATATGGATAGGAGAGCCAAGTGGCTAAAGATATCCCCCTACCGGGAGGGACACCAGGTAGTCAATCCTAGAAGAAAGGCAACTAAGATACCCCATTCATGACACGTCTAGAAAAGGTGAATTTGCCATTTGGTCTTTTTACCGCAGTACCCCCATACAGGGATACCCCGAGAACTGCGAAAGGTAGCCTTCGGTTACTGAATGGATTGCGGTATTCCACTCAGGCCTCCGGAACCAGTATGGCGACTTCAACCCTCCTAGGGGAGAGGCCCTCTGATAAACTGGTTGTGACCGTGCCAAAAAATACTAGGGGATTTTTGTTCCCTAATGGACAATAGCTATGTCTCAAGTGTAAGCAACCGAGGGGTGTTATTTGGATGCCTATCCCCCTGATCCTACCTAACTACAAAAATTCTTATGTGTTCCCCAAGTGGGGTTAGAGTGTTGGTTGTGTTAAGTACTTTTTAAGGCTCACTTGAATTAGGTGACAGGGTGTGTGCGTGTGAGATAATGATGAACCCAAGTAGAAAGTGCCACTAGGGAGGGCAACTTTCTAACTAGCAATAATAAGACAGAAATTAACCTTTGAAATGCACAATTTTCTTTTTTCAATTTAAAATGCTGAAAATGTAAAAACGATTCTGTAAATGAAAATAGAAATAAAAACTGCAGAAAAGGCTGTAAGGAAGTATAGCTGCAGGTAGGACAGATAGTTGTGCAGGTGCAGAAAATAGTGCAGCAAAGTGCTGGGTTCAAAACAGGGGAAAAAATGCAGAAAACAGACCGCGGGTTTTTGGCAAATCTGGGCGGTTGGACCGTGGAAAACAGCTCAACAGTCGCAGTCGGGTCGTGGGTTTTAGGTTGAAAAACGTGGTCGGGATGCAGGAAAAACGTCGAAAGTCGCAAGCGGGTTGCAGGAAAATGGCCGAAAGTCGCAGGCGGGACGCAGTAAAAACGCCGAAAGTCGCAGGCGGGTTGCGGGAAAATGGCTGAAAGTCGTAGGCGGGACGCAGGAAAAATGCTGAAAGTCGAAGGTAGGTTGCAGGAAAATGGCTGAAAGTCGTACGAGGGATGCAGGAAAAGGGTTAATAGCCGCAGTCGGACCGTCCCAAACAAGCTAATAACCGTTGTCAGATCGCAGGTAACAGACTGAAAACGGCCGGCAGGTCGCTGGAAATAGTCTGAAAGCCGTGGTCGGATCGCAGGTAAGTGCCTGAAAGACGTGGTCGGAATGCAACTGCAGGGGGTAAAAGATGCGGTTTACGGCAGCTGAAAGGGACAGCTGAAAGGAAAAGACAGGAAATATTTAAAAACTATAACCAGAAATTCAAACCAAGGGGAGTCACCAAAATTGTAGCTAGGGTTTTCACCCTAGCTTATGCAAATGAGCACCTACTAAGAAGAAGGGACTCCTTAGTAGCAGTTCAATAAACAGTAATTAAAAGACAATACATCGAAATGGAAATTACTTCTAAACATGTGCATGAGACATAAGAGGCAAGAAATAATAAATGACTTTCTTTGTATTAAAATTTTTACCTTCAATGTGAAGATTGGTGAAGTTGTTGCAATGATCCAAGAGGGTTGCTCCAAGCTCCAACTTTGCTCCTTCTCTTTCTCCAATGGTGGAAATGGGCCAAAAGGGGCTCTCAATGGTGAAAGTAGCTCAAGGGTGAGCTAGGGTTTCAAGAGAGATTTTGGCAGAGTAAGGGTACACTTGATTATGGATATGTAATGAGGGGTCTCCATCACCTATTTATAGTTTTTTGGTGGTGGAGTGCTGGCCCATGGTTTTGGGAATCAAATGGTTTAGGTCAGTTGTATAGGGTTTTTTCCTACTTTTTCCTCATTATTTTATATTTTTTATTCCCTCTTTAGAGGTTTTTTGCTATTTTGGAGGAATTTTGGATATTTTTGGAGGGAAAAGGGGTTTTTTAGCCTTTTGGAGGCTTTTTAATGGGATTTGAGGGTTTTGAAGGCAAATATGGTAGGAAATATGGACAAATGAGTCATGTAATGGGGTAGATGAGGTAGTGAGCACTTTTTGGGTGTTAACACTTTGTAAGCCAGGAAACATTGTTTAAATATCTATCTCAAAAACTATGAATCAAAATAACTACTAGTATCTAATTATGCATGCATGAGGTGCGCTATGGAGGACATCGCATAGTGGAAGTCTAACTAAGCTCACTCCAATACTCAGGGACTAGGCCTCAATCAAATATGTCTTTAGAACTCGTCGAATATTGGGACTCGTACTTACTAACTACAGTTTATTCTTTTAGACGTCACTTTCCCTACGCATTGTTCCATACAAAAATGCTATAATTTAGGAACTCTTTCACATCACTTCGAGCTATACCAACAAACTGCAAGTAAACTACTTCTCTTATTTGTTCTTCCTATCAAAATTGGTTTGATGCCTTATTTCAGAGCCTGTAGAAAAAATATACTGCTAAAAACCAACCAAATCAGTGTTATATGTGTATTTTATGCTATAAAAAGGAAGACTACAACATCTATAATATATAAATTGAAATCTTCTACAATCCTAACTAGTATGCATTCATCATCCACCAACTTGATACTGTAACACTTCCTTTCTAAACCAAAGAGGCTTATTTAGAAAAGGATTTAGATGTCTTTTCTTACCTATTGCTGGGAGCCATCATATCCCGCCAACTACCTCATTTCAATGTCTTTGTGAAACCAACTGCTGATTCTGGGTCCTTTGTAAGATCAAGGTTGTTTTGTAATGTACCAATTTATGTCGGTGATACAAAAACTCTTTTCTTCTCAAAATTAATTACAACAATGACAGTGGAAGCTGAATTAACTCGAGATGGGCAAGATCAAAGGTTATGGAAGGATGGAAGGATCTGATATTTTCTGATGTGATCTGATACCTCTGCACAATGTACTGAGACAATTTATGTTTCAATAGAATCCAGGCTTCAAATTACTCCAATGCTCTTGGGCCCCTCAGCATATGCATACTAAAATGGGTGCGAACTTGGATTGGAGGTTGGGGATAGGTATTTTATACTCTGAGATGTTAAATATCAATTAATAAAATTCATATAATAGTAAAAAAATCATTCCAAAAAGTTGGAAATATATCTGAGAAAGTCTCACATAAACATACACAAAATTTCCTTCCAGGACAACTCAGCTAATGCGAATTTAGGATTTCCAAATAGGATTTTAAGGTTCACACATTTGTGAACGGAAGCATGGGATTTGATTTTTGGAATATTATTGAGCTACAAGAATAGGAATTACTTCATTTGGATACGTTCTCATGCATTTAGTACTTGTAAACTGGAAACTAGTCAAAATCTAGCTAAATCTAGAAGGGGTGGAGAAATATGAATTCTGCAATTTTATTCAAGCTGACTGATATCAAAGTATTAAATTCATTGTTAATAAATGGTATTTGGTCAAAGAGGCTCCTCATATCACTACAAAACATTCTCTCTATTCCTACTGAACATTACAACACTAGAAATCAATGAATGGCTATGAGATTCGAACGACAGACTTGGAGAAGCTTTCTGAAATTCGACTAGAGATTGGTTCAGCTACATGAACTACAAATAAAATCAGTGATAATGGCTGAATTCCATCGTCCTCTAATAACCAAATGCCATCATCATCTCATAGGAAGCAGGGCATGTTCTTCACTACTCGAACCCCCAAATCTAGTAAAATGGCCATAACTTGCTCATCCAGACACTTTTTTTACTGAGACAAAACGTGTAACCTACTGTAAATGAAGATACAGATGCAATGGAACATGTCTCAATATCCATAAATTATCAAAAAGGTCGAAACCAGAACCTCCATTTCGGCCCTCCAACATTGTGCCTACTGAATGAAGGAGTTGAACCACACAGTGAGAACACCAACCAATGGATCAAGCTTCAGGACCTGCAATAGAATCAGTGATGAAGAATGGATGTCATCATCCTTTCATGTATAAGCATGGGGCACATCTCCCAGCTATGACAAGGGCCACATCTCCCAGGTCAATGAGGCCAAGTTGCACTCAATTCAAATAACAAATGATCAAAAGATATGAAATGGATTTGAAATCATTCTTTTATAGATTGAGGTGACTTATTGAGAAAGTAATATAGGTTAAGGCGCCCTCATGGAGTGTATAATGTTTTTTTTCTTTCTACTTTAGCTTTTCCTTGCTTTCTGCTTTGCTTTGCTTTTTTATTTAGCTTTAGCTTTTTCCTTGCTTTCTGCTTTGCTTTGCTTTCTGATTTTTCTTTTTCTTTTTCTTTTGCTTTTACTTTTGCTTTATCCTGCTTTTGCTTTTCTATCCTGATTTTTCATGCTTTTCTACCTTACCCTACTTTTCTGCTTTGTTCTGCTTTTTCCCTTCTTTTTTGCCTTACCCTTCTTTTTTGTTTTGTCCTACTTTTTCTTTATTTTCTACTTTTTTCCTTCTTTTCTGCCTTTTTCCGGCTTTTCTTCTTTTGTCCTGCCTTTATCCTACTTTTGTGATTTTGGCCTACATTTCTGCTTGTGTCCTGCTTTTATGCTTTTCCTGAACTTTACCGCTTTATTCTGCTTTCTTCTCCTTTTCCTACTTTCCTTGCTTTGACTGCTTTATCTTTTTTTGTCTTGCAAGTTACCTCTTAGTAAAACTTATCCTCTAAGGCACACTTTTGGAGCATATCCATTTTATTCCAAAATAAAAATATCTATTTAATAAATATTACTTCTACCAAGTGCATTTCAAACTTAGGATAAAAATAAAATTAAACTTCCTAACTAATTAATGCCTTAATTTCAGAATTAACCCCAAGTGCATGAAATATTCTACTCAACCCAAAGGATTGCTTGAGATAGGAATTCCTTCCACTAATCATTAATGAGGGGACATGACAGTCCTCCCCTCCCAAGATTTCTTCTCCTCGAGCAATAATCAAATCCAACCCAACTAAGCCTCATGAGCCATCATGCTTTTGCTGCACCACTTTGATTATAGACTGCTCATGAACTCTCCCAACAAACTATTCCATCACCATCCATCCATGCACTTAGTGTGGAGACTAATCAAAACTGGTACCAAGATCCCAAGTGATCCTCAATAATACAAGGTGCAATATATATTCTCCTATGCAATGCATAAGAATCACATGGAAGTCATCATAACACCATGCAAGAAAAACATAAGTCCATCCAAAAATATGTTTCCCAAGTAGGAAAACACCACCATCTATTAAAAAATTGAACCCATGGGGAAGAGAAGAGGCTTTCTTTCTCAAGCCAACCAACCAAAATGTGCTCCCAATGAGCTGCACATGATCAACAATTCTTGGGTCCCACTGCTTGTGCACTCTCCTAGTGTACAATATCATCAAGAACCAATCTAGCAATTATGGGATGCCATGGTCCCAACACTTGCGTACCCCATCAATACATAGTGTGAACACATATAAATCAGAATGTGGGATTCCCATGTCCCAATGCTTATGCATTCCTATCATGCACAAGGTCTCCCAAAACAATACATCAAAGTAGGAGGTGTACAATATCCTCCAAATTATTTCAACGAAGTGTGGAATCCTAGGATCCCACTCTCTAATGAGAATCCTCCCAAACATCATAAGTACAAAAGATAGATCATCAAAGTGCATATAAACATCATAGAAATGTATATCAAGAAGGTGCCTTACCAAAGGATCATGAAAGTGCTTGTCCATCCAGGCAAGTAGACCACCATTTGCCAAGTGCACACAAGCATCAAGTGATCAATCAAATCTGATCCAATGACATAGGTGAGGATCCCATGTCCTATAATGTTGCTTCGAAAGAATGTAAGAATCTTCAAAATAATCAGTCATGTGTTCTTTCATCCAAGAAGTGAATGAAGAAACTCTACCAAAATTTGAACCAAGTAAGGACAAAAAAAAACAAGGAGACTTCAAGTGGCTCAAAGAAGTCTCGTAAATACATCCATCAATGTTAGAGTCATCAAATGAGAGTAATGGATGCCGCCCCAAGGAGGTGTGAAAGGTATCAAGTAATTCTGCCATGTGGAATTTCACCCAAACATTGGATGAAGGAACTCTCCCATCAAGTAATGAACAAAGAGAACAATGGGCCTTCAAGGGGATTGAAGGAGTACCATATGTGCATCAATGAATATGTGTATCATCATAAGGTAACAAAGGATGTTGCTGCAAATGTAAATAAGAAGGTTCTCTAGTCATGTCATCATCAAAAGGAGAGATAGGAGTTTCGTACTCCTCATGTGACACTATAAAAAAGAAACCTTTCACCCATACCTCATTAGGATGAATGCTGCAAAATGTGGAAGTGTAGGGTGTAGGAGAATGAACCAACTCACCCATATGATTTGAAAGTGTGAAAAATTCATCACGTGAAGGATCCATAAGGGTAGTATCATGCACCTCCCTCAAAAGTGCGAAACTTTCCTCATAGGTTGGTTCCAAGGTAGTGGAATCGTGCACTTCTTCAAAAAGTGTGTAACCGTCATCAAGAGGAAACACAAGTTCCTCTTCCACCATAACAAGTTCTTAGCTCTCATCAATGTCATATTCAAACACATCAAGCACGTGCAAATTTCCATATTTCTCATGATCCATCATTTCATAAGAATCCTCCAAGCAATCTACCATATTACAATATGAAACATAGGAGGAAGAACAAGTATCTTGCAACCTCTCAAGAAGTTGCTCATTTTTCAATTTTAAGCTTATGAATATCCTCATTATTCTTCAAGTATGATTCAGGTAACCAATCATTAAGCTCAACGAAATTGTTTCTATAAAAATTGAAAGACTTGAAATTACCTTTGATGTTGTGCATTGCTCTTTGAATATTCTCCATGTCTTCAAAGAAGGATGGTTCCTCCAATGAAGAAACTCTCCTCTCTAGCAATAATTTGATACAAATGCTTGAGTGCCATGGAGTATGATAAGGGCCTCATAAATATTCCTTTCACTCATCTTCAAATACACTTCAATGAAGGATGGTTCATGAGAGCGAACCTCCTCTTTTTTTTTTCTTTCTTGGGATCAACTTCACATGGAAACTCAAGTGGTGACTAGGAAGATGATATTGGTTCATATTTTTCTGCTACAAGATCTTCTTCTTCATGCTCCATGGAGTTAGGACTTGCATCAACCTCATCAAGGATGATCTCTATGTCACCAATATAGAGATGAGAGAATCCATCAGTAGATGTCTCCTCAAGACTTAAGCACCCATCGAGAGGTACATATTCATAGCATCCATCAGTAGATGCTTCTTTATAACTTGAAAAACCAATAGTAGATGCCTCTTCTTGGAACCATTCAATACTGAATTTGTGATCAGGAACTAGATAATCCTTAGTAGAATCAATGGTGGCTTCTTTAGGATTACAACCCTCCTTAGTAAGGATTTTTCCTTTGTCTTCTTCAGATGGCTGATTTGTACTTTGTTCTTGATCCTTACTTGACTTAGGATCAAGATCTTTGCATACTCTTTTTGAAGTATATCCAAAAATTCTCATCAAGTATGAACCACATGCATCCAACAAAGCTTCATACATTTTTCTTCTCTTTTCACAAGTATGTTGATCTTTGAGTGTGAACATGCAATGTTTTGATACTTGTGGCTATGAGAATAACCATAATTTCTCCTTCCAAGTATGATATGATGGGAGATACTTGTAGAAGGTACCTCTTGGGAATTTTCTTCCTCATACAGTCTACAATACTCTTCATAATGCTCATCATATTCATCATCATATTGCTCATAAAAATCATCATCAGAGTAACAGTCTTCTTCATTGAACATGGACATGGTTGCAAATTCATTGAATTGAGAGTCTTGTTTCCACGGGAGTAGAGGAAAGAGATTTGATACCACTGTAATGTACAAACTTATATCAGTGATACAAAAATTGTTTTCTTCTCAAAATTAATTACAACAATGACAGGGGAAGTTGGATTAACTGGGGATGGGAAAGATCAAAGGCTATGGAAGGAAGGAAGGATCTGATATTTTCTGATGTGGTATGATACCTCTGCACAATGTACTGAGACCATTTTTGTTTCAAGATCAGCCAGGATGCAATTTACTCCAATGCTCCTGTGCCCCTTAGCATATTGTTGATGCCTCAAAAATTGTAGCATCAATCAGCAAGGGATTCTCCCCGGTATGCAAGCCCAATTAGATCACTCACCATTTGGTGTGGGGAATCCATCCGGTTAACGCTTCTGGCTACCGTAAGAGTTAAAGATTTGTATTCTTTGCACCAGTTGCGGCCCGATCCACTGTTTATGTATTTTATTTTAAAGATGATATGCAAGTGCTCTAAGCTAAATGTAGGCAACTGTCCTAGATTAATCTACAACTGTATAAGCAAATATAATCTATCCTTGCAAGGAGAACACTTTAAAGATGAGTAATAAACTACAAGAAACATCTAAAGATCAGATAGATAGCTATTTAACCATAAAGATGCATTCCCAGCAAATTCATATCAAAGCATGCAAGCATGTTGGATGAGTCAGCACTCCCAATTGATGCGAGGAGTGCATTGCGTTGCAATGGGAAACTTTGCAATACCTCCAAAGTAGACATGGCACAAGGGGTTTGGGATAAGTCCTCCACAACATTGTAGTTGAGATCAGCCTGCACGTTGGGGCTATGCATAGCCCGTTTGAAAACACCTTTCGGTATCTTCGGCAGCGTCTCCACTGGTATGTGAAGAGGAGTGGATGATTCAGAAACATCCTTCTGTTGCGGGTCCGGGGTATAATTCTTGGCTCGAGTTTGCAATAGAGCGTCTGAATTAACCATGTTGATAAAATACTGATAAGCTGAGGTGGCATGAGTGGTGCCCCCAGCACTAGAGCTACCAGAAGCTGAACTCTGTCCATGAGGGAAAGGGTCTTTTAATACAGTTGGTTTCTTTTCATGGATCAGCTTCTGGGCTTCTTCCATTAGAGGGCATTGATGGGTAAGGTGGTCCTCTTGACACAGTTTGCAAGGGAACTTAGCCTTCTGTTTCTCTTTTTTACCCTCCTCGGCATTTTGCTCGCGGTTGGGATTTTGTTGGTTTCCCTCCCCTTTCTTGCCCTTTCTTTTGGGCTGCCAGGAACCCTTTTCGTTTTTCTACACCTGCTGTACAGATTCTGTAGTAGAAGGGGAGGATGCAATAGAAGTTGCTTCTGCAGCAGACTGTTTGACTAACAAGGCATGAACTTGCTTTGTTAAGGCATCAAACGTTGCAGAGTCAACTGAACCCACAATGCCATCAGCATGTGGTCCAGGTTTAGGTTTCCCTAAGTATATATTAGACCTCGGCGCATCAGGAATAATTTCATATAAAAACCCAGACTAAGCATAGACCAAATCCAGCTACTGGGTTCTCAAAATGGCTTCCTCTTTGGAGGACACCCCTGAAGTGGAAACTTCCTTAAGCAACATAAGGAAGAAGTGACTTAAGGTACCATTGTAATAAGAATTTTGGGGGGATGTCGGCCTTGATGGGCCTCTTTCTCCTTTGCCACTCCTGAATGTGATCAGATAGATGAGTGGCCTTGTTCTATTGAAATGTCGACAAAAGGTCTGTGCCGGCATCATACCAGACAGGAAGTTGAAAGTGGTTGAAAAACAAAATTGCAAGATACCGAAAGGTGCCATAGGCAGCTGTAGGAAATTCAATGTACCATTTGGTTGTGACACTAGTTAAGGTTCTTTGAAAGAGCCTCAAGCTTATGGAATCATCATTCAGTGAATTGGAGGAACACTGGAGATGAAAAGTTGTGACATGGTCACCAAGGTCCTCACCAGTCTTTCCTTCAAACTTCGGAATGCCCGAGGGAAAATTTGTGGGAATGGGTGGCCATGCAGGGTCATGATGCATAGAGTCGTTAGTAAGTTTTGAAAGATCTGGCAAGTTTAAAATTGCCAGAAATGGTAAACGTGGCTGAGCCGGTGGCATTTGGTAAACATGAACCTGGTATTAGGAACCACCCATCGCCTGGTTTGTGTACCGTTGGTTGGGGTTACCCCCAGCCATCGGTTGTGAAACAAAAGGATTGAAATTGTTCCATCCGAAAGTAAGCAGATTATATCCTTGGGCAGCAGTCCATTGTGTCTAGTGGTAAGCCCCACCGAACTGCGGGTTAATGATATTACCCCCTCCTCCAGCAAACCGAGAGAAGGGGATACTCCCTATAGGTATATTCGACGGATTAACATTATAAACTGCATAGGGGTTGAAACCCAGTGTGGTAGTAGTGGACGGTGCCGTCATCATACCCATAATGGGCATGGATGCAGAAGGGATGGATCCGACCATGGATGAAGAAGAAATATTCTGAGTTACACCTTGTAATGGTTGTGTGGCAGAAGACTGAGTAAAACTCACTGCAGGTATCCCTGATAAAGGGACATTGTTGGGTCCAAAAGTAGGTGTGGAGGCTAAGGCAGATGTCGAGGCTAATGAGCTTGGCATGCCTAAAGTGCTAGAATTGAAACTGAAGGATGGGGTTGAGGCCAAAGCATTTTTCGATGAACTCGATTGGGTAGTGTTTGAGAAAGAAGGATTAAGAATCCTTGCATTCATAGAAGTTGTGGGAGTTTGTGGAACTCCCTGCTCATCTTTTGGGTTAGTCATAGTATAACCCGATGTAAATAGATAAGCACTATACTCAGGTTGTTGGAAGCCAACATGTACCAGAAGTGGATCGTTGGGTCCTGTAAGATGAGGGTTAAAAGGAGTATTAAACTCTGTAGTATTTAGATCCTCAAACTCGACAGTATCAAAGACTTGTCGATCCGTGTTCTAGGCTGTGGTTCTCCAAGAACCTCTGTGTCACCCGTAAGTTCAAAAGAACCATGGGAATTTGTTCTCCTACATCACAGTGGCGGTGGAGGCTTTACTACGAGTGGGGAAAGGTTTTGAAATCTTCGAGACCGATGAAGATGTTGGTCCTCCACAACTATAAAAAAATAAAACTAAGTAAAAACCCAGTGGCCAATACAACTAAGGGGCAAATAGCATACCACTAAAAAAATTTCTAAGTAGTCAAACTAGGAAAACAATGGCAAATACTCTCGGAAGCAAGTCTGGGATGATTAGGTCCCAAAACAGACTAACAGAGTATAGACGGTCAGTTATGTGGCATCCTCCGGAGGTCCACTGGGTGCAAGCGCTTGAATCACCAAACCGCTTTCCCGGGATTACTGCCATAGGGTTACCTTCCACGTCTATCCGAGGTGGAGTGGGAATAACCGCTCACTCTACCTGTGTAGAATCCTAGAGGTCTGATACTAAGGATACCATCAATACAAAATAAACTGGGGGATAGTGGTCAGCCAAATCGAAACGCATGGGCAGGGTAGCAAATCCCGAAGTTCGAAAGGACCCCCGTATGCAAGTCAAATCTGGTTTATGGTTGAGAGGAAAGTGAGGGGATATCCTCAATAATTCCAATCTCCCACGGCCTCGTTCTTATCTTTGGTTTAAGTAGAGTTTCCCAGGACTATTTGATATAGATGGATTTACCTAAATGAAAGTCGTACTATGCTTGTTGAGTAATGAAGCCAGTTTCAAGCAATTTAAGGTGATTTAAGCTCGAAACTATAGCCTAAGCTAGTTGATGTCGTGTATACCTAAAAAGAAAAACGTTGCTAATAAATTTTATTAATAGTTTATTTTTAAGGGCTACTTATTACTCAAGGGTTGTAGTGTGGTGTGTGGAATGGTTTGTATAGAAAGTAAAGTACTTGTAAAATAACACTTTCAAATTCACAAAACTTTTCTCTTTTCGTTTATAATTATTTCAAAACTTGAAACCTACCAAACCTAAATCAAAATATTTTTGTATTTTCTTTTAATATTTCGAAGCAAACTATGCTACTTCAAAACAATGCTAAACATTACTACTAAGCTACTTAAAACAATTTTTTGATTTTTCTGTCAATTGTAAAAGAAAAAGAACTTGTAAAGGTGGAAGTAAGACCTAAATGTGAAGTGTGAGTAAGACTAACACCTAAATCATTCAAAACAAACAAATCAATCGATTTGAAGAAGACTGGACTTACCAAGTTTTTGCAAATGAAAAACTTGATACTTGGAAACAAAGTGTAAAAGAGACATGGAGAAGAAATGCTCGTAGTGGAAAGGCAAGCCTAACAGGCTGCCTCTAATTATCAAAACCATAAGAAAACACTAATCCAAGTAAAGAAGTAAGCAAGCGAACCAAAAAGTGACCTTGCCAAACACACAGACTTGAAAGAAGACTAGCTAGGAGGATTTGACTCACTTGGATTGAACTGAAAAACAATTAGGAAGCATCTAAACCAAGCAACCTTTCGGAAGCAACCCTAAGTACTCAAACTTGAAGGTCAAACCCTAATGGAAAGGATACGACAAAGAGAAAGAGTGATATTGTTGCCACAAACAACTAACGATAATGATGCAAGTTTGTATGACCACAACAAGGAACTAGGGCCACAGTGTATAGCTATGTCCAAAAAGGAATAGTGCACAAACTTCAAAAAGGGCTAGAAAGCAGTGAAGACACTTAACAAAGATTCAAGCAAGAAAAAACAAACCAAAATACGTAGGAGAGGAAAACAAGACTCAATGGAGACATGGAAGGTCTCAGGGGTCAATGAAGGGAGCAAAGCTAAAGGCTGGAAAAGAAACCAAAAGTTTGGAAATCAAACCCTAACAGCAAACTAGACACTACAGGAAAATACACTGCTATGCAATGTAGAAACTAGCGTACATCAGGAGAGGTACGCTATTGTGCAGTGCAAAGAGGGGCATTCATCATGTAACAAACGCTACTGTAAGTAGGGTGGACCAGCGTACATGCCTCAGAAGGGCACAAATAGGCTTTGTAGATAGTCAACTAAGATGAATCAAGCAAAAAGGACAAGTAACATAGACCTATAAGGCCTCTCAGACAATCAAAGAGACTGAAAAAAGGGATGGAAGAACACCTAATTAGGTCTCCTAGAGTAGTGAAACACATGGTTACTCCTCAACGGAGTCGTCAATCTGTTGTTCAGGATTTATACCTTATAGTGAGGAGATGGACACTACCAACTGGGCAGGGTTGACAGGTAAACACATTAATTGTATTGCATTTAGTTACTACAAAAGAAAGAGATCAAGATTGAAAGAAGTAACTCTTATCGATGGCTGGTCCTAGCTTTCGCTTGGTCTTTTGCTTGATCGCCCACTTGATCTTCTGCTTGACAAACCTGCAACACAAAATATACCTTCCTCGACGTATCTTGGATGTAATAAATATGATGAAATAACAAACAAATTGATCATCAAATATAACAAGATATTAATCCAAATGAATATACAATCTAGTAGACATTCGATTTGGAACAGGAAGGGTGTTTCGACCTTTTTATTGTCAAAGAAACATGAATCAGTACAATATACTTGATGTGTAGAGATGCTTCTGCAACTGGATCCTGGGCTCCTTCTCTTCACTCTGACATGGGAATTTCTTCATCAGTACAATCTAATGATGAGGGGGGGGAATTGTTGCATGAAATTGCAAGTAGTCAGCGCTCCCCAGTGTATCATGACAAGGGACTAATCGCCTCTCGTGGATCCTTGAAATCTGGCAGTGGTGAGTTTACCAATCACCTGTGGGTTTTGGTGTAACAACAGCTGTACTTCCAAGAATTGGTATCAAAGCATTATTTGGTTCAGAGGGACGCCTTTTTTTCCAAGGGTTTGGATCGATCTTGGATCTATGATAAACCTAGTTTTAGTGGGATCTTTGCATCTGTGATTCTTTTGTTGAAAGAATGGAAAGCACTTCTAGAATCGAGATTGAGAAATTTAACGGTCAGAGCTTTGAGCTATGGAAGCTCAAGATGGAAGATCTTCTGGTAGATAGAGAACAATGGATCGTAGTAGATCCGGGTACCATTCCCACTGGTATGGAAAAAAAAGAATGGGATAAGATGGAAAGAAAAGCAAGGAGCACGATTCGGCTTTGCCTCCCAGATTCGGTGTTGGTGAACATATCTCGAGAAGATAGTGCAAAGAAACTGTGGGATAAGCTAGGAAATTTGTATCAGTCAAAGTCCCTAGTAAATAAGTTATTTCTTTGAAAGAAATTGTACCTTCTAAGAATGAATGAAGGAGACTCTGTATTAAAGCATCTAAATTCCTTCAATACTCTGGTAAGTTAGTTGACATCTGTTGGTATTACGATTACTGATGATGAAAAATGTATTAGCTTGTTGTGCTCTCTACCAGATTCATGGGATAGTCTGGTTATAGTTGTTGGGAGTAACACAACCAACCTAATCTTTGATGATGTGGTTGCATCCCTGCTATCAGAGGAAATGAGGCAATAATCCATGGACAGTTCAACCAAGGATGCCTTGTTTGTGAGAGGTCACCCTGGAGACAGATCTAAAAATAAGTCTTCAGGTGACATATCTAAATCTAGAGGGAGATCTAAATCTCCAGGACCTTCTGTACGAAAATTTTGGAAGTGCGATAAAGCTGGGCATTACAAGAAGGATTGTAAATCCAAAAATATTGATAAAATTAGAAGATCTAATGATGCTCCATCTGTAGATGGGAAATAATCTACAGAGGAAGGAGGAGATGTGTACTTGGCATCTTCAAGTACACATGCATAGCATGATTCGTGGTTGATTGACTCAGGTGCATCTTTTCATATGACTCCTCACGGGGAGTGGTTTTCTGAATATGAAAAGTATGATGGAGGTGATGTATTCCTGGGAGACAACTCGGTGGTGAAAAATCATAGGTCGAGGAAAGATCAAGCTACTACTGAAAGATGGAAGGGTTATAACTCTTCTCGGGGTTCTACACATTCCAAAACCGGCTAGAAACCTCATATATGTAAGTAAAATGGATGATGCAAGTGTGAAAACTATGTTTGAGAAGAACACATGAAAGATGGTTCGAGGATCAATGGTGCTGATGAGGGGAGTTTAGATTGGAACTCTATACAAGTTGTTGGGAAGCACTTTTAATAATGGATGTAACAATACTATTGTTCCTGAGGATAAAAATGAAGGAGACAGAGTCCTTACTATCTCTAGTGAGAAGACAACGCTATGGAATCGAAGGCTGGGACATATTGGAGAGAAGGGTCTTCGACTATTACAAGGTAAAAGTATGGCTGAAGGAATGTCTGATTACACACTAGATTTTGATTTCTGTGAACATTGCTTATATGGTAAACAGAATCGGGTAAGATTCTCATCTGGTGTTGTAAGAGCTAAAGTGTAATACCCCCAATTCGACCCTTAGGATATATTAGCCTTTAATGTAAATAATGTGTACATGTGATGTATGTTTTCCTAGTGTGGAGCTCAAGGCCAAGGCCCCGCTAGTGAAAGCCGAATTTTATTTAAAGGGCAAGTATTTGATATTTTGATACCATGTGCTCTTAAGCCATGGAAATTGTAATAGGATGTAAATAAACATCAGGCAATATAAAATTCCAAGACTAGCTATGGAGGCAACGAATGAGAAGGGGGCCACGTGTATCCACTAGGGAGTGGTGAGGGGGCTATGGGAGTGAACCATAGGTTTCCATATGTCTTTATGAGAACCCATTTGACCTTTCTAGATGACATTTATTCCTGTTGTAAGAAGTGGTTGAAGAATTAAGTCAATGACTTTGATGGAGTATGGGCAGCCCTGAAATTTGTATGGGAAGGTATGGGCTCTTTTGACTTGTCCCACAAGTCACTCTACATCTTGGGGGTTGCTCCATCCTTATCCCCATTCCATTGTGGAAGTATGGGACATCTTTCTCCATCCAAAAACGAGCTCCCAGCAGTGAGAAATACAGAAATCGCGACTGTGAGAGAACCCACGTTTTGGGAAGCCAAAAACGTCCCGATTTGGTATTGGACAGTGAAATCCAATGGGGGATCCATTGGTAGGAACCTTGGGGCGAATTTGGGAGCAATAGCTACCCCAAAAGCCATGGGAAAACCCAGTTTTAATTGCCCAGAAAATCAGTGACGGATTTGGGGTTATTTGCTGAACAAAGCTATGAGAAATCCAAGTGTGGATGTTCGAATGGAGGCTGGGATCATTTGAGTCTAGCTTGATGTGTACCTAGCTCTGGGATTGAGCTCAGTGGACTAGCATTCCTCTCCATTTCCCATTGCATGCTTGAAAAAATCAACTGTGTGTTGGCTTAGCATGGTTGTCTGAGTGAAACCCTGATTGTGAGTGAGCCATCTAGTTCCTCCTTAGTGGATACACAACCCAGCTCGGGGGTGATCTCTCAGCTGAAAGAATACATGCTGGGAAGAGATCTATGGTTGGGTGGAACGTTGCTCTCACGTAGCCAGTCATTGGACATCAACTTCTCAAGATAAGTGTTCTGTGGATTATAAATTATTCCATTTTGTATTTTGCAATATGTTAAATTGTCCATGTTTTAATGAAATGAGTTAATATGGATCCTATGCATGGCATACGAATGAGAATGGGTCTCTTTATGTTGAATCATTCTCTGCTGTGGTAAATATGTTATGAAATTACGGTCTGTTTGTGTGCTTGCTAGTATGTTCATCCGCTGTATTTATATTGAAACGAATCTGCATATAGAAGTTTTAAAATGTTAGGAATTTATGTGCAAAAATTATTGGGGCTAAGTTTACAAAAGCCCAGTATGTTGTTAATGTTTCCTTCCCTGCATTTCATAAGGAGAAGGGGACGTTACAGAGTGGTATCAGAGCTCTAGGTTCAACCCTACGGCTGTTGGGCCCTTCACAGAAATACAAATCATTGTGTGTTCATACATTTTGTATTTGGAACTAAAATACATTAAAGAAATCTCAAGATTGCATGACTGTTTGGGGATTTTTGCAAGCTGCTTGCATTAATTGCATTGATGGCATTCTATGAAACAGAGAAAGGAGCATGGGCAACCTCTGCCATCTTAAGTTGTTTTGTTGTTGTTGTTAATTGTTGTGCATAGGAGATGATGCATCATGTGCTTGAGACCTTGATTAATGATGAATCCATGTTCCTTGAATGACAATGATGCTTGAATGAATGAACTTGAATGTTGAGCATGGCTGTAAATGATTTCTGTTTGTTAAAATTTCCTAAGTGTTTTCGAAAATTCGTTTAAGACTGTTTCGGGAAGAATTCCCGAATGTCTTCCGCAACTGCGAAAGCATTCGGCGAATTGCCCCGAAACTGCGGAAGCATTCCGCGAGTTTTTCCGCAACGCGGAGGAGTTCGGGAAGTTGCCCCGAAATTTGCGGAAGGAATTCCCTTCCGAAATTGCGGAAGGAATTCTCTTTCGAAATTTGCGGAAGGATTCCGCGAGTTGTCCCGCAACGCGGAAAAATTCGGCGAAATGCTCCGAAAAAGATGGAAAATTTTCTAAGTGTTGGTGTCGAAAGGAATTTTTGGAAGGAATTCTCTTCCGAAATTGCGGAAGGAATTCTCTTCCGAAATTGCGGAAGGATTCCGCGAATCATTCCGAAACGCGGGAGAGTTTAGCGAGTCGTTCCGAAGTTGCGGAAGACTTCCGCGAATCTTTCCGCAATTGCGGAAGACTTCGCCGAATCGTTCCGCAACTGCGGAAGACTTCGGCGAAGCGCCCCGCAATTGCGGAAGGCTTCAGCCAAGCGCCCCGCAACTGCGGAAGGGTTCGGCCAATCACCCCGCTATTGCGGAAGGCTTCGGCCAAGCGCCCTGCAACTGCGGAAGGCTTCGGCCAAGCGCCTCGCAATTGCGGAAGGCTTCGGCCAAGCGCCCCGCAATTGCGGAAGGCCACAGCCAATCGCCCCGCTATTGCGGAAGCATTCGGCGAACTGCTCCGCAATTGCGGAAGTGTTCGACGAACTGCTCCGCAATTGCAGAAGCCGTCGCCGAACTGCCCCGATGCTGCGGAGGGATTTCCCACCCCACAAAAAAAAAAAAAAAAAAAAAAACTTGATTCCTCAGAATGGAATGATTCCTGTGGGGCTCGGAGGCCATTGACGAAGGCCATGAAAGAACCAGTGAAGACCCCTAGCCCATTACACTCCGATTTGACAGAAAATGGATAATAGTGACTTTTGAAGGACGGAGTCCCGAGGATTGACAGAAGGTCGGTTTGAGTTGAAATTGATCAGGCGTGGCCATGAAGCTGGCACGATGTTAAGTTCAGAATCTTGGAGCCAAACTCCAAAGGATGTGGAGTCGGGGTGATCAAGAAGTCCAAAAAGCACTGTTCCGGGCCACTTTTTTGGGATTTTGAAAAGCTTGTGGGAAGTAAAAGTGACCCTAGATGTGGGAATCAGAAATTTTATTGAACTAGACATTTCATATTCTCATTAAGACGAACAGCGTCCATTAGACGAAGATTTTCTAGAAATGCACCATTTGGGAGATAGCCATTTTTGGTCCAAAATTTGGAATTTTGGGAAAATGTGAAAAGTGAGAAGTAGTGAAATCCAGAAATTCATAGAAGATGAATGGTGCATTGGAATTGAAATCCGTGAATTGCTGAGTGTTCCTTGTTATATGGACTAACTTTTCCCGATAGATAAGTTTTTGTGATTCCTCATAGATTTTCTTCCACAGGTGGCTGAAGTTGGCATTCAGGACCAAAATGCAACTGCGTAAAATGTGCAAAACTGGAGTGAAAGTTGTCATTTTTTTAAGGGATGCAGTTTCCGCACCTGATGTCGGAATGGAGCATGAAGACAGGCATTGGAAAGCTTGTCCAGCAGGGAACAATGATGCATGAGGTCTACATATATCATAGTTATTTAGTGCAGAAGAGTGCCAGCAGCTGTTTTGACAAACAATTTTTGTTGTCAATGTGGGCAATTTCTACAAATTGCATGATATGGAAGAGGAATTCCATGTTACGATGAGGGATCGAAAAGGGAAGAATTCCTTAAACCCCTGTTTGTTATCATACTTATAATTATGAAATTGTCATATGGCATAAAAATGTTAAAAATGTAAGGGATTACATAGATGTATATGCACTAAATGGCACCTTAACAAACATTGCATAATACATGTGGGAATGCTTGTGCATAAATGGGATGTTGCATATTGGTAAAATAATGAAGTCTGCAAATGCAATGAATCACTAATGGAGAATATTGTGATTGATAATCACTTTTGACGTTGGTATTGGTTGTAGGACCAAAGATAACAAAGAGCATGGCTAAACGTGTTGGGGATGTTGTTGCATGAAGCCAGCAACCTTATGCAGAAAGGATGGTGCAACAAATCTATGATCATAAAGTTGGCAAAAGGACCGAGCAGCCTTGGTAAGAGGCCAATTGATCAAGTAACAGCAGGAAATGTTAATGGTAACCATGCAGGTAATGATTATTGGTGCCAAATTGCATGAATGTTGAAAGAGGATTTGGTAAGATCTCTTCAACTATGTTTGAGTTATGTTGAGTTAGTTGGCATGTGATATTGAATACCGATTGGGACTGTTAACCTACCAAGCTTGGTGAGGTGTGGGTAAGTGAAGAAAATGATCCTTACACCCTATGACTATTTAGAAATCTCAATGCATTTATATGAATTTATATCATGCCATGTGTATGATGGGTATGTGCTTAATAACCAAAGCAAGTGAGGACTGGTGGTCCTGATTATGGTAATACAAGTTATATGAGATAGTCATGTTTCGATCATAATAGGCTGGAATGCATAGTACTCATGAAACAATGCAAGATAGCATTGAGTTGATGTGCATTAAGAGATTTTATAAATCTTGTGATGCATTGTATGAAAGCATAGGGATGATGCATATGTTATTGCAAAATAAATAATGAATGAAATGATGAATTGATGATAATTCTAGGATCATTTCATGAGTTGTTGTGAATGCAAAATAGTAAGTGCATAAAGAGCCCAATCATGATCGAGGGGCTGCTAGAATGCTTTGTGGAAGGACAAAGTTGTATGAATGATATGACTGTGGAATAATGAGTATTTACGATTTATTTAAGTTGCATGGATATGGTGACTATGTCTTGAAATTCTATTGTGATAAGGATGCATATATAGAAGTGTAAATATTTCATTGCATTTCAAATGTAACAGCTGAAGGTGTTTGAATTATTGAGCATTATAATTCTGAGATCACCTCAGTAACTGTTGTGGCAATGAAATGATAATATGCATAGATACTCACGACATGTTTGGCTGATTGAAGTTTTAGTTTCAGGTAGAAAAGTCTTAGATATGGCAATGAGGATAAGTCCATAGTAGAGACCGGAATCTACCCCATGCAGAAGCCAAAGTTATGAGAAGGTTCTCATGGTTGAGAGCTCTAAGTTCTGTTAGTAAGAACAGTTGTAAATATCAGATTTGTAAATGTTTCGGATTTGAAATTTTACTAATAATTGCTAATGACCGTTTGGCTTATATGAAAATGTGTCAGGAGGACATGCTGTAAGTAGATGCTCATGTATGGCAGAAAGCATAAGACCATAACGGGAAAAGTGGTGTCACTTACAGGAGCCAAACAATATGAGGATAGCCTCATGGATAAGAAAACCAATTTCTGTAGTAGACAAAGTTGCAAGTTCATACTGAATTTAATTATTAGTGCCATGGATTGGTTATGGAGCAATCGGATTTGAAATTGTATTGCTAAATGTTGCTGACTGTTTGGCTGTTTAATAAGTGTGCCAGGGAGACACATTGCAGTAAGACCGATGGAGAGGTCCTGCAGAAGCCAAACTTCATGGGAAGGGATTCCATGATTTGAAAATGGGTTCCAGGTGGAATGCCATAAGACATTATTAATGTTTCATCCGCACTACATGATTGGTAAACAATATGAGTGGGATGGTGAAGAATATGTCAGTAAGACATATGAAGGTTAGGTAACATCAAAAAGAATTGGGAAGGCAAACCGAGGGACTGTCAACTCAGAGAAGGAGCCTCCATTCCTCATTAAAGAAGAGAAATAACATCTGCAAAATGGATAAGTGTTCCATAAACCCTGAATGATATGTATATACATACATACATGCATGTCTAATTATTAGAGTTAATATGCAGAACATGTTTTGATTTTATTTCCATTATGGCAGACTGCTTGAAGTATGATTAGGACCCTCATAGTTCACATCAGTAAGGAGTGCACGCCTTTCTGGTGCTGAGTTATGTTAGGGATGCCAATATTGACTACGCCTTAAGGGAATGGACGCATTCCTGGTGTCTCAAGGTTGGATAGTGAATGTTATGAAATATGTTTACAATTCTAGAGCAGCGATACTAATGAGCTCGCTATCCATTCTGTGTTGACAGATTATACATATGAAACTCAGTGCTGCACATTAAAGAGAAAAGTGAAGAAAATGATACTCAAGAGGACTGTATGAGCAGTGGTAACCCTCGTGTAGGGTGAGTGGGTATCATGGGGCCATGATAGCCTGCAGCTAAGAAAGTCACCTAAAGAATTCCTAAATGGAACCGCCAGCTTACATAAGAGAAGAAGTGCCACCCTTGTGTGGGTGAAGAATTGTTATGCGCATTGAGGGATTATGATACCATGAAAGCCTGATGCAAGCCTAAGGAAGAGTAGTGGAGCCTTGACCTGTAATGGTCGGTGGCGCAGTTACCTTCCATTGGTCGATGACCCAGACATATGTGCTGGCTCGGCAATGGATAGGGCCAACCAGGTATGGGACTGGTTGGGCACCACCAAATGCTTGGTAAACCCAGTCGGCGTGAAGGTGTACTGGTAGGGCATTAATTATTTGATCATTTGGAATAGCCTGCGTGCTGGCCAAACATCTTAGTCCGCAGGAGGATCCCAAGGCTTATAAAGTAAAAGAAGGACCCTGTGGACCAGAGAGGAAATGCACAGTACAGATAAGTATTCATTTTCATTCATTTCTTATTTGAAATAATGAAGGTTTCAAGCATAAAGCTTGTAACAGTGAGCTGATGCATTATTGTTTCTTTTTTGGAAACCTTGGTCAATACAGGAAGTAAGGACCCTGGAAGAACTAAAAGTTGCTTGGTAAATCCAGAAAGTGGCTGGTTGAGCAAGATTATTGATGAATTGGAACAGCCTGCACGCTGGCCAAATATGCGAGATCATTGATGGTTTGGAGCAGCCTGTGTGCTGGCCAAACATGCGAGATTGTTGATGATTTGGAGCAGCCTGCGTGCTGACCAAACATACAAGACTATTAGATGTTGAGGGGCAGCCTGCGCACTGGCCAAACACCCAAATCCATAGGCGATTCCAAGGCTTGTAAAGCAAAGAAGGACCCTATGGAATAAAGTGAAGACATCTAGTGCAGATAAGTATTTGGTTATTGTGTAATTTCTTGCTTATGAATATACATGTATATATGATTTGGTTATGGTTTCCTATGAAAATAAACTAAACATGTGAATTAATTCAATGTTTGAGTGTAGGTATTGTTGGAAGCAATGACTATGGAAGCATCCTAAGGATGCATGTGGACATGTAACCACCCTAAAGAGCTCAGCATGAGCAGTAATGAAAGATGGGGCTAGTGGAACTGTGTGAGTCCTAGCAGCTAGGAGTTAGACCAACCAAGTGGAGGAACTCCATGGTTGAGAGATATGGAATAGACCATAGACACTACGTGTCTTAGCCAAGAAGGGCAAGTCGAGCATTCACGTGAAGTGAAAGAGGACAGGAGCATGAAGACCACAGTGGTGGTGTGGGTTCCAGGATGGAACAAAACTAAGAGGAGAAACTCTTACTGCTCCCTCCCTTTCCTTTTATTGATGCATTTATAAAATTAGAAAATTGTTGAATGCATGCATGATTGAAAGTAAAAGTGGGTTTATTTAATTAAAGTGAATTGTGAATGCTAATTAATGAATTGTGAATGGATGAACATGAAGGAATTCATGTGTATGTTGGGCAAGCATGAAAAGTGTGGAAGTCCCATGAGTAAAGCATGGACTATCCATGACAACTGGGAAAAAACCATTGACTGATTTTTAATGTTTGGGTTATGCTTGGCCTAACAAGAATTGTAATGATGAAGTTCACAGGTGGAAATTGAATCGATTGGTTGCAGCCGGTGCAGGAAAGTGTTGCTAGTGAGCAAAGTGTGGTCAGTTGTTTCCATTGACCATGGCGGCAGACCAAGGGCTATCAGGATTGGCTGGAAGTCTTCTTCAAACATTTGCCAAGACCCAAGAAAATCTTGGAGAGATGCTCAAGATGCAAAAGCAGCAGAACGAGATGAGCCACAAGGTCTTGCAGGACACTCTTCGTCTGCAGAAATAGGTAAAAAGCATTATGAAAGCAATCAGCAAGGGAGAGAAAAGTGGATCAATGAAGAAGCATTCATCCCATCGTCCGGCTAAGAAACGCTCCAGGTGGAAAGACTCAAAGGAAATTGAGCAGGAAAATATGAAGCAACCAGTGAAGTGTTGGAAATGTGGAGGGGATCATTGCCTCCGTAACTTCCCAACAAGAGAACCTCAAGAGGGTAAAAGCCATAAAGTTTTCAGACTTATGGATGAGCTGGAAGATCCGAATCAGCAAGAGCAGCTCATGAAGATCAAAGGACTTGGTCCTGAATGTTCCAGGTAAAGGGTAGAATGCAGGCCAGATCTGCAAAGTTTTTGAAGTTTTGGATATGTGTAAATTGTATATGTATGCCTAAGTCTTGGAACACCGAGGACGGTGTTGTTCTAAGGGGGAGGGGAATGTAATACCCCCAATTCGACCCTTAGGATATATTAGCCTTTAATGTAAATAATGTGTACATGTGATGTATGTTTTCCTAGCGTGGAGCTCAAGGACAAGGCCCCGCTAGTGAAAGCCGAATTTTATTTAAAGGGCAAGTATTTGATATTTTGATACCATGTGCTCTTAAGCCATGGAAATTGTAATAGGATGTAAATAAACATCAGGCAATATAAAATTCCAAGACTGGCTATGGAGGCAACGAATGAGAAGGGGGCCACGTGTATCCACTAGGGAGTGGTGAGGGGGCTATGGGAGTGAACCATAGGTTGCCATATGTCTTTATGAGAACCTATTTGACCTTTCTAGATGACATTTATTCCTGTTGTAAGAAGTGGTTGAAGAATTAAGTCAATGACTTTGATGGAGTATGGGCAGCCCTGAAATTTGTATGGGAAGGTATGGGCTCTTTTGACTTGTCCCACAAGTCACTCTACATCTTGGGGGTTGCTCCATCCTTATCCCCATTCCATTGTGGAAGTATGGGACATCTTTCTCCATCCAAAAACGAGCTCCTAGCAGTGAGAAATACAGAAATCGCGACTGTGAGAGAACCCACGTTTTGGGAAGCCAAAAACATCCCGATTTGGTATTGGACAGTGAAATCCAATGGGGGATCCATTGGTAGGAACCTTGGGGTGAATTTGGGAGCAATAGCTACCCCAAAATCCATGGGAAAACCCAGTTTTAATTGCCCAGAAAATCAGTGACGGATTTGGGGTTATTTGCTGAACAAAGCTGTGAGAAATCCAAGTGTGGATGTTCGAATGGAGGCTGGGATCATTTGAGTCTAGCTTGATGTGTACCTAGCTCTGGGATTGAGCTCATTGGACTAGCATTCCTCTCCATTTCCCATTGCATGCTTGAAAAAATCAACTGTGTGTTGGCTTAGCATGGTTGTCTGAGTGAAACCCTGATTGTGAGTGAGCCATCTAGTTCCTCCTTAGTGGATACACAGCCCAGCTCGGGGGTGATCTCTCAGCTGAAAGAATACAGGCTGGACAGAGATCTATGGTTGGGTGGAACGTTGCTCTCACGTAGCCAGTCGTTGGACATCAACTTCTCAAGATAAGTGTTCTGTGGATTATAAATTATTCCATTTTGTATTCTGCAATATGTTAAATTGTCTATGTTTTAATGAAATGAGTCAATATGGATTCTATGCATGGCATACAAATGAGAATGGGTCTCTTTATGTTGAATCATTCTCTGTTGTGGTAAATATGTTATGCAATTACAGTCTGTTTGTGTGCTTGCTAGTATGTTCATCTGCTGTGTTTATATTGGAACGAATCTACATATAGAAGTTTTAAAATGTTAGGAATTTATGTGCAAAAATTATTGGGGCTAAGTTTACAAAAGCCCGGTATGTTGTTAATGTTTCCTTCCCTGCATTTCATAAGGAGAAGGGGACGTTACATAAAGGAATCTTAGAGTTAATACACAGTGATGTGTTTGGACCTATTCCTATTCCATCAATAGGTAAATCTATGTATTATGTTTCATTCATAGATGATTTCTCAAGAAAAACATGGATTTATTTCCTACGTAAGAAATCTGAGGTTTTTAATAGATTCAAAGAATTTAAGGCTCTTGTAGAGAATCAAACTGAAAAGAAAATAGAAGTGCTGAGAAGAGATAATGGTGGAGAATTATGTGGAAATGAATTTGAGGAGTTCTGTAAGACGTGTGGAATAGCAAGGAAAAAGACTACTCCATACACACCTCAACAGAATGGGGTTGCAGAAAGGATGAACAGGACATTGATGGAAAAGGCAAGGAGTATGCTCAGTGGTGCAGGGCTAACACAACAATTCTAGGCAGAAGCTGTTGACACTGTGTGTTACTTGGTAAATAGGACACCCACTTCAGTGTTGGTTGACAAGACACCTCATGAGGCTTAGACTGTTAAGAAACCCTGTCTCTCACATCTCAGAGTGTTTGGGTGTGATGCTTTTGTGCATGTTCCAAAGGAAAAAAGGAGCAAGTTGGATAATAAAGCAGAAAAAATGTATCTTCATTGGCTACAAGGATGGAGTGAAAGGTCACAAGCTGTCGAACCCAGTAAAAAGGAAAGTAGTTTACAGTCGAGATGTGATCTTCAGAGAAGTTGAAAACACTTCCAGGATTGAAGATGCACCAAAGGAAAAGGATCCAGACAAACTACAGTTTGATATTAAGGATGAAAGAGGTGGTTCATTTGAGGAACCAGATTCCTCTGAATCAAATGAAGAGGCGGATTAAGAAGGAAAGCTAAAAGGTATAGTCCACCTGATTTTCACTCTAATTTTGTGTTATCTATTACTGATGATGATCCTAGAACTGCTAGAGAGGTAATGGATTCAGAAGATAGTAAACTATGGAAGAAGGACATGATGGAAGAAATGGATGCGTTGGACAAAAATGAGGCATGGGATCTGGTTGAGTTTCCAGAAAAAAGAAAACTTGTTGGAAGCAAATGGGTATTCAAGAAGAAGTTAAATGCAGCAGGTAAAGTGGAGAATTACAAGGCTCAATTAGTAGCGAAAGGTTATTCCCAAATTGAGGGCATCGACTTTGGTGAGATTTTCTCACCTGTTGCAAAATTGACTTCTATTAGATTTCTTTTATCTATTTCTGCTGCTCTTGATCTTGAAGTAGAGAAGATGGATGTGAAGACGACATTCCTACATGGAGAACTTAATGAAGAAATCTATATGAAGCAACCAGAACGGTTTTTGGTGAAAGGTAAAAAGGAGCTTGTCTGTAAGCTGAAAAATTCCCTCTATGGACTGAAACAATCTCCAAGAATGTGGTATCAAAAGTTTGATACTTATATACTAGGACTTGGCTTCTCGAGAAGCAAATTTGATCACTCTATTTATTTCAAACTAATTGGTGATCATTTTATTTATGTGATATTGAATGTTGATGATATGTTGCTAATTGGAAACAACAAGGAAATCATCAAGGATGTCAAAAATCAGTGGTCATCTAGATTTGACATGAAAGATCTTGGTGCTACAAATTTTATTTTGGGCATGGAAATAAAAAGAGATCGAGAAAACAGGAAACTCTGGTTGAATCAGAGGAAATATGTTGAGACAATATTGAAGAGTTTTAATATGTAGGAAAGAAAACCAGTGAAGGTGCCCATTCCTGTAGGTGTAAAGTTATCTGCATAACAGTGTCCCGTGACACAAGAAGAGGTAGAGGACATGTCTCATGTTCCCTATGCTAGTGTTGTTGGCAGTTTGATGTATGCTATGGTCTGTACTAGACCAGATATAGCTCATGCAATGGGAGTTTTGAGCAGATATATGTCAGAAGCAGGAATGGAACATTGGACTGCAGTAAAGAGGGTCTTTAGGTATTTGCGTGGCACTACAGATTTTGCAATCTGCTACCAAGGAAGACTCAAACTAAACAGAGAGATAGATATACATGGATTTGTTGATGCTGGCTGGGTTGGAGATCTTGATCACAGAAGATCTACAAGTGGCTACATTTTTAAACTATTTGGAGGATCAATCAGTTGGATGAGTAGAAGACAGGTTGTAGTTTCACTCTCAACTACAAAAGCTGAATACATGGCAGCTACCCATGCAAGTAAGGAAGTTGTATGGTTGCAAAGGTTATGTTCAGGTATCGGTTTTGTTCATAATGCAGTGAAGATAGGCTATGATAGCTCAAGTACAATATTTTTGGCAAAGAACCCTGCTTATCACTCGAAGACAAAGCACATTGATGTGTAGTACCATTTCGTCAGAGACATGGTTGAACAAAACAAAGTATTGCTGGAAAAGGTTGATACTTTGGAAAATGTTGCAGACTCTTTGACAAAGTCTGTGAGTACTCAGAAGTTCTCTTGGTGTAAAGAGAACATGGGCATTGTTGCCCTGGACTGTTGAAGTCATAAATTTCTCCTGTATATGAAGAGAATAGCAAGTGGGAGAATGTTGGGTGTGTTATATCTCTTCACATGGTGGGTGCGTGTACACCACGATCCCCTCCCCAGTAGTGATTCGGCTACGTCGGGTGTGGAAGGAGGGGGGGTGAGGAGGGGGGGCAGCCCTTCAGCCCCCCCCCTTCGTTTCGGACCATTACGTTCCGAAACGACACGGAGGGGGATGTTAGGCCCCCGAAGTCCACGCCGAGCACAAAACATTTTTGGGTTGTTTTTGCTTTTTGTTGTTTCATCCCATTGTATTATATCTAATCCCAGTAAAGGGATTAGGGTTGTAACCTACTTTCGAGTAAACGAATTAGGGTTTTAGATGCTGCGAATACCATATATTGTATTGTAAATGGTTAAGAAAATATATAATGAAAAGAGTTGTGCAGCTCTAAGTTTTGCTGGTTTTTCCCCAGTTGAGGGTTTCCAGGTGAAAATCTATGTGTTATGCATGTGCCATTGTGTATTTTCTGTTAATGGTTAAGAAAGAATCTGTATTATTTTTTATTGCACTATTAAGGTTTAAAACTATCAATTGGTATCAGAGCTAGAGGTCACGATTTCGATACACACTCGGCTTGCGTTGAGGGGGAGATTGTTGCACGAAATTGCAAGTAGTCAGTGCTCCCTGGTGTATCATGACAAGGGACTAATTGCCTCTCGTGGATCCTTGAAATATGGCGGTGGTGAGTTTACCAATCACCTGCGGGTTTTGGTGTAACGACAACCATACTTCCAACAACAACATGCATTTACAACATTTTGGGAGATATACGGTGGTTGTCCTTGAGAAAAGTAGAGTATTTTATCAAGGTGTACGTTGGTTTTCTATACAGACAGGGGTGTACATGAGGTAAAATCAAGATAAACTGCAATATTTTCAACTAAAGAGTGTACTTCTAGTAGCAAGTCATCCAGGTCAATCCCGCTCTTCAATCCTTAGTGTCCTTTTGTGTGAGCAATAGGGCAATGTGATCATAGACGGAGAAGTGCATATTTTACCTATAACAGATGATATGCAAGTGCTCTAATCTAAATGCAAGCAATTGTCTTAAATTAATCTACAAATGTATAAACAAATCTAATCTATCCTTGTCAGGAGCAAAATTTAAAGATGAGTAATAAACTGAAAGAAACATCTAAAGATTAGACAGATAGATATTTAACCATAAAGATGCAGTCTCCTAGGCTTTCATTAGGAAAAATCGAATTCCTTATACATGTAGTAAATTTGTTCACGTACACAACAAAAAATGTCTTTTACATGCCAAAAGTCCTCCCTTCCATCTTCTATTCGTCTATATGTATCTTTACAAAATGCTCCTAGAGCTACTAAGTGTACCCTAATCCTAGGAATCTTTAATTTGTTACTTAATGCCTAATCACCGAATAGGAATGATTTGTGAAATCCTTTTACATATAAGACAAAATAAAGGCGAGTTGTCTCTCAATATATTTATACAATAAACACATTTCAGCTACTTCTTCCAAAATGTAATAAGACAAATTACGACCCAGATGGCCCTGCTGTTTCATTGGGTCGCTCTCCTTCTACTAGTTTGCTCTTTCCAACAGGATCAATTGCTTTAGCTGATTTGTCCAACTCTTGGATGTAACATTCCCACTGGCTAATTTATCTTAGGATGGTTTTCCCTCTCGCGGAGATTGTCACATTTCGCGCTATCTAGTGTTTGCGCAAATATGATTTGATGCTCTCTGCCCCTACTATAGCCTCTTGCGCAATATTTTACAGGAAATAAGTATGAACAACAGTCTATTCAATGAATTGATGGATATCCTGTGAAGTTATAACCTCTATCTTCTTTAGATAGTCTAACTCCGCGTTCAAAATTCCCTGCAATTCTTCCAAGCACTACTCTCTCTCAGGAAACTCATAAATGGTCTAAGGTAAAGCTAAATGACACTTCTCGTGGGATTCCCGGATTTTGGGAGTAGACAATGTGACATTTTTTAACGGTCTTTCTGATTTCAACACTTAACCTGCTCCCACAATCTCTGCATAATTTGAGGACTCCTGTATCCATGTCAAATTCCTCAGCTGTTGTGGCACGCAGGTTTGAGGGAAAAGCATATTTTTCTTCTCTCCATTCAAATTTTTGTTTAATCTTTGTCATGTGTTGCGCATACTTGTCATTTCTTTTGAGCACTTCAACCTCAATGGAGGTCATCTTTGTTATCATTTCTTTCATGCTGCAGACTTGCTTTGTAATCAATACTAGCAATTGATGAGTTCGCTCTTGCACTTCACAAGCTCGCTTGTAAAACATGGCTAGATCTTCTTTCTTTTCTTTTGCTTCTTTGATCTTCTCTAATAGTCCAGCCTTTTCTTGCGTCAATCTTTCGAATTGAGGCTTGAAGAAATTAATTTGTTGAATATTGTTAGCCTTGTGTTCTTCCAACTATGATATGCTAACTTTCAAGTTCTTTTGCTCATCTTCTGAGATTGCTAGATGCATCTCTAGGGTATTCTTTTCATTTTCGAGTTGCAGGATTCTCAAAGTTGTCTCTTCCTTTTCTTCTGCAAGCTCCTTGTACTTCCTTTTTAATTCATTGCTCTCCAACACCTCATTCTTCCTGTCAGCTTTTATCTTGAAGCACAGCTCTCTGTATTTCTTCCTATCTTCAATTAGACGATCGACATTGGCTTTACTTGCCTGGGCTGCAGCTACATGGAATCTTACCGTGAATGAAGGGTCGATGTCAATCCCTTGGCCAAGTGTGGTTTCTGATACTCTGAGTTCATATAGGTCTTCTCCAATTTCCATTTTCTTTACTGATCTTCCAACAATAGCCTTCTTCCACTCATCAAAGTAAACAGAATCCAGGTTGGCCACTCGGTGCTGCTTTCTAGGGTTGTATGGGGTTAGCAGTAACTCTTATGTAGAGACAACCCTTGCATCAGCGATCCCTGGTTGGTTTAACTTTAGAAGATCCAAATCCATGGTCTGCAGGCTGGACGGGTCTTATTCCGCGACTTTCTCAGCTCTTCCTTCTCTTGCCTTTCTGCTAGCCCTGCTAACTCTGCTTGTATCCTGTTTTCTTCCTCCACCAAGATTATTTCTTCTTCTTCTTGTTTCAATTTAGCATCTTGTTCTTGTAGTATCCTCTCTTCATCTTCTTTCATGGATTTTTCCTCTTGCTCCCTTTGGACTCTAGCAGTTTCTTCATCTTCCTGCTATTTGATTCTAGCATCTTCCTCTTCCAGAGCTTTTGCCTCTTGTTCTCATTAGATCCTAGCAGCTTCTGCATCTTGTTGCTACTTGACCTCCTGCTCTTTATAAATCTTCCTTTCCCATCCCTTTTGACCCTTCTGATTGAGATGTTGTTGCCTCATGCTCCTTTTGGATTAGGCCGACGGGATTGGGAGTGGAACCCTTTCTGGCTTTCTTCTTGTAGCATTTCCCTAATTATGTTAATTTCCTAGCACTATGAAAGAACTCTTCATCTTGGTCCATAAGATGGGTGTACTCAAAGGAATTTTTGACTTCAAGGCAATGTTTAGCAACTCTACCACAAGGGTCATGCCTCTTGAAAAACTTTGTGCCGAAATAAAATATTTCCAAACCCTGAGCATAGTTTTCTCGTTCTTTTTCCCTCTGGAGGCTGTATGCACCGATAGTGAAAGGCATTGGTGGAAATATACCTTTCTTCCTTTCAGTGAGGATCCTGCTGATTCCCCCAATACTGAAGAGTTTCTTTAAGGCTTCTTGTGCACCACAAAATCTGTAACATACCGGGGAAGAAAAAAGGGAGCTTGGGATCCTCCACTCATTAGGATATAGGTGCCTTCTATGGCGTGGTAATAATCTCCAAACGCTTCAATGATGGGCATGGAGTTCTCAGACAGACAATTTGGATCCTCTACAAAAATAAGTTGATACGGGGGCATGACGAATTTCTCGCAAATATGCTTGTAGTGGTTTTCATATTTGCTTGCCCATGTAGGTTGGTAAGCCACAAAGAGAGAAGTCTCTTTTCTATTCCATACACAACCCAAATCCGGGAAGGTGTGCTTGCTTAATAGGCAATCTATTAAATAAGAAGACATGAAGAAATATGATTTCTTCTGAGTAAGTCCTCCTTGAGCAGCGGTTAGCTGCGAGACCGAACTTTATGAAATTATATCAGCCCAATTGAAAATGGTACCGGACATGGCCACATGGACTATTATTGGTACCCAACCAAGCTTGAAAATATTTCCATTTGGCATGCCAAAAACCCGACTTAGCATTAAGATAATGAGTCTGTAGGGAGTCTTTAGAAGGTTACTTTCATATTCATTGTTGTGTCTTTGTCTGATTTTCCTGTCATTTATCATCATTTTCCTGGAAAACTCCAGAGGGTCCATAGTTTGCTCTGCTATCCAATCATTATCAAACCAAGCTCTAGCCTGGGGTAGCTTGTAAGTAGTTGTGATATGTTCGGGTGTGAAAGATGCCAGATTCATCCTATTCTTGTCATTAATGAACCTTGTATCAATATTGACATGAGAGATTATCCAGCCAATGACCTCGAAGCATGGGAATAACTCAAGACGAGTGCTTCCTTATGGAGACAGGAATTCTTGATGTTTAAATATACCATAGTATCTTCTATAGGAGCTTGAGGGTAATCCTGATCTTTGATGAACCTATATAAGTCACCCCACTGAAATTTTGGGGAAGAGTTTCCTGGGGGTACTCTGGTGGTAGCTTGCGTATCACTGAACATGGTTTCTAGCATAGTATCTAGCAAGATTTCCACGTCAAAATCCGACTCCACCATTCTAGATTTCTTTTTGGCATATTTTTTGTGCATGTCAAACCTGCATTGATGAGGTAGCACATATGAGGAGTTTGACATATTTATAAGAAATCAACAAAACATACACCACCCGAAATTCATAGTAACTAATCAATGACTGAGTAACAGAGGGTGATTCTTTCAAACCTTAGACATCCTTTTGGAATGATGGTAGCAACTTTAAAAAAGAAAAAGCAATCGTTCATGCAACAATTCCAAAATAAGTGCTTTTAAAACAAAACTGAAAGTGGTCAATGTCTCATTCATTAATAACTTGCGATATCCTAAATTGTTACATAAGCACCAATTTGCGATTAGGTAGGGAGTTGCTATTGTGGTGTGAGACAGAAAACAACTGCACGTTATGGCTTCAATGCAGGTGTTATCTTGTTAAAGGTTCGACTTAACGCCCAACGTATTTGACAAATGCAGCATTGTAGCCATGGGCGGCGTTTTCATTGTGTGCTATGGGGTGTTGTTTCTTGTTGGTAATGTGCGATACAGAACCAGGAGGATCTAGTACAACCAAGTTGGCTTTTAAAGACATTCATGATAAGGGTTGCTCGGCTTGTATCACTGTGAAGGATACGACTAGAGGGAGATTTTCCAATAATAATTACGAAAATAGCGGAGGATGTGTTAACACCCAAAAAGTGCTCACTACCTCATCTACCCATTACACGACTGATTTGTCCATATTTCCTACCATATTTACCTTCAGAACCCTAAAATCCCATTAAAAAGCCTCCAAAAGGCCACAAAACCATCAAATAAGCCTCCAAAAGGCTAAAAAACCCCCTTTCCCCCCCACAATTATCCAAAATTCCTCCAAAATAGCAAAAACCCTCTAAAAGGGAATAAAAAATATTAAAAAATGAAGAAAAAGAGGAAAAAGGAGGAAAAAACCCTATACAGCTGACCTAAACCATATGGTTCCCAAAACTATGGGACAACACTCCACCACTAAAAACCTATAAATAGGTGATCGAGACCCCTCATTTCATATCCACAATCAAATACACCCTTACTCTGCCAAAATCACTCTTGAAACCCTAGATCACCCTTGAGCTACTTTACCATTGAGTGCCCCTTTTGGCCCATTTCCACCCTTTGGAGAAAGAGAAGGAGCAAAGCTGGAGTTTGGAGCAACCCTCTTGGACCATTGCAAGAACTTCACCAACCTTCACATTGGAGGTATAATCTTTAATACAAAAAACCATTTCTATTCCACGTTTTGTTATGTTTCTTAATGCTCATGCTAGTTTAGAATTTGTATTGTTTTATTACTTTCATTTACTGTTTATTGAACTGCTACTAAGGAGTCCATTCTCCTTAGTAGGTGCTCATTTGCACAAGCTAGGGTGAAAACCCTAGCTACAGTTTTGGCGACTCCCCTTGGTTTGAATTTCTGGTTATAGTTTTTAAATATTTTCCTGTCTTTTCCTTTCGGCAGTCCCTTTCAGCTGTCGTAAACTGTGTCTTTTACCCCCGCAGTTGCGTTCCAACCGTGTCTCTCAGGCATTTACCTGCGACCCGACCACGGATCTCAGACTGTTTCTGGCAACCTGCTGACGGGTTCAAGTTTATTACCCACGATCCAACCGCGGCTAATTAGCTTATTTGTTGTGATCCGACCGTGGCTAATTAGCTTATTTGTTGCGATCCGACTGCGGCTGTTAAAAAATTTTCGGCTTCCCACCTGCAGCTTTCAACCAGTTTTCTGCAACCCGCCTGCATCTGTCGGCACTTTTCCTGTGTCCCGACTGTGTCTTTCAGCCCTTTTGCTGCAACCCTCCTGCATTCGTCATCCCTTTTTCCGCGTCCCGACTGCGGCTTTCAGCCCTTTTGCTGCAACCCGACTACATCTGTCGACCTTTTTCCTGCAACCCGCTTGCGGATTTTTACCTGTTTCCTACGGTCCGACTGCCTCTTTTGGCCAAAAACTCGCAACTCGTCTGCAACTGTTGCTCTGTTTCCCACGGTCCGACCGCTGGTATTTGCCGCAGACGCGCGGTCTGCTTTCTGCACTTTTTTTCCCTGTTTTGAACCCAACACTTTGCTGCACTATTTTCTGCACCTGCACAGCCATCTATCCTACCTGCAGCCATACTTCCCTACAACCTTTTCTGCAGTTTTATTTCTGTTCCATTTACATAATCGTTTTTTAAAAAATTTCAGCATTTTACTTGAAAAAGAGAAAAATTTGCATTTCAAAGTTTACATTCTATCTTGTTATTTTTAGAAAGTTGCCCCCCTTGTGGCACTTTTATTTGGGTTCATCAACTCACATGCACACACTCTGCCACCTAATTCAAGTGAGCCTTAAAAAACTGCTTAACACAACCAACATTCTAACCCAACTTGGGGAACACATAAGAATTTTTGTAGTTACGTAGGATCGGGGGGATAGGCATCCGAATAACACCCCTCGGTTTCTTACACTTGAGACATAGTTGTTGTCCAGTAGGGAACCAAAATCCCCTAGTATTTTTTGGCACAGTCACAACCAGTTTATCAGAGGGCCTCTCCCCTAGGAGGGTTGAAGTCGCCAGACTTGTTCCGGAGGCCTGAGTGGAATACCGCAATCCATTCAGTAACTGAAGGCTACCTTTTGTAGTTCTTGGGGTATCCCTGTATGGCGGTATTGCGGTAAAAGAACCAAATGGCAGATTCACCTTTTTGGACGTGTCATGAATGGGGTATCTTAGTTGCCTTTCTTCTAGGATTGACTACCCGGTGTCCCTCCCGGTAGGGGGATATATTTAGCCACTTGGCTCTACTATCCATATTGTCTGACTTGGATTTCATTACCTTGCAGAGGATATGTCTAGTTGAGTCAAAATACTATTTAGTAAGGTGTTTGCATGCTCCCTTACCTCCTTTTGGTCTAGTGAGTCCACTATTTTTATTTTTTAGGAAACCTGCTACTTGTTGGTATTCTGACCATTTCTGTTGATACTCCACTTATTGTAGCACAGCTGTTGCAGTAAGTGTTTTGAGTTGGTTGTTGGCCTGAGTGCCATATTTTTTGAGATCTCCTTCTGCACACTCGGTTGCATTAGGGTTTTTGAGCTGTTTTTTCACCCCACACAACCCCCAGATATTTGACACCATTTGTCACCATTGAGTCCCCGAGACATTCTTGGTGCCTCCAGGGTGAGCCCCCATAGCACGGTTCACTCAACACCACCCTTCATAGACATAGATCTTCATCACTTGATACCACTCATCATAGATCTCAAGTTTTGTCACTTGAATCCACTCGTCAACGGCATAGAACTCCGCCAGCCGATCTAGATGCCCCCTATTTTACCTCTGATTCTGAGGCAGAGTCCGAGAACCCCATTTACACTGCACCAACTAGCCCCATGGCTGGCGTGACTTCCACCCCTTTCTTTGTAGGGACCATTGGTGGAGCATCCACCACCACACCAGCTACCACACCTGCTTTGGGTATGCCCTCGATGGGGCCCACATCTACCATTCTGATCACCGCACCCATTCCAGTAGCTGGAGTACCTATTCCCACTTCGTCAGTGACTCACACTACTCTTGGTGGTGTAGTACCATCCCATACCACGTTCGTCCCTACACTTGGGGGCAACCTCCCAAACCCTGCCCCTACACTTGGGGGAATTGGCCCCAACATGGTCCAACTCACTAGTATGTCACATCCTTCTACTAGTTTTCCATTCATGGCTAGCCTCAACCTTCCTAACCTAGCTAGACTGACTAACGATCCTATCAGACACGACCCTCCGTGGACTCACATGCCCACCAAGCTCCCCTCTGACATCCCTAAGTTTGAGGGAAAGGCAGGTGAGGACCCCCAGAACCATATTATGTCCTTCCATCTATGGTGTTCCTCCAACTCCATAGTGGACGACTCTGTCTGCCTCCGTCTGTTACAGCGCACCTTCACTGGCTCTGCAGCTAAGTGGTACATTGAGCAACCCCATGGGACCCATTCCACCTTTACTTCCCTTGCCTCGACCTTCCTGCAGTTCTTTCAGTTACCTGTCCGCTATGACGCGGGAGTTGCGATCCTATTGTCTTGCAGACAGAACACGGCTACCCACATCACTGACCACATTCATGAGTGGTGTCGACGTCACAGCATCTGCAAAATCAAGTTAGACGACCATATCTTCTTAGATTGGTTTCTAAAATCCCTCCTTCCTGTCATTGCCAAGTATGTGGCATCCGAATGACCCCAGTCTGAAGAAGAGGCCATCCTCAAAGCCCAGCAATTTGACCTCATTTACGCCCAGTTGGGTTATCTCTATACCATCATACCTGACGCCCCTCGCGGCAATTCCTCCCAACACGATGCACCGGGGGCATCCCATGCCGCGGACGGCATCATTGGCCATGTTACCTCGCATCCCCAACTCTTTTCCATAGCACATCCTAGCTCTGTCCCCGACCTTTCACGGGCTACATCTCAATCCGGAGCAACCAATTTGTATGCTCCTATGACACATCACCACCATTCTCACAGACCCTCATGTCCACCTCAGTGCTTTGGACATGTATCCCCGACTTATGCCCCCTCAGTCGCACCTCAGCCATATTACCATCCACCGACTTCACCAACTCTTGTGTCCTCGCAATCCCAACCTGCTTATTACCCGCCACAAGCAGCCCCTGCGGCAAACCCACAGCCCTCTTCACAGATGTGTCAGCAACCCACACAAGGTTCAGCACTTGCGTAGCCTCCACCTACTTATTATCCACCGCAGCCTGCTCCCGCACCTGCACAACCCCAGAACCCACCTACTTCCCAAGGGAAAGTTTATTCCCAACAGAATCTGCAGTAGAACCAAAACAACCAGCGCCAACAGGGCCAGTAAAACCGTGGCAAAGGCCGTAATCGTGGGAACAACCCTCCTCCCGACCAAGGTGATCAACCTCCTAATCCCCCAGACAAAAATAACGCGACACCTGCCAACCAAAACCCTGATCGGCCACCCAAGCAGGCCAAAAATCCTAATTTGTGAACAAACCATCCTTGTTCTATTTGCGTGGTCTATGGACACTACACACATGCTTTCCCACATTTGTAGCAAGCTCGACAACTATGGGTTGATGATGCCCATCGCCAATTGCATGCGGCTCCTCAAGCACCACCCAACCCCCCACCCCCTCAGCAGCCACCTTTGGTGCTGCAAAACCCCTTACCAACTCAAGGCGTAGTGAACACTCAGCCATTGGCTCCCCCTCAGGGCAATGTGCCACTACAACAACAGATCACTTATGTTGCTCCTAATCAACCCATGTTCGACTCAGGTAATCACCACTTGTTGATGATGTTGTCTGCTGATGTCAACCTCCAAACCTGTCGGAACCAATATGGCTTCACCCCTGAAGCCCCTCCCACTGACAAAAACACTAACGCTCATCCCACTGATCAAAAATTACGTATACCTCCGGCTCCACTCGATGGCGCCTCCAAAGCACCTCGTTTCCCACTTCGTCGTATCAACAAAAACCCCAATGCTTGCACTGCGTCAAATTACAACATTGTAGATGAATTAGCCCAATCTTCCGCAGCCATTTCCGCGTTAGAAGTCTTAAAAAACTGTCCTTCACAGTGCAAGACTTTGCTCTCCGCCATTGGTTCTATTGACCCAAATGATTCACAATTGATGGCATTCGATTTGGACCAGTTCGAACCACGCCTGCCTTCCACTTTAGCGTTCCAAGTTTCTGTTTCCGTTCGGAATCTTGTCATCCATCAGTGCATTATCGATGAAGGTGCCTCTACATGTGTTATGTCCACATTCATCGTTTGGCAGAATTTGGGATCCCCTACTCTCCAACAGTCCACCACTTTGTTGCGAGCCTACGATGGTCGTTCGGCTCAACCCCAAGGTCTATTAGCTAACATCCCCGTCCAGCTGGCTGGCAAAACCATTCTCATTTACATAGAGGTCATCAATGCCTAACTTGATTATAACCTCTTACTTGGCCGCAGCTACATGTATGCCATGCGGGCGGTTGCCTCATCCATTTTTCGTACCATGATGTTCCCCCATGACGGACGCGTGGTCAAGGTTGACCAACTCATCTATTACGATCCCAATGCCCCCGCTGCACCCGAAAACGTTCTCCCCATGGTTGAACAACCTATTTGTGGTGCAACTACCTCGTTTGTTTCCTCCGTGGGACCCGGAATTTACTCAAACACGCCGATGAATTCCACATTCCAATCCATTCCTCCCCCGTCACCCATGACCGAAGTCTCTGACCTTTGTACTCTTTCCCACAATACACAAACACCCAACAATCAACCGCCCTTGTTACCTAAACCACCATTGGCACCTAGTCACATTGGTGTTACACCCATCCACACAATCCCCTTCCTAATCCCTCCCTCGGGAGTAGTAAGTGCCCCGGTTATGGCTACCCTCAGCCTCCCTGGGTTAACCTTAGGATTACCCGTCTGGTATCTTTCACCTCCCGTTCCCCCGCCAAAACCAAATGTCATCCTCCAACCAGTGCAACCCATTGTCATTACTAGTCAACCACCTCCCGGTGTCGCTACCCCTTCGTCATCTACAAATACCCCTCCTCTTGTCAAGCCCACTAGGGGCAGAGGCCCACAACCATACACTGCTGTACCCCCTCCCAAGACAGTTAAATCCCCTCCCGTGTTTCGTGCTCCCCCCAAATGCTCATTGTGTGATGAGTTAGGCCATCCGACTCATCAATGTCCACAATTACCTACATTACAGGAACACATGCAAATGCTTGACGATGACCCCAACATCCCGGTTTTCAAACTCGACCCAACCCCTAAGCCTCGTGATAAATCACTGCGTACTAACCACCCTTGTGCCATATGTGGTATTTACGGCCACTACTCACATCACTGTCCTGATCTCCCAGATTAGAGAGAAGCTCTCTACGAGATGAATAATTTGGACCTTGAGACGGCACCCCCCACAATTGAGGAGATCCACCCCCCGGTATCATCCCCATCCGAAGAGATTAATACCATTTATATGATCTCTTCGACTACCACTCCCTCGTCAACCAATTTGACAACTCAAACTTTTCGCAATGATGAGGAGATTCTCGAGGTTCTCACTACCCCGGATTATCCCTGGGATGACATGCACCATCGTTCCTGTTTCCTCCCAGAAGAAACCTCCTCTACCACAGCTACCCAACTCGCGGTCGAGTCCAAATATTTCCTTCCCACTAAAGTCGACTGGTTTAAGGATCCTATTCCTTCTCCTGATGCTTTTGAGGAAGGTAACATGGCCAATATCTCACCCGTCATCCACATCGATATTTTTGACCCACCTAGTGCTCTTGAAATCATTACCTTAGGAGCCTCCTGTAGTGAGCATGAGATTGCAGAGTACAAAAAACTTTTCCAAGAGTTCCGTGATGTCTTTGCCTGGTCCTATACCGAAATGCCTGGTCTTGACCCCGCTATCATAGAGAACAACATTGACACATGGCCAGATGTACCCCCCGTTCGCCAGAAACAACACCACATTGACACCTCTGAGTTAGGGGGCATAATAGATTACCTCGACCCTGGGATAGAGGGCATGATCAATCATTTTGACCCTACCCCATCACATCTATCTCAGCACGTCCATGACCCCCTTGTTCAAACCAACACATATATGATCCATAATCACAAACCCTATGCACATAGCATGGGGGCAAGTCGTTAACCCTGCTCACTTTTTCACATGCGTGATCTCGACCATTTTTTAGGTCACATGTCACTTGTATATATGATTTGATTCGATACACCTATTATTTTTCCCCCGCGGGTCATCATTTCTCCCCACCCTTGCATCCTTGGCTTGGTGGGCTCACCTTTATTTGCAACCATTTTTTAACCTAGTTATTTCCTTTAACCATTCCAGAGTCCTTATGACCTCCATGTTTCACACCATTTGCACCTCCGGATTCATATTTCCGTGCCCGTGATGATGCTTGAGATCATTTTTCGCTCTCACCAGAACCAATATCAACATTGTGTCCTGACACCTTGTCGCCTCGGTTTGCGTGCCACATCGGCCTTAGCCCATTTTTGATATACCTTATATCATCGGATTCATTTTTTCGAGCCCGTGATGATGCTTGAGATCATTTTTCACTCTCACCCCTAGCTTTTTTGGGTATTTTTTCCAAAACACCCCCCGTCCCCTCGGTTCGCGTGCCACATCGGTCATTATCCATTTTTGACACTTTTTATATCGTTGGATTCATTTTTCTGAGCTTGTGACGATGCTTGAGATCATTTCTCGCTCTCACTTGGTACAGTTTCAACATTGTGTCCCGACACTGTGCTGCCTCGGTTTGCACACCACATCGGCTGTCATCAGATTGTTCGACATTTTTACATGAGCCATTCACTCCTGTCATACTGCAATTATTTCATTATTTTTCCACCATTCATTATCCCGCAAGGAGGACCACCAGTGTTCCCCCCTACCCTCGTTCTTGGTCATCATCAATGTTCCTTGATTGAGCACTTCCTCCTTGTTTGACTATTCCTTTTGTTCGGTATAATTTTATCCCTTTTTCGGGCCGGACAAGTCCTTTACGAAAAAGGCACTTAGGGAGTTTTTTTTAAGCTCTTTTCTGACTCCTAAAACAATGAAAAGATCGTCGAGCAATCTTGCTTCCTTTCATGCTTGTTAGAGTACCTGAAAGGGCATCTATCTGGTATAAGTTTAACCCTTTTCGGGACCTGGTAGACTAATTACGAAAAAGGAATACTCTAGTCACACCGGCTAGAAGAATTCTTCATTGCATCATTTTATGCTTCTTTGTGCCTTGGAGACTAACACACAAAAAAGCAACCCCCTGGAGTCTTCTTATCGCTTTCAGACTCTCTAAAATTGAAAGCAACCACGAGCATGCACTGTCCTGGGCTCGTACAAATCCACACGATAGTACCATTCCATTATTTCAGAGTCTTCTTATCGCTTTCAGACTCCTTAAAATTGAAATCACTCACGAGCATGAACTATCCTGGGCTCGTATAAATCCACACGATAGTACCATTTTACACACACTTCTTCTAGTTCCTTAACCCGTGAGGAAGTCCCCCCGTGCCTCTTGGCACTATGATCCATCACCTCGACAGCACCCCCAATCAGGTCGGCTTTGTTCAGAGTAGTCTGCAGTCTCCTACCATTTTACACCAGCTTTAGTATCCCTTATCCCAGTCACTATCCTTGATCCATTATGGCTATGACCCCTTTCCCCTCAGTCAGTTTCATATGCTGCCCGATCGTCCCCGCCATTATACTCTGAACAAAGGAAGTTTGAGTCCACCCACTCTACTTGCCCAGTTACCCCCCACAGTTTGTCAGTCCTACCATCAGTACTCTCACACTTCGGTTCTCCACCTTGTGCTCCTATCAAGGAAACATCATTGCCTTGATAGTTGCAGGTCTCCCTCTGTCGACGACATCCCCTCTATTCCAGAGGATAGACCCAGAGGTCCGTGCGCCTTGTACCCATCACCATCTGTGGTGAGTGCCTACGGACCATTTTTATAGCATTCATCATTGCCTCTCCAAGTGGTTGTTTCTCACATGCTCGACTTCAACACCTTGATCGCATCATTGAGAATCGCGTAGGGTTTATATCCCTTCCATTATTGGTCGAAGACCCCGAATCTCCCTCGACTCTAGCACATTGGTGAGTCACTTCGGAATGCCCAGTTATATGTTCCTGTGGATGTCCAGGTTGCATTGGCGATTGTATTCAGAAGCCATCCAGTTATATGCTTCCTTGAGTACCCAGTTCCATTCTAGTTCAGTGTACCATTGAGAGTATGACTCCCCGTCACTATGATCCAGCAGCTCATCAGTTCCTCTGGTACCCCACTCAGTAGCATTGTTGTTATTCCAGTGTATTAGTTCTTCAACTCAGACATGGTCATCCCAGCAGTATGTCCCAGCTTGGTGTCCCCTCTGGACCCTTATGATGTACACAGTGGTTCTCTATGTATCCTACAGGTCCCCTTTTTCGAGCCTCCCAGTTATTTTTTATATCTTGATACGAGCATGGGTATGCCCGCCTCGTCCATATATTGAGATTCTTCCTCATTCGTTATTTGAGGCCATGTATATGTTAGGTCCCCATATTTTGGACCCCATTGTTATTATTGTTCTATATCTTGATACGAGCATGGGAATGCCCGCCTCATCCATATGATCAGCTTATTCCTCATCCATTATTGAGGTTATGTACTTTTAATTTTTGTTGTTTGTTCAGGACCGTTGTTCCAGGCTCCAGTTTGTTTCTTCTCTTCTCCACACCCTAGGAAAACCATACAAGACTTATGATGTCTATCGGCCATACGATGAGCTCCTACCCTCACACATCAGGGGGCAATCTGTTAACACCCAAAAAGTTCTCACTACCTCATCTACCACTCATTTGTCCATATTTCCTACCATATTTACCTTCAGAACCCTAAAATCCCATTAAAAATCCTCCAAAAGGCCACAAAACCATCAAAAAAGCCTCCAAAAGGCTAAAAAACCCCCTTTTCCCCCCACAATTATCCAAAATTCCTCCAAAATAGCAAAAACCCTTTAAAAAGGGATTAAAAAATATAAAAAATTGAGGAAAAAGAGGAAAAAGAGGAAAAAGAGGAAAAAGGAGGAAAAAACCCTATACAGCTGACCTAAACCATATGGTTCCCAAAACCATGGGCCAGCACTCCACCACTAAAAACCTACAAATAGGTGATGGAGACCCCTCATTTCATATCCACAATCAAATACACCCTTACTCTGCCAAAATCACTCTTGAAACCCTAGCACACCCTTGAGCTACTTTCACCATTGAGTGCCCCTTTTGGCCCATTTCCACCCTTTGGAGAAAGAGAAGGAGCAAAGCTGGAGTTTGGAGCAACCCTCTTGGACCATTGCAAGAACTTCACCAACCTTCACATTGGAGGTATAATCTTTAATACAAAAAACCATTTCTATTCCATGTTTTGTTATGTTTCTTAATGCTCAGGCTAGTTTAGAATTTGTATTGTTTTATTACTTTCATTTACTGTTTATTGAACTGCTACTAAGGAGTCCATTCTGAAAACCCTAGCTATAGGATGGATGGCATTACATGCGCAGAGGAAGGATTTTATGAGTTAACATCAAGACTGACAGGGTGAGTTAGCATTTAAAGGGTTTGCGCAATATGTGGGAGAAACTCTTACAGAGCGTATGGACGAGGAGAAACTCAAACGTTATGGGTGGGCTTAAATGACTATCCATGAAGCAATTTTCCCTTTTAAAAACTGCTCAAACGAGCTCGAAACAAAATCATTCTTTGGAACAAGCAAATGAAGGGAGAAGTGCCTACCTGTCACCTGTAGTATGGTTCCCTGCAGTTGACGCGTATACCCAGACGAATGAGAAATTAAAATCGTCCAACATCTAATACTGGAAAACTTTCTCAGCTTTGGGAACAATGAACAATCAAAAACCCGTTCTGTGCATATATAGCGGGAGAATTAATTCCCTACGGGTGAATTAATGTGCGTTTGGTAGGCACGGGGCTTGGCGCAAAGGTGTTTTAAAACCACACAAGGCGCATTGAATAATTCCACTAACCCGACCTTCCCGTAAACCAAAAAGATTCAGCCGCGTCGGAGCGGCAATCAAATGGGTATCTTCCCACGTCAGGTGGTGAATTTATGTTTAAAACTTGCGATCGAATATGGCGTCGGGGGTTTCTATAGTGGCTCTATTAATTTTAGAGTGTGCGACAATGGCGGGGAAACTAGTGTCAAGACCTGCGCCCAAATAATGCGACGACGGAAAGGTTAAACGGGCGCGAAAACAAGGCGGCGAGTTTAGGTTTAAAGGTCGTGCAATGGCGGGGGTTTTAAGATTAGGAATTGCGATGAGAGGATGCGCCGAGGAGGGGAATTTAGTGATAAAAATCGCGATGCGCTTTGGGAAAGAGGAACATTGTTAGCGGCGATTTTAAGGTTAAAATGCACGCTGTGATCGGCCAAACTTAGGCTTGAATTTTGCGCTAACCTCACAAACTTTATGGTTAAAAAATGTGCCACAGCGGTAGAAGATATGTTTGAAACATGCGCCTTTGGCGCAAATTTAAACGTTAAAACTTGGCTTTGTGTTAAAAGATAGAAAAAGTTTCCTTAGCCAAAGAAGATAAAAAAAATTTGGAAAAAGATCAACAATTTTGGAAGAAAAGTGGAAAGGAAAACCAGCTAAGTTTGAACAAAATAAGATTCAAAACAAAATAAAAGGAGGGGCCCCAATATTTACAAAAAAAATTGGGGGGGATGTTGCAGCAACAACACATATGCAGACTAGTATGGGTGCAAACTCGGACTGGAGGTTGGGGATAGGTATTTTTTACTCTAAGATGTTAAATATCAATTAATAAAATTCATATAACAGTAAAACAACATTCCAGAAAGTTGCAAATAGATATGAGTGAGTCTCACATAAACATACACAAAATTTCCTTCTAGGACAACTCAACTAGTGCAAATTTAGGATTTCCAAACAGGCCTTAAAAGCTCACAAGTTTATGAACTGAAGCATGGGATGTGATGTTTGGAATCTTATTGAACTCCAGGAATAGGAATTACTTCAATTGGATACGTTCGCATGCATTTATTACTTGTAAACTGGAAACTAGTCAAAATCTAGCTAAATCTAGAAGGGGTGTGTGAGTATTTTGATCTACAGCAAGATCTAGGAGCCTTAGAGAATCTCACAAATCGAATTACTTGCAAAAACTAGCAAAAAATATTGAAATAAGAAAAATTTACACACACAATGTGAATTGAAACTTGGTATTATCAGACTGTCTAACATGTAAATATGTTTAGAATAGGTTTACATTACATTTGGAGAAATTTGTGAGGCTTAGGAAGCCCAAAATGAGTGTACATGTCTAATTGGCCAAATTGGCTTCAATCCCATCTAGGGGGGTCTAACTTGCTCCAACTCAGCCCAAATGGTCATGAATTGTGGTGTGAACGTGGCTGAGGCAGGCTAAATCAATAATGGGTCATAAGCATGCGTGGGTGAGCAAAATAAGGTGAGTGGGAGGTCCCAGGACTCATTAAATGCTCCAAATCATGCCAAAATTGGGCCAAATCCACCCAAGCGCCCCAAGTCAACAACAATTCCACATTTCAAGGAAGGAGAGCACTCTAGCATTAAATGAGGGCGCGCTTATGGACAAATGTGGATTTTGACTGAGTTGGATTGCTCAAATAGGTGTGAACACTCCTCATACATGGTTATTTGCCCAATTAAAGCTACCTAAGTTGAAACCATAGTGTAATAATGCATACAAGGCAATAAAATTGACTAAGGCTATGAACCAAGGTACTAAGTGTTGGATTATTGTTCTAACACCCCCCCTTAACTAGAACTTAGTACATCTCATGAAATTAAAGTGGAAGGCCTTGGCAAAAAAGTCTCAAGTCACCTCATACAAAACAGAAAATTTTATTTGTCCATGTAAATTGAGGAAAAGAAGGAAAACCTTATGGGATAAAACATTCCCTCTAAAATGGACATGGGTTTGAACTTGCAATAATATTGCAGAAATCACCATCCATCACTCACTCCAAGCACAACTCTCAAGTGAGTGAAGGTATTCTCAGTAAAACACTTGGTGAAAATATCAGCAGTTTGCTCGGTGGATGGGAAATACTGCAAGGAAATCACTATGTCATGCACTAAGCCCCGGATGTAGTGCATATGGATCTCTATTTGATTTTTTCTCTTCCTCTGAACTAGATCAATAGATATCTTGATTTCACTTTGATTTTCCACCCAAATGTTGGTTGGAGAATCAATTGCAATGCCAAATTCCCAAAGAAGTCCTTGCAACCAAACACACTATGTGGTTGCATTCATTGCTACCCTGTACTCAGCCTCTGCTGATGAAAGTGAAATAGTATGTTGTTTCTTACTTGAGCAGGAAATAGGACCTTCAGCAAACATGAAAACAAAACCTAATGTGGACTTTCTATCAATGGGATCTCCAGCCCAATATGAACCAGAAAATCCAACTAGTTGTAGTGAAGAACTAGCTGCATAGTGTACCCCAAATTCTTTGTTCCTTGGACATACTAGAGGATCTTTTTGGCTGCCTTCCGATGGCGCTCATGTGTCTTCTACATATATATTTCTACAACACTTACAGCATAAGACAAATCAGGTCTTCTATGTGTAAGGTACAACAAACTACCAACTAGCTTCCTGTAGAATGTGTAATCCACCAAAGGAGAATCACTAAATTCACCTAGTTTTATGCCTGAAAGGAATGGGCACTTTGTTTCCTTGCACTCAACCATTTTAAAATTCAATAACAGGTCTAAAGTATAATTTGGTTGACTCAGCATAATGCCTCTTTCAGATTGCTCAATTTTGAAACCCAAAAATTGCCTTAGCAATCCTAGATCGGTCATGGCAAATTCACTGTGTAGAGATGCCTTAATTGAATCAATTTGTTTGTTGTAGATCCCTATAATTAAAATATCATCAACATACAATACAATGACCTACAAAATATCATCACATTTCTGCAAATACACATTTGGATCAGAATTGCATCGAATGAAACCAATTGAGAGCAAAAAAACATCCATTTTAGCATACCAAGCCCTGGGGACTTGCTTGAGCCCATAGAGTGATTTCTTCAACCTGAAAGAAAGGGAAGGATCCTCTTGGAAAACTTCAAGTTACTGCATGTAGATATCTTCCTATAGCTCACCATGTAAGAATGCACTTTTAACATCCATATGGTGCACTTGCCAACCCTTACTAGCTGCAATGGATAGAGCTAGTCTAATTGAGTCCATCTTTGCAACCGGTGGAAAAGTCTCGGTATAATCCACACCTTGGATTTGAGAGTAGCCCTTAGCCACTAATTTGGCCTTATACTTCATATCAGAACCATCAGCAGCAATTTTGGTTCGAAAAATCCACTTACATTGCACAAGCTTCCTCTTGGGAGGAAGGGGGGCCAAATCCCATGTTTCATTCTCTTGAAGAGAATTGAATTCTTCTTCCATTGCAAATATCCACCTTGGATCATGATAAGATTCATGATATTATTTTGGATCAGACCCAATCATCATATAACAATGATCATCAAGGGCACTTTAACTTGCAAAGGAAGCATTGTCTGTTTGAGATCTAGTCTTCCTAGGCTCTTGGGGATTGCCTGCCAATTCACCTGCAGCTTGTATGATTTTTTCAGCCCACTTGGGCCTTTATGGTGACTCATCTACAACAATGTCATATTCATCCATGTCATTATCAGAACTATCAAAAAATACAGAGCTTGAACCATTACTTACTTCATCAAGGTGTGGAGGAGAAGATCACTCCCCCAGTGCAAGCTCAAAATCTAGTATTGGTTCCTCTTCGAATTGCACACTTCTGTCAATGAAATTTTTGAGTGTGGATGTGTCAAAGAGCTTATAACCATTTGTATCTTAACCATATCCAACCATGATACACTCCTTTCTCTGTGGCTCCAAATCCTTCCTCTCTTCTGATGGAATTCGAGCCCATGCTCTAGATCCAAAAATCTTGAAATTTCAGACATTTGGTTTTTGGCCAAACCATGCCTCGTAGGGGGTCTTTCCTTTGACTGATTTGTGGAATGCCTTGTTTTGAATATGTGCAGAACAATTGATAGCTTCAGCCCATATCTTAGGTGTTGATGTATATGTAACTTCGGAATGTATTTCACCTATGTATATTGTACTCCTATAGAGACGTTATTGTTTCTATATACGGAAGTGTCGTCATTTGTATTGACAAGTTTTGTAAGTGTCGTAACTTGTTGTGATGGGTTATTAAATCACCGAGTGTGGGGTTGGCCTTGACTAGTTTAACCATGGGTTATTAGACTGAGTTAGCCAAGTTGGCCCTGCTAGGTTATTGGGCGGGATAGGTCATGTATAAATAGACAGCAGAAGATCTCTATTTTGATTATCTCATTATTCACTCCTACATCACTCGGAAAGTGGCGCACTAGTTGAGGAGGAGGAGTAGCTGCTAGTAGAAGACTATCTCTTGTACTTTGGTTGTATCATTGCTCTTTCTATCTCTGAGGAAGTTGTGGGGTTTTTCACCTTTATGGTTTTCCCCAGTGAAACTCTGTGTGTCTATTATCTCTTGTGATTGCTTAGTGTGATTGATATGCATTGTTATACTTGATATGTTGTACATGTTATTCTCTCAGTAAAGATCCTAGAGTATGTTGAAATAATGCTAAAAAATTAACATGGTATGAGAGCTAACCGGAGAAGAAGACATTGTGCAGTGGCGGAAGCTAGGGTTTCTTGTTTATTGGGTTTCTCTCCACAAATTTTGGAAAAGCAGCAAGGTAGATTGACTCTACTCATCAAGGAGAATCTTTCTGTCCAATCAGAATTCAATTCTGGGCACTTTCATTTTTGGCCCTAAAAATTAGGGTTTCCACAAAAATATGAATTTCTGAAATCTGAGGACATAGCTGGAAGCTCCTTAGAAATATCAAAGTTTAGAGATTTGGATCAAGATTTTTGGTTGGGTGAAGCTCCAGGAAACTCAAACCCTAATTCAGGGTCCTCCCCATAGAATCCGGGAAGACTAAAAGGCATTTCTGAAGGGTCACACTTTGCAGATTTCAAATTATGAATATATCAGGCTGATCAGCTCATCAAGGCGCATGTTTCTATCCTTTCATAAAGTTGAAATTCACATTCTAAATTTTTAGGGTTTCTCTGCAAACCCTAATCCGACACGAGATCTAGATTTCTGCAAATCAAGTGGTAAGACCTAAGTCTTTTCTATTTCCATTTGAAGTACTTTTTAAGATGTCTCACCACACCAAACTTGAGGATAAGCTTGAAGGGGATGATAACTTCCGAGCATGGAAATATAGGATTGGGTTAATCCTCGAAGAAAATGAGTTCGATACTTACATAAGTTCTGAGGTCCCTGTCCCAGAGGAAGAAGAGGCTAAGGCCTTGCATAAGAAGAACTTGGTCAAGGAAAAGAGGATCATTTCTAATTCTATCAAAGACCATCTCATACCACATGTGTCATCTCTAAAGACACCCAAGGAGATGTTTGACTCCCTAACCAAGCTATTTGAAGGGAAGAACATAAATCGGAAGATGACTCTGCGGAATCAATTGAAAGGGGTAAAGCTTCAGAATGGAGAGACCATTCAATCCTATTTCTCTAAGGTCTCTCAGATCAAGGAACAAATTGAAGCTGTGGATGAAGTGGTGGAGAATGGTGAAATTGTCATGACCACTCTGAATGGCCTACCTAGTTCATGGGATTCCTTTATTCAAGGAATTTGTGCAAGAAGGAAGTTGATCTCCTTCAGTAGACTGTGGGAGGAATGTTCACAAGAAGAGGCTAGGCATGTATCCCGAGAAGAAAAGATGGGAAGTGAATATCAAGCTCTCATAGCTCACACCAAAAGAAGCAAGCCCAAGAAGTAGCACTCTCATTACAAGAGATCCTCTCACAACCATCAAAAGAATAAGAAGTATCTAAGATGCTTTACATGTAATGAGAAGGGACACTTTGCTACAGATTGTGCCAAGAACAAAAGGGACAACAACAACAACAACTTCAAGAAGAAGAAGAAGAATAACAAAAGGAGATATCATGCTCATGCTGCTGAGGATGATGAACCTCCCAAGAAGTAGATCGGAAAATGATGACTCATGAAGCGAAGATGAATATGTTCTAATCTCTGCTCTCACAGGTACTATCTCTCATGGTTGTAATGATTGGCTTATTGACAGTGGGGCTTCCAAACACATGACTAGGTTTAAAGAATATTTTGTAAACCTATCTGAACATGAGTCACCCCATAAGGTGAAACTTGGGGATGACTACCAATATCCTATCAAAGGAAGTGGTGAAGCTTCTTACAACCTAGACTCTTCAAAGTATTTAAAGATGAAAGAGGTTCTATATGTACCTGGGCTCAAGAAGAATCTACTCTCCATATCTGCATTGGATGCAAAAGGCATGAGGGTTGCATTTGTAGATGGCCAAGTACTCATGTGGCCAAAGGGTAAGACAATAGATGATGCAGTAGTGATTGGAGAGCAAGAGGGAGGATTGTACAAATTGAAGGGACAACCTGAACATGCCATGGTACATGAATCCATGGAGCCAAGTGAACTTTGGCATAGAAGGCTTGTACATGTGCACTATAGAGCACTACCAATTGTAAGTAAAGTTGTAGAGGGTCTTCCTGAAATCAAGACAAAGCATGAAGGTGTTTGCAAAGGATGTGCAAAAGGAAAGAACATTAAGAAGGCATGTCCAAGCAGTGAAAGCAAAGCTAAAGGAATCTTGGAAATTATCCACTTAGATGTATGTGATCCGATGTCATCCAGTTCTCTAAGTGGGTATGTATATTATGTCTCTTTCATTGATGATTTTTCTAGGAAGACTTGGGTTTACTTCTTGAAGAACAAAGATAAAGTGTTTGATAAGTTCAAGGAATTTAAAGCCTTTATGGAAAATCAAACTGATAAGAAGATCAAGACATTCAGATCCGACAATGGCAGAGAATTCACTTCAAGTGATTTCAAGAAGTTATGCAGTGATTCCGAGATTAAGAGGGAGTTGACTGCTCCCTACAATCCACAACAAAATGGAGTTGCAGAAAGGAAAAACAAAACAATCACGGAAGCAACACAAGCAATGCTGTATGATTAGGATCTGCCGATACATCTATGGGCAGAAGCAACTAGGAAAGCTTTATATGTGCAGAACAGAACACCTGACAAGATATTGGACAACAAGACACCAGAAGAGGTATTCTCTGGTAAGAAACCTGAAGTCAGCCATCTCAGAATATTTGGTTGTCCAGTATATCCACATGTTCCAAAGGAAAAGAGGACAAAGCTAGATCCTTCAGGAAAGAAGGGCATCATTGTGGGGTATAGTGAAAGCTCGAAGGCTTACAGAATATACTTTCCAGGGTTCAAGAAGATTGATGTCAGCAGGGATGTAACATTTGATGAAAACTCAGCTTTCATCAAGTCAAGAAAGGCACCTGTTGAAGATCATGAAGAACCAAAGGAAAACAAATTTCAACACACGACCATAAATGAAGCAATACCAGAAGCAGATCGTGAAGTTGAAGATCCACAAAGACCTGTAGATCCACCCCGTGAGAATAACTCTCACAAGAGGAAACCTGCATAGGCTAGAGAGCTATTCAAGATGCAAAAGGTATGGCATTCCAGAACAAGAACACAGAGCAAGAAAGAGAACTAGATCTCATACCAGCTATGTTTCCTTACTCTGTGACATTATGAACAAAGAACCTTCCAGTTATGAAGAAGTAGCGGAAAAGAAAGAATGGAAGGATGCCATGGTCGAGGAATACCAATCGATCATGAAGAATGATGTTTGGGATGTAGTCCCAAGACTTGAAGGTAAGTCTGTGGTGACTTCCAAGTGGATCTACAAGATCAAGCATGCTACCGATGGCAGCATAGAGAAATACAAAGTGAGATTTGTAGCTCATGGCTTCTCCTAGAAGGAAGGGATTGATTATGAAGAAAATTTTGCTCCTATAGCCAGATACACTTCCATCATATCAGTACTTGCCCTGGCTGCAGTGATGAAATGGAAGATACACCAGATGGATGTTAAGACAGCTTTCTTGAATGGTGTAATCGAAGATGAAGTGTAAGTGGAGCAGCCACTTGGTTTTGAGACACATAATAGGGAGTCATATGTGTGCAGGTTGAAGAAATCCTTGTATGGCTTGAAGCAATCTCCCAGAACTTGGTATGGTAGGATAGACAACTTTCTATCCATTTTGGGCTTTACTAAGAGTAAAGCAAATTCCAACCTTTACTACAAGGTTGAGGAAGGAAATCCTGTGATACTACTCTTGTATGTGGATGACTTCTTTGTAACAGGCGAGGATAGTTTGATTGTCGAAATGGAGAGGAAGCTTGCTGCTGAGTTCGAGATGAAGGACTTGGGGATGATGCATTATTTTCTAGGCATGGAGGTGTGGCAGAATGCAGATGGAATCTTCCTTGGACAAGGGAAGTATGCAATAGAGATCCTGAAAAGGTTTAGGATGATGGACTGCAAGGCCATGGCCACACCTATGGCATCGAACCTGAAGCTTCTTTGTGATGCTTCATCTGATCCAGTTGATGTCACTATGTATCGTCAGATGATTGGGTCCTTGATGTACCGGACGAACACTAGACCAGATTTTTGCTTTATGGTGAACACATTGAGCCAGTTCCTGACGGATCCCAGAGGTGTTCACTTGGTTGTTGTAAAGCATATTCTGATGTACTTGAAGGGTACAATTGATTATGGGCTCAAGTATGATGCGAATCAAAAGTTTAACCTGTAGGGTTATGTTAATTCAGACTGGGCAGGCAGTGCTGCAGATAGGAAGAGCACATCTGGGTGTTGCTTCAGTATGGGATTAGGTGTGATCTCTTCCTTTAGCAGGAAGCAGTCCTCCGTAGCACTAAGTACAGCCAAAGCAGAGTATGTCACAACTTGTTTGGAAAGTTGTAAGGTAGTATGGATTCAGAAGCTACTGTCTGAGTTATTTGATCTCCCATTGGATGCTACTGGTATCTTTTGTGACAACGAGAGTTGTGTGAAGCTGTCTGAGAACTCGGTGTTCCACGACAGGTGAAACACATTGAGATCAAATATCACTATATTAGGGATATGGTGCATAGAGGAGCAGTGAAGCTCCTGTATGTTGCAAAGGATGAGCAGGTTGCAGATGTGCTGATGAAGCCACTAGCCAGAGTGAAGTTCAAGTACTTCAGAGAGAGGCTTGGTGTTCCTTAGATTGATGACACTTCAAGGATGAAGTGATGGACACATTTGTAGGATCCATTCCGAGCATGGTGAGAGGAGGATCCTTCCATGGTTGTGCATGTAAGCGCTGGATGATGAGCATCAGGATGATGCTCCAGTTACTGCTCTGTATATGCATCATGTTGGATGCTTGTTATTATCAGTTGGATCATGTATATGTATATGCATCATGTTGGATGCCTGTTATGATCAGTTGGATCATGTATATGTATATGCATTATGTTGGATGCTTGTTATGATTAGTTGGATCATGTATATGTATATGCATCATGTTGGATTCTTTTTATGATCAGTTGGATCATGTATATGTATATGTATCAGGTGGATACATTGTATGATCAGGTAGACCATGTATTTGTATATGTATCATGTGGATACATTAGGTAGATCATGTATTTGTATATGTGTCAGGTGGATACATTGTATGATCAGGTAGATCATGTATGATGATATGTATCAGGTGGATACATTGTATGATCAGGTAGATCATGTATGATGATATGTACTAGGTAGATACTGTGTATGCATCAGGTGGATGCATTGTATGATCAGGATGATCATGTGATGATGTACATCAGGATGATGTATGGTGAGTATCAGGTTGATACTCTATGGTCGTGGATAGGTTGTGCAGATAAGCATATAATTTGTCCCTAGGAGGTTCGCAGATAGTCTTTCAAGGTTTTTCCTATGGCATATAATGTAGCTCTGGGATATCTGGAAAATGCTCTTTCAAGGTTTTGCTTGGGAGGACATATAATTTGGCCCTGGGAGGTTTGTAGATAGTCTTTCAAGGTTTTTTGTATGGCATTTAATATGGCCCAAGGATATCTGGAAAATGCTCTTTCGAGGTTTTTTCCTATGGCATGTAATATGCCCCTGGGAGATCCGATAGGTTGGGTTGTGTGCCGGTAATAAGTCCTAGGATGCTCTTGCGAGGTTTTTCCATGACTACATGTAATTTGGTCCTGGGAGATACTATAGGTAGAGTTGTGTGCTCGTAACAGCCTGGGATGCTCTTGCGAGGTTTTGTGGTGACCACATGTAATATGTCCTTCGGAGATCCTATAGGTAGAGCTGTGTACGAGAACAACCTAGGATGCTCTTGCGAGGTTTTGTGGTGAGGTCACATATAAGATGTCCCTAGGAGATCCTACAGGTAGAGTTGTGTGCTCGTAACAGCCTGGGATGCTCTTGCGAGGTTTTGTGATGCACGTAATAAGTCCTGAGGATTCCACAGTATGGATAGTGATGAAGACCTACAGGTGGTGGGCCTACATCTAGTATGAAAAAGGACTGGCTCTCTAGAAATTCCTATGACGAGTAGATCGGATATTGATTGAGATAATAGTAGCAGTGACGATGACGATGAAGATGATCCAGAGTAGAAGACTTGTGCTAGCAGATCTGTGTCCAGAAATACCTTCCTAGTTAAGAGGGAGTGTTGATGTATATGTAACTTTGGAATGTATTTCACCTATGTATATTGTACTCTTATAGAGATATTATTATTCCTCTATATACGGAAGTGTTGTCATTTGTATTGACAAGTGTCACAAGTGTCGTAACTTGTTGTGATTAGTTATTAGACCATCGAGTGTGGGGTCGGCCTTGATTAGTTTAACCATGGGTTATTAGACTGAGTTAGACAAGTCGGCCTTCCAAGGTTATTGGGCAGGACAGGTCATGTATAAATAGAGAGTGGGAGATCTATATTTTGATCATCTCATTATTCACTCCTACATCACTCAGAAAGTGGTGCACTAGTTGAGAAGGAGGAGTAGCTGCTAGTAGAATACTATATCTTGTACTTTGGTTGTATCATTTCTCTTTCTATCTCTGAGGAAGTTGTGGGGTTTTTCACCTTTGTGGTTTTCCCCAGTGAAACTCTGTGTGTCTATTGTCTCATATGATTGCTTGGTGTGATTGATATGCATTGTTATACTTGATATGATGTACATGTTATTCTCTCAGTAAAGATCCTAGAGTATGTTGAATTAATGCTCAAAAATTAACATTAGGGCTTAGATCCCTTGCTTCAATCATGCATGTTTCCATCTCTTTGAGAGATCTATTTTCCTCTCTGCCACTCCATTTTGTTGTGGTGGGTAGGGGATTGAATGTTGCATTTGAATGCCACATTCCTCACAAAGATGATGCATATTTTTGTTTATATACTCCTTCCCATTATCCATCCTAAGGGTTTTTATATTATGCCCACTATGATTCTCCACTAAGGCCTTCCAAATATTCAATTGCTCAAACACTTCAGATTTTAATTTTAGGGAGTAAACCCAGCAGAATCGAGAGTAGTCATCAATGAATGTGAGTACATACCTTGATCCACATAGGATGGAGTGGGTAGTGGACCAATGAGTTCTGAATGTACCAATTCAAGTGGTTGAGTGGCTCTCCTTGCCATTCCCTTCTCATAGTTGCGCTCTAGATTTTTCCCAATTACACAACCTATGCAAGCTCCATTCGAAGATTCGATTTCAGGAATCCCTTCCACCATCTCATCTTTGTGAAATGCTTAGAGATACTTGTAGTTCATGTGGCCAAATATTTCATGCCATAGCTTGGAGGTCTCATTGGCATGAGAGTGGAGTGCTTGGTCACTAGATCCAAGGACGAAATTCGAGAACTTGTACATCCTCTCTTGATGGTCTACATGCCCAACTGCGAAAACTTGGTTTGAATAAATTTTTGAAATCTCTACCAATTCAGGAGTAAATTGTTGAAATATTGTAACTTCTAATCATATTATATTTGTATTTTATTGTTTTGGAGATGGTACATTCCTCCGTAGTGACCTTACTGTATATCCGGAGATGTTTATTCCTCTGAGAGAGTGTGGTAACTAGGGTTAATAGATCTCCCATGTGAATTCAACCCTGAGTTAACTGTTTAGGGGTTATTAGACTCTCATAGGAGAGGTCAGCCCCATTAGCGTGAAAAGTCAGTTAGAACATGAGTATAAATAAAGGAGGTGTGTTCCTCATTTATCTCATTTATTCACTCACTTGTGATTGGCGCATAGGAGAGAGAGAGGTCTGCTTTAGAGGAGAAGGAGATCTTGTTTGGGTACTACATATTGTATTGGTTGATTATCTATATTGAGGAAATCTTTGTTGGGTTTTCTACCCCATGAGGGTTTCCCAGGGTAAATCTTTGTCTATCTTGTGATTGTGTTTCTTTCAGTGATCTTTCTTGTGAAATTAGGCTAAACTTAACATGGTATTAGAGCTAACGTGAATAGGACATATTTCACAAGGTGAAAATACCTCTCTCTCCTCCTTCGGTGAAAATTAGGGTTTCTGCAAAAGTTGGAATTTTTGGAATCTGATTGCATGGATGGATATCCCTCCTCAAAATCAAACTTTTGAGCCCTAGATCAATCTTTTTGAGTGGGTAGAACTCCGGGAAAGTCAAACCCTAGTTTAGGGTTTGGACTGGAAAACCAGTAAACCAGAAAAAGTCTGCACCTGTGCACCAGTGAACTAGGAATGCTGCGAACTTGTGCACCAGTAAACTAGAAAAGTGAAGACCATAAAAAAAAAAAATCCTGTTACAGATCCAGAAGGTGAAAAGTTGAAGTTTCCAGAAGCAGAGCACACCAGTAAGATCAATTCAATCAACCCCATCTCCTGGTAAGTATTATTCTATCTTTTGAAACTTCAATCTCTGTTACCTCCTAGATAAGATGGCTCCAAGCACTAAGCTTGAAGACAATCTAGAGGGTATAGAAAATTTCCGAGCATGGAAATATAGAATTGGTCTCATTCTTGAAGAGAATGATCTTGTCCAATATATCAAGGATGAGGTTACAGAACCTAACGAAGATGAATCCAAAGAGAAGCATAGGAACGACTTGATTAGGGAAAAGAGAATCATTGTTGATTCTATCAAGGAAAACTTGATTCCCCAAGTGGAATCCAAGAAGACCCCAAAGGAAATGTATGATGCCCTTTCCAGAATGTATGAGGGAAAGAACATCAATAGGAAGATGAACCTGAGAGCTCAATTGAAGAGCACCAAGATGAATAAAGGAGAATCTGTTCAAGACTATTTCTCAAGGGTTTCCTAGTTCAAGGAACGACTAGATGCCATTGGTGATACCGTTGATGAAGATGAACTAATCATGATTGCTTTAAATGGTCTCACTAGACCTTGGGAGTCATTCATCCAAACTATGTGTGCCAGAAAAGAGAGTATGAAGTTTGATGTGGTATGGGAGGATTGTATTCAAGAAGAGGTTAGGGTAGCCAGTAGAGAAGCCCTTCTAAAGGAGGATGACCAAGCTTTGGATACTCACACCAGAAGAAGAAGGAGTCACTTCAACTCCAAGAAGAATGGTCACAAGGAGTCTCAACCTCCTCATAGATTTAAAGGGAAAAGAGGAGTGAACTCAGAAAGAGATATCTCCACAGTTCAATGTTTCAATTGTCTCAAACTAAGACACTTTTCTAGAAAGTGTACTTCACAGAAGAAGAATAAGAATACTCACAAAAGACATCATGCACATCTTGTAGAAGATGATAGTGAAGAAGAAGAGGAGGAAAAGCCTCGAAACAAAAGAGCTAAAGTGGAAGAAGAAGATGAAGAACAGTATGTTCTATTCTCTGCTCTCTCTGGGTAAGTAACACCTAGAGAAGATACATGGCTCATTGATAGTGGTGGTTCAAATCACATGACACGACAAAAGAAGACCCTTTCAAAACTTGAAGAGAAGTCATCCCCACACAAGGTATCTCTAGGAGATGACTATCAATATCCCATTAAGGGAATTGGTGAAGCAAGCTACAGGCTTGATTCTTGAACTCCATTGAAGATGAAGGAAATCCTATATGTACCAGGTTTGAAGAAGAACTTACTTTCTATCTCATCTTTAGATAAGAAAGGTTATAGGTTTGAATTCATAGATGGGCAAGTACTTATGTGGTCCAAAGGAAAATGAATTGAGGATGCAATTGTTATTGGTGAAGAGGAAGGAGGTCTATACAAACTCAAGGGCCATCCTGAAGTTTCCCTTGTTCATGAAGCCACTAACCCAAGTGAGTTATGGCATAGAAGGATTGATCACATTAACTACAAAGCACTACCTCATGTGAGCAAGGTAGTCATAGGATTACCAGACTTAAAGATTGATCATAATGGCACATGCAAAGGATGTGCAAAAGGGAAGAATATCAAGAACCCATTTCCAAAGAGTGAAACAAAAACTAAGAGTACATTGGAATTGATTCACTCAGATGTATGTGGACCAATGCCATCCACATCCTTGAGTGGATATGAATACTATCTTACATTCATTGATGAATACTCAAGAAATACTTGGATATATTTCTTGAAGGGAAAGGATGAAGTCTTTGGAAAATTCAAAGAATTCAAAGCCTTGATAGAAAATCATTCAGAAAATAAGATCAAGATACTCAGGACAGATAATGGTAAAGAATATACTTCAAACTACTTTGAAGTATTTTGTAAAGAAGCTGGAATCAAGAGGGAGCTAACCACTCCCTACAATCCTCAACAAAATGGTGTTGCAGAAAGAAAGAACAGGACCATCATGGAAGCAGTAAAGACAATGATACATGATCAAGACCTACCTATGTATTTATGGGCTGAAGTAGCTAGGACAATAGTCTATGTGCAGAATAGACTATCTCATAGTGCTCTTGATTTCAAGACTCCAGAAGAAGTGTTCATAGGGAAGAGGCCTGAGGTAAGTCACCTCAAGATATTTGGATGCCCAATATACATTCACCTCCCAAAAGAAAAGAGGACCAAGCTGGATCCTTCTCGTAAGAAGCGAATATTTGTTGGATATTGTGAAGCATCCAAAGCATTTAGAATTTACATCCTAGGATTCCATCATATGGAAATAAGTAGGGATGTGACATTTGATGAAGAGGCAGCTCTCAAAAGATTAAGGAAGTGCCAGTATGAAGAAGTATATGAGGAAGATGCACCTTCCAGAATTACAGAAGCTGGACCCACGCCTGAAGATATAACACCTGAAGACCATGACATAATAGAACCAAAAGAACCCCCTATATCAAACATATCAAGAAAAAGAAAGCCAACATGGGAAAGAGACATTATACTAGGAGCAGAAAAGTATGGAGCTCTTGAAGGCTCCACCAGAGTAAGCAAGAAACCAAAGTCATTCTCCAGCTATATGGATTTGATGTATGATATTGTAGATCAAGAACCTACTAGTTATGAAGAAGCGGTTCATAAGAAAGAATGAGTAGAAGTAATGACAGAGGAATACCAGTCAATAATGAAGAATGATGTTTGGGATATAGTTCCCAAGACAAAGGACAAAAGTGTGGTATCCTCCAAATGGATATACAAAATAAAGCATGTTACGGATGGTAGCATTGAAAAATATAAGGCAATATTTGTGGCCAGAGGGTTCTCTCAGAAAGAGGGAATTGACTATGAAGAGACATTTGCACCAATTGCAAGGTACACCTCCATTAGAACCATTATGGAACTTGCATCTATGATGAAGTGGAAATTATACCAGATGGATGTAAAGACAGCCTTCTTGAATGGTGTGATTGAGGAAGAAGTGCATATAGAACAACCTCATGGATTTGAAGTTGAAGATAGAAGAACCCATGTATGCAAACTGAAGAAGGCCTTGTATGGGTTGAAGCAAGCTCCCAGAGCTTCATATGGAAGAATTAACAGTTTCTTTACTAGCTTGGGCTTTACCAAAAGTAAAGTTGATCCTAAAATTTATCTCAAGGTTATGGATGATGAACCTATCATATTGTTGTTGTATGTGGATGATCTATTTATGACTGGAAATGAGAAACAGATTGTTGAATGCAAGAAGAAACTCTATGCAAAGTTTGATATGAAAGATCTCGGTTTGATGCATTACTTTTTAGGACTGGAAGTGTGGCAAGGCTCAAAAGGAATCTTTCTCAACTAGGGAAAGTATGCTGTGGAAATCTTGAAGAGATTTGATATGTTGGAATGTAAATCCATGGCCACTCCCATGGATTCCAACTTGAAGCTGTTAACAGATGACTCATCAGATTTAGGGGATGTAACTCTATACAGGAAGATTATTGGGTCATTAATGTATCTAACGAACACTAGGCTAGATATATGCTTTGATGTGAACACCTTGAGTCAGTATCTAGTGGAACCTAGACGTGTTCACTTAATAGCTGCAAAGCATGTGATGAGGTACCTGAAGGGTACGATAGATTTTGGTCTATGTTATCTTAGAGATCATGACTTCATATTGTATAGATACATAGATGATGATTTCGCTGGAAGTGTATCAGATAGGAAGAGCACATCGGGATGATGTTATTGTCTGGGATCTGCCATGATCTCATGGTTTAGTAGGAAGCAGTCTAGTGTGGCTCTCAGTACAGCTGAAGCGGAATATATAGCTGCTTGCTCTGCTAGTTGTGAAGCAGTATGGCTTCAGAAATTGTTATCAGGATTGTTTGACTTAGAGATGGACCCCACTCTGATCCTGTGTGACACCCAGAGTTGTATCAATATGATGGAGAATCCATTGTTCCATGATTTGTCGAAGCACATAGAGATCTGATATTTCTATATACGGGATATGGTGCTGAAAGGAGCTATCAAGCTTGAGTATGTAAGCACTGACGAACAAGTTGCTGACATATTGACCAAACCTCTGTCTCGAGTAAAGTTTGAGTATTTCCGAGACAAGCTTGGTGTGATTCAAAAGGACCCTCCTCGAAAGGGGGATTGATGTGATCATTGATGATGATATTTCCTACATCAACAGAAAGGTCTATGATGTGGATACTTGTATTGATGATGCCAACAATGATGTCAATGAGTGGTACTTAGACTTGGTCTAAGATGATGATGGGATTGTATGATCCCTGCACTTAGGTCCATCAATTGATCCATAGACATATGTCTTCGAGAAGTGGTCCCTAGTGGACGAGAGGGATTGCATCATCCTTGGACTTAGGTCGCTGAATTGATCCGTAGACATTTGTCTCCGAAAACTACTGATAGGACTGCATCGTCCCTGAACATTTGGTTCAAAATGTACGTGACTAGATTGCATCGTCCATAGACATGAGACTTGTCTAAAATTGATAAGGATTGATCATCCTGGAAGTAGATCTGGATTGCATCGTCCATAGACATGAGACTTGTCTAAAATTGATAAGGATTGATCATCCTGGAAGTAGATCTAGATTGCATCGTCCATAGACATGAGACTTGTCTAAAATTGATAAGAATTGATCAACCTAGAAGTAGATCTGGATTGCATCATCCATAGACATGAGACTTGTCTAAAATTGATAAGGATTGATCATCCTGGAAGTAGATTTGTATTGCATCGTCCATAGACATGAGACGTGTCTAAAATTGATAAGGATTGATCATCTTGGAAGTAGATCTGTATTGCATCGTCCATAGACATGAGACTTGTCTAAAATTGATAAGGATTGATCATCCTGGAAGTAAATCTGGATTGCATCATCCATAGACATGAGACTTGTCTAAAATTGATAAGGATTGATCATCCTGGAAGTAGATATGGATGGCATCATCCATAGACATGAGACTTGTCTAAAATTGATAAGGATTGATCATCCTGGAATTGGATCATGTGTATTGCAGATTATGCTTCTATGATGATGTTGTCGATCGAGATGATCCAGATGCTGTTGCTGTCGATCGATATGATCCATATGTTGTTGATCGAGATGATCCATATGTTGTCAATTGAGATGATCCAGATGTTGTTGATCGAGATGATCGAGATGCTGCCGATCGAGATGATCCAGATGCTGTTGATCAAGGAGATCCAAATGTTGATGATGTTGATGTAGCTGCTCGAGTGCTACAGAAGATGAAGACTCAGTATTGAAGATGTTTGTTATCGGATAATCCACTCGAGCGGATGCGAGCCGGATCTCCCTAGCTCAAAGTGAGTTTAGAACAAATAGAACAGAATACTAATGCATTTCCTAGATCTACTTAAGGATCGAGTACTAGATGTCTTACCTTTCACTTCGCAATCCTTTCTCCTGAATGTTGCTCCACGTCTCACAGTCGTGAGATCCAAGCCGCAAGACCTGTCAAGACAAGAAACAAGAGAAACCAGTAAAAGACATCTATAAAATAAGAGATCTAAGTAAACAGTTAAGCAGGTAAACTACTCAATATCATTGCACACATGAACAATATTGGTGGAAAGCATTTGTATTACTGCATATAGAGGAGTACATAATAGAGATATAGAACCACAACCAAGGCTTAACGCTGTATCCCTTCTCCGACAAAGCCGATTGCCATATCCTTCCAAGGAAGTATGAGTTCTCCAATAGGTGAGTGGAGATGTTCTAAGAGTGATTTAACCAACATGTAGACACCATAGCCTTCCTCCCTTTGGGATGGGAGTGAGCTTCATTTATATAGGACTAAGTGGATAGGGTATGGATAGGATAGGTTGAGAGATGGTAGGAGAGGCTTAAGGGATGTCTCCAAAGGTTTAGGAACCGAGTGCCAACTCTTCCAAGAGGTCATGGATAGGGTCCCAAGTCAGCAAGCTTCGAGATGGACCTTGAAGAAGCTATTTTTGCCATCTACCTGACTCCGTCACACCCTGTAATGGAGCAAGGTGCGACATCGCATGTTGCTAGTGTGCAACCTACGACGACCCTTCAAAAATTAGCACAATTGGGTACAAATCCTCCCAGGATGAATTACTTAGTCCAGGTATTTTTCAGGGGTGTATACACTGAATCTCATGCTGAGTAGATTTTGGGTGTAACAGAATGCCCCCCAAAGCATGAATCTTTTGAATATAGATAGGTGAAGTGCTTTGATAGAAGTAATGGAAATAGACTCGTCAGATGAAGGACACTGCTGCAGTACAACTGACTCTGAAATGACAATCTCATATGAAGTACAACATGGCTGCCGACCAATACATTGTAGATCCATGGTAGTAATGATCGACTGAATACAATCATGGCTACTAGACACAAGCGTAGATCCATGATGAGATGATAACACAACCAAAACCAATACAAAAGTTGATCCGTGTCATATAAATCAATACAAACTCCATCGCAACCTAGGTAAAACATGACTCCCTAGGGTCTTCAAGCTGAACCCATAATGATACGAATCTATCCATGTGATTACAAATGTCTTGACGTCGAACATGGTATAAACCACTTGATTACCAACTATTGATGTAAACTGTTAACAAGTGCGAGGGAGATCACCATTGATGTCAATGATTCCCAAGGTATCACAATACATATCATCAAGCGTGAATAAATGTGTTGAAGTCGAACGCAAGATGAAATCTTTCAATGAAGATTCAATTATGTAAACTCATGATGAAAGCGAGGTAACCTGTCATTGAGGCATGCAAGGACAAGGTACTTGACTGGTTTCTAGATTCGACCCTTGGATGATGAGTTGAAGTTGACAAGGATGAATCCATCGAAGGAGGGCCATGATGAATCCCCCATCAATCGACACGAAACACGACAAAAATGTATAGGGTAGATCGGATGGTACAGTAACATGCAAGACTGACTCAGAGTAAACCGACATGATGGCGGGTGTACTGACTATAGATGATAAATGATAGACATATTCTTGAACATGGGCATGGCATGACTTGGCAGTATTGACATGACAAGTGCGACACAAATTCTCAAAGCGACTGATGATGGAAGCTTTTCTCTGAATGACTCAAAGGAGTAATAATACTCAGGAAATAAGTGGAACTCGAGGACAAACAGATGATCCAAGTGCTGTATGCAAATGCAGATGAGTGCCATGTTCAAGAACGACTACATACTGCCACTAATAAGGTACGTAACACAAACACTTTCCTTTTTCCCCATAATGAATGATGAGTGCCTCATCTGTTTTTTTACAAGCTTGATGAGGGTAACCAGATGCTTGGTATAGCTCATCTCATAAATGAGTCCAATCCCAAATGTTTTCCGAACCTGAGATAGGAGGGGTTCGTCCCATGATGGGCCCTTCAATGTGAAAATTTTAATGAGTCCATAGAAGGTAAACTCGGTCGTCATTTCATGTTAGAGAGTTTGAAAAGAACTAAAGAAGACTCCAATGGTCCTTTTTCGTAAAGTTATCCTCATCGCCCAAAAAAGGGTAAAACAACGCGGGAGAGGACTCTTCCAGTCATGATTGGCTGGAGTATACCTTTTTCGTAATTAGTGCCTCCTGGTCCGAAAAAGGGGTAAACTATCACCAGGAAGACGACCATTCAAATACTTTAACAAGTGTGAATGCAACAAGTTCGCTTGGCAATCTTTTTGTTTTTCGAGAGCCTGAAAAGATCTTAACAGTAGACTCTAGGGGGTGTCCTTTTCCATGGAAGTTTAACAAGCCCGTAAAAGTGATAAATCATAACTTGGTACTTGTTATTATAGTTCCATGAGTACGAGAACAAACGAAGAGTAAACTCATCATCACGCAATAATTACAAACTAACCGTTGCAAAAATAACGACAAAACGTTGAAGGGAGTGTTCATACCTGTGATGACCGTTGTGATACAAGAAACCACACAAAAGACCACTTACAACTCCTGCACACTAGAAAATGTGTCAAATAGCCTCAAATATGACAAAAATGGTAAAAAACTATGATAAATGGCCCAAGAGCATCAAAATATTTGAAAAGGAATATTCCATTCTATTTATAAATAGAAAAATGGGCCAAAATAGATTTCATTGTTTCATTTTCCAATTTGGGAGGAGAAGTACCAATTTGGAGCCAAAACTTCCTTTGCTGACTCCGGGAGCTATGATCCGCCATTTCACCCACTGTTAGGAGCAGGTAAGCCTAAACTTCATCCAACAACTTTCCAGTGGATTAGATTTTGTTTTTAGGTTCAATTTTTGGGTATTTTGATGGATTCATGGAGGGCTATTGCGCTCTCGGCTTGTCGCAGTTGGCCCTTTCGGGAACTGCGATGAGACCTACTCGGTGCAAGTCCTGAATGGATGAAGTGCGATGACATCGCACTATATGAAAAAGTACAGTGCGACGGTGGAGTTGCACTTCCCAACCATCAAACTTAATCCAAAAAATGAACTTGCAGAGGTTGAAGTAGGACCTAATAGTGTTTAAATGCCCTTCTTGGCAAGTTGCTTTCTAGCCAACATGGTTTTAGAGTGGCGAGAACGAGAACATGAAGTAGAAGATGAACAAGCTGCCAATGATCCACAATGTGTGGATTCCTTGAGGAATTGTGGTTTGCTCAAGTTATTTGAGATTCAGGGGATGAGATCCCAAATCCCATTTCTATCACACATACTCCAGAGTTGGGATGCGACCCAACAATATTTCGTGATTGGTGAGCACATCCTCACAATAGATGTTGAGGACATATATTTTCTCACAGGTCTGTCCCGGAGAGGGGAACCTGTACATCTTACTGGAACACGGGCCAGTGACCGCATAGTTGATGACATGGTGTCACAACATTGTACTGCTCTTTCTTGACCTTCCAGTGGGAACATTCTTATCAGGGATGTGGTGAGCCACCCACTGCGTACCATATTTCCTACTATTAATAGAGCGGTGGGTGTCCAAGCTCCACACACGGCTACTCGGACCCAGATGCTTTATGCGGAGGACTGCATGTCCCCCATGGTTTTCAAATGGTGCGAGGGTCTCCTCGCAAACCTCCGAGCTCAACTTACCAAGTGTCGGCGGGGAGAGCTCAAGCAGTTTGGTTATGGGTTGATTGTGGTATCGTTTCTCTTGGAGTATATCCCTCTCTTGTGCCCATAGGTGGTACTAGATGACAGGGAGCCTCGAGCTCCTCACATGCTCAGACAGACTGAGGTCATGAATCGTCATGGTGGAGGACCCATCATCAACTTTGGTCCTGAGTTCTTTAGCTGGCTGGAAGGCTAGTTACTCATGGTTGAGGACTTCCCGTATAGCAGTACGGATTGTAGAGAGGATCCTAACTTGGTGCTGCCCGAGGGTGCAGCATGGGGTGACATAGGTGAGAACAAAAACCCTTGCACTTTTAATTTTGTATATTTATCATTTTTTTTATGTAGTGCTGAGAAGTATATAACATGTGTGTGCAAATGTGGGGCCCATACGACCGGTAGGACTTTCTCTCCTGGAAAGGAGAGACAGAGGTGGGGAAGCAGTTGTGCCCCCAGGTGCTCACACTTCCATCGAAGAGATGGAGGAGGTGTATAGGAATTTATCCCAGTTGACAGTGGAGGTTCCTGAGCCAGTGATAGATGACCTACCGATACCTATGCATAGGTTTGGGGTTGGAGTGACCGTACTCTTCAATTCCCTACTCCGCAAGGTGGCGAGGACAGTGGATTGTTTCCTCACTCAGTGATAGCGTTCTGTCCATGCTAGGGGTGGTGTACAGGTCAGGCGTCAGGCCTAATTACATTATTATACTTGTACTGAGAGCTTAGAGGCCTCATATTTTGTACTACTAAAAGCTATGATGCTTCATATTTTGTAGAGGCTCACTGAAATCCATCGTGCTTCAGATTGTTAAATTTTGAGCATTAATTCACAATACTCTTAGATCTTTATTGAGAGAATAACATATACAGTATATCAATGCATAACAATCACAATAAGAATGACAAGCATCAGAAGAATCAAAAGCATGAGAGACAAGAGACACAGAGTTTCCGTGGGGAAAACCCTAAGGTGAAAAACCCCACAACTTCCTCAGAGATAGAGAGAGCAATGGCTCAACCAAAGTACAACCAAATACAATGAGATAGTCTCCTAGTAGTAGATGATCCTCCTCCTCACTAGTGCACCACTTTCTGAGTGAGAGAAGTGTGAGTTTCCGAGTGATGAAAATAGAGATCTCCCGATCTCTATTTATACTAGTCTGTTTGTCCAGTTACACTATGGAGCCGACTTGTCTATCTAGATACATCCACAATATAATATATATTTCAGGTCCAACCCCACACATGGTGGTCTAATAACCCATTGGCAAGTACACACACTTGCGACACTTGTCAATCCACTTGAAGACACTTCCTTATAGAGGAATAACACATCTCTTATAAGGGTACAATAAATATATATTAAATACATAGATGAAATACATTCCGAAGTTACATATACATCAACACAGATTTTGTACCAGGACTACTTTTGAGCGATATATATCTATACAGACATTCTCAACGATTTATACATTATGTGTTTTAAAATGGTGAGTGATGTGATCTTGTTTACATGTTTCCTTTTATATATTACATTATTTACATGTTGTGAATGCCTTTACATATTATGAATATTATGTGTGTGTGATGTACCAATCCAACATGAAGTTGGCCATCGAGTCAACAACTGTGTTTAAATCTCACGGAATGTGTAGGTACTTAACGGATTCAAATGACCTTTCTAGGAGACGTACTCGTATGAAGAGACAGAGTAAGGTGGGATCACGGATGGCGTAAACCCGGTTAAGATGGGAAACCACTAATTAAGAATCCATGTGGATGATAATGTGGTTCATACCCAAGGAAATGGCGTTATCTAGGGTTTTGATTACTGCCGCCTGATACTCTACGGCATTGTTGGTCACAAACCCTAGGAAACTTCCTCCTGAGCTAATGAGCTCACCTGTTGGGGAATATAGTACCCAGGCTACCGAGGCAAGGTTACGGGTATGCCGACTGGCACCGTCCGTGAATCCATAGCACATTTCCATCTACACATGCAGATAGAACATGGTGTAAGGAGCGGAAACAACATCAAAGAAAAAACAAAAGTGTCACAGCACACAAAAACACAAAAAACACACCATGTACAGTATATACAAGAAAGTCTAAGCGTGATAAATTTAGGCGTAATATCTCTTCAGGTAAATCCCAATGCGGGGTTCACCCAAAGAGATTCCGTCGCAGTCTTCAAGCTCGTAAGCTCCCTTCTCCAAAACACATTTGACAATGTAAGGTCCACGCCACATGGATTCGAACTTTCCTGCTCCTAGTTTGTCGTGCTTCTGGTCCTAAGTGAGGACTAAGTCACCCTCGTTAAAGATATGAGGTTCAACTGACTTTTCGTATTGGGCTTTCATGCATTTATTGTGTGCTTCATTAGAAAGAGCGGCATCTCGGCGGGACTCGTCAAGTTTTGCTAAGTGCAAGAGACGTTCTTCCTCGGCAGTAGTGTTAGGAAGAAGTTCGATAGCGAGTTGTAGAGACGGAATTTCGCACTCTATAGGTAGCACAACCTCCAATCCATATACCAATTGGAAGGGAGTGAAGCATGTGGCAGTTTTGACGGAAGTTTGATAGGCCCATAACGTCGAGAAGAGCATGTTGTGCCAATTGGATTTATGTGTCCCTACCATCCTTTGGACCATAGTTTTCAATACCTTGTTAATGGCCTCGACCTGTCCATTGGACTGCGGGTAGTAGGGTGTTGAATTTTCATGGTGAAAACCCAACCTATTGCTCAGTTCATCAACCATATGATTCTGAAAATGGGAACCATGATTGGTAACAATTGCCTGAGGAACTCCGAATCGTGCTATTACATGGTTGAACATGAAGAGTGCAGTAGTTTTGCCATCGTTCTGGTATGTAGGCATAGCTTCGTCCCACTTTGTAAAGTAATCCACAGCTACAATGATGTAACTATGCCCTCTAGCCGAGGTAGGCTTACAATGCATAAAGTCAATGCCCCATTGTGCGAATGGGCCCATGGCAATAACCGGGTCTAATTGGGCGGGATGGGTGCGCTTCTTCATATGGAAGTGTTGGCAAGGAGGACTTTTTTTACGGCATCAATACAATCTTTGAAGATAGTAGGCCAAAAATATCATGCGCGCAAAATCTTATGGGTTGTAGCCATCCTAGAGAGGTGACCGGCACATGCCTCGACGTGACAGTCATTGAGAACACATTCAGCCTCATCGTGAGTGAGACAACGTCGAAGAATTGAATCAACTCCACGATGATACAAAGGATCATTGATGATTAAATAATACTTCAAATTGCAATGTATCTTACGATGACCGTCGCGAGAGAGTTGAGGGTTGAAGTGTTGGGTTTGAAGATACAATAAGATATCTCCATACCATGGATCAGTCGTACTGATGAGAAACAATGATTCATTTGGAAAGGAGTCATTGTGGTCAACTTCTGCATTAGGACAGGGAAGGTCGCAAATGAGCTCGGCAAACACCAAAGACTTCTTTGACTTGGCTTTCTCGAAAAGAAGATCAAATTCTTGTATTATCACGATGCAGTGTGAATACTTGCCCCCAAGCACCTGATGCGTCAGGACGTGGTACATGGGGTTCGATTCTGCGATGATGGTGGTGGTGCGGAGCAAGATATAGTGCCAAACCTTCTGGACGGCGATGACCGCCACGAATGCGAGTTTTTTGACATGTGAATATCTAGTTTCAACATCAGCAAGACCCTTACTTGCATAGTATATTACATGTTCTTGGGCATTTTGATCCTCCTGTACCAAAATCATGGTGATAGTGGTAGCAGAAGCAGTGAGATATAAGATATAATCTCGATAATAATTGGGCGGTTGGAGCACGGGGGCATGCGTGATGGCATGTTTTATACTGTCAAAGGATTTTTGAGCTTGGTCATCCCAAATGAAGGGGACGTCGTCCCAAATGAAGGGGACGTCCTTCTTGAGCAGTCTCATATACCCCTGAGTCTTCTCCGCGAAATTGCAAACAAAACATCTTAAATAAGTCTCCTTCCCTTGGAGACTTTGAAGATCCGTCACATCAGTTGGGGGTGGTAGGTTGATGATGGCCTCCACCTTTAAGGGATCAATGCGGATCCCATCCTTTGAAACGATAAATCCTAAGAGGCGTCCAGACTCAACGCAAAAGATACACTTGTGAGGATTCAGACGGATATTGTATCGTCTGCATCTGAGGAAAATGGTCGTCAGATGATCAATGTGGAACTTGCACTGCTTTGAATGAGCAGGGAGATCATCCAGGTAAGGTTCCACAAAGTCCTTGATATCATGGAAGGCATAGGACATAGCCCGCTAAAATGTGGTGCCAGCATTTTTAAGGCCAAATGGGAGTTTGCGGTATGCAAACGTTCCCCACGGGAAGATGAAAGTCGTCTTATGTTGGTCGGTTGGGTTGATCTCAATCTGGTTGTAACCAGGAAAGCCGTCCATAAATGAGAAGATGACGCTTCTGGCACAATTGTCGATAATCTGGTCGATGAAGGGGGTCAGGTAGTTGTCTTTTGGACAAGCCCGGTTAAGGTCCCAATAATCGACACAAACGCAAATGGTACCCTGGTTTTTGTTCATAGGGACGACGTTTGTGTTAAATTTTCAGAATTTACTTCAATCTGATCTAGGATCTTAACTGAGAGAACAACATGTACAGCATATCTACAGCATCTCAATCATGGAGACAATAATGCAAGCACACAAGAGACACAAGATTTAATTGGGGAAAACCATAAAGGTGAAAAACCCCAATAACTTCCTCAAAGATAGATAGAGTAATGATACAACCAACCATGAGAGATAGACATAACCTAGCAGCATATCCTCCTCCTCCATAAGTGCACCCCTCCTCCTTGAGTGCATGAGTGAGAAGTGAGTGAGCAAATAGAGTGCCTCCCGCACTCTATTTATACTTGACTTAACTTGCCTTTTTACCTAACTCATGTAGGCTCGAACTTAACCACATAACATAATGCTGATTGGGCCAACCCCCAATAGGGTGGTCTAATAACCCTTTGACCCACATGACTTATACAGGGTCGACCCCAACAAGGTGGTCTAATAACCCATCAAGAATAAGTTACGACATTTACAATATAAATGACGACACTTCCTTATAGAGAAATAATACCATCTCTATAGGAATACAATATACATATACGTGAAATACATTCTGAAGTTACATATACATCAACACTCCCTCTTAACTAGGAAGGTATTTCTCAGCACAGTTATTCTAGCACAAGTCATCTTCTCTGGATCATCATCACTGGATAATTGTCATCGATTCATCATCATCGTCACTGCTGCTGCTATCTCAATCAATCTCTGAATCTACTCGTCATAAGAAGTTCTACAGAGCCAGTCCTTTTTCATACTGGATGTAGGCCCACCACCTGCAGGTCTTCATCATCACTGGCCATACTGTGGAATCCTCAGGACTTATTACGTGCATCACAAAACCTGGCTGCAGCATCCCAGGCTATTACGAGCACACAGCTCTACCTGTAGGATCTCCCAGGAGCACATTACATGTGACCCATCACAAAACCTGGCTGAAGCATCCCAAGCTGTTATGGGCACACGGCTCTACCTGTCGGATCTCCCAGGAGCACATTACATGTGATATCATCACAAAACCTGGCTGAAGCATCCCAGGCTGTTACGAGCATGCGGCTCTACCTGTCGGATCTCCCAGGAGCACATTACATGTGATCTCACCAAAAAACTTGGCTGAAGCATCTGAGGCCTTTTTCATCCTGTCCAGATCTCCCAGGAGCAAATTACATGTGGTCATGGCAAAACCTGGCTAAAGCATCTGAGGCATTTTTCATCCCGTCCAGATCTCCCAGGAGCAAATTACATGCCATAGGAAAAAACCTCGCAAGAGCATCTGCCAGATATCCCAGGGCACCGAATTACATGCCATAGGAAAAACCTTGAAAGACTATCTGCAGATCTCCCAGGGCACAAATTACATGTCCTCCCAAGCAAAACCTCGCAAGAGCATTTTCCAGATGTCCCAGGGCACCGAATTACATGCCATAGGAAAAACCTCGAAAGACCATCTGCAAATCTCCCAGGGCACAAATTACATGCTTACCTACACAACCTGATCCACGGCCACAAAGTATCATCTGATACTCATCAAACATCATCCTGATGTACACATGATCATCCTGATCATCATCACTGCAACATCCTGCTGCATGTCATCTGGAGAAGCTCGTCATCCACGATCATCCTGATCATACAATGCATTCATCTGATGCACACCAAGTATCCACCTGATACATACATAGATACATGATCCACACAATGTATCCATCAGCATACATGATCTACCTGATCATACAAAGATACATAATCCACACAATGTATCCATCAACATACATGATCTACCTGATCATACAAAGATACATGATCCACACAATGTATCCATCAACATACATGATCTATCTGATCATATCCAACATCCAACATGATGCATATACAAAATACATATAATTATCCAACTGATCATATCCAAGTAGAAACCAGAACATCATCCTGATGCTCATCATCCAGCGCTTACATCCACAACCATGTGAAGGATCCCCCCTCCAACATGCTTGGAATGGCTTCAGCAAATGTGTCCATCACTTCTTCCTTGAAGTGTCCTCGATCTGAAGAATGCCAAGCCTCTCTCTGAAGTACTCGAACTTCTCCCTGGCTAGTGGCTTCGTCAGCACATCTGCAATCCGCTTTTCCATCGCAACATACAGGAGCTTCACAGATCCTCTCTGCACCATATCCCTGATATAGTGATATTTGATCTCTATGTGTTTCGACCTGTCATGAAACACTGGGTTCTCGGATAGCTTCACACAACTCTGGTTATCACAGAAGATACCAGTAGCCTCCAACGGGAGATCAAATAACTTAGACAGTAGCATCCGTAGCCATACTGCCTCACAACTAGCTGAACAGGCTGCAACATACTCAGCCTCAGCTGTACTCAGTGCTATGCAAGACTGCTTCTGCTAAACCAAGAGATCACACTTGATCCCATACTGAAGCAGCACCCAGATGTGCTCTTCCTATCTGCAGCACTGCCAGCCCAATCTGAATCAACATAACCCTGCAGGTTAAACTTTTGATTCACCTCATACTTGAGCCCATAATCCACTGTACCCTTCAGGTACCTCAGAACATGCTTTACAGAAACCAGGTGAACACTCCTCGGAACCGTGAGGAACTAGCTCAATGTGTTATCAGCAAAGCAAATGTCTAGTCTCGTGTTCGTCAGGTACATCAATGACCCAATCATCTGATGATACATAGAGACATCAACCAGCTCAGATGAAGCATCACATAGAAGCTTCAGATTCGATGCCATAGGTGTGGCCATGGCCTTGCAATCCATCATCCCAAACCTCTTCAGGGTATCTACTACATACTTCCCTTGTCCAAGGAAGATTCCATCTGCACACTGCCACACCTCCATGCCAAAAAAAAATAGTGCATCATCCCCAAGTTCTTCATCTCGAACTTGGTAGTAAGCTTTCGCTGCATGTCGAAAATCAGTCTCTCTTCACCTGTAACAAACAGGTTATCCGCATACAAAAGTATTATCACTGGATTGCCTTCCTCAACCTTGTAGTAAAGGTTGGAATCTGCTTTACTCTTGGTAAATCCCAAACTGGATAGAAAGCTATCTATCCTACCATACCAATTTTTGCACACATATCTGACTACACCATGCTGTCTTGAAATCCATCTGATGCATCTTCTATTTCATCACTTTTATATTTCTCAATGCTGCAATCTACAATATGCTTGATCTGATAGTTCCATTTGGAAGTCATAACAAACTTGCCTTCACGTCTTGGGACTACAACCCAAACATCATTCTTCATGATCGACGGATCATGGCATTCCATTTCTTCATCCTAGATCCTGGGAACTTCAATATCTTCAATAGATATCTTTGTTGCTGGAACAAATGTTGTAGTCCTTTTGTAGGTGAGGTGAAGATATACGGTCTTTCCTACAAAACAGGTTAAATTGCATGATTAGAAACATCTCATAATTTTCAGAACAAATTCTTACACATAAAGAAATATGTCATACAGTCATGCAATTATCTTAGCCAATGCTTCAACACAACATTTATCCATATTCCGTAACTTTCTATATGCCTTCCAATCTCTACCAGAACATTGTTCAGAGTGTGCACAACTCCCAAAATGTCAGCAAAGAGGTTTCATTCTAGATAAGTAGCAATGGAATGTTGTACAGTGCCATAGGCCACTTACCCATGTATATTAGTAGTATATTGTTCATCAATGCACAATACATATCCTAAGTCTAGGAACATGAGCATATACATCATTGAACAATTTTATTTACACAGACAAATATGCAAGAAATTAAAATACTTATCTTTGTTTGTTCGTTGGGTGGACTCCCTCTGAGTCTTTGCTTCCTTACAGAAGCTGCTGGAGTCCTAATCTGAAGTAGCTTCTTCTACACCTTTCTGTTGTGGAAAGATGGTCAAATCCCTCTGAATATCTGCATCCTTGCAGAAACTACTGAAGTGTGTTCCTTTGCTTTCTTGCAGGAACAATTGGAGTGTGCTCCCTCTTGATCTTTGCTTCCTGGATTACCTGTTCTTGAACTCATATTCATCCTTGGTCCCTATGCATGCTTATTAGTATCATGATTGTGATATCCTTGTGAACTCATATAAAATCATACATTCATTAGTATACTATTAAAACACAATAATCTCAAGCATGTATAGTCATGATCATTTCAAATAAAAATAATAAGCATTAGCATTCAAGGTTTATGTAGGATTCTTATGGTTAGTCAAATCATAAGAAACATAACATGTCTAAACCTGTAATTACTCAAACCTATGACTCTTCAGGTTAGTTGAATCATCAATCAAGATAAGAGATATAATATGCATAAAACCTGTGATTATTCAAACCTATACCTTCATGATTCTTCGGGTTAGTCATATCATCAATTATGGTAAGAAACATAATATGCATACAACCATGATTATTCAAACCTATGACTTCATGAATAATCATTATCAACAACAGTATAAGATCCTAACACAAGGTAGGATTCTAGCTTGATATAGGAAAAACATACCTGGATTAGCATGCTACCTATTTATGTCTAACATACTCACATGATGTCTTCTTGTTCTTCTTCAATGACTTGTGCTAGTAACCTGTATATCTCATAGGTTAACTATTACAAAACCAAGTTATACATACCTCGTAAATGGATCTTCTATGAGATCCATGACAATGGATGAATCTTTGTTCTCATGTCATCATGATCATATGTTCTTGAACCAGAACATGATTTGTCTTTCTTGGTGTACCTTTCATGTTAGTAGACAACATAAACCTCATACAACACCATAATGCATTAGTACAATCATGAGTGTCAACACCCTAACCAATGAATATCTTCTATCATGCATTCATAATTTTGTTAAGGTGATACGCCAAATCTAAAATCAAGATTGTACTAACCGTAATAACATGAAGACAAACATACCATAAACTTAATCATGAACAAATCTCAAAACATACCTCGATGAGTCATACCTGTTGAGATCGCTTGTAATCTCCTTATGTAAATCCTTAGCCTCATCTCCCTCTGAAACAGGAACTCCTTCACTTATGCAGGTGACCAATCCATCTTCTTCTAGGATTAACCCTATCCACTTGATTTGCAAGAACTGGACCTGGAGCTGGATATGGGTTTGCTAGAGAAACCCCAAAAATTCAAACTTTGAATTTCAAACTTCCGAAAGGATAGAAATATGCACCTTGATGAGCTGATCAAACTGGTATATTCAAAATTTGAAAACTGCAAAGTTTCACTCCTCAATTTTGCCTTTGAAACTTTCGGATTCACTGGACGTGACCCTAAACTGGGGTTTGATGAAGCCCACTCTTCTGCCCAATCAAAAAGTTTAAACCAAAGCTCTAATCTTCTATTTTTCTGAGGAGCTTCCAGCCGTGGTCACAGATTTAAAAAATGCCCATTTTTACAGAAGCCCTAATTTTCCACTTTTCTTATCAAAGTCCCCAACTGGGGTTTGATCAAGCCCGGCCTTCTTCCCAACCAAAAATTCTGATCTTGGTCTCTAAATTTCTATTTTCATGAGTAGCATCCAGCCGTGGTCTCCGATTACAAAAATTCCAACTTTCTCCAAAGCCCTAAATTCTGGAAGCCATGAATGAAGGTACTAAAAAATAATTATGTTTTGACAGAAATATGTACCTGATTGTTTCTGGTGTAACTCTGAACGTTTTGATCCAGAGGGTCTAAAAAAGTTTCCTGAGATATCCTGACCTGTTATCTTTCCATCCTGACAGGTCTGACCTCAATTGGATTCTTTGAGAGAGAGTTATGCCAAATGTCGCAACATGACCTGTTTTGGGATAATACAGGAGAGCGAACTTGTACGGCGTGCCACATGTCACTATTTCAACTTCAGCTTCTGAACACTTTTCCTGAGATATCTCAGCCTATTATATTTCCATCCTGACAGGTCTGACCTCAATTGGATTCTCTGAGAGAGAGTTATGCCAAGTGTCGCAACGTGACCTGTTTATGGGATAATAGAGTAGAGCGAACTTGTACGGCATGCCACGTGTCACTGGTTCAACTTCGGCCTCTGCAAACATTTTTTGAGATAGTACAGTCTGTGTACTACCTGTCACTTTTTATGAAATTTCATTTGGAGATTCCTAGCCCAAGTTATGACCTTTTTCCCAAGGTCACCTGATTTTGACTCAGATATGGAAGAGGTAGAAACCCTATATTGTACAGATCATAAATCACAAAGTAAAACGAATTAGAGGTTGTCCTTTGGACACAAGGGACATGTGGATCCAGCGTGAATACTTACCCCCAAGCACCTGACGTGTCAGGATGTGGTACATGGGGTTCGATTCTGCGATGATGGTGGTGGTGCGGAGCAAGATATAGTGCCGAAACTTCTGGACGACGATGACCGCCACGAATGCGAGTTTTTCGACATGTGAATATCTAGTTTCAGCATCAGCAAGACCCTTACTTGCATAGTATATTACATGTTCTTGGGCATTTTGATCCTCCTGTACCAAAATCATGGTGATAGTGGTAGCAGAAGCAGCGAGATATAAGATATAATCTCGATAATAATTGGGCGGTTGGAGCACGGGGGCATGCGTGATGGCATGTTTTATACTGTCAAAGGATTTTTGAGCTTGGTCATCCCAACTGAAGGGGACGTCGTCCCAAATGAAGGGGACATCCTTCTTGAGCAGTCTCATATACCCCTGAGTCTTCTCCGCGAAATTGCAAACAAAACATCTTAAATAAGTCTCCTTCCCTTGGAGACTTTGAAGATCCGTCACATCAGTTGGGGGTGGTAGGTTGATGATGGCCTCCACCTTTAAGGTATCAATGCGGATCCCATCCTTTGAAATGATAAATCCTAAGAGGCGTCCAGACTCAACGCAAAAGATACACTTGTGAGGATTCAGATGGATATTGTATCGTCTGCATCTGAGGAAAATGGCCGTCAGATGATCAATGTGGAACTTGCACTGCTTTGAATGAGCAGGGAGATCGTCCAGATAAGGTTCCACAAAGTCCTTGATATCATGGAAGGCATAGGACATAGCCCGCTAAAATGTGGTGCCAGCATTTTTAAGGCCAAATGGGAGTTTGATGTATGCAAACGTTCCCCACGGGAAGATGAAAGTCGTCTTATGTTGGTCGGTTGGGTTGATCTCAATATGGTTGTAACCAGAAAAGCCATCCATAAATGAGAAGATGACGCTTCTGGCACAATTGTCGATAATATGGTCGATGAAGGGTGTCAGGTAGTTGTCTTTTGGACAAGCTCGGTTAAGGTCCCAATAATCGACACAAACGCAAATGGTACCTTGGTTTTTGTTCATAGGGACGACGTTTGTGTTAAATTTTCAGAATTTACTTCAATCTGATCTAGGATCTTAACTGAGAGAACAACATGTACAGCATATCTACAGCATATCAATCATGGAGACAATAATGCAAGCACACAAGAGACACAAGATTTACTTGGGGAAAACCATAAAGGTGAAAAACCCCAATAACTTCCTCAGAGATAGATAGAGCAATGATACAACCAACCATGAGAGATAGACATAACCTAGCAACAGATCCTCCTCCTCCATAAGTGCGCCACTCCTCCTTGAGTGCATGAGTGAGAAGTGAGTGAGCAAATAGAGTGCCTCCCGCACTCTATTTATAATTGACTTGACTTTCCTTTTTACCTAACTCATGTAGGCTCGAACTTAACCACATAACATAATGCTGATTGGGCCGACCCCCAATAGGGTGGTCTAATAACCATTTGACCCACATGGATGACCCCCAATAGGGTGTTATAATAACCCTTTGACCCACATGACTTATACAGGGCCGAACCCAACAAGGTGGTCTAATAACCCATCAAGAATAAGTTACAACATTTACAATATAAATGACGACACTTCCTTATAGAGAAATAATACCATCTCTATAGGAATACAATATACATATATGTGAAATACATTCCAAAGTTACATATACATCAACAGTTTGAGACCGAATTCATCAATGGGACAAGATAAATAAAACCAGCCTTTAAGAGCTTTTCAATTTCTGCCTTGATTGCTGCCGTCTTCCGAGGGTGTACCGGTCACAACTTTTGGCGTACAGGTTTGATGTTGAGATAGGTTTTGATTTCGTGAGAAACAATTATGGGCTCTATCCCAAGCATCTCCTCACAGGACCAAGCAAATACATCTCAAAATTTCTTGAATAAGGCCATGCCGGCAGCTATTTCTTCAAGGGAACACTTCTGGCCTATGCGAATGTGTTCCACTATACTAGGTTTCATCGAGATGTCTACCGGGGTGGTTGGCTCAATATTGGCCAAGTTGCCCTCAGTGTCCAGAAGACATGTAAGAATGGGGGAGTGAGGGAACGGGTAGATATATGGTGAAAAGAGGGTGTGGATGTTGTCCTCTATGTACTCCAAAGGAGGAAGAAAAGATGACCTATGGCGGAGATCATCCCACGGAATGTCGTCAACATTCATAACTTCCATGATGGACTCATCTGAATAAAAAGTACGAAGTAAGAGATCAGGTAGAGATGACGTCCGTCATAGAGAACGAGATGGAGAGGCCACGGTTAAATGGTCCTCCGGTGCTGATTGGATAGCCTCGTAAATACATTCAGCGGGTGAAAGATGCATTATATCTCTAAGTAGGTGTGTTGTGGCTTCATCCAGAACAAGCCAAGCATCGGTAGAGTGAGATAAAATCTCTACGGAGATCATGTTCACTATAGCAACATGATTAGGGGGGTCCGCGGCGGGAAAAACGCCCATAAGAGATGAATATTTCAAAAGGACAACCCCTATACACTCATACTATTTTGACATCTGTCCAATGGAAGGAACATGGTCACCAGGATGAGTAGTAGCGTCTGGTGTACAAAAATCTAATTAGTCGATAGTAACAATTCGTCCTTGGTGGAAGAATTGTACTATGCAGAAGACTGAAGAGGCTACCACCTGCATGGTGTAAAACCAATTGCAACCAAGCAAGAAATTATAATCTAACGGGGCCGAGACCAATTCCACATTAATGGTTACGGTCTTTCCGCCCAACTCAACTGCAAGAGCTTGTAAGATCCCATGAGGTTGAAAGCCACGCCCATCGAATGCTTTCAACATGGTGGGAGAACGATTCAATTCGGGGGAGTCAATGGCTCTCCAACAGGCAATCGACATGACAGAAGTGGAGGCACCTTCGTCCAAAAGGGTACGATGGACAATCTTCCCATCAATATTCGCAGAAACTTGGAATGTGAGCTGGTGTGAGAGCCTCAACTTAAAGTTGTCAAGTCAGAACATGATGGTATTCGAGGAATCCTGGTCGACTGCACTGATGGTTGCAAGGAGATTTTTGCGTTGATTAGGACAATTCTGCAACACTTCCAGGGTAGACATGATGCAAGGAGCTTGTGCCAAGTATTCTACGATATCGTAATTTTGTGCCACCCAAGCGTTGGGATTGAAAACAACTTTTCGAATTGTACTCTTGGGCGGTCGCAATATCGAGTCTAAGGAGGGCTTCTCAATGGTGAGAGAAGTTGATGGTACAGTAACATCAGTTAAGGAGTCGAAATATTTTTTAGTATTACTTCTAATGGATTCCTTCGAAGGGACCGGTTTGTAAGATCACGAGCGAGTGTTCAAATTGATCATCTCGTTACACACCATGAGAACATGCGCGGTATTGGATGGTTCCCCCTGCGCTGGGGGGGTTTGAGCAATCATCTAGTGGTTTTGAGTAGGAAACGGATCATTGAGGACTGCAGGAGTTGGTTTACCCCTAAGAAACTTTTGTACTTCGTCTCTATGGGGAAATTCTTTGGAAAAATGGTCATCTCCACACAGTAAACAAGGATACTTTAGTTTCTGTTTCTGCTTGGTATCGTCAGGAGTGCTCTTTTGTTCCTGCTGGGCAGAATACTTTTTGAGTTTCCCCTTGTTCTTCTTTTTACCTCCAGACTTCTGAGATGAAGCTGATTGGATAGAATTCACCGCTTTAGTTACAACAGGAGCGGTGGACTTGGCGGTGCTGTGGCCAGCCAGAGTCAGGTTGGATGATCCAACAGTGCTAGCAGCAGGCTGGGTGTTAAGGGAACCAATGATTCCATCAGTTTTGGAGTACCTTATGTGGTTTCACAGGGTCATTAATGTCACGGGGTGCGTTAGGAAGAATATAAAACAAAGTGTCGGATTGAGTGTAGACTAGGTCTAGCACATGGGAACTTGTGATGGATTGTTCTTCGGTGACAGCACCTCGCATAGCCATGTCTCTTTCTATGGTAGGGATGAGGGATTTTGTGAACCAATCTGCTAGGAGCTAATCTGGAATAGGAGCTTTAATGAGACGTCATCTCCTTCGCCATTCATGGATATGATCTGAAATATGAGTGGCGGTATTCTGACGCAGCGAGTTTAAAAGCTCGGTACCAGTTTCATACCGTATGGGCAGATGGAAATGTGTCAAAAATTTCATGGCAAGAGAACCAAAATCAAGAAAAGAGTGGGGTGGCAACTCAATGTACCACTTGGAAACCGAACCAGCGAGAGTCCTTTTAAACAATCTAAGACGAATTGAATCGTCCATTAAGGAATTAGATGAACACCATAAGTGGTATGTCATCACATCATTTATAGGGTCTTCACCAAGCTTGCCATCAAATTTGGGGATATCAGACGGAAGTTTCACTGGAATTGGTGGCCAGTTAGATCCATGGTAAATAGGTTCGTTGGTTAAACGGGATAGGTCAGGCAAGTCCAAAGTAGCCAGGAAGGGTAGCTATGGATTAGGCTGCGCGTATTGATAATACAGATCAGGCGTGTAAGGACCAAATTGACCATAAGGTGTACCAAGAGGAAACTGGCCATAGGGGGGTGTGCCGCCCAGACCGTAAGGGGGTCCGCCACCATAAGGTGGTCCATTCCAATAAGGTGGGGGGCCACCTCCACCACTGGGAGGGGGTGGAGGCCCATTTCCACCACCGAGACGAGGTGGGGGTCCATATCCGTAATGAGGTGTCCCACCACCGCCTCCGCCTCGAGGGGGTGGTGGACCACTTCCGCCGCCAGAAGGATGGGGCCCCCCACCACCTCCACTGTCGAAAGGATGAGGGTATCCACCACCACCACCACCACCATAGTAATTAGGTCCTCCACCGCCTCCGCCTAGAGGGGGTGGTGGACCACCTCTGCCACTGGAAGGGAAATGTCCTCCTCCACCATGATATGGTGGTCCCCCGCCACCTCCGCCGAGAGGGGGTGGTGGACCATTCCTGCCACCACCAAAAGGGTGAGGGATGTTGTTGGTAAAATGAGGTGGGCCTCCACCAAAGTTAGGTGGGGGCCTGCCGCTTCCAACATGAGGTGGGGGAGGGCCGATTGGGGGTGGTGGTGCTTGAGGGATAGTTGGTTGGGGTCCATGTTGCAACATAGGTTGTTTCCCCCATAGAGTGTATGGATTCCCGGGATAAGGTATCCCGTATGGTGCATTTCTAGGATTAGATTGGCCCGACGCAGGGTTAACAGAACCTGGATATGCTTGACTCCATGAGGGTTGAGTTACATTGGACGGTCGCCCAACATGAGATAATCCCGTGGTGGATGGTCTAGTGGGTTGGGACGATCCAACGGAAGGTCTGTTGTGGATTCCACCGCCTATGTTCAGGTTTGGAAATGGGGGTTTCCCCCCAGCCACAATAGGTTGACCACTATTCACAGGTTGAACCAATGTAGGTTGTTGACTAGCTACCATAGTAATAACATTACCAATAAGATAATTCATCGGAATGGAGTACCCTCCCCTCAAATTTTGAGGTGGGGGAGAAACTGGTAAAGTAACTGTGGTAGTGATGGGTGTGTTGTACTATTTCCCTTCCACAGGTTGGTTCACTTGAGGTGCAGGACTGGACTCTTGTGAGGGTTGACCAGTCTTATTAGTGGTCTCGTTGTGGGAAGGTTGTTCTGGTGATCCAAAAGATATCGGATGAACCGGGATGTCTCTGTCATCGAATCTTATTTGAAAGTTTCGATTTTGAAACTCTTCAGAGTGTCGCTCGAGACTCTGTCTTCGAAGGTCATCACCCCTAAGACACAATTGTTCCACAAGTTCGCAGATAGGGCCGAAAAACTCGGCAGGGTCAGACCCGTAATAAGGTCTAGAAAGATATGGAGTAGTCCAGTTAGGTGGGGATGAGATGGAAAAATGAGCCACCCGGTGGTCTGTAGAAGATGTCCAGTAAGCTGCTGAAGGACCAATAGATGTTGTAGGGTCGTCCCGAGGTCGGTTTATCCATTGCAATGATCCAGGTTCTCCCGAGATGATGGGATAAAGGTCTTGTGAAGCAGGGATTTGTGCTCCTTCATCTTGCGGGGGATGAGAGGCAGGTGAATCTAGAGGAGTTTGTGGAAACAAAAGTCCTCCAACATTTAGAGTGGGGTTTTCAACTTCAGTAACTACGACCGTGTAACGTTGATCCATTCTTACCCTCGAAATAACTTCCAGATTAAGGGGATATTCGGGTGATAAGTTTAAGATACTACGGGACCTTCTCCAGGGAAAATCCACCAGAGTGGTAGGATGATCAGCGAAGATGGCTGAAACAACGTTTCTCCTAAGGGTATGCTAAAAGAAAAGCAGTCCAGAAAAACCTACTCAAACTAAGGCAACAAGCAAACTTATGTGATAGAGTGGATTCAAAATTCTCGAACCTCACGGGTTTATCAAGGCATCGCAAACCGTGATATACTGCAGGGTCCAACAATATGATGCAACAAGGAGGATTGGGACCGTACCCTTGCCTGCATACCCGATTACCTGGATAGTACATGCGTGCTAATCTCCCGAGTGCTGTTCTCGGTGTATTGCTCTGCCAAGACGGCCAAATGGTTAACTTAGTTGATTTTAGGAATCCTATTGGTGTCTCCCGATATACGCAAGGTACGTGGGAGCTCAAATCCGTAGTGGTGTTGTCTAATGCACAACCATTCAGTAAGAGACCTTCCGATATACTACCGAGTACGTGATACACCCTTCGATACACGCCAAGTACGGATTATGGTACTTGGTGGGTACGTGAAGGAGCTCAATATACCGATAAGTACGTGGAAGACTACAATACCCCCAAGATACAGTGCTGGAAAATAACAACAGCTGCCACGCTTAACAACGCCGGAACACATCTCTAACTTACACACAAGTTGCTAAAAATTTTACCTAGTTCTACCATTAATTTTATCTTGGACGGTTAGGTGAATGCATGAGGTGAGTACATAATCAAAAGCATAATGCAAGCCCTGGCTACATGCACAACATATTCTTTTCTTTCAATGAATTCTAGCTATGGGAACGAGAAAGCTTTTTCCAATAGTATTGCCAAAACAAACTCAATGCAACACAATCCCAATTCAAACAAAACTTGACTATGAAAGTATTCTTTTCCTTTTTTCAACAAAACACAAAAACACAACACTACTATCCAAATCAAAACATTTTTCCTTTTCTTTTTCTTTTCAAATCAAAACGACACTAGGTAATGAAAAGAGAGGATTCTGAAATGGAATATGCAAGTTTTTCAATTTCACTTTCAATGGTCTAAAAGCAACAAAAAATTAAAAATGCATCTATCTTTCCTTAGCATGGAATCAATTTTGCAAAAATCGAAGCGTATTTTGAACCTTTCAAGAAAATGAGCAATTCATAATTCGAGAAAAACACAATAGATCATACATTCATTCAATTCTTCCAAAACACAAATAAAATTTTTCCAATGCACAACAATTTTTCTTCAATAATGCTCAAGAAATGATGGGAAAGAAGCACTTTTTAATTTTTCAATGGATGCATCAAAGAGTAAACATGATAACAACTGAGCTTTCAGATCTAAATGACTGAAAAGAAAACACTACTTGCATCACTAGTATACTCAGAAAACTCGAGAAAAGGCAAGCACTCAACCAAGCTGAAAGACACACTTAACTCAAAATCAAGCAGCAGCAAGCAAACTAAGCAAGCAAAGCTCAAAACAAATGTAAATGAGGTCTGGAAGCTGATCTAATGTAAGAATCAGATCATGGATGGAAAGAAGGGAATGCAAGGGTGAGCAGATGAAGGTGGAGGAGACAAGAGTATCACACCACTATTGGTCTTCAAACCTGTCCAAGACAGAACCCAAAATAATTCCAAACAGAACCAAACACTCAAAACACAAATCATAGGTGGGATCTCTGGCTGGATCTTGCAACACAAAGGGAGTTCATACAGCAAACCAAAGTCCAGACTGTCAAATGGTGAGGAGATGCCTGCATGACAAAAAATTTGACAAATCGGCGCACTCTATGCTTGTACACAGTGCGACGTCGCAGTTTTCTTACATGGGGAGTGCGACGATGTCGCAATTTGCCAATGCAAGGGATGCGACGAGTAGCTAACAGGTAAAGGAAAGAGACCCAAAATGACATAGTGTCCCTCTATTCCCACTACCCAGGTGTGACAGGCGAAGTCTAAATTCAAAAATGAATCAGATCTCTCACTAATGAACCATGGAATGGTTTGGGAATGAGTTGTATAAACTCAGAGGAAGTAGATCAGAATATTCAATATGAAGATCTGATAGTGAAATCAACTCCAACAAGTAAATGGCAAAAAAAAATGCTTGTGTCAAGCAATCAACTGAAAATGACTCTCAAATTGACAACTACTGACCAAATTCTATACTCCCCAGTATGGTCACCATATTTGTTATCGAACAATCCACTCGAGTGGATGCGAGCCGGATCTCCCTAGCTCAAAGTGAGTCTAGAACAAATAGAATAGACTACTAATGCATTTCCTAGATCTACTTAAGGATCAAGTACTATATGTCTTACCTTTCACTTCGCAATCATTTCTCCTGAATGTTGCTCCACGTCTCACAGTCGTCAGATCCAAGCTGCAAGACCTGTCAAGACAAGAAACAAGAGAAACCAGTAAAAGACATCTATACAATAAGAGATTTAAGTAAACAGTTAAGCAGGTAAACTACTCAATATCATTGCACACATGAACAATATTGGTGGAAAGCATTTGTATTACTACAAATAGAGGAGTACATAATAGAGATATAGAACCACAACCAAGGCTTAACGTTGTAGCCCTTCTCCGACAAAGCCGATTTCCATATCCTTCCAAGGAAGTATGAGTTTTTCAATAGGTGAGTGGAGATGTTCTAAGAGTGATTTCACAAACATGTAGATACCATAGCCTTCCTCCCTTTGGGATGGGAGTGCGCTTCATTTATATAGGACTAAGTGGATACGGTATGGATAGGATAGGTTGAGAGATGGTAGGAGAGGCTTAAGGGATCTCTCCAAAGGTTTAGGAACTGAGTGCCAACTCTTCCAAGAGGTCAGGGATAGGGTCCCAAGTCAGCAAGCTTCGAGATGGACCTTGAAGAAGCTATTTTTTCCATCTAACTGACTCCGACGCACCCTGTAATGGAGCAAGGTGTGACGTCGCATGTTGCTAGTGTGCAACCTGCGACAACCCTCCAAAACTTATCACAATTGGGTACAAATCCTCCAAGGATGAATTACTTAGTCCAAGTATCTTCAGGGGTGTATACACCGAATCTCATGATGAGTAGATTTTGGGTGTAACAATGTTGACGTTCCAGTATTGAAGATCTTGAAGATGATAGAGTAAACTGTTTAAGTTACTGATGATGTATGAAGAAAGCTTCCAATGATTTATAGATATATCATGTATCATGTAGTTGATGACTCCTTGCTCCTGCAGACATTGTTATAATATCGTTCTCATTAAGGGGGAGTGTTGAAATATTGTAACTTCTAAGAATATTATATTTGTATTTTATTATTCCGGAGATGGTACATTCCTCCATAGTGACCTTATTGTATATCCAGAGAATTTTATTCCTCCTAGAGAGTGTGGTAACTAGGGTTATTAGATATCCCATGTGAGATCAGCCTTGAGTTAACTGTTTAGGGGTTATCAGACTCTCTTAGGAGAGGTCGGCCCCATTAGGGTGAAAATTCAGTTAGAACATGAGTATAAATAGAGGAGGTGAGTTCCTCATTTATCTCATTCACTCACTCACTTGTGATTGGTGCATAGGAGAGAGAGAGGTCTGCTTTGTAGGAGAAGGAGATCTTGTTTGGGTACTACATCTTGTATTGGTTGATTAGCTATATTGAGGAAATATTTGTTGGGTTTTCTACCCCATGAGGGTTTCCCAGGGTAAATCTTTGTCTATCTTGTGATTGTGTTTCTTTTAGTGATATTGCTTGTGAAATTAGGCTAAACTTAACATAAATGTTACTCTCTTGGATTATCCTATATGGGTCATTTTATATATTGATAACAAATTTGCAGACAACAAAGGTACATAGAGCACATCACTGAAATAACCATGCTTCAAATCAATCCTACCAATCCCTTTGGTTTAGATTTCAGAGTCATCTCCCATTCAAACTGTTGGGCCACTATTTGAATGCATAGAGGAGAAGAGATATCTAGATGAAACCATGTGCCTAGAACCCCCTGAATCAATAAAGAAGGATGAGGAATTAGAGGTACCTGCTACCAAGGTATGGCATTTCTCCTTGTTGTCAGGATTGGAGGTGCCATCTTTCTTCTTTGCACCATCAGGGATAGAGATGTTGTTTTTATCCAGCAGCTACGCCATAGTGTCAATGGTTTTCTTCATGCAGGAGCTCTCTAGATGCCATCCCTTATGGAAATAGGTGCATTTGGTCTTCTCTTTTCCTTTCTTATCCTTCTCCTTGGAAGGATTCGAACCCCCATCAGTAGATTTGGTTTTATCAAATTTCCTCTTCTCTGGCTGCTTCAAATTATTTGCCTTCTGCTTTCCTTTGGAGGCATTTGAAACACCCATGGCCAAGGCTTGATCTTTCGATTTGATGGTGCCCATTTGAACTAGCTTGTCTTGCTCCTGAGTAAGACATTCCATGAAGGTTGCTAGTGATGTCATTTTCCAATTTCGAAGGGTCATTTTGGCATAATGGAAGGTGCTTACAAACACTGAAAATTATGGCCCTAGCTTCGAAAGGATGGACAATATCAATTGTTCTTCTTTCTTAACAACTCCACATTGCTGCAGCTAAAGCACTAGTAACTTGAACTTAGTGAAGAACTCCTGGATAGTTTCAAAATGAGCTGGGCTCAAGCTAATGAGCTCGTTTTCAAGCTAATGGCCTCTCAATTCATCAGTTTTCCCAAAGAGTTATTCTAGCTTAACCCAGACCTCAACTGTCTGTATGAAACAAGAGTTCCCTCGAAATGCTCAGGAATAGCAATCCATATGCTTCATTAAGTCGATTGTAGTACTTGGCTTTCTCCACAGTAGAGTTTGGCTCCACTTCTGTGCCCATGGTTACTCTATAGAGATCCTTAGATCTCATTTTAATGACCATTTTAGCATTCCAATCAAATAAATTGAAAGGAGTGAGCGATAATTGGTTTTCTTCCATTTATGCTTGTGTTGATGGTGAGAAAACTACTGAAAGTCCTACAAAAAACACTCAATTTTATCTGGAAATTCTCTCAAGAATGCAGCTCAAACGCTCAATATTGATATGCAACTGACTAAACTCTACAAAGCTCTGATACCATGTGATTATTTTTATCTATAGGAATATCTAGGAGCCTTAGAGAACCTCATAAATCGAATTACTTGCAAAAACCAACAAAAAGGCTTGAAAGAAGACAAATTTACACACACACTGTGAACTGAAACTTGGTATTATCAGATTATCTAACATTTAAATATGTTTAGAACAGGTTTATAAATTCATGAGGCTTAGGAAGCCCAAAATGAGTGTACATGTATAATTGGCCAAATTGGCCTCAATCCCCCCTAGGTGGGTCCAACTTGCTCCAACTCATCCCAAATGGTCCAAATTGTGGTGTGAACGTGGATGAGGCATGCTGGATAAATAATGGGTCATAGGAATGCGTGGGTGAGCAAAATAAGGTGAGTGGGAGGTCCTAGGAGGAATTAAATGCTCCAAATCATGCCAAAATTGGGCCAAATCCACCCAAGTGCTTCAAGTCAATTATAATTCCCCATTTCAAGGAAGGAGAGTGCTCTAGAATTAAATGAGGGTGCACTTGTGGACAAATGTGGAGTTTGACTGAGCTGGATTGCTCAAATAGGTGTGAACACTCCTCATAAGTGGTTATTTTCCCAATTAAAGCTACCTAAGTCCAAACCATAATGTAATAATGCATATAGGGCAATAAAATTGACTAAGGCTAGGAACCAAGGTACTAAGTATTGGATTACTGTTCTAACAGGGTGGAGAAATATGAGTTCTGCAATTTTATTCAAGATGACTGATATCGGAGTATTAAATTCACTATTAATAAATCAAATTTGGGCCAAGAGGCTCCTTGGATCATTACAAAACATTCTCTCCATTCCTCTTGAACATTACAACACTAGAAATGAATGAATGGCTATGAGATTCGAACCAAAGACTTGGAGAAGCTTTCTGAAATTCGACCAAAGCTTGGTTCAGCTACAGGAACTATAGATAAACTCAGTGATAATGGCTGAATTCCATCATCCTCTAATGAATGAATTCCATCATCCTCTCATAGGAATCAGAGCGTGTTCTTCACTGCTTGAACCCCCAGATCTAGTAAAATGGCCATAACTTGCTCATCCGGACACCTTTTTTGATGAGACAAAAAGTGTTTCCTACTAGAAATGAAGCTACAGACACAATGGAACAGGTCTCAATATCCATAAATTCTCAATAAAGGAGTTGAACTGCACAATGAGATTACCAACCAATGGATCAAGCTTTAGGACCTGTAATAGAATCAGTGATGAAGATTGGATGTCATCATAATTTAAGTATAAGCATGGGGTACATCTCCCAGCCATGAATAGAAGCACTAGTATTAGTGATACCACTATAATGTACCAACTTATATCAGTGATACAAATACCTTTTTCTTCTCAAAATTAATTACAACAATGACAGGGGAAGCTGGATTAACTGGGGATGGGAAAGATCAAAGGATATGGAAGGATGGAAGGATATTATATTTTATTATGTGGTTGGATACCTATGCACAATGTACTGAGACCATTTATGTTTCAAGAGTAGCCAGGTTGCAATTTACTCCAATGCTCCTGGGCCCCTAAGCATATGCAGACTAGTATGGGTGCAAACTTGGACTGGAGGTTGTGGATAGGTATTTTTTACTCTAATATGTTAAATATAAATTAATAACAGTCATATAACAGTAAAACAACATTCCAAAAAGTTGCAAAGGGATCTGAGAAAGTCTCACATAAACATACACAAAATTGCCTTACAGGACACCTCAGCTATTGAGAATTCAAGATTTCCAAATAGGATTTAAAGGCTCACAAATTTCTGAACTGGAGCATGGGATGTGATTTTTGTCATCTTATTGAACTCCAAGAACATAAATTACTTCGTTTGGATATGTTTTCATGCATTTATTACTTGTAAACTGGAAACTAGTCAAAATCTAGCTAAATCTAGAAGGGGTGGAGAAATATGAGTTTTGCAATTTTATTCAAGTTGAATGATATAAGAGTATTAAATTCATTGTTAATAAATCATATGTGGGCCAAGAGGATCCTCATATCACTACAAAACATTTTCTCCATTATTACAAAACATTACAACACTAGAAATCAATGAATGGCTATGAGATTCAAACCACAAACTTGGAGAAGATTTCTGAAATTAGACCAGAGCTTGGTTCAGCTACAAGAATTGCAAATAAACTTAGTGATAATGGCTGAATTCCATCATCCTCTAATGACTAAATTCCATCATCCTCTCATAGAAAGCAGGGCACGTTCTTCACTAGAAACCCCGAATCTAATAAAATGGCCATAACTTGCTCATCCAGACACCTTTTTTTATGAGAAAAAAATTGTTTCCTACTGGAAACAAATCTACAGATGCAATGGAATAGGTCTCAATATCCATAAATGCTCAGAAAGGTCGAAACCATAACCTCCAATTCGTCCCTCCAACACTATGCCTACTTAATGAAGGAGTTGAACCGCACAATGAGAATAAAAACCAATGGATCAAGCTTCAAGACCTGCAATAGAATCCATGATGAATACTAGATTTAAACATCCTTTCAATATAATCATGGGGCACATCTCCCAGCTATGACTAGGGGCACATCTCACAGGTCAATGAGGCAAAGTTGCACTCAATTCAAATAAAAAATGATCAAAAGATGTGAAATGGAGTTGAAATCATTCTTTTATAGATTGACGTGGCTTGTGGAGAAAGTAAGATAGGCTAAGGCGCCCTCATGGAGTGGATAAGGTTTCTTTGATTTCTACTTTATCTTTTGCCTTGCTTTCTGCTTTGCTTTGTTTTCTGCTTTAGCTTTTGCCTTGTTTTCTGCTTTGCTTTGCTTTATGCTTTTGCTTTTTCTTTATCCTTCTTTTGAGTTTCTATCTTGAATTTTCCTGCTTTTCTACCTTACCCTGCTTTTCTTCTTTGTTCTACTTTTTCCCTGCTTTTCTGCCATACCCTGTTTTTCTGCTTTGTCCTACTTTTTATTGCTTTTATGTTTTTTTCCTTCTTTTCTGCCTTTGTCTTGATTTTGTGCTTTTGTCCTGCTTTTCTGATTGTTTTCCTGCTTTTATGCTTTTGTTGAGCGTTGTTGCTTTATTATGCTTTCTTCTCCTTTTCCTACTTTCCTTAATTTAACTGCTTTATCTTTTCTTGTCTTGCAAGTTACATCTTAGTAAAACTTATCCTCTAAGGCACACTTGTGGAGAATTATCCACTTTATTCCAAAATAAAAATATCTAATTAATAAATATTACTTCTACCAAGTGTATTTCAAACTTAGGATAGAAATAAAATTAAACTTCCTAACTAATTAATGCCTTAATTTCATAATTAACCTCAAGTGCATGAAATATTCTACTCAACCTAAAGGATTGGTTGAGCTAGCAATTCCTTCTACTAATCATAAATGAGGGGACATGACATGTTTGTAGGTCTGATTTTACAAGCATAACAGCTGGTCATAGCTATTGACCAGTACAATCCTTTATCTTTTCGAGTCTTCTCCTAATTGGTTGTTCCCTCATCCTACTTCCATTCATGATTATTGTTTGATTGAAGCAATGGTGGATTGAATCTTATTCCCAATACATTGTAGTCCCAAGTTTTCTACTAAGGTGAGATATAGAGTGGTCCTGAAGAGGGATTTCTCCATGTTATAAGGTGAGTGCATTTCAACTTTTTGGAGCTCTGATTCACCCCCCGATATCACCCCCATCCGGGGAGGTCAACACCATTTACATGATCTCTTCCACTACCATTCCCACGTCAACCAATTTGACGGCCCAAACTTTCCGTACTGATGAGGAGATTCTTGAGGCACTCACTGCCCTGGAGTATCCCTGGGATGATATGCACCATCGTTCGTATTTCCTCCCATAAGCATATTCCTCTAGCACCTCTACCTAATTTGCGGTTGAATCCAAAGACTTCCTTCCCTCCAAGGTCGACTGGTTCAAGGACCCTATTCCTGCTCCTGACGGCTTCGAGGAACGTAACATGGCTAACATCTCACCTATCATCCAAATTGATATCGCTGCCCCTGGGAGTGCCTCTGAACTCATCACTTTAGGAGCCTTCTGCAGTAAGCGAGAGATTGAGGAATACAAAAACCTCTTCAGAGAGTTCCGTGATGTCTTTGCCTGGTCCTATACCGAATTTCCCGGTCTTGACCCCGCCATCATAGAGCACCACCTTGACACCTCTGAGTCAAGGGGCATAATAGATTCCCTCGACCCTGGGATAGGGGACATGATCAATCATTTTGAACCTTCCCCATCACATCTATCTCAGCACATCAATGAACCCATTGTTCAAACCCACACATATGTGATCCATAATCACAAACCCCATGCACATAGCATGGGGGCAAGTCATTAACCCTGCTCACTTTTTCACACTTGTGATCTCAACCATTTTTTAGGTCACATATCACTTGTAGATTTGATTTGATTTTATACACCTAGTATTCTGCCCCCGTGGGCCATCATGATACACCTAGTATTATGCCCTCCATTTTTTCGCACCATTTGCACCGCCGGATTCATATTTCCGTGTCCATGACGATGCTTGAGATCATTTCTCGCTCTCACCAGGACCAATATCAACATTGTGTCCTGACCCCTAGTCGCCTCGGTTTACGTGCCACTTCGGTCGTTCTCCATTTTTCACCTATTTTATATCATTGGATTCATTTTTCCGAGCCGGTGATGATGCTTGAGATCATTTCTCGCTCTCACCCCCATATTTTTTGGGTATTTTTTCCAAAATGCCCCCGTCAGCTCGGTTTGCGTGCCACATCGGCCGTTGTCCATTTTTGGCACTCTTTATATCGTCGGATTCATTTTTCTGAGCTCGTGATGATGCTTGAGATCATTTCTCGCTCTCACTTGGTACAGTTTCAACATTGTGTCCCAACACCTTGCTGCCTCGGTTTGCGCACCACATCAGCCGCCATCGGATTGTTCGACACTTTGTTTCATGAGCCATTCACTCCTGTCATACTGCAAATATTCTGTTATTTTGCCACCATTCATTCACCCTGCAAGGAGGCCCACCAGTGTTCCCCCCTACCCTCGTTCTTGGTCATCATTAATGTCCCTTAATTGAACACTTCCTCCTTGCCTAGCCATTTCTTTTGTTCGGTATAATTTTATCCCTTTTTCGGGCCAGACAAGTCCTTTACGAAAAAGGCACTTAGGGAGTTTCCGTTAAGCTCTTTTCTGACTCCTAAAACAATGAAAAGATCGCCGAGAAATCTTGCTTCCTTTCATGCTCGTTAAAGTACCTGAAAGGGCGTCTACCTGGTATAAGTTTCCCCCTTTTCCGGACCTGGTGGACTAATTACGAAAAAGGAATACTCTAGTCACACCGGCTAGAAGAGTTCTTCATTGTATCCTTGTATGCTTCTTTGGGCCTTGGAGACTAAATATACAAAAAAGCAACCCCCTGGAGTCTTCTTATTTGCTTTCAAACTCTCTAAAATTGAAAGCAACCACGAGCACGAACTGTCCTGGGATCGTAAAATCCACACGATAGTACCATTCCATCATTTCAGAGTCTTCTTATCGCTTTCAGACTCCTTAAAATTGAAAGCAACCACGAGCACGAACTGTCCTGGGCTCGTAAAATCCACATGACAGTACCATTCCATCATTTCAGAGTCTTCTTATCGCTTTCAGACTCCTTAAAATTGAAAGCAACCACGAGCATGAACTGTCCTGGGCTCGTTTCAATCCACAGGACAGTGCCATTTTACACACACTTCTTCTAGTTCCTTAACCCATGAAGAAGTCATCCCGTGCCTCCAGGCACTATGATTGATCATCTCGGCAGCACCCCCAATCAGGTCGCCTTTGTTCAGAGTATTTTGCAGTCTCCTGCCATTTTACCCCAGCTTGAGTCTCCCTCAACCCAGTCCCCATCCCAGATCTAATACAGCTATGATCCCTTTCCCATCAATCAGTTTCATATGCTTCCCGATCATCCCCATTATCATACTTTGAACAAAGGAAGTTTGAGTCCACCCACTCTACTTGCCTAGTTGTCCCCCCAGTTTGTCAGTCCTACCATTAGTACTACCACATTTCGGTTCTCCACCTCGCGCTCCTGTCAAGGAAACATCATTGCCTTGATAGTTGCAGGTCTCCCTCTATCGATGACAGCTCCTCTATTCCAAAGGATAGGCCCAGAGGTCCCTGCGCCTTGGACCCATCACCATCTGTGGTGAGTGCCTATGGACCATTTTGAGAGGAGTCATCATTGCCTCTTCGAATGGTTGTTTCTCACATGCTCGACTTCAGCACCTTGATCGCATCGTTGAGAATCGCGCAGGATTTACATACCTACCATTATTTTTTGAAGACCCTGGATTTCCCCTGACTCTAGCACATTGGTGAGTCACTTCGGAACACCCAGTTGTATGTTCCCGTGGATGTCCGGGCTGCGTTGGTGATTGTATTCGGAAGCCATATAGTTCTATGCTTCCTTGAGTACCCAGATCAGTTCCAGTTTAGAGTACCATTGCGAGTGTACCCCTTGTCACTCTGATCCAGTAGCTCATCAGTTCCTTTGGTACCACACTTAGTAGCACTGTTGATTGTTCTAGTGCATTAGTTCTTCAGCTCAGACATGGTCAGCCCAGCAGTATGTCCCAGATCTATGTCCCCTCTGGACCCTTATGATGTACACAGTGGTTCTCTATGTATCTTACAGGTCCCTCTTTCGGGCGTCACAGTTCTTTTATGTATCTTGATACGAGCATGGGTATGCCCGCCTCATCCATATATTGAGATTATTCCTCAGTCAGTATTTGAGGTCATGTATATGTCAGGTCCCCATTTTTTGTACCCCATTGTTATTATTATGTTATATCCTGATACGAGCATGGGAATGCCCGCCTCGTCCATATGATCAGATGATTCCTCATCCATTATTGAGGTTATGTACTTTTAGTTCTTGCAGTTTGTTCAGGATTGTTGTTCCGGGCTTCAGTTTGTTTCTTCTTTTCTCCATACCCCAGGAAAACCATATATGACTTATGATGTCCATCGGCCATACAATGAGCTCCTGCCCTCGCACATCAGGGGGCAATCTGTTAACACCCAAAAAGTGTTCACTACCTCATCTACCTCATTACGTGGCTCATTTGTCCATTTTTCTACCATATTTCCCTTAAAAACCCTAAAACTCCCACTAAAAAGCCTCCAAAATGCCTAAAATGCCTCCAAAAGGCCACAAAACCACCAAAAAAGCCTCAAAAAGGCTAAAAAACCCCCTTTTTCCTCCAAAAATAAAAAATCCCTCTAAAAAGGGAATAAAAAATATAAAATAATGAGGAAAAGGAGGAAAAAACCCTATACAGCTGCCTTAAACCATATGGTTCCCAAAACCATGGGTCAGCACTCCACCACCAAAAAACTATAAATAGGTGATGGAGATCCCTTATTTCACATCCATAATCAAGTATACCCTTACTCTGCCAAAATCTCTCTTGAAACCCTAGCTCACCATTGAGCCACTTTCACCTTGAGAGCCCCTTTTGGCCCATTTCCACCATTGGAGAAAGAGAAGCAGCACATTGGAGCTTGGAGCAACCCTCTTGGACATTGCAAGAGCTTCATCAACCTCCACATTGGAGGTAATATCAATACAAAAACCATTATTTATCTTTTGTTCTTTATGTTTCATGCATGTGTTTTAGATTAGTTTACATTTCTGTTTTAGCTTAATAATTTACATTTACTGAACTGCTACTAAGGAGTCCATTCTCCTTAGTAGGTGCTCATTTGCACAAGCTAGGGGTAAAACCCTAGCTACAGCAACTTCTCTTCTAGGGGTTGTATTTCGTATTCTTGATGCCCTTATGTGTTAGAGGAAGAATCTTTCATATTCTACTGTATGAATGATATTTTTAAATTTTAACACTTCGTGCTCTATATCCTTAAGCTGACCCTGGAGCTTCACAATTTCCTCATCCTTTTCAATGAGTATTTCATGAAGTTTGATGCTAGATATTTTATCACTAACTATTGGGGAACTAGGTACATTTTCTAGATTTTTGGTTTGTTCTACATCATGTTGTATTCCAACAAAAATATCCCTTGTTTCATGTTGATATCCAGGATAGGCTCTCCCTTCTTCCTATTTAACGTCTTTCTCATGAAAAAATTCATCCATGTCTTCATCATCTGATTCATAAACCTCCTGCTCATGAGAGGAATCAGTTTCTGAGATTGAGTATTGCACAACTCGGGGTTCTTCCTTATTCTTCTTCTTTTTAGGTTTTTCTTGTTCATTCATTCGTAGAGTTCTTTTCTTAGAAGATATTATTCCTTTCTTACCTAGGTGCAGGAGGGTATCTGTAATGGTTTCTTCTTCTTTCTCTTCCCCGAATTCTTTTTCTTCATCATCACTTATCACTTTTCTGCGATTAGATCTGGCTCTTTGAGAAACCGAACCATTTTTCTTTGGGTATCTTTTTTTCGGATACCTCTTCTTCTGTTGTGTTGATTGTCCAGTTGGGGGGTTCCTTTATGGATTCATCTATTCTTCATTAGGGACCTGTTCCTTTTTATGAAAGACTCGGATCGTGGATTGACTAATTTCTAGGAACGTGTCCCAAGTCAAGGGGTGTATTCCCTTTCCATAGTATCACAAATGATCATCTTGAATAACCCATGGTGAGATAATGCATCTTCCTTTCCCAACTGATACATGACGCTCATTGAGGTTAGGGATTTAAATAAAACTAGGGAAGACTGATATTTTTCCCTACCCTTTGCCACTCGAGTTTCCTTAAGAGGTTTAAGATATGAAAATGGTAGGCATGTACTTGGGCATGCCGACCATCACATGTAATATATTTCATGACTATGATAGATACCTCTCCCCATGTATCTAGCAATAATTCCCTTTTTATACTCCCTTTAGATTCCTCATACTTCTATGTGAAAAGAAAAAATTGTTTCATGTCTTTTTTAGCAAGATCCTTGTCATCCTCATCCCATATGATTCCCTTGAGAAGAACAGTAAATCTGCTTAGCACTTCTTCATTGAGTTCAATGGTAACTCCCCTCGCCTCTGTTTGATAGTTATCATCGTCAATCTTGTTCATTTTGTTGTAAAATTCCTCTATTAATCCCTCATGGTAACCATATAGTTTTTGAAAATATTGGTCCCATCCGACGTCTTGGAAATATTTCAAGGCCTTTGGGTGCTTAAATAGTTTGGAATGGCCTGTGGGTTCTCTCTTAATGAAACCCCCAGTCGTTCTGATAACTCTCTTTTGAAAAACCATGCACGGAGTTTGAAAGATATTCTAACAATATTTAGAGCAACTCTTTGCTTATAAAAGTATTTTGAATTACTCGTTCTCTCTCTACCTCTCGTCGTTAGACTTGCGTTGCTCATTTATCAGGGTGCTTCCTTCTCGTGGGTTCCTTGGGTGCAGGCTCAACTCTGGGTGGTGAATTATGATCATTAAACTTTACTTTTCATGTTATATTACCCTTTCATCATTTCCTACTCGTCCCTTAGATTGTGTTGATGGTCCTATCTACCCTTTTCATTGGAGGTGGAAGATGGCGGAGGTCATATCCTTTTCATGCGTCCCATTGATCCCTGCCAAGCTCGTATACCCACTTGTTTCCTCCGATGTGGCATGTGACATGTATTCATCTGATTTTGGCATGATCAAAACACTACTTTTTATTCTGGGAAAAGCAAAAAAATGCCATGACTATTGTTAGTACTCAAATGGTGCTGGGTTTTGAAAAGGGTTTTGGAGAAGAAAAGGGAGATGCATGATCATAAAATTTTTCCAAAGGAAGCCAAACTATCGGGTCATATCCCCCAGAAGTGGAAAATCATAGAACAATGCAGTAGATGTAGCCAAAGGAGAAAATATCGTGAAATATCTAAAGGCCCGTGGTAACTAAAGGTCCGATAGCAGGCTAACGAGCGAGTAGCACGCATAGGCATGCGTAGACGAATCCGATTAAATAACCCCAACATCTACGGCCATGAACCCTTAGCGCCAAGTCGAATTGGAAATGTTATAGGACCGGGTGAAGTGTTATCCAGTAGGCGTATTCCCATAGCGATCAATGGTAGAGATCAGCAAGAGCAAAGATCTACGGTGAAAAAGTGATGGCGCTAATCTAACATGCGCGGGAAAAATATTGCATTCCAAATCACCATGATTTGGTTAAACGTCATGCTCCTTTCAACGACATGGTTCTAACAAAGGTATATCAACAGTCTAGAATGATGGTGGTGATTTTAATTGTCGACACGTTAAGCACACCCAAAATTGCCACGGTCGGTGGAGGTGCATCATCCGACGGTTAAGATTGGGGCTATGTGATATTAAACCGAAGGCCACGATGATGTTGGAAGGTAAAGTGGGAAGATCTATGGCTGAAGGTAGCCAAGAGAGATGGACAGCTGACATGGACCCATCGCAATCATACTTGCAAGGGTGATATGGAAAAATCTATATTATAAAATGGCTCACCTCCACGAATGTCCACATCCTGTCTATCCAGTGCACGTTGGAGAGAGAATAAGGTGAATCTTGCATAGCAGACCAGCCAACCAGGAGACCAGAAGGTTGTCTAGTTTTTAGTAGACCAGGTAGGCCTTTGTCCCTTTTTCTTCTCACAACTAGATATTTAAAATGGCTGAGATTGTAGAGCCCCCTGTTACAGAAGCTCCGATAATCAGTTGCCTATTGGAAGACAAGGATAGTGACATATACGACACCGTATTTGTCAATAGCTCTCTAGATACGGCCAAGGAGATATTGGAGGTTATAAGGGCCAGACTAGTAAACATCCACAAAGTATATCAGTCCTTTTTCCACTACTTTACCACCACCCAAAACCCCAGTTGCCCTGAATTCGTAGAATGGTGCGCTAGCAATTATGCTCCAGGATAGAGGGCAATACTCGATGCCTTGGGCTCCAAAATCCGTTTTCATTTGAAAGCCCCAGTTGTTAGAAAGGCCCTATCTATTCCCCTCGAGTTAGGTCATAGAGCTCAGGGGTATCAAATGGAAACCCTGATTCAGTATTTCCGCCAGGCCCCAAATGAACTTAAGCAAAGCTTTTTCCAGGCCTCCTTGTTACCAAATACAGCTTTTCCTAGCTCACCTTTCCCTAACAATGCCCATTTTTTCGGAGAAGAGTCTAAATGCGTGATTGCCATGATAGCCTAGTTTTTGGGGTTAGATAGTGACCAGTACGCACGGAGTCATTAATCAGTCCGATGTTTGTCTTGAGCACTTGTCCAATAGATCCAACCGACCAAAACTCACTTCTCCAGACTGCATGCCTAAGATTTGATGATGCCCTAGCCGAAAGTATTCACTCCCAGCTAGTCGAATTCCCCAAAACCAAATTCTTTAGGTTCCAGTCCTATCTGATAAAAATGTTCTTAACAACCATGGAAGAAAACCCACAAATACCAGAGCTGAAAATTACAAAGGAGATGTATTCAGACTACTTGGTTTTCATGAATGATCTGATGGCAAAGGTTTATCACATCTTTTTCCAGAAGGAATTGCCTAGGGAACTCCCCGAGATGAAGGATGTAGTGCAACCCTCTATGGGGAAAGGAATAGGATTTTTTTTTTGCTGAAACATGGGACAGTAATCAAGGTGTATGGTTTTTCACACCCACCATATGTACTCCCTGCCTTTCTAACACCCAGGTTGTTCAATTTAGAATTCATAAGGCAGAAGCTGAAAGCTGAATGTGAACAATTTATAGATAACAAGAAATCCTCTGATATAACTTTCCCATGGGTAGTAGGTTCTTTTATGATTAAACATAAGACATCCCTCTCAGGTATTGAAGGGATGATGAGAGAAATGGGACTCCCTTCTAAAGCTGCAATGAATTATGATCCGCACCATATAATTTCAGAACTAAAGAGGGAAGCTAGCAGAAAGGGGTATGACCACTCTGAGATGTCTGGCATGCCTGAGAGAGCGAATTGGCTAGAATAGATTGATCAGGAGCACATGAAGATCGATCCCTCAGAGGCCTCTCAATATCTAAAGTCCCTTTTCCAGGAAGGCACATCCTCACCACCTAGCTCATCCAATAAAGCCCCATCATGGTCAAAAAATTTACCCCTCGTCACCGTTCCAGGGAAACCCAGAAGTTCAACAGTTAGTAACCCTATGGATGTGAATAGTGACCCTGAAAGAGCCTCAAAGAGGTAAAAGGTAGAGGATGATGACAAGCAGGTAGTAAAGATCCAAGAAGAAAATCCTAAGAAGAAGCATATCAAGTTTCAAATGCCCACCTATGAAGTGAAAGAACATGTGTTTGGAAAACCCCCAAAGGACCTACAGCATCCAATACAAGTAGGACCAAGATGTTGGAGGAATAAGAAGAAAATCCTGATAACCTGGCAGAAGAAGTAAAACTTTACTCCAAGGTACGGAAAATATCCAAGAAAGAAGTGGCCCTAGTTGCCAGCAGGAATTTAGCTCAGAACACCTTGAGCCTAGATCTAGCCACCAAAAACAAGGCTACAGAGAAAAAATTCAACCTAGAAGACATCCCTATCCCTGATATAATCAACCTACACAAGGAGACAAGTGATGTCATTTATAATAGGTTGTTGAAGCTTTCCATAGAGCTATCAAAAGTGTAGACAAATAAGTCGAAGGTTCAACACCAGCGGAAGCTGGAAAAAGCAAAAAATAAGTCTCTAAAGGCACAAGTGAAGAAGCACCAAACACAGCTGCTAACAAATGAGATCGAAGAAGATAAAAGGAAGAACATCCAGGAGCTACTGAATGAAAAGGATCCGGATATCCTAACTTTAAAGAAAAATTTAAAGATCTTGCCTACTCAATTTGCAAGCACCCCTGAGATAGAAGAGCCGGAGGAAGAGAAAGAGAAGCTAAAGGGGGAACTATTGGACTATAAAACCAAATTGGTGGAGCTTATAGAAAAAGAAAAGAAGATGCAGTTTGATATGACCCTTGTAGCAGCCAGTGAAGAATCATGGAAGACCCAGTTTGAAGAGTTGGAGAAGAAAGCCAGAGATTTCTCCCTGGTAGGGAAAATAGCTAATGCCATCCTGGAAGATGTTGAGTTACTCCGATTAAAGAAGCAGGTTGCCAAATTGAAATCTCTAAAGGATGATGCAGAAAGCAAAAGGGAGGCTTGGGAAACCAAGTACCAGGAAATGCAAGTGGATCTCGACAATTTAAAGGAGCAAGTGATGTTAAAGTTTGAGCATTAATTCACAATACTCTAGGATCTTCACTGAGAGAATAACATACACAATATATCAATGCATAACAACCACAATAAGCATGACAATCATCACAAGAATCAAAAGCATGAGAGACAAGAGACACAGAGTTTCCGTGGGGAAAACCCTAAGGTGAAAAACCCCACAACTTCCTCAGAGATAGAGAGAGCAATGGCTCAACCAAAGTACAACCCAAATACACTTGAGATAGTCTCCTAGAAGCAGATGATCCTCCTCCTCACTAGTGCGCCACTTTCTGAGTGAGAGAGAGATGACTTTCTGAATGATCTAAATAGAGATCTCCTGATCTCTATTTATACTAACCTGTTTACCCAGTGACCTTATGGGGCCGATTTGTCTAGCTAGGTACATCCACAATATAATATATATATCAGGGCCGACCCCACACTTGCGACACTTGTCAATCCACATGACGACACTTCCTTATAGAGGAATAACACATCTCTAATAAGGGTACAATAAATATATATGAAATACATAGATGAAATACATTCTGAAGTTACATATACATCAACACTCCCTCTTAACTAGGAAGGTATTTCTCGACACAGATTTGCTAGACAAGTCTTCTTCTTGGGATCATCGTCATCATCATCGTCACTGCTGCTGCTATCTCAACCAATCTTTGACTCTACTCATCATAGGAAGTTCTATAGAGCCAGTCCTTTTTCATACTAGATGTAGGCCCGCCACCTGCAGGTCTTCATCATCACTGGCCATACTATGGAAATCTCAGGACTTATTACATTCATCACAAAACCTTAAAAGAGTCTCTTTCCTAGCAAGAACCCTAAAGAGCATCTGAGGCCTTTTTCATCCTGTCCAGATCTCCAGGACTTATTACATGTGACCCCACCACAAAACCATGAAAGAGAATCCCAGGACTGATTATGAGCACAAGGATCAACCTATCGGATCTCCCAGGGCACAAATTACATGTGGTCACCACAAAACCTCGAAAGAGCATTTCAGGATTGATTACGAGCACAAGGCTCAACCTATCAGATCTCCCAAGGCACAAATTACATGTGGTCATGGAAAAACCTCGAAAGAGCATCCTAGGACTGAATACGAGCACACTGCTCAACCTATCGGATCTCCCAGGGCACAAATTACATGCCATAGGACAAAACCTCGAAAGAGCATCTGCCAGATATCCTAGGGCACAAATTACATGCCATAGGAAAAACCTCGAAAGACTATGTAATGTCCCCTCCTATCATACCAGCATGATAGAGAGGATCATTGCTAAAACTGGGCATCTAGCCCCATACTCAGTAAATAAACATTCAATTTTAAAAGAAGATGAACATATGCAAATGCATAACCATTTGAAAACACAGCGGAAGTAAATTCATTTAACACATCCACATACATTCATAATATTCATCAAATGATAAATGCAAATTTAACACAAGAGAATACTTATCTTATGCGAAAGTATTCCCATGCAACTGGCTATGCAACTGCAATGTTCCACCTAACGGTAGGCCAATGTGCTCCTCAATCTCTCAGCACCACTGCCACCCCTGAGCTGGGCATGATCTCTACAAGGAACCAGGGAACATCAGACTCACACATAGCCAAGCATACAACAAGATGAGCCAAGCCAATCTACAATTGGGTTTATCAGGCTGCTAGCAGATGGAAAGGAAGAGTTGCTAAGCTAGTGAGCTCCAGCACAGAGCCATGGATAACCTTGCAAGATATACCTAGCTTGGCACCCACAATACCTACACACCCAGCACAAGGAAGTATTCTTTTCACTGATGTACAGTCCCTCAATCCATACCTTCCCTATCTTGTGCTCTCAGGGTATGCATAGAAGAGTAACCAAATCCCTCTTGATATTTTTGAGAGGTTGTCTCCCCCACTAGGTTTATCAAGCCACTTCTATCCACTACCACTCCAAAACTTCAGTTCACAGGTTCAAACCAAAAACGAGGATGCACACAACAGTGGAACACAATTATGGGGCAGGATAAAACGTTTTTACAGTGAGATGCATGAGATGGGGTTTCAGCTAACTCAGAAAAATGTGGGAACCCACAAAAATGAAATGGGAAGTTGGGGAACAACCCAGGGAAGCCAAATCCATTTTTAGAAAAACTTCCTTGGACATTCAAAGACAAAAACAACCTCCATACAATCCCCAAAACGTGGCCCTTCTCTCCCAAACTACTGTATATGCAAAAACGAACTCCTAGGAATGGAAAAATGCAGGATTTGGATGAAAAACATGTAGGGAAAGACCCAGCTAGCTCCAACTGCGTGAATGAGTGAAGACTGACCATTCAGAATGGCTTTGGGCACCATTTCGTGGGTTTTTTCTTTCCCAAGGAGACAAAACATGAATTTCCAGGTTGATGGCTTGCCCATGCACGAAATTGGCTGCCATACTTCTTCATTTCCAAGGCATTAACTGCCTTAACCGATTTCTTGGAAGAATTAAATGATTGGGTGCATGAGACAAAATGGGTAGTTGGTGGTTTATGGGTTTCCTCATTGACACATGGATTAATACCATTGGCTCAAGGGTTTGAATAATTTTCCCCCCTTTTCCTTGTAGAGTCATGCCCCATCTCTTTTGTTGCATTGCATAGCCGGTTGTGGGTTTTTCATTAAAAATTCGTAATTACATGATGTCTTATATACATGGTGCCTTTCTAGCACAAGAACCATAGGCATCTATTTTTAATTTCCGATACATGAAACGCTAAATCAACGGTGGGGCCTTGGCCTTGAGATCCTCACCATGATTAAATTACAATATTCACATCATTTACGATTTGATACAAAGGGGGTCAAAATGGGGACATTACAGACTATCTGTAGATCTCCCAGGGCACAAATTATATGTCCTCCCAAGCAAAACCTCGAAAGAGCATTTTCCAAATATCCCAGGGTAAAAATTACATGCCGTAGGCAAAACCTCGAAAGACTATCTGCAAATCTCCCAGGGCACAAATTACATGCTTATCTGCACAACCTATTCCACGACCACAGAGTATCAACCTGATACTCACCATACATCATCCTGATGTACACATGATCATCCTGATCATCATCACTGTAACATCCTACTGCATTTCATCTGGAGCAACATCCTGAAGCTCGTCATCCATGATCATCCTGATCATACAATGCATCTACCTGATGCATACCAAGTATCTACCTGATCATACAGTGTATCCACCTGATACAAATACAAATACATGATACATATCAACATACATGATCTACCTGATCGTACAATGTATCCACCTGATACATATACAGATACATGGTCCAAGCATCCAACATGATGCTTATACAAAATACATACACATGATCCAACTGATCATATCCAGCATCCAACATGATGCGTACATACATATAAATGATCCAACTGATCATATCCAGCATCCAACATGATGCGTACATACATATACACATAAATGATCCAACTGATCATATCCAGCATCCAACATGGTGCATACATATATAAAAATGATCCAACTGATCATATAAAGCAGAAAACAGAACATAATCATGATGCTCATCATCCAGCGCTTACATCCACAGCCATGTGAAGGATCCTCCTTCCAACATGCTTGGAATGGCTCCAGCAAATGTGTCCATCACTTCTTCCTCGAAGTGTCATCAATCCGAAGAACATCAGGCCTCTCTCTGAAGTACTCGAACTTCACCCTGGCTAGTGGCTTCGTCAGCACATCTGCAATCTGCTTGTCCGACACAACATACAGGAGCTTCACAGCTCCTCTCTGCACCATATGCCTGATATAGTGATATTTGATCTCTATGTGTTTTGACCTGTCATGAAACATTGGGTTCTCGGATAGCTTAACACAACTCTGGTTATCACAGAAGATACTAGTAGCATCCAACGGGAGATCAAATAATTTAGACAGTAGCTTCCGTAGCCATACTGCCTCACAACTAGCTAAACATGCTGCAACATACTCTGCCTCAGCTGTACTCAGTGCTACACAGGACTGCTTCCTGCTAAACCAAGAGATCACACTTGATCCCATACTGAAGCAGCACCTAGATGTGCTCTTCCTATCTACAGCACTACCAGCCCAATCTGAATCAACATAACCCTGCAGGTTAAACTTTTGATTCACCTCATACTTGAGCCCATAATCCATTGTACCCTTCAGGTACCTCAGAACATGCTTTACAGCAACCAGATGAACACTCCTCGGATCTATCAGGAACTGACTCAATGTGTTCACCGCAAAGCAAATATCTGGTCTTGTGTTCGTTAGGTACATCAAGGGCCCAATCATCTTACGATACATAGAGACATCAACCGGCTCAGATGAAGCATCACATAGAAGCTTCATATTCGATGCCATAGGTGTGGCCATGGAATTGCAATCCATCATCCTGAATCTCTTCAGGATATCTACTGTGTACTTCCCTTAACCAAGGAAGATCCCACCTGCACTCTGCCACACCTCCATACCTAGGAAATAATGCATCATTCCCAAATATTTCATATCGAACTCGGCAGAAAGCTTTCTCTTAGTATCACACCAAGTTCTGGGAGCTTGCTACAAGCCATACAACGATTTCTTCAATCTATACACATGTGACTCCTTGTCAGGTCTTGGGACTGCATCCCAAACATCTTCTTCATGATCAACGGATCATGGCATTCAATTTCTTCATCCCAGATCCTGGGAACTTCAATATCTTCAATATCTTCAATAGATATCTTTGTTGTTGGAACAAATGTTGTAGTCCTTTTGTAGGTGAAGATATACGGTCTTTCCTACAAAACAAGTTGAATTGCATGATTAGAAACATCTCATAATTTTCAGAACAAATTCTTTACACATAAAGAAATATGTCATGCAGTTATCTTAGCCAATGCTTCAATACAACATTTATCCATGTTCCACAACTTTCTAGATGCCTTCCAATCTCTACCAGAACATTGTTAGGATTTTGCACTACTCCCAACATGTCAGCAAAGAGGTTTCATTCTAGATAAGTAGCACTAGAATGTTGTACAATGCCATAGGCCACTTACCCATCACATGCTTATTAGTAGTATACTGTTCATTAATGCAATCATTCTAATATGCATAATACATCTCCTATGTCTAGGAACATAAGCATAATATTATTTAAACAAAAGTAGGCAAGAAATGATAATTTAAATACTTATCTTTGTTTGTTTGTTGGGTGGACTCCCTCTGAGTCTTTGCTTCCTGGCAAGAGCTGCTGAAGTAGCTTCTTCTACACCTTTCTGTTGTGGAATGTAGGAAGATGGTCAACTCCCTCTGAAAATCTGCATCCTTGCAGGAGCTGCTGGAGTGTGCTCCCTCTTGATTCATCCTTGCTGACATCAATCTTCTTGAACCCAGAAAAGTATAATCTGTAAGCCTTCGAGATTTCACTGTAACCCACAAAGATACCCTTCTTTCCTGAAGGATCTAGTTTAGTCCTCTTTTCCTTTGGGACATGAGTGTATACTGGACAACCAAATATTCTGAGATGGATGACTTCAGGTTTCTTACCAGAAAAGACCTCTTCTGGTGTCTTGTTGTCCAATATCTTGTGGGGTGTTCTGTTCTGCACATATACAGCTGTTCTAGCTGCTTCTTCCCATAGATGCATAGGTAGATCCTGGTCATGCAGCATTTCCCTTGCTACATCCATGATTGTTTTGTTCTTCCTTTCTGCAACTCCATTATGTTGAGGATTATAAGGAGCAGTCAACTCCCTCTTAATCCCTGAATCACTACAAATCTTCTTGAAGTCACTTGAGGTGAATTCTCCACCATTGTCGGATCTGAATGTTTTGATCTTCTTGTCAGTTTGATTCTCCATCAAGGTTTGAATTCCTTGAATTTATCAAACACCTCATCTTTTCTCTTCAAGAAATATACCCAAGTCTCCCTGGAGAAGTCATCAATAAATGAGACATAGTAAACATACCCACTCAGAGAACTGGATGACATAGGACCACATACATCTGAGTGGATGATTTCCAGGATGTCTTTTGCCTTGCTTTCACTGCTTGGGAAATCCTTTTTAATTTTATTACCTTTGGCACATCCTTTGCAAACACCTTCATGTTTTGTCTTGATTTCAGGAAGACCCTCTACAACCTTGCTTGCAATTGGAAGTGCCCTATAGTGCATATGAGCAAGTCTTCTATGCCAAAGTTCACTTGGCTCCATGGATTCATGTACCATGGCATGTTCAGGTTGTCCCTTCAATTTATACAAACCTCCCTCTTTCTCTCCAATCACTACTGCATCATCTATGTTCTTTCCCTTTGGCCACATTAGGACTTGGCCATCAACAAATGCAACCCTCATACCTTTTGCATCCAATGTAGAGATGGAGAGTAAGTTCTTCTTGAGCCCAGGTATATAAAGGACTTCTTTCATCTTCAAAGATTTTTCAGAATCTAGGTTGTAGGAGGCTTCACCACTTCCTTTGATTGGGTATTGATAATCATCCCCAAGTTTCACCTTATGGGGTGATTCATGTTCAGATAGATTCACAAAAGATTCCTTAAACCCAGTCATGTGTTTGTAAGCCCCACTATCAATCAACCAATCATTACAACCATGGGAGATAGTACCTATGAGAGCAGAAATTAGAACATATTCTTCTTCACTTGATGAGTCATCATCACTATCAGTTTCTGCCCTAGCCTTCTTCTTTAGGGGTTCATCATCGTCGGCAGCATGAGCATGATATCTTCTTTTGTTGTTCTTCTTCTTCTTATTGAAGTTGTTGTTGTTGTCTTTCTTCTTCTTGGGACAATCTGAAGCAAGGTGTCCCTTCTCATTGCAATTGAAGCATCTGAGATCTTTCTTATCTTTATGATAATGGTGGTGTGAGAATCTTCTGTTATGAGATGATTCCTTCTTGGAATTTCCTTTCCTGGTATGTGTTGTGAGAGCTTGATCTTCATTTCCCATCTTTTCTTCTCGGGCCACAATCCTAGCTTCTTCTTGAGAGCATTCTTCCCACAACCTGTTGAAGGAGATCAACTTCGTCCTTGCACAATTTCCTTGAATAAAGGAATCCCATGACCTAGGTAGGCCATCTAGATTGGTCATCACTACTTCACCATTCTCCACCATTTCATCCACTGCTTCTAGTTGTTCCTTGATCTAGGAGACCCTTGAAAAATAAGATTGAATGGTTTCTCCATTCTGAAACTTTACTCCTTTCAATTGGTTCCACAGGGTCATCTTCTGATTTATGTTCCCTTCAAATAGCTTGGTCAAAGAGTCAAACATCTCCTTGGGTGTCTTTAGAGAAGACACATGGGGTATGAGATGGTCTTTGATAGAATCAACAATGATTCTGTTTTCCTTGACCAAGTTTTTCTTATGCAATACCTTAGCCTCTTCATCCTCTGGGATAGGGATGTCTTCTTTTACATATGAGTCCAACTCATTCTCTTCCAGGATTAACCCAATCCTATACTTCCAAGCTCGGAAGTTATCAGCTCCTTCAAGCTTATCCTCAAGCTTGGTGTGGTGAGACATCTTAAAGATTACTTCAAATGGAAATAGAAAATATTTAGGTCTTACCACTTGAAATGCTGAAAACTGGATCTGGTCCCGGATTAGGGTTTGTCGAAAAAACCCTAAAAATTCAAAATATGAATTTCAATTTTCTGAAAGGATAGAAAGATGCGCCTTGATGAGCTGATCAGCCTGGTGTATTCAGAATTTGAGATTAGCAAAGCTTTACCCTTCAGATTTTCCTTTTTGTCCTCTCGGGTTCACTAGGGAGAGCCCTGAATTAGGGTTTGAGTTTCCCAGATATCTACCCAGCCAAAAATATCGATCCAAAGCTCTAAACTTCGATTTTTGCAAGGAGCTTCCAGCAATGTCTTCAGAGTTAAGAAATTCCTATTTTTGTGGAAACCCTAATTTTTAGGGCCAAATCTGAAAATGTTCAGAATTGAATTTTGATTGGACAGATAGATTCTCCTTGATGAGTAGAGTCAATCTACTATACTGCTTTTCCAAAATCTATGGAGATAAACCCAATAAACAAGAAACTCAAGTTTTCATCAGTGTAAAATGTCTTCTTCTCAGGTTAGCTCTGATACCATGTTAAATTTTGAGCATTAATTCACAATACTCTAGGATATTCACTAAGAGAATAACATATACAGTATATCAATGCATAACAATCACAATAAGCATGACAAGCATCACAAGAATCAAAAGCATGAGAGACAAGAGACACAGAGTTTTCGTGGGGAAAACCCTAAGGTGAAAAACCCCACAACTTCCTCAGAGATAGAGAGAGCAATGGCTCAACCAAAGTACAACCCAAATACAGTTGAGATAGTCTCCTAGAAGCAGATGATCCTCCTCCTCACTAGTGCACCACTTTCTGAGTGAGAGAGAGATGACTTTCTGAATGATCTAAATAGAGATCTCCTGATCTCTATTTATACTAACCTGTTTAACCAGTGACCTTATGGGGCCAATTTGTCTAGCTAGGTACATCCACAATATAATATATATATCAGGGCCGACCCCACACATGGTGGTCTAATAACCCATCGGCAAGTACACACACTTGCGACACTTGTCAATCCACATGACGACACTTCCTTATAGAGGAATAACACATCTCTAATAAGGGTACAATAAATATATATGAAATACATAGATGAAATACATTCCGAAGTTACATATACATCAACAAGTGATCGGGCAGAAAGTGCTACAAGAGACTAGGAAAATCATCTGGGATGATGTTATAAAACAAGATAAAGACCTAAGGCTTTACCTTAACTTTATAAAATATAAATATACTATAGTGAATTTGGCCATACAAGTTGTAACGGTGGCAAATGAAAGGCTTGATAAAAAGCCTTCAAAATATGCTAAAAACGCCGTAGAATTCTTAAATGATTTATCAGAAGAGCAGGCTGAGGATGCATGCATCAAGGATAGGGTGACCATCATCATATGGGCCAAAATACTAATTAACAAACATGAACTAGTGAAGGTCACCCAATCAGGGATTGACATTTTGTCAGATCAGCTAAAGATGTTCAAAGAAGCATTCGAGCCTTTATTCAAGAAGGACTTGCTTGCATTCTGGGGAGAGAAGGGAAATATGTTATCAAAGGAAGAGTATAATACCAAGCCGTGGGATTGCAGAATGAACTAGGATGACCTCGAAGGGATGGATCAGCCCCTGACTGGCTAGTTGATAGCTGAGAAACTGACAAGAGACTTCAAGTTAGCCTCAACTTTTGGGGGAGCCAGAACATTGCATACCAGATACTCTTACAAGGAACATACTGAGTTAAGAGTCCTACTTAAGGATCTCACCACCGTGGATTTACCTTCAACTGACCAGTGGAAGCTAGTCGAGAAGTACGGTAAAACAAAGTTAAAAACCAAAGTGTGAAGGACTCAAAGGGTAGCATCGAAGCATTCAGTGAAAGGGGAGCAACAAGTTGGAGCTGTGAATGTAAAAAAGCAGTTAGGCCTATACCTCCTATGTTTGTTTTGAAGCTGTAATAGCGAATACACCTTGAACAACTGTCAATTAGGTGTCCAGTAAATTGCAACTATTTTCTGTTCAGAAAAAATTCAAGCCTAGGGCTTGAAGGGCATCTATAAATTCATTATAATTGAAGACATAAGGGTAAAAGAAAAATCTTATTTGAAAACTTTTGGAATTTTGAGAATCAATCTGTAAGACATTTTTGAGTTGTTTAATAAAGTTTGCAGAGCCGAGCCTGCATTTTTTCAGGGATTCTTGTGTACTTGGTCTAGTAGTCTGTCTTTCTTTTTCCTATGTTAATTTTTTTTCTTTCATTGTTATTCCATGACTGTAATATTTATTCATACTTGGTGCAGTGTAGTAGTTAAGTGGAATTCATAGAAATTATGCTCTGCTTAATCTCATTCCAAGTATTTCACCATTATTTTCTGCTAAATTTGGTGCAGGATTCATCATCGTGTGCCTTACAACAATGGATTGTTCTTTTCTCTTATGTTTCGCCAATTAAAATCTCTTTGACTACAAGTTGTTTGCTACCTTGCCCCTATGTGAATGCATTCTCAGAGCATTTGTAAATAATTTCTAGAGTTTGTTTAATGTGACTCCATTGCCCAATAGTTTCTTATGATTTGTCTTACCAAAACTTTAAACCATTTTGTTTCCAACAGAAATCTGATATTCTGTATGTTGTAATTGAATATCTTGAATGATGAGTGCTGGTGTATGTTTTCGTTGTTGATGCCTTTGATTATTTCCATCTTTCATGAGTTTATAGTGATATCCCTCTCTGTTTGTGTTGGGCCAGAAGAAAAAGCTAAAGATTGGTTAGTGGTTACCCCAGCTTGCCCTCTCCCACAACCTAGGGGGTCATTTTGGGTGTTAACAACTGTCATGAGATACTATTTTATGCAACGAAATTGCCATGACTTCTTTTTGTTTCTTACTATTTCTCCCCCCCCCCCAATTTTATGGTTGATGTCCTCATCAAGTTGGTGAGAAGATGGTACATTTACTAGTTAAAAGAATATCATATATCAAATTTAGATATATAGATGATTAGACATACCTTTGACTAACTTATTGTTTGTTGTTGTGGCCATTAGCAATTTTTTTATGCTTTTTGCAGAAGTGATGCAAAGTGTAGATTCCCTATAGGATGTGTCTTCGTAATGTCCTGTAGTTGATTAGTAAAAAGCATTTTGCTGTCCCAGATGCCTTGTTAAAGGTTTTCATCTAAGGATGGTTTTTTTATTTTATGTTATATATATATATATAATAACATTGATGATCATATTGGATAAGGGCGTTGCTGCCCCAGTATTACATATAGTTCTGTTAACTTGAGAGTCTTTGTGAATTCTTCCTTGTTGAGAGGTTTTTTATAGAGTTTCATTCTATAACCATTAACTAATAACGGTATTTTATCCTCATTTATGGTTGAGATTTGAACAGAACCACTGTCTTAGATAATGTCAATTTGGTAGTGCCCCAACCATCTGGTTCTTAATTTTCCATTAAAATATTTAAACCTTGAGTCGTAAAGCAGGGCCTAATATCTCTCCTTGAAGTCTTTTGTGAGCCAAACAAAACGTTTTCTCACACAAAGATTACCAAATTGGAATATCGAATAAGCCATGAGTAAAATATTTGAATAAGAGATAAGATATGATATTGACGATGTTTTACAATTACAATTATAGGTCTTTATATAAGTGTTGAGTGTATTTTCTGTCTTATGAATGTCATGTCCCCAAATTTGGCTCATCCAGTACCATGGGTGAAAGGGGACAAGATCAACCCCTAAGGGAATTAAATGGTATTAATTCTATTTGCTTAGAATTAATTTTATTCTAAGTCTCACAAATTGGCAAATTTATTTATTAAAGGTAATTTTGATAAATAAAACTAATGGATAAAGAGCAAGTGGGCCAAGAGAGCACCCATGTGGAAAATGTTGCCAAAATGGAGTAGGGTGTATTTTTTGAGGCAATTATACAATAGGAGTTAATTAATCATTAATTAATTGATTAAATGCTGAAGTGCAAATTAATTCTGAGTTGTAATATTTTTATTAATAAATATTGGCAAGTGATGATGATAAGGTTGGAGGAATTAGTTGGAGAAGAAGTCAAGTAAACACTAGAGTCCAAAAATGTTTCCAAAATGGAGAAAAGAGGCTTATTTTAGGAAAAGCAGCATAAATCAAGGAAAAGCAGGAAAGTTGGAAAAGAAGGAAAGTTTATAAAAGGAAGGAAAATCAAAAAAAAAAAAGTGGAAAGAAAGAAAAGACAAGCAACGCAAATCAATGAAAGTATGTCCACTCATGGGTGACCTATTCTCACAGGTCACCAAGCCAACTAACTTTCTCAACAGGTCAACATGAATTCTATAAAAGAATGATTCCAACTCCATTCACATCTTTTGTTATTTTGAGAAATTTTATGAATGCATTTGTGCATCCAAGGCTTGGGAGGTGTGGCCCTAGTCAAGCATGGGAGATGTGCCCCAAATTTCTATGAGAGGATGATGGAATCTAGCCATTATCACTGAGTTTATTTGTAGGTACTGAAGCTGACCAGGTCAAGTTTCAAGTTCATAATAATCTTCTCCAAAGTTAAAGATCGAATCCTTCTTCTCTCTTCTATTCTACAGCTAGTTTCCTATATGCAAGAGGAGAGACACTTCTATCATATTATGAAAGGAATATTGGAATAATTATGATTTAATAAAATATTATGTAATGTTTATATATCATTCACTCCAATACAAATTACAGAACTCTGATTTCTTCTCCAATTTATGCACCCCTTCTAGATTTAGCTAGAATTTGACTAGCTTTCAATGAATGATTCATAAGTCAATGAGTAAAAGTCCAAATGAAGTCATTACTATTCCTGGAGTTAGATAATATATCACATGACATGATCCAACCTCTGTTTCATAAATTTTATTTCATTTGAGTACTGTTTGGGAGTCCAAAAGTCGAGCTAGTTGAGTTGTCCAGAATTGTCATATTACTAGTTATGCTATAATACTTGCTCAGATATCTTTGAAACTTTATGGAATGATGTATTAATGTTTAATTATTGTTATTAAATTATATTTAACCTTTTTAATCTCATAAACACCCATCTCTGGTCTCCAGTTAAATATCTCACCCATACTAGTCTGCATATGCTGAGAACCCCAAGAGCGTTGGAGTAGAGTTCATCCGAGATGTTATTGAAACATAAATGGTATTAGTATGTTGTGCAGAGGTATAAAATCATATCAGAACCTTCCATCCATCCATATCCTTTGTACTTGCCCATCTCCATCAATTCTAGCTTCCTTAGCCATTGTTTTGATCAAATTTGAGAAGCCTAGAGTTTTTGTATCACTTGTATAAGCTAGTAAATTAAAGTGGTACCTCCATAAACAAAAATAGCAGTTTATTAATACTTCCCAACTCCCTAATCTAGTTTGTATATGTGGATGTACCCAGGAATCCTTGTTGTAGACTTGTGCAATGTCGATGTTAGAAGCATAAATGGTCTCTGTGCTTTGTACAAAGGATCCTAATTTTTTTTTTCTATATAACTTGCTGTTGCACACTCTCCCATGTAAATTCCAGAACCTAAAGTCACACCTACCATACTTGATCAGTGCCCATATACACCTCACTTACATCTTGCTCACCTTAATGAAATTGTCTAAAAATTACTAGTGAAAATCCTGATAAATTCGGCAGTTGGAGTTACTATTCTAGCCAATTCTTGGCTGGGATATTATAGTGGTATCATAGCACTTTCCTTGGCTTAGCCTATGGAAAGTAAATCTCAATGGAAAAGTAGCTTGGTACTATTTTCAAGTTGTAGTTGTGGAATTAGTTCCATGTCATGGAAGATTCAGACTTTGAGTTGTATGAGGAGGAAGATTATTTTTATGAAGAGTATGATAATTATGATGAGCAATATGAAGAATACTGCAGATAGTATGAGGAAGAATTCCCAAGAAGTACCTTCCACAAGAATATCCCATGAGATCATGATTGGAAGAAGAGATTATGGTTATTCTGATAGACATATTCAGGAAAAAGTTGCATGTTCCACAGTCAAAGGTCAACCTTCTATGGAAGAGTTGATAAAAGATATAAAAGCTTTATTGGATTCATGTGACTTCACAAGAATTTTTGGATCCTCTTCAAGAAGATCCTCCAAGAATATTCATCCTAATACAACCAATGAGAAGCAAGACCCAAAAACCAATAATGAGATTGTTGACACAATGGAAGAAGAATCTACTGCAAGATTCTATGCTGAAGATCTCAATATCACCTCAGAAGAGATTGGTAAGCTTAATGATGGTGAGACATATTTTGGATCAGATCCAAAAGAAGACCTAAATCAGATTCAAATTCACCACTTGAGCTTCATAGTGAAGCATAAGTTGACCACACATAAGTTATATGTGAACTAGTAGAATTGGTGGCAGAACAAGGCACCATAACCCCACCCATTGAAGAGAGAAGCATGATGCCAAGGTATGGACTGCATTCATATTTTTGTACTACTTTGTATAATGGTTATTTTGAAGCCACATCAAAGGATCATTATTGCATAAGGGATATCGAGTCTCGGATCCTTAGTGATAAGGGTGAATGTAGTGATAGGACTGAATCACTAGAAAGGTGTTTACAGGATGCCCACATGGTTGGAAGAGAACCTATTAAGGAATGTTTTAAGTGTGAGGAAGCATCTAAATATGTGTACTCTCACATATATGTGGGAGACATGGAAATTCCCATTGATGAAGGTGTTGTGGGTGCAGTATCCATGGAGAAAGAAGGAGGTCTTGCAACAACAGAAACTGAAAATGAGAAATTGGTGGAAGGCCAAACCACCAACATACCATCACAAGGAGGGGAAAATAAAACACATGGGAGTTTTGTAAATTCTGATATTTATGTGCCTATGTGTCGTTCTGATGGGGCTTCCACTTTTGAAGAGAAGATGGCCTTGGTTGAACCCCCAGGGGTCGAGACTCCTGAATTGGGGAGAGCTGAAAATTGGAAAGTAAGCCTTACTGGTGCACCAGAGATGAATGAGCACCCCAATTGCAGCCAAAGTTATGATATTCATGATCTGAAATATGAATATATTGCAGCCCCAAAATATGGATCAACTTTCATAACTTCAACAGAATCAACTGAAGTTGACCCTAAGAAGCTAGACGAAGCGAAGGTTCATCTGCCAGAACCTCATTTCCTTGAAGGGACACTGAAGATGAATGAATGCAAGATCCAAGAAGCCCTTAAAACCCTCAATTACACACATGCCTTAATGAATAACCTTTGTTGGAATTTGGTGGAGCAGTCTTCCATGAGAGACATGGAAGATTTTTAGAAAGCCATGGCAAGCATAAAAGGTAAATTCTTGAACCTGCTTTCTGATAGAGATAGTTTGTTGGAGCTTGTAGAATTGTTTCATAGTACATCCTTGAGGGATGATGAATATATCAACAAGCTCAGTGATGAATTAATGGCCACCCAATATTCTTTGAGAAGCACTCAAAGTTCCCTCCAAGAATCCAAGAAATAAATATTGCAGCTTCATGAAAAGTTGCAAAGATCCCCCCTACCCTCCTACTCACCATTCAGTCAACTTCATTTTGTTGAAAGCATTCTTGATAATAGGGAGGAACCTCATGAGATGGTGGATCATGAGGATCATTCATTTTTATATGTACTTGAAGAGTGTGCAGAACAATTTGATGAGAACCAAGCACTTGACTTTTTTCCAAGGGAACTTGAGCCGTTCCTTGAAGACAGACACTCTCCCATGGAAGAGTGGGATGAGAGCACCCAATTTGGGCTAGCCAATAATGGAGAATTTTTCACCATAAGTCTGATCACTGAAGGTTGCAGACATGCAAAGAAGGTTCACAATTCTTTCCCACATGTCCTAGATTCAACAACATCAATGGGGAATGAATAGTGGGTGAAGAAATTTTTCTGGTGTGTGTCACATGTACAGCAAGAGGATCATGATTTGTCCCCATGGGAGATAGATCCTATTGCAGAAGAGATGGCTGATTATAGCTCATATAAATCAGCAAGCAAGATCTCTAATTCATCCACTGGATGGATGAATAGAGGCATCACTGAAATGGAAAATATGGAAGGTAAAAAGTTTACTTGTTTCTGCAATAAATTTGTTGTTATAACTGACATTGTCTTGAATTGTGAGCAGCAACAAAGATGTATTTAGCAGCCATTTGATGTCACTCATCCACATATGGATTGGGTGAAAGATTACCTGACAAGCATGAAATCTCCTTGCAAAAATGTTTTTGCTTATGGTCAAGGGAAGGAAGCTAAGAAGGCAATTTTCCAAGATAAATTAATGATTACTTGCAGAGGTTGGCCTATGTGGAGGGAATCCACATGCTTGGAGATTGGAAAAAGGAAGTTGATACTTTGGGATCCTGGCATTCATGGGAGTGACAGATTGCCAAAGGTGACAAAACAATTTTGGTCATTGTAGGAGAAACAGTGGGATCCAAGAATTCTACTCAAGCTATCCTAATTGGGTTGAAAATTTTGTCCATTACTGGTTAATTGTAGATATCGATTATAGTGCAGTGTTTCTTCTCTTCCATAGTCATTTTTTTGAAGGCTCAAGTTTAATTTTCAGACTTTTCAATGGATGGGGACATTTAATATCAAAGTGGTGCAGCATAAGCTTGGTGGAGTCCTAACATTGATTGAGGACAAGCAATCTTGGGAAGGGAGGACTGTCATGTCCCCAATTTTGGCTCATCCAGTACCATGGGTGAAAGGGGACAATATCAACCCCTAAGGGAATTAAATGGTCTTAATTCTATTTGCTTAGAATTAATTTTATTCTAAGTCTCACAAATTGGCAAATTTATTTATTAAAGGTAATTTTGATAAATAAAATTAATGGATAAAGAGAACGCGAGACAAGAGGGCACCCATGTGGAATATGTTGCCAAAATGGAGTAGGGTGTATTTTTGGAGGCAATTATACAACAGGAGTTAATTAATCATTAATTAATTGATTAAATGTTGAAGTGTGAATTAATTCTGAGTTGTAATATTTTTATTAATAAATATTGGTAAGTGGTGATGATAAGGTTGGAGGAATTACTTGCAGTAGAAGTCAAGTAAACACTAAAGTCCAAAAATGTTGCCAAAATGGAGAAAAGAGGCTTATTTCAGGAAAAGCAGCATAAATCCAGGAAAAGCAGGAAAGTTGGAAAAGAAGGAAAGTTTTGAAAGTAGGAAAGTTTAGAAAAGGAAGGAAAATCAGAAAAAGTGGAAAGAAAGAAAAGCCAAGCAAAGCAAAGCAAGGAAAGTATGTCCACTCATGGGTGATCTATTCTCACAGGTCACCAAGACAAGTAACTTGCTCAACAAGTCAACATGAATTCTATAAAAGAATGATTCCAACTCCATTTCACATCTTTTGTTAGTTTGAGAAATTTTATGAATGCATTTGTGCATCCAAGGCTTGGGAGGTGTGCCCCTAGTCAGTCATGGGAGATGTTCCCTAGCTTTCTATGAGAGGATGATGGTATCCATCCATTATCACTGAGTTTATTTGTAGGTACTGAAGCTGATCAGGTTGAATTTCAAGTTCATAAAAATCTTCACAAAGTCAGAGATTGAATCCTTCTTCTCTCTTCTATTCTACAGCTAGTTTCCTATGTGCAAGAGGAGAGACACTTCTATAATATTGTGAGAGGAATCTTGGCATATTTCTGATGTAATAATAGAGTATGTAATGTTCATATATCAGTCACTTCAATACAAATTACAGAACTCTGATTGTTTCTCCAATTTATGCACCCCTTTTAGATTTAGCTAGAATTTGACTAGCTTTCAATGAATGATTCATAAGTCAATGAGTAAAAGTCCAAATGAAGTCATTCCTATTCCTGTATTTAGATAATATATCACATGACATGATCCAACCTCTATTTCAGAAATTTAATTTCATTTGAGCACTGTTTGGGAGTCCAAACATTGAGCTATCCAGAATTGTAATTTTACTAGTTATGCTATAATACTTGCTCAGATCTCATTGCAAATTTATGGAATGATGTATTAATGTTTAATTACTGTTATTAAATTATATTTAACCTCTATAATCTCATAAACACCCATATCTATTCTCCAGTTAAATACCTCACCCATATAGTCTGCATATGTTGAGAACCCCAGGAGCATTGGAGTAGAGTTCAGACGGGATGTTCTTGAAACATAAATGGTCTCAATACATTGTGCAGAGGTATAAAATCATATCAAAACTTTCCATCCATCCATAGCCTTTGTACTTTCCCATATTCATCAATTATAGCTTCCTTAGCCATTGTTTTGATCAAATTTGAGAAGCCTAGAGTTTTTGTATTACTTGTATAAGCTGGTACATTATAGTGGTACCTCCATAAACACAAATATCAGTTTATTAATCCTTCCCAACTCCCTGATCTAGTTTGTATATGCGGGTGTACCAAGGAATCCTTGTTGTAGACTTCGACGATGTTGATGTTCGAAGCATAAATGGTCTTCGTGCTTTGTACAAAGGATCCTAAAATTTTTCCTTCTATCTAACTTGCTGCTGCACACTCTCCCATGTAAATTCCAGAACCTAAAGTCACCCCTACCATACTTGATCAATTCCCCTATACAACTCACTTACATCCTGCTCACCGTAAAGAAATTGTCTAAACATTACTAGTGAAAATCCTGATAAATTCGGCAGTTGGAGTTAGTATTATAGCCAATTCTTGGCTGGGATATTATAATGAATCACCAAATATTTAATTATCGACCAGGGTTGGTAATATTAGAGTTGTGGCATAGTATATGCTAAGGTAGAATGGTACCTAGGACATCGGCTCGGTCGACCTTAGAAATGTTTAATAATGAAAAGATCGAAAGATCTTTCAAAATGAAAAACCGAGTCTATTAGGATATTCCTATACTCCATCCTAGTCCCACCAGTAATTTGATCATTTACATTTTCAGTCATGCATGCAATTTTAGGGTTTGCATACATTCTAGGGTTTGCATGCATCCCAATCATCAGTCCCAGCACCTAGCCCTCAGTTACCAGCCCCCGGAGCTTCCTCCCACTCAGTTTCAGCCCTCCTAGAGCTTAGTGCGCCCTCCTTTCATCTACTAGTTGAGAAAGGTGCCCTTCCTACCTACCACTTTAGTTTAGTTCAGTTTCTTCCTTGAGTTAAGGATTAACTGACTCTTAACTGACCTTAGCACTCCGATGGACCTCCACTGAGACTGGACTACCCATTGTGACTCTAGTTAGCTCCTCATGTCCCCTCCACTGAGCCTTATTCATCCAATTAGTGTCTCCATGTGCCAGTTACATTCAATTACACCTACCACACTCAGATAGACTCAGTTTGACTGACAGTTGACAGATACTTGTGCTCCAATGACACTCTATTGATCTTATGATCACTCTGAGAAGCTAATTCAAATTGTCACCTTAGGCATTCGAATCCTCTCTACCATTGTACTACTTATTTGTCCATATTGTGATTAAATAACTAGTCTGTGTGAAGTATTATTGCTTCTATCCAAGTTCTACTATACCATATTATTCTGTTGCTCATTATACTATATTGACAACTCTTCTTCTATTTTCTTGCTTAATCATAATCATTCTCTTGTGAGGTATACATCATCTCTTAGATCTGTTGTGAGGATTTTCACATGGTATCAAAGCATGTTGAGAGTATTTTTTATCTCCATTCTTGAGAGTTTTTTTGCAGGTTATTACCAAGATTTCGAGTGCAATAGTTGCAGTAGTTTCTGCATCTTTTGCAGCAGTAGCAGTTGCAGAATTCTCTATTGTTTTTGTAGGTCTTCTATAGCTTCAATGTATTCAGAAGAAATCCCTCATGTTTCTCCATTCAACTATGATGAATGGAAACCGAATATAATAGCACATTTGAAGAGAAATGGTCTCTTTGGTTATTGTTTTGAAAGAGAGTTTGAATCCTCTGAAGAAGAGATTGATTGGTTCAATAATGGTGACATAGCTTGTGGAGCCATGTTGCTTGCTATGTCTTTTTACATGGCACACCAATTCATTGATATTGAAACTCCAAAAGAGCTATGGGCTCACCTGGATGAAAATTTTGGCAGAAAGAATGAAGGGATTGGTCCAAACCCATTCGAAAGCAAGCAAAGTGATGCATTCGCTCCCCTTGATGGTCTCTCAGATCATGCACCGGTATCATCTCATATTGAAGTTGTTCACAAAGAACTTGCAGATTCTACACTCATGCTCCAACTTTCTTCTCTTTCTGTGCCAGCTCACACTCTAGATATTACAGAAGGTCCTAAATCCTCTCTTACGCCAGAGTCTGTTGGTTTGCATCATGATCTTATGAATGTTTCCGAGGTAAATTCAGCCATTGGAGGTAATGCATTCGCTCTCCCTGATTAATCACCTCTTACTTACTACTATATGATCATTAATTCATGCTTTTCGAAGGTTATTGAAGATTATGGCCATTGCCATTCGCTTGGGATAATTTCTTATGCAATTACTGGTTTTGATCTCACCTCTAATGGTTCAAAGGAGATATCAAGAAACCGTGATTCAATTCTTGGATCTAATTTGGATTCTAAGCAATCACTCCTTGGGATAATTTCTCATACATATGATGGTTTTGATCTCACCCCTGTTGGTTCAAAGGAGATCTCAAGAAACTGTTTTTTAAGTCTTAAATCTAATTTTCATTTCAAGCAAACATGTAATAGCTCTTTTTGGCATAATCTCACCCTTGGTGGTTTGAAGGAGAAGACAAAAGACTATATGCACATTCAAAGATTTGATCCTACCTCAGCTGATTCGAATCACAAGTTCAAGGATCATCCTCATACTTTTGGATTTGTTCCCATCACATTCAATCTGAAGAGCAAGTACAAGCACATGTTTTTTGAGCATGATCCACTTCTTCCCAAGAAGAAGATACCTCCAGACATATGACCAAGCATCACACCTGCTTGAGTTTGGAGCATTTATTTTTTATGTGTGCTTTACAGTCTGTTTTGAGGGGGGGGGGTATTTTTCTCATGAAATTTTCCCCACTTCCATGGATTATTGACTGTTATTATTCATTCTATTGGGTGACCTGTTGGCAGCAAGCAACAACCTCTTCGCTTCTTGACTAAGTGAAGAGAGATCAGTCCTTTATGTGATAAATGAATGAAAAATTATATAGAGCTCCTTCAGAATCTTTGATTCTGAAGGTGCTCTTAATCAATAGAAAGGTAATTAATGACTCTAAGAGCTGATAAGGATTTGATTATCGAATTTGGTTTTGGAATCAAGGATTGATAAGTTTCATAAATTCTTGTTAAAAATTGTTCAAAATATTGAAACAAGTTTATGTAACTTAAGGGTTTTGTGTCAAAGAAATATCATTAAGCACATTGTTTAGGGTATCTTTAGTCTTAAGACTAAGCGAATTTGGGAATCTAATATCATAAGTAATATCCTATTATAAACTTTGTCATTATCATGTTTAATCAATAAATGGTGGTTTATATAGGAAGCGTTTCACATATGATAAATACCCTATCTAATGACATATACTATAGTGTGTTAATACCATGTATAAAGGTTTTGACTTAGCATTGTGTATATATAGTTTGTTCATATAAATAAAACAAACACCAAGCTGGCCATCTGATTAATACTTATTCAACCTTAAAACGCAATCTATGCCTCTTCATGACACGACGTAATATCATAGAATAATAATGATCGTTTGATGAATTGACCTGGAGATAAATCAACGGTTAAATTGATAAACCTTCGGATCGGTGAGTTGGCATGGAAACGTGGCCTTCACCATTGGATGAATTCGACAATTGTATGCGTTTGGCATCACCGTGTTGACAGTGTTAATTACTAACACTCATTTCAAACTACGGCCATCGTACTTATAATAATGAACCACTGTCAATAATCAATGATCTTAATAATGGTTATATCAGTTGTCATATCGGTGGTTCACCAAGTTAAGCAGCCTTCGTATCCCTGGTTCGTTAAGTTAAGTAGTGATCACTACTTGGCGAGGTCAAAACACAGACAAGTTAGCATAAGCCATGATGTAGCATGAACGTGTAATATTTATCACCATCCCGCTAAAATGGTAGGTTCTGAGATTTGATCTTGATCAGATTTCGCGCATGTGAAGATTTTTCTAGTATGTCGTGTGTATGGATACCCATTCCATCTGTATTCACATTTCCTTTCATTCCACGACTGAACCCAAACAGCGCTGAAGAAACCATGTCTCCTCTGAACCGTTTTGAAATCTCAGGGTATGAAATTATTGAAGCTAATCAGGAGGTTGCCCAGAAATTTGATAAAATGGGATGGACGCATTTCTTTCAAAGCTTTGATGGTCATCATGTGGAGATTACCAGAATGTTCGCAATGGGTTTTAAAAACGACAGGGTGCGAATTGGGGGTTGTGAGTTTGTTATCAATGAAGACAGCATTGCTGAAGCCACGAAGCTTCCCCAGGTGGGGGAACGTTGGTTTAAAGGCCTTATGGTGGATAAGAAGAAGTGTTTGGCACTGTTCTCGCCTTTACCAGATAAAACGAAATTGAGAGTAGGCGTGCCTGTAAAATTTCTCAAGCCCGAGTGGAGAGCTTACTATGAAATCTTGGTAAGGTATGTAACCTGTTGTGGACGTTTTTCTCATTTGCATTTGTATCATTTACGGTTGCTGTTAGCGGTTAAGGGTCATAAACTTAACTTGCCCTTCTATCTGTGGCAAAGTCTGAAGAAAATGTCCCAGTCTGTGAGAAATTTTAATAACCCTGATAATAGTCTGTGTCACCATGGATTGGTTAAAATTTTGCTACAATATCAATTATCCGTGAAAGGTCAGTCGTGGGATGAATTCCTCGTCAATTGTAAATTGGGGCCAACCCAGCATTGGCCCAATTCGTCTCCTCGAGCTCGTAGGAAACGAAAACTTATAGATTCTGAGGATGATAGCTCAGAGGATAATGAACCAGAGGACATAAGCACGTCTGTAGATGATGAGGTAGATGGAGACGACGATAGGGCTTCAGTTCCTTGCAGTTCTAGGGAAATTTTAAATGAATCTCAAACCGATAATATTGATGGAAACCCTGTAAAATTAAAAGAGGGATCAGCCGAAGATGAAATCGATAAATCTACTGAATGTGATAAAATTCCTATGCATAAGCTGAACCATTTGGCTCAGGTTTGTTGTGATAAGGAAGGGTCGAAGATTGGAAACCTATCATCTTCACGTAGAATCACCAGAAGCATGCATAGTCGTCATTCTACTCCGAGGTATAGGTCTGATCCACAGACTTCCAAATCTACTGCTGCCGAACCTGCAGTTGTAAATATTGAGGATGATATTCTGATATCTATCCCTAGCGCGTTGGGTATAGGGAATTCCACTACTGTCCAGGGGAATGATGTGCCATCAGGTGAGGTCGAGGGTAATCAACCGGAAATAGATCCTAATACTGTACAATTTGAACCATCTCACCACCAGTGTTGTGATAGTCCTCGTTCTCTTCATGTAGCCAGCGAAGACGAAACCCTACAGCAGGTATTAGGAGATGCCTATCAGGATAAGAAAGCAGAGTCTAAAGAAAAACGCAAACAGTATATGGTTTTGTTGCAGGAAGAAAATAAAACGCTCAAGAAAGAATTGTTAGAATGGATTGACAGGTGGAAAAGGGCCAACCTGAAAAAGAATCAATTCAAGAAATCTAAGAAATCCATATTAAAAACAAACCAGATGCTTTTGGAACGAATTGAAAATCAAAATGTCAAAATTATCAGGTTAAAGGCTAAATTGGACGAAGCCAGAAGAGTCGTTGCTCTTCGTAGTGAAGCCTAATAGTTCTTTTTCTTGTTGACAGGTAACGATTATCTTGATTTAGCATGTCTGTAAAATCGGAGATTTTACAGGCATGCATTTATAATTTTGTTTTAATATTTCGGTTAACTGTGTTAAATCGATTTTAATATGATATATTTATTGAATTTAATGCAGGAGGATTTTATCACCGTTTTCTTCCAGGAATGCAGGACGTAGTGGATGCGTTGGCGCAAAAGTGCAGCTGATCTGTTACTAGTTGGAGTATTCTGAATGGTCAAGAATGTTCTGAGATGTCTCGACTCAGGCTAGTCGATTCTATTTTCAGTATTTGGTGTAATTAGATGCTTTTATGGTTAAGTAATTCCCTATAATGTTGCATGCAACATTTATAGCAAAAACCGACTCTCACTAGTATATGAAGGAAGATTTTTGATGAACTCGGGATGGATGAAGTGTAGAGGAAAAACTTCTTGAAATATATTTTATTACTAGTATTACTTCAAACCTGAAGCTGATGCTTTGTTATGGATGATACTGGAGATCTACGAATGATGCTGTGAATGGTATTCATTTTTGGGTTTTTATATATACATATATTTCAGTTTGTCATTTCTGTTTATATGCGAACTATGTATGCTGTGTCATACTGATGTTTAGATAATTTTTCACTTTATCGTCTCAGGATTAGTTATTGAATGCATATGTCATTTGTAGTTTGTTCATTAGTGTGTTCACTGTGAACGTTAGCTTGAATGATATAACTTCTTGTTTATTTAAAAGTTTCATTTATATGTTAATGGTGAATATTTAAATAAACATTATCTTAAATTTGAATGACTATCTTGAACAATAATTGTTAATCAGTTCTGGAAATGAAATTTGATTGTGTCTTTTAGGTTGAAATTCAACTCCATTCCTATATAGCAGAGTAATTGTTGTTATAATTTAAACATGTTTGGTTTATATCGTACTTCAATTTTCTGTTATAAGATTAATGATTAATTTTAATTCCAAATCTGCTCTCAGCTGAGATAGGGTTAGATAGGATAGATAGATTAGTTTTAAGTTTATTTTATCTCTAGCATTAATCATCCTGCATACTGTAATTAAGCCTTCATACTTAGAAAATTTCACAAAAATTGAGGTCTTTCTTTTCAGAAAGCAGCTTTAGGATATTTGTAAATATATAGATAGGATAAACATTAAAATAGGTTAGACTTTGCTAGTTTTGAGGTTTCCTTAAGAGACAAACTAGCTGGTAGCAGGACCATAACCTGTGAGGTCTTGTTAACTTAAACACACCGGATACTGCCTTAAGTTGATTGTGTGGATAAAACCTCTTTATTGGCCCTGATTCAAAAAATCAGGCCAACAAATGGCGCTAGAAGGAGGGCTTGAATTAAGTAATGGCAGGTGAAACCAATGAAACATTTCCAACCAGCCAACAATCTTCGGAAACTAGTAGATCACCTTTTAGTGAAACTGTAAGAAATATCCTTGAACGTGATCCTATTACTTCTCCTTTTACTCCTGCACAAAGTGCTCAAACTCTAGAGGAATCCAGACATATCCTTACTAGAGCTTACGCAAATCAGTTAGGTATTACTCCAATAGATTATGGTCTTCCTAGACAACAGCGACATAACCCACAATTGACCATAGTTACAGAAGATTTGGAAATAACTGATAATACTCCTCAACATCAAGCTGAAAATTATCAAAGACAGATTACACAAACCAATACCACAAGGAGGTTAATTTCTGGGAGTGGTTCTGATCAGCCACCTTCACCTCCCGAATCACCACCCAACAGTCCAAGATCTTCTCATTCTGAGAGTTCTTCTAGTTCTCAAGGAAGTCCAATGGCAGGAAATGCAGGAGGAGGAGGTAATCCTCCACCCCCTCCACCTAATCCACAGCTCCCTTGGTTAAGGGCAGCTGCTGTAGCAATTCCTGGGATACAACACCCATTACCAAAACATTCAGATAAGATTCTTCCTAAGTTTAACCCAGATGACAAAGAACCTGCAGAGGTACACATTGATAAATTCATGCTAGCCGTTCAAACCTTAAATGTTCAGCATGAGGATGTTGTTTGTCGATTATTTCCTCTCACCTTTGAAGGAAGAGCCTCTATCTGGTACTTTTCATTAGTACAAGCATCTATTACAAACTGGGAGGAATTTAACAAAGTTTTTTTAGATAAATTTGGGGAAGATAAAACACCTGCTCTTTTAGCCCTAGAATTATCTAGAATTAAGATGGAACCCAAAGAGAGAATTAAAGACTTTAATCAAAGGTTTCTAACATTAAAAAATAAAATTCCAATTGCGTCTCAACCACCGGAAGATATAATCATTGAAAATTATACATCGGCCTTACCTAGGAATTCTGGAATGTTTGTTAAGAGGGCTGGAAAAACAACACTGATAGAAACATTTGATGAAGCAATTAAAGTAGAAAAAGATTTCATGTCTTATGAACCAGAAAGGAGTGGTAAAACTGATTCTTTTCCTCGAAAGAAAGTGGAGAGATCTAGTTCAGATAAAGATAAAGCTTTTGATGTAGAACAGCTACAGAATGCTATCCGAACGTTAACTAATGAAGTTATTGGGTTAAAAAAGACTAGTTCTGAAGCTTCCCCTTCTAGGGATTACTTCAGAAATCAATTTAGACAAAACCCAAACACAAACAATAAGAATGCACCCCCAGATATAGCTGCTAATGAAGAGGTCTTTAATACAATTCGAGCTGTTCTCTCTTTATCTGAAACAACTAGTCAAGAGATAAATCAGAATAAAGAAGATGAAGAATCTGAAAATGAAGATGAATCAGAAGAACCTCAACAAATCAATGGGCACTTCTGGGATAATTTTGTGAAGAAACATGAGGACAGAAGTCCACCCCCAGGACAACACGCATATAATACGCGTAGTAAAGCAATTGCAAATACTCCTGGTGCTTCAAGCTCTACTTCAAACACTGATAGTAACAACTCACAACCAAACAAACAAATTCAACTCAGCAAACAAACTCAGTCACATAAGGGTACTCAAACCATTCAAAACGTTCCGAAGTTGGATTTACAATATGACATAATTGAAGATTTGAAGAAGACACGTGCAAACATTAGTATGTACGATCTCCTTCAAATCTATCCAATGCCTGATACTCCTATCATTAATCCTGCAGTAAGCACGATCGTTCCAAATACAAAGCAAAATGTTGCTGCAAACAGTTCAGGCAATGATCCAACAGCAACTGATAAAGGGAAAACATCAGCTGATAAAGCTTCTTTGATAGGTAAGAACTCTAAGTCAACTACACCTCCATTCTTACTTACCTTCGAAATTTTTAATAGAAACGTCCACAATTGCATGGTAGATTCAGGAGCATCTTCTAATGTCATGCCTTTATCTGTGTGCAAGAAATTAAATGGCAAATTTGTTCCATCCAATGCACAAATAACTCAATTAGATAGAACAAATGTTAAGGTTGTCGGAGAGATGAAAGATGTCTTAGTTAGGATTGCTTGTAATCCTTCAATTTACCAAATCATAGACATCGTAATCGCTGATATACCTGATGCATATGGATTGTTCTTAAGTAGGGATTGGTCTCAACAGCTAAATGGTTTCTTTGCCACTGATTGGTCAACCTTGTGGTTACCAAAGAATGGAAAAGCAAATCAGATAAAGATACAAAGAGAAAGGTACATGAAACATACTGTTACAGAACTACATGATCCTAGTGAACCCGTGTTATTTTCTGACTCCATTATGGGAAACTACATGCATGAGTTAGGTTTTGGAGATTTCAAAGCTGAAACCTCCCTCCTTTCAGAAAGCAGCCAACAATCTGAGATTTGTAATGTAACAGTTATCTCCCCTAACTGTTCTCTTAAGGAGACCATTGGTAATGAAAATAATGTAAATATTGTAAATATTATAGAAAGCAAAGTAATTGCACATAATTCTATTTGGACCCTTTATTTTGACGGTGCAAAATCTAAAGAAGGAGCGGGCGCCGGTTGTCTGCTAATAGATCCTCAAGGTAATAAGACTTGTATAGCCTGTAGGTTAGAATTTAGTTGTACAAATAATATGGTTGAATATGAAGCTTTGATTCAAGGATTGAAAAAAGCAATCGATTTGGGCATCAAGGAGATTATGGTCTTTGGCGATTCAGAAATCATCGTTAGACAGGTACGCAATTCCATTCATTGTTTATCTGAACATTTGCAAATCTATCAGAAGGAGGTATGGAATCTTATCACATATTTTGATGCATTTAATATAAATTCTGTTCCTAGAAGTCAAAACCAAGAAGCAGACTTATTGGCAAATGTAGCTTCCAAATTGATTCCTTCGGAAAAATTTTCGCCAGAATTCTTTTCTGTTGAATTAATTTTTAGACCTTCCATACCTGATAACATTTTTAATTGGCGTGTGTTTTATAATGACACACAGGTACTGCATTTTCTGACAAATGATGGGATCTTTAAGGAGTCAGCGATAGATGAAATTACTCACGATGACAATTTACGAGATTTTTCGGTAATTAATGACTTTTGTTCAGTTGAGAAAGCTTTTGAATAGGTAAGACCCGTTCCCAACTCAGTATTGAGATTAGAAAAGTTTTTTGATCTACAAGATAAGTTTAAGTCAGTTCCAAACTGTAAAACCAATAGCTCTTGCATGAAGTATGAAACTATCAATTTGGGAACGGAATCTAATCCCCAAACTATAAACCTAGGAATAGATTGTGATCCTGTAGAAAGAACAGCTTTCATAAAATTATTTAAAGAGTTCAAAGATATATTTGCGTGGACATACGATGACTTAAAAACATTCAATACTCAAGTCATGCAACATATAATCCCGATTAAACAAGAATCAAAACCTTTTCAGCAGAAATTGAGAAAATATCACCCATCATTGGAACCAACAATTAAGAAAGAACTGAATAAATTGCTAACTGCCAGGATCATTTTCCCTGTTAGACATACTCAGTGGGTAGCAAACTTAGTTCCAGTTAGAAAGAAAAACGGGGATATTCGATTATGTGTCGATTTTAGAAATTTAAATAAAGCCTCTGAAAAGGATAACTACCCAGTTCCACCCATGGAACAAATTCTTCAGAAAGTATCTGGGGCTGAGATACTGTCTCTCCTTGACGGTTTCTCAGGGTATAACCAAATATTAGTCTCCCCAGATGATCAGTTAAAAACAGCTTTTAGAACTCCATGGGGAACGTATGCATACCGTAAGATGCCCTTTGGATTAATCAACGCGGGAGCAACATTTCAACGAGCAATGGATATTGCTTTTCGAGGCTTGATCAATCATTCGGTCGTTGTCTATTTGGATGACGTTACTGTTTATTCTAAACATCGCCCTGATCATCTTAACCATTTGAGAAAAGTGTTTGAACGATGTAGAAAGTTTGGAATATCTTTAAATCCTAAGAAAACAATATTTGCTGTTTCAGAAGGCATCTTATTAGGATGTGTAGTATCAAAACATGGAATCATGATCGATCCGGAAAGAACACAAGCTATTTCAAATATTACTTTCCCTTCCAGCAAGAAAGGAATGCAGTCATTCTTAGGGAAAATTAATTTTGTCAGGAGATTCATCCCTAGTTTTTCAGAGACTGTTCGTCCTTTGCAGAAAATGATTAAAAAAGATGCTGTGTTTAATTGGGGACAAACTGAAAAAGAATCTTTTCAGAAAATTTTAGAAGCTATTTCAGAAGCTCCTAGTCTTCTAAGTCCAGATTTTAACAAGGATTTTATATTATATACTTTCGCTTCTGATATTGCCTATGCAGCAGTATTAACTCAATTAAACCAACAAAATAATGAGGTTCCAATTTCGTTCATGAGTTCGAATTTCAAAGGTGCTGAACTAAACTATCATGAAGTGGATAAACAAGCTTATGCTGTTTTTAAGGCGGTGAAACACTTTCGTCCTTACTTATTAAAATCCAAAACGAAGGTAATTGTACCTTATTCTTCAGTAAGAAATTTGTTGGTACAAAAAGATTTAGGGGAAAAAAGGGCGCCGTGGATGACAGCTCTCCAAGAATATGACCTAGAAATCAAACCATCAACGATAGTTAAAGGACAAGGGTTGTGTAAACTAGCTGCTGAAGCTGCTCATTTGTCTGATGACAAAACTGAAATTGTCATTGATGAAGATTTACTTACCAGAGAAATTTACTTTTATCCACCACCTCAAGATTCTTGGTACACAGATATACGAGTACTGCTGGAAACAGGGACTGCCCCTGATTACTTAGATCCGAAGAAGAAAAGAGCACTCAGATTGAAATCTGCCCCGTACTTATTAATAGATAGTATCCTCTTTCGAAGAAATTCAGATGGGGTATACCTTCGGTGTCTAGATAAGGATGAAACAGAAACAGTTCTGAAGGAATTGCATTCTGGACCAGCGGGAGGTCATTTCGGTGGAGAAACCACAGCCCATAAAATTCTTAGGGCTGGTTATTATTGGCCTACCTTGTTCCGAGATTCTTATACTTTCGTCAGAAGGTGTCAAGAGTGTCAACTTTCCGCAGGAAAAGTTAAAAAATCTGCTTTCCCTTTACAACCTGTTTCGGCTGAAAGACCTTTTCAGCAGTGGGGTATCGATATAATAGGACCAATAAACCCTCCCTCATCAATGCGACACAAGTACATAATAACTGCAACTGATTATTTCACCCGTTGGGCTGAGGCTGCACCATTGAAGGTTGTGAATACTAATCAAGTTATATTATTTCTGGATTTCTTTATCATAACAAGATTTGGTGTTCCTGATTCTTTGGTTTTTGATAATGCATCATACTTTTCATCAATTGAATTGAGTCAGTTCGCTTTAGAAAAAGGAATAAGAATCAGGTATTCAGCTAATTACCATCCTCATGGGAATGGTCTAGCTGAGTCAACAAATAAAAATTTATTGAAAATCCTCAAAAGAACTGTTTCAGTCCACCACAAGAATTGGCATACAGAATTGGTTAATGCTCTCTGGGCAGACAGAGTAACTCCAAAAGCTGCAATAGGTAATTCACCATTTTTCTTAGTGTATGGGACTGAAGCTATCCTTCCGCCAAATTTATTTTTACCTTCATTACAGTTAGCTCAGTCTGTACAAGAGGAGGAATGCCCAGCAATGGAAAAAAGAATTAATGCTTTGTTAAAATTAGAAGAAGACAGAGAACAGTCAAAGCAACACTTTAACAAACATCAACGGATTGTTAAGTCATGGTTTGACCAATCATTTAGTTCTGATCGCGAATTCCAGATAGGAGACTTGGTCTTAAAATGGGATAAAGCTCATGAAGTTAAGGGTAGCCATACTAAGTTTCAAAAACTTTGGTTGGGCCCTTTTGTTATTTCTGAAAAAATAGGTCCAAGTACCTTTCGATTGCAAACACTTGAAGGACAGTCCGAGACATTCCCTGTGAATGGACTGATTCTTAAGAAATATTTCTGTTAATAATTGCTGTCTAAATTGTATATACTTATTCACTGTTTATAAATAATTTTTATATTTTTGTATATACACTAGCAAACTGTATATGAGTTAAATATCTGTCAATACTTAATATTTTAGGTTATTAAAATTTCATGTATATAACTAGTCCTCAAAACAGAAATATGTGATTAACAATTGTAATTAATATATATATATATATCAATAAGATCATTTTTCTCGTAAGTCTTGAAAATTTTGACTTGAACTGAGGTCTTTTAAAATTGTTCGGGTTGATCAAAATTTCTTGAATTTGTAAAAAAAATCTTTGTTAGTTCTATTTATAAGTATTTCCCGGATTTTTCTTTCATCTGGTTATTTTCTTAAAATAAGGATAGTTTATCATATATCTTTCTCAAAGCCCGTGCTTTTGAAAATTTTTACAGATTTTTATCATTGGTTTAGAAAACTTTTGTCATTTGAAGACTGTCTAGCATTTGTTCCAGCTAATAAAAGCTAAAGTGAGAGACAGAAGGTCTCAGTAATGAGCCGGTCTGATCAGAATCATAAATATCCTTGGTATGACATTATTAGGAAACTAGTAATGGCTTTTGGTCTAAAAACCAAGAGATAAGGGGTCTCATCACGAGCCAGCTGATTCATTTTCTGGTGGTATTTATGACTGACATTACTATTTGGTTACCATGCCGGGTAATGATCTCTCATTTTAGTTAAACAAAATCAATGAAAATTCCAATAAAACATAACTTTTGCCTGAAGAATAGGAGGTCTCAGTAATGAGCCGACCTAATCATGATCATCAGTGTTGCCTGGAATAACTTCATTTCTGATCACCAGGGTGATGGCTTTTGATTTTAAATTAAAAGACAGGAGATCTCATCACGAGTCGGCCTGCTTATTTCAGACAACTCTCGTGAATGATACTACCACATTGGGACACCAAACCCAGGTAGTAGTCTTCAGACAGAATTATCATTTAAAAGAAAAGAACAGCAAAGCAAGAAACAAGAAAATTCTAAACCAAGGAACAGATTCTAGATAGTTTTCAGAGGAAAAGTATTCGAGGCTGATGGTAAGATCATCCTTACTAAGAAGCATTGGTTTTGATAATGATATTTGTAAGCTTATCTCTAATTATATCTTTATTTCAAAAGATGAAAAATTTCTGGGTTATATTTATGAATCTGAATAAATGAAGGTTTGATATGAATAAAGGATTTTGATTATCTTTAACAGGTTTCTAAGATTTCGTTCTAATCATCTTGTTTTAAGCAGAGATAACTGGTTCTTCCAGGTTGTCGCCATTTGTTGGCAGCAAGCAACAACCTCTTCGCTTCTTGACTAAGTGAAGAGAGATCAGTCCTTTATGTGATAAATGAATGAAAAATTATATAGAGCTCCTTCAGAATCTTTGATTCTGAAGGTGCTCTTAATCAATAGAAAGGTAATTAATGACTCTAAGAGCTGATAAGGATTTGATTATCGAATTTGGTTTTGGAATCAAGGATTGATAAGTTTCATAAATTCTTGTTAAAAATTGTTCAAAATATTGAAACAAGTTTATGTAACTTAAGGGTTTTGTGTCAAAGAAATATCATTAAGCACATTGTTTAGGGTATCTTTAGTCTTAAGACTAAGCGAATTTGGGAATCTAATATCATAAGTAATATCCTATTATAAACTTTGTCATTATCATGTTTAATCAATAAATGGTGGTTTATATAGGAAGCGTTTCACATATGATAAATACCCTATCTAATGACATATACTATAGTGTGTTAATACCATGTATAAAGGTTTTGACTTAGCATTGTGTATATATAGTTTGTTCATATAAATAAAACAAACACCAAGCTGGCCATCTGATTAATACTTATTCAACCTTAAAACGCAATCTATGCCTCTTCATGACACGACGTAATATCATAGAATAATAATGATCGTTTGATGAATTGACCTGGAGATAAATCAACGGTTAAATTGATAAACCTTCGGATCGGTGAGTTGGCATGGAAACGTGGCCTTCACCATTGGATGAATTCGACAATTGTATGCGTTTGGCATCACCGTGTTGACAGTGTTAATTACTAACACTCATTTCAAACTACGGCCATCGTACTTATAATAATGAACCACTGTCAATAATCAATGATCTTAATAATGGTTATATCAGTTGTCATATCGGTGGTTCACCAAGTTAAGCAGCCTTCGTATCCCTGGTTCGTTAAGTTAAGTAGTGATCACTACTTGGCGAGGTCAAAACACAGACAAGTTAGCATAAGCCATGATGTAGCATGAACGTGTAATATTTATCACCATCCCGCTAAAATGGTAGGTTCTGAGATTTGATCTTGATCAGATTTCGCGCATGTGAAGATTTTTCTAGTATGTCGTGTGTATGGATACCCATTCCATCTGTATTCACATTTCCTTTCATTCCACGACTGAACCCAAACAGCGCTGAAGAAACCATGTCTCCTCTGAACCGTTTTGAAATCTCAGGGTATGAAATTATTGAAGCTAATCAGGAGGTTGCCCAGAAATTTGATAAAATGGGATGGACGCATTTCTTTCAAAGCTTTGATGGTCATCATGTGGAGATTACCAGAATGTTCGCAATGGGTTTTAAAAACGACAGGGTGCGAATTGGGGGTTGTGAGTTTGTTATCAATGAAGACAGCATTGCTGAAGCCACGAAGCTTCCCCAGGTGGGGGAACGTTGGTTTAAAGGCCTTATGGTGGATAAGAAGAAGTGTTTGGCACTGTTCTCGCCTTTACCAGATAAAACGAAATTGAGAGTAGGCGTGCCTGTAAAATTTCTCAAGCCCGAGTGGAGAGCTTACTATGAAATCTTGGTAAGGTATGTAACCTGTTGTGGACGTTTTTCTCATTTGCATTTGTATCATTTACGGTTGCTGTTAGCGGTTAAGGGTCATAAACTTAACTTGCCCTTCTATCTGTGGCAAAGTCTGAAGAAAATGTCCCAGTCTGTGAGAAATTTTAATAACCCTGATAATAGTCTGTGTCACCATGGATTGGTTAAAATTTTGCTACAATATCAATTATCCGTGAAAGGTCAGTCGTGGGATGAATTCCTCGTCAATTGTAAATTGGGGCCAACCCAGCATTGGCCCAATTCGTCTCCTCGAGCTCGTAGGAAACGAAAACTTATAGATTCTGAGGATGATAGCTCAGAGGATAATGAACCAGAGGACATAAGCACGTCTGTAGATGATGAGGTAGATGGAGACGACGATAGGGCTTCAGTTCCTTGCAGTTCTAGGGAAATTTTAAATGAATCTCAAACCGATAATATTGATGGAAACCCTGTAAAATTAAAAGAGGGATCAGCCGAAGATGAAATCGATAAATCTACTGAATGTGATAAAATTCCTATGCATAAGCTGAACCATTTGGCTCAGGTTTGTTGTGATAAGGAAGGGTCGAAGATTGGAAACCTATCATCTTCACGTAGAATCACCAGAAGCATGCATAGTCGTCATTCTACTCCGAGGTATAGGTCTGATCCACAGACTTCCAAATCTACTGCTGCCGAACTTGCAGTTGTAAATATTGAGGATGATATTCCGATATCTATCCCTAGCGCGTTGGGTATAGGGAATTCCACTACTGTCCAGGGGAATGATGTGCCATCAGGTGAGGTCGAGGGTAATCAACCGGAAATAGATCCTAATACTGTACAATTTGAACCATCTCACCACCAGTGTTGTGATAGTCCTCGTTCTCTTCATGTAGCCAGCGAAGACGAAACCCTACAGCAGGTATTAGGAGATGCCTATCAGGATAAGAAAGCAGAGTCTAAAGAAAAACGCAAACAGTATATGGTTTTGTTGCAGGAAGAAAATAAAACGCTCAAGAAAGAATTGTTAGAATGGATTGACAGGTGGAAAAGGGCCAACCTGAAAAAGAATCAATTCAAGAAATCTAAGAAATCCATATTAAAAACAAACCAGATGCTTTTGGAACGAATTGAAAATCAAAATGTCAAAATTATCAGGTTAAAGGCTAAATTGGACGAAGCCAGAAGAGTCGTTGCTCTTCGTAGTGAAGCCTAATAGTTCTTTTTCTTGTTGACAGGTAACGATTATCTTGATTTAGCATGTCTGTAAAATCGGAGATTTTACAGGCATGCATTTATAATTTTGTTTTAATATTTCGGTTAACTGTGTTAAATCGATTTTAATATGATATATTTATTGAATTTAATGCAGGAGGATTTTATCACCGTTTTCTTCCAGGAATGCAGGACGTAGTGGATGCGTTGGCGCAAAAGTGCAGCTGATCTGTTACTAGTTGGAGTATTCTGAATGGTCAAGAATGTTCTGAGATGTCTCGACTCAGGCTAGTCGATTCTATTTTCAGTATTTGGTGTAATTAGATGCTTTTATGGTTAAGTAATTCCCTATAATGTTGCATGCAACATTTATAGCAAAAACCGACTCTCACTAGTATATGAAGGAAGATTTTTGATGAACTCGGGATGGATGAAGTGTAGAGGAAAAACTTCTTGAAATATATTTTATTACTAGTATTACTTCAAACCTGAAGCTGATGCTTTGTTATGGATGATACTGGAGATCTACGAATGATGCTGTGAATGGTATTCATTTTTGGGTTTTTATATATACATATATTTCAGTTTGTCATTTCTGTTTATATGCGAACTATGTATGCTGTGTCATACTGATGTTTAGATAATTTTTCACTTTATCGTCTCAGGATTAGTTATTGAATGCATATGTCATTTGTAGTTTGTTCATTAGTGTGTTCACTGTGAACGTTAGCTTGAATGATATAACTTCTTGTTTATTTAAAAGTTTCATTTATATGTTAATGGTGAATATTTAAATAAACATTATCTTAAATTTGAATGACTATCTTGAACAATAATTGTTAATCAGTTCTGGAAATGAAATTTGACTGTGTCTTTTAGGTTGAAATTCAACTCCATTCCTATATAGCAGAGTAATTGTTGTTATAATTTAAACATGTTTGGTTTATATCGTACTTCAATTTTCTGTTATAAGATTAATGATTAATTTTAATTCCAAATCTGCTCTCAGCTGAGATAGGGTTAGATAGGATAGATAGATTAGTTTTAAGTTTATTTTATCTCTAGCATTAATCATCCTGCATACTGTAATTAAGCCTTCATACTTAGAAAATTTCACAAAAATTGAGGTCTTTCTTTTCAGAAAGCAGCTTTAGGATATTTGTAAATATATAGATAGGATAAACATTAAAATAGGTTAGACTTTGCTAGTTTTGAGGTTTCCTTAAGAGACAAACTAGCTGGTAGCAGGACCATAACCTGTGAGGTCTTGTTAACTTAAACACACCGGATACTGCCTTAAGTTGATTGTGTGGATAAAACCTCTTTATTGGCCCTGATTCAAAAAATCAGGCCAACATGACCTTTGGTCTTAGTTACCAGGGCCCAGGATGGATTAAGGGGGGGTGTTAGGATATTCCTATACTCCATCCTAGTCCCACCAGTATTTTGATCATTTACATTTTCAGTCATGCATGCACTTTTAGGGTTTGCATGCATCCTAGTCATCAGTCCTAGCACCTAGCCCTCAATTAGTAGCCCCCGGAGCTTCCTCCCACTGAGTTTCAGCCCTCCTAGAGCTTAGTGCGCCCTCCTTTAATCTACCAGTTGAGAAAGGCGCCCTTCTTACCTACCACTTCAGTTTAGTTCGGTTTCTTCCTTGATTTAAGGATTAACTGACTCTTAACTGACCTTAGCACTCCGATGGACCTCCACTGAGACTGGACTACCCATTCTGACTCCAGTTAGCTCCTCATGCACCCTCCACTGAGCCTCCTTCATTCAGATAGTGTCTACATGTGCCAGTTACATTCAATTACACCTACCACACTCAGTTAGACTCAGTTTGACTGACAGTTGACAGTTACTTGTGCATTGAGACTCCACTGATGATCATGAGGACACGTAGTTGTGCTCCGATGACACTCTATTGATCTTATGATCACTCTGAGAGGCTAATTCGAATTGTCACCTTAGGCATTCGAATCCTCTCTACCATTGTACTATTTATTTGTCCATATTGTGATTAATTAACTAGTGTGTGTGAAGTATTATTGCTTCTATCCAAGTTCTACTGTACTATATTATTCTGTTGCTCATTATACTGTATTGACCACTCTTCTTCTATTTTCTTGCTTAATCATAATCATTCTATTGTGAGGTATACATCATCTCTTAGATCTGTTGTGAGGATTTTCACATGGTATCAGAGCATGTTGAGAGTATTTTTTATCTCTATTCTTGAGAGTTTTTTGCAGGCTATTACCAAGATTTCGAGTGCAACAGTTGAAGCAGTAGAAGTTGCAGAATTCTCTATTGTTTTTGCAAGTCTTCTATAGCTTCAATGTATTCAGAAGAAATCGCTCCTCTTTCTCCATTCAACTATGATCTTATCTCTCCACTCAACTATGATGAATGGAAACCGAATATAATAGCACATTTGAAGAGAAATGGTCTCTTTGATTATTGTTTTGAAAGAGAGTTCGAATCCTCTGAAGAAGAGATTGATTGGTTAAATAATGGTGATAGAGCTTGTGGAGCCATGTTGCTTGCTATGCCTTTTTACATGGCACACCAATTCGTTGATATTGAAACTCCAAAAGAGCTATGGGCTCACCTGGATGAAAATTTTGGCAGAAAGAATGAAGGGATTGACTGTTATTATTCATTCTATTGGGTGACCTTTGGTCTTAGTTACCAGGGCCTAGGATGGATTAAGGGGGGGTGTAAGGATATTCCTATACTCCATCCTAGTCCCACCAGTATTTTGATCATTTATATTTTCAGTCATGCATGCACTTTTAGGGTTTGCATGCATCCCAGTCATCAGTCCTAGCACCTCGCCCTCAGTTAGAAGCCCTCGGAGCTTTCTCCCACTGAGTTTCATCCCTCCTAGAGCTTAGTGCACCTCGTTTAATCTACCAGTTGAGAAAGGTGCCCTTCTTACCTACCACTTCAGTTTAGTTCAGTTTGTTCCTTGATTTAAGGATTAACTGACTCTTAACTGACCTTAGCACTCCGATGGACCTCCATTGAGACTGGACTACCCATTCTGACTCCAGTTAGCTCCTCATGTGCCCTCCACTGAGCCTCCTTCATTAAGATAGTGTCTCCATGTGCCAGTTACATTCAATTACACCTACCATACTCAATTAGACTCAGTTTGACTGACAGTTGACAGTTACTTGTGCATTGATACTCCACTGATGATCATGAGGACACCTAGTTGTGCTCCGATGACACTCTATTGATCTTATGATCACTCTAAGAGGCTAATTCGAATGGTCACCTTAGGCATTCGAATCCTCTCTACCATTGTACTATTTATTTGTCCATATTGTGATTAATTAACTAGTGTGTGTGAAGTATTATTGCTTCTATCCGAGTTCTACTGTACCATATTATTTTGTTGCTCATTATACTTTATTGACCACTCTTCTTCTATTTTTTTGCTTAATCATAATCATTCTCTTGTGAGGTATACATCATCTCTTAGATCTGTTGTGAGGTTTTTACAGAGTCAAACTTCAGAAATACAACTACTAAACTGATTAGACCTAACTAAACCAATATATCATAATAGTATCAATCTATACTACTCTACTCTATGAACAATAACTGAAAAGATAAAAACAACAATACTATTCTAGGGAACAAGACTTGATCAAAAGAAAAACTACTCTTATGAAAAATGAAAACTACTGATCAATTATTCAAACTCTAATCTAGGAATTAGAAAGACTAATTACCATGCAACTAACTATGGAAACAATAAACTATATTATCTTAAAGAAAAATTACAAACTACTTAATAAACCTAAAAAAATCAATAGTTAAACTATTCATGCATTCGACAAATACTAAAAACTAAGCTAAGCTACCTAATTCCATTCTCCTTGAGGATTATGAGGAAATGTCTCAAATGTAATAGGAACGGGAGAAAATGTATCAAAATGACTTTCAAATGTGACAAGGAAACAGAACAAAAGTAAATCTAGTTTAACTTCTACAAAGAGATGCAAGCTAAAGAGTGACCAATTAGAACAAACTTTAAACATTGTAATTTATTCTTTATCCATAAGGAAATGACTCTAGTTATGCTACCTAAGACTGATTTGAAAATGAGATGTTATTAACAATTGATATATTAACAAGAAACCAAGAACATGTATTTCTAATTACTACTTTGAAATCGAAGGCATGCAAATATCTATGTTATCCTACAAAAGTGAAGCATGAAATATAATTATCAACACAAGTTTAAGGAAATCTAAGCATATTCAAATGGATTGGAAATAAATGTAATCTAGAAGCAAGTAGAAAACTTAATAAAGATATTTTATTTCTGAATCAAATCCTATCCTATGAACATCTTCATTAACTATGTAAATGAGAAGAGCAAATTGTAAAATCTAATTCACAGCAGAACCTAGCTACTATGGATTCCTCACTAGTGAAAAGATTGCAACACATTTACAAGAATAAGCATAAATCTATAAAATGAAGAACAAGAACACATGAAATGGGTGAATAATGTAAAAATGATTAACACTCCAACCTCAAAATAGATTAAGAACCTCCTTTTATACAAATAGGAACAATTTGAAACCATCTGGAGTGTTCACACAGATCTAGCTTAGAAATATCTCAAACCCCACTAGGTTGACCAAAATATCCCAAACCATCCCAAACTGGTTTGAAACTGCTATGTGAACGTTGGGAATGACTGGACAGGCCCATGTGACCTCACACATGTGGAGAATCTAGTTGGTTAGAGGTTAGGCAGCTTGTCCACATTCTGAGCATGTGCGCCCTTGGTCAAAGAGAATCCCACAAAACAAGGGATACGAGCACCCTAGGAATGCAATAAGCAATAAATGACTGGGAGGGCGCACCCGACAACTAGTTTGACTTGGCACAATGCTCAGTTTTGTCCACATTGCCAACTAGTTCAAGCTAAATGACCATTTACTCACTAACCAACTTGGGGATGAAATTATTAAGCTATTTGGTACTAATTAACCATCATTTGATAAATGATTAATGTACATAGGTGTAATAATGTTCTAACACCCCCCCTTAAGCTAGACTTAGTGAAATATAAAAAATAAGGCCTTGGCAACTAGGATCAAGTCACCTTTTACATTATAAAAATTTATTTGTCCATGTAACCAAGGTAAGGAGGAAAACCACATGGGAAAATAAAATCTCCCCTCTAAAATGGACATGTGGCATATATCAGAATACACCAATCATCACCATGCATCACTCACCCCAAGCAAAGATCTAAGGTAAGTGAAGGTCTTCTTGGTAAAACACTTGGTGAACATATCAACAGTTTGCTCACTTGAAGGGCAATACTGCAATGCTATGGTCCAGTCATGCACCAAAGCCCGAATGTAATGCATGTGTATCTCTATGTGTTGGTCCTTTTCCTCTGAACTAGATCAGTAGAAATCTTGATTGTACTTTGATTATCACACCAAACAATAGTGGGTGAATAAAAAACAATCCCAAATTATACGAGAATACCTTGCAACCAAACACATTGTGTGGCTGCATTTACTGCTCCCATGTACTCGGCCTCAGCTGAATATAAGGAAATAGTATGTTGTTTCTTGCTTGACCAACAAATAGGTCCATGTTCAAGCATAAAAACATAACCGGAAGTTGATTTCCAATCAATACAATCACCAGCCCAATCAGAATCAGTAAATCCTACTAGTTCAAGAGATGAACCAACAGCATAATGGATACCAAATTGCTTAGTACCCTGAACATAATGGAGGATCCTCTTGGCTTCCTTCCAATGAAGCTCATGAGGCTCTTGCATGTGCCTAGAAACAGCCCCAATAGCATATGACAAATCTGGTCTAGAATGAGTAAGATATGGCAAGCTTCCAATAAGCTGCCTATACAACGAGCTATCAACTAGTGGAGAGGAACCCCACTCATTTAGATTAACTCCAGATAGGAATGGGAACTTTGCTGGTTGACATTCAGCCATCTTAAATTTCTGCATCAAATATGAAGCATACCTTGCTTGGGTGACAGAAATGCCATTCACAGTTTGCTCAATTTCCAAGCCTAGAAATTGTCTCAACAAGCCTAGATCGGTCATTGCAAATGCATTGTGTAATAAAGCTTTTAATGAGCCCAATTCTTTGGTTCTGCTACCTATTATCAAAATAGCATCTACATACAGTACTATGATCAATATCAGATCACCATTCTACTGCATATACACATTTGGATCAGACTTACACCTCTCAAACCCCAAAGATAGCATAAAATTGTCCATTTTTTCATACCATGCTCTAGGAGCTTGCTTGAGCCCATAGAGTGACTTGTTCAACTTGCAAACAAGTGTATGATCAGAAATAAAACCTTCAGGCTGCTGCATATATATCTCCTCATTCAGTTCCCCATGAATAAAGGCACTCATTACATCCATGTGATGAACCTCACATCGCTTGGAAGCCCCAATGGCCAAAACTAGTCTTATGGAGTCCATCTTTGCCACCGGTGCAAATGTCTTTGTATAGTCCACTCCTTTGACCTGAGAGTAACCCTTAGCCACCAACCTAGCCTTATACTTCATATTAGAGCCATCAGATCCAACTTTGGTTCTATAAACCCATTTGCATTGCACTAGTTTCCTCTTGGGAGGAAGAGGGACCAAATCCCAAGTTTTGTTCTCATGGAGTGAGTTCATCTCTTCTTGCATGGCTGATTACCACCTTGGGTCTGTAGATTATTATGAATATGACTTTGGATCAGATTCAACCATTAAATAACATGCATTACTCAGATCAGAATTAGCACATGCAAAGGAATTGTGAAACTGAGATATAGTTTTCCTAGCATCTTGGGGATCACCCACAAGCTCTCCAGCAGCTTGTATTGTTTTCTCTATCCACTTGGGCCTTGAGGGAGGGTCATTATCAGATTCCATATCAACATCATATTCAGAAATATCAGAATCAGAAATATTAGAAGAAGAACCACTACTTACATCATCATCAAGAAGAGGATATGTGCATTCCCCATCACCTTGTTCACTAGCTTGTAAAAACTCTTCTTCTTCAAATTGAACGCTTCTTTCGATGAAGGTTTTGAGAGTGGATGGATCAAAGAGCTTGTATCCCTTGGAATCCTCTGCATACCCAACCATGATTGAATCCTTTCTTTGGGGCTGCAAGGCCTTTCTTTTCTCCGGTGGAATTCTAGCCCAAGCCCTTGAGCCAAAAATTTTGAAATGTGAAACATTGGGTTTGTGGCCCATCCATGCTTCAAATGGAGTAATTCCTTGCAATGATTTGTATGGTGCTTTGTTCTGAACATATTCAGCACAATTCATAGCTTCATCCCACAATTTAGGAGACAAATCCTTTGCTTGCATCATGCAAGTTGCCATCTCTTTCAGTGCTATATTTTTGTGCTTTGCAACACCATTTTGTTGTGGTGTGTAGGGAACTGAGTGTTGCATCTTAATGCCATGCTCTTGACAGAGCTGCTGTAGATTCTTATTGACATACTCCTTGCCATTATCAGTCCTTAAAACCTTCATGGCCTTCCCACTGAAGTTCTCAACCATACTCTTGAAAATTTTGAAACATTCAAAGACTTCAGATTTTTGCTTAAGGAAAAATAACCAGCAGTACCTTGAGTAGTCATCGATGAAGGTGAGCACATATTTGCTGCAGCCATAGGAGGGAGTGGGGAGTGGACCTATCAGATCAAAATGCACTATCCCAAGTGGCTAATGACCCCTCCTTACCTTCCCTTTGTCATACTTCTTTTCAGGATGCTTCCCAACCATGCAACCCTTGCATGTTCCATTGGAAAAACTAATGGTTGGCAGCCCTTCTACCATCTCTTCTTTGCTCAAAGATTGAAGATATCTGTAGTTTAGGTGACCGTACCTCTGATGCCATAGCTTGCTGGTCTCATTCCCATGTGACAGAAGTGCACTTGGTGAAGAGAACTCGAGAAAGTGGGAGAACTTGTACATCTTCATATCATGGTCTGCAACACCCATTGCAACAATTTTTTCGGTGGAAATTTCTGATATCTCCACATAATTCTAAGTGAAGAAAAATTTCTTCGCTGATCCAATATGTGTCATTTGATATATAGAGAGCAAGTTTGCTGCAATATTTGGTACATACAGCACATTAGAGAAGAACCCATTCTCCATAGATATTTTCCCAATGCCATGAGCAGGGATTTCTGAGTCATCACCCATGCAAATGGAGGGACCACTGTAAGGTGCAAGATTAGAGAACAAATCTCTTGAAGAAGCCATGTGCCTTGAGGCACCTGAATCAATGATGAACAAGGATGACTGATATGTACAAGCTAGCAAAGCATGGCAGCCCTCCTTGTCTTCAGAAATGTTCTCCTTCTTCTTGGAACTTTCAGGAAGAGGAATATTGTTTTTCTGTAGGAGATGGGTTGTGATGTCTATGGTTTTCTTCATGCATGAACTCTTTGGGTGAAAACCCCTTTGACAGTAGCTTCATTTTGTCTTCTCAGCCTTCTTTCCCTTGTTCTTGGAAGGATTCGAAACCCCGTCAGTGGATTTGGGCCTCTCATCCTTCTTCTTCTTCTCTTGAGGTTTCGCCCCCCTTGGTTTTTGCTTTCCTCTTCCATTTTTCGAATCTCCAGCTGCAAGAACTTTGTATTTTTGCTTGATGGTTCCCATCAAGACCAGCTTGTATTTATCTTGAGTTAGCATCTCCATGAAATCAGCCAAAGGTGGCAACTTCCAACCTCTAGCTGTGAGCATTGTGGAGTTGAAGGAAGACACAAAAACTGAGTATTCAAAACCCAGTTTGGAGAGAATGGACAACACCAATTGTTCTTCTTTCTTCTCTATGCCACATTGTCGACTCTGCAAGACCAAGCTCTTGAACTTGGTGAATAAGTCCTGGATGGAATTGAAATTCCCTGGGCTTAGTGAAACAAGTTCATTTTCGAGTTGGTGGCCTCTCATCTCATCAGTCTTTCCAAACAAGGACTCAATCTTGAGCCAAACTTCATTTGGAGTATCTAGACTTTCTACATGAAATAGGAGGTCTCTTGAAATGCTGAGACAAAGGATGCCAAATGCCTCATCCATTCTGTTAAAAAACTTGGATTTCTCCACAGCTGAGTTTGGCTCCACCTCAGTGCCAATCGTAATTCTGTAGAGATCCTTAGATCTCAGCAAAATCACTATTTCTTCCTTCCAATCGAAATAGTTGAAGGGAGTAAGCACATTTGGGTGAGATGGCTCCATTCTTCTCTCCTGCTCACGCACTTGCTGACAATGTTGATCTTCAATGCCTGCAAACAACTCTCAAATCACTCAGGAGGGATATACACTAACATATTTGAACCCTGTTTGATAGTGGGTGCATTTGGGAGAGCATCACACTTAAGAAGAGCCACTAGATTTATCCAATGGACTCAATGCAATGGCCTCGAGAATTCTGTGGTTTCTCCACTGCTTCTGGAAAGCCACTAAAATAATCTTGGTGGTTCGAATGGTAGCTCCAAGAGTTCTCGTACCATGTAAAATCTAATTCACAGCAGAACCTAGCTACTATGGATTCCTCACTAGTGAAAAGATTGCAACACATTTACAAGAATAAGCATAAATCTGTAAAATGAAGAACAAGAACACATGAAATGGGTGAATAATGTAAAAATTATTAACATTCCAACCTCAAAATAGGTTAAGAACCTCCTTTTATACAAATAGGAACAATTCGAATCCATCTGGAGTGTTCACATTGATCTAGCTTAGAAATAGCTCAAACCCCCCTAGGTTGACCAAAATATCCCAAACCATCCCAAACTGGTTCGAAACTGCTATGTGAACGTTGGGAATGACTGGATAGGCCCATGTGACCTCACACATGTGGAGAATCTAGTTGGTTAGAGGTTAGGCAGCTAGAATTGGCTAAAAATGGGCAAAGGAGGCAAGTTTATCCACATTCTGAGCATGTGTGCCCTTGGTCAAAGAGAATCCCACAAAACAAGGGATAAGAGCGCCCTAGGCATGCAGGAAGCAATAAATGACTGGGAGGGTGCACCCAACAGCTAGTTTGACTTGGCACAATGCTCAGTTTTGTCCACATTGCCAACTGGTTCAAGCTAAATGACCATTTACTCACTAACCGACTTGGGGATGCAATTATTAAGATATTTGGTACTAATTAACTTTCATTTGATAAATGATTAATTTACATAGGTGTAATAATGTTCTAACACAAATCCTATGTTTGAACTAAGAAATCATAAAAACTAATGTACTTTTGAAAGTGAAGTTACCAAGTTTAATCCAAAATCAATCTTAAATAAAAATGAAGTAAACTAAACTAGGAATTAAATTAACGAGTTCTAGAATAGTAACAAGTTAAGAAATCAGACATAAAAGATCAATTACATAAACATAATTTGAAAGTAAAGTGAAGGAAATAAATAAGAACTAAGAATGGTTATGAAGTTTAATTGAAACTCTATGTAGTTTAAAACAAGGTCCTGATTACATATATAACTATTGGTTAGCTACAGGAAATAATACAATTCAAAAACCTAAAAAACTGAACTTTAAACAAGCATAAAAACAAGACAAAAAATATTAAAGTCCATATGACAGTCTGAAAGACAACTCGAATGAAATTTTGGATGACAGAAACCGATATAAAATATAAAAATGAGAAGACTAAATTATTTTAACGCCAGTTGGTTTATACATTTTAATCTACAATTCAAGGAAAGCAGTAAATAAATCGTTTAAAGATGAAATAACAAGAAGCAACTACACTAATTTATATCTAAGGAGAGAAATCGTTTTGTATTGCATAATAAAGCAAGGCTGAAAGGTAAGTGAAGCTAATCTACAGCTACAGGAGAATTAACAGAACTGAATCTAATTATGAACTGAACTTGAAACACTAAACTAATTAAACTCTCTCTAATTGCAATGGAAAGACTGAAAGCAAGCTAAAGGAAACTATGCATGACCAGTCACTTTAAATTCTAAAAATGAAAATTATATTATCAACAAGAAATAAATTACAGGAAATAAAACAACATCTACATGAAAACAAAGTTAAATACATACACTGAAAATGTAAACTACTTATCTGCAGAAAAGGAATAACAAAATATACACAATGAAAAACCTCTGGTTGTTGAGGGGCCCTTCTCAGCAATCAGGGATTGTCTAACTCAAATTAATCACCAACAGAACATGGATTTGATCATCAACAACTAAAATTAGAGACTTCCATTAACTGAATCAAAAGTTACACAGCGTTCTCTAGCTCTGGGTCTATTCTCTCTACTGGATGAATAGATAACTAACTTCGTTTCTCAACAAGAGACGTATTTATATAATTTTATAATGGGAGATAAGGTCGACCCTTTCAGTGGTCGACCTCTCTAAAATTAGGAGGTCTTAATTACTTAAGAAAACAACTATAAGACAGTTCATGACAACGCACAGGCCGTTAGCCTGATTCCTTGGGTGTTGGTTCTCTTCACGTGGGAAGTTGGTGCGTCGATTCCCTTTGATGTGGGCAATTGATTCATTTTCAATCTGGGAATACAGGAACACGAATCTTCTAGAACAAGGGCTCATGAACCATGAGGGCCACGTTTCCAAGAGAACCACTGTCACAGTTTTTGCCTTTAGTGCCCCAGAATATTCCAACCAATGAATCCGCAGGTGTGAACGAAGGGCTGAACGATGGTCTGAATGTGGTTGGGCATCTTTAGCATGAATGCGCGTCTGAATGAGAGTCTGTTTGAAGACAATATCTTGCAGAATGAAATCTATTTGCCAAACAAGTCGAGAAATGCTAGATTAATGTTAACAAACCAAAAAATAATGATAATTAATCAAGGTTCATGTGATATTCAAATAAGTCCATACCTGGGTTTAATTGGTGGTCTGAATGGCAAGAAGTATAAATTAATATGCCAAAAATGACAAAAGTAATGCCAACAGAGCAGGCTTAATGACCAAAAATGAAGACAAAATTGGGCATCAACAATAAGCCTTATCGTTCATTTTCAAGTATAAGGGCACATTTCTTATAAGCCTTATCATTATTTCTATTTATTAATTATAAGGGAAAGTATAATCCTTATTGTTATTTCTATTACTAATTATTAATATAAATATATTAATCTTAATAATTAATATTGATATTTAATGTTTATATATATATTTATATATCTTACTATGTTATATATTTTGTATATAATATTACCTTCCTTTTAGCGATGCTTTGTCCTCAAAGCATAATTATAGAAGATTCTTGTCCTTTGTTCTTATTCGTAACTTCTTCTCATGATCTTCTGAACTTGTAACTTTGATATTTGATGAAACAAAGCGATATGAGTTACGAATTCCAAATAAAAAATGTTGCATCGTTTGTGAAGTGGTCCATCCGAGATCTATCTTCATCAGAGTTGTTTGTTAATTTCTTTGTTGGATGGAACTTCTCGTATTCCGCTTAGTTTGTTGATTTTGAGTTCTTTCCTTTATGAATTCATAATTCTTCTATTTATGTTCATTTTGACCATGTTGTTGGTCAAAATTATTTTTATAATTTGGATGTCGATAGGGCGTTCTTGTTGTTTGTTCTTTTACTAAATTGGCTTCTTTTTCCTCAACGTGAATTTATTTTTTAAAGAGTCTGGATGCTTCCTTTTGGATTTGTTCTAATTTGTTCTCTAATAGATTGTTATTATGCTAAATATTCTCAAACTTTTCATCTTGCAACTTTTTTGTCCTTTGTTAATTTCTTGATTTGTTCTTCTAGTTCTTGATTAAGATTTCTTAGGCGTTGATTTTCTTCTTGCTTTTCTAGTATTTTTCCTTCAAATTCTTGATTAGAATGATCTATCTTCCAACTATGTTTCAATTTTTTGAGATTTGTAACGTATCTTTTGTTATGATTCTTTAGTCGAAATATTTCTTCCGTATTGCCTGATAAGGTGTTATTTATTTTTGATATTTCCAACTTGTGTGTCTTCTTAGTGTTGGCATATTTCTAATGGATTTCTTTCTTATGTTGTTGATGTCAACATGTCTTTGATTTTTGACTTTCTAACTTTATCTGAATTTGCGCCAATTTATTATCTTTTTCCATGATGAGCTGGTTTAAACGCTTTACTTCTAATTCAAGATTGTCATCGTTTCTATAAGGTGATTGTTCGTTATTTTCGGACTTTTTGATTTTGTCTTCAATATATTGACTATGATTTTTTAATCGAGATATTTATTCATTCTTACCTGATAACATTTTCTCGATACCTTCATTAGCTTTTTCCAGCTTTTGGTTTTGATCTTTTAAGCGACGATTCTCTTGTTCTGTCAACTGATCAAGAATGTTGTGCTTACTTATCTCAAATTGTATATTTTTATTGCTTTCCTTGTAGTATCTTGATTCGCCTTCCAATTTATGTATTTGCGATTGCAATTGTGATTGACCTTGATTGTCCTTCATAAAAAAATATTTACGACATATTGGACATGAGTGATTGCAATTCTTAAAAACTGTCACATATTGGAATTCCATTTCGCAATAAGGACACTTAGTCCAAAATTTGGACTTATATATGGAATCCATAATTCACCACTCACTTTTTCAATAATCACTTCAATGAATCCCTTCAATATATATATTTTTAATAATAATTGTAATTGATACAATTATTAAATAATTATTATTATTATTGTTACTATTATTAAAAGTTAATAATAATAATAATAATAATATTAATATATATAATAATTGTTTTTGGAGTGGAAGGATAATAAAAATGGTGTGGATTGAGAGGTTGTGAGGAATGATTGTTACCTTCCCCACCCAAGTTCAATTCTCGATTCTTGGTAGCCTTAAGATTTCTTATGGCTCACACACAGATTGCCAAAATATTTGGAATATCGAATAAGCCATGAGTAAAATATTTGAATAAGAGATAAGATATGATGTTGATGATGTTTTACAATTACAATGATAGGGCTTTATATAAGCCTTATTGTGCCTTTTTAAGTATAAGGGCATGTCTCTTGAATTTTCTTAATTAATTAATTCATTCATTCATTTTATTAATTATTAATATTAATATATATTAATATTAATAATTAATATTGATATTTAATGTTTATATGTTTATATATATTTATATATCTTATTATGTTATATATATTTTGTATATAACATTTTGTCTTTATGAATTTATCATGCCATGATTTCCTCTACTGCTAGATTATTTATGTATGGGGTAATGCTTGTTGTCTGATTTCATCTAACTGATTAAGTTGAAGTAGCCTCTCAATCTATGTTGTAGATAGGTCCATGTCCATTTCTAATGTTGTCCTTAATGTCTTAAGTTCGAATTCCACTAGCATCATTATTGTTTTTCCATAAACTAGTTCATATGGTGTGAATCATGTAGTGGTTTTCCAGGTGGTGTTGTAAGCCCATGTTGCTTCATGGAGTCTATCTTCCCAGTCTCTTCTGTGAGTTCGGACTGTATTAGTAAGAATCCTTTCTATTTTCTTGTTGGTAACTTATGCTTGTCCATTGGCCTGACGATGATATGATGCTGACTATCTATGTTTGACTTTGTTAATTTTCAAGATGCTTTCTATCAAATTCGATGTAAACAATGCTCCTCTGTCTATGACAAAATCCCTTGGTGCTTCGAATCTGGTGAAAATTTCCTCAATTAAGAACTTTCATATTGAGTCTTCGTTGGCCAGTCTTAATGCCTTTACTTCTACCCATTTTGTAAGGTATTCAATGCAGACTAGAATGTGGTGTTTCATGTTTGATGGTGGATCAATGGGTTCAACAAATTCCATCCCCTATTTCTCAAAAGGTTCCATTGTAATTTGGGGATGGAGTAAAATCTCATCTCTCGAAGTTGGTTTCCCCATTCTCTGACATTCATCACAACTAGAAACATAATTTGCTGCATCCTTGTGCAAAGTTGGTCAATAGTACCCTATTTTCAAAACTTTGTATGATGTCCTTTTAGCTGCATAATGGCCTCCACATGGTTCATCATGACTGGCATGAAGTATGTCATGAACCTCATCTTCTTTAATGCATCTTCTACGGATGTGATCTTCTCCTTTTATAAAAACATATCCTTGATACCATGAGAAAGGGACACTCTTCCTGATTATATTGGATCTATGGTTGTAGGTAAAGTGTTTAGAAAAATCCCTAATGGCCAAATAATTTGCAATGTTAGCAAACCATGGGGTGTGTGAAGAGATGACAAATAGGTTTTCATCTGGAAATGTGTCATCTATTATCTCCTTATCTGTAACATGTGTTATTCTAGATAAGAAATATGCTACAACATTATGTTTCCCTAGTTTATCTACAATGGTTATATCAAATTTTTGTAATAACAAAATCCATCTAATCACCCTACAACTAACATATGATTTATTCATTAAATATTTGATTGGTGAGTGATCAGTATGGATGAATACTTGTTATTCGGTGATGTAGTGTCTGAACTTATTGATGGAGTAAAAGACAACAAGTAATTCCTTCTTTATGATAGTGTACTAGTTGATCTCTAGTACCGCAAGGTTATTACTGATGTAGTAGATGGCATATAGAACCTTATTGTCTTCTTGACCGAGGACTGCACCTATTTCTCTATCTGAAGCATCATGATGTATGTGGAAATGAAGCTTCTAATTCAGTCCTTGTAAGATAGGTGCCTCCATGATTTTCCACTTGATGTGTTCAAATGCTTGATTACAACTATCACTCCACTGAAATTCTGCATCTTTAGTCATTAAAGAAAACATTGGTGCAACTATTTTACTATAATTATGTATGAATCTCATGTAATATCTTGATTTTCCTATGAATCTTATAAAATCTCTTATTTTCTGTGGAGGAGGAAGGTTGATTATTAATTGTATTTTTGCAGGAACTAATTTCATTCCTCTTTTAGAAACATAATGTCCTAACACTACCCCCTCATCCATCATTAGGAAAAAATTTGTCATTGCTTAAGAAGAGGTTTGTTTCAATGCATTTTTTAAGAACATTCTCCAGGTTGGTGAGAGCTTCGTCAAATTCTTCTCCATAAGGGGTAAATTCATCCATGTATATTTCCATATGGTCATGGATGAAATCAACAAAAATACTCAATACTGCCATTTGGAAGGAGCAGGAGCATTGCAAAGTCCAAAAGGAATGACTCTATAGGAAAAAGTTCCCAATGGAATGGTAAAGGTGGTTTTATCTTGGTCTTCTGGATGAATTTGGATTTGGTTATATCCATTGAACCCATCTAAGAATGAAAATAACTTCTTTCCAGCTAGGGTATCTAGAACTTGGTCAATAAATGGTAAGAGAAATTGATCCTTCTTTGTAGACTTATTCAGTTCTTTGTAATCTATGCAGACTCTCCATTTTCCTCCCTTCTTTGGAGGAATCACTAATGGTGATACCCATTTACTATCCAAAATTGGGTATATGAATCCAGCGTCAAGGAGTTTTTGTAATTTTGTTTTAACAATGTCTCGCAAGGATGGGTTCATCCTGCATTGTGGCTTCCTAACAGGGGTTTCTCCTTCTTTGATATATATGTGATGTTGGCAATTAGATGGAATTATTCCTTTCATGTCAAGATAATTCCATGCAAATGATGCTTGATAGTTTTTAAGGAGGTGGATTACTTTTTCTTCCTGCTCCAGTAGTAAGTGATCACTAATCTACAATGTTCTATTCGGAGCAATTTATATGATTTTGGAGGTTGTCTTTGTTTCTTCCATGAGACATAGTTTTTTCCATATGTGCTGCTCTATATTCAATCCAGTAGGTGGTAGATGATCTCTAAGGGAAATTGGATGATCATAAATATGATGCATAAAATTTTAAGTGATGGTGTCCTCATGTGGTGCTTTTAATGCTAGGGTCGTATCTATGGTTAGAATAGGATGTATGGGTTGGTCCCGATCCTTCTTTTCATATTGCCACCAAGGTTTCTGAATATCTGGATGAGTTCTGGTAGAACGATATAAAGTCAAAGTTTTGTTTTGTAATTCGTTAGTGATGGTCATATCTCCTTGCCTGCATGCTGTGTGAGCATCAACTATTGCGAGCCATGTTCTTCCAAGAATGAGGGGATATCCACTGAGTTTAGATTTAGTGTGAATGGTGATGAAATCAACATGATATTTCCAAGAGTCTATGGTAACCATAAGGTTTTCCAATATGCCATCGGGACAGACTATTGAAGTATCTGCAAGTTATAGAATCGTATCTGTCTGTCTTAGCATATGTCAAATGTCCAGTTTCAACATGGTATCTTGTGTCATTAAATTTATAGTTGCTCCTAAGTCAATAAGGGTATTGGAAATTGGACTCCCTGCTATGTGTACGTCCACAATTGGGATACCTAGGTCAGCGTATTTTGGATTAATGACTCTCCCCATCATTAGTTCTATTAGTTGTCCTATCACATTAATCGTAGTAGGGTCTTTCTTCTTTATACTTGGTCTCTTTATGCAAGTATCCTTAATGTATTGATTGTAGATAGGAATTTCTTTAATAGTTTGAAGGAGTGGTAACTTGACACATAAATGTTTGAGCTCTATTATAATAGGATTCTCTGGTTTTTGGGTTTCTTTAGATTCCAATATTTGTGCAAAAGGTGGAATAGGAGACAGTGTATCCGCTACATGATGTTCATCTTCTACAAGTTGTTCTTCTGGTGTATAATTTGTTGTGTTGGAATGTGGTGGATCTATTTATGGCTCATATGTTGGACGTTTTATGATTTTTCTAGAACATAGGTTTATTTTATTGACTTGTATAGTATCCAATGAATATGTTGGGTAGTTATTTATTTTAGTATTATATGATGATTGAACTTGTCTGATGTTAGGATTTGGGGCTGGTTGAGCTGGCAGAGGTGGTCTCAGTGCTAAAGGGTTAGGATTTTGACCTTATGTCTGATTTTCAATGATTGTTGGCTGTTGATTTTCTCTCTATATGTGAGAAGGAGGGTTTTTTCCATATTGTGGTGGTCTTGTTTGAGGGTTCTTCCATTGAGGTGGTTCCCATTCAAATGTAGAATAATTTTGTTGGTCATAGGAATTTGTCCAAGGTTGATGTCCATATCCTTATGGAAATGGTGGTTGATTATAATCATATTGGTTATAAGGAGGTTGGGAATATGGTTGGTATGGTTGTTGTCCTTGAAAGTTTTGGTATTGAGAGTGACCGTAGGGATGTTTGAAATTTCTCTGTAAATGTGAGGAACCTGCAACATTAATTAATGGAAGTGCACGAGATAACAGAAATAACGGAACTCATAATTGATTTATTGATTACAGGTCACTTCGAGGGGGAAACCTCCTTTGAGAAAACTCAATACAATTAAATTCATGGTACCTTCATTGGCCTCAACACATACTTATATACTAAATCTATGCCCAATACTAATTTTCAATACCATGGAACATATAATACTACGGGACGACTTACAAAGCATATGCGTCCAATACTATGGGTCAATACCATGGGCTAATACAAACTATGGATCAACAAATACTATGGGACGACTTACAAAGCATATGAGTCCAATAACAATATACTAACAAAATAAAGAGAAGGGTTGGCATGTGTTCCTAACATCCCCTCTCCCTTATAAAAAACTTTGTACTCAAAGCTTTAGATGTGGAAATTAAGGCGGAATCTGAAGGAGTGGTTCCCCTGTAGCATCCTCTGGTTGCATTCTGTGCCACTAAATTAATACCTCTGTGATAGATTGAGAGAGAAGAAGACGCCTTTGGAGTTTCAGGTAAGATTGCTTGGAAGGTTGTAGACGGAGAAGAACGATATCATCTGCTTGAAAAAGTGCGCTCAGAATGGTGCTGATCGGCTTGCTGTTTTAGTCGAATTATTTCCATGTGAAGATTGTCTTGCAAAATGAGAAGAATCTGATCGCGGTTTCGAAGAACCGAGTCAATTTCCTAAACTGGTGAACTTCTGAGGGTGTATGGAAGAATAATTGGCAGTGCCTGACCACAGATTGCTTCATATGGAGTCATTTTAGATGCAACATTGTACCACCAGAGCCCTTCAAGTAAATCCATAGAAATATCTGTCGAAATCCGTGTAGGGATGGGCAAGGGTTCAAGCAATCCCTCAAGGAGTGTCGTTTCACTCTTGTTGATTTGAAAAGTATCACATTCAACCACCATCTGTTGAATCGTCATTTTCATTCCATGCCAAAAGAAGTTATACTGTTCCCACTCATACATTTTGAGGAACCTAGAGTGCCCTGCTAATGGAGAAGCATGGAGTTCATAGAATAAATTGCCCTGTTGAACAGATTGCAATAAATTTGGAACAAACATAGAAATAGCTGAAAGAGAAACTGGGTCATCAAATATGAGAGAAAGAGAATCAGCCACTAGATTGTCCTTACCCTTATTGTAAGTAATGTCATAGGAATAACCCATGAGTTTTCTAACCCATTTTAGGTGTGCTGGCGAGGAGACTCATTGTTCTAGGAAAATTTTCAAACTCTGGTGATCAGTCTTGATGCAGAAAGAATTCCTTAGTAGGTATGGCTGCCACTTCTCTAACTGTATTCAAAATAGAAATCATTTCCTTCTCAGATGTAGAGGTGGCTACATTCTTACCGGAAAGGTCTCTTGAAGGCAGTAATCCCAATGGTTCAACAAAGACACATACATATCTATCCAAGGGAGTAGTGGAGACTGTTGATGGTTGTAGCTGAATGGAATGGAGCTGAATGATGACACCATGTGAATTATTCTTAAGGATCTTTTCCAGGCGATGTGAACTGATGATGTAGAGAGACCTAGGTTGCAATCCTAAATGTGTGGTTTTCCCATTAATTGAAAAATTCATCCAAAGTTCAACAAAATCCCATAAGATGGGGCCAAGTGTGTGTAACCATTGAGCTCCCAAAACTACATCACATCCGCCTAAGGACAAGGAAAACATGTCATAGTGCAATTTATAATACTTCATAGAGATACGCACATTGTGACACTTCCCCTTTCAAGGTAAGGTGCCCCCATTGGCAATCATGAATTCAAAGTTAGAGTAAGGATGGACAAAAAAATCATCATGTTTGGCGATTCGAGGGTCAATGAAGTTATGAGTGCTACCAGAATCAATGAGTATTGTAAGAGGGAGATTCTTGAAGTAACCCCTGACCCGCATTGTTTGTGGGGTGGTGACTCTGGTTAAAGCATGGAGAGATATCTCTGGGTGGTCGTCTGGAGACGGAGGGACAACAAGCAGCTGCTGAATGTCGACCTGATCATCTAGTGTATCTGGAGTTTCTTCACCAAGTTCAGAGGCAGGCGGAGAATCCACATCCAAGAGATAGAGATGTTGCTCAACACATCTATGTCCCCAAGTGAATTTCTCATCACAATTATAACAAATCCCTTTTTCTCTACATGCATGCATCTCTGCTTTAGACAAATGCTTGATAGGAGTTGTGCAAGGAGCTAGAGTGATGGGAGGTCATTGGGAAACCATATGTCTGAATCGAACAAAAGAGGATTTGGAGCGTTGTTGGGTTGTGATCTTGTCCTCCGCCAATTTAGCCAATCCTAGGACTTCCATCATTGTGTTGGGATAGAACATTTTATCCTTTGAGTAGATTTCATCCTTAAGACCATTGATAAAACAACTCCTATAGAATTTATCAGACAATCCTTCTATGTGATTGGTCGGTTTCTCAAAATTTGTCTAATACTCTCGCATAGTGTGAATTTGGCAAAGTTTAGTGAGTGATCCTACGAACTCATTAAAAGCACTATGACCAAATTGTTTCAAAAGGAGTTGGCAAAAATATGTCCATTTTGGCTTGTCATGAGCCTTGATATACCAACGGTACCATTGAAGGGATTCCTGTTCAAAATGAAAGGATGCAAGTGGAAACTTTTGGACATCAAAAGTATTATGTAGGCTGAAATATTATTCTGACTGGTATATCCATCCATTCAGATCATTTTCATTGAAGCGAGGAAAATCAAGCTTCAACCCACGAAAATTGCTAGAACAAGAGAACTCAGTGTATACAGAAGAGTATGGTTGTCATTTAGTGTTCATGGTTGAATGTTGAATATGGAGGCTGAGAAATTTTTCATCCAAATCTTGGAGTTTGGTTTTGAGGGCTGCAAGTTCTTCCTCCATGATTTGTGCTCCTGCGCGGGTGACAACCATAACCAGGAGTTTTGTTTTTGTGAATGGGTAGAAAAACACAAACAAAAGCTTCTTTAGTAAAGGGAAATTTTGATTTGGGAAAAATTATGATGGGTTATTGGGGTTTGACTAGGTTTTGGACACTTTCGAATGGAAAGGGAAGCAGAAAATGAGGGTTTCAAAAGCAGGGTGAAAGAATGAGAAAAATTGGCAGAGATGGAAAAAGAAGCAGAAATAGGAAATGAACACTGTGGCAAAATTTGAAGGCGATTGGGTGAAAGTCGAAGAAGTTATGGAAAACCCTAAAAATAGACAAATGTGGGATTTCTGGCTTTGGGAAGTGGAATTTGGGATAGGGTCCTCGAGAATTAAATATGCAAAATGGGATAGTAGGGGTGTTAGTGAAGTTTCAAGGGAAACAGAGTTAAAACAAAGGAGATATGGCGAAAAAATAGAATTTTAGACTTTTTTTTCGGAATGGATTCGCAACGGCGCGAAAGGGATCGAAAACAGATGGATCTGAAACGGCATGGAAGGGAACGGAAACAAATGGATCCAAAAAAGTGCGTAAGTGATTGGCAACAGATAGATCTGCAATGGCGTAGAAGTGATCAACAACAATTCTCGACAGAGGAAATCTGCGATTTAGCAACTGAAAATAGATATGGACCCCAGGTATGCTTGGCTTCCTAATGGTTCAGGGGATTCACTTGGCCACCAATGCTTTCTAACAGCTTGTGTATTGGGGCAGTATCCCTCACTCCACGGCTCAGGTAAAACCGATAACCGCTTTGCCACAAGTGACAGCTCTTGGTTTACCTCACGGGTGGGAACTAGTCAATCAGGTAGGGATCGTTTCCCTTTTCGCTGGCAGGTGCTCTCAATGGCACAACTACTTCAAGGTTCCTATGGTAATCCTCACAATGAATTTTAGGGATTATTCCCAAGTACTTCCCATAGTTAAGCAGATAGAGATTATTCGCAGATCCAAACCTGCAACAAATGCGAAAAAAAAATTGGCAGAAATTTCACCCAACGAGCCCAAGAAAGTGCTCTGATACCAGATGTGAGGAGCCTGCAACAATTAATTAATGGAATTGCATGAGATAGAAGAAATAACAGAACTTAGAATCGATTTATTGAACGTAGGCCACTTCGAGGTTGAACCTCCTTTGAGCAAGCTCAATACAATTAACTTCACGGTGCCTTCATTGTCCTCAACACATACTTATATACTAAATCTACGCCCAATACTATGGGTCAATACCATGGAACATATAATTCTACGGAACGACTTACAAAGCATATGCGTCCAATACTATGGGTCAATACCATGGGCTAATACAAATTATGGATCAACAAATACTACGGGATGACTTCCAAAGCATATGCGTCCAACAAAAATATACTAACAAAATAAAGAGAAGGGGTGACACGAGTTCCTAACAATAAACCTGGTCTATTAGGATTTATATAACAGAGAGGTTTTGCATGTTCTTTTGGTTTATACATATTAGCCTTCAATGATCCTAGTGTTGTTGCAGCAACACCCCTCCCCAAAATTTTGTACATGTTGGGGCCCCTCCTTTCATTTTTGTAGAAAGTTTGCCTAAGAAGCCATCCCAGCCGTCACCTGTGTTTTCAACATAAAATCTTGTTTCCCAACTGAACATCCTGCCATCAATCCTTCCAATTTTATTTTTTTCTTTCCCCAAAGAGCCAAAAGGGAACTTAGAATTTTTTTTAACGTTTTGGAATCTCTTGGGCAATGCCCCCCGAAACTGCGGGAGCCAAACTTCAACCTTTCCAAAAGAAGAACTTAGATTTTCTTTGTCAAAATCGTAGACCGTGAGAAAGAAGTACGGAAACCTTTGGTTTTTTCTTCCCGAAACGGCGGGAGAACTTGGGAAAGACGCCCGAAAGACTTAGAATTTTTCGAAAGCTGCGGGAGCCATTGGGCAATGCCTCCCGAAACGACGGAGCCATTCGCTCAAGCCTTCCGCAACTGCGGAAAGGTGCCGGTTTTCCTCCCGAAATGGCGGGACTCATTCGCCTTACTCTCCCGAAGAGGACTTGGAATTTTTTGGTTGGAAATCTGCGGAAACCTTCGGGTTTTCCTCCTGAGAGCAGCGGAGGCCATTCACAAAAGCTCCCCAAAATATCGCGGAGAAATTCACGAGCTTCTTCCAAAACTGTGAAAATGACTTAGATTCTTTTTCGAAAAGGTTGCGGAGCTCCCTAGGGAAACCTTGCGGAATCATTCAGCCTATGTCCCCGACACCGCGGAAGCTTTCGGGCTACCCTTTCGAAATGGCGGAGGCCAATCTCATAAACCGCCCGAAATAACGCTTGGAAACTTTTCAATGTTTAAAATCTGTGAAACAATTCAAGTCTTCCTCCCGAAACGATTTTCCTTCCGAAACGGCGGAGCAATTCAAGCTTTTCTCCCGAAACGGCGGAAGCCATCCGCATAAGTTCCCCGAAATCCCGCGGAGGAATTCACGATTTCCTTCCGAAACTATGAAAAGAACTTAGAAATTTTTCAAGGAACTATCACGGAAGCCTTCAGCCTTTGCTCTCGAAACCGCGGAAGCCTTTGGGCTACCCTCCCGAAACGGCGGAAGCCAATCGCTTAAACCGCTCGAAAGAGGCCTTCGAAATAATCCCGGGAAAATGTGCGGAAGAGTATAAGATTTGCTCCCGAAACGGCGGGAGCTATTCGTCTAAAAAACACCCGAAAAGACTTAGAAAAAAACTTCGAAACATGCGGAAGCCTTCAGATTTTCCTTCCGAAACGGCGGAAGCCATTCACAAAAGCTTTCCGAAAATACTGGGAGCATTCGCTATATCGTCCCGAAACCGCGTGAGACTTAGAAACTTTTGGATTGGTGGAAGCCCTTCGCAAATAGCTCCCAAAATGGCGGAAGCCTTGACGTTACACATCCGCAACGCGGGGCTCTTTTGCGGAAGGCTTCGAGTTTCCCTTCCGCGATGCGCCCCGAAACTGCGGAAACTTTCCTTGAACCCTTCCGCAACGGCTGATATGATTCGCAAGGTGGCCCCGTGAATTGTTAAAGTTCAATATGCTAAGACAGAAAATAGCAGCATTACATTTCATTTCACAATAATAGCATATACAGGATCACTGAAGAAACAACAAGCATAGCATAAACACAAGAGTCAGAGATTTATCCTGGGAAACCCTCATGGGGTAGAAAACCCAGTAAAGCTTCCTCAATATAGATGACCAGCAATACACAAAGATGCAAACCCTGAGCATAAGCTCCTTCTCCTCCATAGCAGACCTCTCCTCCACAAATGCGCCTTTCTCAAGTGAGTGAGTGAGTATAATGAGGAACACACCTCCTCTATTTATACACTACTCTGATATGTATTTTACACAAGTACACGTAGGCTCGTATTTAACCAATAGGTTAAATACCCCACTACAACTAACTGGGCTGACCCCTCTAGGGTGGTCTAATAACCCTTTGACCCACATAACACATTTAGGGCCGACCCCCACTAGGGAAGTCTAATAACCCGAGTTACCACATTCCGACGGAGGAATAAACATCTCCGGATATACAATAAGATCTTCACGGAGGAATGAATCATCTCCGGAATAATAAAGTACAAATATAATATTCTTTGAAGTTACAATATTTAACACTCCCCCTTAACGAGAAGGATATTATAACCGTATCTGCACGAGCAAGGAGTCATCAACATCATACATGATACATCTATAAATCATTGGAAGCTTTCTCAACATCATCAGTAACTCAAGCAGTTACTGGAACATCTTCAATACTGGAACATCAACATCTTCAGTACTGAGTCTTTATCTTCTGCAGCACTCGAACAACTACAACAACATCAACATCTGGATCCTCACGATCATCAGTATCGTCATCTCACGACCATTAGCATCGTCATCACACGATCATCAGCATCGTCATCTCACGATCATCAGCATCGTCATCACTCGATCATCAGCATCGTCATCACACGATCATCAGCATCGTCATCACACGATTATCAGCATCGTCATCTCACGATCATCAGCATCGTCATCACATGATCATCAGCATCGTCATTTCACGATCATCAGCATCGTCATCTCACGATCATCAGCATCGTCATCACACGATCATCAGCATCGTCATCACACGATCATCAGCATCGTCATTTCACGATCATCAGCATCGTCATCACACGATCATCAACATCGTCATCACACGATCATCAGCATCATCATCACACGATCGTCAGCATCGTCATCACACGATCATCAACATCGTCATCACACGATCATCAGCATCGTCATCAACACAGGTATCCATAACAATACAAGTATCCACATCATTAGTACAAGTATTCATGCCAATACAAGTATACATATCATCAATACAAGTATCCATACTGATACAAGTAATCATGTCATCAATACATGTATCCTACCGATACAAGTAACCACATCATCAATACAAGTATCCATACTGATACAAGTAACCACGTCATCAATACTAGTATCCTACCGATACAAGTAACCACATCATCAATACAAGTATCCTACCGATACAAGTAACCACATCATCAATACAAGTATCCTACCGATACAAGTAACCACATCATCAATACAAGTATCCTACCGATACAAGTAACCACATCAAAAATCACTTTCTCGGAGACCATACGTCTACGGATCAATTCAGGGACCGAAGTCCGGGGATGATACAATCCCCACTTCTCGGAGACCTCACGTCTACGGATCAATTCAGGGACCTAAGTCCGGGGATGATACAATCCCCACTTCTCGGAGACCTCACGTCTACGGATCAATTCAGGGACCTAAGTCCGGGGATGATACAATCCCCACTTCTCGGAGACCTCACGTCTACGGATCAATTCAGGGACCTAAGTCCGGGGATGATACAATCCCCACTTCTCGGAGACCTCACGTCTACGGATCAATTCAGGGACCTAAGTCCGGGGATGATACAATCCCCACTTCTCAGAGACCTCACGTCTACGGATCAATTCAGGGACCTAAGTCCGGGGATGATACAATCCCCACTTCTCGGAGACCTCACGTCTACGGATCAATTCAGGGACCTAAGTCCGGGGATGATACAATCCCCACTTCTCGGAGACCTCACGTCTACGGATCAATTCAGGGACCTAAGTCCGTGGATGATACAATCCCCACTTTTCGGAGACCATACGTCTACGGCTCTCTTTAGGACTGAAAGTCCAGGGATGATCCAATCCCCTCAACTGTCCACTAAGGACTTCATTCTCGGAGACCTCACGTCTACGGCTCTCTTTAGGACTGAAAGTCCAGGGATGATCCAATCCCCTCAACTGTCCACTAAGGACTTCATTCTCGGAGACCTCACGTCTATGGCTCTCTTTAGGACTGAAAGTCCAGGGATGATCCAATCCCCTCAACTGTCCACTAAGGACTTCATTTTCGGAGACCTTACGTCTACGGTTCTCTTTTAGGACTGAAAGTCCAAGGATGATCCAATCCCCTTTTGTATTCTCACCTATACAAGAGCAGTTATCACATTAGCATGTATTCTCACCAATACATCAAAACATGTATTCATCACACCAAAACATGTATACATCACAACTAGCATGTATTCTTACTAATACATCAAAACATGTATACATCACATCTAGCATGTATTCTTACTAATACATCTAATATCAAAACATGTATACATCACAACTAGCATGTATTCTTACTAATACATCAAAACATGTATACATCACATCTAGCATGTATTCTTACTAATACATCTAACATCAAAACATGTATACATCACAACTAGCATGTATTCTTACATCACATCTAGCATGTATTCTTACTAATACATCTAACATCAAAACATGTATAAGTAAAACTAAGTATTCTAAGTAAGAGAGTCCTAAATCTAAATATTTCTAAGTAACTGGGTGTAGAGAACAGGTTACCTCATCATCGACCTTGTTGTTCGATGAGAAAATCTCATCAGTAGTGATTATACTACTCCCCCTTTCGAGGAGGGTCCTTTTGAACTACACCAAGCTTGTCTCGGAAGTATTCAAACTTCACTCGAGACAGAGGTTTGGTTGGTAACTTCTTCACTTAACGTAGAGGCTTGGTTAGTACAACGGTAACCTGTTACAAATTCAAACTTTTAGAGTTCCTTTCTGTGTCATAACTTGTTAGTTCCCTATGTTCTTTGACTTATCATGGAACACTAGATTCTATGTCATCTTGATACAACTCTAAATATCACATAGGATCTCAGTTGGTTCTATCTCTAAGTCAAACAATCCTAAAGCCAAACTTCTTCATAACTAGCAGAGCAAGCAGCCATATGTTCCGCTTGTGCTGAGAGCCACACTAGACTGCTTCCATCTAAACCACGAGATCATGGCTAATCCCAGACGATAACATCCTCTCGATGTGTTCTTCTTGTCTGATACACTTCCTGTCCAAACAGAATCTAAATAGCCATCTGAAGTCATGATCTTCAAGATAGCATAGATCAAATTCTATCGTGTTCTTTATGTGCCTCATCACATACTTTGCAACTATCAGGTAAACACATCTAGTTTCCACTAGATACTAACTCAAGGTGTTCATAACAAAGCATATATCTAACCTAGTATATGTTAGATATATCAAAGACCCAATTAATTGACTGTACAGAGTTATATCCACTAACTCTGATGAGTTATCCCCTAACAGCTTCAAGTTGGAATCCATAAGAGTGGCCATTCCAACACCTCAAGTCATATTTCTCATCATACATTCCCTGGTTGAGAAATATTCCTTCTGAGCCTTGCCATACCTCCAGACCTAGGAAGTAAAGCATCAATTTGAGATCTTTCATTTTTCATTTCTGTATTGAATGATCTTCTGCATATCTATCTGAGCCATCTCTCGTTAGATGGGTCTACTGATATGAGCCTCAATATCATTCGAACTCTGTGGTGAGTTCCTTCTTGCATCCATGTCATATGTGTATCATATTCAACCTTGTAGCAAAGGTTGAGATCCACATCACCCATGGTGATCATTAATCTTATCAAATTATTATCGATCCTAGGTACCTATACAGAACCTGATTCATACTTCTTCTTTAATTACACCATACTTGGAGCAAACATCTTGTCGTGATTCTCTTCCCCTTTCTAAGAGAATCTTCTAGCCATGAGCCTTCTATATTTTGTTTGATTTGTAAATCTTCTTGTTTGAACATCCACCACTTGTACGGTGTCCATCATTCTTCATGACCTTTCCTACAAATCAAAATTAAGTACATAATTAGTAATACTTCATAATCATCAAAAGATAATCCATTATGCATACAGATATCATTTACATAGTGATGCAACTATTTTGACCATTACTTTGGCACAACACTTTCCCATATCCTGTATGCATACAGTGGCTATCTAGATGCCTTTCATCTCTACCAGAACATACTATCGAGAGTGCGCACAACTCTCAGCATGTCAGCAAAGAGGTTTCATTCTAGACAAGCAACAATGGAATGTTTGTCCAAACATATGCACATTAGTTGTATACTGTTCAATGCTCTATGAATGTTTACACTCAGCATTATATATTCTAGGAATACAAATATGCATGCAGGCAATATCATTACTATTTCAAATAGCAACTCAAATACTTATCTTTTATATTTGTGTGGCTGCCTCCCGCTTGATCTTCTGTATGTCTTTTGAACTTCTATTCATTCTGTACCACTGTGCATGCTCAAGAGTCATCCTCATGATCTCATACACAAACATACACTCATTAGTATATTCTAAATGCTATCAAAACATTATAGTACTAAATAATCTTGAAAACGTATAGTCATGATTATAGTTAATAAACATTAGTATTCAAGATTTCAGGGAAGTCTTCTTTTACTCATGCATATCATTGATAAAAGATATAATATGCATAATCCCTTGATTACTAACTTTATGAATAAGCATAACCAATCATTCCAAGTATACTTGTATAAGGGATCCTAACACAAGGTAAGATTCATGGGAAACATACCTGGATTAGTATACCTACTTGGTTATGTACAACATACCTAAACAACCTCTTCAATGATTTAGAGATCCTGAGCTAGAATCTGCATGTCTCATAGGTTAAGCATAATATAACAAAGTCATACATACCTCGTAAGTAGAACAAAGATTATGGATGAGTCTTTGTCTTCATGTTTTCATGATCATGGAGCCTGATTTGTCTTTTGTGATGTACCTGTATCTTGTTAGCAGACAACCTCAACCTCACACAACACCATAATGCATTAGTACAATCATAAGTGTCAACACCCTAACCAATGAATATATTCTATCATGCATTCATACTTTTGTTAAGGTGATACAACAAATCTAAAATCAAGATTGTACTAATTGTAATAACATGAAGACAAACATACCATAAACTTAATCATGAACAAATCTCAAAACATACCTCGATGAGTCATACCTGTCGAGATCGCTTGTAATCTCCTTATGTAAAGCCTTAGCCTCATCTCCCTCTGAAACATTAACTCCTTCACTTATGTAGGTGACCAATCCATCTTCTTCTAGGATTAACCCTATTCACTTGATTTGCAAGAACTGGACCTGGAGCTGGATAAGGGTTTGTCAGAGAGACCCCAAAAATTCAAACTTTGAATTTCAAACTTCCGTAAGGATAGAGATATGCGCCTTGATGAGCTGATCAAACTGATATATTCAGAATTTGAAAACTGCAAAGTTTTACTCCTCAATTTTGCCTTTGAAACTTTCGGATTCACTGTATGTGACCCTGAACTGGGGTTTGATGAAGCCCACTCTTTTGCCCCATCAAAAGGTTTGATCCAAAGCTCTAAGATTCTATTTTTCTGACGAGCTTCCAGCCGTGGTCACAGATTTCAAAAATTCCCATTTTTACAGAAGCCCTAATTTTCCGCTTTTCTGATCAAAGTCCCGAACTAGGGTCTAATCAAGCCCGGCCTTTTGCCCAACCAAAAATTCTGATCTTGGTCTCTAAATTTCTATTTTGATGAGTAGCATCCAGCCGTGGTCTCCGATTACAAAAATTCCAACTTTCTTCAAAGCCCTAAATTCCGGAAGCCATGAATGAAGGTACCAAAAAATAATTCTGTTTTGACAGAAATATGTACCCGATTGTTTCTGGTGTAACTCCGAAATTTTTGATCCACAGGGTCTGAAAAAGTTTCCTGAGATAGTCTGACCTGTTATCTTTCCATCCTGACAGGTCTGACCTCAATTGGATTCTCTGAGAGAGAGATATGCCAAATGTCGCAACGTGACCTGTTTTGGGAAAATACAGAAGAGCGAACTTGTACGGTGTGCCACGTGTCACTGTTTGACCTTCGGCCTCTGAAAAAGTTTTCTGAGATAGCTCGGCCTGTTATCTTTCAATCCTGACAGGTCTGACCTCAATTGGATTTTCTGAGAGAGAGTTATGCCAAGTGTCGCAACGTGACCTGTTTATGGGATAATACAGGAGAGCGCACTTGTACGGAGTGCCACGTGTCACTGGTTCAACTTCGGCCTCTGAAAAAGTTTTCTGAGATAGTGCAGACTGTGTAATACCTGTCACTTTTTACGAAATTTCATTTGGAGCTTCCTAGCCCAAGATATGACCTTTTTCCCAAGGTCACCTGAGTTTGACTCAGATCTGGAAGAGGCAGAAACCCTATATTGTACAGATCATAAATCACAAAGTACAACGAATTAGAGGTTGTCCTTTGGACACAAGGTACCTGGAGAGTTTAGCTTCGTCCTGTAACAATTTCAGATCCGAAAACTTCGCCAAAACGGATTTATAGCGAAAGTGCTACGATGACTGGTATTTGCTATGAAAAACCCTAACCTTCAAATTGTCGTAAGTAAAGCAAGTGTCTTTAGTGCCATACCTTGTCTTCCTTCAGGTTAGCTCTGATACCATGTTAAAGTTCAATATGCTAAGACAGAAAATAGCAGCATTACATTTCATTTCACAATAATAGCATATACAGGATCACTGAAGAAACAACAAGCATAGCATAAACACAAGAGTCAGAGATTTATCCTGGGAAACCCTCATGGGGTAGAAAACCCAGTAAAGCTTCCTCAATATAGATGACCAGCAATACACAAAGATGCAAACCCTGAGCATAAGCTCCTTCTCCTCCATAGCAGACCTCTCCTCCACAAATGCGCCTTTCTCAAGTGAGTGAGTGAGTATAATGAGGAACACATCTCCTCTATTTATACACTACTCTGATATGTATTTTACACAAGTACACGTAGGCTCGTATTTAACCAATAGATTAAATACCCCACTACAACTAACTGGGCCGACCCCTCTAGGGTGGTCTAATAACCCTTTGACCCACATAACACATTTAGGGCCGACCCCCACTAGGGAAGTCTAATAACCCGAGTTACCACATTCCGACGGAGGAATAAACATCTCCGGATATACAATAAGATCTTCACGGAGGAATGAATCATCTCCGGAATAATAAAGTACAAATATAATATTCTTTGAAGTTACAATATTTAACATGAATGACGGTCGCACGGAAACCGAGACCTTTTGACGTGACCGCTACGGGCGATGAATTTAAGCCGCGTTTTAATTGCGCCACCCACCAAATTGAATGCTCGCACGTGCCGGTTCGGTTTAAATAGGTGGTGGGGTACGAGCCAACGCATTGTTAATGTTCCAATCTGGACGATTTGTTGGACGCCGCGCGAACCGCTCCAGCTCGGATTGCTCAACCACGTTCACGGCCACCTCAATTAGTGTTTTCGTCGGTGCCAGGTAGGATCTCAACTGTAAATCTGTTCCCCTACGCATCATTTTTTGCTATTGGGTTAGCTTTCTTTTGAAATGATGGGCATTGGTGGGATTTTGACAAGCAAAATGCCCGTCATGGGCGATTTTGCCCGTCAAATACGGTCGAATCAAGTTCTCCTCATCTATAAAGTAGAGACAGGATAAAATTGGTGGGTAGACGGTTAAACGTGTTCCATTTTTTGTTCTCCCGGGCCGCGTGCCTCGTCATCTATGGAAAATGCCGAAGCCCCATGGACGTTGCATGTCCCCGGCCGAAAGATTAAGCCATAAAACCCCGGGCCTCTTCGAAAATTCCGATTCTAACATAACCTATGCCCATTTTAAGTCTTAGGACCGGCGCCATGGCCCCTGTTCAAACCCCGTGAGCACTTAAGTTACACCAGCTAGGACCCGAAACTATAGGCACCCGAACCTTTTTCGTCCGTGTGTCTCCGGTGCCATCACCCTTGCTCGAACTAAAACTTCCCATAGAATACCTCGGCCAATGCCATAAAATTAGCGTTCGGAGCCCTCGCCGGGTCGTAACTGCGGAAATGGCTTCCAGTTCCGTCGCAGTGTCCCTCCAATCCGAGTCTCCCCGCCATCAGCCTTTCCAGCCGCAGTAATAGCGAAAGACACCTTCTTCCCCAGGGCTGAACCGAAAGCCCATTGCTCCCGCGACTCGCCTATCGAGCCGAAAACGAAATGTGTTCGCGACATAACCTATCCCCTCAGAAGAAATCACAGACCCATCCTGATTAAGAGATTCAAATGCTTCAATTTATGTTTCATGTTGAAATAGTGTTTTGCTTCCTAAATATACAGCTTCATTGTACTTATCTTATGTGATATATTATTAAAACAATGAGGCTCTCTGTTAAAACTTCACAGTATGTTGCTCAAAGTGGCTTGTATATGGATGTTATCAGGGATAAGTCAAGATGCCGAAAACCGGTAAGAAGAAGGCGAAGAAGACAGAAAAGAAACCTGCCCCTCTTAAAACTGAAACTTCACTCCAAGACACTAGGTGCACCACTAATGTCCCTCCAGAAATCATGTGGGGTGACATCTACAGAATGATCCGGGACCAAGAAATCCCAGATATGTTGCTAGAGGAAGCACCAATCTATCCCAATATCAGAGCCTCAGGCATAACTAGAGCCGCTACCCGCCCTAAGCTGTTCCCCTGTGCTGAAGTGATCGGATGGATACTCCAACGTGCCGATGTTGAAGGAAGAGTGATAAATGATAGCAGGAAAGTGGCTATCGCCTCATTTCAACCCGCATATCTTGCGGCAGCCTACAGATTTCCCCGTGTCCAACAAGCTCTGACGGATGAATGGTTAAGCTAGATGAACAACATCGAGATGGCCAAGAAGCTACTGATAGCAGGGAAGCATTTGAGAAAGAAAGGAAGTGACGAATATGACGTACAGAACCTGAGATCCCCTTTCAGATTGATCGCTTTAATGCTGTGCAGAATCTTCGGCATGCCCGATGGCACGGTGTATAAGATCCAGTGGATCCCTATCATCCATTACGTGGCATTCAATGGAACTGTGTTTGACTGGGCCACTATCCTATCGGATAGTCTGGCCTCGATGATAGTTGCTGCTAAGCTAGGACTAGCCTTGAAGAAGGATGAATTCTTCATGTCTTCATATCTGATAGATTGTATTTTGGCCAAAATAGAGTTCCCCAAATTGGGTTGTGCATGGGATAGGGCCACCGCCCCGGTTTATGTCGCATTCAAGATGTTGTGGGCTCAGAATTACAAGCCCAGCTACAAACTAATCTGTGAGGGGTTCATCATGCCCCTATACGAGAAAATGTTCAAAGAAGAACCTAACTGCCTATCAGAGAATGCTTTGGAAATCCTTGAGGATTATGGAGACTTTTACTTTTCGGAGCAAGGCACCTACCTGAGAATGTTTGGAGGAACTAAGCCCCCATACATCTTTCCACAGTATGCCACAGACTATGTGGTGCTCAAAGAAGCAGTAAGACAATTCTTCATAGATGGGATTGGAGCAATGCTCCACAAACAACATAAGGCTTCGTTTCCCCCCCTACCGTTCTGCATAGGTTCTTACAAGTTTTCAGGGGTTGCCTCAGCTGAGGAGTTTGTTCAAGAGTTGAAGGCCTTCCACTTCGGTGAGGTTATCTTCCACAGGAACGACAGAAAGGGTAAAGTGGCCGAGCATTGCAAGGATATCTATGCCCACTTCGAGTACTCCCACTACCCTGATGCCGAGGAAGAGGCATTCAGAGGCATCAGCAACATGGCTGAGCTACGGATCTGTCGCCAAGGCACTGGAGCAAGCTATAGCTCAACCAAGGCCCAGAAGACCAGCCAGCAAAAGGAGAAAGAAGCTGAGGATGCCCGAGCTCAAGAAGAGCTCAGATTAAGAGAGGAAGCAAGGTTACAGCGGGAGACTGAGGAAGCAAGAAAGCAGCAAGAAGCTGAAAATGAAAGACTGCGGAAGGAGGCTGAGGAAGCCCAAAAGCAGAAAGAGGCTGAAGCTGAGCAGGCTGAAACAGAAAAGAGGGCAGAAGAAGAATTGAAGACAAGGGAAGATGCCGAGGCAGGTGGATCTGGTATACAGGACATGGAAATAGACACCTCTCAAGCAGGGGGCTCTGGTGCCCAAAATAAAGGAGGAGACCTCGCTCAGGAAGTCCGTACCCCACCAGTAGAGGAAGACATAGACATCATAAACCGACCAATTGTCCCGTACACTCCATCGGGAAAGCGTACGGTGTCCAAGTGGAACGAGTTTGTCTATGACAAGAAAAGAAAAGCAATGGTCCTCAAATCAGAAGAGAAGATCAAAAGCCCCTTCCATGAAGACATCGTTACCCACCGAGAGGTCACTATAATGCAGAATACGGATAAAGATCCCTTTGCTATGGTGACCGCAGCCGTAGCAACGGCAAAAGCATCCTTGGCCAATGTAGGCGTGATGGTAAGAGATAATGAACTGACAAAGAAGAGAGCTCGTACGCTACAACAAACTGTGGCTAATGAGCAAGCCCAAAGAGATCTTACAGTGAACAAGTATAATTGCTTGTACGCTGAACATAGGGAGCTGTCAAACAAGTACCGCCAGCTGGAGGAGGAAAAGGACCAGCTAGCACTCCAAATAATGATTGTAGAAGCGGAGAAGAGTGGAGAGGAAGAAAAGGCTTCTCAACTAGAAGCAGACAAGCAGACATTAGCTGAGCGGTTAGAGCAGGCTGAAAGCAAAACGATGGACATGTCTCCTTTCCATGAGCTGTCCTGCGGCATCCTGAAGCAAATAAATGACATGCAGGAGCTAATCACTGACGAGGTTTGCAAGCTCAAGGCCATGATAGTCAGATTAAAAGAAATTAATGCGGAGGCCCACAGGCTCAAAGCTAAGAATACCCGTGTCAAGGCAAATGTCATAAGTCAGATGGCATGGAGAGAAGGGAAAGGGGGTTCCCCCCTGCATCTTCCTTTTAAGGCTGTGGACGATTTTAATGAAGATATAACCTTGTTGGAGTTTGGTAGGAACTGTGCCAATAAGTTGATAACCAGTGTGCAGAGAACAACGGATAAAATTAACAATCTATACCAAAAGCTCAAAGGAGTCCATGACAAATGCACATTGAGTTTCCCGCAGACCCTAGAAGACTTCCCGGAAAAGGAACAACGGTTGTCTCAGCTAAAGGAAGAGATAGGCATCCAAATGGAGTATGTGAAAAGGATTGATGTCCTGGCTGTGGATGACCTCCAGCATTATATTGGATCATCATCACTCTACAACCATCTGCTGAATGAAGTGCATCAAATTGCAGTGGCAGAAGTTCAAAGCATTAAAGCAGAACTCGGGAAGAATGTGACTTCTCAAAAAATCTTGTTCCCCGCTGCAGCAAACATAGTCATAAGGGACACAGGTGTGTGGTACAGCTACATAGCAGAGAGGGAAAGGAAAGCTGCAGCAGCAGCAGGAGCATCAGCAGATCCAGGATCGTCTCTCCCAGCAGCCACTTCAGCTACAGCAGTAGGTTTGAGTTCCTCTATCCCGGCAGTCATTCCGGAGACTCCAGCTAGCTCAATCCCTCCTTCCCAGGCACAATCAGCAGCCTCAATCGACTTGGGTGACCCTTCCCCAGCTAAGGCTCATGCACAGGAGTAAAAGAAGCTGAATTCAGTTGAGCAACTCTCTTCAGCCAAACACGTGCCCAGCAGGGAAAGCTTTGGTGTTAGCCAATTTTCTGCTATATATATTTTGAATGTGTAAGGCGTAAGCCATGGGACAGCTGTCCCTGTTTTTGTCAAAACAATTTCTGTAAAGGAAATGGTCATTTTGGTGGTCGATTATAGAGGAAATTCCTGTAAATGACAGGTGGAGGATGCTAGGTGTCATCCCAAAGGGCAGATTTGTAGCTATAAATAGAATCTAGGAAAGATTAGAAAGGACTTTTGGTAGGGAATGAAATTTTGGAAAACGATATGAGCTATCTTGTATCGGGCCTGTAAATTGATTTTTCTAATAGAAGCCACGGGAGATGGACGTTTTGCATGGGATGTTGGACGGCTGTATGTTGGACTATTCTAATGACTGTTGTTCTGTAATGTGAGATCATTCTTATCATCTGAATTATTTCTTTGTATTAATGATTTTGCTCCTCCCTGTGCATGCATTTTTCTCTATTTTGTGAACAATGAATGCGTTTCACTTTAAATCAGGAGCTACCTGCTGATATATTTATCATTGCTGCAGAATTCGCTTTTAGACTAAACGGTTAACTGTTCTTTCTTCAAGATAATTCGTATGGCTCATTGTTCACGCCTTTAATTTTCTCCTTGCAGGGATCTTTAAATTTAATTTTAGTCTGTTACATTTAGATCTGTTTCTGCGCTCTTGCTATTTAGATTAGATATTTTCATTTCTTTTTCATTTTGTGAGCAATAAATGCGTTTCATGTTGGATCTAGAAGCTACCTTCTAAAGATCTTTATCTTGCTGTAGCTTTAATTGTGAGAAGTAACAGCTATCTGTTCTTTCATTACGTTATGTGTTACAGCTTATTGCTCACCCCTTAAGCGTGTTCCCTGCAGGGATAGGTAGATTTACTCCAGCTTCTAGGCTTAGTCGTGTTTTAGTTGCATTTAGATCAAATATAGTTTAGGCACTTGCATCTCATTTAAAAGACATAAAAACCCAAAAGAAAGGTGGATCGGGCCATAACCGGTAGAGTCGGATTTAAACTCCAAACCCACGGTTGCCGGAACCATTAACCGGACGGATTCCCTACACCAAACGGGAGATCGTCTAATTGGGACCATCTCTCGGGGAGAATCCCTTTCTGATTGATGCTACGATATTCGAGGCATGAACAGTTTTTGGCGCTAGAAGGAGGGCCGAAAGTGCATGGCTGATAGAGGAAAATCTTCCGCGGTCATAGATAACACTGAAAACCCGCTTAAAGAAAGCATTTCAAACAGCCCAGATCTTGGATTAACAGACCAAGAATGCCTCATTTCTGACCCTGAGCCTCAAGAAGCTTTGTACGCTGTTCCTTTTACAGAAATAGAGGATTTGAGAAGACATACCAGATCCTACGTAAGACAGCTAGGTGGTTTAAACGCTGTCAACTTCCTCCCCAAGAAAATTACACCTAGAAAGGAGCCACAGTACACCCGTGATTCAATTCTCGTTCAGAGTTTTGAAGAACTGGTAAATCTAACTTTGGAAGAAATTTCAGACACTCTTAACAAGACAGACCAAGAAAATATTGAAGAAGTTACCACTCCCAAGAGTACTCCGCAGGATTCACCCTACAATTCTCCACCAGGGTCTCCACATCCAAACCCAAACATGGCCGTACCTGCTTGGAGAGCAAGGGGAGCATTGAACCTAGCTGGACCATTCCATAATCTCCCTAAAAACCCAAAAAAGGTCTTTCCTAAGTACGATCCAGGGAAAGCCATTTCGGCAGAAGATCACCTCAAGAGTTTTTACTTAGCTCTGAACCTTTTGAACGTACAACATGAAGACGTGGTCTGCAGGTTGTTTCCACATACATTTGAGCCAAAAGTATCATCATGGTACTTTAGCCTACAACCCAGCTCAATCTCTAGTTGGGATGAATTCGAAAAATGTTTTCTAAAGAAATACGGAAACCAAAAGACTGTGGCCACACTTATGAAAGAACTCTTATCCATGAGGATGGAAAAGAAAGAAAAGGTTCAAGATTTCAACCAAAGATTCACTACGCTATTGAATAACTTCAGTCAATCTAATAAACCAGCCGAGGAATCTCTAATTGAATACTATACAACCGCTCTTGATGGACCCATAGCGATGTTCGTAAAGAGGTCCAAGAAAACTACCCTGATATAGAACTTTGAGGAAGCTAGAAAGGTAGAAGAAGAGGCTGATAGCATTGCTAAACATGCCTTAGATGTGGAACCAAAACCAGCCGCTAGCAAAAAACCTTTGCTGCTCACTAGAAGTAAAGACGAGCCATCTACGGACATGGAAAATGTAGTCAAGATAATGCAGAAATTATCTAACAAAATCATAGATCTCGAGAAAGACAAGGCTGCTAGCACATCTAGGAAGCCTTTCAAGCCATTTTATAAAAGAAGGGAAGACGGGGAACAGACTCATCCACCAGCAAACGCTGCCCTTGTTTTAAACTTGAATGAGATAGGGATGGAAAATTTATGCACTTTTCACCAAGAACCCCATTCGGAAAAGAGCTGCCCGCAATGGATCAATTCCATGAGCTTAGTCATGAACCAAATGTTAGATTCTCAGATCCCAGATCAGGATGATCCTCCAGAAGAGTCGAGCCCTGAGTTAGAGGAACCAACCCCGGACACTACTATGGTGTTGTGGGATTGGGTACCTATGACTGAATTAGTAGAAGAAGATCACATAGATAGCTCTCCCTCTACCATAAATGTTGCCACTCGCAGCAAGGGCCCAATTGCGGATCCTGTCCCAGTCACCTTTCCCCATAAGCCTAAAATTTCAAAAGATCCGCCTAGGAGGCATATACCAATCATCCCACCACAGCCCAAAGTAAACCAAATAGCTGCCAAACAGCCAAGTGCTGACAACACAGTTCAGCCACCTAAGGTCACCATGAACAAAACAGATCAGTCAACTCGAATTGGGAACGAATCCGACATAGGGTATGACATTATCGAAGATATCAAGAAAGTCAAAGCGAACATATCAATATTCGACATGTGTAGCTTGCCCCATCAATGAGACAAACTGCTGCATGTTCTACAACCGAAAACCAGCACTACATTAACGGATTCTCAAGACAATCCTGAAATTAACGAGGCTAGCATCGGTGGAAAATCCAAATCCCAAACATTGCCATTCTTGTTGACATTTGAAATTTTCAACCATAATGTTCACAACTGTTTGGTAGACTCTGGAGCTTCTTCAAACGTTATGCCACTGTCAATTTGTAGGAAAATTAATGGGTAGCCCATGCCATCTCCAGCTCAAATTATCCAATTAGACAGAACTGCTGTCAGGGTTATTGGGGAGATGAAAGACGTTCTAATTAGATTGTCAGCTGATCCTAGAGTCTGTCAATTTATTGACATAATGGTGGTCGATATTCCTGAAGCTTATGGGCTGATTTTGAGTAGGGATTGGTCCACCAAGTTGAGTGGCTACTTTGCTACTGATTGGTCTCATCTATGGCTGCCTTATCAGAACAGGAAAAATCAGATTAAAGTTCTTAGGGAACCTCATATGAAACAAAACGTAACTCAGCTAGAAGAAAAGAATGAAGCCGTAACTTTCTCATCTTCGGTTCTGGGGAATTATTTCTTGGAAATGGATCCGGGTAATTATCAATCTGAAACCATTAGCCATGAATCAGATAAACAGTCCGATCTCCTTCATTTCTCTCGGACTGATGATGTTGATTGTAACATAGTCAATTTAGTTGCTAACTTAGACCACAAAGAAACTACCTTAGTTGAATCTAAAGATACCTTTTGGACATTATACTTTGATGGTTCTAAAACTCTGGAAGGATCTGGAGCTGGTTGTGTTCTAATGGATCCAAAAAGGAACAAGTATTTTTTGTCTTGTAGATTAGAATTTGATTGTACTAATAACACCGTTGAATATGAAGCTTTGGTACATGGTTTAAAGAAGGCCATTGGCTTAAATGTTAAGTACCTGAAGGTTTTTGGTGACTCCGAGATAGTTGTAAGACAGGTAAGGGACACCATTCATTGTCTCTCACCTCACTTGAAAGGTTACCAGGCTGAGGTATGGGATTTAATCATGCATTTTGACGCTTTCAATATAAAATCAATTCCTAGATTGAAAAATTCTGCTGCTGATTTGTTAGCAACATCTGCTTCTAGATTGGTGCCGTCAAATAATAAATGCTCAATTGAATTGATTTTCAGGCCTTCCATTCCCGATAACATCACAAATTTCAGAGTCTTCGATGATGATGAACAAATTATCAGCTTCCTGACAAACGAAGATAGCTTTCAAGGAGCCGCAATAGATGAGGAAGAACACGATGCTGATTTGATGAAGAAAGATGAGGAGAAAGGAAACTTCATACCCAAGGGGGTAAGGTCCCTCGAAATGCTGTTCGATCTTCAAAATAAGTTCAAAAATCCAGCCAATACCAAAACTAACAGCTCATCAATGCAACATGAGTTAGTTAATTTAGGTACCGAGGCAGAACCAAGATTTGTCAAACTTGAAAAATGTTGTTCACCAGGAGAAAGAGACAGGTTCATTAAATTGTTTAAACAATACAAAGATGTTTTCGCATGGACCTATGAAGATCTGAAAACGTATAACGTCTGCATCATTCAGCATGTTATACCAATGAAAGCGGGTGTCAAGCCATTTCAGCAGTAGTTAAGAAGGATGCATCCCACTCTTGAACTGCTAATCCAAAAGGAATTAAAGAAGCTCCTGGACGCTAAGATAATCTTCAAAGTTCGGCATTCTGAATGGGTTGCAAACTTGGTTCCCGTAAGGAAGAAGTCGGGAGAGATTAGGCTATGTGTAGACTTCAGAAACTTAAACAAAGCCTCGGATAAAGACAACTACCCTGTACCTTCAATGGAGCAAATCCTACAAATGGTGTCGGGATCCGAATTGTTTTCTCTCCTCGATGGTTTCTCCGGCTACAATCAAGTGTTAGTAGCCGAAGAAGATCGCCTTAAGACTACTTTCAGAACTAAGTGGGGAAATTTCGCCTACAGAAGAATGCCATTTGGTCTGATAAATGCAGGAGCTACATTCCAAAGGGCGATCGATATTGCCTTCCGAGGATTGGGTGGGCAATGTGTTGTTGTTTACTTGGATGATGTGACAGTCTTTTCAAAGAAGAGGGAAGATCATGTTGTTCATCTGAGGCATATCTTTGATCGTTGCCGGAAGTATGGTATTTCCTTAAATCCCAAGAAGAGCGTGTTTGCTGTGCCCGAAGGTAAGCTCTTGGGTCATATCATCTCCAAAGGGGGAGTGTCAATCGACCAGGAAAGAGTCCAAGCTATTAATAAGATTCCAATGCCTCACAACAAAAAATCTATGCAGTCTTTCCTGGGCACCATCAATTTTGTCCGCAGATTTGTTCCGGATTTTGCACAAATTGTTAAGCCATTGCAACAGATGGTTAAACAAAGCATACAATTCAAGTGGACAGATTTGGAGAAGGACGCGTTTAGAGATATCAAGGCAGCTGTAGCTAAGGCTCCTTCCTTAAGAAGCCCAGATTTTGATAAGGATTTCATCTTGTATACCTTTGCCTCGGATGACTCTCTCGCAGCTGTACTCACACAAAAGGTGGAGTTGGGGGACGAATACCCAATTTCGTTTATGAGCATTGGTCTGCAGGGGGCCGAGCTGAACTATCCCGTGGTGGACAAGCATGCCTATGCGGTCTTCAAAGCAGTCAAGCAGTTTAGGCCATACATTTTGAAGAACAGAACTAAAGTCATAGTTCCCCATCCAGCTGTTAGATCCCTTTTCGTTCAAAAGGAATTGGGAGAGAGGAGAGGGAACTGGGTCACAGCTCTGCAGGAGTATGATTTGGAATTTAAACCGGCTACAATCATCAAAGGACAAGGTCTATGCAAGTTACTAGTTGGAAACTCGACTGATGAAGAGCAACATTGGAAGAATGAAGCTGAGCTCAATTCGGTTGAAGTATGTCATATCTTCACAACTCCCCAGTCATGGTATAGGGATCCGGTGCACTATTTACAGCAGGGATATCTACCCGAGCACTGGAACTCTAAACAAAGAAGGGCGCTCCATTTGAAATCCGCACCCTATCAGATCATTGATGGGATTCTTTTCAAAAAGAATTATGATGGAGTCCTTCTTAGATGTTTGGAAAAGGAAGATGCAAACAAAGTTGTCAAAGAATTGCATGATGGCCCTGCAGGTGGTCATTATTCAGGAGAGACGACAACACACAAGATACTAAGAGCTGGTTATTATTGGCCCACTTTGTTCCGAGATGCCCACACATACGCACGAAACTGTGATGTATGTCAAAGAAGTGCTGGGAAGTTACCTAAGGCCGCAGGCCCATTGCAGCCGGTCATCATCTCTGAGCCTTTTGAGCAATGGGGCATAGATGTTACCGGAGAAATAAATCCAAATTCTTCATTGCAACATCGATACATCCTGACGGCTACCGACTACTTCACTAGGTGGACGGAGGCCATCCCGCTGCGCAAGATCAATGAAGACGCAGTCATCAGCTTCTTGAAAGAGAACATCATAACCAGGTTTGGGGTTCCAATTTCCCTTGTTTTTGATAATGCTACTTATTTTTCGTCTTGCAAGATAAATGAATTTGTTTATGAATGGGGAATTAAGTTGCATTATTCAGCCAATTACTACCCTTAGGGAAACGGATTAGCTGAATCCTCAAACAAGAATCTGATTCGAATCCTTAAGAAAACTGTGATAGAAAACCAGAGAAGTTGGCATGTAGCTCTCCCAAACACCTTATGGGCAGATAGGGTAACCCCGAAGAATGCTTTAGGTGTCTCCCCTTTCACTCTGGTCTATGGCAAGGAAGCCATACTTCCCCCAAACATCTTACTGCCATCCTTGCAATTGTCCCAAGCCTCTCGGGGTTTTGGTAGCCAAGCCTTACAATCCAGGATCAACACCCTGTTCAACTGGAAGAAGCCCGACACAAAGCTAAAGATCGATTCCATCAACACCAGGACATAGTTAAGAGATGGTTCGATAAGAGGAAATCCGGTAAGAGGGATTTTGAAGTCGGGGATTTAGTCCTGAAATGGGACCATAATCATGAAGGCAAAGAAATGCATACGAAATTTCAACATCTATGGGTAGGCCCGTACCAAATTTCTGCAAAATTAGGCCCATCCACTTATAAATTGACAAATCTCGAGGGAGAAGAAGTAGCCCTTCCTCTCAATGGCCTCGCTCTGAAACAATACTTCGCATAGTCTCCTTGAGACTTCCTGTACATAAATAAAGTTTTCTTTTTGCTTTCGCCTTTAGCTGCTTTATTTTTCGGCCATGTTGTCTCTCTCTTTGTTATATGAACTTTTACGACAAGTTTTGTTTTCTGAATGCCCTTTTGGTTGAGTTTCCCGTTGAAGATAGCTCTCTCAAAGAAAACTTGCAACCCATGAGTCTGGAACTCTGCTCAGTAAATCCGGTCTGTTGTGCTCTCGCTGAAATGTTCAGAAGGGGAAAAGCCTACCCTGCTGGTCACACTAATCCTGTTTAATAGCAGAGACCTATGACCATCTTCACTACTATCGTTGGGCCCCACCCACTCTCACACTTTAAAGGCATCTCAAGAAGGTTACCTAAGTTGGACCCATGGAAAGTGGCGCCTCTCGAGGACATAGGGTATTGAAATGACTCCATGATGCAGATTTAACAGCCAAAATGGCCTACATTCAAGAGTCTGTTTTCTAGGGATTCTCGCCTCAATTAAAGCATGGCTGAGACAAAAGAAAAAGACATGTAAAATCAAGAAGGTTGTCCAAAAGGCCCAGCTCAAAATGGGCTCCTCTCCGTCCGTGAAGTTTGATCAAATCAATAAAATTTCTAACTCACACAAAAGGACATTATGGATTGAGGAGCCTAAATCAAAGATCATGTCCAAACGAAAATATCCCTGGAAGGCTCGAACAGCTAAGCTGTCCAAAGTACAAGCATCCCAAAGGATGACAGCAGCATGGGAATGAGGAACAAGAGAAATAATGTCCATGAGAAAGTGTTGCAAATCCTGTGGAGTCCGGCAGTAGTGACCATTCGAGAGGTGACCCTCCTAAAATGAATCTCATATGCTGGCCCTCTGAGAGTGGTGAAGATGTCTCGGTCAAAGCTCCCCTTTCCCCAATGGCTAGCAGGTAAAGTGTCTCCTTCCCCCGCATGAATCTAAAATGCTCAGCTGAGTAGTACACCCGAGATGGATGTCTTTAATGAGGTTTCGGACCATGAAGAGGAATTTTCAGAGATCTGTGTTCGCCAGTGACTCGCCATTGTTGTTGCAGCAACACCCCTCCCCAAAATTTTGTACATGTTGGGGCCCCTCCTTTCATTTTTGTAGAAAGTTTTCCTAAGAAGCCATCCCAGCCGTCACCTGTGTTTTCAACATAAAATCTTGTTTCCCAACTGAACATCCTGCCATCAATCCTTCCAATTTTTTTTTTTCTTTCCCCAAAGAGCCAAAAGGGAACTTAGAATTTTTTTTAACGTTTTGGAATCTCTTGCGCAATGCCCCCCGAAACTGCGGGAGCCAAACTCCAACCTTTCCAAAAGAAGAACTTAGATTTTCTTTGTCAAAATCGTAGACCGTGAGAAAGAAGTACGTAAACCTTTGGTTTTTTCTTCCCGAAACGGCGGGAGAACTTGGGAAAGACGCCCGAAAGACTTAGAATTTTTCGAAAGCTGCGGGAGCCATTGGGCAATGCCTCCCGAAACGGTGGAGCCATTCGCTCAAGCCTTCCACAACCGCGGAAAGGTGCCAGTTTTCCTCCTGAAATGGAGGGACTCATTCGCCTTACTCTCCCGAAGAGGACTTGGAATTTTTGGTTGAAAATCTGCGGAAACCTTCGGGTTTTCCTCCCGAGAGCGGCGGAGGCCATTCACAAAAGCTCCCCGAAATATCGCGGAGAAATTCACGAGCTTCTTCCAAAACTGTGAAAATGGATTAGATTCTTTTTTGAAAAGGTTGCGGAGCGCCCCAGGGAAACCTTGCGGAATCATTCAGCCTATGTCCCCGACGCCGCGGAAGCTTTCGGGCTACCCTTCCGAAACGGCGGAGGCCAATCTCATAAACCGCTTGAAATAACGCTTGGAAACTTTTCAATGTTTAAAATCTGCGAAACAATTCAAGTCTTCCTCCCGAAACGATTTTCCTTCCGAAACGGCGGAGCAATTCAAGCTTTTCTCCCGAAATGGCGGAAGCCATCCGCATAAGTTCCCCGAAATCCCGCGGAGGAATTCACGATTTCCTTCCGAAACTTTGAAAAGAACTTAGAAATTTTTCAAGGAACTATCACGGAAGCCTTCATCCTTTGGTCCCGAAACCGCGGAAGCCTTCGGGCTACCCTCCCGAAACGGCGGAAGCCAATCGCTTAAACCGCTCAGAAGAGGCCTTCGAAATAATCTCGGGAAAATGTGCGGAAGAGTATAAGATTTGCTCCCGAAACGGCGGGAGCTATTCGTCTAAAAAACGCCCGAAAAGACTTAGAAAAAAACTTCGAAAACATGCGGAAGCCTTCAGATTTTCCTTCCGAAACGGCGGAAGCCATTCACAAAAGCTTTCCAAAAATACCGGGAGCATTCGCTATATCGTCCTGAAACCGCGCGAGACTTAGAAACTTTTGGATTGGCGGAAGCCCTTCGCAAATAGCTCCCGAAACGGCGGAAGCCTTGACGTTACACATCCGCAACGCGGGGCTCTTTTGCGGAAGGCTTCGAGTTTCCCTTCCGCGATGCGCCCCGAAACTGCGGAAACTTTCCTTGAACCCTTCCGCAACGGCTGATATGATTCGCAAGGTGGCCCCGCGAATGATGGTCGCACGGAAACCGAGACCTTTTGACGTGACCGCTACGGGCGACGAATTTAAGCCGCGTTTTAATTTCGCCACCCACAAAATTGAATGCTCGCACGTGCCGGTTTGGTTTAAATAGGCGGTGGGGTATGATCCAATGCATTGTTAATGTTCCAATCTGGACGATTTGTTGGACGCCGCGCGAACCGCTCCAGCTCGGATTGCTCAACCACGTTCATGGCCACCTCAGTTAGCGTTTTCGTCGGTGCCAGGTAGGATCTCAACTGTAAATCTGTTCCCCTACGCGTCGTTTTTTGCTATTGGGTTAGCTTTCTTTTGAAATGATGGGCATTGGTGGGATTTTGACAAGCAAAACGACCGTCACGGGCGATTTTGCCCGTCAAATACGGTCGAATCAAGTTCTCCTCGTCTATAAAGTAGAGACAGGATAAAATTGGTGGGTAGACGGTTAAACGTGTTCCATTTTTTGTTCTCCCAGGCCGCGTGCCTCGTCATCTATGGAAAATGCCGAAGCCCCATGGACGTTGCATGTCCCCGGCTGAAAGATTAAGCCATAAAACCCCGGGCCTCTTCGAAAATTCCGATTCTAACATAACCTCTGCCCATTTTAAGTCTTAGGACCGGCGCCATGGCCCCTGTTCAAACCCCGTGAGCACTTAAGTTACGCCAGCTAGGACCCGAAACTATAGGCACTCGAATCTTTTTCGTCCGTGTGTCTCCGACGCCATCACCCTCGCTCGAACTAAAACTTCCCATAGAATACCTCGGCCAGTGCCATAAAATTAGCGTTCGGAGCCCTCACCGGGTCATAACTGCGGAAATGGATTCCAGTTCCGTCGCAGTGTCCCTCCAATCCGAGTCTCCCCGCCATCAGCCTTTCCAGCCGCAGTAATAGCGAAATACACCTTCTTCCCCAGGGTTGAACCGAAAGCCCATTGCTCCCGCGACTCGCCTATCGAGCCGAAAACGAAATGTGTCCGCGACATAACCTATCCCCTCAGAAGAAATCCCAGACCCATCCTGATTAAGAGATTCAAATGCTTCAATTTATGTTTCATGTTGAAATAGTGTTTTGCTTCCTAAATATACAGCTTCATTGTACTTATCTTATGTGATATATTATTAAAACAATGAGGCTCTCTGTTAAAACTTCACAGTATGTTGCTCAAAGTGGCTTGTATATGGATGTTATCAGGGATAAGTCAAGATGCCGAAAACCGGTAAGAAGAAGGCGAAGATGACAGAAAAGAAACCTGCCCCTCTTAAAACTGAAACTTCACTCCAAGACACTAGGTGCACCACTGGTGTCCCTCCAGAAATCAGGTGGGGTGACATCTACAGAATGATCCGGGACCAAGAAATCCCAGATATGTTGCTAGAGGAAGCACCAATCTATCTCAATATCAGAGCCTCAGGCATAAGTAGAGCCGCTACCCGCCCTGAGTTGTTCCCCTGTGCTGAAGTGATCGGATGGATACTCCAACATGTCGATGTTGAAGGAAGAGTGATAAATGATAGCGGGAAAGTGGCTATCGCCTCATTTCAACCCGCATATCTTGCGACAGCCTACAGATTTCCCCGTGTCCAACAAGCTCTGACGGATGAATGGTTAAGCCAGATGAACAACATCGAGATGGCCAAGAAGCTACTGATAGCAGGGAAGCATTTGGGAAAGAAAGGAAGTGACAAATATGACGTACAGAACCTGAGAGCCCCTTTCAGATTGATCGCTTTAATGCTGTGCAGAATCTTCGGCATGCCCGATGGCACGGTGTATAAGATCCAGTGGATCCCTATCATCCATTACGTGGCATTCAATGGAACTGTGTTTGACTGGGCCACTATCCTGTCGGATAGTCTGGCCTCGATGATAGTTGCTGCTAAGCCAGGACTAGCCTTGAAGAAGGCTGAATTCTTCATGTCTTCATATCTGATAGATTGTATTTTGGCCAAAATAGAGTTCCCCAAATTGGGTTGTACATGGGATAGGGCCACCGCCCCGGTTTATATCGCATTCAAGATGTTGTGGGCCCAGAATTACAAGCCCAACTACAAACTAATCTGTGAGGGGTTCATCATGCCCCTATACGAGAAAATGTTCAAAGAAGAACCTAACTGCCTATCAGAGAATGCTTTGGAAATCCTTGAGGATTATGGAGACTTTTACTTTTCGGAGCAAGGCACCTACCTGAGAATGTTTGGAGGAACTAAGCCCCCATACATCTTGCCACAGTATGCCACAGACTATGTGGTGCTCAAAGAAGCAGTAAGACAACTCTTCATAGATGGGATTCGAGCAATGCTCCACAAACAGCATAAGGCTTCCTTCCCCCCCCTACCGTTATGCATAGGTGCTTACAAGTTTTCAGGGGTTGCCTCAGCTGAGAAGTTTGTTCAAGAGTTGAAGGCCTTCCACTTCGGTGAGGTTATCTTCCACAGGAACGACAGAAAGGGTAAAGTGGTCGAGCATTGCAAGGATATCTATGCCCACTTCGAGTACTCCCACTACCCTGATGCCGAGGAAGAGGCATTCAGAGGCATCAGCAACATGGCCGAGCTACAGATCTGTCGCCAAGGCACTGGAGCAAGCTCTAGCTCAACCAAGGCCCAGAAGACCAGCCATCAAAAGGAGAAAGAAGCTGAGGATGCCCGAGCTCAGGAAGAGCTCAGATTAAGAGAGGAAGCAAGGTTACAGCAGGAGACTGAGGAAGCAAGAAAGCAGCAAGAAGCTGAAAATGAAAGACTGCGGAAGGAGGCTGAGGAAGCCCAAAAGCAGAAAGAGGCTGAAGCTGAGCAGGCTGAAGCAGAAAAGAGGGCAGAAGAAGAATTGAAGACAAGGGAAGATGCCAAGGCAGGTGGATCCGGTATACAGGACATGGAAATAGACACCTCTCAAGTAGGGGGCTCTGGTGCCCAAAATAAAGGAGGAGACCCCGCTCAGGAAGTCCGGACCCCACCAGTAGAGGAAGACATAGACATCATAAACAGACCAATTGTCCCGTACACTCCATCGGGAAAGCGTACGGTGTCCAAGTGGAATGAGTTTGTCTATGACAAGAAAAGAAAAGCAATGGTCCTCAAATCAGAAGAGAAGATCAAAAGCCCCTTCCATGAAGACATCGTTACCCACCGAGAGGTCACTATAATGCAGAATACGGATAAAGATCCCTTTGCTATGGCGACCGCAGCCGTAGCAACGGCAAAAGCATCCTTGGCCAATGTAGGCGTGATGGTAAGAGATAATGAACTGACAAAGAAGAGAGCTCGTACGCTACAACAAACTGTGGCTAATGAGCAAGCCCAAAGAGATCTGACAGTGAACAAGTATAATTGCTTGTACGTTGAACATAGGGAGCTGTCAAACAAGTACCTCCAGCTGGAGGAGGAAAAGGACCAGCTAGCACTCCAAATAATGATTGTAGAAGCGGAGAAGAGTGGAGCGGAAGAAAAGGCTTCTCAGCTAGAAGCAGACAAGTAGACATTAGCTGAGCGGTTAGAGCAGGCTGAAAGCAAAACGATGGACGTGTCTCCTTTCCATGAGCTGTCCTGCGGCATCCTGAAGCAAATAAATGACACGCAGGAGCTAATCAGTGACGAGATTTGCAAGCTCAAGGCCATGATAGTCAGATTAAAAGAAATTAATGCGGAGGCCCACAGGCTCAAAGCTAAGAATACCCGTGTCAAGGCAAATGTCATAAGTCAGATGGCATGGAGAGAAGGGAAAGGGGGTTTCCCCCCGCATCTTCCTTTTAAGGTTGTGGACGATTTTAATGAAGATATAGCCTTGCTGGAGTTTGGTAGGAATTGTGCCAATAAGCTGATAACCAGTGTGCAGAGAACAACGGATAAAATTAACAATCTATACCAAAAGCTCAAAGGAGTCCATGACAAATGCACATTGAGTTTCCCGCAGACCCTAGAAGACTTCCCGGAAAAGGAACAGCGGTTGTCTCAGCTAAAGGAAGAACTAGGCATCCAAATGGAGTATGTGAAAAGGATTGATGTCCTGGCTGTGGATGACCTCCAGCATTATATTGGATCATCATCACTCTACAACCATCTGCTGAAGGAAGTGCATCAAATTGCAGTGGCAGAAGTTCAAAGCATTAAAGCAAAACTCGGGAAGAATGTGACTTCTCAGAAAATCTTGTTCCCCGCTGCAGCAAACATAGTCATAAGGGACACAGGTGTGTGGTACAGCTACATAGCAGAGAAGGAAAGGAAAGCTGGAGCAGCAGCAGGAGCATCAGCAGATCCAAGATCGTCTCTCCCAGCAGCCACTTCAGCTACAGCAGTAGGTTCAAGTTCCTCTGTCCCGGCAGTCATTCTGGAGACTCCAGCTAGCTCAATCCCTCCTTCCCAGGCACAATCAGCAGCCTCAATCGACTTGGGCGACCCTTCCCCAGCTAAGGCTCACGCACAGGAGTAAAAGAAGCTGAATTCAGTTGAGCAACTCTCTTCAGCCAAACACGTGCCCAGCAGGGAAAGCTTTGGTGTTAGCCAATTTTCTGCTATATATATTTTGAATGTGTAAGGCGTAAGCCATGGGACAGCTGTCCCTATTTTTGTCAAAACAATTTCTGTAAAGGAAATGGTCATTTTGGTGGTCGATTCTAGATGAAATTCCTGTAAATGACAGGTGGAGGATGCTAGGTGTCAGCCCAAAGGGCAGATTTGTAGCTATAAATAGAAGCTAGGAAAGATTAGAAAGGACTTTTGGCAGGGAATGAAATTTTGGAAAACGATATGAGCTATCTTGTATAGGGCCTGTAAATTGATTTTTCTAATAGAAGCCACGGGAGATGGACGTTTTGCATGGGATGTTGGACGGCTGTATGTTGGACTATTCTAATGACTGCTATTCTGTAATGTGAGATCATTCTTATCATCTGAATTATTTCTTTGTATTAATGATTTTGCTCCTCCCTGTGCATGCGTTTTTCTCTATTTTGTGAACAATGAATGCGTTTCACATTAAATCAGGAGCTACCTACTGATATATTTATCATTGCTGCAGAATTCGCTTTTAGACTAAACGGTTAACTGTTCTTTCTTCAAGATAATTCGTATGGCTCATTGTTCACGCCTTTAATTTGCTCCTTGCAGGGATCTTTAAATTTAAATTTAGTCTGTTACATTTAGATCTGTTTCTGCGCTCTTGCTATTTAGATTAGATATTTTCGTTTCTTTTTCATTTTGTGAGCAATAGATGCGTTTCATGTTGGATCTAGAAGCTACCTTCTAAAGATCTTTATCTTGATGTAGCTTTAATTATGAGAAGTAACAGCTATCTGTTCTTTCATTACGTTATGTGTTACAGCTTATTGCTCACCTCTTAAGCGTGTTCCCTGCAGGGATAGGTAGATTTACTCCAGCTTCTAGGCTTAGTCGTGTTTTAGTTGCATTTAGATCAAATATAGTTTAGGCACTTGCATCTCATTTAAAAGACATAAAAACCCAAAAGAAAAGTGGATCGGGCCATAACCGGTAGAGTCGGATTTAAACTCCAAACCCACGGTTGCCGGAACCGTTAACCAGAAGGATTCCCTACACCAAACGGGAGATCGTCTAATTGGGACCATCTTTCGGGGAGAATCCCTTTCTGATTGATGCTACGATATCCGAGGCATCAACACCTAGGTAAGGACAATTTTTTGTGGAGCGTTTTTCAGAACAAATTACACTGCATTGAGCTTTTGTAGCACTGACCTGCATTATGTTTAAAGGACACTCATTCTTTTTGTGTTTCTTCCTATATTTAAGGAATAAAATAGGTAAAGCTTTATCTGATTCCTCCTTATTCAATTTGTATTGCATAGAATCCATGTTTAGTTCCATGGAGTGTAAAATATCTTATTTTATGTCATCCAAGGGATTTACCAATTATGATTTAGTGATGTTGGAACCAGAGGGTCTAGCTTGATGGAATGAGAGATATTTTCCTCTAGGTTTCTTTCCTGTGGACCAAGAGTGGTTTCTGAAGATTTGTTTGATCTGGTCATAATTATTTTGATAGATGTCACCATTATATAATAAGTTTAGGGTTTCTAGATAGTCTTCTCTCACCCCTCTAAGGAGTGCAAGTTTGAGAGATTCGTCATCTAAGTTGCATGAATGATCCCTCTTATAACTGAGCTGGAATCATTCATCATAGTCCTCTAATGAATCATTTGGCCCTTATACCATCCTAAAAATATCATCCCTTATTTCTCTTGCCTTAAAGTAATCCCTATATTTCTCAGTGAAAGTTTCCTTCATCTGTTCTGAAGTGAAAATGCTATTTGGTTGCAAACTCATAAACCGTCTAGATGAGTATTGAGTCTTTTGAATTCAAAGGAAACAATTTTAAATTCTTGGCATCCATATTATAATCATAGGTTCGACATACCACCTCAATCTCAAAGAGGAAGGTATCAGGGTCTTCTAAGGCTAATCCATGGAAGTTAGGCAATGCGACAGGGTTAATATTTTTCATTCTGGCATTAGCATCAAGAATTCCCCCAATGGGAAAATAATAGATAAGAGGCTATTCATTTTCATCTTCATCCTTAGAGTTATGTCCAACTGACATTGCATCAGAATACTTGGGATCAGAGGAATTGTCTGTTATTGACCCGAAGAGGCCTAGCCTTCTTCTTGGCATATGTTGGTGATTTGATCCTTCAGGTGGATCGCAGTTATTATTAGTTTGGTTATGGCTTGAAGTTGGATTAGGAATAAATTGCTTGAAATCGTCCCTGGCCCTAGGCATTCATGCTAACTTTGCCTCATTTGTTTTCTTTATATCATTTTTTTTGTTTTTTTGTATAGAAAAATTACAGGAATTTTTAGGATTTTGTTTGTTTATCACTACTCCCACTATGCCAAATAATGAAAAAAAACAATCTAACTAGATTAACACTATGAACTACCAGCATGGGTGTTGAATATTGTATACTGACAGCGCATAGTGGAAGTCTAAATAAGATCAGTCTAGTCCCCGAGGACTAGGCCTCAATCAGATATGTCTTTAGAAATCGTCAAATATTAGGACTGGTACTTAGTAACTGCAGTTTATTCTTTTAGACTTCACTTTCCCTGTGCATTGGTCCATACAAAAATGTTGTAATTTAGGAACTCTTTCACATCACTTCGAATTGTTCTAATGAGCTACAAGTAAATTGCTTCTTTTATTTGTTCTTCCTAGCAAAATTGGTTTGATGCCTTAGTTTAGAACCTATAGCAAAGAGATATTGCTAACAAGCAACCAAATCAGTGTTATATGTATATTTTATGCTAGAGAAAGGAAGACTACAACATCTATAATATATAAATTTAAATCTTCTACAATCCTAACTAGGATGCATTCATCATCCACCAACTTTATACCATAACACTTTCTTTCTGGACCAAAATGGCTAGTTTAGAAAAGGATTTAGATGCCTTTTCTTACCTACTGTTGGGAGCCATCAGGGTTGCCTGGTTAGAAGTATTTTAGGGGATTAAATTATCAAGCTATCTAGTATTCGTATTAGTAGATAAATGTGCATGACATTTGTGGATCACTGAGCTAGGTGAGGGTGGGGAAATCACGGGGAAACGTTAATAATATGGTGAACCATTGTCATGGTGCATATTATGGTTTATATAATCAACATTGTGGTTAATTGGGATAAACCATGGTTATTGTTATTCAATTATAGTTAAGAACCAAATTGAATGATCCATAATATGGTCCATGGGGGTTGATTGATTTAGGGGGCCATTGGGCTAGAAGGATATTGGGAAATGGAAATATCGAGCTATCCGATCATCAGATTTATGAATAACTATGCATGGAATTTGTAGATGAGTGATCTAGGTGATGGTGGGCCATCACTGGGCTACACTAATAATAGATGAACCATTGTCATGGTACATATTATGGTCTATATATTCAACACTGTCATCAATTGGGATAAACCATGGTCAATGCTATTTAATGACAAGTAATAACCAAATTGAATGATCCATAATATGGTCCATGAGGGTGGACTCCGTGGGTTGGTTTGTTCAGGGGGGAATTGGGCTAGAAGGATTTTGGGAGATGGAATTATTGAGCTATCTTGTCTTCAGATTGGTGGCTAAATGTGCATGGCATTTGTGTATGAGTGATCTAGGTGATGGTTCTCTAATCATGGATCAACATTAATAATATGCCAAACCATTGTCATTGTGAATATTATGGTATATATATTAACCATTGTTGTCAATTGTGATCAACCATGGTCAAACCTCTCCAATGATAGGTAAGAACCAAACTGAATGATCCATAATATGGTCCACGAGGGTGGACTGCAGGGGTTGATTGGTTCAAGGGACCATTGGGATAGAAGGATTTTGGGAAATGGAAATATCAAGCTATCTGGTCATCATATTTTCGAATAAATTTGCATGGAATTTGTAGATGAGTGAGCTAGGTGACGACGGGCCAACTGCAGGGCAATATTAATAATATGATAAGCCATCATCATGGTGCATATTATTCTCTATATATTTAACATTGTCATCAATTGGGATCAACCATGGTCAATGCTATTCAATGAAAGGTAACAACCAAATTGAATGATCCATAATATGGTCCATGAGGGTGGACTCCATAGGTAGGTTGGTTTAGGGGTCCATTGGGCTAGAAGGATTTTAGGAGATAGAATTATTGAGCCATCCAATATTTAGATTGTTGGATAAATGTGCATGGAATTTTTGGATGAGTGAGCTAGGTGATGGTGGGCCAATCATGGGGAACCATTAATAATGTGTCAAACCATCATCTTAATTCATATTATGGTATGTATATTCAACATTGTGATTAATTGAGATCAACCATGGTCAATGCTATTCAATGATAGTTAAGAACCAAATTGAATGATCCATAATATGGTCCATGAGGGTGGAATCTAAGGGTTGATTTGTTCAAGGGGGCATTGGGATAGAAGGATTCGGGGAAATGGAAATATCGATCTATCTGGTCATCGGATTCGCGAATAACTGTGCACAACATTTGTATATGAGTGAGCTATGTGACAGTGGGCCAATCATGTGGAAATGTTAATAATATGGTGAACCATCATCATGGTGCATATTATGGTCTATATATTCAACATTGTCATCAATTGGTATCAACCATGGTCAACACTATTCAATGATAGGTAACAACCAAATTGAATGATCCAGTATATGGTCCATGAGGCTGGACTCCATGGGTTAGTTGGTTCATGGGGCCATTGGGATATAAGGATTTTGGGAGATGCAATTATCGATCTATCCAGTCTTCAAACTAGTGGATAAATGTGCATGGAATTTGTGGATGAGTGAGTTGGGTTATGATGGGACGATCGTCGAGAAACATTAATCATATGGCGAACCATCGTCATAGTGCACAGTATGGTCTATATATTCAACATTGTGGTCAATTGGTATCAACCATGGTCAATGCTATTCAATGACAGTTAAGAACCAAATTGAATGATCCATAATATGGTCTATGACGGTGGACTACAGGGGTTGATTAGCTCATTGGTCCATTGGGATAGAATTATTTTGGGAAATTGAAATATTGAGCTATGTGTTCATCAAATTTGCGAATAAATATGCATGGAATTTGTATATGAGTGAGCCAGGTCACGGTGGGCTAATTGTGGGGAAACGTTAATAATATGACGAACCATCATCATAGTGCATATTATGGTCTATATATTCAACATTGTCATCAACTGGGATCAACCATGGTCAACACTATTCAATGACATTTAAAAACTAAATTGTATGATCCATAATATGGTCCATGAGGGTGAACTCCGTGGATTGTTTGGTTCACGAGGCTATTAGGTTATAAGTATTTTGGGAAATGAAATTATCGATCTATCTAATGTTTGGATTCATGGATAAATGTGCATGGCATTTGTGATCTAGGTGACAGTGGGCCAATCACGGGGCAACATTAATAATATTGTGAACCATCATATTGGTGCATATTATCGTATATATATTCAACATTGTGGTCAATTGGGATCAACCATGGTCAACGCTATTCAATGATAGGTAACAACCAAATTAAATGATCCATAATATTGTCCATGAGCGTGGAAATTGTGGGTTGGTTGGGTCAAGGGGCCATTGGGCTAGAAGGATTTTGGGAGATGGAATTATCGAGATATATGGTAAGCATATTAGCATATAAATGTACATGGCATTTGTGGATGAGTGATATAGGTGACATTGGGACAATCACGGGGCACCATTAATAATATGGTGAACCATCATCATGGTGGATATGGTCTATATATTCAATGTGTTCAATTGGGATCAACCATGGTCAATGATATTCAATGATAGTTATGAACCAAACTGAATGATCTGAGGGTGAAATCCAGGGGTTGATTGGTTCAGGGGGCCATTGGGTTAAAAGGATTTTGGGCGATGGAATTATTGAGCTATTCAGTCATCGCCTTAGTGGATAACTATGTATGGAATTCAAATAGGTGTTGTTTAAATGTAATTAATAATATGGTGAACCATGATCAACTAGAATCAATACAGTGAAATCATACATCATTTAACCTTTTAGGGATACCTAATCAAATATGTATATTTAAAGTCTTACCATCCTACAAGATGTAAAATTAATAGAGAATGTGACCAATTATGTTCAAATATTTTTATTAGCGTCAAGATACATGATTCATTTTGCTTAAAATATATTGTTTCAAGTCTACTCCCTGATACTCCCTATGTTCTCCTAATCATCAAATCCCACCAATTACTTTGGAAGTCAAGTATATAGTTATCTCTTTCTGAAGCACCAGCAGAACTCCTATAACTATTTATGTGATCTCTACATGATTTTGGAATCTCAGTATCCTACTTGGTATCAAATCTATGAAGGAAATATGCATTGGTAAAGTAGTTTAGGAGAATAGAAACTCATGTTGGTTGTGGATCCTGAGCTTCCTTATTCAGAGGTCGTGTTTCAACTGTGTCTATATCACATCCCATGATAGGGGGTTTGGGGGGGATTTCGCCCCCAAAATAGTTGTCATGGGGGGTCCAGAGGGGGTAGTGACTAGTTTGGGAGCCCCCCTGGTGGGGGTTCGGGGGGTAGCGACCGGTGGCAAAAATTTCAGAAAAAAATGCCTTGTAAAATGTTGTAATTTCATAGTCATGACTTGGTCAATAATGGGTGATTTATGGGCTCATGGTATTGGGTGTTCCTGAAGCATAAAATCTTCTCGGAAGCATAAAAGCTTCTTTTACCGCAGTAAATACTTAAAAATCCCACAAATAATTGGATGCCCACATTTCGAGGGAATAATAAGATATTGATAAAATATATGATAAGATGATTATTAAATTACAATGAAGCTCGCCTTTATAGGCTTGAGCATGTGCAGTGAAGGGCTACACCTTTTCACTTAATAATTAATAACTATAATTAATATCTTATTTTATATTCGTTACATTGCCTTCCCCTTAAGGGAAGCTTTGTCCTCAAAGCTTTGTTGAAGACAAGGGTTATGTCTGATTTTTTGTTTGAACCGTCATCTCTAGATCCTTTCTTTTAGTATGTGCAACACTTGAAGAAATGAGGCGATACGAGTTACAAATTCCACAGAAGAACTGTTGCATCGTTTCTGATGTGGTCCATTCAAGATCTATTTTTATCAGATCTATCTGATCGTTTTTTGGGATGGGTCTTTTCGTTTGTTGCTTAGTATGTTGATTTGATGTTCTTGCTTGTCTGGCATCGTTATTTCTCGGTGTATGTTCATTTTGACCCTGTCATTGGTCAAAATGACGTTTATAATTGGGGTGTCGATAAGGAGTTCTTGTTGTTTGTTTTTATGTTGGATTGAATCCTTTTTTACCTGTGATGAGGATTGAATTTGTATTTAATTATTCTTCTTCAACATGAGTTTGTTTTCTAGAGAGTTCAGAAGCTTCCTTCTGGATTTGCACTACTTTGTTATCCAATAGATTGTTATTAGTCTGAATTTTTTTGAACCTTTCGTCTTGCAACTTTTTGTCCTCTTTAAACTTCTTGAATTGTTCCTCTAGTTCTTGATTAAAATTTTCGAGGTGTTGGTTTTCTTCTTACTTTTCTAGTATTCTTCCTTCAAGGTCTTCATTTGACTGGTCCGTCTTCCAACTATGTTTTAGCTTCTTGATTTTTGTAAGTAATGTCTTGTTATGAATTCTTAGTCGAACCAGTTCTTCGGTATTGCTTGCTCATTCATCCTTGATTTTCTTAATTTCTAGTTGATATGTCTTCTTAATGTCATCATAGTGTTGTTGAATTTTTTCCTTCTGTTGTTGATGTTGACATCTCTCTGATTCTTGATTTTCTAGCTTTCTCTGGGTTTGCGACAATTCTGTATTTTTATCCATGATGAGCTTGTTTAAGCACTTTATGTCATCTTCTAAATCATTATTACTTCCATACGAAGATTCGTCGACATTTTTGAAATTTCTGATTTTATCTTCCAAGTTTTGATTATGGCTTCTTAGATGTGAAATTTCCTTATCCTTATCTAATAACCTATTCTGGAGCTCTTGATTTTGATTTTTTAATCTTTGATTCTCATTTTCTGTTAAACGATTTCTCATTTCTTGATTTATAATTTCGAATTAAATATTGCTATTGGTTGCTTGTAACATAGACGTTATTTTTTATTTGGAATTCGCCATAATTCCTTGTTTGGACAATAACTTGGTCTTCCTTGATGATACTAGTCTTGAGTTTGACTTCTTCAATGATAAATGATTGTCCTTGACTTTGATTTCTTCGGTGATAAGTGTTCTCCGACTTCTTTGACAATAAGGAGTCTTGCTTCAACTTTTGATTTTTGTCTTTTCTTCCTCTCTCTTTTTTTCTTCTTCTTTGACCTTGTCTTCTTCTATAGTAAATAATCTTCTCTGGATTTGTCTTCCTTGACTCTTGATTTTTTTTATTTTGATTTTGATTTTTTATAATAATATTATTATTATTATTATTATTTTTCTTTGAATTCTTCTTCGTTTTTTTTTGGGGGGGGAACTTAAGTTAAGGTTAAAATAGATATAATAATAATATATTATTATTATTATTATTACTATGAGGAGTGGTTTAAACTTTAATAAAAATACAATACTATATAATAATAATAGAAATATTATTATATAATATATATATATATACATATATTTTATTAAAATTGTGTTTTGGTCATGTAGGGTTATGTGGAGTGGCAGTGGAAGTGGAGTGGTGCAAGGGAAGATACAAGGGCGTCACGCGGTAGGAGGTGGAGGAAGAGGCAGTGACAGGGATTGGAAGTTGAGGCTGGCATAGGGAGAAGTGTGGACGGTGTAGGCTGGAGGACACGCAAGGGTGGAGCTTATGGACGCAAGTGGCGGTGTTGGAGGGCGTGAGGGGGAGAAGGGAAGTGAACGCGAGACACGTTGGAAGCGTGGGTTGTAGGGGGATGGGTGAAGTGAACTTGGGATGTCGAAGAAAGGCATTGGAAGGTGTATCTTTTGGTGGGATGGTGGTGCGGATCCACAAGGGGAGGGTGATCGACGGATAGGGGACTGGAGCTACAGCAAGCAGAAGGCTAGAGCTACGTGAGTGTGGAGGGAAGTGGAATGATGAGAGGAGGACAAGATGGAGGATGGTGTAAGAGGAATGGAGGTCAAGCTATGAGGAAGAGGCTACGTGTAGGGGAGGATGAAGAGAGGAGGTGTTGCGGGGAGCTAGACGTGGCAAGCAAACGGTGAGCGAGGGAGGACAGCATGGACAACAGGTTTTTGTGGGGTAGTCATGGAGGGTATGGAAGAGAGGGAGGTGGGACGGTGTGGGAAAGGATGGAGGGCGCAATAAGTGGTGGCGCTAAATGAAGGAGTGGTGGGGAGAATGCAGAACTCATGTGTGAGGTTGTAGAATGGAAAGGGTGTGTGAGGTAGGTCTACAAAATGTAGAGTTTATGGTCAAGGACATACAATTTCATAAAACTCTGACAATTATGGGTAAAATCCAGATTTGGAGAAGCTCCAAGATGGGTGGCTAAAAGCCAGAATCAACAGGGCCCAAGAAGGTTGGCTCTGATACCAATGAAACATAAAATACTCTCTGAAATGTAAAAGATTCTTTTACCGCAGTAAATACTTAGAAAGTCCACAAATAATCGGAAGCCCACATTTTGAGGGAATAATATGATATTGATAAAATATATGATAAGATGATGATTAAATTACAATGAAGCTTTCCTTTATAGTCTTGAGCATGTGTAGTGAAGGGTTACACCCTTTCTCTTAATAATTAATAACTATAATTAATATCTTATTTTATATTCGTTATAGTTCCATTGTATTTTCCCATGGTGTTCTCTCTTTAAAAGGAAGGCATTGTAATACGATTGTGTATTGTAGCTTGGTAAAGATATCTATGATTGTGTGAAAGTGACTGTAAGAGAGTGAAGAGGAAGTTGCATTGGATGTGCTGCAGGTTGTATCCCTTTATTTGTTGGATGGTATAATAATAAGGACTGGAAATTTCTGTGTGGACCTAGCCCATCTTGGGTGAACCATGTTATGTTGGTGTCTCTCTTGTATTTTTTTATGTGATTTATATTTGCATCTTGTTTATTGTTATTGCTTCGCGATTCTGCTTTTCTAACAATTGGTATCAGAGCCAAATTTATATTTGGAAGATAAACTCGCAAGAAAGCAGGGTTTCTGGTTCGAGTGGGAGAAATGGAAGAAGAAGGAGAGTTTAAGGTTGCGAAATTTAACGGCAAAAAATACCAATTGTGGAAGATGCAAATGGAGGACTATCTGTACCAGAAGGATTTATTCTTATCATTGGGAGGAAAATCAAAACAACTAGCGACTATGAAGGACAAAGAATGGTAGGTTCTTGACTGAAAGGAACTGGGAACAATACGGATATGCCTAGCCTCTTCGGTGGATTTCAATATCTCAAAATAAAATACAACGGAGGGTCTAATGAGGGCATTGGGTAAGCTGTATGAAAAACCGTCGACCTCCAACAAGGTATTTCTAATGAAGCGTTTATTTAATATGAAGATGTCAGAACGTGGATTTGTTCCTGATCATTTAAATGAATTTAATATGATTACAAATCAGCTAAGTTCTGTAAAAGTGAACTTTGATGATGAGGTTAGGGATCTTCTAATCTTGTGTTCATTTCCAAAAATATGGAACGACTTAGTCATGGTTGTAAGTAACTTTGCCTCTAGTTTAAACAGTTTGAAATTTGATGATGTTGTTGGTGTTATTCTTAGCGATTAAATGCGAAGGAAAAGAATAGGTGGAACATCAGGTAATGAATTGACCATGGAGAGAAAGGGAAGAAAAAGGGAGAGAGTAAAGAGTCTAGGTAATCACAGCAAGTCCGGGAAAGGTAGATTCAAGTCCATATTGGAAAAGATAGAGTGTTGGAACTGTGGAAAAAAATGACATCTGAGGAAAGACTGCAGATCTCTAAAGAAGAAAGGAGATGGACAACAGGAGACTACTCAGGAAGAAAATGTAGTAGGTGATGTGTTACAACATTCTTTGATTCGTGCATTAGAGAATACTAGTGATTATTGGGTAGTATATTCAGGGGCTTCATGTCATGCTACACCCCATAGGAAATTCTTTCATGATTATGTTCTAGGCGATTTTGTACATGTTTTATTGGGTGATGATGAACCATGTAAAATTGTTGGAATGGGTAAGGTATGGATAAAGTTAAATAATGGTGAATGGATACTGAAAGATGTCAAGCATATTCCTGCTATAAAAATAAATCTGATCTCAACGGGGCAATTGGGAGATGGTGGTTGTTTATCTACATTTGGAGAAATGCAAAGGAAGATTACTAAAGGATCAATGGTGATAGTAAAAGGATACATGATATGTACGTTGTATTTATGTCCTCATAATACTTATTGTTCTATCTCTTTAGCTTCCACAGGAACATATACAACATTGTGACATCATAGGATTGGCCACACGAGCGAGAAAGGGATGCAGATTCTCCACTCAAGGAATTTGCTTCCAGATCTGAAGCAGGTAAGTTTGGAATTCTATGAGAACTGTGTTTATGGAAAAGTAAAGAGAGTCAGATTTCTCAGGTTGGGAAACAAAAGAAGAGTGAAAAGTTAGAGCTCATACATACAGATGTATGGGGACCGACTCGGGAACAATCTCTTGGTGGATCTCGTTATTATGTTGCTTTTATTGATGATGCAACTAGAAAGACTTGGGTTTATTTCATTAGACAGAAATCGAACATGTTACTACTTTTAAGAAATGGAAATATTTGGTTGAGAATGAGGCAAGAAAAAGGTTGAAGTGTCTCAAATATGATAATGGAGGTGAATACTGTGGCAAGGATTTTGATAGTTACTTTTCATACCATGGGATTCCTAGAGAAAAGACAATCCCAGGAACACCACAAGAAAATGGTGTGTCAAAAAGGATGAACAGAACAATCATGGAGTGTGCAAGGTGTATGAGATTGCATGCAGGGTTTCCCTTACATTTTTGGTAAGATGTTGTAGATACAGTTGTTTACTTAATAAACAAAGGGCCTTCAAGTTCTTTGAATGGTGGTATTCTAGAGGAGGCATGGACATGTAAAAAGGTAAACTACTCTTTTTTGAGAAATTTTGGTTGTGAAGCATTTGTCCATATTGATAAACAAAATAGAACAAAGCTTGAGGCTAAATCCAAGAAACGTACATTTATTGGATACATGGTTGATGATTTTGGTTATCGCTTATGGGATTATGAAAAAAAAAATCATTAGGAGTAGAGATGTGGTATTCAATGAAAAGGTCATGTATAAATATCAGTTACATGGAAATAAACAAGAAAAGGAAAACACATAGTACACAGTTCTTGATGAAATCAAAGAAAATGAAGTTCCATTGGTGATGGAAAATCAAGAACAACAGTAGGTACCTCAAAATCTTGCAACTGTTAGAATATATACTAGGTTAAGTAGACCCCCTGAATGATTCTCTGCTTCACTGTATTATTTATCGATGACTGATTCTAGTGAACCAGAATGTTATGAATAAGCAATGTAGGTGGAAACTAAAATTAAGTGGGAGAAAGGGATGAATCGGGATATGAACTCATTGGTAACAAACCAAATTTGGGATTTGATTCAGTTTCCTGCTGGTAAAACATCATTGCAAAATAAATGGGTTTACAGGTTGAAGGAAGAAGATGGAGGAAAGAAGTGGTACAAGGCCAGACTTGTTGTAAATGGGTTTTCACAAAAGAAAGGTATATATTTTGATGAAATATTTTATCCTATTGTTAAAATGAATTCATTTAGAACTATTTTAAGCCTAGTGGTGGTAGAATATTTTCATCTTGAACAGTTAGATGTAAAAACAACCTTTCTCCATGCAGATTTGGAGGAAGAGATTTATATGCAGCAACCATAGGGGTATGAGGTCAAAGGGAAGGAGAATTTGGTATGCAGGCTGAAGAAGAACTTGTATGGCCTGAAGTAAGCTCCAACTGGTAGTGGTATTTTGAATTTGAAAAGTTTATGATAGAACAATGTTATAGTAGATGTCATTCTAACCGCTATGTTTATTTCAAGAGAATAGATAATAGAAGATATACCATATTTTTATTGTATGTGGATGACAAGCTTGTTGCCGGGTCTAACATCCAAGATATAAATGTGCTCAAAAGGAAGTTAGCTACTTCATTTGCGATGAAGGATTTGGGTGCTGCAAAGCAAATTGACATTGTCTAATGGTGAGTACATACAAAAGGTGTTGGAGAGGTTTAGAATGCAGAATGCAAAACTAGTTAGTACACCTTTGGCCAACCATTTCAAACTAAGTAAGGAGATGTGTCCCAAGACATAAGAAGAGATAGATTACATGTCCATGGATCCCTATTCGTTAGCAGTTGGAAGCTTGTTGTATGGCATTGTGTGCACAAGACCATATATTTCACACGTAGTGGGAGTTGTGAGTAGGTATATGAACAATCTAGGTAAAGAACATTGGAATGAAATATAGTGGATTCTCAGGTATTTAAGAGGTACTACAAATCATGCTTTATGTTTTGTACGTTCAGACATTGTTCTATAGGGATATGTTGATACAAATATGGCAGGTGATAAATATAGCAGGAGGAGTACCACGGGGTATGTCTTTATTGTAGGTGGAATGGCATTAAGTTGGATTTCGAAGATGCAAAATATTGTTGCACTTTCAACAACGAAAGCAAACTATGTTTCTGCTACAAAGCCTAGTAAAGAGATGGTTTGGTTACAGAGGTTCATGGAGGAATTGGGTAAGAAGAAGGAGAATATCAGGTTGTACAGTGACATCCAGAGTGCCATTCATCTTGAAAATAACTCAACCTTCCATTCTAATACTAAACATATATAGATCAAGTACCATTTCATATGATCTTCTTTAGAAGATGAACTGTTGAAGCTGGAAAAGATGCACACTAGCCATAATCCTACAGACATGTTAACAAAGGTGGTAACCAAAGAGAAACTCATTTCCTGCTCGGTTTTAGTTGGCCTTCAAGCATGAAGGTGAAGATGAGAAATTTTCCAGATCCAAGGTTTAGAGCATAGTCTAGTAAGTGTAGTAGCGGTGGAGTTGTTGTGATCAGTCTCCATTGGGAGATTGTTGGCTGTGGAGCCTGATCTTCCTTATTCAGAGGTTGTGTTTCATCCATGTCTGGATCCCATCCCATGATGGGGGGTTTTGGGGGGGATTTCCCCTAAACAATTGTCTCCATGGGGGGTCCATGGAGGGAAACGACTAGTTTGGGAGCCCCCCATGGCAGGGGTTTGGGGGCAGTGCCCTAGTAACGAAAAAAAAAAAAAAAACCCTTGTAAATGTTGGGTGTGTTATATCTCTTCACATGGTGGGTGCGTGTACACCACGATCCCCTCCCCAGTAGTTTTTGCTTCTTTTTGTTGTTTCGGCCCATTGTATTCTATCTAATCCTGGTAAAGGGATTAGGGTTGTCACCTAATTTTGGGTAAACGAATTAGGGTTTTAGATGCTGCGAATACCATATATTGTATTGTAAATGGTTAAGAAAACATATAATGAAAAGAGTTGCGCAGCTCTAAGTTTTGTTGGTTTTTTCTCGGTTAAGGGTTTCCAGGTGAAAATCTCTGTGTTATGCGTGTGCCATTGTGTATTTTTTGTTATTGATTAAGAATATGTATGAGTTTTTACTGCACTGTTAAGGTTTAAAACTATCAATAAAATGTTGTAATTTCATAGTCATGACTTGGTCAATAATGGGTGATTTATGGGCCTATGGTATTGGGTGTTCCATAGTATTTTCCCATGGTATTCACACTTTAAAAGGAAGGCATTTTAATATGGATGTGTATTGTATCATTGTAAAGATTTCTATGATTATGTGAGAGTGACTATGAGAGAGTGAAGAGGAGGTTGTAGTGGATATTCTCCAGGTTGTATCCCTTCATTTGTTGGATTGTATAATAATAAGGAATGGAAATTTCCGTGTGGACATAGACCATCTTGGGTGAACCATGTTATATTGGGGACTCCCTTGTATTCTATATGTGATTTATATTTGCAGCTTGTTTATTGTTATTGCTCTACGATCTTGTTTTTCTAACAACTCCCTACATCTAGAATTGCATGGAGTGTTAGAGGTAAGAATCCATAATTCTCACCTGCGAGTATGTTTCAAGGTTTCAAGTTTTGTGTGGGAAGATTGACAGTGGGAAACTATACCCTAACTTAGTTGTACTTAACAATAGGGAAATTATTGTTGAAGATGAGAATGTCTCTCCATCAGATACTTCAAGCTCAATCTTTGATCAGGGTTTCAAAGGATTGGATGCACACATAACTTGGTCTATTTACTGAAGCATGCATTGAATTTGCTTATACACATATATTAATGCCGATGGTGGTTGAATATTGGTTAAGAAATTTTATACAAATTGAAAATTTGTGGGAATGCTTGTTATTTTTGTATTGATGCCAAACTTACATGCTATAATATGGAAATAAATATTGAGCATCTATTGTGTTAGGTGTTGTTGTTAAAGGAACACTGTCATTGTTGTTAGTTTGATCCTTTTCATGGTATTTTGGGCATGCTTTTTATTTCTGTATCAACGCCAAACCTGCATGCTATACTATGGAACCTTTGTTTGCATGCCTACTAGAAAGATAGAGAAAATATATCATGATCATTTTGTTTAGTTGTCAAATTTAGATCAATATTTTACAATGCATGCACACTTCACAACTTCTATAACTAGAAGAAAGCCCTAAATAGAGTATGTGTGAAAAATGTGATCATAATAGATAAAACATAACTTTTGAAACAAGTTTACTGCTAGAGGAAATGAATTCCATGTTTGTGCTTCAAAATATATTTGTTAGTAGAAAACCATACCATTCAGGCTAGCAATGTACCTTCCCTTTTATTCACCTTTTGACCCCAACTTTATTCCTAGGTTATCCTCTACATGGACTGAATGGAATACCTCAATTATGGCCCATAGTTGAATAAAATAGCCATGCTAAAAGTTAGCAAAGACGACATGTAGCTCTGATGGGTTGATAGGTAATGGAAAATACTCTAGCTCGAATTTCTTCTTGGATATTGCTTGAAACCTCCTAGCTTTGTGTCTTGACCGAGGTTTGTATATTTTTTGGCTTGTGGATTTGTCTTATTATTTTTTTCATTCAATAATAGTTGTGTCCAATGGGTTGGTGCTTTGCATTACATTCCTAAAGTCCTTCCATTGACATGTAATTCAAGTAGCAACCTTTCCATATCTACTAAGTAGAAATAATTTTGATTAATTTGTTTCCATGTCAGCATCTGTAAATGGTATTTTCATTTAATGAAATACAACTATCAAATTTCCAATGCATAATTCAGCAAACACCTTCAGAGTGTGCTTAGAACCCCTCACCCATGATGTGCACATTTTTGACATAACTCAACATTCTGGTTGATAAATTAATAGATAAGTATACCATACTTTTTCTTTTGTTGTACATATCCCATTAATTATGAGATTTGTTCTTGTATGTGAACATACCATCACATTCAATAACCTAGTAGCCGTGTGAACATAGAACCACTTGTTACCTCTAATACATTAACCAAATGGGTGTTGTTTCCTATTGTCCTAAAATCTATTTGTGAACTGCAGGCATTGATATGTGAAAGGCCACGATTTCCAAGTTAACTATCCTATTGTATCAATATGTGAATGGAAAGTGGGTAACATTATATTATTCCTCTTGGGGATTTTTAATATGTTTTCTAATATTATTAGTGATTGAAATGTTATTTTGGGGTGGTTTGGTGTTTATATTTTTTAAAAGCGCATTTTTTGTACCTCTTTGTTGTCTTTGAGATTGGAGTATTTGAAGGGTAAGGTTTTTGGAATAATTTTTAATATATGCACCACCAATATTATATGGTTCCTTGATACCATCTTTAGTTTTCTAAACATCCAAATAATAAACACAACAAGTTTGAGGAAAGTTGAGTTCAATGGCATAATTAAAGCACATGGAGCTGAGAACATGATGCAAGGTATCGCAATCATGATGTGCAAATGTAAAAATACACTTCTCATTCTAGGTTCTAACCCCACTATAGTAGTAGAAACATATATATTCATCTCTTCACATGAAACCAACGGCTTAATTAAATCTAAAACCTATAAATGATCTTCTCAGCAAAATACCCCTATGGTATAATTGTTTTTTACGAAACCGATTAAAACGTATATTAAAATAGGTTGATGAGTCACCCCAAGCAGAGAGTATACAAAAGTGGCCAAAAGGATTGATTTAACTTGGTCTTACAAAGTTCTTAAGAAAACAAAACATAGTTATTTGCTACAAAATTCAATTTTGTAGAAATTGGCAACAACCTATATCAGTTTTGAAGCCTCTAATATCAAAATGATTATATGCGCTAATATCAAAATGATCTCTATCATACCTGCTAAATTTAGAGTGAACATTTTGTTCCTAAAGTTGAACACCACAAAATACATCTAGATTATAAAATTGTGTACCATGATACCTGTACATAATAGATCCTATGGAGTTGTTGATTCTTTCTTGGGAGTTTCCATAGGGTTGCTAGAGGAGCTGGAAAATTCAGATGCCAAAACGGGAGCTCCCAACACGAAGCACCTAACTCAAATATAGAGAATTGCAATATGAGATTCCATGGTTTCTATTATTGTTAACACCAAAAATTCGACCACCTAGCTCATCCCCCTAGTCACATAATCCAGATATCCCATTTTCCTACATATTTGGCCCCCAAAAACCCAAAATCCTTAAGTTGGCAATCGAATGTGCAAAAATCATTATTTCCCTCAAAAAATTAATAAAATTCCTCCAAAAAATGTCAAAATCCCCCAAAAAAGAAAAAGAAAAGAAAAATAAAAAGGGGAAATATTCAAAATAAAAGAAAAAGGAAGGAACCCATCAAATACCACAGGCCAATACTAGTGGCTACCCAAAACCACGGGACAATATAACACCATCCAAAATTGATATAAAAAGGTGGTGGAGGCCCCCCACTTGAGATGATTCACTCTTCCCTACCGACACTCTCCTAAAATTCCTATTGAAACCCTAGCCTCCCTTTGAGCTTGTGTTTCCCCATTCTAGTTGAGTTTTGGATACCCTTGAGCAATCGTAGAAGAGAAAGAAACATTGGAGACCCGGAGCACCACCATTTCTATGGCTGCAAGGGGCCCCAACATCCTCACCATTTTGAGGTAACCCACATTGTAAATCCACTCTTATTATAATGAAAAGAATTCTTCGATTCACATGGCATATATTTGATTATTGGGTGCTTATGTTTTATTTTATTCTTTGTTTTACTATAGTACTTTCAAACATTTTTACTTTGTATTTGCATGCACATACTTTCCCTCACGAACTATTACTAAGAGTTCCAGAACTCTTAGTAAGTACATTTCTATACTAGCTAGTTTGAAGAACCTAGCTATAGTTTTGGCGACTCTGCTTAAGTCGATTCCCATCGATCTGTGGTTTGGTAAGAGAAACAACTATTTACATTCTTTGCATTTGTTATTTTCTTTTTGGATTAAAGTTTACTTTAGTTTTTACAACCATCTCCCTATTTAGGGCAGTTCTGGCATAGCATTGCACTACATACTTGCAGGCTTGGCCCTTGCCAATGCAATACATTTTCAATTTTCGGTTTTTCTCTTGGGCCACGCCTTTAGGCACCATTTCCGTGCTCTGGAGCACAAGTTTTCTTTCGGAAAGCGTGCTCTACAGTATGCAACACAAGCCCAGATTTCATCTCAGGAAGCATGCTCCAGCGTGCCTTTCCTCCCTAGAAGCATGCTTATTCAGCCCAGAAGCGCACTTAGCCTTCCCAGAAGCGCGCTCCAAAGCACGCTTATTCAGCCCAGAAGCGCGCTCAAGCACGCTTATCTCGCCTAGAATCATTATTTTCCTTCTATGGTGGTTGTTTCTTCCCCAACATCACTGTTCTATAGTATGCAGCACCCAAAGTGCGATTGTTCCCTAGACATACACACCCTGCACCTATTGTTGGCTTCTGCACTCGCATCGGTTGCACTTTCAACCTCACTTTTGCTTCCACACATTGTAGATTGTACTTTTCTATTGTTTGCTTGTTGTAGCATTTGAGACATTCAAGTTTTCCTTCATACATGTTTTCTTAGTGTATTGTTATCTACTGCAATTACATTTCAGTAATTTTATTAGCTATATCATTTGCATGCATTTTCCAACAGTTAATTTGTTCATTTGAAAAGAAAAGGAAAAAGTTTATTTCAGTTTCAGTTCTTTATTTCCACATTTACTTCCAGTGTATCTAGGGCTTGTTCACACCACTTGTGCACTCACTCACTCCCTAAATTCCAAGTGAGACTAAAATTTGTTTAATTGAACACACATTTAAACCCACTTGGGGACCCAAAGAAAACATGGTAGTTAGGCATCCAACCAACACCCCCTTTGTCACGTACATTTGAGAAATAGTTGTTGTCTTTTAGGGAGCCAAAATCCCATATTATTGATTGGTTTGACACTAATTTTTTAGAGGGCCTCTCCCTTAGGAGATAAAGTGGAAAGAGTGATTTCGGAAGTGTAAGTGGAATACTTCTCTCCACTTTGTACTGAACGACACCAATGCGTTGTTCTCATCGTGCATGTTGGCCCCCATAATGGGTGCACAATGGACAAAGAACTGAAGTCGCGGGACACCTTTCCGGACGTGCCATGAATGGGGTATCCTAGTAGTGATTCTTCTAGGGATCTTTTACCCAGAATACCTCTTAGAAGGGGGATATCCCTTAGCCATTTGGTTCTCCATTTTGTATTTTTTGATTGCGGATTTCATCACCCTGTAGGGGATACGATTTGCATGAGATTCCATATCTTTTAGTTAGTCATTTTCATGCTCAGATACCCCATAGGTTAGTGAGTCTTTTTATTTCTAGGAGTGATTCATGTTGGTATTTTGACCATTTTATTGCCACTGCCGTATTGTAGCATGCTATTGCAGTAGGTATTTTTGAGCTTGTTGTTGGACTGAGTGCCATTTTTTTCGTGAGAGATATCCTTTTGCACACACAGTTTCATTAGGATTTTTTAGCACGTTTTTAGACTACGTCCCCTTAGAACTTACACATTCTTCACCATTGCTTCACCAAGAAACTCCCACCGCCTACAAGGGCAGTCCCCACAGTATGGTCCATTGGACCCCACCCGTCACGCTCCCTTGAGATGCACATCTTCATCACCATATCTTCATCCCAACGTCCTTTATTTCACTTATGATTCCTATGATTCATATTCACCCATCCATACAGCTTCATCCAGCCCATGGCTGGCATGAATCCCAACTCCTTTTACGGAGGGATTATCGGTGCTGGATCCACCACTGGCCGCGTTTCCACTTCAAAATCTATCCTCGCTATGAAATCCATGGGACCCACCATCCCTGGTACTACAGGACCTTCCCCCGAAATAACAATGCACCCAACCACTAAGTCCATACCCACTGGTAGTGGATCTATTCCGAACAAAGTCCCTTTGATTACCAGCGGTACCCTTGGGGGCACCAACCCATCCTTCTATATCCCTATGCCCCTTATGGGTGGTTCCTTTATTCTCGTGATGACTACTGCCAATGCACCACCATTCGACAGAGGCACCCCTATGATCGTGGCACCATGGATAGCACGCAGGTCGGCCTGACCATGTCACATCGTCCTGCTAATTTTCAATTCATGTCTAATATCAACCTCCCTGACCTGGCTAGATTGACCAATGACCCAATCTAACATGATCCTATGTGGCCTCTCATTCCTACCAAGATCCCTTCGAACATCTCTAAGGTTGAGGGGAAGGCTAGTGAGAACCCTCAGAACCATATCATGTCCTTCCATCTGTGGTGTTCCTCTAACTCCATAGTGGATGACTCTATTCACCTACTCCTCTAAAAATGGACACTCACTGGTGTTGCAGACAAATGGTATATGGACCAGCCTCATGGGATGATGAATTCCACATTTACATCCCTCACATACACTTTCCTTCATTTCTTCCAGCTACCAGTCCTTTACAACACTAGTTTTTAGATTCTCCTATATTCCTGAGAGAATACAACCACCCACATCACTGACCATATCCATGAGTATTGCCATCACCGTAGTTTGTGCAAGATCAAACTAGATGACCAGATATTTTTAGATTGGTTCTTGAAGTCTCTCATTCTATCCATCGCTAAGGATGTGGCATCTGAATGACCCCAAACTGAAGAAGAAGCCATACTGAAATCCCAACAGTTTGACCTTATTTACGCACAATCGGGATATCTCTGCACCATTCTACCTTATGTTCCTCATGGTGATTCCTCTCAGAAAGATGTGATGGGGGAATCTCATGTTGTTGATGGCATCATTGGCCATGTTGCATCCACTAGCCGACCTTATACACATATGCCTCTAGCATAAACCCCCATATATAACCCCACCCCTAGTTCTACGAAACCCACCATGAGCCGTGGCCCTGATCTTTTGCGCGCAACAACTCATTTTGGATCAACACCTTCGTATGTTCCACCAAACCAAACTCCCCATACACATGAAACCCCCTATGCGACACATATCTACAGTCATAACCCGTAAGCGTATTCCCCCCTACCAAAGCACCTACTTACTACAATCCACTGACAACCCCTGCACCCGCCCAATATCAAGATCCTCCCACCTACTATTCACTCCAGCAACCCCTGCACCCGCCCAACCTCAAGAGCCTCACACTTACTATGCACTCCAGCAGCCCCTACATGCACCCAACCTCAAGCTCCTCCTGTTCCACAAGGGCAATCTTATGCCCAGGAAAAATAGCCAACAAACTAGCCTACTCAATGGAACCAGTAAGGCCAATAGAATAAGAGACGAGGTCGCAACTAGGGAAACAATCAACCACTTGACGGGGGTGGACAACCTCCAAACCCTCCATACAATAATGATGCAATTCTAGCCAACTAGAATCTTGATCGACAACCCTAGAAATGTAAGAACCCTAACTTATGTATGAAGCACCCATGCTCTATTTGTGAGGTTTATGGCCATGACACACACAATTGTACCCATTTGGCATGAGCCCAACAAATCTGGAGTGAGGACACCCAACATCAAGGGCATTCCATACCTTTGACACCACCAAACCCACCGCACAACCTATGGCATTACAAAACCCCTTACCCATGCAAGGGTTTGTCGCCACCCAACCTGTGCCACACCCATGGCACTCCCTCAAGGGGCTACCGCACCATAACAACCGGTTACTTACGCTGCTCCTACTATTCAACCTCCTGACTCAGCATTTCACCATCTTTTAATAATGTCCTCTTCTGACATAAACCTCTAGACACGTCGTAATCAGTATGGTTCAACCACTGAGACCGTCACTACTGACAAAGCAGTCGCCACTACCCCTTTCGATTAGTCATTACAACTTCCCCCACCACTGCTGGAGGGAGCCCCCAAAGCCCCCAAATTCCCACATCACTAACAACCCCAATGAATATGTATTGAATATTCCAATGATTTGTATTCCAATGGGTGGTGTTGATGTTGTCTTGGGACTTCAATAGTTACAATCCTTGGGAATTGTGGCTTTTAATTTTCAGAATTTTTTCATGAATTTTTTATGGGAATTAAAGGAATATGATTTACAAGGTATCACATGGAAACCAAGAAAGGTGATAAGCTCTAATGGTATAAAAAAATTGATGAAAAAGGGACATCAAGGTGTGATTGTACAATGATGCTCACTAGATTTTCAAACATCTAAGCCTCCTATTTCCCCAAATATCCAAAGGGTCATTAATAATCATTATAAGGTATTTGAAGATATTCCAAACAATCTTCCACCTGTCCGAGATTTTGATAATGTTATTCACTTAATTCCAGGAAGTGTTCTCCTAACATCAAATCTTACAGATACCCCTATGGACATAAGAGTGAAATTGAGCATATGGTTGAAGAAATGTTAAGAGGCTGGCATAATTAGGACTACCCAAAGTTCTTACTCTGCACCAGTGGTAATGGTACACAAGCCATATGGATCATGGCATATGTATCCAGATTATAGAGATCTCAACAAGATCACCATTAAAGATAAGTTTCCCATTCCTGTCATTGATGAATTGTTAGATGAATTACATGGAACAATTTTCTTCACAAAGTTGGATCTTCATTTTGGGTATCATAAAATAGAATGAAGGATGAAGACATCCCAAAACCAACATTCAGAACTCATGAATTTCATTATGAATTTCATGCCATTCGGTCTCATGAATGTGCCTTCCACATTTCAAGAACATGTTCAAGATGTTGACGGGGTACTACAACTACTACAGGAGCAACAAATGCATGCAAAACCTTCCAAATGTTTCTTTGAGGTGAAGGAGGTAAATTATTTGGGTCATATTGTATCTCTTGAAGGTGTTATTTCTCTTTATTTATTAGTTCCATGGCACTTTATTTTTGAATCCTTATTGTTCTCCATTCTCTTTTCGTCACCGATGTTTGAAGTAGTTGTTAGATTTTAATTTCTATGACTATTGTTCATAGACAAAGAATAATTCTTGACAATTTTTAAGAGTTGTTATTCTAGAGGGATACCCCTCTAGCTTGTATATTATTTTTGTATAGCCTAAAACGGGTTTTGAAATGCCTTGGCATAGTTTTGTTTAAAGAAACATCTCAAGGAACAACACTTCCAATATATGAGGTAAATAAGCACGTTTTTGTGTATATGTTCCCAATACAAGTGTTGGGCTAGCTCTACATTAATATAGAGTACCTTAGCACAATTTATATTAAACTGATAACATAATAAGTGACACAAGTTTCTTCCCACTAATCATTTGGATTACTAATGGAAATTTTAGCTTTCCAATCACCCTGTTTCAACTTCATAACCTTTTTGTCCATGCAATACGAATGCACATATCTTTCATCTAGAAATGGACTGGAAGGAATTTCAATCCTTTTTATTTGGTCTTCATAACTATAAAATCATGTCTACTTACACAATCACTAGTGTAAGTCGTAACAATTTTCCATGTACCGTGAGAAATATTTGAACAGTCATTGCCTAGAAGAAGGAATCATTTTGGAGTCACGAGTAGTAGATGATATAGTTCATTCCATGAAAAGAATGTGTTGACAAGGTATGTGTTGGTGCCCTATTCCAAAAGAGCATTCAACAACCTTTACACCATTGAAATGTATATGAGCACAATTGCTAATGTTCACTACACAACAAAGATACGGTCATCTACTATTGGGAGGATAACTATTAACATCAATATCATACAAGGATTTCATCACATAAATCATCTTATTCAAACATGATATATAAATTTCCATTACTACAAGAGCATGCACAAACTGATGGATTGGTTTCATAATTCTATTACAATTTTGTGTAGGCTAATTTGAGTCTTTAGTGTAGTTTGCGCCAATGTAATTTTCTATTATAAAACACTCGCTAGAAAAATTACAAGATGAAATGATTTCATCCAAGGAATTGGAATTTGATCATAATTTATTGCAACATAATCCTTTGTGAATTCATCATTATCTACAATGTTCAGATTAATATTCTTACCAATTTGTTGTAAAACTTCTTATAATTTTTCGAGTGTTTTGTTGTGATTAGGGGAGAAGGATGAGCAATCCCATATAATTGAGGACCTTGCATTTCAGTACTTGAACATTGGTCTCTAGGAGACAAAAAAATTGTACTTTGATATTTTGTAGGGTACTAGTTGGGATGAAGATGGGGCATAATTCTAGTGCAATTTATAGTCTTAGTTCAAATCATAAGACAATGCACTGAATCAAGTTCATGATGGACCATAGACAATGCATATCATTTGATTTTCATTGAAAAAGGGACAATTCAAGGAAGTATCACATCACATTCCATGATTGTAACACTAATAACTCATAAATGAGCATTTTTAGAATCTTGATACTTATTTGCGTTTTGATTTAGAGTTTGTATGCCATTTTGATTTCTATTTTGGTTATATGTCTCGAGTGTGTAAATGATCAGTTTAGAGGAGTGACATATGATATCCAAGTATTTGGGATTGACTAAATGGATCATGTTGATTGACATATGATATCTAAGTAATGGCTATTGACTAGATGGATAAGATTATGGTTTGATAATGAAATTAGGAGTTAATGATACCAAGATATATACTATTTTTTTAATTCTAGTTCAAAAAGACATCTCTTAAGAGACATCTATCTGACATGAATGTTATGCCATCAACGTTTGGTTATTGTTGATATCATAGAATTCACGTTGGATAGACATTTCTTAAGCGACGTCTGGTTGAACCATTATTCTAAATATTTTAAGTTTACATATTTTATTTTTATCATTAAATATGTACAAGGTACCAACTATTTGTATGGTTTACAAGGTATACACGGAAAACGAAAAAGAGATAGTTGATGCTTTATAAAATTTGGCTTATAAATTGGACATCATTAGTATTAAAGATTATTATACTTTTTTATGGAGATTTTAATGTGAGGATTTGAATGACAAGAGTAGTAAGAAAGGATTACTTCAAAAATATTCATTATGATTTGGATTTTCCTTTAGTTTATTCAATTGTTACTACTTATGTTAAGCACAAGATCAAATTTGGTGAATCCCACAACATGTCATATTATAAGTCTTAAGGGAAAGTATATTGATGCTTTTTTTTTCTTTTAGGAAATTATTCAGCGTCAACTTCTCGTATATTTTTTTCAATGACTATGGGACTTGGTATTTTAAGATATTTTTATTTATCTTGTTATTTTATACAATATGATTTTAGAAAAAGTGAAAGTTGGTAGTGTTTCCATTGCTTATATTCACAATATTATTGATGTAAACAAGGTTTCTCCTTAGCCTTGTTGGAACACACAATGATACTGAGAGGAGGGGGTGAACTAGTATCACACACTTTTACCAAATTTTACTTCAATAATCATGTAACATTATTAACCTTAAACATAAAATCATAATACATGGAATATTTATGTGGAATATCAATTTAATAAATAATAAAACCATAAATTACAATGATTTGTCAGAGACACCAATCTCTAATAATGGTGTGAGCACCCACTCACATATTTTGCAAACACCAATTTGACAATGAAACCAAACCATTGTTAGTGCATAAAAAACCATTTAATACTTAGTATATAATTTATTTCATCTTTTATTACTTTCCTAGGTAGTTTCACTATGTATTTGGACACTACTTGACTTCCTTGGTCCACCACATGCCAACCTTATCCACTTGAGCACATCCTTGCTCATCCTTCTTGTTTTTCTGGCTATCCTGAATGGAAAGGGTGCACTTCCTACTTTTGGAGTGATTTCACTGATTTTTCATGCTGTTAGGAGGATAAGTCTAAAGCGAGGCGCTCCAGTGCTTTTGGCAGTTGCTAGATTTTGTGGTCAACACACCTTACCTCTTTTTCACTCCAAAAGGATTCATCCTTTTCCATTTTTAGTCTACTTCATCTTCCAAAATATTTTTAGCCAATTCGTGAGGATCTTGAGTGAGATGGAGAGAGATGTTTCCACCCTTGGGGGTTTTAGCTAGTTTAGTAAGCCTTCTTTTGTGACTAATTCGAATGACTCCATAGAAGTTCGAATTTATGACGTAACTCTATATATTTGCATCTACTTTATGGTACATGGTTGTATGATGTACATTTATGCTAATACACTTTATTATTGTGCATAATTCTGAGTCTGATTTTGAGTGTTGTCAATTCTAGACTAGCAATTTGTGTGAGAATTGTTTTCAATATTATGATCAGCCTGTGATTATATTTCACATGGTATCATAGATATTTAGGAGAGCACAACTGCATATAGTAGTGCACCAGAAGCAAGGTTTTTCCACATAAATCTCGTGGGCCATTGCCTTGTACTCTTGAGTTTAGCTGTAGAGGTATACTTGAGCGTGACAGACTCCTAAACGTGCCTATTGTCAAATTGCAGATCTCTATAAATTGAATCATTCTCCAGAGATTTGTATGTTTGTGATTTTTGCAGGTTCAAATCATCCTACAGTGTGCACCTCAGCCTACTCATGGATCCATCTCAGAGCGTGGTCTTGAATCCATTTAATTATTTTTAGTGGAAGCTGTAGATGGAGATATTGTTGAGGTAGAAATGCCTCTATAGAGTGACCATGGAAACTTAAACAAATCCTACTTTAGTTGTAGAGAAGTCAAAGTGGTACAATCGGAGAGATAAGGCTTATGGCCTTCTTTGCCTCAGCACATCGATAGATCTTCTTTTTCATTTAGATGGTCTGAATTCACCAAATGAAGTTTGGGAGAATTGAAAACCTTATTTGGTAAAACTGATGATCTAAGAGGACATCAATTAGAGAATGAGATGATTTTTCTAAGTCCAACCAACTATGAGAATCTACAGGATTATTTCTCCAAGTTCAATTCACTTGTCTTACAGTTGAAGTAGTGCAGTATTGAGAAAAAGGATGAACGGTTAGTTTTGGCTATACTCTCGAAATTGGGGAAAGAATATTCAATCTTTGTTTTGACTTTCCAGGCCACAAAACTAGCTGTGAATAATTGGAATATGCCTAGTTTATCTGAATTCATGGATTCTTTGAATCAAGAGAAGAATAAGCTTATGTTGATGGGTGCACTGAATCCTTCAAAATATCAAGCTTTAGCTACCGGTGACTCAATTAATTCGAAGGGTAAAAAGAAGGAAAACTCCAAAAATCCTTTTGAGCAAAAGAAGGAAAGATCTAAGCCACAAGAGGATCCCTCCACCTCCAGAAAGGATCAACAAAATAGGAAGGAGTGAACCAAGTGTTCATACTGCTAAAGGGGTTTTCATCCTAAAAGCTCCTGTATGAGAAAGATGATATATCAGATGGCACAACTTATTGAGAAGAAACATATCCCCATTCCTGAAGGTGCAAAGAAGAAGGAAGGAGGTTCTAACTCAAATGGCAAGGAGCGAGTTCATGCTCTAATGGAAAACACATCTTCATCCACTTCTTACATCATTCATTCTAGAGATTCAAGGCACATGGTTGCAACCAAAGAATCATTTTCCACCCTCAATTCCTCCGATGGCCCAGATCCTATCATTATTCTTGGAGATGACTCAGAAACTGCTTCAAAGAGTAAGGGTAGAGTATACCTTGCAAATGGTTCATTTTGTAAAGTCCTTTATGTCCCTAGTCTTGATGCAAACCTACTTTTAGTCTACCAAATGACCCATACTAGTTCACCTAAAAGAGTTGTCTTCACCCCTAATGATGTAGAGATCTCTGAGATCTCTACAGGAAGAGTTGTTGCATTAGGCACTGCAGATCATTCCACCAAAGTCTACAAGTTTTCACAGTTTTTTCCTACCTATCCACTAGTTGCACTCCTCTCTCATGTTAATGAAGCAAGCAAGCTTTGGCATGAAAGGTTTGGCCATCTAAATTACAAATACCTTGATGAAATTCATGACAAAAACATGTTTGTAGGGTTGACAAACATCACCTTCACAAAAGGAGTCTACCAAGGTTGCATTTGTTGATGTATATGTAACTTCAGAATGTATTTCACATATATGTATATTGTAATCCTATAGAGATGTTATTATTCCTCTATACGAAAGTGTCGTCATTTATATTGTAAGTGTCGTAACTTATACTTGATGGGTTATTAGAACACCTTGTTGGGGTCGGCCCTGTATAAGTCATGTAGGTCAAAGGGTTATTAGACCACCCTATTGGGGTTCGTCCCAGTCAGCATTATGTTATGTGGTTAAGTTAAGGCCGACCTATTAAAGGTTATTAGGCAAGTCAAGTCAAGTATAAATAGGGTGTGGGAGGCACTCTATTTGATCATTCTATTCTCTCACACACTCTTTGGAGAGTGGCGCACTTGTGGAGGAGTAGAAGATGCTGCTAGGAGATGTCTATCTCTTATGCTTGGGTTGCATCATTGCTCTATCTTTATCCGAGGAACTTATTGGGGTTTTTCACCTTTATGGTTTTCCCCAAGTAAACTTTGTGTCTCTTGTGTGCTTGCATTATTGTGTCCATGATTGATATGATGTAGATATGTTGTACATGTTGTTCTCTCAGTTAAGATCCTAGATCAGATTGAATTAAATTCTGAAAAACTAACATGGTATTAGAGCTAGCCTGAAAGAAGGCATGGTATGGCATGTATGACACTTGTTGCACTTGTGATGCTAGGGCTTGATATAGAAAAAACCAGTCATCGTAGCACTTTCGCTATAAATCCATTTTGGTGAATTTTTTGGATCTGAAAAATTTAGAGGTCGAAGATAAGATCCCCATGTACCTTGTGTCCAACGGAAAACCTCTAATTCATTGTACTTTGTGATTTATGATCAGTACAAGTTAGGTTTTCTGCCTCTTCCAGATCTCAGTCATAAAAAGGTGACCTAGGAAAAACAGTCACAACTTTGGCTAGGAAGATCCAAATGAAATTTTGTAAAAACTAACAGGTAGTGCATGGACCGTACTTTCTCAAGTACCATTTTCAGAGGTCTAAACTGAACTAGTGACACGTGGGACACCGTGCAAGTTCGCTCTCTTTTTTTATCCCATAAACAGGTCACGTTGCGACACTTGGCATAAATCTCTCTCAGAGAATCCATTTGAGGTCAGACCTATGGGGTTGAAAAGATGACAGGTCAGGATACCACATAAAATATTTTCAGGCCCTTTGGATGGGAAAGTTCAGAGTTACACTAGAAACAATCAGGTGCATATTTTTGTCAAAACATAATTATTTTTTGAGCACCTTCATTCATGGCTTCGGGAATTTAGGGTTTCGGAGAAAGTTGGAATTTTTGTAATTGGAGACCATGACTGTATGCTACTCATAAAAATCAAAATTTAAAGACCAATATCATATTTTTTAGTTGGGCAGAAGGCCGGGGTTGATAAGACCCTAGTTCGAGACTTTGATGCAAAAGTGGAAAATTAGAGCTTCTGCAAAAATGGGAATTTTTGAAATCTGTGACCACGGCTAGAAGCTCCTCAAAAAAATAGAAGCTTAGAGCTTTGGATCAAACTTTTTGATTGGGCAGAAGCGTGGGCTTTATCAAACCCTAGTTCAGGGTCATGTCCAGTGAATCCGGAACTTTCAAAGGAAAATTTGAGGGGTGAAACTTTGCAGTTTTCAAATTTTGAGTATACCAGGTTGATCAGCTCATCAAGGCACATATTTCTATCCTTTCAGAAGCTTGAAATTCAAAATTTGAATTTTTAGGGTCTCCCTGACAAACCCTAATCCAACTCCAGATCCAGTTTTTGCAAATCAAGTGGATTGGGTTAATCCTAGAAGAGAATGGATTGGTCACCTGCACAAGTGAAGAAGTTTTTGTTTCAAAGGGATATGAGGCTAAGGCCTTACATAATAATATTACAAGCAATCTCGACAGGTATGACTTATCCAGGTATGTTTCAAGATATGTTCCTGATTAAGCTTATGGCATGTTTGTCTTCATTAAGGTTAGTACAATCTTGATTAACCTTATAATTGTCGTATCACCTTAATAAAATTATGAATACATGATAGAAGATATTCATTGATTAAGGTTTTCACACTTATGATTGTACTAATGCATTCTGATGTTGTATGAGGTTTATGTTGTTCGCTAACATGAAAGGTACACCAAGAAAGACAAATCATGTTCTACTTCAAGAACATATGATCATGGTGACATGAAGACAAAGATTCATCCATTGTCATGGATCATCTACTTACGAGGTATGTATAACTTGGTTCTACAATGGTTAACTTATGAGACATACAAGTTAATAGCACAAGTCATTGGAGAGAACTAGAAGACATCATGCGGGTATGTTAGACATAACTAGCTAACATAGTAATCCAGGTATGTTTTTCCTATATCAAGTTAGAATCATACCTTGTGTTAAGATATCTTATATAAGTATACTTGGCATGATTGATTATGATTATTCATGAAGTTATAGGTTTGAGTAATCATGGGTTTAGGCATATTATGTTTCTTACTTTAATTGATGATATGACTAACCAGAAGAGTCCTATATAAACCTTGAATACTAATGTTTATTATCTGTGTTTAAAATGATCATTCCTATACATGTTTAAGATTATTGTGTTTCTAATAGTATTGAGATTATACTAATAAATGTATGATTATGTATGAGATCTCTAGGATATCACAATAATGATACTTGTAAGCATGCATAGTGATTAAGGATGGATATAAGTTCAAGGACAGGTAGTCCAGGAAGCAAAGATCAAGAGGGAGCACACTCCAGTAGTTTCTGCAAGGATGTAGATGTTCAGAGGGAGTCAACCACTTCTCACAATCCACATTAGAATGGAGTTGCAGAAAGCAAGCAAATACTGAGAGGGAGTCAACCCAACAAACAAACAAAGATAAGTATTTGAATTATCATTCCTTGCATATTTGATTGTTTAAATAATACTATTCAATGATGTATATACTGATGTTCCTAGAATTAGGTTGTGTATTTTTGGCATATTAGAATAATTGCATTAATGAACACCATACTACTAATATGCATGTAATGGGTAAGTGGCCTGTGGCACTGTACAACATTCCATTGCTACTTATCTAGAATGAAACCTCTTTGCTGACATGTTGGGAGTAGTGCAAACTCTTAACAATGTTCTGGTAGAGATTGGAAGGCATCTAGAAAGTTACATGATATGGATAAATGTTGTATTGAAGCATTGGCTAAAATAATTGCATGATTGTATGACATATTTATTTATGTGTAAGAATTTGTTCTGAAAACTATGAGAAGTTTCTAATCATGCAATTTAACTTGTTTTGTAGGAAAGATTGTATACGAGCACCTACAAACTTGGACTACAACATTTGTTTCAACAACAAAGTTATCTATTGAAGATATTGAATATATTGAAAGTTCCCAGGATTCGGGAAGAATGCCATGATCGAGGAGTACCAGTCGATCATGAAGAATGATGTTTGGGATGTAGTCCCAAGACCTGAAGGGCAGTTTGTTGTGACTTCTAAATGGATCTATAAGATCAAGTATGCTGCAGATGGTAGCATGGAGAAATACAAAGCGAGGTTTGTAGCTCGTGGCTTCTCCCAGAAAGAGGGATTGAGTATGAAGAGATTTATACACCTAAAGCCAGGCACACTTCCATCAGATCAGTACTTGCTCTGGCTGCAGTGATGAAATGGAAGATACACTAGATGGATGTCAAGATAGCCTTCTTGAATGGTGTAGTCGAAGAGGAAGTGTATGTGGAGCAGCCACTCGGGTTTGAGACACATGACCGAGAGTCACATGTGTGCAAACTGAAGAAATCCCTGTATGGTTTGAAACAGGAAGCTAGGACCCGGTATGGTAGGATAGATGGCTTCCTATCCAGTTTAGGCTTTACCAAGAGTAAAGCGGATTCCAAAATTTACTACAAGGTTGAGGAAGGCAATCCAGTGATACTACTTTTGTATGTGAATGACATGTTTGTTACAGACGAGGATAGATTGATTGCCGGCACACAGCGAAAGATTGTTGCCGAGTTCGCGATGAAGAACTTGGAGATGATGCACTACTTTCTAGGCATGGAGGTGTGGCAGAGTGCATATGGAATCTTCCTTGGACAAGGGAAGTATGCAGTGGAGATCCTGAAGAGGTTTGGGATGATGGACTGCAAGGCCATGGCCACACCTATAGCATCGAACCTAAAGCTTCTGTGTGATGCTTCATCTGATCTAGTTGATGTCACAGTGTATTGTCAGATGACTGGGTCCTTGATGTACCTGACGAATACAAGACCAGATATTTTCTTTGCGATGAACACATTGAGCCAGTTCCTGACGGATCCTAGAGTTGTTCACTTGGTTTCTATAAAGCATATTCTGAGATTGGGTAGGTAGTGTTGCAAGTAGGAAGAGCACTTCTGGGTGTTGCTTCAGTATGGGATCAAGTGTGATCTCTTGGTTTAGCAGGAAGCAGTCCTATGTAGCACTGAGTATAGTCGAAGCAGAGTATGTTGCATCTTATTCGGCTAGTTGCGAGGCAGTATGGATTCGGAAGCTACTGTCTGAGTTATTTGATCTCCCGCTGGAGGCTACTAGCATCTTTTGTGATAACCAGAGTTGTGTGAAGCTGTCTAAGAACCCGGTGTTCCACGACATGTCAAAACAAATTGAAATCAAATATCATTATATTAGGGATATGGTGCAGAGAGGAGCATTGGAGCTCCTGTATGTTGCAACAGATGAGCAGGTTGCGGATGTGCTGACAAAACCACTAGCCAGAGTGAAGTTCGAGTACTTCAAAGAGGGGCTTGGTGTTCTTCAGATTGACAACACTTCGAGGAAGAAGTGATGGAAACATTTGCTGGAGCCATTCCAAGCATGGTGAGAGGAGGATCCTTCCATGGCTATGGATGTAAGCGCTGGATGATGAGCATTAGGACGATGCTCCAGTTACTGCTCTGTATATGCATCATGTTGGATGCTAGATATGATCAGTTGGATCATTTATATGTATGTACGCATCATGTTGGATGCTGGACATGATCAGTTGGATCATTTATATGTATGTACGCATCATGTTGGATGTTGGATATGATCAGTTGGATCATTTATATGTATGTATGTATGCATCATATTGGATGTTGGATATGATCAGTTGGATCATGTGTATGTATCTTTAGATGTATCAAGTGGATACATTGTATGATCAGGTAGATCATGTATGTTGATATGTATGAGGTATGATCGGGTGGATCATGTATTTGTATATGTATTAGGTGGATACATTGTATGATCAGGTAGATCATGTATGATGATATGTATCAGGAAGATACTATGTATGCATCAGGTGGATGCATTGTATGATCAGGATGATCATGGATGATGAGCTTCAGGATGTTGCTCCAGATGACATTCATCAGGACGATGCAGTGTTAATGATCAGGATGATCATGTGTACATTAGGATGATGTATGGTGAGTATCAGGTTGATACTCTGTGGCTGTGGATAGGTTGTGCAGATGAGCATGTAAATAGACTTGGGAGATCTGGACAGGATGAAAAAGGCCTCAGATGCTCTTTCGAGGCATTTCTCTAGGAGGACATAAAAGTAGACCAGGGAGATCTGAAGAGGATGAAAAAGGCCTCAGATGCTCTTTTGAGGCATTGTCCTATGGCATGTAAGTAGACCTGGGAGATTTGGACAGGATGAAAAAGGCCTCAGATGCTCTTTCGAGGAATTTCCATGACCACATGTAATCAGACCTGTAGATTTGGACAAGATGAAAAAGGCCTCAGATGCTCTTTAGGGTTCTTGCTTGGAAAGACACCATTTTAAGGTTTTGTGGTAGGAGTCACATGTAATCAGACCTGGAGATCTGTATAGGATGAAAAAGGCCTCAGATGCTCTTTAGGGTTCTTTCTTGGCAAGACACCCTTTTAAGGTTTTGTGACTGTCACATGTAAAAGATCCTGGGAGATCATATAGGTCAGAGTTGTGTACCCGTAACAGCCTGGGATGATCTTTCGAGGTTTTGTGATGCATGTAATAGGTCCTAAGGATTCCACAGTATGGCCAGTGATGATGAATACCTGCAGGTGGTGGGCCTACATCCAGTATGAAAAAGGACTGGCTTTGTAGAACTTCCTATGATGAGTAGATTCATAGATTGATTGAGATAGCAGCAGCAGTGATGATGACGATGATTTGATGGCGATGATCTAGAGAAGAAGACTTGTGCTAGAAGACCTGTGTCAAGAAATACCTTCCTAGTTAAGAGGGAGTGTTGATGTATATGTAACTTCAGAATGTATTTCACATATATCTATATTGTATTCCTATAGATATGTTATTATTCCTCTATACGGAAGTGTTTGTATTCCTATAGAGATGTTATTATTCCTCTATATGAAAGTGTCTTCATTTATATTGTAAGTGTCGTAACTTATACTTGATGGGTTATTAGACTACCTTGTTGGGGTCGGCACTGTATAAGTCATGTGGGTCAAAGGGTTATTAGACCACCCTATTGGGGGTCGGCCATGTGGGTCAGATGGTTATTAAACCACCCTATTGGGGGTCGGCCCAGTTAGCGTTATGTTATGTGGTTAAGTTAAGGTTGACCTAGTAAAGGTTATTAGGAAAGTCAATTCAAGTATAAATAGAGTGCGGGAGGCACTCTATTTTATCATTCTATTGTCTCACACACTCTTTGGAGAGTGGCGCACTTGTGGAGGAGGAGAAGCTGTTGCGAGGAGATGTCTATCTCTTATGCTTGGGTTGTATCATTGCTCTATCTATCTTTGAGGAATCTATTGGTTTTTTCACCTTTATGGTTTTCCCCAAGTAAACTCTGTGTCTCTTATGTGCTTGCATTATTGTGTCCATGATTGATATGCTGTACATGTTGTTCTCTCAGTTAAGATCCTAGATCAGATTGAAGTAAATTCTGAAAAACTAACAGCATTCTAAGAAAACACCCTAAGAGAAAGTTTGAGAGATCAAGGTCTGAGAGAACCTATGATACTTTGGATCTGATCCATAGTGATATTGATGGTCCTTTACCTCATATGTCACTAAACAAATCCATATACCTATTAACCTTCATTGATGATTATACTAGGTATTGTTGGGTCTATTTTTTGCAGTTTAAATCTAAAGTTTTTGGCCATTTTAAACTTTTTAAAGTACATACAAAATGTGCAGAGTACATACAAAATAGAGTCCCACATAAGCACTAAAAGGACTTACCCCTCATGAATCTTGGTGTGTAAAGAAGCTTGATATTTCAAATTTCAGGATTTTTGGTGTCAAGGCTTGGGCTATAGTGCCATCCGAGAAGAGAAGGGATTTAGAGCCACAGAGTAGGCCATGTTTTTTTGTTGGATATCAGAAGACTCAAAGGGGTACAAACTTATTTATATGATCACCCACAAAACATTCATAGAAATAAGTGTTCATTTTGAGGAAGAGACCCTACAATGAATTGAGATTGGAGAGTCTTCTCAACCACCACCGGAAGAAGGAAATGAAGACGTGAATGAGGATTCAGATGATGAATATTTTGATTCTGATTCAGATGAATATTTTTATTATAATTTGCAGACCCAACCTCATCATCAAGGCCAAAGTGGGCATCAAAAACCATATAAGCAGTTGGTGAACTTGTTGGGAATCCTCAGGATCATAGGAAGGCAAGGTCACAATATGAGAATGCACTTTCAGTAAGGGATCCTAATATTGTTGAGAAATTTTTTCTCATGATTGAATAATATCCTAAAAAATATGAAGAATCCTCAAAATATCCAAAGTTGAGATATTATTTGGATGAGGAGTTCCACTCCTTGCAGAAGAATGGAACTTGGAAGCTAGTCAAGCTCCCACCAGGCAGAAAACTAGTAAAATGAAAATGGATCTACAAGACTAAGTTGGATTCTGATTTGTATGAATTCAAGCATAAATAAAGGTTGGTGGCCAACATATTCTCATAAGTCCAAGTTCTGTATTATAATGAGACCTTTTCCCCGGTGGAAAAATGGATTCTATTCAACCAGTTATGTCGGTTGCAGCAACAAAGTGTTGGGAAGTTCACCACATGGATGTGAAGTCTGCTTTTATTCATGGTGATATTGATGAGGATATATATATGAAGAAGCCTGAAGGCTATGTTGAATACCCATCACTTGTGTTCAGGCTAAGGAAATCATTGTATGGACTTAAGCAAGCTCCCAAAGCTTGGTATGCAAAAATCACGGGGGCTTCACTCAATAAACCGTTATCATAGCACGTTCGTTCGTGGCATATGAAACAATACCCCTAATTTCACTAAATATTGGAAAATACCTTCCAAAATCGTTTTTTTCCTTACCCTCTCCCAATATGCCTTCCCAATTAAAAAAAACCCCTATTTTCACTAGATATTGTATATATCAATTTTTTCATTAACATTTTTTATACCCGTTTATATTTCTACCTAGTATATTGATATGATACCCCACATGCATTCTACAATGCGCCTTGCTTCTTTCTATGTATATTGTGGATGCACATTACTTCACCCACAATGCAATTCCACATATCATTATGAATTGCAACATGTAATGGTCTAATGAAGAGATAGGAGATCACTTCTTGTATATCACTAGATCCAATGCACATAGTACAACATTTAGATTGCATGTTGCAGCTCCCCAATCGCTGACTAATCCTATTGTGGTCTAGGTATCCAAGCCCCCAAGGCCTGTAACAAGCTCTAAGAGGCTAACTAAACCTCCCAAGGCCTATAATAGGCACAAGTGGTTGGGTATTCAAGCCCCCAAGGCCTATTGAGGGCCTATAACAGGCCCTAGAGGTTTAGAGCCTCCCAAGGCTATTGGTAACAACTGGCTGAGTGCTATTGGTAACAAGTGGCTGTCAATGACCACTGTCTCTCAACTATGATCGACTGGAAACCCACTTCACCATGAAACCCCTGGCCTCAAGCATGCCTCAAGACGTGATTTCCCTACGTACTGGTAAGCCTGAGCCTTGCCTCAACCTGATTTTTATCTGGTCATGATCCCGCCATCTCCATTTGGCGGATATTTGTCAACCCACCCATATAAAAAATACCCCAAAGTATTTTTGTATTGTTACATTAAATAAAAAAAACCCTTTTCCCCTTAATATATATGCAATATAATTTTTAGGTTTTCATGAATATTTAATACTGCAATATGAATGAACGTGGTATTATATTTCCTTCTAGTGAAGCCCCCGTGGCAAAAATAGACCATTTCCTCCTAACACAAGATTTCAACCAGTTCAAATATTATCCAAATGTGTACCTGAATCACATAAATGGTAATATGGTGATTATAGTGTTATATTTTTATGATTTACTAATCACAAGAAGTGCCACTGATGAAATTTCATCACTTAGGATAACTTTGCATCAATCTTTCTCCATGTTAGATTTGGGGATTCTCAGGCAGTTTTGGGGGCTTGAGATCACTCAATCACCCAATGGAATAACTATATGTTAGTCTAAATATGATTTTATATGATAAAAAGTTTCAATATGAAAGAATTTAAGGCTTCAAAGACTCCTTTCCTCTCAGGATCCAGGCTAGACGAAGGGGATTCTACACCCTTGGTGAACAACACCCTCTACAGGAAACTAGTTGGAAGCCTGTTATACTTTACTCACTCCTGACCATATTTGGAATATGCAATAAGTCATGTTGAAATATATATGGAGCAGACACATGATCTCCATTGGAGGTCTCTAAAAATGATCTTTCACTTTGTGCAAGGCACCAAGACACATGGGATCCATTATGCTGCCAATTCCTCATTGGATCTAGTTGCATTTTCTGTCTCAGATTGGGATGGGGATAGAACATATTAGAAGTCCACTTCCAGATTTGTATTCATGATTGGAGGAGGTCCTATATGTTGGTCTAGTATAAATAAAAGTTCCATTTCAATCTATTCAATAGAGGCAGATCACCGAGGAGCAGTGAATGCAGCTACTCAATGCATTTGGTTGCAAGGAATTCTTGGTGAGTTCTGGATTGACTTTAGCACTCCCACTGTTATTTGGGTTGATAACCAAAGTGTTATAAGTATATCCTCAGATACAGTACCCATACAAAGAAACAAGCATATTGAAGTTCACATGCACTACGTTAGGAGTCTAGTGCATGACAAATTGATTGTGTTGGAGTATTGCCCCATTGGTGAGAAAACTGCTAACATTTTCACTAAATCCTTCACAGAGAATACTTTCAGCCATCTTAAGTTTATGCTTGGAGTGGCTAATCATGAGGTGAAGGATGATTGAAGAATCAGGTTCAAAAATTTTCTCTTGTCCATTTTGAGGGAGGGTTTTGTCCCATGAGGTTTTCCTCGTTTCCTTGTTTTCTGGACAATGATATGTAAAGGGTGGCCAAGCCTTGTTGTCGGGCCCTAATATTTTATGATATGTTTTTTCACTTACATTCAGATTAAGGGAGGGTGTTAGAGCATAAAAACCCATTTAATACTTAGGATATAATTTATTTCATCTTTGATTACTTTCCTGGGTAGTTTCACTATGTATTTGGACACTAATTGACTTCCTTGGTCCACCACATGCCAACCTTATCCACTTGAGTGCATCCTTGGTCATCCTTCCTGATTTTCTAGCTATCCTAAATGGAAAGGGTGCACTTTCTGCTTTTGGAGTGCTTTTACTGCTTTTTCCTACTTTTAGGAGGATAAGACTAAAGCTAGGCGCTCTAATGCTATTGGCAGTTCCTAGATTTTGTGGCCAACACACTTTGCCTCTTTTTCACACCAAAAGGAATCATATTTTTCCATTTTCATTCTACTTCACATTCCAAAACATTTTTATCCAATTCGTGAGGATCTTGAGTGAGTTGGAGAGAGATGTTTCCACCCTGGGGGGTTTTAGCTAGTTTAATAAGCCTGATTTTGTGACTAATTCTAATGGCTCCATAGAAATTAGAATTTTTGATGTAACTCTATATATTTTCAGTTACTTTATGGTACATGGTTGTATGATGTACATGTATGCTAATACACTTTATTATTGTGCATAATTCTGAGTCTGATTTTGAGTGTTCTTGTCAATTCTAGACTAGCAATTTGTGTGATAATTGTTTTCAATATTATGATAAACCTGTGATCATATTTCAAATCCATATTATGAGAACCAACTCATGAGGCACCAAACTATTGAAGGGATGAGAACACCAATTCTCTTATGAGCACCAACTCATAAACCAGGCACCAACCTATCAAATGGATAAGGACACCAATCCTCTTGAGAACCAACTTAATTCTGCAGGTGCCAACCTATCAAAAAGATGAGGACACCAATCCTATGTAAGCACCAAATTACAAAGCAAACAACAACCTTCTCTCCGAAGCACCACCCTTCCAACCTGAAGAAATGATATGCTTTTGTTCCTCTGTCAATCTAATCTTTCTTCCTTCTACAGAAATCCTTTCAAAAAATGTTCTTTGTCCTTTTATTCAACCTCTTTTTTTTTTCATTACACTTTTTCTTCTTCTCTACACTATTCCTTAATCCCTTTGTCAGCATCCTTCTTACTTTTGTACTTCCCTATCAAGTGTAGTAGTCCTTGTCTAATGCACTTGTAGTGTTGTAGCTACCACTCATCCACTCCCTCTCTTTCAAACTTCCTATACATTTTATGTACAATGCCCTCTAGTTTTTGTAACACCATTTAGTTTATGTAACGAACTTCCTATACACTTTCTATAGAACCCTCTAGTTTTTGCAACCCCAATTAGTTTCTGTAATGTCCTTCAAATTGTGTGGTTCATTCCACACTTTAATTAAATCATCTACAATATTAGATTTCAATACATTTCCAAATCAAGATAGAAGTGCATTTCCTTCTTACTAAGCCAGGAAACATAGATGTCATTAGATGATTTCATAATTCATCCCAGATCAATGAAATATTTTCTCAAAGCTTAGCCCAATCCTCCACTTATTTAATTGCAACAATCCTTAGAGCATTGTCTCTCCCTTTTTTATTCATCTCCTGCGCATTTCATAGGATTACACAAAATCTTTGTCTGAATTCATTTTTTATCTGCTCTTTGTACCTCAGAGTTCACACACACTTCACCAACAAATATTCAAATCGATTATGGTTTTTATATGGTCTTCATGGGGTTTTGAGCGTACTTGTGAACCCATCACAATGAATCTGATTTGCATATCAACATAAAACAAAGAACATTATTTTTAATTTATAGGACCAACTTATGATTTGTGGTAAGAGTTCGTAAATTATTGGTTTAGTCATCCAAACAATTTTATGAATGATATCATGGTTGTGATTAAAGGATTTCATGACTAAAAGTATGAAATCACTCTTTGGAAATTCAAGCTCTTTCTATACGCTATTCAACATTTCTCTTGACTAATTACTCTAGCAACTGCATGCATTTTCATTGAGAATTGTGTGCATATTCTAAGTTTGGCGATCATTTTTCTGAGAGTAGCTGTATTTTTTTTAGATTGGCATGCATATTTTGAGACTGGTTGGAATTTTATGGGACTGGAGGGAATTTTATGAGACTGTGCGGGCATTTTACACACTTTTCTTGGTGGGCATATTTACTAAGCTTGTGCAGGCCTAATCCTTAATGTTATCAAGCATAATTACTAAGCCTGTTCAGGAATTTTTCTTGTTCTTGTGAAGGGAGTAATGCTTGATGATGGAAGGCATAATTCCAACTTTGACATCAATGACAACACTCCAAGCATGACATCGCAACTTAAAATCAATGACAACTTGACATCAATGACAACTCTCCAACAAGTCTTCCATTAAATATATTTATTCCATTGATAATTGTTAAGAAGAGATCCATTAAATAAGATCTATTACAATTCCATATAAAATTGATCTTGAAATTTGTCTAAGTCAACATCTAAGTCACGAAGACCAGAATTTGTAGCCAGCCCTTCAGAATCATTGTAAGGATTTTCCAATACAACATCTGTACCATCTAATGCTAAGTCATCATTGATATAGTCATCATCATCTAGATGTGATTCAATGACTGTCTAGTCAACTTGATTTCCCCCTTCATCTAAGTACACTTATTCCTCCATCTCTCTACCTACATATGTGAAAATCCTCACAGCAGATCTAAGAGTTGATGTGTACCTCACAAGAGTAATTATGATTAAGCAGGAAAATAGAAGAAGAGTGAACAATACAGTATAATGAGCAACAGAATAATATGGTACAATAGAACTCAAATAGAAGCAATAATACTTCACACACACTAGTTAATTAATCACAATATGGACAAATAAATAGTACAATGGTAGAGAGGATTCGAATGCCCAAGGTGGCAATTCGAATTAGCCTGGCAGAGTGATCATAAGATCAATAGAGTGTCATCAGAGCACAACTAGGTGTCCTCATGATCATCGGGGCACAACTGGAAGTCTTCATCAACATTAGTGGAGTCATCAATGCTCAAGTAACTGTCAACCATCAGTCAAACTAACTCTGGTAGGTGTAACTGAGTGTAACTCAATGTAACCGAGTGTAACTCAATGTAACTGAGTGTAAATGACTGTAACTGAGTGTGATTGAGTGACAACTGGACTGGTAGGTGAAGAAGGGCAAGTTTCTCCCTAAAATCAAGGAAGAAGGGTGCATTAAGAAATTGGAGGGCTAAAACTGAATAGTGAGAAGCTCCTGGGGGCTGGTTAACTGAGGGCTAGGTGTTGGACTGATGACTGAGATGCATGCAAACCCTAAAGGTGCATGCATGACTGAAAATGTAAATGATCAAAATACTGGTGAGACTAGGATGGAGTATATGAATATCCTAACACCCCCCATTAATCCATCCTGGGCCCTGGTAACTAAGACCAAAGGTCACCCAATACAATGAATAATAACAATCAATAAACCAAGGAAGTGGGAAAATTTCATGGGAAACACCCCCCTACTCAAAAAATAGACTGTAAGGCACACATAAAAATAAATGCTCCAAACTCAAGCATGTGTGATGCTTGGTCATATGTCTGGAGGTATCTTCTTCTTGGGAAGAAGTGGATCATGCTCAAAAAGCATGTGATTGTACTTGCTCTTCAGATCGAATGTGATGAGAACAAATCCAACAATATGAGAATGATCCTTGAACCTGTGATTCGAATCAGCTGAGGTAGGATCAAATCTGTGAAAGTGCATATAGTCTTTTGTCTTCTCCTTCGAACCACCATGGGTGAGATTATGCCAAAAATAACTATTACATGTTTGCTTGAAATCAAAATCAGATTTAAGACTTAAAAAACAGTTTCTTGAGATCTCCTTTGAACCAGCAGGGGTGAGATCAAAACTATCATATGCATGAGATATTATCCCAAGCAGTAATTGCTTAGAATCCAAATCAGATACAAGAATTGAATCATGGTTTCTTGAGATATCCTTTGAACCATGAGAGGTCAGATCAAAACCAGTAATTGCATGAGAATTTATCCCAAGCGAATGGCAATGGCCATAATATTCAATAACCTTCTGAAAGCATGAATTTATGATCATATAGTAGTATAAAAGCGGAGATAGCTCGAGAGGACCGAATGCATTACCTTCAGTATCTGTTTTGACCTCTGAAATAATCATGTGATCATGATGGAAACCAACAGACTCTGGTGCAAGAGAGGATTTAGGACCTTCTGCAATATCTAGAGTGTGAGCTAGCACAGAAAGAGAAGAAATTTTGAGCATGAGTGCAGAATCTGCAAGTTCTTTGTCAACAATTTCAATATGAGATGATACTGGTTCATGATCTGAGAGACCATCAAGAGGAGCGAATGCATCACTTTGCTTGCTTTCGAATGGGTTAGGACCAAGTCCTTCATTCTTTCTGCCAAATTTATCATCCAGGTGAGCCCATATCTCTTTTGGAGTCCATAACTCCTTTGGAGTTTCAACACCATTATGGTATTTGAATTGTAATCTCTAGCGTGCAAACAAAGAAAACATTATTGCTGCAAAGTGCATGTCACTTTTATTTAACCAGTCAATCTTCTCTTCAGGGGATTTGAACTCTCTTTCAAAATAACAATAAAAAAGATCATGGATCTTCAAGTATGCTATCATTTTTGGTTTCCATTCGTCATAGTTGAGTGGATCAAGAGGAGTAATTCTTGATGAATACATTGAAGTTGTAGAGGACCTGCAAAAACAATATAGAATAACTGCAACTGCTACTGCTGCAAAAATGCAGAAACTGTTGCAACTGCTGCACTCGAAATCTTGGTAATAACCTGCAAAAAACTCTCAAGAATGGAGATAAACAATACTCTCAACATGCTCTGATACCATGTGAAAATCCTCACAGCAGATCTAAGAGATGATTTGTACCTCACAAGAGTAATTATTATTAAGCATAAAAATAGAAGAAGAGTCAACAATACAGTATAATGAGCAACAAAATAATATGGTACAGTAGAACTCAGATAGAAACAATAATACTTCACACACACTAGTTAATTAATCACAATATGGACAAATAAATAGTACAATGGTAGAGGGGATTCGAATGCCCAAGGTGGCAATTCGAATTAGCCTCTCAAAGTGATCATAAGATCAATAGAGTGTCATCGGAGCACAACTAGGTGTCCTCATTATCATCAGAGCACAACTGGAAGTCTTCATCATCATTAGTGGAGTCATCAATGCTCAAGTAACTGTCAACCATCAGTCAAACTAACTCTGGTAGGTGTAACTGAGTGTAACTCAATGTAACTAAGTGTAACTGAGTGTAACTGACTGTAACTGAGTGTAACTGAGTGTGATTGAGTGACAACTGGACTGGTAGGTGAAGAAGGGTGAGTTGCTCCCTAAAATCAAGGAAGAAGGGTGCATTAAGAAACTGGAGGGATAAAACTGAATAGTGAGAAGCTCCTGGGGGATGGCTAACTAAGGGCTAGGTGCCGGACTGATGACTAGGATGCATGCAAACCTTAGAATGCATGCAAACCCTAAAGGTGCATGCATGACTGAAAATGTAAATGATCAAAATACTGGTGGGACTAGGATGGAGTATAGGAATATCCTAACAACATATTCTTCTTCTTGATCATGAGCATACTGATCTTTAGGTTACATATACTTTGTGATATGTACTCTTGGATCAAATCTAAAAACAAATGACCAACCTACTCTACCCGGTGTTGGAACATATTCCCATCATTGGCATACCATGGACCTTAGAATTCTTCCTAAGTTGTTTATACCAAGAACACATATTTCATTAAATTTGGAAATATTTTATGACAAGAAAAACCACATATTTGAGTTTCTTGGTTATTTTTGAATTCTAGATCCACTGTTTAATTCCAAATTTAATGAAATATGTGTTCAAGGTTGAAACACCATTATTTGGTTCCCTAGTGTCTAGTTCATGTGGTGTTGCTTTCCAGTGCCTAGTTTGGTGTCTTGGACCAATAGTTTGTCCACATTTGACCCTAGAACTATGCTAAAGCCTATATAGCCCTGTTTGTCCACAATTTTATCCACCATCCTTCATTTTGGGAGTCAATGCACCCTCATTAAATGCTTTATGGAGATAAGGCTCCCATCCCCTACTTTAAGGAACCTTGGTGCAATACAAGCTTGATTTGGTCTCTTTGGGTAATTAATGGCCACTAGTCATCATTCCACCACTACTCCACTACTTTGGTCCACACATATGTTCATACTTATTCCCTCAAGGCTCTCATATGCATTATTGAGAAATTCATGAGGTCCAAGTATGAGTTGGATGTCATTAATGTCAGTTAGTGGGGGAATTAGTCTAGGTAAGCCCTCATTATGGTGAGCTACTCGAATTGCCACTAAGTCTCTCGATTTATCCTCTTAAGAGCATCTATGTATTAAACTCATGTTGATGAATAATAACGGAGTGGAAAACTTCCCACTGGAGTGATTTTCCTCTAGTATTTTGTCCATTATTTCTTCTCTATTATTGCTATCTTTTTGTGCAAATAATTCTAAGTGAGATTGTTTTTTCTATCTAGATCTAGATTGGATTGTCACATGTATCAAAACCTAGTGTTGTGATTGTTAAGTAATCTAAATTATAATATCTAGTACCTCTGAAAAAAATACCTACTCACACTGAATTGGAAGTACATAGGACTCTATATTTGGCTCGTAGCTATTGGTATTAATCTTGGTAAATCCATTGTCATGATCTACAACCGTCATTTCATGACCTTGCAGCAACAATTTGTACCACCTCACCTTAAGCAAAACCACTTTGAAGGATTTAAATTTTATATCCAATATGTCTTCCAAATAACCATAATACCTCAAATCTAATGTGACCAGATGTTTATCACCCCTGTGGGAAATATTATTAACTTGGAAAATTGCAGTTATACCACTATCACATGTTTCCGCCTATCATGCAACTGTTTGGTGCGCTATTTTCTGCCATTACACCACATAACCTTATGATGTTCAACTACATTCTCAACATGTTATAAATGGATTGTCAAGAATTGGTAACTATATGTGTAAGATAATTTGCGAGAATTTTTTTTTATGAGATTTGAAATATAAAAATGAAAGTTAGATGTTGCTTACATTTCTATCTTTTGCACCATATGCTATATCAATTTCCTGCAAGGCCAAATCTGTATCATGATCCAAATAAGATTTTATGATCAACTCTACCAACCTATTGCATGATAATTCATCGTAAACTTGTTGACATCGTTCTATCCATCTCTTCATCCAATCAAGATTGTTTGCAACGTATAAATGAATTGCATCCCACTTTATACTACCTAGAACAATGACCAAAAAAATATTTAGTTAAACAACCAAGCTACTAACCAATCTCCCACAAGCATGTATGGATATATTAAATACAATACAAGATTTTACCTTTCACTTTTCTCAATCTACCTTTCCCCAACAACATCTCCCCTTTAAATTTGTTGGTGGAATTGGCATCCCAAAGGAGAGACACATCCATATCACCCACTACGTGGGGTAAGTACTCACTACAATATACAATGGATTGATATAGCATGTATCCTTCAACCATCAATTCTTATGGACTTGATCCTCATCTAAAAAAGGCCTTCAATGATTTCAAGTGCCTCTCCACCAACCACATTGACCTTGTGTGTACACCCTATTTCAATCTCTTCCACTAGGTGTATGAGGTAGTGTTCATGTACATTGAAAAAGGTTGGAGAAACATACTTTTGGATCTCACACATTAGTTGGGGGATTTATCTTTTCTAGTACTCGATATATAGTTTATATATTTCTTTAGATGGAAAACACCTACAAGTGCAAAGAGATTTGATGTGTCAACATTAAAATATATAAGGCAAGCAAAGCAAGAATTGATAGTGTATACAATCAATCTTTCAATTATGAATTTATGCATACCTCGTGTACTTGTCGAGATCATAAATAACCTTTTTTATGTTGTTTTCAAAGCTATTAGTCAGAGCTAGAGGTATAACATACTACAACAAGGATGCAATGTGTATTACCAACAAATAAAGTATAGATCATTTTACATATAATTCCAATAGAGATAAACATGCATTACTAACAACTAATGTATATATCATAAGATAATCAAGGTTTCAAAAATTCAAATCTTGATAAATGTATGCCAATCATGAGTTTTAGCCCCATTGAAATCGCCTTACTTTGTTAATATATTACTTATGTTTGAAGCAAAATCAGTGGGAAATTTAATCTTCCATACAACCTATTTTACAACAACACTATCTTGTGTTGAAATATTGTAACTTCTAAGAATATTATAGTTGTACTTTATTATTCCGGAGATGTTTCATTCCTCCGTGAAGACCTTATTGTATATCCGGACATGTTTATTCCTCCATCGGAATGTCGGTCAAAGGGTTATTAGACCACCCTAGAGGGGTCAGCCCAGTCAATTGTAATAGGGTGTTTAACCCTGTGGTTAAGTTGGGCCCGACCTAGTTAATATAAAAGACAAGTCAGAGATGTGTAAAAATAGAGGAGGTGTGTTCCTCATTTAACAAACAAACACTCACTTGAGAATAGCGCATAGGTGAGGGAGATATCTGATATGGAGGAGAAGGATCTCATGTCTATGGTTTAAATCTTTGTATTTGCTGGTCATCTATATTGAGGAAGCTTTGCTGGGTTTTCTACCCCATGAGGGTTTCCCAGGATAAATCTGTGTCTCTTGTGTTTATGTTGTGCTTGTTGTTCTTCCAGTGATCCTGTATATTCTATTGTTGTGAAATGGAATGTAATGCTGATATTTTTTGTCTTCGAATATTGAATCTTAACATGGTATCATAGCTAACCTGAAGGAAGGAAATGTATGGCAATTACGACACTTGCTTCACTTGCCACAATTTGAAGGTTAGGGTTTTGTATAGAAAAAACCTGTCATCGTGGAACTTTCACTATAAATACATTTTGGAAAAGTTTCAGGATCGAAAACCTTTACAGGTTGTAGATAACATCCCCATGTACCTTGTATCCAAAGTACATCCTCATATTCATTGTATTTTGTGAGTTATGATCAGTACAACTTAGGGATTCTGCCTCTTCCAGATCTCAGTCATAATCAGGTGACCTAGGAAACAAGGTCATAACTTGGGCTAGGAAGCTCCAAATTAAATTTCGTAAAACATAACAGGTATTGCACGGAATTTACTATCTCGGGTAACTTTTTCAGAGGTCGAAGTTGAACCAGTGACACGTGGCATGTCGTACAAGTTCCCTCTCATGGTTTATCCCATAAATAGGTCACGTTGCGACACTTGGCATAAATCTCTCTTATGGAATCCAATTGAGGTTAGACCTATGGGTTTGGAAATAAGATAGGTCGGGCTACCAGAGGCAGAAGTTTCAGACGCTGTGGATTTTTAATTTCGGAGTTACACCAGAAACAATCAGGTGCATATTTCTGTAAAAACAGATTTGGATTTTGAGCACCTTCATTCTTGAATCGTCACTACTGTGGAAAATTAGGGTTTCAAATAAAGTTGGAAATTTTGGAAGCGGAGTCCACGGCTGAATGCTACTCATCAAAATCGAAATTTAGAGACCAAGATCAAATTTTTTGGTTGGGTAGAAGACCATTATTGATCAAACCCCAGTTCGGGATTTTGATCGGAAAGGTGGAAAATTAGGGCTTCTGCAAAAGTTGGAATTTTTTAAGTCCGTGACCACAGCTGGAAGCTCCTTAGAAAAATAAGAGTTTAGAGATTTGGATCAAACCTTTTGATTGGGCAGAAGGGTGGGCTTCATCAAACCCTAGTTCGGGATCCTGTCCAGAAGATCCAGAAGTTTCAAAGGCAATTTTGAGGGGTCAAATTTTGGAGATTTCAAAATTGAAGTATGCTAGTTTGATCAACTCAGCAAGGCACATCTTTCCATCCATTCAGAAGTGTGAAAGTTAAAGTTTGAATTTTTAGGGTTTCTCTAACAAACCCTAATTGAACTCCAGATCCAGTTTTAGGGGGAGATGAGGCTAAGGCCTTACATAAGAAGACTACAAGAAATCTCGACAGGTATGACTTAAGAAAATACTATTATGTTTTGAAATTTGATTCTTGATTAAGTTCATAATATGGTTTTCTTCATATTATTTAGGTTAGTACAATCTTGATTAATGTAGAAGTATAAATGCATGAGAATGATAGAAGACATTCTTTGATCAAGGTTATATGATTGTACTAATGCACCTGTGGTGTTGTATGAGGATGATGTTGTATGCTAACAAAAGACAGGTACATCAAGAAAGACAAATCAATTTCTATGACCATGATGACATAAAGACAAAGACTTATCCATAGTCTTTAGAAGCTCTACTTACGAGGTATGTATGATTTATTTCTACTATGCTTAACTTATGAGGTATGAAGGTTACTATCACAAGGTCTCTAAATCATTGAAGAGACTAAAGATATTGTTTGGGTATGTCAAAAATAAATAAGCATGTATCTAATCCAGGTATGTCCTCCTATGTTAGAATCCTACTTTGTGCTAGGTTCTTAGATACCCATGTATCGAATGATCACGACCATACATATTCAAGATTATTTAGAATTATAATGTTTTGATAATATTGAGATTATACTAATGAATGTATGTTTGTGTATGAGATCATGAGGATGACGCTAGTGCACACTTGAGCATGCACAGTGGTACAGAATGAATAGAAGTTCAAAAGACATATAGAAGATCAAGCGGGAGGAAACCACACAACCATAAAAGATAAGTATTTGAGTTTTATTTGAATCTTTGAAATAGTAAATGATATTGCTTGTAATGGTTGTATGCATATTTGTATTTCTAGAATATTTCATGCTGAGTGTAAACACTCATATAGCATTGAACAGTAAACTACTAAAATGCATATTATTGATAAGTTGGACAAACATTCCATTGTTGATTGTCTAGAATGAAACCTCTTTGCTGACATGCTGAGATCTGTGCACGCTCTTGATAGTATGTTCTGGTAGAGATGGAAGGCATCTAGATAGCCATTGTATGCATACAGGATATGGAAAAGTGTTGTGCCAAAGTATTGGTCAAGATTGTTGCATAACTATGAAAATCATATTTGTATGCATAATAGGTTGTCATGTCAACATGATTTGATGATTATGAAGTATTACTAATCATGTACTTAATTTTGATTTGTAGGAAAGATCATGAAGAATGATGAACACTAAACAAGTGATGGATGTTCAACAAGAAGACTTACAAATCAAACATATTATAGCAAGCTCGTGGCTAGAAAATTCTCTTAGAAAGAGGAAGAGGATCATGACGAGATGTTTGCTCCAAGTGGCTAGATAATACCATTCTCTTAATGGTGTAATTGAAGAAGAAGTGTGAATCAGGATCTGTATGGCTACTCACAATCGATAGTCGTTTGATGAGCTTAATGATCACCATGGGTAATGTGGATCTCAACCTTTGCTACAAGGTTGAAGATGGTTTCTATATACATATGACATGGATGCAAGAAGGAACTCACCACATAGTTCGAATGATATTGAGGCTCATATCAGTAGACCCATCTGACGAGAGATGGCACGGATATATATGCAGAAGATCACTCAATGCAGAGTGTGAATGATGTTTAGTCACAGAGGGAGACTTGACAGCTTCTTGACAAAGCTTGGGCTTTACCAGAAGTAAAGCTGATCCTAACCTTTACCTTAAGGTTATGGATGATGAACCTATCATACTATTATTGTATGAGGATGATCTCTTTCTGATAGGGAATGAGAAACAGATCATGGAAAGCAAGAAGAAGATGGCTACAGAATTTGAGATGAAAGATCTCAGATTGATGCATGTTAAGATTTAATATGCTAAGACAGAAAATAGCAGCATTACATTCCATTTCACAATAATAGAATATACAGGATCACTGAAGAAACAACAAGCATAGCATAAGCATAAGAGACACAGATTTATCCTGGGAAACCCTCATGGGGTAGAAAACCCAGTAAAGCTTCCTCAATATAGATGACCAGCAATATACAAAGATGCAAACCAAAGACATGATCTCCTCCTCCACCATAGCAGACCTCTCCTCCACAAGTGCGCCTCTCTCTCAAGTGAGTGTGTGTGTCAAATGAGGAACACACCTCCTCTATTTATACATTACTCTGACATATCTTTTACACAAGTACACATAGGCTCATATTTAACCAATGGGTTAAATACCCCACTACAACTGACTGGGCCGACCACTCTAGGGTGGTCTAATAACCCTTTTACCCACATGACACATACAGGGCCGACCCCCACTAGGGAAGTCTAATAACCTGAGTTACCACATTCCGACGGAGGAATAAACATCTCCAGATATACAATAAGATCATCACGGAGGAATGAAACATCTCCGGAATAATAAAGTACAAATATAATATTCTTTGAAGTTACAATATCTCAACACTCCCCCTTAATGAGAAGGATATTATAACAGCATCTGCACGAGCAAGGAGTCATCAACATCATACATGATACATCTATAAATCATTGGAAGATTTCTCAACATCATCAGTAACTCAAGCAGTTACTGGAACATCTTCAATAGTGGAACATCAACATCTTCAGTACTGAGTCTTTATCTTCTGCAGCACTCGAACAACTACAGCAACATCAACATCTGGATCCTCACGATCATCAGCATCATCATCTCATGATCATCAGCATCGTCATCACACGGTCATCAGCATCGTCATCAGCATCACGATCATCAGCATCATCATCACACGATCATCAGCATCGTCATCACACTATCATCAACATCGTCATCACACGATCATCAGCATCGTCATCACACGATCATCAGCATCGTCATCACATGATCATCAGCATCGTCATCACACGATCAGCAGCATCGTCATCTAGATCATCACGATCAACAGCATCATCATCTAGATCATCACGATCAACATCATCGTCATCTAGATCATCACGATCAACAGCATCGTCATCTAGATCATCACGATCAACAACATCGTCATCTAGATCATCACGATCAACAACATCATCAATACAAGTATAAATATCATTAATACAAGTATCTTCATCAATAAAAGTATACACATCATCAATACAAGTATACTCATCAATACAAGTATACACAATAGCAGCATACCCTGCAACACACAAGATCCAATTACGAGATGATCAATCCCTCTCACTTTAGGACATAGGTCCAAGGATGATACAATCCTGATCCGCTTACGGGATGATCAGTCCCTCTCGGTTTAAGACAACTCTCATGTCTATGGATGATGTAATCCAGATCAACTTACAGGATGATCAATCATTATCACTTTAAGACACCTCACCATGTCTAGCGACGAGGCAATCCCAATCTATTTACAGGATGATTAGTCCTTATCACTTTAAGACATCTCACCATGTCTAGGGACGAGGCCATCCCAATCTATTTACAGCATGATTCATCCTTATCACTTTAAGACATCTCACCATGTCTAGGGACGAGGCAATCCCAATCTATTTACAGGATGATTAGTCCTTATCACTTTAAGACATCTCACCATGTCTAGGGATGAGGAAATCCCAATCTATTTACAGGATGATTAGTCCTTATCACTTTAAGACATATCACCATGTCTAGGGATGAGGCAATCCCAATCTATTTACAGGATGATTAATCCTTATCACTTTAAGACATCTCACCATGTCTAGGGACGAGGCAATCCCAATCTATTTACAGGATGATTAGTCCACTCAATCTCATTTAGGACTATCCTTCCTTTCGAATTACTGGATTTACTGTCCAAGGATGATTTAATCCATTCAATTCATTTAGGACTATCCTTCCTTTCGAAATTACTGGATTTACTGTCCAAGGATGATTTAATCCACTCAATTCATTTAGGACTATCCTTCCTTTCGGAATTACTGGATTTACTGTCCAAGGATGATTTAATCCACTCAATTCATTTAGGACTATCCTTCCTTTCGGAATTACTGGATTTACTGTCCAAGGATGATTTAATCCACTCAATTCATTTAGGACTATCCTTCCTTTCGGAATTACTGGATTTACTATCCAAGGATGATTTAATCCACTCAATTCATTTAGGACTATCCTTCCTTTCGGAATTACTGGATTTACTGTCCAAGGATGATTTAATCCACTCAATTCATTTAGGACTATCCTTCCTTTCAGAATTACTGGATTTACTGTCCAAGGATGATTTAATCCACTCAATTCATTTAGGACTATCCTTCCTTTTGGAATTAATGGATTTACTGTCCAAGGATGATTTAATCCACTCAATTCATTTAGGACTATCCTTCCTTTCGGAATTACTAGATTTACTGTCCAAGGATGATTTAATCCACAACCGTACATTTAGGACCACGTCCAAGGATGACTCAATCCTCAACCGTACATTTAGGACCACGTCCAAGGATGACTCAATCCTCAACCGTACATTTAGGACCACGTCCAAGGATGACTCAATCCTCAACCGTACATTTAAGACCATGTCCAAGGATGACTTAATCCTCCACCGTACATTTAGGACCACGTCCAAGGATGACTTAATCCTCAACCGTACATTTAGGACCACGTCCAAGGATGACTTAATCCTCAACCATACATTTAGGACCACGTCCAAGGATGACTTAATCCTCCACCGTACATTTAGGACTACGTCCAAGGATGACTTAATCCTCCACCGTACATTTAGGACTACGTCCAAGGATGACTTAATCCTCAACCGTACATTTAGGACCACGTCCAAGGATGACTTAATCCTCCACCGTACATTTAGGACCACGTCCAAGGATGACTTAATTCTCAACCGTACATTTAGGACTACATCCAAGGATGACTTAATCCTTAACCGTCCACCAAGGACTTCATTCTCGAAGACATACGTCTACGGCTCTTCTTTCGGACTAAAGTCCAGGGATGATCCAATCCCCTCACATGTTCACCAAGAACTTCATTCACGAAGACATACGTCTATGGCTCTTATTTTGGACTGAAGTCCAGGGATGATCCAATCCCCTCACATGTTCACCAAGAACTTCATTCACGAAGACATACGTCTACGGCTCTTCTTTCGGACTGAAATTCAGGGATGATCCAATCCCCTCACATGTTCACCAAGAACTTCATTCACGAAGACATATGTCTACGGATCTTCTTTCGGACTGAAGTCCAGCGGTGATCCAATCCCCTCACATGTTCACCAAGAACTTCATTCTGGAAGACATACGTCTATGACTCTTCTTTCGGACTGAAGTTCAGGGATGATCCAATCCCCTCACATGTTCACCAAGAACTTCATTCTCGAAGACATACATCTACGACTCTTCTTTCGGACTTAAGTCCAGGGATGATCCAATCCTCTCATGTCCACCAAGGACTTCATTTTTGAAGACATACATCTATGGCTCTCTTTAGAACAAGTGTTCAAGGATGATACAATCCCTCTTCTTTCTTGGAGACACTTGTTTACGGCTCACTTTAGAACTTGTGTTCAAGGATGATGCAATCCTCACATGTATTCTCATCAATTACTATCGATCCTAGGAACCCATACAAAACCTGATTCACACTTCTTCTTTAATTACACCATTAAGAGAATGGTCTTATCTAGCCACTTGGAGCAAACATCTCATCATGATTCTCTTCTTCTTTCTAAGAGAATCTTCTAGCCACAAGACTTCTATAGTGTGTTTGATTTGAAAATCTTTTTTGTTTGTTTAACATCCATCGCTTGTTCAGTGTTCATCATTCATCATGATCTTTCCTACAAATCAAAATTAAGTACATGATTAGTAATACTTCATAATCATCAAATCATATTGACATGATAACCTATTATGCATACATATATCATTTACATAGTTATGCAACTATTTTGACCAATACTTTGGCACAACACTTTCCCATATCCTGTATGCATACAGTGGCTATCTAGATGCCTTCCATCTCTACCAGAACATACTATCGAGAGTGTGCATAGCTCTCAGCATGTCAACAAAGAGGTTTCGTTCTAGACAAGCAACAACGGAATGTTTGTCCAACTTACCAATCATATGCATATTAGTAGTATACTGTTCAATGCTCTATGAATGTTTACACTCGGCATGATATATTCTAGGAATACAAATATGCATACAAGCAATATCATTTACTATTTCAAATAACAACTCAAATACTTATCTTTTATGTTTGTGTGGTTTCCTCCCGCTTGATCTTCTATATGTCTTTTGAACTTGTATTCATTCTGTACCACTATGCATGCTCAAGTGTGCACTAGTGTCATCCTCATGATCTCATACACAAACATACGTTCATTAGTATATTCTCCAAACATTCTAATTCTAAATAATATTGAATATGTATAGTCATGATCATCAGTATTCAGCGTTTCAAGGAAGTCTTCTTTTACTCATGCATATTCTTGTTTGATCATAGTACTCTTCTGGTTAATTAAATCATCAAGACAAGAGACATAATATGCATAAACCCTTGATTACTAACTTTATGAATAAGCATAAACAATCATACCAAGTATACTTATATAAGGGATCCTAACACAAGGTAAGATTCTAACTTGACATAAGAAAACATATCTGGATTAGTTATGTACAACATACCTAAACAATCTCTTCAATGATTTAGAGATCCTGAGCTAGAACCTGCATGTCTCATAGGTTAAGCATAATATAAAAAAGTCATACATACCTCATAAGTAGAACAAATATTATGGATGAGTCTTTGTCTTCATGTTGTCATGGTCATGGAACTTGATTTGTCTTTTGTGATGTACCTGTATCTTGTTAGCAGACAACATCAACCTCACACAACACCATAATGCATTAGTACAATCATATAGCCCTAATCAATGAATGTCTTCGATCATTCACATGCATTCATAATGTTACTAGGGTGATAAGACAATTCTAACAATAATCAAGATTGTACTAATAAATAATATTAAGACAAACACATTATGAACTTAATCAAGAATCATATTTCAAGACATACCTGAACCTCCTTAAGTCATACCTGTCGAGACTTCTTGTAGTCTTCTTATGTAAGGCCTTAGCCTCAACTCCCCCTGAAACTTGATTTGGAGCTTGATTAGGGCTTGCCAGAGAAACCCTAAAAATTCAATCTTTGACTTTCATGCTTCTGAATGGATGGAAGGATGTGTCTTGTTGAGCTGATCAAACTAGCATACTTCACTTTTGAAATCTCTAAAATTTGACCCCTCAAAATTACCTTCGAAACTTCTGGATCTTCTAGACAAAAACCCGAACTAGGGTTTGATGAAGCCCACCCTTCTATCCAATCAAAAGATTCGATCCAAGGCTCTAAACTCTTATTTTTCTGAGGAGCTTCCAGCCGTGGTTACAGACTTCAAAAATTCCAACTTTTGCTGAAGCCCTAATTTTCCATCTTTCTTATCAAAATCCCGAACTAGGGTTTGATCAAGCCCGGTCTTCTACCCAACCAAAAAATTCGATCTTGGTCTCTAAATTTTGATTTTCCTGAGAAGCATTCAGCCGTGGACTCTGATTCAAAAAATTCTAACTTTCTCCGAAACCCTAAATTCCGGAAGCCATGAATAAAGGTGCTCCAAAAATAATTTTGTTTTGACAGAAATATGCACCTGATTGTTTCTGCTATAACTCTGAAATTTTTGCTCCACAGGGTCTGAAAACGTTTTTTGCAGTAGCCTGACCTGTCATCTTTCCATTCTGACAGGTCTGACCTCAATTGGATTTTCTAAGAGAGAGTTATGCCAAGTGTGGCAACGTGACCTGTTTATGGGATAAAACAGGAGATCGAACTTGTATGGCATGCCACGTGTCACTGTTTGAACTTCGGCCTCTGAAAACTTTTCCTGAGATAGCTTGCCCTGTTATATTTCTATCCTGATAGGTCTGACCTCAATTGGACTCTCTGAGAGAGAGTTATGCCAAGTGTCGCAATGTGACCTGTTTATGGGATAAAACAGGAGAGCGAACTTGTACGGCGTGCCACGTGTCACTGGTTCACCTTCGGCCTCTGAAATTTTTTTCTGAGATAGTAAAGTCTGTGTACTACCTGTCACTTTTTACGAAATTTCATTTGGAGCTTCCTATCCCAAGTTATGACCTTTTTTCCAAGGTTACCGTATTTTGACTGAGATCTGGAAGAGGCAGAAACCCTAACTTGTACTGATCATAACTCATAAAGTACAACGAATCGGATGGTGCCCTTTGGACACAAGGTACTTGGGGATGTTATATACGACCTGTAAACGTTTCAGACCCTGAAACTTCACAAAAATGGATTTATAGCGAAAGTTCCACGATGACTGGTTTTTTCTATGTAAAACCCTAACCTTCAAATTGTCGTAAGTAAAGCAAGTGTCGTAAGTGCCATACCTTGCCTTCCTTCAGGTTAGCTCTGATACCATGTTAAGATTTAATATGCTAAGACATAAAATAGCAGCATTACATTCCATTTCACAATAATAGCATATACAGGATCACTGAAGAAACAACAAGCATAGCATAAACATAAGAGACACAGATTTATCCTGGGAAACCCTCATGGGGTAGAAAACCCAGTAAAGCTTCCTCAATATAGATGGCCAGCAATATACAAAGATGCAAACCAAAGACATGATCTCCTCCTCCACCATAGTAGACCTCTCCTCCACAAGTGCGCCTCTCTCTCAAGTGAGTGTGTGTGTCAAATGAGGAACACACCTCCTCTATTTATACACTACTCTGACATATCTTTTACACAAGTACACGTAGGCTCGTATTTAACCAATGGGTTAAATACCCCACTACAACTGACTGGGCCGACCCCTCCAGGGTGGTCTAATAACCCTTTGACCCACATGACACATACAAGGCCGACCCCCACTAGGAAAGTCTAATAACCCGAGTTACCACATTCCGACGGAGGAATAAACATCTCCGGATATACAATAAGATCTTCACGGAGGAATGAAACATCTCCGGAATAATAAAGTACAAATATAATATTCTTTGAAGTTACAATATCTCAACAATGCATTACTTCCTAGGTCTGGAAGTATGGCAAGGCCCAGAAGGAATCTCTCTCAACCTGGGAAAGTATGCTGTGGAAATCTTGAGAAGATTTGAAATGTTGGAATGTACAACCATGGCCACTCTCATGGGTTCCGACTTGAAGCTGTTAGCTGATGACTCATCAGAGTTAGTGGATGTGACTCTATACAGACAGATTATTGGGTCATTGATGTATTTGAAAAATACTATACCAGACATATGCTTTGCCGCAAATACCTTGAGTCAGTATCTAGTGGAACCTAGAAGAGTTCACTTAATAGCTGCAAAGCTTGTGATGAGGTATCTAAAGGGTACGATAGATTTTGGTCTGTATTATCTTAGAGACCATGACTTCATACTACATGGATACACAGATGTTGATTGGGCAGGAAGTGTCTCAGACAGGAAGAGTACATCAGGTGGATGTTATTGTCTTGGATCTTCCATGATCTCGTGGTTTAGCAGGAATCAGTCTAGTGTGGCTCTCAGCACAACCGAAGCGGGATATATAGTTGCTTGCTCTGCTAATTGCAAAGCGATATGGCTTCAAAAGTTATTATCTAGTTTATTTGACTTAGAGATGGAACCCATTGAGATCTTGTGTGACAACCAGAGTTGTATCAAGATGACAGAAAATCCAGTGTTCCATGATAAGTCAAAGCACGTAGAGATCCGATATTTCTATATACGGGATATGGTGCAGAAAGGAGCTATCAAGCTCGAGTATGTAAACACTGACGAACAAGTTGATGATATATTGACCAAACCTCTATCTCGAGTAAAGTTTGAGTATTTCCGAGACAAGCTTGGTGTAGTTCAGAAGGACCCTCCTCGAAAGGGGGAGTGATATGGTCGTTGATGATGAGATTGCTTGCATCGACAGTGAGGTCGATGATGTGGATACCTATATTGGTGATTCCGATAGTGAGGTTGGTGAATGGTCCTTAGACAGGATCTAAGTTGACGAGGGGATTGCATCATCCTTGAACACATGTTCTAGAAGGATCCGTAGACATATGTCTCCAAGAAAGAAGAGGGATTGCATCATCCTTGAACACATGTTCTAAAAGGATCCGTATACATATGTCTCTGAGAAAGAAGAGGGATTGCATCATCCTTGAACACATGTTCTAAAAGGAACCGTAGACATATGTCTCCGAGAATGTGGTCCCTAGTGGACGAGAGGGGATTGTATCTTCCCCAGACTTCGGTCCCAGAATTGATTTGTAGACAGATGTCTTCGAGAATGAAGTCCTTAGTGGACAGATGGGGATTGTATCTTCCACGGACTTCGGTCCCATAATTGATCCATAGACATCTGTCTCCAAGAATTGATGATAGGACTGCATCATCCCTGGACTCTTGGTTCAAAATGTACGTGATAGGACTGCATCATCCCTGGACCCTTGGTTCAAAATGTACGTGATGGGATTGCATCGTCCCTAGACATGAGACTTCTCTTAAGGTGACAAGGAATGATCCTCCCAGAAGTTGATCTGGATTGCATCGTCCATAGACATGAGACTTGTCTTAAAGTGATAAGGAATGATCCTCCTGGAAGTTGATCTGGATTGCATCGTCCATAGACATGAGACCTGTCTTAAAGTGATAAGGAATGATCCTCCTAGAAGTTGATCTGGATTGCATAGTCCATAGACATGAAGACTTGTCTTAAAGTGATAAGGAATGATCCTCCTGGAAGTTGATTTGGATTGCATCATCCATAGACATGAGACTTGTCTTAAAGTGATAAGGAATGATCCTCCTGGAAGTTGATATGGATTGCATCATCCATATACATGAGACTTGTCTTAAAGTGATAAGGAATGATCCTCCTGGAAGTTGATCTGGATTGCATCATCCATAGACATGAGACTTGTCTTAAAGTGATAAGGATTGATCATCCTAGAACTTGATATGGATTGTATCATCCATGGACCTATGTCCTAAAGTGAGAGGGATTGATCATCATGTGATAGAATCTTGTGTATTCCAGAGTATGGTGCTATGATGATGTTGTAGATTGAGAGGATCCAGTTGATGATCCAGATGTTGTAGATCGAGATGATCCAAATGCTTTAGATCGAGATGATCCAGATGATGTAGATCAAGATGATCTAGATGCTGTAGATTGAGATGATCCATATGCTGTAGATCGAGATGATCCAAATATTGATGATCATGTGATGACGATGCTGATGATCGTGTGATGATGATACTGATGATCGTGTGATGATGATTATGATGATCGTGAGGATCCAGATGTTGATGTTGATGTTGCTGTAGTTGTTCAAGTGCTGCAGAAGATGAAGACTCAGTACTGAAGATGTTGATGTTCCAATATTGAAGATGTTCCGGTAACTGCTTGAGTTACTGATGATGTTGAGAAAGCTTCCAATGATTTATAGATGTATCGTTTATGATGTTGATGACTCCTTGATCCTACAGATGTTGTTATAATATCCTTCTTGTTAAGGGGGAGTGTTGAAATATTGTAACTTCTAAGAATATTATAGTTGTACTTTATTATTTCGAAGATGTTTCATTCCTCTGTGAAGACCTTACTGTATATCCGGAGATGTTTATTCCTTCGTCGGAATGTGGATCAAAGGGTTATTAGTCCACCCTAGAGGGGTCGGCTCAGTCAATTGTAATAGGGTGTTTAACCCTGTGGTTAAGTTGGGGCCGACCTAGTTAATATAAAAGACAAGTCAGAGATGTGTATAAATAGAGGAGGTGTGTTCCTCATTTAACACACACACACTCACTTGTGAGTAGCGCATAGGTGAGGGAGAGATCTGCTATGTAGGAGAAGGATTTCATGTCTATGGTTTACATCTTTGTATTTGATGGTCAACTATATTGAGGAAGCTTTGCTGGGTTTTCTACCCTATGAGGGTTTCCCAGGATAAATCTGTGTCTCTTGTGTTTATGTTGTGCTTGTTGTTCTTTCAGTGATCCTGTATATGCTATTGTTGTGAAATGGAATGTAATGCTGATATTTTCTGTCTTAGCATATTGAATCTTAACATGTTTCTCTATTAATAACCATGGAAGATTAGTGGAATTTCCACTACCATGGCAATGATTCAATTGTTGCAATGAGTTGGATTCCTGAATGTCGCTAATAACCTTTACAATTTTCCCTTGTTATTCCTCCCATCGATAATTTTCCACAGCACTTTGTGACATTCTTTCCAATAGGCATTATGTCAAACAAATAAGCTACCATGGAAGCTGACCATGATGGAAACCAACGAAATCGGGTAGAGTATCATTTCAAAGCCCATGGAAGCTGACCATGATGACCTTTGAGAAGTGTCAATGAAAGATTTTTTTTATTAATCAAGGTAAGTATCAAAATATAAAATAAATACAAGTGAACAAGAACAAAGTAACTACAAACAAATATTGCTTTCCATTGATCTTCTAAAATGCATTTTTCCATAGTTGAGACATCATTCTTTGTGGTATTTTCCCACCCTCTTCCTTCCCATTAAAGTCATTTTTTTTATAATTTGATACATATGGTCCTTATCAAGAAAATTCATAAACTCATTGTACACCTCTTTTCCTAAACTTCTTGAACATCTAGATATTGTTCTTGCACCACATACTAGACATACATATTTTCCCTCTGTTTGAATCCCTACAAGTTATGGAATAGTGTTAATATATAGAATTCCATAAATTATAAAAAGAGGTTCAATAATAAATTATTCATAGAGATACATGAGAAACTTACATACCATAAAAATGTGTAACATTAGGTACATTGTGAATTATCCATGTAAGTATTCCATGGAACTGAAATTGTTTTTCACCTATAGGTTTGGAGATGTCCTACATACTAATGTTGGCCCATAATTTTAAAACTTCATCTATAAGAGGCTCAAGATATACATCCATATCCTTAACTTGGTGCTTACCTAGTAGTTATTTGAAAATAAACATACATAATTAATAAGTTCTCATACATGCAATAATGGAAAAAAGGGTTGCTCATATTTTGTTAACATTCTAAAAAATAAATACATGGAACAATTGTTGCCAACATGACATGCTCCCTTTTTATTTCCATCCACAGAGGACGGTTATTGTTTATAACAAAAACTGGCCAAACTAAGTAATTGGTTCTAAGCTCTCCAAATGGATTAACACCATCAACTACCAATGAAATTATAACATTATGTGGTTCTTATTTGAAAATTAAACATCTTTCCTCAATGTATCTAAATGCAAAACCATCTCTAGGCATACGCATGACACCATCTTCACTTATCTGTCTTGCATGGTAATCCATAAATTCTGCAATGTTTTTACACTTGAACAATCCTTGAAAATATGGATTATGAGATATGGTGAAGAACTTTGCGGGGCACCTTATTTGTTACTTTATGAGTACGATATCTATTGATTCTGTATTCATGGCACTCACTCTTTGATGCATGTTGTCAGTAATATATGATATGATCATTAGGACATGCGTCAATTGTGTTATAATCCATTCCTAAATCTTTCAGAATGACACACATCTCTCTGTATGTGTGAATTAAGGTATTTGATGGTGGTAGAATAGTATCATGTAACAGTCCAAAATAATAATAATGGAAAAATTGTAATCATTGGCTTATATACGACAATGGTAAATAAAAAGAAATCAATTGCAATTACAAATAGATAAATCATGTCTACCTTAACAACTGCATCATTCATGTGTTTGAAATACCATTCATGACCTTCAAGTTGACTAGCAACAAAAGAGTAGAGAGAAGACTTGTCTTTGAGTCCTTGTATAAGGATTTTTTTTCCTTATCAATGAGAGGTATGCCATGAATATATTTGTAGATCTCATTTGTAGGTGCATTCTCATCTATGGAAACAAATGTGTCATGGATCAACATATTTATCCGTTCATTCTCAATAATATTGTGGTCATTTTCTTCCATTGTATCAACCTCAATGTCACCACCCTCACCATCTCTACCATGAATTGTAGTGAGTGGAATTCCAATGTTTGGTGATCTTGTATGTGCAATAATTATGGCAAAATATATCCAATTAGTATCGAAATAGACATCAATAATAATAGTATTGCAAAATGAGAAAAAAAAAACTTTTTTTCATATCTTACCAAGGGATGATATTCTTTTCCACCTTCCAAGTGCCCATGCTCTAAGAAATGTCTCTTGGCCATTTCCCTAAAGACTCTTCTTCTTTTTATTCCTTTGCATTGCGTACAAGGGAAATAACATTTTCCATCATCAATTATGTATTCAACATTAAAGGATTGATTATGATCATTTGTATTGCCATGGTTGCTTTTGTCACTATATACAGAATCGATAACTACATACATAGCAGCAAATTGTTCAGATCTACTAGCAAATCGATGGATAGGATTGTTATACATTGATATCTATTTCAATAAAATAAATTATCAAACCACTAATAGACTAGTAAGAATAAAGACAAAGAAATCATTAACCCAATCAAAATAAATCAACTCAAGGGATAATCTCAATAGTACACAAAAGGTTTTACCTATAATCAGAGTTATCCTCCCTCCAAAATCCTTCCAAAAGGTATTTTTTGTTCTATCCGAATATGTTTTAAATCTTGTTGAATTGAACTAGAAAAAAAACTAAATACATTTGGTGTCACGTTGCTTAAGCAACGACAACCATTTGTTTTTGTCTGACATGTCACAACTGGGCATCACTTAAGAGACATTCAGGGATGTCTCTTGAGAAACATTTTTTGGCATCACTCAAGTGATGCCACATAATGTCTCTTAAGCAATGTCCATTATGACACGTCGATTAAGCAACACCTTTTTTATTTTTTCCAAAAACAATTGCACAATTGACGTCTTTTCGACGTTAAGAAGTGATTTTTTGCTTTAAACGTCGATACAAAACGTTGAATTTGGACCCCAAATGTAGTAGTGCATGCTTTATTTTCCTATCAATAAAATTTTAAATATTTCACCAACCAAATCCACAATACTTATGATAATCCATAAAATTTGAAACATGAATTTCTATCCATTTTTTTTTAATGACAAACTCAACTCACCAGTGCTTACAAAATAAAATGTTTATTACCTTTGTGTATGATCAAAATATGATACTCATCAATTATTTAATTTATTGTGGCTAGGGTTTTCGCCCCTGCTTGTGCAAGTGAGCACCTATTAAGGATTATGGAATCCTTAGCAGCAGTGTAGAAGTAATTAACAGTAAACTAAATATAAATGATGGAAGAAAATGACTTTTAAACAGTGAATCTAAGCTTAAACATGTGCATGAAATAGAATATAACTTGGAATAACGAACGATAAACTTGCAAACAATAGAAAAATAAAGAACCTTTTTTTTTATTGCAGGCAAGCAAAGGGCTTGCAAAAAATATATTTACCTCAAGGGTGAGGCTAGTGGAGTTATGGTGGTGTGCTCCGGAGCTCCTTAGTTTGGCACTCTTCTCTCCAATGCTTGAATGGTGGCTAAAAATTTTGTCTCAAAGGAGGCCAAAAGGCACAAAGAGGGATGGCCGTAGGCTTTTGGAAAAATTCAGCAGCATGAGGATAGAGTGATTGGGGGTTTTGAAATGAGGGGCCTCCACCCATTTTTATAAACTTGGATTAGGGTTTTAGGGCTTTTTTAGGGTTTTTGCCCTTTTTTTTTTTGCGTTTTATTCCCTATTTGTTTGATTTTAACCCTCTTTTGGGGTTTTAGTATGTTTTTGAGGGAATATTTGGGTATTTTTAATATCCATTTGGGTTTTATGGGGTTTTGGAGGCGAGGTTGGTAGGAAATTTGGTCAACAGAGATGTATGTCCAAAGGGATGAGTTAGTGAGCACTTTTTTGGTGTTAACAGATTGCCCCTTGATGTGTGAGGGTAGGAGCTCATCGTGTGGCCGATGGACATCATAAGTACTGTGGTTTTCCTGGGTGATGAGCATTGGGATAGAGAAGAGCACGAACTTGTTGGAGACTGGAACATGGGGTCTGTACTGACTGCCAAGAACTTAAAAATATATGTCTTACTGATGAGTATCTTAACATATGGACGAGGTGGGCATACACATGCTCGTTGTCAAAATATAATAATGGGGTCCATGAAAGGGGACTAGAATAATAGATGAGAAAAATGTTGTGTACATCATATTGGTCCAAAGGGGACGCAAATCTGGGACGTATCCGTGGGCTAACCATGGTTGATGTGAAAAACTGATACACTATAAAACATTCGTCACTCTAATTGTGGTACCGTAATGACTGATAAAAATGTTGGAGATAGAGGTGTCCAATAACTGTGAGTCAAGGAAGCATGTTACTGGGGTACTTTCATGAAATTGTCGCCATGCGCAGCCCGGCTATCTACAGGAACATATGACTGGTTGTTTCCTCTAGTAGACTCACAAATGTGCTGGAGTTAGGTAACATCCGGGGTCTTCTACTAATAACTGAAATGACGATACCCTGTACGAATATCAACAATGCAATCAAGGTGTTGGCGTCGAGCATGCGAGAAACAATCATCTGGAGAGGCACAAAAGACTCCTTTCCAAATGATATGTAGGAACTCACTGCTGATGGCGATGAGTCCAAGGCACAGGGACCTCTGAGTCTATCCTCTGGAATAGATTGGTTGGCGTTGACAGAGGGAGACCTTGCAACTACCAAGGTGATGATGTTTCCTTGATAGGAGCGCAAGGTGTACAACTAAGATGTGATAGTACTAATGGCGGGACTGACGTACTGAGGGGACAGGGAATAAATGGGGTCAATGGAGTGGGAGGACTCAAACTTCCTTTATTCAAAGCATGATGACATGGATGACCTGGCAGCTTAGGAAACTAACTTTTAGGTATGGGAATGATAGATTAAGGGATAAGTATTGTAGCGGGAAAGACTCAGGGGGATCTAGTGAAGGATCATATCTGGAGATCCTGAAAGTGATATTTTGCAGAATGTTCTAAACAAAGGCGACCAAGCTGGGGGAGTTGTTGTAACAATGCAATTATATATATGCTTTGGTGTGGCACCGAGAGGCATCGTTGGGGCCTTCTTCATGGTTTAAGGGACTCAAAGAAGGGGTGAAAGTATGCTAAAAAAAATGGTACTATCATGTGGATTTGTGCGAGCTTAGGACAGTTAATGCACGTAAGTGCTTTCAATTTTAAGGAGTATGAAAGCGATAAGAAAACTCTGAAATGGTGGATGTGTACCGTCTTGTGGATTTGTATGAGCCCAGGACGATGATTGCTCGTGGTTTCTTTCACTTTTAGAGAATCTGAAAGCAGTAAAAGGACTCCAGGGGGGGTGCTTTTTCATGTGTTAGTCTTCAAAGCCCGAAAAGGCGTAAAAGGATGCAGTGAAGAACTCTTCTAGCCAGTGTGACTAGAGTATTCCTTTTTCGTAATTAGTCTACAAGGTCCGGAAAAGGGGTAAACTTATACTAGGTAGACGCCCTTTCAAATACTTTTAGCAAGCAGGAAAGGAAGCAAGATTTCTCAGCGATCTTTTCATTATTTTAGGAGTCATAAAAGAGCTTGACAGAAACTCCCTAAGTGCCTTTTTCGTAAAGGAATTGCTCGGCCCGAAAAAGGGATAAACTTATACCGAACAAAAAGTGATGGTGAAGCAAGGAGGAAATCTTCGATCAAGGGATAAATATGGGTATCCAGCAGAGTGATAGGAGGGTGGGAACACTGATGGGGCCTCCTTGCGGGTTGATGAATGACAACAAAACAACGTCATAATGGCAGTATGGACGGAGTTGATGGCTCATGGATAGGTTGTGATTCATGAACTCGTAAAGATTCAGCGGTGGTTGATGCGGCATGTAAACTGAGGTGGCAAGGTGTAGGGACACAATGTCAAAAAAATTTATAGGTGAGGGCGAGGAATGATCTCAAGCATCATCACGAGTGCGGAAAATTGAATCCGATGATATAAAGAACGTAAGAAATGGAGAACGGTCAAAGTGGCACGTAAAACGAGGTGACGAGGGGCATGCAAATATGCCTGAAAGATTTGGAGGTGAGAGAAATGATCTTGAGCATCATCATGGGCGCAGAAAACTGAATCCGACGATATAAAGAACGTCAAAAATGGAGAACAGCCAAAGTGGCACGCAAACTGAGGCAGCGAGGGGCATGAAAATATGCCCAGAAGATTTTGAGGTGAGAGAGAGAAATGATCTCAAGCATCATCACGGGCGCAGAAAACTAAATTCGGTGATATAAAGGACGTCAGAAATGGAGAATAGCCAAAGTGGCACGTAAACCGAGGTGACGAGGGGCATGAAAATATGCTCAAAAGATTCTGAGGTGAGAGCGAGAAATGATCTCGAGCATCATCACGGGAGTGGAAAACTGAATCCGACAATATAAAATACGTCAGAAATGGAAAACAATCAAAGTGGCACGCAAACTGAGGCAACGAGGGGCATGATAATATGCCCGAACATGGTGCCGGTGAAAAATGTGAACAGACTGGACCACCGCGAAGTTCTAGCTACACTGAGTACATTGGTATCAACGGTTTGAGAAACGGGCCTCGGATGATCATGTAATAGCAAAAGGAAAATAAGGCCAATGTCTATAAATAGTAAGTGATCCCCATAATAGGTGTCATTTGTGTGTGGTGAGTTTGACATAGCAATAGAGGCGGTCAGAGGTAAAAGTTGAGTTTGTGGGAGATTTCACCGATGGATTTACATTCCGGGAGTTGCAGGTAAGAGCCCATGTCCTTAGCTTTGTCATTTAAGAGTTTTTGTATTGTTTCGGGTCTCTGAGGGGTCGTACCGGCCACAAATGGGAACCTACGTGGCATAACGTGGGTTCCGGATGGTTTGGTGTGGTCTGGACCATGGAAATGGGGAGGATAGTTGCACTGCAAAGTGCAGTTCCTTTGCTGAAGGTGTGGGTTAGGCCGCGCCGGGGTATCTGAGACACCGCGGTGTGCTCCGCAGGTGGACCCAGAATGGTTGCACTCTGAAGCACGGATTTCAAAGGGGAAAGCGCGCTTCAAGGTGCAACCATGGGGTGGTATGGTATGCGTTGTGGACCGCGGCTTTCCAGGAGGAAAGCGTGGTGTGAAGCGCAGAGAGATGGGTAATGTGTGCATTATGGAGCACGCGTTTCAAAGGAGAAAGCGCATTCCCGAAGGTTGTGTGTGTTTTTTTTTTGGATGGTAGTCTAATGAGTTTTATTGTTGTCATTGATAGGATGCCAGAGGTTGGTTGGCGAGAGTGGGAGATTCCTCCCAACATTGGGAGGAGCATTCAGATAGATCGGGGGGTTCGGGAGGCACTAGCTGATAGTGGGCTCCTGAAGTTTGCACAGATCCCATATATGCGTTCAACACCTCTATTGCTTAACAGGTTAGTTGAGTTCTGGGATTCTGATATTGAGGCTTTCATGATCTAGGGGGAGTGGCTAGATCTGACTCTAGATGATGTATATTTCCTGACTGGGTTGCCCCGGTTGGGTATGGTTGCCGAGACTCAGCCAAGGAGGCCGGCGAACATATCCATGGAGACTTTACTGGAGAGATACTCTTTACTTGTGGCAGTGGTGAGTGGGTCTTCACTCATGTTATGTGACATAGAGATCTCGGTTACACAGGCTATTGTAGCGGCAGTGGTACGGGTTTTGGGTTCGCATGGCCCTAACCGGGTCACGGGAGGGCAGATGTTATTGGTCGAGAGCATCCTTAACGGGACGTACTATGCATGAGGGCAGATGTATTTGATTGTTGTTCGGCAAGAGCTGAGCAAGGTCTGGCACCTAGGGAAGGAGTTTTGTTACCCGTCTTTTTTGTGTGCATTTTTCTTTGAGCGGGTTCAAACACTTCGGCCTCACCAAACGATACGAGCGGTGCCCCTGACCGAATCGCGGATGTAGTGATGGGGCGAGATGATAACTCGTAGGGGTGGAGGCCTAGTGGGCCATTTTTTCACCAAGGAGTTGTTTCTACAGTGAATGCAAATACCGATCTCTATCGAGGACTATCCATACACCGGGATGGACTTTCGTGGGGATCCCGAGATGCCGAGACCTCCTAGCCAGGCTTGGGGCCTAGATGGTATGTTTGTTTTACTTCAGTTCGACAGGTTTTGTGTACGATATGATTTTTTAGTTGTTGGACTTGTATTTGACCTTTAGGTGTTTTTTTTTGGCAGATGTGGGACCATTACCGCCACCAGGTTTTAGGCTACGACGAGGGCATGTGGAGGGGATGGACCCAGCTGGGCGTGGGCAGGGTCATCACTAGAGTGCTCCTGTTACTTTGGATGTTTTGAGGCAGGGGATTGATCAGCTCCTAGAGGGGATCATGAGCGATGGTTGGCAACATTTGGATCAGGAGCTGATCAATATTTGTTATGATGCTCCACAGGAGTGGCGGCCTATTATGCGACGCATTGCAATGGCCGCGTAGACCATGAGAGTGTTTGCATGAGGGGATGTACCTTATCTTAAGGAGGATGAGGAGAATGAGGATCCCGAGGAGGAGGATCCTAAGGATGGGTTTCGTGAGGAGGAGCTGGCAGAGGATGAGGAGGCAGCACGGGCGGCTGCGGCTGCTGCCGCTGAGGCAGGTGGGTCTGCAGGAGATGATGATGATGAGGACTACCAGGAGGAGTCTGATTAGGCAGCTGACAGGGCTGCTCCCACTTGTGATGATCATGTGGGTTTTTTGTATATACAGCTTATGATATTTAGCGAGGGTGCTGTTGGGGCGCCTCACTGTGTTTATATGTATATTTTGGTACAGTGGGTACTTATGACATTTTCATGATGATATATATATATATATATATATGGCACTTGGGTTTCATTTGTGATGATGTTTTGCTTTCTATGCATGTGGATGCACCTAGCATGGTGTTTATGTTATATGCACATGGATGCAATTATGTTTATGCACGTGGATGCACTTATGGTTAATTTTCTTTTTTGATATATTTAAATGATATTGTTATGTACATGTGGATGGTATGTATGATTGATTCCCTACATATGGTGATTCGTGTACCAGTGTAGAATATTATTAGCCATTTGGTCTGCTACACTATTTTGATTGGGTGGGATATGAGTGAATGTAATGGATTCAAACTGTCTAATCATTTGTTTAGTGCACATGAAATTTCTAAAAAGGAAGGGATCCCGTACCTGGTAACAATTGTTGAGTTGGGCGACAAGCAGTTGGGAGTCCAAAAACACACGGAGGTGACGTATGCCCATGTGGAGGGCAGCGGCCATTAGACCGACAACGACATCATACTCCGCCTGGTTGTTGGTAGCAGCACCTATGCACACTCCATCAAGGTGGATGAGCTCATGTGAGGGGGAATATAAGACCCAAGCTACAGAGGCAAGGTTCGGGGACCAGCGACTTGCGCCATCAACGAAGCCAACGTATTGTAGTGGGAGGGAGCCAATCTATGATCATGCAGGGTAATCAAAATGTAAGGTCGTAGATAAAAAAGGGTGGGAAACAAAAAGGGGAATGAAACTATACAAAAGGGGACTAGTGGGTCCTCAAAAAGGTCTTATGGGTAGAAGCGTTTAAGGTACAAACCATTCCAAGGGTTGTGAAAAGTGGTCCCTTTAGAATCAGTGAGGATGTATGCCCCATGTCCCAAACAGGTATGCACGATGTATGGTCCTTGCCACATGGATTCAAATTTCCCTTTCCCGGTTTTATCGTGTGCTTGGTCATAGACTAGGACAAGGTATCCTTCCCTGAAATTGTGTGGGTGAACATGTTTATCATAACCTGCTTTGGAGTGGTTTTTTGCAGCTTCGATGGTTTGAAGGGTCGTCCGACGATCCTCGATAGCCTATTCCAAAAGGATTAGGCGCTGCTCAAGTGGGGAGGTGTCGGGAAGAAGTTCTACAGCTATGTGTAGGGAGGGAATCTGACACTCTATGGGGAGAACCGATTCGACGCCGTGAACCAAGTGGAAAGGGGTAAACCCTGTGGCGGTCTTAGTGGAAGTGCGATAAGCCCAAAGTGTTGGAAATAACATATGGTGCCAATTGGACTTATGGAGATCTACGATGCATTGAAGAATGCTCTTCAGTATTTTGTTAATGGCCTCGATCTGACCATTCCCTTGAGGGTAATAGGCGAAAGAGTATTGATGCTTGAATTTAAGAAGGATGGACAATTCCTTCCAGATGGAGTCTTCGAAGTGACTGCCGTGGTCGGACACCAGTTGTTGGGGGACACCAAACCGAGTAATGACATTATTAAAGAAGAAACAGGCTGCAGTGTCAGCTTTGCAATTGAATGTGGGCATCGCTTCAACCCATTTGGTGAAGTAATCCACATCGACAATGATGTACTTATGGCAACCTGCCGAGGTTGGGTTGCATTCCATGAAATCGATGGCCCATTTTCAAAAGGGGCCGATAGTGACGATTGGGTGGAGGGGGGCGGGTGGGGTCCTTGCCTTAGGTGCAAAGAGCTGGCAATTACGACAATGTTTTACTGCGGTGATACAGTCGGTAAAAAGGGAGGGCCAAAAATATCCGGCACGGATGACTTTCTGGGCAGTGGCCATCCTTGAAAAATGTCCGCCGCAAGCTCCGTTATGGCAATCATTAATGACTCGTTCAACATCATCATGGGTGAGGAAGCGATGTAAAATGGTGTCAATACCGCGATGGTATAAATCATCTCCTAGGAGAAGGTAACATGAAGCGTGATGACGTATGCGTTGACGCTTAGTGCGGTCAAGATCCAGTCGAAATTTCTAAGTGCGAAGGTACACCAAGATATCGTCGTACCAAGGGTCATCTGAAGAAATGATAAATAAATGATCATCCGGGAGGTTGTTCTGAATGGGGGCTAAACTGGATGACGATGGAAAATCTCTCATAAGTTGTGCCAAAGCAAGGGCCTTGACGCTCTTTGGTGTTGTAAATGTGAGTTCATATTCTTGGAGAATAATGACCCACTTGGCCACATGGCCTTGAAGTAGACAACGATTCAGTAGGTAAACCATAGGATTAGAGTCAGCCACTATAGTAGTTGTGCTTAGCAATATGTAGTCACGGAGCTTTTGTACGGAGAAGACGACAGCGAGGGCCAACTTCTCTTCGGGTGGGTACCGCAACTGTGGGTTGGATAAGGTTTGACTCACATCGTAGATTACGTGTTCTTTCCGTGCACTATCTTCTTGGACAAGCACCCCGGAGACGGCGTATTCGGATGTCGAAATATATAGGATAAAATCCTTGGAGAAATCCGGTGGGGAGATCAAAGGGGCATTAGTTAGGGCTGTTTTGAGGGCTGTAAAGGCTGCTTGAGCTTGCTCGTCCCAGAAAAAGGGGCTGTGGGTGCGGAGTAAGCGGAGGAAGCCGTGGACCGTTGTGGCATATTCAGTAACAAAGCGGCAGAGAAAATTGGCTCTCCCTTGTAGACTTTGTAACTGACGTACAGTGTGGGGAGGGGGGTAGGTCTAAGATGGCTTGGACTTTTAAGGGGTTGACCGTTATCCCTTTCTAGGACACGATAAATCCTAACAACCGTCCAGTGGGGATGAAAAAGACACACTTGAGAGGGTTCAAGCGGATTCTGTATTTACGACACCGGAGAAAAACTTTTCGGAGGTCATTTAGGTGGTTAGATCGTTCTTTGGAGCGAGCGGTAAGGTCATCTAGGTAAACCAGGATAATATGGGTTAGGTCGTGAAAGCAGTATGTCATAGCTCATTGAAACGTGGAACATATGTTCTTTAGACAAAATGGCATGACCCGGTAGGCGAATGTGCCCCATGGGGTGGTGAACATAGTTATATATTGGTCTTGTTTCTAAATATGTATTTGGTTGTACCTGAAAAAGCCATCCATAAAGGAGAGGACTTCGTGTCCGGCACAAGTGTCAAAGAGCTGGTTGATGAAAGGTGTGGGAAAGTTGTCTTTGGGACATGCTTGATTGAGATCTCAAAAATCTGTGCAAACACGGAGAGTGCTCTATTTTTTGTTGACAAGCATGGGTTTGGACACCCAAGTGGTGTAAGCGATGGGATAGATGAATCCGGATTTTCGGAGCTTCTCAATTTCAATTTTGATTGCAAGGAGTTTGGAGGGGTGAACTGGTCTCTGCTTCTGGCAGACAGGTGGTACCTCAGGCCATGTATCAATGTGATGTTCTACGATAGTAGGATCTAAGCTGGGCATCTCGGTATAGGACCAATCGAAGACATCACAGAACTCCTGAAAAAAAAAATTTGGCTTCTCCGATTTCGTATTTTGTACAAGTGGCCCCTAAGGTGATGATCTCGGGTTTCCCACTCAAGCGAGCAATGTCTACTTGTGTGATGGGAGAAATATTTTCCATGTTTCCTTTCTCGAAGGTGTCAGGGGCAGCAATTGGATTCTTGAACCAATTGACCTTCTCGGGGAGGAAGTCTTTTGTTTCAATTGCCAGTTGGTTGGCTGCGATAGGGGTGGATTCACCAGGGATGAAATATGATCGATGGTGCATGTCGTCCCATGGGTAGTCTGGTTCCGTAAGGGATTCAAGGATCTCCTTGTCGCTGCGGAAGTGATGGGTGATCAAGCCATATGAGGGATAGGTAGATGTTGAAGGAGAATCGTCCCTATCGACCGTAGAGATCATGTATATTGTATTGACTTCTTCCGAGGGGGAAGGTGTTGGAGGGTGAATTTCTTCAATGGTAGGAGGGGATGTTTCTAGGTCGGCATTATTCAACTCATAGAGGGCTACTTTGTAATCCGGGAGTTCGAGACAATGGTGTGAGTAGTGACCATATATTTCGTAGATGGCGCAAGCGTGATTAGTACGTAATGCGTTGTTGCGTTGATGGGCTGGTGGGTTTAGTACTACCATGTGTATGTTTGGTTCGTCGTCCAACGTCTGCCTGTGTTTTTGTAGATTGGGTAACTGAGGACAATTGTGGGTAGCGTGGAAAATATCATCACACAAGGAGCACTTAGGGGGTGCTCGGGGAGGTGGTTGGGGTGTCGCTAGTTTTCGTACTGGTGGGGCGATATAGTTTTGCGGGCCTCTGCCCCCAGTGTTTTTTGGTGGTGGGGGGGGGGGGTTGTGGCAGATGTGGATGTTGTGTCGGAATGGGGATGGTTGGGTATGTCCGCGACGCCTGGTGGTGGGCAGTTGGAAGTGTTAATAGGTTGAACTGGTTGAAGAACAACCTATGGTGTTGGTGTAGGATTAGGGGTGGGTAAGTACCACACGAGGAGTCCTGGGGTTAATCCAGAGAGGTTTAAAGTGGCCATCACCAGTGTACTTATCACTCCGGATGGTGGAAATAATAATGGGATTGTATGGATGGGTGTTTCCCCAATTTAGCTTGGTACCGATGGTGGTTGCGGTAGTAAAGGCAGTTGCTGATTGGGTGCTGTGTGTTTGGAGGAGATTGTGCAAAGATCCGATATCTCAGTTATCTTTAGAGGGGGTGGAATGGATTGGAATGTGGAAGTCATGGGGGAATCCAAGTATAATCCGAGTCCTATTGTGGAGACTAACTATGTAGAAACATTTTGCATGGGTTGTTCGATCATGGGGAGAACGTTCTCAAGAGCAGCGGGAGCTTTGGGATCATAGTATGTTACCTAGTCAATCTTGACCCCACGTCCCTCATGTGGGAACATCATGATGCGAAAAATGGATGAAGCAACGGACTTCATACCATACATGTAACTATGACCAAGTAAGAGGATGTAATCAAGTTGTGCATTGATAACCTCTATATCGATTAGGACTGTTTTGCTAGCTAACTGGACGGGAACGTTGGTCAAAAGTACCTAAGGTTGGGTTGTGCAACCATCGTAAGCTCTTAATGCGGTTGTTGATGGCTGTAGAGTGGGGGATCCAAGCTTCTGCCAAATGAACGTCGACATAACGCAGGTGGAGGCACCTTCATCGATGATGCATCGATGGATGACTAAGTTCCGAACTGATACACAGACTTGGAAGGCTAATGTTGAAGGAAAACGTGGTTCGACTTGGTCTAAGTCAAATGCCATCAATCGAGAGTCGCTAGGGTCTATTGCACCGATGGCGGATACAAATAGTTTCCTCTGTGCAAGGAAGTTCTCCAGGACTTCCAATGCAGACATAGCCGCGGGGGATTGCGCTAGATCTTCTACAATATTATAATTTGTTGCGGCACTAATGTTAGGATTGTTGTTTATCTGCTGCAGTGGGAAATGAGGGGCTTTGGGGGGCCCATCGCCGTGTGGTGGGGGAATGCGTAAGGGTTGATCTGTGGGGGCATCCATATCAATGGGGGGGTTTCGAGATTAGGTCCGTATTGACTTCGAAGTGTTTGAAGGTTGACACCGGTTGATGACATCATGAGGAGATGGTGAGTACCCGAATCCATGGGTTGGTTTGTCTGCGTGGCATATGTGATTTGCGAAGGTGGTTGTATGGTTCCTTGATGAGGGGTAGTGGTTGGGAGTTTACTACTCCTTGCATGGGCAAGGGATTTTGCAGTGCCATAGGGGGTGGCTGGGGGTTGGGTTGTGCAGGAGGATCAGCTTGTCCTTGACATTGGGCCTCGTCCGTCCAAAGTTGATGGGCACAATCTAAATGCGGAAAATTGTGCGTATAGTGGCCGTATACCCCACATATGGAACAACGATGATTTGTTCGTAGGTTGGGATTATTGCCCTAATGAAGTGGTCTGTCGGGGTTTTTGTCGGGTGGTTTGGCGTTGTTTTAACATCCCATATTTTCGTAAAAATTTAAAATTTTTTGTTAATGGCAATAATAGCTTATTTCATGATAATTTATAACTGCGGACAATATTAATAATGCTGAATTGTAACAATGTTAACTAAACCTCTATTTGTACTAATCATAATTAAAATTATCTTACAACTAAAGTGACAATGATGACTTAATTGCTTTCGTAACAACTATGATTATGATTGTTAAATACATGAGTAAATCAGGCCTTTGATGCGACACTTTCCAATGTATTGATACGTAAGGTTAATATAATAAATGCAATGCCAGAATAGAAATAAGAAATGATACATTTTCTTTAAGACGATACTGACATTTTGCTTCTCTGCTATCCAAGGGAGTTCTATGAGGGACCCCGAAGCTTACTTAGCTGTCACACTAAAGCATTAGACCTGTTCTATGTGCACGCAACAGGTAGGGAGTTTTCATGTTTGCAATAATTTCCAGTTCGTGTGAACGCAATTTTCGTCGTTTTGAAAATAAAATATAATAAATAGAGACTAATGCAAATTAAGAAGCACACAGGTACGATTCACCTACTTACACATTTGCTTCCCAAAGTTCGTCTTGTATTTGAGTAATAATAACTCAAGTTAGCTTGTTTGAGTAGTCATTTAACTAGTAGTATCGTCACTGCAGTCTTTATTGTACTTATCTGGTTCTGTCGTCGTCCTTTCATTAATTAAATGTTGTCGTCATCGGCTGTCTTGTTGTTACCAATAGCTGGTAGTACCATAATGGTACAATGTCATAGTATCGCATGAAATAAAGTGGATTGGGGTTGAAGTAAGTTGTTACTCCATTACCAAGCTATATATTATAGCACATATATGTTTGTGAGTTTCTACAAACTTATTGGTTAACTTAAATAAAACTCATAGTTCACCTTTCAAATTCATCACTATAGCTATATCTTAAACAAGCAAGTTAGTTTCTACTTGGAGACTAGGCATTAATAGTAATTAGCTAAATTAAGCAAGGACCAATCATAGGTACAAAATAAGATATGAATAAAATCTATGTCATTCTATAATCGTGATATTTCAAAGTCTCTTAACTATAGTGGTGTGATTATCACGAAAATATGGTTTATTTCACCATTGTATGCATACAAACTAATGCAATGATTTATAAACATTGCAATTAAAATAAAATGATAATGCATGTTATAATGTATTATCAACTCGTAGTAAGTCGAAGTGATAGTGTTAAAATGAAATATATTTTAATTAAAATTTTCGTGGATAATAGTGATACTTATGACGATTTTAAATGTTGCAATATCATGAGAATCCAATAGTTAATGTCACAACGAATACGCTGACAACCATTAATATGGATCTTAACAGGTTGATGGTTTCGAGAGCTAGAGTCGATCTCCAAGCTACGGTAAATATCATGTAATGATCCTGCATTTAAGGTTTTATACTGTCTCCCTTCCGAGTGGTGAAACCAAAGATCCACATAGAAGTGAATGCCTCCAAGTTGTTGTTGTGTAAGAATCATATGCTATGCATTAATTTTGTTGCTCCACCATGTGCCATCGTGGCAAGTCGACCTGTGAATTAGGTCAGGCATTAAATGTTTGATGTTCGATGCTGCGATTGCTGGCAAGGTAGAGACCATCGATGAAAAAGAAGTGGACCGTTGGATGAAAACCCTAACATCTACCGTGTGTTGAGTTTATGAACTTGGAAGGTAGTTTCATTTTGTTATTGTCTTCATTGGAGGTGGCCGACAGGCTGCCGAATATTCTATTGAAGCCTTGGGAGGGATTCGACCTTAAGACTTCTAAATAAGTGGAAGTTACAGGTCTTCAACTTCTGTAATGGTGTTTGGTTTAAAGATGACCTTTGTCTCTGGCTCGGAGAGTTATTAAAATAATGGTTGACAGTTCCTGGTATCGTTCACAACACCAAGCTCGTCGTTGTCTGATAGCTTCAAGACTTGTCCAAGGTCTACGAAGGTAAGTGGTTCATCTTGATGAACTATTTCTTTGATGCATTTTCGGTTTTTTTTTTCAGTTTTAATGTAACATTATTTAACTTAGCTCGTCGTTTGTCAGTTACAGGGTTTAAGGAAGCAAATGAGTAATTTTTTTGTGAAGGGGTTAGCGTGCCTCCACACCGGTAAGCCTCAGGTCTTCCATAACCCTCAATTCTCTTGGACGGTGGTTGAAGTGGCTCTTCTTAATGAGACTCGTTGTTTTTTCTGTCACTGTTGATAGTTGAAGAAAAACTTGAAACATGCTTGCGACCTTTGTTTTCGTTTGTCTAGCTCTTGGTTTCTATAAAGTGTAAATTGGTAAGACCGACTCGAGCTATGGCTCGTCGAGGTTTAGTATGATGGGTTCTTTTGGAAATGCTGTAAACTTGGGTTAAACCCTTATTTTAATTCTCTTCAGAACCTATATTGAAAGTTTTCATTCTGAGAAACTATGATTTCAAAGGTTAAGCTTGAAATGAGCCGTAGGCTCAAACACTGTGCATAAGATACTTCTTTCCTTGGAAAAAAAATATATTTACATGCTAAGTTATAAAGGTTGAAAATATTTGTGTAAAACAACTTCGTTCTGAATGTTACTACAATGTCTTTCACACTAGCTTAGGGTTTGAATATATCATTGATGAAAGGGATTTGTGTATGTATTAATTTCCACCTTAAGATAAAATGTATGCTAACTTTTTGTGTGAGTATGTGTGGTTTGTCTTGATACTGCTAGTTGATAATATGTGTTCTTATTTTTCAAAGTTTGAGAATCTAAATAAAATAAAGGTTTGATCTGAGAATTCAATAATGTTTTTGCCAAAGAACCGAATAGGGTCAAACCCTAAATTAGGTTTTGTTGAAAATGATAACCTTAACAATAGTTAAGATAATGGATCGATTTCGATCCCAGGTTTGATAAGAATAAAAGGTTTTATTATGAAACAATAAAAGAAAGGTTTGAATATAACTAGGGTTTTTGATACGAAACTCAGATTACAATAATTGCACAATATTAATAGACCTAAAAAGGAGAAGTAGATACATGATCATAATAGTTGTGTTCAGTAATTTCTTATCATTTATTAGATTTCTAAATAATACAACAGTACTATAGGAAATGAAGTAATATGAATGTATAGTACAAATATTTATGAAGACTATGTAAACTATAATTTTATCTATAATTTAATTTCCTATACATACAATGCTGGTGTAGTAATTGTACTGAAACTATGTGTGAGTAAAATATATGCATATGAAGTCTGTGTGAAAAACTATTGTTTTCCAGCTTATTATAAAGAATATTCTATTCAATGTTAGCAGTCTTAAAACAATGTACAGTATGTAATTCATTTACCTTTCATGGACATAATTTATGTGTTTTGTAGGATGATTGCATAAGAAATATTTAATTGACTAATTATTACATAAATGAGGAAATATTATATATACTAATTATTATAGAGACCTCCTACAATTTATTTAACTTAAGAACAAAAAACTGATGCATACCAGATTATTATCTAGCTATCAAATTCAATGGCACATTTTGCCTATCTCTAATCTGTTTTAATTTGCATATCTCTACTAGAGTACAATGCTGCCAAATAGCATGTGGAAAAATGGAGGTATTGGTTTATCAATTCATCTTCGACATTAAACTTAAACATTCAGACTTGGAATAATTCTAGGATTAGATTTTTCTTTCAAAAACAAAAACACAGAAAATACTGTTTAATCAGAAATTAAATAAGTAAGAAATTGTAGAACCTGAATAAAACCGATAGGGCAACAAACAACTCAGGATGACCATTCCACCCAACCAAACTCCTGAAAACATTCAAATACTGTCTTAGGACCCCCGAGCCTGTTCGCCGAACCACCAGGAGGAAGAAGCTTCAAGAAATAGGACTTCTTCTTGTTGTAGTAGTAATCCTCTAAATCTTCAATAGGTAGCAATCCAAAAGACTTGCTCCTACAACTCTGTTTCTCTTCAATAATAAGCAAAAACTCAGTTTTCAATCACCACTAACCTCCCTTATTCGAATCTCTCTTGAAATCACCTGATTTGCAAGAGGAAAACATTCTGCAGAAATGTTGATTAAGGGCTGCCTGCCCAATTCGAATTTGCCTTTATAGGCTGCCTAGGCCTTTTCAGATGTTATTGGGTCATTAAATGAGCTTCCTTCTCACTCCCTCCACCTCGGGGATAATGCCCTATTTAAGGGGAAGTTGTCCCATAACCAACAATTAGTGGTGTGATGTAACTGCTGCCATGTGTCCCATACCTTCCAACAACTTCCATTCCTCCTAGTGGGTCACTGAACACTCATTCAACAGTCCTCCTGAGTGTTTGTCTCCTAATTAATTTATTTTAAATAATAATATTCAGTAATTACATTCATCCATGATCAAAACTGATCATAATTACAAAACTTGTAATTAAATTTAACATAAAGTATTTTTGCAAATAAATAATAATGTTCATAAATTTGGGTAGGTGACATTTGTTGTTATTCGGGGGATTTGGTTGTTGACCGCCCGGGTATTGAGGTTGGTTATTTCTCTTGTCTTTCCCTCTTCCCTTATTCTGTTGGCCTTGCTAGTTGCGTTGAGCAGGCTGATTTTGTTGTGGGTGTTGTTGGGTGTAAATTTGCCCTTTGGGATTGGGACGATTCTGTGGTTGAGCAGGTGGTGAAGGTGTCGGCGTTGGGTAGTAACCGGGATGTGCTTGAGGTTGGGCTAGAGCTGGTGGGTTCGGTTGTGGATGATAACCTGGAGGAACTACTGGTTGCGCAATTGGGGCTTGCTGGGGGTAGTAAGCTTGCTGGACTGGGGGGTGTGAATGGGTGGGTGGAGCTGGGTGTTGATAAAATGTAGGTTGTCCCATAGAAGAATTATAAGGTGGGGGTGTATGGCCATAACACTGCGGTGGGCATGATGGTCCAGGAATATGAGGGGGTCTAGTGACCGGGGCGTATGAAGTAGTCTCTCTAGAATGGGACGTGGAACGAGAGAGGTCGGGGCCACTAGTAGTAGGCATAGCTGTGTATGGTTGAGGGCGTGATGCCACATGCCCGATGATGCCATCGGCAGCATGGGATGCCCCGGGCACATCGCTCTAGGCTGAGTCAGCATGGGGGGCATCGAGTAAGATGGAATATAGATAACCAGACTCGGCATAGATGAGGTCAAACTGTTAAGCAATATTAATTCAAAAAATTGCTTTGTAGATCATCTTTTTTTATTAAGTGTGTGTTGATTAAGCATTATTAATTCAAATTTGCTTGGTAGACAATCCTTTTTTATTGAGAATTTTTTTTAAATATTAATAATAATAAAAAGTGATTTGCATTGATTAAGTATTATTAATTCAAGTTTGCTTTGTAAATGAGTAATTCTTTCAAGTTTGCTTTATTGATTAAGTACTATTAATTCAAGTTTGCTTTGTAAATGAGTAATTATTAAAAATATCAATAGTTAAAAAGATTAAAGTTAAATAATAAAAAACTAATTTTCCAAATAGATAGATTAATTCATTTAATTATTATCAAGTAATTGACTTTAATTTAATTTTGTTTTTAATTTTTAAAACAATATTTTAATTTTCACTTATTGCTTAAAATAAATAATGGCTTTCATTTGATAAAAGGAAAAAGAAATCTATTTTACCAAAATGATTTAAACATATCTTAGTATTAATAGTTATTGGTATACTTAGAAGAGGAAGAATTTTAAACTATTCTATCCTTTTTTAAAACTATATGTAGTTCCATAAAGATATCCTAAAATATTTCACAATTGAAACCTCAATTAGATATTCATCTCATTTTATGGGATGTGGAGAAGATACTCTAATTTGAGCCCATAAAGAGTGGTCTTAATGGCCAAAGGGAAGATTAATGAGGTTTTGATATCCAATTTTGAGATTGGTGCTCAAGCAACTCTTCAAGAGTTATAGTTGTTGAAAAATATGAAACTATGTTGTGGAAAATATGTCCTTACAACAATTATGATTAATTGCCACTATATAAATTAGATCCATAATTTTCATGGAAATTGGTTCCAATGTCTTAAATGCATAATCAAGTTCCTAATTTACCAAACACGATCTCCCTAAAATATCATTTCAATAACTACTTATAACTAGTTATTAATATGTTACACCAAGAGAAATTCTAGTGAAAACAATTATTCAAAAAACACATTGAATTGAAGAAGCATTTCTTCAACCTACTTTGGAGTTGCTCAAAATTGTTTTAAATATGAGTTTCGACATGGAAATTAGTAGCCATATGTGTAACAAACTAGTCACAAGTTTAACAAACTATATCTTTGGAAAGTTCAAGTAAAGAAGTTCTGAAAAGAACCAATAACAATTACTAAGTAGTAAGTTCACATATAGTGTTAGTCCCAGAGATGTTCTAAGGATGTCTTTAGAACTGTGCCTCGGCATCAATAATAATTTCTGAAATTCGTCCTAAATTGAAGCATAGCTGACAGAAAATAATTGCAGAATTCCAATTTTTAAATCTTTAGCTAGCACTAATATTAGAGGAGTCTCCCTCACATGATTACTGATCTAATGTTTTCTGCTTATTGGGAAACAGAGGTTATTAGAACTTCAAGAAAACAAGCCAGATTTAATAATGAATTAATATAGAACTTGGTTGGCAGTGGTTACTAGTAGAGTTTGGGATAATATATGCGAACTCTCAGCTCAAAGGCCTTTCCATTGGGCATGGATTCATAAAGAAGAGCTTTAAAAACTAAATTGGACATAATATCAATTACAAAGGAATTTCACTGAATGGAATAGTGAAGCAGCTTTAAATGAGGATGGATTTAGAAGGTGAAAAGGAGAAGGCTAAAATGAGTGTCTCTTGGACAAATTCCTAAAAGTCTAAAGGTAACCAGGAGAATACTAAAAGGAGTGTCTCTTGGACAAATTCCTAAAATTCTAAAGGTAACAAGGAGAAGACTAAAATGAGTGCATCTTGTACAAATTCCTAAAAGTCTTGAAAGTTTTGATGAAAGAATAAACGTGATGAGCCTCAATCAAAGTAGTCAGCAGTTTCTAACAAGCTACAAAATATTCATGAATCAATTTGTAAACAAAACACAATGCATATATAATTAAGCAAAAATCCAACCAAGATTGTAGTCCCTGCCCAACACAGATGCATATGTATCATTTAACAAAATATCCAAAAACTCTGAATAATTGTTAAACTGTTGCTCAAATCTTTTATTTCAAGAAAGATCAGTAGAGAGGAAAACATTGTGGAAATACAAGAGAAATACAAGCTGCTACATCCAATGATCTTAATCTCTGCAAAAAACACTACATCTACTCTTCTATCAGGATCATGAATCCACTGATAGGTTTCTCATCACTGAAAAGAATTTTACAAGATGGCCTGCTGGCCATGGCTGGCTCAACCCTCTCCCTTCCTGAGAAAATATGATGCCCCTATGAATTCAAATTGTCTTTGCTTAAATAGAGAGAGAGAGAGAGAAGGGTTTGTAATAGAAAAATTGATTTGACAGCTGCACTTAACATAAAACGGTTCTGGAAAAACCCATCTCAAAATGTCCCAAATATCTCACAATCTATGCATTTGTTTTGAAAATGGCCCATGCTGAAAGGTAAATTGGCCCATTTATGAAGTGGTTTTTCAACCATTTGAGCTAATTCCTCACGGTTTTCCCAGGATAGCTCACGCAAAAACGTGTCTTCTATAGGTGCGCAATTTACAAAACGTCCTTTGCTAGTTAGCGGTTTCACGGTCCTCAAAACGTAGTTTGGAGAAACCACTTTAAGACCCATGAATGGCTCTCTGACGGCCACATGTCCACAGTGGTTTTTAAATCAGGCTCATGTGCCTTTGGTTATCTTTCATGCAACATTCCAAGCCTTAATTCATGAGAACTGTAAAAAAAAGATGCTCATGATTTACATTTTTCCACAAAAAAGCTTTCACATTATAAAAATGTAAAAGACAAATTATCTCTTAAAACAACTTTTATCAAGTGGTGGTTTCGGGGCCTTTAAGAAGTAGTTTGGAAAAACCACTTTAAGACCCCTGAATAGCTCTTTGACTGCCACGTGTCCACAGTGGTTTTAAATCAGGCTCATGTTCCTTTGGTCATCTTTTATGCAACTTTCCAAGCCTCAATTGATGACAGCCATTGATCTAGGATGCTCATGATTTGTCTTTTTCAAAAAATATTATAATAATATAATATAAAAGACAAAACTACCACATGTATTAAACCTCTTTTATCAACTTGGTGGTTTTAGGGCCACAAGAGAATGGTTTCTGATCACCACTTTGGGGACCCTGAATCGATGAGAGGATGCCACGTCACACTGGTGGTTTTGAATTAAGGGCCATGTGCCTTTGATTATATTTTGTGCCTGAATTCATGAGAGTCGTTGATCTGGGATGATCATGATTTACAAATAGAGACAAGAGATCATAACAGAAGAAGGATTTTGCAGCTGGATGTAACAGAAATATTTATGGAAAACTTTGTCTCAAACGGTCCCGAATATCTCACCATATATGCATTTGTTTTGAAAACGGCCTGCGATTAGAGGTAAATCGGCCCATTTGTGAAGTGGTTTTTTAACCGTTTGAGCAGAATCCTCATGGTTTTCCTAGGACAACTCATGCAAAAACGTCTCCTACAGGTGCATGAATTACCACATATCTTAAAACAACTTTTTATCAAATGGTGGTTTAATGGCAATAAAAAAGCAGGTTCCAATTATCACTTTTGGGACCCTGAATCGATGAGAGCCTACCACATCATCATAGTGGTTTTACATTCAAGACCATGTGCCTTTGATTATCTTCCTTGCAACTTTTCAAGCTTGAATTAATGACAGCCGTAGATCTAGGTTACTCATGATCTACCTTTTTCCACAAAGATTTTACAATATAATAAAAAATGAAAATTAACCTTTCTCTTGATATTTAATTCACAAATGAAATATGTGAATTTAGACCATCCAAGACATCAAGATAATTTTAGCAGGTAGATAGGTGCCCGGTTTAAGGCTCAATTGCCCATAAAATGAAAGGGGTCAAAATTAGTACCAACATTGGCTCCAATGAGGACAACAGATCCTTTTGATTTGTTGAGAACAATAGCTCTAGTGCCTTCATCTGTAACAACTTCAAATTTTGGACTCATTGACACGCAATCTGTACTTTCTTGTCAACACTTTTCTGCTTTTGACTGTAAATAAATTTGAGCTTCTCAATATACAACAAACTGAAAATGGAAACCTTCTTGAATAGTTTAGACCTACTTCATCTTTTAAAATGGAAAACATGAGAAACAAGGAGAAAATTGATCCTTGGAAGCCTTTTCTGCAAGATTTGCTAGATCTTCTTTATTATTTTCTTTCTTGCTTGACGCAACTGGTATATCCGTTGAACTTGAGTATGATCCCCAGTGGAATCACCAGAATGTGGAGTTGCCAAGGTGAATTGCTTGAACAACCTGTGTCTAGCTCTTATTCACCTTCAAGAGCCAGATCTTTAACCTTTTTTGTTTTGCTCAGGGAAACTTTCTTTCACTTTTGTGTCCCTGACAACGGTGCCAAAAAAGATGTTAGTGCCAGAGACGTTCTAAAGATGTCTTTAGAACTGTGCGTGGGCATCAATAATCATTTTTGAAATTTGTCCTAAATTGAAGCATAGCTGAGACAAAATAATTGCAGAATTCCAATTTTTAAATCTTTAGCTGGCACTAAGATTAGAGGAGGCTCCCTCACACGATTACTGATATAACGCTTTCTGCTTATTGGGAAACAGAGGTTATTAGAACTTCAAGAAAACAAACCAGATTTAACAATGAATTAATATGGAATTTGGTTGGCAGTGGTTACTAGTAGAGTTGGGGCTGAGATATGCGAACTCTCAGCTCAGAGGCATTTCCATTGGGCATGGAGTCATAAAGAAGAGCTTTACAAACTAAATTGGACATAATATCAATTACAAAGGAATTTCATTGAATGGAACAATGAACTATCTTTAAATGAGGATGGATTCAGAAGGTGAAAAGGAGAAGACTAAAAGGAGTGTCTCTTGGACAAATTCCTAAAAGTTTAAAGGTAACCAGGAGAAGACTAAAAGGAGTGTCTCTTGGACAAATTCCTAAAATTCTAAAGGTAACAAGGAGAAGACTAAAAGGAGTGCATCTTATACAAATTCTTGAAAGTCTTGAAAGTTTTGATGAAAGAATAAACGTGTTGAGCCTCAATCAAAGTAGTCAGCAGTTTCTAACAAACTGCAAAATCTTCATGAATCAACTTGTCAACAAAACACAATGCATATATAATTAAGCAAAAAGCCAACCACGATTGCAGTATCTGCCTAACACAGATGCATATGTATCATTTAACAAAATATCCAAAAACTCTGAATAATTGGTAAACTATTGCTCAAATCTTTTATTTCAAGAAAGATCAGCAGAGAGGAAAACATTGTGGAAATACAAGAGAAATACAAGCTGCTACATCCAGTGATCTTAATCTCTACAAAAAACACTACATCTGCTCTTCTATCAGGATCATGAATCCAATGATAAGTTTCTCATCACTGAAAAGAATTACAAGATGGCCTGCTGGCCATAACTCGCTCAACCCTCTCCCTTCCTGAGAAAATTTGCTGCCCCTATGAATTCGAATTGTCTTTGCTTAAATAGAGAGAGAGAGAGAGAGAGAGAGAGAGAGAGAGAGAGAGAGAGAGAGAGAGAGAAGGGTTTGTAACAGAAAAACTGATTTGACAGTTACATGTAACAGAAAACGGTTCTAGAAAAATCCATCTCAAAACGTCCTCGAATATCTCACAATCTGTGCATTTGTTTTGAAAACAGCTTGTGAAGAAAGGTAAATTGGCCCATTTCTGAAGTGGGTTTTCAACTGTTTGAGCTAATGCCTCACGGTTTGCCCAGGAGAGCTCACGTAAAAACGTGTCATCTATAGGTGCTCGATTTACAAAACCTCCTTTGCTAGTTGGCAGTTTCAGGGTCCTCAAAAGGTAGTTTGGAGAAACCACTTTAAGACCCCTGAATGGCTCTCTGACTGCCATGTGTCCACAATGGTTTTTAAATGCTCATGTGCCTTTGGTTATCTTTCATGCAACCTTCCAAGCCTTAATTCATGAGAACCGTAGATCTAGAAAAAGATGCTCATGATTTACATTTTTCCACAAAAAAGCTTTCACATTATAAAAATATAAAAGACAAATTATCTCTTAAAACAACTTTTATCAATTGGTGGTTTTAGGGCCTTCAAGAAATAGTTTGGAAAAACCACTTTAAGACCCCTAAATAGCTCTCTGACTGCCACGTGTCCACAATGGTTTTAAATCAGGCTCATGTTCCTTTGGTCATCTTTCATGCAACTTTCCAAGCCTGAATTGATGAGAGCCATTGATCTAGGATGCTCATGATTTGTCTTTTTCCAAAAATATTATAATAATATAATGTAAAAGACAAAACTACATCATGTATTAAAACCTCTTTTATCAGCTTGGTGGTTTCATGGCCACAAGAAAATGGTTTCTGATTACCACTTTGGGGACCGTGAATCAATGAGAGGCTGCCAAGTCACGCTGGTGGTTTTGAATTCAGGGCCATGTGTCTTTGATTATATTTCATGCAACTTTCCATGCCTGAATTCATGAGAGCCGTTGTTCTGGGATGATCATGATTTACAAATAGAGACAAGAGATCATAACAGAAGAAGGATTTTACTAACAGAAATATTTCTGGAAAAATCCGTCTCAAAAGGTCCCGAATATCGCACAATCTATACATTTGTTTTGAAAATGGCCTGTTGTTAGAGGTAAATCGGCTCATTTGTGAAGTGGGTTTTTAACCATTTGAGCGGATTCCTCACGGTTTTCCCAGGACAGCTCACACAAAAACGTCTCGTGCAAGTGCACGAATTACCACATGTCTTAAAACAATTTTTTAACAAATGGTGGTTTCAGGGCCTTAAAAAAGCGGTTTCCAATTACCACTTTTGGAACCCTGAATCGACAAGAGCCTGCCACGTCATCATAGTGGTTTTACATTCAGGACCATGTGCCTTTGATTATCTTCCTTGCAACTTTTCAAGCCTGAATTCATGACAATCGTAGATCTAGGATACTCATGATCTACCTTTTTTCCACAAAGATTTTACAATATAATAAAAAAAGAAAATTAACCTTTCTCTTGATATTTAATTCAGAAATGAAATATGTGAATTTAGACCATCCAAGACATCAAGATAATTTTAGCAGGTAAATAGGTGCCCGATTGAAGGCTCAATTGCTCATAAAATTAAAGGGGTCAAAATTAGTACCAACATATACCAATTTGATATTCACAAATACATGTAGTCTCAACTTTCAAATCTGTATTCTTACGAATTAGTTATTAACAAATTGCAGTAGTGATCACCCTTAGTTTGGATTATGAAACCCTTAATTTGGATTATGAAAAACTAAAGAGGTCTTGAAGAGCAACGAATGCTCCAAATTTAATCCGTGGAACTTTCCATTTTATTTGGCTCACAAATTTGACATGAATCCTGATTATGTGGGTCCAAAGGTAAAATTGCTATAAGCATTCAATATTTTCAAAGCTTCTTAAATTTACAATTAATGCGTTTGACGTAAAAAAAGTTGCTGAAAAAACATTTAATTTCACTCCCAGAAGCAAATTTAATCTCGCTGGTGGTGGCTGGTTAAAAACAAAGCCATCTGTTGGCCAAATGGTACGTTGGATCTGTCAAGGTTGTAATTGTTTCTCAATAAGCATTTTAATACGTTGAATCCCAGCTAGACAACTGTATTTTTTAAGTGGCTCCGAGACAGTACAACTAGCTCTGCCATTGTGAATAGGTGTACCAGAGCAAAGTGTTATAATGAGGCATTTTAGAGTTTTTAAGTGATGGGATTTTGTAGAACTTTGGAAAAGTACAAGGTTTTGGGTAGAAATCTGTGACTTCAGGATTCATGGCAGGTTTAAGTACATGATTTTGTTTGTAGGAACATGTTACTGGATCAGTCATGACCGGTTTTTATGGCAAGTTTTCAGGGCAAAGGACATTGTTTCCGGCCATGAAAACCTAGCAAAGGACATTGTTCACATGATTATTAAAATTATTGGCATTTTAAGAATCATTTAAACATATAGATTTGATTCTTATTGCTGTTATCTAAAGTTGTTATGAATTGGGAAAAAGTAGGTGGGAAAGTAAAAATCTTAAACCACTAGGTTTCCAATGATTTAAAATAACAAGAACGGAAATCTGTATTTTTAAACTGAAATTTTTAAATAAACAACAAACCTGTGAAAATTATAGTTTTATGTATGGATAATCTATTGCAACTTGTAAGAATTGAAATTTCAATGTCATAGGTTGATTCAAAAACCTTGAGTTGGGTGATTGTTAAGTTTTGGACTTCATTCAACAATATATATACAATTTCAACAGGAGCAGTATAAGAGTTAACTAAAACTTCTCCAACTGGCCGGAATAGGCAAAGCCATTTTTGCTCAAACTTGAGTGCTTAGATCTCAATTTCTCAATTTGAGTCATCTAATTAGTTTTAAAATTGGGCATTTAATCTAGAATAGATAATCCAGATTACTGAAATTGCAAAAAGTACACCCCCTTAAAAATGCTTCATCACGTGATAAAAATACACTCGTGTACTGGTAATGAATTTAAGAAGCATTACTATGTACTGGTAACCTGTACTGGATGTCGGCTAATTTCTCTTGTATTTCTCTGGTAACCTGTACTGGATGTCGGCTATTTAGCGTATTTCCTTGTATATGGGAGACTTTTCTGCACGCTTCTAGTGATTTCAGCGATGAATGTAGTTGAATAATTATTTCATTTTGTCAATATGTTATATTATGGTACTGGACGTGGGGCTATTTCTCTTTGTATTCTGTACTCTTTTCTCATTGTTGGCCATTTCAACGATGAAGGTAATTTAAGAATTGTCTCACTAGTCAATGCTGGGTGTTTGAATGGTGTCACCAATGAATGTATTATGTATTATAGTATTAGTAATTAGTAATTTAAGAATGAAGTCGTTTAAAAGTTTGATGATTTTGTTTTGATTAAATTGTTTTTCTGAACATTTAGATGAATTTAGCACCTTGGAAAACTCCAAGACATCCAAATTATGCAGAATTAATAAGAGATTCTAAGAATTCTATCACGGATTCCGGCAAATTCGTATATGAAAAAACAATTTTTTCCTCGCGAAATAGTAGAAATTTTAAACAAGTCTATTAAATTGTCTCACCAATCAATGCTGAGTGTTTAAGTTGTGTCACCAATGAATGTATTATGGTATTAATCAATGTGTTATAATATATGTGGCTGGTTCTTTTTGTACTTTGTATATTTTTTTTGTTGGTGCTCAATGTATTTTGTAGTAGTGTATTTAATGTTGTGTAATAGATATATGAACAGTTAGATTGACTATTAATTATTCAAACAGACATGGTTCACACACAGCCAATAACAACATTAAATACCCCACTGCAGATGAATACCCTCATTGTTGAGCATCATAAATATAGTTTAAAAATGGTGTCACTAATAAATGCTATCATAAATGTGACAAAGGTGGGTAGATTAAGAATTGTGTCAAAGGTAGGTAATTTAAAAATTGCGTCACTTATGAGTGCTATCAGAAATGTGATAGAGCAATCTCATTTTACACAATATGTTGTTGTTGTTGAATATATTGAGCAACCGCGCTCATTTACCAGCGTTACAGCACCAGAACTACCTCAAATACTTTCTAATAAGTAGTAATAAGGCCGGTTAAACTACCAAAACTTCTTAGTACTAGGTATCCTGTCTTTTTACATTCTTTAATGAAGACACGGAACCGATTTCTTAGCCGACCTTCCTGTCTTTTCTTAAACTTATTGAAGAGTTGAATCTTTCATGTTTCGAGACCTTTTTTTTTCTCCAAATAGCCATTAAGTCTCGTCAAGTTTCAACAGTACTATCAACCTCATGAAGCTCAAAATTACTTCGACTTTGTCAGATTGTTAAATGACCTCGAGCGATTTTGAAGCCTTCCAGCGTACAAACTGTTCTTCCTTCCTGCTCATCACTGTAGATTTCAGAACCTGCTTAGTGTTATTACAATTCTGGTTATAATGGAGTTTATGATTGTTTAAATGCACGACATTGTGGTTGAGGTGCAATATGCTAAACAAGATTTAGGGTTGAGGTTAGAGTCAGCCTTGGATACTAAAAGCTAAGTAGGATTACCATGGTTTCTTACTTCATGTTACCTGTTCTTCATGCTTAGTTATCACTTGCTTTTTCTAGTTAAATAGGTTGTGTGCCATGAAGCTTGTTATCCATGCATTAGCTAAGAGTTATCCATGCATAAGCTACCATTATTCATTCATCAACTACCAATTAATTTTTATATTATTTTTTCTTTTATAATTGTTACATGGATAGGTGTTTATATTTTAGAATTTGGGGTGGACTAACTCCTATGCTTTTCCTAGATTGCACGAGAATGAGACAAGTGTACTCTCTAGATTGATTATATGATAGTCATTCCAAATTCAAAATAAATAATTATAAAAAAAACAAATGTAAAATGGTAGCTAATTCATGGATAAGTGGTGGATGATGCATGGATAACTAGTAAATCATTATAAAAAAAAGAATATAAAAAATAATTGGTTGGTAGCTAATTCATGGATAAGTGGTGGCACATCCATGGATAACTCTTAGATGATGCACCATGCATGGATAACTCATAGATGATGCATGGATAAGTCGTGGAAGACAACATGTGTGGTGGAACGACAACTCCCATTCTTTTATAATTGTTTATTTCAAATTTGGAATGACTACCATAAAATCAATCTGAACAATACACTTATGTCACACTTGTGTCATCCTCATGTAATTATCAAAATTCCATATAATCCACTATATAAAAGACAATTTCGTTTAAATAACATTTAGAATAAAGTTAATGTGTCATAGTTAAAGCTATAATAATAAAATCATGTACTTTCAAATAACACATAATCTTACTCACATATAACACACTATATATTATGGACCTATGATTATAAATTAGAATGAAAAGAATTAAATTTCATAATATGTATAAAAGATATAAGAAATAATCATAATTAAATTTATGAGTTATATATACTAGTACAACTACTTAATTTGTGATTGATGAACATCCATAAGCTACAAGAGTTTCATACCTCATTTAGAATTTGTTTATTTCAATTTAGGAAAAGAACCCTATTCATCTCCACTCTTCAAACTATATCTAATTAAAGATTTATTTATTTATTAATTTCTTACTTAAAATTAATAATTCTTATATATTTGATTGATTAGAATAATTAAATACTTGTATTTAGAATTTGTTTATATTTATAGTGTTTGGTATATTTATTTATAACAATGTCTTATGTCAATAACTTAATCACAATTTTATCGTTTTTAATGTACATCAATTAAATTTATTATGTTTTAATATTTTTTATTCCATATATATATATATATATATTTCATCATCACATTCATATTTATTTGTTAAATAACTCTAAAAATAAAATGCAAAGGCTATCCACCATGTTACCATTGCACCTATCTCAAGAAAACATATGTTGCATTGTTTGAAGGATAGGTGTTGTTGGCTTAAATACTCATCTAGAGGTTTCCAATGTAGACCCAGGTTCTTCGTGGTTTCAAGGAACCAACAAAACCCCTTCTCACCGGCCTTTTCAGCAACATCCTGCGAATAGGCTGAGGTCTCACTCGAGGTGTAGCTATGGAGGTACTGCAGAATCAGGTTTTCACAGTGATGTGATGAGTTGCTCGGACAGATCTACTGCGCACTGCATTCTGGGACTTGCGCGGCGGACTGAATACTATGCGACGATAGACTGTGTCGCTGTCCTCGCGTCTACAAGCTGAGATACTTGCGCAACCAACGCATCCAAGGAATGCACGGTTCGGAGAGGTTGCAAATAATAGGACAACGAACTGACTTATACGCTTCCTCCGCGAGTTTAACTGTTGAAATATTGTAGCTTCTAAGAATATTATATTGTGTACTTTATTATTCCAGAGATGTTTCATTCCTCCGACGGGACTTTGTTGTATATGTGGAGATGTTTATTCCTCCATGGAGATTGTGGTAACTTGGGTTATTAGACTTCCCTAGTGGGGTCGGCCTTGTATGTGTTATGTGGGTAAAAGGGTTATTAGACCACCTTAGAGGGGTTGGCCAAGTCAGCATTATGTAAAGTGATTAAGTTGGGGCCGACCTAGTTAATGTAAAAGATAATTCGGAGTTGTGTATAAATAGAGGAGGTGTGTTCCTCATTTAATACACATTCACTCACTTGTGATTAGTGCATAGGTGAGAGATAGATCTTCTATGGAGGAGAAGGAGCTCATGGTTGAGGATTACATCTTTGTATTTGTTGGTCATCTATATTGAGGAATATTTACTATGTTTTCTACCCCATGAGGGTTTCCCAGGATAAATCTGTGTCTCTTGTATTTAAGTTGTGCTTGTTGTTCTTTCAGTGATCCTGTATATGCTATTGTTGTGAAATAGAATGTAATGATGATATTTTATGTCTTAACATATTAAATCTTAACATGGTATCGAAGCTAGACTAAAGGAAGGCAATGTATGGCACTTATGACACTTGCTTCACTTGCGACAGTTTGAAGGTTAGGGTTTTATATAGAAAAAAGAAGTCATCGTGGAACTTTCGCTATAAATCCATTTTGGAAAAGGTTCAGGATCTGAAACCTTTACAGATCGTAGATATCATCCCCCTGTACCTTATGTCCAAAGGGAAGCCTCAGATTCGTTGTACTTGGTGAGATATGATCAGTTCAAGTTAGGGTTTCTGCCTCTTCCAGATCTTAGTCATAAACAAGTGACCTCGGAAAAAAGGTCAACTTGGGTTAGGAAGCTCCAAATGAAATTTCATCAAAAGTGACAGGTAGGGAATAGACTGTACTTTCCCAGGTCCACTTTTCAAAGGCCGATGTTGAACTAGTGACACGTGGCATGCTGTACCAATTCGCTCTCATGTTTTATCCCATAAACAGGTCATGTTGCAACACTTGGAATAACTCTCTCTCAAAGAACCCAATTGAGGTCAGAACTGTGGGGTTGGAAAGCTAACAGATCAGGCTACCACGGGCCGAAGTTTCAAACCCTGCAGCTCTGAATTTTAAGAGATGCACCAAAAACAATACGGCACATCTGAAATGGCTAAACGGGGGAAATCTAAGATGAGGAGGAAGAAGCTTTCACTTAGGGTTTTCAGTTCTTAGGTCTGGAAGGACCTGATACAATGTTGGAGACACCTAATACAACATTGGAAGATTTGATAATGGATTTGGAATCCATTCATATTGATCCTCCTTCAAAATGTTGTGGGAGGAAGGAGATTGAAGATTAGGGTATCCAAGTAAGAAGAAACCCTAGCAAAATTGGGAGACTCATAGGGCAGTGAGGAAGAAGGATTAAATGGAACTGCTATCCTATCTTCCTAGCACCATGAAAATACATAAGATGTTTACAAGTGATCTACCTTGGATGGTTATATGGTTTTACCCTTATAGAGAAGACTACTCGATAGGTATGACTTGAGAAGACACGGGTATGTTTTGAAATTTGATTCTTGATTAAGTTCATAATATGTTTGTCTTCATGGTATTGAGGTTAGTACAATTATGAGTGTTTGATAATGAATGCATGTGAGTGACAGAAGACATTCATTGATTAATTTTATGACACTTATGATTATACTAATGCACCTGTGGTGTTGTATGAGGATGATGTTGTCTGCTAACAAGATACAGGTACATCAAGAAAGACAAAACAAGCTCTATGACCATGATGACATGAAGACAAAGACTCATCCATATTCCTTGATCACATAGAAGCTCTACTTATGAGGTATGCATGACTTTGTTCTACTATGCTTAACTTATGAGATATGCAGGTTCTGACACAAGTTCTCTAAATCATTGAAGAGAACAAAGAAGATATTGTTTGGGTATGTTAGAAATAACCAAGCATGATAATCTAGGTATGTTTTCCTATATCAAGTTAGAATCCTACTTTTTGTTAGGATCTTAGGTAAGTATACCTGTGTATGAAATGATCATGACCATACATACTTAATATTATTTAGAATCATAATTTTTTGATAGTATTAAGACTATACTAATGAATGTATGATTATGTATGAGATCATGATGATGACACTAGTGCACACTTAAGCATGCATAGTGGTCCAGGATGGATAGAAGTTCAAAGACATATAATCATGAAGGGAAAATAGAGATCAAGCGGGAGGAAACCACACAAACATAAAAGATAAGTATTTAAGTTGTAATTTGAATTACTTCTTGAATCTTTGAATAGTCAATGATATTGCTCATAATAGTTGTATGCATATTTGTATTCCTAGAATATATCATGTTGAGTGTAAGCATTCATATAGCATTGAACAATATACTACCAATATGCATATCATTGGTAAGTTGGAAAAACATTCCATTGTTGCTTGTCTAGAATGAAACCTCTTTGCTGACATGCTGAGAGTTGTGCACGCTCTTGATAGTATGTTTTGGTAGGGATGGAAGGCATCTAGATAGCCACTGTATGCATACAGGATATGGAAAAGTGTTGTGCCAAAGTATTGGTCAAGATAGTTGCATAACTATGTGTATCATATATGTATGCATAATAGGTTATCATGTCAACATGATTTGATGATTATGAAGTATTACTAATCATGTAATTAACTTTGATTTGTAGGAAATATTATGAAGAATGATGAACACTTAACAAGTGATGGATGTTCAACAAGAAGACTTACAAATCAAACATACTATAAAAAGCTCATGGCTAGAAGATTCTCTTAGAAAGAGGAAGAGGATCATAATGAAATGTTAGATAAAACCATTCTCTTAATGGTGTAATTGAAGAAGAAGTTTGAATTGAGAAAACTACTAGGATTCAAGAAAGCTCTGTACGGGTTCAACAGGAACCCAGGATCTATAGTCATTTGATGAGATTGATGATCACCATGGGTGATGTGGATTTGAACCTTTTCTACAAGGTTGAAGATGGTTTATATATATACAGATAACATGGATGTAAGAAGGAACTCACCATAGAGTTCGAATGATATTGAGGCTCATATCAGTAGATTCATCTGACCGGAGATGGCACAGATAGATATGCAGAAGATCACTCAATGTGGAGTGTGAATGATGTTCAGCCACAAAGGGAGATTTGATAGCTTCTTGACAAGCTTGGGCTTTACCAAAAGTAAAGCTGATCCTAACCTTTACCTTAAGGTTATGGATGATACTATTATTGTATGTGGATGATCTCTTTCTAACTGGGAATGAGAAATAGATCATGGAAAGCAAGAAGAAGCTAGCTACAGAATTTGAGATGATAGATCTCGGATTGATGCATTACTTCCTAGGTCTGGAAGTATGGCAAGGCCCATAAGGAATATTTCTCAACCAGGGAAAGTATGCTGTGGAAACTTTGAAAATATTTGATATGTCGGAATGTAAAGCCATGGCCACTCCCATGGATTCCAACTTGAAGCTGTTAGCGAATGACTCATTAGAGCTAGTTGATGTAACTCTGTATAGGCAGATTATTGGTTCATTGATGTATCTAACGAATTCTGGGATAGATATATGCTTTGTTGTGAACACATTGAGGCAGTTCACCTGATAGCTGCAAAGCATGTGATGAGGTACTTTAAGGGTACGATAGACTTTGGTCTATATTATTTTGGAGATCATGACTTCAGATTGTATGGCTACATAGATTGTTAAATTTTCTGAATTTACTTCAATATGATCTAGGATCTTAACTGAGAGAACAACATGTACAGCATATCTACAGCATATCAATCATGGAGACAATAATGCAAGCACACAAGAGACACAAAGATTTACTTGGGGAAAACCATAAAGGTGAAAAACCCCAATAACTTCCTCAGAGATAGATAGAGAAATGATACAACCAACCAAGAGATAGACATAACCTAGCAGCAGATCCTCCTCCTCCATAAGTGCGCCTCTCCTCCTTGAGAGCATGTGTGTGAAGTGAGTGAGCAAATAGAGTGCCTCCCGCACTCTATTTATACTTGACTTGACTTGCCTTTTTACCTAACTCATGTAGGCTCGAACTTAACCACATAATATAATGCTGACTGGGCCGACCCCCAATAGGGTGGTCTAATAACCCTTTGACCCACATGACTTATACAGGGCCGACCCCAAACAAGGTGGTCTAATAACCCATCAAGTATAAGTTACGACACTTACAATATAAATGACGACACTTCCGTATAGAGGAATAATAACATCTCTATAGGAATACAATATACATATATGTGAAATACATTCCGAAGTTACATATACATCAACACTCCCTCTTAACTAGGAAGGTATTTCTCAGCACAGTTCTTCTAGCACAAGTCATCTTCTCTGGATCATCGTCACTGGATAATCATCATCGAGTCATCATCATCGTCACTGCTGCTGCTATCTCAATCAATCTCTGAATCTACTCGTCATAGGAAGTTCTACAGAGCCAGTCCTTTTTCATACTGGATGTAGGCCCACCACCTGCAGGTCTTCATCATCACTGGCCATACTGTGGAATCCTCAGGACTTATTACGTGCGTCACAAAACCTGGCTGCAGCATCCCAGGCTATTACGAGCACACAGCTCTACCTGTAGGATCTCCCAGGAGCACATTACATGTGACCCATCACAAAACCTGGCTGAAGCATCCCAGGCTTTTACGAGCACGCGGCTCTACCTGTCGGATCTCCCAGGAGCACATTACATGTGATCTCACCACAAAACCTGGCTGAAGCATCTGAGGCCTTTTTCATCCTGTCCAGATCTCCCAGGAGCAAATTACATGTGGTCCACGACAAAACCTGGCTGAAGCATCTGAGGCCTTTTTCATCCTGTCCAGATCTCCCAGGAGCAAATTACATGTGGTCATGGCAAAACCTGGCTGAAGCATCTGAGGCCTTTTTCATCCTGTCCAGATCTCCCAGGAGCAAATTACATGCCATAGGACAAAACCTCGCAAGAGCATCTCAGGATGTTACGGGTACACAACTCCGACCTGAAATCTCCCAGGGCACAAATTACATGTCCTCCCGAGCAAAACCTCGCAAGAGCATTTGCCAGATGTCCCAGGGCACCGAATTACATGCCATAGGCAAAACCTCGAAAGACCATCTGCAAATCTCCCAGGGCACAAATTACATGCTTTCCTGCACAACCTGATCCACGGCCACAAAGTATCATCTGATACTCATCAAACATCATCCTGATGTACACATGATCATCCTGATCATCATCACTGCAACATCCTGCTGCATGTCATCTGGAGAAGCTTGTCATCCACGATCATCCAAGTATCCACCTGATACATACATAGATACATGATCCACACAATGTATCCATCAACATACATGATCCACCTGATCATACAAAGATACATGATCCACACAATGTATCCATCAGCATACATGATCTACCTGATCATACAAAGATACATGATCCACACAATGTATCCATCAGTATGCATGATCTACCTGATCATACAAAGATACATAATCCACACAATGTATCCATCAGCATCCATGATCTACCTGATCATACAAAGATACATGATCCACACAATGTATCCATTATCATCCATGATCTACCTGATCATACAAAGATACATGATCCACACAATGTATCCAACAGCATCCAACATGATGCGTTCATACAAAATACATACACATGATCCAACCGATCATATCCAGCATCCAACATGATGCGTACATACATAAATGATCCAACTGATCATATCCAGGCAGAAACCAGAACATCATCCTGATGCTCATCATCCAGCGCTTACATCCACAGCCATGTGAAGGATCCTCCTTCCCACATGCTTGGAATGGCTTCAGCAAATGTGTCCATCACTTCTTCCTCGAAGTTTCCTCGATCTGAAGAACGCCAAGCCTCTCTCTGAAGTACTCGAACTTTACCCTGGCTAGTGGCTTCGTCAGCACATCTGCAATCTGCTCGTCCGTCGCAACATACAGGAGCTTCACAGCTCCTCTCTATACCATATTCCTGATATAGTGATATTTGATCTCTATGTGTTTCGACCTATCATGAAACACTGGATTCTCGGACAGCTTCACACAACTCTGGTTATCACAGAAGATACCAGTAGCTTCCAATGGAGATCAAATAACTCAGACAGTAGCTTCCGTAGCCATACTGCCTCACAAATAGCTGAACAGGCTGCAACATACTCTGCCTCAGCTGTACTCAGTGCTACGCAGGATTGCTTCCTGCTAAACCAAGAGATCACACCTGATCCCATACTGAAGCAACACCCATATGTGCTCTTCCTATCTGCAGCACTGCCAGCCCAATCTGAATCAACATAACCCTGCAGGTTAAACTTTTGATTCACCTCATACCTGAGCCCATAATCCACTGTACCCTTCAGGTACCTCAGAATATGCTTTACAGCAACCAGGTGAACACTCCTTGGATCCGTCAGGAACTGGCTCAATGTGTTCACAGCAAAGAAAATATCTGGTCTCGTGTTCATCAGGTACATCAAGGACCCAATCATCTGACTATACATGGAGACATCAACCAGCTCAGATGAAGCATCACATAGAAGCTTCAGATTCGATGCCATAGGTGTGGCCATAGCTTGCAGTCCATCATCCCGAACCTCTTCAGGATCTCTACTGCATACTTCCCTTGTCCAAGGAAGATTCCATCACTCTGCCACACCTCCATGCCAAAAACAAATAGTGCATCATCTCGAACTTGGAAGAAAGCTTCCGCTGCGTGTCGGCAATCAATCTATCTTTACCTGTAACAAACAGGTTATCTGCATAAAAAAAATAGTATCACTGGATTGCCTTCTTCAACCTTGTAGAAAAGGTTGGAATCTGCTTTACTCTTGGTAACGCCCAAACTGGATAGAAAGCTGTCTATCCTACCATACCAAGTTCTGCACACATATATGACTACACCATGCTGTCTTGAGATCCATCTGGTGCATCTTCTATTTTATCACTTTTATATTTCTCAATGCTGCCATCTGCAACATGCTTGATCTGATAGTTCCATTTGGAAGTCATAAAAAAACTTCCCTTCACATCTTGGGACTACATCCCAAACATCATTCTTCATGATCGACGGATCATGGCATTCCATTTCTTCATCCCAGATCCTGGGAACTTCAATATCTTCAATATCTTCAATAGATATCTTTGTTGCTGGAACAAAATGTTGTAGTTCTACTTTTGTAGGAGATGACATACGATCTTTCCTACACAACAAGTTAAATTGCATGATTAGAAAACATCTCATAGTTTTCAGAACAGATTCTTACACATAAAGAAATATGTCATACAGTCATGCAATTATCTTAGCCAATGCTTCAATACAACATTTATCCATATCCCGTAACTTTCTAGATGCCTTCCAATTTCTACCAGAACATTGTTAAGAGTGTGCACAACTCCCAACATGTCAGCAAAGAGGTTTCATTCTAGATAAGTAGCAATGGAATGTTGTACAGTGCCATAGGCCACTTACCCATGTATATTAGTAGTATACTGTTCATCAATGCAACTATTCTAATATGCATAATACACAACCTAATTCTAGGAACATCAGTGTATACATTATTGAACAGTATTATTTAAACAAACAAATATGCAAGAAATGATAATTTAAGATACTTATCTTTGTTTGTTCGTTGGGTGGACTCCCTCTGAGTCTTTGCTTCCTTGCAGGAGCTGCTGGAGTCCTAATCTGAAGTAGCTTCTTCTACACCTTTCTATTGTGGAATGTAGAGAGATGGTCAACTCCCTCTGAATATCTGCATCCTTGCAGAAACTACTGAAGTGTGCTCCTTTGCTTTCTTATAGGAACAACTGGAGTGTGCTCCCTCTTGATCTTTGCTTCCTAAATTACCTGTTCTTGAACTCATATTCATCCTTGGTCCCTATGCATGCTTATTAGTATCATGATTGTGTTATCCTTGTGAACTCATATAAAATCATACATTCATTAGTATACTATTAAAACACAATAATCTCAAGCATGTATAGTCATGATCATTTCAAACAGAAATAATAAGCATTAGCATTCAAGGTTTATGTAGTATTCTTATGTTTAGTCAAATCATAAGAAACATAACATGTCTAAACCTGTAATTACTCAAACCTATGACTCTTCGGGTTAGTTGAATCATCAATCAAGATAAGAGATATAATATGCATACAACCATGATTATTCAAACCTATGACTCTTTGTGAATAATCATTATCAACAACACAATAGTATAATATCCTAACACAAGGTAGGATTCTAGCTTGATATAGGAAAAACATACCTGGATTAGCATGCTAGCTAGTTATGTCTAACATACCCGTATAATGTCTTTTGGTTCTCTTCAATGACTTGTGTTAGTAACCTGCATGTCTCAATGGTTAGCCATTATAAAACCAAGTTATACATACCTCGTAAATGGATCTTCTATGAGATCCATGACAATGGATGAGTCTTTATCCTTATGTCACCATGATCATATGTTCTTGAACTGGGGCATGATTTGTCTTTCTTGGTGTACCTCGATGAGTCATACCTGTCGAGATCGCTTGTAATCTTCTTATGTAAGGCCTTAGCCTCATCTCCCTCTGAAACATGAACTTCTTCACCTATGTAGGTGACCAATCCATCTTCTTCTAGGATTAACCCAATCCACTTGATGTGCAAGAACTGGACCTGGAGCTGGATATGGGTTTGTCAGAGAAACCCCAAAAATTCAAACTTTGAATTTCAAACTTCCGAAAGGATAGAAATATGCGCCTTGATGAGCTGATCAAATTGGTATATTCATAATTTGAAAACTGCAAAGTTTCACTCCTCAATTTTGCCTTTGAAACTTTCGGATTCACTGGACGTGACCCTGAACTGGGGTTTGATGAATCACACTCTTTTTCCCAATCAAAAGGTTTGATCCAAAGCTCTAAGCTTCTATTTTTCTGAGGAGCTTCCAGCCGTGGTCTCAGATTTCAAAAATTCTCATTTTTACAGAAGCCCTAATTTTCCACTTTCCTGATCAAAGTCCCGAACTAGGGTCTGATCAAGCCCGGCCTTCTTCCCAACCAAAAATTATGATTTTGGTCTCTAAATTTTTATTTTGATGAGTAGCATTCAGCCGTGGTCTCCGATTACAAAAATTCCAACTTTCTTCAAAGCCCTAAATTCCGGAAGCCATGAATGAAGGTACCAAAAAATAATTATGTTTTGACAGAAATATGTACCTGATTGTTTCTGGTGTAACTCTAAAATTTTTGATCCACAGGGTCTGAAAAACATTTCCTGAGATAGCCTAACCTGTTACCTTTCCATCCTGACAGGTCTGACCTCAATTGGATTCTCTGAGAGAGAGTTATGCCAAATGTCGCAACGTGGCCTGTTTTGGGATAAAACAGAAGAGCGAACTTGTACGGCGTGCCACGTGTCACTATTTGAACTTCGGCCTCTAAAAAAGTTTTCTGAGATAGCTCGGCCTGTTATCTTTCCATCCTGACAGGTCTAACCTCCATTGGATTTTCTGAGAGAGAGTTATGCCAAGTGTCGCAACGTGACCTGTTTATGGGATAAAACAGTATAGCGAACTTGTACGGCGTGCCACGTGTCACTGGTTCAACTTCGGCCTCTGAAAAAGTTTTCTGAGATAGTACAGACTGTGTACTACCTGTCACTTTTTACGAAATTTCATTTGGAGCTTCCTAGCCCACGTTATGACCTTTTTCCCAAGGTCACCTGATTTTGACTCAGATCTGGAAGAGGCAGAAACCCTATATTGTACAGATCATAAATCACAAAGTACAACGAATTAGAGGTTGTCCTTTGGACACAAGGTACATGGAGATTTTAGCTTCGTCTTGTAATAATTTCAGATCCGAAAACTTCGCCAAAACGGATTTATAGCGAAAGTGCTACGATGACTGGTTTTTGCTATATCAAGCCCTAGCATCGTAAGTGCAACAAGTGTCATACATGCCATATCATGCCTTCTTTCAGGCTAGCTCTGATACCATGTTAAATTTTGTGAATTTACTTCAATATGATCTAGGATCTTAACTGAGAGAACAACATGTACAGCATATCTACAGCATATCAATCATGGAGACAATAATGCAAGCACACAAGAGACACAAAGATTTACTTGGGGAAAACCATAAAGGTGAAAAACCCCAATAACTTCCTCAGAGATAGATAGAGAAATGATACAACCAACCAAGAGATAGACATAACCTAGCAGCAGATCCTCCTCCTCCATAAGTGCGCCTCTCCTCCTTGAGAGCATGTGTGTGAAGTGAGTGAGCAAATTTATACTTGACTTGACTTGCCTTTTTACCTAACTCATGTAGGCTCGAACTTAACCACATAATATAATGCTGACTGGGCCGACCCCCAATAGGGTGGTCTAATAACCCTTTGACCCACATGACTTATACAGGGCCGACCCCAAACAAGGTGGTCTAATAACCCATCAAGTATAAGTTACGACACTTACAATATAAATGACGACACTTCCGTATAGAGGAATAATAACATCTCTATAGGAATACAATATACATATATGTGAAATACATTCCGAAGTTACATATACATCAACATAGATGTTGTTTGGGCAGGAAGTGTATCAAATAGGAAGAGCACATTGGGTGGATGTTATTGTCTGGGATCTGCCATGATCTCGTGGTTTAGCAGGAAGCAGTCTAGTGTGGCTCTCAGCACAGCTAAAGCGGAATATATAGTTGCTTGTTCTGCTAGTTGTGAAGTGTTATCGCTTCGGAAGATGTTATCTAGATTGTTTGACTTAGAGATGGACCCCACTGTGATCCTATGTGACAGCCAGAGTTGTATCAATATGACAGAGAATCCAATGTTCCATGAAAATTCAAAGCACATAGAGATCTAATATTTCTATATGCGGGATATGGTACAAAAAGAAGTTATCAAGCTCGACTATGTGAGCACTGACGAACAAGTTGCTTGACCAAACCTCTGTCTCGAGTAAAGTTTGAGTATCTCTGAGACAAGCTTGGTGTAGTTTAGAAGGACCCTCCTCGAAAGGGGGAGTGATATGGTCGTTGATGATGAGATTGTTTATATCTATGGAAAGGTCGATGATGTGGATACTTGTATCGATGATGAGGTTTCCTGTATCAACGGTAAGGTTGATGAAAAAGATACCTGTATTGATAGTGTGGACACTTGTATCAATGATGAGGATATTTGTACCAGTATCGATGATGAGGTCGATGATACCGATGGGGAGGGCGATGGGAGATCCTTAGTGGACGAGAGGGGATTGTATCATCCCTGGAATTCGGTCCCTGAATTGATCCATAGACATATGTATCCGAGAAGTGGTCCCTAGTGGACAAGAGGGGATTGTATCATCCCCAGACTTCGGTCCCTGAATTGATCCGTAGATAGATGTCTCCGAGAAGTGGTCCCTAGTGGACAAGAGGGATTGCATCGTCCCTGGACTTAGGTCCCTGAATTGATTCGTATACATATGTCTCCAAGAATTGATGATAGGACTGCATCATCCCTGAACATTTAGTTCAAAATGTATGTGACTGGATTGCATCGTCCATAGACATGAGACTTGTACTAAATTGATAAGGATTGATCATCCTGGGAACTTGATCTGGATTGCATCGTGCATAGAAATGAGACTTGTCTTAAATTCATAAGGATTGATCATCCTGGGAACTTGATCTGGATTGCATCGACCATAAACATGAGACTTGTCTTAAATTGATAAGGATTGATCATCCTAGGAACTTGATCTGGATTGCATCGTCCATAGACATGAGACTTGTCTTAAATTGATAAGGATTGATCATCCAGGGAACTTGATATGGATTGCATCGCCCATAGACATGAGACTTGTCTTAAATTGATAAGGATTGATCATCCTGGGAACTTGATCTGGATTGCATCGTCCATAGACATGAGACTTGTCTTAAATTGATAAGGATTGATCATCCTCGGAACTTGATTTGGATTGCATCGTCCATAGACATGAGACTTGTCTTAAATTGATAAGGATTGATCATCCTAGGAATTGGATATGGATTTCATCATCCATAGACATAAGACTTGTCTTAAAAGGAGAGGGATTGATCAGCCCTAAATTGGATCATGTGTGTTGCAGGTTATACTGCTGTGATGCTGTTGATCAAGAGGATCCAGTTGATGATGTGATGCTGTTTATCAAGAGGATCCAGTTCGTATGGAAGTGTTGGCATGGAGGACATTTTTTCACGGCCTCAATACAACCTTTAAAGATAGTAGGCCAATAATATCCTGCGTGCAAAATATTATGGGCAGTAACCATCCCAAGTAGGTGGCCACCACATTCCCCAGCATGATAGTCATTCAGAATGCGTTCAGCCTCATCGTTAGTTAGACAACGTCGAAGAATTGAATTGACGCCATGGCGGTACAAAGTATAGCTTATGATCATATAATACTTTGCATGGTGATGTATTCTACGATGATCGTCGCGAGACAGTTGAGGATTGAAGCATTGGGTTTGAAGATATAAAGAAATATCTCCATACCATGGATCAGTTGTACTGATGAGAAACAATGATTCGTCTGGAAAAGAATCATTGTGCTCAACTTCTACATCAGGACAGGGAAGGTCACAAATAAGCTCAGCAAACACCAAAGACTTTTTAGACTTCGATTTCTCGAAAAAAAGGTCGAATTATTGCAGTATCACAATCTAGCGTGAATACTTTCCCCCAAGCACCTGACGTGTTAGTACGTGGTACATGGGGTTCGAGTTTACGATGATGGTGGTGGTGCGGAGCAAGATATAGTGGCGGACATTTTGGACAGCGATGACTATCGTGAAAGCAAGTTTTTCGACATGTGAATATCTAGTTTCAGTGTCAGTGAGACCCTTACTTGCTTAGTATATTACATGTTCCTGGGTGTTTTGATCCTCCTATACCAAAACCATGGCGATAGTGGTAGCAGAAGCAACGATATATAAGATGTAATCTCGGAAATAGTTTGGCGGTTGGATGATGGGGGCATGCATGATGGCATTTTTGATGTTGTCGAAATATTTTTGAGCTTGGTCGTCCCAAATGAACGCGACATCTTTCTTAAGGAGCTTCATATACCCCTAAGTCTTCTCCGTGAATTTACAAACAAAATGCCTTAAATAAGTCGCCTTCCGTTGGAGACTTTGAAGTTCTGTCATGGTAGTCGGAGGTGGTAGGTTGATAATGGCCCCCATATTTAAGGGATCAATAGGGATCCCATCCTTCGAGACAATAAACCCTAAGAGGCATCCACACTCTACGCAGAAGATACACTTATGAGGATTCAGACGGATATTGTACCGTCTGCATCTAAGGAAAATGGCCATCAGATGGTCGATGTGGAACTCACGCTGCTTTGAATGATCATGGAGATCGTCCAGATAAGGTTCCACAAAGTCCTTAATGTCATGGAAGGCATACGACATGGCCCGCTGGAACGTGGCACCAACATTTTTAAGGCCAAATGGGATTTTGCGATATGCAAACGTCCCCCAAGGACAGATGAAAGTTGTCTTATGTTGGTCGGCTGGGTTGATCTCAATCTGGTTGTAACTAGAAAATCCATCCATGAATGAAAAGATGACGCTCCCGGCATAATTTTCGATGATCTGGTCAATGAATGGGGTCGGGTAGTTGTCCTTTGGACAATCCTTGTTAAGGTCCCGATAATTGACACAGACACGAATGGTGCGCTGCTTTTTGTTCACATGGACAATGTTTGAGACCCAATCTGTCAACGGGACAGGATAGATGAAGCCAACCTTTAAGAGCTTTTCAATATCTGCCTTGATCGTTGCAGTCTTCCGAGGGTGTACCGGTCGCAACTTTTGATGTATAGGTTTGATGTCGAGATAGGTTTTTATTTCATGAGTAACAATCGTAGGGTCTATCCCAGGAATATCCTCATAGGACCAAGTGAACACGTCTCGAAATTGCTTGAATAAGGCCATACCAATAGCTATTTCTACAGGGGAACATTTCTGGCCTATGCGAATGTGTTCCACTACACCAGGTTTCACCGAAATGTCTACCTGGGTGGTAGGCTCAATGTTGGTCAGGTTTCCCTCGGAGTCTGAAAGACATGAAAGTATGGGAGAATGAGGGAATGGGTAGATATCCGGTGAAAAAAGGGTGTTAATGTTGTCCTCTATGTACTCCCAAGGCGGAAGAAAAGATGACCTATGGTGGAGGTTATCCCTCGGACCATCATCAACATTCATGACTTCCATGACGGACTCGTCTGAATGACAAGTCCAAAATAAGAGATCAGGGAGAGATCATGCCCGTTGTAGAGAACAGGGTAGGGAGGACAAAGTTAAGTGGTCCTCCGGTTCTGAATGGATAGCCTTGTAAATACATTCAGTGGGTGAAAGAGGCATCACGTCGCCAATCAGGTGTATTGTGGCTTTGTCTGGTACAAGCCAAGTATTAGTGGAGTAAGATGAAATCTCTGCAGAGATAATGTTCACCGAGGCAACATGATTAGGGGGGTCCGAAGTGGGAAAAACTCCCATGAGAGATGAATATTTCAACAGGCCAACCCCTATACTCTCATACTGTTTTGACGTTTGTCCAATGGAAGGAACATGGTCACCTAGATGAGTAGTAGTGTTTGGTGTGCAAAAATCTAACTCGTCGATGGTAACAATTCATCCTTGATGGGGGAATTGTACTACGCGGAAGAATGAAGAGGCTACCGATTGCATGGTATAAATCCAGTTGCGACCTAGCAAGAGATTATAATCTATTGGGGCAGAGACCACTTCCACATTGATGGTCACGATCTTTCTACCTAACTCGACTGTGAGAGCTTGTAAGAGCTCATGAGGTTGAAATCCACGTTCGTCGAAGGCTTTCAACATGGTAGGAGAATGATTCAATTCAGGAGAGCCAATGGCCCTCCAACAGGCAATCAACATGATAGAAGTAGAGGCACCTTCGTCCAAAAGAGTACGATGGATGATTTTTCCAGCAATGTTGGCAGCTACTAGGAATGCGAGCTGATGGGAAAGCCTCGGCTTGAAGTAGTCAAGTCGAAACATGATGGTATTTGAAGAATCAGGGTCAACCGCACCAATTGTTGTGAGGAGAGTTTTGCATTGATTAGGACAATTCTTCAAAACTTCCAGTGTGGACATGGCACAAGGGGCTTGTGCCAACTCTTCTACGATATTTTAGTTCTGTGCTGCCCAAGCATTAGGATTGAAAACAACTTTTCAAATCGTGCTCTTGGGTGGTCACAGCATCGAATCTAAGGGGGACTTCTCAATGGTGAGAGAAGTTGACGGTACAGTGACATCAGGTATAGAGTTGGAAGTTTTTTCAGTATTTCTTCCAACGGGTTCTTTCGAAGAGATCGGGTCATATGATCATGAGCGAGTGTTCAAATTGATCGTCTCATTATGTACCATGAGAACATGCGCCGTATTGGATGGTTCTCCCTGCGATGAGGGAGTTTGAGCAATCATATGCTGGTTTTGAGGAGGAAACGGGTCGTTGAGGACTGCGGGAGTGGGTTTACCCCTAGGAAACTTTTGGACTTCGTTTCTATGGGGACACTCTTTGGATAAGTGATCATATCCACATAGTAAACAAGGATACTTTAGCTTCCGCTTCTGTTTCATGTCCTCAGGAATGCTCTTTTGTTCCTACTGGGTAGAAGATTTCTTAGTTTTTCCCTTGTTTTTCTTCTTATTACCGAACTTTTGAGGTGAAGCTGATGAGACAGAATTCACTTCTTCAGTAGCAGTAGGAGAGGATGACTTGGTGGTGCTGAGACCATCCTGCGTTGGTGATGGGGACCAACACTAGGGGTGCGAAGAACCAACAATTTGATGAGGAGGCTGGGTGTGAAGGGATCCAATGATGCCATCATCTTGGGGTCCCTTGAGTGGTTTCGCGGGGTCGTTGGCGTCACGGAGTGCATCGGGAAGAATATCAAACAATGTGCCAGATTGAGTATAAACTAAGTCTAGCACATGGGCGCGCACGATGGCTTGTTCTTTAGTGACAGCACCTCCCATGGCAACATCCCGTGCTATGACAGGAATGAGGGACTTCGTAAACCAGTCTGCTAGGAGTTTGTCTGGGATAGGGGATTTAATGAGACAACGTCTCCTTCGCCACTCATGAATATGATTAGAAATGTGAGTTGCGGTATTCTGACAGAGTGAGGTTAAAAGCTCGGTACCATTTTCATACCGTATAGGCAACTGGAAATGACTCAAAAAGTTCATGGAAAGAGAACCAAAATCAAGAAAAGAGTGGGGTGGTAGCTCAATATACCATTTGGTAGTCGAACCGATGAGAGTCCTTTGAAACAATCTAAGATGGATCGAGTCGTCTATTAAGCAATTAGATGAACACCATAAATGGTATGTCATCATGTGGTTTTTGGGATCTTCACCTGGCTTACCATCAAATTTTAGGATATTAGATGGAAGTTTCACCGAAATAGGTGGCCAATTAGTTCCGTGGTAAATGGGATCGTTGGTTAAACAAGATAGGTCAGGTAGGTCCAAGGTAGCCAAAAAGGGCAGTTGTGGATTAGGCTACGCGTATTGATATTACGGATAAGGCGTGTAAGGATCAGTATGACCATAGGGTGTACCAGGAGGAAACTGGCCGTAGGGGGGTGTGCCGCCTGGACCGTAAGGGGGTCCGCCACCATAAGGTGGTCCATTCCAATAAGGTGGGGTTCCACCTCCACCACCGAGAGGAGGTGGGGGTCCATAACCATAATATGGTGGCCCGCCATTGGCTCTGCTTGGAGGAGGTGGTGGACCACCTCCACCACCAGAAGGATGGGGGCCCCCACCACCTCCACCACTGGAAGGATGAGGGCCTCCACCACCACTACTGCCACCATGATAATTAGATACGCCACCGCCTCCTCCTAGAGGGGGTGGTGGACCACCTCCACCGCCCAAAGGGAAATGTCCTCCCACACCATAATAGGGTGGTCCCCCGCCATCTCATCCTTGGGGCGGTGGTGGACCATTCTCCCCACCGCCGGAAGGGTGGGGGCCGTTGTTGGTGAAATGAGGGTGACCTCCACCAGAAGGGAGAGGTCCCCCTCCTCCAAAGTTAGATGGCGTCCCCCCACTTCCAGTAGGAGGTGGAGGTGGACCAGTCGGGGCTGGTGGTGCTTGAGGGATGGTTGGTTGGGGTCCATGCTGTAAAACGGCCTGTTGCCCCCATAGAGTGTAGGGATTTCTGGGATAGGGTATCCCATATGGTGCGTTTCCGGGATTAGATTGGCCTGATGCAAGGTTAATAGGTCCTGGATACGCTTGACTCCATGAGGGCTAAGTTACATTGGATGGCCCTCCAACATGAGATAATCCCATGGTGGATGGTCTAGCGGGTTGGGGAGGTCCAACGGGAGGTCCGTTTGGGATTCCACCGCCTACGTTCTGGTTAGGAAATGGGGGTTTCCCCCCAGCCACAATAGGCTGACCATTGTTCAAATATTGAACCAACATAGGTTGTTGATTAGCTACTATAGTAACAATGTTACCAACGAGATAATCCGAGGGAATGGAGTATCCTCCCCTCGAGTTTTGAGGTGGTGGAGGAATGGGTAAGGTAACTACGGTAGTAACGGATGTGTTGGATTGTGGTCCTTCAATCGGTTGGTTAGTAGGAAGTACCGATCTGGTCTCCTTCCTGGGAGATACCTATGCAGGGATGGATGGTTGACCAGTTTCAGCAGAAGTCACATGCTGTGTGGATGATTCCCGTGACTCGAAAGATAAAGAAAGACCTAGGATTGGTTGATAACGGGGTAACAATGGGTCTTCAACCCTTCGTTGGAGACTTGAATTCTGACACCTCTCAGCCATATACCGAAAGTGAGCCAATTGGCTGCGGTAATAGGATAAAGGATCATCCGGAGATGTCTCATTAGGTGGGGGTGCAATGGAAAAATGGGCCACTGGATGGGCAGTAGAAGATGTCCAATAAGCTGCTGAAGGACCAACAGCTGTTGTGGGGTCGTCTTTTGGTTGATTTATCCATTCCAACAATCCAGGCTCTCCCGGTGCAACGAGATATAGGTCTTGTGAAGTGGGGATTCATGCTTCTTCATCTTGCGGGGGATGAGAGGCAGGGGAATCTGGAGTATGTGGAAACAAATGTCCTCCAATATTCAAAGTGGTGTTTTCCACTTCTTATGACCTGACCCTGGCATGAGGATCCATCCTCACCCTCGAAATTACCTCCTGGTTAAAGGGATATTTGGGTGGTAAGTTTTGGATTCCGTGGGACCTTCTCCAAGGAAAGTCAGCCAGAGTGACTAAAAAAAGTTTCTCCTAAGGGTATTCTACAAAAGAAAATCAGTCCAGAAAAACCTACTCAAACTAAGGCAACAAGCAAACTTATGTGACAGAGTGGATTCAAAGTCTGGAAACTCATGGGATTATCATGGCATCGCAAACCGCTATATACTGCAGGGTCCAACAATATGATGCGACAAGGAGGATTGGGATCGCACCCTTTCCTGCATACCCGATTACCTGGACAGTACATGCGTGCTAATCTCCCCGAGTGCTATTCTCGGTGTATTGCTTTGCCAAGATGGCCAAATGGTTAACTCAGTTGGTTTCAGGAATCCTAGTGGTGTCTCCTGATATATGCAAGGTACGTGGGAGCTCAAATCCATAGTGGTGTTGTCTAATGCACAACCGTTTGGAAAGAGACGTTCCGATATACTATCGAGTACGTGATACACCCTTCGATGTATGCCAAGTACGAATTATGGTACTTGGTGGGTATGCGAAGGAGCTCGATATATCGATAAGTACGTGGAAGACTACAATACCCCCAGGATACAATGCTGGAAAATAACGAAAACTGCCATGCTTAATGACGCCGGAACATGTCTCTAACTTACACACAAGTTCCTAAATATTTTACCCTAGTTCTACCGTTAATTTTATCTTGGACAGTTAGGTGAATGCATGAGTTGAGTACATAATCGGAAACATAATGCAAGCCCTAGCAACATGCAAAAATTATGCTTTTCTTTTGATGAATGCTACCTATAGGAAGGAGAAATCTTATTTTTTTTCAATAATATTTCCAAAGCGATGCAATGCAACACGATCCCAACTGTACGAAAAATGATACTGAAACATTCTTTTCCTTTTTCAACGAAACACAAAAATCACAACACTACTAATCCAAATCACAACATTTTTTCCTTTTCTTCTTCTTTTCAAAGCAAAATGACACTAGGTAATGAAAAGAGAGAATTCTAAGATGGAGTATGCAAACTTTTCAATTTCACTTTCAATGATCTAAAAGCGATAAGAATTAAAAATGCGTCTAGCTTTCCTTATCATGGAACTAATTTTGCAAGAAGTGAAACATGCTTTGAGTCTTTCAAGAAGATGAACGATTCATAATTCAAGAAAAATGCAACTGATCACACATTCATTCAATTTTTCCAAATAATGCATGAGCAAAACATTCCAATGCACAATATTTTCTTCAACAATGCTTGAGAAATGATGGGAAAAAAACACTTTTAACTTTTCAATGTATGTCTCAAAAGATTAACTCGATAACAACTATGCTTCCAGACCTAAATGACTGAAAAGAAAACACTACTTGCAACACTCAGCACACTCAGAAAACTCAAGAAAAGACAAGCACTCAGTTAGACTGAAAGACACACAAGACTCAAAATCAGACAGTAGCAAGCAAACCAAGCAAGCCAAGCTCAAAAGATAACGCAAACGAGGTCTGGGAACCGATATAATGTATTAACCAGATCAGTTAATGGAGAGGAGGGAATGCAAGGGTGAGTGGATGAAGGTGGAGGAGACAAGAGTATCCACCACTACCGGTTCTCAGACTTGTCGAAAGCGGAACCCAAAACCAATCCAAATGAAACCAAACACTCAACACACAAATCAAAGATGGGATCTTTGGCTGGACCTTGCAGCACAAAGGGAGTTTATACAACAAACCAAAGCTCAGATCAAAAGATGGAGAGGGGATGCCTGTATGTCAAATTCGACAAAATGGCACACCCTGTGTTTGTGCACAGTGCGACGTCCCAGTTCACCAATGCAGGAAGTGCGGCAGTGTTGCATTCTGCCAATGAAAAGACTGCGACGAGTGACCAACAGGAAAAGAACAGAGACCAGTAAAGATACAAGGTCACTCTGTTTTCACTAACCAAGTGTTACAGGCGACATCTAAGTTCTGAAATGGATCATGTCTCCAGGCAATGAACCATGAAATGGTTTGGGAATGAGTAGTATAAACTCAGAGGAAGTAGATCAGAGTCTTCGATGTGAAGATATGATGGTGAATATCGAGTCAAGAATCAAGTGACAAATAAAAGGCTTATGTCAAGCAATCAACTGAAAATGACTTCCAGATTGACAACTATTAAGACAAAATGAACTTTCCCCAGTATGGTCGCTAGATTTGTTTTGCGGACAATCTACCGAGAGCGGACTCAAGGCATGATCTCCCTAGCTTAACGTAAGTCTAGAACAAATAGGACAGAACATAGATTACTTTCCTAGATCACATAGAAGTACAAATGTAAAAGTAGATCACTTACCTTAGATTTGTAGATCCCTTTCTCCTTCGTTGATCCAATGCTCCAGCGTTGCCAGATTGCGAGTGGCTAAACCCTGTTGAACATATAACAGACCATGAGAAGTAAAAGCATATATCTCATATGATAGATCTAAGTTAACAGTTAAGGAGGAAAACTCTAAACATTATTGAAGAGACAACATTTATGGAAAGCAATTATATTAACTGTATTGAAAAGTGGATAAGTATAATAGAGAAAAATGTTACAACCATTGCCTTAATGCTGCAAGCTCCTTCCGACAAGTCATGCCAAAGCTCCTTGAGAGAAGTGGAGGTTCCCCAGGCTAGAATGTTAGATCTATTGGGCTTGATTTCACCAGCATAATAATACCATAGATTTCCTCCCCTTAGAATGGGAGTGAGCTTCATTTAAATAGGACTAAGTGGATAGGATATGGATAGGATAGGTTGAGAGATGATAGGAGAGACTTAAGGGATCCTTCCAAGGTGTTAGGAATCAAGTGCCAACTCTCCCAAGAGGTCAGGGATAAGGTCCCAGGTCAGCAAGATTTGAGAAGGAGCTCGAAGAAGCTATTTTTTCCTTTTAACTGACTTCATCGCACCCTGTAATGGAGCAAGGTGCGACGTCGCATGTTGCAGGAGTGAAACCTATGACGACCTCTCAAAACCTAGTATAAAATAGGTACAAATCCTTCTAGGTCAATCACTCAATCAAGGTAACTCCAGAGGTGTATACACTGAATCTCATGATGGGAAGATTTTAGGTGTAACAATTTGTATATGCATTATGTTGGATGCTTGATATGATCAGTTGGATCAGGTATTTGTATATGCATCATGTTGGATTCTTGATATATTTGTATATGCATCATGTTGGATGCTTGATATGATTAGTTGGATCATGTATTTGTATATGCATCGTGTTGGATGCTTGATATGATCAGGTGGATCATGTATTTATGTATGTATTAGGTGGAGACATTGTATGATCAAGTGGATCATGTATTTTTTTATATGTATCAGGTGGATGCATTGTATGATCAGGTAGATCATGTACTTATGTGTGTATCAGGTGGATGTATTGTAGGATCAGGTAGATCATGTACTTATGTATGTATATGGTGGATGCATTGTATGATTAAGTAGATATGTATGATGATATGTATCAGGTAGATACTTTGTATGCATCAGATGGATATATTGTTTGATCAACATGATCACAGATGACGAGCTTCAGGATGTTGCTCCAGATGATATGCATCAGGATGATGCTATGATGGTGATCAGGATGATCACAAATGACGAGCTTTAGGATGTTTCTCAAGATGATATGCATTAGGTTGATGCTATGATGGTGATCAGGATGATCACAGATGACGAGCTTCCATATGTTGCTCTAGATGATATGCATCAGGTTGATGCTATGATGATGATCAGGTTGATCATGTGATGATGTACATCAAGATGATGTTTGGTGAGTATCAGGTTGATACTCTGTGGCCGTGGACAGGTTGCGCAGGTAGCATAGAAAAGACCCTTTAAAATCTAGACAGGTAGAGTGGTGTGCTCGTAACAGCCTGGGATGCTCTATCGAGATCCAGACAGGTAGAGCGGTGTTCTCGTAACATTCTGGGATGCTTTGAGTAGGTTTTTATACAGTTTCGTATAGAAAATATCCTTTAAAATATGGATAGGTAGAGCAGTGTACTTGTAACAGCCTGGGATGCTCTATCGACATCCAGACAGGTAGAGCGGTGTGCTTGTAACATCCTGGGACGCTCTGAGTAGGTTTTGGGAAAGTTCACATAGAAAAGATCCTTTAAAATCTGGACAGGTAGAGCAGTGTGCTCGTAACAGCCTAGGATGCTCTATCGAGATCCAGACAAGTAGAGCGGTGTGCTCGTAACATACTGGGATGCTCTGAGTAGGTTTTGTGAAGGTCAACATGTAAAAGAACCTATAGTCTGTGCTAGGTTTTGTTGACGCACGTAATCAGTCCTATGTTCCACAGTATGGCCACTGATGATGAAGACCTATAGGTGGTGGGCCTACATCCAGTATGAAAAAGGACTGGCTCTGTAGACCTTCCTATGTCAAGTAGATTGGAGATTGATTGAGATAGCAGCAGCAGTGACGATGATGATGATCCAGAGAAGAAGACTTTTGCTAGCATATTTGTGTCGAGAAATACCTTCCTAGTTAAGAGGGAGTGTTGATGTAATTGTAAATTCGGAATGTATTTCACCTTTGTATATTGTACTCCTATAGAGATGTTATTATTCCTCTATATATAAGTGTCGTCATTTGTATTGACAAGTGTCGCAACTTGCAAGTGATGGGTTATTAGATCACCAAGTGTGGGGTCAGCCCTGATTAGTATAACCATGGGTTATTAGACTGAGTTAGACAAGTCGGCCCTGCTAGGTTATTAGGCAGGTCAGGTCATGTATAAATAGAGTGCAGGAGGCACTCTATTTTATCATCTCATTATTCACTTCTACACCCATTGGAAAGTAGCGCACAAGTGAGGAAGGAGGAGTAGCTCCTAGAGAAGACTATCTCTTGTACATGGGTTGTATCATTGCTCTTTCTATATCTGAGGAAGTTGTGGGGTTTTTCACCTTTATGGTTTGCCCCATTGAAACTCTGTGTGTCTATTGTCTCATGTGATTGCTTGGTGTGATTGATATGCATTGTTATGGTTGATATTCTGTACATGTTATTCTCTCAGTAGAGATCCTAGAGTATGTTGAATTAATGCTCAAAAATTAACACCCGCAGGTATTCCTTCGACAATAGTGTACAAATATGTCTTTGGTTGATTTATGAATTTTGGTTGTTGTTGGGTTGCATTTGGATGATCCTGAGTCTTTGTTGGCCTGATTCTTGACTGTTCTATGCCTTGTTCGTGACCAGAACTCTTCTCTTCTCTTGGTTGAGCCTTGTTGGTTTTTTACCCATCTTTGGATTTAGCCTTGTTGTCTTTTCCTATCGAGCTCACTCCGTTGGCTAAGTCTTACTATTTTGGATCTGTTGGGTTGTCTTAGTGATCTCCTCTGCATATCAGTGACTAAATAGTAGGATTTTTTGCTTGCATTTTTCATTCAATTATATTGAAAAATACAAAAAAAAAAAATTGCATTTTCCTTTTGTTTATAAGAGAAAAAAAAAAAATTACTTCCATTTACTGCATCTTGCATTGAGTGCTTGTTGCTTTCATTTAGGTTCTGCTTGTGCATTGAAAATATAAAAGAGTTGCATTTTTATTACGAAACCGTTGAATTGATTTTGCATGCTAGTGGCATTGTTTTTCTTGGATAGATGAGTCTAGGATTTGATGATTTTGCATACTATTGAGTCATATACATCACTAGTTTCACGGCCATATCCTTTGAGTAACCACAACCATTAAAATTAACGCTTAATCTTAAAATTGATCAGACCGATTTTATTTATACGGTACACCAACTAGCATAGGTTTAGAGTCTTGGAATAGATCATTGTGAGTAAACAATCCAAGACTACTAGACAAAACATTATGTGTCTAACCAGGGAGTGGTGAAATCCATGGTATACATCAGTGTTCTCACAAAGCTCTACTCAGACCGGAGTTAAGCATGAGGTCACGGGAGGTTGGTTGAGGAGATATCCCTCCAATAGCGACTGAGCATGGGAGATATTTCTAGGGTTTGTTCGTATTTGGGGGCATCGAAGGTTCATCCTCTTGTGCTTCGGGCTTAGCTACCCTGCCCATATGACAGATCCCACCTGCGACTATCCCCCTGAGCATTGGTTATATTGCAGTGACCATAGTTTATTTACCTAGGTATCGCATAGGGTACTTGCAGTGGTTATACTGTTTGTGTCTTGAGTCAAATAGGGGTCAGACAACACAGTTTTCGTTGTATAGGGACTTGACCCTGTGGACGAAGTGAATTCTAGAGGCCATTATAACTGATTCTATTACCTACGGCTATAGTTTCGGATTCTCAAGCCTCTCCTAGGCGAGACATACCGGATCTAGTGTCAGGAGCTCATTTAGCCACTCTGTTTGTCTGCTCTTGGCTGTAGTTTCTCTAGGTGTGTGCTTTTGGATTTACTTTTTTTATCGATAATTGGCCTTTAGGGGACGTTTTGATTTTATAGTCTCTTTGGAGATATCATGGCGCGAAGTCCTGCTCTTCGTCGATCTCATCAGTTGGCTGGTTTACCAATTGCTGAGCTTTCACGCCGTGTCAAGAAGAGACACCGCCGGGCTCCCTCTGAATCTTTGGATTCTTACAAGACATACATTATCGACGCCATGACTTCACATTCTGGCATGGGAAAAATCCCGACCAGTCCATCGGGTAGAGTTAAGCACACTTCAGACACCCCTACTCCTTGTGAGGTGTGGGGAGGTGATCCACCTAAGACCCAACTTAGTTTGTTTGTTCCAGATCCACCCGAGACTCATCCTAGTTTGTTTGGTCCAGATTTGGTCCAGATCCACTCGAGGACGACCCGTTCAATACTTTGTTTCCACATAATTATTTATATGGGACGCTAGAATTACATGATGACACAGGCCCTATGGTCAAACCTACCACGTTCTCATATGGTATGCCAAATTACACCACAGTTAATCCTTCCATTGCTTTTGGTAGTCATGTTGGCACTATTCATGGTGTTAGCAACACTGCACCCACTAGGGGAAATACCCTCGTTGGGGGCACCACGTTTTCCACTCACACACATGGTATAGGGATCATTCATATTCCTCCTAACAACGCTAATGTTTGAAGATGACCGCCTCCTAGGGCTACTCAACCTAATAGGAACATTGTTCGCAACACGACTCGCCATCCACCACCCAATACACATGCCGCTACCTGTCAACCTAGGACCACTTTTGCGAATGTTAATGCTCCTCCTAACCACGGGGGTGGACATATACCATATACTTTTGCGTCCACTGCTCCTACTAGTAATGCTAATGTAGGAGGTGGAAATATATCTTATCCTCATGGTCATAACGCCACCATTCCTGCTACTAGTAACACCAATGTTGGGGTTGGGAATACATCTCATCCTTATGGTCACCACACGACTGCTCAAGCTAATCCTAATACTTATGCTATGGGTGGGAACATACCTCATCATTATGGTCATTACAACACGGTTCCCGCTACGAATAGTACGTATATGGACCATACTTATGGTGGCAACCCTTACTACAACACAGTCGCTGCTGGCCACCAGTACAACCCACCTCAATATGGTGCCCAAAACACTTATATACCTGCTTACTCTCATACAGGTCAGGTCGGAGGAGGTTATCAACCTTATGGCCATGGTCAAGTTTATGGTCCGTCAGGTCCTCATAATCAGCAGTTTCATGCTCATGGTTAAGCTTTTGGTCCACCTTATAATTCAGTTTCGTTCAACCAACCTTGTATGGGGGCTTATGATCAATCTTTCTAGCCGCAAATCCCGTTCATTGCATGTTTGAATCTTCAGGATCTTTCAAAGCTCATGAATGATCCGGTGTGTCATGACCCTAATTGGCCTCCGGTCCCTACCAAGCTCCCTTCAGACATTCCTAAGTTTGAGGGGAAAGGTGGTGAGGATCCGGGTGATCATGTCCCAATGTTTCACCTTTGGTGCTCTTCCAACTCATTGAATCACGATTCCATTCGATTACGACTATTTCAATGCACACTCACGGGGGAAGTTGTGAAGTGGTATGTTGAGTTTCTTGGGAACACTAATAGGGGTTTCAATGAGATCGCTTTGGTTTTCTTGGATCATTTCCAGTTGTTGGTTCATTATGATACTGGTACTGAAATTTTGTCTACCTTCCGTCAGAATAAGGCCACACATATTTCTGACAATGTTCAAGAGTGGCATTGGCGGAAGAGGTTAGTGAAAGCCAACATTCCTCTAGAGTTTCTGTTGGAATGGTTCCTCAAGTCTTTACTATCATATATTGCTAAGGATGTTTTGATGTCCGACATTGTGATTGATGAACAAGCCATCTTAAAAGTCCAACAGTTAGATTTACTATACTCTCAGTCTGGCATTTTGTATGACAATATTCCTGACGCACCGCAAACAGGACATGAGCCCAAGTCAGTTCTTGGACCGCATGCCGATGGCATTGTGGGATCTACAAGCACTCTCCCTGTAGATTTGGTGGCTAATCAAATGCAAAAATTTTTGCTAAATCAGTATACTCCCGAACAGGTTCTCACCTTGTCCACTTCCACCTCGTCGTCCGATGTACACAGTGTGCAATCGATGAACCCATCAGGTAACTAGCAACCTGGTGGTAAGAAAAAGGGGAGAAACAACCGTAAGGGTGGAAACAATGGGAACAATAATAGCAATCGCAATACCCCTCGTAAAGAGAATGCCAACCCTCCTCGAGAAGGTGGAAATGCTGGTGAGGACCGTAAACCTAGGCGTAAGGTGAAATTTCCTTGTAAGCTTTGCGGGGTAGATAATTTTACTCACTTATGTCCTCGAATCAAAGAAGCATCGAAGCATTTGGCATAGAGCCCAGCTGTGTTGAAGGATCCCCTTCCTCATCATCAAAACATGGCTTCACATGCTCCCGCCACTAGTTATGGACCTAATGAGACTGCAACGTCCTCTTCCGATACTAGTGGTTATGGATGCATGAATATGGTTCAATTGGACGTTAGTGTTTCCACTAATCAATGCGATTATGGTGCACCCCAACCTAATATGGGGAGTGAGCCTCCCCCTCCTCTTGATCAGAGTATTTTTTAAGGATTATAAAAGTATGCTTAAGTGTAGTATTCTAGGCGATTATTTTGGATTGAAAAAAACATAAATATAAATTGGTAGGCGAATATTAAATATGAAACATACAATTTACTACTGAAATTTGTAAATTTTGGCGAATATTATGATAAAAAAACATATTTTATGTAAATATAGGCGATATTAGAGCCTAAAAATGACCAAATAGTGAATTTATTTTTTGAAAAAAGGCCCAAAATATAGCCAAGTGGCGAAATTTTGCCCCTAAAAATTTCCCTCCTTTTGATAATTCCTTGCATATCAAGAATCCCTCTATCATGATGTAGATACCGAAAGGTGTTGTTAAGCGCTCTACACATAATCCCAATGATCGAGCCGCCCAGATCTACTCCATTGTAGAATATTTGGGCCAAACGTTGTGTGCCATGTCAGCTCTCAAAGTTTTACAGGCGTGTCCTTCTCAAAGGCATGCCCTTTTGAGTGCATTAGGAGTTCAGGATGGGGTCAGTCCTAGTGTTATCAAGTTCGACACTACTGATTTTCAACCTCGCTTACCTTACCACATGGATTTTCAAATCCATGTGGAGTGCCTTAAGAATTTCTTCAAAAGAACGGTGGTTAACGAAGGTGCTTCCGCTTCAGTGATGTCGTTAGCTTGTTGGAAAGCTCTTGGCTCTCCTCCTCTATTCACGTCTAGAACCATGCTCACTTCATTTGACGGTCAGTCATTTAAGCCGCATGGGATTATCCCTTCCCTTGTTGTCCGCTTGGGGGGTAACCCTGTTCCTATTGAATTCGAAGTGGTTGATGCACCCATTGACTACAACCTTTTACTGGGTCGGAATTGGATGTACACTATGAAAGTTGTCGCGTCTACTGTATTCAGAGTTATCTGTTTTCCACACGAAGGCAAATTGTGACAATCGATCAGCTGGATTTCATTAATCCTCCTCCTGAAGCATCCATGGGATTCGTAGTCCCACAGGTTACAGATTCTCAGATGAAAAACATGGGTGTTGGGATGTACCCTTCATTGATGGGATCTTATGATTTTCCCACACCCGTGAATTTTATTGGAACCATTTTCGACAATGCATCTCCTCCTTCACATATGTACCCTTCCGGACTTCATATTTTGACGATCCGTGGACTTTACCATCTACGAGTTCTACATATGGAGACATTACGCATGTTGGGATGTCTATGCCACTATCTGTAGCTAAGCTTGCTTACGAGGATATTCAACAAGCCACTGTAGAGCCGGATCTCTCTTCTTCTCGGATAGATGACGAAGATCCCATTACGCTGCCAGTTTGGGCAGCCGACTTGTCTTATTCGAATGATTGCCTTGATGGTACTTTACCTTCAGATGAAGCTATTATCGAGGCCATGTGTGGTAGTGAGAGGCCTTGGGAGGATATGCACCATCGCTCTTATTTCCTTCCCAACCTCAATCTCACCGAGCAGGAAGAGTTTAGGATGAATCTTGCAGAGATGGTTGGTCACCCTATGGCTCTTTTGGGTTCACATGAGATTTTTGCGGAGGGGCACATGGCTAATATTTCCTCGACTCAATTGATCAACATCTCTCGCACTCTTAGAAATAATGAGAACGTTTACATCAGTGATGATTTCTCTCCTGAAGAGGTTTCCATCTACACCGAATTGTTTACAGAACTTCGGGAAGCTTTCGCCTGGTCATACGAGGAGATTCCAGGAATAGACCCTAGTCTTGTCGAGCAAAAGATTAGAACGTATCCTCATGCTAAACCGGATCGACAACATCTTCGAGCTGTTAACCCTCGGAAGGAAACCACTCTCAAGGCAGAGGTGGAGAAGCTACTCAAAGCTGGTTTCATCTACCCCGTTCCCCTTACCGAATGGGTGTCAAACCCCGTTTCTATGGATAAGAAGTAGGGAACGATCCATGTATGCACCGATTTTAGAGACCTGAATCGTGCATGTCCGAAAGACAACTTCCCCATGCCATTCATTGATCAAATCTTGGATGATTGTATGGGAAGTGAGATTTTTTCATTCATGGATGGCTTTTCAGGATATAACTAGATTCAAGTCAAACCCAAGGACCAACATAAGACTGCTTTCATTTGTCCTTGGGGTACATTTGCATATCGAAAAATTCCCTTCGGCCTTAAAAACGTCGGAGCTAGGTTTCAGCGTGCCATGACCTATGCCTTTCACGACCTTAAAAGTATAATGGAGGTTTTCTTGGATGATCTTGCCGACCATTCTCCCAAGAGAGTGGACCACCCCAAGCACCTCTGTTGGATTCTCGAATGATGTATATGCTACAATATCTGATTGAATCCCAACAAATTGCCTCTTTGCAGTGAGGTCAGGTCACCTTCTAGGATTCATAGTTTCGAAAGAGGGTATTAGAGTCGATCCTCTTAAAGTTGAGGCAATACTTCAGTTTCTTCCTCCGTGCAACTTGTTTCAAATTCATATCCTTGAAGGGAGAGCTACTTTTCTACGTCGTTTTGTAGTAAATTATGCTAATCTTACCAAAGGTTTCACACGCATGTTGAAGAAAGACACACCGTTTATCTGGGATGAGTGAGCCCAGCAGTATTTCGATTCCCTTAAGAAAGCTTTGGTATCAACCCCTGTGCTTAGTCCACCCGACTTCACACAATATTTTATAATTTATGAGGCTGCGTCTTAAGAGACGATTGGCATGGTCTTAGTTCAGGTTGATGATGCACTCATCGAGCATGTCATCTATTACCTTAGTTGAAATTTAGTAGATGCTGAACTAAGATATAATCATGTGGAAAAGCTGGCACTTGCAACTGTCCATGCAGTCCAACGGTTACGACACTACATTTTTCTTAGAACAACCACAGCTATAGCGCATATCAATCTGTTTCAGTTCGTGCTATCGCGACGTCTTATAGGGGGGAAGTACAATAAATGGATTGTGATCCTTCAAGAGTTCGATCTCGATTTTGCTTCGGCGAAGTCGGTGAAATCGTTGGTGTTTGTTGATCTTATGTCAAACCTTCCAAGACTTGATGAGGATGTCATCCATGAGGATTCCTTTGTGGATGAACACTTATTTCTTATCTAATTAGAGGACCCTTCGTATGGGGATGTCATTGTATATCTCGAAACTTTGAAGTTTCCTTCACATTATTCACGGGATGAATGACGACGTGTGAAACATCACGCTAAATATTATACTGTCATCGACAATACTTTGTATCGCCGAGGAAAGGATTCTATTCTTAGTCGTTGCTTGAATCATGAAGAAGCAGAGCGTGTGCTTAATGATTTCCATGCTAGGGCGTGTAGCGGTCACTTATCTGGGCTTGCTGCAGCCCAACGTATTATGCGAGTTCGTTACTTTTGGCCTTAAATATTTAAAGATTGTATTAACGGTGTGAAGAGATGTCACCCTTGCTAGGTGTTTTCTCGGAATATACGCTCACATCCAACGCCCCTTCATCTCGTCATCACTGTCGATCCCTTCACCAAGTGGGGGGTGGATTTCATGGATTGCAAACCAGCTTCAGCTGGGGGGAATCACCATATCATTGTGTCCATGGACTAATTTTCCAAAGGGGATGAGGCCATGCCTACCGTAAAAGTCGATGGTGCTACAATAGCCCATTTCTTATTCAATCATATTATTACTCGGTTCAGTATTCCGAAAGAGATTGTCACTGACCATGGCAGTCACTTTCAGCAAAATGATGGAGGATTTGTCACTCAAGCTCGGGTTTCTTCAAGAAAATTCATATTCTTACTATCCCCAAGCGAATGGTCAAGTTGAAGCATTCAATAAGTCTTTAAAGACCATTCTCCAACGTACCATCCAACAAAGCAAGAACAACTGGCACATTATGTTATATCCTGCTTTGTGGGCATATCGAACCACAGTCAAGACTGTCACCAGGTTTTCACCATTTTAGCTAGTACATGGTGTGGAGTCGATTTTACTGATTGAATGTGAAATCCCTTCACTTAAACTAGCCATAGAGCTCCTCCCTGATACGACGGGTATTGAGCAACGTTTAATCCACCTTGAGAAACTTGACGAGCAATGTCGAGATGCCGTCGTGGCTATAGATTCTAATAAACATCGTGTTAAGGTTCAGTACACTAGGTCTGTCCGTCCCCGACAGTATGCTGAAGGTGAATTGGCTTATATAACCAAGCTAAAGAACCCCTGGGGGTAGGCAAGTTTAACTCCATGTGGCACGGTCCTTACATTGTGAGGCGTGTCCTGAAAAAAGGAGGCTATGAATTAGAGGACTATGAGGGGAATGTCTTGAAGGAGCCTAGGAATGGGCTATACCTCAAGCGGTATTATGCTTGAACTTCTAGTTCGAGCTAATACCTTTGTATACTATTGTATAGTTATTTCTGTACATAGTTTAGATTTCTTTCGATCTTCGGGTCTGCTGATTCGCTTCCGTTTGATTGACAGATGTCAGTGGAATTTCCTACGTTCTTAGGTTTCGAGGATGGTGCTAGTCATCATATGCAGCAGCTTGCTTCTGCTGCTTGGATTATTTATTCACCTGACCATCTAGTTGTGTCTTCAGGAGGTGCTTGTCTTGGTCCTACATCTAACAATGTGTTTGAGTATAGTGCCGTGATCGAGCTACTTCGGTATGCTATTTCACAGGGAATCCAGTCTTTAGAAGTCCACTTGGATTCATAACTGGTTATGTCTTAATTGAATGGTCAGTACCATGTGAGAGATCCTACGCTACTACGGAAATTCCTAAGGGTAAGACTCTTGGAATGACATTTTGTTTCAATTACATACATTCATGTTCTGAGAAGTGTTAATCATATATCTGATGCATACGCTAACTATGTATTGGATTGGCATTTATCACATTCACAATGAAGCACACAAATAAAAGAATACATTCATACATTTGTACATACACACATATAGTAGAACCTAAGAACCAAAGTTTTATATAAATAATATGTCCAAAAATGGTAATGTCATATTACAAAACTAGAGCCCATAGCCCTAAAAAATATACATATCAATACAAAAATAGGACCCTAAGATATATAGTCTCTACGAGGAGGCCTAGCTTCCGCCCCGATAGGATCAGTCTCATAGTAATAATGTACTGCATTTTCTATACGTTGAAGTAGTCGTACCCAGTTACCCTGCACCCCCACTACCTGGCACTGCATATCCTCTGGTAGCTGCGCCACCTCTAACTGTGGTACCTTGGCAGTCATCCGTGATAGATTGCCTCGTAGAGTCTGTAGTGTACACTCTGCTGCAGCACCCCCTACCTCATCACCCCTGCCCGATCAATGATGTCTCGTGAAGCCCTCGGGTCTCACTGGGCCCTTGTCTAGGAGCAAACAGTAAACCATTAATATATGATACTACCCCCAAAAATATTGTTGCATTTACATCTATAATAAAAAATCCATAAAAATTTAATACATGAAAAAACCTAAAAAGTGTACTCACCAATGTCTCCGAACGTTGCATCCTGTGGAGGCGGCATGTCACGATCCTATCGAAAGTCTATCCCTGCATAAGGATAGTCCTCTATGGCTATGACCTGTCAGTCCCACTAGTGAAAGAACTCCTCTGTATATGGTGACGCCTAACGGCCACCACCCTCTCGCATCAAGACCTTTTCCCACCAAGTTAGGGCTGGGTCGCAGAGAATATGAGGAGGGACCTCAATGCTCGGACAAAGCCCTGAAACTCGCTCAAAGAAGAAACTACACAAGATACTGCCGTATCCGAAGTTTTTGCCTCCCCTTTCTTGCACTTTGTCAGCTGGGTCTTCATGGACCCTAGTAGCATTGTGCACCAGTCAAATATCATGGGCTGCATACACTGTGACGCATAGAACATCACTGGCACGGATGCCTAGTAAAGAGCTTTTGAGCCAATAATATGCACTAGGGTTGCCACTATGATCTTCATACTCAGATTAACTATGGCTCTGATGTGCACCTAACTCCCCACTGCCCCAGTATCTGGACTATACAATAGTGCTCTATATAGTCGGGAATGGTGATCCCACCACCCACAGAACGAGACCGAAGGCTTGCCACCTCACCTCGGTGGGACAAACCAGTAATGAAGTAGATATCTTCCACTTCCAGTGAGATTACTTGCCTGTCTAGGTTGAAGTTCTGTGCATTGACATCGCAATAGTCTATCGAGCGGAGGAGCAATAGGTTTGGGCCCTTAAACCCCCTATGTTCCAAAATTTGTATAACCCACATGCTTGCAGCGCTTGCTATGCATGCACATCATTGCGGATGACCTCATCCACTTGGTCATGTTCCCTCTCTCTCCACTCTAGAACCATCCTGGAGGGAGAAAAAACAAATAAATTTAGTCAATTTTATTTAAAAATTAGCTTCACGGTCGTACCTGCGGGCAAGTTTTCTTACAGAGGTGGGTACCCGTAGTCAACGTGTGTGTTGACTGCGTGTACCCTGTAGTACCTGCGACCCACATAGTTATAGCCCGTGGGTAGCGCCGAAACCATTTAGGGCTTGTCCAAATGAAAAATCCAACCGATGAAAATTGAAATAAAAGCATTGAAATGGAAGGTACAGATGAGACTACCAACCTGCTCCTGACGGTTCGATGATCGAACGCCCGTAGCTCCCAGAATCAGCAGCTGCACTTTGAGGTGAAAACTAACCACAAAACTCCAAATAGGTGAATAGTAAAAATGAATTGTAAATTGTAATTTTTTGTTACTATTTATAATTTTCAAGACCCACTTGTCTATAGTTTTCACCATTATGAGCTGTTTTGGACTAATATAACGTCTTAGAGTAGCATTTTTTGACCAGATTTCTTCGGCAAGACTTGTTTTGGACCATTTCGCGCCTACGATAGGTATATTTCACACCTAGCATATACGTTAGATGTCATTTTCACATGCATTATGCATTTGACCTTTTGACCATTTTCATAAAACCTAGGTGCAACCCTGCTTCTTAACTGACACGAAGCCTTCACTGTTATAGAAGTGTCATTATGTGGCGGTAGGGACTTTTCGAATATGGGTACCCTAGTTAGAACCCCTTATTGCATTATGGTGCCCATGCCGTTGTGTGTCGTTAGGATTGGGAGTCCTTTGTAGTTAAGCCATGACTTTGTGATAAAGACTCATACTCTAATTTGTCTTATGCTGGCCATCTCCCATAAGGACTCCCCCCTAGTTATGTCACGTTGTGATTGCATTGCATCATCCTGCTTGCCGCTTGAGCCTTGTGCCGACTCCCTCTTGCTCAGTTGTTAGCCTGGTGCTTGAGCACTTTTCCCTGTCGAGCCTTGCAGAGCCTCCATTTGACCTTCGCAATTTAACTACCTTTTGACCCTGAGGGAACCTCCCCCCCGAGTGTCCACATCTTGCATGCTTCCTTGCATTGATCATAGGTATGTTCCATTGCTTGGAACTAGTTTGCTCGCTATTTGACACTCGTTCCCTGACTTGTTGTACTATAAGCAATTTTATTCTTTTTCAAGCTTTACCAAATATGAAAAAGACCAAAAAAATAAAATATTCCAAAAAGCCGGACGGTATTATGGTTACTACTTCTAGTTGTTAGCTGTTGTGTCGCCTTTGAATAGAGCATTCATACCACTCCATACATTATGCGTCGGGACTATAGTTGGACCTTAGGAGCTGTACTTGTTTATCAGTTTACTCCACCAATTGGTTAAGCTTCCAGTCATTATGGAGCCCTTTGTGGTGCCTCCTGCATCGCACAGTCTATATTGAGTCTATGCTTCCTAAGTCTATCCATCTTCTCATGCTTTTGTTCAAAGGAAGTACTGAAACCAGTGTCAGCCACTCCTCATATTTCTTGACTATTGCATGTCAGCCATCCTTATTGAGTCAGTCCGTTTCACCTAGAACCTTCCAAATATTTCAGCGTAGCTGGTACCTCATGCTGGTTGATGGGGGATGCCTTTATGCCCTCCTTCCAGTGAGTCTCGTTCCGTCGACTTCAACCAATTTATTGCCGGACTTGAGGCTTAGAGTTTGGTTGAGTACTTTGAGGCTTGCAATCATTAGTAGCAATTTCTCTCACCATCGATAGTTTTGGGAATACATCAATGTCCCTTGATCGATGGATTCATCCTAATGTTCGACTTCAACACATCTATTCACAGTCCGATGATTGTACTATGTGCCTTGATGCCCATTTTCATTATCGATGGGTTATTTCGCATCTGTTAACGGTATACATCATTGACTGGTAATCAGACAATGTCACATCAGGTTCAACCTCAACTCCTTTATTCACTTGATGGGACATGCACTGTCGAAGACTTGTGTAGAAGACCCCAGGCGATAGTGGCATTCAATATGCTACTTATGATTACGATTTTAAATCTAAGATATCATCTCTCAGATATCAACAGTTTGTACCTCCAGTTTGCACCAGTTGTTTCCTTTTCAGAAGGACACCATATATTACTGTAGAGAGATCACGTCTATGATCACTTATGACATGTATTCATCATGTACTGCCTATTCATGGCCATTGTATCAAATTGTTGTACTATACCGACATGTATTCATGGATACTATTGTATTATGACGAGTGAGCTGCTCCTTCCACTTGTGTCTCCATCACTCCACTTCTGAGATTTATAATGTATTTCGGCCATCGTAGCATCAGTCTCTGACCTCACACATTAGGGGGCATTTGTTACAATGTAATTTTCCACCTTGTGAGCATCATCACTCTTTGGCCTGCAGGATCCATTTTATTGACTCGGATCAACTTTATATCCTTCAGACACACTATTTTTCCTATTTTTTCCCCCGTATGCTAGCTGCATCACTACAGTGAGTGTACCAACGAGTTGCATCACTATAGCTCGTGGGTAGCATGCAAAATAGTAAAAATCACTAGTTTATTACTTTTTATTCCCAAAAAGCAGTCATAGGATGACCTTTGGGCCTCCATTTTCCCCGAAACGCCTCGATGTGTCCTTTCACTTACCTTTGGAAGGACTATATATTGAGTACATATGGCTTATGGACGGGAGAAGAAATGAGAGCAAGAGAACTCTAGTGGATTTTTTCCCTATCTTGAGTCTACACTCATTGATCCTTGTAGTTGTGAACCCTTTATGTTCACCTTCCAAACTCCTATCATAGTTTGAGTTTTCCATTCCATGTAGGATTGAAGTGGTGGAGGCACAAGTGGATTGACTCAGATCTTGGTTTAGATTGGTTGCTGGCAAGAGGTCGTATCACATTGTACTTCTTGTTGTTTATTAATAGAAATACTCATATTCTCGTCCATTAATGTTGTGAATATTGTTTATACTACATTGGGTTGCATTTACTTATAATATCATGGACCATTGGTATTGATGATGTTAGTGTCATTTATATATTATATGCACTTGTTGTATATTGGCTGTCAAGACTAATTTGCAGATTCAAGTGCATGGATTGATATCTCCAACAAGGATCTACATCAAATGTTTGGATTGAGGTTGGTTATATTCTTCATTATATTAGCATTGTCATTTTATTAGCATAGTACTAAGAATTGAGTAAATGTAATGTCCCCTCCCATCATACCAACATGATAGAGAGGACATGGTGCTAAAACTGGGCATCTAGCCCCATGAACTTTTAAGTAAGCATTCACATAGTATAAAAAGACATATACATGTGCCTGTTATAGAAACACAGCGGAATTAAAAATCATGTTTAATATCTAACATACATTCAAACATTTCTGTGACAACCATTAAATAAAGACATTGCAGAATTTATAAAAGAGAATACTTATCTTATAACATAGTAGTCCCAAGCAACTGGTTATGCAACTGCAACGTTCCACCCAACCGTAGGTAATTCTGCTCCTTAATCTCTCAGCAGAACACCACCCCCGAGATGGGCATGATTTCTACAAGGAACCAAAGAACAACAGACCCACACATAGCCAAGTATGCACCAAAATGAGCCAAGCCAATCTACAATTGGGTTTATCAGGCTGCTAGGAGATGGAAAGGAAGAGTGGCTAAGCTAGTGAGCTCAAGCACAGAGCCAGGGGTAACCTTACAAGATATATCTAGCTTGGCACCCACAATACCTACAAACCCAGCACAAGGAAGTATTCTTTTCACTGCTGTACAATCCCTCAAGCCATACCTTCCCCACCTAGTGCTCTCAGGGTGTGCATAGAAGAGTAGCCAAAGCCCTCTTGATCTTCTTGAGAGGTTATCTACCCCACTAGGTTTATCAAGCCCTCTCTGTCCACTACCACTTCAATCTCTTGCTTACAGTCTCCAAATCAAACAGAGATGCAGATAATCAGCTAACTACAATGGCTGGATAGGAGAAAAACATTTGTAAAGTGATAAGCGTGAAAATGATTCCCTGAGCTTCAGAAAAACGTGGGAAGGCTAAAAATGAACAATGGAGGTTTTGGGAAAACCCCAAGAAACAGAAATCATTTTTAGGAAAAATGCCCATGGCAATTCTGGGACAAAACGACCTCCATACGGTCCCAAATCACAGCCCCTTCTTCCCAGCTACTGTCCAAAACCAAAAACGAGTTTTTGGGCAAGGAAAACCCTGCGTTTTTTATGAAAAGCGTGAATGTAACTTCCAGCAATCTCCATCTGTGTGAGAGAGGAAAAACTGTATGTTCATAATGGCTTTGGGCACCATTTCGTGGATGTTTTCTTGCCCAAGAAGAAAAAATATGAATTCCCAGGTTGATGGCTTGCCCATGCACGAAATTGGCTGCCATATCTCTTCATTCCCAAGGCATTAACTGCCTCAACCAACTCTTGGAAGAATTAAATGACTGGGTGCATAACCCAAAATGGGTAGTTGGTGGTTTATGGGTTTTCTCATTGACACATGGATTAACACCATTGGCTCAAGGGTTTGAATAATTTCCCTCCCTATTCCTTGTAGAATCATGCCCCCATCTCTTTGTTGCATTGCATAGCTAGTTGTGGGTTTTTCATTAAAATTCGTATTTACATGATGTCTTATTTACATTGTGCCTATCTAGAACAAGAACCATAGGCATCTATTTCTTTAATTTCCGATACATAAAACGCTAAATCAATGGTGGGGCCTTGGCCTTGAGCTCCTCACCATGATTAAATAACAATATTTACATCATTTACGATTTAAATGCAAAGGGGGTCAAAATGGGGACATTACATTCCCCTCCCCTTACATTAGCACTGTCCTCAGTGCTCATCAAAATTGAACAAAACTGGATATGCCACCCTCATGGCATCTTCCAGCTCCCATGTAGCCTCATCGAGACCGTAGTGCTTCCATTGCACCTTTACTTGTCCGATGGCTCGGTTCCGGAGCAATGTTACCTTCTTGTCTAGGATGCACAATGGATCGGTTTGGAATTCTCCCTCAGGTTCCACCTGGATCACATCCCAATTAATCACATGGTTAGGATCATGTACATATTTCTTAAGTAAAGAGACATGAAAAACATTATGAGATTTAGTGCTAGCAGGGAATGCAAGTCTATATGCCATTGGCCCTATTCTTTCAAGTACTTCAAATGGCCCACAATATCTAGGTGATAGCTTGGCACAACTCCCAAGATTCAAGGAACTCTTCCTTGATCTCACTCTAAGATACACATGATCCCCAACATTGAATTCCCTATGCACTCTATGTTAATTTTCATAGCTTTTCTCTCTATCCTGGGCTGTTTTTAAATTCTGTCTGATCTTGGAAACTTCTTGCTCCATTTCCTTAAGCAATTCTGGCCCAAGTACAATTCTGTTCACTGGATTGTCCCAAGTCACTGGTGTCCTACACCTTCTGCCGTACAAAGCCTCATAAGGACTCATTCCCAACGATGCTTGTTTCCCATTGTTATATGCAAATTCTACCAAGTGTAGATAATCCTCCCACTTGGATGGTTTGTCCATTACATACATGCAGAGCATGTCTTCAAGCACCCAATTTACTCTTTCTGTTTGCCCATCTGTTTGACGATGGTATGCGGTACTAAAGCTTAGCTGTGTACCCAAATCTGCAAAGAGACCTTTCCAAAAATTGGAAGTGAATTTGGTATCCCTGTCGGAAATTATTTCCTTAGGCAACCCATGTAATCTGAAAATTTCCTTCATGAAAATATTTGCAATGGCATCGGCTTTATGTGTGGACTTAACCAGTATAAAATGTGTTGCCTTTGTTAACTTGTCCACCACAACCATAATGGAACCATGTTGTCTGACAGTCATTGGAAATCCTGTACTAAAATCCATGGATATTACTTCCCATTTCCATTCTGGAATTGGCACCGAGAGCAATAAACCTACTGGATGTTTGTGTTCACTCTTCACCTGCTGACATTCCATGCACTTAGAAATGTATTCAGCGATGTCCTTCTTCATTCCTGGCCAGAAATAATATTTTCTTGCTGTAGCAATTGTTTTCTAATATCTTGGGTGACCATAGTATGGAGATTTATGGATTTCATCCATAACAATCCTCCTCAAATCTACCGCATTTGGAATATAGAATCTATTCTTATAAGTAAGAAGTCTGCCTTCTTCCAAATGATAGCCTTCATACTTCTTGCCAAGGTCTTGCTGCTGCAATTTGTCCTTTATCTGCTCATACACTTCATCCTCAGCCATATGGTTAACAATCTGTTGCTTCAAATCTGGTTGGCAAGTACTAAGTGCTGGCACATGCATTTCATGTACCTTCCTGCTGAGTGCATCAGCCACCTTGTTTTCTTTCCCTTTTATGTGTTTGATCTCAAAATCAAATTCACACAAAAATTCCAACCATCTAGCTTGCCTAGCATTTAAAGTTGGCTAATCAAACAAGTATTTCAAATGACAATGGTCTGTCCTTAACTCAAATTTTCTTCCCATTAAGTAATGCCTCCACATCTTTAAAGCATGTACTATGGCTGCAAGTTCTATATCATGAGTAGCATAGTTCTTCTCATGCTCCTTTAACTTTTTTGACTCATAGCATATCACGTGGTTGTCTTGCATAAGAACTCCTCCAAGTCCTTGATTGCATGCATCACTACATACCACAAAGTCATTTTTCGGGTCTGCAATATTCAGAATAGGTGCACTTGTAAGAAGATTCTTCAACCGTTGAAAACTTTTCTCACATCTTGGTGACCATTCAAACTTTATCCCCTTCTTTTCCAAATAAGTGATCGGGTTTGCAACCTTGGAGAATCCTTCGATAAACCTCCTGTAGTAACCAGCAAGGCCCATAAAAGATCTCACATTAGTCACATTCCTTGGAGTTGGCCAATTCATAATGGTTTCAAACTTCTCAGGCTCTACAGATATCCCTTCGTCGGAGATGATGTGACCCAAATAATGAATTATATCTTTATAAAATTCACATTTGCTCAACTTTGCATACAGCTTATGCTCCCTTAGCAATTGCATTGTCATTCTCAAATGTTCTTCATGCTCTTCTTCATTCTTAGAATAGATGAGAATGTCGTCTAGGAATACAAGAACAAACTTGTCCAAATATTTGCTAAAAACATTATTCATGAGACACATGAATGTAGCTGGTGCATTTGTGAGACCGAATGGTACCACTACAAACTCATAGTGTCCATACCTTGTTCTAAAGGCTGTCTTATGAATATCTTCTTCTTTGATTCTTACCTGATGGTAACCAGACCTCAAGTCAATCTTTGAAAATACCTTTTCTCCTCTCATTTGGTCAAAAAGGTCATCAATTCGAGGCAATGGGTATTTTTTCTTCACAGTGACTTTGTTCAAGTGCCTGTAGTCAATACATAACCTGAGTGTTCCATCTTTCTTTTTCACAAATAGAACAAGTGCTCTTTACGGGGACACACTTGGACTAATATATTTCTTTTCCAACAGCTCTTGTAATTGTATTTTCAATTCTAGCAGTTCCGGTGTACTCATCCTGTACGGTGTCTTAGACACTGGTGCAGCTCCTAGCACAAGTTCAATTGTAAAATCAATGTCTCTCTTTGGAGGAAGTCCTGGAATCTCATCAGGAAAACATCCCTGAATTCTTGCAATACATGATAGTCCTCCAATTTAAGAGTTTCATTCTCTGCTGCCTCTAAAATGTGGGCTTCATACAGTTGACATCCTTTCCTACAGAACTTCTTCAGTTGCATGGCTGTAATCTATCTAACAGAAGTCACCTTTGGAATGCCTTTTACAACCCTCGGGTTTCCTTCTTCATCCATGCACTCAAATGTCTTATTGTAGCAGTCAAGTTTAACCCTGTGTGCTTCTAACCAATCCATTCCAATGAGAATATCATAGGAACCCAGTGGTAAAATATTCAGATCTGCATAATTAAATATCCCATCCATCTCTAATGGACATTTCTCTACTATTTCACTAACTTTTCTCTTGGTTCCAGTGGCTAGTTGAACTAACCATGATTTACTATGCTTTAATTTCTTAGAAGCACAAATATCAACAATTCTAGGAGTGACATAACTGTGAGTAGATCCAGGATCAATCAAAATAGAAACAGATTGCTTAGCAATCTTACCTTCAACTTCAACCACAGTTGACTGATGATCTACCTGGCGGTCGTCTAGTGCTGCATAGATTCTAGGGATTGTCCTTGCCACTTGACCCACAGTTTCAGCTCCTTGGATGTTGTGAACTTGATTTGCATTCCCATTCTGATGTGGACAGTTCCTAAGCATGTGGTCTCCTCCACAACCCCAACATTGAAGTGGTTGTCTTGGTTCCTTTGGATCTCTTGTCTTGTCTCCCATCATCCTAGTTGGCTTAGTAACAACCTGTGATGGTTTCCTTTGCTGATTCCGGAATTGAGGAGTCTTGATCCCCTTCTTCCTTTGATCAAAATTTTTGTTTTTCTATCCTTCCATGCCTTATGGAATTCTAATTTGCTTATGTTTTGATCAAAGCAATACTTGGCCTTTCTTATGGCCTCCTCTAGAGTTCGAGGTTCATCGAACTCAATTCTTTCTTTATATGACTGGGGCAGTCCACTTATGAAACGTTGAATTTTCACCTTACCATCTCGAATGTACCTGACATATCTTAGAAACTCCAAAAATATGTTTGCATATTCTTCCATGGTCAATTGTCCCAATCTCAGTTCATGGAACTCTTTGATCTTATCATCATAGTACCTGTCAGAGAGGTACTTCTACTTGAAGTATTTCTTGAACTGCTTCCACACAATCTTCCTTTCATTGATCTTCTTCACTTGCCTGATGTGTTCCCACCATATAGATGCTCTTCCATTCAAGTTGAAGATGGCTACCCTTGCCTTCATATTTCCCGAGTAGTCTTGGACTTGGAAATACTTTCTCATCCCAAGAAGCCAAGCTTCAACTTCTTGACTGGACTTTACCTCTCCATCAAATGTAGGAGGTTTTTCCTTCTTAAATTCCCCATGTGAACTGTTCTTGTAGTGCTTCTTCCTCTTACTCCTGCAAGATGAAGAGATTGAACCCTCAATGGATTCTTCAGAGTCAAATGATTCATTAGAAGATATTTCTGGAGTATATGTTCTGTATGTAGAAACTCTTCTTGAGCTACTGGCCCTCTTACGAGAATTCCTTCTAGAACTAATCCCACCCCTTTCTGGATTTGATGTCTGATGCCCAGAGTTTATTTGCCTTTGGATGTCTGTCAAACTCTGTAGCATGGCTGCATTCAACTGATTTTGTTCTTCCTGAGCTTTAATCATCCTTTCATTATCTTCTCTACAGCTTTGCAACTCCACCCTTAGGCTTCTCATGGTGGCTGCACTACCTGGAGGAGTCTCTTGATTTCTTCTCCCATTAGATTATGTTTCAGCATTTTCAACATGTATGTTCTCCCCCATGGCATCCATCTCAGGCTCATAGGGATCCTGTGCATCATCCATAATGTTGATTTTCTTGGCCCAACCGAGATCCAAAACTTTCCAACTGTACTATCTAGAGTGTTGCACTGATGTAACTGTGATTCTGCAAAATGTGTTCATCAACACAATTGTTAGCTGCATTATATTCTCAGAAATTCATAAATTACTTTCATGCACGTGGGAAAATATTATATTAACAATTTGTAAAATGGTTGAAATTCCTTGTTTCGGAGCAACTTGTGGAGTTCTTCCGCAATTTCGGAAGAGAATTTGAAAATTCCTCTCGCAGTTTCGGAAGAGAATTTGGAAATTCCTTCCACAGTTTCGGGGCGGTTTGCCGAATCCTTCCGCAGTTTTGGGGCGGTTTTCTGAATCCTTCCGCAATTTCGGAATGATTTTTTGAACTCTTCCACAATTGTGGGATGATTTGCCGAACTCTTCCACAATTTCGGAACGATTTTCCGAACTCTTCCGCAATTGCAGAACGATTTGCCGAACTCTTCCGCAATTTCGGAATGATTTGCAGAACTCTTCCGCAATTGCGGGACAATTTGCCGAACTCTTCCACAATTGTGAGACGATTTGCCGAAATATTCTGCAAATGTGGGACGATTTTCTGAAATATTCTGCAATTTTGGAACGATTTGCCGAACTCTTCCGCAATTTTGGAACGATTTGCCAAACTTTTCCGCAATTGCGGGATGATTCGTGGAATCCTTCCGCAGTTTCGGGTCCACTTGCCGAATTCTTCCACGTTGCGGAATAACTCGCGAAATCCTTCCGCAGTTTCGGGCCAACTTGCCGAACTCTTCCGCGTTGCAGAACGACTCACAGAATCCTTCCCGAAACAGACTTAAACAAAAATTTTCCAAAAACTCTTAGAAAAATTTGAAATCTTTCCTTCTTTCAGTGATGACTGCTTGCTCAGCAGGAGGTGATCTTACCTCTGTAATCAGGAAGGGACCTTCCCATGTGACTGTAATATGATTTGGCCCATAGAGGTCCAATGCTACAACCAACAGCTCTGATACCAACATGATAGAGAGGACGTGGTGCTAAAACTGGGCATCTAGCCCCATGAACTTTTAAGTAAGCATTTACATAGTATAAAAAGACATATACATGTGCCTGTTATAGAAACATAGCGAAATTAAAAATCATGTTTAATATCTAACATACATTCAAACATTTCTGTGACAGCCATTAAGTAAAGACATTCAGAATTTATAAAAGAGAATACTTATCTTATAACATAGTAGTCCCAAGTAACTGGCTATTCAACTGCAACGTTCCACCCAACCGTAGGTAATTCTGCTCCTTAATCTCTCAGTAGAACACCACCCCTGAGCTGGGCATGATTTTTACAAGGAACCAGGGAACAACAGACCCACACATAGCCAAGTATACACCAAAATGAGCCAAGCCAATCTACAATTGGGTTTATTAGGCTGCTAGGAAATTGAAAGGAAGAGTGGATAAGCTAGTGAGCTCAAGCACAGAGCCAGGGGTAACCTTACAAGATCTATCTAGCTTGTCACCCACAATACCTACACACCCAGCACAAGAAAGTATTCTTTTCACTACTGTACAGTCCCTCAAGCCATACCTTCCCCATCTAGTGCTCTCAGGGTGTGCATAAAAGAGTAGCCAAAGCCCTCTTGATCTTCTTGAGAGGTTATCCCCCCCACTAGGTTTATCAAGCCCTCTCTGTCCACTACCACTCCAATCTCTTGCTTACAGTCTCCAAATCAAACAGGGATGCAGATAATCAGCTAACTACAATGGCTGGATAGGAGAAAAACTTTTGTACAGTGATAAGCATGAAAATGATTCCCTAAGCTTCAGAAAAACGTGGGAAGGCTAAAAATGAACAATGGAGGTTTTGGGAAAACCCCAAGAAGCAGAAATACTTTTTAGGAAAAATGCCCATGGCAATTCTGGGACAAAATGACCTCCATACGGTCCCAAATTGCAAACCCTTCTTCCCAGCTACTATCCAAAACCAAAAATTAGTTTTGGGCAAGAAAAACCCTGTGTTTTTGATGAAAAACGTGAATGTAACTTCCAGCAATCTCCATCTGCGTGAGAGAGGAAAAACTATATGTTCAGAATGGATTTGGGCACCATTTCATGGGTGTATTCTTGCCCAAGAAGCAAAAATACGAATTCCCAGGTTGATGGCTTTCCCATGCACGAAATTGGCTACCATACCTCTTCATTCCTAAGGCATTAACTGCCTCAACCAACTATTGGAAGAATTAAATGATTGGGTGCATAACCCAAAATGGGTAGTTGGTGGTTTATGGGTTTTCTCATTGACACATGGATGAACACCATTGGCTCAAGGGTTTGAATAATTTCCCTCCCTATTCCTTGTAGAATCATGCCCCCATCTCTTTGTTGCATTGCATAGCGTGTTGTGGGTTTTTCATTAAAATTCGTTTTTACATGATGTCTTATTTACATTGTGCCTATCTAGCACAAGAACCATATGCATCTATTTCTTTAATTTCCGATACATAAAATGATAAATCAATGATGGGGCCTTGGCCTTGAGCTCCTCACCATGATTAAATAACAATATTTACATCATTTACGATTTAAATGCAAAGGGGGTCAAAATGGGGACATTACAGTAAATTTCTGGTAGTCAACTGTCTGTTGTGGTCTACCCCAAGCTATAGGAAGTTTTCTCCAACACAATGGTATGAGACTGGTACAGATCTTTTAACCTCGCTCCGTCCGAATACCGCCATGTTAGAAAAATAGGATCGCAGAGCAATAACAATAAATAGAAATGCAAATATAATCACACATACACATTACAAGAGAGACACAAATATATTGTGGTTCACCCAACTTGGGCTACGTCCACACTGAAGTTGCCAGTCCTTATTATTATTCCGTCTAGCAAAGTGAAGGGATACAACCTGCAGCACAACCACTGCACTTCCTCTTCACTGTCTCACAGTATCTCTTCTGATCTTGGAGATCTTTATAATGCATAATACCTAATACACCAACCCTATCCGGGATCATAACCAAACCTCGGGTATAGACACGGCTGAATAATATCTCTGAATCTGGATATTAGGCTCCACAACCAACATGCTACTCATATCTTAGATCATATACATGAGTGGCGGAGGAGATGACATCTCATTAAGGCTCCTATTCTAGATCAACTCCTAGAACAATGGTTTATGAAGTCTGTCATTCCTACCATAGCACGGGATGTTTCCATGGATGGCGCTGTCACTAAGGAACAAGCCATCGCTCATGCCCATTTGCTAGACTTAGTCTATGCTCAATCGGGAATGTTGTTTGATCATCTTCCTGACACGCCCCACAACACTTACAACCCTGCGAAACCACCTAAGGGACCCCAAGCCGATGGCATCATTGGATCCCTTCACACCTAGTCTTCCTCTCAAACTATTGGTTCATCAAACCCCTAGGGTTCTTCCCCATCTCCAACACAGGCTGGTCACGACACCACCAAATCATCCACTCTTTCTGTCGCCGAAGAAGCGAATTTTGTTTCATCAGTCTCACCTCAAAATTCTGGTGGTAAGAAGAAGAACAAGGGGAAACCTAAGAAATCTTCCACCTAGCAGGAACAAAAGAGCACCCCTGATGATACCAAACAAAAAAGGAAGTTGAAGTATCCTTGCCTACTGTGTGGTGATGATCACTTTTCTAAAGAGTGGCCCCATAGAGATGAAGTTCGAAATCTTCTTAAGGGAAAACCCACACCCGCAGTTCTCAATGATCCCTTCCCTGCTCAAAATCAGCATTCGATCGCTCACACTTCTTCTTCCCAAGGAGAAGCATCCACCACCGCACATGTTCTCATGATGCGTAGCGAAACTATCAACTTGAACACCCATTCTCGTTCATATGAATCTATTCTGGCAAAGCAACCCATTGGAAGTAATACTGAAAAAGCTTCCACTTCGATGCTCGACGTCACCATACCGACTGCTTCTCTCACCATTGAGAATCCCTCGCTTGAGTTAGTGTTGCGTACACCCAAGAGCACGATTAGAAAATTGTTTTTTAATCCTAATGCTCGGGATGCTCAAAACTACAACATTGTAGAGGACCTAGCATAAGCTCCTTATGCTATGTTGATGCTTAAGGTCTTGCAAAACTGTCTGAATCAGTGCAAGACTCTCCTCGCTACCATCGACGCAGTTGACCTGGATTCATTGAATACCATCATGTTCTGGCTAGAGTACTTCAAATCGAGGATCTCCCATCAATTGGCATGTCAAGTTACTACAAACATTGTTGGGAAGATAATCCATCGTACCATTTTGGATGAAGGAGCCTCTACGTCAGTCATTTCGATCGCATGTTGGAGAGCCATTGGTTCTCTCAAGTTGAACCGTTCTCCTACCACTTTGAGAGCCTTCGATGGACATGGATTTCAACCTCATGGGTTGTTACAAGCTTTACCAGTCGAGCTAGGGGTCAAGAATGCAACCCTTAATGTGGAAGTGATCACTGCACCGTTAGATTATAACATTATGCTTGGTCGTAATTGGTTTTATGACATGACTGCGGTCGCATCATCTTTCTTTCGCATAGTACAATTCCCCCATCAAGGCCGAACTGTCATAGTCAACCAACTAGATTTCTGCACACCTGACACCACTGCTCACCCGGGCAATAATGTTCCTTCAATTGGACAATCTTTGCATAAGTGTGAGAGTGTGGGGTTTGGCCTCCTTAAGGATTCATCCCTTATGGGCGTCTTTCCTACTTCGGATCCCCCAAACCATGTTGCCATGGTAAACAAGATCTCCTCGGAGATTTCATCTATCCCTAACTCCACATATTCATGGCTTGTACCTGATGAAGCCACCACACACCTGATTGGAGACACTATGCCTCTGCCACCCACTGAACTCATGTACGAGGCTATCCAGTCAGTACCAGAGGACCACTTAGCTATAGCCTCCACCTCCTATTCTCTACAACGGACATCATCCAATCCTCTGCTACGTGATTTTCATTATGACGAGTCCATTATGGAAATCATGAGTGCAGATGATCCTCCGTGGGAAGACCTCCACCATCGTTCATCTTTCCTTCCCTTATTGGGCACTGTGGAGAACAGAATTCACACCATCTTCACATCGGACATCTACTCTGGCTCTCAGTCCTCAATACTCGCATGTCAAATGGACTCCGAAGGCAACTTAGCCAACATTAAGCCTACCACTTTAATAGACATTTCGGTTACTCTTGGTGTAGTGGAGCACATTCAGTTAGGCCAAAAGTGTTCCCCTAAAGAAGTCATCGCCGCCATGGCCTTATTCAAATGATTCCGAGATGTGTTCGCTTGGACCTACAAGGAAATGCCTAGGATAGACCCCTCCATTGTTTTACATGAAATTAAAACCTATCCCGACGTCAAACCTCTCCCCCAAAATTTGTGACCAGTACACCCTCGAAAGATTGCGGCAATCAAGGTAGAGATTGAGAAACTCTTGAAGGCCGACTTCATTTACCTTGTCCCATTGACAGAGTGGGTCTCAAATGCCGTCCCTGTGAATAAAAGGTAGGGGACCATCCGTGTCTGTGTCGATTATCAAGATCTAAACAAAGCTTGTCCCAAGGACAACTTCCTGACTCCCTTCATCGACCAGATTATCAACAATTGTGTTGGAAGTGTCATCTTTTCATTCATGGATGGCTTTTCCGGATACAACCAAATTGAGATCCACCCCACCGACCAACACAAGATTGCATTCATCTGTCCTTGGGGAATGTTTGCTTATCGTAGACTTTCGTTCAGTCTTAAAAACGTTGTTGCCACATTCCAGCAGGCCATGTCGTATTCCTTCCATGATGTGAAGCACTTTGTGGAACCTTACTTGGATGACCTCCCTGCCCACTCAAAGCAGCGTGAGTTCCACTTAGATCATCTGATGGCCATTTTCCTTAGATGCAGGCAGTATGATATCCGTTTGAATGCTCACAAGAGTATTTTTTGTGTCGAGTCTGGATGCCTCTTAGGATTTATCATCTCGAAAGATGGGATCCGTATTGATCCCTCGAAGGTGGAAGCCATCGTCGCTCTTCCACCTCCAACCAATATTACAAAACTTCAAAGTCTGCAACGAAGAGCAACTTATTTACGGCACTTCAATTGTAATTTCGTGCAAAAAACGCAAGGATACAAGAGATTGATGAAAAAGGACGTCCCGTTCATATGGGATGACCAAGCTAAATGATCTTTTGATAGTTTGAAACATGCCATTACGCATGCCCCTGTGATCCAACCGTGGAATTACTATCAAGATTACATTTTATATCTCATCGCTTTCGACACCACTATCGCCATGGTTTTGGTGCAAGAAGACCAGAATGCCCAAGAACATGTGATATACTATGCTAGTAAAGGTCTTATTGACGTTGAAACTCGCTATTCACATGTTGAGAAGCTCGCTCTCGCGGCAGTCATAGTCGTGCAGAAGTTCTGACATTATATTTTGCTTCACACCACCACCATCATCACTGATTCGAAACCCATGAACAACGTTCTGACTCATCAGGTACTTGGGGGCAAGTATTCACGCTGGATCGTGATACTGCAAGAATTCGATCTTCTTTTCAAAAAAGCCAAGTTCAAAAAGTCTTTGGTGTTTGCTGAGCTCATCTGCAACCTCCCCCGTACTGATGTAGAATCTGAGCTGAATGACTCTTTTCGAGATGAGTCATTGTTTCTTATCAGTACGTCTGATCCATGGTATGCAGATATCAAATTGTATCTTCAAACCCAACGTTTCAGTCCTCAATTGTCTCACAACGACCGTCGTCGAATACGCCACCATGCGAAATATTATCTGATTATTAGTGACACTTTGTACCATCATGGTATCGATTTTGTTCTTCGATGTTGTCTGACTCATGACGAGGTTGAACATATTCTAAATGACTGTCACGTTGGGGTGTGTGGTGGTCACCTCTTTGGGATGGATACAACCTAGAAGATTCTTCGCGCTAGATATTACTGTCTATCTATCTTCAAAGATTGCATCGAGGCCGTAAAAAAATGTCCTCCATGTCAACATTTTCATACAAAAAAGAACACCCATCCCGCCCCGTTACACACGGTTATTTCCGTTGGCCCCTTCGCCAAATGGGGCATCAATTTCATGCATTGTAAGCCTACCTTTGTTGGGGGGCATAGTTACATCATTGTAGCTGTGGAATACTTTACAAAGTGGGCCTACATACACGAATGATGGCAAGACCACCGCACTCTTCATGTTCAATCATGTAATAGTGCAGTTTGGCATTGTTAAGATATTTAGACACTTAGGAGTTACTTAAGATCAACTTGTGTAATATATCCATTAGGGATAGTGTGTTTCTTTAGTATGCATTAGTATGCATTTGTAAATACTTAATCCGACAGTCATGATATGTTCCTGACATAGAGTGATCCGATGGCTCAACTTCTCTTAGATCAAACCTAACCTTGATCCGTGGCTTAACACCCGATTGGTCCATGATCTCTATTTAAAGAGCATGGAGGGTCATTGTTTAGTTGATCGATTATGAGAAGCTCATTTGTAACTTTCTTTCTTTTCATAATAAATTGTCCCGTAGAAGCTATTTGGCCGGGGCCGTGGAGTGTTTCCCTCAAGAGGGTTTAAACCACGTCAAAGCATCGGTGTGTTGATCTGTGATCTGTTTGTGTGAAGTGGTTTCTCTTGGTGTTCGGTCCTTTGGTAGTACCTTGTGTACCCGAACATGGTATCAGAGCTTATATGAAGTGCCGCTTCCGGTTATGATCTAGACCTTGAACTGCTGTTGCCGAAACTCGAAAGGGTTTCTAGTTCTATTATTTATGTGCATTTTTGGGCTATGGGAGGTGGTCCATTGCGTCCGGAGCATCGTTTCCATTGGAAAATATTTTTTGTTTGATCGAAAACGGTTCCCGGTTGCTCCATAAACGCGTATTTCATCAGATCTGAAGATACATCTCGGAAAGCCTTATTGTCCCAACAGAAAGAAAAGTCCAAGCCTCCAAAGAAACAAAATTTTTGCAATAATAAGTCACATAAGGGTCCAAAACCCTCTCAGTCAGCTCCTTCTTTAAAAAATGACAAAGGATCCAATCAAAAAGGCAAGAAGACTGAGCATCATTGCAACTATTGCGGGAAAGATAATCATGATGAATCTAAGTGTTTCAAGAAGATGGCAGCCTTGGAAGCAACAATGAAGAAGCACCACATCGGCCTAGATTCGTCTTCATAATCTGCCTCTCATGGACATGCACTTTGTGCTTCTGGTTATTCTTATAATGCATCTTCTTCTTCTACTTCAAATGAATGGCTCATTGATTCTGGAGCATCTTATCATATGGCTAAGGATCAAGCCATCTTTTCTACTATGCATGAATGTAACACCAAACAAATATTTGTTGGTGATGATAGATCTCTAAGTGTTGTAGGAGCTGGAACATTTCCAGTAGATAATGGTCATTTTAGTGATGTACTATGTGTTCCAAGAATTTCCTGCAATTTGTTATCAGTCTATCAGATCACTCATTCTGGTGAAGGTAAAACTGTGACCTTTACACCTCACCAAGTTGTAATCAAGGATTTTAAAGATCCTCAACAGGTCCTAGCTGTCAGAATTGTTGATGATATTACCAGGTTGTACAAGTTTAACAACTTTGGTTCATCACCTTTCCCTTCAGTTTTTGTTGCTCATACTGATAACTTGAGCAAAATTTGGCATGAGTGATTTGGTCATTTAAATTATCGCTCATTGCAACAACTATGTAAAGAAAATAGGGTGACAGGTCTTCTGATGGTATCTTGCAGGGATGGTGTTTGCTCCGGTTTTGTACTCGGAAAACATCATCGGGACAGTTTTGACAAACGTGCCTCTTGGCACGCCTCGGTTCCCTTGGAGCTTGTGCATAGTGACTTGTGTGGTCCTCTTCCATCTGCTTCCTTTTCTGGTTTCAAATATTTCTTAACTTTCATTGATGATTACACTAGACACACTTGGGTTTATTTCCTAAAAATTAAGAGTGAAGTATTTAACATGTTCTTGGCCTACAAGGCCCTTTTGGAAAAACAATCTGGTCGTCAAATTATTAAGTTAAGATCTGACAATGGAGGAGAATATGTTAATAATAAGTTCACTACTTTCTGCACTGAACAAGGCATCCAACAACAGCACATTGTTCCATATACACCACAAAAAAATGGTGTAGCTGAGCGGAAGAACCGCACTTTAAAAGAAATGGCTAATTGTATGATCCAATCTAAGGGACTAAGTCTTCAATTTTGGGCTGAAGCCATTAATTGTGCAAATTACATAGTTAGTCGCACCCCCACTAAAGCATTACAAGGTATAACACCGGAAGAAGCATGGCGTAAAACTAAACCTGATGTAAGTCACTTCCGTGTGTTTGGTAGTGAAGCATGGGCTCACATTCTGGATGAAAAACGGAAAGCATTGCAGCCTAAAAGTGAAAAGTGCATACTTGTTGGATATTCTGAAGATGTAAAAGGTTATAGACTTGTTCCACAACATTCTCATGATATAATCATTAGAAGAGATGTTAAATTTGATGAAAATATCTTGGCCTGCGAGCCTAACTCGACGATTGTGCCATCTTTGGCCTGTGGGCCTGATTCGGCGTTTGTGCCTTCTTCTTCTTCTTCCAACATCCTTGACAGGTTTCCAACTCCAGTTTCTGATGATGACAGTGAGGATGAAAATCCACCTCCACCTGCTCATGTTCCTCCAGTTGCACTAGCGCAAGTGCTTCCTCGATGGGTCCGTTCAACATGTGAAGCAGCTGGTGATCTTGCCGGTGATCCTAGAGATCAATGTCAAACACGTTCTTAGTTTCAGCGAGCCTCTTCTCTTTTGGATCAAGTTTCGGAGAATCATGATCCAAAAACTTTTGCAGAAGCTTCAGAGAATCCAGATTGGGATGCAGCCATGGATGAATAATATCGTTCCTTAATGGCGAATGATACTTAGGATCTTGTACCTCTTCCAAAAGGAAGAAAACTTGTCAGATGTAAATAAGTCTATAGAACTAACTATGCATCAGATGGAAGTGTTGAAAGACTTAAGGCAAGGTTAGTTGCCAAAGGTTTTTCCCAAGTTGAAGGGATTGACTACAATGAATCCTTTGCTCCCGTCGCAAAAATGAACTCCATCCGCCTTATTCTTTCCCTTGCATCCTTACACAACTGGGAAGTCCATCAAATGGATGTCAAGTCTTCCTTCTTACATGGTGATTTACAGGAGGAAATTTACATGGAACAACCTCCTGGCTATGTTCAGAATAACTCTAGCCTTGTCTGCCGCCTTAAGAAATCCTTATATGGCCTTAAGCAAGCTCCTAGAGCTTGGTATGCCAAAATGGATAACTTTCTCCTTGACACTGGTTTTTCTAGATGCCATTCTGACCCCAATGTCTATACCAAGAAAGTAGGAAACCATCTCATCATACTTGTTCTATATGTTGATGACCTTATTCTTACTGGTAGTGACCCTAAGCTTATAACCCATGAAATCCAGTCTTAAACAAAATTTTGAAATGTCTGACTTAGGACGTTTGCATTATTTTCTTGGTCTCCAAATCCTGCAAACCAAAGAAGGAATCTTTCTTTCTCAGTCTAAGTATGCTTGTGACCTTCTTCATCGCTTTCACATGGAAGATTGTACACCAGCCCCTTCTCCCTTCCAGTCTGGAGTCAAACTTTCTACCACTTGTACTTCACCTAAAATCGATGCCACCTTGTATCGTCAACTTGTTGGTAGTCTCTTATACTTGACTCATTCCCGTCCTGACCTTTCGTTTGTCGTTGGTCGTGTTTCTTGTTATATGCAGACACCTCATGAAAGTCACTGGAAAGCAACCAAAAGAATACTTCGATATATTCGAGGTACAATTCAGTTTGGGATTCATTACAGTACAGGGGGGAAACCTTTGTTGGTTGGTTTCACTAATTCAGATTGGGCCAACGATCCTGATGATCGAAAGTCTACTGCAGGTTATGTTTTCAGTCTAGGATTTGGACCTATTACTTGGGCTTGTAAGAAACAACAAGCTCTTGCTCTTTCTTCAGCAGATGCAGAATATCGAGCAGTAGTTAATGCCAGTTAGGAAGCTTTATGGCTTCGACAGATCCTTTCAGAGTTTGGATTCGAGCAGCAGCAGCCTACTCCACTTTGGTGCAACAATCAAAGTGCCATCAATCTTGCCAAAGATCCAGTTCTACATCAACGCAGCAAACACATTGAGCTACATATGCAATTCATCAGAAATATTGTTCATGATCGTGTTCTTGAAGTGCTCTTTTTCCCTACAGATGATCAAGTTGTAGACATCTTCACCAAGTCTCTTACAGAAGCGAATTTTTCTAAACCTCGATATATGTTAGGAGTTCAGGAACTTGTCATTAAGGGGGGATAGGCTCTAATGCCTCCTTCCTTCTCCTAATAGTGTCACTTTTGTAAATCCTTCAATCCTATCCCAAGTTGTTCTTAAGGGGGGTTGTTAGGATATTTAGACACTTAGGAGTTAGTTAAGATCAACTTGTGTAATAGATCCATTAGGGATAGGGTGTTTCTTTAGTATGCATTTGTAAATACTTAATCTGACGGTCACGATATGTTTCCGACATAGAGTGATCTGACGGCTCAACTTCTCTTAGATCAAACCTAACCTTGATCCGTGGCTTAACACCCGATTGGTCCATGATATCTATTTAAAGATAATGGAGGGTCATTGTTTAGTTAATCGATTATGAGAAGCTCATTTGTAACTTTCTTTCTTTGCATAATAAATCATCCCATAGAATCTATTTTTCCGGGGACGTGGAGTGTTTCCCTCAAGAGGGTTTAAACCACATCAAAACATCGGTGTGTTGAACTGTGATCTGTTTGTGTGAAGTGGTTTCTCTTGGTGTTCGGTCCTTTGGTAGTACCCTTTGTACCCAAACAGGCATTCCTCAAGCGATATTTACTGACCATGGTTCTCACTTTATGAACCATATGGTTGACGAGTTGAGCGATAGATTGGGTTTTCTCCATGAGAAATCAACTATGTACTACCCACAGTTGAATGGACAAGTCGAGGCCATTAACAAGGTCTTGAAAACTATGGTCCAACGTATGGTGGGTAAGCACAAGGCCAATTGGCATAACATGCTCTTCTCTGCACTTTGGGCTTATTGAACGTCCGTTAAAACCGCCACTGGATTTACTCCCTTTCAACTAGTGTATGGATTGGAGACGGTCCTTCCTATGGAGTGTGAGATTCTGTCCTTCAAGCTCGCCATCGAGCTTCTCCCAAACACTACTACCAAGGAAGAATGCTTCCTCTACCTAGCGAAGCTCAACGAGACTCACCGATATTCCTCTCTTGCCAACAAGGCTCATAAGAAATGCATCAAAGCGTAGTACGACAAGTCGGTAGAACCTCGCACCTATAGAGAGGGAGATTTGGTCCTCACATATGACCAAAAACATGATAAGCTAGGGGCATGAAAGTTTGAGTCCATGTGGCATGGACCTTACATAGTGAAACACGTCTTGGAGAAGGGAGCCTAAGAGATTGAAGACTTGTTGGCAAGCAACACTTTGCGGAGCAATTGAACACTAAAATCCAATTGGCCATTACATAAGTTTTGATGACAAGGAACATAGTGCATGTCACAATCTTGATGAACACTCAACCATTAATATTTTAAGAGTGCCTTCAGAATCTTTGATTTTGAAGGTACTCCCAATAAAGTTGATAAATTGATTGCTATAGAGGGATTAACATCAATCTTCATTTGAATTGAATTTCTTGACTTAGTTTCATATTTCTAGTTGATTATTGGTAAAATTTATAATCCTTAAAATTAGAAGCTCCTAATTTTACAATATCAGTCATCTTTGTAAATTTAAAGTCAAGCAAATTCATTACATTAATAGTCTTTGACTGTTAACTTAATAGACCGATACCTTCTATGGCAATCTGTTTTTCAATTCATATGCTTGGTCTAATGAAATCTTCCACTTCCAAAATCTCATTCTCATTATAACAATTATGAGGGAAAAAACTCATCTTATATTAATATCACAATTTCACCATCTTTATATACTCATCCCCATATGGGAATTTTCAACTCTATGATGAGATAAGATCTATGGAATTATGAAATTTTTAATAATGCTTGGAGGTGAGATAAATATCATAATTCAATCATAAGTGACTAAAATGATCTTCAAAGGATAATTTTTGGTTTTGGTTACATTCATTAATTATTTCTCATCATTACAATGATAACCATCACTTCGATTAAATCAATACTATCTTGTATTTTGAAATCTTGGTTTTAATGATACGTGATGGTAGAAGATTACGTAGTGGGAACCATTAATTTATACTTTGAAGGTGTGGAACTTTGGTTATACCTTAGCGTCGTGTTGATATGAGAATGAATTGGTTAACATTGAAAACATCATGGGGATTAAAGGTTTGATATCCACCTAACCAAAATGTTTGCCATCTGTTGATTCACATGAGGCAAATGTTGCATCCAACTATCGCCCGCTTTTCATTTCTCTGAGAGGCATTATTGCACCGTAAGATCTCTCTGATTTCTGCTAACCCTTACCAATTTGAAGACATCATGATCTTGTGTTCCATGGCTGCGCATGAGTATTCACAGTACCCTGGTGAAATGAAGTCGGTTGGGGCTTTGATAGACTTGCACGGGTTCTCAATTAGGGTTTTGAAGATCCCTGAGGTTTGTGTGATCGTTGCTATGGCTCCCATATCTAGATTCGAGCTCATTGGTGATGAATACTTAGATGCTACTCCTGAATGCCGTGAAATGGTGGTAAGGGTAGGATGTTTAGGGTTTCTGCAGAGGTTCTCTAGTTTTAATTTAATGGCCTCCAAGGCATTCACAATTTCATTTGATGGTATGAAAGCACATGTAGGAGATATTGTGTTTGAGTTGTCAGAGGAATTCGTCTCTCGGGCTATAGGTTTTCCAATGGAAGGAGAATGCTGGTATAAGGGTAATCATTTGAAGAGTGATGACTGGAAGGAGTTTTTGACTCCAACTAATCGACAAATTGAATATAAGTCTGGTTTCTCGTCTCAGCTCTTGAAGAAGAAGTGGCGTGCTATGATCGGGCTTATTATCAGGTATGCCACCTGCGAGGGACGATTGTCTCAAACTCAGTTTTATCATCTTCGGCTATTAATGGTTTTCAAAGGGGATCCCGTGAATATGCCGTCTTACTTCCTCAATAAATTGCACAAGATGGCTTTCACTTATCAGGGTAATGTGGGAGATAAGGAAAGGATCTTGTTTCATCATGGGATTATTAAGATATTTGTTTCCTACCAATTGGGAGAGCTCGAAGATTCTCGGTATTCGTTTCTCACTCGTAATGGTTTTGGGGAAAATTATGAGTGGCCCCGATGGAGGTCTAGAACCAGGCGAAGGCGTATTGGGATAGAACTGGATGAGCCTGAGTTAGAGGAACTTGGTCCTCAAAACGATCCATACCATGAGGTAATTGAGCCCCGCAAAATCCCAAGTGACGGTGTCCCTAAGGTCGAGCCTGAGATGAACCCTGATATACCCTTCAAAGACCCTCAGCCTCAAATGAGTCAACCTGTGGTTACCCCACCCAGTCCAAATGACGGCCTTCCACATCCACAGACAAATGTCAGTCATAAACTGGCTGAAGAAGAAATTAGTAGGGTGATGAGTGATCGAGTGATTCGCCGAACCACTCATAGCATGGCTGCCGTGCTCTTTGCGGAAAGGGATTTTGTTGCAGGGGATACCCCTGTGGTTGAATTGAGTGATTTTACCGAGTCTCGGCCAACTCAAATCCCAATTGGTCCTACGATCCTAGACCTCAAGTATGTATCGACTTTTGAACATGAGGGCGTGAGTGTTCAACGATCAAACATAATGCCCACATAGAGCAAGAAGTGAATCAGGAGCTACGTACAGTACTAGGATATGTAGGAGGGCCAAACATGGAACCAACACAAAAACCTATTCAAATACCTCTTTCTCAGGTCATATCGTCTCTGGAAACTGATCTAAAGGAAGCTCAAGTTGTCAATGCATTTGCCATGGAAGAAATTGCAAGCTTGAAAGCCGAATTGACTACCTGGGTCGATAAATGGAATCTCTTAAAATAAAAGAAGCTTAGGTATAAAGCTTATGGCAAGAACCTTCTATCAAAGAATAAAAAATTAGCCAAACAAAATAGAATTGCAAAGACGAGGGCTATAAGGTTTAGGGCCAAACTGAACAAAGCTAGGAGAGTTGTTCTAGTTTGAGTTTCTGTAGAATCATCTCCAAAATATTAATGCTTTTAAAGATAGAATTCTTTTTGGTTTTGTGTTTTTACTCGAATGTACAGGTGATACGAAAATTAGTTACTACAAGTTAGCAAACACATTCATATTTTATTTTAATACAGAGTTGTTTTATAAGGATACCTGCAGAATTAAAATTCTGCAAGCATCCTATTTATTATACATTTGTATTTATCATTTGTTTTTGTTTGTTCATGATTTGCTAATTGATTTTATTTATAAATTCCAGGTGTTGTGGAATATATGAGGTAGAGTTTGATCCCGTTGCTGCATTTTTGGAGTCCGTTTCACTAAAGATTACCTATCCGAGATGCTATGAACGTACAACCGTTTCCTTTACATTGCTGGCATCGCATTTTCAGTTTTGTACATCAACAGTTGATGATATGATTAATACAAGGATATCTTGTGCCTGAGAATAATGATACTGAATTTTATCGAGTAAGTTATCAGTCATCTGTTGTGTTATTCCATTCTAGGTGTCATTAAATGGCATGCATTAGAATCATAACAGAAACAAGGTCCAGTGATATTTCTGTTAGTGTATATTCGGATAGGGATACACATGGTTCCATGAAGATAGGACTGATAGAACGTTAGGAGCTTGATGTTTTTCTATATAAAGAATTTCAAAACATGGAACAAGGGTTTGATTTCTAATACATGGGAGAGCCGATATTATACAGCATCATTCTATTATGTTTACGTAGATTTTCTCTGAACTTCTTCTAAAGAATATCAAGTGTGCCAGAATACTAAAACCATAACTAAGTTTTAGATATCTATACTGTGTGGTTTTTCTCTCTTTTGTTATTTTGATCTTCATATTATATGTGGAATGCTTTATAGGAAATTCAAATGTATATACTCATTTGAAACATAAGTGATTTATCCTCATATTCATGTTAAATAAATTTTTCATGATGTCAATGGTTTATGAATCAACTTTCGTAAATATCTGACTTACAGGTTGAATTTGTTTCAATTGCAAATTAGTATGGATTATACTTTCATGTTTCAGAATGATATATCTTGTTAATTAATTTTGACTGTAGTTTGGAATTCATGTATAAAGTTACTTACAATAGATTTGTTTAATCCATTGTGAGATAATTTAAATTCACTTTTATAGCTTGGTATTTCCTTACTGATCTGTAACTAGTGAATACTTTCTTTGTTTCGGACTTTTAGTCAAATAAATCAATCTATGCTCTTCGCCGAGATAGGAAGTTAACATGTTAAATAGATCATTAACATTTATTTTATTATAGGATAACATTAGGAGCTACTAACTTTTGATACTTAGTGTTAGTTAATCCTTAGGATTAGATAATTGTTAGCTTAAATTTTCCTAGTTTGTTAGCAGATAGCCTTAAACTGAGACACACTCACTTCAAGAGACTCTCTATTTCTAAGAGCACAACACATAGGCAGCAGGGCCTAAATCCCATGAAAAACAATTACTCCAAACACATATAAGATTGTACTAAGTCGAGTGTCTTGACTATTTTTCTCTTAGTTGGCCTAAGATAGTTCTTCTGGCCAACAAATGGCACTAGAAGGAGGGCATGAACTAAAATCTTAATGGCTGAGCGATCACATATTACTCCTACAACTAGTCAAACTACTTCCCTTCTCAACAATCTTGAACCAGTATCTAGTCCTACCCCTACATCACAAATTGACAGTACAACTACACCTCTTGTGAATATTGTTAGGGCTGCCATACTGCATAATACCAGTTACCCCAGAAGATGTACAAGAATCCCTAGAGGAATCACGACGTATTTTGACTAGAGGCTATTCTCTCCAGACAGGAATTCCTTCGATCAATTTTGGTATACCTAGAAGACCCCACAATCAAACCCAAGCGGTTGACGAACCAAGTGGCGAAGAACCTGTTCATTCCCCAGTAGGATCTTCTGATTACCATCTTAGTGGTTTTCTCAGAGGGGAAATAAACGTGAATACTTCAAGACAAATCCCAACTTCTGGTGGTTTTGACGAACCTCCTTCACCCCCTGATTCACCACCCGATAATCCACGTGACCACAACAACCAATCTTCATCAGATTCTAAATCTGATCAGAAATGGGTGACCGTGATGGAGGAGATCAAAACAACAATAGACCCTGGTTGCGACGAGGTGCTGTTGCTATACCTGGAGTACAACATAACTTGCCAAAGCACCCTGATAAACTTTTACCGAAATTTGATCCTATCAACAAAGAGCCTGCAGAAAACCATATCGATAAGTTCATCCTCGCTGTGCAGACCATGAATGTTTAGCACGAGGATATCGTATGCCGCTTGTTTCCTTTGACTTTTGAAGGAAAAGATGCAGTCCGGTACTTCTCCCTGACCCAAGGATCTATAACAAGCTGGGATGATTTTAGTTAGGCTTTCATAAACAAATTTGGAGAGGATAAGACACCTGCAGTATTACCACTTGAACTGGCCAGAATTAGGATGGAAAATAAGGAACGCGTGAAAGACTTTAACCAACTATTCCTCACCTTGTTGAATAGAATACTAGCAACTTCCCAACCGCCAGAGGATATTATAATTGAAAATTTTTCCTCTACCTTGCCGAAATCTCTTGGCATGTTTGAACTGGACAGAATTAGGATGGAAAATAAGGAACGCGTGAAAGACTTTAACCAACGATTCCTCACCTTGTTGAATAGAATACTAGCAACTTCCCAACCGCTAGAGGATATTATAATTGAAAATTTTTCCTCTACCTTGCCGAAATCTCTTGGCATGTTTGTCAAGCAAGCTGGAAAAACCACTTTGGTTGAAACTTTCGAAGAAGCAATTAAGGTTGAAAAAAATTCCATGACTTTCAAACCAGAGAATAGCGGTAAATTCAACAACCCCATGCGCAAAAGAAGCGAAGCTATACCAAGAACAAATACAAATAAGAAAGATACCTCTGCTTTCGATATGGAAAAATTACAACAAGCAGTTAGGTCCCTGACTAATGAAGTGGCGATGTTAAAAAGAAACAATGGAGAAGGAACCTCGAATAGAGGAAATTTTAAGGCTCCATATCAACCGTATACACCACCCAACGCGCAGCAAAATCCTCCCCCTGACATTTCGACCAATGAGGAAATATTCAATACGATTACGGTTGTTTATGCTTTACCTGAAACTTCATCTAACCATGAGTTAGAAGAACATCAGGAACATGAACAACCTGAACCTGAAGAGGAAATTTCTGAAGATCCCCTCCCATTCAACTGTCATTTCTGGGACAGCTCAATAAGTCAAGATGAGTGTCATGAAAACTCTGTTTTTGTCAATCAACATACACATAACACTAGGTGTAAAGGTCCTGTCAACTCTCAACCATCACCCACTCCTAGGAACAATCCAAAACTCACAAATCAACATTCTGCAATTCAAGACAAAGACCTCCAATATGACATCATAGATGATCTTAAAAAACAAAGAGCAAACATAAGCATGTTTGACTTGTTAAAAATTTATCGTATGCCAGGGGGGTGAATCTTTTCAAATCTGCCATCTCCATCTAATATCAATAACAAAAAAAATCAGCCATCCACATCTGCAGCTAATAATTCAGATCCTACCACCAGTAAAGGGGTTAATGAAAATAAGACAACTGCTGATAGGGACACGCTAATAGGAAAGAATTCCAAGTCTACAACTCCCCCTTTCCTATTGATATTTGAAATCTTTAACTGGAATGTCCATAACTGCATGGTCGATTTCGGGGCATCATCAAACGTTATGCCTTATTCGATATGCAAGAAATTGAATGCTGAAATTGTTCCTTATGAAACTCAGATCAACCAACTTGACCGCTCTAAGGTGAACATTCTAGGAGAGCTGAAAGGAGTAATGATTAGGATGGCTAACGATCCGCAAATTTTTCAAGTTATTGACATTATAGTGGCAGACATACCAAATGTGTATGGGATGTTTCTAAGCCGTGACTGGTCTCAAGCTTTAAAAGGCTACTTTTCGACCGATTGGTCACATCTGTGGTTACCTAAGAATGGGCGGCCAAATCAGATCAGAATTGATAGGGAAAGATACATGAAACATACAGTGACTGAGATTGATTCACCTAACGAACCGGTTATGTTTAGCGACTCAATTCTAGGAAACTTTGGTTTTGATTCTGATTTAGGCACTTTTCATGCACATAAATCCGCATTTGCTGATTCTGTAAATAAATCAGAAATTTTACATTGTGATTTCTAGGAAGCTCCTTCCAGATTGTTAAATGATGTAAATAGTGTGAATAATGTAGATAATCTTGTATATAAGCCTTGGCACTTATAATTTGATGGTGCACGATCAAAAAACGGCGCAGGAGCAGGCTGTATGCTCCTTGACCCTTTAGGAAATAAACACTTTTTGTCTTGCAGACTGGAATTTTTGTGCACAAACAATTCAGCTGAATATGAGGCTCTCATTCAGGGGTTAAAGAAAGCGTTAGATTTAAATGTGAAGGTATTGGTTTCTTTTGGTGACTCTGAAATCATTGTTCATCAAGTTCACAATTCTATACATTGTTTATATAACCATCTGCGAAGCTATTAAAAGGAGGTATGGAACTTGATTTCAGAATTTGATGCTTTTAATATTAACTCTATCCGTCGCTTTCAGAATACAGAAGCTGATCTTTTGGAGAACGTGGCCTCAAGGATTCTCCCATCAGAAAATTTCTCTCCCAATATCTTTTCTTTTGAATTATTATTTAGACCATCAATCCCTAATAATATCACTAACTGGCATGTCTTTAATGATGATTCTCAAATTATTGACTTCTTAATGGGAGAAGATGTTTTTAAAGAAACGGCGATCGACAAGATCACGCATGATGAAGATCTGCACAATTTCTCAATAATCCATCCGCCTCATTCTGTTGACGAATCGTTTAAGCTGGTAAATTTGATCCCTACTTCAGTTCTCAGACTTGAAAAATTTTATGACCTACATGATAAGTTCAAGGGAGTGCCTAACTACAAGATGAACAGTTCTAGCATGAGTTATGAAACCATAAACTTAGGCACAGAAGAAAATCCCCCAAACATAAATTTAGGGTCAGATTGCAATCAAACTGAGAAAGCAGCTTTGTTCAAACTATTTAAAGAGTTTAAGGACGTATTCGCATGGACATATGATGACCTAAAAACTTTTAACACACAGATAATACAACACATAATCCCCATGAAACAAGAAGCCAAGTCGTTCCAACAGAAACTCAGGAAAATGCACCCTACTTTAGAACCTACAATAAAGAAAGAGTTGAACAAACTGCTTGTTGCTAGAATCATATTTCCAGTATGTCATACTCAGTGGGTAGAAAACCTAGTTCCTGTCAGAAATAAAAATGGAGACATTAGGTTGTGCATACATTTCCAAAACTTAAACCGATCGTCAGAAAAGGACAACTATTGAGTTCCACCAATGGAACAAATCCTCCAGAAAGTCTCTGGTGCCTAGATGTTGTCTTTATTGGATGGCTTTTTTGGGTACAACCAAGTCTTGGTTTCTCCCAGGGATCAACTGAAAAATACCTTTAGGACCCCTTGGGGAACCTATGCCTATAGGAAGATTCCCTTCGGATTAATAAATGCTAGGGATACATTCCAACGAGCAATGGATGTTTCTTTCAAAGGTCTCATCAATCACTATGTGGTTGTCTACTTAGATGACATTACGGTGTATTCAAAAAATAGATATGATCATATCTTCCACCTATGCAAAGTGCTTGAACGCTGTAGGAGGTTTGGCATTTCCTTAAACCCAAAAAAGACGATCTTTGCAGTCACGAAAGGAATTTCGCTAGGGTTTGTGGTATCAAAAGAAGGAATCATGATCGACCCAGAAAGTACTGAAGCCATCTCCATGATTCATTTCCCTACTACCAAGAAAGCTATGCAATCCTTCATGGGAAAGATAAAATTTGTAAGGAGATTTGTCCCGAGTTTTTCAGATATAGTTCGCCCACTGCAGAACATGATAAAGAAAGATAGTGACTATATATGGGGAGAGAAAGAGAGAGAATCTTTTGTCAGGATTAGAGAAGCCATTGTTGAAGCCCCTACACTTTTGAGTCCCGATTTTAAGAAAGACTTTATTCTTTATACTTTCGCCTCTGACATATCCTATGGTGCTGTCCTTACTAAAAAGAATAAGGAAGACCATGAAGTACCGATTTCATTCATGAGCTCGAATTTGAAAGGAACTGAACTAAACTACCACGAAGTAGATAAACAGGCTTTCGCTGTGTTCAAAGCAGTGAAACACTTCAGGCCTTATCTCCTGAAGTCAAAAATTAAATTCATTGTTCCTTTCTCTGCTGTAAGAAACCTGTTAGTACAGAAGGATTTAGGAGAAAAATGGGCACATTGGATGGCTGATTTACAAGAGTATGATCTAGAGATCAAACCCTCTCAGGTTGTACGAGGGTTGGGATTATGTAAACTGGAAGCTGCATCAGCTCACTTGCCTGCTAGTCAAGATGACTTACCCTTAGACGCTTCATTGCTGCAAAAGGAAGTTTATTTTATCCCAGATCCTGCTAATTCCTGGTACACTGACATTCACATTTATCTGGAAACAGGTAGTGCTCCAGACCACTTGGAACCAAAGAAAAAGAGATCTTTCAGGTTGAAATCAACACCGTATCAGTTAGTGAACAACATACTTTCCAGGAAAAATGCAGATGGTGTCCTTCTCCACTGCTTAGAAAAGAAAGAGTCTGAGTCCGTCTTGAAACAATTGCATGATGGCCCCGCTGGTGGTCACTTCGGTGGCGATACTACTGCTCACAAAGTTTTGAGAGCAGGTTATTTTTGGCCAACCTTATTCAAAGACACTCATTCTTTTGTGAGAAAATGCCAGGATTGTCAGAGGACATCTGGTAGAATCAAAAGGCCAGCTTTCCCTTTACATCCAGTGGTTGTGGGCAGGCCCTTTCAACAGTGGGGACTTGACATAGTGGGGCCAGTCAATCCTCCATCTTCCCTCCAACATAAATACATCATAACTGTCACTGATTATTTCACCCGTTGGTCTGAATTTGCTTCACTACGGGTAGTCAACACAAGTCAGGTACTCGATTTTGTTGAGACTCATATTATCACTAGATTTGGACTTCCTGAGTCTTTAGTCTTTAAAAATGCATCATATTTTGCTTCTGGAGAATTGATTGAGTTTGCAGTAGAAAAGGGAATTAGAATCAGGTATTCGGCAAATTATCATCCACAAGGCAATGGCCTTGCCGAGTCAATGAACAAGAACTTGTTGAAAATTCTTAAAAGCTCAATAGTTGAAAACCATCGAAATTGGCACACCATTATGTATCAAGCACTCTGGCCTGACAGAGTTACCCCAAAGTCTTTTGTCGGTAATTCTCCATTCTTTCTGGTATATGGCACCAAGGCTATACTCCCTCCAAATCTATTCTTGCCTTCCTTACAACTTGCGCAATCTGTACAAGACACAGAATTCTCTGCTATTGAAAAAAAAATATGTTGTTGAAATTAGAGGAGGAGAGGGAAAACGCAAAACGACATTTCTCAAAACATCAGAAAATTATTAAATCCTGGTTTGATCGAGGGTCATCCTCGGACAGAGATTTTCAGACAGGTGACCTTGTTTTAAAATGGGATAAGGCACATGAGGACAAAAAGGAACATATGAAATTTCAGAGACTTTGGCTGGACCCATACACCATAGTAGAAAAGTTATGCCCCAGCACCTTTCAGTTGCAAACTTTGCAGGGACATCCTGATACCCTTCCGGTGAACAGGCAGGTCCTTAAAAAATATTTCCAGTAGTCTTGCATCATTCAATTCACTCTCATTGTACATTTTCATTGTAAATACTTTTGTACATAGCCATCTTTGTTTTAGATTTTCAGGATTGTTCAATCTGATGGTCTCACACTTGTTGATTTCTTTTAAATTCAGTCATCAATTTTACTTACCTACAAATACTACAGTGATTGGTTACATCAAACAATATTTCATTATCTAGAACATCCTGATTTTAGTTATTCATTGATGGTTGTTTAATTACAATGGAGTCAATCAACTTCTTAGTGAATTTCTTGTGACTTCATCATCTTTTATTTCTTGATTCCTGTACATAACACTGATTCACTTGCATACATTTGTCTATAGTAATCCTTGTTTTGCTTCTATCAGGTTCTGACGATTTAATTAATTTTTGATCCAATAAATTTTGGCCTGCTAGTGAATCACATGACTCATTGCTTTGTCAGATCTCATTTTGCATAATTATATTAATCCAATTGAGTCATAGACTTAGCCTAACATGATTTTTTCTAGATACATCATCTTTGGGGACTGTAAATATTTCAGATATAAAACAATTTTACATACTCAACTTCCTTCTCTTTGTAAAATACTTCTTCAACAGACCTACCCTGCACTTTTGCTTGAATCTGGCTTGAACATATGACATAGCTTGGAAGACTTATTACTTGTTGAAACTGTGTCAACTGGGCTGATTGAAACACATATCAGATCGTGATTATTGATTTTGTTTCGAGTATCTGATGCCTACAAGGTAAGTTGATTTCCACAATTGGTTTTAGTTTGTGAACCTGCTGTCTTTTGTAGCAATCCTTAACTATTATCTTCGGGTTCCTACCCAAAAGGCCAATGACTCAGGAAACTTACTTACTGGTACTAGTAGTGTCTACTAGGCCTATAGACCGGTTGACCAATGTCTAGTCACTTTTAAGCTATCTCAGGAGGCCATTGGTTTTCTAACTCAAAGTTTTTTGTAAATACTTTGTAAATAACCCATAATAATAGAATTTTAGTTCAAGAACAGGAGGTCTTTTTACAAAGCCGATCTGTCATGATCATCAACACTATTGGAAATGATAGCACCTTATCTGGTCACCAAGCCAGGGTGATGATTCTTGTTTGAAAAAATGTGAATCAGGAGGTCTCATCATGAGTCGACCTGTCTATCTTCAGTAGTTCTCGTGAATGATGCTGTTAATTTCTAGTCACCAAGTCTGAATAGTAGTCTTGAACTAAAAATGTTTTAATTTGTTTTTAATTTTGAATACGGGAAAAGTTAATCAGACAACAGAAGGTCTCGTGCTGAGTCGGTCTGGTTATGATCATAGGTTCTATTGGTTGACGTTGTCTACTTCTGGTCACCAAGCCAAGACAATGACACTTGGTTTAAAAGCTAAGGGGCAGGAAGTCTCATCACGAGCTGGCTTGATCAGTTTCTGGTAGGATTGGTGAATAATGCTACCACCATTTAGTTACCAAGCTAAGGTAGTATCTCTAATTAATGATTTTCGTATTTATTCATCTGTATATATAGCATTAAATATATATATATATATATATATATATATATATATATACATATATACATATATATATATATATATATATATATCACCTACTTCCTTTGTTTACATGGGAAGAAGATTATCTGGCATTCTTGAGTAGCTACATCTTTCAGTCACATTGGTTAAGTTGTCCCAAGCCTCAAAGATTTCCTCTAGAGCTAATTCATTCTTCAGTCTGATTGTCAAAGGTTGAAAAGGGTAAGGAATACTCAGGTAACAGCCAAAGGCTCATTGTTGCTAAATTAGTAAGGCCCACATTTTAGAACTAGTTTGGGTTTCAGTTATTCAAATAGGGGTTTGATACTTTGAAACATCGTTTCTGATTATCTGAGTTATTGAAGTCTTTCCTTTTTGCACAAAGATAACTGGTTCGGTCCCAGCATGTCGCCATTTGTTGGCAAGCAACACCCTCCGGAGAAATTGAACACTAAAATCCAATTGGCCATTACATAAGTTTTGATGACAAGGAACATACTGCATGTCACAATCTTGATCGACACTCAACCATTAATATTTTAGGAGTGCCTTCAGAATCTTTGATTCTGAAGGTACTCCCAATAAAGTTCATAAATTGATTGGTATAGAGGGATTAACATCAGTCTTCATTTGAATTGAATTTCTTGACTTAGTTTCATATTTCTGGTTGATTATTGGTAAAATTTATAATCCTAAAAATTAGTACCTTGTAATTTTACAATATCAGTAATCTTTGTAAATTCAAAGTCAAGCAAATTCATTACATTAATAGTCTTTGACTGTTAACTTAATAGATTGATGCCTTGTATGGCAATCTGTTTTTCAATTCATATGCTTGGTCTAATGAAATCTTCCACTTCCAAAAGGTCATTCTCATTATAACAATTATGAGGGAAAAAACTCATCTTATATTAATATCACAATTTCACCATCTTTATATACTCATCCCCATATGGGAATTTTCAATTCTATGATGAGATAAGATCTATGGGATTATGAAATTTTTAATAATGCTTGGAGGTGAGATAAATATCATAATTCGATCATAAGTGACTAAAATGATCTTCAAAGGATAATTTTTGGTTTTGGTTACATTCATTAATTATTTATCATCATTACAATGATAACCATCACTTCGATTAAATCAATACTATCTTGTATTTTGAAATCTTGGTTTTAATGATATGTGATGGTGGAAGATTACGTAGTGGGAGCCATTAATTTATACTTTGGAGGTTTGGAACTTTGGTTATACCTTAGCATCATGTTGATATGAGAATGAATCGGTTAACATTGAAAACATCATGGGGATTAAAGGTTTGATATCCACCTAACCAAATGTTTTCCATCTGTTGATTCACATGAGGCAAATGTCACGTCCAACTATTGCCCGCTCAGTCATTGTTCTGAGAGGCATTATTGCACCGTAAGCTATCTCTGATTTCTGCTAACCCTTACCAATTCGAAGACATCATGATCTTGCATTCCATGGCTGCGCATGAGTATTCACAGTACCCTAGTGAAATGAAGTCAGTTAGTGCTTTGATAGACCTACACGGGCCAAGGATGAACTTGTTTCATTTCTCAGTTAGGGTTTTTAAGAACCCTGAGGTTTGTGTGATCGTTACTATGGCTCCCATCTCTAGATTAGAGCTCATTGGTGATGAATACTTAGATGCTGCTCCCGAATGCTGTGAAATGGTGGTAAGGGAAGGATGGTTAGGGTTTCTGCAAAGGTTCTCTAGTTTTAATTTATTGGTCTCCAGGGCATTCGCAACTTCATTTGATGGTATGAAATCACGGGTAGGAGATATTGTGTTGGAGTTGTCAGAGGAATTCGTCTCTCGGGCTATAGGTTTTCCAATGGAAGGAGAATGCTGGTATAAGGGTAAGCATTTGAAGAGTGATGATTGGAAGGAGTTTTTGACTCCAGCTAACTGGCGAATTGAATATAAGTCTGGTTTACCTTCTCGGCTTTTGAAGAAGAAGTGGCGTGCTATGCTCGGTCTTATTATCAGGTATGTCACCTGCGAGGGATGATTGTCTCAAACTTAGTTTTATCATCTTCGGTTATTAATGGTTTTCAAAGGGGATCTCGTGAAAATGCCGCATTACTTCCTCAATAGCTTGCACAAGATGGCTTGCACTTATCAGGGTAATGTGGGAGATAAGGAAAGGAGCATGTTTCATCATGGGCTTATTAAGATACTTGTTTCCTACCAATTGGTAGAGATGGGAGATTCTTGGGATTCATTTCTCGCCCGTAATGATTTTGGGGAAAATGATGAGTGGCCCCGACGGAGGTCCAGAACTAGGCGAAGGCGTATTGGGATAGAACTAGATGTGCCTGACTTAGAGCAACTTGGTCCTCAAAATGATCCAGACCATGAGGTACTTGAGCCCGGCCAAATCCAAAGTGACGGTTTCCCTAAGGTCGAGCCTGAGATGAAGCCTGATATACCCTTCAATGACCCTCATCCTCAAACGAGTCAACCTGTGGTTACCCCAACCGGTCCAAATGACGGCCTTCCACATCCACAGGAAAACGCCAGTCATAAACTAGCCGAAGAAGAAATTAGTAGGGTGATGAGTGATCAAGCGATTCGTTGAACCACTTGTAGCATGGCTGCCACGATCTTTACGAATAGGGATTTGGTTGTAGGGGATACCCCTGTGGTTGAATTGAGTGATTCTACCGAGTCTCAGCCAAATCAAGCCCCAATTGGTCCTACGACTCTAGACCTCAAGTATGTATCGGCTTCTGAACATGAGGGCGTGAGTGTTCAATGATCAAACCCAATTCCCAACATAGAGCAAGAAGTGAATCAGGAGCTACGTACAGGACTGGGATATGTAGGAGGGCCAAACATGGAACCAGCACAACAACCTATTCAAATACCTCTTTCTCAGGTCATATCGTCTTTGGAAACTGATCTAAAGGAAGCTCAAGTTGTCAATGCATTCGCCATGGAATAAATTGTGAGCTTGAAAGCCGAATTGACTACCTGGGTCGATAAATGGAATCTCTTAAAAGAAAAGAAGCTCAGGTATAAAGCTTATGGCAAGAACCTTCTGTCAAAGAATAAAAAATTATCCAAACAAAACATAATTGCAAAGATGAGGGTTGTAAGGCTTAGGGCCAAACTGAACGAAGCTAGGAGAGTTGTTCTGGTTCGAGTTTCTGTAGAATCATCTCCAAAATCTTAATGCTTTTAAAGATATAATTCTTTTTGGTTTGGTGGTTTTACTCGAATGTATATGTGATACAAAAATCGGTTACTATAGGTTAGCAAACACATTTAGATTTTATCTTAATACAGAGTTGTTTTATAAGGATATCTACAGAATTAAAATTCTGCAGCCATCCTATTTATTATACATTTGTATTTATCATTTGTTTGTGTTTGTTCATTATTTGCTAATTGATTTTATTTATAAATTCCAGGTGTCGTGGAATATATGAGCTAGAGGCTAATCCCGTTGTTTCATTTTTGGGGTCCGTTTCGCTAAAGATTACCTATCCGAGATGCTATGAACGTACAACCATTTCCTGTACATTGCTGGCATCACATTTCCAGTTTTGTACATCAACAGTTGATGATATGATTAATACAAGGATATCTCGTGCCCGACAATAATGATACTGGATTTTATCCAGTAAGTTATCAGTCATCTGTTGTGTTATTCCATTCCAGGTGTCATTAAATGGCATGCATTAGAATCATAATAGAAACAAGGTCCAGTGATATTTCTATTAGTGTATATTCGGATAGAGATCCACGTGGTTCCATGAAGATAGGACTGATAGGAAGTTAGGAGTTTGATGTTTTTCTATATAAACAATTTCAAAACTTGGAACAAGGGTTCGATTTCTAATACATGGGAGAGCCGATATTATACATCATTCTATTCTGTTTACTCATATTTTCTCTGAACTTCTTCTGAAGAATATCAAGTGTGCCAGAATACTAAAACCATAGCTAAGTTTTAGATATCTATACTGTGTAGTTTTTCTCTCTTTTGTTATTTTGATCTTCATATAGAAATATCTTCATATTAAATGTGGAATGCTTTACAGGAAATTTGAATGTTTATACTCATTTGAAACATAAGTGATTTATCCTCATATTGATGTTAAAGAACTTTTTCATGATGTCAATGGTTTATGAATCAACTTTCATAAATATCTGACTTGCAGGTTGAATTTGTTTCAATTGCAAATTAGTATGGATTTTACTTTCATGTTTCAGAATGATATATCTTGTTAGTTAATTTTGACTCTAGTTTGGAATTCATGTATATAGTTACTTACAATAGAATTGTTTAATCCATTGTGAGATAATTTAAATTCACTTTTATAGCTTGGTATTTCCTTACTGATGTGTAACTAGTGAATACTTTCTTTGTTTCGGAATTTTAGTTAAATAAATCAATCTATGCTCTTGGACTAGATAGGAAGCTAACATGTTAAATAGATCATTAACATTTACTTTATCATAGGATAACATTAGGAGCTACTAACTTTTGATACTTAGTGTTATTTAATCCTTAGGATTAGATAATTGTTAGCTTAAATTTTCCTAGTTTGTTAGCAGATAGCCTTAAACTGAGACACACTCACTTCAAGAGACTCTCTATCTCTGAGAGCACAACACATAGGAAGCAGGGCCTAAATCCTATGAAAAAGAGTTACTCCAAACACATATAAGACTGTACTAAGTCGAGTGTGTGGACTTTTTTTCTCTTAGTTGGCCTAAGACAGTTCTTCTGGCCAACAAGACTACGACGGGATATCTTTGGGTGAGCCTCGCAATGGGCTCTACCTGAAGAGGTACTATGCCTAAGTCTTTCACGCATAAGTAATTTTGTATATACTATACATGGTGTGTGTGTGTTTTTGTGTGGTGTGACGCTTTGATTTGTTGCGTGCTTAGATCTTGTTTTGTTTATTATACCCTGTTTTGTCTACGTGTGAAGATGGCAATGTACTATGGATTCACGGACGACACTAGCTGGCATACCCATAACCTTGCTTCGGCATCCTGGGTACTCTATTCAACTACTGGAAATCCCATCAGCTCAGGGGAAATGTGTCTAGGTTTTGCGACCAAAAATACTGCAGAATATCAAGTAGTCATTGGAACCCTAACTGACGCTATTTCTTTGGGTATGGACCATGCTGTCATCCACCTAGATTCTCAACTAGTGGTCTCTCGTCTTAACCGAATCTACACCATTCACGATCTCACCTTACTCCGTCTCTATAGACGAGTTCGTCTTCTGGAAAGGTCCTTTGAGTCCATTCAGTACCTGCACATTCCACAAGACGTTGAGACAGTTGTCGACTCTATGGCCAACTTCATCTTAGATTGGTACATTGCACACACATAACCATATTCATGAATTATTAAAAGTAGACATAACATGTAAATAACTCATTTAATAAAAAAAACACATAAACAAGATCACACCATTCATCCATTTAAAACACATAATGTATAAACTGTCGGAATGTCTATATATATATCATCATAAAAAGTAGTGTTGGTACAAAATCTGAAGCACGATGACTTTCAGTGGGTCTCTGTTAAGATATTTAGACACTTAGGAGTTAGTTAAGATCAACTTGTGTAATATATCCGTTAGGGATAGTGTGTTTCTTTAGTATGCATTAGTATACATTTGTAAATACTTAATCCGACGATCACGATATGTTTCCGACATAGAGTGATCCGACGGCTCAACTTCTCTTAGATCAAACCTAACCTTGATCTGTGGCTTAACACCTGATTGGTCCATGATATCTATTTAAAGAGAATGGAGGGTCATTGTTTAGTTGATCGATTATGAGAAGCTCATTTGTAACTTTTTTTCTTTGCATAATAAATTGTCCCGTGGAAGCTATTTGGCCGGGGCCGTGGAGTGTTTCCCTCAAGAGAGTTTAAACCATGTCAAAACATTGGTGTGTTGATCTGTGATCTATTTGTGTGAAGTGTTTTCTCTTGGTGTTCAGTGCTTTGGTAGTACCTTGTGTACTCGAACATGGTATCAGAGCTTTTATGAAGTGCCACTTCCGGTTATGATCTAGATCTTGAATTGTTGTTGCCGAAACTCGAAAGGGTTTCTATTTATGGTATTTCTGTGCATTTCTCGGCTATGGGAGGTGTTCCATTGCGTCCGGAGCATCGTTTCCATTAGGAAATAGTTGTCGTTTGATCGAAAACGGTTCCTGATTGATCCAGAAACGCATATTTCATCAGATCTGAAGGTATAATGTTACAGTGACGCATTTTTTTTATTTCGTTTTTGAAAAGAAAAAATCTCATATTTCATCTTTTTTTACGGTTAGATTTTTTTTTGGGTTCAGATTGTTGCTTTCCTGTCTGCATATGCTCTTTTCCGTGCACCTTGAGCGATCTCAGCAAATCAGAAATAGAAAGGGAAAGGGTTTTTCTCGGCTGCGTATGCTCTTTGCCGTGCACCTTGCGCGATCTCGGCAAATCAGAAACAAAGAGAAAACATAGACTTTCCAGGCAAGCTAACAAGATCTAACTGCACAAGTGTGGAAAAGTTTTTTTTTGTTTCGATTTGTGGGTTGTTTTGCAGGAAAAAGAGCAAGCACGCAAACCGAGCAAGAAGAGTAAAAAAAAAAAAAAAAGTCCCCTTCCTCATTCCCATATTTTACATACCTTTTAATCTAGCTCACTTGGTTCAAAGTTGCTTTATTCCTTAATAGGTCTTGAGTTCAAGTCTTAGGAAGTTACTTTTAAAATAAAAGTGTATGCAATTTCTAATTTCAAGTTACTTTATTGTAAAAGTGCATCTCACTTAAATAATGAAAAATAAAAATACAAGTGAGTCACTTAAGTTTTTTTTATTGTTGCACTATTTAAAAGTAATATCATTGTAAAAGTGAAATCACTTATTTTACAAAAGTGGTTCACTTAAAGCAACTTTCTTGTAAAGTGATTGTCAAAAGGTCCATCTTGGGAAGAGGGGGGTTCTTTTTTTTGCTGGACATTCTCTAGCTGCCACATCACTATTGGGGACATCTTCAACAGTTTCTTTGTTCAAGCATAACTTCATCATACCGAGTCAGTTTTCAGTGCCATTTTTTTTAAACCACCTATTTTTTCGAGATATTCACATCTAGACTATTGGTTTCTGCTTTTAGAGCCATTAATTTACGAATATGGACGCCCATTGTGATATTTTACTTAACAGTTCCAACTATTTCTCATGGAAATCTCGTATGGAGGATGTTCTACATAGTAGGGGACTTTTTAGAATTACCACAGGGAAAGAAAAAGAACCCACTGATGATGATAAGAAAATAAAATGGGCAAATAGATGCGATGAAGCTCGTGGATTGATTGGGATGTCAATCTCTACTGATTTGCGATTCCACGTATCTGGAATTGATGAACCTAATACTGCTTGGGACAAGTTGGAATCTATGTTTCGTAAACACAATGAAATTTGAGGTCACCAACTCGAAAATGAGCTGATTTCTTTAAATCCAAGTGACTTTTCATGCATTCAAGATTATTTATCTAAGTACAAAACTCTTAAGCTCTTATGTGCAGAATGTAAGATTGAGAGGGAAGACAAACAATGCATTTATCATATTCTTTCCAAACTTGGACCTGCATATTCTGTTTTTGTATCTACATTTTACTCCATGAAAGCATCCTTGAATGCAACTAGCTATCAAGAGCCTAGTCTTGAATCCTTTTGTGATTCCTTGATTAGGGAACAAGATAAACTCATTCATCTTGGAATAATCAACAATGCAGATACATCTGGGAAAGCCTTATTGTCCCAACAGAAAGAAAAGTCCAAGCCTCCCAAGAAACAAAATTTTCGCAATAATAAGTCAAACAAGGGTCCAAAACCCTCTCAGGCAACTCCTTGTTTAAAAAATGACAAAGGATCCAAGCCAAAAGGCAAGAAAACTGAGCGTCATTGCAACTATTGCGGGAAAGATAATCATGATGAATCTAAGTGTTTCAAGAAGATGGCAGCCTTGGAAGCAACAATGAATAAGCACCACATCAGCCTAGATTCGACTTTAGAATCTGCCTCTCATGGACGTGCACTTTGTGCTTCTGGTTATTCTTATAATGCATCTTCTTCTTCTACTTCAAATGAATGGCTCATTGATTCTGGAGCATATTATCATATGGCTAAGGATCAAGCCATCTTTTCTACTATCCATGAATGTAACACCAAACAAATATTTGTTGGTGATGATAGATCTCTAAGTGTTGTAGGAGCTGGAACAATTCCAGTAGATAATGGTCATTTTAGTGATGTACTATGTGTTCCAAGAATTTCCTGCAATTTGTTATCAGTCTATCAGATCACTCATTCTGGTGAAGGAAAAACTGTGACCTTTACACCTCACCAAGTTGTAATCAAGGATTTTAAAGATCCTCAACAGGTCCTAGCTACCGGAATTGTTGATGATATTACCAGGTTGTACAAGTTTAACAACTTTGGGTCATCACCTTTCCCTTCAGTTTTTGTTGCTCATAGTGATAACTTGAGCAAACTTTGGCATGAGCGATTTGGTCACTTAAATTATCGCTCATTGCAACAACTATGTAAAGAAAATATGGTGACAGGTCTTTCGATGGTGTTTGCTCCGGTTGTGTACTCGGAAAACATCATCGGGACAGTTTTGACAAACGTGCCTCTTGGCACACCTCGGTTCCCTTGGAGCTTGTGCATAGTGACTTGTGTGGTCCTCTTCCATCTGCTTCATTTTCTGGTTTCAAATATTTCTTAACTTTCATTGATCATTACACCAGACGCACTTGGGTTTATTTCCTAAAACTTAAGAGCGAAGTATTTAACATGTTCTTGACCTACAAGGTCCTTGTTGAAAAACAATCTGGTCATCAAATTATTAAGTTAAGATCTGACAATGGAGGAGAATATGTTAACAAACCGTTCACTACTTTATGCACTGAACAAGGCATCCAACAGCAGCACACTGTTCCATATACACCACAACAAAATGGTGTAGCTGAGCGGAAGAACTGCACTTTAAAAGAAATGGCTAATTGTATGATCCAATCTAAGGGACTAAGTCTTCAATTTTGGGTTGAAGCCATTAATTGTGCAAATTACATAGTTAATCGCACCCCCACTAAAGCATTACAAGGTATAACACCGGAAGAAGCATGGAGTAAAACTAAACCTGATGTAAGTCACTTCCGTGTGTTTGGTAGTGAAGCATGGGCTCACATTCTGGATGAATAACAGAAAGCATTGCAACCTAAAAGTGAAAAGTGCATATTTGTTGGATATTTTGAAGATGTAAAAGGTTATATACTTTTTCAACCACATTCTCATGATATAATCATTAGAAGAGATGTTAAATTTGATGAAAATATCTTGGCCTACGAGCCTAACTCGGCGATTGTGCCATCTTTGGCTTGCGAGCTTGATTCGACGTTTGTGCCTTCTTCTTCTCCTTCCAACTTCCTTGACAGGTTTCCAACTCCAGTTTCTGATGATGACAGTGAGGATGAAAATCCACCTCCACCTGCTCATGTTCCTCCAGTTGCACCAGCACAAGTGATTCCTCGATGGGTCCGTTCAACATGTGAAGCAGCTGGTGATCTTGCCGGTGATCCTAGAGATCAACGTCGAACACATTCTCAATTTCAGCGAGCCTCTTCTCTTTTGGCTCAAGTTTCTGAGAATCATGATCCAGAAACTTTTGCAGAAGCTTCAGGGAATCTAGATTGGGATGCAGCCATGGATGAAAAATATCGTTCCTTAATGGCGAACAATACTTGGGATCTTGTACCTCTTCCAAAAGGAAGAAAACTTGTTAGATGTAAATGGGTCTACAAAACTAAGTATGCATCAGATGGAAGTGTTGAAAGACTTAAGGCAAGGTTAGTTGCCAAAGGTTTTTCCCAAGTTGAAGGGATTGACTACAATGAAACCTTTGCTCCCGTCGCAAAAGTGAACTCCATCCACCTTGTTCTTTCTCTTGCAGCCTTACACAACTGGGAAGTCCATCAAATGGATGTCAAGTCTGTCTTCTTACAAGGTGATTTACAGGACGAAATTTACATGGAACAACCTCCTGGCTATGTTCAGAATAACTCTAGCCTTGTCTGCCGCCTTAAGAAATCCTTATATGGCCTTAAGCAAGCTCCTAGAGCTTGGTATTCCAAAATGGATAACTTTCTCCTTGACACTGGTTTTTCTAGATGCCATTCTGACCCCAACGTCTATACCAAGAAAGTAGGAAACCATCTTATCATACTTGTTCTATATGTTGATGACCTTATTATTATTGGTAGTGACCCTAAGCTTATAACCCATGTGAAATCCAGTCTTAAACAAAATTTTGAAATGTCAGACTTAGGACATTTTCATTATTTTCTTGGTCTCCAAGTCCTACAAACCAAAGAAGGAATCTTTCTTTCTCAGTCTAAGTATGCTTGTGACCTTCTTCGTCGCTTTCACATGGAAGATTGTACACCAACCCCTTCTCCCTTCCAGTCTAGAGTCAAACTTTCTGCCACTTGTACTTCACCTGAAGTCGATGCCACCTTGTATCGTCAGCTTGTTGGTAGTCTCTTATACTTGACTCATTCCTGTCCTGACCTTTCCTTTGTCGTTGGTCGTGTTGCCCGTTATATGTAGACACCTCATGAAAGTCACTGGAAAGCAGTTAAAAGAATACTTTGATATATTTGAGGTACAGTTTAGTTTGGGATTCATTACAGTACAGGCGGGAAACCTTTGTTGGTTGGTTTCACTGATTCAGATTGGGCCGGCGATCCTGATGATCGAAAGTCTACTGCAGGTTATGTTTTCAGTCTGGGATCTGGACCTATTACTTGGGCTTGTAAGAAACAACAAGCTCTTGCTCTTTCTTCAGCAGAGGTAGAATATCGAGCAGCAGTTAATGCCAGTCAGGAAGCTTTATGGCTTCGACAGATCCTTTCAGAGTTTTGATTCGAGCAGCAGCAGCCTACTCCACTTTGGTGCGACAATCAAAGTGCCATCAAGCTTGCCAAATATCCAGCTCTACATCAACGCATCAAACACATTGAGCTACATATGCACTTCATCAGAAATCTTGTTCATGATCGTGTTCTTGAAGTGCTATTTTTCCCTACAGATTATCAAGTTGCAGACATCTTCACCAAGTCTCTTACAGAAGCAAAGTTTTCTAAACTTCGATCTATGTTAGGAGTTTAGGAACTTGTCATTAAGGGGGAATAGGCTCTAATGCCTCCTTCCTTCTCCTAATAGTGTCACTTTTGTAAATCCTTCAATCCTATCCCAAGTTGTTCTTAAGGGGGGATGTTAGGATATTTAGACACTTAGGAGTTAGTTAAGATCAACTTGTGTAATATATCCATTAGAGATAATGTGTTTCTTTAGTATGCATTAGTATACATTTGTAAATACTTAATCCGACGGTCACGATATGTTTTCGACATAGAGTGATCTGACGGATCAACTTCTCTTAGATCAAAACTAACCTCGATCCGTGGCTTAACACCCGATTGGTCCATGATCTCTATTTAAAGAGCATGGAGGGTCATTGTTTAGTTGATCGATTATGAGAAGCTCATTTGTAACTTTCTTTCTTTGCATAATAAATTGTCCCGTAGAAGCTATTTGGTCGGGGCCGTGGAGTGTTTCCCTCAAGAGGGTTTAAACCACGTCAAACCATTGGTGTGTTTATCTGTGATCTATTTGTGTGAAGTGGTTTCTCTTGGTGTTCGGTCCTTTGGTAGTACCCTGTGTACTTGAACAGTCTTTGCAAAATCTGAAGCCTCGTGGCTTTCAATAAGTACAAAAATATGAGGTCTCTAAGCTCTCAGTACATGATCACAACACCAGGCCTAGCACCTGGCATGTAAACCCCTAGGTCTAACAGCTCTAGCCTGCTGAGTGTGGAAATAGTCGACTTCCCTTGCAACCCTACAAAGCAGCGCATTGAAGCACGCAGTTGCTCCAACCGTATACACTTGCATGGGTCATGGTACCTCATCTACCGTCGGCTCGGGAATCTCTAACGTCAACCCACTCAGGTTCACATAGACTCCATCCATATTTGCGATGGTAGCATGTATGGATGGAGCCATGACTGCTCCCTCTCCTATCTCTCTCCTCGCAAAAAGAGAGACTCCCACTTGTCGTACGGGGCCCACATTTGCACACACATGTTGTTAACTTGTCAGCACTATAACAAAAAAATCATAAATGCACAAAACTTAAAATGTACAAGGGTTATTGTTCTTACCTATGTCTCCCCATGCTGCTCCCTCAGGTAGTACTAAGTCTGGGTCATCTCGGTAGTCCATACCATTGTACGGGTAATCCTCTACCATAAGTAACTGGCCCTCTAGCCAGTTGAAGAACTCAGCACCATATGAGATGATGGGGCCCCCACCATGTCGGGCCATCATTTCTATCCATCTATCCATGTGACGATTCCTAGGATCCCTATCATCCAATGGAACCTGTGGGCACAGAAGGGGAACTCGCTCCAATAAGAATGAGATAACTATCGATCTGTAGCTGAACTGTTTGAGCTCTCCTCGTCGACACTTGGTCAACTAAGCTCGAATGTTTGCGAGGAGTCCCTCGCACCAGTTGAAGATATTCGGAGACATATAGTCCTCTGCATATAGCATGTGAGACCGAGTAGCCAAGTGAGGATCTTGACTCCCTGCTATCTTCGTAATGGTGAAGAGAATGACCTGCAATGGATGCTCTTGCACATCGTTTATCGGAATCTTCCCACTAGAGGCACGAGCGTGAGGAATGTAGTGCTATTGGATCATGTCCTCCAGGGTATGATCACTTCCTCATGATCTAGTAAGAAGCACATTGTCCCCCCTTCAGGACAATCCAGTCATAAAGTAGATTTCCTCGACATCTATAGTAAGCACGTGCTCGTCAATCACAAAATACTGTTGAGTCGCATCCCAACATCTAAGAATATATGTCAACAGTAGGATTTGGGATCTCATGCCCTAGATCTCAAAGAACTTCAAAAGACCATAGTTCCTCAACGCTGTCACACACAATGGATCATTTGCAATTTGCATATCATCTACCTCATGCTCCCGTTCTCGCCACTCCAAGACCATTTTGGCTGCTTGTAACCTGCTAAAAGGAGAGTTTAAACACTGTTAATAGTCACTTCAACCACTGAAAGGTCATTTTTTGAGCTTGGTTTGATGGTTGGGATGGACGTTTTCGACATCTCACCCCATCAATTATGGCAGTCCAACGTCATCGCAGTCCACCTTTGTGGGATTTGCAATGACCCAGGTTTGTCGCAGTTCCCGTAAAGGCCACCTGCGATGACCCGAGGACGCAATATCCCTCCACAAATCCACTCAAAACCCAAAAAAAAACAAAACAAAAATGTAAACCACTACAATTATGCTAGATGAAGTTTAGAGTTACTTGCTCTGGACAGTGGATGAAATGGTCACTCGTAGCTCCCAGAATCGACAAGTGAAGTTTTGGCTACAAATGGCACCTCTCCTCCCAAATTTGGCAAATGAAATAATGGTGACTCTATTTGGCCCATTTTCCTATTTATAGATTAAAGGAATATTCTTTTTTCAAATATTTGATGCCCTTTAGGTCATTTGCTATAGTTTAAATCATTTTTTATTGCATTTGAATGCTTGGTTGGCCATTTAACCTAGTTTTCGAGTTTACAGGAGTCATTAAGTGTCCTTTTACACCGCTCTCGCGTTGGAACGATCATCTCAGGTATGAACACCCCTTGTGTATTTTCTCATTATCTTTTGATTTGTTAGATTGTAATTATTTAATGATGATGAGCTTACTCTTTGTTCTTTCTCATGATCTTGAAACTATGAGAATAAGTTACAGAGTTACGATTTATCACTTTTCTGGGCTCGTTAAAACTCCTACGGAAAAGGAACCCCCCCGGAGTCTATCTTTAAGCTCTTTTCAGGCTCTCGAAATACGAAAATATTGCCAAGCGAACTTGTCATGTTCACGCTTGTTAAAGAATTTGAATGGTTGTCTTCCTAGTGATACTTTACCACTTTTTCAGACTAGGGGGCACTACTTACAAAAAAGGTATAGTCCAACCAATCATGACTGGAAAAGCCCTCTCTCGCATTGTTTTACCCTTTTTTCGGGCGATGAGGCTAACTTTACTAAAAATGACCATTGGATTCTTCTTTAGTTCTTTTCAGACTCTCTAAACATGAAGTGACGACTAAGTTTACCTTCTATGGACTCATTAAAATTTTACATTGAAGGGCCCGCCATGTGACGAACCCCTCCTATCCCAGGTTTAGAAAATATTTGGGATTAGACTCATCTATGAGATGAGCTATATCAAGAATCTAGTTACCCTCATCAAGCTCGTAAAAAAAACATGAGGCACTCATCATTCATGATGGGGAAAAAGGAAAGCTTTTATGTTACACCCTTTATCAGTGGCAGTACCTAGTCATTTCTTGAGCATGGCACTCATTTGCATTTACATACCACACTTGGATCATCCATTTGTCCTCGAGTTTCACCTATTTCCTGAGTCTTGTTACTCCTTTGAGTTATTCAAAGAACACTTCCATCATCAGTTGCAATAGGAGTTGGTACCATAACTCGTCAAGTCAATACTGCCAAGGCATGCCATGCCCATGTTCAATAATACTCTCACTATTCATTGTCTGCAGTCAGTACATCTTCCATCATGTCGTTCTACTATGAGTCAGTATTACATGTCACTATACCATTTGATCTTCTCTACATGTCCTTTGTCGTGTTTCGTGTCGATGATGGGGGATTCATCATGGCCCTCCTTCGGTGGATTCATCCTTGTCGACTTCAACACATCATCTGAGGATCGAATCTAGAAACCAACCAAGTACCTTGGCCCTGCATGCCTCAATGGAAGGTTACCTCTCTTTCGACATGAGTTTACACCATTGACTCTTGATCGAAATATTTCATCTCGCATTCGACCTCAATTCATTTATTCATGCTTGATGATATGTACTGTGATACCTTGGGAATCATTGACATCAATGGTGATTTCCCTTGCGCTTGTTAATGGTATACATCAATGACCGGTAATCAAGTGGTTTTTACCATGTTCGACGTCAAGACATTTGTAATCACATGGATAGATTCGTATCATTGCGGGTTCAGCTTGAAGACCCTGGGGAGTTATGTTTTACCCAGGTTGCGATGGAGTTTGCAGTGAGTCATATTACATGGATCCACATTTGTATTGGTTGTGGCTGTGTTATTATCTCATCATGGATCTACGCTTGTGTCTAGTAGCCATGATTGTGTTCAGTCGGTCATTACTACCATGGATCTGCATTGTATTGGTTAGCAGCCATGTTTTACATCATATGAGACTGTGTATTTAGAGTCATTTATACTGCAACAACTTCCTTCATCCAATAAGCCATTGCCATTTCTTCTATCAAAGCATTTCACCTGTCCAAATTTCAACAGCTTCATGCTTTGGGGGGCATTCTGTTACACCCAAAATCCTACCATCATGAGATTCAGTGTATACATCCATAAAGTACCATTGGCTAAGTAAATAACTTGGAAGAGATACCATTGCATTCATGCTAGGTTTTGAGAGATCGTCGCAGGCTACACTCATGCAACTTGCGATGTCGCACCTTGCTCTCTTGCAGGGTGCGACGATGTGAGTTAATGGGAAAAAATAGCTTCTTCGAGCTCCTTCTCGAAGTCTACCGACTTGGATCCTTATCCTGACCTCTTGAGAGAGCTGGCACTCAATTCCTAACCTCTTGGGAGGATCCCCTATCTCTCTCCTACCATATCTCAACCTATCCTATCCATACCCTATCCACTTAGTCCTATATAAGTGAAGCTCTACCCCTCTCCAAAAGGAGGAAGTCTATAGTGTCTACATGCTGGTGAAATCATCATTGAGAGATCTCTACTCATCCATTGAGAGACTCATACTTCCTTGGGAGGATATGGCATTGGCTTGGATGGAGAAGGATTACTATGTTAAGCCTCGGTTGTAATCATTCTTTTATGTACTTTCCCTCTATTTTACAATAATATAAATGCTTTCCACTAATATTGTGGTGAATTGATGATATTGTGTAGTTTACCTGCTTAACTGTTTACTTAGATCTATTATTGTATAGATTCTTTTAACTTGTTTGCATTGTTTTGTGTATCTTGACATGTCTTGCAGCTGATATCTAACGACTGCAAGGTGTGGAGCAACATCCAGAAGAAAGGACTTCAAGTCTAAGGTAATATATCTAGAGACTCGATCCTTAATTAGATCTAGGAAAGTGGTTTATAGTATGTATTATTTGTTCTAGACTCACATTGAGCTAGGGAGATACGGGTCGCGTCTGCTCGAGCGGATTGTCCGTAAAACAACAATCAGATCTAGTGGGAAAATCACATAGGTCTATCTTGCAGTGTGTCTTGAACCAAGGGAAAGGGTTCAAGTTGGTTCTTGTTGATGTACATGTAACTTCGGAGTGTATTTCATCTATGTATTTATTGTACTCCTATAGATATGTATTATTCCTCTATACGGAAGTGTTGTCATTTGTATTGACAAGTGTCGCAAGTGTTGTAACTTGTTGATGGATTATTAGACCACCTAGTAAGGGGTCGTCCTGGATTAATGTAACCATGGGTTATTAGACTGAGTTAGACAAATCGACCCCACTAGTTTATTGGGAAGGACATGAAAAGTATAAATAGAGATCGGGAGATCTCTATTTGATAATATCATTACTCACTCTACCATCACTCAGAAAGTGGTGCAGATGTTAGGAGGAGGATCAGCTGTTAGGAGAATACTATCTCTTGTACTTTGGTTGTATCATTGCTCTTTCTATCTCTGAGGAAGTTGTGGGGTTTTTCACCTTTATGGTTTTCCCCAATGAAACTCTGTGTGTCCATTGTCTTATGTAATTTCTTGATATGCTTGATACATGCTTGATATGATTGATATGATGTACATGTTATTCTCTCAGTAAAGATCCTAGAGTGTGCTGAATTAATGCTCAAAATCTAACATGGTATCAAAGCTTCCCTGAGAATAAGACATTGTGCAGTGGCGGAAACTAGGATTTCTTGTTTATTGGGTTTCTCTCCATAGATTTTGGAAAAGCAGTAAGGTAGATTGACTCTACTCATCAAGGAGAATCTTTCTGTCCAATCTGAATTCAATTCTGAGCACTTTCAGTTTTGGCCCTAAAAATTAGGGTTTCCACAAAATTAAGAATTTATGAAAACTGAAGACATAGCTGAAAGATCCTTGGAAAAATAGAAGTTTAGATATTTGGATCGAGACTTTTGGTTGGGTAAAGCTCCGGGGAACTCAAACCCTAATTCAAGGTCCTCCCTAGTGAATCTGGGAAGACTAAAAGGCATTTTTGAAGGGTGACACTTTGCAGATCTCAAATTCTGAATATACCAGGATGATTATCTCATCAAGGCGCATCTTTCTATTCTTTCAGAAGTTTGAATTTTTAGGGTTTCCTTAACAAACCCTAATCTGGGACCAGATCTAGTTTTCAGCAAATCAAGTGGTAAGACCTAAATCTTTTCTATTTCCATTTGAAGTACTCTTTAATATGTCTAACCACACCAAGCTTGAGAATAAGCTTGAAGGGGATGATAACTTCCAAGCATGGAAATATAGGATTGGGTTAATCCTAGAAGAAAATGAGTTGGACACTTATATAAGTGAAGAGGTCTCTGTCCCAGAGGAAGAAGAGGCTAAAGCCTTACACTAAAGAAATTTGGACAAGGCTAAAATGATCATTTCTAATTCTATCAAAGACCATCTCATACCACATGTGTCATCTCTAAAGACACCAAAGGATATTTTTGATTCCCTGACCAAGCTATTTGAAGGGAAGAACATAAATCGGAAGATGACCTTGAGGAATTAACTAAAGAATATCAAGATCTAGAATGCAGAAACCATGCAATCTTATTTCTCAAGGGTCTCCTAGATAAAAGAAAAAACTTGAAGCTGTGGGAGAAGATATAGAAAATGGAGAAGTGGTAATGACCACTCTTAATGGCCTTCCAAGGTCATGGGATTCCTTCATCCAAAAAATTTGTGCTAGAAAGAAGCTTATCACATTCAGTAGACTGTGGGAAGAATGCTCACAAGAAGAAGCTCGGATTATAGCTCGAGAAGAGAAAATGGGGAATGAAGATCAAGCTCTCACAACAAACACCAGGAAAGATAATATCAAAGGGGAGCACTCTCATCACAGGAAAGGTAAACACTGTCACCAAAGACAGAAGGAAAGCTTTGGAAGATCTATGAAAGATCTCTCTCATATTCAGTGCTATACTTGTGATGAAAGGGGACACATTTCCAAAAATTGTCCCAGGAATAAAAGGAAGAACAACAAGAAAAGACATCATGCTCATGCTGCTGAGGATGATGAACCTCCCAGGAAGAGGGCTAGAGAAGATAGTGAATATTATTCAAGTGATGAAGAATATGTTTTGATTTTTGATCTCACTGGAACCATTACTCATGGAAGTAATGCTTCGCTTATAGATAGTGGGGCTTCTAAACACATGACAAGATTCAAGGAATCCTTTATGAACCTATCTAAACATGAATCACCCCACAAGGTGAAACTTGGGGATGAATACTAGTATCCAATAAAAGGGAGTGGTTAAGCCTCCTATAAACTAGACTCTGGAAAGTATATGAAGATGAAAGATATACTATATGTTCCAGGTCTCAAGAAGAATCTACTTTCCATATCTGCATTGGATGCAAAAGGTATGAGGGTTGCATTTGTAGATGGCCAAGTCTTAATGTGGCCAAAAGGTAAGACTATAGATGATACAGTGGTGATTGGAGAGCAAAAGGGAGGAATATACAAACTAAAGAGCCAACCAGAACAAGCCATGGTCCATGATTCAGTAGAGCCAAGTGAACTTTGGCATAGAAGGCTTGCACACATGCACTATAGGGCATTACCAAATGCAAGAAAAGTAGTAGAAGGTCTTCCTGAAATCCAGACAAAGCAGGATGGCATTTTCAATGGTTGTGCAAAGGAAAAGAACACAAAGAAGGAATTTCCAAACAGTAAAAGCAAGGCATAAGGAGTTTTTGAAATTATCCACTCCAATGTATGCAGTCCGGTGTCATCCAGTTATCTGAGTGGGTATGTGCACTATGGTTCTTTCATTGATAATTTCTCTAGGAAGTCTTGGACTTATTTATTGAAGAACAAAGATTAGCATTCAACAAATTCAAGGAATTCAAAGCCTTGATAGAAAACCACACTGAAAAGAAGATGAAGACCTTTAGATCCGACAATGGTGGAGACTTCACTTCAGAAGAATTCAAGAAGTTATGCAGTGATTCAGGGATTAAGAGGGATTTTACCACTCCTTACAATCCACAATAGAAAGGAGTAGAAGAAGCTACTTCAAAGTCGGACTCCAACAGCTCCTATAAGGAAGCAAAGATTCAGAGGGAGTCCACCCGACAAACAAACAAAGATAAGTATTTGGAATTGTCATTTCTTGCATACTTGTTTGTTTAAATAATATTGTTCAATGATGTATATGCCTATGTTCCTAGACTTAGGGTGTGTATTATGCATATTAGAATAATTGCATTAATGAAAAGTATACTACTAATATGCATGTAATGGGTAAGTGGGCTATGGCACTGTACAACATTCCATTGCTACTTATCTAGAATGAAACCTCTTTGCAAAAATGTTGAGAGTAGTGCAAACTCTTAACAATGTTCTGGTAGAGATTGGGAGGCATCTAGAAAGTTACGGGATATGGATAATTGTTGTATTGAAAGCATTGGCTAAAATAATTGCTGACTGTATGACATATTTCTTTGTGTAAGAATTTGTTCTAAAAACTATGAGATGTTTCTAATCATGCAATTTAACTTGCTTTGTAGGAAAGATCGTATACCATCACGTACAAAAGAAGGACTACAACATTTTTTCAACAGCAAAGTTATCTATTGAAGATATTAAAGTTCCCATGATTCGAGAAGAATGCCATGATCGAGGAGTACCAGTCAATCATGAAGAATGATGTTTGGGATGTAGTCCCAAGACCTTAAGGGAATTCTGTTCTGAGTTCCAAATGGATCTATAAGATCAACCATGCTGCAGATGGTAGCATGGAGAAATACAAAGCAAGGTTTGTAGATCGTGGCTTCTCCCAGAAAGAAGGGATTGATTATGAAGAGACCTTTTGCTCCTATGGCCAAATACACTTCCATTAGATCAGTACTTGCTCTGGATGCAGTGATGAAATGGAAGGTACACCAGATGAATGTCAAGACAACTTTCTTGAATGGTTTAGTTGAAGAGGAAGTGTATGTGGAGCAGCCACTTAGGTTTGAGACACATGGCCGAGAGTCACATGTGTGCAAACTGAAGAAAGCCTTGTATGGTTTGAAACAGGCACCTAGGACCTGGTATGGCAGGATACATGGCTTCCTATCCAGTTTGGGCTTTACCAAGAGTAAAGCAGATTCCAACCTTTACTACAAGGTTGAGGAAGGCAATCTAGTGATACTACTATTGTATGTGGATGACTTGTTTGTAACAGGTGAGGATAGATTGATTGCCAACACGAAGAAGAAGCTTGCTGCCGAGTTTGAGATGAAGGACTTGGGGATGATGCACTACTTTCTTGGTATGGTGTGGAAGAGTGCAGATGGAATCTTCCTTGGACAAGGGAAGTATGCAGTAGAGATCCTGAAGAGTTTAGAGATGATGGAATGCAAGGCCATGGCCACACCTATGGCATCGAACCTGAAGCTTATGTGCGATGCTCCATCTGAGCCAGTTGATGCTATGATGCATCATCAAATGATTGGGTCCTTGATGTACCTAACGATTACAATACCATACATCTGCTTTGCGGTGAACACCTTGATCCAGTACTTGAAAAATGCGAGACATGTTCACCTAATAGCTGCAAAGCATATTCTGAGGTACCTGAAGGGCACAGATGACTATGGGCTCAAGTATGAGGCGAATCAAAAAGTTTAACCTGGAGGGTTATGTTGATTCGGATTGGGCAGGCAACGCCATTGATCGGAATAGCACTTCGGGGTGCTGCTTCAGTATGGGATCCAGTATGATCTCTTGGTTTAGAAGGAAGTAGTCCTGTGTGGCACTGAGTACAGCCGAAGCAGAGTATGTCGCAGCTTGTTCGGCTAGTTGTGAGGCAGTATGGCTCAGGAAGCTACTGTTTGATCTGTTTGATCTCCAGTTATGTGCTAGTTGTATATATTGCGACAAACAGAGTTGTGTGAAGTTGTCGGAGAACCCAGTGTTCCATGACAAGTCGAAGCACATTGAGATCAAGTATCACTATATCAGGGATATGGTGCAAAGAGGAGCAGTGAAGCTCCTGTATGTTGCGGCGGATGAGCAGATAGCCGATGTGTTGACCAAACCTCTGGCTAGAGTGAAGTTTGAATACTTCAGAGGGAGACTTGGTGTACTTCAGATCGAGATGTCTTCTAAGGGGAAGTGATGAGTCTGGAGACACAGATGCACATGAGCCATTCCGACATCTGTTATAGCTTGAAATGACACCTCTCCGTCCGTGACGACACTTGCTTCCCTTGGTCGCATTACAACATTTCTTAAGATCAAGTTCAGTCACACAACATGAAATTTGTGGATGGAGGAGTCATTTGGGACACTAAAAATGGTTGAAATTACCTCATTCTTGACCCATTTGATGTATATGACCCTTAGGAACATTTTTCCAAACCAAACCATCTCCTGAAAATGAGCATAAAAGCCTGTTTTTGGCCATTTTTCAATATGAGCGTTGGTATGCAGGCATGATAGTAGCGTGTGTACACGACTTTTGCTTGATTGAAGTAGCACTCAACTCCATGTGTACACGACTTTGTCTACTGTAGAGTAGCGTACACCCATGTTTTGGTCAAAATCTCGAAATTCGAGTAAGTTAAGTTGGTTGGGAAACCTCTTGAGCGGTTATAACTTCTTTTCCTCTTCCTCACTGACTATATAAGGAGGGTAGAAGGGTCATGTGAGGGGACTAAGCCCAATTACAAAGTTATGCTAGAGAAATGGATACCCTCATCCCCCTCTCTTGTGCTTCAGTTTTGGTAAACCCTAGCACAGTTGATTAGAGGCTGGAATCCTTGGAGAACAGAAGCAGGAGACCTTGAATCTAGGTTTCGTGAAGTGCCAAGCTTGAAGGAAGGTATAACTTTATGTACTTGCTTTCATTCATTAATAAAGATCAGACATTCTTCTCTTTCCAAATATGACCTATTAATGTGTCTTAGATTTTATTACTGTTTGATTATAGTTTGATGTTCTTTCTATTATGAATATCAATTTTTTATATGTAGTCAAATGTGTTTGAGAAGGGTATCAAGTTGTTTTGCAGGTCTGGGCATTGCGACATTGGATAAGCATTGAAGAGCAAGGGAGGAAAAGCTAGGATCAACCTTCTGAATGAGGTGCCTACATCTCTAAGCCCTAATCTCTTCATTTATTTGTTGTATCTGCAGAATGCTTGAAATTCTATCTTTATCACCGTAAGTTGGTAGTTTCTCCCCTGAACTATAGGTGCATTTTCCCCACAACAGAATGGTGACTCCCCTGGGGAAAGCCTAACTGCTTAGGGGTATCCACGGTCATTTCTTCAGTCTTGTTTGATGGTATTTGTTCATTTTATTGATTAGGATCAGTTAGTAGGCTCTATTTGACCCTCCTTGGATCTTACAGACCCTTCCTAGACCTTGCAAACCCTTATGGACCCAGGTGTGGTGGTTTTAACCCCATTTTCCCAACTTTTTCCACCTGTACGCTACTATTTGTACCACACAGTAGCGCCCACACGCTACTTTTCCTTTGCATAGTAGCGCCCATATGCTACTTTTCCTTTGGACAGTAGCGCCCATCCTGCTATGGGAGCTAGTTTCCTTCATACATAGTAGCGCTCAAAATCTGGGTTTGATTTTTTTTTTGAGTTTTTGGGTTGTGGACCCAAATCTGGGGGTTGTGGCTGCATTGTTTGGGGTCCCTGATGACCCTAGGTCTGAGTTAAACCATTGTAAGTGGTCTCCCATCCTTGTATTGATCCTACATTCATGATTTGAACCTCTTTTGATCATTTTGGGCTTGTTTGGAAAGTTTTGGGGCTTGTTGACCCAAGTTGGGGGGTTGTGGACCCATTTGGTATTTTGTACCCTAATTTGAGTCTGACTAAACTTGCTTGCCCCATTTCCACTGGATTTGAAACCTCTTGAGTCTTCTTGACCCTGTTTGTATCTATTTGAGTGAAATTTCTCTTTTAGGTTGGTTTCTTATCCTCCCTTATGCTTTTAGTTTTTCTTTTGTAGTGAAAGCTCAAGTGTTTTGGCTGTTGTTCAAGACTTTGTTTTCATTGTTTATGTGCAGACCTGACTTTACCAAACCATACTTCTTCGTAGGTCATTTGCTTCGTTTGGGTCTAAAAGTAGTTTTTGTACTCTTTTCCCAATGGTTGGCATGCTTACATCAATAAGAATTTGAAAGTCATATTTGGTAGCTTTTACTGTTTCATAAAGAGAACCTGAAAGTTTCTTTGCTTTGCTTTGATAATAGGTTAGTTTCAGTTTTGTTTCTTACCTTTGAAAGAATAAAGAAATTTGATTTATTTTCTGAATAGAGTACGTTGCAAGTGGCTTAAAAGATTTTAGAGTGCTTTGCATCAAAAAGAATAAGTTTTCTTTTGCATACCCAGTTGCTTGAGTAGCTGCATTCTTAGGTTTTGAGTTTAATTTTGTACATTTAGGCTTTATTTTTACCTTTTTTGCATTCGAAAGATTAAAAATTGCATTTGCATATGCATTCTAGATCAGAATTTTAAGACTTGCATTGAAAAGAAAAAGATTTGTTTGATGGTAAAATTTTCATTTTCAGTACTCTATCTCTATTATAACCACTCTCACACACCCACTACCTTTTTGAGTAAGAAAGTAACCTTTAAAATGAACCCTAATAAAATGTGCTAGTAACATTTTCTTTTCTAGGTTACACTACACCAACTAGTCTTGGTTAGGATCTTGGGTTTAAAACACCTTAAACCACCCAAGATCACAAATTACGCAAAAATTGTAGTTCGACTATCACAGGTAAATCCATTTCACTCAAAGCTTGCCTAGGATCTATGCAGTAGGTCATTGCGAGATCAGATTGTTGGGAATACTCCTCCTACTTTCTATTTCGAGCATACGCTAGGATTGGATTGCGTTTGGGGACTCCTTTGAGTTTTGGGCTCAGTTACCCTACCCACGCCTTCTGATTCGACCAGTGATTGTTCCCCCAGGAGTTTTCGGTGTTATGGTATCCTTAGTATCTGACCATAGGTTCATACACAGGTGACAGCGGAGGGTATATCTGTTGTACCTAGGACAGACATGGGAGGAAATCCTTGCAGGTCTTTGGGAGGGCGGTTGGGTGATTCCAGCGCTTGCACCCTTAGTCATTGTATTGTGGACCCCGAGTAACTGTCCTTCATCCTTCGTTGATATGTTCTGGGCCCTCATCATCCCAGACTCTTCTCCGGAAGGCATCTATTTGCCTGGTTTGATTTACCTAGGACCTTTTTAGTGGTGTTCTCTTTGTGCTACTGGTTTTAGTTTTCCTTAGATAACTTCTTGTTCATTTGAGCAGGAAACTATGTCTAGCGTTCCGACGAATTCCAATCAAGGTACCCTTGTTCCGGGGGATCCTTGTGTTGTTCCATTCATTGGAAACATTGGTGCTCCCTTAATGGCTACTCTGAATCTTCATGGATTCACTATTGGGCTTCCGGTTTGGTTGTTTTCCACTCCAAATGCCTTGCATGCTCCAGACGCTTCTTTTGTGAACACCTCAAATCAAGAGCATCAGAACCCTGTGCCTCCTTTGCCAGTAACATCTTCTCCCCCTCCTTATACCTCATGTGGCGAAAGTAGCAATACTAGTAACCAGCAGTCTAAAAGGAATAGATGGAGGAAGAATGGGAAGAAGATGCCAAAACAAGGGGGCAACAACCCAACCTATGTGAGTTATGCTGGGGGCAAGCACCCTGCCTCTACAAGTCATGCGGGGGGCACCTACCCAGCCTCTAGAGGTCATGCTGGGAGAAAACTTTTAGTCACTGAAAATCATACTGAAAGTTTGTCTTCAACCACTGTTAGTCATGTTGAGGACACATCATTGATCACTGCTAGTCATATTAATGCCAAGTCACCAGTTCCTGTGAGTCATACTGGAGACACCAGATCAGCCACTGCAAGTCATGCTGAGGGAGTTGACATTGTCGACAAACCAAACAAACAGAAGCTTAAGTTCCCTTGTAAGTTTTGCGAGGGAGATCACCTTACTTACTTGTGCCCTCTACTTCTAGAAGTGCAAAAGGTGTGGTCCTTAGTTCAAAAGTCTGATGCTTCTGAGCAACCAGCCTCTGTGAGTCATGCTGGGGGAAAGCTGTCAACCAATGCTAGTCATGCTGAGAGTACTGACATTGTAAAGGAGTCTAAACCTATAGGACGGAAACCAAAGTTCCCTTGTAAACTTTGTAAGGGAGATCACCTTACTCACTAATGCCTTGCCATTCCAGAGGCACGAAGAGTGTGGTCCATGTCTGAAGGAACCTCTGTTCCTGAGTTATCTATAGATTCCCTGTAGTCAGATCAACCTTTGGTTGATAAAGTGGTTGAACCAATGCAATATTTGGTCGACCCCACTCTTCCTTCGGAGAGTGAAGTGATTGAATCGATGCAATCTTCGACCGATCCCATCAGTCCTTCGGAAATTGATGTGCCTACTGCTGAAGTCTTATGCATTACCATTTTGGATATTCTTGAAACAGGGGGCACTTCATCTGTGCCATGTGAACCCCTACCAAGCCCTAGGATTGTTTCCTTTGATTGGAATAGTCTAGCCGAGCCTCGTCTTCCCTCTTTGACACCTTTCCAGATAAAGGTTGATATCAGGAACCATACGGTTAATCGATGCATTGTTTATGAAGGTGCTTATGTTAGTATCTTATCCGCTTATGCTTGGAGAGATTTGGGTTTCCCTAATGTTATTCCAGCTGTTAATTGGCCGTTGACCTTCGATAAAAGACCTAGTGAACCATTTGGATTCCTCCGTCAGGAACCTGTTACTTTGGGTGGAAAAACAATCTTAGTTGATTTTATGGTTTTAAAGGACCCTATGGACTTTGATATGATCCTCGGGCATGATTACGTTTATGATATGCATGTTGTGGTGTCTACACTTTTTCGTGTGATGCATTTCCCTCATAACGAAAACATTGTCACCATCAACCAGCTTGCATTTGTTGATCCTCCTTATTACCTAATTGTGGACCAGTCTGATCCCTCATCATTAGGCACTACTATGTCACATGGGAATGTTGTGGCATATTGTTCCTTGAGTTCAAACGCTATTGAGAAGAAGTCTCTAACTTCATGCCTACCTTCTCAGGACTTGGTCCCAGCTTTTGACCAAGTGACACCTCCATCTGAATGTTTAGATATGTGTTCTATCTGGGATGATATACTTCCTTCTGATGAAGTTTTCCTAGAGTCCATAGTACAGTCTTCCATTCATTTGGATGTTGATCAAGTTGCAATTATGTCCAGCCCTAGTTTGACCTTAAAGTCTGATCTTCCTACTGTTGAGTCTCTGGACTCTCCTATAGATCCGCAAATCGGTGTTCCTACTGAGTTTGATTCTGCTTCTAGAATTTTCAACTCCCGTGATGATGAATTCGTTCCTGTAGATTCCTTCATGTCCTTCAACTTTGATCTTCATCCTGAATTTGATCTTCTTGATTGTAAGTCCTTAGGCTTGGGTACCATAGAGTCTTCATTTGAAAACTCTGCCTCATTTATGCCTGTTGTTAATGACAGTGAAGTTGAAAGTATTTCTACCACAGTGACTTGTATCGGGTATTTCTTTACATATGTTTTAGATATGATCCTGGTACTAATTTTTCTTGGACACAGGATTCTTAGCTGGATGTATACTTGGTTACTGGTCTTTTTCGACACCTTGTGCGACCATGTCAGGTATATTCGGAACCTTGCATATAGGTTTAGGCTTCCCCGCTGTTATGTTGCATTTGAACCTTTTGCCATCCGAATTCGCCATAGGCTCGAACCTGTTGGATATTGGTGTGTTATCCATCTCTTTATGCATCGTGCACCAGTCCGACAACAGAGCCTACCTAACATGGGTAACCCTAGTCAGCACCCTTATGCCATTTTGGTTCCCATGCTGAGTTTTTCTCATAGGCTCAGGAGCCTTTTTAGATTTACCATGACTTTGAGAAGAAGCCTCATATCTTTCTTCCTCATATATTTCTGGCCATCCCTGATAAGGCTCCCATCTTTATGTTCAAGTTGTATGTGCATCTGTTATGATCCCGCTTGCGCTAATGAGCCTGAAGCTGGCTTCCACGCTTTTAGCTCGTTATATAAGCCTCCATCTCTGATCTCATTTCCGCTAAGCCCTGTATCATTTTGCCTTTACAATTTGACACCCTTTACCTGGAGGAGACACACCCTAAGTGTCCTTATATTGCTCATTTTCCTTGCATTAAGCATATATTTGTTCCATGCGCTTGGAGCTGGTTTCGCATGTCCCTGACACTCGTCTCCTCCCATTACAAGCATTCTTCCACCTATACTTCGAGATCGTTAAAAACAGTAAGTAGGTTTCGAGCATTCTTCTTTTACTTCGAGCTCGTTAAAAACAGTAAGTAGGTTTCAAGCATTCTTCTTTTACTTTGAGCTCATTAAAAACAGTAAGTAGGTTACGAGCATTCTTCCACCTATACTTCAAGCTCGTTAAAAACAATAAGTAGGTTTCGAGCATTCTTCTTTTACTTCGAGCTCGTTAAAAATAATAAGTAGGTTTCAAGCATTCTTCTTTTACTTCGAGCTCGTTAAAATTAGTAAGTAGGTTACGAGCATTTCTTCCACCTTTCCTTCGAGCTCGTTAAAAACAGTAAGGAGGCTATGAGCATTTCTTTCATCTTCACTTCGAGCTCATTAAAAATAGTAAGGAAGTTATGAGCATTTTTCTGTATCTCCTTTGAGCTCATTAAAAACAGTAAGGAGGTCATGATTTTACTTTTTCGGATTCGTTAAACCTTTACGGAAAAGATCCCTATGGAGTTATTTTAAGCCCTTTTCAGACTCCTTAAATAGGAAAAATTTGCCGAGCATAGTTGTCTTTTCGGGCTCGTTAAAATAACTGAACCGACATCCACTTAGGTATAGAATTACCCATTTTTCGGGCCTTGGTGGATAATTTACGGAAAAGGTATACTCTAGGTATACTCTTGTATGCACTAGAAGAGTTCTTCTTCCATCATTTTACACTTTTTCGGGGAAGGAGACTAATTGTACGAAAAAGTACCTTTGGAGTCATCTTTAGGGTTTTCAGACTCTCAAAATGTGAAAGCACCAAGCGAGCATTCACCTACTCGGGATCGATGTGAAATCCACGAGATGGTTAATAGAGGACTGTTTAAGTTTTTCAACTCTATAAACAAGAAAACACCACCGAGCACATACCAATCCGGGCTCGATATAAAATCCACGGATAGGTGTATAGAGGATTGTTTAAGTTTTTCAACTCTATAAGCAAGAAAACACCGCCGAGCACAGACCAATCCGGGCTCGATATAAAATCCACCGATAGGTGTATGGAGTTTTCTTCTAGGTTTTTCAGACTCCTTAAATATGAAAATACCGTCGAGCATGCTTTAGTTCTTTGTCAAGCTCGTTAAAAAATGAAAAATGAAAGGGAAGGGAAGAATGTTAAAATATCTTTCAATATGATGGCAGCAAGTCAACTGTCTCCTTGAACAAAGCACCTGTTTTGAGTCTATCAAACAAGTTGGGTTCTAGTATTTGGCCTTAGGGTAAACCTGATCTCAGAGTTCTTACTCCTCCGTTTGGTTAGTTTTCCAATCATATGGAAAATCTGTTAATGTCTCCTACATTGCAGATTTGCATCATGGTCTCTTTGTGTTCAAAGCTGCCTAAGTCACTCTTGTGTTGTGCTCACTGTTCAAGGATATAACCTGTGTCGGCCATTCTGCAGTTGCCTTGACCACATGTGTCGGCCATTCCTTGGTGTCAGTATGTTTCATCATGTGTTCAGTCCTACTCCAAATCAGCTCATACCTGTTGAGTGTCCCTCGTGTTGGATGATGGAGGATGCATTAAGGCCTCCCTTCCAACGGACTTCTTCCCATCGACTTCAACTCATTGTACTTTGGGAATGAAGTTTAGAGTTTTGGTTAGTACCTTGGGGATTGCAGTCATTAGTGGCAGTTTACCTCGCTATTGGATAGATGAGAATACATCAATGTCTCCTATCCGATGGATTCTTCAAGTGTTCGATGGCAAGACCATCTATTCGCACTTGCTTGAATGTACTATGTACCTTGGTTTCCATTTTCATTATTGGTGGACACCCTCGCGTTTGTTAACGGTATACATCAATGACTGGTAATCAAATGATACCTCCCATGTTCGACGTCAACTCATTTATTCGCATGGATAGGTTTGTACCTTGGGTTGTTTTTGGATGAAGACCTTGGGATCCTCGATAGCATCACCTCATTTATGTTATCGCCTAAGTTGCGCAATACTGAGCCACACTCTTTTTGGCTCTTGATGAGACATAGATCCAGCTTGTTCTTTATGCCTATGTTCTCCAATTTTGACATAGATCCACCTCGTATTTATGTGGCTATGTTTACACTTATGTTCCTCATGGATCCACGCTTGTATTTTAGTGGCCATGATATATGCATTAGTATTTGGATCATTATTGTATCCTCTTGGAGGTCATGTTCCACCATTTGAACATGGATAGTTACCCCAAGGATAAGTTTGTCTGACATTGCCTTTTGCTTTCAGGTACTTCATTTGAGCCTATGATTCTTGGTTTCTCCGTTCCTCCATGATTCAACTCTTTGTTATTTATAATGTATTTCGGCCATCGCTTCCCGCACTCCCTCTGACCTCATACATTAGGGGGCATCTGTTATAGCTTGAAATGACACCTCTCCGTCCGTGATGACACTTGCTTCCCTTGGTCGCATTACAACATTTCTTGAGATCAAGTTCAGTCACACAACAGGACATTTGTGGATGGAGGAGTCATTTGGGACACTAAAAATGGTTGAAATTACCTCATTCTTGACCCATTTGATGTTTATGACCCTTAGGAACATTTTTCCAAACCAAACCATCTCCTGAAAATGAGCAGAAAAGCCTGTTTTTGGCCATTTTTCAATATGATTGCTGGTATGCAGGCATGATAGTAGCATGTGTACGCGACTTTTGCTTGATTGAAGTAGCGCTCAACTCCATGTGTACGCGACTTTGTCTACTGTAGAGTAGCGTACACCCCTGTTTTGGTCAAAATCTCAAAATTCGAGTAAGTTAAGTTGGTTGGGAAACCTCTTGAGCGGTTATAACTTCTTTTCCTCTTCCTCACTGACTATATAAGGAGGGTAGAAGGGTCATGTGAGGGGACTAAGCCCAGTTACAAAGTTATGCTGGAGGAATGGAGACCCTCATCCCCCTCTCTTGTGCTTCAGTTTTGGTAAACCCTAGCACAGTTGATTAGAGGCTGGAATCCTTGGAGAACAGAAGCAGGAGACCTTGAATCTAGGTTTCGTGAAGTGCCAAGCTTGAAGGAAGGTATAACTTTATGTACTTCCTTTCATTCATTAATAAAGATCAGACATTCTTCTCTTTCCAAATATGACCTATTAATGTGTCTTAGATTTTATTACTGTTTGATTATAGTTTGATGTTCTTTCTATTATGAATATCAATTTTTTATATGTAGTCAAATGTGTTTGAGAAGGGTATCAAGTTGTTTTGCAGGTCAGGGCATTGCGACATTGGATAAGCATTGAAGAGCAAGGGAGGCAAAGCTAGGATCAACCTTCTGAATGAGGTGCCTACATCTCTAAACCCTAATCTCTTCATTTATTTGTTGTATCTGCAGAATGCTTGAAATTCTATCTGTATCACCGTAAGTTGGTAGTTTCTCCCCTGAACTATAGGTGCATTTTCCCCACAACAACATGGTTGAAGTTTTTCTTACCATGGTGTTGGTGTCCAATATTGTCACCATTTTTTATCATTTAATTTACTCGAAGTGACGTTATTTCTATCATTTTTGCTATAGTAAGTTGTTTTCTTAGCCATTCGGCTCATCAAATAGTCCAGGTATGCACAAATTTACTTACCATGCAAATCTTGTTATATTTCATATATTATGGGTTATTTATGATTAAAATGATGTTTTTGGGCATAATTAACATTTATGGTTTTAATTGACAGGCTATGATTTGCAAATTACCCATCATTCAGCTTATGCACTACGTGCTTAGCCTAAAACGCTTTCAGCTCATTGTTCAACCCTCTGTTCATCTGGCAGAATCCGTGGTTGACATATCTTAGACTATTGAATGAAGAGAAGGACACATGGGTTCTGTTCGACATGGAATGGGCTTGGTTAATGATCTATCGCTCTAAGAAGATCCGTCCTTATGCTCACCAAGCCTGAAAGCACATCTCACGTCCACGTGAATGCTCCAAGCCTTGATTCGTCTGCGCATTCAGCTTGGAGTCATGCGTGTTGGCCAAGCTCTCACTCATGCCATTATTCTGGAAGGAGTCCAACCATCCAGATTTATCCTGCCAACATAACTTCCACGCCCACGTCAACACTCCAGTGCACCAGCTCTCTTGTTCGTTTGACTGGGAGTTACGCACGCCTACTCATGTTCATTCATGCCGTCATTCTGGAAGGAGTCTGCTTGCCCATGATTCAGTCTGCTAGCACACTGCTTGTCCACGTCTGAGTTAGATCGATGTTGCAGCTGCTCTGAGAAGGAACTAATCCCGTCAATGTTTGAAGAACGCCGCTGCGTTGGCATATATCAATTTAATCAGCTGTTACAATCATTTAAACACTCCTATTATTAGAGAGGTCGACTCTGTCGACCCTCTCACCCATTTGTAACTTATAAATAGTCGCCTCTATGATTGAGACAAGTTAGCTTCTGAATTTATGATGGTTTTCCAGTCTTAGTCCAAGCATTTGTAGTCGTAGATAGTGTGAAGACAGAGTCTGTAACTTTTCTCAAGTTAATGGAAGTAGTAGCTTGTTGATGTTCTGCTGGTAGTCATTTAAGTTGAGATAGTTCACCCTCTAATTGCTGGGAAGGACCCCTCATCAACTGGGGGTTTTATTTACATTTTCTGCATTTCTTTTCCTGCAATTAACTATTTTATTTCTTGTGTGTACTTTAATTCATTTTTCTTGTATGTATTATCTTCATTCCTCTATAATTAATATTATGTTGATTAATACAACCTTCCTTCTTCTGAGTTAGAATGGTCGACCAATAGTTCAGTAGTTTAATAATTTGTAGTTTGTTTTCAGTCTTTCTTCCATCATCATAATTAAATATTGCTTCCAAATTCTTCCATAGTTAGCATTCCTTTCCTTATTTTCTCCTATGTTAGTTTTTCTTCCTGTTTGTTGTAGGTTAATTCTCCTTTCTTCTATTCCAACCTTCTCCCTTCTTCTATTCCAACTTCTCATAGAATCATTCTTTCTCTTAGGTAATGATTTGCATAGATAATTCCCTAGCCTCTAATAATCTCTCTACTGCTTCTTGTGCATTGTAGGATCATTTGCATAAAGCCAACTGGTAATTAAATCATTCAAAACTTCTTATTTCTCTCACTTTTAAATGTTTTCCTCCATTCGGATCGTCATTTGGATTGCCATTCAGACCGGTGTTGGGATCGTCATTTGGACCTGTGTGTTTTCTGTATTATTTTAGGTCTTTTTCTGAATCTAGATTCTTCTGTCTCTTAATCATCATTCTTCTTGTTCCTCCTAAATAGTTTGAGATGTGATTTAATCTTGTTTTATGTTATTTGGAGTTTTTAATTCAATTTTCATCATTATTTCCTCCTTTCTTATTTCTTCCTTATCCTATTCTTATCTTTCTTCTAACAATAAGTTCTTTAATCAGTTTTGTACTTAGTTACTGTTCAAAATGTTATTTTTAAATAGTTTATTTTCAAGTTATAGTTGACGATTTTATTTCGTCGAGTTGTTTTAGTTTAATGAAGATGTTCATGTTGGAAGATCTGGATTAATAATAAAATATCTTTATCAAGTTTTCTACTTGCTTCCAAATCTAATATAGTTCAGTTTAACATCTTTGTTAGGTTTTCTACTTGCTTCTAACTTGCATTAGTTTCATGTTGTTCACATATGGATAGACAATAGTTCATAATGTTTAATGTTAGTGGTAGTTTGTTTATTTTTAGTTTACACTTGTTTGTAGAAGTTAAGTTAGATTTACTTCCATTTAGCTTCCTTATTACATTTGAAAGTCATTACAATACATTTACTCCAGTTCCTATTACATTTAATGTATGTAATCAAGAAGAGTGGAATTAGATGGTTTAGTCTAAATTAAGTTACATTTACAAGTTCTCCCTATTAAACATCTAATATCCGTAGCTCTGATTTTGTTCATAGTTGTTATCTAGAAGTTGAATTTAGGAGTTTCTTATTTTTCTAGAGGTAATTTGTGTATCAGTATTTATTTCCATATTTCTTATTAATTAACCATAGAGGTAGAGTAGTATGATCTAGTATTATTATGATTTGTGATTTAAATGTATTCTTAAATATGTAACTCGGTTTTTCATTTTGAAAGATCTTTCGATCTTTTTCCTTACTAAATATTTTTAGGTCTGAAAAACATGGAACTTTAGAACCTTTTCTACCTTGGCATATATTTTGCTTTCAACTCTAAGTTTACTAATCCTGGTTGATAATTAATCTTAGGTGTTTTTTTTATTTGAGATAGCTCACACACCCAACATTTTGGCGTCGTTGTTGGGGAGTTGAATGTTGATTTATATGTAACTTTGGAATGTATTTCACATATATGTATATTGTATTCCTATAGAGATGGTATTATTCCTCTATAAGGAAGTGTCGTCATTTATATTGTAAGTGTCGTAACTTATACTTGATGGGTTATTAGACCACCTTATTTGGGGTCGGCCCTATATAAGTCATGTGGGTCAAAGGGTTATTAGACCACCCTATTGGGGGTCGGCCCACTCAGCATTATGTTATGTGGTTAAGTTCGAGCCTACATGAGTTAGGTAAAAAGGCAAGTCAAGTCAAGTATAAATAGAGTGCGGGAGGCACTCTATTTTCTCACTCACTTCTCACACATGCACTCAAGGAGGAGTGGCGCACTTATGGAGGAGGAGGATCTGCTGCTAGGTTATGGCTATCTCTCTTGGTTGGTTGTATCATTGCTCTATCTATCTCTGAGGAAGTTATTGGGGTTTTTCACCTTTATGGTTTTCCCCAAGTAAATCTTTGTGTCTCTTGTGTGCTTGCATTATTGTCTCCATGATTGATATGCTGTAGATATGTTGTACATGTTGTTCTCTCAGTTAAGATCCTAGATCATATTGAAGAAAATTCTAAAAATCTAACATGGTATCAGAGCTAGCCTGAAAGAAGGCATGATATGGCATGTATGACACTTGTTGCACTTACGATGCTAGGGCTTGATATAGCAAAAACCAGTCATCGTAGCACTTTCGCTATAAATCCGTTTTGGCGATGTTTTCGGATCTGAAATTGTTACAGGCCGAATCTAAGATCTCCAGGTATCTTGTGTCCAAAGGACAACCTCTAATTCGTTGTACTGTTTGATTTATGATCTGTACAATATAGGGTTTCTGCCTCTTCCAGATCTGAGTCAAAATCAGGTGACCTTGGGAAAAAGGTCATATATTGGGCTAGGAAGCTCCAAATGAAATTTCATAAAAAGTGACAGGTAGTACACAGTCTGTACTATATCAGAAAACTTTTTCAGAGGCCGAAGTTGAACCAGGGACACGTGGCACGCCGTACAAGTTATCTCTCCTGTTTTATCGCAAAACAGGTCACGTTGCGACATTTGGCATAACTCTCTCTCAGAGAATCCAATTGAGTTCAAACCTGTCAGGATGGAAAGATAACAGGTCAGGCTATCCAGGAAACTTTTTCAGACCCTGTGGATCAAAAATTTCGGAGTTACACCAGAAACAATCAGGTACATATTTCTGTCAAAACAGAATTATTTTTTGGTACCTTCATTCATGGCTTCCAGAATTTAGGGCTTTGGAGAAAGTTGGAATTTTTGTAATCGGAGACCACGGCTGGATGCTACTCATCAAAATAGAAATTTAGAGACCAAGATAAGAATTTTTGGCTGGGCAGAAGGCCGGGCTTGATTAGACCCTAGTTCGGGACTTTGATCAGAAAAGTGGAAAATTATGGCTTCTGTAAAAATGGGAATTTTTGAAATCTGTGACCACGGCTGGAAGCTCCTCAGAAAAATAGAAGCTTAGAGCTTTGGATCAAACATTTTGATGGGGCAAAAGAGTGGGCTTCATAAAACCCCAGTTCAGGGTCACGTACAGTGAATCCGGAAGTTTCAAAGGCAAAATTGAGGAGTGAAACTTTGCAGTTTTCAAATTCTGAATATACCAGTTTGATCAGCTCATCAAGGCGCATATTTCTATCCTTTCGAAAGTTTGAAATTCAAATTTTGAATTTTTGGGGTTTCTCTGACAAACCCATATCCAGCTCCAAGTCCAGTTCTTTCAAATCAAATGGATTGGGTTAATCCTAGAAGAAGATGGATTGATCATTTGCATGAGTGAAGAAGTTCCTATTTCAGAGGGAGATGAGGCTAAGGCCTTACATAAGAAGATTACAAGCAATCTCAATAGGTATGACTCATCGAGGTATGTTTCGATATTTTCCATGATTAAGTTTATGGTATGTCTTCATGTTATTACGGTTAGTACAATTTTGATTTTAGATTTGTCGTATCACCTTAACAAAATTATGAATGCATGATAGAAGATATTCATTGGTTAGAGTGTTGACACTTAGGATTGTACTAATGCATTATGGTGTTGTATGAGGTTTATGTTTTCTACTAACATGAAAGGTACACCAAGAAAGACAAATCATGTTCTGGTCCAAGAACATATAATCATGATGACATGAGGATAAAGACTCATCCATTGTCATGGATCTCATAGAAGATCCATTTACAAGGTATGTATAACTTGGTTTTATAATGGCTAACCTATGAGATATACAGGTTACTAGCACAAGTCATTGAAGAAGAACAAGAGGACATCATGTGAGTATGTTAGACATAACTAACTAGCATGCTAATCCAGGTATGTTTTTCCTATATCAAGCTAGATTCCTACCTTGGGTTAGGATCTTATACTGTTGTTGATAATGATTATTCATGAAGTCATAGGTTTGAATAATCATGGTTGTATGCATATTATGTTTCTTACCATAATTGATGATATGACTAACCAGAAGAATCATGAAGGTATAGGTTTGAATAATCACAGGTTTTATGCATTTTATATCTCTTATCTTGATTGATGATTCAACTAACCTGAAGAGTCATAGGTTTGAGTAATTATAGGTTTAGACATGTTATGCTTCTTATGAGAATCCTACATAAACCTTGAATGCTAATGCTTATTATTTCTGTTTGAAATGATCATGACTATACATGCTTGAGATTATTGTGTTTTAATAGTATACTAATGAATGTATGATTTTATATGAGATCACAAGGATAACACATTCATGATACTAATAAGCATGCATAGGGACCAAGGATGAATATGAGATTCAAGAACAGGTAATCCAGGAAGCAAAGATCAAGAGGGAGTACACTCCAGTGGTTTATGCAAGGATGCAGATATTCAGAGGGAGTTGACCATCTCTCTACATCCCACAACATAAAGGTGTAGAAGAAGCTACTTCAGATTAGGACTCCAGCAGCTCCTGCAAGGAAGCGAAGACTCAGAGGGAGTCCACCCAACGAACAAACAAAGATAAGTATTTGAATTGTCATTTCTAAAATAATACTGTTCAATAATGTATATACTGATGTTCCTAGAATTAGGTTGTGTATTATGCATATTAGAATAATTGCATTGATGAACAGTATACTCCTAATATGCATGGGTAAGTGGCCTATGGCACTGTACAACATTCCATTGCTACTTATCTAGAATGAAACCTCTTTGCTGACATGTTGGGAGTTGTGCACACTCTTAACAATGTTCTGGTAGAGATTGGAAGGCATCTAGAAAGTTACGGAATATGGATAAATGTTGTATTGAAGCATTGGCTAAGATAATTGCATGACTGTATGGCATATTTCTTTATGTGTAAGAATTTGTTCTGAAAACTATGAGATGTTTTCTAATCATGCAATTTAACTTGTTGTGTAGGAAAGATCGTATGCCATCTCCTACAAAAGAAGAACTACAACATTTGTTCCAGCAACAAAGATATATATTGAAGATATTGAAGTTCCCAGGATCTGGGATGAAGAAATGAAATGCCATGATCCGTCGATCATGAAGAATGATGTTTGGGATGTAATTCCAAGACATGAAGGGAAGTTTGCTATGACTTCCAAATGGAACCATCAGATCAAGCATGTTGCAGATGGAAGCATTGAGAAATATAAAAGTGATGAAATAGAAGATACACCAGATGGATTCAAGACAACTTTCTTGAATGGTGTAGTTGAAGAAGAAGTGTATGTGGAGCAGCCACTTGGTTCTGAGACACATGATAGGAAATCATATATGTGCAGAACTTGGTATGGTGAAGATAGATTGATTGCCGACACGCAGCGGAAGCTTACTATCGAGTTCGAGATGAAGAACTTGAGGATGATGCACTATTTGTTTTTGGCATGGAGGTGTGGCAGAGTGTAGAAGGAATCTTCCTTGGACAAGGGAAGTATGCAGTAGAGATCGTGAAGAGGTCCGGGATGATGGATTGCAAGGCCATGGCCACACCTATGGCATCGAATCTGAAGCTTCTATGTGATGCTTCATCTGAGCCAGGTGATATCTCTATGTATCGTCAGATGATTGGGTCCTTGATGTACCTAACGAACACGAGACCAGACATTTGCTTTCCTGTGAACACATTGAGCCAGTTCTTGACGAATCCGAGGAGTGTTCACCTAGTTGTTGTAAAGCATATTCTGAGGTACCTGAAGGGTACAGTGGATTATGGGCTCAGGTATGAGGCGAATCAAAAGTTTAACCTACAGGGTTATGTTGATTCAGATTGGGCTGGCAGTGCTGCAGATAGGAAGAGCACATCTGGGTGCTGCTTCAGTATGGGATGAGGTGTGATCTCTTGGTTTAGCAGGAAGCAGACCTGCGTAGCACTGAGTACAGCTGAGGCAGAGTATGTTGCAGCCTGCTCAGCTAGTTGCGAGGCAATATGGCTATGGAAGCTACTATCTGAGTTATTTGATCTCCCGTTGGAGGCTACTGGTATCTTCTGTGATAACCAGAGTTGTGTGAAGCTGTCCGAGAACCCAGTGTTTCAAGACAGGTCGAAACACATAGGGATCAAATATCACTATATCAGGGATATGGTGCAGAGAGGAGTTGTGAAGCTCCTGTATGTTGCGACGGATGAGCAGATTGCAGATGTGCTGACGAAGCCACTAGCCAGGGTGAAGTTCGAGTACTTCAGAGAGAGGTTTAGCGTGCTTCAGATCGAGGATACTTCGAGGGAGAAGTGATGGACACATTTGCTGAAGCCATTCCAAGCATGTTGGAAGGGGGATCCTTCACATGGCTGTGGATGTAAGCGTTGGATGATGAGCATCAGGATGATGTTTTGGTTTCTGCTTGGATATGATCAGGATGATGTTTTGGTTTCTGCTTTTATGTATGTATGTACGCATCATGTTGGATGCTGTATATGATCAGTTGGATCATTTTTATGTACGTATGTACGCATCATGTTGGATGCTGGATATGATCAGTTGGATCATTTTTATGTATGTATGTACGCATCATGTTGGATGCTAGATATGATCAGGTGGATCATTTATGTATGGATGCATCATGTAGGATGCTGGATATGATCAGTTGGATCATGTGTATGTATTTTGTATATGCATCATGTTGGATGCTTGGACCATGTATCTGTATATGTATCAGGTGGATACATTGTATGATCAGGTGGATCATGTATGGTGATATGTATCATGTATCAGGTGGATACATTGTATGATCAGGAGGATCATGTATGATGATATGTATCAGGTAGATACTTGGTATGCATCAGGTGGATGCATTGATGATCAGGTGGATCATGCAGCAGGATGTTGCAGTGATGATCAGGATGATCATGGATGATGAGCTTCAGGATGTTGCTCCAGATGACATGCAGCAGGATGTTGCAGTGATGATCAGGATGATCATGGATGATGAGCTTCAGGATGTTGCTCCATATGACATGCAGCAGGACGTTGCAGTGATGATCAGGATGATCATGGATGATGAGCTTCAGGATGTTACTCCAGATGACATGCAGCAGGACGTTGCAGTGATGATGATCAGGATGATCATGGATGGTGAGCTTCAGGATGTTGCTCCAGATGACATGCAGCAGGACGTTGCAGTGATGATGATCAGGATGATCATGGATGGTGAGCTTCAGGATGTTGCTCCAGATGACATGCAGCAGGATGTTGCAGTGATGATGATCAGGACGATCATGAGTACATCAGGATGATGTATGGTGAGTATCAGGTTGATACTCTGTGGCCGTGGATCAGGTTGTGCAGATGAGCATGTCCGGGAGATCCTATAGGTCGGAGTTGTGTACCCGTAACAGCTTGGGATGCTCTTTTGAGACATTGCTCTGGGAGGACATGTAATTTGTGCCCTGGGAGATCTCAGGTCGGAGTTGTGTACCCGTAACATCTTGAGATGCTCTTGCGAGGTTTTGTCCTATGGCATGTAATTTGGGCCCTGGGAGATTTCAGGTCAGAGTTGTGTACCCGTAACATCCTGAGATGCTCTTTCGAGGTTTTGCCATGACCACATGTAATAGCGCCCTGGGAGATTTCAGGTCGGAGTTGTGTACCCATAACATCCTGAGATGATCTTGCGAGGTTTTGTGGTGGACCACATGTAATTTGTGCCCTGGGAGATTTCAGGTTGGAGTTGTGTACCCGTAACATCCTGAGATGCTCTTTCGAGGTTTTGTGGTGGGGTCACATGTAATAGCGCCCTAGGAGATCCTATAGGTCGGAGTTGTGTACCCGTAACATCCTGGGATGCTCTTTCGAGGTTTTGTGACGCACGTAATAAGTCCTGAGGATTCCACAGTATGGCCAGTGATGACGAAGACCTGCAGGTGGTGGGCCTACATCCAGTATGAAAAAGGACTGGCTCTGTAGAACTTCCTATGACGAGTAGATTCAGAGATTTATTGAGATAGCAACAGCAGTGACGATGATGATGACTCGATGACGATTATCCAGTGACGATGATCTAGAGAAGATGACTTGTGCTAGAAGAACTGTGCTGAGAAATACCTTCCTAGTTAAGAGGGAGTGTTGATGTATATGTAACTTTGGAATGTATTTCACATATATGTATATTGTATTCCTATAGAGATGGTATTATTCCTCTATAAGGAAGTGTCGTCATTTATATTGTAAGTGTCGTAACTTATACTTGATGGGTTATTAGACCACCTTATTTGGGGTCGGCCCTATATAAGTCATGTGGTTCAAAGGGTTATTAGACCACCCTATTGGGGGTCGGCCCACTCAGCATTATGTTATGTAGTTAAGTTCGAGCCTACATGAGTTAGGTAAAAAGGTAAGTCAAGTCAAGTATAAATAGAGTGCGGGAGGCACTCTATTTTCTCACTCACTTCTCACACATGCACTCAAGGAGGAGTGGCGCACTTATGGAGGAGGAGGATCTGCTGCTAGGTTATGGCTATCTCTCTTGGTTGGTTGTATCATTGCTCTATCTATCTCTGAGGAAGTTATTGGGGTTTTTCACCTTTATGGTTTTCCCCAAGTAAATCTTTGTGTCTCTTGTGTGCTTGCATTATTGTCTCCATGATTGATATGCTGTAGATATGCTGTACATGTTGTTCTCTCAGTTAAGATCCTAGATCATATTGAAGTACATTCTAAAAATCTAACATTGAAATAGGTAGAATTAAGTTGAAGATAGGTAGAACTTATCTTTCAAAACTTAGTGGTAACTTAGATTAGGCTGGTGGCGGGTAAGCAGTAAGACGAGAGGTAAGAACCTGCACATCTGTTATAACAGGCATCCCCAAAACCCAGCAGTAGTAGTTATGCAGTCAAAGTTTCTTTCAACTATAAATTTTTTTCATGAATAGGTCTAGAGACTCACAAGGTAGATTTATTAAAACTCAAATTCCTACTAAAATTCCTACTAAGCTATACGAGGGACATGCCACCCAAACTACAAACTCAACAGAAAGGTATCAGAAGACACCTAAATGGGATAGTCCTACTTGGAAGGCTAAAGAAACCTTCTCTGGAAACATTTTAAAGGAAATCATAGGGACATCAGAATAGTCTGTTCATAAAGAAATTCCACTAGAAGAACCTCAAGCTCGTATTGAGACTGAACTTAGACAAGAGGAAACTCTGAAGGGTAAAATTTTGAAACTTCTTAACCCTCCATTAGTCCAAAATCCCAAAGACACTACTTTTTCAATAGTAGGTGGTCCAGATTTGGTAGATTTTATCAATCCTGCACAAGTAGATGCTCTTTTTGGGATCTCTAAAAACATTATCATCTCACAGATTGACACAACAATAGTAGAACCTCCTGGACTAGATTCCCATGTAGCTGATCATTCTCCTCCTAAAAAGAAGAATACCCTTCCTGAAAAAGAACGTTGGGATATCCCATATTCACCAAGAAAGGAGCCACCTAGATTTTCTCTCTTTGGTAATAGAATCTTCATGGAGGATGAACATGAAGATCGTGTCCGACAAGATGAAGAAGATGGAGAAGTTAGAACTAAAAAATATCCCTCCTCCCTCACTACCAACTTTGTATGGAAAAAGCAGTGAGGATCCAGACACATTCTTATTTGAGTTTGACATTTTGTGTAGAAGTTGCAATTACCTACAAGATGGCCAAAAACTAAAACTTTTTCCTGGTACATTAAAAGATTCATCTCTTCAATGGTTCATGGGATTGGGAGAATCTAGTATTAAATATTGGGAAGACATGAAGAATGCATTTCTTCAAAAATATCAGGATTACTATAGACCAAAGGACTCTCGCAATGATATTTTTAAAATTCAACAGCTTGAAGACGAGAGCCTAGAGGACTATCTCTAAAGATTTAACTATGTGTTACACAAATCTAAATATAGTGATCTTCGAAAAGATGCAGTAAGAACACTCTTCCTTAAAGGAATCTTAGAAGAATTCTTGGATAACCTTAATCTCATGGCAACATGAGACATTTCTCATAAATATTTTGCAGAGATTTGTGAACTATGTAGGAATTACTTTAGGAGTAGAGGGAAAGGAGGAAGACACTTTTGAGAACCTTATGTTAGAAATCCAAAAGGAAAAAAATCTGGTCCTGGTGGAGTTACAAGGGTAGAGTTAGGGAACCTGTTAGAAAACATCAAAACATATATTTTAGGATCTATGGGTTCCCAGCTAGATGCATTACAAGCTAAAAAGAGACAAGATGAAGAGCGTGCAACAATGAGTATTTTCTGCCCTAGGTGTAGAACTAAACATCCTCAAAGAGAATTTCCATTAAACAATGTTTCAGTTTGTCACCTCTGTATAGAAGAGCATCCCACGGATAGTTGTCCATTGTTGCCCGGGTTGCAAGCTGTATACAAGAGTGGAAGTTTTGGTGAAACATCTAGGAGACCTTGGCATCCTAAGGATCAACCTTCGGGTCAGGATCCATCATTTCAATTTCCAGCTTACTACCATCCTTATCAACCTCCGCAACAATGGAACATTTTAGGTTGGAAGAATTGGCCACCGCAGTACCCTCGTCAAAATGCTCAACAACAATAATGTCCTCATGGATGGAGAGGACAAGCTTTTGCTCAACCATCTCCTCCTATGCCTAACTATCCTTACCCACCTAATGTTCAGCAATTTTTACCTGGATATGCACCTCCTTCACTACCCCCTATCTCAAATCAACCTCATCATTTCCAAAATATGAACCCTCCAAGACCCACAATATTACCCACACAACCGATACCGAATCCTAACAATAAGCCAACCCAAGCTCTTAATAACATTGGGTTGTTACCTCTTCCATCATATGCTATTTCATCTGCACCAATACATAAAGTTCAATTATGGTCTGGAAGAGTTTTGCAAGATCATCCTAAGTCATCAGTTGTTATTTGAGAAGAAAATGAAGAAGAAAATATACCTAATGAAATTTTGAACGATGTCATTCTTGAAAATGTGGTTGTTCCTAAATCTTCAACACATAACCTTCCTCATAAAGAAGTAATATCGGGAAATAAATCACCTCCATATTCGGAGCATCTAATAATAGAAAGACTTGTAACTTACCCAGAATATAACATCATTAATGAATTGTAATGTCCCCATTTTGACCCCCTTTATATTAAGTCGTAAATGATGTAAATATTGTAATTTAATCATGGTGAGGAGCTCAAGGCCAAGGCCCCACCATTGATTTAGCGTTTCATGTATCGGCAATTAAAAATAGATGCCTATGGTTCTTGTGCTAGATAGGCACAATGTAAATAAGACATCATGTAAATACGAATTTTAATGAAAATACCCACAACTAGCAATGCAATGCAACAAAGAGATGGGGCATGATTCTACAAGGAATAGGGAGGGAAATTATTCAAACCCTTGAGCCAATGGTGTTAATCCATGTGTCAATGAGAAAACCCATAAACCACCAACTACCCATTTTGGGTTATGGACCCAATCATTTAATTCTTCCAGAAATTGGTTGAGGCAGTTAATGCCTTGGGAATGAAGATATATGGCAGCCAATTTTGTGCATGGGCAAGCCATCAACCTAGGAAATCGTATTTTGTCTCCTTGGGCAAGAAAACACCCACGAAATGGTTCCCAAAGCCATTGTGAACAGTGAGTATTTCCTCTCTCACGCAGTCTGAACTACTGGGTCTTTTCTCATCATGTTTTTACCATTTTTTCTGCATTTTCCATGCCTGGGAGCTCGTTTTTGCGTTGTACGACAGCTGGGAGAGAAGGGCCACGATTTGGGACTGTTATGGAGGCCGTTTTTGCCCCAGAATGTCCATGGACGTTTTTCTGAAAACAAATTTGGCTTCCCAGGGTTTTTCCCCATCTTCTAGTTCATTTTTGGATTTTCCACGTTTTTCTGAAGCTAATTAAAACCCCATCTTTGGGCATCTCACTGTTAAAACGTTTCTTCATGACCAGCACTTATACTTTTGCTGCTATGTGCATCCCTATTTTGATTTGAATTTGTGAGCAAGAAACTTGGAGTGGTAGTGGACATAATTGGCTTGATAAACCTATTGGGGGGAGATACCCTCTCAAGAAGATCAATAGGGCTTTGGCTACTCTTCTATGCACACCCTGAGAACACTAGATGGGAAGGTATTGCTTGAGGGACTGTAAAACAGTGAAAAGAATACTTCCTTGTGCTGGGTGTGTAGGTATTGTGGGTGCCAAGCTAGATAGATCTTTTAAGGTTACCCCTGGCTCTGTGCTTGAGCTCAGTAGCTTAGCCACTCTTCCTTTCCATTTCCTAGCAGCCTAATAAACCCAATTGTAGATTGGCTTGGCTCATCTTGGTGTATTCTTGGCTATGTGTGAGTTTGTTGTTCCCTGATTCCTTGTACAGATGATGCCCAGCTCGGGGGTGGCAGTTGCATCAAGAGGTTGATAAGCACAACTGGCCTATGGTTGGGTGGAACGTTGCAAATGCATAGCTGGTTGCTTTGGACTACTTTGTTAAGATAAGTATTCTCTTGTGTTAACTTTGCAATTATTATTTGATGAATATCTTGAATATATGATGGATGTGTTATTGCTATTATTTCCGCTGTGTTTTTCTTATAATTATACATCCCATATGTCATTTATATTATGTGAATTCTTAGTTAAAGGTTCATGGGGCTAGATGCCCGGTTTTAGCATCACGTCCTCTCTATCATGCTGGTATGATGGGAGGGGATGTTACATTTTGGTATCAGAGCTGCTGGTTGTAGCATTGGGCCTTTATGGGCCAAATCCAATTACAGTTACAAGGGAAGATCCCTTCCTAATCACCACAGGCACTAGCATCAAGACTAGCTGGCTCAGTTGGATAGTTGCAGAGGTAAGGTTACCTTCTGCTAGGCAGCAGTCATCAAAGGAAGAAGGAAAGAAGGAACTCAAAAATTGTTTCAAGTGTTTTTGAAAATTTTTGTTTAAGTCTGTTTCGGGAAGAATTCGGGAAATCGTCCCGAAACTACGGAAAGATTCCGCGAATCGTTCCGCAACATGAAAGAGTTCGGGAAATTGTTCCGAAATTTGCGGGAGAGTTCCGCGAACCGCCCCCAAAACTGTGGAAGGAATTCTCCAAAATTGCGGAAGGAATTCTCTTCCGAAACTGCGGAAGAATTCCGCGAGTTGTTTCGCAACGCGGAAGAATTCGGCGAACTACTCCGAAACAGCGGAAAATTTTTCTAAGTGTTCGGCGTCGAAAGGAAATTTTCGGAAGGAATTCTCTTCCGAAATTGCGGAAGGATTCCGTGAATCGTTCTGCAACGCGGAAGAGTTCGGCAAGTGGGCCCGAAATTTGTGGAATAGTTCCGCGAACCACCCCGCAATTGCGGAAAGAATTTTGGAAATTCTTCCGCAACTGCGGAAAGAATTCTGGAATGCCTTCCGAAATTGCGAAAGGGTTCCGCGAACCGCCCCGCAACTGCGGAAAGAATTCCGGAAAGTCTTCCGCAACTGCGGAAAGAATTCCGGAATGTCTTCCGAAATTGCGGAAGGGTTCCGTGAACCGCCCCGCAACTGCGGAAAGAATTCCGGAAAGTCTTCCGCAACTACGGAAAGAATTCCGGACTGTCTTCTGAAATTGCGGAAGGGTTCCACGAACCGCCCCGCAATTGCGGAAAGAATTCCGGAAAGTCTTCCGCAACTGCGGAAAGAATTCTGGAATGTCTTCTGAAATTGCGGAAGGGTTCCGTGAAACGCCTCGCAACTGCGGAAAGAATTCCAGAAATTCTTCCGCAACTGTGGAAAGAATTCCGGACTGTCTTCTGAAATTGCGCAAGGGTTCCGCGAACCGCCCCACAATTGCGGAAAGAATTCCGGAAAGTCTTTCGCAACTGCGGAAAGAATTCTGGAATGTCTTCCAAAATTGTGGAAGGGTTCGGCGAATCACCCGGCAATTGCGGAAGCATTCGGCAAATCACTCCGAAGTTACGAAAGCATTCAGCGAATCGCTCCAAAATTGCAGAAGCATTCGGCGAATCACTCCGCAGCTGCAGAAGCATTCGACGAATTGCTCCGCAATTGCGGAAGCATTCGGTGAATTGCTCCGCAATTGCAGAAGCATTCAGCAAATCACCCTGAAACCGTGAGTTGATTTACAAACAAAAAGAGAAAAAAAAAAAACCGAGGGCGCTGCCCTCGACCCGCCTTGTGCCACAAGGGGGCAAGCCCCCTTGACCCCCTTTGTCCCCCTCATATGTCATTGATTGTGAGAAAATTGGATGATTTGACAAATTGTCAACATAATATTTTCCCACGTGCATGAATTAATTTATGAATTTCTGAGAATATAATGCAGCTAACAATTGTGTTGATGAACACATTTTGTAGAATCACAGTTACATCAGGGTAGCACTCTAGATAGTACAGTTGGAAAGTTTTGGATCTTGGTTGGGCCAAGAAAATCAACATCATGGATGATGCACAGGATCCCTATGAGCCTGAGACAGATGCAATGGGGGAGAACATACATGTTGAAAATGCTAAAACAAAATCTAATGGGAGAAGAAATCAAGAGACCCCTCCAGGTATTGCAGCCACCATGAGAAGCCTAAGGGTGGAGTTGCAAAGTTGCAGAGAAGATAATGAAAGGATGATTAAAGCTCAGGAAGAACAAAATCAGTTGAATGTAGCCATGCTACAAAGTTTGACAGATATCTAAAGGCAAATAAACTCTAGGCATCAAACATCAAATCTAGAAAGGGGTGGGAGTAGTTCTAGGAGGAATTCGCGCAAGAGGGCCAGTAGCCCAAGAAGAGTTTCTACCGGCAGAACATATACTCTAGAAATCTCTTCTAATGAATCATCTGACTCTGAAGAATCCATTGAGGGTTCAAGCTCTCCATCTCGCAGGAGTAAGAGGAAGAAGCACTACAGGAACAGTTCGCATGGGGAATTTAAGAAGGTGAAACCTCCTACATTTGATGGAGAGATAAAGTTCGATCAAGAAGCTCAAGCTTGGATTCTTGGGATGAGAAAGTATTTCCAAGTCCAAGACTACTCGGGAAATATGAAGGCAAGGGTAGCCATCTTCAACTTGAATGGAAGAGCATCTATATGGTGGGAACACATCAGGCAAGTGAAGAAGATCAACGAAAGGAAGATTATGTGGAAGCAGTTCAAGAAATACTTTAAGAAAAAGTACCTCTCTGATAGGTACAATGATGATAAGATCAAAGAGTTCCATGAGCTGAGATTGGGACAATTGACCATGGAAGAATATGCAAACAAATTCTTGGAGATGCTAAGATATGTCAGGTACATTCGAGATGATAAGGTGAAAATGCAGCATTTTCTAAGTGGACTGCCCCAGTCATATAAACATAGAATTGATTTTGATGAACCTCGAACTCTAGAGGAGGCCATAAGAAAGGCCAAGTATTGCTTTGATCAAAACAGAAGCAAACCAGAATTCCATAAGGCATGGAAGGATAGGAAAAATGAAAAGTTTGATCAAAGGAAGAAGGGGTTCAAGCCTCCTCAATTCCGGAATCAGCAAAGGAAACCATCACAGGTTGTTACTAAGCCAACTAGGATGATAGAAGACAAGCCAAGAGATCCAAAGGAACCAAGAGAACCACTTCAATGTTGGGGTTGTGGAGGAGACCGCATGCTTAGGAACTGCCCACATCAGAATGGGAATGCAAATCAAGTCCACAACATTCAAGGAGCTGAAACTGTGGGTCAAGTGGCGAGGACAATCCCTAGAATCTATGCAGCACTAGACAATCACCAAGCAGATCATCAATCAAATGTGGTTGAAGTTGAAGGTAAGATTGCTAAGCAATCTGTTTCTATTTTGATTGATCCTAGATCTACTCACAGTTATGTCACTCCTAGAACTGTTGAGATTTGTGCTTTTAAGAAATTAAAGCATAGTAAATCATGGTTAGTTCAACTAGCCACTGGAACCAAGAGAAAAGTTAGCGAAATAGTAGAGAAATATCCATTAGAGATGGATGGGCTATTCACTTATGTAGATCTGAATATTTTGCCACTGGGTTCCTATGATATTCTCATTGGAATGGATTGGTTAGAAGCACACAGGGTTAAAATTGACTACTACAATAAGACATTTAAATGCATGGATGAAGAAGGAAATCCAAGGGTTGTAAAAGGCATTCCAAAGGTGACTTTTGTTAGAGAGGTTTCATCCATGCAGTTGAAGAGGTTCTGTAGGAAGGGATGTCAATTGTATGCAGCTCACATTGTAGAGGCAGCAGAGCATGAAACTCTTAAATTGGAGGACTATCATGTATTGCAAGAATTCAGGGATGTTTTTCCTGATTAGATTCCAGGACTCCCTCCAAAGAGAGACATTGACTTTATAATTGAACTTGTTCCAGGAGCGACACTAGTGTCTAAGACAACCTACAGGATGAGTACACCGGAATTGCTAGAATTGAAGATGCAATTACAAGAGTTGCTGGAAAAGAAATATATTAGGTCAAGTGTGTCCCCGTGGAGAGCACTTGTTCTATTTGTGGAAAAGAAAGATGGAACACTCAGGTTATGTATTGACTACAGGCAGTTGAACAAAGTCACTGTGAAGAACAAATACCCATTTCCCTGAATAGATGACCTTTTTTACCAAATGAGAGGAGAAAAGGTATTTTCAAAGATTGACTTGAGGTCTGGTTTCCATCCGGTAAGAATCAAAGAAGAAGATATTCATAAGACCGCATTTAGAACGAGGTATGGACACTATGAGTTTGTAGTGGTACCATTCGGTCTCACAAATGTACCAGCTACATTCATGTGTCTCATGAATAATATTTTTAGTAAGTATTTGGACAAGTTTGTTCTTGTACTCCTAGACGAAATTCTCATCTATTCCAAGAATGAAGAAGAGCATGAAGAACATTTGAGAATGACAATGCAATTGCTAAGGGAGCACAAGCTGTATGCAAAGTTGAGCAAATGTGACTTTTATAAAGATAGAATTCATTATTTGGGTCACATCATTTCCGACGAAGGAATATCTATAGACCCTGAGAAGATTGAAACCATTATGAATTGGCCAACTCCAAGGAATGTGATGGATGTGAGATCTTTTATGGGCCTTGCTAGTTACTACAGGAGGTTTATCGAAGGATTCTTCAGGGTTGCAAACCCGATCACTTCTTTTCAAAAGAAGGGGATAAAGTTTGAATGGTCACCAAGATGTGAGGAAAGTTTTCAATGGTTGAAGAATCTTCTTACAAATGCACCTATTCTGAAGATTGCAGATCTGGAAAAAAACTTTGTGGTGTGTACCAATGCATGCAATCAAGGACTTGGAGGAGTTCTTATGCAAGACAATCACGTGATATTCTATGAGTCAAGAAAGTTGAAGGAGCATGAGAAGAACTATGCTACTCATGATATAGAACTTGTAGCCATAGTACATGCTTTAAATATGTGGAGGCATTAATTAATGGGAAGAAAATTTGAGTTAAGGACAGACCATTGTGGTCTGAAATACTTGTTTGATCAACCAACTTTAAATGCTAGGAAAGCTATATGGTTGGAATTTTTGTGTGAATTTGATTTTGAAATCAAACACATAAAAGGGAAAGAAAACAAGGTGGCTGATGCACTCAACAGGAAGGTACATGAAATGTATGTGGCAGCACTTAGTACTTACCAACCAGATTTGAAGCAGCAGATTGTTAACCATATGGTTGAGGATGAAGTGTACGTGTCGATAAAGGACAAATTGCAACAGCAAGACCGTGGCAAGAAGTATGAAGGCTATCATTTTGAAGAAGGCGGACTTCTTACTTATAAACATAGAGTTTATAGTCTAAATGCGGCAGATTTGAGGAGAATTGGTATGGATGAAATCCATAAAGCTCCATACTCTAGTCACCCAAGATATCAGAAAACAATTGATACAACAAGAAAATATTATTTATGGCCAGGCATGAAGAAGGACATCGCTGAATACATTTCTAAGTGCATGGAATGTCAACAGGTGAAGAGTGAACACCAACATCCAGCAGGTTTATTGCTCCCAGTGCCAATTCCAGAATGGAAATGGGAAGTAATAACCATGGATTTTATTGCAGGATTGCCAATGATTGTGAGACAACATGATTCCATCATGGTTGTGGTTGACAAGTTAACAAAGGCAACACATTTTATACCGGTTAAGTCCACACACAAAGCCGATACCATTGCAAATATTTTTATGAAGGAAATTTTTAGATTACATGGGTTGCCTAAGGAAATAATTTTTGACAGGGATACCAAGTTCACTTCCAATTTTTGGAAAGGTCTCTTTGCAGATTTGGGTACACAGCTAAGCTTTAGTACCGCATACCATCCTCAAATAGATGGGAAAACAGAAAGAGTAAATCGGGTGCTTGAAGACATGCTCTGCATGTATGTGATGGACAAACCATCCAAGTGGGAGGATTATCTACACTTGGTAGAATTTGCATATAACAATGGGAAACAAGCATCATTGGGAATGAGTCCTTATGAGGCTTTGCACAGCAGAAGGTGTAGGACACCAGTGACTTGGGACAATCCAGTGAACAGAATTGTACTTGGGCAGGAATTGCTTAAGGAAATGGAACAAGAAGTTGCAAAGATCAGACATAATTTAAAAACAGCCCAGGATAGACAGAAAAGATATGCAGATAAGCATAAGATCCATAGGGAATTCAATGTTGGGGATGATGTGTATCTTAGAGTGAAATCAAGGAAGAGTTCCTTGAATCTTGGGAGTTGTGCCAAGCTATAACCTAGATATTGTGGGCCATTTGAAGTGCTTGAAAGAATAGGGCTAGTTGCATATAGACTTGCATTGCCTGCTAACACTAAAGCTCATAATGTTTTTCATGTGTCTTTGCTTAAGAAATATGTACATGATCCTAACCATGTGATTAATTGGGATATGATCCAGGTGGAAACTGAGGGAGAATTCCAAACCGATCCATTGCGCATCCTAGACAAGAAGGTAACATTGCTCTCGAACCGAGCCATCGGACAGGTAAAGGTGCAATGGAAGCACTACGGTCCCGATGAGGCTACATGGGAGCTGGAGGATGCCATGAGGGTGGCATATCCATTTTTGTTCAATTTTGATGAGCACTGAGGATAGTGCTAATGTAAGGGAAGGGGAATGTAATGTCCCCATTTTGACCCCCTTTGTATTAAATCGTAAATGATGTAAATATTGTAATTTAATCATGGTGAGGATCTCAAGGCCAAGGCCCCACCATTGATTTAGCGTTTCATGTATCGACAATTAAAAATAGATGCCTATGGTTCTTGTGCTAGATAGGCACAATGTAAATAAGACATCATGTAAATACGAATTTTAATGAAAATACCCACAACTAGCTATGCAATGCAACAAAGAAATGGGGCATGATTCTACAAGGAATAGGGAGGGAAATTATTCAAACCCTTGAGCCAATGGTGTTAATCCATGTGTCAATGAGAAAACCCATAAACCACCAACTACCCATTTTGGGTTATGGACCCAATCATTTAATTCTTCCAGAAATTGGTTGAGGCAGTTAATGCCTTGGGAATGAAGAGGTATGGCAGCCAATTTCGTGCATGGGCAATTCATCAACCTGGGAAATCATATTTTGTCTCCTTGGGCAAGAAAACACCCATGAAATGGTGCCCAAATCCATTCTGAACAGTGAGTCTTTCCTCTCTCATGCAGTCTGAACTACTGGGTCTTTCCTCATCATGGTTTTACTATTTTTCCTGCATTTTCCATGCCTGGGAGCTCGTTTTTGCATTGTACAACAACTGGGAGAGAAGGGCCACGATTTGGGACTGTTATGGAGGTCATTTTTGTCCCAGAATGTCCATGGACATTTTTGTGAAAATGGATTTGGCTTCCCAGGGTTGTTCCCCATCTTCCAGTTCGTTTTTGGGTTTTCCACGTTTTTCTGAAGCTAATGAAAACCCCATCTTTAGGAATCTCACTGTTAAAACGTTTCTTCATGCCCAACACTTATACTTTTGCTACTATATGCATCCCTGTTTTGATTTGAATCTGTGAGCAAGAAACTTGGAGTGGTAGTGGACAGAATTGGCTTGATAAACCTAGTGGGGGGAGATAACCTATCAAGAAGATCAAGAGGGCTTTGGCTACTCTTCTATGCACACCCTAAGAACACTAGATGGGAAGGTATGGCTTGAGGGACTGTACATCAGTGAAAAGAATACTTACTTGTGCTGGGTGTGTAGGTATTGTGGGTGCCAGGCTAGATAGATCTTGTAAGGTTACCCCTGGCTCTGTGCTTGAGCTCACTAGCTTAGCCACTCTTCCTTTCCATTTCCTAGCAACCTGATAAACCCAATTGTAGATCGGCTTGGCTCATCTTGGTGTATGATTGGCTATGTGTGAGTCTGTTGTTCCCTGATTCCTTGTAGAGATCATTCCCAGCTCAGGGGTGGCAGTTGCATCAAGAGGTTGATAAGCACAACTGGCCTATGGTTGGGTGGAACGTTGCAAATGCATAGCTGGTTGCTTTGGACTACTTTGTTAAGATAAGTATTCTCTTGTGTTAACTTTGCAATTATTATTTGATGAATATCTTCAATATATGATGGATGTGTTATTGCTATTATTTCCGCTGTGTTTTTCTTATAATTGTACATCCCATATGTCTTTTATATTATGTGAATGCTTAGTTAAAGGTTCATGGGGCTAGATGCCCGATTTTAGCATCATGTCCTCTCTATCATGTTGGTATGATGGGAGGGGACGTTACATGAATTGAAAAATATTTGTATTAAGATTCCGTTATCACAAGCCATTAAAGATATACCAATCTTTGGTAAAGTGATAAAGAACTCTGCATTAAGAGACTAGGTAAGAAACAAAAAGACCCTCCAACAATACATGTCATAGGTGAAATCTCAGATTGTATAGCAGAACAGCCTAGAATTCCGAAGTATACAAATTCAGGAAATCCTGTAGTAACTGTTCTCATTAACAACACTGCTATAGGGAACACACTCATTGATCTAGGGGCTGCTATTAACCTAATGACTACTACAATTTTAGAAGTTCTCCAATTAGGACCATTCCTCTGCCCTACACCAACAATGTTAGAACTAGAAGATCGTACTATGGTACAACCCACTGCGATATTAGACGATATTATGGTGTCAGTAGCCTCATGGGAATATCTCATGGACTTCATGGTTATTCAATCAAAAGACCCATCTAGGGGGCATCCTATCATTTTAGGAAGACCCTGGCTGGCTACTGCTAATGCATTCATAGGATGTAGGGATGGAGAAATGCTTATCTTTGATGGGTTATCTACAATAAGACTAGCTTTATATCCACCAACATAGCCCGTAGTTGAGAGCTTCTTTTGGTTAGATTGTCCTTTTGGAGAGGAAAACCTGGAAGAACTTTCCATTGTTAGTGATCTTTCCTGGGCACTTCAAGAACAAAATATTGAAAACGTGTTGAATCAATTTATTTCCTCCACCACATGTATAGACTTTCCTCAGTATTTTTCCCAACTTGACTAGATTTTTGGAGACGAATTTCAAGAAAACATGAGTCTCTCAACATTTACAGGTACACCTTGTGTCTTTTCAATTGAAGAACAACTAGGATCTTATACCGTACCATGTGAAGTTAGTTCCGAAAAATTTCTACATATAAATGTAGGTTTAGATGAGAGTCAACAAAAGCAATTGTTAAAAGTTCTCAAAAGTCAAACTGGAGCTTTCGCTTGGGAATACACCAATATGAAGTGTATACACCCAGATACTTGTATTCACCACATTTACACAGACATAAGCATACCTCCCGTTAGACAACCCCATAGGATAATGAACCCAACTCTCAAATATATAGTAAAAGAAGAATTGCAAAAGCTTCTTAACGCTGGATTCATTTACCCAATTTCCAATAGTAAGTGGGTGTCTTCTCTGATAGTAGTTCCAAAGAAAGTCACAGGGAAGTGGCGTATCTATGTTGATTTTCAAGAATTGAACAAGGCCACTCTTAAAGGCTATTTCCCTCTACCTTTTATAGATCAGGTGTTAGATACCATATCGGGGAAACAATATTTTTCTTTCCTAGATGGGTATAGTGGATACAATTAGATATTAATAGCACCGGAGGACCAGGATAAGACTACCTTTACTTGCTCTTGGGGGACTTATGCCTATCGAGTGTTACCATTTGGCCTTTGTAATGCACCTGCTACTTTCCAACGTGTAGTTCTAGGTATCTTTGCTGACCTTATACATGATTGTGTAGAGGTCTACATGGACGATTTCACAGTCTATGGTAATACCTTCCAAGAGGCCCTTGACAACCTTGAGACAGTTCTTATTCAATGTCAGGACACAAACTTAGCCCTTAGTCACAAAAAATGAAAGATGTTATTAACCGAGGGCATAGTTCTAGGAAATCATGTCTCTCTTCAAGGTATCAAGGTGGATCCTGCCAAGATAGATATAATTGTCAATCTTCCTCCTCCAAAGACTCCGAAGGAAGTTAGACGCTTTCTTGGCCATGCAGGTTATTATAGGCGGTTTATAGAAAATTTCACCAAGATAGCCGCACCTATGTTCAAATTACTCATGAAAGACACATAATTTCAATGGACTGAACCTTGTCAACAGGATTTCGAAACTTTAAAAGCAAAGTTATCAGTAGCACCAGTACTTAGGAGCCCTAACTGGTCCCTTCCTTTTCATATCTCTACTGATGCATCCGACATAGCTATAGGGAAAGTCTTGGGTCAAAAAGAGGAAAAATTATCTTATGTCATTTATTTCACCAGTAAAACCTTGACTCCTGCAGAATCAAAATACAATGTTACCGAAAAAGAGTTTCTCGCAGTAGTCTATTCCATCAATAAGTTTCATCATTATATCATAGGATATGAAATTTTCATACATACCGATCATTCTTCTATCATATTTTTGATGAATAAACCAATTACCAATGGCAGAGTGACTCGATGGCTTCTTCTGTTACAAGAGTTTAATATTACCATTGTTGACCATCCTGGTCGAGAGAATGTAGTAGCAGACTTTCTCTCCCGTATTCAAATTGACAATGATGATAGTCCTATTGATGATAGCTTCCCAGATGAACAAATATTCGTTGTATCTGTTCGAACCCCATGGTTCGCAGACATAGCTAATTATTTGGCAACTGGAAAGCTACCAAACCAATTCTCTCCACCCAAAAAATGTAGAATCATAGTTCAAAGCTCTAACTATTCATGGGTGTATAATGATCTCTTTCGTACCGGTCCTGACCTTATTATTAGAAGATGTGTACGAGAGGATGAGATGGCATATATTCTTCATGCATGTCATGGTGGACCTTGCTGTGGACACTTTTCTGATAAAAGAACAACATATAAGGTTTTACATTATGGATATTATTGGCCAAGCATCTTCAAGGATGCTGCCAAATATGTCAAGGGATGCGATAGTTTCCAAAGAATGGGTAGACCTACGCCATCTAATGAGATGCCTTTGCAACCTCAAGTAATGATTGAACCTTTTGAAAAATGGGCTCTAGATTTTGCTAGACCAATTTCCCCTATGTCTCGTAAGAAAAAGTACATTCTAGTCTGTACAGATTATGTCACCAAGTGGGTAGAATCCAAAGCTTTATTCCGAGCCACAGAAACATCAGTGGTAGAGTTTATGTATGAAGAAATATTTACCCGATTTGGTGTACCTAGGGAAATTGTAACTGATTAAGGATCTCAATTCACTTCCAAGTTAATGAAAGAACTTACTAATAAATATGGCATTAGACATTGCAAATCTTCACCATATCATCCTCAGGAAAATGGTTAAGTAGAAAGCACAAACAAGGTATTAGAAGCTATCATAACCAAGACCATTCAGTTACACCACAAGGACTAGGCAGATAGGCTCCCAGAAGCCTTGTGGGATTATAGAATAACTTGGAGAAACACCACTGGCCACACACCTTATGAACTTGTTTATGGTAAAGAGGTTCTCCTACCCATTGAATTTTAGGTTAAAACATTTCGTATGGCTGCTTAGTTATGAAGGAATTTAGAAGAAGCACAGAAACAACGAATCCTACAAATAAATGAATTAGACAAGATTAGACAGGATGGTATCCAATGAACAATCTTAATACAAAATCAACGTAAAAAATGGCATGAAAGATACATTAAACAAAAACAATTTAAAACAGGAGACTGGGCATTACTTTTCGATTCAAGATACAAAAATTTTAAAGGTAAATTGACTACTCGCTCGATGGGTCCTTATGAAATTGTTACAGCTTTCGATAATGGATCCGTTAAAATTAAAACAATTGATGATTCTCAAACTTCCTTTGTTGTAAATGGCCATAGACTTAGACTTTATCACCAACCTATATCTAAACAAGACTTTGTACAGAATGCCTTACAACAGCAGGAGATGGAACTGGTAGGAGAGGAAATCATTCCTCCTCCTCCTAGTCCTTGGAATTTCTAAAGGATTGTCTTTATTTGTACATATGTAAATATATTGTTTTTTTGTTTTAATTATAATAATGAAGAGTTATTTCTGACAAGCTGATTGTATCTATACAAGGAATTTCATTTGTATGATCAGCTCATGAAATTTTTGCCATTAAAAATAGGAAAAAACTTACTTCTTCTTCTTTTTTTTTTTTCTTTTTTTTTTTTTCATCAGATTTCTTATGATTCTTTTTTGTACATATGTTTTGTTTGAATAAATCAAAATCATCTAACAATGGTTTTGCAGCTTAATTACAAGGACCTTATCCACTCATGCAATATTATTGAAAGGGAAGCACTTGAAAGAAAAATAATTTCTATCCTAATCCCTTCTTCTTTTTTTCAATTATTGTTGAAATTGACATTTTTAGCAAAAGAAAAAGTGTTCTTTATATTATTTTGTAACCATTTCGTTTATGATTTTGAATATGGTATTTGATTCAGGCATGCACATTTCTGATTATCGTTTAGAACTGTTGCTTAAAAGACCTATCTTAATTGCTATGATCTTAACAAAGAATATACTATCTTACACATATGGATCATTGGCTTATCCTAGACTCATTATCAAAACTTGTCTCTTAAAGCATCTTTTAAAGGTAACTTAGAAGTGAATGCTATTTTTATTCTTGTGGGGAACATTACTGAATTTTTTTGAAAAAGATAGATATAGATCAAAGAATAGCTTTAGGTTATTATCTTTTGGCATGATCTTTAACTTTGGATATTATAAGTAAAAGTTGCTCATAAAGGTTCGTTCTAATATTTCGAATTATGTGTTTAAAAGGATTAGCACACTCTAGTACCAACCGACTTCCTTATAAATATATAAATATATATATATATATATATATATATACATCATTATACAAAGCGAACCCGCCAGGGTACTGAATAGGCCTGCTGGCAGCGGGTCCATGCTAAGTAAAATCTTAAACAAGGAAGCTAGGTAAATGCAAGTAAACCCGCCGAGGTACTGAACAGGCTTGCTGGCCGAGGGACTATGCTTGCATGGTACCAAGATAAACCCGTCGGGGTACTGAACAGGCTTGCTAGCAGCGGGTCAATATCGGGTAAAAGAGATTGGTTAATGCATTTCTATGCACATGATTCATATATAAGAAACTTGAGTATACAAACACATGTTTTGGCCAATCATCTATATTGTCATTAGAGAATAACTGTAAGTTGAACTTGGACCTTGTCATCTAATTCAAACAATATCTAGGATGTTATTACCCTAGAAATGGGACCCATAATTATGAAAATCTCACAAGCTTTACGGTACACCTTATATATATCTTGGGATGACAAGAAATATCTAAAATTAGTCATGTATGGCTAGTCTTCCTGTGGCATCTTTCATATCAAATTATACTATCATTCTTCATGTGGTTCTTTTAATCGTTGTTCTATTCTTTATGGTAATGTACATATCTGAATCATCTACATGTCTAGTTAATATTTCATTTTCTTGAGAAAAGTATTACAATATTTATTTCAGCTATTGATAAAATAATTGAATATCTAATTCTCTTTTTGTTGGCTTGAGGACAAGCCATATCTTTGGTTTGGGGGAGGATTAGAACTATTTTAAACTATTTTTTTTTTTTTAAGAAAACAAGTTTATTTATCTCTGAAAGTGATAGATGTTTGCAGGTTAATGCAAAAGTAGAAGGCGAATTGTTTTAATTAAATATAAACAAAAGGGGACATGACTTAAAAATTCCAGAAAGCAAAGTTTACAGCATTTTCTGTGCACTAACAGCCTTAAAAATTCCTTGCAAAAATCAGTTCCAGTTGGCTTCAGCGATAAAATTTTGTATAGACAAAAGTCTTTATGAAAGGCTGAATCACGGATCGAATGCCGATCCAAATTCAGTGACGAATGTAGCAAATAAGCAATGTTTTGAATAAAAGTGCTGAAGAAATTTTAGCTTATATATTTCAAATAACATGCTAGATATTTTTGAAAATTTTGACTAACCAATGATGATAGGGATCAATCAAACGTCAAATGTCGCACTTGGTTTTATTTCCTTATTCATCTCATCTTGTTAAATGAACAAATCTTGTGTCATTGTGAATCATTGTATGACCACTATGGCCTTACCTGTCATATGGATTTCCAGCATATGGATCGGATCCTTGTGATCTTCCACGTGTAGAATATCCCATTACGTGAATTTTGTTCAACCTGTCCAAACATTGGCTTTGGACATGGTTGAATATGTTATACCAAACACGCATATACCGGATTCACTCACTTCAATACTGGAACTTAACTCAAGATATTCAAAGTACAAGTGTGGTCTTTCAAAACACTCTTTACCTATGATCATCCAACCATCCAAACATACCTCAATTTAAATGATAGCTGCGTGAACTTCTGCTTTACTCTGTTCACCCTTCATTTCTCTCTTTGTGAGTTGCGTCCTCTACAAATTTATTATATCACCTGCATTTATCTGTTGTTTCCCCTATCCTTTATCAGCAATGCCTAACTATTGCGAGCCAGGTAGCTACCAAGATCTTCTTCATATCCCTGAGTTTAAAAGATGCCATGAGTTATTCTCTCAAGTAGGTTGGAATCCGTTTCTCCACCACCTTGATGGTCACAACCATGAGATTTCGTTGCTATTTGCCAAAGGTTTCGATGGAAAAACGGCCAAGGTTGGCCATCTTGTTTTCTCTGTGACAGAAGAGTCAATAGCGTTAGCTACGAAGCTCCCTAGAGAAGGTGCCCGATGGCACAAGCATTTGTTTCTTTCACGAGAAGCTCATCAGTTCGCTCTCGAGCCCAATTTTCAACACACTACTAGCAAAAAAGGTTTTCATAGAGAATGGATCAAGCCATATTACTTGGATCTTTTGACCATTATCATTCACTTAGTCACCTGCGAAGGTAAGTTCACTGTTTTTAAAGCTTGCCACGCTAAATTGTTAGCTCATTTTTGTCGAGTCAAGTTAGAAAGAATACCATTAACCCTTCTGGTAGCTTATATCACCATTGTCTCATTAAGCTTTTAATCATTCATCAGCTAGAGGAGAGAGGTCAGACTTGGGACCATTTTGTTTTTGGGATCTTAAACCCTCATTTATCTACTGTCAAATCTTCCCCTTCTCAAGAACACCTTCATGTCCAAGAAGAACCAAATTCCAAACGTATACGATTTGATGAGAGTTCCTTAGATGATATGCACTCTGTCCATTCAATCCATTCTCCTACTGAACCTAGAGAGACAAATCATGACCAGTCCATTAATCAGCCTGACATTCAGACTATAAGTCAGCCCTCATGCTCAAATATTCAGTTGGACGATCATACCTTTGAATCATCCCTCCACACACTAGCTAATGCATCCATTCAGATGAGGGAAGCCTGTGCTGCTAGAAGCTCTCCTACATGTAACAAAGACAAAAGCTCTAAAGAATAGACTATTAATGTCGAGACACCTCCAAAAGAGAAGAGTACTCAAATAGACTTGGAGCATGGTATAGAACAACCTATTTTGAGTCAGCAAAAGTGGGATCAGTTAACCCAAGAGATAGCACAATTAACAAAACAAAGTCAAAGCTATGTGGAGACAATCTCCGAACTCCTTGAAGAGAATAAGATGTTGTGTACACAGTTGAAAAGCACTGAATGCTCGGTTAACGCAAAAATAACATCCAATGTTATCCTTAGAGTAAAGTATAATTCCTTAAGGGGTCATTTCAAGAAGCTCCAGGCCAAGCATGCATCTCCATCATTAGATTCGAAGGTTGCAGCTCGACCTTCTTCCTAATTACTTTTTGTTTTGCTTAGTGGGACCTGGCATGACTCCGGTTTGGGGGAATGTTGGTGTCCAATATTATCACTATCCTTTATCATTTAATTTACTCGAAGTGACGTTATTTCTATCATTTTTGCTATAGTAAGTTCTTTTCTTAGCCATTCAGCTCATCAAACAGTCTAGGTATGCAAAAATTTACTTACCATGCAAATCTTGTTATATTTCATATATTATGGGTTATTTATGATTAAAATGATGTTTTTTGGGCATAATTAACATTTATGGTTTTAATTGACAGACTATGATTTGCAAATTACTCATCATTCAGCCCATGCGCTACGTGCTCAGCCTAAAATGCTTTCAGCTCATCATTCAGCCCTCCATTCAGCCTGCAAAATCCGTGGTTGACACATCTTAGACTATTGAATGAAGAGAAGGACACATGGGTTTTGTTCGACACGCAATGGGCCTCGTTAATGAGCTATCGCTCTAAGAAGATCCATCCTTATGCTCGCCAAGCCTGACAGAACATATCACATCCACGTGAATGCTCCAAGCCTTGATTCTTCTGCGCATTCATCCTGGATTCATGCGTGTTCGCCAAGCTCTCGCTCATGCCATTATTCTAGAAGGAGTCCAGTCGTCCACATTTATCCTTCCAACATAACTTCCACACCCACATCAACACTCCAGCGCACTTTCTCTCTTGTTCGTTTGGCTGGGAGTTACGCACGCTTGCTCATGTTCATTGATGTCGTCGTTCTAGAAGAAGTCTGCCTACCCATGATTCAGTCTGCCAGCACACTGCTTGTCCACGTCTGAGTTAGATCAACATTGCAGCTGCTCTGAGAAGGAACTAATTCCGTCAAAGTCTGAAGAACGCCCCTGCGTTGGCATATATCAATTTAATCAGCTGTTGCAATCATTCAAACACTCCTATTATTAGAGAGGTCGACTCTGTCGACCCTCTCACCCATTTGTAACTTATAAATAGTCGCCTCTATGATTGACATGAGTTAGCTTCTGAATTTACGATGGTTTTCCAGTCTTAGTCCAAGCATTTGCAGTCATAGAAAGTGTGAAGACAAAGTCTGTAACTTTTCTCAACTTAATGGCTGTAGCAGCTTGGTGATGTTATGCTGGTAGTCATTTAAGTTGAGCTAGTTGACCCTCCGATTGCTGGGAAAGGCCCCTCATCAAATGGAGGTTTTATTTACATTTTCTGCATTTCGTTTCTTGCAATTAACTAGTTTATTTCCTATGTGTACTTTAATTCGTTTTTCTTATATGTATTATCTTCATTCCTCTGTAATTAATATTTTGTTGATTAATACAACCTTCCTTCTTCTGAGTTAGAATGGTCGACCAATAGTTCAGTAGTTTAATAATTTGTAGTTTGTTTTCAGTCTTTCTTCCATCATCATAATTAAATATTTCTTCCAAATTCTTCCATAGTTAGCATTCCTTTCCTTCTTTTCTCCTCTATTAGTTTTTCTTTCTGTTTGTTGTAGGTTAATTGTTCTTTCTTCTATTCCAACCTTCTCCCTTCTTCTATTCCAACTTTATTCCAACTTCTCATAGAATCATTCTTTCTCTTAGGTAATGATTTGCATAGATAATTCCTTAGCCTCTAATCATCTCTCTACTGCTTCCTGTGCACTATAGGATCATTTGCATAAATCCAGCTAGTAATTAAATCATTAAAAAACTCTTCTTTCCCTCACTTTTAAACATTTTGCTCCATTCAGATAGTCATTCGGATTGCCATTCAGACTGGCATTCAGATCGTCATTCGAACCTGTGTGTTTTCTGTATTATTTTAGGCCTTTTTTCTTAATCTAATTTCTTCTGTCTCTTAATCGTCATTCTTCTTGTTCCTCCTTAATAGTTTGAAATGTAATTTAATCTTGTTTTATGTTATTTGAAGTTTTTAATTCAATTTTCATCATTATTTCCTCCTTTCTTATTGCTTCCTTATCCTCTTCTTATCTTTATTCTAACAGTCAGTTCTTTAACCAGTTTTGTACTTAGTTACTGTTGATAATGTTGCTTTTAAATAGTCTATTTTCAAGTTATAGTTGATGATTCCATTTCGTTGAGTTGTTTTAGTTTAATGAAGATGTTCATGTTGCAAGATCTGGATTAATAATAAAATATCTTTATCAAGTTTTCTACTTGCTTCCAAATCTAATATAGTTCAGTTTAACATCTTTGTTAGGTTTTCTAATTGCTTCTAACTTGCACTAGTTTCATGTTGTTCACATATGGATAGACAGTAGTTCATAATGTTTAAAGTTAGTGGTAGTTTGTTGATTTTTAGTTTACACTTGTTTGTAGAAGTTAAGTTAGATTTACTTCCATTTAGCTTCCTTATTACATTTGAAATTCATTACGATACATTTACTCCAGTTCCTATTACATTTGATGTACGTAATCAAGAAGAGTGGAATTAGATGGTTTAGTCTGAATTAATTTACATTTACAAGTTCTCCCTATTAAACATCTAATATCTGTAGCTCTGATTCTATTCATAGTTGTTATCTAGAAGTTGAATTTAGGAGTTTCTTATTTTTCTAGTAGTAATTTGTGTCTCGGTATTTGTTCCCATCTTTCTTATTAATTAACTATAGAGGTAGAGTAGTATGATCTAGTACTATTATGATCTGTGATTTAAATTTATTCTTAAATATTTAACTCGATTTTTCATTTTGAAAGATCTTTCGATATGTCTCCTTACTAAACATTTTTAGGTTTGACAAACCTGGAACTTTAGAACCTTTTCTACCTTGGTATATATTTTGCTTTCAACTCTAAGTTTACTGATCCTGGTTGATAATTAATCTTAGGTGTTGTTTTTATTTGAGATAGCTCACACACCCAACACATGGTTGTTGATGTAAGGGCTAGAGCCATTCCGACATGGTTGAAGTTTGTCTTACCATGGTCAGTGATGTAAGGGATGGGCCATTCGAGCATGGTTGAGGTCTGTCTTCCCATGGCTGCGATATAAGTGTTGGGCCATTCGAGCATGGTTGAGGTGTGGCTTCCCATGGCTGCGATATAAGTGTTGTGCCATTCCTAGCATGGTTGAGGTATGTCTTCCCATGGCTATGGATATAAGTGTAGTGCCATTCTCGCTTGGTTGAGGTATGTATTCCCATGGCATAGATATAAGGGCTGAGCCTTTCACAGATGGTTGAGGTGTGTCTTCCGATGCCTATGAGTGTAATTTCTATGTGATGTGCATCTGGGTTGTGCTCTGTGGACAATGAGGTGATATGAATACGATGATGTGATAGTATGGTACACAGGTTTTGTAGAGGCATATAATTAGTCCTGAGATGCTCTTGCAGGTTTTGCAGAGGCAATGTAATCAGTCCTGGGAGAGCTTGCAGGTTTTGCAAAAGTAGTGTAATCAGTCCTGAGGTGTACATACTTGATGGTTTGCTCGCAGATATGTTGATGATGTTCATCTAGCATGAAAAAGGGTTGGCTCTGTAGATGATGAATACCTGCAGGTGGTGGGCCTACATCTAGTATGAAAAAGGACTGGCTCTGTAGAACTTCCTATGACGAGTAGATTGGAGATAGCAGCAGTGATGATGATTCGATGATGATGGTTTGATGACGATGATCCAGTGACAATGATCCAGAGAAGAAGACTTGTGCTATCAGATCTATGTCAAGAAATATCTTCCTAGTTAAGACGGAGTGTTGATGTATATGTAACTTCATAATGTATTTCATCTATGTATTTATTGTACTCCTATAGAGATGTATTATTCCTCTATACGGAAGTGTTGTCATTTGTATTGACAAGTGTGTCAAGTGTTGTAACTTGCTGATGGGTTATTAGACCACCTAGTATGGGGTCGACCCGGATTAATGTAACCATGGTTTATTAGACTAAGTTAGATAAGTCGGCCCCACTAGTTTATTGGGCAGGACGAGACAAGTATAAATAGAGATCGGGATATCTCTATTTGATCATCTCATTACTCACCCTTCCATCACTCAGAAAGTGGCGCACATGTGAGGAGGAGGATCAACTATTAGGAGAAGACTATCTCTTGTACTTTGGTTGTATCATTGCTCTTTCTATCTCTGAGGAAGTTGTGGGGTTTTTCACCTTTATGGTTTTCCCCATTGAAACTCTGTGTGTCCATTGTCTTATGTGATTGCTTGATATGCTTGATACATGCTTGATATGATTGATATGCTGTACATGTTATCCTCTCAGTAAAGATCCTAGAGTATGCTGATTTAATGCTCAAAATCTAACAGTTCTCACCTATCCATAGGAGAAAACTCTATAATAGGGATCAGAAAAAATTTGTAATTTTGCAATAAAAAATCATGATAGGGAATTATAAATTCATGCTCAAATACAAAATAAAAAATGATAACGTGCAGTAGGAGAAATGAAGGAAAGGAAAATTTGAGAGGTCCACCACTTAATATTATAGTGTATTATGCATTCCCATCATGTCTTGGTAAAATGATGGAAAATGGAGAATGGAAAATGGAAAATGGAGAATGGAAAATGGAAAATGGAAAATGGAAAATGAATGAAATATTTGAACCTGAGCTTTATATTGATGTCTACAAGATACTAACTAGGACGTCCTTCTACAATGATCACACAAGTTCCTTCGATAATCACAGAGAGGGGAAATAAAAGGATTCCTTCCTCACAGATGAATCCACAGTCCCAACGCAGATGAATTTGTAAATGAATTGCAAACCTTGGGCAACAATATTTTCATCCATATCTAATGGACACCGTAAAAATTTATTAAAAGAAAATATAAATTGAAGTTCAAAACCTCTGTTACACAAGTTCAAAAAAAATGTATATCCAATGTTCTAGTGATGGGGAAGGGTTGAACTCAACTCCCCACTATTTAATAAATACTATTGCATATTAAAGGTACTAAGTCCAAGCTAAGGTATTAAAGGTACTAATATTGCATATTGATTTATTTGTATATGTATTACACTTTATATGTCTTAGTAGAAGGCGATGGATCATATCCCATATGACCCTACAATGTTATAGTGCACATATATTCTCTCTATTAATATTTCCATTGTGGTCAATTGCGATTAACCATGGTCAATGTTATTCAATGACAGTTAACAACCAATGATCCATAATATGGTTAATGAGGCTAGAATCTGAGGGTTGTTTAGTTCAGGGGGTGTTACAGGCTCAATCAATCAACAAAAATACTGTATCTTGTTGGGACAAGACACTAGCAAAGGTGTTGTATCTAAACCTTCCCTTTAATCATACACCCATGGATTCATACAAACTTCTGAGGGTCCTGCACAATATGTGCAACTACAAAGAAACTTCTAATGATGCCTAGTAATATTGTAAAGCAGGAAACAAATGTAGATGAAAAATAAAGGAATTTATGATCTATAACCTAAGGGTTGCAAGGGACATGGATCCCACAATATGGCTAGGCATCTACTCCTTTGTCAATGGTTTATGGACTAGTTTTAGGACATTCCTCACCGAGATTTAGGCAAACCTTTTAAGGAATGAATCCTGATCTACATTACCATTTACACACTGAGTCTATGTATTTGATTTCCCTAAATTCTTAAGCAGTTAATAAAAAAACTCAAAATGAAAATGCTTAACTGAGTTCACATAATAAGATCCCATGTTTAGAAATAATTATTGAATTGGAAATTGCATAAATAATAACAAAGCGTTTGAACTAAATCAAAGATGCAAAAAATAATCTATTAACTCTATTCTGTCAACATACTGTAAATCGTCTACAAACTACAATAAATGAACTATGTTCTATTCTAAACTATCTCATTCACACGAAATTAATCTAACGTAACTCAACACACATGCTCCTGCAATTTCCTATGGATGGGCCCTTATCTATGGCAATACAGGAACACAAATTTACTCAATAAATTGGGATAACATAAATATTCATTACTTTAAAAATAACTATTTTGACGTAATAAATCTCAAAATGTATGTTGCTGACAAACTGTGGAAAGTAACCATGTTTATAAAAAAGTCGAGCTTGCTTTGTAAGCCAAGAAACATTGTTTAAATATCTATCTCAAAAACTATGAATCAAAATAACTACTAGTATCTAATTATGCATGCATGAGGTGCGCTATGGAGGACATCGCATAGTGGAAGTCTAAATAAGCTCACTCTAGTACTCAGGGACTAGGCCTCAATCAAATATGTCTTTAGAACTCGTCGAATATTGGGACTGGTACTTACTAACTACAGTTTATTCTTTTAGATGTCACTTTCCCTACGCATTGGTCCATACAAAAATGCTATAATTTAGGAACTCTTTCACATCACTTCGAGCTGTACCAACGAACTACAAGTAAACTGCTTCTCTTATCTATTCTTCCTATCAAAATTGGTTTGATGCCTTATTTCAGAGCCCGTAGAAAAAATATATTTCTAAAAACCAACCAAATCAGTGTTAGATGTGTATTTTATGCTATAAAAAGGAAGACTACAACATCTATAATATATAAATTGAAATCTTCTACAATCCTAACTAGCATGCATTCATCATCCACCAACTTGATACCATAACACTTCCTTTCTAGACCAAAAAAGCCTTATTTAGAAAAGGATTTAGATGCCTTTTCTTACCTATTGCTGGGAGCCATCATATCCCGCCAACCACCTCATTTCAATGTCTTTGTGAAACCTACTGCTGATTCTGGGTCCTTTGTGGGATCAAGGTTCTTTTGTAATGTACCAATTTATGTCGGTGATACAAAAACTCTTTTCTTCTCAAAATTAATTACAACAATGACAGTGGAAGCTGAATTAACTTGGGATGGGCAAGATCAAAGGCTATGGAAGGATGGAAGGATATGATATTTTCTGATGTGGCCCGATACCTTTGCACAATGTACTGAGACAATTTATGTTTCAATATAATCCAAGCTTCAAATTACTCCAATGCTCTTGGGCCCCTCAGCATATGCATACTAGTATGGGTGAGATCTTGGATTGGAGGTTGGGGATAGGTATTTTATACTCTGAGATTTTAAATATCAATTAATAAAATTCATATAATAGTAAAAAAATCATTCCAGAAAGTTGGAAATATATCTGAGAAAGTCTCACATAAACATACACAAAATTTCCTTCCAGGACAGCTCAGCTAGTGTGAATTCAGGATTTCCAAACAGGATTTTAAGGTTCACACATTTGTGAAAAAAAGCATGGGATGTGATTTTTGGCATATTATTGAACTACAAGAATAGGAATTACTTCATTTGGATACGTTCTCATGCATTTATTACTTGTAAACTGGAAACTAGTCAAAATCTAGCTAAATCTAAAAGGGGTGGAGAAATATGAATTCTGCAATTTTATTCAAGATGACTAATATCATAGTTTTAAATTCATTGTTAATAAATGATATTTGGGAAAAGAGGCTCCTCATATCACTACAAAAAATTCTCTCCATTCCTACTGAACATTACAACACTAGAAATCAATGAATGGCTATGAGATTCGAATGACAGACTTGGAGAAGCTTTCTAAAATTTGACTAGAGATTGGTTCAGCTACATGAACTACAAATAAAATCAGTGATAATGGCTGAATTCCATCATCCTCTAATAACCAAATGCCATCATCCTCTCATAGGAAGCAGGGCATGTTGTCCACTGCTCGAACCCCCAAATCTAGTAAAATGGCCATAACTTGCTCATCCAGACACTTTTTTTCCTGAGACAAAAAGTGTTTCCTACTATAAATGAAGATACAGATGCAATGGAACATGTCTCAATATCCATAAATTATCAAAAAGGTCGAAACCAGAACCTCCATTTCAGCCCTCCAACAATGTGCCTACTGAATGAAGGAGTTGAACCACACAATGAGAACACCAACCAATTGATCAAGCTTCAGGACCTACAATAGAATCAGTGATGAAGAATGGATGTCATCATCCTTTCAGTATAAGCATGGGGCACATCTCCCAGCTATGACAAGGGCCACATCTCCTAGGTCAATGAGGCCAAGTTGCACTCAATTCAAATACAAATGATCAAAAGATATGAAATGGATATGAAATCATTCTTTTATAGATTGAGGTGACTTATTAAGAAATTAATATAGGCTAAGGCGCCCTCATGGAGTGTATAATGTTTTTTTTCTTTCTACTTTAGCTTTTTCCTTGCTTTCTGCTTTGCTTTGCTTTCTGATTTTTCTTTTTCTTTTTCTTTTGCATTTACTTTTGCTTTATCCTGCTTTTTCTTTTCTATCCTGATTTTTCATGCTTTTCTACCTTACCCTGCTTTTGTGCTTTGTCTTGCTTTTTCCCTGCTTTTCTGCCTTACCCTTCTTTTTTGTTTTGTCCTGCTTTTTCTTTATTTTCTACTTTTTTCCTTCTTTTATGGCTTTGTCCTGCTTTTCTTCTTTTGTCCTGCCTTTATCCTACTTTTGTGATTTTGGCCTACGTTTCTGCTTGTGTCCTGCTTTTATGCTTTTCCTGAACTTTACCGCTTTATTTTGCTTTCTTCTGCTTTTCCTACTTTCCTTGCTTTGACTGCTTTATCTTTTTTTGTCTTGCAAGTTACCTCTTAGTAAACCTTATCCTCTAAGGCACACTTTTGGAGCATATCCATTTTATTCCAAAATAAAAATATCTATTTAATAAATATTACTTCTACCAAGTGCATTTCAAACTTAGGATAAAAATAAAATTAAACTTCCTAACTAATTAATGCCTTAATTTCAGAATTAACCCCAAGTGCATGAAATATTCTACTCAACCCAAAGGATTGGTTGAGATAGGAATTGTTTCCACTAATCATTAATGAGGGGACATGATAGTCCTCCCCTCCCAAGATTGGTTCTCCTCGAGCAATAATAAAATCCAACCCAACTAAGCCTCATGAGCCATCATGCTTCTGCTGCACCACTTTAATTATAGACTGCTCATGAACTCTCCCAAAAAATTATTCCATCACCATCCATCCATGCAATTAGTGTGGAGACTAATCAAAACTGGTACCAAGATCCCAAGTGATACTCAATAATACAAGGTGCAATATATATTCTCCTATGCAATGCATAAGAATCACATGGAAGTCATCATAACACCATGCAAGAAAAACATAAGTCCATCCAAAAATATGTTTCCCAACTAGGAAAACACCACCATCTACTACAAAACTGAACCCATGGGGAAGAGAAGAGGCTTTCTCTCTCAAGTCAACCAACCAAAATGTGCTCCCAATGAGCTGCACATGATCAACAATTCTTGGGTCCCACTGCTTGCTCACTCTCCTAGTGCACAATATCATCAAGAACCAATCTAGCAATTATGGGATGCCATGGTCCCAACACTTGTGTACCCCATCAATACATAGTGTGAACACATATAAATCAGAATGTGGGATTCCCATGTCCCAATGCTTGTGCATTCCTATCATGCACAAGGTCTCCCAAAACAATACATCAAAGTAGGAGGTGTACAATATCCTCCAAATTATTTCAACAAAGTGTGGAATCCCAGGATCCCACTCTCTAATGAGAATCCTCCCAAACATCATAAGTACAAAAGATAGATCATCAAAGTGCATATCAACATCATAGAAATGTATATCAAGAAGGTGCCTTACCAAAGGATCATGAAAGTGCTTGTCCATCCAGGCAAGTAGACCACCATTTGCCAAGTGCACACAAGCATCAAGTGACCAATCAAATCTGATCCAATGACATAGGTGAGGATCCCATGTCCTATAATGCTGCTTCGAAAGAATGTAAGAATCTTCAAAATAATCAGCCATGTGTTCTTTCATCCAAGAAGTGAATGAAGAAACTCTACCAAAATTTGAACCAAGTAAGGACAAAAAAAAACAAGGAGACTTCAAGTGGCTCAAATAAGTCTTGTAAATATATCCATAAATGTTAGAGTCATCAAATGAGAGTAATGGATGCCGCCCCAAGGAGGTGTGAAAGGTATCAAGTAATTTTTCCATGTGGAATTTCACCCAAACATTGGATGAAGGAACTCTCCCATCAAGTAATGAACAAAGAGAACAATGGGCCTTCAAGGGGATTGAAGGAGTACCATATGTGCATCAAGGAATATGTGTATCATCATAAGGTAACAAAGGATGTTGCTGCAAATGTAAATAAGAAGGTTCTCTAGTCATGTCATCATCAAAAGGAGAGATAGGAGTTTTGTACTCCTCGTGTGACACTATAAAAAAGAAACCTTTCACCGATACCTCATTAGGATGAATGCTGCAAAATGTGGAAGTGTAGGGTGTAGGAGAATGAACCAACTCACCCATATGATTTGAAAGTGTGAAAAATTCATCACGTGAAGGCTCCATAAGGGTAGTATCATGCACCTCCCCCAAAAGTGAGAAACTTTCCTCATAGGTTGGTTCCAAGGTAGTGGAATCATGCACTTCTTCAAAAAGTGTGTAACCGCCATCAAGAGGAAACACAAGTTCCTCTTCCACCATAACAAGTTCTTGGCTCTCATCAATGTCATATTCAAACACATCAAGCACATGCAAATTTCCATGTTTCTCATGATCCATCATGTCATGAGAATCCTCCAAGCAATCTACCATATGACAATATGAAACATAGGAGGAAGAACAAGTATCTTGCAACCTCTCAAGAAGTTGCTCATTTTTTAATTTTAAGCTTATGAATATCCTCATTATTCTTCAAGTATGATTCAGGTAACCAATCATTAAGCTCAACCAAATTATTTCTATCAAAATGCAAAGACTTGAAATTACCTTTGATGTTGCGCATTGCTCTTTGAATATTCTCCATGTCTTCAAAGAAGGATGTCTCCTCCAATGAAGAAACTCTCCTCTCCAGCAATAATTTGATACAAATGCATGAGTGCCATGGAGTATGATAAGGGCCTCATAAATATTCCTTTCACTCATCTTCAAATACCCTTCAATGAAGGATGGTTCATGAGAGTGAACCTCCTCTTTTGTTTTTTTTCTTGGGATCAACTTCACATGGAAACTCAAGTGGTGACTAGGAAGATGATATTGGTTCATATTTTTCTGCTACAAGATCTTCTTCTTCATGCTCCATGGAGTTAGGACTTGCATCAACCTCATCAAGGATGATCTCTATGTCACCAATATAGAGATGAGAGAATCCATCAGTAGATTTCTCCTCAAGACTTAAGCACCCATCAAGAGGTACATATTCATAGCATCCATCAGTAGATGCTTCTTTAGAACTTGAAAAAACAATAGTAGATGCCTCTTCTTGGAACCATTCAATAGTGACTTTGTGATCAAGAACTAGATGACCTTAGTAGAATCAATGGTGGCTTCTTCAGGATTACAACCCTCCTTAGTAAGGATTTTTCCTTCATCTTCTTCATATGGCTGATTTGTAATTTGTTCTTGATCCTTACTTGACTTAGGATCAAGATCTTTGCATACTCTTTTTGAAGTATATCCAAAAATTCTCATCAAGTATGAACCACATGCATCCAACAAAGCTTCATACATTTTTCTTCTCTTTTCACAAGTATGTTGATCTTTGAGTGTGAACATGCAATGTTTTGATACTTATGGCTATGAGAATAACCATAATTTCTCCTTCCAAGTATGATATGATGGGAGATACTTGTAGAAGGTACCTCTTGGGAATTTTCTTCCTCATACAGTCTACAATACTCTTCATAATGCTCATCATATTCATCATCATATTGCTCATAAAAATCATCATCAAAGTAACAGTCTTCTTCATTGAACATGGACATGGCTGCAAATTCATTGAATTGAGAGTCTTCTTTCCACGGGAGTAGAGGAAAGAGATCTGATACCACTGTAATGTACAAACTTATATCAGTGATACAAAAATTGTTTTCTTCTCAAAATTAATTACAACAATGACAGGGGAATTTGGATTAACTGGGGATGGGAAAGATCAAAGGCTATGGAAGGATCTGATATTTTCTGATGTGGTATGATACGTCTACACAATGTACTGAGACCATTTTTGTTTCAATATCAACCAGGATGCAATTTACTCCAATGCTCCTGTGCCCCTTAGCATATTGTTGATGCCTCGAAAATCGTAGCATCAATAAGCAAGGGATTCTCTCCGGTATGCAAGCCCAATTAGATCACTCATCGTTTGGTGTGGGGAATCCATCCGGTTAACGGTTTCGGCAATCGTAAGAGTTAAACATTTGTATTCTTTGCACCGGTTGCGGCCCGATCCACCATTTATGTATTTTATTTTAAAGATGATATGCAAGTGCTCTAAGCTAAATGTAGGAAACTGTCCTAAATTAATCTACAACTGTATAAGAAAATATAATCTATCCTTGCAAGGAGAAAACTTTAAAGATGAGTAATAAACTAAAAGAAACATCTAAAGATTAGACAGATAGCTATTTAACCATAAAGATGCATTCCCAACAAATTCATATCAAAGCATGCAAGCATGTTGGATGAGTCAGCACTCCCAATTGATGCGAGGAGTGCACTGAGTTGCAATGGGAAACTTTGCAATACGTCCAAAGTAGACATGGCACAAGGGGTTTGGGCTAAGTCCTCCACAACATTGTAGTTGGGATCAGCCCGCGCATTCGGTATCTTCGGCAGTGTCTCCACTGGTATGTGAAGAGGAGTGGACAATTCAGGAACATCCTTCTATTGCGGGTCCGGGGTATAATTCTTGGCTCGAGTTTGCAACAGAGCGTCTGAATTAACCATGTTGATAAAATACTGATCAGCTGAGGTGGCACGAGTGGTGCCCCCAACACTAGAGCTACCAGAAGTTGAACTCTGTCCATGAGGGAAAGGGTCTTTTAAGACAGTTGGTTTCTTTTCACGGATCAACTTTCGGGATTCTTCCATTAGAGGGCATTGATGGGTAAGGTGGTCCTCTTGACACAATTTGCAAGGGAGCTTAGCCTTCTGTTTCTCTTTTTTACCCTCCTCGGAATTTTCCTTGTTGTTGGGATTTTGTTGGTTTCCCTCCCCTTTCTTGCCCTTTCTTTTGGGCTTCCAAGAACCCTTTTGGTTTTTCTACATGTGCTGTACAGATTCTGTAGTAGAAGGGGAGGATGCAACAGAAGTTGCTTCTGCAGTAGACTATTTGACTAACAAGGCGTGAACTTGCTTTGTTAAGGCATCAAACGCTGTAGAGTCAACTGAACCCACAATGCCATCAGCATGTGGTCCAGGTTTAGGTTTACCTAAGTCTATATTAGACCTCAGCGCATCAGGAATAATTTCATATAAAAACCCAGACTAAGCATAGACCAAATCCAGCTGCTGGGTTCTTAAAATGGCTTCCTCTTCAGAGGACACCCCTGAAGTGGCAACTTCCTTAAGAAACATAAGGAAGACGTGTCTTAAGGTACCATTCTAATAAGAATTTTGGGGGTATGTCGGCCTTGATGAGCCTCTTTTTCCTTCGCCACTCCTGAATGTGATTAGATAGATGAGTGGCCTTGTTCTGTTGAAATGTCGACAAAAGGTCTGTACCGGCATCATACCGGATAGGAAGTTGAAAGTGGTTCAAAAACACAATTGCAAGATCCCGAAAGGTGCCATAGGCAGCTGTAGGAAATTCAATGTACCATTTGGTGTGACACTAGTTATGGTTCTTTGAAAGAGCCTCAAGCTTATGGAATCATCATTCAGTGAATTCGAGGAACACCGAAGATGAAAAGTTGTGACATGGTCACTGAGGTCCTCACCAGTCTTGCCTTCAAACTTCGGAATGTCCGAGGGAAAATTTGTGGGAATGAGTGGCCATGCAGGGTCATGATGCATAGAGTCGTTAGTGAGTTTTGAAAGATCTGGCAAGTTTAAAGTTGCCAGAATCGGTAAACGTGGCTTAGCCGATGGCATCTGGTAAACATGAACCTGGTATTAGGAACCTCCCATCTCCTGGTTTGTGTACCATTGGTTGGGGTTACCCCCAGCCATCAGTTGTGAAACAAAAGGATTGAAATTGTTCCATCCGAAAGTAAGCAGATTATATCCTTGGGCAGCAGTCCATTGTGTCTAGGGGTAAGCCCCACCAAACTGCGGGTTAATGATATTATCCCCTCCTCCAGCAAACCAAGAGAAGGGGATACTCCCTATAGGTATATTCGACGGATTAACGTTATAACCTGCATAGGGGTTGAAACCTAGTGTGGTAGTAGTGGACGGTGCTGTCATCATACCCATAATGGGCATGGATGCAGAAGGGATGGATCCGACCACAGATGAAGAAGCAATATTCTGAGTTACACCTTGTAACGGTTGTGTGGTAGAAGACTGAGTAAAACTCACTGCAGGTATCCCTGATAAAGGGACATTGTTGGGTCCAAAAGTAGGTGTGGAGGCTGAGGCAGATGTTGAGGCTAATGAGCTCGGCATGCCTAAAGTGCCAAAATTGAAATTGAAGGATGGGGTTGAGTCCGAAGCATTCTGCGACGAACTTGATTGGGTAGTGTTTGAGAAAGAAGGATTAAGAATCCTTGCATTCATAGAAGTTGTGGGAGTTTGTGGAACTCCCTGCTCATATTTTGGGTTAGTCATAGTATAACTCGATGTAAACAGATAAGCACTATACTCAGGTTGTTGGAATCCAACAGGTACCAGAAGTGGATCGTTGGGTCCTGTAAGATGAGGGTTAAATGGAGTATTAAACTCTGTAGCAGTTAGATCCTCAAAATCGACAGTATCAAAGACTTGTTGATCTGTGTTCTAGGCTGTGGTTCTACAAGAACCTCTGTGTCACCCGTAAGTTCAAAAGAACCATGGGAATTTGTTCTCCTACGTCGCAGTGGCAATGGAGGCTTTACTATGAGTGGGGGAAGGTTTTGAAATCTTCGAGACCGACGAAGATGTTGGTCCTCCACAACTATTAAAAAAAAAACTAAGTAAAAACCCAATGGCCACTACAACTAAGGGGAAAACAACATACCACTAAAAAAAATTCTAAGTAGTCAAACTAGGAAAACAATGGCAAATACTCTCGGAAGAAATTCTGGGATGATTAGGGCCCAAAACAGACTAACAGAGTATCGACGGTCAGTTATGTGGCATCCTCCAGAAGTCCACTGGGTGCAAGCGCTTGAATCACCAAACCTCTTTCCTGGGATTACTGCCATAGGGTTACCTTCGACGTCTGTCCGAGGTGAAGTGGGAATAACCACCCACTCTACCTGTGTAGAATCCTAGAGGTCTGATACTAAGGCTGCCATCAATACAAAATAACCTGGGGGATAGTCGTCAGCCAAGTCGAAACACATGGGCAGGGTAGCAAAGCCCAAAGTCCGAAAGGACCCCTGTACGCGAGTCAACTCTGGTTTATGGTTGAGAGGAAAATGAGGGGATATCCTCAATATATCCAATCTCCCATGGCCTCGTTCTTATCTTTGGTTTAAGTAGAGTTTCCCAGTACTATTTGATATAGATGGATTTACCTAAATGAAAGTCGTGCTACGCTTGTTGAGTAATGAAGCCAGTTTCGAGCAGTTTAAGGTGATTTAAGCTCGAAACTATAGCCTAAGCTAGTTGATGTCATGTATACCTAAAAAGAAAAACGTTGCTAATAAATTTTATTAATAATTTCTTTTTAAGGGATACTTGTTACTCAAGGGTTGTAGTGTGGTGTGTGGAATGGTTTGTATAGAAAGTAAAGTACTTGTAAAATAACACTTTCAAATTCACAAAACTTTTCTCTTTTCATTTATAATTATTTCAAAACTTGAAAACTAAGCAAACCTAAATCAAAATATTTTTGTATTTTCTTTTAATATTTCGAAGCAAACTATGCTACTTCAAAAAAATGCTAGACCTTACTACTAAGCTACTTAAAATAATTTTTTGCTTTTTCTGTCAATTGTAAAAGAAAAAAAACTTGTAAAAGTGCAAGTAAGACCTAAATGTGAAGTGTGAGTAAGACTAACACCTAAATCGTTCAAAACAAACAAATCAATCGATTTGAGGAAGACTGGACTTACCAAGTTTTTGCAAAAGAAAAACTTGAGACTTGGAAACAAAGTGTAAAAGAGACAGGGAGAAGAAATGCTTGTAACGGAAAGGCAAGCCTAACAGGCTGCTCCTAAGTATCAAAACCCTAAGAAAACACTAATCCAAGTAAAGAAGTAATCAAGCGAACCAAAAAGTGACCTTGCCAAACACACAGACTCGAAAGAAGACTATCTAGGAGGATTTGACTCACTTGGATTGAACTGAAAAACAATTAGGAAGCATCTAAACCAAGCAACCTTTTGGAAGCAACCCTAAGTACTCAAACTTGAAGGTCAAACCCTAATGGAAAGGATACGACAAAGAGAAAGAGTGCTATTGTTGCCACAAACAACTAACGATAATGACGCAAGTTTGTATGACTACAACAAGGAACTAGGGCCACAGTGTACAACTATGTCCAAAAAGGAATAGTGCACAAACTTCAAAAAGGGATAGAAAGCAGTGAAGACACTTAACAAAGATTCAAGCAAGCAAAAACAAACCAAAAGACGTAGGAGAGGAAAACAAGACTCAACAGAGACATGGAAGGTCTCAGGGGTCAGTGAAGGGAGCAAAGCTAAAGGCTGGAAAAGAAACCAAAAGCTTGGAAATCAAACCCTAACAGCAAACTGGACACTACAGGAAAATACACTACTATGTAGTGTAGAAACTAGCGTACATCAGGAGAGGTACGCTACTGTGCAGTGCAAAAAGGGGCATTCATCATGTAACAAACGCTACTGTAAGTAGGGTAGACCAACATACATGCCTCAGAAGGGCACAAACAAGCTTTGCAGATAGTCAACTGATATGAATCAAGCAAAAAGGACAAGTAACACAGACCTATAAGGCCTCTCAGACAATCAAAGAGACTAAAAAAAGGGATGGAATACCACCTAATTAGGTCTCCTAGAGGAGTGAAACACATGGTTACTCCCCAGCGGAGTCGTCAATCTGTTGTTCAGGATTTCTACCTTATAGTGAGGAGATGGACACTACCAACTGGGCAGGGTTGACAGGTAAACACATTAATTGTATTGCATTTAGTTACTACAAAAGAAAGAGATCGAGATTGAAAGAAGTAACTCTTATCGACGGTTGGTCCTAGCTTTCGCTTGGTCTTTCACTTGATCTCCCACTTGATCTTCTGCTTGACAAACCTGCAACACAAAAGATACCTTCCTCGACGTATGTTGGATGTAATAAATATGATGAAATAACAAACAACTTGATCATCAAATATAACAAGATATTAATCCAAATGAATATACAATCTAGTAGACATTCGATTTGGAACAGCAAGGGTGTTTTGACCTTTTTATTGTCAAAGAAACATGAATCAGTACAATATACCTGACGTGTAGAGATGCTTCTGCAACTGGATCCCGGGCTCCTTCTCTTCACTCAGACTTGGGAATTTCTTGATCAGTACAATCTAATGATGAGGGGGGGGCATTGTTTCACGAAATTGCAAGTAGTCAGCGCTCCCCGGTGTATCGTGACAAGGGACTAATCGCCTCTCGTGGATCCTTGAAATATGGCAGTGGTGAGTTTACCAATCACCTGCGGGTTTCGGTGTAATAGCAGCCGTACTTCCAACAATTGGTATCAAAGAATTATTTGGTTCAGAGGGACGCCTTTGTTTCCGAGGGTTTGGCTCGATCTTGGATCTGTGATAAACCTAGTTTTAGTGGGAGCTTTGCATCTGTGATTCTTTTGTTGAAAGAATGGCAAGAAGTTCTAGAATCGAGATTGAGAAATTTAACGATCAGAGCTTTGAGCTATGGAAGCTCAAGATGGAAGATATTCTGGTAGATAGAGAACAATGGATCGCAATAGATCCGGGTACCATTCCCACTGGTATGGAAAAAGAAGAATGGGATAAGATGGAAAGAAAAGCAAGGAGCACGATTCGGCTTTGCCTCCCAGATTCGGTGTTGGTGAACATATCTGGAGAAGACAGTGCAAAGAAACTGTGGGATAAGCTAGGAAATTTGTATCAGTCAAAGTCCCTAGTAAATAAGTTATTTATTCGAAAGAAACTGTACCTTCTAAGAATGAATGAAGGAGACTCTGTGTTAGAGCATCTAAATTCCTTCAATACTCTGGTAAGTTAGTTGACATCTGTTGGTATTACGATTACTGATGATGAAAAATGTATTAGCTTGTTGTGCTCTCTACCAGATTCATGGGATAGTCTGGTTATAGCTGTTGGGAGTAACACAACCAACCTAATCTTTGATGATGTGGTTGAATCCCTGCTATCGGAGGAAATGAGGCGGAAATCCATGGACAGTTCAACCAAGGATTCCTTGTTTGTGAGAGGTCGCCATGGAGACATATCTAAAAATATGTCTTCAGGTGGCATATCTAAATCTAGAGGGAGATCTAAATCTCCAGGACCTTCTGTACGAAAATGTTGGAAGTGCGGTAAAGTTGGGCATTACAAGAAGGATTGTAAATCCAAAAATATTGATAAAAGTAGAGGATCTAATGATGCTCCATCTGTAGATGGGAAAGAATCTACAGAGAAAGGAGGAGATGTGTACTTGGCATCTTCAAGTACACATGCAGAGCATGATTCGTGGTTGATTGACTCAGGTGCATCTTTTCATATGACTCCTCACGGGGAGTGGTTTTCTGAATATGAAAAGTATGATGGAGGTGATGTATTCCTGGGAGACAACTCGGTGGAGAAAATCATAGGTCGAGGAAAGATCAAGCTACAGCTCAAAGATGGAAGGGTTAGAACTCTTCTCGGGGTTCTGCACATTCCAAAGCTGGCTAGAAACCTCATATATGTAAGTAAAATGGATGATGCAAGTGTGAACACTATGTTTCAGAAGAACACATGCAAGATGGTTCGAGGATCAATGGTGCTGATGAGGGGAGTTCGAATTGGAACTCTATACAAGTTGTTGGGAAGCACTTTTAATAATGGATGTAACAATACTATTGTTCCTGAGGATAAAAATGAAGGAGACAGAGTCCTTACTGTCTCTAGTGAGAAGACAATGCTATGGCATCAAAGGCTAGGACATATTGGAGAGAAGGGTCTTCGACTATTACAAGGTAAAAGTATGGCTGAAGGAATGTCTAATTACACACTAGATTTTGATTTCTGTGAACATTGCTTATATGGTAAACAGAATCGGGTAAGATTCTCATCTGGTGTTGTAAGAGCTAAAGGAATCTTAGAGTTAATACACAGTGATGTGTTTGGACCTATTCCTATTCCATCACTAGGTAAATCTATGTATTATGTTTCATTCATAGATGATTTCTCAAGAAAAACATGGATTTATTTCCTACATAAGAAATATGAGGTTTTTAATAGATTCAAAGAATTTAAGGCTCTTGTAGAGAATAAAACTGAAAAGAAAATAAAAGTGCTGAGAAGAGATAATGGTGGAGAATTATGTGGAAATGAATTTGAGGAGTTCTAAAAGACGTGTGGAATAGAAAGGAAAAAGAATACTCCATACACACCTCAACAGAATTGGGTTGCAGAAAGGATGAACAGGATGTTGATGGAAAAGGCAAGGAGTATGCTCAGTGGTGCAGGGCTAACACAACAATTCTGGGCAGAAGCTGTTGACACTGCGTGTTACTTGGTAAATAGGACACCCACTTCAATGTTGGTTGACAAGACACCTCATGAGGCTTAGACTGGTAAGAAACCCTCTCTCTCACATCTCAGAGTGTTTGGGTGTGATGCTTTTGTGCATGTTCCAAAGGAAAAAAGGAGCAAGTTGGATAATAAAGCAGAAAAAATGTATCTTCATTGGCTACAAGGATGGAGTGAAAGGTTACAAGCTGTGGAACCCAGTAAAAAGGAAAGTAGTTTACAGTAGAGATGTGGTCTTCAGAGAAGTTGAAAACACTTCCAGGATTGAAGATGCACCAAAGGAAAAGGATCCAGAGAAACTACAGTTTTATATTAAGGATGAAAGAGGTGGTTCATTTGAGGAACCAAATTCGTCTGAATTAAATGAAGAGGCGGAACCACAGACTCCGGTCTTGAGGAGATCTGACCGAGTAAGAAGGAAAGCTAAAAGGTATAGTCCACCTGATTTTGACTCTAATTTTGTGTTATCTATTACTGATGATGATCCTAGAACTGCTAGAGAGGCAATGGATTCAGAAGATAGTAAACTATGGAAGAAGGCCATGATGGAAGAAATGGATGCATTGGACAAAAATGAGGCATGGGATCTGGTTCAGTTGCCAGAAAAAAGAAAACTTGTTGGAAGCAAATGGGTATTCAAGAAGAAGTTAAATGCAGCAGGTAAAGTGGAGAAGTACAAGGCTCGATTAGTAGTGAAAGGTTATTCCCAAATTGAGGGCATCGACTTTGGTGAGATTTTCTCACCTGTTGCAAAATTGACTTCTATTAGATTTCTTTTATCTATTTCTGCTGGTCTTGATCTTGAAGTAGAGCAGATGGATGTGAAGACGGCATTCCTACATGGAGAACTTAATGAAGAAATCTATATGAAGCAACCAGAACGGTTTGTGGTGAAAGGTAAAAAGGAGCTTGTCTGTAAGCTGAAAAATTCCCTCTATGGACTGAAACAATCTCCAAGAATGTGGTATCAAAAGTTTGATACTTATATACGAGGACTTGGATTCTCAAGAAGCAAAGCTGAACACTCTGTTTATTTCAAACTAATTGGTGATCATTTTATTTATGTGATATTGTATGTTGATGATATGTTGCTAATTGGAAACAACAAGGAAATCACCAAGGATGTCAAAAATCAGTTGTCATCTAGATTTGACATGAAAGATATTGGTGCTGCAAATTCTATTTTGGGCATGGAAATAAAAAGAGATCGAGAAAACAGGAAACTCTGGTTGAATCAGAGGAAATATGTTGAGACAATATTGAAGAGGTTTAATATGTAGGAAAGCAAACCAGTGAAGGTGCCCATTCCTATATGTGTAAAGTTATCTGCAGAACAGTGTCCCACGACACAAGAAGAGGTAGAGGACATGTCTCATGTTCCCTATGCTAGTGCTGTTGGTAGTTTGATGTATGCTATGGTATGTACTAGACCAGATATAGCTCATGCAGTGGGAGTTTTGAGCAGATATATGTCAAAACCAAGAAAGGAACATTGGACTATAGTAAAGAGGGTCTTCAGGTATTTGCATGGCACTACAAATTTTGCAATCTATTACCAAGGAAGACCCGGACTAAACAGAGAGATAGATATACAAGGATTTGTTGATGCTGGCTGGGCTGGAGATCTTGATCAGAGAATATCTACAAGTGGCTATGTTTTTAAACTATTTGGAGGAGCAATATGTTGGATGAGTAGAAGACAAGTTGTAGTTGCACTCTCAACTATAGAAGCTGAATACATGGCAGCTACCCATGCAAGTAAGGAAGTTGTATGGTTGCAAAGGTTATGTTCAGGTATCGGTTTTGTTCAGAATGCAGTGAAGATAGGCTGTGATAGCTCAAATGCAATATTTCTGGCAAAGAACCCTGCTTATCACTCAAAGACAAAGCACATTGATGTGCAATACCATTTCGTCAGAGACATGGTTGAACAAAACAAAGTATTGCTAGAAAAGGTTGATACTTTGGAAAATGTTGCAGACTCTTTGACAAAGTCTGTGAGTACTCAGAAGTTCTCTTGGTGTAAAGAGAACATGGGAATTGTTTCCCTAGACTGTTGAAGTCATAAATTTCTCCTGTATACGAAGAGAACAACAAGTGGGAGAATGTTGGGTGTGTTATATCTCTTCACATGGTGGGTGCGTGTACACCACGATCCCCTCCCCAGTAGTGATTTGGATGCGTCGGGTGTGGCAGGAGGGGGGGGGTGAGGGGGGGCGCAGCCCGTCAGCCCCACCCCCCCTTCATTTCGGACCATTAGGTTTTGAAACGACATGGAGGGGGCCGTTAGGCCCCTGAAGTCCACGCGGAGCACAAAACATTTTTGGGTTGTTTTTGCTTTTTGTTGTTTCGGACCATTGTATTCTATCTAATCCCAGTAAAGGGATTAGGGTTGTAACCTAATTTCGAGTAAATGAATTAGGGTTTTAGATGCTGCGAATACCATATATTGTATTGTAAATGGTTAAGAAAATATATAATGAAAAGAGTTGTGCAGCTCTAAGTTTTGCTGGTTTTTTCCCAGTTGAGGGTTTCCAGGTGAAAATCTATGTGTTATGTGTGTGCCATTGTGTATTTTCTGTTAATGGTTAAGAAAGAATCTGTATTATTTTTTACTGCACTATTAAAGTTTAAAACTATCAATTGGTATCAGAGCTAGAGGTCAAGAGTTCGATACACACTTGGCTCGCGTTGAGGGGGAGATTGTTGCACGAAATTGCAAGTAGCCAATGCTCCCTGGTGTATCATGACAAGGGACTAATTGCCTCTCGTGGATCCTTGAAATCTGGCGGTGATGAGTTTACCAATCACCTGTGGGTTTTGGTGTAATGGCAGCCGTACTTCCAACAACAACATGCGTTTACAATATTTTGGGAGATATTCGGTGGTTGTCCTTGAGCAAAGTAGAGTATTTTATCAATGTGTATGTTGGTTTGCTATACAGAGAGGGGCGTACATGAGTTAAAATCAAGAGAAACTGCAATATTTTCAGCTAAAGAGTGTACTTCTAGTAGCAAGTCATCCAGGTCAATCCCGCTCTTCAATCCTTAGTGTCCTTTTGTGTGAGCAATAGGGCAATTTGATCATAGACGGAGAAGTGCAGATTTTACCTATAACAGATGATATGCAAGTGCTCTAATCTAAATGCAAGCAACTGTCTTAAATTAATTTACAAATGTATAAACAAATCTAATTTATCCTTGCGAGGAGCAAAATTTAAAGATGAGTAATAAACTGAAAGAAACATCTAAAGATCAGACAAATAGATATTTAACCATAAAGATGCATTCCCAGCAGAATATATAAGATATCAAAGATAGCTTTGATTTAGTTAACACATTCCATTACTCATTTTAGATAAACATCTTTGCACAGAAAAAGGAGAACATTCACCACATAGAAGTAATTCATAACAGTAAGGAAAGATCTCATAGTAATGTATAGATGATACAGGAGTAATCCAACAAAAATTTAACACATCTTTCAGGCAAAATGCAGTCTCCCAGGCTTTCATTAGGAAAAATCGAATTCCTTATACATGTAGTAAAGTAGTTCATGTACACAACAAAAAATGTCTTTCACCTGCCAAAAGTCCTTCCTTCCATCTTCTATTCATCTATATATATCTTTACAAAATGCTCCTAGAGCTGCCAAGTGTACCCTAATCCTAGGAATCTTTAATTTGTTACTTAATGCCTAATAACCGAATAGGAATGATTTGTGAAAGCCTTTTACATATAAGACAAAAGAAAGGGCAGCTGTCTCTCAATATATTTATACAATAAACACATTTCAACTACTTCTTCCAAAATGTAATAAGACAAATTACGGCCCAGATGGCCCTATTGTTTCATTGGGTCGCTCTTCTTCTACTAGTTTGCTCTCTCCAACAGGATCACTTGCTTTAGCTTATTTGTCCACCTCTTGGATGTAACTTTCCCACTGGCTAATTTCTCTTAGGATGGTTTTCCCTCTCGCTGAGATTGTCACATTTCGCGCTATCTTGTGTTTGCGCAAATCTGATTTGATGCTCTCTGCCCCTTCTACAGCCTCTTATGCAATATTTTCCAGGAAATAAGTATGAACAACAGTCTGTTCAATGAATTGATGGAGATCTTGTGAAGTTATAACCTCTATCTTCTTCAGATAGTCTAACTCTGTGTTCAAAATTCCCTGCAATTCTTCCAAGCACTTCTCTCTCTCAGGAAACTCATAAATGGTCTGAGGTAAAGCTAAATGACACTTCTCGTGGGATTCTCGGATTTTGGAGTATACAATGTGACATTTTTTAACGGTCTTCCTGATTTCAACACTTAACCTGCTCCCACAATCTCTATAGAATTTGAGGACTCCTGTATCCATGTCAAATTCCTCAGCTGTTGTGGCACGCAGGTTTGAGGGAAAAGCAGATTTTTCTTCTCTCCATTCAAATTTTTGTTTAATCTTTGTCATGTGTTGCGCATACTTGTCATTTATTTTGAGCACTTCAACCTCAATGGAGGTCATATTTGTTATCATTTCTTTCATGCTGCAGACTTGCTTTGTAATCAATACTAGCAATTGATGAGTTCTCTCTTGCACTTCATAAGCTCGCTTGTAAAACATGGCTAGATCTTCTTTCTTTTCTTTTGCTTCTTTGAGCTTCTCTAATAGTCCATCCTTTTCTTGCGTCAATCTTTTGAATTGATGCTTGAAGAAATTAATTTGTTGAATATTGTTAGCCTTGTGTTCTTCCAACTATGATATGCTAACTTTCAAGTTCTTTTGCTCATCTTCTGAGATTGCTAGATGCATCTCTAGGGTATTCTTTTCATTTTTGAGTTGCAGGATTCTCAAAGTTGTCTCTTCCTTTTCTTCTGCAAGCTCCTTGTACTTCCTTTTTAATTCATTGCTCTCCAACACCTCATTCTTCCTGTCAGCTTTTATCTTGAAGCATAGCTCTCTGTATTTCTTACTATCTTCAATTAGACGATCGACATTGGCTTTACTTGCCTGGGCTGCAGCTACAGGGCATCTTGCCGTGAATGCAGGGTTGATGTCAGTCCCTTGGACAAGTGTGGTTTCTGATACTCTAAGTTCATATAGGTCTTCTCCAATTTCCATTTTCTTTATTGATCTGCCAATAATAGCCTTCTTCCACTCATCAAAGTAAACAAAATTCAGGTTGGCCACTCGGTGATGCTTTCTAGGGTTGTATGGGGTTAGTACTAACTCTTCTATAGAGACAACCCCTACATCAGCAATCCCTGGCTCGTTTAACTTTAGCAGATCCAAATCCATGGTCTGCGAGCTGGACGGGTCTTATTCCGCGGCTTTCTCAGCTCTTCCTTCTCTTGCCTTTCTGCTAGCCCTGCTAAATCCGCTTGTAACCTGTTTGCTTCCTCCACCAAGATTCTTTCTTCTTCTTCTTGTTTCAATTTAGTATCTTGTTCTTGTAGTATCCTCTCTTCCTCTTCTTTCATGGATTTTTCCTCTTGCTCCCTTTGTACTCTAGCAGTTTCTTCATCTTGCTGCTATTTGATTCTAGCATCTTCCTCTTCCAGATATTTTGCCTCTTGTTCTCATTGGATCCTAGCAGCTTCTGCATCTTGTTGCTACTTGAACTCCTGCTCTTTATAAATCCTATCTTCTTCCTTTTCCATCCCTTTTGACCCCTCTGATTGAGATGTTGTTGCCTCATGCTCCTTTTGGATTAGGCTAACGGGCTCGAGAGTGGAACCCTTTCCGGCTTTCTTCTTGTAGCGTTTCCCTAATTCTGTTAAGTTCCTAGCACTATGAAAGAACTCTTCATCTTGGTCCATAAGATGGGTGTACTCAAAGCAAGTTCTGACATCAAGGCAATGTTTAGCAACTCTACCACAAGGGTCATGCCTCTTGAAAAACTTTGTATCGAAATAAAATATTTCCAAACCATGAGCATAGTTTTCTCGTTCTTTTTCCCTCTGGAGGCTGTATGCATCGATAGTGAAAGGCATTGGTGGATATATACCTTTCTTCCTTTCAGTGAGGATCCTGTTGATTCCCCCAATATTGAAGAGTTTCTTTAAGGCTTCTTGTGCACCACAAAATTTGTAACATACCGGGGAAGCAAAAAGGGAGCTTGAGATCCTCCACTCATTCAGATATAGGTGCCTTCTATGGCGTGGTAATAATCTTCAAATGCTTCAATGATGGGCATGGCGTTCTCAGACAGACAATTTGGCTCCTCTACAAAAATAAGTTGATACATGGGCATGATGAATTTCTTGCAAATCTGCTTGTAGTGGTTTGCATATTTGCTTTCCCATGTAGGTTGGTCAGCCACAAAGAGAGAAGTCTCTTTTCTATTCCATACAAAACCCAAATCCAGGAAGGTGTGCTTGCTTAACAGGAAATCTATTAAATAAGAAGACATGAAGAAATATGATTTCTTCTGAGTCAGTCCTCCTTGAGCAACGGTTAGCTGCGAGACCAAACTTTATGAAAGTATATCAACCCAATTGAAAATGGTACCAGACATGGCCACATGGACTATTACTGGTACCCAACCAAGCTTGAAAATATTTCCATTTGGCATGCCAAAAACCCGACTTAGCATTAAGATAATGAGTCTGTAGGGAGTCTTTAGAAGGTTACGTTCATATTCATTGTTGTGTCTTTGTCTGATTTTCCTGTCATTTATCATCATTTTCCTGGCAAACTCCAGAGGGTCCATAGTTTGCTCTACTATCCAATCATTATCAAACCAAGCTCTAGCCTGGGGTAGCTTGTAAGTAGTTGTGATATGTTCGGGTGCGAAAGATGCCAGATTCATCCTATTCTTGTCATTAATGAACCTTGTATCAGTATTGACATGAGGGATTATCCATCCAATGACCTCGGAGCATGGGAATAACTCAGGACGAGTGCTTCCTTATGGAGACAGGAATTCTTGATGTTTGAATATACCATAGTATCTTCTATAGGAGCTTGAGGGTAATCCTGATCTTTGATGAACCTATATAAGTCACCCCACTGAAATTTTGGGGAAAAGTTTTCTGGGGGTACTCCGGTGGTAGCTTGCGTATCGCTGAACATGGTTTCTAGCGAAGTATCTAGCAACATTTCCACGTCCAAATCCGACTCCACCATTCTAGATTTCTTCTTGGCATATTTTTTGTGCATGTCAAACCCGCGTTGATGAGGTAGCACAGATGAGGAGTTTGACATATTTATAATAAATCAACAAAACAGACACCACCCGGAATTCATAGTAACTAATCAATGACTAAGTAACAGAGGGTGATTCTTTCAAACCTTAGACATCCTTTTGGAATGATGGTAGCAACTTTTAAAAAAAAAAATCAATCGTTCATCCAACAATTCCAAAATAAGTGCTTTTAAAACAAAACTGAAAGTGGCCAATGTCTCATTCGTTAATAACTTGCGATATCCTAAATTGTTACACAAGCATCAATTTGTGATTAGGCGGGGAGTTTCTATTGTGGTGTGGGACAGAAAACAACTGCACGTTATGGCTTCAATGCAGGGGTTATCTTGTTAAAGGTTCGACTTAACGCCCAACGTATTTGACAAATGTAGCATTGTATCCATGGGCGGTGTTTTCATTGTGTGCTACGGGGTGTTGTTTCTTGTTGGTAATGAGCGATACAGAACCAGGAGGATCTGGTACAGCCAAGTTGGCTTTTAAAGACATTCATGATCAGGGTTGCTCGGCTTGTATCACTGTGAAGGATATGACTAGAGGGATATTTTCCAATAATAATTATGAAAACAGCGGAGGATGGATGGCATTGCATGCGCAGAGGAAGGCTTTTATGAGTTAACATCAAGACTGACAGGGTGACTTAGCATTTAAAGGGTTTGCGCAATATGTGGGGGAAACTCTTACAGAGCATATGGACGAGGAGAAACTCAAACGCTATGGGTGGGCTTAAATGACTATCCATGAAGCAATTTTCCCTTTTAAAAAATACTCAAACGACCTCGAAATGGAATCATTCTTTGGAACAAGCAAATGAAGGGAGAAGTGCCTACCTGTCACCTATAGTATGGTTCCCTGCAGTCGATGCGTATACCCAGACGAATGAGAAAATAAAATAGTCCAACGTCCAATACTGGAAAACTTTCTCAACTTTGGGAACAATGAACGATCAAAAACCTGTTCTGTGCATATATAGCGGGAGAATGAATTCCCTACAGGTGAATTAATGTGCGTTTGGTAGGAACAGGGCTCGACACAAAGGTGTATTTAAAACCACACAAGGCGCATTGAATAATTCCACTAACCCGGCCTTCCCGTAAACCAAAAATATTCAGCCGCGTCGCAGCGGAAATCAAACGGGTATCTTCCCGCGTCGGGCGGTGAATTTATGTTTAAAACTTGCGATCGAATATGGCGTCAGGGGTTCATATAGTGGCGCTATTAATTTTAGAGTGTGCGATGATGGCGGGGAAACTAGTGTCAAGACCTGCGCCCAAACAATGCGACGACGGAAAGGTTAATCGGGCGTGAAAATAAGGTGGCAAGTTTAGGTTTAAAGGTCGTGCAATGGCGGGGTTTTTAATATTAGGAATTGTGACGAGAGGATGCGTCGAGGCGGGGAATTTAGTGATAAAAATCATGATGCGCTTTGGGAAAGAGGAACATTGTTAGCGACGATTTCAAGGTTAAAATGCGCGCCGTGATCGGCCAAACTTAGGCTAGAATTTTGCGCTAACCTCGCAAACTTTATGGTTAAAAAATGTGCCACAGCGGCAGAAGATATGTTTGAAATGTGCGCTTTTGGCGCAAATTTAAACGTTAAAACTGCGCTTTGTGTTAAAAGATAGAAAATTTTTCCTTAGCCAAAGAAGATAAAAAAATTTGGAAAAAGATCAACAATTTTGGAAGAAAAATGGAAAGGAAAACCAGCTAATTTTGAACAAAATAAGATTCAAAACAAAATAAAAGGAGGGGCCCCAATATTTACAAAAAAAATTGGGGGGGATGTTGCAGCAACAACACATATGCAGACTAGTATGGGTGCAAACTCAGACTGGAGGTTGGGGATAGGTATTTTTGACTCTAAGATGTTAAATATCAATTAATAAAATTCATATAACAGTAAAACAACATTCCAGAAAGTTGCAAATAGATATGAGCGAGTCTCACATAAACATACACAAAATTCCCTTCCAAGATAGCTCAACTAGTGCAAATTTAGGATTTCCAAACAGGCCTTAAAAGCTCACAAATTTATGAACTAAAGCATGGGATGTGATGTTTGGAATCTTATTGAACTCTAGGAATAAGAATTACTTCAATTGGATACGTTCACATGCATTTATTATTTGTAAACTAGAAACTAGTCAAAATCTAGCTAAATCTAGAAGGGGTGTGTGAGTATTTTGATCTACAGCAATATCTAGGAGCCTTAGACAATCTCACAAATCAAATTACTTGCAAAAACTAGCAAAAAATATTGAAATAATAAAAATTTACACACATAATGTGAACTGAAACTTGGTATTTTCAGACTGTCTAACATGTAAATATGTTTAGAACAGGTTTATATTACATTTGGAGAAATTTGTGAGGCTTAGGAAGCCCAAAATGAGTGTACATGTGTAATTGGCCAAATTGGCTTCAATCCCCTCTAGGTGGGTCTAACTTGCTCCAACTCATCCCAAATGGTCATGAATTCTGGTGTGAACATGGCTGAGGCATGCTGAATCAATAATGGGTCATAAGCATTCGTGGGTGAGCAAAATAAGGTGAGTGGGAGGTCCCAGGAGTCATTAAATGCTCCAAATCATGCCAAAATTGGGCCAAATCCACCCAGGCGCCCCAAGTCAACAACAATTCCCCATTTCAAGGAAGGAGAGAACTCTATCATTAAATGAGGGCGCGCTTGTGGACAAATGTGGATTTTGACTTAGTTGGATTGCTCAAATAGGTGTGAACACTCCTCATACGTGGTTATTTGCCCAATTAAAGCTACCTAAGTTGAAACCATAGTGTAATAATGCATACAAGGCAATAAAATTGACTAAGGCTATGAACCAAGGTACTAAGTGTTGGATTATTGTTATAACACCCCCCCTTAACCAGAACTTAGTGCATCTCATGAAATTAAAGTGGAAGGCCTTGGAAAAAAAGGCTCAAGTCACCTCATACAAAACAGAAATTTTATTTGTCCATGTAAATTGAGGACAAGAAGGAAAACCTTATGGGATAAAACATTCCCTCTAAAATGGACATGGGGTTGAACCTGCAATAATATTGCATAAATCACCATCCATCACTCACTCCAAGCACAACTCTCAAGTGAGTGAAGGTATTCTCAGTAAAACACTCGGTGAAAATATCAGCAGCTTGCTCGGTGGATGGGCAATACTGCAAGGAAATCACTCTGTCATGCACTAAGCCCCGGATGTAGTGCATATGGATCTCTATTTGATTTTTTCTCTTCCTCTGAACTGGATCAATAGATATCTTGATGTCACTTTGATTTTCCACCCAAATGTTGGTTGGAGAATCAATTGCAACGCCAAATTCCCGAAGAATTCCTTGCAACCAAACACACTGTGTGGCTGCATTCATTGCTACCCTGTACTCAGCCTCTGCTGATGAAAGTGAAATAGTATGTTGTTTCTTACTTGAACAGGAAATAGGACCTTCAGCAAACATGAAAACAAAACTTGATGTGGACTTTCTATCAATGGGATCTCCAGCCCAATATGAACCAGAAAATCCAACTAGTTGTAGTGAAGAACTAGCTACATAGTGTACCCCAAATTCTTTGTTCCTTGGACATACTAGAGGATCTTTTTGGCTGCCTTCCGATGGAGCTCATGTGTCTTCTGCATATATATTTCTACAACACTTACAGCATAAGACAAACCAGGTCTTGTATGTGTACGGTACAACAAACTACCAACTAGCTTCCTATAGAATGTGCAATCCACCAAAGGAGAATCACTAAATTCACCTAGTTTTATGCCTGAAAGGAATGGGCACTTTGTTGGCCCGGTTTTGCAACCAGGCTTAGTGCTATGGGCACCTGCTAACTAGTACCAGCAGTTTCAATGTAAAGAAAATAACAATAAACTAAATTAAACTAAACTAATCATGGATCTATGCAAGAATCTAAGCAAATAATGTAAACATTTAAAAACAAGAACAAGAAAATATTAAAGAATGAATTTGTATTGAAAAATGGGGGGCAAGCAAGTGCTTGCGATAATACCTCCAATGGTGAAGGTTGATGTTGAGCAACTCCCAAGATGAGTAGCTCCAAACTCCAAGAGGTCTCCTTCTCCAAGGTTGCTTCAATGGCTAAAATGCTCAAGGGAGATTTCAGCAGCATAAGGATGAGATAATGGATGGATGTGAAATGAGGAGCCCCTACCACCTTTTTATAGGTTTTGGTGGTGGGGAATACCATTTGTGGTTTTGTGGAAACCAAATGGTATTGACCAACATGGTTTAGGTACTTTTCCCTCCTTTTTCCTTTTTTTGAATAAAATTAATATTTTAATTCCCTTTTAATATTTTTTGGGAATTTGGACCCTTTTTGAGGGTTTTTTATGCTTTTCGGGAAAAATAATCTTTTTGAGTGGGAAAAAGGGGTGTACTAAGGTCTTTTGGTGACCTTTTGTTGGTTTCAGAGGCTCAGATGGTGGAAAAGTGGACAAATGGGTCATGTGAATAAGGGAATGAGCTAGTGAGCACTTTTTAGGTGTTAACAGATTGCCCCCTGATGTGTGAGGGCAGGAGCTCATCGTATGGCCGATAGACATCATAGTTCTTTTGTCTTTTTTCAGGGGTTTGGGAAGGAGAAGAGACCGATTGGAGATTGGAGCCACGGCCCTTGGAATCTGCAAGAAACAAAAAATATTACATGGCCTCAATATGAATGAGGTATAATCTCTGATAATGGACGAGGCGGGCATTCCCATGCTCGTATCAAGACATATACATAACAATTAGTCCCAAGAAGGGGGATCTAATACATAAAGAATGTACTAGTACACCATAATGGTCCAGGGGGGACATTATTTTGGGATGTACTCCTGATCATAACGGATCTCAATAACTGATACACTGGAATAACTGAGGAACTGCTGAAACTGAAGGTGTCCAACATCTGTAGGGACTCAAAGACTATGAGTCATCTCTGAGAAATAATGTAACTGTATACTCAAGGGAGTATGAAATTGGGGTACATCTGAATACTGTCGTGATGCGCAACCCGGATATCTATAGAAAAAGTGTAACTGGTGTTATCCATAGGAAGACTCTCAAATGTGGAGGAGTCAGGAGGTATCCGGGGTCTTCGACTAATAAGTGAAATGGACGAATACCCTGTGCGAGTCTCAACGATGCGATCAAGGTGTTGAAGTCGAGCATGTGAGAAACAACCATTTGGAGAGGCACTGAAGATTCCTCTCGAAATGATTCGTAGGCACTCATCATAAATGGTGATGAGTCCAAGACACAGGGACCTCTAGGTCTATCCTCTGGAATCAATGTGGTTGTCGTCGACAGAGGGAGACCAGCAACTAACAAGGCAATGATGTTTCCTTGATAGGAGCACGAGGTGTAAAACTGAAGTGTTGTAGTACTGATGGTAGGAATGACATACTTGTGGGAAGGGGAAATAACTGGGTCAAAAAATGGGTAGATTCAAACTTCCTTTGTTCAGAGCATGATGACATGGTTGACCTGGCAGCGTGGGGAACTGATTTGTAGGTGTGGGGATCATTGCTTTGACTGAATGGTATATATTGACTCTGGGGGGGAGGACGAGCTGATAGGTGCTGTCGAGGGATTATCAAGGTGACATACTGCAGAATACTCTGAAAAAAGGCGACCAAAATGGGGAAGCTGCCTAATGAGTAGATGTGATCTGTCGTGGCGCCAAGAGGCACCATTGATTCCTTCTTCGTAGTTTTAATGAGCTCCAAGAAGGGATAAAAGTGTGCTCTGAAATGGTACGGTCCTGTGGATTTTGTGAGCCCAGGACGGCTCATGCTCATGGTTGCTTTCATGTTTAGAGAGTCTGAAAACGGTAAGTGGACTCTATTGGTGTTTCTTTTTCGTAAGTTTAGTCTCTAAGGCCCGAAAAAGCATAAAATGATGCGGATGGAGAACTCTTCTAGCCGATGTGACTAGAGTATACCTTTTTCGTAATTAGTCTACAAGGTCCGGAAAAGGGGTAAACTTATACCAGGTAGATGCCCTTTCAGATACTTTTAACGAGCATGAAAGGAAGCAAGGTTGCTCGATGATCTTTTCATTGTTTTAGGAGTCAGAAAAGAGCTTAACAGAAACTCCCTAAGTGCCTTTTTCGTAAAAGGGATTGCTCGGCCCGAAAAAGGGATAAAATTATACCAAACAAAAATGGATAGATGGGAGCGAGAAAAGGTCTCAAGCGTCATCATGTGTGTGGGATACTGGATCCAGTGACATAAAGATTGTCATAAAGGGGGTTGCGGCCGTTGTGGCACGCAAACCGAGGCTATGAGAGGGCATTTTGAAAAAATGGCCGAAAAGTATGGGCATGAGAGCGAGAAATGATCTCAAGCATCATCACAAGCGCGGGAAACTGAATCCGGCGATATAAAGATGGTCCACCACGGAGAACGGAGGATGTGGCACACAAACCGAGGTGACGAGGGGGGCATGGAAAAAATGTCCAAAAACTATGGAGGTGAGAGCGAGAAATGATCTCAAGCATCATCACGAACGCTGAAAACTGGATCCGGCGATATAAAGATGGTTGACCACGGAGAACGGTGGATGTGGCATGCAAACCGAGGCGACGAGGGGGCATGGAAAAAATGCCCGAAAAATCTGGGGGTGAGAGCGAGAAATGATCTCAAGCATCATCACGAGCGCGGAAAACTGAATCCGGCAGTGCAAATGGTGCGAAAAACAGAGGTCATAAGGACTCCAGAATGGTCAAAGCAAATAACTAGGTTAAAAAATTGCTACAAATAAAGGTGAGCCCACCAAGCCAATGATGCAGTGGTGGGGAGAAATGATGACCCGCGGGGGGAAATACTATCTGCATAAAATCAACTCAAATATACGAGTGACATGTGACCTAAAAAATGGTTGAGATCACAAATATGAAAAAGTGAGCAGGGTTAATGACCTGCCCCCATGCTATGTGCATGGGGTTTGTGATTGTGGATCACATATGTGTTGGTTTGAACGATGGGCTCATTGAGGTGTTGAGATAGAGATGATGGGGAAGGTTCAAAATGATTGATCATGCCCCCTATCCCAGGGTCGAGGTAATCTATTATGCCCCCTAACTCAGAGGTGTCAATGTGGTGCAGATGTTGTCTCAGAGAGAGATCAATAGGGCATTGAGCAACTGCTAGTAGGGTGTTATACCATGAGGCTGTGGGCTGTGGTGGCATACTGAAGTGATGATATGATGATGGGGGATTCCCTTTGTGGGGTGGATGCCCCCAGTATCTCCGACGAGAATCACGATGATGATGAGTAAACAAGGTTTTGGGCCTACCCCCATGTTGTGGACATGTGGTTTCCTCGTTGATTTGAAAGGGTTGAACATGTGTGTCTAAGGGATCAATTGAAGGGGCCGACCGGACAGAGGGGTATCCAATGGAAACCGTGTAAGTGGTGTTAATCTCTCCGGATGAGGATGATGCGGGAGGGTAGATCTCCTCGATAGTAGGGGGTGCTGTCTCAAGGTCCAAATTATTCATCTCGTAGAGGGCTGCTCTGTAATCTGGGATGTCAGGACAGTTATGGGAGTAGTGGCCGTAAATACCGCATATCGCACATGGGTGGTTGGTACGCAGTGATTTATCACGAGGCATGGGGTTTGGATCTAGTTTGACCACCGGGATGTTGGGGTCGTCATCCAACATTTGCATGTGTTCCTGCAATGCAGGTAACTGCGGACACTGATGTGTTGGATGGCCTAACTCATCACATAGCGAGCATTTTGGAGGAGCATGAAATACGGGAAGAGGTTTAACCGCCTTGGGTGGGGGTACCGCAGTGTATGGTTGTGGGCCTTTGCCCCCAGTGGGCCTGATGAGTGGAGGTGGATTCGTCGATGACGAAGGAGTAGTGATAGCGGGAGGTGGTTGGGTAGAAGTGACGATGGGTTGCACCGACTGCAGGATGACATTTGGTGTCGGCGGGGGAACGGGAGGCGAAATATACCACACGGGTAATCCCAATGTTAACCCGGGGAGGCTGAGGGTAGCCATAACCGGGGCGCTTACTACACCCGAAGGAGGAAATAGAAAGGGGATTGTGTGGATGGGTGTAACCCCAATGTGACTAGGGACCAATGGTGGTTTGGGTAACAAAGGTGGTTGATTACCGGGTGTTGGTGTATTATGTGAAAGAGTACAGAGGTTCGCAACGTGGGTCTACGGTGACGGTGGTGGAATGGCCTGGAATGTAGAGGTCATCGGCGCCTCGGAGTAAAGTCCGGGTCCTACTGAGGAAATGAATGAGGTAGTTGCACCACAAACAGGTTGTTCAACCATGGGGAGAACATTTTCAGTTGTGGCGGGGGCATTCGGATCGTAATAGGTGAGTTGGTCGACCTTGACCACGCGTCCCTCATGGGGGAACTGCATGGTGCGAAATACGGATGAGGCAACAGCTCGCATGGCATACATGTAGCTGCGACCAAGTAAAAGGTTATAGTCTAGTCGGGCATTGATGACCTCAATGTCAATGAGCACGGTTTTACCCGCCAGCTGGACAGGGACATTGGCTAAAAGACCTTGGGGTTGTGCCGAACGACCGTCATAGGCTCGCAACGCAGTGGTGGACTGCTGGAGAGTAGGGGATCCCAGCTTCTACCAAACGAATGTGGACATGACGCATGTGGAGGCCCCTTCATCGATAATGCACCGATGGATAACAAGATTCTGAACAGAAACGGAAACTTGGAATGCTAAAGAGGAAGGCAGGCGTGGTTCAGACTGGTTTGAATCGAATGCGATCAGCTGTGAATCATTGGGGTCAATGGTGCCAATGGCAGAGAGCAAAGTTTTGCGCTGCGAAGGAGAGTTTTTCAAAACTTCTAAAGCAGACATGGCTGCAGGAGACTGGGCTAAGTCATCTACGATGTTGTAATTCGACGTAGCCCGAGCGTTGGGATTATTGTTGATACGACGAAGTGGGAAGCAAGGTGCTTTGGAAGCACCATCAAGTGGAGCCGGAGGTATACGTAACGTTTGATCTATGGGATTAACGTTAGTGTTCTTGATGGCGGGAGGGGCTTCAGAAGTGGAGCCATATTGGTTCCTTCGGGTTTGGAGGTTGGCATCGGCAGTCAACATCATCAACAAATGGTGAGTATCTGAATTGAACATGGGTTGATCAGGGGCTGCATAATTGATCTGCTGTGGTGGAACGTTGCCCTGAGGGGGGGCTAACGGCTGAGTGTTCACTACACCCTGTTTTGGAAAGGGGTTTTGCAGCACCAAGGGTTGATGTTGAGGTGGTGGAGGGTTGGGTGGCGGCTGAGGAGCCGCTTGCCCTTGACGATGGGCATCGTCGGTCCAGAGTTGCCGAGCTCGCTCCAAATGTGGGCAAGAATGCGTGTAATGACCATAGACCCCGCAGATAGAACAAGGGTGGTTTGTTCTGAAGTTATTATTTCTAGGTTGCTTAGGATTCCGATCCAGATTGCGGTTGGGAGGAGCAACATTGTTATTCTGCGGAGGATTGGGAGGTGGAGGACCTTGCTGATGTTGTTGGTTATTACCGGGGTTGCGACCTCTACCACGGTTCTGTTGCGCACCTTGGTTGCGCTGGTTGTTTTGGTTCTGGGGCTGGTTGTGCTGTGTATACACTTGCCCTTGAGCAGTGGGAGGGATTTGGTTCACCGCAGGTGCGGGAGCAGGTTGTGGTGGATAGTATGCAGGGGGAGCTGGCGGTGGTCCAGCTACCTGTTGGGGTTGTTGGTACCCCTGAGCTGTTGGAGGTGTGAGATTAGTTGCTGCAGCTGGTTGTGGGTAATGCATCTGCTGTTGTGGGAACTGCATGGGGGTATGTGTGGTAGGTTGAGTATAGTATGTAGGAGGTACATATGTTGATGGCGCTTTCCCATAGCAATGTTGTGGACAAGAGGGTCCATGAATGTGATGGGTCTGGTTTGTTGGAGCATAAGAAGTTGTGGCTCCAGAACTGGATGTAGCCCTGGAGAGGTCTGGGGCGGGCATGGTGCTCACCGTGCTGAAAGGTTTAGGTTGCGGGGTGATTTGGCCAATGATGCCATCAGCGGCATGTGATGCCCCCGGTGCGTCACCACGTGAAGAGTCACCTCGTGGGGCGTCAGGTATGATTGTGTATAGATAACCCGACTGGGCGTAAATGAGATCAAACTGTTGGGCTTTGAGGATGGCCTCTTCTTCAGAATGGGGTCTTTCAGATGCCACATCCTTCGCAATAAGAGGGAGGAGGGATTTTAGAAACCAATATAAAAAGATACGGTCGTCTAACTTAATTTTGCAGAGGCTTCGGCGTTGATGCCACTCGTGAATGTGGTCAGTGATATGGGTGGCCGTGGTTTGTCTGCAAGACAGTAGGATCTCGACTCCCGCATCATAGCGGACAGGTAACTGGAAGAACTGCAGGAAGGTCGAGGCAAGGGAGGTAAAGGTGGCATGCGTCCCATGAGGCTGCTCGATATACCACTTAGCAGCAGAGCCAGTGAAGGTGCGCTGTAAAAGTCGGAGGCGGATTGAGTCGTCCACTATGGAGTTGGAGGAACACCATAAATGGAAGGACATGATATGGTTCTGGGGGTCTTCACCTGCCTTGCCCTCAAACTTAGGGATGTCAGAGGGGAGTTTGGTGGGCATGTGAGGCCACGCAGGATCGTGTCTGATGGGTTCATTTGTGAGCCTAGCTAAGTCTGGCAGGTTCAGACTCGCCATGTATGGTAAGCTAGTAGATGTGGTGACTGGAACTGGGACATGCCTAGTCATTGTGGTATGATGTAGGGGTCCAGTAGCTCCTAAAGGTATGCTAGGTATGGAGGGTATGTGCCCTCCAATAGGTGTAGTCTGGTATGAGCCAGCGCCTCCAAGTGCAACATGGGTTACACTTGGGTTAGGAATAGCAGTGGGGATTCCTAGGATAGAGTTTGTGGGAACCAAAGGGGGTGTGACCCCTATGTTGGGTATACCCATAACAGGTGGTGGCCCTGTGTTGGGAATTCCTAAATGTGGAGTGTTACCGATGTTGGGCATACCCAGGGGGGTGGTTGTCGCCATGGATGGCACCGCCGCAGAAGGGTCTATGGATGTCTCACCTATGGTGCTGGTAAAGAGTGGATCAAATGGTGTTCCAGCCATAACGGTGGTTGGTGGTAACTCTTGTGGGGTTTTCGGATTCTGCCTCTAAATCAAATGTGAAGTGAGGCGTGTTAGAATCGGATGACTGTCTAGCTGATTGACGATGTGTCGAATCAAGGGATAAGGCTCTGCGTCCGTGACGTGGAGAGCCAAGTGGACTAAACTCTGGGAGTTCGCCTTGTAGACGACGAGAGCGTCTAAAATTCTCAATGGTGAGAATTAAGTTTTTGTGTAAAAAATTTGTTTAAGTATCAGGTGGTGATGTATATATAAAAGACTCAAAACCCTAATGCAACCAAGGGTGCAAGAAGGGGAGTGCGAAAAGAAGGCTCTCAGGCCAAAAAATCAACCTCAAAAAAGGCACTTATTCTAGCAGCTGTGCTACAATAAGTGGAGGAATGCAACAAATGGTCAGAGTACCAACATGCAAACGGCTTCTAGAAAAAATAGGTGTAACTAGACCAAAGGTGGGTTGAGTCATGCAAACACCTAACTAAAAGTATTGTGACTCAAACAAACGATATCCTCTGCAAGGTGATGAAATCCAAGTCAGACAATATGAGTGTTGAGACAACGGCTAGATATCGCCTTACCGGGAGGGACACCGGGTAATCAATCCTAAAGACAGGCTACTAGGATACTCCGTTCATGACGCGTCGAGAAAAGGTAAATCTGCCGTTTGGTCCTTTGATCGCAATATCCCAATACAGGGATATCCCGAGAACTGCGAATGGTAGCCCTTCGGTTACTGAATGGATTTCGGTATTCCACTCAGGCTTCCGGAACCATCCTCGCGACTTCAACCCTCCTAAGGGAGAGGCCTTCCCACAAACCGGTTGTGACCACGCCAAAAAGTACTAAGAGATTTTAGCTCCCTAATTAGACAACTTCTATGTCTCAGATGTAATAACTGAGGGGTGTTATTGGAACACCTATCCCCCCAATACTACCTAGCTACAAAGTTCTTTTAGTGTTCCCCAAGTGGGGTTAAAAGTGTGTTGAAATTAGGGTACGTTTTAAGGCTTAGTTCAATTAAGTGATCGAGTGAGTGCACGTGAGGTATTGTAAACTGAACTTGAAAAAGGGAAATGCTTTATAGGAAATTTTCACCAAACAAAGGAGCTTTGGAAAATAAAAAAGCAAATATTTATGACTTTTTCAAATGAATGGAAATTAAATTGCTTTACAAATATCAACTCAAAAGACAAAGAATCTTTTGAATTCTGAAAGAAAATAATAGACTTTCTTAACAGAAATAAATGGATTTCTTTTTTCAAGGAAATTGTTAAGGGCAAGATTTTTTTAAAAAGTAAACAGGAAAATTTTTAATCTAGATAAAAATGCAGAAATAAGTCCTTCTTTCACTTTCTTGAAAATTTTTAAAAAGACTTCTAGATATGCATTTTAAATAGTAAAATTTTTTTCAAGGCTGTAAAATATGCAGAATTTAATACTGTAAAAAATGTGCTATGTGGGTCAGGAAGTACAGTAAAAATTAATTTTTAAAATCAGAATGGCCGAATGAAAAAATCAGTAGCGTGGGTTTTAACAGAAAAGCCGCGATGGGCCGCGCGGGTTTCGGTCGCACAGTCGCGATGGACCGCGCGGGTTTCGATCGCACAGTCACGATGGACCGCGTAGAAAATGTCTGCGAAGCCGCGGTGTGCAGCCCGAAAATAGGCCGCGAAGTCGCGGTGAACCGCGCGGAAAAGGGACGCGCAGTCGCGATGTGCAGCGCGGTAAATGACCGCGATGTGCAGCGCGGAAACCGGCGACAAAGCCGCGGTGAACCACGCGGAAAAAAGGACAAAAGCCGCGATGGACCGCGCGACTGTCAGGCTAAAAGCCGCGAGGCGAAAGCCGTGCATGGAAGCCGAAAAATGAACCCAAAAATTGTGAATTCCGGGCTATTAATGGCAATAGATGTGGCCAAAACTTAGAGCAGCAATGGATCTGTTGTCTAAGATGGCAGATCTATGGATCTAAAGGTTAAAAAACGAATAAAAAACTAAAATTAAAAGCAAAACTAAAGATCTATTGTTCAAAACCCAGCGGAGTCGCCAAAAAACTGTTGGCCCGGTTTTGCAACCAGGCTTAGTGCTATGGGCACCTGCTAACTAGTAGCAGCAGTTTCAATGTAAAGCAAATAACAATAAACTAAATTAAACTAAACTAATCATGGATCTATGCAAGAATCTAAGCAAATAATGTAAACATTTAAAAACAAGAACAAGAAAATATTAAAGAATGAATTTGTATTGAAAAATGGGGGGCAAGCAAGTGCTTGCTATAATAGCTCCAATGGTGAAGGTTGATGTTGAGCAACTCCCAAGATGAGTAGCTCCAAACTCCAAGAGGTCTCCTTCTCCAAGGTTGCTTCAATGGCTAAAATGCTCAAGGGAGATTTCAGCAGCATAAGGATGAGATAATGGATGGATGTGAAATGAGGAGCCCCTACCACCTTTTTATAGGTTTTGGTGGTGGGGAATACCATTTGTGGTTTTGTGGAAACCAAATGGTATTGACCAACATGGTTTAGGTACTTTTCCCTCCTTTTTCCTTTTTTTGAATAAAATTAATATTTTAATTCCCTTTTAATATTTTTTGGGAATTTGGACCCTTTTTTAGGGTTTTTTATGCTTTTCGGGAAAAATAATCTTTTTGAGTGGGAAAAAGGGGTGTACTAAGGTCTTTTGGTGACCTTTTGTTGGTTTCAGAGGCTCAGATGGTGGAAAGGTGGACAAATGGGTCATGTGAATAAGGGAGTGAGCTAGTGAGCACTTTTTAGGTGTTAACACACTTGGTTTCCTTGCACTCAACCATTTTAAAATTCAATAACAGTTCTAAAGCATAATTTGGTTGACTAATCATAATGCCTCTTTCAGATTGCTCAATTTTGAAACCCAAAAATTGCCTTAGCAATCTTAGATCGGTCATGGCAAATTCACTGTGTAGAGATGCCTTAATTGAATCAATTTGTTTGTTGCAGCTCCCTATAATTAAAATATCATCAACATACAATACAATGACCTGCAAAATATCATCACATTGCTGCAAATACACTTTTGGATCAGAATTGCATCGAATGAAACCAATTGAGAGCAAAAAAGCATCCATTTTAGCATACCAAGCCCTGGGGGCTTGCTTGAGCCCATAGAGTGATTTCTTCAACCCGAAAGAAAGGGAAGGATCCTCTTGTAAACCTTCAAGTTACTACATGTAGATCTCTTCCTATAGCTCACCATGTAAGAATGCACTTTTAACATCCATATGGTGCACTTGCCAACCCTTACTAGCTGCAATGGCTAGAGCTAGTCTAATTGAGTCCATTTTTTAGAGTAGCCCTTAGCCACTAATTTGGCCTTATACTTCATATCAGAACCATCAGCTGCAATTTTGGTTCGAAAAATCCACTTACATTGCACAAGCTTCCTCTTGGGAGGAAGGGGGACCAAATCCCATGTTTCATTCTCTTGAAGAGAATTGAATTCTTCTTCCATTGCAAATATCCACCTTGGATCATGATAAGCTTCCTGATATTATTTTGGATCAGACCCAATCATCATATAACAATTATCAGCAAGGGAACTTTCACTTGCAAAGGAAGCATTGTTTGTTTGAGATCTAGTCTTCCTAGGCTCTTGGGGATTGCCTGCCAATTCACCTGCAGCTTGTATGATTTTTTCATCCCACTTGGGCCTTTATGGTGACTCATCTACAACAATGTCATATTCATCCATGTCATTATCAGAACTATCAGAAAATACAGAGCTTGAACCATTAGTTACTTCATCAAGGTGTGGAGGAGAAGAGCACTCCCCCAGTGCAAGTTCAAAATCTAGTATTGGTTCCTCTTCGAATTGCACACTTCTCTCAATGAAAATTTTGAGTGTGGATGTGTCAAAGAGCTTATAACCCTTTGTATCTTAACCATATCCAACCATGATACACTCCTTGCTCTGTGGCTCCAAATCCTTCCTCTCTTCTGATGGAATTCGAGCCCATGCTCTAGATCCAAAAATCCTGAAATTTCAGACATTTGGTTTTTGCCCAAACCATGCCTTGTAGGGGGTTTTTCCTTTGACTGATTTGTGGAATGCCTTGTTTTGAATATGTGTAGAACAATTGATAGCTTCAGCCCATATCTTAGGTGTTGATGTACATGTAACTTCGGAATGTATTTCATCTATGTTTATTGTACTCCTATAGAGATGTTATTATTTCTCTATACGGAAGTGTCGTCATTTGTATTGACAAGTGTCACAAGTGTCGTAACTTGTTGTGATGGGTTATTAAATCACCGAGTGTGGGGTTGGCCCTGATTAGTTTAACCATGGGTTATTAGACTGAGTTAGACAAGTCAGCCCTGCTAGGTTATTGGGCAGGATAGGTCATGTATAAATAGAGAGCGGAAGATCTCTATTTTGATCATCTCATTATTCACTCCTACATCACTCGGAAAGTGACGCACTAGTTGAGGAGGAGGAGTAGCTGCTAGTAGAAGACTATCTCTTGTACTTTGGTTGTATCATTGCTCTTTCTATCTCTGAGGAAGTTGTGGGGTTTTTCACCTTTATGGTTTTCCCCAGTGAAACTCTGTGTGTCTATTGTCTCTTGTGATTTCTTGGTGTGATTGATATGAATTGTTATACTTGATATGTTGTACATGTTATTCTCTCAGTAGAGATCCTAGAGTATGGTGAATTAATGCTAAAAAATTAACATGGTATCAGAGCTAACCTGACAATAAGACATTGTGCAGTGGCAGAAGCTAGGGTTTCTTGTTTATTGGGTTTCTCTCCACAAATTTTGGAAAAGCAGCAAGGTAGATTGACTCTACTCATCAAGGAGAATCTTTCTGTCCAATCAAAATTCAATTGTGGGCACTTCATTTTTTGCCCTAAAAATTAGGGTTTCCACAAAAATAGGAATTTCTGAAATCTGAGGACTTAGCTGGAAGCTCCTTGGAAAATCGAAGTTTAGAGATTTGGATCAAGATTTTTGGTTGGGTGAAGCTCCAGGAAACTCAAACCCTAATTCAGGGTCCTCCCCATAGAATCTGGGAAGACTAAAAGGCATTTCCAAAGGGTCACACTTTGCAGAATTCAATTCATGAATATATCAGGCTGATCAACTCATCAAGGTGCATCTTTCTATCCTTTCATAAAGTTGAAATTCACATTTTGAATTTTTAGGGTTTCTCTGACAAACCCTAATCCGACACCAGATCTAGATTTCTGCAAATCAAGTGGTAAGACCTAAGTCTTTTCTATTTCCATTTGAAGTACTCTTTAAGATGTCTCACTACACCAAAATTGAGGATAAGCTTGAAGGGGATGATAACTTTCGAGCATGGAAATATAGGATTGGGTTAATCCTCGAAGAAAATGAGTTCGATACTTACATAAGTTCTGAGGTCCCTGTCCCAGAGGAAAAAGAGGCTAAGGCCTTGCATAAGAAGAACTTGGTCAAGGTAAAGAGGATCATTTCTGATTCTATCAAAGACCATCTCATACCACATGTGTCATCTCTAAATACACCCAAGGAGATGTTTGACTCCCTAACCAAGCTATTTGAAGGGAAGAACATAAATCGGAAGATGACTCTGCGGAATCAATTGAAAGGGGTAAAGCTTCAGAATGGAGAGACCATTCAATCCTATTTCTCTAAGGTCTCTTAGATCAAGGAACAAATTGAAGCTGTGGATGAAGTGGTGGAGAATGGTGAAATTGTCATGACCACTCTGAATGGCCTACCTATGTCATGGGATTCCTTTATTCAAGGAATTTGTGCAAGAAGGAAGTTGATCTCCTTCAGTAGACCGTGGGAGGAATGTTCACAAAAAGAGGCTAGGCATGTAGCCCGAGAAGAAAAGATGGGAAGTGAATATCAAGCTCTCACAGTTCACACCAAAAGAAGCAAGCCCAAAAAGTAGCACTCTCATTACAAGAGATCCTCTCATAACCATCAAAAGAATAAGAAGGATCTAAGATGCTTTACATGTAATGAGAAGGGACACTTTGCTGCAGATTGTGCCAAGAACAAAAGGGACAACAACAACAACAACTTCAAGAAGAAGAAGAAGAAGAATAACAAAAGGAGATATCATGCTCATGCTGTTGAGGATGATGAACCTCCCAAGAAGTAGATCGGAAAATGATGACTCATCAAGTGAAGATGAATATGTTCTAATCTCTGCTCTCATAGGTGTTGAAATATTGTAACTTCAAAGAATATTATATTTGTATATTATTTATTCCGGAGATGTTCCATACCTCCGATGTGATTATACTATAAATCCGGAGATGTTTATTCCTCCGAGTTGGTTGTGGTAACTAGGGTTATTAGACCCACCATGTGGGGGTCGGCCCAGTTAGTTGTAGTGGGGTATTTAACCCATTGGTTAAATACGAGCCTACGTGTACTTGTGTAAAATACATATCAAAGTAGTGTATAAATAGAGGAGGTGTGTTCCTCATTATACACACTCACTCACTGGAGGAAGGCGCACTTGTGGAGGAGAGGTCTGCTATTGTGGAGGAGGAGATCATGTCTCAGGGTTTCATCTTTGTATATTGCTGGTCATCTATATTGAGGAAGCTTTGCTGGGTTTTCTACCCCATGAGGGTTTCCCAGGATAAATCTCTGTCTCTTGTGTTTATGCTGTGCTTGTTGTTTCTTCAGTGATCCTGTATATGCTATTATTGTGAAATGGAATGTAATGCTGCTATTTTCTGTCTTATCATATTGAATTTTAACATGGTTTCAGAGCTAACCTGAAGGAAGACAAGGTATGGCACTAAAGACACTTGCTTTACTTACGACAATTTGAAGGTTAGGGTTTTACATAGCAAAAAACCAGTCATCGTAGCACTTTCGCTATAAATCCGTTTTGGCAAAGTTTTCGGATCTGAAATTGTTACAAGACGCAGATAACATCTCCAGGTACCTTGTGTCCAAAGGAAAACCTCTAATTCGTTGTACTTTGTGATTTATGATCTGTACAATATAGGGTTTCTGCCTCTTCCAGATCTGACTCAAAATCAGGTGACCTTGGGAAAAAGGTCATAACTTGGGCTAGGAAGCTCCAAATGAAATTTCGTGAAAAGTGACAGGTAGTACACAGACTGTACTATCTCAGAAAAAATTTTCAGAGGCCGAAGTTGAACCAGTGACACGTGGCACGCCGTACAAGTTCGCTCTCCTGTATTATCCCATAAACAGGTCACGTTGCGACACTTGGCATAACTCTCTCTCAGAGAATCCAATTGAGGTCAGACCTGTCAGGATGGAAAGATAACAGGCTGAGATATCTCAGAAAACGTGTTCAGAGGCTGAAGGTCAAACAGTGACACGTGGCACGCCGTACAAGTTCGCTCTCCTGTATTTTCCCAAAACAGGTCACGTTGCGACATTTGGCGTAACTCTCTCTCAGAACATCCAATTGAGGTCAGACCTGTCAGGATGGAAAGCTAACAGGTCAGGCTATCTCAAAAAACTTTTTTCAGACCCTGTGGATCAAAAATTTCGGAGTTACATCAGAAACAATCAGGTACATATTTCTGTCAAAACAGAATTATTTTTTGGTACCTTCATTCATGGCTTCCGGAATTTAGGGCTTTGAAGAAAGTTGGAATTTTTGTAATCGGAGACCACGGCTGGATGATACTCATCAAAATAGAAATTTAGAGACCAAGATCAGAATTTTTGGTTGGGCAGAAGGCCGGGCTCGATTAGACCCTAGTTCGGGACTTTGATCAGAAAAGCGGAAAATTAGGGCTTCTGTAAAAATAGGAATTTTTGAAATCTGTGACACGGCTGGAAGCTCCTCAGAAAAATAGAAGCTTAGAGATTTGGATCAAACTTTTTGATGGGAAAAAAGAGTGGGCTTCATCAAACCCCAGTTCAGGGTCACGTCCAGTGAATCCGAAAGTTTCAAACGCAAAATTGAGGAGTAAAACTTTGCAGTTCTCAAATTCTGAATATATCAGTTTGATCAGCTCATCAAGGCGCATATCTCTATCCTTTAGAAAGTTTGAAATTCAAAGTTTGAATTTCTGGGGTTTCTCTGACAAACCCTTATCCAGCTCCAGGTCCAGTTCTTGCAAATCAAGTGGATAGGGTTAATCCTAGAAGAAGATGGATTGGTCACCTACATAAGTAAAGGAGTTCATGTTTCAGAGGGAGATGAGGCTAAGGCTTTACATAAGGAGATTACAAGCGATCTCGATAGGTATGACTCATCGAGGTATGTTTTGAGATTTGTTCATGATTAAGTTTATGGTATGTTTGTCTTCATGTTATTTCAGTTAGTACAATCTTGATTTTAGATTTGTTGTATCACCTTAACAAAATTATGAATGCCTGATAGAAGATATTCATTGGTTAGGGTATTGACACTTATGATTGTACTAATGCATTATGGTGTTGTGTGAGGTTGATGTTGTCTGCTAACAAGATACAGGTACATCACAAAAGACAAATCAGGCTCCATGACCATGAAAACATGAAGACAAAGACTCATCCATAATCTTTGTTCTACTTACGAGGTATGTATAACTTTGTTATATTATGCTTAACCTATGAGACATGCAGGTTCTAGCTCAGGATCTCTAAATCATTGAAGAGATTGTTTAGGTATGTTGTACATAACCAAGTAGGTATACTAATCCAGGTATGTTTCCCATGAATCTTACCTTGTGTTAGGATCCCTTATATAAGTATACTTGGAATGATTGGTTATTCTTATTCATAAAGTTAGTAATCAAGGGATTATGCATATTATATCTTTTATCTTGATTGATGATATGCATGAGTAAAAGAAGACTTCCCTGAAATCTTGAATACTAATGTTTATTAATCATGACTATACATTTTCAAGATTATGTTTTTAGAATATACTAATGAGTATATGTTTGTGTATGAGATCATGAGGATAACTCTTGAGCATGCACAGTGGTACAGAATGAATAGAAGTTCAAAAGACATACAGAAGATCAAGCGGGAGGAAGCCACACAAACATAAAAGATAAGTATTTGAGTTGTTATTTGAAATAGTAATGATATTGCCTGTAATAGGTTGTATGCATATTTGTATTCCTATAATATATCATGCTGAGTGTAAATATTCATAGAAAATTGAACAATATACTACTAATATGCATATGATTGGTAAGTTGGACAAACATTCCATTGTTGCTTGTCTAGAATGAAACCTCTTTGCTGACATGCTGAGAGTTGTGCACACTCTCGATAGTATGTTCTGGTAGAGATGGAAGGCATCTAGATAGCCACTGTATGCATACAGGATATGGGAAAGTGTTGTGCCAAAGTATTGGTCAAAATAGTTGCATCACTATGTAAATGATATCTGTATGCATAATAGGTTATCATGTCAATATGATTTGATGATTATGAAGTATTACTAATCATGTACTTAATTTTGATTTGTAGGAAAGGTCATGAAGAATGATGGACACCATACAAGTGGTGGATGTTCAAACAAGAAGATTTACAAATCAAACAAAATATAGAAGGCTCATGGCTAGAAGATTCTCTTAGAAAGGGGAAGAGAATCACGACAAGATGTTTGCTCCAAGTATGGTGTAATCAAAGAAGAAGTGTGATTTAGGTTCTGTATGGGTACCTGGGATCGATAATAAATTGGTAAGCTTAATGATCACCATGGGTGATGTGGATCTTAAACCTTTGCTACAAGGTTGAATATGATTTCTATACACATATGACATGGATACAAGAAGGAACTCACCACAGAGTTCGAATAATATTGAGGCTCATATCAGTAGACCCATCTATCGAGAGATGGCACAGATCGATATGCAGAAAATCATTCAATGCAGAGTGTGAATGATGTTCAGTCACAAAGGGAGAATTGACAGTTTCTTAATAAGCTTGGGCTTTACCAAAAGTAAAGTCATTTCTAACCTTTACCTTAAGGCTATGGATCATACTATTATTATAATATCTTTCTTATAGGGAATGAGAAACAGATCATGAAAAGAAAGAAGAAAATGGCTGCAGAAATGAAAAATGAAAGATCTCAGATTGATGCATTACTTCCTAAGTCTGGAAGTATGGCAAGGCTTAGAAGGAATCCTTCTCAACCAGGGAAAGTGTGCTGAGAAATATTAAAAGGAATTGATGTGTTGGAATGGCCACTCTCATGATTTCCAACTTGAAGTTCTTAGCAGATGACTCATTAGAGTTAGTGGATATAACTCTGAACAGACAAATTATTGGGCCTTTGATATATCCAACATATACTACGGTAGATATATGCTTTGTTATGAACACCTTGAGTCAGTATCTAGTGGAAACTAGATGTGCTTATTTGATAGTTGTAAAGCATGTGATGAGGCACATAAAGGACACGATAGAATTTGATCTATGCTATCTTGAAGATCATGACCTCAGATGGCTATTCAGATTCTGATTGGGCAGGAAGTGTTTCAGACAGGAAGAACACATCGAGAGGATGTTATTGTCTGGGATTAGCCATGATCTCGTGGTTTAGCTGGAAGCAGTCTAGTGTGGCTCTCAGCACAAGCGGAATATATGGCTGTTTGCTTTGCTAGTTGTGAAGAAGTTTGGCTTCAGGATTGTTTGACTTAGAGATAGAACCAACTGTGATCCTATGTGACAAATAGAGTTGTATCAAGATGACATAGAATCTAGTGTTCCATGATAAGTCAAAGAAGATAGGGATCTAACAAGATTTGACGCAGGAAGGAACTATAAAGTTTGAATTTGTAACAGGTTACCAATGTACTAACCAAACCTTTGTCTTGAGTGTACTTCTGAGACAAGCTTGGTGTAGTTCAAAAGGACCCTCCTCGAAAGGGGGAGTAGTATAGTCACTGATGATGACATTGTCTCATCATACAACAAGGTCGATGTTGAGGTAACCTGTTCTCTACACCAAGGTACTTAGAAATATTTAGATTTAGGATTCTTATACTTAGAATACTTAGTTTTACTTTTACATACTTTTGATGACACATGTATTGATTAATGTACTTGTATGGTTGAGGATACTTGTACTTGTATTGATGAGAATACATGTGGGGATTGTATCATCCTTGAACACATGTTCTAAAGAGAGCCGTAGACGTGAGGTCTCCGAGAATGAAGTCCTTAGTGGACAGTTGAGGGGATTGGATCATCCCTGGACTTTCAGTCCTAAAGAGAGCCGTAGACGTAAGGTCTCCGAGAATGAAGTCCTTAGTGGACAGTTGAGGGGATTGGATCATCCCTGGACTTTCTGTCCTAAAGAGACCCGTAGACGTAAGGTCTCCGAGAATGAAGTCCTTAGTGGACAGTTGAGGGGATTGGATCATCCCTGGACTTTCAGTCCTAAAGAGAGCCATAGACGTGAGGTCTCCGAGAATGAAGTCCTTAGTGGACAGTTGAGGGGATTGGATCATCCCTGGACTTTCAGTCCTAAAGAGAGCCGTAGACGTGAGGTCTCCGAGAATGAAGTCCTTAGTGGACAGTTGAGGGGATTGGATCATCCCTGGACTTTCAGTCCTAAAGAGAGCCGTAGACGTGAGGTCTCCGAGAATGAAGTCCTTAGTGGAAAGTTGAGGGGATTGGATCATCCCTGGACTTTCAGTCCTAAAGAGAGCCGTAGACGAGAGGTCTCCGAGAATGAAGTCCTTGGTGGACTTGAGGGGATTGGATCATCCCTGGACTTCCAGTCCTAAAGAGAGCCGTAGACGTGAGGTCTCCGAGAATAGAGGATAGGACTGCATCGTCCCTGGACCTTAGTTCAAAATGTACGTGATGGGGATTGCATCATCCCGGAACTGATAGTTCAAAATGTACGTGATGGGGATTGCATCATCCCGGAACTGATAGTTCAAAATGTACGTGATGGGGATTGCATCATCCCAGAACTGATAGTTCAAAATGTACGTGATGGGGATTGCATCATCCCGGAACTGATAGTTCAAAATGTACGTGATGGGGATTGCATCATCCCGGAACTGATAGTTCAAAATGTACGTGATGGGGATTGCATCATCCCGGAACTGATAGTTCAAAATGTACGTGATGGGGATTGCATCATCCCGGAACTGATAGTTCAAAATGTACGTGATGGGGATTGCATCATCCCGGAACTGATAGTTCAAAATGTACGTGATGGGGATTGCATCATCCCGGAACTGATAGTTCAAAATGTACGTGATAGGGATTGCATCATCCCAGAACTGATAGTTCAAAATGTACGTGATAGGGATTGCATCATCCCGGAACTGATAGTTCAAAATGTACGTGATAGGGATTGCATCATCCCGGAACTGATAGTTCAAAATGTACGTGATAGGGATTGCATCATCCCGGAACTGCTAGTTCAAAATGTACGTGATGGGGATTGTATCATCCCCGGACTTCGGTCCCTGAATTGATCCGTAGACGAATGGTCTCCGAGAAAGTGATGGTATTAATGATGTGGTTACTTGTATCGGTAGGATACTTGTATTGATGATGTGGTTACTTGTATCGGTAGGATACTTGTATTGATGATGTGGTTACTTGTATCGGTAGGATACTTGTATTGATGATGTGGTTACTTGTATCGGTAGGATACTTGTATTGATGATGTGGTTACTTGTATCGGTAGGATACTTGTACTGATGATGTGGTTACTTGTATCGGTAGGATACTTGTATTGATGATGTGGTTACTTGTATCAGTGTGGATACTTGTATTGATGATATGTACACTTGTATTGGCATGAATACGTGTACTAATGATGTGGATACTTGTATTGTTATGGATACCTGTATTGATGACGATGCTGATGATCGTGTGATGACGATGCTGATGATCGTGTGATGACGATGCTGCTGATCGTGTGATGACTATGTTGATGATCATGTGATGATGATGCTAATGATCGTGTGTGACGATGCTGATGATCGTGTGATGACGATGTTGATGATCGTGTGATGACGATGCTGATGATCGTGTGTGACGATGATGATGATCGTGTGATGACGATGTTGATGATCGTGTGATGACGATGCTAATGATCGTGTGTGACGATGCTGATGATCGTGTGATGACGATCTTGATGATCGTGTGATGACGATGCCGATGATCGTGTGATGACGATGCTGACGATCGTGAGGATTCAGATATTGATGTTGCTGTAGCTATTTGAGTGCTACAGAAGATAAAGACTCAGTACTGAAGATGTTGATGTTCCAGTATTGAAGATGTTCCAGTAACTGCTTAAGTTACTGATGATGTTGAGAAAGCTTCCAATGATTTATAGATGTATCATGTATGATGTTGATGACTCCTTGCTCGTGCAGATACTGTTATAATATCCTTCTCGTTAAGGGGGAGTGTTGAAATATTGTAACTTCAAAGAATATTATATTTGTATATTATTTATTCCGGAGATGTTCCATACCTCCGATGTGATTATACTATAAATCCGGAGATGTTTATTCCTCCGAGTTGGTTGTGGTAACTAGGGTTATTAGACCCACCATGTGGGGGTCGGCCCAGTTAGTTGTAGTGGGGTATTTAACCCATTGGTTAAATACGAGCCTACGTGTACTTGTGTAAAATACATATCAAAGTAGTGTATAAATAGAGGAGGTGTGTTCCTCATTATACACACTCACTCACTGGAGGAAGGCGCACTTGTGGAGGAGAGGTCTGCTATTGTGGAGGAGGAGATCATGTCTCAGGGTTTCATCTTTGTATATTGCTGGTCATCTATATTGAGGAAGCTTTGCTGGGTTTTCTACCCCATGAGGGTTTCCCAGGATAAATCTCTGTCTCTTGTGTTTATGTTGTGCTTGTTGTTTCTTCAGTGATCCTGTATATGCTATTATTGTGAAATGGAATGTAATGCTGCTATTTTCTGTCTTATCATATTGAATTTTAACAATAGGTACTATCTCTCATGGTTGTAATGATTGGCTTATTGACAGTGGGGCTTCCAAACACATGACTGGGTTTAAAGAATCTTTTTTAAACCTATCAAAACATGAGTCACCCCATAAGGTGAAACTTGGGGATGACTACCAATATCCTATCAAAGGAAGTGGTGAAGCTTCTTACAACCTAGACTCTTGAAAGTATTTAAAGATGAAAGAGGTTCTATATGTACCTAGGATCAAGAACAATCTACTCTCCATATCTGCATTGGATGCAAAAGGCATGAGGGTTGCATTTGTAGATGGCCAAGTACTCATGTAGCCAAAGGGTAAGCCAATAGATGATGCAGTAGTGATTGGAGAGCAAGAGGGAGGATTGTACAAATTGAAGGGACAACCTGAACATGCCATGGTACATGAATCCATGGAGCCAAGTGAACTTTGGCATAGAAGGCTTGTACATGTGCAATATAGAGAACTACCAATTGTAAGTAAAGTTGTAGAGGGTTTTCCTGAAATCAAGACAAAGCATGAATGTGTTTGCAAAGGATGTGCAAAAGGAAAGAACATTAAGAAGGCATATCCAAGTAGTGAAAGCAAAGCTAAAGGAATCTTGGAAATTATCCACTCAGATGTATGCGGTCCGATGTCATCCAGTTCTCTAAGTGGGTATGTATACTATGTCTCTTTCATTGATGATTTCTCTAGGAAGACTTGGGTTTACTTCTTGAAGAACAAAGATAAAGTGTTTGATAAGTTCAAGGAATTTAAATCCTTTATGGAAAATCAAACTGATAAGAAGATCAATACATTCAGATCCGACAATGGTAGAGAATTCACTTCAAGTGATTTCAAGAAGTTATGCAGTTATTCAGGGATTAAGAGGGAGTTGACTGCTCCCTACAATCCACAACAAAATGGAGTTGTAGAAAGGAAAAACAGAACTATCACAGAAGCAACACAAGCAATGTTGCATGACCAGGATCTGTCGATACATCTATGGGCAAAAGCAACTAGGAAAGCTTTATATGTGCAGAACAGAACACCTCACAAGATATTGGACAACAAGACACCAGAAGAGGTATTCTCTGGTATGAAACCTGAAGTCAGCCATCTCAGAATATTTGGTTGTCCAGTATATACACATGTTCCAAAGGAAAAGAGGACAAAGCTAGATCCTTCAAGAAAGAAGGGCATCATTGTGGGGTACAGTGAAAGCTCGAAGGCTTACAGAATATACTTTCTAGGGTTCAAGAAGATTGATGTCAGCAGGGATGTAACATTTGATGAAAAATCAGCTTTCATCAAGTCAAGAAAGGCACCTATTGAAGATCATGAAGAACCAAAGGAAAACAAATTTCAACACACCACCATAAATGAAGCAATACCAGAAGCAGATCATGAAGTTGAAGATCCACAAAGACCTGTAGATCCACCCTGTGAGAATAACTCTCACAAGAGGAAACCTGTATGGGCTAGAGAGCTATTCAAGATGCAGAAAGGTATGGCATTCCAGAATAAGAACACATAGCAAGAAAGAGAACTAGATCTCATACCAGCTATGTTGCCTTACTCTGTGACATTATGAACAAAGAACCTTCCAGTTATGAAGAAGCAGCGGAAAAGAAAGAATGGAAGGATGCCATGGTCGAGGAATTTCAATCGATCATGAAGAATGATGTTTGGGATGTAGTCCCAAGACCTGAAGGGAAGTCTGTGGTGACTTCCAAGTGGATCTACAAGATCAAGCATGCTACAGATGGCAGCATAGAGAAATACAAAGCGAGATTTGTAGCTCATGGCTTCTCCCAGAAAGAAGGGATTGATTATGAAGAAACTTTTGCTCCTATAGCCAGATACACTTCCATCAGATCAGTACTTTCCCTGCCTGCAGTGATGAAATGGAAGATACACCAGATGGATGTTAAGACAACTTTCTTGAATGGTGTAGTCGAAGAGGAAGTTTAACTGGAGCAGCCACTTGGTTTGGAGACACATGACAGGGAGTCATATGTGTGCAGGTTGAAGAAAGCCTTGTATGGCTTGAAGCAAGCTCCCAGAACTTGGTATGGTAGGATAGACAGCTTTCTATCCATTTTGGGCTTTACTAAGAGTAAAGCAGATTCCAACCTTTACTACAAGGTTGAGGAAGGAAATCATGTGATACTACTCTTGTATGTGGATGACTTCTTCATAACAGGTGAGGATAGTTTGATTGTCGAAACGAAGAGGAAGCTTTTTGCTGAGTTCGAGATGAAGGACTTGGGGATGATGCATTATTTTCTAGGCATGGAGGTGTGGCAGAATGCAGATGGAATCTTCCTTGGACAAGGGAAGTATGCAGTAGAGATCTTGAAAAGGTTTGGGATGATGGACTGCAAGGCCATGGCCACACCTATGGCATCGAACCTGAAGCTTCTGTGTGATGCTTCATCTGATCCAGTTGATGTCACTGTGTATCGTCAGATGATTGGGTCCTTGATGTACCTGACAAACACTAGACCATATTTTTGCTTTGTGGTGAACACATTGAGCCAGTTCCTTACGGATCCTAGAGGTGTTCACTTGGTTGCTGTAAAGCATATTCTGATGTACCTGAAGGGTACAATTGATTATGGGCTCAAGTATGATTTGAATCAAAAGTTTAACCTGTAGGGTTATGTTAATTCAGACTGGGTAGGCAGTGCTGTAGATAGGAAGAGCACATCTGGGTGTTGCTTCAGTATGCGATTAGGTGTGATCTCTTAGTTTAGCAGGAAGCAGTCCTCCGTAGCACTGAGTACAGTTGAAGCAAAGTATGTCACAGCTTGCTCAGCTAGTTGTGAGGTAGTATGGATTCGAAAGCTACTGTCTGAGTTATTTGATCTCCCGTTGGATGCTACTGGTATATTTTGTGACAACGAGAGTTGTGTGAAGCTGTCTGAGAACCCGGTGTTCCACGATAGGTGAAACACATTGAGATCAAATATCACTATATCAGGGATATGGTGCAGAGAGGAGTAGTGAAGATCCTGTATGTTGCGATGGATGAGCAGGTTGCAGATGTGCTGACGAAGCCACTAGCCAGAGTGAAGTTCAAGTACTTCAGAGAGAGGCTTGGTGTTCCTTAGATTGATGACACTTCGAGGATGAAGTGATGGACACATTTGCAGGAGCCATTCCGAGAATGGTGAGAGGAGGATCGTTCCATGGCTGTGGATGTAAGCGCTGGATGATGAGCATCAGGATGATGCTCTAGTTACTGCTCTGTATATGCATCATGTTGGATGCTTGTTATTATCTGTTGGATCATGTATATGTATATGCATCATGTTGGATGCCTGTTATGATCAGTTGGATCATGTATATGTATATGCATTGTGTTGGATGCTTGTTATGATCAGTTGAATCATGTATATGTATATGCATCATGTTGGATGCTTTTTATGATCAGACGGATCATGTATATGTATATGTATCAGGTGGATACATTGTATGATCAGGTAGACCATGTATTTGTATATGTATCAGATGGATACATTAGGTAGATCATGTATTTGTATATGTGTCAGGTGGATACATTGTATGATCAGGTATATCATGTATGATGATATGTATCAGGTGGATACATTGTATGATCAAGTAGATCATGTATGATGATATGTACCAGGTAGATACTGTGTATGCATAAGGTGGATGCATTGTATGATCAGGATGATCATGTGATGATGTACATCAGGATGATGTATGGTGAGTATCAGGTTGATACTCTATTGTTGTGGATAGGTTGTGTAGATAAGCATATAATTTGGCCCTAGGAGGTTTGCAGATAGTGTTTCAAGGTTTTTCCTATGGCATATAATGTGGCTCTAGGATATCTGGAAAATGCTCTTTCAAGGTTTTGCTTGGGAGGACATATAATTTGGCCCTGGGAGGTTTGCAGATAGTCTTTCAAGGTTTTTCCTATGGCATGTAATATGGCCCAGGGATATCTAGAAAATGCTCTTTCGAGGTTTTGTCCTATGGCATGTAATATGCCCCTAGGAGATCAGATAGGTTGGGTTGTGTGCCGGTAATAAGTCCTAGGATGCTCTTGCGAGGTTTTGCCATGACCACATGTAATTTGGTCCTGGGAGATCCTATAGGTAGAGTTGTGTGCTCGTAACATCCTGGGATGCTCTTGCGAGGTTTTATGGTGACCACATGTAATATGTCCCTGGGAGATCCTATAGGTAGAGCTGTGTACGATAATAGCCTAGGATGCTCTTGCGAGGTTTTGTGGTGAGGTCACATATAATATGTCCCTAGGAGATCCTACAGGTAGAGATGTGTGCTCGTAACAGCCTGGGATGCTCTTGCGAGGTTTTGTGACGCACATAATAAGTCCTGAGGATTCCACAGTATGGCTAGTGATGAAGACCTGCAGGTGGTGGGCCTACATCTAGTATGAAAAAGGACTGGCTCTCTAGAACTTCCTATGACGAGTAGATCGGAGATTGATTGAGATAACAGTAGCAGTGACGATGACGATGATGATGATCCAGAGAAGAAGACTTGTGCTAGCAAATCTGTGTCGAGAAATACCTTCCTAGTTAAGAGGGAGTGTTGATGTATATGTAACTTCGGTATGTATTTCACCTATGTATATTGTACTCCTATAGAGATGTTATTATTCCTCTATATACGAAAGTGTTGTCATTTGTATTGACAAGTGTCGCAAGTGTCGTAACTTGTTGTGATTAGTTATTAGACCATCGAGTGTGGGGTTGGCCTTGATTAGTTTAACCATGGGTTATTAGACTGAGTTAGACAAGTCGGCCTTGCTAGGTTATTGGGCAGGACAAGTCATGTATAAATAGAGAGTGGGAGATATCTATTTTGATCATCTCATTATTCACTCCTACATCACTCGGAAAGTGGCGCACTAGTTGAGGAGGAGTAGCTACTAGTAGAATACTATCTCTTGTACTTTGGTTGTATCATTGCTCTTTCTATCTCTGAGGAAGTTGTGGGGTTTTTCACCTTTATGGTTTTCCCCAATGAAACTCTGTGTGTCTATTGTCTCATGTGATTGCTTGGTGTGATTGATATGCATTGTTATACTTGATATGCATTGTTATACTTGATATGATGTACATGTTATTCTCTCAGTAAAGATCCTAGAGTATGTTGAATTAATACTCAAAAATTAACATTAGGGCTTAGATCCCTTGCTTCAATCATGCATGTTTCCATCTCTTTGAGAGATCTATTTTCCTCTCTGCCACTCCATTTTGTTGTGGTGTGTAGGGGATTGAATGTTGCATTTGAATGCCACATTCCTCACAAAGATGATGCATATTTTTGTTTACATACTCCTTCCCATTATCCATCCTAAGGGTTTTTATCTTATGCCCACTATGATTCTCCACTAAGGCCTTCCAAATATTCAATTGCTCAAACACTTTAGATTTTAATTTTAGGAAGTAAACCCAACATAATCGAGAGTAGTCATCAATGAATGTGAGTACATACCTTGATCCACATAGAATGGAGTGGGTAGTGGACCAATGAGGTATGAATGTACCAATTCAAGTGGTTGAGTGGCTCTCCTTGCCATTCCCTTCTCATAGCTGCGCTCTGGATTTTTCCCAATTACACAACCTATGCAAGCTCCATTCGAAGATTTGATTTCAGGAAGCCCTTCCACCATCTCATCTTTGTGCAATGCTTCGAGATACTTGTATTTCATGTGGCCAAATATTTCATGCCATAGCTTGGAGGTCTCATTTGCATGAGAGTGGAGTGCTTGGTCACTAGATCCAAGGACGAAATTCGAGAACTTGTACATCCTCTCTTGATGGTCTGCATACCCAATTTCCAAAACTTGGTTTGAATAAATTTATGAAATCTCTACCAATTCAGGAGTAAATTGTTGAAATATTGTAACTTTTAAGAATATTATATTTGTATTTTATTGTTCCGGAGATGGTACATTCCTCCGTAGTGACCTTACTGTATATCCGGAGATGTTTATTCCTCTGAGAGAGTGTGGTAACTAGGGTTAATTGATCTCCCATGTGAAGTCAACCCTGAGTTAACTGTTTAGGGGTTATTAGACTCTCATAGGAGAGGTCAGCCACATTAGCATGAAAAGTCAGTTACAACATGAGTATAAATAGAGGAGGTGTGTTCCTCATTTATCTCATTCATTCACTCACTTGTGATTGGCGCATAGTAGAGAGAGAGGTATGCTTTGGAGGAGAAGGAGATCTTGTTTGGGTACTACATCTTGTATTGGTTGATTATCTATATTGAGGAAAGCTTTGTTGGGTTTTCTACCCCATGAGGGTTTCCCATGGTAAATCTTTGTCTATCTTGTGATTGTGTTTCTTTCAGTGATCTTTCTTGTGAAATTAGGCTATACTTAACATGGTATTAGAGATAACCTGAATAGGACATATTTCACAAGGTGAAAATACCTCTCTCTCCTCCTTCGATGAAAATTAGGGTTTCTGTAAAAGTTGGAATTTTTGGAATCTGATTGCATGGATGGATATCCCTCCTTAAAATCAAACTTTTGAGCCCTAGATTGAACATTTTGAGTGGGTAGAACTCTGGGAAAGTCAAACCCTAGTTTAGGGTTTGGACTGGAAAACCAGTAAACCAGAAAAAGTGTGCACTTGTGCACCAGTGAACTAGAAAAGCTGCGAACCTGTGCACCAGTAAACCAGAAAAGTGAAGACCATAAAACGAAAAATCTTGTTACAGATCCAGAAGGTGAAAAGTTTATGTTTCCAGAAGCAGAGCACACCAGCAAGATCAATTCAATCAAACCCATCTCCTAGTAAGTATTATTCTATCTTTTGAAACTTCAATCTCTGTGACCTCCTAGATAAGATGGCTCCAAGCACTAAGCTTGAAGACAAGCTAGAGGGTATAGAAAATTTCTGAGCATGGAAATACAGAATTGGTCTCATTCTTGAAGAGAATGATCTTGTCCAATATATCAAGGATGAGGTTATAGAACCTAACGAAGATGAATCCAAAGAGAAGCATAGGAACGACTTGATTAGGGCAAAGAGAATAATTGTTGATTCTATCAAGGAGAACTTGATTCCCCAAGTGGCATCCAAGAAGACCCCAAAGGAAATGTATGATTCCCTTTCCAAAATGTATGAGGGAAAGAACATCAATAGGAAGATGAACCTGAGAGCTCAATTAAAGAGCACCAAGATGAATAAAGGAGAATCTGTTCAAGACTATTTCTCAAGGGTTTCCTAGTTCAAGGAACAACTGGATGCCATTGGTGATACCGTTGATGAAGATGAACTAGTCATGATTGCTTTAAATGGTCTCACTAGACCTTGGGAGTCATTCATCCAAACTATGTGTGCCAGAAAAGAGAGTATGAAGTTTGATGTGGTATGGGAGGATTGTATTCAAGAAGAGGTTAGGGTAGCCAGTAGAGAAGCCCTTCTGAAGGAGGATGACCAAGCTTTGGCTACTCACACCAGAAGAAGAAGGAGTCACTTCAACTCCAAGAATAATGGTCACAAGGAGTCTCAACCTCCTCATAGATTTAAAGGGAAAAGAGGAGTGAACTCAGAAAGAGATCTCTCCACAGTTCAATGTTTCAATTGTCTCAAACTAGGACACTTTGCTAGAAATTGTACTTCACAGAAGAAGAATAAGAATACTCACAAAAGACATCATTCCCATCTTGCAGAAGATGATAGTGAATAAGAAGAGGAGGAAAAGCCTCGAAAGAAAAGAGCTAAAGTGGAAGGAAGACAAAGAACAGTATGTTCTATTCTCTACTCTCTCTGGGTAAGTAACACCTGGAGAAGATACATGGCTCATTGATAGTGGTGGTTCAAATGACATGACAGGACAAAAGAAGACCCTTTCAAAACTTGAAGAGAAGTCATCCCCACACAAGGTATCTCTAGGAGATGACTATCAATATCCCATCAAGGGAATTGGTGAACCAAGATACAGGCTTGATTTTGGAACTCCATTGAAGATGAAGGAAATCCTATATGTACCAGGTTTGAAGAAGAACTTACTTTCTATCTTAGCTTTAGATAAGAAAGGTTATAGGTTTGAATTCATAGATGGACAAGTACTTATGTGGCCCAAAGGAAAATCAATTGAGGATGCAATTGTTATTGGTGAAGAGGAAGGAGGTATATACAAACTCAAGGGCCATCCTGAAGTTTCCCTTGTTCATGAAGCCACTAACCCAAGTGAGCTATGGCATAGAAGGACTGATCACATTAACTACAAAGCACTACGTCATGTGAGCAAGGTAGTCATAGGATTACCAGACTTAAAGATTGATCATAATGGCACATGCAAAGGATGTGCAAAAGGGAAGAATATCAAGAACCCATTTCCAAAGAGTGAAATAAAAACTAAGAGTACATTGGAATTGATTCACTCAGATGTATGTGGACCAATTCCATCCACATCCTTGAGTGGATATGAATACTATCTTACATTCATTGATGAATACTCAAGAAATACTTGGATATATTTCTTGAAGGGAAAGGATGAAGTCTTTGGAAAATTCAAAGAATTCAAAGCCTTGATAGAAAATCATTCTGAAAATAAGATCAAGATACTCAGGACAGATAATGGTGGAGAATATACTTCAAAATACTTTGAAGTATTTTGTAAAGAATTTGGAATCAAGAGGGAGCTAACCACTCCCTACAATCCTCAACAAAATCGTGTTGCGGAAAGAAAGAATAGGACCATCATGGAAGCAGTAAAGACAATGATACATGATCAAGACCTACCTATGTATTTATGGGCTGAAGTAGCTAGGACAACAGTCTATGTGCAGAATAGACTATCTCATAGTGCTCTTGATTTCAAGATTCCAGAAGAAGTGTTCACAGGGAAGAGGCCTAAGGTAAGTCACCTCAAGATATTTGGATGCCCAATATACATTCACCTCCCAAAAGAAAAGAGGACCAAGCTAGATCCTTCTCGTAAGAAGGGAATATTTGTTGGATATTGTGAAGCATCCAAAGCATTCAGAATTTACATCCTAGGATTCCATCATATGGAAATAAGTAGGGATGTGACATTTGATGAAGAGGCAACTCTCAAAAGATCAAGGAAGTCCCAGTATGAAGAAGTATATGAGGAAGATGCACCTTCCATAATTACAGAAGCTGTACCCACTCCTGAAGATATAACACCTGAAGACCATGACATAATAGAACCACAAGAACCCCCTATATCAAACATATCAAGAAAGAGAAAGCCATCATGGGCAAGAGACATTATACTAGGAGCAGAAAAGTATGGAGCTCCTGAAGGCTCCACCAGAGTAAGCAAGAAACCAAAGTCATTCTCCAGCTATATGGATTTGATGTGTGATCTTGTAGATCAAGAACCTACTAGTTATAAAGAAGCGGTTCATAAGAAAGAATGAGTAGAGGTAATGACAGAGGAATACCGGTCAATAATGAAGAATGATGTTTGGGATATAGTTCCCAAGGCAAAGGACAAAAGTGTGGTATCCTCCAAATGGATATACAAAATAAATCATGTTGCGGATGGTAGCATTGAAAAATATAAGCCAAGATTTGTGGCCAGAGGGTTCTCTCAGAAAGAGGGAATTGACTATGAAGAGACATTTGCACCAGTTGCAAGGTACACCTCCATTAGAACCATTATGGAACTTGCATCTATGATGAAGTGGAAATTATACCAGATGGATGTAAAGACAGCCTTCCTGAATGGTGTGATTGAGGAAGAAGTGCATATAGAACAACCTCATGGATTTGAAGTTGAAGATAGAAGAACCCATGTATGCAAACTGAAGAAGGCCTTGTATGGGTTGAAGCAAGCTCCCAAAGCTTCGTATGGAAGAATTAACAGTTTCTTTACTAGCTTGGGATTTACCAAAAGTAAAGTTGATCCTAACCTTTATCTCAAGGTTATGGCTGATGAACCTATCATATTGTTGTTGTATGTGGATGATCTATTTTTCACTGGAAATGAGAAATAGATTGTTGAATGCAAGAAGAAACTCTCTGCAAAGTTTGAGATGAAAGATCTCAGTTTGATGCATTACTTTTTAGGACTGGAAGTGTGGCAAGGCTCAAAAGGAATCTTTCTCAACCAGGGAAAGTATGCTGTGGAAATATTGAAGAGATTTGATATGTTGGAATGTAAATCCATGGCCACTCCCATGGATTCCAACTTGAAGTTGTTAACAGATGACTCATTAGAGTTAGGGGATGTAACTCTATACAAGAAGATTATTGGGTCATTAATGTATCTAACGAACACTAGGCTAGATATATGCTTTGATGTGAACACCTTGAGTCAGTATCTAGTGGAACCTAGACGTGTTCACTTAATAGCTGCAAAGCATGTGATGAGGTACCTGAAGGGTACAATAGATTTTGGTCTATGTTATCTTGGAGATCATGACTTCATATTGTATGGCTACATAGATGATGATTGGGTTGTAAGTGTATCAAATAGGAAAAGCACATCGGGAGGATGTTATTGTCTGGGATCTGCCATGATCTCATGGTTTAGCAGGAAGCAGTCTAGTGTGGCTCTCAGTACAACTGAAGCGGAATATATAGCTACTTGCTCTGCTAGTTGTGAAGCAGTATGGCTTCAGAAATTGTTATCAGGATTGTTTCACTTAGAGATGGACCCCACTCTGATCCTGTGTGACAACCAGAGTTGTATCAAGATGATGGAGAATCTAGTGTTCCATGATCTTTAAAAGCACATAGAGATCCGATATTTCTATATACGGGATATGGTGCTGAAAGGAGCTATTAAGATCGAGTATGTAAGCATTGACGAACAAGTTGCTGACATATTGACCAAACCTCTGTCTTGAGTAAAGTTGGTGTGATTAAGAAGGACCCTCCTCGAAAGGGGGATTGATGTGATCACTGATGATGATATTTCCTACATCGACAGAAAGGTCTATGATGTGGATACTTGTATTGATGATGCCAACAATGATGTCGATGAGTGGTACTTAGACTTGGTCTAAGATGATGATGGGATTGTATGATCCCTGCACTTAGGTCCCTCAATTGATTCGTAGACATATGTCTTCCAGAAGTGGTCCCTAGTGGATGAGAGGGATTGCATCATCCCTGGACTTAGGTCACTGAATTGATCCATAGACATCTGTCTCCGAAAATTGCTGATAGGATTGCATCGTCCCTGAACATTTGGTTCAAAATGTACGTGACTGGATTGCATCGTCCATAGACATGAGACTTATCTAAAATTGATAAGGATTGATAATCCTAGAAGTAGATATGGATTGCATCATCCATAGACATGAGACTTGTCTAAAATTGATAAGGATTGATCATCCTGGAAGTAGATCTAGATTGCATCATCCATACACATGAGACTTGTCTAAAATTGATAAGGATTGATCATCCTGGAAGTAGATCTGGATTGCATCATCCATAGACATGAGACTTGTCTAAAATTGATAAGGATTGATCATCCTGGAAGTAGATCTGTATTGCATCCTCCATAGACATGAGATGTGTCTAAAATTGATAAGGATTGATCATCCTGGAAGTAGATATGGATTGCATCGTCCATAGACATGAGACTTGTCTAAAATTGATAAGTATTGATCATCCTGGAAGTAGATCTGGATTGCATCGTCCATAGATATGAGACTTGTCTAAAATTGATAAGGATTGATCATCCTGGAAGTAAATATGGATTGCATCGTCCACATACATGAGACTTGTCTAAAATTGATAAGGATTGATCATCCTAGAAGTAGATCTGGATGGAATCATCCATAGACATGAGACTTGTCTAAAATTGATAAGGATTGGTCATCCTGGAATTGGATCATGTGTATTGTAGATTATGCTGCTATGATGATGTTGTCGATCGACATGATCCAGATGTTGTTGCTGTCGATCGATATGATCCAGATGTTCTTGATCGAGATGATCCAGATGTTGTCAATCGAGATGATCCAAATGTTGTTGATCGAGATGATCGAGATGCTGTCGATCGAGATGATCCAGATGCTGTTGATCGAGAAGATCCAAATGTTGATGATGTTGATGTAATTGCTCGAGTGCTGCAGAAGATGAAGACTCAGTACTGAAGATGTTTTTTATTGGATAATCCACTCGAGCAGACGTGAGCTGGATCTCCCTAGCTCAAAGTGAGTCTAGAACAAATAGAACAGACTACTAATGCATTTCCTAGATCTACTTAAGGATCGAGTACTAGATGTCTTACCTTTCACTTTGAAATCCTTTCTCCTGAATGTTGCTCCACATCTCACGACCGTCAGATCCAAGCTGCAAGACCTGTCAAGACAAGAAACAAGAGAAACCAGTAAAAGACATCTATACAATAAGAGATCTGAGTAAACAATTAAGCAGGTAAACTACTCAATATCATTGCACACATGAACAATATTGGTGGAAAGCATTTGTATTACTGCATATAGAGGAGTACATAATAGAGATATAGAACCACAACCAAGGCTTGACGATGTAGCCCTTCTCCGACAAAGCCGATTGCCATATCCTTCCAAGGAAGTATGAGTTCTCCAATAGGTGAGTGGAGATATTCTAAGAGTGATTTAACCAGCATGTAGACACCATAGCCTTCCTCCCTTTGGGATGGGAGTGAGCTTCATTTATATAGGACTAAGTGGATAGGGTATGGATAGGATAGGTTGAGAGATGGTAGGAGAGGCATAAGGGATGTCTCCAAAGGTTTAGGAACCGAGTGCCAACTCTTCCAAGAAATCATGGATAGGGTCCCAAGTCAGCAAGCTTCAAGATGGACCTCGAAGAAGATATTTTTTCCATCTAACTGACTCCGTCACACCCTGTAATGGAGCAAGGTGCGACGTCGCATGTTGCTTGTGTGCAACCTGTGATGACCCTTCAAAACTTAGCACAATTGGGTACAAATCCTCCCAGGATGAATTACTTAGTCCATGTATCTTCAGGGGTGTATACAATGAATCTCATGATGAGTATATTTTGGGTGTAACAGAATGCCCCCCAAAGCATGAAGATGTTGAATATAGATGGGTGAAGTGCTTTTATAGAAGTAATGGAAATAGACTCGTCAGACGAAGGACACTGTTGCAGTACAACTGACTCTAAACTGACAATCTCATATGAAGTACAACATGGCTGCCGACCAATACATTGTAGATCCATGGTATTAATGACCGACTGAACACAATCATGGCTACTAGACACAAGCGTAGATTCATGACGAGATCATAACACAGCCACAACCAATACAAAAGTGGATCCGTGTGATATAACTCAATACAAACTCCATCGCAACCTAGGTAAAACATGACTCCCCAGGGTCTTCAAGCTGAACCCGCAATGATACGAATCTATCCATGTGATTACAAATGTCTTGACGTCAAACATGGTAGAAACCACTTGATTACCAGCCATTGATGTAAACTGTTAACAAGTGCGAGGGAGATCACCATTGATGTCAATGATTCCCAAGGTATCATAGTACATATCATCAAGCGTGAATAAATGAGTTGAAGTCAAACGCAAGATGAAATCTTTCAATCAAGAGTCAATTATGTAAACTCATGATGAAAGCGAGGTAACCTGCCATTGAGGCATGCAGGGCCAAGGTACTTGACTGGTTTCTAGATTCGATCCTCGGATGATGAGTTGAAGTTGACAAGGATGAATCCGTCGAAGGAGGGCCATGATGAATCCCCCATCAATCGACACGAAACACGACAAAAATGTATAGGGTAGATCAGATGGTACAGTAACATGCAAGACTGACTCAGAGTAAACCGACATGATGGCGGGTGTAATGACTACAGATGATAAATGATAGACATATTCTTGAACAGGGGCATGGCATGACTTGGCAGTATTGACATGACGAGTGCGACACAAATTCTCAAAGCGACTGATGATGGAAGATTTTCTCTGAATGACTCAAAGGATTAATAATACTCAGGAAATAAGTGGAACTCGAGGACAAACAGATGATCCAAGTGCTGTATGCAAATGCAGATGAGTGCCATGTTCAAGAACGACTACATACTGCCACTAATAAGGTACGTAACACAAACACTTTCCTTTTTCCCCATCATGAATGATGAGTGCCTCATGTGTTTTTTTACGAGCTTGATGAGGGTAACCAGATGCTTGGTATAGCTCATCTCATAAATGAGTCCAATCCCAAATGTTTTCCGAACCTGGGATAGGAGGGGTTCATCCCATGACGGGCCCTTCAATGAGAAAATTTTAACGAGTCCATAGAAGGTAAACCCGGTTGTCATTTCATGTTTAGAGAGTCTGAAAAGAACTAAAGAAGACTCCAACGGTCCTTTTTCGTAAAGTTAGCCTCATCACCCAAAAAAGGGTAAAACAACGCGAGAGAGGACTCTTCTAGTCATGATTGGCCGGAGTATACCTTTTTCCTAATTAGTGCCTCCTGGTCCGAAAAAGGGGTAAACTATCACCAGGAAGACGACCATTCAAATACTTTAACAAGCGTGAATGCAACAAGTTCACTTGGCAATCTTTTCATTTTTCGAGAGCCTGAAAAGAGCTTAACGGTAAACTCTAGGGGGTGTCCTTTTCCGTGGAAGTTTAATGAGCCCGAAAAAGTGATAAATCATAACTCGATACTTGTTCTCATAGTTTCGTGAGTACGAGAACAAACGAAGAGTAAACTCATCATCACGCAATAATTACAGACTAATCGTTGCAAAAATAACGACAAAACGTTGAAGGGAGTGTTCATACCTGTGATGACCGTTGTGATACAAGAAACGACACAAAAGACCACTTACAACTCCTGCACACTAGAAAATGTGTCAAATAGCCTCAAATATGACAAAAATGGTAAAAAACTATGATAAATGGCCCAAGAGAATCAAAATATTTGAAAATGAATATTCCATTCTATTTAGAAATAGAAAAATGGGCCAAAATAGATTTCATTGTTTCATTAGGCAATTTGGGAGGAGAAGTACCAATTTGGAGCCAAAACTTCCTTTGCCAACTCTGGGAGCTATGATTCGCCATTTCACCCACCGTCAGAAGCAGGTAAGCCTAAACTTCATCCAGCAACTTTCTGGTGGATTAGATTTTGTTTATAAGTTCAATTTTTGGGTATTTTGATGGATTCATGGAGGCCTATTGTGCTCTTAGCTTGTCGCAGTTGGCCCTTTCGGGAACTGCGATGAGACCTACTCAGCGCAAGTCCTGAATGGATGAAGTGCAACAACATCGCACTATATGCAAAAATACAATGCAATGGTGGAGTTGCACTTCCCAACCATCAAATTTAATCCAAAAAATGAACTTGCAAAGGTTGAAGTAGGACCTAACAGTGTTTAAATGCCCTTCTTGGCAAGTTGCTTGCTAGCCAACATGGTTTTAGAGTGGTGAGAAGGAGACCACGAAGTAGAAGATGAACAAGCTGCCAATGATCCACAATGTGTGTATTCTTTGAGGAATTGTGGTTTGCTCAAGTTCTTTGAGATTCAGGGGATGAGATCCCAAATCCCATTTCTATCACACATACTCCATAATTAGGATACGACCCAATAGTATTTTGTGATTGGTGAGCACATCCTCACAATAGATGTTGAGGACATCTATTTTCTTAGAGGTCTGTCCCGGAGAGGGGAACCTGTACATATTACTGGAACACGGGCCAGTGACTGCACAGTTGATGACATGGTGTCACAGCATTGTACTGCTCTTTCTTGACCTTCCAGTGGGAAGATTCTTATCAGGGATGTGGTGAGCCTCCCACTGCGTACCATATTGCTTACTATTAATAGAGCGGCGGGTAGCCAAGCCCCACACATGGCTACTCGGACCCATATGCTTTATGCGGAGGACTGCATGTCCCCCATGGTTTTCAACTGGTGTGAGGGTCTCCTCACAAACCTTCGAGCTCAACTGACCAAGTGTCGGTGGGGAGAGCTCAAGCAGTTTGGTTATGGGTCGATCGTGGTATCGTTTCTCTTGGAGCGGATCCCTCTCTTTTGCCCACAGGTGGTACTAGATGACAGGGAGCCCCGAGATCCTCACATGCTCAGACGGACTGAGGTCATGACTCGTCATGGTGGAGGACCCATCATCAACTTTGGTCCTGAGTTCTTTAGCTGGCTGGAAGGATAGTTACTCATGGTTGAGGACTTTTCGTATAGCAGTACAGATTTCAAAGAGGATCCTAACTTTGTGCTACCCGAGGGTGTAGCATGGGGTGACATAGGTGAGAACAAAAACCCTTGTACTTTTAATTTTGTATATTTATCATTTTTTTTTATGTAGTGCTGAGAAGTATATAACATGTGTGTGCATATGTGGGGCCCATATGACCAGTAGGACTTTCTCTCCTGGCAAGGAGAGACAGAGGTGGGGAAGCAGTTGTTCTCATGCTGCCATCGAGGATATGGAGGAGGTATACAGGAACTTGTCCTAGTTGACAGTGGAGGTTCCTGATCCAGTGATAGATGACCTACCGAGACCTATGCAGAGGTTTGGGGTTGGAGCGACCGTACTCTTCAATTCCCTACTCCGCAAGGTGGCGAGGACTATGGATTGTTTCCTCACTCAACGATAGCGTTCTGTCTGTGATAGGGGTGGTGTATAGGTCAGGCGTCAGGCCTGATGACATTATATACTTGTACTGAGAGCTTAGAGGCCTCATATTTTGTACTACTAAAAGCTATGATGCTTCAGATTTTGTAGAGACTCACTGAAATCCATCGTGCTTCAGATTGTTAAATTTTGAGCATTAATTCACAATACTCTTGGATCTTTACTGAGAGAATAAAATATACAGTATATCAATGCATAACAATCACAATAAGAATGACAAGCATCACAAGAATCAAAAGCATGAGAGACAAGAGACACAGAGTTTCCATGGGGAAAACCCTAAGGTAAAAAACCCCACAACTTCTTCAGAGATAGAGAGAGCAATGGCTCAACCAAAGTACAACCAAATACAATGAGATAGTCTCCTAGTAGCAGATGATCCTCCTCCTCACTAGTGCGCCACTTTCTCGAAAAGAAGATGAAATTCTTGTAGTATCATGATCCAGTGTGAATACTTGCCCCCAAGCACCTGACGTGTCAGGACGTGGTACATGGGGTTCGATTCTATGATGATGGTGGTGGTGCAAAGCAAGATATAGTGCCGAAACTTCTGGACGGCGATAACCGCCGCGAATGCGAGTTTTTGGACATGTGAATATCTAGTTTCAACGCCAGCAAGACCCTTACTTGCATAGTATATTACATGTTCTTGGGTGTTTTGATCCTCATGTACCAAAACCATGGCGATAGTGGTAGCAGAAGTGGCACGATGTAAGATATAATCTCGATAATAATTGGGCAGTTGGAGCACGGGGGCATGCATGATGGCATGTTTTATACTGTCAAAGGATTTTTGAGCTTGGTTGTCCCAAATGAAGGGAACGTCCTTCTTGAGTAGTCTCATATACCCCTGAGTCTTCTCTGCGAAATTGCAAACAAAACATCTTAAATAAGTCGCCTTCCCTTGGAGACTTTGAAGATCCGTCACATCAGTCGGGGGTGGTAGGTTGATGATGGCCTCCACCTTTAAGGGATCAATGCGGATCCCATCCTTTGAAACGATAAATCCTAAGAGGCGTCCAGACTCAACACAAAAGATACACTTATGAGGATTCAAACGGATATTGTATCGTTTGCATCTGAGGAAAATGGCCATCAGATGATAAATGTGGAACTCGCGCTACTTTGAATGAGCAGGGAGATCGTCCAGGTAAGGTTCCACAAAGTCCTTTATATCATGGAAGGCATACGACATAGCCCGCTAAAACGTGGTGCCAGCATTTTTAAGGCCAAATGGGAGTTTGCGGTATGCAAACGTTCCCCACAAGAAGATGAAAGTCGTCTTATGTTGGTCGATTGGGTTGATCTCAATATGGTTGTAACCAGAAAAGCCATCCATAAATGAGAAGATGACGCTTCTGGCACAATTGTCGATAATCTGGTCGATGAAGGGGGTTAGGTAGTTGTCTTTTGGACAAGCCCGGTTAAGGTCCCAATAATCGACATAGACGCGAATGGTACCCTATTTTTTGTTCATAGGGATGACGTTTGAGACCGAATTCATCAATGGGACAGGATAAATAAAACTAGCCTTTAAGAGCTTTTCAATTTCTGCCTTGATTGCTGCTATCTTCCAAGGGTGTACCGGTCTCAACTTTTGGTGTACAGTTTTGATGTCGAGATAGGTTTTGATTTCGTGAGAAACAATTGTGGGGTCTATCCCAGGAATCTCCTCATAGGACCAAGCAAATACGTCTCGAAATTGCTTGAATAAGGCCGTGCCAGCAGCTAATTCTTCAAGGGAACACTTATGGCCTATGCGAATGTGTTCCACTATACCAGGTTTCACCAATATGTCTACCGGGTTGGTTGGCTCAGTATTGCCCAAGTTTCCCTCAGTGTCCGGAAGACATGCAAGAATGGGGGAGTGAGGGAACGGGTAGATATCTGGTGAAAAGAGGGTGTGGATGTTGTCCTCTATGTACTCCAAAGGAGGAAGAAAAGATGACCTATGGTGGAGATCATCCCACGGACTGTCGTCAACATTCATAACTTCCATGATGGACTCATCTGAATAAAAAGTACGAAGTAAGAGATCAGGTAGAGATGACATCCGTCATAGAGAACGAGATGGAGAGGCCACGGTTAAATGGTCCTCCGGTGCTGATTGGATAGCCTCGTAAATACGTTCAGCGGGTTAAAGAGGCATTATATCTCTAAGTAGGTGTGTTGTGGCTTCATCTGGTACAAGCCAAGCATCAGTAGAGTGAGATAAAATCTTTGCGGAGATCATGCTCACCGTAGCAACATGATTAGGGGGATCCACGTCTGGAAAAATTCCCATAAGAGATGAATATTTCAAAAGGTCAACCCCTATACACTCATACTGTTTTGACATCTGTCCAATGGAAGGAGCATGGTCACCAGGATGAGTAGTAGCGTCTGGTGTACAAAAATCTAATTGGTCGATAGTAACAATTCGTCCTTGGTGGAAGAATTGTACTATGCAGAAGACTGAAGAGGCTACCGCCTGCATGGTGTAAAACCAATTGCGACCAAGCAAGAAATTATAATCTAATGGGGCCGAGACCAATTCCACATTAATGGTTACGGTCTTTCCGCCCAACTCAACTACAAGAGCTTGTAAGATCCCATGAGGTTGAAAGCCACGCCCGTTGAATGCTTTCAACATGGTGGGAGAACGATTCAATTTGGGGGAGCCAATGGCTCTCCAACAGGCGATCGACATGATAGAAGTGGAGGCGCCTTCATCCAAAAGGGTACGATGGACAATCTTCCTAGCAATATTCACAAAAACTTGGAATGCGAGCTGGTGTGAGAGCCTCGCTTAAAGTTTTCAAGTCTGAACATGATGGTATTCAAGGAATCCGGGTCGACTGCACTGATGGCTGCAAGGAGAGTTTTGCGTTGATTAGGACAATTCTGCAAAACTTCCAGGGTAGACATGATGCAAGGATCTTGTGCCAAGTATTCTACGATATTGTAATTTTGTGCCACCCGAGCGTTGGGATTGAAAACAACTTTTTGAATTGTACTCTTGGGCGGTCACAATATCGAGTCTAAGGAGGGATTCTCAATGGTGAGAGAAGTTGGTGGTACAGTAACATCACTTAAGGAGTCGGAAGCTTTTTCAGTATTACTTCTAGTGGATTCCTCTGAAGGGACTGGTTCGTAACATCGTGAGCGAGTGTTCAAATTGATCATCTCATTACACACCATGAGAACATGCATGGTATTGGATGGTTCCCCCTGGGCTGGGGGGTTTGAGCAATCATCTAGTGGTTCTGAGTAGGAAACGGATCATTGAGGATTGCGGGAGTTGGTTTACCCCTAAGAAACTTTTGTACTTCGTCTCTATGGGTAAATTCTTTGGAAAAATGGTCATCTCCACACAGTAAACAAGGATACTTTAGTTTCCATTTCTGCTTGGTATCGTCAGGAGTGCTCTTTTGTTCCTGCTGGGCGGAAGACTTTTTGAGTTTCCCCTTGTTCTTCTTTTTACCTCCTGACTTCTGAGATGAAGCTGACTGGAAAAAATTCACCTCTTCAGTTACAACAGGAGCGGTGGACTTGGCGGTGCTGTGCCCAGCCGGAGTCAGGTTGGATGATCCAACAGTGCTAGCAGCAGGCTGGGTCTTAAGGGAACCAATGATTCCATCAGTTTTGGAGTCCCTTATGTGGTTTCACAAGGTCATTAACGTCACGGGATGTGTCAGGAAGAATATCAAACAAAGTGTCGGATTGAGTGTAGACTAGGTCTAGCACATGGGCACTTGCGATGGCTTGTTCTTCGGTGACAACTCCTCACATAGCCACGTCTCTTGCTATGGTATGGATGAGGGATTTTGTGAACCAGTCTGCTAGGAGCTAATATGGAATAGGAGCTTTAATGAGACGTCATCTCCTTCACCATTCATGGATATGATCCAAAATATGAGTGGTGGTATTCTGACGCAGCGAGGTTAAAAGCTCGATACCAGTTTCATACCGTATGGGCAGATGGAAATGTGTCAAAACTTTCATGGCAAGAGAACCAAAATCAGGAAAAGAGTGGGGTGGCAACTCAATGTACCACTTGGCAACCGAACCAGTGAGAGTCCTTTTAAACAATCTAAGACGAATTGAATCGTCCATTAAGGAATTAGATGAACACCATAAGTGGTATGTCATCACGTCGTTTTTAGGGTCTTCACCAGCCTTGCCGTCAAATTTGGGGATATCAGACAGAAGTTTCACCGGAATTGGTGGCCAGTTAGATCCATGGTAAATAGGATCGTTGGTTAAACGGGATAGGTCAGGAAAGTCCAAAGTAGCCAGGAAGGGTAGCTATGGATTAGTCTGTGCATATTGATAATACGGATAAGGCGTGTAAGGACCAAATTGACCGTAAGGTGTACCAAGAGGAAACTGGCCATAGGGGGGTGTGCCGCCCGGACCGTAAGGGGGTCTGCCGCCATAAGGTGGCCCATTCCAATAAGGTGGGGGCCCACCCTCACCACTGGGAGGGGGTGGAGGCCCACCGCCACCACCGGGAGGATGTGGGGGTCCATATCCATAATGAGGTGTCCCACCACCGCCTCCGCCTGGAGGGGGTGGTGGACCACTTCCACCGCCAAAAGTATGGGGCCCCCCACCACCTCCACTGCCAGAAGGATGAGGGTATCCACCACCACCATAGTAAATAGGTCCTCCACCACCTCCGCCTGGAGGGGGTGGTGGACCACCTTCACCACCCGAAGGGAAATGTCCTCCTCCACCATGATAGGGTGGTCCCCCGCCGCCTCCACCGGGAGGGGGTGGTGGACCATTCCTGCCACCACCGGAAGGGTGAGGGATGTTGTTGGTAAAATGAGGTGGGCCTCCACCAAAGTTAGGTGGGGGCCTGCCGCCTCCAGTAAAAGGTGGGGGAGGGCCGATTGGGGGTGGTGGTGCTTGAGGGATAGTTGGTTGGGGTCCGTGTTGCAACATAGGTTGTTTCCCCCATAGAGTGTATGGATTCCTGGGATAAGGTATCCCGTATGGTGTGTTTCTGGGATTAGATTGGCCCAGCGCAGGGTTAACAGAACCTGGATACGCTTGACTCCATGAGGGTTGAGTTACATTGGACGGCCTCCCAACATGAGATAATCCCATGGTGGATGGTCTAGTGGGTTGGGACGGTCCAACGGAAGGTCTATCAGGGATTCCACCGCCTATATTCAGGTTTGGAAACGGGGGTTTCCCCCCAGCCACAACAGGTTGACCACTATTCACAGGTTGAACCAACGTAGGTTGTTGACTAGCTATCATAGTAATAACATTACCAATAAGATAATCCATGGGAATGGAGTACCCTCTCCTCAAATTTTGAGGTGGGGGAGGAACTGGTAAAGTAACTATGGTAGTGACGGGTGTGTTGGACTGTTTCCCTTCCACAGGTTGGTTCACTTGAGGTGCAGGACTAGACTCTTGTGAGTGTTGGCCAGTCTTATTAGTGGTCTCTTTGTGGGAAGGTTGTTCTGGTGATCCAAAAGATATCGGATCAACCAGGATGTCTCTGTCGTCGAATCTTATTTGAAAGTTCCGATTTTGAAACTCTTCAGAGTGTTGCTCGAGACTCTGTCTTCGAAGGTCATCACCCCTAAGACACAATTGTTCCACAAGTTCGTAGATAGGGCCGAAAATCTCGGCGGGGTCAGACCCGTAATAAGGTCTAGAGAGCTCTAGAGTAGGCCAGTTAGGTGGGGATGAGATGGAAAAATGAGCCACCGGGTGGTCTATAGAAGATGTCCAGTAAGCTGCTGAAGGACCAACAGCTGCTGTAGGGTCATCCTGGGGTCAATTTATCCATTCCAATGATCCAGGTTCTCCGGAGATGACGGGAGAAAGGTCTTGTGAAGCAGGGATTTGTGCTCCTTCATCTTGCGAGGGATGAGAGGTAGGTGAATCTGGAGGAGTTTGTGGAAACAAAATTCCTCCAACATTTAGAGTGGGGTTTTCAACTTCAGTAACTAAGATTGCATTACGCTGATCCATTCTTACCCTCAAAATAACCTCCAGATTAAGGGGATATTCGGGTGATAAGTTTAAGATCCTACGGGACCTTCTCCAAGGAAAATCCACCAGAGTTTCAGGATGATCAACCAAGATGGCTGAAACATCGTTTCTCCTAAGGGTATGCTAAAAGAAAAGCAGTCCAGAAAAACCTACTCAAACTAAGGCAACAAGAAAACTTATGTGACAGAGTGGATTCAAAATTCTGGAACCTCATGGGTTTATCAAGGCATTGCAAACCGTGATATACTACAGGGTCCAACAATATGACGCAATAAGGAGGATTGGGACCATATCCTTGCCTACATACCCGATTACTTGGACAATACGTGCATGCTAATCTCCCCGAGTGTTGTTCTCGGTGTATTGCTTTTCCAAGACAACCAAATGGTTAACTTAGTTGGTTTTAGGAATCCTAGTGGTGTCTCCCGATATACGCCAAGTACGTGGGAGCTCAAATCCGTAGTGGTGCTGTCTAATGCACAACCGTTCAGTAAGAGACCTTTCGATATACTACCGAGTACGTGATACACCCTTCGATATACGTCAAGTATGGATTATGGTACTTGGTGGGTACGTGAAGGATCTCAATATACCGATAAGTACGTGGAAGACTACAATACCCCCAGGATACAGTGTTGGCAAATAATGACAACTGCCACGCTTAACAACGCCGGAACACGTCTCTAACTTACACACAAGTTGCTAAAAATTTTACCTAGTTCTACCGTTAATTTTATCTTGGACGGTTAGGTGAATGCATGAGGTGAGTACATAATCAAAAGCATAATGCAAGCCCTGGATACATGCACAAAATATTATTTTCTTTCAATGAATTCTAGCTATGGGAAGGAGAAAGCTTTTTCCAATAGTATTGCCAAAACAAACTCAATGCAACACAATCCCAATTCAAACAAAACTTGACTATGAAAGTATTCTTTTCCTTTTTTCAACAAAACACAAAAACACAACACTACTATCCAAATCAAAACATTTTTCCTTTTCTTTTTCTTTTCAAATCAAAACGACACTAGGTAATGAAAAGAGAGGATTCTGAAATGGAATATGCAAGTTTTTTCAATTTCACTTTCAATGGTCTAAAAGCAACAAAAATTAAAAATGCATCTATCTTTCCTTAGCATGGAATCAATTTTGCAAAAATCGAAGCATACTTTGAGCCTTTCAAGAAAATGAGCAATTCATAATTCGAGAAAAACAAAATAGATCATACATTCATTCAATTCTTCCAAAACACAAATGAAAATTTTCCAATGCACAACAATTTTTCTTCAATAATGCTCAAGAAATGATGGGAAAGAAGCACTTTTTAATTTTTCAATGGATGCATCAAAGAGTAAACTTGATAACAATTGAGATTTCAGATCTAAATGACTGAAAAGAAAACACTACTTGCATCACTAGTATACTCAGAAAACTCGAGAAAAGGAAAGCACTCAACCAAGCTGAAAGACACACTTAACTCAAAATCAAGCAACAACAAGAAAACTAAGAAAGCAAAGCTCGAAACAAATGTAAATGAGGTCTGGAAGTTGATCTAATGTAAGAATCAGATCAGGGATGGAAGGAAGGGAATGCAAGGGTGAGCAGATGAAGGTGGAGGAGACAAGAGTATCCACCACTACTGGTCTTCAAACTTGTCCAAGACAGAACCCAAAATCAATCCAAACAGAACCAAACACTCAAAACACAAATCATAGATGGGATCTCTGGCTGGATCTTGCAGCACAGAGGAAGTTCATACAACAAACCAAAGTCCAGACTGTCAAATGGAGAGGAGATGCATGCATACCAAAAAATTTGACAAATCGGTGCACTCTGTGCTTGTACACAGTGCGACGTTGCAGTTTGCTTACATGGGGAGTGAGACGATGTCGCAATTTGCCAATGCAAGGGATGCGACAAGTAGCTAACAGGTAAAGGAAAGAGACCCAAAATGACATAGTGTCGCTCTGTTCCCACTACCCAGGTGTGACAGGCGAAGTCTAAATTCAAAAATGAGTTAGATCTCTCACTAATCAACCATGGAATGGTTTGGGAATGAGTTGTATAAACTCAGAGGAAGTAGATCAGAGTCTTCAATATGAAGATCTGATAGTGAAATCAACTCCAAGAAGTAAATGGGTAAGAAAAAAGGCTTGTGTCAAGCAATCAACTGAAAATGACTCTCAGAATGACAACTACTGACCAAATTCTATACTCCCCAGTATGGTCGCCAGATTTGTTTTCGGACAATCCACTCAAGCGGATGCAAGCCGGATCTCCTTAGCTCAAAGTGAGTCTAGAACAAATAGAATAGACTACGAATGCATTTCCTAGATCTACTTAAGGATCGAGTACTAGATGTCTTACCTTTCACTTTGCAATCCTTTCTCTTGAATGTTGCTCCACATCTCACGGTCATCAGATCCAAGCTGCAAGACTTGTCAAGACAAGAAACAAGATAAACCAGTAAAATACATCTATACAATAAGAGATCTAAGTAAACAATTAAGCAGGTAAACTACTCAATATCATTGCACACATAAACAATATTTGTGGAAAGCATTTGTATTACTACAAATAGAGGAGTACATAATAGAGATATAGAACCACAACCAAGGCTTAACGCTGTAGCCCTTCTCCGACAAAGTCGATTGCCATATCCTTCCAAGGAAGTATGAGTTCTCCAATAGGTGAGTGGAGATGTTCTAAGAGTGATTTCACCAACATGTAGATACCATAGCCTTCCTCCCTTTGGGATGGGAGTGAGCTTCATTTATATAGGACTAAGTGGATACGGTATGCATAGGATAGGTTGAGAGATGGTAGGAGAGGCTTGAGGGATCTCTCCAAAGGTTTAGGAACTGAGTGCCAACTCTTCCAAGAGGTTAGGGATAGGGTCCCAAGTCAGCAAGCTTCGAGATGGACCTCGAAGAAGCTATTTTTCCATCTAACTGACTCCAACACACCCTGTAATGGAGCAAGGTGCGACGTCGCATGTTGCTAGTGTGCAACCTGTGACAACCCTTCAAAACTTATCACAATTGGGTACAAATACTCCCAGGATGAATTACTTAGTCCAAGTATCTTTAGAGGTGTATACACCGAATCTCATGATGAGTAGATTTTGGGTGTAACAATGTTGACGTTTCAGTATTGAAGATGATACAGTAAATTGTTTAAGTTACTGATGATGTATGAAGAAAGCTTCCAATGATTTATAGATATATCATGTATCATGTAGTTGATGACTCCTTGCTCCTGCAAACATTGTTATAATATCCTTCTCGTTAAGGGGGAGTGTTGAAATATTGTAACTTCTAAGAATATTATATTTGTATTTTATTATTTCGGAGATGGTACATTCCTCCATAGTGACCTTATTGTATATCCGAAGAATTTTATTCCTCCTAGAGAGTGTGGTAACTAGGGTTATTAGATCTCCCATGTGAGATCAGCCTTGAGTTAACTGTTTAAGGGTTATCAGACTCTCTTAGGGGAGGTCGGCCCCATTAGGGTGAAAATTCAGTTAGAACATGAGTATAAATAGAGGAGGTGTGTTCCTCATTTATCTCATTCACTCACTCACTTGTGATTGGCGCATAGGAGAGAGAGAGTTCTGCTTTAGAGGAGAAGGAGCTCTTGTTTAGGTACTACATCTTGTATTGGTTGATTAGCTATATTGAGGAAATCTTTGCTGGGTTTTCTACCCCATGAGGGTTTCCCATGCTAAATCTTTTTCTATCTTGTGATTGTGTTTCTTTTAGTGATCTTGCTTGTGAAATTAGGCTAAACCTAACATAAATGTTACTCTCTTGGCTTCTCCTATATGGGTCATTTGATATACTGATAACAAATTTGCAGACAACAAAGGTACATAGAGCACATCACTGAAATAACCATGCTCCAAATCAATCCTACCAATCCCTTTGGTCTAGATTTTAGAGTCATCTCCCATTTGAACTGTTGGGCCACTATTTGAATGCATAGAGGAGAAGAGATATCTAGATGAAACCATGTGCCTAGAACCCCCTGAATAAATAAAGAAGGATGAGGAATTAGAAGTACCTGCTACCAAGGCATGGAATTTCTTCTTGTTGTTAGGATTGGAGATGCCATCTTTCTTCTTTGCACCATCAGGGACAGGGATGTTGTTTTTATCCAGCAGCTACGCCATAGTGTCAATGGTTTTCTTCATGCAGGAGCTCTTTGGATGCCATCCCTTATGGAAATAGGTGCATTTGGTCTTCTCTTTTCCTTTCTTGTCCTTCTCCTTGGAAGGATTTGAACCCCCATCAGCATATTTGGTTTTATCAAACTTCCTCTTCTCTGGTTGCTTCAAATTCTTTGCCTTCTGCTTTCCCTTGGAGGAATTTGAAACACCCATGGCCAAGGCTTGATCTTTCGATTTGATGGTGCCCATTTGAACTAGCTTGTCTTGCTCCTGAGTAAGACATTCCATGAAGGTTGCTAGTGATGTCATTTTCCAATTTCGAAGGGTCATTTTGGTATAATGGAAGGTGCTTACAAACACTGAAAATTCTGGCCCTATCTTCAAAATAATGGACAGTATCAATTGTTCTTCTTTCTTAACAACTCCACATTGCTGCAACTGAAGCATTAGTAACTTGAACTTAGAGAAGAACTACTGGATAGTTTCAAAATGAGTTGGGCTCAAGCTGATGATCTCGTTTTCAAGCTGATGGCCTCTCAATTCATCAGTTTTCCCAAAGAGTTATTCTAGCTTAACCCAAACCTCATTTGGGGTTGTCAAACTGTCTATATGAAACAAGAGTTCCCTCGAAATGCTCAGGAATAACAATCCATATGCTTCATCAAGTCGATTGTAGTACTTGGCTTTCTCCACAACAGAGTTTGGCTCCACTTCTGTGCCCATGGTTACTCTATAGAGACCCTTAGATCTCATTTTAATGACCCTTTCAGCATTCCAATCGAATAAATTGAAAGGAGTGAGAAATAATTGGTTTGCTTCCATTTATGCTTGCGTTGATGGTGAGAAAATACTGAAAGTCCTACAAAAAACACTCAATTTTATCTAGACATTCTCTCAAGAATGCAGCTCAAACGCTCAATATTGATATGTAACTAACTAAACTATACAAAGCTCTGATACCATGTGATTATTTTGATCTATAGGAAGATCTAGGAGCCTTAGAGAACTTCACAAATCGAATTACTTGCAAAAACCAACAAAAAAGCTTGAAAGAAGACAAATTTACACACACAATGTAAACTGAAAGTTGGTATTATCAGACTATCTAACATGTAAATATGTTTAGAATAGGTTTATATTACATTTGGAGAAATTTGTGAGGCTTAGTAAGCCCAAAATGAGTGTACATGTATAATTGGCCAAATTGGCCTAAATCCCCCCTAGGTGGGTCCAACTTGCTCCAACTCATCCCAAATGGTCCGAATTGTGGTGTGAACGTGGATGAGGCATGCTAGATCAATAATGGGTCATAAGCATGCATGGGTGAGCAAAATAAGGTGATTGGGAGGTCCTAGGAGGCATTAAATGCTCCAAATCATGCCAAAATTGGGCCAAATCCACCCAAGTGCTTCAAGTCAACAACAATTCCCCATTTCAAGGAAGGAGAGCGCTCTAGAATTAAATGAGGGTGCACTTGTGGACAAATGTGGAGTTTAACTGAGCTGGATTGCTCAAATAGGTGTGAACACTCCTCATAAGTGGTTATTTTCCCAATTAAAGCTACCTAAGTCCAAACCATAATGTAATAATGCATACAAGGCAATAAAATTGACTAAGGCTATGAACCAAGGTACTAAGTATTGGATTACTGTTCTAACAGGGTGGAGAAATATGAGTTCTGCAATTTTATTCAAGATGACTGATATCGGAGTATTAAATTCGCTATTAATAAATCAAATTTGGGCCAAGAGGCTCCTCAGATCATTACAAAACATTCTCTCCATTCCTACTGAACATTACAAAACTAGAAATCAATGAATTGCTATGAGATTCGAACCAAAGACTTGGAGAAGCTTTCTGAAATTCGACCAAAGCTTGGTTCAGCTACATGAACTATAGATAAACTCAGTGATAATCGCTGAATTCCATCATCCTCTCACAGGAAGCAAAGCGTGTTCTTCACTACTTGAACCTCCAGATCTAGTAAAATGGCCAAAACTTGCTCATCCGAACACCTTTTTTGATGAGACAAAAAGTGTTACCTACTGGAAATGAAGCTACAGACGCAATGGAATAGGTCTCAATATCCATAAATGCTCAAAAATGTCGAAACCAGAACATCCATTTTGGCCCTCCAACACTGTGCCTACTGAATAAAGGAGTTGAACTGCACAATGAGATTACCAACCAATGGATCAAGCTTTAGGACCTGTAATAGAATCAGTGATGAAGATTGGATGTCATCATAATTTAAGTATAAGCATGGGGTACATCTCCCATCTATGACTAGGGGCACTAGTATCATACCACTATAATGTACCAACTTATATCAGTGATACAAAAACCTTTTTCTTCTCAAAATTAATTACAACAATGACAGGGGAAGCTAGATTAACTGGGGATGGGAAAGATCAAAGTCTATGGAAGGATGGAAGGATATTATATTTTATTATGTGGTTGGATACCTATGCACAATGTACTAAGACCATTTATGTTTCAAGAGTAGCCAGGTTGCAATTTATTCCAATGCTCCTAGGCCCCTAAGCATATGCAGACTAGTATGGGTGCAAACTTGGACTGGAGGTTGTGGATATGTATTTTTTACTCTAATATGTGAAATATAAATTAATAACAGTCATATAACAGTAAAACAACATTCCAGAAAGTTGCAAAGGGATCTGAGAAAGTCTCACATAAACATACACAAAATTGCCTTACAGGACACCTCATCTATTAAGAATTCAGGATTTCCAAATAGGATTTAAAGGATCACAAATTTCTGAACTGGAGCATGGGATGTGATTTTTGGCATCTTATTGAACTCCGAGAACATAAATTACTTCGTTTGGATATGTTTTCATGCATTTATTACTTGTAAACTGGAAACTAGTCAAAACTAGCTAAATATAGAAGGGGTGGAGAAATATGAGAAGAAATATGAGTTCTACAATTTTATTCAAGATGAATGATATAAGAGTATTAAATTCATTGTTAATAAATCATATGTGGGCCAAGAGGATCCTCATATCACTACAAAAAAATTTCTCCATTCTTACAAAACATTACAACACTAGAAATCAATGAATGGCTATGAGATTCAAACCACAGACTTGGAGAAGCTTTCTGAAATTAGACATTTTCTGAAATTAGACCAGAGCTTGGTTCAGCTACAGGAAATGCAAATAAACTCAATGATAATGGATGAATTCCATCATCCTCTAATGACTAAATGCCATCATCCTCTCATAGGAAGCAGGGCACGTTCTTCACTGCTCGAAACCCCGAATCTAATAAAATGGCCATAACTTGCTCATCCAGACACCTTTTTTTATGAGAAAAAAATTGTTTCCTACTGGAAACAAATCTACAGATGCAATGGAATAAGTCTCAATATCCATAAATGCTCAGAAAGGTCGAAACCAGAACCTCCAATTCGTCCCTCCAACAATGTGCCTACTTAATGAAGGAGTTGAACCGCACAATGAGAACAAAAACCAATGGATCAAGGTTCAAGACCTGCAATAGAATCCATGATGAATACTAGATTTAAACATCCTTTCAGTATAATCATGGGGCACATCTCCCAGCTATGACTAGGGGCACATCTCCCAAGTCAATGAGGCAAAGTTGCACTCAATTCAAATCACAAATGATGTGAAATGGAGTTGAAATCATTCCTTTATAGATTGACGTGACTTGTGGAGAAAGTAAGATAGGCTAAGGCGCCCTCATGGAGTGGATAAGGTTTCTTTGATTTCTACTTTAGCTTTTGCCTTGCTTTCTGCTTTGCTTTGTTTTCTGCTTTAGCTTCTGCCTTGTTTTCGGCTTTGCTTTGCTTTATGCTTTTTCTTTTTCTTTTGCTTTTGCTTTTGCTTTTTCTTTTGCTTTTGCTTTTTCTTTTACTTTTTCTTTATCCTTCTTTTGAGTTTCTATCTTGAATTTTCCTGCTTTTTTACCTTACCCTGTTTTTCTTCTTTGTCCTACTTTTTCCCTGCTTTTCTGCCATACCCTATTTTTCTACATTGTCCTACTTTTTATTGCTTTTATGTTTTTTTCCTTCTTTTATGCCTTTGTCCTTTTGTGCTTTTGTCTTGATTTTGTGCTTTTGTCCTGCTTTTGTGATTGTTTTCCTGCTTTTATGCTTTTGTTGAGTGTTGTTGCTTTATTATGCTTTCTTCTCCTTTTCCTACTTTCCTTAATTTGACTGCTTTATCTTTTCTTGTCTTGCAAGTTACATCTTAGTAAAACTTATCCTCTAAGGCACACTTGTGGAGCATTATCCACTTTATTTCAAAATAAAAATATCTAATTAATAAATATTACTTCTACCAAGTGCATTTCAAACTTAGGATAGAAATAAAATTAAACTTCCTAACTAATTAATGCCTTAATTTCATAATTAACCCCAAGTGCATGAAATCTTCTACTCAACCCAAAGGATTGGTTGAGCTAGCAATTCCTTCCACTAATCATAAATGAGGGGACATGACATGTTTGTAGGTATGATTTTACAAGCATAACAGCTGGTCATAGCTGTTGACCAGTACAATCCTTTATATTTTCGAGTCTTCTCCTAATTGGTTGTTCCCTCATCCTACTTCCATTCATGATTATTGTTTGATTGAAGCAATGGTGGGTTGAATCTTATTCCCAATACATTGTAGTTCCAACTTTTCTATTGAGGTGAGATATAGAGTGGTCCTGGAGAGGGATTTCTCCATGTTATAAGGTGAGTGCATTTCAACTTTTTGGAGCTCTGAAGGAATGTCTTTCCATCTCTTTGTAATGAACTGTATGATCTGATTTTTATTTCTTGCAACTGTTATGTCTTTAAAATTGGAAATGGAAGCATTTTGTTTTTCTTTAGGATTGGTACCTTATCTTTACTATGGATCATAAGTTGATGAGAAGTGAGGACAGTATCCACAATATGTGCCTCTACCCTTATCCACAATTGAGTGTCATTTTCTATCTAGAAGTAATGGAGCGTTTTAGTGGCTCTTGTATATTCATTAGAGAGCCAAGATCCTAGTGCTCTAAGTTCCACATCTCCTATATAAGTATTTGGGGACCATTTGTAGGGGTGAGGTACGATAAAATTGTGAAGATAGAAATCAATGAGTTGGTCCTTTCCGAGCTCTCCAAATCCCTAGTAGGTTTCTATGAAGTCCTTGGGGGTGTCCAACTGTTCTGATCATCATGTACGTATCCTCCTGAGTTGATACCAAATCCATCTCTCTTTTAAGAAGACTGAATATAATCTCGATGGTGGTATACAATGGATGATATGCTTCATGATATTAAAGCTTTTATTACATTACTCATCTGCTTTGGATTTTTCTCTGACGTCATCCTTCAGTTTGTCTTCACATCCTTCCAAATATATTTTTAACAGGAGGTTCTCGTTCATTACCTGTTGGTTTTCCTCTTCATACTGCATTTTAATGACTTGCAACTTCTCTTCTAGGGGTTGTATTTCGTATTCTTGATGCCCTTATGTGTTAGATGAAGAATCTTTCATATATTCTACTGTATGAATGATATTTTTAAATTTTAACACTTCGTGCTCCATATCTTTAATCTGACCCTGGAGCTTCAAAATTTCCTCATCCTTTTCAATGAGTATTTCATGAAGTTTGATGCTAGATATTGTTAAATTTTTAGTATTAAATCACAATACTATAGGATCTTTGTTGAGAGAATAACATCTACAGTATATCAATGCATGACAATCATAATATGACAAGCATCACAAGCATCACAAGAATCAAAAGCATAGAGACAAGAGACACAGAGTTTCCGTGGGGAAAACCCTAAGGTGAAAAACCCCACAACTTCCTCAGAGATAGAGAGAGCAATGGCTCAACCAAAATACAACCAAATAACACTGAGATAGTCTCCTAGTAGATGATCCTCCTCCTCCTCACTAGTGCACCACTTTTCAGAGAGAGAGATAGTTACTTTTTCGAGTGAGTAAAATAGAGATCTCCTATCTCTATTTATACTCACCTTTTTGCCCAGTGACCTACTGGGGCCGACTTGTCTACTTAGATACACCCACATTATATTATATATTAATCAGGGCCGACCCCATAAGGTGGTCTAATAACCCATCGGCAAGTACACACACTTGCGACACTTGTCAATCCACATGACGACACTTCCTTATAGAGGAATAACACATCTCTTATAAGGGTACAATAAATATATATATAATATACAGATGAAATACATTCCGAAGTTACATATACATCAACACTCCCTCTTAACTAGGAAGGTATTTCTCGACACAGATCTGCTAGACAAGTCTTCTTCTCTGGATCATCGTCATTGATGCATCATCATCATCATCGTCACTGCTGCTACTATGTCAACCAATCTCTGTCTCTACTCGTCATAGGAAGTTCTACAGAGCCAGTCCTTTTTCATACTGGATGTAGGCCCACCACCTGCAGGTCTTCGTCATCACTGGCCATACTATGGAATCCTCAGGACTTATTACGTGCATCACAAAACCTCGAAAGAGCATCCCAGGATGTTACGAGTACACAAATCCGACCTGTAGGATATCCCAGGGCGTTATTACATGTGACCCCACCACAAAACCTCGAAAGAGCATCTCAGGATGTTACGGGTACACAACTCCGACTTGAAATCTCCCAGGGCACAAATTACATGTGGTCCACCACAAAACCTAGCAAGAGCATCTCAGGATGTTACGGGTACACAACTCCGACCTGAAATATCCCAGGGCACAAATTACATGTGGTCATGGAAAAACCTCGAAAGAGCATCTCAGGATGTTACGGGTACACAACTCCGACCTGAAATCTCCCAGGTCCCAAATTACATGCCATAGGACAAAACCTCGCAAGAGCATCTTAGGATGTTACGGGTACACAACTCCGACCTGAAATCTCCTAGGGCACAAATTACATGTCCTCCCAGAGCAATGTCTCGAAAGAGCATCCCAGGCTGTTACGGGTACACAACTCTGACCTATAGGATCTCCCAGACATGCTCATCTACACAACCTGATCCACGGCCACAGAGTATCAACCTGATACTCACCATACATCATCCTGATGTACTCATGATCATCCTGATCATCATCACTACAACGTCCTGCTGCATGTCATCTGGAGAAACATCCTGAAGCTCATCATCCATGATCATCCTGATCATCATCACTGCAACGTCTTGCTGCATGTCATCTGGAGCAACATCCTGAAGCTCATAATCCATGATCATCCTGATCATCACTACAACATCCTGCTGCATGATCCACCTGATCATCAATGCATCCACCTGATGCATACCAAGTATCTACCTGATACATATCATCATACATGATCCTCCTAATCATGCAATGTATCCACCTGATACATGATACATATCACCATACATGATCCACCTGATCATACAATGTATCCACCTGATACATATACAGATACATGGTCCAAGCATCCAACATGATGCATATACAAAATACATACACATGATCCAACTGATCATATCCAGCATCCAACATGATGCATACATACATAAATGATCCAACTGATCATATCCAGCATCCAACATGATGCATACATACATAAATGATCCAACTGATCATATCCAGCATCCAACATGATGCATACATAAATAAATGATCCAACTGATCATATCCAGCATCCAACATGATGCATACATACATAAATGATCCAACTGATCATATCCAGCATCCAACATGATGCGTACATACATAAATGATCCAACTGATCATATCCAAGCCGAAACCAGAACATCATCCTGATGCCCATTATCCGGCGCTTACATCCACAGCCATGTGAAGGATCCTCCTTCCAACATGCTTGGAATGGCTTCAGCAAATGTGTCCATCACTTCTTCCTCGAAGTGTCCTCGATTTGAAGAACGCCAAGTGTAACGTCCCCAGCTTAACCCTATTGCATTAAGATTGTAAATGATGTAAATATTGTCATTTAGTCATGGTGAGGAGCTCAAGGCCAAGGCCCCACCACTGATTTATCGTTTTATGTATCGGCAATTAGGATAGATGCATATGGTTCTTGTGCTAGCGATGCACAATGTAAAATCGGACATCATGTAAATATGCAATTTTAATGAAAAACCCACAACCAGCTACGCAATGCAACAAAAGAGATGGGGGCATGATCTTTACAAGGAAGAGGGAGGGAAAATAACCAAACCCTTGAGCCAATGGTTTAATCCATGTTTCCATGAGAAAGCCCAATGAACTCTCAACTACCCATTTTGGGTTATGGACCAATCATTTAATTCTCCCATAAATTGGTTGGGGCAGTTAATGCCTTGGGAATGAAAGAGTATGGCATCCAATTTCATGCATGGGCAAGCCATCTACTTGGAAAATCGTGTTTTTGCTTGTGGGGAAAGAAAACACCCACGAAATGGTGCCCAAAGCCATTCTGAACAGGGGGTCTTCACTCACTCACGCAGTGGGAATTAGCTGGGCCTTTCCCTGCACGTTTTGCATCCAAATCCTGCATTTTTCCATGCCTGGGAGTTCGTTTTTGCATAGACAGTAGCTTGGGAGAAAAGGGCCACGATTTGGGGACTGTATGGAGGTCGTTTTTGCCCCCGAATGTCCAAGGACGTTTTTCTAAAAACGGATTGGCTTCCCAGGGTTGTTTTCCATCTTCCCATTTCGTTTTTGTGTGTTCCCGCGTTTTTCTGAGTGACTTGAAACCCCATCTCATGCATCCCATTGTGGACAGCGTTTTCCTCATGCCCTGTAATTGTGGTTTTGTTGTTAAATGCACCCCGTTTTGGACATGAACCTGTGAGCAAGAGCCTCAAGAGTGGAAGAGGACAGTTTTGGCTTGATGAGCCCAATGGAGTATCCATAGCTCCATGGTTGAGCCACTAGCTTGGTAATTCACCTCTGCCAATCTCTTAGCAGCCTGAGAAACCCAACTGCTGGTTGGCTTGGCTGATTTTGGCATATCTTTGGCTATGTGAGAGCCTATTTCCCCTTTTTCCTTGCGGAGATCATCCCCAGCTCGGGGGGTGGCAGTGGTGTTGAGAGATTAAGGAGCACACTGGCCTACGGTTGGGTGGAACGTTGCAGAAGCGTAGCTGGTTGCTTGGGACTACTTCATTAAGATAAGTATTCTCTTGTGTAAATTCGTAATTATCATTTGATAAATATTGGAATGTGTGTGGATGTGTTAAATGATTTTACTTCCGCTGTGTTTTCAAGTGTTTATGAAATCGCATATGTTCATCTCCTTATTAAATTGAACGTTTATTTTCTAAGTGTGGGGCTAGATGCCTGGTTTAACCTCACGATCCTCTCCATCTAGCTGGTAGGATGAGAGGGGACGTGACAGAATGGTATCAGAGCTGCTGGTTGCAGCATTGGGCCTCTATGGGCCAAATCCAATCATTACTGAAAGAAGAGAAGGTTTTGAATTTTACTCTTAAGAGTTTTGAAAATTTTTGGTTTAAGCCTGTTTTTGAAAAAATTTCGTTTTAAGTCTATTCTGGGAATTTTTGGTTTTAAGTCTGTTTCGGGAAGTCGTCCCGAAACTGCGGAAAGGTTCCGTGAACCTTCCCGCAATTGCGGAAGAGTTCGGTGAACCTTCCCACAATTGCGGAAGAATTCAGCCAATTGCTCCGAAACAGCGGAGAAAAATGTTTTTAAGTGAAAAATTTTCTAAGTATCGGAAATTTCGGAAAGAATTCTCTTCCGAAATTGCGGAAGGAATTCTCTTCCGAAATTTCGGAAGGATTCCGCGAATCATTCCGCAACGCGGAAGAGTTCGGCGAGTCGTTCCGAAATTGCGGAAGACTTCGGCGAATCGTTCCGCAACTGCGGAAGACTTCGCCGAATCGTTCCGCAACTGCGGAAGACTTCGTCGAATCGTTCCGCAACTGCAGAAGACTTCGGCGAATCGTTCCGAAAATGGTGGAAGCATTCCGCCAGTTGTTCCGAAAAGGCATTCCGAAAACCGCCCCGAAACCCGGAAGCATTCCGCGGATGGCTCCGAAATTGCGGAAGCCTTCGTCGAATGGCTTCGCAATTGCGGGAGCATTCGCCGAATGGCTCCACAATTGTGGGAGCGTTTGCCGAATGGCTCCGCAACTGCGGAAGCCTTCGCCGAATGGCTCCGCAATTGCGGAAGCGTTCGGCGAACTGCTCCGCAGTTGCGAGAGCCGTCGCCGAACCGCCCCGCAACGGAGGTGAGCCGAAAAAACACCCGAACGATGGGAGCATTCCGCTAGCCGCCCCGCAGTTGCGGGAGCATATAGTGAACCGCCCATCGCGGAAGGATTCAGCAAACTGCCGTTGCGGCAGGATTTCGCGAACCGCCTGATGCGGCATGATTCGTCGATGCGGCATGATTCGTAAAAAAAAAAAAAAAAAAAAAAAAAAAAAACAAAAAAAAACGAGGGCGCTGCCCTCGACCCGCCCTGCTGAAGCCACAAGGGGGCAAGCCCCCTTGACCCCCTTTGTTTTTCCCCTCATACATCGTTGATTGTGATTTGACAAATTGTCAACGTAATATTTTCCACGTGCATGAAGTAATTTGTGAATTTATGAGAATATAATGCAACTGTGTAAAATGTGCAGAATTGGAGTGAAAGTTGTCATTTTTTTAAAAAGATGCAGTTTCCACACTCGGTGTCGGAATGAAGCATGAAGACAGGCATTGGAAAGCTTGTCCAGTAGGGAACAATGATGCATGACCAGAGTTTGAGGGAGGCCTATATATATCATAGATATTTAGTGCAGAAGAGTGCCAGCGGCTGTTTTGACAAACAAATCTTGTTGTCGATATGGGTAATTTATACATTGCATGATATGGAAGAGGAATTCCATGCTACGAAGAGGGACCGAAAAGGGAAGAATTCATTAAACCCCTATTTTATTATTATACTTGTAATTACGAAATTGTCATATGGCATAAAAATGTTAGAAATATAAAGGATTACATAGAAGTATATGCACTAGATGGCATCTTAACAAATATTGCATAGTGCATATAAGAAATGATTATGCATAAATGGGATATTGCATATTGGTAGAACAATGGAGTCCGCTTATGCAATGAACCATGAATGGAGAATATTGTGGATGATAATCACTATTGATGCTGGTATTGGTTGTAGGACCAAAGCTAACAAAGAGCATGGTTAAATGTGCTGAGGATGTTGTTGCATGAAGCCAACAACCTTAGAATGGTGCAACAAATCTATGATCATAAAATTGGAAAAAGGACTAAGAATCCTTGGTAAGAGGTTAACTAATCAGGTAACATCAGACGATGTTAATGGTAACCATATAGGTAATGGTCATTGGTGCCAAATTGCATGAATGTTGAAAAAGGATTTGGTAAGATCTCTTCAACTATGTTTGAGTTATGTTGAGATAGTTTGCATATGATATTAAATACCGCTTGGGACAGTTAACCTACCAAGCTTGGTGAGGTGTGGGTAAGTGAAGGAAATGATCCTTACACCCTATGACAATTTAGAAATCTCAATGCATTCATATGAATTTATATCATACCATGTGTATGCTGGTTATGTGCTTAATAACCAAAGCAAGTGAGGACTGGTGTCCCTGATTATGGTAATGCAAGTTATATGAGGTAGTCATGTTTTGATCATAATATACTTGAATGCATAGTACTCATGAAACAATGCAAGGTAGCATTGAGTAGATGTGCATTAAGAGATTTTATAAATCTTGTGATGCATTGTATGAATGCATAGGGATGATGCATATGTTATTGCAAGATAAATAATGAATGAAATGATGAATTGGTGATAATTCTAGGATCATTTCATGGACTGTTATGAGTGCAGAATAGTAAATGCATGAAGAGCCCAATCATGATAATTGATGAATTGATGAATTGTGATAATGATGCATATATAGAAGTGTATATAGTTGTTTCATTTCAAATGTTAACAGCTGAAGGTGTTTTGAATTATTGAGTGTTATAATTCTGAGATCACTTCAGTGACTGTTGTGGCAATGAAATGATAATATGCATAGATACTTACAACGTATTTGGCTGATTGAGGTTTCAGTTTTCAGGTAGAAAAGTCTTGCATGTGGCAATGAGGATAAGCCCATAGTAAAGACCGAGATCTACCATGTGCAGAAGCCAAAGGTTATGAGAAGGTTCTCATGGTTGAAATTTATACATGAAACAAATCTGAAAATTGTCTGTTTAAGTTTATGAGAATAGTCTCATAGTTGCAAATCTAATTTCTGTAGGAAAACAGATTTACAAATTTCAGATTTGAGAGTTTGCTTATAACTGCTAATGATCGTTTGGCTTATATAGAATTGTGTCAGGAAGACATGCTGTAGGTGGATGTTCATGTATGGTAGCAAGGGTGAAACCATAATGGGTAGTGTGATACCACTTACAAGGGCCAAACAATATGAGGATAGCCTCATGGATAAGAAAACTAATTTCTGTAGGAGACAGAATTGTAAATTCATATTGAATTTATTTATGAATGCTATTGATTGGTTATGGAACAATCGTATTTGAAGCTTATTGATAAATGTTTCTGACTGTTTGGCTATTTGATGAAGTGTGCCAGGATGACACATTGCAGGAAGACCATGTGTGATGACCTGCAAAAGCCAAACTAGATGGGAAGGATCCCATGCTTTGAAAATGGGTTTCGGGTGAAACGCCATTGATAATGTCTCAGCCAAACCGCATGATGGTAAACCATGAAAGTGAGATGGTAAAGCTATGTCCAGAAGGCATGTGAGACACATTTGCAAAATGAATGAGTATTCTATGACCCTAGACAAGAACATGCATGTCTAAATTATTAGGGTTAATACGCATAGCATGCTCTATCTTATTTATATCACTGCAAACTGCTTGAGCATGATTAGGACCTACATGGCACACATTGGAAAGGGGGTGCACACCTTTTCTGGTGCTGAGTCATGATAGGGTTTTCAATATTGACTACACCCTAAGGGAATGGACGCATTCCTGGTGTTTCAATACTTGGTAGTGAATGATATGGAATGTGGTTAAGAATTGAACAACAATACTGATGAGCTTGCTTATCCTTCTTGTGTTGTCAGCCTACACAGATGCAGATTGATACTGCACATTAAAGGGAAAAGTGAAGAAGGGTACGCAAAGAGACTGTATGGAATTAGCAACCTATCTATGCTCACGTGAAATATTACCAGAAGGGATGGACAGGCCCGAAGAGCTGTGTAATAAGAGAAGGTATCATCCTTGTGTGAGTAGGGGTCATGTTAACCTGCAGTCAAGAAAGTCACCTACAAAGTTCCTAAAAGGAACCACCAAATTGCACAAAAGAAGGAGTGGCGTCCTTGTATAAATAAAGAGCCGATGTGTGTGAAGGGTTATGGTGCAAGAAGGTGTGGTGGCATTGGTAAAGGCATGACATCTCTATTGGGTCAGCAGTGGGAGGGCGGGCGTCGATGACTGACTGAAAACCCTGAGATGCCTATTGGGTCAGCAGTGGGAGGGCGGGCGCCGATGACTGACTGAAAACCCTGAAATCTCTATTGGGACAGCAGTGGGAGGGCGGGCGCCGATGACTGACTGGAAACCCTGAGATACCTATGGCTACATAGTAGAGCCTTGACCTATGATGGTCGGTGGCGCAGTTTCCTTCCATTGGTCGATGACCCAGACAAATGTGCTGGCTCGGCACTGGAGAGGGCCAACCAGGTATGGGACTGGTTGGGCACCACCAAATGCTTGGTAAATCCAGCCGATGGGGAGGTGTACTGGTTAAGCATTAACTATATCCAAGTCCATAGGCGATCCCAAGGCTTGCAAAGAGAAGCAGGATCTTGTGGACTAGAGGGAAAACGCACAATACAGATAAGTATTCGTTTTCATTTATGTCTTGTTTGGAATAATGAAGATTACAGGTATAAATCTTTTAACAGCTAAGCTGATACACTATTGTTTCTTTGTTGGAAACCTTGGTCGTTGCAGGAAGGCAAGACCCTGAAAGACTATAAATTGTTGGTAAATGAGTGGGCGATATGAATTGCTGGTAAATCCAGAGAGTAAATGAGTGGGCGATATAAATTATTAAGAAATCCAGGGAGTAGCTGGTTGAACGCTATAAAGTTCTTGATAAGTCCAGAGAGTGACTAGTGGGCATTAACCACTTGATAGGTTAAAGCAGCGTGTACGCTGGCCCAACACCCCTTAAACGATTGATAAAACCAGTCGGAGCACTGGCCTAGCATTTGCTAAAGGAAATGATTGATAAACCCAGTCGGTGTACCGGCCTGGAATTGCCTATTCGAATGATTGTGGAGTAGCCGACGGGCTGGCCCAACACTCATTATTGTATTCACGGGAAATCCAAGGCTCGTAAAGCAGAGAAGGATCCCGTGGAATAAAGTGAAGACATCCAATACAGATAAGTATTTCGTTACCTTGCAGCTTCTTGCTTATATACGTGTGTATATGATTTGGTTATGAATTCCTAAAATTCTTGTTTAGAAAAAAAAAACCTATGAAAATGAACTAAACATGTGAATTAATTCAATGTTTGAGTGTAGGTATTGCTGGAAGCAAGGATTATGAAGGCATCCTAGAGATGCATGTGGACATGTGACCGTCCTAAGGAGCTTCGTATGAGCAATAATGAAAGATGGTGCTAGTGGATACAAGTGGATCCTAGCAACCCAAGGTTCTGTAGGCAATAATGGGAAGGGTGCCCTAGTTGAAAATCCATATACAGACCTTAGACACTAAGTGTCATAGTCAAGAAAGGAAGTCAAAGCATTCACATTGAAGTGAAAGATACTAAGGAGCATGAAACCACAGCGATGGTGTAGCTCCATAATAGAACAAGACTAAGAGGGAGAAACCCCTACTCTTCTCTTTCCTTTTGATTGATGCATTCATAAAACAAAAGATTGTTGAGTGCATATCATGGCTGAAAATAGATTGTGTTTAATTGCTTGAGATGAATTGTGAATGCTGAAATAGTAAATTTCCTGTGAAAGGATGAACATGAATAAATTCATGTGTATGTTGGGAAAGCATGAAAATATGGGAGTCCCATGAAGAAAGCATGGACATTCCATGTCAACTGGGAAAATAATTGACTAATCTTAATGTTTATGTTATGCTTGTCCTAACAAAGAATTCCCATGATGAATTTCACAGGTAAGAAAGTGAAACAATTGGTTGCAGCCGGCACAGAAAGGTGTTGCTAGTAAGCAAAGTGGGTTCAGTTGTGCCCACTGACCATGACAGCAGACCGAGGGCTATTAGAGTTGGCTGAAAGTCTTCTTCAAACAATTGCCAGGACCCAAGAAAACCTTGGGGAGATGCTCAAGCTACAGAGGCAACAGAATGAGAGAAACCATGAAGCTTTGCAGGACTCTATTCGTCTGCAAAAAGAGGTAAAAAGCATTCTGGGAGCAATCAGCAAGGGGAAGGAAAGTGGGTCAATGAAGAAGCATTCATCCAATCGTCCGATTAAGAAACGCCCCAGGTGGGAAGAGTCAAAGGAAATGGATCGGGAAAAGGTAAAGCCGCCGATGAAATGTTGGGGATGTGGAGGGAATCATTGCCTTTGTGACTGCCCAACAAGAGAATATCAAGAGGGAAACAGCCGAAAATTCTCCAAGTTCGTGGACCAGTTGGAAGGAAAAGGAAAAGGAGGAATTGTTTTGGAACGATGTCCTCATGCAGAGCTAGAAGGTCCTAGCCAGCAAGAGCAGTTTGTAAAGACCAAAGGACTTAGTCCTGAAAGACCCAAGTAAAGGGTGAAATGCAGGACAAACCTACCACATTTTGTGAATTTTGGACATATGTAAAGTGGGTATCTATTTTCCGAAGTGTTGGAACACCGAGGACGGTGTTATTCCAAGGGGAGGGGAATGTAACGTCCCCAGCTTAACCCTATTGCATTAAGATTGTAAATGATGTAAATATTGTCATTTAGTCATGGTGAGGAGCTCAAGGCCAAGGCCCCACCACTGATTTATCGTTTTATGTATCGGCAATTAGGATAGATGCATATGGTTCTTGTGCTAGCGATGCACAATGTAAAATCGGACATCATGTAAATATGCAATTTTAATGAAAAACCCACAACCAGCTACGCAATGCAACAAAAGAGATGGGGGCATGATCTTTACAAGGAAGAGGGAGGGAAAATAACCAAACCCTTGAGCCAATGGTTTAATCCATGTTTCCATGAGAAAGCCCAATGAACTCTCAACTACCCATTTTGGGTTATGGACCAATCATTTAATTCTCCCATAAATTGGTTGGGGCAGTTAATGCCTTGGGAATGAAAGAGTATGGCATCCAATTTCGTGCATGGGCAAGCCATCTACTTGGAAAATCGTGTTTTTGCTTGTGGGGCAAGAAAACACCCACGAAATGGTGCCCAAAGCCATTCTGAACAGGGGGTCTTCACTCACTCACGCAGTGGGAATTAGCTGGGCCTTTCCCTGCACGTTTTGCATCCAAATCCTGCATTTTTCCATGCCTGGGAGTTCGTTTTTGCATAGACAGTAGCTTGGGAGAAAAGGGCCACGATTTGGGGACTGTATGGAGGTCGTTTTTGCCCCCGAATGTCCAAGCACTTTTTTCTAAAAACGGATTGGCTTCCCAGGGTTGTTTTCCATCTTCCCATTTCGTTTTTGTGTGTTCCCACGTTTTTCTGAGTGACTTGAAACCCCATCTCATGCATCCCACTGTGGACAGCGTTTTCCTCATGCCCTGTAATTGTGGTTTTGTTGTTAAATGCACCCCGTTTTGGACATGAACCTGTGAGCAAGAGCCTCAAGAGTGGAAGAGGACAGTTTTGGCTTGATGAGCCCAATGGAGTATCCATAGCTCCATGGTTGAGCCACTAGCTTGGTAATTCACCTCTGCCAATCTCTTAGCAGCCTGAGAAACCCAACTGCTGGTTGGCTTGGCTGATTCTGGCATATCTTTGGCTATGTGAGAGCCTATTTCCCCTTTTTCCTTGCGGAGATCATGCCCAGCTCGGGGGGTGGCAGTGGTGCTGAGAGATTAAGGAGCACACTGGCCTATGGTTGGGTGGAACGTTGCAGAAGCGTAGCTGGTTGCTTGGGACTACTTCATTAAGATAAGTATTCTCTTGTGTAAATTCGTAATTATCATTTGATAAATATTGGAATGTGTGTGGATGTGTTAAATGATTTTACTTCCGCTGTGTTTTCAAGTGTTTATGAAATCGCATATGTTCATCTCCTTATTAAATTGAACGTTTATTTTCTAAGTGTGGGGCTAGATGCCTGGTTTAACGTCACGATCCTCTCCATCTAGCTGGTAGGATGAGAGGGGACGTGACACCAAGCCTCTCTCTAAAGTACTCGAACTTCACTCTGGCTAGTGGCTTCATCAGCACATCTGCAATCTGCTCGTCCGTCGCAACATACAGAAGCTTCACAGCTCCTCTCTGCACCATATCCCTGATATAGTGATATTTGATCTCTATGTGTTTCGACCTGTCATGAAACACTGGGTTCTCGGACAGCTTCACACAACTCTGGTTATCACAGAAGATACCAGTAGCCTCCAACGGGAGATCAAATAACTCAGACAGTAGCTTCCGTAGCCATACTGCCTCACAACTAGCTGAACAGGATGCAACATACTCTGCCTCAGCTATACTCAGTGCTACACAGGACTGCTTCCTGCTAAACCAAGAGATCACACCTGATCCCATATTGAAACAGCACCCAGATGTGCTCTTCCTATCTGCAGCACTGCCAGCCCAATCTGAATCAACATAACCCTTTAGGTTAAACTTTTGATTCGCTTCATACTTGAGCCCATAATCCACTATACCTTTACGTACCTCAGAACATGCTTTACAGCAACTAGGTGAACACTCCTCGGATCCGTCAGGAACTGGCTCAATGTGTTCACAGCAAAGCAAATGTCTGGTCTCGTGTTCGTCAGGTACATCAAGGATCCAATCATCTGACGATACATAGAGACATCAACTGGCTCAGATGAAGCGTCACATAGAAGCTTCAGATTCGATGCCATGGGTGTGGCCATGGCCTTGCAATCCATCATCCCGAATCTCTTCAGGATATCTACCGTGTACTTCCCTTGACCAAGGAATATCCCACCTGTATTCTGCCACACCTCCATACCTAGGAAATAGTGCATCATTCCCAAATCTTTCATATCGAATTCAGCTGCAAGCTTCCTCTTAGTATCTGCAATCAGTCTGTCATCTCCTGTCACAAATAGGTCATCCACATACATGAGTAGAGTCACTGGATTCCCTTCCTCAACCCTGTAGTAAAGATTGGAATCTGCTTTACTCTTGGTAAATCCCAAGCTAGATAGGAAACTGTCCATCCTACCATACCAGGTTCTGGGAGCTTGCTTCAAGCCATACAAGGCTTTCTTCAATCTACATACATATGATTCCTTGTCATGTATTTCAAAACCGAGTGGTTGTTCCACATATACTTCCTCTTCTAGTACACCATTCAGGAAAGCAGTCTTGACATCCATCTGGTGTATTTTCCATTTCATTGCTGCAGCCAGAGCAAGTACTGTTCTGATGGAAGTATACCTAGCTACAGGTGCAAAGGTTTCTTCATAATCTATTCCTTCTTTTTGAGAGAAACCATGAGCTATGAATCTTGCTTTGTATTTTTCCACGCTGCCATCTGCAGCATGCTTGATTTTGTAGATCCACTTGGAAGTCACAACAGACTTCTCTTTAGGTCTTGGGACAACATCCCAAACATAATTCTTCATTATTAATTGGTATTCCTCAACCATAGCATCCTTCCATTCTTTCTTTTCTGCTTCCTCTTCATAACTGGAAGGCTCTTTGTTCATAATGTCACAGAGTAAAGCAACATAACTGGTGTGTGATCTGGTTCTCTTCTTTGCTCTGTGTTCTTCTTCTGGAATGCCAAATCTTTCTGCATCATGAATGAGCTCTCTAGCCCATACAGGTTTCCTTTTGTGAGATTTATTCTCACGGGGTGGATCTACAGGTTCTTTTGGATCTTCAAACTCATGAACAGTTTCTGGAACTGCTTCAGTCATGGTAGTATCCTGAAATCTTGTTTCCTTAGGTTCTTCATAGACTTCGGTAGGTGCCTTCCTTGATTTGATGAATGCTGAGTTTTCATCAAATGTTACATCCCTGCTGACATCAATCTTCTTGAACCCTGGAAAGTATATTCTGTAAGCCTTCGAGCTTTCACTATAACCCACAAAGATACCCTTCTTTCCTGAAGGATCTAGTTTAGTCCTCTTTTCCTTTGGGACATGAGTGTATACTGGACAACCAAATATTCTGAGATGACTGACTTCAGGTTTCTTACCAGAAAAAGACTTCTTCTGGTGTCTTGTTGTCCAATATCTTGTGGGGTGTTCTGTTCTGCACATATACAGCTGTTCTAGCTGCTTCTGCCCATAGACGCATAGGAAGATCTTGGTCATGCAACATTTCCCTTGCTGCTTCCATGATAGTTCTGTTCTTCCTTTCTGCAACTCCATTTTGTTGAGGATTATAAGGAGCAGTCAACTCCCTCTTAATCCGTGAATCACTGCAAAGGTTCTTGAAGTCATTTGAGGTGAATTCTCCACCATTGTCGGATCTGAATGTTTTGATCTTCTTGTCAGTTTGATTTTCCATCAAGGTTTTGAATTCTTTGAATTTATCAAGCACCTCATCTTTGCCCTTCAAGAAGTATACCCAAGTCTTCCTGGAGAAGTCATCAATAAATGATACATAGTAAACATACCCACTTAGGGAACTGGATTACATAGGGCCACATACATCTGAGTGGATGATTTCCAGGATGTCTTTTGATTTGCTTTCACTGCTTGGGAAAGCCTTCTTAGTGTTCTTACCTTTTGCACATCCTTTGCAAACACCTTCATTTTTGGTCTTGATTTCAGGAAGACCCTCTACTGCCTTGCTTGCAATTGGAAGTGCTCTATAGTGCATGTGAGCAAGTCTTCTATGCCAAAGTTCACTTGGCTCCATGGATTCATGCACCATGGCATGTTCAGGTTGTCCCTTTAATTTATACAAGCCTCCCTCTTGCTCTCCAATTACTACTACATCATCTATGGTCTTTCCCTTTGGCCACATTAGGACTTGGCCATCCACAAATGCAACCCTCATACCTTTTGCATCCAATGCAAAGATGGAGAGTAAGTTCTTCTTGAGCCCAGGTACATAAAGTACTTCTTTCATCTTCAATGATTTTCCAGAATCTAGGTTGTAGGAGGCTTCACCACTTCCTTTGATTGGGTATTGATAATCATCCCCAAGTTTCACCTTATGGGGTGATTCATGTTTAGATAGGTTCACAAAGGATTCTTTAAACCCAGTCATGTGTTTGGAAGCCCCACTATCAATCAACCAATCATTACATCCATGGGAGATGGTACCTGTAAGAGCAAAAATTAGAACATATTCTTCTTCACTTGATGAGTGATCATCACTACTACTTTCTGCCCTAGCCTTCTTCTTTGGAGGTTCATCATCTTCAGCAGCATGAGCATGAAACCTTTTGCTGCCCTTCTTCTTTTTACTAGAGTTGTTGTTATTATCCCTTTTGTTCTTGGGACAATCTGAAGCAAAGTGACCCTTCTCATTGCATGTGAAGCATCTTAGGTCCTTCTTACTCTTTTGATGGAATCTTTTGTGGTGAGGGTGATCCTTCTTGGTTTTGCTTCTTTTGGTGTGAGCTGCAAGAGCTTGATCTTCTCCTCCCATCTTTTCCTCACAAGCTATAAGTCTAGCTTCTTCTTGAGAGCATTCTTCCCTCAATCTGTTGAAGGAGATCAATTTCTTCCTTGCACAAATTCCTTGAATAAAGGAATCCGATGACCTGGGTAGGCCATTTAGAGTGGTCATCACCACTTCACCATTCTCCACCATTTCATCTACTGCTTCTAATTGTTCCTTGATCTGGGAGACCCTTGAAAAGTAAGATTGAATGGTTTCTCCATTCTGAAACTTCACTGCTTTCAATTGGTTCTGCAGGGTCATCTTCCGATTTATGTTCTTTCCTTCAAATAGCTTGGTCAAAGATTCAAACATCTCTTTGGGTGTCTTAAGAGAAGACACATGAGGTATGAGATGGTCTTTGATAGAATCAACAATGATTCTCTTTGCCTTGACCAAGTTCTTCTTGTGCAATGCCTTGGCTTCTTCATCCTATGGGATAGGGATGTCTTCTTTCACATATGAGTCCAACTCATTCTCTTCCAGGATTAATCCAATCCTATACTTCTAGGCTCGAAAGTTATCAGCCCCTTCAAGCTTATCCTCAAGCTTGGTGTGGAGAGACATCTTTTAAGAGTACTTCAAATGGAAATAGAAAGGATTTAGGACTTACCACTTGAAGTGCTGAAAACTGGATCTGGTCCCGGATAGAAAGATGCACCTTGGAGAGCTGATCAGCCTAGTACATTCAGAAATTGAGATTAGCAAAGTCTTTCCCTTCAAAATTGCCTTTTTGTCCTCCCGGGTTCACTAGGGAGAGCCCTGAATTAGGGTTTGAGTTTCCCGGAGATCTACCCAGCCAAAAATCTCGATCTAAAGCTCTAACCTTCGATTTTTGCAAGGAGCTTCCAGCTATGCCTTCAGTTTCCAGAAACTCCTATTTTTGTGGAAACCCTAATTTTTAGGGCCAAATCTGAAAATGCTCAGAACTGAATTCTGATTGGACAGATAGATGCGCCTTGATGAGTAGATCCATTCTACTATACTGAATTTCAAAAATCTGTGGAGAGAAACCCAATAAACAAGGAATACAAGCTTCCGTCACTGCAAAATGTCTTCTTCTCAGTTAAGCTCTGATACCATGTTAAATTTTTAGTATTAAATCACAATACTATAGGATCTTTGCTGAGAGAATAACATCTACAGTATATCAATGCATGACAATCATAATATGACAAGAATCACAAGCATCACAAGAATCAAAGGCATAGAGACAAGAGACACAGAGTTTCCGTGGGGAAAACCCTAAGGTGAAAAACCCCACAACTTCCTCAGAGATAGAGAGAGCAATGGCTCAACCAAAATACAACCAAATAACACTGAGATAGTCTCCTAGCAGATGATCCTCCTCCTCCTCACTAGTGCGCCACTTTTCAGAGAGAGAGATAGTTACTTTTCCGAGTGAGTAAAATAGAGATCTCCTATCTCTATTTATACTCACCTTTTTGCCAAGTGACCTACTGGGGCCGACTTGTCTACTTAGATACACCCACATTATATTATATATTAATCAGAGCCGACCCCATAAGGTGGTCTAATAACCCATTGTCAAGTACACACACTTGCGACACTTGTCAATCCACATGACGACACTTCCTTATAGAGGAATAACACATCTCTTATAAGGGTACAATAAATATATATATAATATACAGATGAAATACATTCCGAAGTTACATATACATCAACAGATATTTTATCACTAGATGTTGGGGAACTAGGTACATTTTCTAGATTTTTGGTTTGTTCTACATCATGTTGTATTCCAACAAAAATATCCCTTGTTTCATGTTGATATCCAGGATAGGCTCTCCCTTCTTCCTATTTAACGTCTTTCTCATGGAAAAATTCATCCATGTCTTCATCATCTGATTCATAAACGTCCTTCTCATGAGAGGAATCAGTTTCTGAGATTGAGTATTACACAACTCGGGGTTCTTCCTTATTCTTCTTCTTTTTAGGTTTTTCTTGTTCATTCATTCGTAGAGTTCTTTTCTTAGAAGATATTTTTCCTTTCTTACCTAGGTGCAGGAGGGTATTTGTAATGGTTTCTTCCTCTTTCTCTTCCCCAAGTTCTTTTTCTTCATAATCACTTATCACTTTTCTGCGATTAGATCTGGTTCTTTGAGAAACCGAACCATTTTTCTTTGGGTATCTTTTCTTCTAATACCTCTTCTTCTATTATGTTGCTTGTCTAGCTGGGGGGTTCCTTTATGGATTCATCTGTTCTTCATTAGGGACCTGTTCCTTTTTATGAAAGACTCGGATCATGGATTGACTAATTTCTAGGAACGTGTCCCAATTCAAGGGGTGTATTCCCTTTCCATGGTATCACAAATGATCATCTTGAATAACCCATGGTGAGATAATGCATCTTCCTTTCCCAACTGATACATGACGCTCATTGAGGTTAGGGCTTTAAATAAAACCAGGGAAGACTAATATTTTTCCCTACCCTTTGCCACTCGAGTTTCCTTAAGAGGTTTAAGATATGAAAATGGTAGGCATGTACTTGGGCATGCCGACCATCACAAGTAATATATTTCATGACTATGATAGATACCTCTCCCCATGTATCTAGCAATAATTCCCTTTTTATACTCCCTTTAGATTCCTCATACTTCTATGTGAAAAGAAAAAATTGTTTCATTTATTTTTTAGCAAGATCCTTGTCATCCTCATCCCATATGATTCCCTTGAGAAGACCAGTAAATCTGCTTAGCACTTCTTCATTGAGTTCAATGGTAACTCCCCTCGCCTCTGTTTGATAGTTATCATCGTCAATCTTGTTCATTTTGTTGTAAAATTCCTCTGTTAATCACTCATGGTAACCATATAGTTTTTGAAAATACTGGTCCCATCCGACGTCTTGGAAATATTTCAAGGCCTTTGGGTGCTTAAATAGTTTGGAATGGCTTGTGGGTTCTCTCTTAATGAAACCCCCAGTCGTTCTGATAACTCTCTTTTGAAAAACCATGCACAGAGTTTGAAAGATATTCTAACAATATTCAGAGCAACTCTTTTCTTATAAAAGTATTTTGAATTACTCGTTCTCTCTCTACCTCTCGTCGTTAGACTTGCGTTGCTCATTTCTCAGGGTGCTTCCTTCTCATGGGTTCCTTGAGTGCAGGCTCAACTCTGCGTGGTGAATTATGATCATTAAACTTTACTTTTCATGTCATATTACCCTTTCATCATTTCCTACTCGTCCCTTAGATTGTGTTGATGGTCCTATCGACCCTTTTCATTGGAGGTGGAAGATGGTGGAGGTCATATCCTTTTCATGCGTCCCATTGATCCCTGCCAAGCTCGTCTACCCACTTGTTTCCTCCGATGTGGCATGTGACATGTATTCGTCTGATTTTGGCATGATCAAAACACTACTTTTTCATCTGGGAAAAGCAAAAAAATGCCATGACTATTGTTAGCACTCAAATGGTGCTGGGTTTTGAAAAGGGTTTTGGAGAAGAAAAGGGAGTTGCATGATCATAAAATTTTTCCAAAGGAAGCCAAACTATCGGGTCATATCCCCCAGAAGTGGAAAATCAGAGAACAACACAGTAGATGTAGCCAAAGGAGAAAATATCTGGAAATATCTAAAGGTCCGTGGTAACTAAAGGTCCGATAGCAGGCTAATGAGCGAGTAGCACGCAGAGGCATGCGTAGACAACTCCGATTAAATAACCCAAAGATCTATGGCCATGAACTCTTAGCGCCAAGTCAAATTGGAAATGTTATAGGAGTGGGTGAAGTGTTAGCCAATAGGCGTATTCCCATAGCGATCAACGGTAGAGATCAGCAAGAGAAAAGATCTACGGTGAAAAAGTGATGGCGCTAATCTAACATGTACGGGAAAAATATTGCATTCCAAATCATCGCGATTTGGTTAAGCGTCGTGCTCCTTTCAACGACATGGTTCTAACAAAGGTAGATCAATAGTCTAGAACGATGGTGGTGATTTTAATCGTCAGCATGTTAAGCATGCCCAAAATTGCCACGGTCGGTGGAGGTGCATCATCCAACGGTTAAGATTGGGGCTGTGTGATATTAAACCAAAGGCCACGATGACGTTGGAAGGTAAAGCGGGAATATCTATGGCTGAAGGTAGCCAAGAGAGATGGAAAGCTGACATGGACCCGTCGCAATCATACTTGTAAGGGTGATATGGAAAAATCTATATTATAAAATGGCTCACCTCCACGAATGTCCACATCCTGTCTATCCAGTGCACGTTGGAGAGAGAATAAGGTGAATCTTGTAGAGCAGACCAGCCATCCGGGAGACCAGAAGGTTTTCTAGTTGTCAGTAGACCAAGTAGGCCTTTGTCCCTTTTTCTTCTCACAACTAGATATTTAAAATGCCTGAGATTGTAGACCCCCCTGTTACAGAAGCTCCGATAATCAGTTTCCTGTTGGAAGACAAGGATAGTGACATATACGACACCGTATTTGTCAATATCTCTTTGGATACGGCCAAGGAGAGATTGGAGGTTATAAGGGCTAGACTAGTAAACATCCACAAAGTATATCAGTCCTTTTTCCACTGCTTTACCACCCCCCAAACCCCCAGTTACCCTGAATTCGTAGAATGGTACGCCAGCAATTATGCTCCAGGACAGAGGGCAATCTTCGATGCCTCAAGCTCCAAAATCCTTTTTCATGTGAAAGCCCCAGTTGTTAGAAAGGCCCTATCTATTCCCCTGGAGTTAGGTCATAGAGCTCAGGGGTATCAAATGGAAACCCTGATTCAGTATTTCCGCTAGGCCCCAAATGAACTCAAGCAAAGATTTTTTCCAGGCCTCCTTGTTACCAAATATAGCTTTTCCTAGCTCACCTTTCCCTAATGAGGCCCATTTTTTCAGAGAAGAGTCTAAATGCGTGATTTCCATGATAGCCTAGTTTTTGGGGTTAGATAGTGACCAGTACATCACAGAGTCATTAATCAGTCTGATGTTTGTCTTGAGCACTTGTCCAATAGAGCCAACCGACCAAAACTCACTTATCCAGAGTGCATGCCTAAGATTTGATGATGCCCTAGCCGAAAGTATTCACTCCCAGCTAGTCGAATTCCCCAAAACCAAAGTCTTTACGTTCCAGTCCTATCTGCTAAAAATGTTCTTAACAGCCGTCAAAGAAAACCCACAAATACCAGAGCTGAAAATTACAAAGGAGATGTATTCAGATTACTTGGTTTTCATGAATGATCTGATGGCAAAGGTTTATCACATCTTTTTCCAGAAGGAATTGCCTAGGGTACTCCCCAAGATGAAGGATGTACTGCAACCCTCTATGGGGAAAGGAATAGGAGTTTTTTTTTGCTGAAACATGGGATAGTAATCAGAGTGCATGGTTTTTCACACCCACCATATGTACTCCCTGCCTTTCTAACACCCAGGTTGTTCAATTTAGAATTCATAAGGCAGAAGTTGAATGTGAACACTTTATAGATAACAAGAAATCCTCTGATATAACGTTCCCATGGGTAGTAGGTTCTTTTATGATTAAACATAAGACAGCCCTCTCAGGGATTGAAGGGATGATGAGAGAACTGGGACTCCCTTCTAAAGCTGCAATGAATTATGATCCGCACCATATAATTTTAGAACTAAGGAGGGAAGCTAGCAGAAAGGGGTATGACCACTCCGAGATGTCTGCCATGCCTGAGAGAGCGAATTGGCTAGAATATATTGATCAGGAGCACATGGACATCGATCCCTCAGAGGCCTCTCAATCTATAAAGTCCCTTTTCCAGGAAGGCACATCCTCACAACCTAGCTCATCCAATAAAGCCCCATCATGGTCATAAAATTTACCCCTCGTCACCATTCCAGGGAAACCCAGTAGTTCAACGGTTAGTAACCCTATGGTTGTGAACAGTGACCCTGAAAGAGCCTCAAAGAGGAAAAAGGTAGAGGATGATGAGAAGCAGGTAGTAAATATCCAAGAAGAAAATCCTAAGAAGAAGCATATCAAGTTTCAAATGCCCACCCATGAAGTGAAAGAACATGTGTTTGGAAAACCACCCAAAGGACCTACAGCATCTAGTACAAGTAGGACCAAATTGTTGGAGGAATATGAATAAAATCCTGATAACCTGGCAGAAGAAGTAAAACTTTACTCCAAGGTATGGAAAATATCCAAGAAGGAAGTGGCCCTAGTTGCCAGCAGGAATTTAGCTCAGAACACCTTGAGCCTAGCTCTAGCCACCACAAACAAGGCTACAAAGAAAAAATTAAACCTAGAAGGCATCCATATCCCTGATATAATAAACCTACACAAGGAGACAAGTGATGTCATTTATAATAGGTTGTTGAAGATTTCCATAGAGCTATCAAAAGTGTAGACAAATAAGTCCAAGGTTCAACACCAGCTGAAGCTGGAAAAAGCAGAAAATAAGTCTCTAAAGGCACAAACGAAGAAGCATCAAACACAGCTGCTAACAAATGAGACCAAAGAAGATAAAAGGAAGAACATCCAGGAGCTACTGAATGAAAAGGATCAGGAGATCCTGACTTTAAAGAAGAATTTAAAGATCTTTCCTGCTCAATTTGCAAGCACCCCTGAGATAGAAGAGCTGGAGGAAGAGAAAGAGAAGCTAAAGGGGGAACTATTGGATTATAAAGCCAAATTGGTGGAGCTTATAGGAAAAGAAAAGAAGATGCAGTCTGATATGACCCTTGTAGCAGCCAGTGAAGAATCATGGAAGACCCAGTTTGAAGATTTGGAGAAGAAAGCCATAGATTTCTCCCTGGTAGGGAAAATAGATAATGCCATCCTGGAAGATGTTGAGTTACTCTGATTAAAGAAGCAGGTTGCCAAATTGAAAGCTCTAAAGGATGATGCAGAAAGCAAAAGGGAGGCTTGGGAAACCAAGTACCAGGAAATGCAGGTGGATCTCGACAATTTAAAGGAGCAAGTGATGTTAAATTTTGAGCATTAATTCACAATACTCTAGGATCTTCACTAAGAGAATAACATATATAGTATATCAATGCATAACAATCACAATAAGCATGATAAGCATCACAAGAATAAAAAGCATGAGAGACAAGAGACACAGAGTTTCTGTGGGGAAAACCCTAAGGTGAAAAATGCCACAACTTCCTTAGAGATAGAGAGAGCAATGGCTCAACCAAAGTACAACCCAAATACACTTGAGATAGTCTCCTAGAAGCAGATGATCCTCCTCCTCACTAGTGCGCCACTTTCTGAGTGAGAGAGAGATGACTTTCCAAATGATCTAAATAGAGATCTCCTGATCTCTATTTATACTAACCTGTTTACCCAATGACCTTATGGGGCCGATTTGTCTAGATAGGTACATCCACAATATAATATATATATTAGGACACATGGTGGCCGAATAACCCATCGGCAAGTACACACACTTGCGACACTTGTCAATCCACATGACGACACTTCCTTATGGAGGAATAACACATCTCTAGTAAGGGTACAATAAATATATATGAAATACATAGATGAAATACATTCCGAAGTTACATATACATCAACACTCCCTCTTAACTAGGAAGGTATTTCTCAACACAGATCTGCTAGACAAGTCTTCTTCTCGGAATCATCGTCATTGATGCATTGTCACTATTGCTACTATCTCAACCAATCTCTGACTCTACTCATCATAGGAAGTTCTATAGAGCCAGTCCTTTTTCATACTGTATGTAGGCCCACCACCTACAGGTTTTCATCATCACTGGCCATAGTGTGGAAATATCAGGACTTATTACATGCATCACAAAACCTTAAAAGAGTCTCTTGACTAGCAAGAACCCTAAAGAGCATCTGAGGCCTTTTTCATCCTGTCCAGATCTCCAGGACTTATTACATGTGACCCCACCACAAAACCTCGAAAGAGAATCCCAGGACTAATTACGAGCACAAGTCTCAACCTATCAGATCTCCCAGGGCACAAATTACATGTGGTCACCACAAAACCTCGAAAGAGCATCCCAGGACTAATTACGAGCACAAGGCTCAACCTATCGGATCTCCCAGGGCACAAATTACATGTGGTCATGGCAAAGCCTCAAAAGAGCATCCCAGGACTGATTACAAGCACACTGCTCAACCTATCGGATCTCCCAGGGCACAAATTACATGCCATAGGACAAAACCTTGAAAGAGCATCTGCCATATATCCCAGGGCACAAATTACATGCCATAGGAAAAACCTCGAAAGACTATCTGCAGATCTCCCAGGGCACAAATTATATGTCCTCCCAAGAAAAACCTCGAAAGAGCATTTGCCAGATATCCCAGGGTACAAATTACATGACGTAGGCAAAACCTTGAAAGACTATCTGCAAATCTCCCAGGTCACAAATTACATTCTTATCTACACAACCTGTTCCACGGACACAGAGTATCAACCTGATACTCACGATACATCATCCTGATGTACACATGATCATCCTGATCATCATCACTGCAACATCATGCTGCATGTCATCTGGAGCAACATCCTGAAGCTCATCATCCATGATCATCCTGATCATACAATGCATCTACCTGATGCATACCAAGTATCTACGTGATATATATCATCATACATGATCCACCTTGTCATACAGTGTACCCACCTGATACAAATACAAATACATGATACATATCAACATACATGATCTACCTGATCATACAATGTATCCACCTGATACATATACAGATACATGGTCCAAGCATCCAACATGATGCTTATACAAAATACATACACATGATCCAACCGATCATATCCATCATACAACATGATGCGTACATACATATAAATGATCCAACTGATCATATCCAGCATCCAACATGATGCGTACATACATATACATATAAATGATCCAACTGATCATATCCAACATCCAACATGATGCATACATATATAAAAATGATCCAACTGATCATACAAAGCAGAAACCAAAACATCATCATGATGCTCATCATCCAGCCCTTACATCCACAGCCATGTGAAGGATCCTCCTTCCAACATGCTTGGAATGGCTCCAGCAAATGTGTCCATCACTTCTTCCTCGAAGTGTCATCAATCCGAAGAACACCAAGCCTCTCTTTGAAGTACTCAAACTTCACCCTGGCTAGTGGCTTCGTCAGCACATCTGCAATCTGCTTGTCCGTCACAAAATACAGGAGCTTCACAGCTCCTCTCTGCACCATATCCCTGATATAGTGATATTTGATCTCTATGTGTTTCGACCTGTCATGAAACACTGGGTTCTCGGACAGCTTCACACAACTTTGGTTATCACAGAAGATACTAGTAGCATCCAACGAGAGATGAAATAATTGAGACAGTAGCTTCCGTAGCCATACTGCCTCACAATTAGCTGAACAGGCTGCAACATACTCTGCCTCAGCTGTACTCAGTGCTACACAAGACTGCTTCCTACTAAACCAAGAGATCACACCTGATCCCATACTGAATCAGCACCCAGATGTGCTCTTCCTATCTACAGCACTGCCAACCCAATCTGAATCAACATAACCCTGCAGGTTAAACTTTTGATTCACCTCATACTTGAGCCCATAATCCATTGTACCCTTCAGGTACCTCAGAACATGCTTTACAGCAACTAGATGAACACTCCTCAGATCTTTCAGGAACTAACTCAATGTGTTCACGGCAAAGCAAATATCTGGTCTCGTGTTCATCAGGTACATCAAGGATCCAATCATCTGACGATACATAGAGACATCAACCGGATCATATGAAGAATCACATAGAAGCTTCAGATTCGATGCCATAGGTGTGGCCATGGCCTTGTAATCCATCATCCCGAATCTCTTCAGGATATCTACTGTGTATTTCCCTTGACCAAGGAAGATCCCACCTGCACTCTGCCACACCTCCATACCTAGGAAATAATGCATCATTCCCAAATCTTTCATATCGAACTCGGCAGAAAGCTTTCTCTTAGTATCACACCAAGTTCTGGGAGCTTGCTACAAGCCATACAAGGCTTTCTTCAATCTGTACACATGTGACTCCCTGTCAGGTCTTGGGACTGCATCCCAAACATCTTCTTCATGATCGACGGATCATGGCATTCTATTTCTTCATCCCAGATCCTGGGAACTTCAATATCTTCAATAGATATCTTTGTTGCTGGAACAAATGTTGTTGTCCTTTTGTAGGTGAAGATATACGGTCTTTCCTACAAAACAAGTTAAATTGCATGATTAGAAACATCTCATAATTTTCAGAACAAATTCTTTACACATAAAGAAATATGTCATGCCGTCATGCAGTTATCTTAGCCAATGCTTCAATACAACATTTATCCATGTTCCACAACTTTCTAGATGCCTTCCAGTCTCTACCAGAATATTGTTAAGAGCTTGCACTACTCCCAACATGTCAACAAAGAGGTTTCATTCTAGATAAGTAGCACTGGAATGTTGTACATTGCCATAGGCCACTTACCCATCACATGCATATTAGTAGTATATTGTTCATTAATGCAATCATTCTAATATGCACAATACATCTCCTAAGTCTAGGAACATAAGCATAATATTATTTAAACAAAAGTAGGTAAGAAATGATAATTGAAATACTTATATTTGTTTGTTTGTTGGGTGGACTCCCTCTGAGTCTTTGCTTCCTGGTAGGAGCTGCTGAAGTAGCTTCTTTTACACCTTTCTGTTGTGGAATGTAGGAAGATGGTCAACTCCCTCTGAAAATCTGCATCCTTGCAGGAGCTGCTGGAGTGTGCTCCCTCTTGATTCATCCTTGCTGACATCAATCTTCTTGAACCCATAACAGTATAATCTGTAGGCCTTCGAGCTTTCACCATAACCCACAAAGATACCCTTCTTTCCTGAAGGATCTAGTTTAGTCCTCTTTTCCTTTGGGACATGAGTGTATACTGGACAACCAAATATTCTGACATGGCTGACTTCAGGTTTCTTACCAGAAAATACCTCTTATGGTGTCTTGTTGTCCAATATATTGTGGGGTGTTTTGTTCTGCACATATACAGCTGTTCTAGCTGCTTCTTCCCATAGATGCATAGGTAGATCCTGGTCATGCAGCATTTCCCTTGCTGCGGCCATGATTGTTCCGTTCTTCCTTTTTGCAACTCCATTATGTTGAGGATTATAAGGAGCAGTCAACTCCCTCTTAATCCCTGAATCACTACAAAGCTTCTTGAAGTCACCTGAGGTGAATTATCCACCATTGTCGGATCTGAATGTTTTGATCTTCTTATCAGTTTGGTTTTGAATTCCTTGAATTTATCAAACACCTCATCTTTTCTCTTCAAGAAATATACCCAAGTATTCCTGGAGAAGTCATCAATAAATGAGACATAGTAAACATACCCACTCAGAGAACTGGATGACATAGGACCACATACATCTGAGTGGATGATTTCCAAGATGTCTTTTGCCTTGCTTTCACTGCTTGGGAAAGCCTTTTTAATGTTCTTACCTTTGGCACATCCTTTGCAAACACCTTCATGTTTGGTCTTGATTTCAAGAAGACCCTCTATATCCTTGCTTGCAATTGGAAGTACCCTATAGTGCATATGAGCAAGTCTTCTATGCCAAAGTTCACTTGGCTCCATGGATTCATGTACCATGGCATGTTCAGGTTGTCCCTTCAATTTATACAAACCTCCCTCTTGCTCTCCAATCACTACTGCATCATCTATGTTCTTTCCCTTTGGCCACATTAGGACTTGGCCATCCACAAATGCAACCCTCATACCTTTTGCATCCAATGTAGAGATGGAGAGTAAGTTCTTCTTGAGCCCAGGTACATAAAGGACTTCTTTCATCTTCAAAGATTTTCCAGAATCTAGGTTGTAGGAGGCTTCACCACTCCCTTTGATTGGGTATTGATAAGCATCCCCAAGTTTCACCTTATGGGGTGATTCATGTTCAGATAGATTCACAAAAGATTCCTTAAACCCAGTCATGTGTTTGGAAGCCCCACTATCAATCAACCAATCATTACAACCATGGAAGATAGTACCTGTGAGAGCAGAAATTAGAACATATTCTTCTTCACTTGATGAGTCATCATCACTATCACTTTCTTCCCTAGCCTTCTTCTTTGGGGGTTCATCATCTTCGGCAGCATGAGCATGATATCTTCTTTTGTTATTCTTCTTCTTCTTATTGAAGATGTTGTTGTTGTCTTTCTTCTTCTTGGGACAATCTGAAGCAAAGTGTCCCTTCTCATTGCAATTGAAGCATCTGAGATCTTTTTTATCTTTATGATAATGGTGGTGTGAGAATCTTTTGTTATGAGATGATTCCTTCTTAGACTTGCCTTTCCTGGTATGTGTTGTGAGAGCTTGATCTTCACTTCCCATCTTTTCTTCTTGGGCCACAATCCTAGTTTCTTCTTGAGAGCATTCTCCCCGCAACCTGTTGAAGGAGATCAACTTCTTCCTTGCACAAATTCCTTGAATAAAGGAATCCCATGACTTGGGTGGTCCATTTAGAGTGGTCATCACCACTTCACCATTCTCCACCATTTCATCCACTGCTTCTAGTTGTTCCTTGATCTGGGAGACCGTTGAAAAATAAGATTGAATGGTTTCTCCATTCTGAAACTTTACTCCTTTCAATTAGTTCCGCAGGGTCATCTTCTGATTTATGTTCCCTTCAAATAGCTTGTTCAAAGAGTCAAACATCTCCTTGGGTGTCTTTAGAGAAGACACATGGGGTATGAGATGGTCTTTGATAGAATCAGCAATGATTCTGTTTGCCTTGACCAATTTTTTCTTATGCAATACCTTAGCCTCTTCATCCTCTAGGATAGGGATGTCTTCTTTTACATATGAGTCCAACTCATTCTCTTCCAGGATTAACCCAATCCTATACTTCCAAGCTCGGAAGTTATCAACTCCTTCAAGCTTATCCTCAAGCTTGGTGTGGTGAGACATCTTAAAGAGTACTTCAAATGGAAATAGAAAAGATTTAGGTCTTACCACTTGAAATACTAAAAACTGGATCTGGTCCAGGATTAGGGTTTGTCGAAAAAACCCTAAAAATTCAAAATATGAATTTCAATTTTCTGAAAGGATAGAAAGATGTACCTTGATGAGCTGATCAGACTAGTGTATTCAGAATTTGAGATTAGCAAAGATTTACCCTTCAGATTTTCCTTTTTGTCCTCTCGAGTTCACTTGGGAGAGCCCTGAATTAGGGTTTGAGTTTCCCGGATATCTACCCAGCCAAAAATATCGATCCAAAGCTCTAAACTTCTATTTTTTCAAGGAGCTTCCAGCAATGTCTTCAGATTTCAGAAATTCCTATTTTTGTGGAAACCCTAATTTTTAGGGCCAAATCTGAAAATGCTCAGAATTGAATTCTGATTGGACAGATAGATTCTCCTTGATGAGTAGAGTCAATATACTATACTGCTTTCCCAAAATCTGTGGAGAGAAACCCAATAAACAAGAAACTCAAGTTTTCGTCACTGCAAAATGTCTTCTTCTCAAGTTAGCTCTGATACCATGTTCAATTTTGAGCATTAATTCACAATACTCTAGGATCTTCACTAAGAGAATAACATATACAGTATATCAATGCATAACAATCACAATAAGCATGACAAGCATCACAAGAATCAAAAGCATGAGAGACAAGAGACACATAGTTTCCGTGGGGAAAACCCTAAGGTGAAAAACCCCACAACTTCCTTAGAGATAGAGAGAGCAATGGCTCAACCAAAGTACAACCCAAATACACTTGAGATAGTCTCCTAGAAGCAGATGATCCTCCTCCTCACTAGTGCGCCACTTTCTGAGTGAGAGAGAGATGACTTTTCGAATGATCTAAATAGAGATCTCTTGATCTCGATTTATACTAACTTGTTTACCCAGTGACCTTATGGGGTCGATTTGTCTAGCTAGGTACATCCACATATAATATATATATCAGGGCCGGCCCCACACATGGTGGTCTAATAACCTATCGGCAAGTACACACACTTGCGACACTTGTCAATCCACATGACGACACTTCCTTATAGAGGAATACCACATCTCTAATAAGGGTACAATAAATATATATGAAATACATAGATGAAATACATTCCAAAGTTACATATACATCAACAAGTGACCGGGAAGAAATTGCTACAAGAGACTAGGAAAATCATCTGGGATGATGTTATAAAACAAGCTAAAGACCTAAGGCCTTACCTTAACTTTATAAAATATAAAGATACTGTAGTGAATTTGGCCATACAAGCTGTAACGGTGGCAAATGAAAGGATTGATAAAAAGCCTTCAGAATATGCTAAAAACGTCGTAGAATTCTTAAATGATTTATCAGAAGAGCAGGCTGATGATGCAGGCATCAAGTACAAGGTGACCATCATCATATGGGCCAAAATACTAATTAACAAACATGAACTAGTGAAGGTCACCCAATCAGGTATTGACATTTTGTCAGATCAGCTAAACATGTTCAAAGAAGCATTCGAGCCTTTATTCAAGAAGGGCTTGCTTGCATTCTGGGGAGAGAAGGGAAATATGTTATCAAAGGAAGAGTATAATACCAAGCTGTGGGATTGCAGGATGAACTAGGATGACCTCGAAGGGATGGATCATCCCATGACTGGCTAGTTGATAGATGAGAAACTGACAAGAGACTTCAAGTTAGCCTCAACTTTCGGGGGAGCCAGAACATTGCATACCGGATACTCTTACAAGGAACATACTGAGTTAAGAGTCCTACTTAAGGAGCTCACCACCGTGGATTTACCTTCAACTGACCAGTGGAAGCTAATCGAGAAGTATGGTAAAACAAAGTTAAAAACCAAAGTGTGAAGGACTCAAAGGGTAGCATTGAAGCATTCAGCGAAAGGGGAGCAACAAGCTGGAGCTGTGAATGTAAAAAAGCAGTTAGGCCTATACCACCTGTGTCTGTTTTGAAGTTGTAACAACGAATACACCTTGAACAACTGTCAATTAGGTGTCCAGTAAATTGTAGCTATTTTTTGTTCAAAAGAAATTCGAGCCTAGGGCTTGAGGGGCATCTATAAATTCATTGTAATTGAAGACAGAAGGGTAAAAAAAAAATCTTATTTGAAAACTTTTTGAATTTTGAGAATCAATCTGTAAGACATTTTTGAGTTGTTTAATAAAGTTTGCAGAGCCGAGCCTGCGTTTTTTCAGGGATTCTTGTGTAATTGGTCTGGTAGTCTGTCTTTCTTTTTCCTATGTTAATTGTGTTTCTTTCATTGTTATTCCATGACTGTAATATTTATTCATACTTGGTGCAGTGTAGTAGTTAAGTGGAATTAATAGAAATTATGCTCTGCTTAATCTCATTCCAAGTATTTCACCATTATTCTCTGCTAAATTTGGTGTAGGATTCATCATCGTGTGCATTACATCAATGGATTGTTCTTTTCTCTTATGTTTCACCAATTAAAATCTCTTTGACTACAAGTTGTTTGCTACCTTGCCCCTGTGTGAATGCATTCTCAGAGCATTTGTAAATAATTTCCAGAGTTTGTTTAATGTGACTCCATTGCCCAATAGTTTCTTATGGTTTTTCTTACCAAAAATTTAAACCATTTTGTTTCCAATAGAAATCTAATCTTATGTATGTTGTAATTGAATATCTTGAATGATGAATGCCGGTGTATGTTTTCGTTGTTGATGCCTTTGATTATTTCCATCTTTCATGAGTTTATAGTGATATCCCTCTCTGTTTGTGTTGGGTCAGAAGAAAAAGCTAAAGATTGGTTAGTGGTTACCCCAGCTTGCCCTCTCCCACAACCTAGGGGGTCATTTTGGGTGTTAACAACTGTCATGAGATACTATTTTATGCAACAAAATTGCCATGACTTCTTTGTGTTTCTTACTATTTCTCCCCCCCCCCAATTTTATGGTTGATGTCCTCATCAAGTTGGTGAGAAGATGGTACATTGACTAGTTAAAAGAATATCATATATCAAATTTAGATATATAGAAGATTAGACATACCTTTGACTAACTTATTGTTTGTTGTTGTGGCCATTAGAAATTTTTTATGCTTTTTGTAGAAGTGATGCAAACTGTAGATTCCCTATAGGATGTGTCTTCGTAATGTCCTGCAGTGGATTAGTAAAAAGCATTTTGTTGTTCCAGATGCCTTGTTAAAGGTTTTCATCTAAGGACGTTTTTATTTTATTTTATGTTATATATATATAATAACATTGATGATCATATTGGATAAGGGCGTTGCTGCCCTAGTATTACATATAGTTCTGTTAACTTGAGAGTCTCCGTGAATTCTTCCTTGTTGAGAGGTTTTTTATAGAGTTTCATTCTATAACCATTAACTAATAACGGTATTTCATCCTCATTTATGGTTGAGATTTCAACAGAACCATTGTCTTAGATAATGTCAATTTGGTAGTGCCCCAACCATCTGGTTCTTAATTTTCTGTTAAAATATTTAAACCTTGAGTCGTAAAGCAGGGCCTAATATCTCTCCTTGAAGTCTTTTGTGAGCCAAACAAAACGTTCGCTCACACAAAGATTACCAAATTGGAATATCGAATAAGCCATGAGTAAAATATTTGAATAAGAGATAAGATATGATATTGACGATGTTTTACAATTACAATGATAGCTCTTTATATAAGTGTTGGGTGTATTTTCTGTCCTATGAATGTCATGTCCCCAATTTTGGCTCATCCAGTACCATGGGTGAAAGGGGACAAGATCAACCCCTAAGGGAATTAAATGGTATTAATTCTATTTTCTTAGAATTAATTTTATTCTAAGTCTCACAAATTGGCAAATTTATTTATTAAAGGTAATTTTGATAAATAAAATTAATGGATAAAGAGCAAGTGGGCCAAGAGGGCACCCATGTGGAATATGTTGCCAAAATGGAGTAGGGTGTATTTTTTGAGGCAATTATACAACAAGAGTTAATTAATCATTAATTAATTGATTAAATGCTGAAGTGTAAATTAATTCTGAGTTGTAATATTTTTATTAATAAATATTGGCAAGTGGTGATGATAAGGTTGGAGGAATTACTTAAAGTAGAAGTCAAGTAAACACTAGAGTCCAAAAATGTTTCCAAAATGGAGAAAAGAGGCTTATTTTAGGAAAATAAGCATAAATCAAGGAAAAGCAGGAAAGTTGGAAAAGAAGGAAAGTTTATAAAAGGAAGGAAAATCAGAAAAAAGAAAAAGGAAAAAAAAAAATTGGAAAAAAAGAAAAGCGAGGCAACGCAAAGCAATGAAAGTATGTACACTCATGGGTGACCTATTCTCACAGGCAGGGATAATTTTAAGGACCCATACTTATATAAAAGTGCATAAACCTTGGCGAATCTTACCAATTCTTAAAATGTCAACTATAAAATATTTGGCGATATCTTTCTAAAATTATTTCAATTTCTATGGATTCTTTATAGTTTATATAATAATTTGGCGATTTTTAGAGTGAAAAAAGTTTACCCCATCAAAATTGGGTGAAATGGGGCTTTAAAAAATGCAAATTGGCGAATCTTTTTTTGGAAAAAAGCATGGAAAAATAGCCCCTGGGCTAAATTTCGCCCCTAAAATTATCCTTGCTCACAGGTCACCAAGCCAAGTAACTTTCTCAACAAGTCAACATGAATTCTAGAAAAGAATGATTCAAACTCCATTCACATCTTTTGTTAGTTTGAGAAATTTTATGAATGCATTTGTGCATCCAAGGCTTGGGAGGTGTGGCCCTAGTCAAGCATGGGAGATGTGCCCCAGCTTTCTATGAGAGGATGATGGAATCTAGCCATTATCACTGAGTTTATTTGTAGGTACTGAAGCTGACCAGGTCAAGTTTCAAGTTCATAATAATCTTCACCAAAGTTAAATATCGAATCCTTCTTCTCTCTTCTATTCTACAGCTAGTTTCCTATGTGCAAGAGGAGAGACACTTCTATCATATTATGAGAGGAATATTGGAATAATTCTGATTTAATAACATATTATGTAATGTTCATATATCATTCACTTCAATACAAATTACAGAACTCTGATTTCTTCTCCAATTTATGCACCCCTTCTAGATTTAGATAGAATTTGACTAGCTTTCAATGAATGATTCATAAGTCAATGAGAAAAGGTCCAAATGAAGTCATTCCTATTCCTAGAGTTATATAATATATCACATGACATGATCCAACCTTTGTTTCATAAATTTGATTGCATTTGAGCACTGTTTGGGAGTCCAAAAGTCAAGCTAGTTGAGTTGTCCAGAATTGTCATATTACTAGTTATGCTATAATACTTGCTCAGATATCTTTGAAACTTTATGGAATGATGTATTAATGTTTAATTATTGTTATTAAATTATATTTAACCTTTATAATCTCATAAACACCCATCTATGGTCTCTAGTTAAATATCTCACCCATACTAGTCTGCATATGCTGAGAACCCCACGAGCATTGGAGTAGAATTCATCCGGGATGTTCTTGAAACATAAATGGTATCAGTATGTTATTCAGAGGTATAAAATCATATCAAAACCTTCCATCCATCCATATCCATTGTACTTTCCCATCTCCAGCAATTCTAGCTTCCTCAGCCATTGTTTTGATCAAATTTGAGAAGCCTAGAGTTTTTGTATCACTTTTATAAGCTGGTAAATTAAAGTGGTACCTCCATAAACACAAATATCAGTTTATTAATACTTCCCAACTCCCTGATCTAGTTTGTATATGTGGATGTACCCAGGAAGCCTTGTTGTAGACTTCGGCAATGTCGATGTTAGAAGCATAAATGGTCTCCGTGCTTTGTACAAAGGATCCTAACAAATTTTCTTCAATATAAATTGTTGTTTCACACTCTCCCATGTAAATTCCAGAACCTAAAGTCACCCCTACCATACTTGATCAGTGCCCATACACACCTCACTTACATCTTGCTCACCGTAATGAAATTGTCTAAAAATTACTAGTGAAAATCTTGATAAATTCGGCAATTGGAGTTACTATTCTAGCCAATTCTTGGCTGGGATATTATAGTGGTATCATAGCACTTTCCTTGGCTTAGCCTATGGAAAGTAAATCTCAGTGGAAAAGTAGCTTAGCACTATTTTCAAGTTGTAGTTGTGGAATTAGTTCCATGTCATGGAAGATTCAGACTTTGAGTTGTATGAGGAGGAATATTATTTTTATGAAGAGTATGATAATTATGATGAGCAATATGAAGAATACTGCATATAGTATGAGGAAGAGAATTCCCAAGAAGTACTTTCCACAAGCATATCCCATGAGATCATGATTAGAAGAAGAGATTATGGTTATTCTGATAGACATATTCAAGAAAAAGTTGCATGTTCCACAGTCAAAGGTCAACCTTCTATGGAAGAGTTGATAAAAGATATGAAAGCTTTATTGGATTCATGTGACTTCACAAGAATTTTTGGATCCTCTTCAAGAAGATCCTCCAAGAATATTCATCCTAATACAACCAATGAGAAGCAAGACCCAAAAACCAATAATGAGATTGTTGACACAATGGAAGAAGAATCTACTGTAAGATTCTATGCTGAAGATCTCAATATCACCTCAGAAGAGATTGGTAAGCTTCATGATGGTGAGACATATTTTGGATCAGATCCAAAAGAAGACCTAAATCAGATTCAAAGTCACCACTTGAGCTTCATAGTGAAGCAGAAGTTGACCACACATAAGTTATATGTGAACTAGTAGAATTGGTGGCAGAACAAGGCACCATAACCCCACCCATTGAAGAGAGAAGCATGATGCCAAGGTATGGACCACATTCATATTTTTGTACTACTTTGTATAATGATTATTTTGCAGCCACATCAAAGGATAATTATTGCATAAGGGATGTCGAGTCTCGGATCCTTAGTGATAAGGGTGAATGTAGTGACAGGACTGAATGCCCACATGGTTGGAAGAGAACCTACTAAGGAATGTTTTAAGTGTGAGTAAGCATCTAAATATGTGTACTCTCACATATATGTGGGAGACATGGAGATTCCCATTGATGAAGGTGTTGTGGGTGCAGTATCCATGGAGAAAGAAGGAGATCTTGCAACAACAGAAACTGAAAATGAGAAATTGGTGGAAGGCCAAACCACCAATATACCATCACAAGGAGGGGAAAATAAAACACATGGGAGTTTTGTAAATTCTGATATTTATGTGCCTATGTGTCATTCTGATGGGGCTTCCACTTTTGAAGAGAAGATGGCCTTGGTTGAACCCCCAGGGGTCGAGACTCCTGAATTGGGGAGAGCTGAAAATTGGAAAGTAAGCCTTACTGGTGCACCAGAGATGAATGAGCACCCCAATTGAGGCCAAAGATATGATATTCATGATCTGAAATATGAATATATTGCAGCCCCAAAATATTATCAACTTTCATAACTTCAACAGAATCAGCTGAAGTTGACCCTAGGAAGCTAGACGAAGCGAAGGTTCATCTGCCAGAACCTCATTTCCTTGAAGGGACACTGAAGATGAATGAATGCAAGATCCAAGAAACCCTTCAAACCCTCAATTACACACATGCCTTAATGAATAACCTTTGTTGGAATTTGGTGGAGCAGTCTTCCATGAGAGACATGGAAGAGTTTTAGAAAGCCATGGCAAGCATAAAAGGTAAATTCTTGAACCTGCTTTCTGATAGAGATAGTTTGTTGGAGCTTGTAGAATTGCTTCATAGTACATCCTTGAGGGATGATGAAGAGATCATCAAGCTCAATGATGAATTAATGGCCACCCAATATTGTTTGAGAAGCACTCAAAGTTCCCTCCAATAATCCAAGACATAAATATTGCAACTTCATGAAAAGTTGCAAAGATCCCCCCTACCCTCCTACTCACCATTCATTCAACTTCATTTGGTTGAAAGAATTCTTGATCATAGGGAGGAACCTCATGATATGGTGGATCATGAGGATCATTCATTTTTATATGTACTTGAAGAGTGTGCAGAACAGTTTGATGAGAACTAAGCACTTGAATTTTTTCCAAGGGAACTTGAGCTGTTCCTTGAAGACAGACACTCTCCCATGGAAGAGTGGGATGAGAGCACCCAATTTGGGCTAGCCAATAATGGAGAAGTTGCAGCCATAAGTCTGATCACTGAAGGTTGCAGACATGCAAATAAGGTTCACAATTATTTCCCACATGTCCTAGAGTCAACAACATCAATGGGGAATGAACAGTGGGTGAAGAAATTTTTCGGGTGTGTGTCACATGTACAGCAGGAGGATCATGATTTGTCCCCATGGGAGATAGATCCTATTGTAGAAGAGATGGCTGATTATAGCTCATATAAATCAGCAAGCAAGATCTCTAATTCATTCACTGGATGGATGAATAGAGGCATCATTGAAATGGAAAATATGGAAGGTAAAAAGTTTACTTGTTTCTGCAATAAATTTGTTGTTATAATTGACATTGTCTTGAATTGTGAACATCAACAAAGATGTATTTTGCAGCCATTTGATGTCACTCATCCACATATGGATTGGGTGAAAGATTACCTAACAAGCATGAAATCTCCTTGCAAAAATGTTTCTGCTTATGGTCAAGGGAAGGCAGCTAAGAAGGAAATTTTCCAAGATAAATTAATGATTACTTGCAGAGGTTAGCCTATGTGGAGGGAATCCACATTCTTGGAGATTGGAAAAAGGCAGTTGATACTTTGGGATCCTGGCATTCATGGGAGTGACAGATTGCCAAAGGTGACAAAAAAAATTTGGTCATTGTAGGAGAAACAGTGGGATCCAAGAATTATACTCAAGCTATCCTAATTGGGTTGAAAATTTTGTCCATTACTGGTTAATTGTAGATATCGATTATAGTGCAGTTTTTATTTTCTTCCATAGTCATTGTTTTGAAGGCTCAAGTTTAATTTTCAGACTTTTCAGTGGATGGAGACATTTATAATCAAAGTGGTGCAGCAGAAGCTTGGTGGAGTCCTAACATTGCTTGAGGACAAGCAATCTTGGGAAGGGAGGACTATCATGTCCCCAATTTTGGCTCATCCAGCACCATGGGTGAAAGGGGACAATATCAACCCCTAAGGGAATTAAATGGTCTTAATTCTATTTGCTTAGAATTAGTTTTATTCTAAGTCTCACAAATTGGCAAATTTATTTATTAAAGGTAATTTTGATAAATAAAATTAATGGATAAAGAGAACGCGAGACAAGAGGGAACCCATGTGGAATATGTTTCCAAAATGGAGTAGGGTGTATTTTTGGAGGCAATTATACAACAGGAGTTAATTAATCATTAATTAATTGATTAAATGTTGAAGTGTGAATTAATTCTGAGTTGTAATATTTTTATTAATAAATATTGCTAAAATAAATATTGGTAAGTGGTGATGATAAGGTTGGAGGAATTACTTGCAGTATAAGTCAAATAAACACTAAAGTCCAAAAATGTTGCCAAAATGGAGAAAAGAGGCTTATTTCAGGAAAAGCAGCATAAATCCAGGAAAAGCAGGAAAGTTGGAAAAGAAGGAAAGTTTTGAAAGTAGGAAAGTTTAGAAAAGGAAGGAAAATAAGAAAAAGTGGAAATAAAGAAAAGCCAAGCAAAGCAAAGCAAGGAAAGTATGTCCAATCATGGGTGACCTATTCTCACAGGTCACCAAGACAAGTAAATTGCTCAACAAGTCAACATGAATTCTATAAAAGAATGATTCCAACTCCATTTCACATCTTTTGTTAGTTTGAGAAATTTTATAAATGCATTTGTGCATCCAAGGCTTGGGAGGTGTGCCCCTAGTCAGTCATGGGAGATGTGCCCTAGATTTCTATGAGAGGATGATGGTATCCATCCATTATCACTGATTTTATTTGTAGGTACTGAAGCTGATCAGGTTGAATTTCAAGTTCATAAAAATCTTCACAAAGTCAGAGATCGAATCCTTCTTCTCTCTTCTATTCTAAAGCTAGTTTCCTATGTGCAAGATGAGAGACACTTCTATCATCTTGTGAGAGGAATCTTGGCATATTTCTAATGTAATAACAGAGTATGTAATGTTCATATATCAGTCACTTCAATACAAATTACAGAACTCTAATTTTTTATCCAATTTATGCACCCCTTTTAGATTTAGCTAGAATTTGACTAGCTTTCAATGAATGATTCATAAGTCAATGAGTAAAAGTCCAAATGAAGTCATTCCTATTCCTGGATTTAGATAATATATCACATGACATGATCCAACCTCTATTTCAGAAATTTGATTGCATTTGAGCACTGTTTGGGAGTCCAAAAGTCAAGTTGTCCAAAATTGTAATTTTACTAGTTATGCTATAATACTTGCTCAGATCTCTTTGCAACTTTCTGGAATGATGTATTAATGTTTAATTACTGTTATTAAATGATATTTAACCTCTGTAATCTCATAAACACCCATCTCTAGTCTCCATTTAAATACCTCACCCATATAGTCTGCATATGTTGAGAACCCCAGGAGCATTGGAGTAGAGTTCATACGAGATGTTCTTGAAACATAAATGGTCTCAATACATTGTGCAAAGGTCTAAAATCATATCAAAACTTTCCATCCATCCATAGCCTTTGTACTTTCCCATATCCAGCAATTATAGCTTCCTTAGCCATTGTTTTGATCAAATTTGAGAAGCCTGGAATTTTTGTATCACTTGTATAAGCTGGTACATTATAGTGGTACCTCCATAAACACAAATATCAGTTTATTAATCCTTCCCAACTCCCTCATCTAGTTTGTATATGCGGGTGTACGAAGGAAGCCTTGTTGTAGACTTCGACGATGTCTATGTTCGAAGCATAAATGGTCTCCGTGCTTTGTACAAAGGATCCTAAAATTTTTCCTTCTATCTAACTTGCTACTGCACACTCTCCCATGTAAATTCCAGAACCTAAAGTCACCCCTACCATACTTGATCAATTCCCCTATACACCTCACTTACATCCTTCTCACCGTAAAGAAATTGTCTAAAAATTACTGGTGAAAATCCTGATAAATTCGGCAATTGGAGTTAGTATTCTGGCCAATTCTTGGCTGGGATATTATAATGAATCACCAAATATTTAATTATCGACCAGGGTTGGTAATATTAGAGTTCTGGCATAGTGTATGCTAAGGTAGAATGGTACCTAGGACATCGGCTCGGTCGAACTTAGAAATGTTTAATAATGAAAAGATCGAAAGATCTTTCAAAATGAAAAACCGAGTCTGTTAGGATATTCCTATACTCCATCCTAGTCCCACCAGTATTTTGATCATTTACATTTTCAGTCATGCATGCAATTTTAGGGTTTGCATGCATCCCAATCATCAGTCCTAGCACCTAGCCCTCATTTAGAAGCCCCCAGATCTTTCTCCCACTCAGTTTCAGCCCTCCTAGAGCTTAGTGCTCCCTCCTTTCATCTACCAGTTGAGAAAGGAGACCTTCTTACCTACCACTTCAGTTTAGTTTAGTTTCTTCCTTGATTTAATGATTAACTGACTCTTAATTGACCTTAGCACTCTGATGGACCTCCACTGAGACTAGACTACCCATTCTGACTCCAGTTAGCTCCTCATGTGCCCTCCACTGAGCCTCCTTCATTCAGTTAGTGTCTCCATGTGCCAGTTACATTCAGTTACACCTACCACACTCAAATAGACTCAGTTTGACTGACAGTTGACAGTTACTTGTGCATTGATGACTCCACTGATAATCATGAGGACACCTAGTTGTGCTCCGATGACACTCTATTGATCTTATGATCACTCTGAGAGGCTAATTCAAATTGCCACCTTAGGCATTCGAATCCTCTCTACCATTGTACTATTTATTTGTCCATATTGTGATTAATTAACTAGTGTGTGTGAAGTATTATTGCTTCTATCCAAGTTCTACTATACCATATTATTCTATTGCTCATTATACTGTATTGACCACTCTTCTTCTATTTTCTTGCTTAATCATAATCATTCTCTTGTGAGGTATACATAATCTCTTAGATCTATTGTGAGGATTTTCACATGGTATCAAAGCATGTTGAGAGTATTTTTTATCTCCATTCTTGAGAGTTTTTTTGCAGGTTATTAGCAAGATTTCGAGTGCAACAGTTGCAGCAGTTTCTGCATCTTTTGCAGCAGTAGCAGTTGCAGAATTCTCTATTGTTTTTGCAGGTATTCTATAGCTTCAATGTATTCAGAAGAAATCCCTCCTCTTTCTCCATTCAACTATGATCTTCTCTCTCCACTCAACTATGATGAATGGAAACCGAATATAATAGCACATTTGAAGAGAAATGGTCTCTTTGATTATTGTTTTGAAAGAGAGTTCGAATCCTCTGAAGAAGAGATTGATTGGTTAAATAATGGTGACAGAGCTTGTGGAGCCATGTTGCTTGCTATGCCTTTTTACATGGCACACCAATTCGCTGATATTGAAACTCCAAAAGAGCTATGGGTTCACCTGGATGAAAATTTTGGCAAAAAGAATGAAGGGATTGGTCCAAACCCATTCGAAAGCAAGCAAAGTGATGCATTCGCTTCCCTTGATGGTCTCTTAGATCATGCACCAATATCATCTCATATTGAATTTATTCACAAAGAACTTGAAGATTCTACACTCATGCTCCAACTTTCTTCTCTTTCTGTGCCAGCTCACACTCTAGATATTGCAGAAGGTCCTAAATCCTCTCTTACACCAGAGTCTGTTGGTTTGCATCATGATCTTATGAATGTTTCGGAGGTAAATTCAGCCATTGGAGGTAATGCATTCGCTCTCCCTGATTACTCACCTCTTACTTACTACTATATGATCATTAATTCATGCTTTCCGAAGGTTATTGAAGATTATGGCCATTGTCATTCACTTGGGATAATTTCTTATGCAATTACTGGTTTTGATCTCACCTCTAATGGTTCAAAGGAGATATCAAGAAACCATGATTCAAGTCTTGGATCTAATTTGGATTCTAAGCAATCACTACTTGGGATAATTTCTCATACATATGATGGTTTTGATCTCACCCCTGTGGGTTCAAAGGAGATCTCAAGAAACTATTTTTTAAGTCTTAAATCTGATTTTGATTTCAAGCAAACATGTAATAGTTCTTTTTGGCATAATCTCACCCTTGGTGGTTCAAAGGAGAAGACAAAAGACTATATGCACATTCAAAGATTTGATCCTACCTCAGCTGATTCGAATCACAGGTTCAAGGATCATCCTCATACTTTTGGATTTGTTCTCATCACATTCGATCTGAAGAGCAAGTACAAGCACATGTTTTTTGAGCATGATCCACTTCTTCCCAAGAAGAAGATACCTCCAGATATATGACCAAGCATCACACCTGCTTGAGTTTGGAGCATTTATTTTTTATGTGTGCCTTACAGTCTGTTTTGAAGGGAGGCTATTTTTCCCATGAAATTTTCCCCACTTCCTTGGATTATTGACTATTATTATTCATTCTATTGGGTGACCTTTGGTCTTAGTTACCAGGGCCCAGGAAGGATTAAGGGGGGGTGTTAGGATATTCCTATACTCCATCCTAGTCCCACCAATATTTTGATCATTTACATTTTCATTCATGCATGCACTTTTCGGGTTTACATGCATTCTAGGGTTTGCATGCATCCCAGTCATCAGTCCCAGCACCTAGCCCTGAGTTAGAATCCCCCGGAGCTTCCTCCCACTTAGTTTCAGCCCTCCTAGAGCTTAGTACGCCCTCCTTTCATCTACCAGTTGAGAAGGGCTCCCTTCTTACCTACCACTTCAGTTTAGTTCAGTTTCTTCCTTGATTTAAGGATTAACTGACTCTTAACTGAACTTATCACTCTGATGGACCTCCACTGAGACTGGACTACCCATTCTAACTCCATCTAGCTCCTCATGCACCCTCCACTGAGCCTCCTTCATTCAGATAGTGTCTCCATGTGCCAGTTACATTCAATTACACCTACCACACTCAGTTAGACTCAGTTTGACTGACAGTTGGCAGTTACTTGTGCATTGAGACTCCACTGATGATCATGAAGACACCTAGTTGTGCTCTGATGACACTCTATTGATCTTATGATCACTCTAAGAGGCTAATTTGAATTCTCACCTTAGGCATTCAAATCCTCTCTACCATTGTACTATTTATTTGTCCATATTGTGATTAATTAACTAGTGTGTGTGAAGTATTATTGCTTCTATCCGAGTTCTACTATACCATATTATTCTGTTGCTCATTATTACTGTATTGAACACTCTTCTTCTATTTTCTTGCTTAATCATAATCATTTTCTTGTGAGGTATACATCATCTCTTAGATTTGTTGTGAGGATTTTCACAGAGTCAAACTTCAGAAATACAACTACTAAACTGATTAGACCTAACTAAACCAATATATCATAATAGTATCAATCTATACTACTCTACTCTATGAACAATAACTGAAAAGATAAAAACAACAATACTGTTCTAGGGAACAAGACTTGATCAAAAGCAAAACTATTCTTATGAAAAATGGAAACTACTGATCAATTATTCAAACTCTAATCTTGGAATTAGAAAGACTAATTACCATGCAACTAACTATGGAAACAATAAACTATATTATCTTAAAGAAAAATTACAAACTACTTAATAAACCTAACAAATTCAATAGTTAAACTATTCATGTATTCGACAAATACTCAAAACTAAGCTAAGCTACCTAATTCCATTCTCCTTGAGGATTCTGAGGAAATGTGTCAAATGTAATAGGAACGGGAGAAAATGTATCAAAATGACTTTCAAATGTGACAAGGAAACAGAACAAAAGTAAATCTAGTTTAACTTCTACAAAGAGATGCAAGCTAAAGAGTGACCAATTAGAACAAACTTTAAACATTGTAATTTATTCTTTATCCATAAGGAAATGACTCTAGTTATGCTACCTAAGACTGATTTGAAAATGAGATGTTATTAACAATTGATATATTAACAAGAAACCAAGAACATGTATTTCTAATTACTACTTTGAAATCGAAGGCATGCAAATATCTATGTTATCCTACAAAGGTGAAGCATGAAATATAATTATCAACACAAGTTTAACGAAATCTAGGCATATGCAAATGGATTGGAAATAAATGTAATCTAGAAGCAAGTAGAAAACTTAATAAAGATATTTTATTTCTGAATCAAATCCTATCCTATGAACATATTCATTAACTATGTAAATGAGAAGAGCAAATTGTAAAATCTAATTCGCAGCAGAACCTAGCTACTATGGATTCCTCACTAGTGAAAAGATTGCAACACATTTACAAGAATAAGCATAAATATGTAAAATGAAGAACAAGAACACATGAAATGGGTGAATAATGTAAAAATTATTAATAGTCCAACCTCAAAATAGGTTAAGAACCTCCTTTTATACAAATAGGAACAATTTGAATCCATCTGGAGTGTTCACACTGATCCAGCTTAGAAATAGCTCAAACCCCACTAGGTTGACCAAAATATCCCAAACCATCCCAAACTGGTTTGAAACTACTATGTGAACATTGGGAATGACTGAACAGGCCCATGTGAACTCACACATGTGGAGAATCTAGTTGGTTAGAGGTTAGGCAACTAGAATTGGCTAAAAATGGGTAAAGGAGGCAATTTTGTCCACATTCTGAGCATGTGCACCCTTGGTCAAAGAGAATCCCACAAAACAAGGGATAAGAGCACCCTAGGCATTCAAGAAGCAATAAATGACTGGGAGGGCGCACCCAACAGCTAGTTTGAATTGGCACAATGCTCAGTTTTGTCCACATTTCCAACTAGTTCAAGCTAAATGACCATTTACTCACTAACCAACTTGGGGATGCAATTATTAAGCTATTTGGTACTAATTAACCATCATTTGATAAATGATTAATGTACATAGTTGTAATAATGTTCTAACACCTCCCCTTAAGCTAGACTTAGTGAAATATAAAAAATAAGGTCTTGGCAACTAGGATCAAGTCACTTTTTACATCATAAAAATTTATTTGTCCATGTAACCAAGGTAAGGAGGAAAACCACATGGAAAAATAAAACCTCCCCTCTAAAATGGACATGTGGCATATATCAGAATACACCAATCATCACCATGCATCACTCACCCCAAGCAAAGATCTAAGGTAAGTGAAGGTCTTCTTGGTAAAACATTTGGTGAAAATATCAACAGTTTGCTCACTTGAAGGGCAATACTGCAATGCTATGGTCCAGTCATGCACCAAACCCCGAATGTAATGCATGTATATCTCTATGTGGTTGGTCCTTTGCCTCTGAACTGGATCAGTAGAAATCTTGATTTTACTTTGATTATCACACCAAAGAATAGTGGGTGAATAAAAAACAATCCCGAATTCTGCAAGAATACCTTGCAACCAAACACATTGTGTGGCTGCATTTACTGCTCCCCTGTACTCGGCCTCAGTTGAAGATAAGGAAATAGTATGTTGTTTCTTGCTTTACCAACAAATAGGTCCATGTTCAAGCATAAAAACATAATTGGAAGTTGATTTCCGATCAATACAATCACCAGCCCAATCAGAATCAGTAAATCCTACTAGTTCAAGAGATGAACCAGCAGCATAATGGATACCAAAGTGCTTAGTACCCTGAACATAATGGAGGATCCTCTTGGATGCCTTCCAATGAACCTCATGAGGCTCTTGCATGTGCCTAGCAACATCCCCAATAACATATGACAAATCTGGTCTAGAATGAGTAAGATATATCAAGCTTCCAACAAGCTACCTATACAACGAGCTGTCAACTAGTGGAGAGGAACCCCACTCATTTAGCTTAACTCCAGATAGGAATGGGAACTTTGCTGGTTTACATTCAGCCATATTAAATTTCTGCATAAAATATGAAGCATACCTTGCTTGGGTGACAGAAATGCCATTCACAGTTTGCTCAATTTCCAAGCCTAGAAATTGTCTCAACAAGCCTAGATCGGTCATTGCAAATGCACTGTGTAATGAAGCTTTTAATGAGCCCAATTCTTTGGTGCTGCTACCTATTATCAAAATATCATCTACATACAGTACTATTATCAATATCAGATCACCATTATGCTACATATACACATTTGGATCAAAATTACACTTCTCAAACCCCAAAGATAGCAGAAAATTGTCCATTTTTGCATACCATGCTCTAGGAGCTTGCTTGAGCCCATAGAGTGACTTGTTCAACTTGCAAACAAGTGTATGATCAGAAATAAAACCTTCAGTATTCTGCATATATATCTCCTCATTCAGTTCCCCAAGAAGAAAGGCACTCTTTACATCCATGTGATGAACCTCCCATCGCTTGGAAGCCCCAATGGCCAAAACTAGTCTCATGGAGTCCATCTTTGCCACTGGTGCAAATGTCTTTGTATAGTCCACTCCTTGGACCTGAGAGTAACCCTTAGCCACCAAACTGGCCTTATACTTCAAATTAGAGCCATCAAATCCAACTTTGGTTCTATAAACCCATTTGCATTGCACTAGTTTCCTCTTGGGAGGAAGAGGGACCAAATCCCAAGTTTTGTTCTCATGGAGTGAGTTCATCTCTTCTTGCATGGCTGATTGCCACCTTGGATCTGTAGATGCTCCTGAATATGACTTTGGATCAGATTCAACCATTAAATAACATGCATTACTCAGATCATAATTATCACATGCAAAGGAATTGTGAAACTGAGATCTAGTTTTCCTAGCATCTTGGGGATCACCCACAAGCTCTCCAGCAGCTTGTATTGTTTTCTCTGCCCACTTGGGCCTTGAGGGAGGGTCATTATCAGATTCCATATCAAAATCATCTTTAGAAATATCAGAATCAGAAATATTATAAGAAGAACCACTACTTACATCATTATCAAGAAGAGGATATGTGCATTCCCCATCACCTTGTTCACTAGCTTGTAAAAACTATTCTTCTTCAAATTGAACGCTTCTTTCGATGAAGGTTGAGAGTGGATGGATCAAAGAGATTGTATCCCTTGGCATCCTCTGCATACCCAACCATGATTGACTCCTTTCTTTGGGGCTGCAAGGCCTTTCTTTTCTCTGGTGGAATTCTAGCCCAAGCCCTTGAGCCAAAAATTTTGAAATGTGAAACATTGGGTTTGTGGCCCATCGATGCTTCAAATGGAGTAATTCCTTGCAATGATTTGTGTGGTGCTTTGTTCTTAACATATTCAGCACAATTAATAGCTTCATCCCACAATTTAGGAGACAAATCCTTTGCTTTCATCATGCAAGTTGCCATCTCTTTCAGTGCTCTATTTTTGCGCTCTGCAACACCATTTTGTTGTGGTGTATAGAGCACTGAGTGTTGCATCTTAATGCCATGCTCTTGAAAGAGCTGCTGCAGATTCTTATTGACATACTCCTTGCCATTATCAGTCCTTAAAACCTTCATGGCCTTCCCACTGAAGTTCTCAACCATACTCTTGAAAATTTTGAAATATTCAAAGACTTCAGATTTTTGCTTAAGGAAAAATAACCAGCAGTACCTTGAGTAGTCATCGATGAAGGTGAGCACATATTTGCTGCAGCCATAGGAGGGAGTGGGGAGTGGACTTATCAGATCAAAATTCACTATCCCAAGTGGCTGATCAACCCTCCTTTCCTTCCCTTTGTCATACTTATTTTCAGGATGCTTCCCAACCATGCAACCCTTGCATGTTCCATTGGAAAAACTAATGGTTGGCAGCCCTTCTACCGTCTCTTATTTGCTCAAAGCTTGAAGATATATGTAGTTTAGGTGACCATACCTCTGATGCCATAGCTTTCTGGTCTCATTCCCATGTGACAGAAGTGCACTTGGTGAAGAGAACTTGAGAAAGTGGGAGAACTTGTACATCTTCATATCATGGTCTGCAACACCCATTGCAACAATTTTTTCGGTGGAAATTTCTGATATCTCCACATAATTCTGAGTGAAGAAAACTTTATTTTCTTCTCCAATATGTTTCATTTGATATACAAAGAGCAAGTTTTCTGCAATATTTGGTGCATACAACACATTAGAGAAGAACCCATTCTCCATAGATATTTTCCCAATGCCATGAGCAGGGATTTCTGAGTCATCACCCATGCGAATGGAGGGACCACTGTAAGGTGCAAGATTAGAGAACGAATCTCTTGAAGAAGCCATGTGCCTTGAGGCACCTGAATCAATGATCAACAAGGATGACTGAGATGTACAAGCCACCAAAGCATGGTAGCTCTCCTTGTCTTCATAAATGCTCTCCTTCTTCTTGGAACTTTCAGGAAGAGGAATATTGTTTTTCTGTACGAGATGGGTCATGATGTCTATGGTTTTCTTCATGCATGAATTCTCTGGGTGAAAACCCCTTTGACAGTAGCTGCATTTTGTCTTCTCAGCCTTCTTTCCCTTGTTCTTGGCAGGATTCGAAACCCCATCAGTGGATTTGGGCCTCTCATCCTTCTTCTTCTTCTCTTGAGGTTTTGCCCCCCTTGGTTTTTGCTTGCCTCTTCCATTTTTCGAATCTCCAGCTGCAAGAACTTGGTATTTTTGCTTGATGGTGCCCATCAAGACCAGCTTGTCTTTCTCTTGAGTTAGCATCTCCATGAAATCAGCCAAAGGTGGCTTCTTCCAACCTCTAACTGTGAGCCTTGTGGAGTTGAAGGAAGACACAAAAACTAAGTATTCAGAACCCAGTTTGGAGAGAATGGACAACACCAATTGTTCTTCTTTCTTCTCTATACCACATTGTCGAATCTGCAAGACCAAGCTTTTGAACTTGGTGAATAAGTCCTGGATGGAATCGAAATTCCCTAGGCTCAGTGAAACAAGGTCATTTTCGAGCTGGTGGCCTCTCATCTCATCAGTCTTTCCAAACAAGGACTCAAGCTTGAGCCAAACTTCATTTGGAGTAGCTAGACTTTCTACATGAAACAGGAGGTCTCTTGAAATGCTGAGACAAAGGAGGCCAAATGCCTCATCCATTCTGTTAAAAAACTTGGATTTCTCCACAGCTGAGTTTGGCTCCACCTCAATGCCAATCGTAATTCTGTAGAGACCCTTAGATCTCAGCAAAATCACTATTTCTGCCTTCCAATCGAAATAGTTGAAGGGAGTAAGCACATTTGGGTGAGATGGCTCCATTCTTCTCTGCTGCTCACGCACTTGCTGACAATGTTGATCTTCAATACCTACAAACAACTCTCAAATCACTCAAAAGGGATCTATACTAAGATATTCGAACCCTGTTTGATAGTGGGTGCATTTGGGAGAGCATCACACTTGAGAAGAGCCACTAGATTTCTCCAATGGACTCAATGCAATGGCCTCAGGAATTCTGTGGTTTCTCCACTGCTTCTGGCAAGCCACTAAAATAGTCTTGCTGGTTCGAATGGTAGCTCCAAGAGTTCTGATGCCATGTAAAATCTAATTCACAGCAGAACCTAGCTACTATGGATTCCTCACTAGCGAAAAGATTGCAACACATTTACAAGAATAAGCATAAATCTATAAAATGAAGAACAAGAACACATGAAATGGGTGAATAATGTAAAAATTATTAACATTCCAACCTCAAAATAGGTTAAGAACCTCCTTTTATACACATAGGAACAATTCGAATCCATCTGGAGTGTTCACACTGATCTAGCTTAGAAATAGCTCAAACCCCCCTAGGTTGACCAAAATATCCCAAACCATCCCAAACTGGTTCAAAACTGCTATGTGAACGTTGGGAATCACTGGACAGGCCCATGTTACCTCACACATGTGGAGAATTTGGTTGGTTAGAGGTTAGGCAGCTAGAATTGGCTAAAAATGGGTAAAGGAGGCAAGTTTGTCCACATTCTGAGCATGTGCGCCCTTAGTCAAAGAGAATCCCACAAAACAAGGGATAAGAGCGCCCTAGGCATGCAGGAAGCAATAAATGACTGGGAGGGTGCACCCAACAGCTAGTTTGACTTGGCACAATGCTCAGTTTTGTCCACATTGCCAATTGGTTCAATCTAAATGACCATTTACTCACTAACCAACTTGGGGATGCAATTATTAAGTTGTTTGGTACTAATTAACCATCATTTGATAAATGATTAATGTACATAGGTGTAAGAATGTTCTAACACAAATCCTATGTTTGAACTAAGAAATCATAAAAACTAATGTACTTTTGAAAGTGAAGTTACCAAGTTTAATCCAAAATCAATCTTAAATAAAAATGAAGTAAACTAAACTAGGAATTAAATTAATGAGTTCTAGAACAGTAACAAGTTAGGAAATCAGACATTAAAGATCAATTACAGAAACATAATTTGAAAGTAAACTAAAGCAAAGTTAAGGAAATAAATAAGAACTAAGAATGGTTATGAAGTTTAATTGAAACTCTATGTAGTTTAAAACAAGGTCCTGATTACATATATAATTATTGGTTAGCTACATGAAATAATACAATTCGAAAACCTGAAAAACTGAACTTTAAACAAGCATAAAAACAAGACAGAAAATATTAAAGTCCATATGACATCCTGAAAGACAACTCGAATGACATTCCGGATGATAAAAAATGATATAAACTATGAAAATGAGAAGACTAAATGATTTTTACGCCAGCTGGTTTATGCATTTTAATCTACAATTCAAGGAAAGTAGTAAATAAATCGTTTAAAGATGAAATAACAAGAAGCAACTACACTAATTTATATCTAAGGAGAGAAATCGTTTTGTATTGCATAATAAAGCAAGGCTGAAAGGTAAGTGAAGCTAATCTACAACTACAGGAGAATTAACAGAATTGAATCTAATTATGAACTGAACTTGAAACACTAAACTAATTAAACTCTATCTAATTGCAATGGAAAGACTGAAAGCAAGCTAAAGAAAACTATGCATGACCGGTCACTTTAAATTCTGAAAATGCAAATTATATTATCAACAATAAATAAATTACAAGAAATAAAACAACATCTACAGGAAAACAAAGTTAAATACATACACTGAAAATGTAAACTACTTATCTGCAGAAAAGGAATAACAAAATATACACAATGAAAAACCTCTGGTTGTTGAGGGGCCCTTCTCAGCAATCAGGGATTGTCTAACTCAAATTAATCACCAACAGAACATGGATTTGATCATCAACAACTAAAATTAGAGACTTCCATTAACTGAATCAAAAGTTACACAGCATTCTCTAGCTCTGGGTCTATTCTCTCTACTGGATGACTAGATAACTAACTTCGTTTCTCAACAAGAGACGTATTTATATAATTTTACAATGGGAGATAAGGTCGACCCTTTCAGTGGTCGACCTCTCTAAAATTAGGAGGTCCTAATTACTTAAGAAAACAGCTACACGACAGTTCATGACAACACACAGGCCGTCAGCCTAATTCCTTGGGCGTTGGTTCTCTTCACGTGGGCAGTTGGTGCGTCGATTCCCTTTGATGTGGGAAATTGATGCATTTTCAAGCTGGGAAGACAGGAACGCGAATCTTCTAGAACGAGGGCTCATGAACCATGAGGGCCACATTTCCAAGAGAACCACTGTCACAGTTTTTGTCTTTAGTGCCCCAGAATATTCCAACCAATGAATCTGCAGGTGTGAACGAAGGGCTGAACGAAGGGCTGAATGATGGTCTGAATGTGGCTGGGCATCTTCAGCATGAATGCACATCTGAATGAGAGTCTATTTAAAGACAATAGCTTGCAGAATGAAATCTATTTGCCAAACAAGTCGAGAAATGCTAGATTAATGTTAATAAACCAAAAAATAATGATAATTAATCAAGGTTCATGTGATATTCAAATAAGTTCATACCTGGGTTTAATTGGTGGTCTGAATGGAAAGAAGTATGAATTAATATGCCAAAAATGACAAAAGTAATGCCAACAGAGCAAGCTTAATGACCAAAAATGAAGACAAAATTGGGCATCAACAATAAGCCTTATCGTTCATTTTCAAGTATAAGGGCACGTCTCTTATAAGCCTTATCATTATTTCTATTTATTAATTATAAGGGCAAGTATAATCCTTATCGTTATTTCTATTTATTAATTATTAATATAAATATATTAATCTTAATAATTAATATTGATATTTAATGTTTATATATATTTATATATCTTACTATGTTATATATTTTGTATATAATATTACCTTCCTCTTAGCGATGCTTTGCCCTCAAAGCATAATTATAGAATATTCTTATCCTTTGTCCTTATTCGTAACTTCTTCTCATGATCTTCTGAACTTGTAACTTTGATACTTGATGAAACAAAGCGATATGAGTTACGAATTCCAAATAAAAAATGTCGCATCGTTTTTGAAGTGGTCCATCCGAGATCTATCTTCATCAGAGTTGTTTGTTAATTGCTTTGTTGTATGGAACTTCTCGTATTTCGCTTAGTTTGATGATTTTGAGTTCTTTCCTTTATGAATTCATAATTCTTCTATTTATGTTCATTTTGACCATGTTGTTGGTCAAAATGATTTTTATAATTTGGATGTCGATAGGGCGTTCTTGTTGTTTGTTCTTTTACTAAATTGGCTTCGTTTTCCTCAACGTGAATTTATTTTTCAGAGAGTCTGGATGCTTCCTTCTGGATTTGTTCTAATTTGTTCTCTAATAGATTGTTATTATGCTGAATATTCTCAAACTTTTCATCTTGCAACTTTTTTGTCCTTTGTTAATTTCTTGTTTTGTTCTTCTAGTTCTTGATTAATATTTCTTAGGCGTTGATTTTCTTCTTGCTTTTCTAGTATTTTTCCTTCAAATTCTTGATTAGAATGATCTATCTTCCAACTATGTTTCATTTTTTTGAGATTTGTAACGTATGTTTTGTTATGATTCTTTAGTCGAAATATTTCTTCCGTATTGCTTGATAAGGTGTCATTTATTTTTGAGATTTCCAACTTGTGTGTCTTCTTAGTGTGGGCATATTTCTACTAGATTTATTTCTTATGTTGTTGATGTCAACATGTCTTTGATTCTTGACTTTCTAACTTTATCTGAATTTGCGCCAATTTATTATTTTTTTCCATGATGAGCTGGTTTAAACGCTTTACTTCTAATTCAAGGTTGTCATCGTTTCTATAAGGTGATTCTTCGTTATTTTCGTACTTTTTGATTTTGTCTTCAATATATTGACTGTGATTTTTTAATCGAGATATTTATTCATTCTTAGCTGATAACATTTTCTCGATACCTTCATTAGCTTTTTCCAGCTTTTGGTTTTGATCTTTTAAGCGACGATTCTCTTGTTCTGTCAACTGATCAAGAATTTTGTGCTTACTTATCTCAAATTGTATATTTTTATTGCTTTCCTTGTAGTATATTGATTCGCCTTCCAATTTATGTATTTGCGATTGCAATTGTGATTGACCTTGATTGTCCTTCATAAAAAAAATATTTACGACATATTGGACATGAGTGATTGCAATTCTTAAAAACTGTCACATATTGGAATTCCATTTTGCAATAAGGACACTTAGTCCAAAATTTGGACTTATATATGGAATCCATAATTCACCACTCAATTTTTCAATTATCACTTCAATGACTTCCTTCAATATATATTTTTTAATAATAATTGTAATTGATACAATTATTAAATAATTATTATTATTATTGTTAATATTATTAAAAGTTAATAATAATAATAATATTAATATTAATATTAATAATAATTTTTTTTGGAGTGGAAGGATAATAAAAATGGTGTGGATTGAGTGGTTGCGAGGAATGATTGTTACCTTCCCCACCCAAGTTCAATTCTCGATTCTTGGTAGCCTTAAGATTTCTTATGGCTCACACACAAATTGCCAAAATATTTGGAATATCGAATAAGCCATGAGTAAAATATTTGAATAAGAGATAAGATATGATGTTGATGATGTTTTACAATTACAATGATAGGGCTTTATATAAGCCTTATTGTGCCTTTTTAAGTATAAGGGCATGTCTCTTGACTTTTCTTGATTAATTAATTAATTCATTCATTTTATTAATTATTAATATTAATATATATTAATATTAATAATTAATATTGATATTTAATGTTTATATGTTTATATATGTTTATATATCTTATTATGTTATATATATTTTGTATATAACATTTTGTCTTTATGAATTTCTCATGCCATGATTTCCTCTACTGCTAGATTATTTTTGTATGGTGTAATGCTTGTTGTCTGATTTCATCTAACTGATTAAGTTGAAGTATCCTCTCACTCTATGTTGTAGATAGGTCCATGTCCATTTCTAATGTTTTCCTTAATGTCTTAAGTTCGAATTCCACTAGCATCATTATTGTTTTTCCATAAACTAGTTCATATGGTGTGAATCATGTAGTGGTTTTCCAGGTGGTGTTGTAAGCCCATGTTGCTTCATGGAGTCTATCTGCCCAGTCTCTTCTATGAGTTCGAACTGTATTAGTAAGAATCCTTTCTATTTTCCTGTTGGTAACTTATGCTTGTCCATTGGCCTAACAATGATATGATGCTGACTATCTATGTTTGACTTTGTTAATTTTCAAGATGCTTTCTATCAAATTTGATGTAAACTGTGCTCCTCTGTCTGTGACAAAATCCCTTGGTGCTCCAAATATGGTGAAAATTTCCTCAATTAAGAACTTTCATATTGAGTCTTCGTTGGCCAGTCTTAATGCCTTTACTTCTACCCATTTTGTAAGGTATTCAATGCAGACTAGAATGTGGTGTTTCATGTTTGATGGTGGATCAATGGGTTCAACAAAGTCCATCCCCCATTTCTCAAAAGATTCCATTGTAATCTGGGGATGGAGTAAAATCTCATCTCTCGAAGTTGGTTTCCCCATTCCCTGACATTCATCACATCTGTAAACATAATTTGCTGCATCCTTGTGCAAAGTTGGTCAATAGTACCCTATTTTCAAAACTTTGTATGATGTCCTTTTAGCTGCATAATGGCCTCCACATGGTTCATCATGACTGGCATGAAGTATGTCATGAACCTCATCTTCTTTAATGCATCTTCTACGGATGTGATCTTCTCCTTTTATAAAAAGATATCCTTGATACCATGAGAATGGGACACTCTTCTTGATTATATTGGATCTATGAGTGTAGGAAAAGTGTTTAGAAAAATCTCCAATGACCAAATAATTTGCAATGTTAGCAAACCATGGGGTGTGTGCAGAGATGACAAATAGGTTTTCATCTGGAAATGTGTCATCTATTATCTCCTTATCTGTAACATGTGTTAGTCTAGATAAGAAATCTGCTACAACATTATGTTTCCCTAGTTTATCTACAATGGTTATATCAAATTTTTGTAATAACAAAATCCATCTAATCACCCTACTACTAACATATGATTTATTCATTAAATATTTGATTGGTGAGTGATCAGTATGGATGAATACTTTTTATTCGGTGATGTAGTGTCTGAACTTATTGATGGAGTAAAAGACAACAAGTAATTCCTTCTTTGTGATAGTGTACTAGTTGATCTCTAGTACCGCAAGGTGATTACTAATGTAGTAGATGGCATATAGAACCTTATTGTCTTCTTGACCGAGGACTGCACCTATTTCTCTATCTGAAGCATCATGATGTATGTGGAAATGAAGCTTCTAATTTAGTCCTTGTAAGATAGGTGCCTCCATGATTTTCTACTTGATGTGTTCAAATGATTGATTACAACTATCACTCCACTGAAATTCTGCATCTTTAGTCATTAAAGAAAACATTGGTGCAACTATTTTACTATAATTATGTATGAATCTCATGTAATATCCTGGTTTTCCTATGAATCTTATAACATCTCTTATTTTCTGTGGAGGAGGAAGGTTGATTATTACTTGTATTTTTGCAGGAAATAATTTCATTCCTCTTTTAGAAACATAATGTCCTAACACTACCCCCTCATCCATCATTAGGAAGCATTTGTCATTGCTTAAGAAGAGGTTTGTTTCAATGCATTTTTTAAGAACATTCTGCGGGTTGGTGAGAGCTTCGTCAAATTCTTCTCCATAAGGGGTAAATTCATCCATGTATATTTCCATATGGTCATGGATGAAATGAACAAAAATACTTAATACTGCCATTTGGAAGGTAGTAGGAGCATTGCAAAGTCCAAAAGGAATGACTCTATAGGAAAAAGTTCCCAATGGAATGGTAAAGGTGGTTTTATCTTGGTCTTCTGGATGAATTTGGATTTGGTTATATCCATTGAACCCATCTAAGAATGAAAATAAATTCTTTCTAGCTAGGGTATCTAGAACTTGGTCAATAAATGGTAAGAGAAATTGATCCTTCTTTGTAGCCTTATTCAGTTCTTTGTAATCTATGCAGACTTTCCATTTTCCTCCCTTCTTTGGAGGAATCACTAATGGTGATACCCATTTACTGTCCAAAATTGGGTATATGAATCTAGCGTCAAGGAGTTTTTGTAATTTTGTTTTAACAATGTCTCGCAAGAATGGGTTCATCCCGCATTGTGGCTTCCTAACAGGGGTTTCTCCTTCTTTGATATATATGTGATGTTGGCAATTAGATGGAATTATTCCTTTCATGTCAGGATGATTCCATGCAAATGATGCTTGATATTTTTTAAGGAGGTGGATTACTTTTTCTTCCTGCTCCGGTAGTAAGTGATCACTAATCTACAATGTTCTATTCGGAGCAATTTATATGGTTTTCGAGGTTGTCTTTGTTTCTTCCATGAGACATAGTTTTTTCCATATGTGCTGCTCTATATTCAATCCAGTAGGTGGTAGATGATCTCTAAGGGAAATTGGATGATCATAAATACTATGCATAAAATTTTAAATGATGGTGTCCTCATTTGGTGCTTTTAATGCTAGGGTCGTATCTATGGTTAGAATAGGATGTATGGGTTGGTCCCGATCCTTCTTTTCATATTGCCACCAAGGTTTCTGAATATCTGGATGAGTTCTGGTAGAACGGTATAAAGTCAAAGTTTTGTTTTGTAATTCGTTAGTGATGGTCATATCTCCTTGCCTGCATGCTATGTGAGCATCAACTATTGCGAGCCATGTTATTCCAAGAATGAGGGGATATCCACTGAGTTTAGATTTAGTGTGAATGGTGATGAAATCAACATGATATTTCCAAGAGTCTATGGTAACCATAAGGTTTTCCAATATGCCATCGGGACAGACTATTGAAGTATCTGCAAGTTATAGAATCGTATATATCTGTCTTAGCATATGTTGAATGTCCAGTTTCAACATGATATCTTGTGTCATTAAATTTATAGTTGCTCCTAAGTCAATAAGGGTATTGGAAATTGGACTCCCTGCTATGTGTATGTCCACAATTGGGATACCTAGGTCAGTGTATTTTGGATTAATGACTCTCCCCATCATTAGTTCTATTAGTTGTCCTATCACATTAATTGTAGTAGGGTCTTTCTTCTTTATACTTAGTCTCTTTATGCAAGTATCCTTAATGTATTGATTGTAGATAGGAATTTCTTTAATAGTTTGAAGGAGTGGTAACTTGACACATAAATTTTTGAGCTCTATTATAATAGGATTCTCTGATTTTTGGGTTTCTTCGGATTCCAATATTTGTGGAAAAGGTGGAATAGGAGATGGTGTATCCGCTACATGATGTTCATCTTCTACAAGTTGTTCTTCTGGTGTATAATTTGTTGTGTTTGAATGTGGTGGATCTATTTATGGCTCATATGTTGGACGTTTTATGATTTTTCCAGAACATAGATTTATTTTATTGACTTGTATAGTATCCAACGAATATGTTGGGTAGTTATTTATTTTACTATTATATGATGATTGAACTTGTCTGATGTTAGGATTTGGGTTGGTTGAGCTGTCAAAGGTGGTCTCAGTGCTAAAGGGTTAGGATTTTGACCTTATGTCTGATTTTCAATGATTGTTGACTGTTGATTTTCTCTCTATATGTGAGAAGGAGGGTTTTTTCCATATTGTGGTTGTCTTGTTTGAGGGTTCTTCCATTGAGGTGGTTCCCATTCAAATGTAGGATAATTTTGTTGGTCATAGGAATTTGTCCAAGGTTGATGTCCATATCCTTATGGAAATGGTGGTTGATTATAATCATATTGGTTATAAGGAGGTTGGGAATATGGTTGGTATGGTTGTTGTCCTTGAAAGTTTTGGTATTGAGACTGACCGTAGGGATGTTGGAAATTTCTCTGTAAATGTGAGGAACCTGCAACATTAATTAATGGAAGTGCACGAGATAACAGAAATAACAAAACTCAGAATCGATTTATTGATTGCAGGTCACTTCGAGGGGGAAACCTCCTTTGAGAAACTCAATACAATTAACTTCATGGTGCCTTCATTGGCCTCAACACATACTTATATACTAAATCTATGCCCAATACTATTTTTCAATACCATGGAACATATAATACTATAGGACGACTTACAAAGCATATGCGTCCAATAGTATGGGTCAATACCATGGGCTAATACAAACTATGGATCAATAAATACTACGGGACGACTTACAAAGCATATGAGTCCAATAACAATATACTAACAAAATAAAGAGAAGGGTTGAAATGTGTTCCTAACATCCCCTCTCCCTTATAAAAAACTTTGTACTCAAAGCTTTAGATGTGGAAATTAAGGCGGAATCTGAAGGAGTGGTACCCTTGTAGCATCCTCTGGTTGCATTCCGTGCCACTAAATTAATACCTCTATGATTGATTGAGAGAGAAGCCGACGCCTTTGGAGTTTCAGGTAGGATTGCTTGGAAGGTTGTAGATGGAGAAGAACCATATCCTCTGCTTGAAAAAGTGTGCTCAGAATGGTGCTGATCGGCTTGCTGTTTTAGTCGAATTATTTCCATGTGAAGATTGTCTTGCAAAATGAGAAGAATCTGATCGCGGTTTCAAAGAACCGAGTCAATTTCCTAAACTGGTGAACTACTGAGGGTGTATGGAAGAATAATTGGCAGTGCTTGACCACAGATTGCTTCATATGGAGTCATTTTAGATGCAACATTGTACCACAGGAGCCCTTCAAGTAAATCCATAGAAATATCTGTCGAAATCCGCGTAGGGATGGGAAAGGGTTCGAGCAATCCCTCAAGGAGTGTCATTTCACTCTTGTTGATTTGAAAAGTATCACATTCAACCACCATCTATTGAATTGTCATTTTCAGTCCATGCCAAAAGAAGTTATACTGTTCCCGCTCATACATTTTGACGAACCTAGAGTGCCCTGCTAATGGAGAAGCATGGAGTTCATAGAATAAATTGCCCTGTTGAACAGATTGCAACCAATTTGGAACAAACATAGAAATAGCTGAAAGAGAAACTGGGTCATCAAATGTGAGAGAAAGAGAATCAGCCACTAGATTGTCCTTACCCTTATTGTAAGTAATGTCATAGGAATAAACCATGAGTTTTCTAACCCATTTTAGGTGTGCTAGCGAGGAGACTCGTTGTTCCAGGAAATTTTTCAAACTCTGGTGATCAGTCTTGATGCAAAAAGAATTCCCTAATAGGTATGGCTGCCACTTCTCTACTGCATTCAAAATAGAAATCATTTCCTTCTCAGATGTAGAGGTGGCTACATTCTTACCGGAAAGGTCTCTTGAAGGCAGTAATCCCAATGGTTCAGCAAAGACACCTGCATATCTATCCAAGGGAGTAGTGGAGACTGTTGTTGGTTGTAGCTGAATGGAATGGAGCTGAACGATGACACCATGTGAATTATTATTAAGGATCTTTTCCAGGCGATGTGAACTGATGATGTAGAGAGACCCAGGTTGCAATCCTAAATGTGTGGTTTTCCCATTAATTGAAAACTTCATCCAAAGTTCAGCAAAATCCCATAAAATGGGGCCAAGTGTGTGTAACCATTGAGCTCCCAAAACTACATCACATCCGCCTAAGGACAAGGAAAACATGTCAGAGTGCAATTTATAATACTTCATAGAGATACGCACATTTTGACACTTCCACTTTCAAGGTAAGGTGCCCCCATTGGCAATCATGAATTCAAAGTTAGAGCAAAGATGGACAAAAAAATCATCCTGTTTGGCGATTCGAGGGTCAATGAAGTTATGAGTGATACCAAAATCAATGAGTATTGTAAGAGGGAAATTCATGAAGTAACCCCTGACCTGCATTGTTTGTGGGGTGGTGACTCCGGTTAAAGCATGGAGAGATATCTCTGGGTGGTCGTCTGGAGACGGAGGGACAACAAGCAGCTACTGAATGTCGACCTGATCATGTAGTGTATCTGGAGTTTCTTCACTAAGTTCAGAGGTAGGCAAAGAATCCACATCCAAGAGATAGAGATGTTGCTCAACACATCTATGTCCCCAAGTGAATTTATCATCACAATTATAACAAATCCCTTTTTCTCTACATGCATGCATCTCTGCTTCAGACAAATGCTTGATAGGAGTTGTGCAAGGAGATGGCATTGTGGGAGGTCATTGGGAAACCATATGTCTGAATCGAACAAAAAAGGATTTGGAGCGTTGTTGGGTTGTGATCTTGTCCTCCTCCAATTTAGCCAATCCTAGGACTTCCATCATTGTGTTGGGACATAACATTTTATCCTCTGAGTGCATTTCATCCTTAAGACCATTGATAAAAAAACTCCTGTAGAATTCATCAGACAATCCTTCTGTGTGATTGGCCAGTTTCTCAAATTTTGTCTAATACTCTCGCATAGTGTGAATTTGGCAAAGTTTAGTGAGTGATCCTACGAACTCATTAAAAGCACTATGACCAAATTGTTTCAAAAGGAGTTGGCAAAAATATGTCCATTTTGGCTTGTCATGAGCCTTGATATACCAATGGTACCATTGAAGGGATTCCTGTTCAAAATGAAATGATGCAAGTGGAAAATTTTGGACATCAAAAGTATTATGTAGGCTGAAATATTATTCTGATTGGTATATCCATCCAGTCAAATCATTTTCATTGAAGCGAGGAAAATCAAGCTTCAACCCACGAAAATTGTTGGAACAAGAGAACTCAGTGTATACAGAAGAGTATGGTTGTCATTTAGTGTTCATGGTTGAATGTTGAATATGGAGGCTGAGAAATTTTTCATCCAAATGTTGGAGTTTGGTTTTGAGGGCTGCAAGTTCTTCATCCATGATTTGTGCTCCTGCGCGGGTGACAACCATAACCAGGAGTTTTGTTTTTGTGAATGGGTAGAAAAACACAAACAGAAGCTTCTTTAGTAAAGGGAAATTTTGATTTGGGAAAAATTATGATGGGTTGTTGGGGTTTGACTAGGTTTTGGACACTTTCGAATGGAAAGGGAAGCAAAAAATGAGGGTTTCAAAAGCGGGGTGAAAGAATGAGAAAAATTGGCAGAGATGGAAAAAGAAGCAGAAATAGGAAATGAACACTGTGGCAAAATTTGAAGGTGATTGGGTGAAAGTCGAAGAAGTTATGGAAAACCCTAAAAATAGACAAATGTGGGATTTTTGGCTTTGGGAAGTGGAATTTGGGATAGAGTCCTCGGGAATGAAATATGCAGAATGGGATAGTAGGGGTGTTAGTGAAGTTTCAAGGGAAACAGAGTTAAAACAAAGGAGATATGGCGAAAAAACAGAATTTTAGACTTTTTTGGGAATAAATTTGCAACGGCGTGAAAGGGATCGGAAACAGATGGATCTGCAACAGCGTGGAAGGGATCGGAAACAAATGGATCCACAACAGCGCGTAAGTGATTGGCAACAGATAAATCTGCAATGGCGTAGAAGTGATCGACAACAATTCTCGATAGAGGAAATCTATGATTTAGCAACTGAAAATAGATATGGACCCCAGGTATGCTTGGCTTCCTAATGGTTCAGGGGATTCACTCGGCCACCAATGCTTTCTAACAGCTTGCGTATTGGGGCAGTACCCCTCACTCCATGGCTCAAGTAAAACTGATAACCACTTTGCTACAAGTGATAGCTCTTGGTTTACCTCATGGGTGGGAACTAGTCAATCAGGTAGGGATCGTTTCCCTTTTCGCTGGCAGGTGCTCTCAATGGCACAACTACTTCAAGGTTCCTATGATACTCCTCACAATGAATTTTAGGGCTTATTCCCAAGTACTTCCCATAGTTAAGCGGATAGAGATTATTCGCAGATCCGAACTTGCAATAGATGCAAAAAAAAAATTGGCAGAAATTTCACCCAACGAGCCCAAGAAAGTGATCTAATACCAGATGTGAGGAACCTGCAACAATTAATTAATGGAATTGCACAAGATAGAAGAAATAATAGAACTTATAATCGATTTATTGATCGTAGGCCACTTCGAGGGTGAACCTCCTTTGAGCAAGCTCAATACAATTAACTTCACGGTGCCTTCATTGGCCTCAACACATACTTATATACTAAATCTACACCCAATACTATGGGTCAATACCATGGAACATATAATACTACAGAACGACTTACAAAGCATATGCGTCCAATACTATGGGTCAATACCATGGGATAATACAAATTATGGATCAACAAATACTACGGGATGACTTCCAAAGCATATGCGTCCAACAACAATATACTAACAAAATAAAGAGAAGGGGTGACACGGGTTCCTAACAATAAACCTGGTCTATTAGGATTTATATAACAGAGAGGTTTTGCATGTTCTTTTGGTTTGTACATATTAGCCTTCAATGATCCTAGGTAAGGACAATTTTCCATGGAGCGTTTTTCAGAACAAATTACACTGCATTGAGCTTTTGTAGCACTGACCTGCATTATGTTTAAGGGACACTCATTCTTTTTGTGTTTCTTCCTATATTTAAGGAATAAAATAGGTAAAGCTTTATCTGATTCCTCCTTATTCAATTTGTATTGCATAGAATCCATGTTTAGTTCCATGGAGTGTAAAATATCTTATTTTATGTCATCCAAGGGATTTCCCAATTCTGATTTAGTGATGTTGGAACCACAGGGTCTAGTTTGATGGAATGAGAGATATTTTCTTCTAGGTTTCTTTCCTGTGGACCAAGAGTGGTTTTTGAAGATTTGTTTGATCTGATCATAATTATTCTGATAGATGTCACCATTATATAATAAGTTTAGGGTTTCTAGATATTCTTCTCTCACCCCTCTAAGGAGTGCAAGTTTGAGAGATTCGTCATCTAAGTTGCATGAATGATCCCTCTTATAACTGAGCTGGAATCATTCCTCATAGGCCTCTAATGAATCATTTGTCCATTATACCATCCTAAAAATCTCATCCCTTGTTTCTCTTGCCTTAAAGTAATCCCTATATTTCTCAGTGAAAGTTTCCTTCATTTGTTCTGAAGTGAAAATGCTATTTGGTTGCAAACTCATAAACCGTCTAGATGAGTGTTGAGTCTTTTGAATTCAAAGGAAACAATTTTAAATTCTCAGCATCCATATTATTATCATAGGTTCGACATACCACCTCAATCTCAAAGAGGAGGGTATCAGGGTCTTCTAAGGCTAATCCATGGAAGTTAGGCAATGTGACAGGGTTAATATTTTTCATTCTGGCATTAGCATCATGAATGCCCCCAATGGGAAAATAATAGATAAGAGTCTATTCATTTTCATCTTCATCCTTAGAGTTATGTCCAATTGACATTGCATCAGAATACTCGGGGTCAGAGGAATTGTTTGTTTTTTACCTGAAGAGGCCTAGCCTTCTTCTTGGCATATGTTGGTGATTTGATCCTTCAGGTGGATCGCGATTATTATTAGTTTGGTTATGGCTTGAAGGTGGATTAGGAATAAATTGCCTAAAATCGTCCCTGGCCCTAGGCATTCATGCTAACTTTGCCTCATTGTTTTTCTTTATATCATTTTTTTTTATTTTTTGTATAGAAAAATTACAGGAATTTTTAGGATTTTGTTTGTTGATCACTACTCCCACTACGCCAAATAATGAAAAAACACAATCTAACTAGATTAACACTATGAACTGCCAGCATGGGTGTTGAATATTGTATACTGACAACGCATAGTGGAAGTCTAAATAAGATCAGTCTAGTCCTCGAGGACTAGGCCTCAATCAGATATGTCTTTAGAAATCGTCAAATATTAGGACTAGTACTTAGTAACTGCAGTTTCTTCTTTTAGACTTCACTTTCCCTGTGCATTGGTCCATACAAAAATGTTGTAATTTAGGAACTCTTTCACATCACTTCGAATTGTTCCAATGAGCTACAAGTAAATTGCTTCTTTTATTTGTTCTTCCTAGCAAAATTGGTTTGATGCCTTAGTTTAGAACCTATAGCAAAGAGATATTGCTAACAAGCAACCAAATTAGTGTTATATGTGTATTTTATGCTAGAGAAAGGAAGACTACAACATCTATAATATATAAATTTAAATCTTCTACAATCCTAACTAGGATGCATTCATCATCCACCAACTTTATACCATAACACTTTCTTTCTGGACCAAAATGGCTAGTTTAGAAAAGGATTTAGATGCCTTTTCTTACCTACTGTTGGGAGCCATCAGGGTTACCTGGTTAGAAGTATTTTAGGGCATTAAATTATCAAGCTATCTAGTCTTCATATTAGTAGATAAATGTGCATGACATTTGTGGATCACTAAGCTAGGTGAGGGTGAGGAAATCACGGGGAAACATTAATAATATGGTGAACCATTGTCATGGTGCATATTATGGTTTATATAATCAATATTGTGGTCAATTGGGATAAACCATGGTCAGTGTTATTCAATTATAGTTAAGAACCAAATTGAATGATCCATAATATGGTCCATGAGGGACTATGGGGGTTGATTGATTTAGGGTGCCATTGGGCTAGAAGGATTTTGGGAAATGGAAATATTGAGCTATCTGATCATCAGATTTATGAATAACTGTGCATGGAATTTGTAGATGAGTGATCTAGGTGATGGTGGGCCAATCGTTGGGCTACACTAATAATAGATGAACCATTGTCATGGTACATATTATGGTCTATATATTCAACACTGTCATCAAATGGGATAAACCATGGTCAATGCTATTTAATGACAAGTAATAACCAAATTGAATGATCCATAATATGGTCCATGAGGGTGGACTCCGTGGGTTGGTTTGTTCAAGGGGGAATTGGGCTAGAAGGATTTTGGGAGATGGAATTATTGAGCTATATTGTCTTCAGATTGGTGGCTAAATGTGCATGGCATTTGTGTATGAGTGATCTAGGTGATGGTGGTCTAATCATGGATCAACATTAATAATATGCCAAACCTTTGTCATTGTGAATATTATGGTATATATATTAATCATTGTGGTCAATTATGATCAACCATGGTCAACCCTCACCAATGATAGGTAAGAACCAAATTGAATGATCCATAATATGGTCCACGAGGGTGGACTGCAGGGGTTGATTGGTTCAAGGGACCATTGGGACAGAAGGATTTTGGGAAATGGAAATATCAAGCTATATGGTCATCATATTTTCGAATAAATTTGCATGGAATTTATAGATGAGTGAGCTAGGTGACGGCGGGCCAACTACAGGGCAATATTAATAATATGACAAGCCATCATCATGGTGCATATTATTCTCTATATATTTAACATTGTCATCAATTGGGATCAACCATGGTCAATGCTATTCAATTAAAGGTAACAACCAAATTGAATGATCCATAATATGGTCCATGACGGTGGACTCTATGGGTAGGTTGGTTTAGGGGTCCGTTGGGCTAGAAGGATTTTAGGAGATAGAATTATTGAGCCATCCAATCTTCAGATTGTTGGATAAATGTGCATGGAATTTTTGGATGAGTGAGCTAGGTGATGGTGGGCCAATCATGGGGAACCATTAATAATGTGTCAAACCATCATCCTAATTCATATTATGGTATGTATATTCAACATTGTGATTAATTGAGATCAACCATGGTCAACGCTATTCAATGATAGTTAAGAACCAAATTGAATGATCCATAATATGGTCCACGAGGGTGGAATCTAAGGGTTGATTTGTTCAAGGGGGAATTGGGATAGAAGGATTCGGGGAAATGGAAATATCGATCTATCTGGTCATCGGATTCGCGAATAACTGTGCACAATATTTGTATATGAGTGAGCTATGTGACAGTGGGCCAATCATGTGGAAATGTTAATAATATGATGAACCATCATCATGGTGCATATTATGGTCTATATATTCAACACTGTCATCAATTAGTATCAACCATGGTCAACACTATTCAATGATAGGTAACAACCAAATTGAATGATCCAGTATATGGTCCATGAGGCTGGACTCCATGGGTTAATTGGTTCATGGGGCCATTGGGATATAAAATTTTTGGGAGATGCAATTATCGAGCTATCCAGTCTTCAAACTAGTGGATAAATGTGCATGTAATTTGTGGATGAGTGAGTTAGGTGATGATGGGACGATCGTCGAGAAACATTAATCATACGGCGAACCATCGTCATAGTGCACAGTATAGTCTATATATTCAACATTGTGGTCAATTGGTATCAAACATGGTCAATGCTAATCAATGATAGTTAAGAAACAAATTGAATGATCCATAATATGGTCCATGACGGTGGACTACAGGGGTTGATTATCTCATTGGTCCATTAGGATAGAATTATTTTAGGAAATTGAAATATTGAGCTATGTGTTCATCAAATTTGCGAATAAATATGCATGGAATTTGTATATGAGTGAGCCAGGTCACGGTGGGCCAATTGCGGGGAAACATTAATAATATGACGAACTATCATCATGGTGCTTATTATGGTCTATATATTCAACATTGTCATCAACTGGGATCAACCATGGTCAACACTATTCAATGACATTTAAAAACTAAATTGTATGATCCATAATATGGTCCATGAGGGTGAACTCCATGGATTGTTTGGTTCACGAGGCTATTAGGTTATAATTTTTTTGGGAAATGAAATTATTGATCTATCTAATGTTCGGATTCATGGATAAATGTGCATGGCATTTGTGATCTAGGTGACAGTGGGCCAATCACGGGGCAACATTAATAATATTGTGAACCATCATATTGGTGCATATTATTGTATATATATTCAACATTGTGGTCAATTGGGATCAACCATGGTCAACGCTATTCAATGATAGGTAAAAACCAAATTAAATGATCCATAATATTGTCCATGAGCGTGGAAACTGTGGGTTGGTTGGGTCAAGGGGCCATTGGGCTAGAAGGATTTTGGGAGATGGAATTATCGAGATATATGGTAAGCATATTAGCATATAAATGTACATGGCATTTGTGGATGAGTGATATAGGTGACATTGGGACAATCACGGGGCACCATTAATAATATGGTGAACCATCATCATGGTGCATATGGTCTATATATTCAATGTGTTCAATTGGGATCAACCATGGTCAATGATATTCAATGATAGTTATGAACCAAACTGAATGATCTGAGGGTGAAATCCAGGGGTTGATTGGTTCAGGGGGGCATTGGGTTAAAAGGATTTTGGGCGATGGAATTATTGAGCTATTCGGTCATCGCCTTAGTGGATAACTATGTATGGAATTCAAGTAGGTGTTGTTTAAATGTAATTAATAATATGGTGAACCATGATCAACTAGGATCAATACAGTGAAATCATACATCATTTAACCTTTTAGGGATACCTAATCAAATATGTATATTTAAAGTCTTACCATCCTACAAGATGTAAAATTAATAGAGAATGTGACCAATTATGTTCAAATATTTTTATTAGCGTCAAGATACATGATTCATTTTGCTTAAAATCTATTGTTTCAAGTCTACTCCCTGATACTCCCTATGTTCTCCTAATCATCAAATCCCACCAATTACTTTGGAAGTCAAGTATATAGTTATCTCTTTCTGAAGCACCAGCAGAACTCCTATAACTATTTATGTGATCTCTACATGATTTTGGAATCTCAGTATCCTACTTGGTATCAAATCTATGAAGGAAATATGCATTGTCAAAGTAGTTTAGGAGAATAGAAACTCCTGTTGGTTGTGGATCATGAGCTTCCTTATTCCGAGGTCATGTTTCAACTGTGTCTATATCACATCCCATGACAGGGGGCTTGGGGGGGATTTCGCCCCCAAAATAGTTGTCATGGGGGGTCCAGGGGGGGCAGTGACTAGTTTGGGAGCCCCCCTGGTGGGGGTTCGGGGGGTAGCGACACGTAGCAAAAATTTCAGAAAAAAAATGCCTTGTAAAATGTTGTAATTTCATAGTCATGACTTGGTCAATAATGGGTGATTTATGGGCTCATGGTATTGGGTGTTCCTAAAGCATAAAATCTTCTCGGAAGCATAAAAGCTTCTTTTACCGCAGTAAATACTTAGAAATCCCACAAATAATTGGACGCCCACATTTCGAGGGAATAATAAGATATTGATAAAATATATGATAAGATGATTATTAAATTACAATGAAGCTCGCCTTTATACGCTTGAGCATGTGCAGTGAAGGGCTACACCTTTTCACTTAATAAATAATAACTATAATTAATATCTTATTTTATATTCGTTACATTGCCTTCCCCTTAAGGGAAGCTTTGTTGAAGACAAGGGTTATGTCTGATTTTTTGTTTGAACCGTCATCTCTAGATCCTTTCTTTTAGTATTTGCGACAATTGAGGAAATGAGGCGATACGAGTTACGAATTCCACAGAAGAACTATTGCATCGTTTCTGATGTGGTCCATTCAAGATCTATTTTTATCAGAGCTATCTGATCGTTTTGTGGGATGGGTCTTTTCGTTTGTTGCTTAGTATGTTGATTTGATGTTATTGCTTGTCTGGCATCTTAATTTATTGGTGTATGTTCATTTTGACCCTGTCATTGGTCAAAATGACGTTTATAATTGGGGTGTCAATAAGGAGTTCTTGTTGTTTGTTTTTATGTTGGATTGAATCCTTTTTTACCTGTGACGAGGACTGAATTTGTATTTAATTCTTCTTCTTCAACTTGAGTTTGTTTTCTAGACAGTTCAGAAGCTTCCTTTTGGATTTGCACTACTTTGTTATCCAGTAGATTGTTATTACTCTGAATTTTTTTTAACCTTTCGTCTTGCGACTTTTTGTCCTCTTTAAAATTCTTGAATTGTTCCTCTAGTTCTTGATTAAAATTTCTGAGGTGTTGGTTTTCTTCTTACTTTTCTAGTATTCTTCCTTCAAGGTCTTCATTTGACTGCTCCATCTTCCAACTATGTTTCAGCTTCTTGATTTTCATAAGTAATGTCTTGTTATGAATTCTTAGTCAAAATAGTTCTTCAGTATTGCTTGCTCATTCATCGTTGATTTTCTTAATTTCTAGATGATATGTCTTCTTAATGTCGTCATACTGTTGTTGATGTTGACATCTCTCTGATTCTTGATTTTCTAGCTTTCTCTAGGTTTGCGACAATTCTGTATTTTTATCCATGATGATCTTTTTTAAGCACTTTATGTCATCTTCTAAATCATTATTACTTCCATACGAAGATTCGTCGACATTTTTAAAATTTCTGATTTTATCTTCCAAGTTTTGATTGTGGCTTCTTAGATGTGAAATTTCCTTATCCTTATCTAATAACTTATTCTGGAGCTCTTGATTTTGATTTTTTAATCTTTGATTCTCATGTTCTGTTAAACAATTTCGCATTTCTTGCTTTATAATTCTGAATTAAATATTGCTATTGGTTGCTTTTAACAAAGACGTTATTTTTTATTTGGAATTCGCCATAATTCCTGGTTTGGATGATAACTTGGTCTTCCTTGATGATACTAGTCTTGACTTTGACGATATCTAGTCTTCATTGACTTGACTTCTTTGACGATAGCGAATCTCGAATTCTTGATAAGCCTTCCTTGACTTTGACTTCTTCAATGATAAATGATTGTCCTTGACTTTGATTTCTTCGATGATAAGTGTTCTCCGACTTCTTTGACAATAAGGAGTCTTGCTTCGACTTTTGATTTTTGTCTTTCTTCCTCTCTCTTTTTTTCTTCTTCTTTGACCTTGTCTTCTTCTATAGTAAATAATCTTCTCTGGATTTTTCTTCCTCGACTCTTGATTTTTTTTATTTTGATTTTGATTTTTTATAATAATAATAATAATATTATTATTATTTTTCTTTGAATTCTTCTTCGTTGTTTTTGGGGGGGAACTTAAGTTAAGGTTAAAATAGATATAATAATAATATATTATTATTATTATTACTACGAGGAGTGGTTAAAACTTTAATAAAAATACAATACTATATAATAATAATAGAAATATTATTATATAATATATATATATATATATATATATATATATTATTAAAATTGTGTTCTGGTCATGTAGGGTTATGTGGAGTGGCGGTGGAAGTGGAGTGGTGCAAGGGAAGATACAAGGGCGTCACGCGGTAGGATGTGGAGGAAGAGGCAGTGACAGGGATTGGAAGTTGAGGCTGGCATAGGAAGAAGTGTGGACGGTGTAGGCTGGAGGACACGCGAGGGTGGAGCTTATGGGCGCAGGTGGCGGTGTTTGAGGACGTGAGGGGGAGAAGGGAAGTGAATGTGAGACACATTGGAAGCATGGGTTGTAGGGGGATGGGTGAAGTGACCTTGGGATGTCGAAGCAAGGCATTCGAAGGTGTATCTTTTGGTGGGATGGTGGTGCGGATCCACAAGGGGAGGGTGACCGACGGATAGGGGACTGGAGCTGCAGCAAGCAGAAGGCTAGAGGTGCGGGAGTGTGGAGGGAAGTGGAATGGTGAGAGGAGGACGAGGTGGAGGATGGTTTAAGAGGAAGGGAGGTCAAACTATGAGGAAGAGGCTACGTGTAGGGGAGGACAGAGAGAGGAGGTGTTGCGGGGAGCTGGACGTGGAAGGAAAACGGCGAGCGAGGGAGGACAGCATGGACGATAGGTTTTCGTGGGGTAGTCATGGAGGGTATGGAAGCGACGGAGGTGGGACGGTGTGGGAAAGGATGGAGGGCGCAACAGGTGGTGGCGCAGAATGCAGGACTAGCGGGGAGAATGCATAACTCATGTGTGAGGTTGTAGAATGGAAAGGGTGTGTGAGGTAGGTCTACAGAATGTAGATTTTATGGTAAAGGACCCACAATTTCATAAAACTCTGACAATTATGGATAAAATCTAGATTTGGAAAAGCTCCAAGATGGGTGGCTAAAAGCCAGAATCAGCAGGGCCTGAGAAGGTTTGCTCTGATACCAATGAAGCATAAAATACTCTCTGAAACGTAAAAGATTCTTTTACTGCAGTAAATACTTAGAAAGTCCACAAATAATCGGAATCCCACATTTTGAGGGAATAATAAGATATTGATAAAATATATGATAAGATGATGATTAAATTACAATGAAGCTTTCCTTTATAGTCTTGAGCATGTGTAGTGAAGGGTTACACCCTTTCACTTAATAATTAATAACTATAATTAATATCTTATTTTATATTCGTTATAGTTCCATTGTATTTTTCCATGGTGTTCTCTCTTTAAAAGGAAGGCATTCTAATGCGTGTTAAAATTCAATATGCTAAGACAAAAAATAGCAGCATTACATTCTATTTCACAATAATAGCATATACAGGATCACTGAAGAAACAACAAGCATAGCATAAACACAAGAGACACAGATTTATCCTGGGAAACCCTCATGGGGTAGAAAACCCAACAAAGCTTTCCTCAATAAGATGATAAACCAAAATACAAGATGTGCTCCCTCCTTCTAATCCTCCTTATCAAATCTCCCAGACAAGTGCTCCTCTTTTCAAGTTTGTGAGTGTGTCAAATGAGGAACACACCTCCTCTATTTATACACTACTCTGACATATATTTTACACAAGTACATGTAGGCTCGTATTTAACCATTAGGTTAAATACCCTATTATAACTGACTGGGCCGACCCCCACATGGTGGGTCTAATAACCCTATTTGCCACAACTCCTCGAAGGAATAAACATCTCTGAATACATAATAGAATCACCTCGGAGGGATGGAACATCTCCAGAATAAATAATGTACAAATATAATATTCTTATAAGTTACAATATTCAACACTCCCCCTTAACGAGAAGGATATTATAAAAACATCCGCAGGAGCAAGGAGTCATTGACTACATCATCTATATATCATCGGAAGCTTTCTTCAATTCATCATCATCAGTAACTCAACTAGTTACTGGAACATCAACATCATCAGAGTTGATATTACTCGATCATCAGCATCGTCATCATCATCGTCATCACACGATCATCAGCATCGCCATCACACGATCATCAGCATCGTCATTACACGATCATCAGCATCGTCATCACACGATCATCAGCATCATCATCACACGATCATCAACATCGTCATCACACGCTCATCAGCATCATCATCACACGATCATCAGCATCGTCATCATATGATCATCAGCATCTTCATCACACGATCAGTAGCATCGTCATCATATGATCAGCATCGTCATCATACGATCAGCATCGTCATCACACGATCAGCAGCATCGTCATCATACAATCAACATCGTCATCACACGATCGGCAGCATCGTCATCACACGATCAACATCGTCATCATATGATCAGCATCATCATCAGACGATCGGCAGCATCATCATCACATGATCAACATCATCATCATACGATCAGCAGCATCGTCATCACACGATCAGCATCGTCATCATACGATCAGCATCATCATCACACGATCGGCATCATCGTCATCACACGATCAGCATTGTCATCATATGATCAGCATTGTCATCACATGATCGGCAGCATCGTCATCACACGATCACATGACAGGATGATCAATCCTGCTCTCTTTAGGACATAGGTCCATGGATGATGCAATCCAGATCAAGTTCCAGGATGATCAATCCTTATCTCTTTAAGACAAGTCTCATGTCTAGGGACGATCCAATCCCAACCACAATGCCAGTCCTTTTTCATACTGGATGTGACCTAGATTAGATCTAGGATTTACCGCCACAGAGCCAGTCCTTTTTCATACTGGATGTGACCTAGATTAGATCTACGATTTACCGCCACAGAGCCAGTCCTTTTTCATACTGGATGTGTCACATCTACAGAGCCAACCCTGTTTCATGCTGGATGTATCACATCTACAGAGCCAACCCTATTTCATGCTAGATGTATCACATCTACAGAGCCATCCCTGTTTCATGCTGGATGTATCACATCTACAGAGCCAGCCCTGTTTCATGCTGGATGTATCACATCTACAGAGCCAGCCCTCTTTCATGCTGGATGTATCACATCTACAAAGCCAGCCCTGTTTCATGCTGGATGTATCACATCTACAGAGCCAGCCCTGTTTCATGCTGGATGTATCACATCTACAGAGCCAGCCGCCAACCCTGTTTCATGCTAGATGTATCACATCTACAGAGCCAGCCCTGTTTCATGCTGGATGTATCACATCTACAGAGCCAGCCCTGTTTCATGCTGGATGTATCACATCTACAGAGCCAGCCCTGTTTCATGCTGGATGTATCACATCTACAGAGCCAGCCCTGTTTCATGCTGGATGTATCATATCTATAGAGCCAACCCTGTTTCATGCTGGATGTATCACATCTACAGAGCCAGCCCTGTTTCATGTTGGATGTATCATATCTACAGAGCCAACCCTGTTTCATGTTGGATGTAACCTAGAACAATTCTAGGATTTGTCATGTAAATTTTGAACCGAGGTCCAGGGACGATCCAGTCCTATCATGTACCTTTTGAACCAAAGATCAGGGATGATCCAGTCCTATCATGTACCTTTTGAACCGAAGCTCAGGGACGATCCAGTCCTATTCAATTCTCAGAGACCTCATGTCTACGGTTCAATTCACAGGACCAAAGTCCGAGGACGATCCAATCCCCTTACCTGTTCATTCAGGATTTTGTTCTCGGAGACATCATGTCTACGGCTCTCTTTAGGACTGAAGTCCAGGGATGATCCAATCCCCTCAAGTCCACCAAGGACTTCATTCTCGAAGACATATGTCTATGGATCTCTTTAGGACTGAATTCCAGGGATGATCCAATCCCCTCAAGTACACCAAGGACTTCATTCTCGACGGCTCTCTTTAGGACTGAAGTCCAGGGATGATCCAATCCCCTCAAGTCCACCAAGGACTTCATTCTTGAAGACATATGTCTACGGCTCTTCTTTCGGACTGAAGTCCAGGAATGATCCAATCCCCTCACATGTTCACCAAGAAATTCATTCTCGAAGACATACGTCTACGGCTCTTCTTTCAGACTGAAGTCCAGGGATGATCCAATCCCCTCACATGTTCACCAAGAACTTCATTCTCGAAGACATACATCTACGGCTCTTCTTTCGGACCGAAGTCCAGGGATGATCCAATCCCCTCAAGTCCACCAAGGACTTTATTCTCGAAGACATACATCTACGGCTCTCTTTAGGACTGAATTCCAGGGATGATCCAATCCCCTCAAGTCCACCAAGGACTTCATTCTCGAAGACATATGTCTACGGCTCTTCTTTTGGACTAAAGTCCAGGGATGATCCAATCCCCTCACATGTTTACCAAGAACTTCATCAAAACATGTGTCAATCATGTATCCTCATCATCAAAACATGTATAACAAAACATGCATCCTCATCATCAAAACATGTATAACAAAACATGTATCCTCATCATCAAAATATGTATAACAAAACATGTATCCTCATCATCAAAACATATATAATAAAACATGTATCCTCATCAAAACATGCATAACATCTATCATCAAAAGCATGTATACATCTATCATCAAAAGCATGTATACATCTATCATCAAAAGAAAAAATATAAGATTCCTAAATCTAAATAATTCTAAGTAACTAGGTGCAGTAAATAGGTAACCTCATCATTGATGAGACAGACTTGTTATCAGATACTATGCTACTCCCCCTTTCGAGGAGGGTCCTTCTGGACTATACCAAGCTTGTCTCGGAAGTATTCAAACTTTACTCGAGACAGAGGTTTAGTCAAGATATTAGCAATCTGATCCTCAGTGCTTATATACTCGAGCTTGATAGCTCCTCTCTGCACCATATCTCGTATATAGAAGTATCGGATCTCTATGTGTTTTTGACTTATCGTGGAATACAAGATTTTCTATCTTGATGCAGTTTTGAATGTCACATATAATCATAGTGGAATTCATTTCTAAGTCAAACACTCCATATAATAGCTTCTGAAGCCACACTGCTTCACAGTTGGCAGAGCAGACAGCTATATATATATTCTGCTTCAGCAGTACTGAGAGACACACTAGATTGTTCCTTGCTGAACCATGAGATCATGGCAGATTCAAGACTATAGCATCCACCTGATGTACTCTTTCTGTCTGAGGCACTTCTTGCCCAATCAGAATCTGAGTAACCATGTAAACGGAGTTCATGACCTCCAAGATAATATAGACCAAAATCTAATGTACCTTTTAGGTACCTCACTACATGCTTTGTAGTTAAGAAGTGAACCTTTCTAGGTTCTACTAGATACTGACTTAGGGTATTTGCAGCAAAGCATATATCTGGCCTAGTATTTGTTAAATACATCAATGACCCAATGATTTGTCTATATAGGGTTAGGTCCACTAAATACGATGAGTCATTAACTAACAACTTCAAGTTGGAGTCCATGGGAGTGGCCATGGCTTTATACTCCAACATATCAAATCTTTTTAGAAACTTCACAGCATACTTACCTTGAATTAAAAGATTCCTTTTGGATCTTGCCATACTTCTAGACCTAAGAAGTAGTGCATTAATCCGAGATCTTTCATTTTCATTTCTGCAGCCATTTTCATGACCTGTTTCTCATTCCTTGTCAGAAAGAGATCATCGTCATACAATAATGGTATGATAGGTTCATCATCCACAACCTTAAGGTAAAGTTTAGGAACAGCTTTACTTCTAGTAAAGCCCAAGCTTTGTCCTGAAGCTGTCAATTGTCCATTATTCACACTCAGCATTGAGTGATCTTCTACATATCTATCTATGCCATCTCTCGTCAGATGGGTCTACTAAAATGAGCCTCAAAAACATTCGAACTCTGTGGTGAGTTCCTTCTTGCATCCATGTCATATGTGTATAGAACCCATATTCAACCTTGTAGCAAAGGTTGAGATCCACATCACCCATGATGATCATTAAGCGCATCAATTGACTACCGATCCTGGGAACCCATACAGAACCTGATTACATTATTAAGAGAATGGTCTTATCTAGTCCCTTGGAGCAAAACATCTCATCATGATTCTCTTCCTCTTTCTAAGAGAATCTCTTAACCACAAGCTTTCTATAGTGTGTTTGATTTGTAAATCTTTTGTTGAACATCCATCGCTTGTTTAGAGTTCATCATTCATCATGATCTTTCCTACAAATCAAAATTAAGTACATGATTAGTAATACTTCATAATCATCAAATCATATTGACATGATAACCTATTATGCATACAGATATCATTTACATAGTTATTCAACTATTTTGACCAATACTTTGGCACAACACTTTCCCATATCCTGTATGCATACAGTGGCTATCTAGATGCCTTCCATCTCTACCAGAACATACTATCGAGAGTGTGCACAACTCTCAACATGTCAGCAAAGAGGTTTCATTCTAGACAAGCAACAATGGAATGTTTATCCAACTTACCAATCATATGCATATTAGTAGTATAATGTTCAATGCTTTATGAATGTTTACACTCAACATGATATATTCTAGGAATACAAATATGCATACAAGCAATATCATTTACTATTTCTAATAACAACTCAAATACTTATCTTTTATGTTTGTGTGGTTGCCTCCCGCTTGATCTTCTGTATGTCTTCTGAACTTCTATTCATTTTGTACCACTGTGCATGCTCAAGTGTACACTAGTGTCATCCTCATGATCTCATACACAAACATACATTCATTAGTATATTCTCAATATTATCAAAACATTCTAATTCTAAATAATCTTGAATATGTACAGTCATGATCATTAGTATTCAGGGTTTCAAGGAAGTCTTCTTTTACTCATGCATATTCTTGTTTGATCTAGTTAGTTAAATCATCAACCAAGATAAGAGACATAATATGCATAAACCCTTGATTACTAACCAATCATACCAAGTATACTTACACAAGGTAAGATTCTAACATGACATAGGAAAACATACCTGGATTAGTATACCTGCTTAGTTATGTACAACATACCTAAACAATCTCTTCAATGATTTAGAGATCCTGAGCTAGAACCTGCATGTCTCGTAGGTTAAACATAATATAACAAAGTCATACATACCTCATGAGTCTTTGTCTTCATGTTGTCATGGTCATGGAACTTGATTTGTCTTTTGTCATGTACCTGTGTCTTGTTAGCAGACAACATCAACCTCACACAACACCATAATGCATAAGTACAATCATATAGCCCTAATCAATGAATGTCTTCGATCGTTCACATGCATTCATATTGTTACTAGGGTGATAAGACAATTAATAACATTAATCAAGATTGTACTAATAAATAACATGAAGACAAACACATCATGAACTTAATCAAGAATCAGATTTCAAGGCATACCTGAACCTCCTTAAGTCATACCTGCCGAGACTTTTTGTAGTCTTCTTATGTAAGGCCTTAGCCTCAAATCCCCCTGAAACTTGATCTGGAGATTGATTAGGGTTTGCTAGAGAAACCCTAAAAATTCAATCTTTGACTTTCATACTTTTGAATGGATGGAATAATGTGTCTTGCTGAGCTGATCAACCTAGCATTCTTCAATTTTGAAATCTCCAAAATTTGAGCCCTCAAAATTGCCTTCGAAACTTCTGGATCTTCTGGACAGGAACCCGAACTAGGGTTTGATGAAGCCCACCCTTCTGTCCAATCAAAAGGTTCGATCCAAGGCTCTAAACTCTTATTTTTCTGAGGAGCTTCCAGCCGTTGTTACAGACTTAAAAAATTTCAACTTTCTCTGAAACCCTAAATTCCGGAAGCTATGAATAAAGGTGCTAAAAATAATTATGTTTTGACAGAAATATGCACCTGATTGCTTCTGCTATAACTATGAAATTTTTGCTCCACAAGGTCTGAAAACTTTTTCTACAGCAGCCTGACTTGTCATATTTTCATCCTGATAGGTATGACCTCAATTGGATTTTCTGAGAGAGATTTATGCCAAGTGTCGCAACGTGACTTATTTATGGGATAAAACAGAAGAGAGAACTTGTACGGCATGCCACGTGTCACTGGTTCTCCTTCGGCTTCTGAAAACATTTTTTAAAATATAGTACAGTCTGTGTAATACCTGTCACCTTTTACGAAATTTCATTTGGAGCTTCCTAGCCCAAGTTATGACCTTTTTTCCAAGGTCACCTGATTTTGACTGAGATCTGGAAGAGGCAAAAACCCCAACGTGTACTGATCATAACTCATAAAGTACAACGAATCTGAGGGTTCCCTTTGGACACAAGGTACCTGGGGATGTTATCTTTGACCTGTAAGCTTTTCAGACCATGAACCTTCGCAGAAATGGATTTATAGCGAAAGTTCCACGATGACTGGTTTTTTCTATGTAAAACCCTAACCTTCAAATTATCGTAAGTAAAGCAAGTGTTGTAAGTGCCATACCTTGTCTTCCTTCAGGTTAGCTCTGATACCATGTTAAAATTCAATATGATAAGACAGAAAATAGCAGCATTACATTCTATTTCACAATAATAGCATATACAGGATCACTGAAGAAACAACAAGCATAGCATAAACACAAGAGACACAGATTTATCCTGGGAAACCCTCATGGGGTAGAAAACCCAACAAAGCTTTCCTCAATAAGATGATAAATCAAAATACAAGATGTGCTCCCTCCTTCTAATCCTCCTTATCAAATCTCCCAGACAAGTGCTCCTCTTTTCAAGTGTGTGAGTGTGTCAAATGAGGAACACACCTCCTCTATTTATACACTACTCTGACATATATTTTACACAAGTACATGTAGGCTCGTATTTAACCATTAGGTTAAATACCCTATTATAACTGACTGGGCCGACCCCCACATGGTGGGTCTAATAACCCTAGTTTCCACAACTCCTCGGAGGAATAAACATCTCCGAATACATAATAGAATCACCTCGGAGGGATGGAACATCTCCGGAATAAATAATGTACAAATATAATATTCTTAGAAGTTACAATATTCAACAATACGGTTATGTATTGTAGCATGGTAAAGATATCTATGATTGTGTGAAAGTGACTATAAGAGAGTGAAGAGGAAGTTGCAGTGGATGTGCTGCAGGTTGTATCCCTTTATTTGTTGGATGGTATAATAATAAGGACTGTAAATTTCTGTGTGGACGTAGCCCATCTTGGGTGAACCATGTTATATTGGTGTCTCTCTTGTATTTTTTTATGTGATTTATATTTGCATCTTGTTTATTGTTATTGCTTCGCGATTCTGTTTTTCTAACAATTGGTATCAGAGCCAAATTTCTATTTGGAAGATAAACTCGCAAGAAAGTAGGGTTCCTGGTTCGAGTGGGAGAAATGCAACAAGAAGGAGAGTTTAAGGTTGAGAAATTTAACAGAAAAAAATACCAGTTATGGAAGATGCAAATGGAGGACTATCTGTACCAGAAGGATCTATTCTTATCGTTGGAAGGAAAATCAAAACAACTAGCGACTATGAAGGACAAAGAATGGTAGGTTCTTGACTGAAAGGAACTAGGAACAATACGGCTATCCCTAGCCTCTTCGGTGGATTTCAATATCTCAAAATAAAATACAACGGAGGGTCTGATGAGCGCATTGGGTAAGCTGTATGAAAAACCGTTGACCTCCAACAAGGTATTTCTAATGAAGCATTTATTTAATATGAAGATGTCAGAACGTGGATTTGTTCCTGGTCATTTAAATGAATTTAATATGATTACAAATCAGCTAAGTTTTGTAAAAGTGAACTTTGATGATGAGGTTAGGGCTCTTCTAATCTTGTGTTCATTTCCAAAAATATGGAACGACTTAGTCATGGTTGTAAGTAATTCTGCCTCTAGTTTAAACAGTTTGAAATTTGATGATGTTGTTGGTGTTATTCTTAGCGATTAAATGCAAAGGAAAAGAACAGGTGAAAAATCAGGTAATGAATTGACCATGGAGAGAAAGGGAAGAAAAAGGGAGCGAGTAAAGAGTCTAGGTAATCACAGCAAGTCCAGGAAAGCTAGATCTAAGTCCATATTGGAAAAGATAGAGTGTTGGAACTGTAGAAAGAAATGGCATCTAAGGAAAGACTGCAGATCTCTAAAGAAGAAAGGAGATGGACAACATGAGACTACTTAGGAAGAAAATGTAGTAGGTGATGTGTTACAAGATTCTTTGATTCGTGCATTAGAGAATACTAGTGATTATTGGGTAGTATATTCAGGGGCTTCATGTCATGCTACACCCCATAGGAAATTCTTTCATGATTATGTTCTAGGCGATTTTGTACATGTTTTATTGGGTGATGATGAACCATGTAAAATTGTTGGAATGGGTAAGGTATGGATAAAGTTAAATAATGGTGAATGGATACTAAAAGATGTCAAGCATATTCCTGCTATGAAAATAAATCTGATCTCAATGGGGCAATTGGGAGATGGTGTTTGTTTATCTACATTTGGAGAAATGCAAAGGAAGATTACTAAAGGATCAATGGTGATAGTAAAAGGATACATGATATGTACGTTGTATTTATGTCCTCATAATACTTATTGTTCTATCGCTTTAGCTTCCACAGGAACATATACAACATTGTGGCATCATAGGATTGGCCACACGAGTGAGAAAGGGATGTAGATTCTCCACTCAAGGAATTTGCTTCCAGATCTGAAGTAGGTAAGTTTGGAATTCTATAAGAACTGTGTTTATGGAAAACAAAAGAGTCAGATTTCTCAGGTTGGGAAACAAAAGAAGAGTGAAAAGTTAGAGCTCATACATACAGATGTATGGGGACCGACTTGGGTACAATCTCTTGGTGGATCTCGTTATTATGTTACTTTTATTAATGATGCAAGTAGAAAGACTTGGGTTTATTTCATTAGACAGAAATCCGACATGTTGCTACTTTTAAGAAATGGAAATATTTAGTTGAGAATGAGGCAAGAAAAAGGTTGAAGTGTCTCAGATATGATAATGGAGGTGATTATTGTGGCAAGGATTTTGATAGTTACTTTTCATACCATGGGATTCCTAGAGAAAAGACAGTCCCAGGAACACCACAAGAAAATGGTGTGTAAAAAAGGATGAACATAACAATCATGGAGTGTGCAAGGTGTATGAGATTGCATGCAGGGTTTCCCTTACATTTTTGGGAAGATGTTGTAGATAAAGTTGTTTACTTAATAAACAAAGGGCCTTCAATTTCTTTGAATGGTGGTATTCTAGAGTAGGCATGGACATGTACAAAGGTAAACTACTCTTTTTTGAGAAATTTTGGTTGTGAAGCATTTGTCCATATTGATAAACAAAATAGAACAAAGCTTGAGGCTAAATCCAAGAAATGTACATTTATTGGATACATGGTTGATGATTTTGGTTATCGCTTATGGGATTATGAAAAAAAAAATCATTAGGAGTAGAGATGTGGTATTGAATGAAAAGGTCATGTATAAATATAAATTACATATAAATAAACAAGAAAAGGAAAACACAGAGTACACAGTTCTTGATGAAATCAAAGAAAATGAAGTTCCATTGGTGACGAAAAATCAAGAACAACAGTAGGTACCTCAAAATCCTGCAAGTGTTAGAATATATACCAGGTTAAGTAGACCCCCTAAACGATTCTCTACTTCACTGTATTATTTATTGATGACTGATTCTAGTGAACCAGAATGTTATGAAGAAGCAATGTAGGTGGAAACTAAAAATAAGTGGGAGAAAGGGATGAATGAGGATATGAACTCATTGGTAACAAACCAGATTTGGGATTTGGTTCAGTTTCATGCTGGTAAAACATCATTGCAAAATAAATGGGTTTATAGGTTGAAGGAAGAAGATGGAGGAAAGAAGTGGTACAAGGCCAGACTTGTTGTAAATGGGTTTTCACAAAAGAAAGGTATAGATTTTGATGAAATACTTTATCCTATTGTTAAAATGAATTCATTTAGAACTATTTTAAGTCTAGTGGTGGTAGAATATTTTCATCTTGAACAGTTAGATGTAAAAACAACCTTTCTCCATGCGGATTTGGAGGAAGAGATTTATATGCAGCAACCATAGGGGTATAAGGTCAAAGGGAAGGAGAATTTGGTATGCAGGTTGAAGAAGAACTTGTATGGCCTGAAGTAAGCTCCAACTGGTAGTGGTATTTTAAATTTGAAAAGTTTATGACAGAACAATGTTATAGTAGATGTCATTCTAACCGCTATGTTTATTTCAAGAAACTAGATAATGGAAGATATACCATATTTTTATTGTATGTGGATGACAAGCTTGTTGTCGGGTCTAACATCCAAGATATAAATGTGCTCAAAAGGAAGTTATCTACTTCATTTGCGATGAAGGATTTAGATGCTGCAAAGCAAATTGACATTTCCTAATCGTGAGTACATACAAAAGGTGTTGGAGAGGTTTAGAATTCAGAATGCAAAACCAATTAGTACACCTTTGGCCAACCATTTCAAACTAAGTAAGGAGATGTGTCCCAAGACATAGGAAGTGATAGATTACATGTCCATGGATCCCTATTCGTTAGTAGTTGGAAGCTTGTTGTATGCCATTGTGTGCACAAGACCATATATTTCACACGTAGTGGGAATTGTGAGTAGGTATATGAACAATCCAGGTAAAGAACATTGGAATGAAATATAGTGGATTCTCAGGTATTTAAGAGGTACTACAAATCATGCTTTATGTTTTGTACGTTTAGACATTGTTCTATAGGGATATGTTGATACAAATATGGCAGGTGATAAAGATAGCGGGAGGAGTACCACGGGGTATGTCTTTATTGTAGGTGGAATGGAATTAAGTTGGATTTCGAAGATGCAAAATATTGTTGCACTTTCAACAACGAAAGCAAACTATGTTTCTACTACAGAGGCTAGTAAAGAGATGGTTTGGTTACAGAGGTTCATGGAGGAATTGGGTAAGAAGAAGGAGAATATCAGGTTGTATAGTGACAGCCAGAGTGCCATTCATCTTGCAAATAACTCAACCTTCCATTCTAATACTAAACATATACAGATCAAGTACCATTTCATATGGTCTTCTTTAGAAGATGAACTGTTGAAGCTGGAAAAGATGCACACTAGCCATAATCCTGCAGACATGTTAACAAAGGTGGTAACCAAAGAGAAACTGATTTCCTACTGGGTTTTAGTTGGCCTTCAAGCATGAAGGTGAAGATGAGAAATTTTCCAAATCCAAGGTTCAGAGCATAGTCTAGTAAGTGTAGCAGCGGTGGAGTTGTTGTGATCAGTCTCCATTGGGAGATTGTTGGCTATGGAGCTTGGTCTTCCTTATTCAGAGGTTGTGTTTCATCCATGTCTGGATCCCATCCCATGATGGGGGGTTTGGGGGGGGATTTCCCCTAAACAATTGTCTCCATGGGGGGTCCATGGAGGGAAACGACTAGTTTGGGAGCCCCCCCCTGGCAGGGGTTTGGGGGCAGTGCCCTGGTAGCGAAAATTTCAGAAAGAAAACCTTGTAAATGTTGGGTGTGTTATATCTCTTCACATGGTGGGTGCGTGTACACCACGATCCCCTCCCCAGTAGTTTTTCCTTTTTTTTGTTGTTTTGGCCCATTGTATTCTATCTAATCCTGGTAAAGGTATTAGGGTTGTAACCTAATTTCGGGTAAACGAATTAGGGTTTTAGATGCTGCGAATACCATATATTGTATCGTAAATGGTTAAGAAAACATATAATGAAAAGAGTTGTGCGGCTCTAAGTTTTGCTGGTTTTTTCGCGGTTAAGGGTTTCCAAGTGAAAATCTTTGTGTTATGTGTGTGCCATTGTGTATTTTCTGTTATTGGTTAAGAATCTGTATGAGTTTTTACTACACTGTTAAGGTTTAAAACTATCAGTAAAATGTTGTAATTTCATAGTCATGACTTGGTCAATAATGGGTGATTTATGGGCCTATGGTATTGGGTGTTCCATAGTATTTTCCCATGGTATTCACACTTTAAAAGGAAGGAATTGTAATATGGATGTGTATTGTATCATTGTAAAGATCTCTATGATTATGTGAGAGTGACTATGAGAGAGTGAAGAGGAAGCTATAGTGGATATTCTCCAGGTTGTATCCCTTCATTTGTTGGATGGTATAATAATAAGGACTGGAAATTTTCGTGTGGACGTAGACCATCTTGGGTGAACCATGTTATATTGGTGACTCCCTTGTATTCTATATGTGATTTATATTTGCAGCTTGTTTATTGTTATTGCTCTACGATCTTGTTTTTCTAACAACTCCCTACATCTAGAATTGCATTGACTGTTAGAGGTAAGAATCCATAATTTTCACCTGCGAGTATGTTTCAAGGTTTCAAGTTTTGTGTGGGAAGCTTGATAGTGGGAAACTATACCCTAACTTAGTTGTACTTAACAATAGGGAAATTATTGTTGAAAATGAGAATGTCTCTCCATCAGATACTTCAAGCTCAATCTTTGATCAGGGTTTCAAAGGATTGGATGCACACATAACTTGGTCTATTTACTGAAACATGCATTGAATTTGCTTATACACATATATTAATTCCGATGGTGGTTGAATATTGGTTAAGAAATTTTATACAAATTGAAAATTTGTGGGAATGCTTGTTATTTTTGTATTGATGCCAAACTTACATGCTATAATATGGAAATAAATATTGAGCATCTATTGTGTTAGGTGTTGTTGTTAAAGGAACACTCTCATTGTTGTTAGTTTGATCCATTTCATGGTATTTTGGGCATGCTTTTTATTTCTGTATCAATGCCAAACCTGCATGCTATACTATGGAACCTTTGTTTGCATGCCTACTAGAAAGATAGAGAAACTATATCATGATCATTTTGTTTAGTTGTCAAATTTAGATCAATATTTTACAATGCATGCACACTTCACAACTTCTATAACTAGAAGAAAGCCCTAAATAGAGTATGTGTGAAAAATGTGATCATAATAGATAAAACATAACTTTTGAAACAAGTTTACTGCTAGAGGAAATGAATTCCATGTTTGTGCTTCAAAATATATTTGTTAGTAGAAAACCATACCATTCAGGCTAGCAATGTACCTTCCCTTTTATTCACCTTTTGACCCCAAATTTATTCCTAGGTTATCCTCTACATGGACTGAATGGAATACCTCAATTATGGCCCATAGTTGAATAAAATAGCCATGCTAAAAGTTAGCAAAGAGGACATGTAGCTCTGATGGGTTGATAGGTAATGGAAAATACTCTAGCTCAAATTTCTTCTTGGATATTGCTTGAAACCTCCTAGCTTTGTGTCTTGACCGAGGTTTGTATATTTTTTGGCTTGTGGATTTGTCTTATTATTTTTTTCATTCAATAATAGTTGTGTCCAATGGGTTGGTGCTTGGCATTACGTTCCTAAGGTCCTTCCATTGACATGTAATTCAAGTAGCAACCTTTACAGATCTACTAAGTAGAAATAATTTTGATTAATTTGTTTCCGTGTTAGCATCTGTAAATGGTGTTTTCATTTAATGAAATACAACTACCAAATTACCAATGCATAATGCAGCAAACACCTTCAGAGTGTGCTTAGAACCCCTCACCCATGATGTGCACATTTTTTACATAACTCAACATTCTGGTTGATAGACTAATAGATAAGTATACCATACTTTTTCTTTTGTTGTACATATATGTAGCTAGGGTTTTACCCCTAGCTTGTGCAAATGAGCACCTACTAAGGAGAATGGACTCCTTAGTAGCAGTTCAGTAAATGGAAATTATTATGCTAAAACAGAAATGTAAACTACTCTAAAACATGTGCATGAAACATAAACAACAAAATGTAAATAATGGTTTTTGTATTAATTTTACCTCCAATGTGAAGGTTGGTGAAGCTCTTGCAATGTCCAAGAGGGTTGCTCCAAGCTCCAACTTGCTCCTTCTCTTTCTCCAATGGTGGGAATGGGCCAAAAGGGGCTCTCAAGGTGAAAGTGGCTCAATGGTGAGCTAGGGTTTCAAGAGAGATTTTAGCAGAGTAAGGGTATACTTGATTCTGGATGTGGAATACGGGGTCTCCATCACCTATTTATAGTTTTTTGGTGGTGGAGTGCTAGCCCATGGTTTTGGGAACCATATGGTTTAGGGAAGCTGTATAGGGTTTTTTCCTCCTTTTCCTCATTATTTTGTATTTTTTATTCCCTTTTTAGAGGGATTTTGCTATTTTAGAGGAATTTTGGATATTTTTGGAGGAAAAAAAGGGGTTTTTTAGCCTTTTTGAGGCTTTTTTGATGGTTTTGTGGCCTTTTGGAGGCTTTTTAGTGGGATTTTTAGGGTTTTAAGAGAAATATGGTAGGAAAATGGACAAATGAGTCATGTAATGGACACTTTTTGGGTGTTAACAGATTACCCCCTGATGTGTGAGGGCAGGAGCTCATCGTATGGCCGATGGACATCATAAGTCATATATGGTTTTCCTGGGGTATGGAGAAGAGAAGAAACAAACTGAAGCCCGGAACAACGATCCCGAACAAAATGCAAGAACTAAAATTACATAACCTCAATAATGGGTGAGGAATCATCTGATCATATGGACGAGGCGGGCATTCCCATGCTTGTATCAGGATATAACAGAATAATAACAATGGGGTCCAAAAACATGGGGACCTGAAATATACATGACCTCAAATACTGAATGAGGCAGATCTCAATATATGGATGAGGCGGGCATACCCATGCTCGTATCAAGATACATAAACATAACTGTGAGGCCCAAAAAGAGGGACCTGAAAGATACATAGAGAACCACTGTGTACATCATAAGGGTCCAAAGGGGACACAAATCCGGGACATACTGCTGGGCTAACCATGTCTAAGCTGAAGAACTGATACACTGGAACAATCAACAGTGCTACTGAGTGTGGTACCAAAGGAATTGATGAGCTGCCGGATCAGAGTGACAAGGGGTACACTCGCAATGGTACACTGAACTGGAACTGATCTGGGACTGAACTAGGTACTCGAGGAAGCATATAACTGGATGGCTTTCGAATACAATCGCCAACGCAGCCCGAACATCCACGGGAACATACAACTGGGTGTTCCGAAGTGACTCGCCAATGTGCTAGAGTCGGGGGAAATCTGGGGTCTTCGACAAATAATGGTAGGGATGTAAATCCTGCGCGATTCTCAGCGATGCGATCAAGGTGCTGAAGTCGAGCATGTGAGAAACAACCATTCAGAGAGGCAATGATGACTCCTCCCACAATGGTCCGTAGGCACTCACCACAGATGGTGATGGGTCCAAGGCGCAAGGGCCTCTGTGTCTATCCTCTAGAATAAAGGGCTTGTCATCGACAGAGGGAGACCTGCAACTATCAAGCAATGATGTTTCCTTGATAGGAGCACAAGGTGGAGAACTGAAATGTGATAGTACTGATGGCAGGACTGACAAACTGGGGGAACTAACTGGGCAAGTAGAGTGGGTGGACTCAAACTTCCTTTGTTCAGAGTATGACAGCGAGGATGATTGGGCAGCATATGAAACTGACTGATGGGAAAGGGATCATAGCTGTATTGGATATGGGAGGGGGACTGGGCTGAGGGAGACTCAAGCTGGGGTAAAATGGAAGGAGACTGCAGAATACTCTGAACAAAGGTGACCTGATTGGGGGTGCTTCCGAGATGATCGATTAGAGTACCAGGAGGCATGGGGGGGGACTTCTTCATGGGTTAAGGAACTAGAAGAAGTGTGTGTAAAATGGTACTGTCGTGTGGATTGAAACGAGCCCAGGACAGTTCATGCTCGTGGTTGCTTTCAATTTGAAGGAGTCTGAAAGCGATAAGAAGACTCTGAAGTAATGGAATGGTACTGTCATGTGGATTTTACGAGCCCAGGACAGTTCATGCTCGTGGTTTCTTTCAATTTTAGAGAGTCTGAAAGCGATAAGAAGACTCCAGGGGGTTTCTTTTTCGTTTGTTAGTCTCCAAGGCCCAAAGAAGCATAAAAGGATGCAATGAAGAACTCTTCTAGCCGGTGTGACTAGAGTATTCCTTTTTCGTAATTAGTCTACCAGGTCCGGAAAAGGGTTAAACTTATACCAGATAGACGTCCTTTCAAGTACTTTAACGAGCATGAAAGGAAGCAAGATTGCTCAGCGATATTTTCATTATTTTAGGAGTCAGAAAAGAGCTTAACAGAAACTCCCTAAGTGCCTTTTTCGTAAAGGACTTGTCCGGCCCGAAAAAGAGATAAAATTATACCAAACAAAAGGAATGGCCAGGCAAGGAGGAAGTGTTCAATCAAGGAACATGTATGATGACCAAGAACAAGGGTGGGGGGGAACACTGGTGGGCCTCCTTGCGGGGTGAATGAAATGGTGGCAAAATAACAAAACATTTGCAGTATGACAGGAGTGAATGGCTCATGTAATAGTGTGGAACAATCCGATGGCAGCGGATGTGGCGCGCAAACCGAGGTAGCAAGGTGTCGGGACACAATGTTGAAACTGTACCAAGTGAGAGCGAGAAATGATCTCAAGCATCATCACGAGCACAAAAAAATGAATCCGGCGATATAAAGAGCGTCAAAAATGGATAACGGCCGATGTGGCACGCAAACCGAGGCGACGAGGGGTGTTTTGGGAAAAATACTTAAAAAATCTGGGGGTGAGAGCAAGAAATGATCTCAAGCATCATCACCGGCTCCGAAAAATGAATCCGATGATATAAAATATGTGAAAAATGGAGAACGGCCGATGTGGCATGCAAACCGAGGCGACGAGTGGCGTCTGAAAAATGTGTAAAAAATGACAGGGAAAAAATAATGCAACGAGGTGACCATCAGGATGGTCTCGTCGTGTTGATTCCAATGGTGGAAACGGTGCAAAAAATGGACTCCGTATGGGTTCAGAATAGCCAAAACAAGAAAAAGTCAACTGACTATGAATAGTGAGTGGGCCCAACATGACAAGTGTCATTTGTACTATTTGACTTTGACTAGTAATCAGAGTGGACTAGAGCTGAGGTGTCATTTCTGGACGATCCGACCGACCGATTTCAGATACGGGAGATACAGGTATTCCTTCAAACTCATACCTGCACATTTTTTGGGTTCGGGGGGTGGGTAGTGGGTCCCAGGGCTTATTTGTATGGTCCACATTTGGAGGACCACGGGTTTTGAGGAGGGAGCCACGGTCGGAGACCGCGGGTTCCACGATGAATGACATGCGTGGAGACCGCGGGGTTCGATGCGGAACACACGGTCTATGACCGGGTGTTCCGAGGATGAACACGCGGTTTGGGACCGCGTGTTCGGGACTCACAGTCGCGGTTATGGACCGCGACTGTGGGCCAAATAGCCGCGGTCGGAAATCGCGGCAAGGGGGCGTAAAGTCGCATTTTGGAGCGAGTTAGGACTTCCCGGGGGGGGGTCAAGGTTTATTTCTTTGACATGAGTCTGATGAGTTTGCCTTGCGTGTTTGAGAGGATGCCACTGGTACTATGGAGAGAGCGGGAGATCCCAGATGAGATAGTGGATTACATCCTGGATGATGGTCATGTGCGAGTGGTGTTAGGGATGTTCGGACTGCTGAAGTTCATGCAGGTACCCATGATGCACTCAGCAGGGTTGCTGCTGAACCGGCTAGTGAGTTTCTGGGAGCCAGACATACAGGCTTTCATGGTGAAGGGTGAGAGGGTGGACCTCACCCTGACCGATGTGTACTTCCTGACGGGGTTGCCTTGTCTGGGTAGGGTGGCGGATACGCAGCCGAGAGTATCCGCCGATGTGGATATGGAGGACATGATAGAGCGATATTGTGCTCCAGAGGCTCGGGTGCATAGAAATGCACTCCGGGTGATAGACCTACAGGAGCCGGTGATACGTGCGATTGTAGCATGCGTGGTACGTGTGTTGGGGTCCCAAACACCGGAGAAGGTGTCTGGTGGCCAGATGCAGCTTGTGGAGCGCGTACTGGACGGGGTCTACTATGCGTGGGGATAGATGTTCCTCACCTGTGTACAGTGACAGCTGACGGCGGTGAAGGAGTCTGGCAAGGGGTTTTGCTATGGTTCCTTCCTATGTGCGTTCTTCATGGAGAGGGTACCCACCCTGTGGCCGCAGGTATCGATCAGGGTAGGAGGTATGAGGGAGCCACGGATGGTGCGGTGGGGCGAGATGATGCATCGCTGTGGTGGCGGCGAGGTTGGTAGATACTTAACGCAGGAGTTATACCTGCAGTGGCTACAGATGCCACTACCACTGGACGACTATCCGTATAGGGATATGGACTACACGGGAGACCCAGAGGCGCCACGGGACGTGATGCCGGAGGAGGAGCGGGGGGAGGACTCAGAGGCGGTCGGTGCAAGCAGTGATGCAGGGTACGACTCTCACTAGGGAGTGCAGGGGACTCCCCCCGAGTTTTGTAGCTATGGCATGTATTTTATGAGGCTTTAGGGATGTATAGCCATTTTTTGTATAGCTGAGTACAGGGGTACTCAGGACATGTATAGCACTGTGACATGTATAGCACTGTGACATGTATTTTTTGATATATATATATGCACGTGGATGCACCTTTTTGTGATATTGTTTTAGTTGGACGCACGTGGTTGCGCTTTATGATTTTTGATATGTTTACATTGCAGTGGATGCAAGTAGTATAGGATGTTGGGCACATGGATGCCCCTTGTGTATGTTATGTGATGTATTGCACATGGATGCAACACTATGTATGTAGCACTAGGAACGTGGATGCCCCTTGCAATCTTTTTGGGTTTTTATATATTTTTATGAGATGCTATGCATGATGGAGGTTTTACATGGTGTGATTGATGTGCCAATCTAGAATGTTGTTGGCCATTTGATCTGCGACACTATTTTGAGCTCTTAGGACATGGGTGAATGTTATGGATTCAAACTGTCGGCTGAGTTGTTTTATGCCCAGGAATTTTCTAAATAGGCAGGGATCACGCACCTGGTAGTAGTTGTTGAGATGGGAGACAAGCAGCTGGGAGTCAAGGAACACATGGAGGTGACGTATGCCCATCTGAAGGGCAGCAGTCAAGAGACCGGTCACAGCATCATACTCCACCTGGTTATTGGTAGCAGCGCCTATACAGATTCCGTCAAGGTGAATCATTTCATGGGAAGGGGAATATAGGACCCACACTGCGGAAGCCAGGTTGGGAGACCAGCGGCTTGCTCCGTTGGCGAAGCCAGTGTAATAAGGTGGAAGATGGTCCATCTGTGGTCATGCAAAAATGAAGAATGTAAGATCGCGGTAAAAAAGGTGAAAAACAAAAAAGAGAGCAAATTGTACAATGCGGACCAATGGGGCTGCAAGTTATTTAGGGATAAAAGCGTTTAAGATACAACCCATTATGAGGGTTGCGCAAAGGGTGACCTTCGGAGTCGGCTAAGATGTATGCCCCCTTGCCGAGACAAGTCTGCACGATGTAAGGGCCTTGCCACATGGATTCAAACTTCCCTTTACCGGTTTTGTCATGGGCTTGGTCAGAGGCAAGGACAAGGTCCCCTTCGTGGAAAGTTCGAGGGTGTACATGTTTGTCGTAACCAGCTTTGGAGCAGTTCTTGGCAGCTTCAATGGTCTGGAGAGCGACACGATAGTCTTCATCGGCTTGTTCAAGGGATAGCAGACGTTGCTCAAGTGGGCCGGTATCGGGGAGAAGCTCAACGGCGATATGTAAGGCAGGTATCTGACACTCGATGGGGAGGACAGACTCTACGCCATGAACTAAGTGAAACGGGGTAAAACCAGTGGCGGTCTTGGTGGATGTACAGTAATCTCATAAGGCGGGGAAGAGCATATGGTGCCAATTGGACTTATGTCAGTCAATAGTGCATTGAAGGATGGTTTTGAGGATTTTTTTAATGGCCTCTACTTGGTCGTTCCCTTGAGGGTAGTAAGCAGAGGAGAACTGATGTTCGAATTTGAGGAGGGTGGATAACTCACGCCAAATGGAATCTTCGAAGTGTGAACCATGGTCTGAGACCAACTGTTTAGGAACCCCGAATCGAGTGATAACATGGTTAAAAAAGAAACGGGCAACTGTGTCAGCGGTACAATTGAAGGTAGGCATGGCTTCGGCCCATTTGGTGAAGTAATCGCAGGCGACAATGATGTATTTGTGTCTGTTGGCAGACGGGGGTATACACTCCATGAAGTCGATGGCCCACTTACAAAAGGGACCAACGGTGACGACTGGGTGTAACGGAGCAGGTGGTGTCCGGGCCTTGGGGGCAAAAAGTTGGCAGTTATGGCAATGCTTGACCGCAATGATGCAGTCGGTGAAAAGTGTGGGCCAGAAGTATCCGGCGCGGACGACCTTTTGGGCAGTGGCCATCCCGGAGAAATGTCCACCGCAGGCGCCGCTATGACATTCGTTAAGGATGTGTTCAGCTTCCTCGTGTGTAAGGCAACGGCAAATAATGGTGTCAACCCCTCGCCGGTAAAGGACATCGCCTAAGAGGATATATCGAGAGGCCTGGTGACGGATGCGACGGCATCCATTACCGGTGACTTTGGGTCTGAACTTCTGCGTGCACAGGTATAACAAAATATCACCGTACTGTGGGTCATCAGACGAGATAGTGAACAAGTGATTGTCGGGTAACTCGTCGGAGATTTGTGGGGTCAGGAGAAGGGAAGGTAGATCAGTGATGAGCTGGGCAAGCGCAAGGGCTTTAGTGCTCTTAGGTGTTCGGAAAGTGAGGTCATATTCCTGGAGGATAATGACCCATTTAGCAACACGGCCTTGCAAGAGCCGTCGATTTAGGAGATAGACCATGGGGTTGGAGTCAGCAACATTTGTGGTATGACTAAGTAAGATATAGTGTCACAGTTTCTGGACGGAAAAGACCACAGCTAGGGCTAGTCACTCCTCATATGGGTAACGTAGGGGTGGACCAGACAAGGTTTGGCTAACGTAGTAAATAACATGCTCTTGGTGAGAGACGTCTTCTTGAACCAAGACTCCAGACACAGCATGCTCGGATGCCGAGATGTAGAGGATGAAGTCCTGAGAGAAATCCGGAGGGGAGATCAAAGGGGCTTGTGTGAGAGCTTTCTTGAGGGCTTCGAATGCAGCTTCTTCTTGCTCATCCAAGACGAAGGGTACGTGGGTACGAAGCAGGCGCAGGAAACCGTGAACGGTAGTGGCGTAATCGGGGACGAAGCGTCGAAGGAAATTGGATCGCCCCTACAGACTTTGGAGCTGCCGGAGCGTGCGAGGAGCGGGAAGGTCTAAGATGGCTTGGAATTTCAGGGGATCAACAAAAATTCCTTTCTAGGAAACAATAAAACCCAACAATCAGCCTGCCGAAATGCAAAAGACACACTTGTGTGGGTTCAAGCGGATTTGGTATTTGTGACAACGCAGAAAAACTTGTCGAAGGTCGTTAAGGTGGTCTGATCGTTTCCGGGAATGAGCTGTAAGATCATCAAGATAGACTAGCAGGATATGGACCAAATCGTGAAAGCAATAGGTCATGGCCCGCTGGAATGTGGCACCAGCATTTTTAAGGCCGAAAGGCATGACGCGATAGGCAAAGGTGCCCCATGGGGTAGTAAAGGCAGTTTTGTACTGGTCTTCCTTACGGATTTGAATCCGATTGTATCTTAAAAAATCGTAAATGAAAGAGAGGACTTCATGCCCCGCACACGCATCGATGAGTTGGTCAATAAATGGCATGGGGAAGTTGTCCTTGGGACAAGCAGGGTTTAAATCATGGAATTCAGTGCATACTCTAATGGTGCCTTGTTTTTTGTTAACGGGGATGGGGTTTGAAACCCATGTGGTGTAGGCAATGGGATAAATGAATCCTGCCTTACGTAGTTTCTCAATCTCTGCTTTAACAGCTGGGAGCTTCGAGGGGTGAATGGGACGCTATTTCTGACGGACGGGGGGTACATCAGGCCATGTGTCAATGTGGTGCTCTATAATGGCGGGGTCAAGATCAGGCATTTCGGTATAGGACCAGGCAAAGACATCACGGAACTCTCTGAAGAGGTTTGTGTATGCCTCAATCTCTTGCTTACCACGGAAGGCTCCTAAAGTGATGAGTTTAGGGGCACTCCCGGGGGCAGCGATATCAATTTGGATGCAAGGTGAGATGTTGGCCATGTTACCCTCCTCGAAGGCGTCAGGAGCAGGAATAGGGTCCTTGAACCAGTCGACCTTGGTGGGAAGGAAGTCTTTGGATTCAACCGCAAATTGGGTAGCGGTGCTAGAGGAAGATGCTTCTGGGAGGAAATACGAACGATGGTGCATGTCATCCCAGGGATACTCCGGGGCAGTGAGTGCCTCAAGAATATCCTCATCAGTATGAAAAGTTTGAGTCATCAAATCGGTTGACGAGGGAATGGTAGTTGAAGAGATCATGTAAATAGTGTTGACCTCCCCTGATGGGGGTGAGATCGGGGGGTGAATCTCTTCAATGGTGGGTGGTGCCGTCTCAAGATCCAAATTGTTCATCTCATAGAGAACCGTTCTATAATCCGGGAGATCGGGACAATGATGTGAGTAATGCCTGTAAACACCGCATATGGCACAGGGGTGGTTGGTATGCAGGGATTTATCTTTAGGCTTGGGGGTGTGGTTTAGTTCGACAACCGGGATGTTGGGGTCGTCGTCGAGCATCTGCATGTGTTTCTGTAATGTTGGTAACTGTGGACACTAATGAGTCACATGGCCTAACTCATCGCACAATGAGCATTTGGGAGGAGCACGAAATACTGGGGGGTTTTTTACTGTCTTGGGAGGTGGTACAGCAGTGTAAGGTTGGGGTCCTCTAACCCCAGTGGATTTGGGAGTAGGAGGGGGATTCGTGGAGGATGAAGGGGGTAGCGACACTGGGGGTTGGCTAAGTGGTAGTAGCCATGGGTTGCACCGGTTGGAGGACGATGCTTGGTGTCGGCGGGGGAATGGGAGGCAAAAGGTACCAGACGGGTAATCCCAAGGTTAACCCAAGGAGGCTAAGGGTAGCCATAACCGGGGCGCTTACTACTCCCGATGGAGGGACTAGGAAGGGGATTGTATGGATAGGTGTAACACCAATGTGGCTAGGTACCAATGGTGGTTTAGGAAACAAGGGTGGTTGATTGTTAGGTGTTTGGTTATCATGGGACAGGGTACGTAAGTCAGACACTTCGGGCGTAGATGACGGGGGAGGGATAGACTGAAAGGTGGAGGTCATCGACGCGTCTGAGTAACCTCCGGGCCCCATAGAGGAAACAAACGAGGTGGTGGCACGAGAAACAGGTTGTTCAACCATGGGGAGAACATTTTCTGGTGCTGCGGGAGCATTTGGATCATAGTAAGTGAGTTGGTCGATCTTGACCACGCGTCCATCATGGGGGAACATCATGGTACGAAAGATAGAGGAGGCTACCGCCCGCATAGCATACATGTAGCTGCGACCGAGTAAGAGGTTGTAATCAAGCTGGGCGTTGATGACTTCGATATCGATGAGGACGGTTTTACCACCTAACTGGACAAGGACATTCATTGGCTAGGAGACCTTGGGGCTGAGTTGAACGACCGTCGTAGGGGCGTAATGCAGTGGTGGACTGTTGAAGGGTATGGGATCCCAACTTCTAACATACGAATGTAGACATAACGCATGTGGAGGCACCTTCATCGGTGGATGACAAGATTCTGAATGGAAACAGAAACTTGGAATGCTAAGGTGGAAGGCAGGCGTGGTTCGGACTGGTCCAAATCAAATGCCATCAAATTCGAATCATTTGGGTCAATAGCCCCAATGGCGGAGAGTAAAGTCTTGCGCTAGGAGGGGCAGTTCTGCAAGACTTCTAACGCAGACATGGCTGCGGGAGATTGGGCTAAGTCGTCTACAATGTTGTAGTTTGACGTAGCGCACACATTGGGGTTGTTGTTGATACGATGAAGTGGGAAGTGAGGTGCTTTGGAAGTGTCATCTATTGGAGGGGGAGGTATACATAACGCTTGATCAGTGGGATGAGCGTTAGTGGTTTTATTGACGGGAGGGGCTTCAGAGGTGGAGCCATATTGGTTTCGACGGGTCTGGAGGTTGACATCAGCGGAAGACATCATCAACAAGTGGTGGGTGCCTGAGTCGAACATGTGTTGATCAGGAGCAGCGTATGTGATCTGTTGTTGTTGGGGTGGCGCATTGGCTTGGGGGGGGCCAACGGCTGAGTGTTCACTACGCCTTGGGTTGGTAAGGGGTTTTGCAGCACCAAAGGTGGCTGTTGAGGTTGTGGGGGGTTGGGCTGCGCTGGAGGAGCTGCATGTCCTTGGAGATGGGCCTCATCAACCCAAAGTTGCCGAGCTCGCTCCAAGTGTGGGAAAGCATGTGTGTAGTGGCCATAGACCCCGCAAATAGAACAAGGATGGTTTGTTTGCAAATTGGGGTTTTTAGCCTGCTTGGGCGGGCGATCAGGGTTTTGGTTAGCGGGGACGCATTGTTGTTGTCTGGGGGATTAGTTGGTTGACGACCTTGGTCTGTAGGTTGGTTGTTCCCACGATTACGGCCCTTGCTGCGGTTTTGTTGGCCCTGGTTGTGTTGGTTGTTTTGGTTTTGCTGCGGGTTGTTTTGGGCGTAAACTTACCCTTGAGTAGCAGGTGGGTTCTGGGGTTGCGTAGGTGCTAGAGCAGGCTGCGGTGGATGATAGGTAGGTGGAGGCTGTGCAGGTGCGGAACCTTGAGGAGGTTGCTGATATGTATACGGAGTAGGTTGTGGATTTTTCGTAGGGGCTGCCTGTGGCGGGTAATAAGCTGGTTGGGCTTGGGACGGCGCAGGAGCTGGTGCAGCCTGCTGGTGGTAATAAGTGGGTTGTGCTTGGGAAGGCGCATGAGCTAGTGCAGCCTGCTGGTGGTAATAGGGCTGAGGTGCGACCGGGGGGTTGTAAGCAGGGGGCGCATGACCGAAGCACTGAGGTGGACAGGTGGGTCCATGGGAATGATGGTGATGTGTCATAGGAGCATATGAGTTCGTAGCCCTAGACTGTGAGGTAGCCCGTGAAAGGTCGAGGCCCAGGGTAGGATGTGCTATGGAAAAGGGTTGGGGATGCGAAGAAACATGGCCAATGATGTCGTCTACAGCGTGGGATGCCCCCGGCACATCGTGCTGGGAGGACTCGCCGCGAGGGGCGTCAGGTATAATGGTATAGAGATAACCCGACTAGGCGTAAATGAGGTCGAATTGTTGTTCCTTAAGGATGGCCTCTTCTTCAGACTGGGGTCTTTCAGAAGCTACATCCTTAGCAATGACAGGAAGAAGGGACTTGAGGAACCAATCTAGGAAGATACGGTTGTCTAATTTTATCTTGCATAAGCTACGACGTCTACGCCACTCATGAATTTGGTCCGTGATGTGGGTAGCCGTGTTTTGTCTGCAAGACATGAGGATCTCAACGCCCGCGTCATAGCGGACAGGTAACTAGAAGAACTGCAGGAAGGTCGAGGCAAGGGAATTAAAGGTGGCATGGGTCCCGTGGGGTTGCTCGATATACCACTTGGCTACAGAGCCAGTGAAGGTGCGCTGTAACAGACGGAGGTGAATAGAGTCATCCACTATGGAGTTGGAGGAACACCATAGATGGAAGGACATGATATGGTTTTGTGGGTCCTCACCTGCCTTGCCCTCGAACTTAGGGATGTCAGAGGGGAGCTTGGTGGGCATGTGAGGCCACGCAGGGTCGTGTCGGATAGGGTCGTTGGTCAGTCAGGCTAGGTCAGGTAGGTTGAGGCTAGCCATGAATGGCAGACTGGAAAAAGGATGTGACATAGTAGTGGGTTGGACCAAGTTGGGGCCAATGCCCCCAAGTGGAGGGACAAGGTGTGGGATGTTTCCCCCAAGTGGGGGAACTAAGGCGGTATAGGATGGTCCTGCACCACCATGGGTAGTGTGAGCCACTGATGGAGTGGGTATAGCCATTCCAGCTGCGGGAATAGGTGCAGTGAGGGGAACGGTGGATGGGGGCCCCATGGAGGGCATACCCAAAGTAGGTGTGGTAACTAGTGTAGTGGTGGATGTGCCACCAATGGTCCCTACCAAGAAAGGAGTGGAAGTCACGCCAGCCATGGGGCTAGTAGGGGCAGTGTAAATGGGGTTCTCAGACTCTTCTTCAGAATCGGAGGTAAAGTAAGGGGCGTCAGTATCTGGTGATGGAGTCCTATGCCGTTGACGAGTGGAGTCAAGTGACAAGGCTCTAGATCTGTGATAAGTGGTATCAAGTGATGATGATCGGTGGCGATGATGGGTGGTGTCAAGTGAACCGTGCTGTGGGGGATCGCCCCTGAGGCACCGAGAATGTATCGGGGACTCAATGGTGATAGATGGTGTCGAATCTCTGTGGGTTGAGGTGAGTAAAAAAAATAGCTCAAAAACCCTAATGCAACCGAGTGTGCAGAAGGAGAGCTCAAAAAACAAGGCACTCAGGCCAACAACCAACTCAAAACACCCACTGTAACAGCTGTGCTACAATAGGTGGAGTGTCAACAGAAATGGTCAGAATACCAACAAGCAGTAGGTTTCCTAAAAATATAAAATGGTGGACTCACTAAAACAAAAGGAGGTAAGGGACCATGCAAACACCTAACTAAAAATTATTCTGACTCAACTAGACATATCCTCTACAAGGTGATGAAATCCAAGTCAGACAATATGAATAGGAAAGCCAAGTGGCTAAGATGTCCCCCTACCGGGAGGGACACCGGGTAGTCAATCCTAGAAGAATGGCAACTAAGATACCTCATTCATGATACGTCCAGAAAGGTGAATCTGTCGTTTGGTCCTTTTACCGCAATACCCCTATACAGGGATATCCCGAGAACTGCGAAAGGTAGCCCTTCGGTTACTGAATGGAGTGCGGTATTCCACTCAGGCCTCCGGAACCAGTCTCGCGACTTCAACCCTCCCAGGGGAGAGGCCCTCTGGTAAACTGGTTGTGACCGTGCCAAAAAGTACTAGGGGATTTTGGTTCCCTAATTGGACAACAACTATGTCTCAAGTGTAAGTAACCGAGGGGTGTTATTGGAAGCCTATCCCCCCGATCCTACCTAACTACAAAGATTCTTTTGTGTTCCCCAAGTGGGGTTAGAATATTGGTTGAGTTAAGTAGTTTTTAAGGCTCACTTGAATTATGTGACAGAGTGTGTGCTCGTGAGGTGATGATGAACCCAAGTAGAAAGTGCCACTAGGGAGGGCAACTTTCTATCTAGCAATAACAATATAGAAATGAACTTTTAAAATGCACAATTTTCTTTTTCCAATGTAAAGTGCTGAAAATGTAAAAACGATTATGTAAATGAAACATAAATAAAAACTGCAGAAAAATGTTGTAAGGAAGGGTGGCTGCATGTAGGACAGAGGGCTGTGCTGGTGCAGAAAATAGTGCAGCAAAGTTCTAAGTTCAAAACAGGGAAAAAATTTGCAGAAATCAGACCGCGGGTTTTGGGGAAATCTGGGCGGTCAGACCGCGGAAAACAGATGAACAGTCGTAGGCGGGTTGCAGGTTATGGTCTGAAAAACGCAGTCGGGACGCAGGAAAAACGCCGAAAGGCGCCGGCAGGTTGTGGAAAACTGGCCGAAAGCCGCAGGCGGGACGCAGGAGAGACGTTGAAAGGCGTCGGCGGGTTGCGGGAAATTGGCCGAAAGCCGCAAGCGGAACACAGAAAAGACGTCGAAAGGCGCCGGCAGGTTGCGGGAAACTGGCCGAAAGCCCAGGTGGGAAGCAGGAAAGACGCCAAAAGGCACCGGCAGGTTGCGGGAAACTGGCCGAAAGCCGCAGGCGAGACGCCGAAAACAGGGTAATAGCCACAGTTAGACTGTATCAAACAGGCTAATAGCCACAGCCGGATCCCAGGTAACAGACTGAAAACGGACGGCAAGTCGCCGGAAACAGTCTGAGAGCCGCGGTCGGGTCGCAGGTAAGTGCCTGAAAGACGCGGTCGGAACGTGACTGTGGGGGGAAAAAATGCGGTATACGGCGGCCGAAAGGGACAGCCGAACAGAAAAAAGATTTAAAAATTGTAACCAGAGACACAATCCCCAGCGGAGTCGCCAAAACTGTAGCTAGGGTTTTACCCCTAGCTTGTGCAAATGAGCACCTACTAAGGAGAATGGACTCCTTAGTAGCAGTTCAGTAAATGGAAATTATTATGCTAAAACAGAAATGTAAACTACTCTGAAATATGTGCATGAAACATAAACAACAAAATGTAAATAATGGTTTTTGTATTAATTTTACCTCCAATGTGAAGGTTGGTGAAGCTCTTGCAATGTCCAAGAGGGTTGCTCCAAGCTCCAACTTGCTCCTTCTCTTTCTCCAATGGTGGGAATGGGCCAAAAGGGGCTCTCAAGGTGAAAGTGGCTCAATGGTGAGCTAGGGTTTCAAGAGAGATTTTGGCAGAGTAAGGGTATACTTGATTGTGGATGTGGAATAAGGGGTCTCCATCACCTATTTATAGTTTTTTGGTGGTGGAGTGCTAGCCCATGGTTTTGGGAACCATATGGTTTAGGGCAGCTGTATAGGGTTTTTTCCTCCTTTTCCTCATTATTTTGTATTTTTTATTCCCTTTTTAGAGGGATTTTGCTATTTTAGAGGAATTTTGGATATTTTTGGAGGAAAAAAGGGGTTTTTTAGGGTTTTTAAGGGAAATATGGTAGGAAAATGGACAAATGAGTCATGTAATGGGGTAGATGAAGTAGTGAACACTTTTTGGGTGTTAACAATATCCCATTAATTATGAGATTTGTTCTTGTATGTGAACATACCATCACATTCAATAACCTAGTAGCTGTGTGAACATAGAACCACTTGTTACCTCTAATACATTAACCAAATGGATGTTGTTTCCTATTGTGCTAAAATCTATTTGTGAACTGCAGGCATTGATATGTGAAAGGCCATGATTTCCAAGTTAACTATCCTATTGTATCAATATGTGAACGGAAAGTGGGTAACATTATATTATTCCTCTTGGGGATTTTTAATATGTTTTCTAATATTATTAGTGATTGAAATGTTATTTTGGGGTGGTTTGGTGTTTGTATTTTTAAAAAGCGCATTTCTTGTACCTCTTTGTTGTCTTTGAGATTGGAGTATTTGAAGGGTAAGGTTTTTGGAATAATTTTTAATATATGCATCACCAATATAATATGGTTCCTCGATACCATCTTTAGTTTTCTAAACATCCAAATAATAAACACAAGAAGTTTGAGGAAAGTTGAGTTCAATGGCATAATTAAAGCACATGGAGCTGAGAACATGATGCAAGGTATCCCAATCATGATGCGCAAATGTAAAAATACACTTCTCATTCTAGGCTCTAACCCCACTATAGTAGTAGAAACATATATATTCATCTCTTCACATGAAACCAACTGCTTAATTAAATCTAAAACCTATAAATGATATTATCAGCAAAATACCCCTATGGTAAATTGTTTTTTACGAAACCGATTAAAACGTATATTAAAATAGGTTGATGAGTCGCCCCAAGCAGAGAGTATACAAAAGTGGCCAAAAGGATTGATTTAACTTGGTCTTACAAAGTTCTTAAGAAAACAAAACATAGTTATTTGCTACAAAATTCATTTTTGTAGAAATTGGCAACAACCTATATCAGTTTTGAAGCCTCTAATATCAAAATGATTATATGCGCTAATATCAAAATGATCTCTATCATACTTGCTAAATTTAGAGTGAACATTTTGTTCCTAAAGTTGAACACCACAAAATACATCTAGATTATAAAATTGTGTACCATGATACCTGTACATAACAGATCCTATGGAGTTGTTGATTCTTTCTTGGGAGTTTCCATAGGGTTGCTAGAGGAGCTGGAAAATTCAGATGCCAAAAGGGGAGCTCCCAACACGAAGCACCTAACTCAAATATAGAGAATTATAATATGAGATTCCATGGTTTCTATTATTGTTAACACCAAAAATTCGACCACCTAGCTCATCCCCCTAGTCACACAATCCAGATATGCCATTTTCCTACATATTTGGCCCCCAAAAACCCAAAATCCTTAAGTTGGCAATCAAATGTGCAAAAATCATTATTTCCCTCAAAAAATTAATAAAATTCCTCGAAAAAAGGTCAAAATCCCCCAAAAAAGAAAAATAAAAGAAAAATAAAAAGGGGAAATATTCAAAATAAAAGAAAAAGAAAGGAACCCATCAAATACCACAGGCCAATACTAGTGGCTACCCAAAACCATGGGACAATATAACTGTTGTTGCGACAAGATCCCCCCCCCCAAAATTTTTTTACATATTGGGGCCCCTCCTTTTATTTTTCTAGAAAGATTGCCTTAAGAGGTCAATTCTTCTTTTTAATTTGTTTTCAACTGAAAATCCTGCTTTGAGAATTCCAAGTTTTTCTTCTAAGGATAAAATTCGTGAAATCTTCTTGAAGTTGAGGAACCATTTGAGAAAGCCCCCCGCAGTTGCGGAAGTATTCAAGTTATCCTCCCGAAACCACTGGAGCCATTCGGGTTTCCCTCTCGAAACGGCGGGAGCCATTTGCATAAGCCTCTCGAAAAGAGCTTAGGAATTATTTCTCGAAAGCTGCGGAAGTTATTTGGGAAATCCTCCCGAAGCTGCGGAACCTTTTGAGTTATCCTCTCGAAATTGTGAAATCATTTGAGTTATCCTCCCACAGTTGCGGAACCTTTCAGCTTATCCTCCCGAAACTGCGGGAGCCATTCGTATAAGCCTCCTGAAGCTGCGCAAAAGACTTAGAAATTATTTCTCGAAGCTGCGGAAGCTATTTGGGAAAGTCTCCCGCAGTTGCGAAACCATTCAGCTTATCCTCTCAAAACTGCGGGAGTCATTCGCAAATCTTCCCTAGGGCCGCCGAATGACTTAGTCTCTTTTGAAAAAAATTTAAGTATTTTTTCTCGAAGTTGCGGAAGCTATTCGCGAAAGCCTTCTGAAAAGGCGGAACCTTTTAGGTTTCCTTTCCGAAATTGCGGAAGCCATTTGCGAAATCCTTCCACAACTGCGGAAGCATTCACATTATCTTTCCGAAACCCCACCAAAAGACTTAGACTTTTTGTGGAACCATTTAAGAAACCCCTCCCAAAACAGCGGAACCATTTGCGTTTCCCTTCTGAAACTGCGGGACCATTCACCTTATTCTCCCGAAACCCCACAGAGAGACTTAGGAATTATTCAAGTTGCGGGATCCATTCACCAATTCTCTTCAAAATGGCGGAAACCTTCGTGAAATTGTTCCGCAATTGCGGAAGCGATTGACCTATCTCCATCGAAAATTGCGGAAAGAAATCTTATGTCCTCCTGAAACTGCGGGACGACTCAGCGAAACCACTCGCGACAAGTTCCGCAAGGTTGTGTTTCGGAAGGATTCACCAATCTCTTCCGAAATGCCGAGGCCATTCACCATAGAATTCCGCAATTGCGGGTGAAGCTCGAAAATCCGCCCCACAAATGACGGTCGTGCACAACTACCGAGGTGGCTTGAAAAGAACGCAACGTACAAAAAATTAAAACTCATTTTAAATGCACCATCCACCGGATTGAATGCCGCACGTGTCTAACTCGTTTAAAAGGACGGTTGGGGTTTCGGTCGGTCACAGTGTTAGTTTTTTATTAAACAAACGCCGTTGGGAGACCTCGTCGGACTGCTCCAGCTCATCTTGTCCACGACCGCATCCACCTCACTCAGCCACTATCACGTTGCCAGGTAGGTTTTTAACCGCTATTTTTGTCTTATCTCCATGTCGGATTACCTTTGAGTTTTTCTTTTTCTTCTAGAACGCGGCCGATAGGCATTAGTCGCATGCGTCGTTATTTTTTGTGTTTAAAACTGTCAAGGCCCCTTTGATTTCTCGTTCCTATCAGCTAAAACCATAACTGTGACCACCCGAGTATTCACCGGCCACATCCCAAGCATCATCACCCTAGTTTAAACTCTGAGTCGGCCATAGAGCGTCTCGTCAAATGTTATTAATAACAATAGCGGTCGGCTGAACTCCTCACCCGTTCATGAATGTGGAAAGCGGTCCCTGGTTTTGTCTTAAGATTGTTTCAATCCAAGCTAACCCGCTATTGACCATTAGAAGTGAAAAATGAAGGATACCATCTCTCCTAGGGCTAGATGGGAAGCAGCTTGTTTCCACATCGTATGCTTACCCTTTCGGAAACGTTCCAAACTTTTCCCCCTTAAGATAACCAAATCTCATAACTATATTTCTTGCTTGGAATGGTTTATTTTTCTTCCCCAACATGCAGCTTCATAATTTATTTATATATCTCATTAGCATGTTGAAATGGTCCTTCTTTTTGTTAAAATATCATAACAGGTTGCACATTTTTATAATGACTTGTATCTGGCTGCTAGCAGGGATAAGCCAAGGTGCCAAAAGGTGGTAGAAAGAAAGCTAAAGTGATGGAACCAGAGCCAGTACTTCTTAGGACTGAAACTATGTTCCAAGATACTAAGTGTACCACCGACATTCCTCCTGAAGTCCATTGGGGTGATATTTACAGGATGATCAGGGACTAGGAGATCCCAGATGCATTATTGGAGGAAGAACAGATCTACCGCAACATCAGAACTTCAGGCATAGCTAGTGCTTCTACCCTCCCTGAATTGTTCCCATGTTCCGAAGTGATCAGGTGGATACTGGAGCATACTAATGCGGAGACAAGAGTATTACATGAAAGCGGGGGAGTGGCCATCGCAGCATTTCACCTAGTATATCTTGCCGCAGCCTATAAATTCTCACGTCCCCAGCAAGCTCTGAGTGATGAATGGTTGGGCCAGATAAACAATATTGAGATGGCCAAAAAATTATTGGTCGCAGGAAAGCACTTAAGAAAGAGAGGTAATGATGAATACGATGTTCAGAATCTAAGACCTCCTTTTAGGCTAATCGCCCTAATGCTGTGTAGAATTTTCGGCATGCCCGATGGCACTATATACAGGATATAGTGGGCTCCCATCATAGACTTCGTAGCATTCAAAGGAACTGTGTTTGACTGGGCTACTATCCTGTCGGACAGTTTAGCATCAACGGTGGCTGCTGCAAGAGAAGGTCTGGCCTTAAAAAGGGCAGAATTTTACATGTCTTCATATCTCCTTGATTGTATTTTGGCTAAGTTATCTTTTCCCAGCTTAGGTTGCACATGGGATAGAGCCAACACCCCAGTCTACACTGCTTATAAGATGATGTGGGCTCAAAATTACAGAGCTAGCTATAAGATCATCTGTGAGGGGTTCATCATGCCCCTATATGAGCAGATATTCAAAGAACAGCCCAACTGTCTGTTGGAAAATGCCATGGAAATCCTGGAAAACTATGGAGATTTTTATTTTTCAGAGCAAGGCACCTACATCAAGATGTTTGGAGGGACTAAAGCTCCATATATTTTTTCGAAGTATGCTACTGACTATGTGGTCCTCAAGGAAGCAGTCAGACAAATTTTCCTGGATGGAATCGGAACGGTGCTTAACAAGCAGCATAAGACTTCTTTCCCTCCTTTATCCTTCTGCATAGGAGCCTACAAATTCTCAGGGGTTGCCTCAGCCGAGGATTTTTTTCAAGAGCTGAAGGATTTCCACTTCGGCGAAGTAATTTTCCACAGGAATGATAGGCGGGGAAAAGTTGTCGAGCATTATAAAGAAATTTATGCTCATTTTGAGTACGCTCATTATTATGATGCCGAGGAAGAGGCATTCAGAGGAATCAGCAACATGATTGAGCTGCAGATTTGTCGCCAAGGCAGTGGAGCAAGCTCTAGCTCCACCAAGGCCCAAAAAACCAGCCTGCAGAAAGAGAAAGAAGCAGATGATGCCCGAGCCCAAAAAGAACAAAGGTTAAAAGAGGAAGCAAGGTTGCAGCAAGAGGACGAAGTTGAAAGATTACAGCAAGAAGCTGAAGTGGCAAGATTGCAGAAGAGGAAGATGCAAGGCTGCAGAAAGAAGCAGAAGATGCAAATCAGGTGGAAAGAAATGAAAATCAGCTGCAAGTTGAAGAAGAAGAGAGAAGGCAACAAGATGAAGTGAGGCAAAAGACAGAAGAAGAACTCAAGACAGTTGAAGATGCCCAAGCAGGTGGCTCCGGCACCCAGGATATGGAAATAGACATATTTCGAACAGGTGTCTCCAGCACTCAAAATGTGGAGGCGGACACAGCACAAGCAGGTGTCTCTGGTACCCAAAATGTGGGAACGGATTCAACTCAAGTAGTCCAGACCCACCCGCGGAAGAAGAAATAAATATTATAGATCTCCCAATTGTCCCTTACACTCCATCAGAAGAACATACCGTGTCCAGATGGGATGAATTTGTCTATGATAAGAAGAGGAAGGCCATGGTCCTTAAATTGGAAGAGAGGTTAAAGAGACTCTTCCAAGAAGATATTGTTACCCACCGGGAGACCACAGTAATGCAAAATACAAATAAGGATCCCTTAGCTATGGCATCCGCCGTTGTAGAGACAACAAAATCAACGCTAGACAATGTGGCCGATATAGTTAAAGAAGTTGAGTCGACAAAGAGGAGAGCTCGCATGTTACAACACACTATGGCTAACGAGCATGCTTACAGAGATCTCGTAGTGAATAGGTATAATCGCCTATCTGTTGAACATAAGGAATTTTCAAACAAGTATAACCTTTTGGAAGAAGAAAAGGAGCACATGGCGGTCCAGATGATGATCTTAGAAGCAAAAAAGAACAATGCAGAAGCTAAAGTATCCCATCTAGAGGCAGATAAGCAGGTATTGGTTGAGCAATTAGAGCAAGTAGAAGGCAGAGCGATAGATATGTCTCCTTTCCATGAGCTGTCCTGTAGCATCCTAAAGCAAATCCATGACACGCAGGAACTAATTACTAAGGAAGTATGCAAGCTCAAGGCCATGATGGTTAGATTAAAGGAAGTTAATGTAGAGGCCAATAGGCTTAAGGCTAAATATACTCGGGTTAAGGCAAATATCCTGAGCCAGATATAATGGAGAGAAGGAAAGGTGGATTTCCCCAAGCATCTCCCATTCAAATCTTTAGATGGTTTTAATGAAGACATAGCCCTTTTGGAATTTTGCAGAAACTATAGCATTAAGCTAATGGCCAAGATCCGAGAGACAATGGATAAAAGTAGCGGTCTTTATCAAAGAATCCATGAAGTGCATGACAAATGCAAGTTGATTTTCCCTCAGTCCCTTGATGATATCCCGGGAAAAGAACAATGTTTATCTGACCTGAAGGAAGAGCTGGGCATCCAAACAGAATATGTAAAGAAGATTGATGTCTTAGCCATTGATGATCTCCACCATTATATTGGGATGTCATCAATACACAATCATCTGCTTAAGGAAATACACCAAGCAACAGTAACAGAAATTCAAGGTATTGGAGCAGAGCTTGGTTAAGATATAACTTCTCAGAAAATCTTACTCCCTGCCTCAGCAAATGTAGTTATAAGAAATACTGGTGTATGGTTTAGTTACATTGCAGAAGAGGAAAAGAAATCAGAAGTAACAGCCAACCCGAGTTCTTCTCTCCCAGCAACAGCAGCAGTAACAGCTAGCTCGAGTGTTTCTCTCCCAACTGAAGCGCCTGCCCAAGAGTGAACGTGATGATATTAAGGTGTTAATTCCTATCTTTTGTAATTTGGCTTGCATATGTATAAAATGTGGATCCATTGGACAGTTGTCCTTTTCATTTTTGAAATAATTTTCTATTTAAGAAAGGGTCACATTTTTGTCTATTAAAAGGGAAAAGTCTATAGGTGACAAGTGTAAAGAGCCAGGTGACATCCCAAAGGGCATTTTGTAATATTATAAATAGAAGTTTAGGAAGCAATGTAAAGGACTTTTGGCAGGAAAATAATATTTTTTGAACTTGTACGAGCTACCTTGCACTTGTATCAAGAAAATAAAATCTACCTAATAAGATCCTAGAGAGGACGTCTTTTCACATGGAAATGAAGATTGGATGTATATTGGATTATTCTTGTGACTTCCATACTTTACCGTGAGATCTTTCTTTACTGTTCTGAATTATTTCTTTGTAGTGAATGATCTTACTTCTTTATGTGCAAATGAATTCTCTCTTTCATGAGTAATGGAATGTGTTATATTTAATTAGAAGCTATCTTCTGATATCTCTTACCTTTGCCGTAGCTTTATCTTTAAAATTTAATGGATGTCTGTTTATTTTTTAGATAACTCCTACAGCTCATTACTCATGCTTTCAATTTGCTCCTTGCAGGGATAGTTTAGATTTATTTTCAGTTTTAGACATAGATCTGTTTTCCAGTTCTGCATTTAGATTAAAATTAAACTAGGCACTTGCATATCATTCTAAAACATAAAAAATCAAAAGAACGGTGGATCGGGCCATAACCGGTATAACTAGATCAAATCTCCAAACCCACGGTTGCCGGAACCGCTAACCGGATGGATTCCCCACACCAAACGGTGGATAATCTAATTGGGATAGTCTACCGGGGAGGATCCCTTTCTGATTGATGCTGCGATCTCCAGGGAATCAACAATAACACCATCCAAAATTGATATAAAAAGGTGGTGGAGGCCCCCCACTTGAGATGATTCACTCTTCCCTACCGACACTCTCCTAAAATTCGTATTGAAACCTTAGCCTCCCTTTGAGCTTGTGTTTCCCCATTCTAGTTGAGTTTTGGATACCCTTGAGCAATCGTAGGAGAGAAAGAAACATTGGAGACCCGAAGCACCACCATTTCTATGGATGCAAGGGGCCCCAACATCCTCACAATTTTTAGGTAACCCACATTGTAAATCCACTCTTATTATAATGAAAAGCATTCTTTGATTCACATGGCATATATTTGATTATTGGGTGCTTATGTTTTATTTTATTCTTTGTTTTACTATAGTAATTTCAAACATTTTTACTTTGTATTTGCATGCACATAGTTTCCCTCATGAACTGTTAGTAAGAGTTCCAGAACTCTTAGTAAGTACATTTCTATACTAGCTAGTTTGAAGAACCTAGCTATAGTTTTGGCAACTCTGGTCAAGTCGATTCCCATCGATCTATGGTTTGGTAAGAGAAACAACTATTTACATTCTTTGCATTTGTTATTTTTTTTTTGGATTAAAGTTTACTTTAGTTTTTAAAACCATCTCCCTATTTAGGGTAGTTCTGGCATAGCATTGCACTACATACTTGCAAGCTTGGCCCTTGCCAATGCAATACATTTTTAATTTTCGGTTTTTCATCTTGGGCCACACCTTTAGGCGCCATTTTTGTGCTCTGGAGCACAAGTTTTCTTTCGCAAAGCGTGCTCTACAGTATGCAACACAAGCGCGGATTTCATCTTGGGAAGCATGCTCCAGCGTGCCTTTCCTCCCTAGAAGCATGCTTATTTGGCCCAGAAGCGCACTTAGCCTTCCCAGAAGTGCGCTTGAAAGCACGCTTATTCATCCTAGAAGCGCGCTCAAGCACGCTTATCTCGCCTAGAATCATTCTTTTCCTTCTATGGTGGTTGTTTCTTCCCCAACATCACTATTCTGCAGTATGCAGCACCCAAAGTGCGATTGTTCCCTGGACATACACACCCTGAACCTATTGTTGTCTTCTGCACTCACATCGGTTGCACTTTCAACCTCACTTTTGCTTCCACACATTGTATATTGTACTTTTCTATTGTTTGCTTGTTGTAGCATTTGAGACATTCAAGTTTTCCTTCATACATGTTTTCTTAGTGCATTGTTATCTACTACAATTAAATTTCAGTAATTTTATGAGCTATATCATTTGCATGCATTTTCCAACAGTTAATTTGTTCATTTGAAAAGAAAAAGAAAAAGTTTATTTCAGTTTCAGTTCTTTATTTCCGCATTTACTTCCAGTGTATCTAGGGCTTGTTCACACCACTTGTGCACCCACTCACTCCCTAAATTCCAAGTGAGACTAAAATTTGTTTAATTGAACACACATTTAAACCCACTTGGGGACCCAAAAAAAACATGGTAGTTAGGCATCCAACCAACACCCCCTTTGTCACGTACATTTGAGACATAGTTGTTGTCTTTAAGGGAGCCAAAATCCAATATTATTGATTGGTTTGACACTAATTTTTTAGAGGGCCTCTCCCTTAGGAAAGAAAGTGGAAAGAGTGATTTCGAAAGTCTAAGTGGAATACTTCTCTCCACTTTGTACTGAAGGACACTAATGCGTTGTTCTCATCATGCATGTTGGCCCCCATACTGGGTGCACAATGGACAAAGAACTGAAGTCGCAGGACACCTTTTCGGATGTGCCATGAATGGGGTATCCTAGTAGTCATTCTTCTAGGGATCTTTTACCCATAATACTTCTTAGAAGGGGGATATCCCTTATCCATTTGGTTCTCCATTTCGTATTTCCTGATTGCGGATTTCATCACCCTGTAGGGGATACGATTTGCATGAGATTCCATATCTTTTAGTTAGTCATTTTCATGTTAAGATACCCCATAGGTTAGTGAGTCTTTTTATTTTTAGGAGTGATTCATGTTGGTATTCTGACCATTTTATTGCCACTTCCATATTGTAGCATGCTATTGCAATAGGTATTTTTGAGCTTGTTGTTGGACTGAGTGTCGTTTTTTTCTTGAGAGATCTCCTTTTGCACACACGGTTTCACTAGGATTTTTTAGCGTGTTTTTAGACTACGTCCCCTTAGAACTTACACGTTCTTCACCATTGCTTCACCAAGACACTCCCGTCGCCTACAGGGGCAGTCCCCACAGTATGGTCCATTGGACCCCACCCGTCACACTCCCTTGAGATGCACATCTTCATCACCATATCTTCATCCCAACGTCCTTTATTTCACTTATGATTCCTATGAGTCATATTCACCCATCCATACAGCTTCGTCCAGCCCATGGCCGGCGTGAATCCCAACTCTTTTTACGGAGGGATTATCAGTGTTGGATCCACCACTGGCCGCGTTTCCACTTCAAAATCTATCCTCGCTATGACATCCATGGGACCCACCATTCCTGGTACTACAGGACCTTCCCCTGAAACGACAGTGCACCCAACCACTAAGTCTATACCCACTGGTAGCGGATCTATTCCGAACACAGTCCCTTTGATTACCAGTGGTACCCTTGGGGGTGCCAACCCCTCCTTCTATATCCCTATGCCCCTTATGGGTGGTTCCTTTATTCTCGTGATGACTACTGCCAATGCACCACCATTCGACAAAGGCACCCCCACGATCGTGGCGCCATGGATAGCACACAGGTCATCCTGACCATGTCAGATCGTCCTTCTAGTTTTCAATTCATGTCTAGTATCAACCTCCTTGACCTGGCTAGATTGACCAATGACCCAATCTAACATGATCCTATGTGGCCTCTCATTCCTACCAAGATCCCTTCGAACATCTCTAAGTTTGAGGGGAAGGCTAGTGAGGACCCTCAGAACCATATCATGTCCTTCCATCTGTGGTGTTCCTCTAACTCCATAGTGGATGAATCTATTCGCCTACTCCTCTGAAAATGGACACTCACTGGTGTTGCAGCCAAATGGTATATGGACCAGCCTCATGGGATGATGAATTCCACATTTACATCCCTCGCATACACTTTCCTTCATTTCTTCCAGCTACCAGTCCTTTACAACACTAGTTTTTAGATTCTCCTATATTCCTGATAGAGTAAAACCACCCACATCACTGACCATATCCATGAGTAGTGCCATCACCGTAGTTTGTGCAAGATCAAACTAGATGAACGTATATTTTTAGATTGGTTCTTGAAGTCTCTCATTCTATCCATCGCTAAGGATGTGGCATCTGAATGACCCCAAACTGAAGAAGAAGCCATACTGAAATCCCAACAGTTTGACCTTATTTACGCACAATCAGGATATCTATGCACCATTCTACCTTATGTTCCTCATGGTGATTCCTCTCAGAAAGATGTGCTGGGGGAATCTCATGTTGTTGATGGCATCATTGGCCATGTTGCATCCACTAGCCGACCTTATACACATATGCCTCTAGCATCAACCCCCATATATAACCCCACCCCTAGTTCTACGAAACCCACCAGGAGCCGTGGCCCTGATCTTTTGCGCACAACAACTCATTTTGGATCAAAACCTTCGTATGTTCCACCGAACCAGACACCCCATACACATGAAACCCCCTATGCGACACATATCTACAGTCATAACCCGCAAGCCTATTCCCCCCTACCAAAGCACCTACTTACTACAATCCACCGACAGCCCCTGCACCTGCCCAATCTCAAGATCCTCCCGCTTACTATTCACTCCAGCAACCCCTACACCCTCCCAACCTCAAGAGCCTCACACTTACTATGCACTCCAGTAGCCCCTACACGCGCCCAACCTCAAGCTCCTCCCGTTCCACAAGGGAAAGTTTATGCCCAGGAAAACTAGCCAACAAACTAGCCTGCTCAATGGAACCAGTAAGGCCAATAGAATAAGAGACGAGGTCGCAACTGGGGAAACAATCAACCACTCGACGGGGGTGGACAACCTCCAAACCCTCCATACAATAATGATGCCATGCTGGCCAACTAGAATCTTGATCGACAACCCCGGAAAGGTAAGAACCCTAACTTATGTATGAAGCACCCATGCTCTATTTGTGAGGTTTATGGCCATGACACACACAATTGTACCCATTTGGAATGAGCCCAACAAATCTAGAGTGAGGACACCCAACATCAAGGGCATGCCATACCTTTGACACCACCAAACCCACCGCACAACCTATGGCATTACAAAACCCCTTACCCAAGCAAGGGTTCATCACCACCCAACCTGTGCCGCACCCGTGGCACTCCCTCAAGGGGATTCCACACCATAACAATCAGTTACTTACGCTGCTCCTACTATTCAACCTCCTGACTCAACATTTCACCATCTTTTAATGATGTCCTCTTCTGACATAAACCTCTAGACACATCGTAATCAGTATGGTTCAACCACCGAGACCGTCACTACCGACAAAGCGGTCGCCACTACCCCTTTCAATTAGTCATTACAACTTCCCCCACCACCGCTGGAGGGAGCCCCCAAAGCCCCCAAATTCCCACATCACTAACAACCCCAATGAATATGTATTGAATAGTCCAATGATTTGTATTCCAATGGGTGGTGTTGATGTTGTCTTGGGACTTCAATGGTTACAATCCTTGGGAATTGTGGCTTTTAATTTTCAGAATATTTTCATGAAATTTTTATGGGAATTAAAGGAATATGATTTACAAGGTATCACATGGAAACCAAGAAAGGTGATAAGCTCTAATGGTATAACAAAATTGATGAAAAAGGGACATCAAGGTGTGATTGTACAATGATGCTCACTAGATTTTCAAACATCTAAGCCTCTTATTTCCCCAGATATCCAAAGGGTCATTAATAATCATTATAAGGTATTTGAAGATATTCCAAACAGTCTTCCACATGTCCAAGATTTTGATAATGTTATTCACTTAATTCTAGGAAGTGTTCCTCCTAACATCAAATCTTACAGATACCCCTATGGACATAAGAGTGAAATTGAGCATATGGTTGAAGAAATGTTAAGAGGCTGGCATAATTAGGACTATCCAAAGTTCTTACTCTGCACCAGTGGTAATGGTACACAAGCTAGATGGATCATGGTGTATGTGTCCATATTATAGAGATCTCAACAAGATCACCATTAAAGATAAGTTTCCCATTCCTGTCATTGATGAATTGTTAGATGAATTACATGGAGCAATTTTCTTCACAAAGTTGGATCTTCATTTTGGGTATCATAAAATAGAATGAAGGATGAAGACATCCCAAAACCAACATTCAGAACTCATGAAGTTCATTATGAATTTCTAGTCATGCCATTTGGTCTCATGAATGCGCCTTCCACATTTCAAGAACATGTTCAAGATGTTGACGGGGTACTACAACTACTACAGGAGCAACAAATGCATGCAAAACCTTCCAAATGTTTCTTTGAGGTGAAGGAGGTAAATTATTTGGGTCATATTGTATCTCTTGAAGGTGTTATTTCTCTTTATTGATTAGTTCCATGGCACTTTATTTTTGAATCCTTATTGTTCTCCATTCTCTTTTCGTCATCGATGTTTGAAGTAGTTGTTAGATTTTAATTTCTATGACTATTGTTCATAGACAAAGAATAATTCTTGACAATTTTTAAGAGTTGTTATTCTAGAGGGATACCCCTCTAGCTTGTATATTATTTTTGTATAGCCTAAAACGGGTTTTGAAATGCCTAAATGGATCATTTTAGAGGAGTGACATATGATATCCAAGTATTTGGGATTGACTAAATGGATCATGTTGATTGACATATGCTATCTAAGTAATGGCTATTGACTAGATGGATAAGATTATGGTTTGATAATGAAATTAGGTGTTAATGATACCAAGATATATACTATTTTTTTAATTCTAGTTCAAAAAGACATCTCTTAAGAGACATCTGTCTGACATGAATGTTATGCCATCAACGTTTGGTTATTGTTGATATCATAGAATTCACGTCGGATAGACATATCTTAAGCGACGTCTTGTTGAACCATTATTCTAAATATTTTATCATTACATATTTTATTTTTATCATTAAATATGTACAAGGTACCAACTATTTGTATGGTTTACAAGGTACCACATAAGTACACGGAAAACGAAAAAGAGATAGTTGATGCTTTATCAAATTTGGCTTATAAATTGGACATAATTAGTATTAAAGATTATTATATTTTTTTATGAAGTAGATTTTAATGACAAGAGTAGTAAGAAAGGACTACTTCAAAAATATTCATTATGATATGGATTTTCCTTTAGTTTATTCAATTGTTACTACTTATGTTAAGCACAAGATCAAATTTGGTGAATCAAATTTGGTGAATCCCACAACATGTCATATTATAAGTCTTAAGGGAAAGTATATTGATGCTTCTTTGTTTCTTTTAGGAAATTATTCAGCGTTAACCTCTCGTATATTTTTTTCAATGACTATGGGACTTGGTATTTTAAGATATTTTTATTTATCTTGTTATTTTATACAATATGATTTTAGAAAAAGTGAAAGTTGGTAGTGTTTCCATTGCTTATATTCACAATATTATTGATGTAAACAAGGTTTCTCCTTAGCCTTGTTGGAACACACAATGATACTGAGAGGAGGGGGTGAACCAGTATCACACACTTTTACCAAATTTTACTTCAATAATCATGTAACATTATTAACCTTAAACATCAAATCATAATACATGGAATATTTATATGGAATATCAATTTAATAAATAATAAAACCATAAATTACAATGATTTGTCAGAGACACCAATCTCTAATAATGGTGTGAGCACCCACTCACATATTTTGCCGACACCAATTTGACAATGAAACCAATCCATTGTTAGAGCATAAAAAACCATTTAATACTTAGTATATAATTTATTTCATCTTTTATTACTTTCCTAGGTAGTTTCACTATGTATTTGGCCACTACTTGACTTCCTTGGTCCACCACATGCCAACCTTATCCACTTGAGCACATCCTTGGTCATCCTTCCTATTTTTCTGGCTATCCTGAATGGAAAGGGTGCACTTCCTACTTTTGGAGTGATTTCACTGATTTTTCATGCTTTTAGGAGGATAAGTCTAAAGCGAGGCGCTCCAGTGCTTTTGGCAGTGGCTAGATTTTGTGGCCAACACACCTTACCTCTTTTTCACTCCAAAAGGATTCATCCTTTTCCATTTTTATTCTACTTCATCTTCAAAAATATTTTTAGCCAATTCGTGAGGATCTGGAGTGAGATGGAGAGAGATGTTTCCACCCTTGGGGGTTTTAGCTAGTTAAGTAAGCCTGCTTTTGTGACTAATTGGAATGACTCCATAGAAGTTCGAATTTATGACTTAACTCTATATATTTGCAGCTACTTTATGGTACATGGTTGTATGATGTACATTTATGCTAATGCACTTTATTATTGTGCATAATTTTGAGTCTGATTTTGAGTGTTCTTGTCAATTCTAGACTAGCAATTTGTGTGAGAATTGTTTTCAATATTATGATCAGCCTGTGATTATATTTCACATGGTATCATAGATATTTAGGAGAGCACAACTGCATATAGTAGTGCACCAGAAGCAAGGTTTTTCCACATAAATCGTGTGGGCCATTGCCTTGTACTCTTGAGTTTAGTTGTAGAGGTCTACTTGAGCGTGACAGACTCCTAAACGTGCCTATTGTCAAATTGCAGATCTCTATAGTTTGAATCATTCTCCAGATATTTGTATGTTTGTGATTTTTGCAGGTTCAAATCATCCTACAGTGTGCACCTCAGCCTACTCATGGATCCATCTCAGAGTGTGGTCTTGAATCCATTTAATTATTTTCAGTGGAAGCTGTAGATGGAGATATTGTTGAGGTAGAAATGCCTCTATAGAGTGACCATGGAAACTTAAACAAATCCTACTTCAGTTGTAGAGAATTCAAAGTGGTACAATCGGAGAGATGAGGCTTATGGCCTTCTCTACCTTAGCACATCGATAGATCTTCTTTTTCATTTAGATGGTCTGAATTCACCAAATGAAGTTTGGGAGAAATTGAAAACCTTATTTGGTAAAACTGATGATCTGAGAGGACATCAATTAGAGAATGAGATAATTTTTCTAAGTCCGACCAGCGATGAGAATCTACAGGATTATTTCTCCAAGTTCAATTCACTTGTCTTACAGTTGAAGTAGTGCAGTATTGAGAAAAAGGATGAACAGTTAGTTTTGGCTATACTCTCGAAATTGGGGAAAGAATATTCAATCTTTGTTTTGACTTTCCAGGCCACAAAACTAGCTGTGAATAATTGGAATATGCCTAGTTTATCTGAATTCATGGATTCTTTGAATCAAGAGAAGAATAAGCTTATGTTGATGGGCGCACTGAATCCTTCAAAATATCAAGCTTTAGCTACCGGTGACTCAAGTAATTCGAAGGGTAAAAAGAAGGAAAACTCCAAAAATCCTTCTGAGCAAAAGAAGGAAAGATCTAAGCCACAAGAGAATCCCTCCACCTCCAGAAACGATCAACAAAATACGAAGGAGCGAACCAAGTGCTCATACTTCCAAAGGGGTTTTCATCCTAAAAGCTCCTGTATGAGAAAGACCATATATCAAATGGCACAACTTATTGAGAAGAAACATATCCCCATTCCCGAAGGTGCAAAGAAGAAGGAAGGAGGTTCTAACTCAAATGGAAAGGAGCGAGTTCATGCTCTAATGGAAAACACATCTTCATCCACTTCTTACATCATTCATTCCAGAGCTTCAAGGCACATGGTTGAAACCAGAGAATCATTTTCCACCCTCAATTCCTCCGATGGCCCAGATCCTATCATTATTCTTGGAGATGACTCAGAAACTGCTTCAAATAGTAAGGGTAGAGTATACTGTGCAAATGGTTCATTTTGTAATGTCCTTTATGTCCCTAGTCTTGATGCAAACCTACTTTCAGTCCACCAAATGACCCATACTGGTTCACCTAAAAGAGTTGTCTTCACCCCTAATGATGTAGAGATTTCTGAGATCTCTACAGGAAGAGTTGTTGCATTAGGCACTGCAGATCATTTCACCAGAGTCTACAAGTTTTCACAGTTTTTTCCTACCTCTCCACCAGTTGCACACCTCTCTCATGCTAATGAAGCAAGCAAGCTTTGGCATGAAATTTTTGGCCATCTAAATTACAGATACCTTGATGAAATTCATGACAAAAACATGTTTGTAGGGTTGACAAACATCACCTTCACAAAAGGAGTCTGCTAGGGTTGCATTTGTTGATGTATATGTAACTTCGGAATGTATTTCACATATATGTATATTGTATTCATATAGAGATGTTATTATTCCTCTATACGAAAGTGTCGTCATTTATATTGTAAGTGTCGTAACTTATACTTGATGGGTTATTAGACCACCTTGTTGGGGTGGGCCCTGTATAAGTCATGTAGGTCAAAGGGTTATTAGACCACCCTACTGGGGTTCGGCCCAGTCAGCATTATGTTATGTGGTTAAGTTAAGGCCGACCTAGTAAAGGTTATTAGGCAAGTCAAGTCAAGTATAAATAGGGTGCGGGAGGTACTCTATTTGATCATTCTATTCTCTCACACACTCTTTGGAGAGTGGCACACTTGTGGAGGAGGAGAAGCTGCTGCTAGGAGATGTCTATCTCTTATGCTTGGGTTGTATCATTGCTCTATCTATCTCTGAGGAACTTATTGGGGTTTTTCACCTTTATGGTTTTCCCCAAGTAAACTCTGTGTCTCTTGTGTGCATGCATTATTGTGTCCATGATTGATATGATGTAGATATGTTGTACATGTTGTTCTCTCAGTTAAGATCCTAGATCAGATTGAAGTAAATTCTGAAAAACTAACATTGTATCAGAGCTAGCCTGAAAGAAGGCATGGTATGGCATGTATGACACTTGTTGCACTTTGTGATGCTAGGGCTTGATATAGAAAAAACCAATCATCGTAGCACTTTCGTTATAAATCCATTTTGGTGAATTTTTCGGATCTGAAACATTTAGAGGTCGAAGATAAAATCCCCATGTACCTTGTGTCCAATGGAAAACCTCTAATTCATTGTACTTTGTGATTTATGATCAGTACAAGTTAGGGTTTTTGCCTCTTCCAGATCTCAGTCATAAAAAGGTGACCTAGGAAAAACGGTCACAACTTTGGCTAGGAAGATCCAAATGAAATTTCATAAAATGTGATAGGTAATGCACGGACCGTACTTTATCAGGTAACGTTGTCAGAGGTTTAAACTGAACCAGTGACACGTGGGATGCCGTACAAGTTCACTCTCATGTTTTATCCCATAAACAGGTCACGTTGCGACACTTGGCATAACTCTCTCTCAGAGAATCCATTTGAGGTCAGACCTATGGGGTTGAAAAGATGACAGGTCAGGATACCACAGAAAATATTGTCAGGCCCTTTGGATGGGAAAGTTCAGAGTTACACCAGAAACAATCAGGTGCATATTTCTGTCAAAACAAAATTATTTTTTGAGCACCTTCATTCATGGCTTTGGGAATTTAGGGTTTCGGAGAAAGTTGGAATTTTTGTAATCGGAGACCACGACTGTATGCTACTCATAAAAATCAAAATTTAGAGACCAATATCATATTTTTTGGTTGGGCAGAAGGCCGAGCTTGATCAGACCCTAGTTCGGGACTTTGATCGGAAAAGTGGAAAATTAGAGCTTCTGCAAAAATGGGAATTTTTTAAATCTGTGACCACGGCTGGAAGCTCCTCAACAAAATAGAAGCTTAGAGCTTTGGATCAAACCTTTTGATTGGGAAAAGGGGTGGGCTTTATCAAACCCTAGTTTAGGGTCATGTCTAGTGAATCCGAAAGTTTCAAAGGAAAATTTGAGGGGTGAAACTTTGCAGTTTTCAAATTCTGAGTATACCAGGTTGATCAACTCATCAAGGTGCATATTTCTATCCTTTCAGAAGCTTGAAATTCAAATTTTTAATTTTTAGGGTTTCCCTAACAAACCCTAATCCAACTCCAGATCCAGTTTCTACAAATCAAGTGGATTGGGTTAATCCTAGAAGAGAATGTATTGGTCACCTGCACAAGTGAAGAAGTTTCTATTTCAAAGGGAGATTGTAATATCCCTTTTTCAAATTTTATTAAAATGCCCAATTTTCCACTTTTTTTCCCAATTTCGACCTTTGACTAGTTTTACTGTTTTGACCTCCAAATCAACCCAAATGCTCCCAAATATTCTGTAGGAGTGTATGAATGGTATTTAGACTTGAATATAAGGTTCATGGATGTTTTATGGCCCTCCAAATACTGCTGCAAACTTGATTTGTATTCTGATCAATATATGTAATTTTGACTAGTAATTTGTGCATCAAATCCCCCTCGGGTAACACTGCAAATGGCCTTCCAAATGCCTCCAAACTCCCACAAATTTATGAACAGAGGTATATAATGTGTTAAGTATGTGATTAAGGTCTCATATGCACCATTAATTGATTTTTAATACTGTTCTAACTCTCTCACATTCAACAGCAAAAACCCCCAATTCGACCCTTGGGGAAATGGCACTATTTCACCTCCCAATACAACTAAACTGAGTAGAAATGCTTCAAATGCTCAAGTACAGTACATGAAACTTGTAGAAGACATCCATGGCAATATATTTATCACAAATATATCAGAGAATCATCCATACATTCGAAATCATCATCAATACATTGGCTCACAACAAGGTAGTGGGGAAATGGCATTGTTCTTCCATTAAAAATGAGATTTATACATTTCTACTTGGAATTTCGACCTGAAAATTTTTGGAGATGAAGAACAGAGTATTTAATTCATATTACAAAATAAATGGGGCATTATAAGCTCCCCCAAAGAGTACAATATCTCACCAAAAACGCCCTCCCTCAAGGAGCACGAATATGCCTTCAAAACTGGAAACGGTGGAGAGAAAGTGCTGCACTAAACCAAACCATGAAACTTCCTGTAGATGCTACCTGCAAATACAAACTCCATTAAAGCACCATGAAAGACCTGAGTGGCCTCTCCAAACACCAACTTGGATGGGAATCTTTCACCCTCGAAATTGGCTAAGGCAAGAAACTAGTCATCCACTAGCTCTCTCTTCACAAATGCAATTTTTCTCAAATCATCAAAAGCCATTCTCATACTTGATTTCTACATTTTATAACCAACATTAGCCTTCAAGGGGTCGAAATCCTCTCAATAGATTCAATAATTTTTCATTTAGAAAATATTCCTCATTTGCCACTTGTCTCCTAGTTCCAACCTTCCATCTTCTCCCAAATTCGAATTTGAGTCTCTTTAGATTCCTCCAACTCCATGAGCACCTTCTTGAGCCTATTTTTGGGGCTGACATGTCATAATGGTCAGGTGTAAGAAGTCAGGTCTGAATTTTGTCATAAAATGTCATAGATGCTTCATTATTGTTGTCATAAAACTAGGGAATCTAGCCCATGTGTCCACTAGTCTCCAATTTGACTCTTCCTCTCCCATGGAGGTTACTATTCCTTCCCATTTCGACCTAATATGCTCAATGCCATGTGTTATGACTTACCAACTCACCCAAGAGTGTTCACCTTCCCATGAATTCGAATTGGCAAGAGAGAGCTGCCATGTGTCATTGAAAAATCAAGCTAGTGTGGGTCCCATCACCTCCATATGTCTCCAAAACCACTTGCCACCTAGAATTTCTCTTGAATTTATTTATTAATCATATTTATTAAATTCTTGAACCCTTATAATGTCTAAATATCATTTATTAGTTTCCTTATTACCATCCCACATGTGCCCATCCAACCTAGGAAACTAGTAGGATTGATGGGATTGTCTTACTATGCACTTATTTGAATGGGGACATTACAGTCCTCCCCACCCAAGATTGCTTGTCCTCAAGCAATTTCAAATTTGGATGCTGCAAAATCTTCTCCTCTTCCCATGTGGAATCTTCATTTGGTAAGTCCTTCCATTGCACTAAATATTCTTTGATGATTCTACTCCTCAACCTTCTTTCCCGTGTCTTCAAAATCTTTTCCGGAACAAGTGTGAGCTGACCTTCATCATCCAAAGGAGGAAGTATTTCTGAAGTGATGATTTTCTGACCAAGAGCTTTCTTAAGACAAGAAACATGAAATACATTGTGGATTTTACTCCCTTCCGGAAGTTCTAGTTCATATGCTACTTCTCCAACCTTCCGCACTACCTTGTATGGCCCATAGTACCTTGGTTTTAATTTTTCTGCTCCATTCTTTTTTAGAGATGTTTGTTTATAGGACTGCAACCTTAAATATACTAAATCATTGACTTGAAAGGTTCTCTCTTCTCTATGTCTATCAGCATATTGTTTTTGTTGATTTTGAGCAACCTGCAAATTGTCTTTCAAGAGCTTTAAAATTTCTTGGCTCTCTTCCACCCAATCTTTAGCCTTTGGGGCTCTACTATCACCAAATATAATATCAGCAAATGTAAGTGCATCATAACCATATAATGCTTTGAAAGGAGACATTCCTATTGACATATGATAAGTGGTGTTGTAGCAAAACTCACCCAAGTGTAGCCATTTTGCCCATGCTTTTTGCTGCCCTCCCACATAGTTTCTTAGGTATCCTTCCAGCCATTGGTTTACCCTCTCTGTTTGTCCATCAGTTTGTGGATGATAGCTGGTACTTGGAGTCAATTGAGTGCCTACCAATCTAAAAATTTCTTGCCAAAAAGCACCCATGAATATACTATCTCTATCACTGACAATGCTCTTGGGGAGCCCATGCAATCTGAAGATTTCTTTGAAAAAAATATCAGCCACTTGTGCAGCACTAAAAGATGATGTAACAGCAAAGAAATGAGCAAATTTTTTCAACCTATCAACTACCACATAGATGCAATCCTTACCTAAGGATTTAGGCAATCCGGTGATGAAATCCATGGAAATACTGTCCCATTTTTGCTCCGGAATGGGCAATGGTTGTAATAGGCCGGCTGGACATGTAAGTTCTGATTTGTTTTGTTGACATGCTTTACATTCATTCACATACTTCTGAACATCTTCCTTCATCCCCTTCCAAAAAAATATTTGCCTCAACTGTCTATAAGTTTTGAAGATCCCCGGATGGCCCGCTAGTGGGGAATCATGTGCTTCTTGCAAAATTCGGGACTTGAGCTTGGAGTTATGAACTAAATAAATTCTTCCCTTATAATATATCAGCCCATTCAAAATCCTATAATTATCATCCCCTTTTATTCCATCCAACACATCACAAGCAAATTTGTCTTTGGCATATTCAACTAGTAGCATGTTTTTCCAATCCTTGGCAATATCCATGAGAGAAAAGGAAGGCCTTCTTGACAAAGCATCTGCAACTATATTATTCTTTCCTTTGACATATTCAATATCAAAATCATAAGCTTGAATCTTGCTTACCCACTTTTGTTGCCTTTCATTTAGATCCTTTTGGGTGAGAAAGTGTCTTAGACTATTATGGTCAGTTTTCACCACAAACTTGCTGCCCACCAAGTATTGTCTAAATTTGGCCAATGCATGCATAATGGCCAGCATTTCTTTATCATAGATGGAGTAAAGTTTTTCATGAGGCTGCAACTTTCTGCTCTCAAAGGCTATGGGGTGTTGGCCTTGCTTTAGGACAGCCCCTATTCCTCCACCTCAAGCATCACATTCCACAACAAAAGGTTTAGTAAAATCAGGAAGTGCAAGTATGGGACAACTACTCATTACCTCTTTCATTTTTTGGAATGCTTTTTCAGCCTCTTCATCCCACTTGAAAGCATCCTTCTTAGTCAAATCAGTGAGTGGAGAAGTCAACTTGGAGAACGCTTTCACAAATTTTCTGTAGTAGGTGCATATGCCAATAAAGCCTCTCAATTCGGTAATATTTTTTGGTGATGGCCATTCCAAGATAGCCCTGATTTTTTCCATGTGTACCTTCACTCCTTCTTGCCCAATAATGTGCCCAATATACAGTAGTTCTTTCATCCCAAACTCACATTTTGATAATTTAGCAAATAAGGACTCTTCTTGCAAGATTTTCAACACAATCTCTAACTGTTGCAAATGCTCTTCCCATGTTTTACTGTAAATGAGAATATCGTCAAAGAAAACCAAAACAAACCTTCTTAGTTGCTTGCAAAATATCCTATTCATACATGCTTGAAAGGTGGCTGGAGCATTAGTTAACCCAAAAGGCATGACAAGAAATTCAAAGTGGCCAAAATGACATCGAAAAGCGGTCTTTTGCACATCTTCATCTTTCATTCGAATTTGGTGATACCCTGATCTAAGGTCAATTTTTGAGAAGTATTTGGCCCCATGTAGCTCATCCATGAGCTCATCAATCCTAGGAATAGGATACCTATTCTTGATAGTCTTTTTGTTCAAGGCTCTGAAATCTATGCACATTCTCAATGTTCCATCTTTTTTCTTCACTAGCACTACTGAAGAAGCATAAGGGCTAGAGCTTGGTCTAATGAGCCCCAACTCTAGGAGTTCTTGGATAGCTTTTTCAATCTCATATCTAAACCTTTTAGGATTTCTATAAGGTGGTATTTGAATGGGTGAAGTACCCTCCTCCAAAACAATACTGTGCTCAACCCCCCTATCTGGTGGCCTACCATGTGGAAGGTCTCTAAAAACCTTTTCATATTTTTGCAAAAGTCTCTCTATCTCCTTTGGGTGTTTGACAATATTTATAGTTGGATTGGGAGATGTAATATGACATTCAGCAGCCCATTCTATATCCCCATGCCTCAATATAGATCTCATGCTATTGCAAGTCACTACTTGATTTGGATAAGTGTGTTGCCCTCTCACAACTCTTTGTACTCCTTTTGAATCTTGGAATTTCATTTCGGGAATTTGATAATTTACTGTATGCTCTCCTATTGAATACAACCATTGCACTCCCAAAACCACATTAGTATCAGCAACATCAACCACATAAAAACTATCAACAAAAGTATAGTTACCTACGGTGACTTGCAGCTTTGGAACCCATGTTTTGCATTGCATTGTGTTGTGACCGGGAATGACAACTGTGAATCCATCAAATGGTTCAATAGGTATCTTTCTTTTCTCTACCATCTCTGCATCAATGAAGTTATGAGTGGCTCCTCCATCTACCAAAACTGAAGTTCTTTGTCCTTGTACCACACCTTTGCATCGGATAGTATGATAGCGAGGTACTGCTGAAAGCACTGCCATTCTTGCTTTGTCCGGTGAAGGCTGATTTTCTTCTTGTCTTTCTTCTTCTACTGCTGTCTCATATGCCTCTTCTTGATCTGAAATATGTCCATATTCATCCATGCCCCCATCATACCCCTCATTATCAGAAAATACTTCTATGTATTGAGCCTTTCCTTTGGTACATTTGTGCCCCGGTGTCCATGGTTGGAAGCATGTGAAGCATAGTTTCTTTCTTCTAAGTTCATCCCTGTTTAGTCCCTCTTTTTTATTCCTCTCAAATGACTCTCTTTTCCAAGGTTTCTTATCATATCCATCCCTTTGCCAAGGTTTCTTTTCAAATTTATAGCTAGGCTTAGGAGGAAATCTCGTTCTAGGAAGCACATTTTGGAGATCCCTAGTCAAGCTCATTGCATCTTTTAATGTAGTTGGCTTGTGGGCTTTGACCAAACCTCTTAAGGGTTCAGCCAAACCTTCAGTGAACAGCAATACTAATCTTCCCATAGATACATCAGCCACCTTGGCTGATAATTTTTGAAAGTCCAACATATATTCGGTAGGGGACCCAGTTTGCTTCAATTGAGCTAGTTCTTTGAAAGGCAATTCTGGATCTTTTTGTTCAAATCTTTCTAGTACCCTGTCAACAAATTCTCCATATGTTTTAACCTGATTATGACCCAAGGTTTTCAGCCCATGAAACCACAATTCATTGGCATCTCCTTCCAAATGCAAAATGGCCATTTTTAATGCATCCTCTTCCAACATAGGATTCAGCTGAAAATATACATCCAATTTTTGTACCCAAGTGTTAGCAGAATTTTGAGAAGAACCATCAAAAGTAGGAAGTGACATTTTTCCAATAGCACTATTCAATTCTTTGTTTTGTAATGGACTCCTATTGTCTCCCTTCATTTTAATCTTTTGCATAGCATCAATGTAGTCACTGAGTGGTACACCTCTTTTACACTCTTCATTCAAATCATTCCAATCATTTACTAGTTTCTTGTAATCCAATTCAAGATTGGGTTCTTCTTTGGGTGTGAGAAATTTAGGTGCAGTATGTCTTTGTGTGCTTTGAAATTCATCAGGTCTATTATGAGGTCCTGTACTTGAGAAAATATGCTCATTCCCTTTCATCTTTTCCCCTGAGTGTGAACCACTATTATCTCCTATCATCCCTTTGCCTGAAAGTTGGCTACCCAACAATTCGAAACCTTTCATCATTTGTTTATTCATATCTAGCATAACCATGGTAAGTCCTTCAAAACATGGTTTTAAGGCTTCAATAAATTCCTCCTTATGTCTTAATTTTTCCTCCTCCTCTCTACCCATTGTTTTAGAAAAGAACTCTTTTTCTGCTACTATCTCTTCTTCAACCAAAACTTCTTCAACTACTGATTCAAAGGGTGGTGTTTTATTTGTTTGGCTTCTTGTTAATACCATCAGGTGCCAAGACCATGCTCTGATACCACTTGTAATATCCCTTTTTCAAATTTTATTAAAATGCCCAATTTTCCACTTTTTTTCCCAATTTCGACCTTTGACTAGTTTTACTGTTTTGACCTCCAAATCAACCCAAATGCTCCCAAATCTTCTGTAGGAGTGTATGAATGGTATTTAGACTTGAATATAAGGTTCAGGGATGTTTTATGGCCCTCCAAATACTGCTGCAAACTTGATTTGTATTCTGATCAATATATGTAATTTTGACTAGTAATTTGTGCATCAAATCCCCCTCGGGTAACACTGCAAATGGCCTTCCAAATGCCTCCAAACTCCCACAAATTTATGAACAGAGGTATATAATGTGTTAAGTATGTGATTAAGGTCTCAAACTCCCACAAATTTATGAACAAAGGTATATAATGTGTTAAGTATGTGATTAAGGTCTCATATGCACCATTAATTGATTTTTAATACTGTTCTAACTCTCTCACATTCAACAGCAAAAACCCCCAATTCGACCCTTGGGGAAACGGCACTATTTCACCTCCCAATACAACTAAACTGAGTAAAAATGCTTCAAATGCTCAAGTACAGTACATGAAACTTGTAGAAGACATCCATGGCAATATATTTATCACAAATATATCAGAGAATCATCCATACATTCAAAATCATCATCAATACATTGGTTCACAACAAGGTAGTGGGGAAATGGCATTGTTCTTCCATTAAAAATGAGATTTATACATTTCTACTTGGAATTTCGACCTGAAACTTTTTGGAGATGAAGAACAGAGTATTTACTTCATATTACAAAAGAAATGGGGCATTAGAAGCTCCCCCAAAGAGTACAATAGCTCACCAAAAACGCCCTCCCTCAAGGAGCACGAACATGCCTTCAAAACTGGAAACGGTGGAGAGAAAGTGCTGCACTAAACCAAACCATGAAACTTCCTGTAGCTGCTACCTGCAAATACAAACTCCATTAAAGCACCATGAAAGACCTGAGTGGCCTCTCCAAACACCAACTTGGATGGGAATCTTTCACCCTCGAAATTGGCTAAGGCAAGAAACTAGTCATCCACTAGCTCTCTCTTCACAAATGCAATTTTTCTCAAATCATCAAAATCCATTCTCATACTTGATTTCTACATTTTATAACCAACATTAGCCTTCAAGGGGTCGAAATCCTCTCAATAGATTCAATAATTTTTCATTTAGAAAATATTCCTCATTTGCCACTTGTCTCCTAGTTCCAACCTTCCATCTTCTCCCAAATTCGAATTTGAGTCTCTTTAGATTCCTCCAACTCCATGAGCGCCTTCTTGAGCCTATTTTTGGGGCTGACATGTCATAATGGTCAGGTGTAAGAAGTCAGGTCTGAATTTTGTCATAAAATGTCATAGATGCTTCATTATTGTTGTCATAAAACTAGGGAATCTAGCCCATGTGTCCACTAGTCTCCAATTTGACTCTTCCTCTCCCATGGAGGTTACTATTCCTTCCCATTTCGACCTAATATGCTCAATGCCATGTGTTATGACTTACCAACTCACCCAAGAGTGTTCACCTTCCCATGAATTCGAATTGGCAAGAGAGAGCTGCCACGTGTCATTGAAAAATCAAGCTAGTGTGGGTCCCATCACCTCCATATGTCTCTAAAACCACTTGCCACCTAGAATTTCTCTTGAATTTATTTATTAATCATATTTATTAAATTCTTGAACCCTTATAAGGTCTAAATATCATTTATTAGTTTCCTTATTACCATCCCACATGTGCCCATCCAACCTAGGAAACTAGTAGGATTGATGGGATTGTCTTACTATGCACTTATTTGAATGGGGACATTACAAGGATGAGGCTAAGGCCTTACATAAGAAGATTACAAGCAATCTTGACAGGTATGACTTATCCAGGTTTGTTTCAAGATATGTTCCTGATTAAGCTTATGGTATGTTTGTCTTCATTAAGGTTAGTACAATCTTGATTAACCTTAGAATTGTTGTATCACCTTAATAAAATTATGAATACATGATAGAAGATATTCATTGATTAAGGTTTTAACACTTATGATTGTACTAATGCATTGTGATGTTGTATGAGGTTTATGTTGTTCGCTAACATGAAAGGTACACCAAGAAAGAAAAATCATGTTCTACTTCAAGAACATATGATCATGGTGACATGAAGACAAAGATTCATCCATTGTCATGGATCATCTACTTACGAGGTATGTATAACTTGGTTCTACAATGGTTAACTTATGAGACATACAAGTTACTAGCACAAGTCATTGAAGAGAACAAGAAGACATCATGCGGGTATGTTAGACATAACTAGCTAACATAGTAATCCAGGTATGTTTTTCCTATATCAAGTTAGAATCTTACCTTGTGTTAAGATATCTTATATAAGTATACTTGGCATGATTGATTATGATTATTCATGAAGTTATAGGTTTGAGTAATCATGGGTTTAGGCATATTATGTTTCTTAATTTAATTGATGATATGACTAACCAAAGAGTCCTATATAAACCTTGAATACTAATGTTTATTATCTGTGTTTAAAATGATCATTACTATACATGTTTAAGATTATTGTGTTTCTAATAGTATTGAGATTATACTAATAAATGTATGATTATGTATGAGATCTCGAGGATATCACAATAATGATACTTGTAAGCATGCATAGTGATTAAGGATGGATATAAGTTCAAGGACAGGTAGTCTAGGAAGCAAAGATCAAGAGGGAGCACACTCCAGTAGTTTCTGCAAGGATGTAGATATTCAGAGGGAGTCAACCACTTCTCACAATCCACATTAGAATGGAGTTGCAGAAAGCAAGCAAATATTGAGAGGGAGTCAACCCAACAAACAAACAAAGATAAGTATTTGAATTATCATTCCTTGCATATTTGATTGTTTAAATAATACTATTCAATGATGTATATACTGATGTTCCTAGAATTAGGTTGTGTATTTTTGGCATATTATAATAATTGCATTAATGAACAACATACTACTAATATGCATGTAATGGGTAAGTGGCCTATGGCACTGTACAACATTCCATTGCTACTTATCTAGAATGAAACCTCTTTGTTGACATGTTGGGAGTAGTGCAAACTCTTAACAATGTTCTGGTAGAGATTGGAAGGCATCTAGAAAGTTACATGATATGGATAAATGTTGCATTGAAGCATTGGCTAAAATAATTGCATGACTGTATGACATATTTCTTTATGTGTAAGAATTTGTTCTGAAAACTATGAGAAGTTTCTAATCATGCAATTTAACTTGTTTTGTAGGAAAGATCCGTATATGAGCACCTACAAAAGGACTACAACATTTGTTTCAGCAACAAAGTTATCTATTGAAGATATTGAATATATTGAAAGTTCCCAGGATTCGGGAAGAATGCCATGATCGAGGAGTACCAGTCGATCATGAAGAATGATTTTTGGGATGCAGTCCCAAGACCTGAAGGGAAGTTTGTTGTGACTTCCAAATGGATCTATAAGATCAAGCATGTTGTAGATGGTAGCATGGAGAAATACAAAGCGAGGTTTGTAGCTCGTGGCTTCTCCCAGAAAGAGGGATTGAGTATGAAGAGACTTCTACACCTATAGCCAGGCACACTTCCATCAGATCAGTACTTGCTCTCGCTGCAGTGATGAAATGGAAGATACACCAGATGGATGTTAAGATAGCCTTCTTGAATGGTGTAGTCGAAGAGGAAGTGTATGTGGAGCAGCCACTCGGGTTTGAGACACATTACCGAGAGTCACATGTGTGTAAACTGAATAAATCCCTGTATGGTTTGAAACAGGAAGCCAGGACCTAGTATGGTAGGATAGATGACTTCCTATCTAGTTTAGGCTTTACCAAGAGTAAAGCAGATTCCAAAATTTACTACAACGTTGAGGAAGGAAATCCAGTGATACTACTTTTGTATGTGAATGACATGTTTGTTACAGGTGAGGATGGATTGATTGCCGGCACATAGTGGAAGCTTGCTGCCGAGTTCGAGATGAAGAACTTAGAGATGATGCACTACTTTCTAGGCATAGAGGTGTGGCAAAGTGCATATGGAATCTTCCTTGGACAAGGGAAGTATGCGGTGGAGATCCTGAAGAGGTTTGGGATGATGGACTGCAAGGCCATGACCACACCTATAACATCGAACCTGAAGCTTCTGTGTGATGCTTCATATGATCTGGTTGATGTCACAGTGTATCGTCAGATGATTGGGTCCTTGATGTACCTAAAGAATACAAGACCAAAGATTTGCTTTGCGATGAACACATTGAGCCAGTTCCTGACGAATCCTAGAGGTGTTCACCTGGTTACTGTAAAGCATATTCTGAGATTGGGCAGGCAGTGCTGCAGATAGGAAGAGCACTTTTGGGTGTTGCTTCAGTATGGGATCAAGTGTGATCTCTTGGTTTAGCAGGAAGCAGTCCTACGTAGCACTGAGTACAGTCGAAGCAGAGTATGTTGCAGCTTGTTCGGCTAGTTACGAGGCAGTATGGCTCCGGAAGCTACTGTCTGAGTTATTTGATCTCCCGCTGGAGGCTACTGACATCTTTTGTGATAACCAAAGTTGTGTGAAGCTGTCTAAGAACCCGGTGTTCCATGACATGTCGAAACACATTGAGATCAAATATCATTATATCAGGGATATGGTGCAGAGAGGAGCATTGAAGCTCCTATATGTTGCGATAGATGAGCAGGTTGCGGATGTGCTGACGAAACCACTAGCTAGAGTGAAGTTCGAGTACTTCAAAGAGGGGCTTGGTGTTCTTCAGATTGACGACACTTCGAGGAAGAAGTGATGGACACATTTGCTAGAGCAATTCCAAGCATGGTGAGAGGAGGATCCTTCCATGGCTATGGATGTAAGTGCTGGATGATGACCATTAGGACGATGCTCCAGTTACTGCTCTTTATATGCATCATGTTGGATGTTGGATATGATCAGTTGGATCATTTATATGTATGTACGCATCATGTTGGATGCTGGATATGATTAGTTGGATCATTTATATGTATGTACGCATCATGTTGGATGTTGGATATGATCAGTTAGATCATTTATATGTATGTATGCATCATGTTGGATGCTGGATATGATCAGTTGGATCATGTGTATGTATCTATAGATGTATCAAGTGGATACATTGTATGATAAGGTAGATCATGTATGTTGATATGTATGAGGTATGAACATGTGGATCATGTATTTGTATATGTATCAGGAAGATACTGTGTATGCATCAGGTGGATGCATTGTATGATCAGGATGATCATGGATGATGAGCTTCAGGATGTTGCTCCAGATGACATGGATCAGGATGATGTAGTGTTAATGATCAGGATGATCATGTGTACATTAGGATGATGTATGGTGATTATCAGGTTGATACTCTGTGGCTGTGGACAGGTTGTGTAGATGAGCATGTAAATAGACTTGGGAGATCTGGACAGGATGAAAAAGGCCTCAGATGCTCTTTCGAGGCATTGCTCTGGGAGGACATGTAAGTAGACCAGGGAGATCTGGACAGGATGAAAAAGGCCTCAGATGCTCTTTCGAGGCATTGTCCTATGGCATGTAAGTAGACCTGGGAGATCTGGACAGGATGAAAAAGGCCTCAGATGCTCTTTCGAGGCATTTCCATGACCACATGTAATCAGACCTGGAGATTTGGACAAGATGAAAAAGGCCTCATATGCTCTTTAGGGTTATTTCTTGGCAAGACACCCTTTTAAGGTTTTGTGACTGTCGCATGTAAAAGATCTTGGGATATCCTATAGGTCAGAGTTGTGTACCCATAACATCCTGGGATGATCTTTCAAGGTTTTGTGACGCATGTAATAGGTCCTGAGGATTCCACAGTATGGCCAGTGATGATGAAGACCTGCAAGTGGTGGGCCTACATCTAGTATGAAAAAGGACTGGCTCTGTAGAACTTCCTATGACGAGTAGATTCATAGATTGATTGAGATAGCAGCAGCAGTGATGATGACGATGATTTGATGATGATGATCTAGAGAAGAAGACTTGTGCTAGAAGACCTGTATCAAGAAATACCTTCCTAGTTAAGAGGGAGTGTTGATGTATATGTAACTTTGGAATGTATTTCACATATATCTATATTGTATTCCTATAGAGATGTTATTATTCCTCTATACGAAAGTGTTTGTATTCATATAGAGATTTTATTATTCCTGTATACGGAAGTGTTTGTATTCCTATAGAGATGTTATTATTCCTCTATACGGAAGTGTCTTCATTTATATTGTAAGTGTCGTAACTTATACTTGATGGGTTATTAGACCACCTTGTTGGGGTCGGCCCTGTATAAGTCATGTGGGTCAAAGGGTTATTAGACCACCCTATTGGGGGTCGGCCATGTGGGTCAAATGGTTATTAAACCACCCTATTGGGGGTCGGCCCAGTCAGCATTATGTTATGTGGTTAAGTTAAGGCCGACCTAGTAAAGGTTATTAGGAAAGTCAAGAAGAGAATAAATAGAGTGTGGGAGGCACTCTATTTTATCATTCTATTCTCTCACACACTCTTTGGAGAGTGGCGCACTTGTGGAGGAGGAGAAGCTGCTGCAAGGAGATGTCTATCTCTTATGCTTGGGTTGTATCATTGCTCTATCTATCTCTGAGGAATTTATTGGGTTTTTCACCTTTATGGTTTTCCCCAAGTAAACTCTGTGTCTCTTGTGTGCTTGCATTATTGTGTCCATGATTGATATGTTGTACATGTTGTTCTCTCAGTTAAGATCCTAGATCATATTGAAGTAAATTCGGAAAAACTAACAGCATTCTAGGAAAACACCCTAAGAGAAAGTTTGAGAGATCAAGGTCTGAGAGAACCTAATATACTTTGGATCTGATCCATAGTGATATTGATGGTCCTTTACCTCATATGTCACTGAATAAATCCATTTACCTATTAACCTTCATTGATGATTATACTAGTTATTTTTGGGTCTATTTTTTGCAGTTTAAATCTAAAGTTTTTGGCCATTTTAAACTTTTTAAAGTACATACAAAATGTGCAGAGTACATACAAAATAGAGTCCCACATAAAGCACTAAAATGATTTACCCCTCATGAATCTTGGTGTGGAAAGAAGCTTGATATTTCAAATTTCAGGATTTTTGGTGTCAAGGCTTGGGCTATAGTGCCATCCGAGAAGAGAAGGGATTTAGAGCCACAGAGTAGGCCATGTTTTTTTGTTGGATATCAGAAAACTCAAATGGGTACAAACTTATTTATATGATCACCCACAAAACATTCATAGAAATAAGTGTTCATTTTGAGGAAGAGACACTACAAGGAATTGAGATTGGAGAATCTTCTCAACCACCATCGGAAGAAGGAAATGAAGACTTGAATGAGGATTCATATGATGAATATTTTGATTATGATTCAGATGAATATTTTGATTATAATTTGCAGACCCAATCTCATCATCAAGTCCAAAGTGGGCATCAAAAACCATATAAGTAGTTGGTGAACTTGTTGGGAATCCTCAGGATCCTAGGAAGGCAAGGTCATAATATGAGAATGCACTTTCAGTAAGGGATCCTAATATTGCTGAGAAATTTTTTCTCATGATTGAATAATATCCTAAAAAATATGAAGAATCATCAGAATATCCAAAGTTGAGATATTATTTGGATGAGGAGTTCCACTCCTTGCAGAAGAATGGAACTTTGAATCTAGTCAAGCTCCCACCAGGCAGAAAGCTAGTAAAATGAAAATGGATCTACAAGACTAAGTTGGATTCTGATTTGTATGAATTCAAGCATAAATAACGGTTGGTGGCCAACATATTCTCATAAGTCCAAGTTCTGTACTATAATGAGACCTTTTCCCCAATGGAAACATGGATTCTATTCGACCAGTTATGTCGGTTGCAGCAACAAAGTGTTGGGAAGTTCACCACATGGATGTGAAGTCTGCTTTTATTCATGGTGATATTGATGAGGATATCTATATGAAGAATCCTGAAGGCTATGTTGAAGATCCATCACTTGTGTTCAGGCTAAGGAAATCATTGTATGGACTTAAGCAAGCTCCCAAATCTTGGTATGCAAAAATAGACCATTTCCTCCTAACACAAGATTTCAACCGGTTCAAATCTGATCCAAATGTGTACCTAAATCACATCAATGGTAATATGGTGATTATAGTGTTATATTTTTATGATTTACTAATCACAAGAAGTGCCACTGATGAAATTTCATCACTTAGGATAGCTTTGCATCAATCTTTCTCCATGTTAGATTTGGGGATTCTCAAGCAATTTTGGGGGCTTGAGATCACTCAATCACCCAATGGAATAACTATATGTCAGTCTAAATATGATTTTATATGCTAAAAAGGTTCAATATGACGGAATTTAAGGCTTCAAAGATTCCTTTCCTCTCTGGATCCAGGCTAGACGAAGGGTATTCTACACCCTTGGTGAACAACACCCTCTACAGGAAACTAGTTGGAATCCTGTTATACTTTACTCACTCCTGACCATATTTGGCATATGCAATAAGTCATGTTTCAAGATATATGGATCAGACACATGAGCTCCATTGGAGGTCTCTAAAAATGATATTTCACTTTGTGCAAGGCACCAAGACACATGGGATCCCCTATGCTAACAATTCCTCATTGGATCTAGTTGCATTTTCTGTCTCAAATTGGGATGGGGATAGAACATATTGGAAGTCCGCTTCTGGATTTGTATTCATGATTGGATGAGTTCCTATATGTTGGTCTAGTATAAATAAAATTTCCATTTCAATCTATTCAACAGAGGCAGATCACCGAGGAGCAGTGAATGCAGCTACTCAGTGCATCTGGTTGCAAGGAATTCTTGGTGAGTTTTGGATTGACTTTAGCACTCCCACTGTTATTTGGGTTGATAACCAAAGTGTTATAAGTATATCCTCAGATATAGTACCCATACAAAGAAACAAGCATATTGAAGTGCACATGCCCTACGATAGGAGTCTAGTGCATGACAGATTGATTGTGTTGGAGTATTGCCCCATTGGTGAGAAAACTGCTGACATTTTTACTAAATCCTTCACAAAGAATACTTTCAGCCATCTTAAGTTTATGTTTGGAGTGGCTAATCATGAGGTGAAGGATGATTGAAGAATCAGGTTCAAAATTTTTCTCTTGTCCATTTTGAGGGAGGGTTTTGTCCCATGAGGTTTTGCTCGTTTCCTTGTTTTCTGGACAATGATATGTAAAGGGTGGCCAAGCCTTGTTGTCTGGCCCTAATATTTTATGATGTGTTTTTTCACTTACATTCAGATCAAGGGAGGGTGTTAGAGCATAAAAACCCATTTAATACTTAGGATATAACTTATTTCATCTTTTATTACTTTCTTGGGTAGTTTCACTATGTATTTGGACACTAATTGACTTCCTTGGTCCACCACATGCCAACCTTATCCACTTGAGCGCATCCTTGGTCATCCTTCCTGCTTTTCTAGCTATCCTAAATGGAAAGGGTGCACTTTCTACTTTTGGAGTACTTTTACTGCTTTTTCCTACTTTTAGGAGGATAAGACTAAAGCTAGGTGCTCTAATGCTATTGGCAGTTCCTAGATTTTGTGGCCAACACACTTTGCCTCTTTTTCACACCAAAACGAATCATATTTTTCCATTTTCATTCTACTTCACATTCCAAAATATTTTTAGCCAATTCGTGAGGATCTTGAGTGAGTTGGAAAGAAATGTTTCCACCCTGGGGGGTTTTAGCTAGTTTAGTAAGCCTGATTTTGTGACTAATTCTAATGCCTCCATAGAAATTAGAATGTTTGATGTAACTCTATATATTTTCAGCCACTTTATGGTACATGGTTGTATGATGTACATGTATGCTAATACACTTTATTATTGTGCATAATTCTGAGTTTGATTTTGAGTGTTCTTGTCAATTCTAGACTAGCAATTTGTGTGAGAATTGTTTTCAATATTATGATAAACCTGTGATCATATTTCAAATCCATATTATGAGAACCAACTCATGAGGCACCAAACTATTGAAGGGATGAGAACACCAGTTCTCTTATGAGCACCAACTCATAAACCAGACACCAACCTATCAAATGGATAAGGACACCAATCCTCTTGAGAACCAACTTAATTCTGCAGGTTCCAACCTATCAAGTGATGAGGACACCAATCCTATGTAAGCACCAAATTACAAAGCAAACAACAACCTTCTCTCCGAAGCACCACCCTTCCAACCTGAAGAAATGATATGATTTTGTTCCTCTGTGTTATGTCAGGAATTTGTTTTTACCTTTTAACATCTTGATAACCTTTTTGATCAAATTTGCTTATTTCTTTGACTTTATTTTCTTCAATTACTATAGGAAATTTTGATATTTATTTTAATTTTTAGGTTTTTTGACTTTAGATTTTTTTTTTTTTTTCTCCTTTAGGCGTTGAAGGGTGTTTAAAAGGTCATATTATTGAATAATGAAGTCATATTTAGCATCATGAGTATAGTTCAGCTTTTAAACCGCATGCAAAATGACCCAAAGCTGCTAAAAAGCACCAAAACAGTGTTAAAGTTTTTCTTGTAGCGCTGGAGCTCAAAATCACCAAAGGTGCGCTACAAGAATATCGCGACTCCAAATTTCTCTGATTTTTCAGCAAATTTTGGCACGCTTGGAATAATGAATGACTGATTATGTGTTTTAGAGAATTCATTACATGTTGATGCAGAAAACATCATGATTCCAAGTGGTTACACATCGTGAGGAAATCGTGCTCATCATCAGCCCAGGTGTAATTCCTTTTGACAGGTAGTAGTATGGTTTGAAGTAAATGTAGGATAAGTTTGTTATTTACAGGCACATTCAAACACGAAGGACTTTAGTGGAGTAGCCATAACCACTAAAGAACCAGAAATTGTCGCTGCTGAACAAAGGAGAGTTGTTGATGGCTTCACGGGAAATTAGGGATTCCTAATGTCGTTGCTAGCGATTAAATTGAATGTTGAAGGACGTTTGTACATCCAAGGTGACTCATTTGACAACTCAAGTCCTGATTTTAAATGACTGCAGTTGAGCAATTTATAGGTATTTCCCAAAAAACCAATATAAATGTAAATTTGGGGTTTTTTCGCTGGGGCTTACTCTGTCAAAATTGATCAAAGGAAAGGTTAAATTGTGCTTTTAAACACAATTTCGGCCAGAAAAATAGCTATTTGTTGATGCTCTGAGACGACATCCTGAAATGAGGGTTGAAGATAGCAGTTTCTTAATGAAATGTGACTCTGTCAAAGCCAAGGTTATAGTGATATAGAAGCTGCGAGGAGCTAAAGACTTGAGACTGGATGATCATTTTGATACTAAGATTCCTAAGAGCTAAAATAAACTGAATGTAAGAACCCTAAAAAGTTGTTCAGTTTGCAGTGATTGAAGAAGAATGGGCAGGAGTGGTAAGATAAACAAAGCGGAACCAACTGATGTAGGATGGATTGAAAAACTGCCTGGGTGTGTGGAGCTGATTCAACAAGCTAATTGGATGGATTTTTTCAAGAAGATCGATGGGTATAATGCAAAAATGTCCTGTAAGTTTGCCCAGGGTTTCAAAAATGACATGGTGATTTTTGATACTCTTAAATTCAAGCTGACAGTAAAACTGATTTCAGAAGCTACAAGGATTAAGGATGAGGGTGAACCATGGTTTAAAAAATTGCCTTTTGACTTTGATCCACAAAGATACCTTTTACCAAATGTCACCCCTGATTGGAATAAAGGTGTTCTTATTCAAAATTTCAGAAAGGAATGGATTGAGCCAATCAGAATATTACAGAGCTATGTTACTTGCGAGGGCAGGTATGCTTATGTATACAAGTACCATTTCAGATTCCTTCAGCACATGGTGGGGGTGTCCAAGATGAACCTGCGATTCTTCTTTTTGAAAAGTTTGCAGAAGATGTCCAACAAGGTGAAAGGGCCAATAGATCATTCTTCTCAGTCTATTTTTCACCATGGGCTAATCAAGTTTATTATTAGCACTATTTTGCAGCATGAAGGGAAGACCTGGGATTTTTTCATCTTTTGGTCTGGCTTTGAAGATCCGAAATCCAAAAGGCAAGCAGACAAGGGTAAGGTCTTGATGAGAAAATTAGGTCAGAAGCCAAAACTTGAAGATAAGGAAGAGGTCAAAGTTGAGGAAGCATTAGAGCATGTGGAGGAAGATAATGAACCAAAGCCATTCTCAGCCAGCTCTAAAGGCAAGTATTCACTGTTTGAAGATGAGAAGGAGCAACCTGAACAGAATTTGGAACCTGTAGAAGATTCTCATGAAATGAAATATGTTGATATAAAAGAGGTTGTTGTACCTAAAGAGGAAATTCACACTCGACAGAGAAGCCCTATCACCATTCTCTCAGATGATGAGGGATATTTATTGGAAGAAGAGCAGCTCATCTCCAAAACAGAAGTCAAGGTTGAAGTAGGAAAAGAAATCCATACTTCAGATAGCAAAACAACAAAACCTAACAGGAAAAGGAATAAAATTGAAGTAGTAGAGTTGGCTGCTATCCAGCATCAAGGAAAGGAGCTGAAAATGATGGGAGAAGCAGCATCATTTTGGAGACCTAAAACTAGGTCAAAGAACAAGCTAAGACTGAACATGAAGAAATTGCTCAATCCCAAATTAAATACAAGTGAAATTACTGTCCTAGATGAGGTTTCCATGGATGATAAACTAGAAGTAGACAAAGATAGCAGAAAGGAAAGTGATCTTTTATAGCAGCCATAATTAAAAGAAAAAGCTCCTTCAGTTGAGGTAGCAGGTGAAGAAAATCAAAATCCTAGCATTGAAGACACTCCTACAGAACTGTTGATTGAAGAGGCAGAAATCTTCAAAAAACTTGATATACCTTGGAGACCTGATGAGGAACAAGATCCTACAATGGACAAATTAGTTAACTCTGACAGAGAGAATTTGCAGAAAACTGTTAAGCAGTATAAACATCAGATGAATTACATGCAAGAGGTCAACGATGGATTAATGATGGCTAACAGAAGGTTGAGAGAAGATCTACAAGATGTAAATGATAATTTTCAGGAGCTGATAGCAGAAGCAAAAGAAGCACTAAAGAGAAAAAGAGCTGCTGAAATGCATTGCACAGAGTTGGAGAAGACAGTCCAGGACCTGTGACAGAGAAACAAGGAGCTCATCAAGAAGATAAATGACATGGAGCAGGAGCAGAAGAAAGCTAAGAAGAAAGAACAAGCATCATATGGTATCGCTCTGCTGGCTGAAGTAGCAAAAGACTTATAAGTTAGTTGTACATTTAGTTAGTTGTCATTAGTTAATAAACAGATATGTTAGTGATTTGCTATTTTTATCGTATTTTGTAATTTTGTAAATATTGTACATTTACTTTACCTCATCGAATAGGTGGAAGGCAGTTAGGGTTAGATCCCTAACTGATTTTGTAAAAGCATAGTATTTAGAGAGGCTATAATGTCATTGAGAGGGTTCGATTTTTGGGAGTTTTTCAGGAGGTCTTCAGACTGTTATTATCTTCAGACTTGTTCAGAGCTAAGTATTATGACTCTTGTAAGCATTTGCTAATGAAATTATGAGATATATATGACCTTTACCCTTCATTTTTCTGTGTTGGCTTCATTTTTCAGCTTATTTAGTTGCTTAATAGATATATTCATTGTTGGTTTATGTGTATTTACTGGTGATGCTTGTCTTTTATGAATGAACCTCAACATTGTGTTTCTGTTGGATCTTGTTGGATGTCATGCATCTTTATCATCTTTTGTTTATGATTTAGTTGTTAATTTTCTTATGAATGTATTCCCTGATTGTTCCCAAAACTTTACAACCACAAAACCTTTCAAAAACCTAAAATCTATTTTATTTTACTGAGTTTTATTTGAGATTGTGTTGGCTTGTTTCTTTGGCCTTGGAAACAATTTATGGCACAAACATCTTTGGCATCGTTGCTGGGGACGAAGCTGAAGCATATCTTCCCTGGGATACTTATCAGTTTTCCTGGTTTAAGAGGTGGACTTGAACCAACACTTTTTAAAGGCTATTTTCACCAAAATTGTCACAGTGGCTTCTAAAGGAATTGGAACCAGGAACAGACCGATTTTTCCATTGCAATTGGGTGTGACAGACCCTGAGCAGATTTTAAAAACAGCAAGAAAACTCAAAAGGTCTCAATCTTTACCAGCCTCCTGTGATCCTGACTAGTTGGGCGTTTCATTACATTCAGCTGAAACCTCACCTTGGATAAAACCTACCATCCATGAGAGCACTTTTCAAGTTTTTACTAACCCTCAAAGCTTTTTGAAAGCTAAGACTGCTTCTCCTGGTAAAATACCTATCTTTCAGCTGAAAGTAGGAAAGAATCCTTTTCAAAAAAGTTTTAGCCAAGCTTCTACATCTTTCAAGCCAGTCAGTACAAAAATGGCAGTCCAAAACCCACCCATGGATATGATGGACCAGATGGTTGCAGCTAGGTATGCACCATTAGTTTTACCTCAGCCTTTACATGCATTACCTGGAGGTGATTACCAAAAATATATGCCTAGGTTCAATGGACAGGGGAAAATCACTGCTGAAGAACATTGGGAGGCTTTCCTAAGTTATGCTGACAATCAAAACATTGAGATTAAAGATGTGTGGATGAGGGTATTTGTTCAGAGCCTTGATGGGGATGTAAGAAAGTGGTTTAGAGAGTTGCCTGCCATCTCAATCACTATAATTGAAGAACTCCATGATCTTTTCATGAGACAATGGGGAGACACAAAGGACCACACCTACTATATAACTGAGTTTGGAGCTCTCAGTAGGAAAAAAGAGGAGACTGTTGCAGACTTTTCAAAAGGGTTTAACAAAATGTATAGTAGAATTCTTGCGGAAATAAAGCCTACAGAAACATCAGCTAAACTTACTTATGAAAATGCCTTTGATCATGAGTTTTCCTTATTGTTGAGAGAAAGAAGACCTATAACCCTGCTGAATATGCAAGATGCAGCATTGGAGGTAGAATCCAATTTGCTAGATTCAAACAGACTTAAGAAAGAAACAACCCAGCAGCTTTATGAAAGAAAAGGAAAGAAGGAAGTTGTTTCAGCAAGTGCTGCCCCTCGGTCTGTTGAAACCAAGATAGATGAGATGGCTAAGGTGGTGAAGATTCTTACTGCAAAATTGAATAAATTAGAGCTTGAGAAGAATTCTAGCAAACCTGCTCCAAAAACTGAACGAAATCCAAATAACCAGAATCAGTTCAGAAGGCAATTTGCTCCTAGATTTATACCAAGAGAGCGAAGGAATAATGATATCCAGCGAGAAAGAAGAGAAAATAAGGACCAAAGGGTGCCACCACCTTTTCAAAACAATATGGTTGATGAAGAAGAAACTGATGATGAGTTGATCTTTCAAGAGAACGATCAAGATGTGAATCATTTTGGAGAGGGACTGTCTGAAGGTTTTGTTACTGAAGAAGATTTTCTGAATTCAGAATACTACGATGCTGACATGTTTCAAAGTGAAGATGATTAAGGCTTGGAAAATATTGCTGCAACTGCTGTTGTTCCTCAGAATGGACCTAAGAAGACCATAAATCTCAGATCAGGCCCAAAACAAGTGGTCCAAGCCCCGAAGAAGAAGGCACCTGTCCCTGCTGCACCTGTTCCTGCTAAACAAATAACTGATCCTGTCATAGAGAAGAAGCAATCTACAGAAAAATCAAAGAAGAATGCTGAAGTTGAAGAGGTAAATAAGTCTGTCCAGAATTTTAGTTTGTAGAATGAACTAGGGAAGTTAAAGATTCCTATACCTTTGACTGAGTTAATAAAGAATCCATCATATAAAGAAACAGTTCTGAAAGTGATGAATGTACCCATTAATCAACCTGTTTCGGATACAGTTAACTTGCAGAAAGAAAACCCTAGAATTTTCATTGGATTAGCTCTGGATGAGAAGACTGAAAATGAAGTTGGTGCTTCTCCTCCATTCTACGTAACCTTGACTATTCATGAGCGAATGATTCACAATTGTCTGTTAGATTTAGGAGAATCCCATAACTTAATGCCAAAAGCTGTCATGGAATCCCTGGGTCTCAGTATCACCAAACCTTATCATGATTTATATGCTTTTGACTCTCGAGCTGTGAAGTGTCTAGGAGTAATAAAAGACATGGTTGTCAACCTTGCTCAGTTGCCCATGAAAAGTGTGATAATGGATGTTGTGGTAGCTGACATCACACCAAAGTTTGGCTTGCTTCTTTCTAGCTCATGGGCTAAGAAGGTTAGAGGAACCTTACAGATGGACCTGAGGCCTGTGCATTGAAAAAGGTTGGAGAAACATACTTTTGTATCTCACACATTAGTTGGGGGATTTCTCTTTTCTAGTACTCGATATATAGTTTATATATTTCTCTAGATGGAAAACACCTACAAGTGCAAAGAGATTTGATGTGTCAACATTAAAATATATAAGGCAAGCAAAGCAAGAATTGATAGTGTATACAATCAATCATTCAATTATGAATTTATGCATACCTCGTGTAGTTGTCGAGATCATAAATAACCTTCTTTATGTTGTTTTCAAAGCTATTAGTCAGAGCTAGAGGTAGAACATACTACTACAAGGATGCAATGTGTATTACCAACAAATAAAGTATAGATCATTTTACATATAATTCCAATAGAGATAAACATGAATTACTAACAACTAATGTATATATCATAAGATAATCAAGGTTTCAAAAATTCAAATCTTGATAAATGTATGCCAATCATGAGTTTTAGCCCCATTGAAATCGCCTTACTTTGTTAATATATTACTTATGTTTGAAGCAAAATCAGTGGGAAATTTAATCTTCCGTACAACCTCTTTTACAACAACACTATCTTGTGTTGAAATATTGTAACTTCTAAAAATATTATAGTTGTACTTTATTATTCTGGAGATGTTTCATTCCTCTGTGAAGACCTTATTGTATACCGGAGATGTTTATTCCTCCATCGGAATGTGAGTCAAAGGGTTATTAGACCACCCTAGAGGGGTCATCCCAGTCAATTGTAAAAGGGTGTTTAACCCTGTGGTTAAGTTGGGGACGACCTAGTTAATATAAAAGACAAGTCGGAGATGTGTAAAAATAGAGGAGGTGTGTTCCTCATTTAACACACACACACTCACTTGTGAATAGTGCATCGGTGAGGGAGAGATCTGCTATGGAGGAGAAGGAGCTCATGTCTATGGTTTACATCTTTGTATTTCCTGGTCATCTATATTGAGGAAGCTTTGCTGGGTTTTCTACCCCATGAGGGTTTCCCAGGATAAATCTGTGTCTCTTATGTTTATGTTGTGCTTGTTGTTCTTTCAGTGATCCTGTATATGCTATTGTTGTGAAATGGAATGTAATGCTGATATTTTCTATCTTCGAATATTGAATCTTAACATGGTATTATAGCTAACCTGATAGAAGGCAATTTATGACAATTACGACACTTGCTTCACTTGACACAATTTGAAGGTTAGGGTTTTGTATAGCAAAAACCAGTCATCGTGGAACTTTCGCTATAAATACATTTTGGCAAAGTTTCAGGATCGGAAACCTTTACAGGTCGTAGATAACATCCCCATGTACCTTGTTTCCAAAGTACATCCTCATATTCATTGTAATTTGTGAGTTATGGTTAGTACAAGTTAGAGCTTCTACCTCTTCCAGATCTCAGTCATAATCAGGTGACCTAGGAAACAAGGTCATAACTTGGGCTAGGAAGCTCCAAATTAAATTTCGTAAAACGTGACAGGTATTGCACGGAATATACTATCTCAGGTAACTTTTTCAGAGGCCGAAGTTGAACCAATGACACGTGGCATGCCGTACAAGTTCTCTCTCATGGTTTATCCCATAAATAGGTCATGTTGCGACACTCGAAATAACTCTCTCTCAGGGAATCCAATGGAGGTCAGACCTATGGTTTTGGAAAGAAGATAGGTCTAGATACCAGAGGCAGAAGCTTCAGACCCTGTGGATTTGTAATTTCGGAGTTACACCAGAAACAATCAAGTGCATATTTCTGTCAAAACATATTTGGATTTTGAGCACCTTCATTCTTGAATCGTCACTGCTGTGGAAAATTAAGGTTTCAAAGAAAGTTGAAATTTTTGGAAGCGGAGTCCACGGCTGGATGCTACTCATCAAAATCGAAATTTAGGGACCAAGATCAAATTTTTTGGTTGGGTAGAAGACCGGGATTGATCAAACCCCAGTTCGGGATTTTGATCGGAAAGGTGGAAAATTAGGGCTTCTGCAAAAGTTGGAATTTTTTAAGTCTGTGACCACAGCTGGAAGATCCTCAGAAAAATAAGAGTTTAGAGCTTTGGATCGAACATTTTGATTGGGCAGAAGGGTGGGCTTCATCAAACCCTAGTTCGGGATCCTGTCCAGAAGATCCAAAAGTTTCAAAGGCAATTTTGAGGGGTCAAATTTTCGAGATTTCAAAATTGAAGTATGCTAGTTTGATCAACTCAGCAAGGCACATCTTTCCATCCATTTAGAAGTGTGAAAGTTAAAGTTTGAATTTTTAGGGTTTCTCTGACAAACCCTAATCGAGCTCCAGATCCAATTTCAGGGGGAGATGAGGCTAAGGCCTTACATAAGAAGACTACAAGAAATCTCGACAGGTATGACTTAAGAAGATACTAGTATGTTTTGAAATTTGATTATTGATTAAGTTCATAATATGGTTTTCTTCCTATTATTTAGGTTAGTGCAATCTTGATTAATGTAGAAGTATGAATGCATGAGAATGATAGAAGACATTCTTTGATCAAGGTTATATGATTGTCCTAATGCACCTATGGTGTTGTATGAGGATGATGTTGTATGCCAACAAAAGACAGGTACATCAAGAAAGACAAATCAAGTTCTATGACCATGATGACATAAAGACAAAGACTTATCCATAGTCTTTAGAAGCTCTACTTACGAGGTATGTATGATTTATTTCTACTATGCTTAACTTATGAGGTATGCAGGTTACTATCACAAGGTCTCTAAATCATTGAAGAGACTAAAGATATTGTTTGGGTATGTCAGAAATAAATAAGCATGTATCTAATCCAGGTATGTCTTCCTATGTTAGAATCCTACTTTGTGCTAGGATCTTAGATACCCATGTATTGAATGATCATGACCATACATATTCAAGATTATTTAGAATTATAATGTTTTGATAATATTGAGATTATACTAATGAATGTATGTTTGTGTACGAGATCATGAGGATGACACTAGTGCACACTTGAGCATGCACAGTGGTACAGAATGAATAGAAGTTCAAAAGACATATAGAAGATCAAGCGGGAGGAAACCACACAAACATAAAAGATAAGTATTTGAGTTGTTATTTGAATCTTTGAAATAGTAAATGATATTGCTTGTAATGGTTGTATGCATATTTGTATTTCTAGAATATATCATGTTGAGTGTAAACACTCATATAGCATTGAACATTATACTACTAATATGCATATGATTGATAAGTTGGACAAACATTCCATTTTTCATTGTCTAGAATGAAACCTCTTTGCTGACATGCTGTGATATGTGCACGCTCTCGATAGTATGTTCTCGTAGAGATGGAAGGCATCTAGATAGCCATTGTATGCATACAGGATATGGAAAAGTGTTGTGCCAAAGTATTGGTCAAGATTGTTGCATAACTATGAAAATCATATTTGTATGCATAATAGGTTATCATGTCAACATGATTTGATGATTATGAAGTATTACTAATCATGTACTTAATTTTGATTTGTAGGAAAGATCATGAAGAATGATGAACACTAAACAAGTGATGGATGTTCAACAAGAAGACTTACAAATCAAATATACTATAGCAAGCTCGTGGCTAGAAGATTCTCTTAGAAAGAGGAAGAGGATCATGACGAGATGTTTGCTCCAAGTGGCTAGATAAGACCATTCTCTTAATGGTATAATTGAAGAAGAAGTGTGAATCAGGCTCTATATGGGTACTCACGATCGATAGTCATTTGATGAGCTTAATGATCACCATGGGTAATGTGGATCTCAACCTTTGCTACAAGGTTGAAGATGGTTTCTATATACATATGACATGGATGCAAGAAGGAACTCACCACAGAGTTTGAATGATATTGAGGCTCATATCAGTAGACCCATCTGACGAGAGATGGCACGGATAGATATGCAAAAGATCACTCAATGCAGAGTGTGAATGATGTTCAGTCACAGAGGGAGAATTGACAGCTTCTTGACAAAGCTTGGGCTTTACCATAAGTAAAGTTGATCCTAACCTTTACCTTAAGGTTATGGATGATGAACCTATCATACTATTATTGTATGAGGATGATCTCTTTCTGACAGGGAATGAGAAACACATCATGGAAAGCAAGAATAAGATGGCTATAGAATTTGAGATAAAAGATCTCAGATTGATGCATTACTTCCTAGGTCTGGAAGTATGGCAAGGCCCAGAAGGAATCTCTCTCAACCTGGGAAAGTATGCTGTGGAAATCTTGAGAAGATTTGATATGTTGGAATGTACAACCATGGTCACTCTCATGGGTTCCGACTTGAAGCTGTTAGCTGATGATTCATCAGAGTTAGTGGATGTGACTCTATACAGACAGATTATTGGGTCATTGATGTATTTGAAAAATACTATACCAGACATATGCTTTGCTTCAAATACCTTGAGTCAGTATCTAGTGGAACCTAGAAGAGTTCACTTAATAGCTGCAAAGCTTGTGATGAGGTATCTAAAGGGTACGATAGATTTTGGTCTATATTATCTTAGAGACCATGACTTCAGACTACATGGCTACACAGATGTTGATTGGGCAGAAAGTGTCTCAGACAAGAAGAGTACATCAGGTGGATGTTATTGTCTTGGATCTTCCATGATCTCGTGGTTTAGCATGAAGCAGTCTAGTGTGTCTCTCAGCACAACCAAAGCAGAATATATAGTTGCTTGCTCTGCTAATTGCAAAGCGATATGGCTTCAGAAGTTATTATCTAGTTTATTTGACTTAGAGATGGAACCCACTGAGATCTTGTGTGACAACCAGAGTTGTATCAAGATGACAGAAAATCCAGTGTTCCATGATAATTCAAAGCACATAGAGATCCGATATTTCTATATACGGGATATGGTGCAAAAAGGAGCTATCAAGCTCGAGTATGTAAGCACTGACGAACAAGTTGCTGATATATTGACCAAACCTCCGTCTCGAGTAAATTTTGAGTATTTCCGAGATAAGCTTGGTGTAGTTCAGAAGGACCCTCCTCGAAATGGGAGTGATATGGTCGTTGATGATGAGATTGTCTGCATCGACAGTGAGGTCGATGATGTGGATACCTATATTGGTGATGCCGACAGTGAGGTTGGTGAATGGTCCTTAGACAGGATCTAAGTTGACGAGGGGATTGCATCATCCTTGAACACATGTTCTAAAAGGATCCGTAGACATATGTCTCTGAGAAAGAAGAGGGATTGCATCATCCTTGAACACATGTTCTAAAAGGATCCGTAGACATATGTCTCCGAGAAAGAAGAGGGAGTGCATCATCCTTGAACACATGTTCTAAAAGGATCTGTAGACATATGTCTCTGAGAATGTGGTCCCTAGTGGACGAGAGGGGATTGTATCTTTTGTTAAATTTTGAGCATTAATTCACAATACTCTAGGATCTTTGCTGAGAGAATAACATCTACAGTATATCAATGCATGACAATCACAATATGACAAGCATCAGAAGAATCAAAAGCATAAGAGACAAGAGACACAGAGTTTCCATGGGGAAAACCCTCAGGTGAAAAACCCCACAACTTCCTCAGATATAGAGAGAGCAATGGATCAACCAAAGTACAACCAAATAACACTGAGATAGTCTCCTGATAGCAGATGATCCTCCTCCTCACTAGTGCACCACTTTTCAAGTGAGAGTGAGTTACTTTTCTGAGTGTATAAAATAGAGATCTCCGATCTCTATTTATACTAACCTTTTTGCCCAGTGACCTTATGGGGCCGACTTGTCTATCTAGATACATCCACATTATATTATATATAATTCAGGGCCGACCCCACATGGTGGTCTAATAACCCATCGGCAAGTACACACACTTGTGACACTTGTCAATCCACATGACGACACTTCCTTATAGAGGAATAATACATCTCTTATAAGGGTACAATAAATATATATAAAATACACAGATGAAATACATTCTGAAGTTACATATACATCAACACTCCCTCTTAACTAGGAAGGTATTTCTCGACACAGATCTGCTAGACAAGTCTTCTTCTTGGGATCATCGTCTTCATCATCGTCACTGCTGCTACTATCTCAACCAATCTCTGACTCTACTCGTCATAGGATGTTTTACAGAGCCAGTCCTTTTTCATACTGGATGTAGGCCCACCATCTGCAGGTCTTCATCATCACTGGCCATACTGTGGAATTCTCAGGACTCATTACGTGCGTCACAAAACCTGGCTGCAGCATCCCAGGCTATTACGAGCACACAGCTCTACCTGTAGGATCTCCCAGGAGCACATTACATGTGACCCAACACAAAACCTGGCTGAAGCATCCCAGGCTGTTACGAGCACACGGCTCTACTTGTCGGATCTCCCAGGAGCACATTATATGTGATCTCACCACAAAACCTGGCTGAAGCATCTGAGGCCTTTTTCATCTTGTCCAGATCTCCTAGGAGAAAATTACATGCCATAGGACAAAACCTCGTAAGAGCATCTGCCAGATATCCCGGGGCACCGAATTACATGCCATAGGAAAAACCTGGAAAGACTATATGCAGATCTCCCAGGGCACAAATTATATGTCCTCCCAAGCAAAACCTCGAAAGATCATTTTCCAGATGTCCCAGGGCACCGAATTACATGCCATAGGAAAAACCTTGAAAGACCATCTGCAAATCTCCCATGGCACAAATTACATGCTTACCTGCACAACCTAATCCATGGCCACAAAGTATCATCTGATACTCATCATACATCATCCTGATGTACACATGATCATCCTGATCATCATCATTGCAACATCCTGCTGCATGTCATCTGGAGAAGCTCGTCATCCACGATCATCCTGATCATACAATGCATCCATCTGATGCACACCAAGTATCTACCTGATATATATCATCACACATAGTGTATCCACCTGATACATAGATACATGATCCACACAATGTATCCATCAACATACATGATCTACCTAATCATACGTTATACATATCAATATACATGATCTACCTAATCATACAATGTATCCACCTGATACATATACAGATACATGGTCCAAGCATCCAACATGATGCATATACAAAATACATACAAATGATCCAACTGATCATATCCAGCATCCAACATGATGCATACATACATATGAATGATCCAACTGATCATATCCAACATCCAACATGATGCATACATACATATGATTGATCCAACTGATCATATCCAGCATCCAACATGATGCATACATACATATAAATGATCCAACTAATCATATCCAGCATCCAACATGATGCGTACATACATATACATATAAATGATCCAACTGATCATACAAAGCAGAAACTAGAACATCATCCTGATGCTCATCAACATCCAACGCTTACATCCACAGCCATGTGAAGGATCCTCCTTCCAACATGCTTGGAATGGCTTCAACAAATGTGTCCATCACTTCTTCCTCGAAGTGTCCTCGATCTGAAGAACGCCAAGCCTCTCTCTGAAGTACTCGAACTTCACCCTGGCTAGTGGCTTCATCAGCACATCTACAATCTGCTCGTCCGTCGCAACATACAGGAGCTTCACGGCTCCTCTCTGCACCATATCCCTGATATAGTGATATTTGATCTCTATGTGTTTCGACCTGTCATGAAACACTGGATTCTCGGACAGCTTCACACAACTCTGGTTATCACAGAAGATACCAGTAGCATCCAACGGGAGATCAAATAACTCAGACAAAAGCTTCCGTAGCCATACTGCCTCACAACTAGCTGAACAGGCTGCAACATACTCTGCCTCGGCTGTACTCAGTGCTACACAGGACTGCTTCCTACTAAACCAAGAGATCACACTTGATCCCATACTGAAGCAGCACCCAGATGTGCTCTTCCTATCTGCAGCACTGCCAGCCCAATCTGAATCAACATAACCCTGTAGGTTAAACTTTTGATTCACTTCATACTTGAGCCCATAATCCACTGTACCCTTCAGGTACCTCAGAACATGCTTTACAGCAACCAAGTGAACATTCCTCGGATCGATCAGGAACTGGCTCAATGTGTTCACAGCAAAGCAAATATTTGGTCTCGTGTTCGTTAGGTACATCAAGGACCCAATCATCTGACGATACATAGAGACATCAACCGGCTCAAATGAAGCATCACATAGAAGCTTCAGATTCGATGCCATAGGTGTGGCCATGGATTTGCAATCCATCATCCCAAATCTCTTCAGGATATCCACTGTGTACTTCCCTTGACCAAGGAACAACCCACCTGCATTCTGCCACACCTCCATACCTAGGAAATAGTTCATCATTCCCAAATCTTTCATATCGAATTCAGCAGCAAGCTTTCTCTTAGTATCTGCAATCAGTCTGTCGTCTCCTGTTGCAAATAATTCATCCACATACAGGAGTAAAATCACAGGATTCCCTTCCTCAACCTTGTAGTAAAAGTTGGAATCCGCTTTACTCTTGGTAAAGCCCAAACTAGATAGGAAACTGTCCATCCTACCATAGCAGGTTTTGGGAGCTTGCTTCAAGCCATACAAGGATTTCTTCAATCTGCACACATATGAATCCCTGTCAGGTCTTGGGACTGCATCCCAAACATCTTCTTCATGATCGAAGGATCATGGCATTCCATTTCTTCATCCCAGATCCTGGGAACTTCAATATCTTCAATAGATATCTTTGTTTATGGAACAAATGTTGTAGTCCTTTTGTAGGTGAAGATATACGGTCTTTCCTACAAAACAAGTTAAATTTCATGATTAGAAACATCTCATAATTTTCAAAACAAATTCTTTAGACATAAATAAATATGTCATGCAGTCATGCAGTTATCTTAGCCAATACAACATTTATCCATGTTCCAAAACTTTCTAGATTCCTTCCAGTCTCTACCAGAACATTGTTAAGAGTTTGCACTACTCCCAACATGTCAGCAAAGAGGTTTCATTCTAGATAAGTAGCACTGGAATGTTGTACAGTGCCATAGGCCACTTACCCATCACATGCATATTAGTAGTATACTGTTCATTAATGCAATCATTCTAATATGCACAATACATCTCCTAAGTCTAGGAACATAAGCATAATATTATTTAAACAAACAAAATAGGCAAGAAATGATAATTGAAATACTTATCTTTGTTTGTTTGTTGGGTGGACTCCCTCTGAGTCTTTGCTTCCTGGCAGGAGCTGCTGAAATAGCTTCTTCTACACCTTTCTATTGTGGAAGGTAGGAAGATGGTCAACTCCCTCTGAAAATCTGCATCCTTGTAGGAGTTGCTAGAGTGTGCTCCCTCTTGATCTTTGCTTCCTGGATTACCCGTCCTTGAACTTATATTCATCCTTGCTGACATCAATCTTCTTGAACCCATAAAAGACCTCTTCTGGTGTCTTATTGTCCAATATCTTGTGGGGTGTTCTGTTCTGCACATATACAACTGTTCTAGCTGCTTCTTCCCATAGATGCATTGGTAGATCCTGGTCATGCAGCATTTCCCTTACTTCTTCCATGATTGTTCTGTTATTCCTTTCTGCAATTCCATTCTGTTGAGGATTATACGGAGCAGTCAACTCCCTCTTAATCCCTGAATCACAATACTCTAGCATCTTTGTTGAGAGAATAACATCTACAGTATATCAATGCATGACAATCACAATATGACAAGCATCAAAAGAACATGTACATCATATATACAACATATCAATCATGGAGACAATAATGCAAGCACACAAGAGACACAAAGATTTACTTGGGGAAAACCATAAAGGTGAAAAACCCCAATAACTTCCTTAGAGATAGATAGAGCAATGATACAACCCAACCATAAGAGATAGACATATCCTAGCAACAGATCCTCCTCCTCCATAAGTGTGCCACTCCTCCTTGAGTGCATGAATGAGAAGTGAGTGATCAAATAGAGTGCCTCCCGCACTCTATTTATACTTGACTTGACTTACCTTTTACATAAATCATGTAGGCTCGAACTTAACCACATAACATAATGCTGACTGGGCCGACCCCGAATAGGGTGGTCTAATAACCCTTCGACCCACATGGCCGACCCCCAATAGAGTGGTCTAATAACCATTTGACCCACATGACTTATACAGGGCCGACCCCAACAAGGTGGTCTAATAACCCATCAAGTATAAGTTACGACATTTACAATATAAATGACAACACTTCCGTATAGAGGAATAATACCATCTCTATAGCAGTACATACAACATACATATATGAAATACATTCCGAAGTTACATATACATCAACATATTCCCCGGACTTCGGTCCCAGAATTGATCCGTAGACAGATGTCTTCGAGAATGAAGTCCTTAGTGGACAGATGGGGATTGTATCTTCTACGGACTTCGGTCATAGAATTGATCCGTAGACATCTGTCTCCGAGAATTGATGATAGGACTGCATCGTCCCTAGACTCTTGGTTCAAAATGTACGTGATAGGGCTGCATCACCCCTGGACCCTCGGTTCAAAATGTACATGATGGGATTCCATCGTCCCTAGACATGAGACTTCTCTTAAAGTGACAAGGAATGATCCTCCCGGAAGTTGATCTGGATTGCATCGTCCATAGACATGAGACTTGTCTTAAATTGATAAGGAATGGTCCTCCTGGAAGTTGATCTGGATTGCATCTTCCATAGACATGAGACCTGTCTTAAAGTGATAAGGAATGATCCTCCTGGAAGTTGATCTAGATTGCATCGTCCATAGACATGAAGACTTGTCTTAAAGTGATAAGGAATGATACTCTTGGAAGTTGATCTGGATTGCATCGTCCATAGACATGAGACTTGTCTTAAAGTGATAAGGAATGATCCTCCTGGAAGTTGATCTAGATTGCATCGTCCATATACATGAGACTTGTCTTAAAGTGATAAGGAATGATCGTCCTAGAAGTTGATCTGGATTGCATCATCCATATACATGAGACTTGTCTTAAATTTATAAGGATTGATCATCCTGGAACTTGATCTGGATTGTATCATCCATGGACCTATGCCCTAAAGTGAGAGGGATTGATCATCATGTGATAGAATCTTGTGTATTCCAGAGTATGCTGCTATGATGATGTTGTCGATTGAGAGGATCCAGTTGATGACCAGATGTTGTATATCGAGATGATCCATATGCTGTAGATCGAGATGATCCAGATGCTGTAGATCGAGATGATCCATATGCTGTAGATCAAGATGATCCATAAATTGTAGATCGAGATGATCCATATACTGATGATCATGTGATGACGATGCTGATGATCGTGTGATGACGATGCTGATGATCGTGTGATGATGATATTGATGATCGTGTGATGATGATTCTGATGATCGTGAGGATCCAGATGTTGATATTGATGTTGCTATAGTTTTTCAAGTGCTGCAGAAGATGAAGACTCAGTACTGAAGATGTTGATGTTCCAATATTGAAGATGTTCTGGTAACTGCTTGAGTTATTGATGATGTTGAGAAAGCTTCCAATGATTTATAGATGTATCATGTATGATGTTGATGACTCCTTGATCCTACAGATGTTGTTATAATATCCTTCTCGTTAAGGGGGCGTGTTGAAATATTGTAACTTCTAAAAATATTATAGTTGTACTTTATTATTCCGGAGATGTTTCATTCCTCCGTGAAGACCTTACTGTATATCCGGAGATGTTTATTCCTCCGTCAGAATGTGGGTCAAAGGGTTATTAGTCCACCCTAGAGGGGTCGGCTCAGTTAATTGTAAAAGGGTGTTTAACCCTGTGGTTAAGTTGGGGACGACCTAGTTAATAGAAAAGACAAGTCAGAGATGTGTATAAATAGAGGAGTTGTGTTCCTCATTTAACACACACACACGCACTTGTGAGTAGCGCATAGGTGAGGGAGAGATCTGCTATGGAGGAGAAGGAGTTCATGTCTATGGTTTACATCTTTGTATTTGTTGGTCATCTATATTGAGGAAGCTTTGCTGGGTTTTCTACCCCATGAGGGTTTCCCAGGATAAATCTGTGTCTCTTGTGTTTATGTTGTGCTTGTTGTTCTTTCAGTGATCCTGTATATGCTATTGTTGTGAAATGGAATGTAATGCTGATATTTTCTGTCTTAGCATATTGAATCTTAACATGTTGCTCTATTAATAACCATGGAAGATTAGTGGAATTTCCACTACCATGGCAATGATTCAAATGTTGCAATGAGTTGGATTCCTGAATGTCGCTAATAACTTTTACAATTTTCCCTTGTTATTCCTCCCATCTATAATTTTCCACAGCACTCTGTAACATTCTTTCCAATAGGCATTATGTCAAACAAATAAGCTACATGTAGGTGCTCACAGTATGGAAACCAACTAAATCGAGTAGAGTATCATTTCAAACCCCATGGAAGTTGACCATGATGACTTTTGAGAAGTGTTGTAGTGTCCCCCTCTATCATACCAGCGTGATAGAGAGGATCATTGCTCAATCCGGGCAGTTAGCCCTATATTTGTAACATCTCCAAGCTTTGCGAGTTAGTATTTTGGTGAAAATAAAATAATATAAGAAAAACTGCCAACATGTAATTAATTCTTGTACCTATACTTGACATTCTTATAAAAGTTGATTTGCTTATGAAATTAAATATTACCGTTGCAGCTCCTCCTTGGATATCCTTCAACCATACGTTTAATACTGACATCATATCTAGGAAAGATATATACAAGTGGCTCTACCAAGTCCTTTCCAAGAGTACATGTAAAACCCGAATTATTCATAACACGAAATTTATAAAGATTAATTACTTCTATATATTCTTTCTAGTCATTCCATGCTGGAACATTTGTAATCTGCTTTCTTTGCTACTATGTGCATACCTTTATAAGTTTATTGAGATCATTGGCAATCACTATAATGTATATTCAAATCGATAGTACTTACAACTCCACGCAAGGTTTAAACATAATATAAGGAACAAAAACAGTAGTACATAACCAACATTTTACAAGGAAGCATTTGACATAACCAAACATCATAACCATCATGATCATACAAGAGAGAGACGATATTTCACGTGGTTCGCCCAGGAGGGGCTACGTCCACCAAAGAGGGTCATATCTTATTATTATTCATCCATTCAAGGGTTACAATCTGCCATAAAACATTGGCTTTCCTCTTGCTCGGGTCTCTCTTTTAGATAGAGAGTATAATCAAAATTTCCAAAGATCTATCTTTAATGATTACAAACTAACATAATTCTTCTCAAGTCTCCTTTATATAATAAATCGCAACTCTGTCCCATGGTTTAACGTTAGCATAATACAGATCTGAGATGAAAGAAACCGATCGATGCATGTAACTATTTATACGGTGACTGAGACTGAGATCAAAGCGGAGTTTGAAAAGAAACCTTGATTACGACAGTCAGTAAAAATAAAGATCCATGATTAGATCTGAAAATGTAGACACACTTTTGACCCGGTAATCACGACCCAGAAAGATATGACTCACGCACTTCAAAATAAAATGCAGATATACTAGTTTCATAATTGGTAAAACTCAATACTTAAATCCCGAATCCTTTATCCCTCTGATCTAGTACTGAATTTAACTCCATGATCGGAATGGTACAACTACTATGCCGGGGTGAAAATATATATATATATATATATTTCAAAATATAAACTGCATTTTCACCGAAGTCATCGATCTCATGGATCGAATTCAGAGAGTGGTTCTAAGTTCAACTCGTGCGTGTGCTTACTTAAGCAAAGATTAAATACTATAACACTGTCAGCCAGGTGCTATCAATACAGAGGTATGAACAAATACCTAAAACAAAAACTCTGCCAACTGGCACTATCGACACAGAGACATGGAATAATTTATAAGACAAGACTTTGACTGATTCCATATTTGGAAATGACTCTAGTTTAACAACGAGATCGACTTCCAAAGAGCCTGCCCAGGCAAATCTAAGTGCATATTCTACAATAAGAAATATTTATTCATATATATAAGTTTCAAAAATATAAACTGCATTTTCACCGAAGTATGCAAGGATCGCTCTTGAAACAGAGTCGCTCTGCATACACATTACAAGCATATATCTATATAAGTGGATCGCATATCATAGAAGATCAGATTGTTGTTCTTCCACATAATATAAGCATAGACAGTTTGCACATCATAAGGGATTGGATCGCTATCTTCCACAGTGGCATTCCAAGTATATATATACGAAATTAAAATCATAAGATAAAGGATCGTTGTTTTCGTAAAGGTAGAGGCGGTGGTTCTATTGACCAACAACACTAAAACCCTAAGACCCAAAAGATCGGCGTTTCCGATAAAATTCTACAACTTATAATTTAGATCTGATAAAATTCTACACTTATAATTTAGATCTTTATATATATATATCGAAGGAATAGTGAAGGGTAGTCGAGCAACCTTTACAGAGGTCTCTCCCGCATACTAAACAAAAGTTTTCTTCCAGCCAACAACATTGATAAGGCTATCTTCTTAGCATAATCTTGAAAGGGAAAATCGAAGTCAGTGGATTAAAATAACGAATCCGGAGTATAACGAGTGAGACTCTCGGCCTTGAATATGCAGACACATATTTTCCTACTTGTACAGGGGTTTTTAAGAAAAATAATCATGACAGAGGTCCTATAAGTGCATTACCAAAATTAAATTTCCGGGTTCTAGTGCAAATATCAAACAGAATAACACTCAAAACAGTGCAGCCCAAGGGGAAGGGATCGCCGAGCTCATGATCGTCATAAACAATGTAAAGAGGAAAAGTATCGCTACCAACCAAGCAATATATTAACAAAGACTTCGAATCTATGGCAGAGAGAAAACATACGACCTGACCGGTATAATGAAGCATATAGGTAATGCAGGGTTCTTTCCGAAGAGCTTCTCCATCGCCATTGCAGAGATCTTCCTTTTCCTCCTCAGAACTTAGAGCAATGCAGTAGCCATCCAAACTTTTTTTCCCTTTCCCCGAAGCGACTTCTTCTTCCTATATACAATGAGTTCAACCCTTCCTTCCATCCTCCCTCGAGTTGAAAACTCTCCCCAATTAAATAAAACGGGAAAGGCCATAACTCCAACTCCACTTGAGTGCCAAGTGGTGGAAAACAACGATTTCCTTTGCAAGTGGAAGAAAACTGGAGGAAACACACCCGAAGAGAATCTCGGTAGGTAAGGAGAATGTCCCCTTCACCGAAGTTTGATTCCTCCTTTTAAGGAGCACTAACACTTAAATACAACCGCTAAATGATTACATCAAGTGCTCCCCGTTGCTCAACATGGGGAACTCGAGATAAACTGGATTTTAAAATATATGCTAATACATGACCCATGATAATTATACTATCCTCATTCCACTTAAAAATAAATGGCATTGTAAGCCACATATTACTTTATTTATTGATAGTTATATTATCCTCATTCTGCTTTAGAATGAATGGCATTTTAAACCATAATTATAAGTTACTGAGTTTACTAGTGTTCAGCAATAATTTCATTTTTTTTTTAACATAATAGGTCACAAAGGAGGGATATCACATCCTCATCCCCTTTAAAATAACACCGTCCTCGGTGTTCACTCTTCTCTTGGAGAAATCATTTTGCTTGTTTCGCCATTTCTATTTTGACCCTTTCTGTCCTTTCAAGAATTTCTCGCAAGTCGTTATGGATCACACTTGAATTTTCGACTACAAAACCGGGTTTCAAGGAAACGAAAAATAATAATAAAAACTTTATCATCAACTTCATAACCCAACTCGGAAACATAAATCATGAGTTATTTACTGTACATATCACTTGCAATATATGGAATACATCTAGCACTCCGTGATTGTAGACTGTTGACTAAATCAACCAACAACATTCACTTGATCCAGGAAGTTCTTGCCTAACACCTTAGTGCTCACGCAGCAAACATGTCTTGCCTAACACCTTAGTGCTCCCGCAGCAACATGTCTCTCATGTTTTGCCTAACACCTTAGTGCTCACACAGCAAACATTTCATTCATGTCTTGCCTAACACATTAGTGCTCACGCAGCAAACATTTCTTTCATGTCTTGCCTAACACCTTAGTGCTCACGCAGCAAACTTTTCTTTCATGTATACTAAGCAGCGTCCTGCCTCCCACATATACATTTTCTGATAGCTTGCCTAGGTCTTACAGCCAGCCGATTCTCCAAGAATCCTAGTGGCTGTTCAATCCCTGATTTTTGGGAGTATTTCAATGCCATTATAACACTCTTTACACAATTCCGCTCAAGCCTTCTCGCTTGAGTCCCGGAATTTATTTTCCCAAGCCGCCTTGCTTGAGTCTAGGAAAATCTCATTCAAATTCATCAATTATTTCGTCATTTTACATTTGTAACCCTACAATTTCTCGGACCAATTTGGTCTATTTCTTTATTCAATAATAATTAACAATAATAAAAGCTGCAATGTGGATCTTTCATCCTCACCCTTTTATTGTACCATGCATATTATATTAAGCTTTTGTCTTTCAACAAGTTCCACCAAGTTTTTGGCCATCTGCCAAATTCAATTGTTAGTAACACTTTATATAACAAAATCAAATATTGTAAATAAGAAAATCATTCATTCTTCAAACTACCATATCCATACTTGATCATCTGAAGTAAACGTTTTCTCCTTCCAAAGCATAACTCACTTACTTAATAGGATTACATAATCCCTTGAAAAAATAATATTATTCCTATGATGACCTGTGGACATTATGATTTCTTAACCTCGAATGTTATCCTTCACCATTCAAACACACTTCCTATTTTAGTTATACAACTTCCCTTTTGTATATACTAATATCACATAGGAATAACCAATTTTCTAATACATTCTTGCATACCTTATAATGATAACCATATACCTTTGCAAAGGCGACCGCATAGCTCACCTTCATCTGCCGAGGGTCCAGTTTACCTCGATTACTATCTCAAAGATCACTTCCGATCTACCCTGCAAATTCCATGTCAGCAATGTTTTCCTTAACACATAATAAATAAAAACAATCATTCCTTGTGGCAACATAAGGACGTGAGAAGATTACCGCATCCTACTAACCTGTATTTATTTCATGTTGGTTCTAGGTTTCCAATAATCTATCCGTTTTAACAAAATAATCAATTTGAGAAAACATATAACTGTACATGAATAGCAAGTCGTCATAATTATTGAGCAAAAATAAAAGTATCACTATTACTCATTGTTTCCCACGTCTATCTTAGTAGAAATTACTGAAGTAAGAGGTATATATAAAAGGTACTCATGCATTCTTTAACGGATTTTCAAGTATCCATATATAACACAAAGCTTTGACCACATGAAGGTATAAGCCTTCGGTCAACCACTCCCAGTATCCCAACATTCCTAGTAAGGATTCCTGAAATAGAATATACAAAAATGAAATCATAACATTTCATCATATGCATCTTTTTAACTACTTTGAATACACATGTATACTTATTGAGTAATTATAACCATCATCCTTTTGAACCTTCAAGCAAGGCTACCAGCGTGTTCCCATGTCACACATTTATACTTCATTATTATATACAATCCTATACTGCAAAGAGACAAGGGGATTCTTAACAATTATTCTCCTTTATCCCTTGAAATCTTCAGATAAGGTTATAATGACGAAGGATACTCGTTTGTGGAAGTAGAGTTAAGTCGAAGGTCGTGAAAATCATTCACAAGGATGGCAATTTCCTAGTCCTAGAAAATTTCTCACAGTAGAATGTCCATTTAAACCAAATGAAGTTAATTCCTATCCTTTCAATCTTTTACCTTGAGGATGACCCTTTGTTAATCATTCATAAAAGTTTTACAATTCTTCTAACCATCTATGGTTTGGATAGTGACATTACTTACATTAACCTTGAAGATTATATATTTATAAAATCAACTAATCATTCTTTTCTACCATGTCACATAACAATTAAGGAAGAACACAAAACTAATATTCTATATCGAAACCATCACATGTAATATTCAATATAATGTACAAACATCTTCTACACCTTCTCTCAATAACATTTAGCCAATAAGGAGAATTTCAGGAGTTACTCCTTAGTACCATTTATGCATTTTTCTAACATGATAAGGATTCCTTCACCCTACAATCTCGTGCACATACTTAATACAATCGTCCCAACATAAATGCGTGAAATCAATAACTAGGTAATACATGACAATTTTCCAATGACCTAACCATCATTCATTCAATCCTTATGATTCCATATGTTTGCTATCCTGTCTTCTTTTGTATAGTCACCTTGCCAAGCCTAGAACTTTTCTTATCCTCATAAATATGATTGAAGCAATCAAGTACCTATGATGAATGTCTATGACTTGACTTATATATGTACTAAAGCCCTACCAATGGCATCAATCGACTAGATATGAATGTACATCTTTCATTAGATACATAGTCCTAATTATGTTTATGAACTTTTGAACATGCAAATGCTCCTATGATTCTCATTACTATCATTGCGATAGACATATATGAAAATAGTAACAAGATCACCAAGGTAAATATAGGAACCTATTCCAACTATTTTAAAGAATACTTTCTTATCCTTTAATGAAACTAATTGTAGAGCATGAGGAGATATTCATACTCTAGTATTTATAAATAGAAGATCATTCAATCTTCGGGAGGAAACATATAAATGCTCACATATAGACAATGCTTTTCCTTTAGGATGCTTCAACAAGTGAAGTATACTTACTTGCGATTTAAAAGACATCTTGTCGATTACCTCTTGCTGATTCTTTGGAACATAAATCCTTTGTTCGCGTCTTATCGATGGAGTTCCCTTGACCAGCTTATATTATCTCCTCAACTGAGCCCAACTATGCCCGAGTGTTTGCAACCTGTGCTCTGATACCATATGTAACATCTCCAAGCTTTGCGAGTTATTATTTTGGTGAAAATAAAATAATATAAGAAAAACTGCCAACATGTAATTAATTCTTGTACCTATACTTGACATTCTTATAAAAGTTGATTTGCTTATGAAATTAAATATTACCGTTGCAGCTCCTCCTTGGATCTCCTTCAACCATACGTTTAATACTGACATCATATCTAGGAAAGATATATACAAGTGGCTCTACCAAGTCCTTTCCAAGAGTACATGTAAAACCCGAATTATTCATAACACGAAATTTATAAAGATTAATTACTTCTATATATTCTTTCTAGTCATTCCATGCTGGAACATTTTTAATCTGCTTTCTTTGCTACTATGTGCATACCTTTATAAGTTTATTGAGATCATTGGCAATCACTATAATGTATATTCAAATCGATAGTACTTACAACTCCACGCAAGGTTTAAACATAATATAAGGAACAAAAACAGTAGTACATAACCAACATTTTACAAGGAAGCATTTGACACAACCAAACATCATAACCATCATGATCATACAAGAGAGAGACGATATTTCACGTGGTTCGCCCAGGAGGGGCTACGTCCACCAAAGAGGGTCATATCTTATTATTATTCATCCATTCAAGGGTTACAATCTGCCATAAAACATTGGCTTTCCTCTTGCTCGGGTCTCTCTTTTAGATAGAGAGTATAATCAAAATTTCCAAAGATCTATCTTTAATGATTACAAACTAACATAATTCTTCTCAAGTCTCCTTTATATAATAAATCGCAACTCTGTCCCATGGTTTAACGTTAGCATAATACAGATCTGAGATGAAAGAAACCGATCGATGCATGTAACTATTTATACGGTGACTGAGACTGAGATCAAAGCGGAGTTTGAAAAGAAACCTTGATTACGACAGTCAGTAAAAATAAAGATCCATGATTAGATCTGAAAATGTAGACACACTTTTGACCCGGTAATCACGACCCAGAAAGATATGACTCACACACTTCAAAATAAAATGCAGATATACTAGTTTCATAATTGGTAAAACTCAATACTTAAATCCCGAATCCTCTATCCCTCTGATCTAGTACTGAATTTAACTCCATGATCGGTATGGGACAACTACTATGCCGGGGTGAAAATATATATATATATATATATATATATATATATATATTTCAAAATATAAACTGCATTTTCACCGAAGTCATCGATCTCATGGATCGAATTCAGAGAGTGGTTCTAAGTTCAACTCGTGCGTGTGCTTACTTAAGCAAAGATTAAATACTATAACACTGTCAGCCAGGTGCTATCAATACAGAGGTATGAACAAATACCTAAAACAAAAACTCTGCCAACTGGCACTATCGACACAGAGACATGGAATAATTTATAAGACAAGACTTTGACTGATTCCATATTTGGAAATGACTCTAGTTTAACAACGAGATCGACTTCCAAAGAGCCTGCCCAGGCAAATCTAAGTGCATATTCTACAATAAGAAATATTTATTCATATATATAAGTTTCAAAAATATAAACTGCATTTTCACCGAAGTATGCAAGGATCGCTCTTGAAACAGAGTCGCTCTGCATACACATTACAAGCATATATCTATATAAGTGGATCGCATATCATAGAAGATCAGATTGTTGTTCTTCCACATAATATAAGCATAGACAGTTTGCACATCATAAGGGATTGGATCGCTATCTTCCACAGTGGCATTCCAAGTATATATATACGAAATTAAAATCATAAGATAAAGGATCATTGTTTTCGTAAAGGTAGAGGCGGTGGTTCTATTGACCAACAACACTAAAACCCTAAGACCCAAAAGATCGGCGTTTCCGATAAAATTCTACAACTTATAATTTAGATCTGATAAAATTCTACACTTATAATTTAGATCTTTATATATATATATCGAAGGAATAGTGAAGGGTAGTCGAGCAACCTTTACAGAGGTCTCTCCCGCATACTAAACAAAAGTTTTCTTCCAGCCAACAACATTGATAAGGCTATCTTCTTAGCATAATCTTGAAAGGGAAAATCGAAGTCAGTGGATTAAAATAACGAATCCGGAGTATAACGAGTGAGACTCTCGGCCTTGAATATGCAGACACATATTTTCCTACTTGTACAGGGGTTTTTAAGAAAAATAATCATGACAGAGGTCCTATAAGTGCATTACCAAAATTAAATTTCCGGGTTCTAGTGCAAATATCAAACAGAATAACACTCAAAACAGTGCAGCCCAAGGGGAAGGGATCGCCGAGCTCATGATCGTCATAAACAATGTAAAGAGGAAAAGTATCGCTACCAACCAAGCAATATATTAACAAAGACTTCGAATCTATGGCAGAGAGAAAACATACGACCTGACCGGTATAATGAAGCATATAGGTAATGCAGGGTTCTTTCCGGAGAGCTTCTCCATCGCCATTGCAGAGATCTTCCTTTTCCTCCTCAGAACTTAGAGCAATGCAGTAGCCATCCAAACTTTTTTTCCCTTTCCCTGAAGCGACTTCTTCTTCCTATATACAATGAGTTCAACCCTTCCTTCCATCCTCCCTCGAGTTGAAAACTCTCCCCAATTAAATAAAACGGGAAAGGCCATAACTCCAACTCCACTTGAGTGCCAAGTGGTGGAAAACAACGATTTCCTTTGCAAGTGGAAGAAAACTGGAGGAAACACACCCGAAGAGAATCTAGGTAGGTAAGGAGAATGTCCCCTTCACCGAAGTTTGATTCCTCCTTTTAAGGAGCACTAACACTTAAATACAACCGCTAAATGATTACATCAAGTGCTCCCCGTTGCTCAACATGGGGAACTCGAGATAAACTGGATTTTAAAATATATGCTAATACATGACCCATGATAATTATACTATCCTCATTCCACTTAAAAATAAATGGCATTGTAAGCCACATATTATTTTATTTATTGATAGTTATATTATCCTCATTCCGCTTTAGAATGAATGGCATTTTAAACCATAATTATAAGTTACTGAGTTTACTAGTGTTCAGCAATAATTTCATTTTTTTTTTAACATAATAGGTCACAAAGGAGGGATATCACAATATTCACTAAAATCAAACTCATTGATACAGAGACATGTATATGCGCATGCTATAGAAACACAAATGGAGATTAAATAGATCCGGTTGTTATCTAACATACATTCAACATTCTGTGACAGTCATTAAATAAAGACCTTTGCAGAATTATATAAAATCATATGAAAATGCATAATCATTTGAATACACAGCGGAAGTAAATTCATTAGCACATCCATAATACATTCCAGCTATTCATCAAAGGAACGATTTCCAAGTTAAATACACAAGAGAATACTTATCTTATACAAAAGTAGTCCCACGCAACTGGCTATGCAACTGCAACGTTCCACCCAACCGTAGGCCAGTGTGCTCCTCAATCTCTCAGCACCACTGCCACCCCCGAGCTGGGCGTGATCTCTACAAGGAACCAGGGAACAGCAGACTCACACATAGCCAAGCATACACCAAGATGAGCCAAGCCAATCTACAATTAGGTTTATCAGGCTACTAGGAGATGGAAAGGAAGAGTTGCTAAGCTAGTGAGCTCCAGCACAGAGCCAGGGATAACCTTGCAAGATCTATCTAGCTTGGCACCCACAATATCTACACACCCAGCACAAGGAAGTATTCTTTTCACTGATGTGCAGTCCCTCAATCCATACCTTCCCTATCTAGTGCTCTCAGGGTATGCATAGAAGAGTAACCAAATCCCTCTTGATCTTCTTGAGAGGATGTCTCCCCCCACTAGGTTTATCAAGCTACTTCTGTCCACTACCACTCCAAAACTTCAATTCACAGGTTCAAACCAAAATGAGGATGCACACAACAGCAGAACACAATTATGGGGCAGGATAAAACGTTTTTACAGTGAGCTGCATGAGATGGGGTTTCAGCTAACTCAGAAAAACATGGGAGCCCACAAAAACGAAATGGGAAGTTGGTGAACAACCCAGGAAGCCAAATCCATTTTTAGAAAAACGTCCTTGGACATTCAGGGGCAAAAACGACCTCCCTACAGTCCCCAAAACATGGCCCTCCCTCTCCCAACTGTTATATACTGCAAAAACGACTCCCAGGCATGGAAAAATGCAGTATTTAGATGAAAAATGTAAATGGAAAGACCCCAGCTAACTCCCCCTGCGTGAATGATCAAAGGCTGCCTGTTCAGAATGGCTTTTGGGCACCATTTCGTGGGTGATTTCTTGCCTAAGGAGACAAAACACGAATTTCCAGATTGATGGCTTGTCCATGCATGAAATTGGTTGCCATACTTCTTCATTTCCAAGGCATTAACTTCCTTGACCAATTTCTTGGAAGAATTAAATGATTGGGGCATGGGACAAAATGGGTAGTTGGTGGTTTATGGGTTTCCTTATTGACACATGGATTAATACCATTGGCTCAAGGGTTTGAATAATTTCCCTCCCTTTTCCTTGTAGAGACATGCCCCATCTCTTTTGTTGCATTGCATAGCCGGTTGTGGGTTTTTCCATTAAAATTCGTATTTACATGGTGTCTTATTTACATTGTGCCCATCTCGCACAAGAACCATAGGCATCTATTTTTAATTGCCGATACAAAATGCTAAATCAACGGTGGGGCCTTGGCCTTGAGCTCCTCACCATGATTAAATTACAATATTCACATCATTTAGGATTTTATACAAAGGGGGTCAAAATGGGGACATTACAAGTGTCAATGAAAGATTTTTTTTATTAATCAAGGTAAGTATCAAAATATAAAAATAAATACAAGTGAAAAAGAACAAAGTAACTACAAACAAATATTGCTTGCCATTGATCTTCTAAAATGCATTTTTCCATAGTTGAGACATCATTCTTTGTGGTATTTTCCCACTCTCTTCCTTCCCATTAAAGTCATTTTTTTTATAATTTGATACATATGGTCCTTATCAAGAAAATTCATAAACTCATTGTAAACCTCTTTTCCTAAACTTCTTGAACGTCTAGATATTGTTCTTGCACCACATACTAGACATACATATTTTCCCTCTGTTTGAATCCCTACAAGTTATGAAATAGTGTTAATATATAGAATTCCATAAATTATAAAAAGAGGCTCAAAAATAAATTATTCATAGAGATACATGAGAACATTACATACCATAAAAATGTGTAACATTAGGTACATTGTGAATTATCCATGTAAGTATTCCATGGAACTGAAATTGTTTTTCGCCTATAGGTTTGGAGATGTCCTACATACTAATGTTGGCCCATAATTTTAAAACTTCATCTATAAGAGGCTCAAGATATACATCCATATCCTTAACTTGGTGCTTACCTGGTAGTTATTTGAAAATAAACATACATAATTAATAAGTTCTCATACATGCAATAATGGAAAAAAGGGTTGCTCATATTTTGTTAACATTCTAAAAAATAAATACATGGAACAATTAATGCCAACATGACATGCTCCCTTTTTATTTCCATCCACAGAGGAAGGTTATTGTTTATAACAAAAACTGGCCAAACTAATTAATTGGTTCTGAGCTCTCCAAATGGATTAACACCATCGACTGCCAATGAAATTCTAACATTATGTGGTTCTTATTTAAAAATTAAACATCTTTCCTCAACGTCTCTAAATGCAAAACCATCTCTAGGCATACGCATGACACCATCTTCACTTATCTGTCTTGCATGGTAATCCATAAATTCTGCAATGTTTTTACACTTGAACAATCCTTGAAAACATGGATTATGGAGATATGGTGAAGAACTTTGCGGGGCACCTTATTTGTTACTTTATGAGTACGATATCTATTGATTCCGCATTCATGGCACTCACTCTTTGATGCATGTTGTCAGTAATATATGATATGATCATTAGGACATGCGTCAATTGTGTTATAATCCATTCCTAAATCTTTCAGAATGACACACATCTCTCTGTATGTGTGAATTAAGGTATTTTATGGTGGTAGAATAATATCATGTAACAGTCCAAAATAATAATAATGGAAAAATTTTAATCATTGGCTTATATACGACAATGGTAAATAAAAAGAAATCAATTGCAATTACAAATAGATCAATCATGTCTACCTTAACAACTGCATCATTCATGTGTTTGAAATACCATTCATGACCTTCAAGTTGACTAGCAACAAAAGAGTAGAGAGAAGACTTGTCTTTGAGTCCTTGTATAAGGATTTTTTTTCCTTATCAATGAGAGGTATGCCATGAATATATTTGTAGATCTCATTTGTAGGTGCATTCTCATCTATGGAAACAAATGTGTCATGGATCAATATATTTATCTATTCATTCTCAATAATATTGTGGTCATTTTCTTCCATTGTATCAACCTCAATGTCACCACCCTCACCATCTCTACCATGAATTGTAGTGAGTAGAATTCCAATGTTTGGTGATCTTGTATGTGCAATAATTATGGCAAAATATATCCAATTAGTATCGAAATAGACATCAATAATAATAGTATTGCAAAATGAGAAAAAAAAAAACTGTTTTTCATATCTTACCAGGGGATGATATTCTTTTCCACCTTCCAAGTGCCCATGCTCTAATAAATGTCTCTTCGCCATTTCCCTAAAGACTCTTCTTCTTTTTATTCCTTTGCATTGTGTACAAGGGAAATAACATTTTCCATCATCAATTATGTATTCAACATTAAAGGATTGATTCTAATCATTTGTATTCCCATGGTTTCTTTTGTCACTATATACAGAATTGATAACTACATGCATAGCAACAACTTGTTCAGATCTACTAGCAAATCGATGGATAGGATTGTTATACATTGATATCTATTTCAATAAAATAAATTATCAAACCACTAATACACTAGTAAGAATAAAGACAAGGAAATCATAAACCCAATCAAAATAAATTAACTCAAGGGATAATCTCAATAGTACACAAAAGGTTTTACCTATAATCAGAGTTATCCTCCCTCCAAAATCCTTCCAAACAGTATTTTTTGTTCTATCCGAATATGTTTTAAATCTTGTTGAATTGAACTAGAAAAAAAACTAAATACATTTGGTGTCACGTTGCTTAAGCGACGACAACCATTTGTTGTTCTCTGACATGTCACAATTGGGCATCACTTAAGAGACATTCAGGGATGTCTCTTGAGAAACATTTTTTGGCATCACTCAAGTGATGCCACATAATGTCTCTTAAGCAATGTCCATTATGACATGTTGATTAAGCAACACCTTTTTTATTTTTTCCAAAAACAATTGCACAATTGACGTCTTTTCGACATTAAAAAGTGATTTTTCGCTTTAAACGTCGATACAAAATGTTGAATTTGGACCCCAAATGTAGTAGTGCACGCTTTATTTTCCTATCAAGAAAATTTTAAATATTTCACCAACCAAATCCACAATACTTATGATAATCCATAAAATTTGAAACATGAATTTCTATCCATTTTTTTTTAATGACGAACTCAACTCACCAGTGCTTACAAAATAAAATGTTTATTACCCTTGTGTATGATCAAAATATGATACTCATCAATTATTTAATTTATTGTGGCTGGGGTTTTCGCCCCTGCCTGTGCAAGTGAGCACCTGTTAAGGATTATGGAATCCTTAGCAGCAGTGTAGAAGTAATTAACAGTAAACTAAATATAAATGATGGAAGCAAATGACTTTTAAACAGTGAATCTAAGCTTAAACATGTGCATGAAATAGAATATAACTTGGAATAACGAACGATAAACTTGCAAACAATGTAAAAATAAAGAATCTTTTTTTTATTACAGGCAAGCAAAGGGCTTGCAAAAAATATATTTACCTCAAGGGTGAGGCTAGTGGAGTTATGGTGGTGTGCTCCGGAGCTCCTTAGTTTGGTACTCTTCTCTCCAATGCTTGAATGGTGGCTAAAACTTTTGTCTCAAAGGAGGCCAAAAGGCACAAAGAGGGATGGCCGTAGGCTTTTGGAAAAATTCAGCAGCATGAGGATAGAGTGATTGGGGGTTTTGAAATGAGGGGCCTCCACCCCTTTTTATAAACTTGGATTAGGGTTTTAGGGATTTTTTAGGGTTTTTGTCCTTTTTTTTCTTTTTTCTTTTGGGTTTTATACCCTATTTGTTTGATTTTAACCCTCTTTTGGGGTTTTAGTATGTTTTTGGGAGAATATTTGGGTATTTTTAATATCCATATGGGTTTTATGGGGTTTTGGAGGCAAGGTTGGTAGGAAATTTGGTCAACAGAGGTGTATGTCCAAAGGGATGAGTTAGTGAGCACTTTTTTGGTGTTAACAGATTGCCCCCTGATGTGTGAGGGTAGGAGCTCATCGTATGGCCGATGGACATCATAAGTACTGTGGTTTTCCTGGGTGATGAGCGTTGGGATAGAGAAGAGCACGAACTTGTTGGAGACCGGAACACGGGGTTTGTACTGACTGCCAAGAACTTAAAAATATATGTCTTACTGATGAGTATCTTAACATATGGAAGAGGAAAGAATACCCATGCTCATTGTCAAAATATAATAATGGGGTCCATGAAAGGGGACTAGAACAATAGAGGAGAAAAATGTTGTGTACATCATATTGGTCTAGAGGGGACGCAAATCTGGGACGTATCCGTGGGCTAACCATGGTTGATGTGAAAAACTGATACACTGGAAAACATTCGTCACTCTGATTGTGGTACCGGAATGACTGATAAAAATGTTGGAGCTAGAGGTGTCCAATAACTGTGAGTCAAGGAAGCATGTTACTGGGGTACTTTCATGAAATTGTCGCAATGCGCAGCCCGGATATCTATAGGAACATATGACTGGTTGTTTCCTCTAGTAGACTCACAAATGTGCTGGAGTTAGGTAACATCCGAGGTCTTCTACTAATAACTGAAATGACGATACCCTGTACGAATCTCAACAATGCGATCAAGGTGTTGGCGTCGAGCATGCGAGAAACAATCATCTGGAGATGCACTAAAGACTCCTTTCCAAATGATATGTAGGAACTCACTGCTGATGGCGATGAGTCCAAGGCACAGGGACCTCTGGGTCTATCCTCTGGAATAGATTGGTTGGCATCGACAGAGGGAGACCTTGCAACTACCAAGGAGATGATGTTTCCTTGATAGGAGTGCAAGGTGTACAACTGAGATGTGATAGTACTAATGGCGGGACTAACATACTGAGGGGACAGGGAATAACTGGGGTCAATGGAGTGGGAGGACTCAAACTTCCTTTATTCAGAGCATGATGACATGGATGACCTGGCAGCATATGAAACTAACTTTTAGGTATGGGATCATAGCTTAAGGGATAAGTATTGTAGCAGGAAAGACTCAGGGGGATCTACTGAAGGATCATATCTGGAGATTTTGAAGGTGATATTTTGCAGAATGTTCTGAACAAAGGCGACCAAGCTGGGGGAGTTGTTGTGACAGTGCAATTATATATATGCTTTGGTGTGGCATCGAGAGGCATCGTTGGGGCCTTCTTCATGGTTTAAGGGACTCAAAGAAGGGGTGAAAGTATGCTAAAAAAAAAAATGGTACTGTCGTGTGGATTTGTGCGAGCTTAGGACAGTTAATGCTCGTAAGTGCTTTCAATTTGAAGGAGTATGAAAGTGATAAGAAAACTCTGAAATGGTGGATATGTACCGTCTTGTGGATTTGTACGAGCCCAGGACGGTGATTGCTCGTGGTTTCTTTCACTTTTAGAGAGTCTGAAAGCAGTAAGAGGACTCTAGGGGGCGTTCTTTTTCATGTGTTAGTCTTCAAAGCTCGAAAAGGCGTAAAAGGATGCAGTGATGAACTCTTCTAGCCAGTGTGACTAGAGTATTCCTTTTTCGTAATTAGTCTACAACGTCCGGAAAAGGGGTAAACTTATACCAGGTAGACGCCCTTTCAGATACTTTTAGCAAGCAGGAAAGGAAGCAAGATTGATCGGTGATCTTTTCATTGTTTTAGGAGTCATAAAAGAGCTTGACAGAAACTCCCTAAGTGCCTTTTTCGTAAAGGAATTGCTCAGCTCGAAAAAGGGATAAACATATACCGAACAAAAAAGTGATGGTGAAGCAAGGAGGAAATGTTCGATCAAGGGATAAATATGGGTATCCAGCAGAGTGATAGGAGGGTGGGAACACTGATGGGGCCTCCTTGTGGGTTGATGAATGACAACAAAAAAATGTCATAATGGCAGTATGGATGGAGTGGATGGCTCATGGATAGGTTGTGATTCACGAACTTGTAAAGATTCAGCGGTGGTCGATGTGGCATGTAAATCGAGGTGGAAAGGTGTAGAAACACAATGTCAAAAAAATTTATAGGTGAGGGCGAGGAATGATCTCAAGCATCATCACGAGTGCGGAAAATTGAATCCGACGATATAAAGAACGTCAGAAATGGAGAACGGTCAAAGTGGCACGTAAACAGAGGTGACGAGGGGCATGCAAATATGCCCGAAAGATTTGGAGGTGAGAGAAATGATCTTGAGCATCATCACGGGCGTGGAAAACTGAATCCAGCGATATAAAGAACGTCAGAAACGGAGAACAGCCAAAGTGGCACGCAAATCGAGGCAGCGAGGGGCATGAAAATATGCCTGGAAGATTCTGAGATGAGAGCGAGAAATGATCTCAAGCATCATCACAAGTGCAGAAAAATGAATTCGGCAATATAAAGGACGTCAGAAATGGAGAATAGCCAAAGTGGCACGTAAACCGAGGCGACGAGGGGCATGAAAATATGCTCGAAAGATTCTGAGGTGAGAGCGAGAAATGATCTCGAGCATCATCACGGGAGCGAAAAACTGAATTCGACGATATAAAGGATGTCAGAAATGAAAAACAACCAAAGTGGCATGCAAACTGAGGCGACGAGGGGCATGAAAATATGCCCGAATATGGTGTCGGTGAAAAATGTGAACTGAATGGACCACCACGAAGTTCTAGCTACACTAAGTACATTGGTATCAACAGTTTGAGAAATGGGCCTCGGATGATCACGTAATAGCAAAAGGAAAATAAGGCCAATGTCTATAAATAGTAAGTGATCCCCATAATAGGTGTCATTTGTGTGTGGTGAGCTTAACATAGCAATAGAGGCGGAAAGAGGTAATAGTTGAGTTGGTGGGAGATTTCACTAGTGGATTTACATTCTGGGAGTTGCAGGTAAGATCCCATGTCCTTAGCTTTGTCATTTAAGAGCTTTTGTATTGTTTTGGGTCTCTGAGGGGTCGTACCGGCCATAAATGGGAACCTGCGTGGCATAACGTGGGTTCCGGATGCTTTGGTGCGGTTTGGACTGTGGCAATGGGGAGGATAGCTGCACTGCAAAGTGCATTTTCCTTTGCCGAAGGTGCGGGTTAGGCCGCGCTGAGGTATCCGAGACACCGCGGTGTGCTCCATAGGTGGACCCAGAATGGTTGCGCTCTGAAGCGCAGATTTCGAAGGGGAAAGCACGCTTCAGGGTGCAACCATGGGGTGGTATGGTATGCGTTGTGGACCGCGGCATTCCAGGAGGAAAGCGTGGTGTGAAGCGCAGAGAGATGGGTAATGTGTGCGTTCTGGAGCACTCATTTCAAAGGAGAAAATGCGTTCCCGAAGGTTGTGTGTGTGTGTTTTTTTTTTTTTTTGGATGGTAATCTAATGAGTTTTATTGTTGTCATTGACAGGATGCCATAGGTTGGTTGGCGAGAGCGGGAGATTCCTCCCAACATCCGGAGGAGCATTCAGACAGATTGGGGGGTTCGGGAGGCACTAGCTGATAGTGAGCTCCTAAAGTTTGCACAGATCCCATATATGCGTTCAACACCTCTATTGCTGAACAGGTTAGTTGAGTTCTGGGATTCTGAGATTGAGGCTTTCATGATCTAGGGGGAGCGGCTAGATCTGACTCTAGCTGATGTATATTTCCTGACTGGGTTGCTCCGGTTGGGTATGGTTGCCGAGACTCAGCCAAGGAGGCCGGCGAACATCTCCATGGAGACTTTACTGGAGAGATACTCTTTACCTGTGGAAGTGGTGAGTGGGTCTTCACTCATGTTATGTGACATAGAGAGCCCAGTTACGCAGGCTATTGTAGCGGCAGTGGTACGGGTTTTGGGTTCTTATGGCCCTAACCGGGTCACGGGAGGGCAGATGTTATTGGTCGAGAGCATCCTTAACGGGACGTACTATGCATGAGGGCAGATGTATTTGACTGTTGTTCAGCGAGAGCTGAGCAAGGTCCGGCTCCTGGGGAAGGAGTTTTGTTACTCATCTTTTTTGTGTGCCTTTTTCTTTGAGCAGGTTCAGACACTTCATCCTCACCGAGCGATACGAGCGGTGCCCCTGACCGAGTCGCGGATGGGGCAATGGGGCGAGATGATGACTCGTAGGGGTGGAGGCCCAATGGGTCATTTTTTCACCGAGGAGTTGTTTCTACAGTGAATGCAAATACCGATCTCTGTCGAGGACTATCCATACCCTGGGATGTACTTTCGTGGGGATCCCGAGATGCCGAGACCTCCTGGCCAGGCTTGGGGCCTAGACAGTATGTTCATTTTACTTCAGTTCGACAGGTTTTGTGTATGATATCATTTTTTAGTTGTTGGACTTGTATTTGACCTTTAGGTGTTTTTTTTTGGCAGATGTGGGACCATTACTGCCGCCAGGTTATAAGCTACGACGAGGGCATGTGGAGGGGGTGGACCCAGTTGGGCGTGGGCAGGGTCATCACTGGAGTGCTCCTGTTACTCTGGATGTTTTGAGGCAGGGGATTGATCGGATCCTAGAGGGGATCATGAGCGATGGTTGGCAGCATTTGGATCAGGAGCTGATCAATATTTGTTATGATGCTCCACAGGAGTGGCAGCCTATTATGCGGCGCATTGCGATGGCCGCGTAGACCATGAGAGTGTTTGCATGAGGGTATGTACCTTATCTTGGGGAGGATGAGGAGAATGAGGATCCCAAGGACAAGGATCCTAAGGATGGGTTTCCTGAGGAGGAACTGGCAAAGGATGAGGAGGCAGCATGAGCGGCTGCGGCTGCTGCCGCTAAGGCAGGTGGGTCTACATGAGATGATGATGATGAGGACTACCAAGAGGAGTTTGATTAGGCAGCTGACAAGGCTGCCCCCACTTGTGATGATCATGTGGGGTTTTTGTATATACAACTTATGATATTTAGCGAGGGTGTTGTTGGGGCGCCTCGCTGTGTTTATATGTATATTTTGGTACAGTGGGTACTTATGACATTTTCATGATGATATATATATATATGGCACTTGCATTTCGTTTGTGATGATGTTTTGCTTTCTATGCATGTGGATGCACCTAGCATGGTGTTTATGTTATATGCACATGGATGCAATTATGTTTATGCACGTGGATGTACTTAAGGTTAATTTTCTTTTTTGATATATTTAAATGATATTGTTATGTACATCTGGATGGTATGTATGATTGATTCCCTACATATGGTGATTCGTGTACCATTCTAGAATATTATTAGCCATTTGGTCTGCTACACTATTTTGATTGTGTGGGACATGAGTGAATGTAATGGATTCAAACTGTCTAATCATTTGTTTAGTGAGTAGGAAATTTCTAAAAAGGCAGGGATCCCATACCTGGTAACAATTGTTGAGTTGGGCGACAAGCAGTTGGGAGTCCAAAAACACACGGAGGTGACGTATGCCCATGTGGAGGGCAGCGGTCATTAGACCGGCCACGTCATCGTACTCCACCTAGTTGTTGGTAGTAGCACCTATGCACACTCCATCAAGGTGGATGAGCTCATGTGAGGGGAAATATAAGACCCAAGCTGCAGAGGCAAGGTTCGGGGACCAACGACTTGTGCCATCAGCGAAGCCAACGTATTATAGTGGGAGGGAGCCCATCTGTGGTCATGCAGGGTAATCAAAATGTAAGGTCATAGATAAAAAAGGGTGGGAAACAAAAAGGGGAATGAAACTGTACAAAAGGGGACTGGTGGGTCCTCAAAAAGGTGTTATGGGTAGAAGCGTTTAAGGTACAAACCATTCTGAGGGTTGTGCAATGTGGTCCCTTCAGAATCGGTGAGGATGTATGCCCCATGTCCCAAACAGGTATGCACGATGTATGGTCCTTGCCACATGGATTCAAATTTCCTTTTCCCAGTTTTATCGTGTGCTTGGTCATAGACTAGGACAAGGTCTCCTTCCCTGAAATTGTGTGGGTGAACGTGTTTATCATAACCTGCTTTGGAGCGGTTTTTTGCAGCTTTGATGGTTTGAAGGGTCGTCGATGATCCTCGTTAGCTTGTTCCAAAAGGATTAGGCGCTGCTCAAGTGGGGAGGTGTCGGGAAGAAGTTCTACAACTATGTGTAGGGAGGGAATCTGACACTCTATGGGGAGAACCGATTCGACGCCGTGAACCAAGTGGAAAGGGGTAAACCCTGTGGCGGTCTTAGTGGAAGTGCGATAAGCCCAAAGTGTTGGAAATAACATATGGTGCCAATTGGACTTATGGCAATCTACGGTGCATTGAAGAATGGTCTTCAGTATTTTATTAATGGCCTCAACCTGACCATTCCCTTGAGGGTAATAGGAGGAAGAGTATTGATGCTTGAATTTAAGAAGGATGGACAATTCCTTCTATATGGAGTCTTCGAAGTGACTTTCGTGGTCGGACACCAGTTGTTGGGGGACACCGAACCGAGTAATGACATGATTAAAGAAGAAACGGGTTGCAGTGTTAGCTTTGCATCTGAATGTGGGCATGGCTTCAGCCCATTTGGTGAAGTAATCCACATCGACAATGATGTACTTATGGCCACCTGCAGAGGTTGGGTTGCATTCCATGAAATCGATGGCCCATTTTCAAAAGGGGCCGATAGTGACGACTGGGTGGAGGGGGGCGGGTGGGGGTCCTTGCCTTGGGTGCAAAGAGCTGGCAGTTACAGCAATGTTTTAATGCAGTGATATAGTCGATAAAAAGGGAGGGCCAAAAATATCCGACACGGATGACTTTTTGGGCAGTGGCCATCCTTGAAAAATGTCCACCACAAGCTCCTCTATGGCAATCATTAATGACTTGTTCGGCCTCATCGTGGGTGAGGAAGCGACGTAAAATGGTGTCAATACCGCGATGGTATAACACATCTCCTAGGAGAAGGTAACATGAAGCGTGATGACGTCTGTGTCGACGCTCACCGCGGTCGAGATCCAGTCGAAATTTCTAAGTGCGAAGGCAAACCAAGATATCGCCGTACCAAGGGTCATCTGAAGAAATGATAAATAAATGATCATCCGGGAGGTTGGTCTGAATGGGGGCTAAACTGGATGATGATGGAAAATCTGTCATAAGTTGTGCCAAAGCAAGGGCCTTGACGCTCTTTGGTGGTTTAAACGTGAGGTCATATTCTTGGAGAATAATGACCCACTTGGCCACACGGCCTTGAAGTAGACAACGATTCAATAAGTAAACCATAGGATTAGAGTCGGCCACTAGAGTAGTTGTGCCTAGAAATATGTAGTGACGGAGCTTTTGTACGGAGAAAACAACAGCGAGGGCCAACTTCTCTTCGGGTGGGTACCACAACTGTGGGCCGGACAAGGTTTGACTCACATCGTAGATTACGTGTTCTTTCCGTGCACTATCTTCTTGGACAAGCACCCCGGAGACGGCGTATTCAGATGTCGAAACATATAGGATAAAATCCTTGGAGAAATCCAGTGGGGAGATCAAAGGGGCATTAGTTAGGGTGGTTTTGAGGGTTGTAAAGGCTGCTTGAGCTTGCTCGGCCCAGACAAAGGGGCTGTGGGTGCGGAGTAAGCGGAGGAAGCCATGGAATGTTGTGGCATATTAAGGAACAAAGCGGCAGAGAAAATTGCCTCTCCCTTGTAGACTTTGTAACTGACGTACAGTGTGGGGAGGGGGTAGGTCTAATATGGCTTGAACTTTTAAGGGGTCGACCGTTATCCCTTTCTAGGACACGATAAATCCTAAAAACCGTCCAGCGGGGATGAAAAAGACACACTTGAGAGGGTTCAACCAGATTCTGTATTTACGGCACCGGAGAAAAACGTTTCGGAGGTCATTTAGGTGGTTAGATTGTTCTTTGGAGCGAGCGGTAAGGTCATCTAGGTAAACCAGGATAATATGGGTTAGGTCGTGAAAGCAGTATGTCATAGTTCGTTGGAACGTGGAACCTACGTTCTTTAGACAAAATGGCATGACCCGGTAGGCGAATGTTCCCCATGGGGTGGTGAACGCAGTTATATATTGGTCTTCTTTCCGAATATGTATTTGGTTGTACCCAGAAAAGCCATCCATAAAGGATAGGACTTCGTGTTCGGCACAAGTGTCAAAGAGCTGGTTGATGAAAGGTGTGGGAAAGTTGTCTTTGGGACATGCTTGATTGAGATCTCAAAAAATTTTGCAAACACGGAGAGTGCTCTGTTTTTTGTTGACAGGCACGGGGTTGGACACCCAGGTGGTGTAAGCGATGGGATAGATGAATCCGACTTTCCGGAGCTTCTCAATTTCAATTTTGACTGCAAGGAGTTTTGAGGGGTGAATTGGTCTCTGCTTCTGGTGGAAAGTTGGTACCTCAGGCCATGTATCAATGTGATGTTCTACGATAGTAGGATATAAGTCGGGCATCTCGGTATAGGACCAATCGAAGACATCACAGAACTCCTGAAAAAACAAATTTGGCTTCTCTGATTTCGTATTCTGTACAAGTGGCCCCTAAGGTGATGATCTCGGGTTGGCCACTCAAGCAAGCAATGTCTACTTGTGTGATGGGAGAAATATTTTCCATGTTTCCTTCCTCGAAGGCGTCAGGGGTAGGAATTGGATTCTTGAACCAATTGACCTTCTCGGGGAGGAAGTCTTTTGTTTCAATTGCCAGTTGGTTGGCTGCGATAGGGGTGGATTCACCAGGGATGAAATATGATCGATGGTGCATGTCGTCCCATGGCTAGTCTAGTTCCGTAAGGGCTTCAAGGATCTCCTTGTCGCTGCGGAAGTGATGGGTGATCAAGCCATATGAGGGATAGGTAGATGTTGAAGGAGAATCGTCCCTATCGACCGTAGAGATCATGTATATTGTATTGACTTCTTCCAAGGGGGAAGGTGTTGGAGGGTGAATTTATTCAATGGTAGGAGGGGATGTTTCTAGGTCGGCATTATTCAACTCATAGAGGGCTACTTTGTAATCCGGGAGTTCGAGACAATGGTGTGAGTAGTGACCATATATTCCACAGATGGCGCAAGCGTGATTAGTACGTAATGCCTTGTTGCGTTGATGGGCTGGTGGGTTTATTACTACCACGGGGATGTTGGGGTTGTCGTCCAATGTCTGCATGTGTTTTTGTAGATTGGGTAACTGAGGAAAGTTGTGGGTAGCGTGGACAATATCATCACACAAGGAGCACTTAGGGGGTGCTCGGGGGGATGGTTGGGGTGTCGCTGGTTTTCTTACTGGTGGGGCGATATATTTTTGCGGGCCTCTGCCCCCAGTGGTTTTTGGTGGTGGGGGGGGGTTGTGGAAGATGTGGATGCTGTGTCGGAATGGGGATGGTTGGGTATGTTCACGATGCCTGGTGGTGGGCGGTTGGAAGTGTTAATAGGTTGAACTGGTTGAAGAACAACCTGTGGTGTTGGTGTAGGATTAGGGGCGGATAAGTACCACACGGGGAGTCCTAGGGTTAATCCAGAGAGGTTTAAAGTGGCTATAACCAGTGTACTTATCACTCCGGATGGTGGAAATAAGAACGGGATCGTATGGATGGGTGTTTCCCCAATGTAGCTTGGTACCGATGGTGGTTGCAGTAGTAAAGGCAGTTGTTGATTGGGTGATGTGTGGTTGGAGGAGATTGTGCAAAGATCCGATATCTCAGTTATCTTTAGAGGGGGCGGAATGGATTGGAACGTGGAATTCATGGGGGAATCCAAGTATAATCCAAGTCCTATTGTGGAGACTAACTATGTAGAAACATTTTGCACGGGTTATTCGATCATGGGGAGAACATTCTCAGGAGCAACGAGGGATTTGGGATCATAGTATGTTATCTGGTCAATCTTGACCCCACGTCCCTCATGTGGGAACATCATGATGCGAAAAATGGATGAAGCAACGGCCTTCATAGCATACATGTAACTACGACCAAGTAAGAGGATGTAATCAAGTTGTGCATTGATAACCTCTATATTGATTAGGACTGTTTTGCTAGCTAACTGGACGGTAACGTTGGTCAAAAGTACCTGAGGTTGGGCTACGCGACCATCGTAAGATCTTAATGCGGTTGTTGATGGCTATAGAGTGGGGGATCCAAGCTTCTACCAAATGAACATCGACATAACGCAGGTGGAGGCACCTTCATCTATGATGCATCGATGGATGACTAAGTTCCGAACTGATACGCAGACTTGGAAGGCTAATGTTGAAGGCAAACGTGGTTCGGCTTGGTCTAAGTCAAATGCCATCAATCGAGATTCGCCAGGGTCTATTGCACCAATGGCGGATAAAAACAGTTCCCTCTGTGTAAGGCAGTTCTTCAAAACTTCCAATGCAGACATAGCCGCGGGGGATTGCGCTAGATCTTCTACGATATTATAATTTGTTGCGGCACGAGCGTTAGGATTGTTGTTGATCCGCCGCAGTGGGAAATGAGGGGCTTTGGGGGGGCCATCTTCATTTGGTGGGGGAATGCGCAAGGGTTGATCTGTGGGGGCAGCCATATCAACGGGGGGTTTCGGGATTAGGTCTGTATTGACTTCGACATTTTTGAAGGTTGACGTCGGTTGATGACATCATGAGGAGATGGTGAGTACCCGAATCCATGGGTTGGTTTGTCTGCGTGGCATATGTGATTTTCGGAGGTGGTTGTACGGTTCCTTGAGGAGGGAGTAGTGGTTGGGCATTTACTACTCCTTGCGTGGGAAAGGGATTTTGCAACACCATAGGGGGTGGCTGGGGGTTGGGTTGTGCAGGAGGATCAGCTTGTCCTTGACATTGGGCCTCGTCCATCCAAAGTTGACGGGCACAATCTGAATGCGAAAAATTGTGCGTATAGTGGCCGTATACCCCACATATGGAACAAGGATGATTTGTTCGTAGGTTGGGATTCTTTCCCTGATGAGGTGGTCTGTCGGGGTTTTTGTCGGGTGGTGCGGCGTTGTTGTTGTAACATCCCATATTTTCATAAAAATTTAAAAAAATTTGTTAATGGCAATAATAGCTTATTTCATGATAATTTATAACTACGGACAATATTAATAATGCTGAATTGTAACAATGTTAACTAAACCTCTGTTTGTACTAATCATAATTAAAATTCTGTTACAACTAAAGTGACAATGATGACGTAATTGCTTTCGTAACAACTATGATTATGATAGTTAAATACATGAGTAAATCAGGCCTTTGATGCGACACTTTCCAATGTATTGATACGTAAGGTTAATCTAATAAATGCAATGCCAGAATAGAAATAAAACATGATACATTTTCTTTAAGACGATACTGACATTTTGCTTCTCTGCTATCCAAGGGAGTCCTATGAGGGACCCCGAAGCTTACTTAGCTGTCACGCTAAAGCATTAGACCTGTTCTATGTGCATGCAACAGGTAGGGAGTTTTCATGTTTGCAATAATTTCCAGTTCGTGTGAACGCAATTTTCGTCGTTTTGAAAATAAAATATAATAAATAGAGACTAATGCAAATTAAGAAGCACACAGGTACGATTCACCTACTTACACTTCTGCTTCCCAAATTTTGTCTTGTATTTGAGTGATAATAACTCAAGTTAGCTTGTTTGAGTAGTCATTTAACTAGCAGTATCGTCATTGCAGTCTTTATTGTACTTATCTGGTTCTGTCGTCGTCCTTTCATTAATTAAATGTTGTCGTCATCAGCTGTCTTGTTGTTACCAATAGCTGGTAGTACCATAATGGTACAATGTCATAGTATCGCATGAATTAAAGTGGATTGGGGTTGAAGTAAGTTGTTAATCCATTACCAAGCTATATATTATAGCACATATATGTTTGTGAGTTTCTACAAACTTATTGGTTAACTTAAATAAAACTCATAGTTCACCTTTCAAATTCATCACTATAAATATATCTTAAACAAGCAAGTTAGTTTCTACTTGGAGACTAGGCATTAATAGTAATTAGCTAAATTAAGCAAGGACCAATCATAGGTACAAAATAAGATATGAATAAAATCTCTATCATTCTATAATTGTGATATTTCAAAGTCTCTTAACTATAGTGGTGTGATTATCACGAAAATATGGTTTATTTCACCATTGTATGCATACAAACTAATGCAATGATTTATAAACATTACAATTAAAATAAAATGATAATGCATGTTATAATGTATTATCAACTCGTAGTAAGTCGAAGTGATAGTGTTAAAATGAAATATATTTTAATTAAACTTTTCGTGGATAATAGTGATACATATGACGATTTTAAATGTTGCAATATCATGAGAATCCAATAGTTAATGTCACAACGAATACGTTGACAACCATTAATATGGATCTTGACAGGTTGATGGTTTTGAGAGCTAGCGTCGATCTCCGAGCTACGGTAAATATCATGTAATGATCCTGCATTTAAGGTTGTATACTGTCTCCCTTCCGAGTGGTGAAACCAAAGATCCACGTAGACGTGAATGCCTCCAAGTTGTTGTTGTGTAAGAATCATATGCTATGCGTTAATTTTGTTTCTCCACCGTGTGCCATCGTGGCAAGTTGACCTGTGAATTAGGTCAGGCATTAAATGTTTGATGTTCGATGCTGCGATTGCTGGCAAGGTAGAGACCGTCGATGAAAAAGAAGTGGACCGTTGGATGAAAACCCTAACATCTACCGTGTGTTGAGTTTATGAACTTGGAAAGTAGTTTCATTTTGTTATTGTCTTCATTGGAGGTGGCCGAGAGGTTGTCGAATATTCTGTTGAAGCCTTGGGAGGGATTCGACCTTAAGACTTCTAAATAAGTGGAAGTTATAGGTCTTCAACTTCTATAATGGTGTTTGATTTAAAGATGACCTTTGTCTTTGGTTTGGAGAGTTATTAAAATAATGGTTGATAGTTCCTGGTATCATTCACAACACCAAGCTCGTCGTTGTCTGAGTCCAAGGTTTACGAAGGTAAGTGGTTCATCTTGATGAACTATTTCTTTGATGCTTTAATGTAACATTATTTAACTTAGCTCATCGTTTGTCAGTTGCAGAGTTTAAGGAAGCAAATGAGTAATGTTTTGGTGAAGGGGTTAGCGTGCCTCCACACCGGTAAGCCTCGGGTCTTCCATAACCCTCAATTCTCTTGGACGGTGGTTGAAGTGGCTCTTCTTAATGAGACTCGTTGTTTTCTCTGTCACTGTTGATAGTTGAAGAAAAACTTGAAACATGCTTGCGACCTTTGTTTTCGTTTGTCTAGCTCTTGGTTTCTATAAAGTGTAAATTTGTAAAACCGACTGAAGCTATGGCTCGTCGAGGTTTAGTATGATGGGTTCTTTTGGAAATGCTATAAACTTGGGTTAAACCCTTATTTTAATTCTATTCGGAACCTATATTGAAAGTTTTCATTCTGAGAAACTACGATTTCAAAGGTTAAGCTTGAAATGAGTCATAGGCTCAAACACTGTGCATAAGATACTTCTTTCCTTGGAAAAAAAATATATTTGCATGCTAAGTTATAAAGGTTGAAAATATTTGTGTAAAATGACTTCCTTCTAAATGTTACTACAATGTCTTTCGCACTAGGTTAGGGTTTGAATATATCGTTGATGAAAGGGTTCTGTGTATGGTTTAATTTCCACCTTAAGATAAAATGTATGCTAACTTTTCGTGTGAGTATGTGTGGTTTGTCTTGATACTGCTAGTTGATAATATGTGTTCTTATTTTTCAAAGTTTGAGAATCTAAATAAAATAAAGGTTTGATCTGAGAATTCAATAATGTTTTTGCCAAAGAACCGAATAGGGTCAAACCCTAAATCGGGTTTTGTTGAAAATGATAACCTTAACAATAGTTAAGATAATGGATCGATTTTGATCCCAGGTTTGATAAGAATAAAAGGTTTTATTATGAAACAATAAAATAAAGGTTTGAATATAAATAGGGTTTTTGATACAAAACGCAGATTACAATAATTGCACAATATTAACAAACCTAAAAAGGAGAAGTAGAAACATGATGATAATAGTTGTGTTCAGTAATTTCTTATCATTTATTAGATTTCTAAATAATACAACAGTACTATAGGAAATGAAGTAATATGAATGTATAGTACAAATATTTATGAAGACTGTGTAAACTATAATTTAATTTCCTATACATACAATGCTGGTGTAGTAATTGTACTGAAATTATGTGTGAGTAAAATATATGCATATGAAGTCTGTGTGAAAAACTATTGTTTTCCAGCTTATTATAAAGAATATTCTATTCAATGTTAGCAGTCTTAAAACAATGTACAGTATGTAGTTCATTTACCTTTCATGGACATAATTTATGTGTTTTGTAGGATGATTGCATAAGAAATATTTAATTGACTAATTATTATATAAATGAGGAAATATTATATATACTAATTATTATACAGACCTCCTACAATTTATTTAACTTAAGAACAGAAAACTAATGCATACCAGATTATTATCTAGCTATCAAATTCAATGGCACATTTTTCCTATCTCTAATCTGTTTTAATTTGCATATCTCTACTAGAGTACGATGCTGCCAAATAGCATGTAGAAAAATGGAGGTATTGGTTTATCAATTCATCTTCGACATTAAACTTAAACATTCAGACTTAGAATAATTCTAGGATTAGATTTTTCTTTCAAAAACAGAAACACAGAAAATACTGTTTAATCAGAAATTAAATAAGTAAGAAATTGTAGAACCTGAATAAAACCTGTAGGGCAACAAATAACTCAGGAAGACCGTTCCACCTAACCAAACTCCTGAAAACAGTCAAATATTGTCTTAGGACCCCCAAGACTGTTCGTTGAACCACCAGGAGGAAGAAGCTTCAGGAAATAGGACTTCTTCTTGTTGTAGTAGTAATCTTCTAAATCTTCAATAGGTAGCAGTCCAAAAGACTTGCTCCTACAACTCTGTTTCTCTTCAATAATAAGCAAAAACTCAATTTTCAATCACCACTAACCTCCCTTATTCGAATCTCTCTTGAAATCACCTGATTTGCAAGAGGAAAACATTATTCAGAAATGTTGATTAAGGGTTTCCTGCCCAATTCGAATTTTCCTTTATAGGCTGCCTAGGCCTTTTCAGATGTTATTGGGTCATTAAATGAGCTGCCTGCTCACTCCCTCCAACTGGGGGATAATTCCCTATTTAAGGGGAATTTGTCCCATGTAAGACCCCAACTAGGGTCTCCATTAACATTAATTTACAGTCAGATAATTTAGTTCTGTTCAAGATTTCTGTTTTGAATTTCTAGCTTATGTCTATTTATATGCATGTAAATTATATCAAATTTACATTTAAATTCTAACATTTACTTCTCATGTGCAGCTGAAATAACATATAACATATAACCGAAAATAATAATTTGATAGAGTAGAAATGATAAATTTACCTGCTGGAAAATACCTGTAGGTAGCTTGCAGATTCCCTTTGTTGCTGTCCCCGTTTGCCGTTTCTCCTTGCCTTTTTCCCTGCAGTCAAAAGCCCTCCCCACAGTTCTGAAACTCAGCCAGCCAAACCAGTTTTGCCACCCTGCCAACTGGCGAGGTCTCGCCGACCAACCAGCTCCAAAGGTACCCCTTTGGACCCCCGAGCCCAAACCGAGTACAAGCCTAATCTGCTATATCCCTTTCGAAAAACAAACTCCAACAAAATCCCCTCTTTGCAGCTCTCCTCTCCCAATTTCTGCTCTGCTAAACTTCTCCCAAAAATCCTAAGGTAGAAAAGCTGATCCCCTTTCTTCCCTTCACTTCTCCCTTTATCATATGTTTGCCGACTCTTCTTCCCTTCCATTAATGCCTTATCCTAAACATAAATGCATCAACCCCCATGTCAGTCCTCGAGCCATCAACTTGGACTCTTATTAATCATTAATAATATATTCATGGATTTTGTAACTCATATTTATCAATTAAAAACTAATAAATCATTATTCCTACTCAACATCCAATTACTCATACTAATCACTTAATTAGTTACGTAATACTAATTGTCAGTTGATTAATTAATAATAACCTAATCATCTAATTAATGATTTAACATACTTCCATTATGTTAATTACCCTCTAATTTTACATTCAACTAATTTAATTTATTAATTACCAATAATAATCCCGTGTTCTAATTAATCTTAAGCATGATCCTTATAAAACTAATGGTTTATAACTTAATTCTTATCCATACTTCTTAATTAATTATCTAACCTTGCAATTAATATTTACTTATCAAATTAATACTACTAAATTTTACATTACAATAATCATTTAACCATTTTAACCCTTAGTTTTTACTAAACATCTCATTAGCATTCGATTAATCATTACTAACTAGGTTGCATTATTTACTACCCAATTTAACTGTAACTTGTTTATTAATCAGCAATAATTAATCATTAATGTACAATAATTAACATTAATCAACATTAATAACCTTAATTGACAGTAATTAACATTAATCTACATTGTTAGCCTTAATCATCATTATTAACTTTAATCGACATTATTAACATTATTTAACAATAGTTAATTATGAAACGACAATAATTAACATCATTATTCAACAATATTTTACACAATTTATAAATATGTAGGCGAGTTATGTAAGCGTAGCTACTACTTACATACCTCGCGTAAGTACACTAACAATAATAATTCACACACACCGATCATAATTACGAAACTTTATTATTTACTGACACATGTTTTAACATAGTTTGCAAGGTACAATCCTTTAACTAACTGAAATCTTATTAGTTACGACAATTCATACATTTCTGAGTTACGACACATACTCAATCAAGGGTTTTACACACCTACAGTTAGATCTTGTTTTCACCCCTACTTCACACTACACCTATCTACCTACATCATTACTAACTTCCACATCCTATCCTATCCTCTGCTGGACTACCCTGGAATGTCAAGTCATGACCGGTTCCAGCTAGAACCCGTAAGTGGAAGTGTCGGCTACATCGACCAACTTCCCCAGCAGGCAACCACCAGTCATCATCACACACCTTGGGGAGCGCGTCGTAGCACAGCCCTCCCATGACTCTGGGTTTCGGGGATAAACGGTGGGTAAAGCCTCCACCCCCCTAATGGAACAAGGGACTATGTCCACCCGACATAACAACAGCGTTGCACTTGTACTCGGTCTGTCATCGTATAACCGATCTGGGCGGTTGAGTTTCCTGAAACCCTACCCCACCCATGTCATAACATACATCATAATAAACAACATAATAACCATACGAAAATAATGCATCACTCGCGTACCATTTTCTCTTTCAAAGTTCGTGTCCCCAAGGCCCTCCCACCTCGTAGGATCCAGCTTTCACTTAGCCGTTTCAACCTGTAAGTCAGTCCTCGACATACAATATAGAATATCGTGCATAAATCCTCGATATGTACACACATATATTTCATCATAACATAACAACAATAAACTCGTTCATTCGCCATGCACCTGGCATAACATTCATTATTTTCAACATATAACTGTAACGGTATCCACGTACCCATCATTCAGTAAATTCCATATATTTGACATAATTAACACATGATACATATCTAAACATGACTATCGATCATAACACTATCATCATAAACACACATATATATATATCGGAAAAATAATAGAACCATGTCCATAGTGTCGTCAACTGACGAGGTCTCACAGTCAAACAAATACAACATATAATAGTAGTTCAGGTAGTAATGTCAAAACGGGGTGTTACATACACCCACCCTTCAGGAAACTTCGTTCCGAAGTTATGATCAAAATAATGTGGGATAATCACGACGCATAGTCTCTGCGTCCTCCCAGGTAGCAGAACTCGGGCTATATCGGTCCCACTGGACCTTAACTTGGTCCACCAAACGGTGCCTCAACTGTTTAACCCTACGGTCCAATATAAGTAATGGTTCGACCCTGATGGTTCCCTCGTCCGAAACCTGCAGTTCCTTCCAATTTATTTTATGTGACTCATCAGCTACATAATCTCGTAAAACAGATACATGAAAAACATTATGAGTTTTGTGCAAATGGGGGTGGCAGCGCAAGACGATACGCGACGGGTCCAACCTTTTCTAAAATTTCAAAGGGTCCTATAAATCGTGGTGACAACTTTGTCCCTTTCCCAAACCTGATGGTACTTTTGCTAGGCCTGATGCGGACGAACACTGCATCTCCAACCTTATAGCTTCGGTCAACCCTATGCGCATCGGCATAACTCTTCTGCCTATCCTGTGCTTCCTTTAACCGCTGTCTAATCTTAACAACCTGTTCTTCCATCTCCTGAATCAACTCAGGTCCTATAATTACTCGATCCTCTAACCTTTCCCAACTCAATGGTGTCCTGCATGGCCTTCCATATAAAGCTTCATATGGAGGCATCCCAATTGAGCTATGGTAATTGTTGTTGTAAGCAAACTCTACCAAAGGTAAGTGCTTTTCCCAATGAGTTTGTTGATCCATGACATACATTCTAAGCATGTCCTCCATCACCTGATTCACTCTTTCTGTTTGCCCATCTGTCTCTGGATGGTAAGTAGTGCTGAGGTTCAACTGAGTACCCAACGCTGACTGCAAACTCGTCCAAAACCTGGATGTAAACCTGGAATCTCTATCTGATATAATATTCTTGGGAAACCCATGGAGACGAACTACTTCATTTATGAATACACGTGTTACATCCGTGACATCATAGGTCTCCTTAACTGGAATGAAGTGAGCAGTCTTGGTCAGTTTGTCAACGATGACCATAATGGCATCATGCCTATGAGAGGTAAGAGGCAATCCCACCACGAAGTCCATGGAGATAACCTCCCACTTCGACATAGGAATGTCATGTGGCTGCAATAGACCTGTCGGGTGGTGATGATCAGCTTTTACCTGCTGACACTCAAGGCACCTAGCGACGAATTTGACCACGTCGCTTTTCATCCCTGCCCAAAAGAAGAGTTGCTTCATGTCTGCATACATCTTCTTTACACCCGGGTGTGCACAATACACTGCTCTGTGGGATTCTTTAAGGATAGTCTCTCTAATATCTCCCTCCTTAGGAATATACATCCTCCCTTGATACCGTAACAAACCATCAGCTTCCAACTCATAGCCTTCAAACTTTGGTCCTACTGGTTTCCCATTCTGGAGTGCCGCTGTGACCTTTAGGTACCAACTATCCCCGAGTAGCTGCCCTAAGATTATTTCCCTCAAATCCACCTTCAAAGGTATAAGAGAGAAAAGTCTAGGTTTTCTGCTTAAGGCATCCGCTACCACATTCTCCTTCCCTTTGATGTAGGAAATCCCAAAATCATACTCGCTCATGAATTCACTCCATCGCCTTTGCCTAGCATTTAGGTCTCTCTGAGTGAAGATATACCTTAAGCTTTGGTGATCAGACTTGAGTTCAAAGCTTCATCCAACAAGGTAATGTCTCCAAAGCTTCAAAGCTAACATCACTGCAGCTAACTCTAGGTCATGAGTAGGGTAATTCTCTTCATGTGTTTTTAGCTTTCTCGACGCATAAGCTATTACCCCACCTTCCTGCATCAACACTGCACCCAAACCTTGCCTTGAAGCATCGGTGCAAACTGTGAATTCCTTCTCCATATCTGGAACCCGTAGAATTGGTGCACTCGTCAATAGTCTTTTCAGCTCGGCGAATGCGGCATCACATTCATCGGTCCATTCGTACCTAGTGCCCTTACGCTGTAGGGTAGTTATGGGTTTCGCGATTTTTGAGAAACCCTCAACAAACCTTCTATAATACCCGGCTAACCCCATGAAGCTCCTTACTTCATGCGCATTCCTTGGCACGGGCCATTCCATTATGGCCTTCACCTTTTCAGGGTCAACAGAAATTCCCTCACCAGAAATTATATGCCCTAGGTAATGGATCTCCTTCTGATAGAACGAACATTTGGACAACTTACCATACAACTGATGCTCCCTTAAGCATGACAACACTATTCGCAAGTGTTCCTTGTGCTCCTCTTCATTCTTGGAGTAGATGAGAATGTCGTCCAAGAAGACTTGCACAAACTGATCTAAGTATTTTCGGAACACGCTATTCATGAGACTCATGAATACGGCTGGGGCATTGGTCAAACCGAAGGGTACCACCACAAACTCATAGTTCCCAAACCTTGTTCAAAAAGCAGTCTTAGGTATATCACCTTCCTTAATCCGTAGCTGGTGGTAACCTGATCGTAAGTCGATCTTTGAGAAGACTGTCGCCCCCTTCATTTGATCAAAGAGATCATCAATTCGAGGTATCGGGTACCTATTCTTCACGGTGGATCTATTCAAATATCGGTAATCTATGCAAAGACGCAAGGAACCATCCTTCTTCTTCACAAAGATTACTGGTGCACCCCACGGTGAAATACTTGGTCTAATGAACCCTAGATCTAACAATTCCTTTAACTGCATTTGCAACTCACAAAGTTCTGGGGCCATCATCCTGTAAGGTGTCTTCGATGTTGGCTCTGAACCAGGTTTTACCTCAATGGTAAAATCAAGTTCCCTTTTAGGAGGTAACCCAGGTAATTCCTTTGGGAATACATCACTGAACTCAGCTAACACTGGATAGTCATCAAAGGAGGGTCCCTTCTCACTGTTTACCGCTTCAACAATGTACAACTGGCATCCTTGTCGCATACATCGCTTTACGTTCATCGTTGATATGAAACGTAGGGACACCTTCCATTTGATACCCTGGATCTTGATGGCCTCTCCATTTTCATTAACGCAAAGAACTTTCTTCCCATAACAGTCCAAGAAAGCTTGATGTTCCTCAAGCCAATTCATACCTATGATGAGATCATAAGTTCCGAGGGTGGTGACGTACACTTTGACTTGTGTAACACACACCCCGAGATCCACTACACACTTATCGACACTAGGTCCTACTGCTTGCTTTACCCCTGAAGCCATTTCGACTAAGCTGAAATCGTCATGCTCGTAGGCTGCCAACCCACATTTGTCTAATGCATATGGAGAAATGAAACTATCAGTAGCACCAGGATCAAACAATATTCTAAGCTTGACATTATTGACCGTACCTGATGATTCGACCACAGTGGATTGGTGCTCTGCTTGATGGTTGTTTACTGCAGCCGAGATCTGATGCCTACTACCCCGACTCCCCATTGGAGCTTTTCCTTCTCGCTGCACTGTACCGGATCGTAATTCGGGATAGTCACGATGGTAATGTGGACCTCCACATCCCCAACAAGCAACCTGTAATGGAGCGGGCGAGATAACCTGCTCAAACCTCTGAGAGGGGTTCCTCCCCCTAGGACCCCTTCCTCTACCGGTTGTTCCTCTAAAATTCCTTGCACCCTGGTGAGTCCCTGTGGCCAACTGGGGCACCACCCTAGTTGCCACTGATCTGTCTACCATTGCGACTCTTGGTGTGCTCCTGTTCCCGTAGGGAGGTCGCCTCGCATATCCTCCCCGAGGGTAGCTTCGAGGGGCCTTCCCCACAAACCCTGACTGCTGAGAGTTGAAGGACCTGATGGGTTTTGCACCCAACATCTCCTCAGTGTAACGAGCACAATCTACTGCTTCGGCGACCGAAGTCGGTTTCCACATCCGTACTTGATCCCTGATCTTGGCATTGAGCCCATACAAGAAGCGCTCAACCTGTCGTTCGTCATTGTCCAAGTAAGGGACATACTTCACTAACTCCATGAACCTCTCTTCATACTCCTCCACAGATTGATGCCTTTGTACCAAGGCATGAAGAGCCCCTGCTTGTTCTTCCTGGTAGGATGCGGGTAGGTACTTCCCTTTGAATTTTTCCACAAACAGTTCCCATGGAACCGTGTCTGGTGTAAGGTGTAGCTGCCTTTCTTGGTTTCCCCACCAGTTCAAAGCGGCCCCCTTTAGTTGAAATATGGCTAGTTTGGACTTGGACGTGGAGGTGTACTCCTGCAAGGTCAAGCACCTAGTCATCTCTTCCAACCACGACTCTGCTCGTATCCCCGATCGACCCCCCAAAAATTCTGGAAGCCTTATCTTCTGAAGCTCCCTTTTGATATCCTGATGCAGAGTTCCTGGTACCGTATTCGCTTCTACCACAGGAACTTCCTCCCTTAGTGGAGGGGCCTCCACCTCTACCTCCGAGGTAGTACTTCCTCTCTGTGCTAGTCCCCTGAGTGTTTCGTTTATGGCTTCCAACGAGCGTAGTATGAGAATGGTCTCTGGCGATGGTGCCGGCACATTCGGCTCAGGTAATGTCGTCGCTTGACCTCGCCCCCGACCTGCTCGCGTTCTTACCATGTTTATTCCTGCTCATGGAATAATAGGATAATTAGCACACAATGACATTATGACTAATTTACTATCAAACTCAACAATTAATTCAAAAGTGCGTCATGACAAATTTTACGAGCGTTTTACTTTAAGAGCTATAGTTAAGGACGTTTCGATCAGGCCATCTTGAGGCCACCCGGTACTAGACATACTACGATAGTTCCACGTAGGTTTAGGTATTGGATTCCACACAATCCTCATCGAGTCTCCATCAACTCTTCAAGATATTACATTAAGGTTTATTGTCTCGTTTTTCCTTAATAATTTGTAATTTAATAATAACATTATTAACCTAAGTTTTAAGCCTAGAGTCGTGTTTATCAACCGTCCAGTCATGGGGTAGAATCAGTGTCCTAGCGATCAGCTCGTCACGCTGGTCTCTGCGGTGTTTCGTTTTCGAGATTCCATATCTGTCTTGCCCCTTCGACTATATGTCAAAGTTCCGACAAGGAGCATTTTTAAGAAGAAATAAACTAATTAATGTTAATTTAGTTTATAACCTATACTTACACATTTCATTACAAAATTTAATACTAAATTAATTGATATTAATTTATTTAATAAAACTAATATAAAATTAAATATTAATTAATAATTCTTAATTTACATTAACCTTGTAACCTTAACAAGATTAATCCTCTAAATTAGATTCTCAACAAACTTAGTATTAATTAATCTTATTAACTTAATCTTAAATAAGATTAATTAATGTTAATATAATAGATTTTTTTTTGTTTAATAATAATAATTTTCTTTTTAAAATTATTATCACTAAGTAATAATCAATCAACAATTAATTTTAATTAATTAACTTGAATTTTATTTTATATATATATAAATTAATTTATAACCTATTTAAAATTAATTTAAATTTATAACATATTTAACACATATATAAAAATTAATTTATAACATATATATATAAATTAAATAATACTAAATTTACTAATGAATTAATAAATGAAATAAAATAAATAATAATTAACAAAAAAAAATATAACCTATACCAACCCTAAACCCTTAAGGGTCGCTCGACCTAGCATGTGGGCCACGCGGCTTGCATGCAAATAACTTATAATATTAAATTACTTCTATAAACTAGGTCAAACCCTAGCTACGGTTCATTTCTCTCAACCATTTTTTTTTTCAGAGAGCTCTGCTCTGCACCTCCCATAGTGAGCCAGTTCTGCAACTCAGCCATAGTTCCACAACTCAGCCATGGCGAGCCTCTCTCCTTCAGATCTACATACGTTTAATTATGGTATTATTTTCCTTCTTTTTTTTTTTCTTTCTTTTGCAGATTTTCTATATACCTGATTATTTCCTTTGTCTCTAACAGGTCAGCCACTCATGGCCGCAGTAGCTCTGCTGCTGGCCGTCCGCACCCAAGCTGCAAGTTTTCGAGCTGCAAGCTGGGCTACCATGGCCGCCGCTTCTGTACGTTTTTTTTTTTTTCAAATCTCAGGTAAAAATTTTCGTTTTAACACAGTAAAGTTGTTATATATATATATATATATATATATATATATATATATATATATATATATATATATATATATATATATTTTTGTATTTTTTTTTTGTTTTGAAGTTATTTATTTAATAAATAACCCTTTTTTTTATTATTATTATTTAAAACGATATAGTTTAATTAATATTTTTTTTTTTGTTTGAATTCTCACAACATATAGTAAAAAAATTAAAAATCGATATGTTATGTTTTTTTTTTTTTTTTTTTTTTTTTTTTAAAAGAATATATATGTATATATATATTTTTTATAGTCTTGTTTATATATCTATATATATATATATATATATATATATATATATATATATATTTTTGTTTATAACAAAACATTTTTATATATATGTATATATAAAAAAAACAATTTGATATAAACTCCTAAGTTTGTTTGATATATATAAAAATCTGGTTTATATGCCATACAAATTTGATTTTTGTTGTACTAACAAAATTAATAGTTTTGTTGTAAGCTTGAAAATTTTTACTAACCCTCCTCCTGGTTTTATGCAGGTCATGCAGGTCTTAAGCCTCTACAAGAAGTAAATACTTGCACAAAAGTCTTGTTGTTCTTTTTTTTTTTTTCTCAGAATATTTTTGTTTTCTTATCTACTTCTCTATTCTAGTGAGCCCTCTCGTTCCAGATTTGGAACCATGGCTCTGATACCATATGTAAGACCCCAACTAGGGTCTCCGTTAACATTAATTTACAGTCAGATAATTTAGTTATGTTCAAGATTTCTGTTTTGAATTTCTAGCTTATGTCTATTTCTATGCATGTAAATTATATCAAATTTACATTTAAATTCTAACATTTACTTCTCATGTGCAGGTGAAATAACATATAACATATAACCGAAAATAATAATTTGATAGAGTAGAAATGATAAATTTACCTGCTGGAAAATACATGTAGGTAGCTTGCAGATTCCCTTTCTTGCTGTCCCTGTTTTCCGTTTCTCCTTGCCTTTTTCCCTGCAGTCAAAAGCCCTCCCCACAGTTCTGAAACTCAACCAGCCAAACCAGTTTTGCCACCCTGCCAACTGGCGAGGTCTTGCCGACCACCCAGCTCCAAAGGTACCCCTTTGGACCCCCGAGCCCAAACCGATTACAAGCCTAATCTGCTATATCCCTTTCGAAAAACAAACTCCAACAAAATCCCCTCTTTGCAGCTCTCCTCTCCCAATTTCTGCTCTGCTAAACTTCTCCCCAAAATCCTAAGGTAGAAAAGCTGATCCCCTTTCTTCCCTTCACTTCTCCCTTTATCCTATGTTTGCCGACTCTTCTTCCCTTCCATTAATGCCTTATCCTAAACATAAATGCATCAACCCCCATGTCAATCCTCGAGCCATCAACTTGGACTCTTATTAATCATTAATAATATATTCATGGATTTTGTAACTCATATTTATCAATTAAAAACTAATAAATCATTATTCCTACTCAACATCCAATTACTCATATTAATCACTTAATTAGTTACGTAATACTAATTGTCAGTTGATTAATTAATAATAACCTAATCATCTAATTAATGATTTAACATACTTCCATTATGTTAATTACCCTCTAATTTTACATTCAACTAATTTAATTTATTAATTACCAATAATAATCCCGTGTTCTAATTAATCTTAAGCATGATCCTTATAAAACTAATGGTTTATAACTTAATTCTTATCCATACTTCTTAATTAATTATCTAACCTTGCAATTAATATTTACTTATCAAATTAATACTACTAAATTTTACATTACAATAATCATTTAACCATTTTAACCCTTAGTTTTTACTAAACATCTCATTAGCATTCGATTAATCATTACTAACTAGGTTGCATTATTTACTACCCAATTTAACTGTAACTTGTTTATTAATCAGCAATAATTAATCATTAATGTACAATAATTAACATTAATCAACATTAATAACCTTAATTGACAGTAATTAACATTAATCTACATTGTTAGCCTTAATCATCATTATTAACTTTAATCGACATTATTAACATTATTTAACAATAGTTAATTATGAAACGACAATAATTAACATCATTATTCAACAATATTTTACACAATTTATAAATATGTAGGCGAGTTATGTAAGCGTAGCTACTGCTTACATACCTCGCGTAAGTACACTAACAATAATAATTCACACACACCGATCATAATCACGAAACTTTATTATTTACTGACACATGTTTTAACATAGTTTGCAAGGTACAATCCTTTAACTAACTGAAATCTTATTAGTTATGACAATTCATACATTTCTGAGTTACGACACATACTCAATCAAGGGTTTTACACACCTACAGTTAGATCTTGTTTTCACCCCTACTTCACACTACACCTATCTACCTACATCATTACTAACTTCCACATCCTATCCTATCCTCTGCTGGACTACCCTGGAATGTCAAGTCATGACCGGTTCCAGCTAGAACCCGTAAGCGGAAGTGTCGGCTACATCGACCAACTTCCCCAGCAGGCAACCACCAGTCATCATCACACACCTTGGGGAGCGCGCCGTAGCACAGCCCTCCCATGACTCTAGGTTTCGGGGATAAACGGTGGGTAAAGCCTCCACCCCCCTAATGGAACAAGGGACTATGTCCACCCGACATAACAACAGCGTTGCACTTGTACTCGGTCTGTCATCGTATAACCGATCTGGGCGGTTGAGTTTCCTGAAACCCTACCCCACCCATGTCATAACATACATCATAATAAACAGCATAATAACCATACGAAAATAATGCATCACTCGCGTACCATTTTCTCTTTCAAAGTTCGTGTCCCCGAGGCCCTCCCACCTCGTAGGATCCAGCTTTCACTTAGCCGTTTCAACCTGTAAGTCAGTCCTCGACATACAATATAGAATATCGTGCATAAATCCTCGATATGTACACACATATATTTCATCATAACATAACAACAATAAACTCGTTCATTCGCCATGCACCTAGCATAACATTCATTATTTTCAACATATAACTGTAACGGTATCCACGTACCCATCATTCAGTAAATTCCATATATTTGACATAATTAACACATGATACATATCTAAACATGACTATCGATCATAACACTATCATCATAAACACACATATATATATATCGGAAAAATAATAGAACCATGTCCATAGTGTCGTCAACTAACGAGGTCTCACAGTCAAACAAATACAACATATAATAGTAGTTCAGGTAGTAATGTCAAAACGGGGTGTTACATCCCATAACCAACAGTTAGTGGTGTGATGTAACTGCTTCCATGTGTCCCATACCTTCCAACAACTTCCATTCCTCCTAGTCGGTCACTGAACACTCATTCAACAGTCCTCTTGAGTGTTTGTCTCCTAATTAATTTATTTTAAATAATAATATTCAGTAATTACATTCATCCATGATCAAAACTTGTAATTAAATTTAACATAAAGTATTTTTGCAAATAAATAATAATGTTCAGAAATTTGGGTAGGTGACATTTGTTGTTATTCGGGGGATTTGGTTGTTGACCGCTCGGGTACTGAGGTTGGTTATTTCTCTTGTTTTGTCCTCTTCCCTTATTCTATTGGCCTTGCTAGTTGCGTTGAGTAGGATGATTTTGTTGTGGGTGTTGTTGGGCGTAAACTTGCCCTTTGGGATTGGGAGGATTCTGTGGTTTAGCAGGTGGTGAAGGTGTCGGCGTTGGGTAGTAACCGGGATGTGCTTGAGGTTGGGCTAGAGCTGGTGGGTTCGATGTGGATGATAACCTGGAGGAACTGTTGGTTGCGCAATTGGGGCTTGCTGGGGGTAGTAAGCTTGCTGGACTGAGGGGTGTGAATGGGTGGGTGGAGCTGGGTGTTGATAAAATGTAGGTTGTCCCATAGGAGAATTATAAGGTGGGGATGTATGGCCATAACACTGCGGTGGGCATGATGGTCCAGGAATATGAGGGGGTTTAGTGACCGAGGCGTATGAAGTAGTCGTTCTAGAATGGGACGTGGCGCGAGAGAGGTCGGGGACACTAGTAGCAGGCATAGATGTGTATGGTTGAGGTCGTGATGCCACATGCCCGATGATGCCATCGGCAGTATGGGATGCCCCGGTCGCATCGCTCCGGGTTGAGTCGGCATGGGGGGCATCGGGTAAGATGGAATATAGATAACCGGACTGGGCATAGATGAGGTCAAACTGTTAAGCAATATTAATTAAAAAAATTGCTTTGTAGATCAATTTTTTTTATTAAGTGTGTGTTGATTAAGCATTATTAATTCAAATTTGCTTGGTAGACAATCCTTTTTTATTGAGAATTTTTTTAAAATATCAATAATAATAAAAAGTGATTTGCGTTGATTAAGTATTATTAATTCAAGTTTGCTTTGTAAATGAGTAATTCTTTCAAGTTTGCTTTATTGATTAAGTACTATTAATTCAAGTTTTCTTTGTAAATGAGTAATTATTAAAAATATCAATAGTTAAAAATATTAAAGTTAAATAATAATAAAACTATTTTTCCAAATAGATAGATTAATTCATTTAATTATTATCAATATTATTAAGTAATTGATTTTAATTTAATTTGTTTTTAATTTTTAAAACAATATTTTAATTTTCACTTATTGCTTAAAATAAATAATGGCTTTCATTTGATAAAAGGAAAAAGAAATCTATTTCACCAAAATGATTTAAACATATCTTAGTATTAATAGTTATTGGTATACTTAGAAGAGGAAGAATTTTAAACTATTCTATCCTTTTTTAAAACTATATGTAGTTCCATAAAGATATCCTAAAATGTTTCACAATTGGAACCTCAATTAGATATTCATCTCATTTTATGGGATGTGGAGAAGATACTCTAATTTGAGCCCATAAGGAGTGGTCTTAATGGCCAAAGGGAAGATTAATGAAGTTTTGATATCCAATTTTGAGATTGGTGCTCAAGCAACTCTTCAAGAGTTATAGTTGTTGAAAAATATGAAACTATGCTGTGGAAAATATGTCCTTACAACAATTATGATTAATTGCCACTATATAAATTAGATCCATAATTTTCATGGAAATTGGTTCCAATGTCTTAAATGCATAATCAAGTTCCTAATTTACCAAACACGATCTCCCTAAAATATCATTTCAATAACTACTTATAACTAGTTGATAATATGTTACACCAAGAGAAATTCTAGTGAAAACAATTATTCAAAAAACACATTGAATTGAAGAAGCATTTCTTCAACCTACTTTGGAGTTGCTCAAAATTGTTTTAAATATGAGATTCGACATGGAAATTAGTAGCCATATGTGTAACAAACTAGTCACAAGTTTAACAAACTATATCTTTGGAAAGTTCAAGTAAAGAAGTTCTGAAAAGAACCAATAACAATTACTAAGTAGTAAGTTGACATATACTGTTAGTCCCAGAGATGTTCTAAGGTTGTCTTTAGAACTGTGCCTGGGCATCAATAATAATTTCTGAAATTCGTCCTGAATTGAAGCATAGCTGACAGAAAATAATTGCATAATTCCAATTTTTAAATCTTTAGCCAGCACTAAGATTAGAGGAGGCTCCCTCACATGATTACTGATCTAATGCTGTCTGCTTATTGGGAAACAGAGGTTATTAGAACTTCAAGAAAACAAGCCATATTTAACAATGAATTGATATGGAACTTGGTTGGCAGCAGTTACTAGTAGAGTTGGGGATGAGATATGCGAACTCTTAGCTCAGAGGCCTTTCCATTGGGCATGGAGCCATAAAGAAGAGCTTTAAAAACTAAATTCGACATAATATCAATTACAAAGGAATTTCACTAACAGTGAACCAGCTTTAAATGAGGATGGATTTAGAAGGTGAAAAGGAGAAGGCTAAAAGGAGTGTCTCTTGGACAAATTCCTAAAAGTCTAAAGGTAACAAGGAGAAGACTAAAAGGAGTGTCTCTTGGACAAATTCCTAAAATTCTAAAGGTAACAAGGAGAAGACTAAAAGGAGTGCATCTTGTACAAATTCTTAAAAGTCTTGAAAGTTTTGATGAAAGAATAAACGTGATGAGCCTCAATCAAAGTAGTCAGTAGTTTCTAACAAGCTGCAAGATCTTCATGAATCAATTTGTCAACAAAACACAATGCATATATAATTAAGCAAAAAGCCAACCAAGATTGTAGTCCCTGCCCAACACAGATGCATATGTATCATTTAACAAAATATCCAAAAAATCTGAATAATTGCTAAACTGTTGCTCAAATCTTTTATTTCAAGAAAGATCAGTAGAGAGGAAAACATTGTGGAAATACAAGAGAAATACAAGCTGCTACATCCAATGATCTTAATCTCTGCAAAAAATGCTACATATGCTCTTCTATCAGGATCATGAATCCACTGATAGGTTTCTCATCACTGAAAAGAATTTTACAAGATGGTCTGTTGTCCATGGCTGGCTCAACCCTCTCCCTTCCTGAGAAAATATGATGCCCCTATGAATTCAAATTGTCTTTGCTTAAATAGAGAGAGAGAGAGAGAGAGAGAAGGGTTTGTAACAGAAAAACTGATTTGACAGCTGCATGTAACATAAAATGGTTCTGGAAAAACCCATCTCAAAATGTCCTGAATATCTCACAATCTGTGCATTTGTTTTGAAAATGGCCCATGCTGAAAGGTAAATTGGCCCATTTATGAAGTGGTTTTTCAACCATTTGAGCTAATTCCTCACGGTTTTCCCAGGACAGCTCACGCAAAAACGTGTCTTCTGTAGGTGCGCAATTTACAAAATGCCCTTTGCTAGTTAGCGGTTTCACAGTCCTCAAAACGTAGTTTAGAGAAACAACTTTAAGACCCATGAATGGCTCTCTGACTGCCATGTGTCCACAGTGGTTTTTAAATCAGGCTAATGTGCCTTTGGTTATCTTTCATGCAACCTTCCAAGCCTTAATTCATGAGAACCATAGATCTAGAAAAAGATGCTCATGATTTACCTTTTTCCACAAAAAAACTTTTACATTATAAAAATGTAAAAGACAAATTATCTCTTAAAACAACTTTTATCAAGTGGTGGTTTCGGGGCCTTTAAGAAGTATTTTGGAAAAACCACTTTAAGACCCCTGAATAGCTCTCTGACTGCCACGTGTCCACAGTGGTTTTAAATCAGACTCATGTGCCTTTGGTCATCTTTTATGCAACTTTCCAAGCCTCAATTGATGAGAGCCATTGATCTAGGATGCTCATGTTTTGTCTTTTTCCAAAAATATTATAATAATATAATATAAAAGACAAAACTACCACATGTATTAAAACCTCTTTTATCAGCTTGGTGGTTTCAGGGCCACAAGAGAATGGTTTCTGATTACCACTTTGGGGACCCTGAATCGATGAGAGGCTGCCACGTCACACTGGTGGTTTTGAATTAAGGGCCATGTCCATTTGATTATATTTTGTGCAACATTTCATGCCTGAATTCATGAGAGTCGTTGATCTGGGATGATCATGATTTACAAATAGAGACAAGAGATCATAACAGAAGAAGGATTTTGCAGCTGGATGTAACAAAAATATTTCTGGAAAACTCCGTCTCAAACGGTCCCGAATATCTCACCATCTATGCATTTGTTTTGAAAAAAACCTGTGGTTAGAGGTAAATCGACCCATTTGTGAAGTGGTTTTTTAACCGTTTGAGCGGATTACTCACGGTTTTCCGAGGACAACTCACGCAAAAACGTCTCCTACAGGTGCACGAATTACCACATATCTTAAAACAACTTTTTATCAAATGGTGGTTTCATGGCAATAAAAAAGCAGGTTCTAATTATCACTTTTGGGACCCTGAATCGACGAGATCCTGCCACGTCATCATAGTGGTTTTACATTCAAGACCATGTGCCTTTGATTATCTTCCTTGCAACTTTTCAAGCTTGAATTCATGACATTCGTAGATCTAGGATACTCATGATCTACCTTTTTCCACAAAGATTTTACAATATAATAAAAAATGAAAATTAACCTTTCTCTTGATATTTAATTCACAAATGAAATATGTGAATTTAGACCATCCAAGACATCAAGATAATTTTAGCAGGTAGATAAGTGCCCGGTTTAAGGCTCAATTGCTCATAAAATGAAAGGGGTCAAAATTAGTACCAACATTGGCTCCAATGAGGACAACAGATCCTTGTGATCTGTTGAGAACAACAGCTCTAGTGCCTTCATCTGCAGCAACTTCAAATTTTGGCCTCATTGACACGCAATCTGGACTTTCTTGTCAACACTTTTCTGCTTTTGACTGTAAATAAATTTGAGCTTCTCAATATACAACAAACTAAAAATGGAAACCTTCTTGAATACTTTAGACCTACTTCATCTTTTAAAATGGAAAACATGAGAAACAAGGAGAAAATTGATCCTTGGAAGCCTTTTTTGCAAGATTTGCTAGATCTTCTTTATTATTTTCTTTCTTGCTTGATGCAACTGGTATATCCATTGAACCTGAGTATGATCCCCAGTGGAATCACCAGAATGTGGAGTCGCCAAGGTGAATTGCTTGAACAGCCTGTGTCTAGCTCTTGTTCACCTTCAAGAGCCAGATTTTTAACCTTTTTCATTCTGCCCACGGAAACTTTATTTCACTTTCGCGTCCCCGGCAACGGTGCCAAAAAAGATGTTAGTGCCAGAGACATTCTAAGGCTGTCTTTAGAACTGTGCCTGGGCATCAATAATCATTTTTGAAATTTGTCCTAAATTGAAGCATAGCTGAGAGAAAATAATTGCAGAATTCCAATTTTTAAATCTTTAGCTGGGACTAAGATTAGAGGAGGCTCCCTCACACGATTACTGATCTAACGCTTTCTGCTTATTGGGAAACATAGGTTATTAGAACTTCAAGAAAACAAACCAGATTTAACAATGAATTAATATGGAATTTGGTTGGCAGTGGTTACTAGTAGAGTTGGGGCTGATATATGCGAACTCTCAGCTCAGAGGCATTTCCATTGGGCATGGAGTCATAAAGAAGAGCTTTAAAAACTAAATTGGACATAATATCAATTACAAAGGAATTTCATTGAATGGAATAGTGAACTAGCTTTAAATGAGGATGGATTCAGAAGGTGAAAAGGAGAAGACTAAAAGGAGTGTCTCTTGGACAAATTCATAAAAGTCTAAAGGTAACCAGGAGAAGACTAAAAGGAGTGTCTCTTGGACAAATTCCTAAAATTCTAAAGGTAACAACGAGAAGACTAAAAGGAGTGCATCTTATACAAATTCCTGAAAGTCTTGAAAGTTTTGATGAAAGAATAAACGTGTTGAGCCTTAATCAAAGTAGTCAACAGTTTCTAACAAACTGCAAAATCTTCATGAATCAACTTGTCAACAAAACACAATGCATATATAATTAAGCAAAAAGCCAACCAAGATTGTAGTCCCTACCTAACACAGATGCACATGTATCATTTAACAAAATATCCAAAAACTCTGAATAATTGCTAAACTATTGCTCAAATCTTTTATTTCAAGAAAGATCAGCAGAGAGGAAAATATTGTGGAAATACAAGAGAAATACAAGGTGCTACATCGAGTGATATTAATCTCTACAAAAAACACTACATCTGATCTTCTATCAGGATCATGAATCTAATGATAAGCTTCTCATCACTCAAAAGAATTACAAGATGGCCTGCTGGCCATGGCTCGCTCAACCCTCTCCCTTCCTGAGAAAATTTGCTGCCCCTATGAATTCGAATTGTCTTTGCTTAGAGAGAGAGAGAGAGAGAGAGAGAGAGAGAGAGAGAGAGAGAAGGGTTTGTAACAGAAAAACTGATTTGACAGTTACATGTAACAGAATACGGTTCTAGAAAAATCCATCTCAAAACATCCCCGAATATCTCACAATCTATGCATTTGTTTTGAAAACGGCTTGTGAAAAAAGGTAAATTGGCCCATTTCTGAAGTGGTTTTTCAACCATTTGAGCTAATGCCTCACGGTTTTCCCAGGAGAGCTCACGTAAAAACATGTCATCTACAGGTGCTCGATTTACAAAACCTCCTCTGCTAGTTGGCAGTTTCAGGGTCCTCAAAAAGTAGTTTGGAGAAACCACTTTAAGACCCCTGAATAGCTCTCTGACTGCCACGTGTCCACAATGGTTTTAAAATGCTCATGTGTCTTTGGTTATCTTTCATGCAACCTTCCAAGCCTTAATTCATGAGAACCGTATATCTAGAAAAAAGATGCTCATGATTTACATTTTTCCACAAAAAAGCTTTCACATTATAAAAATATAAAAGACAAATTATCTCTTAAAACAACTGTTATCAATTGGTGGTTTTAGGGCCTTCAAGAAATAGTTTGGAAAAACCACTTTAAGACCCCTGAATAGCTCTCTGACTGCCACGTGTCCAAAGTGGTTTTAAATCAAGCTCATGTTCCTTTGGTCATCTTTCATGCAACTTTCCAAGCCTGAATTGATGAGAGCCATTGATCTAGGATGCTAATGATTTGTCTTTTTCCAAAAATATTATAATGATATAATGTAAAAGACAAAACTACATCATGTATTAAAACCTCTTTTATCAGCTTGGTGGTTTCATGGCCACAAGAAAATGGTTTTTGATTACCACTTTGGGGACCCTGAATCGATGAGAGGCTGCCAAGTCACACTGATGGTTTTGAATTCAGGGCCATGTGCCTTTGATTATATTTCATGCAACTTTACATGCCTGAATTCATGAGAGCCGTTGATCTGGGATGATCATGATTTACAAATAGAGACAAGAGATCATAACAGAAGAAGGATTTTACTAACAGAAATATTTCTGGAAAAATCCGTCTCAAAAGGTCCCGAATATCGCACAATCTATGCATTTGTTTTGAAAACGGCCTGTGGCTGGAGGTAAATCGGCCCATTTGTGAAGTGGGTTTTTAACCGTTTGAACGGATTCCTCACAGTGCACGAATTACCACATGTCTTAAAACAATTTTTTTATCAAATGGTGGTTTCAGGGCCTTAAAAAAGCGGTTTCCAATTACCACTTTTGGAACCCTGAATCGACGAGAGCCTGCCACGCCATCATATTGGTTTTACATTGAGGACCATGTGCCTTTGATTATCTTCCTTGCAACTTTTCAAGCCTGAATTCATGACAATCGTAGATCTAGGATACTCATGATCTACCTTTTTTCCACAAAGATTTTACAATATAATAAAAAAAGAAAATTAACCTTTCTCTTGATATTTAATTCAGAAATGAAATATGTGAATTTAGACCATCCAAGACATCAAGATAATTTTAGCAGCTAGATAGGTGCCCGATTTAAGGCTCAATTGCTCATAAAATTAAAAGGGTCAAAATTAGTACGAGCATATACCAATTTGATATTCACAAATACATGTAGTCTCAACTTTCAAATCTGTATTCTTACGAATGAGTTATTAACAAATTGCAGTAGTGATCACCCTTAGTTTGGATTATGAAACCCTTAATTTGGATTATGAAAAACTAAAGAGGTCTTGAAGAGCAACGAATGCTCCAAATTTAATCCGTGGAACTTTCCATTTTATTTGGCTCACAAATTTGACATGAATCCTGATTATGTAGGTCCAAAGGTAAAATTGCTATAAGCATTCAATATTTTCAAAGCTTCTTAAATTTACAATTAATGCGTTTGACGTAAAAAAAGTTGCTGAAAAAACATTAATTTCACTCCCAGAAGCAAATTTAATCTCGCTGGTGGTGGCTGGTTAAAAACAAAGCCATCTGTTGGCCAAATGGTACGTTGGATCTGTCAAGGTTGTAATTGTTTCTCAATAAGCATTTTAATACGTTGAATCCCAGCTACACAAGTGTATTTTTTTAAGTGGCTCCGAGACAGTACAACTAGCTCTGCCATTGTGAATAGTTGTACCAGAGCAAAGTGTTATAATGAGGCATTTTAGAGTTTTTAAGTGATGGGATTATGTAAAACTTTGGAAAAGTACAAGGTTTTGGGTAGAAATCTGTGACTTCAGGATTCATGGCAGGTTTAAGTACATGATTTTATTTGTAGGAATCAGTCATGACCGGTTTTTATGGCAAGTTTTCAGGGCAAAGGACATTGTTTCCGGCCATGAAAACCTAGCAAAGGACATTGTTCACATGATTATTAAAATTATTGGCATTTTAAGAATCATTTAAACATATAGATTTGATTCTTATTGCTGTTATCTAAAGTTGTTATGAATTGGGAAAAAGTAGGTCGGAAAGTCAAAATCTTAAACCACTAGGTTTCCAATGATTTAAAATAACAAGAACGGAAATCTGTATTTTTAAACTGAAATTTTTAAATAAACAACAAACCTGTGAAAATTATAGTTTTATCTATGGATAATCTATTGCAACTTGCAAGAATTGAAATTTCAATGTCATAGGTTGATTCAAAAACCTTGAGTTGGGTGATTGTTAAGTTTTGTACTTCATTCAACAATTTCAACCGGAGCAGTATAAGAGTTAACTAAAACTTCTCCAACTGGCCGGAATAGGCAAAGCCATTTTTGCTCAAACTTGAGTGCTTAGATCTCAATTTCTCAATTTGAGTCATCTAATTAGTTTTAAAATTGGGCATTTAATCTAGAATAGATAATCCAGATTACTGAAATTGCAAAAAGTACACCCCCTTAAAAATGCTTCATCACGTGATAAAAATACAATGCTTCATCACGTGATAAAAATACACTCGTGTACTGGTAATGAATTTAAGAAGCATTACTATGTACTGGTAACCTGTACTGGATGTCGTCTAATTTCTCTTGTATTTCTCTGGTAACCTGTACTGGATGTCGGCTATTTAGCGTATATGGGAGACTTTTTCTGCACGCTTCTAGTGATTTCAGCGATGAATGTAGTTGAATAATTATTTCTCTTTGTATTCTGTACTCTTTTCTCATTGTTGGCCATTTCAACGATGAAGGTAATTTAAGAATTGTCTCACCAGTCAATGCTGGGTGTTTGAATGGTGTCACCAATGAATGTATTATGTATTATAGTATTAGTAATTAGTAATTTAAGAATGAAGTCGTTTAAAAGTTTGATGATTTCGTCTTGATTAAATTGTTTTTCTGAACATTTAGACGAATTTAGCACATTGGAAAACCCCAAGACATCCAAATTATGTAGGATTAATAAGAGATTCTAAGAATTCTATCACGGATTATGAAAAAACAATTTTTTCTTTGCGAAATAGTAGAAGTCTTAGACAAATCTATTAAATTGTCTCACCAATCAATGCTGACTGTTTAAGTGGTGTCACCAATGAATGTATTATGGTATTAATCAATGTGTTATAATATATGTGGCTGGTTCTTTTTGTACTTTGTATATTTTTTTTGTTGGTGCTCAATGTATTTTGTAGTAGTGTATTTAATGTTGTGTAATAGATATATGAACAGTTAGATTGACTATTAATTATTCAAACAGATATGGTTCACACACAGCCAATAACAACATTAAATACCCCACTGCAGATGAATACCCTCATTGTTGAGCATCATAAATATAGTTTAAAAATGGTGTCACTAATAAATGCTATCATAAATGTGACAAAGGTGGGTAGCTTAAGAATTGTGTCAAAGGTAGGTAATTTAAGAATTGCGTCACTTATGAGTGCTATCAGAAATGTGATAGAGCAATCTCATTTTACACAATATGTTGTTGTTGTTGAATATATTGAGCAACCGCGCTCATTTACCAGCGTTACAGCACCAGAACTACCTCAAATACTTTCTAATAAGTAGTAATAAGGCCGGTTAAACTACCAAAACTTCTTAGTATCCTGTCTTTTTACATTCTTTAATGAAGACACGGAACCGATTTCTTAGCCGACCTTCCTGTCTTTTCTTAAACTTATTGAAGAGTTGAATCTTTCATGTTTCGAGACCTTTTTTTTTCTCCAAATAGCCATTAAGTCTCGTCAAGTTTCAACAGTACTGTCAACCGCATGAAGCTCGAAATTACTTCGACTTTGTCAGATTGTTAAATGACCTCGAGAGATTTTGAAGCCTTCCAGCTTTCAAACTGTTCTTCCTTCCTGCTCATCACTGTAGATTTCAGAACCTGCTTAGTGTTATTACAATTCTGGTTATAATGGAGTTTATGATTGTTTAAATGCACGACATTGTGGTTGAGGTGCAATATGCTAAACAAGATTTAGGGTTGAGGTTAGAGTCAGCCTTAAATACTAAAAGCTAAGTAGGATTACTATGGTTTCTTAGTCCATGTTATCTGTTCTTCATGCTTAGTTATCACTTGCTTTTTCTAGTTAAATAGGTTGTGTGCCATGAAGCTTGTTATCCATGCATTAGCTAAGAGTTATCCATGCATAAGCTACCATTATTCATTCATCAACTACCAATTAATTTTTATATTATTTTTTCTTTTATAATTGTTACATGGATAGGTGTTTATATTTTAGAATTTAGGGTGGACTAACTCCTATGCTTTTCCTAGATTGCACGAAAATGAGACAAGTGTACTCTCTAGATTGATTATATGATAGTCATTCCAAATTCAAAATAAATAATTATAAAAAAACAAATATAAAATGGTAGCTAATTCATGGATAAGTGGTGGCTGATGCATGGATAACTAATAAATCATTATAAAAAAAAGAATATAAAAAATAATTGGTTGGTAGCTAATTCATGGATAAGTGGTGGCACATCCATGGATAACTCTTAGATGATGCACCATGCATGGATAACTCTTAGATGATGCATGGATAAGTCGTGGAAGACAACGTGTGTGCTCGAAAGACAACTGCCATTCTTTTATAATTGTTTATTTCAAATTTGGAATGACTACCATAAAATCAATCTGAACAATACACTTGTGTCATCCTCGTGTAATTATCAAAATTCCATATAATCCACTATATAAAAGGCAATTTCGTTTAAATAACATTTAGAATAAAGTTAATGTGTCATAGTTAAAGATATAATAATAAAATCATGTACTTTCAAATAACACATAATCTTAATCACATATAACACACTACATATTATGGACCTATGATTATAAATTAGAATGAAAAGAATTAACTTTCATAATATGTATAAAAGATATAAGAAATAATCATAATTAAAATTATGAGCTATATATACTAGTACAACTACTTAATTTGTGATTGGTAAACATCCATAAGCTGCAAGAGTTTCATACCTCATTTAGAATTTGTTTATTTCAATTTAGGAAAAGAACCCTATTCATCTCCACTCTTCAAACTATATCTAATTAAAGATTTATTTATTTATTAATTTCTTACTTAAAATTAATAATTCTTATATATTTGATTGATTAGAATAATTAAATACTTGTATTTAGAATTTATTTATATTTATAGTGTTTGGTATATTTATTTATAACAATGTCTTATGTCAATAACTTAATCACAATTTTATTGTTTTTAATGTACATCAATTAAATTTATTATGTTTTAATATTTTTTATTCCATATATATATATATATATATATATATATATTTCATCATCACATTCATATTTATTTGTTAAATAACTCTAAAAATAAAATGCAAAGGCTATCCACCATGTTACCATTGCACCTATCTCAAGAAAACATATGTTGCATTGTTTGAAGGACAGGTGTTGTTGGCTTAAATACTCATCTAGAGGTTTCCAATGTGGACCCACGTTCTTCGCGGTTTCAAGGAACCAACAAAACCCCTTCTCACCGGCCCTTTCAGCAACATCCTGCGAATAGGCTGAGGTCTCACTCGAGGTGTAGCTATGGAGGTAGTGCAAAATCAGGTTTTCACAGTGATGTGATGAGTTGCTCGGACAGATCTACTGCGCACCGCGTTCTGGGACTTGCGCTATGGACTGAATACTATGCGACGATAGACTGTGTCGCGGTCCTCGTGTCTACAAGCTGAGATACTTGCGCAACCAACACATCCAAGGACTGCGCGGTTCGGACAGGTTGCAAATAATAGGACAACGAACTGACTTATACGCTTCCTCCGCGAGTTTAACTGTTGAAATATTGTAGCTTCTAAGAATATTATATTGTGCACTTTATTATTTCGGAGATGTTTCATTCCTCCGACGGGACTTTGTTGTATATCTGGAGATGTTTATTCCTCCATGGAGATTGTGGTAACTTGGGTTATTAGACTTCCCTAGTGGGGTCGGCCCTGTATGTGTTATGTGGGTAAAAGGGTTATTAGACCACCTTAGAGGGGTTGGCCCAGTCAGCATTATGTAAAGTGATTAAGTTGGGGCCGACCTAGTTAATGTAAAAGACAATTCGGAGTTGTGTATAAATAGAGGAGGTGTGTTCCTCATTTAACACACATTCACTCACTTGTGATTGGCGCATAGGTGAGAGATAGATCTACTATGGAGGAGAAGGAGCTCATGGTTGAGGATTACATCTTTGTATTTGTTGGTCATCTATATTGAGGAATATTTACTATGTTTTCTACCCCATGAGGCTTTCCCAGGATAAATCTGTGTCTCTTGTGTTTATGTTGTGCTTGTTGTTCTTTCAGTGATCCTGTATATGCTATTGTTGTGAAATAGAATGTAATGATGATATTTTATGTCTTAGCATATTAAATCTTAACATGGTATCAAAGCTAGACTAAAGGAAGGCAATGTATGGCACTTACGACACTTGCTTCACTTGCGACAATTTGAAGGTTAGGGTTTTATATAGCAAAAAGAAGTCATCGTGGAACTTTCTCTATAAATGCATTTTGGAAAAGGTTCAGGATCTGAAACCTTTACAGATCGTAGATAACATCCCCCTGTACCTTATGTCCAAAGGGAAGCCTCAGATTTGTTGTACTTTGTGATATATGATCAGTACAAGTTAGGGTTTCTGCCTCTTCCAGATCTCAGTCATAAACAAGTGACCTAGGAAAAAAGGTCAACTTGGGCTAGGAAGCTCCAAATGAAATTTCGTAAAAAGTGACAGGTAGGGAACAGACTGTACTTTCCCAGGTCCGCTTTTCAAAGGCCAATGTTGAACTAGTGGCATGTGGCACACTGTACCAATTCGCTCTCATGTTTTATCCCATAAACAGGTCATGTTTCAACACTTGGAATAACTCTCTCTCAGAGAACCCAATTGAGGTCAGACCTGTGTGGTTGGAAAGCTAACACGTCATGCTACCAAGGGCCGAAGTTTCAAACCCTGCAGCTCAGAATTTTAAGAGATGCACCAGAAACAATACGGCACATCTGAAATGGCTAAACGAGGGAAATCTAAGATGAGGAGGAAGAAGCTTTCACATAGGGTTTTCAGTTCTTAGGTCTGGAAGGACCTGATACAATGTTGGAGACACCTAATACAACATTGGAAGATTTGATAATGGATTTGGAATCCATTCATATTGATCCTCCTTCAAAATGTTGTGGGAGGAAGGAGATTGAAGATTAGGGTCTCCAAGTAAGAAGAAACCCTAGCAAAATTGGGAGACTCATAGGGCAGCGAGGAAGAAGGTTTAAATGGCAATGATATCCTATCATCCTAGAACCATGAAAATACATAAGATGTTTGCAAGTGATCTACCTTGGATGGTTATATGGTTTTACCCTTATAGAGAAGACTACTCGATAGGTATGACTTGAGAAGACACGGGTATGTTTTGAAATCTGATTCTTGATTAAGTTCATAATATATTTGTCTTCATGTTATTGAGGTTAGTACAATTATGAGTGCTTGATAATGAATGCATGTGAGTGACAGAAGACATTCATTGATTAATTTTATGACACTTATGATTATACTAATGCACCTGTGGTGTTGTATGTGTTGAATTTTCAGAATTTACTTCAATCTGATCTAGGATCTTAACTAAGAGAACAACATGTACAGCATATCTATAGCATATCAATCATGGAGACAATAATGCAAGTACACAAGAGACACAAAGATTTACTTGGGGAATGTTGAATATTGTAACTTCAAAGAATATTATATTTGTACTTTATTATTCCGGAGATGGTTCATTCCTCCGAGGTAACCCTATCATGTATCTGGAGATGTTTATTCCTCCAGGGGTTTGTATTAACTAGGGTTATTAGACCCACCATGTGTGGGTCGGCCCGGAAGTTATATTTTAGGGGTTATTAGACTTCTCCAGGTGAGGTCGGCCCCATTAGTCTTTTAGTCAGTTGGGAGTCAAGTATAAATAGAGGAGGTGAACTCCTCATTAGATCATTCACTCACTTGTGGAAGAGTGCGCACTAGTTGAGGAGATCTGCTAAGGAGTCAAGGAGAAGGAGCACATCTTGTATTTTGGTTGATCATCTTATTGAGGAAAGCTTTGCTGGGTTTTCTACCCCATGAGGGTTTCCCAGGGTATATTGTGTGTCTATCTTGTGATTGTGTTTCTTTCAGAGATCTTGTTTGTCTATTTGGTTTAAACTTAACATGGTATCAGAGCTAGACTGAATAGGACATCTTTCACAAGGTAAGAATACCTCTTTCTCTCTCTTTGGTGAAGTTAGGGTTTTCAGCCCAAAGTTGGTATTATTGATTTTTGGTTGCATGGCTGGATAGCTCTCATCAATACCTTTCTTTTGAGCCATAGATCGAACTTTTTGGTTGGGTAGAACTTCGGGAAAGTCAAACCCTAATTCTACCAAAAGTGCGATACGTCAGATTTTGGTTTCAGAAAAAAGTTGTAATTTTTGATTTCTGATTACATGGCTGGATAGATCTTCTCAAGAGCATTCTTTTGAGCTATAGATCGAACTTTTTGGTTGGATAGAACTCCGGGAAAGTCAAACCCTAATTCTACCAAAAGTGCGATAAAATTCTGTTCCAGATTCCGGAAAAGTGAAAAGTAACTTCCCAGGTAAGTCTGCTCTGTCTCTTGGACTCCCCCAAGAGAAGATGGCTCCAAATACTAAGCTTGAAGACAAGCTAGAAGGCATAGAGAATTTCCGGGCATGGAAATACAGAATTGGTCTCATTCTTGAGGAGAATGATCTTGCTCATTATATCAAGGAGGAAGTTGCAGAACCAGAAGATGATGAAGCCAAAGAAAAACACAGGAAGGACCTGATTAGGGCAAAGAGAATCATAGCTGATTCCATTAAAGACCACTTGATTCCCCAAGTGTCTTCCAAGAAGACTCCAAAGGAAATGTATGATGCCCTAGGAAGAATGTATGAAGGAAAGAACATCAACAGGAAGATGAATCTAAGGACTCAGTTGAAAAGTACCAAGATGCACAAAGGAGAATCCATTCAAGACTACTTCTCAAGAGTCTCTCTAATCAAAGAACAACTAGATGCCATTGGTGATACTCTTGATGAAGATGAACTTGTGATGACAGCTCTAAATGGTCTCACTAGACCTTGGGAGTCATTCATTCAAACTATGTGTGCCAGAAAAGAAAGTATGAAGTTTGATGTAGTATGGGAAGATTGTGTTCAAGAGGAGGCTAGGGTTGCCAACAGAGAAGCACTTCTCAAAGAGGATGACCAAGCTTTGGCCACCCACACCAAAAGAGGAAAGAGAGGCTACTTCAAGAAAGTGAACCACAAAAGGCCTCAACCCTCTCATAGATTCAAAAAGAAAGGGGGAGACATCTCCACAGTCCAATGCTTCAATTGTCTCAAGCTAGGACACTATGCCAGAGACTGTACCCTACCAGAGAAGAAGAAGAAAAGGTTTGTTCACAAAAGACATCATGCTCATATGGCAGAAGATGACAGTGAAGAAGAAGAAGAAGAAGAAGAAGAAGTGGAGGAAAGGCCTCAAAAGAAAAGATCTAAAGTAAAGAAAGAAGAACCAGAAGAATATGTACTATTTTCTGCTCTCTCTGGATCTGTGTCCCCTGGTGAAGGCACTTGGCTCATTGACAGTGGTGCTTCAAAGCACATGACAGGTCATAAGGAAACTCTCTCCAAGATTGAAGAGAATTCTTCACCACAGAAGGTATCTCTAGGAGATGATTATCAATATCCCATCAAGGGAATTGGTGAAGCAAGCTACAAGCTTGATTCAGGAACACCTTTGAAGATGAAAGAAATTTTATATGTCCCAGGTTTAAAGAAGAATCTACTTTCTATCTCTGCACTAGACAAGAAAGGCTTTAGAGTAGCCTTCATAGATGGTCAAGTACTCATGTGGACCAAAGGAAAATCAATCAAAGATGCAATTGTCATTGGTGAAGAAGAAGGAGGACTTTATAAACTCAAGGGTCATCCAGAATCTGCCCTTGCTCATGAAGTTTCTAGTCCCAGTGAGCTATGGCATAGAAGACTAGCTCACATTAACTATAAAGCTTTACCATATGTGAGTAAGATGGTTATAGGTTTGCCAAACTTGAAGGTTGATCATGATGGCTCATGTAAAGGATGCAAGAAAGGGAAGAATATCAAGAATCCCTTTCCGAAAAGTGAAACAAAGACTAAGGGTTCTCTAGAGCTAATACACTCAGATGTATGTGGACCTATGCCTACCACATCTCTAAGTGGGTTTGAATACTATCTCTCTTTCATTGATGACTATTCAAGAAAAACTTGGATATACTTCCTAAAGGGTAAGAATGAAGTCTTTGGAAAATTCAAAGAGTTCAAGGCTCTAATAGAAAACCTCTCAGACAAGAAAATCAAGATTCTCAGAACAGATAATGGTGGAGAATATACTTCCAAGGAATTTGAAGAGTTCTGTAAAGAAGCTGGAATCAAAAGGGAACTAACCACTCCTTACAATCCCCAACAAAATGGGGTAGCTGAGAGGAAAAAATAGAACCATCATGGAAGCTGTAAAGACTATGATACATGATCAAGACCTTCCCATGTATCTATGGGCTGAAGCAGCCAAGACAGCAGTATATGTTCAAAATAGACTATCTCATAGTGCTCTTGACTTCAAAACTCCAGAAGAAGTCTTTACAGGAAAGAAGCCTGAGGTAAGTCATCTCAAAATATTTGGGTGTCCTGTGTACATACACATTCCAAAAGAAAAGAGATCCAAATTGGATCCCTCAGGTAAGAAGGGAATATTTGTTGGTTATTGTGAAACCTCCAAAGCCTTCAGAATCTACATACCAGGTTTCCATCATATAGAAATAAGTAGAGATGTTACCTTCGATGAGGAAGCAGCCCTCAAGAAATCTAGAAAGTGTCAACTTGAAGAAGTTTATGAAGAAGATACATCTCCCAGAATCTCAGAGAATGCTCACATTCCTGAAGAGGACACACCAGAGGATCATGACATGCTGGAACCACAAGAACCTCCTGTTACAGAATTGTCAAGGAAAAGAAGACCAGCATGGGCTAGAGACATTATTCAAGGAGCAGAAAGATATGGTGCTCCTGAAGGCTCCACTAGAGAAAGAAAGAAACCAAAGTTAGTATCCAACTATATGGCCCTGATGTGTGATCTAGTGGATCAACTACCTACCAGCTATGAAGAGGCAGCTCAAAAGAAAGAATGGGTAGAAGCAATGACTGAAGAATATCAGTCAATAATGAAAAATGATGTTTGGGATATAGTTCCCAAACCAAAAGACAAAAGTGTGGTTTCTTCCAAATGGATCTTTAAAATAAAACATGCTGCGGATGGAAGTATTGAAAAATACAAAGCAAGATTTGTAGCCAGAGGTTTCTCTCAGAAGGAGGGAATTGACTATGAAGAAACATTTGCACCAGTTGCTAGGTACACTTCAATTAGAACTATCATGGCTCTTGCATCCATGATGAAGTGGAAACTACATCAAATGGATGTTAAGACAGCTTTTCTGAATGGTGTAATTGAAGAAGAAGTATACATAGATCAACCACAAGGGTTTGAGGTAAATGACGGAAGGACTCATGTATGCAAACTGAAAAAGGCATTATATGGGTTGAAACAAGCTCCCAGAGCTTGGTACGGAAGGATTGATAATTTCTTAACTAGCATGGGCTTTACCAAAAGTAAAGCTGACCCAAACCTTTATCTCAAGGTGATGGATGATGAACCAGTTATACTTTTATTATATGTAGATGATCTATTTCTAACTGGAAATGAGAAACAAATCATTGAAAGCAAGAAGAAGCTTTCTTCAGAATTCGAGATGAAAGATCTCGGATTGATGCACTACTTCTTAGGATTAGAAGTGTGGCAAGAACCAAGAGGAATCTTTCTGAATCAAGGTAAGTATACTGTGGAAATTCTGAAGAGATTTGATATGTTGGAGTGTAAACCCATGGCCACTCCCATGGACTCCAACTTAAAGATTTTGGTTAATGACTCATCAGAATTAGTGGACCTAACTTTATATAGACAGATCATTGGGTCACTAATGTACTTAACAAATACTAGACCAGATATATGCTTTGCTATAAATACCCTAAGTCAGTATCTAGTAGAACCCAGAAAGGTTCATCTAATAGCTGCAAAGCATGTAATGAGGTACTTAAAAGGTACATTAGATTTTGGTTTACTCTATGATGGAAGTCATGAACTCAAGTTGCATGGTTACTCAGACTCTGATTGGGCAGGCAGTGTCTCAGACAGAAAAAGTACTTCAGGTGGATGTTATAGCCTTGGATCTGCCATGATCTCTTGGTTCAGCAAGAAACAATCCAGTGTAGCCCTCAGTTCTGCTGAGGCAGAATACATAGCTGCTTGCTCTGCCAGCTGTGAAGCTGTATGGCTTCGGAAACTGTTATCTGGGGTGTTTGACTTAGAAATGGATCCCACTATGATTATGTGTGATAATCAAAGCTGCATCAAGATGACAGAAAATCCTGTGTTCCATGATAAGTCAAAACACATAGAGATCCGATACTTCTATATTCGAGATATGGTGCAGAAAGGAGCTATCAAGCTTGAGTACGTGAGCACTGAAGATCAAATTGCTGATATCCTTACCAAACCACTGTCTCGTGTGAAATTTGAATACTTTCGAGACAAGCTTGGTGTAGTTCAAAAGGACTCTCCTAGAAAGGGGGAGTAGCATGGTTCCTGATGACAAGCAAGTCTCATCAACAATGAGACTTCACCTAGTCACTTAGAAATAGTTAGATTTAGGACTATTTTATTTTCATTTAGTTTCACTTATACATGATTTGATGATAGATGTATTAGTGAGAATACATGCTAGATATATCCATGCTTTTGATGTTAGATGTATATATGATTTTGATGATAGATGTATTAGTGAGAATACATGCTAGATGTATACATGCTTTTGATGTTAGATGTATACATGATTTTGATGATAGATGTATTAGTGAGAATACATGCTAGATGTATACATGCTTTTGATGTTAGATGTATACATGATTTTGATGATAGATGTATTAGTGAGAATACATGCTAGATGTATACATGCTTTTGATGTTAGATGTATATATGATTTTGATGATAGATGTATTAGTGAGAATACATGCTTTTGATGACAGATGTATACATGCTTTTAGATGTATTAGTAAGAATACATGCTTTTGATATATGACGTATACATGCTGTTGATGCTAGATATTGATTATGTACTTGTATGGATGAGGATACTTGTACTTGTATTGATGAGAATACAGATTGAGGGGATTGAATCATCCCTGGACTTTCAGTCCTAAAGAGAGCCGTAGACGTGAGGTCTCCGAGAATGAAGTCCTTAGTGGACAGTTGAGGGGATTGAATCATCCCTGGACTTTCAGTCCTAAAGAGAGCCGTAGACGTGAGGTCTCCGAGAATGAAGTCCTTAGTGGACAGTTGAGGGGATTGAATCATCCCTGGACTTTCAGTCCTAAAGAGAGCCGTAGACGTGAGGTCTCCGAGAATGAAGTCCTTAGTGGACAGTTGAGGGGATTGAATCATCCCTGGACTTTCAGTCCTAAAGAGAGCCGTAGACGTGAGGTCTCTGAGAATGAAGTCCTTAGTGGACAGTTGAGGGGATTGGATCATCCCTGGACTTTCAGTCCTAAAGAGAGCCGTAAGCATGAGGTCTCCGAGAATGAAGTCCTTAGCGGACAGTTGAGGGGATTGGATCATCCCTGGACTTTCAGTCCTAAAGAGAGCCGTAGACTGGGTCTCCGATAATGAAATCCTGAATGAACAGGTAGGGGATTGTATCGTCCCCGGACTGAGGTCCCAGAATAGAACCGTAGACTGGGTCTCCGATAATGAAATCCTGAATGAACAGGTAGGGGATTGTATCGTCCCCGGACTGAGGTCCCAAAATAGAACCGTAGACTGGGTCTCCGATAATGAAATCCTGAATGAACAGGTAGGGGATTGTATCATCCCCGGACTGAGGTCCCAGAATAGAACCGTAGACTGGGTCTCCGATAATGAAATCCTGAATGAACAGGTAGGGGATTGTATCGTCCCCGGACTGAGGTCCCAGAATAGAACCGTAGACTGGGTCTCCGATAAATGAAGTCCTGAATGAACAGGCAGGGGATTGCATCGTCCCCGGACTGAGGTCCCAGAATTGATCCGTAGACTGAAGTCTCCGAGAACTGGAGATTGGATTGTATCATCCATGGACCTATGTCCTAAAAGGAGCAGGATTGATCATCCTAGGAATATGATCATGTGACGACGATGCTGATGATCGTGTGACGACGATGCTGATGATCGTGTGACGACGATGCTGATGATCGTGTGATGACGATGCTGATGATCGTGTGATGATGATGCTGATGATCGTGTGATGACGATGCTGATGATCGTGTGATGACGATGCTGATGATCATGTGATGATGATGCTGACGATCGTGTGATGACGATGATGATGATCGTGTGATGACGATGCTGATGATCCTGTGATGATGATGCTGACGATCGTGTGACGACGATACTGATGATCATGTGATGACGATGCTGATGATCGTGTGACAACGATGCTGATGATCGTGTGATGACGATGCTGATGACGATGCTGATGACGATGCTGATGATCGTATGATGGCGATGTTGATGATCGTATGATGACGATGCTGATGACGATGCCGATGATCGGATTGATATCGACACTGTTCCAGTAACTGGTTGAGTTACTGATGAAGATGAATTGAAGAAAGCTTCCGATGATTTGTAGATGTATCATATATGATGACTCCTTGCTCTTGCAGATGTTGTTATAATATCCTTCTTGTTAAGGGGGAGTGTTGAATATTGTAACTTCAAAGAATATTATATTTGTACTTTATTATTCCGGAGATGGTTCATTCCTCCGAGGTAACCCTATCATGTATCTGGAGATGTTTATTCCTCCAGGGGTTTGTATTAACTAGGGTTATTAGACCCACCATGTGTGGGTCGGCCCGGAAGTTATATTTTAGGGGTTATTAGACTTCTCCAGGTGAGGTCGGCCCCATTAGTCTTTTAGTCAGTTGGGAGTCAAGTATAAATAGAGGAGGTGAACTCCTCATTAGATCATTCACTCACTTGTGGAAGAGTGCGCACTAGTTGAGGAGATCTGCTAAGGAGTCAAGGAGAAGGAGCACATCTTGTATTTTGGTTGATCATCTTATTGAGGAAAGCTTTGCTGGGTTTTCTACCCCATGAGGGTTTCCCAGGGTATATTGTGTGTCTATCTTGTGATTGTGTTTCTTTCAGAGATCTTGTTTGTCTATTTGGTTTAAACTTAACAGGGAAAACCATAAAGGTGAAAAACCCCAATAACTTCCTCATAGATAGATAGAGCAATGATACAACCCAAACATAAGAGATAGACATATCCTAGCAGCAGATCCTCCTCCTCCATAAGTGCGCCACTCCTCCTTGAGTGCATGAGTGAGAAGTGAGTGAGTAAATAGAGTGCCTCCCGCACTCTATTTATACTTGACTTGACTTTCCTTTTACATAAATCATGTAGGCTCGAACTTAACCACGTAACATAATGCTGCCTGGGCCGACCCCCAATAGGGTGGTCTAATAACCCTTCGACCCACATGGCCAACCCCCAATAGGGTGGTCTAATAACCCTTTGACCCACATGACTTATACAGGTCCGACCCCAACAAGGTGGTCTAATAACCCATCAAGTATAAGTTACGACATTTACAATATAAATGACGACACTTCCTTATAGAGGAATAATACCATCTCTATAGGAGTACATACAACATACATATATGAAATACATTCCGAAGTTACATATACATCAACACTCCCTCTTAACTAGGAAGGTATTTCTCAGCACAGGTCTTCTAGCACAAGTCTTCTTCTCTGGATCATCGTCACTAGATCATCATCATCGAGTCATCATCATCGTCACTACTGTTGCTATCTCAATCAATCTTTGAATCTACTCGTCATAGGAAGTTCTACAGAGCCGGTCCTTTTTCATACTGGATGTAGGCCCACCACCTGCAGGTCTTCATCATCACTAGCCATACTGTGGAATCCTCAGGACTTATTATGTGCGTCATAAAACCTTAAAAGAGTCTCTTGACTAGCAAGAACTCTAAAGAGCATCTAAGGCCTTTTTCATCTTGTCCAGATCTCCAGGACTTATTACATGTGACCCCACCACAAAACCTCGCAAGAGCATCCCAGGCTGTTATGAGCACGCAGCTCTACCTATAGGATCTCCCAGGGCATGAATTACATGTGGTCATGGCAAAACCTCGCAAGAGCATCCCAGGACTGATTACGGGCACACAGCCCAACCTATCGGATCTCCCAGGGAACCGAATTATATGCCATAGGACAAAACCTCGAAAGAGCATCTTCCAGATATCCCAGGGCACCGAGTTACATGCCATAGGTGAAACCTCGAAAGACTGTCTGCAGATCTCCCAGGGCACCGAATTATATGTCCTCCCAGAGCAAAACCTCAAAAGAGCATTTGCCAGATATCCTAGGGCACCGAATTACATGCCATAGGCAAAACCTCAAAATACTATCTGCAAATCTCCCAGGGCACCGAATTACATGCCTATCTGCACAACCTGATCCATGGACATAGAGTATCAACTTGATACTCACCATACATCATCTTGATGTACACATGATCATCCTGATCATCATCACTGCAACATCCTGCTGCATGTCATCTAGAGCAACATCTTGAAGCTCATCATCCATGATCATTCTGATCATCATCACTGCAACATCCTGCTGCATGTCATCTAAAGCAACATCCTGAAGCTCGTCATCCATGATCATCTTGATCATATAATGCATCTACCTGATGCATACCAAGTATCTACCTGATACATATCATCATACATGATCCACCTGATCATACAATGTATCCACCTGATACAAATACAAATACATGATACATATCACCATACATGATCCACCTGATCATACAATGTATCCACCTGATACATATACAGATACATGGTCTAAGCATCCAACATGATGCAAATACAAAAATACATACACATGATCCAACCGATCATATCCAGCATCCAACATGATGCGTACATACATATAAATGATCCAACTAATCATATCCAGCATCCAACATGATGCATACATACATATAAATGATCCAACTGATCATATCCAGCATCCAACATGATGCATACATATAAATGATCCAACTGATCATATCAAAGCAGAAACCAGAACATCATCCCGATGCTCATCATTCAGTGCTTACATCCACAACCATGTGAAGGATCCTCCTTCCAACATGCTTAGAATGGCTTCAACAAATGTGTTCATCACTTCTTCCTCGAAGTGTCCTCAATCTGAAGAACGCCAAGCCTCTCTCTGAAGTACTCGAACTTCACCCTGGCTAGTGGCTTCATCAGCACATCTGCAATCTGCTCGTCCGTCGCAACATACAGGAGCTTCACAGCTCCTCTCTGCACCATATCCCTGATATAGTGATATTTGATCTCTATGTGTTTCGACCTGTCATGAAACACTGGATTCTCGGACAGCTTCACACAACTCTGATTATCACAGAAGATACCAGTAGCATCCAACGGGAGATCAAATAACTCGGACAGTAGCTTCCGTAGCCATACTACCTCACAACTAGCTGAACAGGCTGCAACATACTCTGCCTCAACTGTACTCAGTGCCACGCAGGACTGCTTCCTACTAAACCATGAGATCACACTTGATCCCATATTGAAGCAACACCCAGATGTGCTCTTCCTATCTGCAGCACTTCCAGCCCAATCTAAATCAACATAACCCTGCAGGTTCAACTTTTGATTCACTTCATACTTGAGCCCAAAATCCATTGTACCCTTCAGGTACCTCAGAACATGCTTTATAGCAACCAGGTGAACACTCCTCGGATCCGTCAGGAACTGGCTCAATGTGTTCACAGCAAAGCAAATATCTGGTCTCGTGTTCATCAGGTACATCAAGGACCCAATCATCTGACGATACATAGAGATATCAACCAGCTCAGATGAAACATCACATAGAAGCTTCAGATTCGATGCCATAGGTGTGGCCATGGCCTTGCAATCCATCATCCCGAACCTCTTCAGGATCTCTACTGCATACTTCCCTTGTCCAAGGAAGATTCCATCTGCACTCTGCCACACCTCCATGCCAAAAACAAATAGTGCATCATCCCCAAGTTCTTCCTCTCGAACTCGGTAGTAAGATTTTGCTGCGTGTTGGCAATCAATCTATCTTCACTTGTAACAAACAGTTTATCCGCATACAAAAGTAGTATCACTGGATTGCCTTCCTCAACATTGTAGTAAAGGTTGGAATCTGCTTTACTCTTGGTAAAGGCCAAACTGGATAGAAAGCTGTCTATCCTACCATACCAAGTTCTGCACATATATGAATCCCTGTCATGTGTCTCAGAACCAAGTGGCTGCACCACATACACTTCTTATTCAACTACACCATTCAAGAAAGCTGTCATGAAATCCATCTGGTGTATCTTCTGTCTCAACACTTTTATATTTCTCTATGCTGCCATATGCAGCATGCTTTATCTGATAGTTCCATTTGGAAGTCACAACAGACTTCCCTTCAGCTCTTGGGACTACACCCAAACATCATTCTTCATGATCGACGGATCATGGTATTCTTCCCATATCCTAGGAACTTCAATATCTTCAATAGATAATTTTGTTGTTGAACAAATGTTGTAGTTCTTCTTTTGTAGGAGATGGCATATGATCTTTCCTACACAACAAGTTAAATTGCATGATTAGAAAACATCTCATAGTTTTCAGAACAAATTCTTACACATAAAGAAAAATGTCATACAGTCATGCAATTAACTTAGCCAATGCTTCAATACAACATTTATCCATATCCCGTAACTTTCTAGATGCCTTCCAATCTCTACCAGAACATTGTTAAGGGTGTGCACAACTCCCAACATGTCAGCAAAGAGGTTTCATTCTAGATAAGTAGCAATGGAATGTTGTACAGTTCCATAGGCTACTTACCCATGCATATTAGTAGTATATTGTTCATCAATGCAAATAATACACAACCTAATTCTAGGAACATCAGTATATACTTTATTGAACAATATTATTTAAACAATAAAATATGCAAGTAATGACAATTCAAATACTTATCTTTGTTTATTTGTTGGGTGGACTCCCTCTGAATCTTTGCATCCTTGTAGAAACTACTGCAGTGTGCTCCCTCTTGATTTTTGCTTCCTGGGTTACCTGTCCTTGAACTTATATACATTCTCGATCCCTATGCATGCTTGTTAGTATCATCATTGTGTTATCCTCTAGGTCTCATACATAGTTCATTAGTATAATCTTAATATTATCAAGACACAATAATCTCAAGCATGTATAGTCAGGATCAATTCAAACACAGATAATAAACATTAGTATTCAAGGTTTCAAGGAAGTCTTCTTTTATTCATGCATGTTCTTATTTAATCATAGGACTCTTCTGGTTAGTTAAATCATCAATCAAGAGAAGAGATATAATATGCATAAAACCTGTGATTATTCAAAACTATACCTTCATGATTCTTCTGGTTAGTCCTATCATCAATTATGGTAAAAAACATAATATGCATACAACCATGACTATTCAAACCTATGACTTCATGAATAATCATTATCAACAACACAACAGTATAAGATCCTAACACAAGGTAGGATTCTAGCTTGATATAGGAAAAACATACCTGGATTAGCATGCTAGCTAGTTATGTCTAACATACCCGCATAATGTCTTCTAGTTCTCTTCAGTGACTTGTGCTAGTAACCTGCATGTCTCATAAGTTAACCATTGTAGAAACAAGTTATACATACCTCGAAAGTATATCTTCTATGTGATCCATGACAATGGATGAATCCTTGTCTTCATGTCACCATGATCATACGTTCTTGAAGTAGAACATGATTTGCCTTTCTTGGTGTACCTTTTATGTTAGCAGACAACATAAACCTCATACAACACCATAATGCATTAGTACAATCATAAGTGTCAACACCCTAACCAATGAATATCTTCTATCATGCATTCATAATTTTGTTAAGGTGATACGACAAATCTAAAATCAAGATTGTACTAACCGTAATAACATGAAGACAAACATACCATAAACTTAATCATGAACAAATATTGAAACATACCTCGATGAGTCATACTTGTCGAGATCGCTTGTAATATTATTATGTAAGGTCTTAGCCTCATCTCCCTCTGAAACAAGAACTTATTCACTTATGCAGGTGACCAATCCATCTTCTTCTAGGATTAACCCAATCCACTTGATTTGTAAGAACTGGACCTGGAGCCGGATATGGGTTTGTCAGAGAAACCCCAAAAATTCAAACTTTGAATTTCAAACTTTCGAAAGGATAGAAATATGCACCTCGATGAGTTGATCAAGCTGGTATATTCAAAATTTGAAAACTGCAAAGTTTCACTCCTCAATTTTTCCTTTAAAACTTCTAGATTCACTGGATGTGACCCTGAACTGGGGTTTGATGAAGCCCACTCTTCTGCCCAATCAAAAGGTTTGATCCAAAGCTCTAATCTTCTATTTTTCTGAGGAGCTTCTAGTCGTGGTCACAGATTTCAAAAATTCCCATTTTTACAAAAGCCCTAATTTTCCACTTTTCTTATCAAAGTCCCGAACTAGGGTCTGATCAAGACCGGCCTTCTGCCCAACCAAAAATTCTGATCTTGGTCTCTAAATTTTGATTTTGATGAGTATCATCCAGCCGTGGTCTCTGATTACAAAAATTCCAACTTTCTCTGAAGCCCTAAATTCCGGAAGCCATGAATGAAGCACGGGGACTTCACTAGAAGGCAATATAATATCACGTTCATTCATATTGCGGTATTAAATATTCATGAAAACCTAAAAATTATATTGCTTATATATTACGGGGCAAAGGGTTTTTTTATTTAATGTAACAATACAAAAATACTTTGGGGTCCTTTTTATATGGGCGGGTTGAAAAATATCCGCCAAATGGAGATGGAAGGATCACGGCCGGATGAGAAATTGGGTTGAGGCAAGGCTCGGGCTTACCAGTACACAGGGAAATCATGTCTTGAGGCATGCTTAAGGCCAAGGGTTTTGTGGTGAAGTGGGTTTCCAGTTGATCATAGTCGAGAGATAGTGGCCATTGACATCCAATTGTTACCAATATCACTCAGCTAGTTGTTTCCAATAGCCTTAGGAGGCTCTAAGCCTCCAGGGCCTGTTATAGGCCCTCGATAGGCCTTGCGGGCTTGAATACCCAACCACTCGTTCCTATTACAGTCCTTAGGAGGTTTAGTCAGCCTCCTAGAGCTTGTTATAGGCCCTGGGGGCTTGGATGCCTAGCCCACAATAGGTTTAGTCAACGATTGGGGAACTGCAACATGCAATCTAAATGTTGTACTATGTGCATTGCCTCTAGTGACATACAAGAAGTGATCTCCTATTTCTTCATTAGACCATTATATGTTGCAAATCATAATAATATGTGGTTGAGTAATTGCATTGTGGGTGAAGTAATGTGAATCCACAATATACATCGAAAGAAGCAAGGTGCATTGTAGAAGGAATGCGGGGTCATAAGAGGGGTATCATATCAATATACTAGGTAGAAATATAAATGGGTATAAAAAATGTTAATGAAAAAATTGATACATACAACATCTAGTGAAAATAGGGGTTTTTTTAAATTGGGAAGACACATTGGGAGGGGGTAAAAAAAAATGATTTTGGAAGGTATTTTCCAATATTTATTGAAATTAGGGGTATTGTCTCATATGCCACGAATGAACGTGTTATGATAGCGGTTTATTGAGTGAAGTCCCCATGGAATGAAGGTACTAAAAAATAATTTTGTTTTTGACATAAATATGTACCTAATTGTTTCTGGTGTACCTCCAAAATTTTCGATCCACAGGGTCTAAAAAAATGTCCTTAGATAGCCCGACCTGTTATCTTTCCATCCTGATAGGTTTGACCTCAATTGGATTCTCTGAGAGAAATTTATGCCAAGTGTCGCAACATGACCTGTTTATGGGATAATACAGGAGAGCGAACTTGTACGGCGTGCCACGTGTCACTATTTCAACTTCGGCCTCTGAAAACGTTTCCTGAGCTATTACAATCTGTGTACTACCTGTCACTTTTTACAAAATTTAATTTGGATCTTCCTAGCCCAAGTTATGACCTTTTTCCCAAGGTCACCTGATTTTGACTCAGATCTGGAAGAGGCAGAAACCCTATATTGTACAGATCATAAATCACAAAGTACAACGAATTAGAGGTTGTACTTTGGAAACAAGGTACATGGGGATTTAATCGTCGACCTGTAAAGGTTTTAGATCCGAAAAATTCGCCAAAACGGATTTATAGTGAAAGTGCTACGACATCTAGTTTTTGCTATATCAAGCCCTAGCATCGTAAGTGCAACAAGTGTCATACATGCCATATCATGCCTTCTTTCAGGATAGCTCTGATACCATGTTAAATTTTCAGAATTTACTTCGATCTGATCTAGGATCTTAACTAAGAGAACAACATGTACAGCATATCTACAGCATATCAATCATGGAGACAACAATGCAAGTACACAAGAGACACAAAGATTTAATTGGGAAAAACCATAAAGGTGAAAAACCCCAATAACTTCCTCAGAGATAGATAGAGAAATGATACAACCCAACCATAAGAGATAGACATATCCTAGCAGCAGATCCTCCTCCTCCATAAGTGCACCACTCCTCCTTGAGGGCATGAGTGAGAAGTGAGTGAGTAAATAGAGTGCCTCCCGCACTCTATTTATACTTGACTTGACTTTCCTTTTACATAAATCATGCAGGCTCGAACTTAACCACATAACATAATGTTGACTAGGCCGACCCCCAATAGGGTGGTCTAATAACCCTTCGACCCACATGGACGACCCCCAATAGGGTGGTCTAATAACCCTTTGACCCACATTACTTATACAGGGCCGACCCCAACAAGGTGGTCTAATAACCCATCAAGTATAAGTTACGACATTTACAATATAAATGATGACACTTCCTTATAGAGGAATAATACCATCTCTATAGGAGTACATACAACATACATATATGAAATACATTCCGAAGTTACATATACATCAACAGTATGAGGATGATGTTGTCTGCTAACAAGATACAGGTACATCAAGAAAGACAAAACAAGCTCTATGACCATGATGACATGAAGACAAAGACTCATCCATATTCCTTGATCACATAGAAGCTCTACTTATGAGGTATGCATGACTTTGTTCTACTATGCTTAACTTATGAGATATGCAGGTTCTGACACAAGTTCTCTCAATCATTGAAGAGAACAAAGAAGATATTGTTTGGGTATGTTAGAAATAACCAAGCATGATAATCCAGGTATGTTTTCCTATATCAAGTTAGAATATATCAAGTTAGAATCCTACTTTTTGTTAGGATCTTAGGTAAGTATACCTGTGTATGAAATGATCATGACCATACATACTTAATATTATTTAGAATCATAATGTTTTGATAGTATTAAGACTATAATAATGAATGTATGATTATGTATGAGATCATGATGATGACAGTAGTGCACACTTAAGCATGCATAGTGGTCCAGGATGGATAGAAGTTCAAAGACATATAATCATGAAGGGAAAATAGAGATCAAGCGGGAGGAAACCACACAAACATAAAAGATAAGTATTTAAGTTGTAATTTGAATTACTTCTTGAATCTATGAATAGTCAATGATATTGCTCGTAATAGTTGTATGCATATTTGTATTCCTAGAATATATCATGCTGAGTGTAAGCATTCATATAGCATTGAACAATATACTACCAATATGCATATCATTGGTAAGTTGGACAAACATTCCATTGTTGCTTGTCTAGAATGAAACCTCTTTGCTGACATGCTGAGAGTTGTGCATGCTCTTGATAGTATGTTCTGGTAGAGATGCAAGGCATCTAGATAGCCACTGTATGCATACAAGATATGGAAAAGTGTTGTGCCAAAGTATTGGTCAAGATAGTTGCATAACTATGTGAATCATATATGTATGCCTAATAGGTTATCATGTCAACATGATTTGATGATTATGAAGTATTACTAATCATGTAATTAACTTTGATTTGTAGGAAAGATTATGAAGAATGATGAACACTTAACAAGTGATGGATGTTCAACAAGAAGACTTACAAATAAAACATACTATAAAAAGCTCGTGGCTAGAAGATTCTCTTAGAAAGAGGAAGAGGATCATAATGAGATGTTAGATAAAACCATTCTCTTAATGGTGTAATTGAAGAAGAAGTTTGAATTGAGAAAACTACAAAGATTCAAGAAAGCTCTGTACGAGTTCAACAGGAACCCAGGATCTATAGTCATTTGATGAGATTGATGATCACCATGGGTGATGTGGATTTCAACCTTTTCTACAAGGTTGAAGATGGTTTATGTATATACAAATAACATGGATGTAAGAAGGAACTCACCATAGAGTTCGAATGATATTGAGGCTCATATCAGTAGATTCATCTGACCAGAGATGGCACAGATAGATATGCAGAAGATCACTCAATGTAGAGTGTGAATGATGTTCATCCACACAGAGAGATTTGATAGCTTCTTGACAAGCTTGGGCTTTACCAAAAGTAAAGCTGATCCTAACCTTTATCTTAAGGTTATGGATGATACTATTATTGTATGTGGATGATCTCTTTCTAACTGGGAATGAGAAACAGATCATGGAAAGCAAGAAGAAGCTAGCTACAGAATTTGAGATGACAGATCTCAGATTGATGCATTACATCCTAGGTCTGGAAGTATGGCAAGGCCCATAAGGAATCTTTCTCAACCAGGGAAAGTATGCTGTGGAAAATTTGAAAAGATTTGATATGTTGGAATGTAAAGCCATGGCCACTCCCATGGATTCCAACTTGAAGCTGTTAGCGGATGACTCATTAGAGTTAGTGGATGTAACTCTGTACAAGCATATTATTGGGTCATTGATGTATCTAATGAATTCTGGGCTAGATATATGCTTTGTTGTGAACACATTGAGTCAGTTCACCTGATAGCTGCAAAGCATGTGATGAATTACCTGAAGGGTACGATAGACTTTGGTCTATATAATTTTGGAGATCATGACTTCAGATTGTGTGGCTACACAGATGTTGTTTGGGCAGGAAGTGTATCAAATAGGAAGAGCACATCGGGTGGATGTTATTGTCTGGGATCTGTCATGATCTCGTGGTTTAGCAGGAAGCAGTCTAGTGTGGCTATCAGCACAGCTAAAGCGAAATATATAGCTGCTTGTTCTGCTAGTTGTGAAGCGTTATGGCTTCGGAAGATGTTATCCGGATTGTTTGACTTAGAGATGGACCCCACTGTGATCCTATGTGACAACCAGAGTTGTATCAATATGACAGAGAATCCAGTGTTCCATGAAAAGTCAAAGCACATAGAGATCTGATATTTCTATATGCGGGATATGGTACAAAAAGCAGCTATCAAGCTCGAGTATGTGAGCACTGACGAACAAGTTGCTTGACCAAACCTCTGTCTCGATTAAAGTTTGAGTATCTAAGAGACAAGCTTGGTGTAGTTCAGAAGGACCCTCCTCGAAAGGGGGAGTGATATGGTCGTTGATGATGAGATTGTTTATATCGATTGAAAGGTCGATGATGTGGATACTTGTATCGATGATGAGGTTTCCTGTATCAATGGTAAGGTTGATGAAAAGGATACTTGTATTGATAGTGTGGACACTTGTATCAATGATGAGGATACTTGTACAAGTATCGATGACGAGTTCGATGACACCGATGGGGAGGTCGATGGGAGATCCTTAGTGGACGAGAGGGGATTGTATCATCCCTGGAATTCGGTCCCTGAATTGATCCATAGACATATGTCTTCGAGAAGTGGTCCCCAGTGGACAAGAGGGGATTGTATCATCCCCAGACTTCGGTACCTGAATTGATCCGTAGACAGATGTCTCCGAGAAGTGGTCCCTAGTGGACGAGAGGGATTGCATCGTCCCTGGACTTAGGTCCCTGAATTGATCCGTATACATATGTCTCCAAGAATTGATGATAGGACTGCATCATCCCTGAACATTTAGTTCAAAATGTATGTGACTGGATTGCATCGTCCATAGAAATGAGACTTGTCTTAAATTGATAAGGATTGATCATCCTGGGAACTTGATCTGGATTGCATCATCCATAGAAATGAGACTTGTCTTAAATTCATAAGGATTGATCATCCTCAGAACTTGATCTGGATTGCATCGTCCATAAACATGAGACTTGTCTTAAATTGATAAGGATTAATCATCCTAGGAGCTTGATCTGGATTGCATCGTCCATAGACATGAGACTTGTCTTAAATTGATAAGGATTGATCATCCTGGGAACTTGATATGGATTGCATCGTCCATAGACATGAGACTTGTCTTAAATTGATAAGGATTGATCATCCTGGGAACTTGATCTGGATTGCATCATCCATAGACATGAGACTTGTCTTAAATTGATAAGGATTGATCATCCTGGGAACTTGATCTAGATTGCATCGTCCATAGACATGAGACTTGTCTTAAATTGATAAGGATTGATCATCCTGGCAATTGGATATGGATTTCATCATCCATAGACATAAGACTTGTCTTAAAAGGAGAGGGATTGATCATCCCTTAATTGGATCATGTGTGTTGCAGGGTATACTGCTGTGATGCTGTTGATTGAGAGGATCCATTTGATGATGTGATGTTGTTGATCGAGAGGATCCAATTCATGATGTGATGCTGTTAATCAAGAGGATCCAGTTGATGATGTGATGTTGATCGAGAGGATCCAATTGATGATGTGATGTTGTTGATCAAGAGGATCCAGTTGATGATGTGATGTTGTTGATCAAGAGGATCCAGTTGATTTTTTTATGATGATGATCAGTATATCTAGATGATGAGGCTGTTGATCGGGTTATCCAGATGATGACGATGTTGTAGCTGATCAAGTGCTACAGAAGGTGAAGACTCAATACTGATGATGTTGATACTCTAGTATTGAAGACCTAAAGATATTCCAGTAACTGGTTGAGTTACTTATGATGTTGAAAAAGCTTCCAATGATCTATAGATGTATCATGTATGATGTAGTTGATGACTCCTTGCTCCTGCAGATGTTGTTATAATATCCTTCTCGTTAAGGGGGAGTGCTGAACTATTGTAACTTCTAAGAATATTATATTGTGTACTTTATTATTCCGGAGATGTTTCATTCCTCCGATGGGACTTTGTTGTATATCCGGATATGTTTATTCTTCCGTGGAGATTGTCGTAACTTGGGTTATTAGACTTCCCTAGTGGGGTCGGCCCTGTATGTGTTATGTGGGTAAAAGGGTTATTAGACCACCCTAGAGGGGTCATCCCAGTCATCATTATGTAAAGTGATTAAGTTGGCGATGACCTAGTTAATGTAAAAGACAAGTCGGAGTTGTGTATAAATAGAGGAGGTGTGTTCCTCATTTAACACACATTCACTCACTTGTGATTAACGCATAGGTGAGAGATAGATCTGTTGTGGAGGAGAAGGAGCTCATGGTTAAGGATTACATCTTTGTATTTGCTGGTCATCTATATTGAGGAAGCTTTGTTGGGTTTTCTACCCCATGAGGGTTTCCCAGGATAAATCTGTCTCTTGTGTTTATGTTGTGCTTATTGTTCTTTCAGTGAGCCTGTATATGCTAATGTTGTGAAATAGAATGTAATGATGATATTTTTTTGTCTTAGCATATTAAATATTAACATTAACCATTATGAATACTTCACTTAACACTTATTCATTCATCTACTGCCTTAGACGATTAACCTTGTATCCCCTGTAAACAGGAAAAACATACAATATTGCGCACTTCCGGTGCTACGCGTCGAAAGAGCTATACAACCGAAACTCTACATACACATGTGATTATTTCAACAAACTGATACATTCACAGACTTAGACTACTGCACCTTCACCATTCACCCATACATGCAATACTTAACATATTATTCCTATCTTTCCCCTATGGCGAATACATATAAAAGCATTAACATAACAACTGATAAATGAGAATATAAGCATTCATTTGTAAGCAAACAGATAAGTGCAAACATAAACAATCACACTGCACAAGATTTAACGTGGTTCACCCCCAGGATGGGAGCTACGTTTTCACGTCCCCTTCCTTCAATTTGATGCAAGGAAGGAAACGTGGCCAACATACCGGGCTTATTGACACTCTCAGCCCCATACATTACTCATTAATTCATAACAATTAAAATCTTCTTGTGTGCAGACTCATACTTCAAATAAACACAGCGAAAATAAACATACCAGCAAGCACACAAACAATAATGCATCCTCATATCTAACATAGGCATAAGATGATTCAACACCCAGGGATTTCAATTCCATTCCCAGGCTATGCACAGACTTCATGTCGATTTTATTAAGACAATCATTTCATTTCATTAACATGGGCAATTAACATTCAGAATTAACACACTGCAAAACACATAATGCATTTAATGTAAATCATAGAGAACACTTATCTTGAAGATGAATTTGTCCAAACAACTGGCTATGTGAGAGAAACGTTCCACCCAACCATAGATCTCTGTCCAGCTTGTATTCTTTTAGCTGAGAGATCACCCCTGAGCTGGGTTGTGTATCCACTAAGGAGGAACTAGCTGAGCTCACTCACAGCCATGATTTCACTCAACAACTATGCTAAGCCAACACACAATTGAGTTTATCAAGCATATGAAAGACAAAGGAGGGAAATGCTAAGCCAGTGAGCTCAACCACAGAGCTACAAGCATCTCAAATGAATTCAACAGTCAAGGGACCCACATTACCTACCACACCCAACACAAGGAAGGTCCCCTTCTTTGTTGCACAGTCCCTCAGGCATCCCTTCCCTCTAGTGCTCTTCAAGGTGGGCATAGAAAGGTCCAGCTGCTAATCCTTGAGATTCTATCCTTCACTAGGTTTATCAAGCAAGCCCAACCTCTGCTCAGTCATGCACATTTGGATTTCTCACAATTCTGTTCATCAAATAACTCAATCCCGTCACTGGTTTTCTGGGCTATAAAAACTGAGTTTTCCAATGGATTTCGGGGTATCTAATGCTCCCAAATTCGCCCCAAGGTTCATACCTATGGATCCCCCATTGCATTTTACTATCCAATACCAAATATGGGCATTTTTTGCTCTTCAAAACGTGGGTTCTTGCAAAGTTGCGATTTCTAGTTTTTCTCCTTGCTGAAAATTCATTTTTTGGATGAAGAATGATGCTGGTAACTTCCACAATCCAATGGGGATGAGGAAGAAGCAACTCTCATGAGGTAGAGTGACTTGTGGTATAAGAAAACAGAGCCCATACTCTGCCATACAAATTTATGGGCTGCCCATGCTCCATTGAAGCCATGAACTGAAATCTTCAACTGCTTCCTTACAACAAAAATAAATGTCATCAAGGAAAGTTAAATGGGTTCTCACAATGACATTTGGCAGCTTATAGCTCAATCCCACAACCCCCTCACCACTCCCTAGTGGATACACATGGCACCTTCTCATTTGTTGCTTCCATAGCCATATTTTGGTATTTTATTGCAATATTAAATATTTACATTAATTTACAATATTCCATGGCTTAATAGCACATGGGTATCAAAATATCAAATACTTGTTTGTTTTAAATAAAATCCGAACATACACTAGCAGGGCCTTGGCCTTGAGCTCCACGCTAGGGAAACATACATCGCATGTATACAATATTTACATAAAAGCCAATACATCACAAGGGTCAAAACTGGGGTATTACGTTCCCCTCCCACTTAGAACAACACTGTCCTCGATGTTCTCAAAACTGAACAAAAATGGGAATGCCTCCCTCATGGCATCCTCCAGTTCCCATGTAGCCTCATCGAGGCTAAGGTGCTCCCATTGGACCTTTACTTGCCCGATGGCTCTGTTCCGGAGCAAAGTGACCTTCTTGTCGAGGATGCGCATAGGCTCTACTTGGAACTCTCGCTCGGGTTCCATCTGTATCACATTCCAATCAATTATATGATTAGGATCATGTACATACTTCTTAAGCAATGATACATGGAAAACATTATGAGCTCTTATGTTAGCAGACAATGCAAGTCTATATGCAACTACCCTATCCTATTAAGGACTTCAAATGGACCACAATATCTTGGTGACAACTTGGCACAGCTCCCCAAATTGAGAGAACTTGTCCCTGGTTTCACTCTCAAATAAACATGTTCCCCAATCTGAAATTTCTTATGCACTCTTTTCAAGTCTGCATAACTCTTCTTCCTGTCCTGAGCTGCATTTAAATTCTATCTGATCTTAACAATTTCCTGTTCCATTTCCTTGATCATCTCTGGTCCAAGTACTACCTTGTTCACCGGGCTATCCCAATTCACTGGAGTCCTACATCATTTGCCATACAATGCTTCAAATGGACTCATTCCCAAGGATGCATGATGTCCATTATTGTATGCAAATTCTACCAAGTGTAGGAAATCTTCCCACTTGGATGGTTTATCCATCACATACATTCTCAGCATGTCTTCAAGAACCTGATTCACCCTCTCAGTTTGGCCATCTATTTGAGGATGATATGATGTACTGAAATTCAATTTAGTTCCCAATTCCTAAAATAATCCCTTCCAGAAATTGGAAGTGAACTTTGTATTACGATAAAAAATTATTGCCTTAGGAAATCCATGCAACTTGAATATCTCTTTCATGAAAATATTTGCAATGTCACTAGCCTTGTGAGTGGACTTGTCTGGAATAAAGTGAGCTACCTTTGATAGCTTGTCCACCACAACCATGATTGAATCATGCTTCTTCACTGTCATGGGCAGACCTGTTATAAAATCCATAGAGATCACTTCCCACTTCCATTCCGGAATGGGTAAGGGCTGCAACAATCCTGTTGGATGTTGGTGTTCTTCCTTGATTTGTTGGCACTTCTGACACCTAGCAATATACTCAGCTATGCCCTTCTTCATACCATGCCAAAAGTATTGCTTGCTTGCTGCTGTTATAGTCTTATGATATCCTGGATGTCCAGAGTATGGCATTTGTTGAATTTCATCCATCACTAGCTTCTTCAAATCTGCACTATTTGGAATGTACAATCTATCCTTGTAGATGAGGATATTGTCTTCACCAAGCTGATATCCCGCACACTTTTCATCCACATTACCTTGCTGTAACTTCTCTTTAATTTGAAGGCAAGTTCCATCACCGTTTTGGGCTTCAAGAAATCTTGTCTTCAAATCTGATTTACACATACTTACTGCTACAACATGAAATTTTCTGCTAGGAGCATCTACAACCTTATTCTCCTTCCTTTTTACATGCTTAATTTCGGAATCAAATTCACAAAGGAACTCCATCCATCTAGCTTGCTTGGAATTCAATTTTGGCTAGTCAAACAAATACTTCAAGCTCATGTGGTCTATTCTAAGCTTGAATCTTCTTCCCATCAAATAATGCCTCCACATCTTGAGAGCATGCACTATGGCTGCTAATTCTAAATCATGTGTGGCATAATTCTTTTCATGCTCTTTTAACTTCCTTGACTCATAGAAAATCACAAATCCTTCTTGCAGGAGCACTCCACCCAGTCCTTCAATGCAAGCATCTGTGCACACTATGAAATCCTTCTTTGGATCTACTATCTTCAAAACAGGAGCACTGGTAAGTAACTCCTTTAACTTCTGAAAACTTTTCTCACATTTTTCAGACCATATAAAACTTGATGTTCTTTCTTTGCAATGAAGTGATCGGATGAGCTATCCTGTAGAAGCCTTCAATAAACCTTATGTAGTAACTAGCAAGACCCATAAAATATCTAACATCTGAAACATTCTTTGGAGTAGACCAATTCATGATGGCATTAATCTTCTCCGGATCTACTGCAATTCCTTCTTCAGAAATGACATGACCCAAATATTGAATCCTCTTTTGGTAGAATTCACAATTGCTTAACTTGGCATACAACTGATGTTCTCTAAGGACTTGCAACACCATCCTTAGATGTTCTTCATGTTCTTCTTCATTCCTTGAATAGACAAGAATGTTATCCAAAAACACAATCACAAACTTATTCAAATATTTGTTGAAGATACTATTCATGAGACACATGAATGTAGCAGGTGCATTGGTAAGACCAAATGGCACCACAGTGAACTCATAATGACCATATCTAGTTCTAAAAGCCGTCTTGTGAATGTCTTCTTCTTTAATTCTCACTTGATGGTAGTCGGACCTCAGGTCAATCTTTGAAAACACTTTAGCTTCCTTCATTTGATCAAACAAGTCATCAATTCTTGGCAATGGATACTTGTTCTTGACTGTCACTTTATTGAGCTGCCTGTAATCAATACACAGCCTTAGAGTCTCATCCTTCTTCTTAACAAATAACACCGGTGCTCCCCGAGGAGACACAGTGGGTTTGATATACCTCTTGTCCATTAATTCTTGCAGCTGCATCTTCAATTCTACCAACTCCGGTGTACTCAATCTATAAGGAGCTTTGGAATTCGGTGATGCCCCTGGAACAAGATCGATGGTAAAATAAATATCTCTCTTTGGTGGTAGTCCCGACACTTCATCCAGAAATACATCTTGGAGTTCTTGCAACAATGGGAAGTCTTCAATCCTTGGACCCTTGTCCTCAGATGAATCTGACATATGAACTGCATATAATTGACAACCCTTCTTATAAAACTTTTTCAACTGTAGGTCTAAAATATGCCTTACCGAAACTTGCTTGGGAATTCCTCTTACCAATATTGGCCTTCCCTCTTCATCAATGCACTCAAGTGATTTCTCATAACAGTCCAATTTGGCTCTATGTTTTTCCAACCAATCCATGCCGATCAAGGCATCATACGATCCTAAAGGTAGAACATTTAAATCTGCATGTGTGTGGAGTCCATTCAATTCTATGGGGCACTCCACCACTACTTCACTAACCTTTCTCTTGGTCCCTGTGGCTAATTGAACTAGCCAAGATTTATTATAATTCACTTTTCTAAGAGAACAACCTTCAACCATTTTTGGAGAAACATAACTATGAGTAGATCATGGATCAATCAAAACAGAAATATATTGCTTAGCAACCTTACCTTCAACTTCCACCACTGATGATTGATGGTCTGCTTGATGATTATCCAATGCTGTATAAATTCGAGGTGTTTCCCTTTCCATGTCCTCCACTGTAGCTGCTCCCTTTAAGTTTTGCAACCTTCGGCGATTATCCTTTCGATGTGGACAGTCCTTCAACATGTGGTTTTCTCCACATCCCCAGCACTGAAGCGGTCCCTTTGTTGCTTTGTCTGTTGCTACTACTGGTTTGAATTCACTCCTTGCTTGCTTTCCCTATGAAAAGGTTATAGGATGACCCTTGAATGGTGGCTTGAAGCCACTCTTCTTTTGATCAAACCTCCCTCTTGGCTTTCCTTTCCATGCTTGGTTAACCTCTATTTTTTCTTTATTCTGCTCATAGCAATGCATTTCCATTATAATGGCTTCATCAAGACTTGGTGGATTAACAAACTCAATCCCGTCTTTGAAACTTTGAGGTAGACTCCCAAGGAAACATTGGATTTTAATCCTCTCATATTTAATGTAGTCCACATACCTCAACAATTCCAAAAACTTATGAACATGCTCTTCCATAGATTTTTGTCCCAACCTGAGTTCATTGAACTCCTTTCTCTTACTATCATAATACCTAGCAGAAAGGTATTTCTCCTTGAAATACTTCTTGAATCTCTCCCAACTGATCTTTCTCTCATTAATTCCTTTCACTTGCAAGAGATTGTCCCACCAAATTGAAGCTCTGCCATTTAGATTGTAAATGGCAATTCTGGCTCTCTCATTTCCTGAGTAGTCTTGAATTCTGAAATATTTCTTCATTCCAAGAAGCCATGCCTCTGCCTCTTGGCCAGTCTTTCCATCTCCATCAAATGTGGGAGGCCTTTCCTTCCTAAATTCTCCCTGTGGGATTCCCTTGAACTTCTTTCTTCCATCAAATCTCTTAGGTGCATGCCTTGGACTTCGTTGAGAACCTCTGGAGTCACATGATCTGCTGGAAGAGGATTTAGAGGAAGGTGTTCTATGATTTCTGCTCACCAAACTCTTCCTTGGGCTTGGAGTCCTCTTCTTTGAACAGCCTCTAGAGTGACTCTCTACATCTCTTCCTTCTTCACCTGCATTGCTTGGGTTGGACCCAAGGTTTATCGTTTGCTGCATATCAGTGAGGCTTTGCAAAATAGCAGCATTGAGTTGGTGTTGTTCTTCTTGAGCCTTCATCAATCTTTCATTGAAGCTCACCATGGTTTCAACCAAATTCTGAGGAGTCACCTTCTCCCTTCTCCCATTGGATTCAGTCTCAGCATTCTCTTCATGCACATTTTCTCCTAGGACGTCTTCTTCATGCTCATACGGATATTGAGCATCATTTATGGTCACCATTTTTCCTATATGCTACATCTGCTACAATTATTATTTTTATGAGCTGCAAGCACTGTGCATTATGAAAATATTTGTTAGACATCATAAGAATGCATCTAGAAATATACAACAATCAATATTTAACATAATCAACTCATGGAATAATTCACATAGCTGTTATGCATTCATTTCTTTTGCCCATTCATGCAATTCTAGAAATTGCCCATATTGTCAACAATTTGACAAAACAGTCACTGGTACTTTTCTGCTCTAATTATCTATGATGTCTGATGTCCCCATTCAAATTCTGCCTATGCACCATTGTTTCCTGTTGGATAAGCTTTCCAATTCCTATCTACTTGCTCCATTCCAACATCGAGTTGGGAAACTACATCACTTCAAAAATGACAACTTTTACCAATAATTCTGCACATTTTACACAGTTGTATTTTGGTCCGGAATGCCAATTTCGGCCACCTGTGGAAGAAAATCTATGAGGAATCACGAAAAATTTTCTACAGGGAGAAGTTGTTCCAAATAACAAAGAATGCTCTGCAACTCGCGGATCTCTGTTCCGATGCACCATTCATCTTCTATAAAATTATGGGTTTGACTACTTTCCACTTTTCACATTTTTCCAAAATTCCAATTTTTGGACCAAAAATCCAAACGCAAATTTTGAAAATTCGCGTTCCCGAAACTCGAAACCCAATAGCCCGAAAGCTGAAAATTCGCGTTCCTGAAACCCGAAAGCCGAAAAATTGTGGGTTCAGAATTTTGGAAATCCAAACGCAAATTTTGAAAATTCGCGTTCCCGAAACCCGAAACCCGACAACTCGAAAGCCGAAAATTGCAAGTTCGAAATTTCAGAAATCCAAACGCAAATTTTGAGAATTCGCGTTCCCGAAACCCGACAACCCGAAAGCCAAAAATTCGCGTTCCCGAAACCCGAAACCCGAATGCCGAAAATTGAGAGTTCGGAATTTCGAAAATCCAAACACAAATTTTGAAAATTCGCATTCCTGAAACCCGAAACCCGACAGCCCGAAAGTCGAAAATTCACATTCTCGAAACCCGAGACCCGACAGCCCAAAAGCCAAAAATTGTAGGTTCGGAATTTCGGAAATCCAAATGCAAATTTTGAAAATTCGCGTTCTCGAAACCCGAAACCCGATAGCCCGGAACTACAAAAAACACCTGCGTTTCCTGTAACTTCCAGGGTTCATAACTCCCTCGTCCCTTGGCCAAATGAGGCGAGTCTAGTACCATTGGAAAGCTATTGAAGAGCTCTATGCAATGGTGTGATCCTCTCCCACACCTAAGAACTCTAACTCTGTCATTTTTCCACATCAAAACGATGCCCCAAACTTCTCCTACCATATTAAAACATTCTGTTACTTTCCTGTAACTGACAGTTTGGCCCATGCAGCCCCAGTGTTGCAAGGTATGCTTTGATACCACTCTGTCACGTCCCCTTACATCAATCCAATGCAAGGAAGGAAACGTGACCAACATACCAGGCTTATCGACATCTCAGCCCCATACATTACTCATTAATTCATAACAATTAAAGTCTTCTTGTGTGCAGACTCATACTTCAAATAAACACAACAAAAATAAACATACTAGCAAGCACACAAACAGTAATACATCCTCATATCTAACATAGGCATAAGATGATTCAACACCCAAGGATTTCAATTCCATTCCTAGGCTATGCACAAACTTTATGTCGATTTTATTAAGACAATCATTTCATTTCATTAACATGGGCAATTAACATTCAAAATTAACACACTGCAAAACACATAATGCATTTAATGTAAATCATAGAGAACACTTATCTTGAAGATGAAGTTGTCCAAAAAACTAACTATGTGACAGCAATGTTCCACCCAACCATAGATCTTTGTACATCTTGTATTCTTTCAGCTAAGAGATCACCCTCGAGCTGGGTTGTGTATCCATTAAGGAGGAACTAGCTGGGCTCACTCACAGCCATGATTTCACTCAACAACTATGCTAAGCCAACACACAATTGGGTTTATCAAGCATATGAAAGACAAAGGAGGGCAATGCTAAGCCAGTGAGCTCAACCACAGAGCTACATGCATCTCAAATGAATTCAACAGTCAAGGCACCCACATTACCTACCGCACCCAACATAAGGAAGGTCCCCTTCTCTGCTGCACAGTCCCTCAGGCGTCCCTTCCCTAGAGTGCTCTTCGGGGTTGGAATAGAAAGGTCCAACTACTAATCCTTGAGATTCTAGCCTTCACTGAGTTTATCAAGCAAGCCCAACCTCTGCTTAGTCATCCACACTTGGATTTCTCACAATTCTGTTCATCAAATAACTCAATCCCGTCACTGGTTTTTTGGGCTATAAAAACTGGGTTTTCCAATGGGTTTCGGGGTATCTAATGCTCCCAAATTCACCCCAGGGTTCATACCTATGGATCCCCCATTGGATTTTACTGTCCAATACCAAATTTGGGCATTTTTGGCTCTTTAAAACGTGGGTTCTTGCAAAGTTGCGATTTCTGGTTTTTCTCCCTGCTAGCAATTCATTTTTTGGATGAAGAATTATGCTGGTAACTTCCACAATGCAATGGGGATGAGGAAGAAGCAACTCTCATGAGGTAGAGTGACTTGTGGTATATGAAAACAGAGCCCATACTCTGCCATATGAATTTCTGGCTGCCCATGCTCCATTGAAGCCATGGACTGAAATCTTCAACTACTTCCTTACAACAGAAATAAATGTCATCAAGGAAAGTCAAATGGGTTCTCACAATGACATTTGGAAGCTTATGGCTCAATCCCACAACCCCCTCACCACTCCCTAGTGGATACACATGGCCCCTTCTCATTCGTTGCTTCCATAGCCAGTTTTTGATATTTTATTGCAATATTAAATATTTACATCAATTTACAATATTCCATGGCTTAATAACACATGGGTATCAAAATTTCAAATACTTGCTTGTTTTAAATAAAATCCGAACATACACTTGCGGGGCCTTGGCCTTGAGCTCCACGCTAGGGAAACATACATCGCATGTATACAATATTTACATAAAAGCCAATAAATCACAAGGGTCAAAACTGGGGTATTACATATGTCCACAAGAACTGTTGTTGTATTAATCTTTGGGAAGGGTACAATAGTTCTTTGTCTGCACACTCAACTGCAGACTCTCTTCTCTCTCAATAGGCCTCTGCGCACACAGTTTTCAGAGCCTTTACAAAATGTCTCTTAACAGAAATCTATTCAATCAACAATGAGAACAACACAGAATGAAGAATAACCCTTTCCCATACAAAATATGTCTTATTTATAGATCATGCTCGTATGTCATGTCTTTACAATTCATAGGCAAAAACCCTTAGGTTTTACAAAACTATCACGGTTTTCATCTTAACTGGACTTGCTGGCTTCTGGTAGCGAATATTCCATCGTGGTCATCTTCCACGCATGCTTCACATTGCTATCAGCCTTCCTGTTGTGCGCACGCCAATAGGTCGCTTTCACCAAGCTGTTCTTCTTCTAACGGTCTTGTGCGACTGGTTTAGGTAGTGGTTCTTTCGGATGTGTGACCAGTCGCTTTCTTCCGTTTTGCTCCTTACCCGTCTCCTAGCAATCTTGGAGCAGCTTTACCAAAAAATAGACCACCAATGGTCTAACCTGAATCTATGCCGTCTTCCGTCCAACACTCTGCTTTTCCGGATCCCTGTAGACTGGACACATCGCAGTGTTGTCTCCTCACAGCACTGATCCTCGCCGCTCTTCCGACGCTGCATTGTACGCAACTTCGTAGCATCCAAAATAGACTTGTCCAAAAAGCCTTCATCCATACTGCGCTTATCTCCGCAATTCCAAAATCTGATTTACCCAAAAATTCTCCACTTGGGCCAAGCCCAATAGGCCCCTAACACTTACATGTGGCTCGTCCCTGAGCCACCTTCAACTTCGACTTCTCCTAGTTGTTCTTCCCTCTGTGGAGCTAGCTTCGTAACGAACTCGTTGTATGTGACAATCAACTTTTTGACTGCTTCCTTCATGTCTTGCTCAACTTGTTTCATGGTTTCTAACATCTCAGGTGTTATTTCATCTTCCTTAGCTTGTCCGTCCACCTGTTCTTGAATTTCATGCAACTCCCATAACTTTTCCTCGATCTCCTGTGAGATCGTGTGGGCTACCTCCAGCAAGGGATGCGATTTATTTCCCATTTCAGTCTCTTTTTATCTTAAGGCTTGAACTTCCTTCTTCAGTGCGCTAACTTCGTGGTACCTCTGAAGTCTTTCTCTTGGTAGCAGGGCTTTAACTTCTGCATCCAACTGTTTGAAGCGAATATTTATTCGTTCACACAATAAATATTACCAGAACACCTGGAATATTAGATAAGCCATTAATAGGCAAATATATATCGATATTTTAATAGATAAGATGATGATTGAATATTACAACATAGCTCGTCTTTTATATGGCTTGAACATTCATAATGAAAGGTTATGTCCCTTCACATTAATAACTAACTATTATAATAATTAACAATTATTTTTTATTATTATCCTATTTATATTCATAGCATTGCCACTCTCTTAGAAAGGCTTTGTCCTCAAAGCCTTATAATTTTGTCGCATTGTTCTTTGCAATGCCATAATTGATGAAACATGTCGATACGGACTGTTAGATGTAGAGCATAACTTCCGATATGTGGATGGGTCAATCCATCCCATATTGATTTGTTGTTGACTATTGGGATTCCCCACTGATCTGTACTCAAGAGATTTGATCACATTAGTACCATCGTCTTTCAACATTTCCCACTTTTCATAATATCGGTTTTTATGGTTGGGGTGTCGATAGGGAATTTTCACAATGTCATTTTCTTTTACGAGTGTCGTCTTTTGAGCATTGATCTGAGTTGGAAGTTGTATTTTCATCCCTTGAGGTTTTAAAGTTTCGTTCTCTATTTTTTCCAACTTGTTTTCTAACTGCATGTTATCATTTTGAAACTTCTTAATCACTTCTACTTGTGATTTTATGTCATGTTTGGACTTCTTAAGTTGTTCCTTAAGATCTTCATTATGACTTCTGATGCAACTATTTTCTTCTTGCTTCTCTAGAAGTTTCCCTTCAATGTCGTCCATAGATTGTTCTATCTTCTAGCTATTTTTCAACTTCTTAATTTTTGTGACTAGTATCTTGTTATGATTTATTAGTCTAAAAATTTCTTCAGCATTGTTGGATAATGCTTTATTACTCTTTGCGATCTTTGACTTATGTGTCTTTTTAAAGTCGTCATTTTGTTGGTAAAGAAATTTTATCTGTTGTCGACATTGGCCGACCTTTGATTCTTGACTTTCTAATTTATGTCGTATCTTGTAATGTCCCTTGTTAGGGTTTTTATGAAAATGGCAATTTTTCACTTTTTTCCCTAGTTAGACCTTTGACTAGTTTTGATCTCTAGGTCCCAAATTTGCCCCAAATGATCCCAAATTTTCTGAGAAGGTATATGAATGATATTAGAACATAAATAGGTGTTTTATGGATGCCTTTGGACCTTTAAAATACTTCTGAAAATCCTCTTTCAGTTCTGGTCAATGTAGGTAACTTTACTAGTGATTTCCCTTTGACTAGTATTGGTCTCTAGGTCTCAAATTGACTCCAAATCCCTTCAAATATTCAAGGAAGGTGTATGAATGATATTAGTACTTGAATATGATTTTTAGGGATGACATATGGCCACCAAAATACCTCTGCAAACTCTCTTAAGATTATGTACCAAGTATGCAATTTTACTAGTAATTTGGGGTTCAAAACCCCCTGGGGTAAGTACTGAAAATGGCTTCCCAAATGCCTCCAAAGCCACTCAAATTTATGAACAGAGGTAGGGAATGTATTAAGGATGTTATTAAGGTCTCATGTGCACCATTAATTTATTATTATATATGTTCCAACCCTCTCCCATTCAACTGCAAAAATCACCAATTCGACCCTTGGGGAAATGGCACTATTTCTTCTCCCAGTGCAATTAAACTAAGTAAAAATACTTCAAATGCTCAAGTATAGTACATGAAACTTGTAAAATACATCCATGTCAGTCCATTAATCACAAATGCATCAGAGAATCATCCATTCATTCTAAATCATCATCAATACATTGGTTCACAACAAGGTAGTGGGGAAATGGCATTGTTCTTCCATTAAAAATGAGATTTATACATTTCTACTTGGAATTTCGACCTGAAAATTTCTGTAGATGAATAACAGAGTATTTACTTCATATTAAAAAAGAAATGGGGCATTATAATCTCCCCCAAAGAGTACAATAGCTCACCAAAAATTCCCTCCCTCAAGGATCAAGAATATGCTATAAAAAACAGAAATGGTTGAAGGAGTTAGATGCAATAGAAGAAACCATGAGCTGCCCTGTAGCTTACACCTGCAAATAAGGAATCCATTAAAGCTCCAAATGAAAGGTCTGAATGGCCTTTCCAATTACCAACTTGGATGGGAATCTTTCACCCTTGAAATTGGCTAAGGCAAGAAACTAGTCATCCACTAGCTCTCCCTCTACACAAATGCAATTCCAAATTCTACAAATGATTAAAAGTTGGTTTCCTTATTTTTTATTGACATTTATAAAGTTCTAATGTACTCCATGGGTCGAATTCCTTCCAAGAGACTCATGCCAACTCAAGTTGGGAAGAGATTCCAAAGAATGCCACTTGTACAACAATTCCTAGTCTCCCACTTCCACCAAATCACATGTGGAAGCATCTTAGCTGCCCTAACACCCTTGAGCGCCCTCTTGGAGTCTATTTTTAGCCCCGACATGTCGTGTATTTCATATGTCAACCTTCAGGTTTGATTTGTGTCATAGGTGTGTAACGTCCCCAGCTTAACCCTATTGCATTAAGATTGTAAATGATGTAAATATTGTCATTTAGTCATGGTGAGGAGCTCAAGGCCAAGGCCCCACCACTGATTTATCGTTTTATGTATCGGCAATTAGGATAGATGCATATGGTTCTTGTGCTAGCGATGCACAATGTAAAATCGGACATCATGTAAATATGCAATTTTAATGAAAAACCCACAACCAGCTACGCAATGCAACAAAAGAGATGGGGGCATGATCTTTACAAGGAAGAGGGAGGGAAAATAACCAAACCCTTGAGCCAATGGTTTAATCCATGTTTCCATGAGAAAGCCCAATGAACTCTCAACTACCCATTTTGGGTTATGGACCAATCATTTAATTCTCCCATAAATTGGTTGGGGCAGTTAATGCCTTGGGAATGAAAGAGTATGGCATCCAATTTCGTGCATGGGCAAGCCATCTACTTGGAAAATCGTGTTTTTGCTTGTGGGGCAAGAAAACACCCACGAAATGGTGCCCAAAGCCATTCTGAACAGGGGGTCTTCACTCACTCACGCAGTGGGAATTAGCTGGGCCTTTCCCTGCACGTTTTGCATCCAAATCCTGCATTTTTCCATGCCTGGGAGTTCGTTTTTGCATAGACAGTAGCTTGGGAGAAAAGGGCCACGATTTGGGGACTGTATGGAGGTCGTTTTTGCCCCCGAATGTCCAAGGATGTTTTTCTAAAAACGGATTGGCTTCCCAGGGTTGTTTTCCATCTTCCCATTTCGTTTTTGTGTGTTCCCACGTTTTTCTGAGTGACTTGAAACCCCATCTCATGCATCCCACTGTGGACAGCGTTTTCCTCATGCCCTGTAATTGTGGTTTTGTTGTTAAATGCACCCCGTTTTGGACATGAACCTGTGAGCAAGAGCCTCAAGAGTGGAAGAGGACAGTTTTGGCTTGATGAGCCCAATGGAGTATCCATAGCTCCATGGTTGAGCCACTAGCTTGGTAATTCACCTCTGCCAATCTCTTAGCAGCCTGAGAAACCCAACTGCTGGTTGGCTTGGCTGATTCTGGCATATCTTTGGCTATGTGAGAGCCTATTTCCCCTTTTTCCTTGCGGAGATCATGCCCAGCTCGGGGGGTGGCAGTGGTGCTGAGAGATTAAGGAGCACACTGGCCTACGGTTGGGTGGAACGTTGCAGAAGCGTAGCTGGTTGCTTGGGACTACTTCATTAAGATAAGTATTCTCTTGTGTAAATTCGTAATTATCATTTGATAAATATTGGAATGTGTGTGGATGTGTTAAATGATTTTACTTCCGCTGTGTTTTCAAGTGTTTATGAAATCGCATATGTTCATCTTCTTATTAAATTGAACGTTTATTTTCTAAGTGTGGGGCTAGATGCCTGGTTTAACCTCACGATCCTCTCCATCTAGCTGGTAGGATGAGAGGGGACGTGACAGAATGGTATCAGAGCTGCTGGTTGCAGCATTGGGCCTCTATGGGCCAAATCCAATCATTACTGAAAGAAGAGAAGGTTTTGAATTTTACTCTTAAGAGTTTTGAAAATTTTTGGTTTAAGCCTGTTTTTGAAAAAATTTCGTTTTAAGTCTATTCTGGGAATTTTTGGTTTTAAGTCTGTTTTGGGAAGTCGTCCCGAAACTGCGGAAAGGTTCCGCAAACCTTCCCGCAATTGCGGAAGAGTTCGGTGAACCTTCCCGCAATTGCGGAAGAATTCAGCCAATTGCTCCGAAACAGCGGAGAAAAATGTTTTTAAGTGAAAAATTTTCTAAGTATCGGAAATTTCGGAAAGAATTCTCTTCCGAAATTGCGGAAGGAATTATCTTCCGAAATTTCGGAAGGATTCCGCGAATCGTTCCGCAACGCGGAAGAGTTCGGCGAGTCGTTCCGAAATTGCGGAAGACTTCGGCGAATCGTTCCGCAACTGCGGAAGACTTCGCCGAATCGTTCCGCAACTGCGGAAGACTTCGCCGAATCGTTCCGCAACTGCGGAAGACTTCGTCGAATCGTTCCGCAACTGCGGAAGACTTCGGCGAATCGTTCCGAAAATTGCGGAAGCATTCCGCCAGTTGTTCCGAAAAGGCATTCCGAAAACCGCCCCGAAACCCGGAAGCATTCCGCGGATGGCTCCGAAATTGCGGAAGCCTTCGTCGAATGGCTCCGCAATTGCGGGAGCATTCGCCGAATGGCTCCGCAATTGCGGGAGCATTTTCCGAATGGCTCCGCAACTGCGGAAGCCTTCGCCGAATGGCTCCGCAATTGCGGAAGCGTTCGGCGAACTGCTCCGCAGTTGCGAGAGCCGTCGCCGAACCGCCCCGCAACGGAGGTGAGCCGAAAAAACACCCGAACGATGGGAGCATTCCGCCAGCCGCCCCGCAGTTGCGGGAGCATATAGTGAACCGCCCATCGCGGAAGGATTCAACGAACTGCCGTTGCGGCAGGATTTCGCGAACTGCCCGATGCGGCATGATTCGTAAAAAAAAAAAAAAAAAAAAAAAAAAAAACGAGGGCACTGCCCTCGACCCGCCCTGCTGAAGCCACAAGGGGGCAAGCCCCCTTGACCCCCTTTGTTTTTCCCCTCATACGTCGTTGATTGTGATTTGAAAAATTGTCAACGTAATATTTTCCACGTGCATGAAGTAATTTGTGAATTTATGAGAATATAATGCAACTGTGTAAAATGTGCAGAATTGGAGTGAAAGTTGTCATTTTTTTAAAAAGATGCAGTTTCCACACTCGGTGTCAGAATGAAGCATGAAGATAGGCATTGGAAAGCTTGTCCAGTAGGGAACAATGATGCATGACCAGAGTTTGAGGGAGGCCTATATATATCATAGATATTTAGTGCAGAAGAGTGCCAGCGGCTGTTTTGACAAACAAATCTTGTTGTCGATATGGGTAATTTATACATTGCATGATATGGAAGAGGAATTCCATGCTACGAAGAGGGACCGAAAAGGGAAGAATTCCTTAAACCCCTATTTTATTATTATACTTGTAATTACGAAATTGTCATATTGCATAAAAATGTTAGAAATATAAAGGATTACATAGAAGTATATGCACTAGATGGCATCTTAACAAATATTGCATAGTGCATATAAGAAATGATTATGCATAAATGGGATATTGCATATTGGTAGAACAATGGAGTCCGCTTATGCAATGAACCATGAATGGAGAATATTGTGGATGATAATCACTATTGATGCTGGTATTGGTTGTAGGACCAAAGCTAACAAAGAGCATGGTTAAATGTGCTGAGGATGTTGTTGCATGAAGCCAACAACCTTAGAATGGTGCAACAAATCTATGATCATAAAATTGGAAAAAGGACTAAGAATCCTTGGTAAGAGGTTAACTGATCAGGTAACATCAGACGATGTTAATGGTAACCATATAGGTAATGGTCATTGGTGCCAAATTGCATGAATGTTGAAAAAGGATTTGGTAAGATCTCTTCAACTATGTTTGAGTTATGTTGAGATAGTTTGCATATGATATTAAATACCGCTTGGGACAGTTAACCTACCAAGCTTGGTGAGGTGTGGGTAAGTGAAGGAAATGATCCTTACACCCTATGACTATTTAGAAATCTCAATGCATTCATATGAATTTATATCATACCATGTGTATGCTGGTTATGTGCTTAATAACCAAAGCAAGTGAGGACTGGTGTCCCTGATTATGGTAATGCAAGTTATATGAGGTAGTCATGTTTCGATCATAATATACTTGAATGCATAGTACTCATGAAACAATGCAAGGTAGCATTGAGTAGATGTGCATTAAGAGATTTTATAAATCTTGTGATGCATTGTATGAATGCATAGGGATGATGCATATGTTATTGCAAGATAAATAATGAATGAAATGATGAATTGGTGATAATTCTAGGATCATTTCATGGACTGTTATGAGTGCAGAATAGTAAATGCATGAAGAGCCCAATCATGATAATTGATGAATTGATGAATTGTGATAATGATGCATATATAGAAGTGTATATAGTTGTTTCATTTCAAATGTTAACAGCTGAAGGTGTTTTAAATTATTGAGTGTTATAATTCTGAGATCACTTCAGTGACTGTTGTGGCAATGAAATGATAATATGCATAGATACTTACAACGTATTTGGCTGATTGAGGTTTCAGTTTTCAGGTAGAAAAGTCTTGCATATGGCAATGAGGATAAGCCCATAGTAAAGACCGAGATCTACCATGTGCAGAAGCCAAAGGTTATGAGAAGGTTCTCATGGTTGAAATTTATACATGAAACAAATCTGAAAATTGTCTGTTTAAGTTTATGAGAATAGTCTCATAGTTGCAAATCTAATTTCTGTAGGAAAACAGATTTACAAATTTCAGATTTGAGAGTTTGCTTATAACTGCTAATGATCGTTTGGCTTATATAGAATTGTGTCAGGAAGACATGCTGTAGGTGGATGTTCCTGTATGGTAGCAAGGGTGAAACCATAATGGGTAGTGTGATACCACTTACAAGGGCCAAACAATATGAGGATAGCCTCATGGATAAGAAAACTAATTTCTGTAGGAGACAGAATTGTAAATTCATATTGAATTTATTTATGAATGCTATTGATTGGTTATGGAACAATCGTATTTGAAGCTTATTGATAAATGTTTCTGACTGTTTGGCTATTTGATGAAGTGTGCCAGGATGACACATTGCAGGAAGACCATGTGTGATGACCTGCAGAAGCCAAACTAGATGGGAAGGATCCCATGCTTTGAAAATGGGTTTCGGGTGAAACGCCATTGATAATGTCTCAGCCAAACCGCATGACGGTAAACCATGAAAGTGAGATGGTAAAGCTATGTCCAGAAGGCATGTGAGACACATTTGCAAAATGAATGAGTATTCTATGACCCTAGACAAGAACATGCATGTCTAAATTATTAGGGTTAATACGCATAGCATGCTCTATCTTATTTATATCACTGCAAACTGCTTGAGCATGATTAGGACCTACATGGCACACATTGGAAAGGGGGTGCACACCTTTTCTGGTGCTGAGTCATGATAGGGTTTTCAATATTGAATACACCCTAAGGGAATGGACGCATTCCTGGTGTTTCAATACTTGGTAGTGAATGATATGGAATGTGGTTAAGAATTGAACAGCAATACTGATGAGCTTGCTTATCCTTCTTGTGTTGTCAGCCTACACAGATGCAGATTGATACTGCACATTAAAGGGCAAAGTGAAGAAGGGTACGCAAAGAGACTGTATGGAATTAGCAACCTATCTATGCTCACGTGAAATATTACCAGAAGGGATGGACAGGCCCGAAGAGCTGTGTAATAAGAGAAGGTATCATCCTTGTGTGAGTAGGGGTCATGTTAACCTGCAGTCAAGAAAGTCACCTACAAAGTTCCTAAAAGGAACCACCAAATTGCACAAAAGAAGGAGTGGCGTCCTTGTATAAATAAAGAGCCGATGTGTGTGAAGGGTTATGGTGCAAGAAGGTGTGGTGGCATTGGTAAAGGCATGACATCTCTATTGGGTCAGCAGTGGGAGGGCGGGCGCCGATGACTGACTGAAAACCCTGAGATGCCTATTGGGTCAGCAGTGGGAGGGCGGGCGCCGATGACTGACTGAAAACCCTGAAATCTCTATTGGGACAGCAGTGGGAGGGCGGGCGCCGATGACTGACTGGAAACCCTGAGATACCTATGGCTACATAGTAGAGCCTTGACCTATGATGGTCGGTGGCGCAGTTTCCTTCCATTGGTCGATGACCCAGACAAATGTGCTGGCTCGACACTGGAGAGGGCCAACCAGGTATGGGACTGGTTGGGCACCACCAAATGCTTGGTAAATCCAGCCGATGGGGAGGTGTACTGGTTAAGCATTAACTATATCCAAGTCCATAGGCGATCCCAAGGCTTGCAAAGAGAAGCAGGATCCTGTGGACCAGAGGGAAAACGCACAATACAGATAAGTATTCGTTTTCATTTATGTCTTGTTTGGAATAATGAAGATTACAGGTATAAATCTTTTAACAGCTAAGCTGATACACTATTGTTTCTTTGTTGGAAACCTTGGTCGTTGCAGGAAGGCAAGACCCTGAAAGACTATAAATTGTTGGTAAATGAGTGGGAGATATGAATTGCTGGTAAATCCAGAGAGTAAATGAGTGGGAGATATGAATTGCTGGTAAATCCAGAGAGTAAATGAGTGGGCGATATAAATTATTAAGAAATCCAGGGAGTAGCTGGTTGAACGCTATAAAGTTCTTGATAAGTCCAGAGAGTGACTAGTGGGCATTAACCACTTGATAGGGTAAAGCAGCGTGTACGCTGGCCCAACACCCCTTAAACGATTGATAAAACCAGTCAGAGCACTGGCCTAGCATTTGCTAAAGGAAATGATTGATAAACCCAGTCGGTGTACCGGCCTGGAATTGCCTATTCGAATGATTGTGGAGTAGCCGACGGGCTGGCCCAACATTCGTTATTGTATTCACGGGAAATCCAAGGCTCGTAAAGCAGAGAAGGATCCCGTGGAATAAAGTGAAGACATCCAATACAGATAAGTATTTCGTTACCTTGCAGCTTCTTGCTTATATACGTGTGTATATGATTTGGTTATGAATTCCTAAAATTCTTGTTTAGAAAAAAAAAACCTATGAAAATGAACTAAACATGTGAATTAATTCAATGTTTGAGTGTAGGTATTGCTGGAAGCAAGGATTATGAAGGCATCCTAGAGATGCATGTGGACATGTGACCGTCCTAAGGAGCTCCGTATGAGCAATAATGAAAGATGGTGCTAGTGGATACAAGTGGATCCTAGCAACCCAAGGTTCTGTAGGCAATAATGGGAAGGGTGCCCTAGCTAAAAATCCATATACAGACCTTAGACACTAAGTGTCATAGTCAAGAAAGGAAGTCAAATCATTCACATTGAAGTGAAAGAGACTAAGGAGCATGAAACCACAGCGATGGTGTAGCTCCATAATAGAACAAGACTAAGAGGGAGAAACCCCTACTCTTCTCTTTCCTTTTGATTGATGCATTCATAAAACAAAAGATTGTTGAGTGCATATCATGGCTGAAAATAGATTGTGTTTAATTGCTTGAGATGAATTGTGAATGCTGAAATAGTAAATTTCCTGTGAAAGGATGAACATGAATAAATTCATGTGTATGTTGGGAAAGCATGAAAATATGGGAGTCCCATGAAGAAAGCATGGACATTCCATGTCAACTGGGAAAATAATTGACTAATCTTAATGTTTATGTTATGCTTGTCCTAACAAAGAATTCCCATGATGAATTTCACAGGTAAGAAAGTGAAACAATTGGTTGCAGCCGGCACAGAAAGGTGTTGCTAGTAAGCAAAGTGGGTTCAGTTGTGCCCACTGACCATGACAGCAGACCGAGGGCTATTAGAGTTGGCTGAAAGTCTTCTTCAAACAATTGCCAGGACCCAAGAAAACCTTGGGGAGATGCTCAAGATACAGAGGCAACAGAATGAGAGAAACCATGAAGCTTTGCAGGACTCTATTCGTCTGCAAAAAGAGGTAAAAAGCATTCTGGGAGCAATCAGCAAGGGGAAGGAAAGTGGGTCAATGAAGAAGCATTCATCCAATCGTCCGATTAAGAAACGCCCCAGGTGGGAAGAGTCAAAGGAAATGGACCGGGAAAAGGTAAAGCCGCCGATGAAATGTTGGGGATGTGGAGGGAATCATTGCCTTCGTGACTGCCCAACAAGAGAATATCAAGAGGGAAACAGCCGAAAATTCTCCAAGTTCGTGGACCAGTTGGAAGGAAAAGGAAAAGGAGGAATTGTTTTGGAACGATGTCCTCATGCAGAGCTAGAAGGTCCTAGCTAGCAAGAGCAGTTTGTAAAGACCAAAGGACTTAGTCCTGAAAGACCCAAGTAAAGGGTGAAATGCAGGACAAACCTACCACATTTTGTGAATTTTGGACATATGTAAAGTGGGTATCTATTTTCCGAAGTGTTGGAACACCGAGGACGGTGTTATTCCAAGGGGAGGGGAATGTAACGTCCCCAGCTTAACCCTATTGCATTAAGATTGTAAATGATGTAAATATTGTCATTTAGTCATGGTGAGGAGCTCAAGGCCAAGGCCCCACCACTGATTTATCGTTTTATATATCGGCAATTAGGATAGATGCATATGGTTCTTGTGCTAGCGATGCACAATGTAAAATCGGACATCATGTAAATATGCAATTTTAATGAAAAACCCACAACCAGCTACGCAATGCAACAAAAGAGATGGGGGCATGATCTTTACAAGGAAGAGGGAGGGAAAATAACCAAACCCTTGAGCCAATGGTTTAATCCATGTTTCCATGAGAAAGCCCAATGAACTCTCAACTACCCATTTTGGGTTATGGACCAATCATTTAATTCTCCCATAAATTGGTTGGGGCAGTTAATGCCTTGGGAATGAAAGAGTATGGCATCCAATTTCGTGCATGGGCAAGCCATCTACTTGGAAAATCATGTTTTTGCTTGTGGGGCAAGAAAACACCCACGAAATGGTGCCCAAATCCATTCTGAACAGGGGGTCTTCACTCACTCACGCAGTGGGAATTAGCTGGGCCTTTCCCTGCACGTTTTGCATCCAAATCCTGCATTTTTCCATGCCTGGGAGTTCGTTTTTGCATAGACAGTAGCTTGGGAGAAAAGGGCCACGATTTGGGGACTGTATGGAGGTCATTTTTGCCCCCGAATGTCCAAGGACGTTTTTCTAAAAACGGATTGGCTTCCCAGGGTTGTTTTCCATCTTCCCATTTCGTTTTTGTGTGTTCCCACGTTTTTCTGAGTGACTTGAAACCCCATCTCATGCATCCCACTGTGGACAGCGTTTTCCTCATGCCCTGTAATTGTGGTTTTGTTGTTAAATGCACCCCGTTTTGGACATGAACCTGTGAGCAAGAGCCTCAAGAGTGGAAGAGGACAGTTTTGGCTTGATGAGCCCAATGGAGTATCCATAGCTCCATGGTTGAGCCACTAGCTTGGTAATTCACCTCTGCCAATCTCTTAGCAGCCTGAGAAACCCAACTGTTGGTTGGCTTGGCTGATTCTGGCATATCTTTGGCTATGTGAGAGCCTATTTCCCCTTTTTCCTTGCGGAGATCATGCCCAGCTCGGGGGGTGGCAGTGGTGCTGAGAGATTAAGGAGCACACTGGCCTACGGTTGGGTGGAACGTTGCAGAAGCGTAGCTGGTTGCTTGGGACTACTTCATTAAGATAAGTATTCTCTTGTGTAAATTCGTAATTATCATTTGATAAATATTGGAATGTGTGTGGATGTGTTAAATGATTTTACTTCCGCTGTGTTTTCAAGTGTTTATGAAATCGCATATGTTCATCTCCTTATTAAATTGAACGTTTATTTTCTAAGTGTGGGGCTAGATGCCTGGTTTAACCTCACGATCCTCTCCATCTAGCTGGTAGGATGAGAGGGGACGTGACAAGGTGTCATAGCATCTTCATCATTGTTGTCATAGAGCTAGGGAATCTATCCCAAGTGTCTCACTAGCTCCAAATTGCCTCTTCCTCTTCCATGGGAGTTACTCTTCCTCTATATTTCTACCTTGGATGAGTCATGCCATGAATAATACCTTTTGGACTCCCCCAAGTATGTTACCATTCACCTTGAATTCGAATTGGTGAGAGAATGATGCCAAGTGTAGTGGGGAAATCTAGCCATATGTGGGTCCCACTTCCTCCATGTGTCTTCATGATCAAATGCCACTTTTATTTTCACTTGTATATATTTATTTAGGTCCTTTATTAAATATTTATTCCATTCTAATGTTCAAACATCATTTATTATCCCCATTATTCCAAATCCCAAAGCTTCCACCCCAAACCTAGGAAACTAGTAATTTTCCTCCTTGGCAATTATTTGAACTTTAGCATCAATTTGACAAACTCTATTGAATAGGGACAATGTGATTAGGCCATTGTGACCCAATGCCAAATTTGGGACATTACATATCTGCGTTAGTTCTTCATCTTTGTCGCTAATGATTTTGTTCAAGCGTATTATCTTTGCTTCGTAATTATTTATTTCCTTCTTTATATCTTGATTTCCTAACCTCTGATTGAATTCATTTTCGGCTTTTAATTCATCAATTTGCACATACAATTTTTCTATACGCCTTTCCTAGTCAGAGATTTTTATTTAATTGTACCTTTCTTGTAATTCAATTCTTATTTTTGAACTGTCATTTATGTCGCGCAATTCTTCATTGTCTTTTCGATAACGTTTTAACTTGGATTCTAATTTATCTATTTGTAGTCGTAAACTGGCTTCCATGGTCTTCGACTTCTACGGTGATGGATGGTGTTTCTTTGATTTCTTCAGAGATAGATAGTCTTCGACTTTTTTGACGATAGAGGGTCTTTGACTTTTTGACGAGACTTCCTCTTTATTTTTTTGAGTTCAAAAGGAATTTGGATCTCCACGTTGGTTAACCTTTTGCTTTAGATTAATTTCTTTGTGGATTGTGTGTATATTAGGTGGTTTGGAAGAATGATTGTTACCCTCCCCACCCAAGTTCAATTCTCACTTGAATTTAAGCTTTTATGTTAAAAGATAATTAAATACTAAACTCAACCTCATTAAAGTATGAGTTATTAATTAATATCCAATAACCTTTCAATAAATAAATAACTTAATTAAGGTGTGTTGGTTTCTTTATAAAACCAAGGGTAGAGTGGTTTTATAAAACCACGGGCAAGAGTGGTTCTATAAAACCACGGGCAGGAGTGGTTCTATAAAACCAAGGGTTGGTTAAGTAAAACCTATGTTGTGTTTCCCCCTTTTTATGGGGTCTTCTTTTTTCTTCTTCTTCTCTATTTTTTACTTCCTTTTTATTTTCTTTTTATTTTCTTTTTGGGAGTTGGAGAATGGAATTTGGCCAAGGGCCACTCTATGGTAAAATACCAATTGACAGGAGAAACTCTCACTAATAGCCAAAAGCGGGGATCGGCCCAAGAAGGAGCTCTGATACCAAATGAAGCGAATATTTATTCGTTCACACAATAAATATTACCAGAACACCTGGAATATTAGATAAGCCATTAATAGGAAAATATATATTGATATTTTAATAGATAAGATAATGATTGAATATTACAACATAGCTCGTCTTTTATATGGCTTGAGCATTCATAATGAAAGGTTATATCCCTTCACATTAATAACTAACTATTATAATAATTAACAATTATTTTTTATTATTATCCTATTTATATTCGTAGCACTATTATAATGCTTCTTGCTTGTCTTTCACAGCGTTCTTTACTTCTAACAACCCTAGATCCTCTTAGAGGGTAGTGAATGCTTTTGACGCCTCATCTAACAATCTTTAGAACTTAGCCACCTCGGTGGCTATACTTTCTGTTGCGGCCTTCACCACCTTTTCTCTTAACTATTGTTGGTCTGGTGGAGTCTGCGGGTTAATCTGTGCCTCCAAGGCAGCAACCTTAGCTTCATGGCTAATCTCCATATCTCGCATCTCCATCTTAAGATTGTTAACTAGCTCACCAATCTTAATGACAATGTCTGCGGGGTCTACCTATACTTCACATTCTGATATATCATCTGCAACCGCAGTGAGCGTGGATTCTAGCCTTTTCCGTAGATCATGCTCATCTTCCAGTTCCATAGCTCTCCGCGAGCTAGCTTCCTCCAACTTCCTATTAGCTTCTTGTAGCTCAGCTTGTTGTTTCAGCGCGTTTGTAGTTCTCTCATACATTTATTCGACAACATGCAGATGCAAATAGTGTAGACCAGGCAGTGGTATCTTCACAATATCAAGCTCCACACGCTCGACGTCCTTCGTGTCCAACATTATTTTTTCTAGAAGGGGCAGTCTTATATTTAAGGGATCGAGATGAATGGTGCAAGACCTTGTAGGCACGGTCATGGCTAGCTGCGATGTCTGTTGTTGCGAAGTTCCTCTTGACTTCCCTTCAGACTCTAATTCCCACGGTAAGGGTAATATTTTGTGTACTTCTTCAATTTTTTCTATGATTCCCTGCAGTGTGGTCAAACTCTTCTGCAGAATTTCCTGAATCATTTATTCCTTTTTCTCCTTCTCAATCATTAGATCTCCCATTTTCTCAGTGACCCTTTCTGTGATCATTTCATAATCATCATCATGGAGTACTGTGTCTGATATGTCTTTAGTGGCTCTCTGCTTCTTTCACGCCCCCTTTTTTTGTGTCGGACTCTCAGCTTCCTTCCTTTTTCTCGTTTCTTTTTCTTCAACAATGGGACATTGAATGGGGTTTTCCTCGTCGGAGTCGCTTTGGATATCCACAATTTTGACTCGAAACTCAGCAGTCTATTCCTTCATTATATTATCAATATCATCTTTATACATATGATATCTTCCTATGAACCATTTAGTGTTCTTCGTCTATGCTTTGGCTGAAATGTGAATGCAATGCATGTCAGCATAAAAATCAACAATGCGAATATACTTAATTGTTATCTACGGTGTGAGCATGATTGCTGCGTGCAACTGGTCATAATAGGCAATGAATATCTCAGCTATCGCGTGTTGTCTTTGTGAATTCAAATTTTCCCAAAGGTTTGAATAGCGGGCTCCTCTACAATCATTGATGTCGATGATTACGCCAACATAATCCTTCGGCTCCTTCCACCCTACGAAGGAGATCAGCACGATTAACCATGTAAAATGGAAATTTCCGCCATTGATCTGTGTGTCATTTAGTTCCTCTAGGAACTCATTCAATAGGTATTGACACCAGTTGAATTGTTCGCCCTCCGCGACTGCAACACCAAGTAGTACTGTGCCCGCAAGTACCTCCAAAGGCCTGCATTTTCTGAGAATCTTGCTGGCTAACAGTTGCGTGACAAACTTCGTTGCTTTATCATCTATGTCGTCTGTCTAAAATCCTCTCTTTCCTTTTATGACAGTTTTCTTTTTCTTCATCTTCGCAACTACTTCTTTATCTTTATTTTTCCCTTGAAAAAAATGCTTCAGATCTTTACCTCTTTTGCTCAACCCAATGATCTGTTGGATAATGTCAATATTCAGGTTGACGTTGCGGTCAAGCCACAAATATCCCTGTTGAATGCGCACCCCCAGAGTTCGCACCACCACATTCAGCTCCGGCGATCTGTCAAAATGCGGGATTCTGAGCAGATCGAGCAGTACCGACTGGACTACTCCGGATAACCAACTTTCCACGACCAAGGTGAGGTCACCCTTCACATATTTCTTCCAGCGCATATACTGATCGGGCTAGAACTGTGGGAACCTAGGTTCATTGGGCTCCCTCTACATCTGAAGCAGATCATAGTCTTCCCACTTACACGATGGGATCTTACCTAGCAAATTTTTGTCCACGTCGATATGCTTTGATATTGGCGAGAGTGGAATGTTGTATTTGGCATTCTTCATTAGCTTGAATACTGGTGCGTCCAGTGCATGCAGTGAGATATAGCTAGGGGTAAGTGTCAATGGTATCTCCTTATCAGCTATTGGCGACCTCGGCACTGTTGAACTCATCTTTGGTAGCTTCACTTTCGGCCCCACTAGATCTTTTCCTTTGTCCTGCATTGTTGGACCATGTCTTGGTGATCTTCTGGATGCTTGAACCTGTTCTATGATGACTTTCTTGGCTTGGGTTCTCATTAACACTTTGATCCCTCCGTATTTGAATACCTTCACAGTCTCTTAGATCATGAACTGTTCTTCAATGGTAGACCTTTCAGACATTCACTAGAACAAATCTCAACAGGATGTCGGATAGCTTGCTGAACCAACTCGCAAAGTAGTGCTCGCAAGAAAATTCTAAGGGTTTGGTAACACTCGCAAGTTCAAATGTAGCAGTATTTATAGGCGCAGCTGACCCCCTCTGCGCCCCTCAATGACTAGATAAGCATTAAATACGGTATCCGTTGCCCAAATCCGGTGGATTGTTCGGTCCTTTCCTTCATAAACTCGTTCAGAATGGCTATTTGGGCGTTAAATTCCCAAGCGGTTGCTAGCAAAGTACTGTATAACGGCTATATTTTTTATCGACATTATAATGGCTATTTTTCTTCAGTGGTACATCAAACAGTGCGACAGTCGCCACTACTCCTGTGTAGCCACTTTGCGGTGCCTGATTTCTTTCTTCTGAACTTAGCCTCGTTCTTCGTTCAACTCAATCTTTGCAATTGCCTTTTGAACATCGCAACTGCGAGGGTCTTCTCTTTCGTTTTCTTTTTTCTTTTTTTTGGTGCAACGGCACGTCTTAGCAGTGTTGCACGGTATATACATGTTCCTCATCATACATTGTGTACAGACTCTTTCCCATTTCCAGTTCCCATTTTCAACTGTACTTGTCAATTAGAATTTTTCTTTCTTCCCTGATCATGAAGGGTTCTGCGAAGCAGGACTATCCCGATAGGGTTTTAGTCTGCTTCCATTGACTAGGCCAGGAAATTTTTCTCTTGCTAATGTGGCTAACTAAACTGCGCCACCATTAGTTACATGTAAAACAGTATATGAACCAAGCCAATGCATCTTAAACTTTTCAGGAAACTTCATGAATTTGCTATCATACAGGAGGACTAAATCACCTACCTAAAAAGACTTGTTCTTGATGTGGCGATCATGCCATGCTTTTTCTCTTTCCTTCTGCACTTGTTGGTGAAAGCTTGCAATGAAGCGATCCTCCTCCATACCAACCAAGTGCAAAATCCTTTCTTCTAGTGCGTCGCGATCTACCATGTCTTTGAAAGCAGCTATTCTCAAGCTGCGAACAATGTATTCCATTGGCATTATTGCTTCTTGTCCATAGGCCATCCTAAAAGGTGTGTGTCCAGTCAACTCCTTGCATGTGGTCCTGTATTCCCATAACACAATGGGAATGCACAGGTCCCATTCGTCCCTATTTACATTGCATACCTTAGTTAGTGCATTCTCCATTACTTTATTGAATGCTTCAACAGTTCCCATTTTCTTACAGATGATAAGGCATGCTGCGCTGATGATGAATGTGGAACTCTTCTGTCACTGCCTCAATAGTTATGTTCAGGAAATTAGTGCCTTGATCACTCATCAAAATATTTGTGTATCCAAACCTTGTAAGGATGTCTTCAAACATTAACTGCGCGGTAGTACCTACGCTATAGTCCTTCACTGGCTTTGCTTATGCCCATCTGGTAAGGTAATCAGTTACAGTAATAATGTACCTCACACTAGTTATTTTTCTGGGTGGGTTTATAGGTCCCATGAAATCAATTTCCCATTTCTCAAATGCCTGTAATGTCAACTGTGGATTCAATGGAATTTCATCTCTTCACAATGGTTTTCCTGTCCTCTAACAAACATCGCAGCTCTGGCAATGCTCCTTTGCTTCCTTGTGAATCGTAGGCCACCATATCCCTGCCCGCAATATCTTCCTGCATAGTTACCTACTTCTACTCCTGAATGTGCATCTGCTAGTATAAATGGTTTCTCGTGCTCTAACACACACCTGCGCAGTACTTCATCTGGCCCCAATTTGTATAGCTGTCGGGCAATTACGGTGAAGTCTGTTTCTCTTACTACTAGTTGGTTCTTTTGCTACGTAGTAAACTCTATGGGTTCTAACCCAGTAGTCAAGAAGTCTATGATGTCTTTATAATATTCATCAGCTATCTGGATAGTAAACAACTGTGCATCAGGAAGATTGTCTTCAAGGTTCATAGGCTCTTCTCCTGACTCAATCGTTGAAAGATGATCAAGTCCTAAGTTCAGTCTGCCTAGCTTAACTACTATTTCGAATTTGTACTCCTAAAAGAGTAACAGTCATCTGTAGATTCATCCCCCTAACACTGGCTTGTTGACCAGGTATTTCAAATCAGAATGGTAAGTGAACATAGAGATGTGTGCATCGAGCAAATAGTGCCTGAACTTCTGCAATGCGTAGACCATAGCTAAGCCTTCTCTCTTAGTGGTGGTATAATTCTTCTCTACAAATGAGAGCTTCCTACTCGAAAATGTGATAGGGTGGTCAATACCTTCCTCTCCAAGTTGTGCTAAGACAACCCCCAATGCTATACATGACGCATCAACATGGACATGAAATGGCTTCTCCCAGTCTGGAAAAACTAGGATCGGCGCAGTGACCATTTTCTCTTTTAATGTATCAAAGCCTTGTTCAGATTCTGTGTTCCAAATGAACGGCACGTCTTTCTTCAACAGCTTCTCCATTGCTGCGGTTATCTGCGCATAACCCTTTATAAATTTCCTGTAGTAACCTGTATGCCCTAATGTAGTGCGCAACTGCTTTACTGAATTTGGTGTGGGAAAGTTTACAATGACTGCGATCTTCACAGGATCAACCATCAAGCCCTGTTTGCACACAATATTTCCCAACAGAATTCCATAGGATACACAAAATATACACTTCTTTAGGTTGAGTGACATTTGATGCTGTCTGCACTTTTCTAGCATCAATCTCAGATTTGCGCAATGGTCCTTCAGCAACCCGAATACTGTCCAATCATCGAAATAAGCTTCTAAAAACGTATGAATGAAATCTTTGAATGCTGCAACCACAACTCTGGAAAATATGGCTGGCGCGTTCTTTAGACCAACCGGCATTACTATGTACTGGAACGACCCCCATTCCGTGGAAAAAGTGGTCCTGTGTCTATCCACGAGATCAATTCTTATTTGATGATATCCTGAAAAACGATCAGTAAAGGAATAGGCCTCATTTCCTCCAACATTATCAAGCACTTCATCAGTGAAGGGAGTTGGAAATGGGTCGTGCATTGAAGCATTGTTCAATTTTCTAAGATCCACACAAATCCTAATTTCGCCTTTTGTCTTCTTATCTTGGACAAGCATAGGACTTATCCACTCAGACTCTTCAACTGGCTCAATGATCCCCGCATCGAGCATCTTATAGAGTTCTGCCTTAACTCATTCTTTGTATCGCGGATTTAGTCTATAGGGCCTTTGCTTAATAGGATTTGCACCTGGCCTAAGAGGTATCTTCATAACCCCTAAATCCCCTAAAATGCCCTTCATATCTGTAAAATTTGTCAGGAATAAATCCTGATACTCATGTAATAGGTCCGCGATCTCCGCGACAGTCTGATCGTCCCAATAGTCTCCAATACTTGCAATTTTTGGCTTTTCGATGGTGCCAATATTCACTTTCCGCATTTTCATGGGTCCACTCATGTCTGGAATTTCCAGCGGAGGTCCCTCTACGTCGTGCGCTCCTTCTGACTCAGGGATGTTTATGTTGCTTGGGTCCTCCTCATCACTTCCTTCTTTTTCTTCAACCTCTTCAGCTAGGTTGTAACATTCCATGGCAAGTTCTACCTGTTGCTTCCATTCTATCTGTAGGCTTGCAGGTATGCTGTCAGCTCCAAAGAATTCCTCTAATGTCATGTTCTTATGTGGACAGTCTAGTCTAAATATTCATTCATTAATAATCTGCAGCGCATCATTTATGGTAGAACTCTCATCTTCAAAACTGAAACTCTTCTGGAATTTCGCAGTTAGGGTGGGCCAATCTGTAGTTTCCCTACACAACTCCATGTCTAAGTACCATTTCTTTGGAATTTCTTCCTCCAATGTGTGCACAAACAGATGCACCCATTCTGTCTGTCATCTCTCCTCCCATGCTTGTGAACAGACCTCAAAAATATTCCTTGGATCTGTCTATCCATTATATTTTTCAAAGGGTAGGGTAACCTTGTTAGCAAACCTGATTTGCATCTTGATTCTGCATTGATCCCATGTAGTCAATGTTTGCTTATGCGCAACCCACCATCTGGAATGTGTCTCACGCAGTGCCATATCTAGTGCTAGTAAGTGCTGCTCATCTACAATTGCTATAGTATATTCTTTGATAAAGGAATAAACATTAGATAAACCATCATAGGTGGGGATTGGGATTACCTCCTTTCCAATCCAGCGCAATGATTTTGTAACCTACGCGCATCTCCTTGCTGATACTTCATGCATGCGACTTTATCAATTCTCCAATCCTGCATCAGAGTCTAAGATGCAAGAGTTGTCACATCTCCAGGTGAGTGTTCCATCTGTAGTAGGATTAATGTAATCTTCCTGGTTGGTAGTCATCTTGTAAAGTCAGTCCAAATCTTGAGCCCTGGATTCTTCCTGAATCGGCTCGCTGTATCTGTCTCCATTTGAAGGGTCCAATGGTGCAATGACCCTGATATGATTTCCTTCAAATATCATATTTTTTATCTTCAAGTTTATGATAGCGAGGTTATCCATAGCCCAGTCTATCCCCAACAGTGTAAGAAACGACTGACTATCATCCACGATCTCGATAACCTCAAAATATACGTGACTTTGCACTCCATCAATGTCAATAATGACGTTGGATAGCCTTCCAAAAGGTATGACTTTCTCCTGATTGGCCATTCTCAACTGGATAGGTGACCATAACAACATTGGTCTCCCCATCTACTGCCATGTTTGTTTAGTTAAGACGTTTACTTCTGATCCTAGACCAAGAATGATCTCATCCATTTCATAATCTCCTATCTATGCACTGAGTCTCATTTCTCTTCCTGTTCTCTTGTGCTTCTTGATGTGGTGAAATATGCTATCGGTAGTTTCACTTTCGTTGTGCAGTTCATACTGATCTAACAACTTATGCAGCTCCGCAATAGCATTTGGACTCTTAAGCAACTTCATGCATCTCCTGAGGAACTGCACAACAGAGGCGCCTGTTTCTGCTATGGCGCTCGTTCTGTCATAAGCAGTTGGCATATCTTCCATATGTGTTATTTCACTACGCAACAGGATTCTCGGTGACTGGATGTTGATTCCTTGAAGATGTCCTGCGCTTCTTCAAAGACTTCTCTATTTTTCTCCAGGTTGAAAGCAGGTGCTTTCCCAACAGCTTTTCTTATCCATATTGTTTCAATAGGAGTTAACTTAATGTTAAAATCTCCAGAAGTCGAAGCTTCTGCTCCTCTATATCTCCCTTTCGTAGCGCCACTTCGCGTCACTATGTTGATACTTGGATCCGTAGGTCTCCTCTCTACTGTGATCAACTGAATATTTGGGTTCGGTGCCTCTGGCCGCTTCCGTTGCTACATTTCTACCTCTAATACTGGGCAGTCTTCAATAACATGATCAAATGATTTACAATAACTACATGTAGTGCATGGGTTGGTACAATCTCTAGATACGTGGCCTGCTTGGCCATAATTATAACATATGACTTGACCTCGGCCTCGTCCTTGTGTTGGGCCGTTATTCCTTCCTCTCCCGTGGTATCCTCCACGGCCTCTATATGCTCCCTGATCATGCTAGAAATTATTTTGTTTATGCGGAGTCTCTTCTTGGACTCTGTACATTCCTCCATACATATGCTCAATATCTTTCTTTCTTTCTAACATGAGCTCATATGCACGGCAATTGGACTCATCATGCCCCACTGATTTACAGAAAATACAATATAGGTTTTTAGGTGTTCTTACGTATTTCTGTATCATGTGGAAATCTTCTGGCCAGTGTCCTCTGGTTCTACAAATTTCACACCATGGCCCTAGGTTTGGATTTAATGGGTTTGGTGCACCCATGTTAAGGAAATCTTGGAATAAAGGACCATGATCCTTAGTGTGTCCTTCTCCCTTACAGCCTGTACAACAGAATTCTTGTCTCTCTTGCTTTCCTTTCTTTATGTCGTGTAGTTGTAGTGTCAGGGTAGCCAATTGGTTCTGAATCTGAGACATCCCAGTGCTACTTTATCCAATGGGTGAAGCTTCTAACTTCATCGCGATCTCCAAGGCTTCTGCCTGCAAAGCCACCTTTTGTTGCATCAAGGGTTGTCTGATATGGGGCAAAAGCGTGGCTATAAACCATTCCTTGTGTTGTTGTGGTGCTATGATGAAGCTTGCTTGGTCCATCAGTGTCTTAAATTTCTAATCAAACTCCCAGACTGTCTCATTAGGTTTCTGTTTGATCTCTTTCAACTCTGTTATGCACTACGATTCTGACTTCGGCTTCTTAAATTCTGCTAAGAGTGCAGCCTTGATTTCTATCAGTGTTCTATTATGTCCCTGCAAATATTTCATAAACCAATGCAAGGCTCTGTCTCTGAAAGTGGTAACGAGTCGTGCTTGCTTCACAACATCATCCTGTACTTGCTTTACACTCCATACGGCTTTACATAGAAACCAATGTTGATCGGGGTCTTCTAGACCCATTCCTTTGAATATCGGCAATTTGATATCATCAGCCATCCTCCTTCTAGGTGGCACAGTTCTCTGAGTGGTGCTAGGGAAAATACTCTGAGGAATGATCTGAGGTTGAACATTCTGAAGTGGAATAGCCTGAGATGGGGTAGGCTGAGTTGGGATAGGCTGGGCACCCGCTTCTGCGGTGTTACTAGTATTGATGTTCTGCGGTGCGGGTTGCACGGTGCTCTCAACCGGCAGGTTCTGAACTGATGGATTCTAAGACAAGGGAGGCGCGGTTTGTGCAACCGGTGGGTTATGTGGCGTAATAGGCTGATATGTGGCTGGAAGAGGTGCAGTTTTATTATCAAGAGCACATTGTATCTGGGTATCTATGCGAAGTCCTTGTGGTCCAGGATTTTTCTCAACTACGAAATTGTATCTCTTTCCACTTCTGAGGCTATGGGTTTCTTCGTAAGACCCACTATATGTACTATCTACCATGACAGATTTAAACAAAACTTTACTACATTCTAAAGACACCTTTCTCTGACAAAATCATTTTAATGTATAAACTGAGTATGTTCAAGTACTTACCTCTAAATCCTTTGAAAAAATCTCTTTCGGCTACACTGTAGGAATTTAGCATGTCCACAGCAAACTGCGTCACAAAGCTCTGTAGTGTACTGTCGACCCAGAAGTCAACTGCTCTCGTGAATGGGATGTCTACTATTTTGAGCCTTTCAATAAGATCCGGTGACCACTCGATCAGTACGTCTCGTAGTCTACAGTTTCTTTACTCTGCGAGCCTTGACAACCACTCGTGTAGCTCGTTTCCAAAATACGCCCAAAAAACTTCGTGAACGTCTTTCCACAGTTATTTGTTCAACCACTGGATGTCAAAGAGATGTGGGTGTCTATTCTCATTTCTTGTGAAGTCTCTCTTTGTCTTGTCGCACCAAGCCCATATTCTTTCTTGTCTGGATGCCAAACGTCAATGCCCAACGAAGCTTCTTCTTCGTCGCACATTACGACTTCAACTCATCATGGATTCTTAGTGCGGAAACGGAACCATTTTTTGGCTTAAATACTGATCTAGAGGTTTCCAATGTAGACCCAAGTTCTTCGCGATTTCAAGGAACCAACAAAACCCCTTCTCACTGGCCCCTTCGGCAACAACCTGTGAACAGGCTGAGGTCTCACCCAAGGTGTAGCTATGGGGGTAATGTGGAATCAAGTTTCCACGGTGATGTGATGAGTTGTTCAAACAAATCTACTGCGCAGCACATTGCAGGGCTTGCGCTATGGACTGAAGACTGCGTGACGATAGACTGCGTCGTGGTCCTCGCGTCTGCAAGCTGAGATACTTGCGCAACCAACGCATCCAAGGACTGCACGGTTTGGATAGGTTGCAAATAATAGGACAGCACAACTGATGTATATGCTGTCTCTGCGGGTTTAACCACTATGAATACTTCACTTAACACTTACTCATTCATCTACTACCTTAGACGATTAACCTTGTACCCCCTGTAAACAGGCGAAACATACAATACTGCACACTTCCAGCACTGCACGTCGAAAGAGCTATACAACCCAAACTCTACATACACATGTGATTATTTCAATGAACCGATACTTTCACAGACTTAGACTACTGCACATTCACCATTCACCCATACATGCAATACTTAACATATTATTCCCATCTTTCCCCTATGGCAAATACATATAAAAGCATTAACATAACAACTGATAAATGAGAATACAAGCATTCATTTGTAAGCAAACAGATAAGTGCAAACATAAACAATCACACTACACAAGATTTAACATGGTTCACCCCCAGGATGGGAGCTATGCCCACAAGAACTATTGTTGTATTAATCTTTGGGAAGGGTACAACAGTTCTTTGTCTGTGCACTCAGTTGCATACTCTCTTCTCTCTCAACAGACCTCTGCACACACAGCTTGCAGAGCCTTTACAAAATGTCTCTTAATAGAGATATATTCAATCAATAATGAGAACAACACAAAATGAAGAGTAACCCTTTCCCATACAAAATATTCCTTATTTATAGATCATGCCCGTAGGTGATGTATTTTACAATTCATAGGCAAAAACCCTTAGGTTTTACAAAACTGTCACGGTTTTCAGCTTAACCAGACTTGTTGGCAGTGAATATTCTGTCGTGGTCATCTTCCACACATGCTTCACGTCGCTATCGGCCTTCCTGTCACACGCACGCCACCAGGTCTCTTTCACCGATCCGTTCTTCCTCTAACGGTCTTGTGTGACTAGTTGAGGTAGTGGTTCTTTCACATGTACGACCATTCACTTTCTTCCGCTTTTATCCTTACCCGTCGCCTAGCAATCGTAGATCATCTTTACCAAAAATAGACCACCGATTGTCTAACCGGAATATGTGTCGTCTTCCATCCAACACTCTTCTTTTCTAGATCCCCATAGACTGGACACATAGCAGTGTTGTCTCCTCGTAGCACTTATCCTTGCAGCTCTTCCGACGCTGCGCTGCACGCAAATTCGCAACATCTAAAATAGACTTGTCCAAAAATCCTTCAGCCGAACTGTGCTTAGCTCCGTAGTTCCAAAATCTGATTTAACCAAAAATGCCCCACTTGGGCCAGGGCCAATAGGTGCAACAACATCATGGCCAATAGTCTTTACCAAAAAAATGCTACACAACTTTTCTTAAACGTTTTTTTCACCCAGAAAAAAAACTATACTTGATATTCAATAGAGAATCAGAGTATACATATACAAGTTCATTTTCAAAATGAACCTTTTCAGCAATAAGCTCTAAATATATTTATAAACTCTTCAAAATATATTTTTTCTTCACGGCAACCAAGAGCCTCTTTGATAAATCATCAGCAAATGTATTGAAATCACAAAATATATACTGCAAAAGTAACTTTGAAAATTACTCCTAGAGAGCTCTATCTTTCAACTAACACCAAGATAACTGTGCTACCTAAATATTGCACCTATGACAGGCCCATCCAATCACCACATTAGAGTCACTTGCTTCATTCAAATGAGAGATATTCTTAAGAAATGCATAATAAAGAAGTCCCCATAAAGCTAAAAGTTTCGCTCGTGTATTTGAGCTTTTACCACATCCCATCCATAACTTAAACAAATGAACCTCTTGAAGATTCACGATCATTCCAACACAACCTTTTTCATATCATATTGAGAATCCCCATTGAAATAACCAATTGGAAAGTTTGGTTGAAAAACAAGAGTAGCTAAAGCCTGATCTTCTTATCCTTCGGAGTATTGCAATGCTCCAAATAGAGGTCCCCATAATAGACATGCAAACTCTATGAACATCGACAGGGAAGTTTTAAAACTGATAAGGTTTCGATGTTTCAAGACAAACCAACTAATATAGCAAAGAAGCTCCTTCCAATTAAAGACAAATGAAAACCAATGAAACTAACTAGAATCAAAGGGGTGTGATTCCCAAATTTTTGAAATATTTAGTATAGATTTTATCTCCCTCCAAACCCTTCTGACAAAATCACAATGAACTAATAAATAGTCCACGGCTTCATAATCAGTTTTACGTAGAACACAAATACTAGGGCTAAGACCCCATCTTTTATTAAAATTGTCCCATGAAAGCACTTTGATTTATAAGGATAACCAACAAAATAAATATATTTTCAAATGACATTTTCACTTCGAGATTTTTTGAAACCACCATTTTTCTTCATCTTCAAAAACCGGAAATGAAAGAGAATCATAAGCTATTTTTTTATTACCTCCGCATTTGAAATATTCCAATACCAAGCAAGACCGTCTTCTTCTTCTTTCAAAAAAATACCATAGTGATCTAGTCCTTTGATGAGGTTAGACCATCCCAAAGTTGGGTCCTCCTGTAAACCCAAGTCAACATAAGACAAATAGAGTTTGTTTAGATAACATCCACAACTTGAAAACCAACGTGTGATAATACCAAGTAGCCTTTTTCTCTAAGCACTCACACCAAATTAGCTAAAAGTTTGTAGAAATAAACCCCTCCAATGAAGGGATATTTCCCCAGTCTTACCTTAAATCCATTACCAATCCTCCATACTAACTAGCTTCCAATAACTGGAAAAGCACTGGAGATTCTTTTCCAAATATTTGAGACATAACTACTAGCCTTTTTCTCCCCTCTACTCCAATATTCCACTAAAATTTGACTTAAATATTTTTTCCTTATTACATTACTCCACAAGCACCCACTAAATAAACTTCTCCACAAACTCTTTGCTGCGAAGGCTTGCCCAAATTTAGAAAAAAAAATTAAACCCTACCCTCTAGCACATTTGGGACAAGCCATCCTTTCCCATCTAACCAGATGAATGCCTTATTTTTCTTATTACCTGACCAAAGGAAAGAAAAACAACTCTATATAATCTTGTCCATAATTGATTTTGAAATTTTGGCCAAAGAAAGGCAATAGATAGGGATATTTTCAAGGAAAGCCTTTACTAGTACTAATCTACCCCCTAAATACAACCATCTCTACACCCAATTTTCCAGTTTCTTTTCTATCTTCTTCAATAGCCACATCCAATCCTCCATTAAATAATTATTTGGCTTAATATATGACCTTATATATTTCAGACCCTTACCAATAGGTTCCATCTAAAGAGGAAGAAAATCATTGATCTAAACTTTTATATTCTCCTCAACTCTACATTATAGAAAGGAATATTTTGAAGCACTTATATCCATGCTAGAAGCATCACAAGAAACCAAAAGTACTTCATTAAAATATAACCACTGTTCTATATTCCCTTTCCCAAAGAGTAGTACATCGTCTACAAAAAGAAGATGTGTGATTATGTAAAGATTTGATATCTTGACTCCTACTATATGAGCATCAATCGTTTCTTTGTGAATAAGTATGCTCAAACCCTCCACTATCAAAAGAAATAATAGTGGATACAAGGGGCACCCTTGTCTAAAACCCCTATAGCACTTACAAAATCTTGTGGGAGATTCATTCACCAATACTACAAAATTAGTCGAAGAAACACACCCCATGATCCAATTTGTTACCTTTAAACTAAGACCAATATGTAGAAGGATAATCCTAAGATAAGTCCAATTGACTCGATCATAGGATTTCAAACGATCCATCGTGTGGATTAAATCCTTCATCTTCTTGGATTTTATAGAATGAAAGCATTCTTATGCCACCCCAACTGAATCGAGAATCTATCGATTTGAAAGAAAATCAAATTGTTATTTTGCATACAATCTAACAATATTCCTTTTAGTCTACTAGCAATAATTTTAGAAGTGACTTTGTATACCAAATTACAGCAAGAAATGGGCGTGAAGTCATAAGAAGGATGTAGGATTTTAACTTTTTGGTATAAAAGCTATGAAAGTATCATTCAAAGCTCTGAAAACTGCTCCCTTCTTTCTTGACTCTTCCACCACCTTGAGAAACTCAAGACTAACAAGATAAAAAAAGGATAAGAAAAATACGATGGTCTATCCATCAGGGCTAGGAATCTTTTCCTTGGAAAACCCATCCAAAATGCTTTTGAATTCCTCCAATGCGACTGGTGCCCCAATGTTCGCACCTTCTTCTTCCAAAACAAACATAGGGAAACATTGCATAAACTTCATCTGACTTTGGATTGGAGTAGTCCCAGAATCCTTGAAAAAACTCTTAAAATGGGAGGCAACACCTTATTCTAACTCTTTTTGGGAGGAAAGAGTATCTCTATTGTCACTTTTCAGCTCCCATACTACATTCATGTTCTTTCTATCCGAAGCATATTTATGAAAAAAAAACTAGTATTTTGATCACCTTGAGTGATCCATAAATCGCCCTACTTTTCAGTCTCCAAGACTCTTCCTCAGTGTTAAGAATTTTCTCTTTACGCCTCTCCAAAGAAACCACTAATCCTTTCTAGGAATAGAGAGTAAACCAGACTGAGCATTTAGAAAAATGTTATTAATTTGCAATTCATATCCACAAGTTCCTCCTTACCGGCCAGTTTCTTAGCTTTCTCTCACTTAATGAATTCTGACTTAAGAGCTTTGAGTTTATTAACAAATATCTGCATGGCACAAGACTCTCCTCCATTATCCATTGAAGACCACTTATACTTAATTAAATTAATGAAATCCTCTTCATCTAACCATGAATGATTAAATTTGAAAGGGAAAATTTTCTTCTAAGAACCATTATCCACCTATAAAACCATCGGCATGTGATCTGACACAATGATATTCAAATCCATTATCTATATATAGAAACACAATCTATTAGTCTTTCAAAAATATAGAACCTATCCAAACGCTTCGCAACCATCACATCTCCTATCCCACAATTTATCCAAGTTTGCAGGTAAGGAGAAGGTGCCACAACAACTAGTCTCACATCACTAAAAATTTGCTTAAAAAAATATGATAAAGGGTCACAATGAAGCCTCAAGCCCCAAAGCTCACTGGTTGATACCGTGAAATTAAGATCCCCAGAAATAATTAGGTTATCCAGATTCAGTAAACCTTCAGCAATCACACCATCCTTCAAGTCTCTTCTATTATTATATGGACCATAGCAATTTACTTTACTCAATTCTTGATCATAATCTTTGAAAGAGCCTTTCAAAAAAATACCTGCAAAACATAAAAAGGGAGTAAAAAATGACTTTTCCTGAACTTGAGATGTGCATTTTTCTACATTGTCACATTTGTTGAACAAACCAAATTGTATATATTTTTTAATGTGGATAATTATGAATATCAACTCTTCCACATAAATGACAATAATCTCCAGTAACACTACCTAACTAACATTCACATTGCAATGCATCCAACCTCCTCATGCACCTTACATGGGTAAACTATACTCCCCACAGTAGAGAAATAAATATCGAGGGGGTTGCATATACTTCATTTGATGTGGAATCATTTCAAATTTAGTGGTGTCTATGCCACCTCCTTGGCATTTATTACTTTGCTGCAAAATATATAGTAATAAATTCCAAGGGGGTGACACATACATCGTCAGATCTAAAACCATTTCAAAGCCAATGATATATATCGCACTTGTTTACTTCAGTTTGCAAAGGACACCACGTATTGACTAGAAAGAAGGAGTAACAAATAAATTTCTCAGTTAAGTTGCATATGCAAAGAAGATGTAGGGAAAGGTATGCCATGTGTCATGCTTTTAATATTATTTGTTTCATTTTAATTCAATAGGAAAATGAAGAAAAATGCAAACCCTTGATAATAATAAAAAACCCTATCCCTATCGATCCAATAATGCTTTACAATTAGATTTTATGCCTCCTTGACACATACAACAACCTTATGGAAAATCATGATTTTGGGAAACCCTAACTTTTGTGAAAATATTAGAAGCTCAAAGGGATTGACACGTTCTCTATTGAAGATAATCCTTTTAAAGCCTTGTGACCTAGTTTCTCTTTTCCTAAATGGGTCCTAGAAGAGATATATGAGTAGGTATTTTCTTGTCTAGTTGGGGTTCATAGATTAATTTTAGAGTATTTTGAGATTTATAGGAGAGAATCTAGTAGTACTCTGTAAGATACCATCCAATAATAGGCTAGAATCTCAACTCAAAACACAAATTGTAAGCAGAATTTTAGTAGTAATGTTTAACCAATTTTATGGCCTGCAAGGTGATAACTCTGGATGTTGACTCCCAAATCAAGGTTATTGGAATGAATTTAGGTTCTGGTTTTTATATGGTAAATGTGTAGCATCAAGGTAGAATAGGGACAACTTCTAATTCCTATACACAAAGCACTGGAGCCATTTACTTTTCAACAATCAACCAGAGCTGATGTCTACTTCGATGCTTCCTGGGCCTTCCAACATATGCAAACTAGACTTAGATGTAATGCCTAAATGAAACCAAAGGTGTATGTAGGGATTTAAACTCGGTAATAAATGATGGATCAGATTTCAGAGAAAATTGAGAGTCTTTGGATGAAGTTTGGGAGCAAAAGGGTCACCTATGCTAAGCAGGATTGCTCTGCTAGAAGTTTTCCAAACTCTCTCAAACTGACTAAGGTGTGTCCAAATTCTCTAAAACGGGGTTTGGGGTTATTTAAAATTGTCTCAGGAACCTCATACTTCCATCATACCAGAAAATAGATTTGTACATAAAATTTACTAGCCAAAAGGGAAAAACTAGTCATTAATTGTGTAATGTCCCCAGTTTGACCCCATGGCATTAACATTATAAATGATGTAATATTGTTATGAAATCATGGTGAGGAGCTCAAGGCCAAGGCCCCGCCATCGATTTAGTGATGCATATGGTTTGCGTGCTAGCAATGCACATTGGAAATTCAAATATCATGTAATATGCATTTTAATAAAAAAATACCCACAACTAGCTATGCAATGCAACAAAGAGATGGGGGCATGATTTCACAAGGAATTGGGAGGGAAAACATTCAAACCCTTGAGCCAATCAGGTCAATCCAAGTGTCAATGAGAGAACCCATCAAACCCTCAATTACGCATGTTGACTTTTGTACCCAACCATTGATTTCTCCCAAGAGTTGGTTGAGGTAGTTAATGCCTTGGGAATGGAGAGGTATGGCTGTCCAAATTCGGGTATGGGCAAACCACCCTTCATGGAAAATCATGTTTGTCTTCTTGGGCAAGAAAAAGAGCCATGAATTGCTACCCAAATCCATTATCCATGGGAATTCCTTCTCCCTCACGAGTTGAGAGCTACCTGGGTATTTTCTAGGCATGTTTTGCTATGTTTTCCTTCATTCTCCTAGTAGAGAAGGGCGTTTTTGTGTTGTATACCAGTGGGGAAGAAGAGGAATGGAACGGGGCTTCCCTAGAGACCATTGTTGTTGTTAAATGTTGAGAGAGTTGGGGAGAAAACATTTTTTCCTCCCTGTGGATGCATTTCCTTTCTCACAACTCGTTTTGGGTGAGCCACGATTTGGGGAAAATCTATGGCCATCTTGTTTGTGAATTCCATTGCTGGAAATGTGTATCTATGCCCAATGTTTGTGCTTGCTGTGTGAGAAACGAATATGTTGGGGTTTGGGTATGGGTATTCATTGCTTTGGCTTGATCTTGAGAATAAGCATCCATGGCTCAATTGTAGCCTGATAAACCTAGCTATGGACTGGCTTGGCTCAAATGGAATGATTAATTGGTTGTGAGAGAGTGAATGTCCCCTTTCCTTGTGAGAATCATGCCCATCTCAGGAGTGGCCTTCGGACGGACTCAGTATAAGCTTTCGAATAGCCTATGGCTAGGTGGAACATTGCAGCGACATAGCTAGTTGCTTGGGACAATTGCACAATGAAGATAAGTGTTTTTTGTCTATGTATTTACTTCTGCAATGCATCAATTTGATGACTGTTTTGATATGCTGGATGGGCATGAATTATGTGTGTGGATTAGTTTTAAATTCCGCTGTGCATATTGCCTAATTTGTATCTGCACACCAATGTTTAAATTCTTATGATTCTAATTAGTGGGCTGAGTTTTTATGAAATTCCCAGATTTTAGTGCCATGTTCCCTTCCTTGCATTGGGTCAGCAGGTGGGTACATTACATTTGGTATCAGAGCTGCTGGATGCAGCATTGGACCTCTATGGGCCAAATCCAATTACAGTTACATGGAAAGGTCCCTTCCTAATTACAGAGGTAATATCACCTCCTGCTGATCAAGCAGTCATCACTGAAAGAAGGAAAGATTTCAAATTTTCCTAAGAGTTTTTGGAAAAATTTTGTTTAAGTCTGTTTCGGGAAGAATTCGGCAAGTTGGCCCGAAACTGCAGAAGGATTCCGCGAATCATTAATTCTAGAATGTCTTCCGAAACTACGGAAAGAATTCTGGAATGTCTTCCGAAACTGCAGAACGAATTCCGGAATGTCTTCCAAAACTGTGGAAAGAATTCTGGAATGTCTTCCGAAACTGCGGAAGACTTCGGCGAATTGTCTCACAACTGTGGAATAATTTTGGAATGTCTTCCGAAACTGTGGAAAGAATTCCGGAATGTCTTCTGAAACTATGGAAAGAATTTTGGAATGTCTTCCGAAACTGCGGAAAGAATTCCGGAATGTCTTCCGAAACTGCAGAAAGAATTCCGGAATGTCTTCCGAAACTGCGGAAGGAATTCTCTTCTGAAACTGCGGAAGGAATTCTCTTCCAAAACCGCGGAAGGAATTCTCTTCCAAAATTACAAAAGAACTCCACAAGTTGCTCCGAAACAAGGAATTTCAGCCATTTTTTGGGGAGATTTTCAGGTGCCGAAAGTGGAAAAATTGCCATGGAACTTATGCGCCAGATTGCGCGAAATGGAAAGATTTACAAAAAAAAAAAAAAAGAGGGCGCTTCCCTTGACCCCCGTCATCCCCCAGATATAGTCGTTGAAAGTGCGAAATGCATTCTCTATGCTTGGGAATGAGAAGCAGGAATTGCATTAAGAGTAGTTGGTTGTAATATTCCTTGCAGAAAAGCAATGGGAGAAGCAAGGCAGTGTTGATAAAAGGAGAATTCCTTAACTCTCCATTGCTATTATATTTATATTTCCTGAGTTGTCTATATTGAAAATTATGGCATAGGGATGCTAGAAATGAAAAAGGATAGATAGATGAAGGGAGTATGTACTAGATGGCATATTGCACAGTGCATGTGAAAATGTTGGTTTTGCGTGTATATGATATTGCATATTAGTAAAATAGTGAGGTTTTACATATGCAATGAGCCACTTAAGATAATTATTATGGTTGCTAATAATTAGTCATGTTCAGATTGGTTATAGGACCAAAAACAACCGAAGCATGGCTAAGGATGTGGATGATGATTGTTGCATACAACCTTATGAAGAGAGGATGGTGCAACAAATCCGTGATCATGATGTTGAAAGGACAGAGTAGCCTTGTTAAGAGGCCAACTGATCAAGTAACATCAAGTGATGTTAATGACAGCCATGCAGGTAATGGTTATTTATGCTTAGTTGCATGAATGTTGAAGGAGGATTTGGTAAGATCCCTTCAACTACAGTTAAACTATGATGATTTGGTTTGCATGTGGTATTGAGTGCCTAAATGTGAATGTTAACCTACCAAGTATGGTCAGGTGTGGGTAAATGAAGGCAAGGAGCCTTACACCCTATAGTTTCTAGAAACCTCAATGCATTCATAAGAATTCATATCATGCCATTTGTGAATATTGGTTGTGAGTTTAACAACCAAAGCAACTGAGGACTTATGGACCTGTCATGGTAGTGCATGTTGTACGTAGTAATCATGGTTAGGCCATATTATGTTTGAATGCATAGTATTCATGAAATCATGCAAGATGGCATTGAAGACATGTGCATTGAAATATTCGGTAAATGTTGTAAATATGCATGCATGTGTAGGTACACATGTTGAAAAGCATTGTGTGAATGCATGGGTGTAACATATATATGTTTCAATGCAGTTAGATAATAGATGAAATGGTGGACTATTACTAATCCCGAGACCATTTTATAAGCTGATATGAATGTAGGAGAATGATTGAATGAAGAAGGTAGACATGTGATGGGCTACCAGATCACTCTGTTGGAAGGACAGAGCTGCATGGAATATGAAGTAATGAGTATTTACAGTTATTTAAATTGCATGGATAGTGTGACTATGTCTTGCAATTTTATTGTGATAATGATGCATATATAGAAATGTATATATTTCATTGCATTTCAACTGAAGGTGTTTGAATTATTGAGTATTATAATTCTAAGATCACTTCAGTGATTGTTATGGCAATGAATGATTATGTGCATAGATACTCAGAACGTGTTTGGCTTATTGAAGTTTCAGTTTTCAGGTAGAAAGGTCTTACGTATGGCAATGAGGATAAGTCCATAGTAAAGACCGAGATCTACCATGTGCATAATCCAAAGGTTATGAGAAGGTTCTCATGGTTGTAAATTTATGCATGAAACAAATCTGAAAAATTTTTGGTTTAAGTTATGAGAATAGCCTCATAGTTGCAAATCTAATTTCTGTAGGAAAACAGATTTACAACTTTCATATTTGAGAATTTGCTTATAATTGCTAACGATTGTTTGGCTTATATAGAATTGTGTCAGGAGGACATGTTGTAGGTGGATGTTCAGGTATGGTAGCAAGGGTGAAACCATAATGGACAGAGTGATACCACTTACGAGATCCAAACAATATGAGGATAGCCTCATTGCTAAGCAAATCAATTTCTGTAGGAGACAGAATTGTAAATTCATGTTGAATTTAATTATTAATGTTATTGATTGGTTATGAAACAATCGTCTTTGAGGCTTATTGCTAAATGTTACTGACTGTTTGGCTATTTGATAAAGTGTGCCAGGATGACACATTGCAGGAAGACCATGTGTGATGGCCTGCAGAAGCCAAACTAGATGGGAAGGATCCCATGCTTTGGAAATGGGTTTCGGGTGAAACGCCATTGTAAATGTTGATAATGTCTCAGCCGAACTGCATGTTGGTAAAGCATGTGAGTGAGACAGTAAATTATGCCAAGAAGGCATGTGTGGGTTATGGCATGTAAAAAGGATTGGGGTGGCAAACCGAAGGACTGTTGACTCAGAGAAGGGAGCCCCCATTCTTCGCCCTTAAAGAAAGATACATATGTGAAACGAATGAGTATTCGGTAACCATAACTAAGGATATACATGTCTGGTTATTAGATTTAATATGCAGAGCATGTTTTATTATTTCATTATTGTTCCAGACTGCTTGAGTATGACTAAGGCCTACATGGCTCACATCAGAAAGGGATGCATACCTTTCGGATGATGGGTTATGTTAGGGTTTTCAATATTGACTACACCCTAAGGGAATGGACGCATTCCTGGTGTTTCAATACTTGATAGTGAATGTTATGAAATACGGTTACAATTTTAGAGCAACAATACTGATGAGTCTGCTTATCCTTCTTGTGCTATCATCTTACACAGATGCAATTTGGTGTTGCATGTAAAAAGGAAAAGTGAAGAAAAGGTGCTCAAGAGGACTATATGGGCAGTGGTAACCTTTCTACGCTCACACTAAAGGACACTAGAAGAGATGGATAGGCCCGAGGATCTGTGTTGCAGAAAAGGGGTATCATCCTTGTGTAGTGTGAGTGGGTATTGTGGGGCCATGCTAGCCTGCAGTCAAGTGAGTCACCTATGGAGTTCCTGGAGGGAACCACTGGTTGCATGAGAAAAGGAGCCACGCAATCATATTATGTTGTTCATATTGCCTGATAAACCCAGTCGGTGTACTGGCTTAGCATTGGTTATTTGGGTGTTTTGGCGAAAGGTTGTTGGATGCCTGATAAACACAGTCGGTGTACTGGCTTGGCATGTTGTTAAATTAATGCCTGACAAACCCAATCGGTGTACTGGCTTGGCATGTTGTTAAATTAATGCCTGACAAACCCAGTCGGTGTACTGGCTTAGCATTGGTGATTTGCATGTTGTGGAGGTATTGGTGAAGGGTGTTATTTCCTGAAAAACCCAATCGGAGAACTAGCTTGGAAATGGTTACTGAAATGCTTGATAAACCCAGTCGGCGTACTGGCTTAGCATACTGATTTTTGGGATGCCTAATAAACCAAGTCAACGCACTGGCTTGGCATTACCTATTCGGATGATGTTGTGGAGCAGTATGTGTGCTGGCTAAGCATCCACCCCACAGGTGATACGAGGCTTGTAAAGCAGAGAAGGAAACCTGTGGAGTGGCGAGGAAAATGCGCAATACAGATAAGTATTCATTTTCATTTAATTCTTGTTTGGAATAATGAAGACTTCAGGTGTAAGTCTTATGAAAACCAAGCTAAGGCATTGTTGTTTCTTTATTGGAAACCTTGGCCATTACAGGAAGCAAGGACCCTAAAAGAACTATAAATGCCTGGTAAAGCCAGAGAGTAACTGGTTGGGTGCTATAAAATTCCTGGTAAAGCCAGAGAGTAACTGGTTGGGCGCTATAAAATTCTTGGTAAATTCATAGAATAGTTGGTGGGAACATTAACCACTTGATGTTGTGGAGCAGCCGGCGTGCTGGCCAAACATTCCCTTAAACAATTGATAAAACCAGTCAGCGTACTAGCCTGGAATTGCCTATTCGAATGGTTGTGGAGTATCCTGCGTGCTGGCCCAACATTCATTATTATATCCACGAGAAATCCAATGCTTGGAAAGCGAAGAAGGATCCTGTGGAGTAAAGTGAATACATCCAATACAGATAAGTATTTGGTGTGAGTATTTTGATCACAGAAGATCTAGGAGCTATGTAGAACCTCACAAAATCGAATTAATTTGCAAAAACAGTGGAAAAACTTGAAAAAGATGATAATTTTACACACAATGTATGCTCAAATCTTTGATTAACTGACTATCTAACATGTGAAAATGTTAGTAACAGGTTTTTATTACATCCATGAGAAAATCAAGAGCATTAGGTGGCTCAAGCTGAGTGTACAAGTCATCAATGCCAAATTGGCCTCAATCCCCCCTAGGTGGGTCCAACTCAATCCCAATCACCCCAAACAGCCACGAATTCTGGTGTGGAGGTGGCTGAAGCATGGTGGGTCATTAATGAGCTCAAGGCAGGTGTGGGTGAGCAAGTAGAGGAGGTTTGGGGGCCCAAGGGAGCATTAAATGCTCCAAATGTAGCCAAAAATGGGAAAAAATCCACCCTAGCGCCCTTGGTCAACTAAAATTCCCCAAAACAAGGAGAGAGGGCGCTCCAACAATTAATGAGGGTGCACTTGTGGACAAAACTGGAGGCTGGGTGAACTGGTTTTCTTGGAAGTGGGTGTGAACACTCTCAAAAGTGGGTATTTGACCAACTATAGTCACTTAATCCAAAACATGGTTTAATTAAGCACATGGGCAATAAAAATTTATGGATTATGGTACTAAGTGTGGATTACTGTTCTAACACCCCCCCTTAACCATAACTTAGTACATCTCATGAAAGATAAGTGGGAGGCCTTGGCAACAAAGGCTCAAGTCACCTCAATACAAACAGAAATTTTATTTGTCCATATGAACCGAGGAAAAGAAGTAAAACCTCATGGGATAAAAACTTCCCTCAAAAATGGACATGGGGATGAACCTGCAATTAAATTGCAGCAATCACCATCCATCACTCACTCCAAGCAAAGCTCTCAAGTGAGTGAAGGTCTTCTCAGTAAAGCACTTGGTGAAAATATCTGCAGTTTGCTCGGTGGATGGGCAATACTGCAGTGAAATCACCCTGTCATGCACCAAGCCCCGAATGTAATGCATGTGGATCTCAATGTGATTTGTTCTTTGCCTTTGTACTGGATCAGTAGATATCTTGATGGCACTTTGATTATCCACCCAAATATTGGTTGGAGAATCAATAGCAACACCAAACTCCCGAAGAATGCCTTGCAACCAAACACACTGTGTGGCTGCATTCACTGCTGCCCTGTACTCGGCCTCTGCTGATGAAAGAGAAATTGTATGTTGTTTCTTGCTTGACCAGCAAATGGGACCTTCAGCAAACATAAACACAAAACCTGAAGTGGACTTTCTATCGATGGGATCTCCCGCCCAATCGGAATCAGAAAATCCATCTAGTTGAAGTGAAGAACCAGCTGCATAGTGTACCCCAAAGCTCTTTGTTCCTTGGACATAATGAAGGATCCTTTTGGCTGCCTTCCAATGGATCTCATGTGGCTGCTGCATATACCTTGCTACAGCACTTACAGCATAAGACAAATCAGGTCTTGTATGTGTAAGGTACAGCAAACTTCCAACTAGCTGCCTGTAGAGTGTGCAATCCACCAATGGAGAGTCTTCAAATTCACCTAGTTTTATGCCTGAAAGGAATGGGCACTTGGCTGCCTTACATTCATCCATTTTAAACTTGAATAACAGGTCTGAAGCATACTTAGATTGACTCAGCAATATACCTCTCTCAGATTGCTCAATTTCCAAGCCCAAAAATTGCCTTAGCAATCCTAGGTCGCTCATGGCAAATTCACTGTGCAAAGAAGCTTTAATTGAGCCAATTTGTTTGGTGCAGCTCCCTGTAATTAAGAGATCATCAACATACAGTACAATGACCTACAAATTATCATCACAATGCTGCAAATAAACATTTGGATCAGACTTGCATCGACAGAAACCAATTGAGAGCAAAAAAGCATCCATTTTGGCATACCAAGCCCTGGGGGCTTGCTTGAGTCCATAGAGTGACTTCTTCAACCTGCATACAAGTGTGGGATCCTCTTGGAATCCTTCAGGCTGCTGCATATATATCTCTTCCTGTAGCTCACCATGCAAGAATGCACTTTTGACATCCATGTGGTGAACTTCCCAACCTTTACTAGCTGCCATGGCTAGAGCTAGTCTAATTGAGTCCATCTTTGCAACCGGTGCAAAGGTCTCTGTATAATCCACACCATGGATTTGTGAGTAGACCTTAGCCACTAAACTAGCCTTATACTTCAGATCAGAACCATCAGCAACAGGTTTGGTTCGGAAAATCCACTTACATTGCACAAGTTTCCTCTTGGGAGGAAGAGGCACCAAATCCCATGTTTTGTTCTCTTGGAGAGACTGGAATTCTTCTTGCATTGCTGCTCTCCACCTTGGATCATGATGAGCTTCCTGATATGATGTTGGATCAGATCCAATCATCATATAACAGTGATCAGCAAGTTCACTTTCATTTGCAAAGGAAGCATTGATTGTTTGAGATCTAGTCTTCCTAGGCTCTTGGGGATTGCCTGCCAATTCACCTACAGCTTCTATGATTTTTCCAGCCCACTTGGGCCTTGATGGTGACTCATGTACAGCAATGTCATCTTCAGCCATGTCATCTTCAGCAATATCAGAAAAATCAGAGGTGGAATCATCACTAATCTCATTAAGGTGTGGAGGAGAGGAGCTTTCCCCCGGTGCAAGCTCAAAATCTGGAATTGGTTCTTCTTCGAATTGCACACTTCTCTCAATGAAAGTTTTAAGTGTGGATGTGTCAAAGAGCTTGTATCCCTTTGTGTCCTCACCATATCCAACCATGATACATTCCCTGCTCTGTGGCTCCAAAGCCTTCCTTTTTTCTGATGGAATTCGAGCCCGTGCTCTAGACCCAAAAATCCTGAAATTTGACACATTTGGTTTTTGGCCAAACCATGCCTCATAGGGGGTTTTTCCTTTGACTGATTTGTGAAAGGATCTGTTCTGAATATGAGCAGCACAATTGATGGCTTCATCCCATATCTTAGGGCTTAGATCCCTAGCTTCAATCATGCAAGTAGCCATCTCCTTGAGAGATCTATTTTTCCTCTCTGCCACACCATTTTGTTGAGGTGTGTAGGGGATTGAATGTTGCATTTGGATGCCACATTCCTCACAAAGATGCTGAATGTTATTATTCACATATTCCTTTCCATTATCATTCCTAAGGATCTTTATCTTATGACCACTATGGTTCTCCACTAGGGCTTTCCAAATCTTCAATTTCTCAAACACTTCTGACTTCAATTTAAGGAAGTAAACCCAGCAGAATCGAGAGTAGTCATCTATGAATGTAAGTACATACCTTGATCCACCATATGATGGAGTGGGAAGAGGACCAATGAGGTCTGAATGTACCAATCCAAGTGGTTGAGTGGCTCTCCTTGCCATTCCCTTCTCATAGCTGCACTCAGGATGCTTTCCAACTACACACCCAATGCATGCACCATTTGATGATTTGATTTCTGGAAGCCCTTCCACCATCTCGTCCTTGTGCAGTGTCTGGAGGTATTTGTAGTTCATGTGGCCAAATCTTTCATGCCACAACTTGGAGGTCTCGTTGGCATGAGAGACAAGAGCATGGTCACTAGAATTTGGAATGAAATTTGAGAATTTGTACATTCTCTCATCATGATCTGCATACCCTACAGCCACAACTTGATTTGAGGAGATTTCTGAGATTTCTACCAAATCTGGAGTAAATGTCACTCTCTTGGCTTCTCCTGTATGGGTCATTTGATAGACTGATAGAAAATTTGCAGCCAATGAAGGTACATAGAGCACATCACTGAAATAGCCATGCTCCATGTCAATCCTACCAATCCCTTTGGTCTGGATTTCTGAATCAACTCCCATTCGAACTGTTGGGCCACCATTCGAATGCATAGAGGAGAAGAGCTCTCTGGATGAAACCATATGTCTGGAAGCTCCTGAATCAATGATAAAGGATGAGGGATTCGAAGTACCTGCTACCAAAGCATGACACTTCTCCTTATTGTCAGGGTTTGAGGTGCTCTCCTTCTTCCTTGCGCCCTCAGGGACTGGGATGTTGTTCTTCTCCAGCAGCTGCGCCATTGAGTCAATGGTTTTCTTCATACATGAGCTCTCTGGATGCCATCCCCTATGACAATAGGTGAATTTGGTCTTTTCCTTTCCCTTCTTGTCCTTCTCCTTTGACAGATTCGAACCCCCATCTGCAGACTTGGTCTTGTCAAACTTCCTCTTCTCTTGCTGCTTCGAATTCTTGGCTTTCTGCTTTCCTTTGCTTGCATTTGAAACACCCATTGCCAATGCTTGGTCCTTTGATTTTATGGTGCCCATCTAAACTAGTTTATCCTGCTCCTGAGTGAGACACTCCATGAAGGTAGCTAGTGATGGCATTTGCCAATTTCGAAGGGTCATTTTGGCTGAGTGAAATGTGCTAACAAATACTGAAAACTCTGGGCCTAGCTTCGAAAGGATGGACAGAATCAGTTGTTCCTCCTTCTTAACAATTCCACATTGTTGCAGTTGAAGCACCAGTGACTTGAATTTCATGAAGAACTCCTGGATGGTTTCAAAATGCGCTGGGCTCAAGCTAATGAGCTCGTTTTCAAGCTGGTGGCCTCTCAGTTCATCAGTTTTCCCAAAGAGTGATTCTAGCTTCACCCATACTTCATTGGGAGTTGTCAAACTGTCTGTATGAAACAAGAGTTCCCTTGAAATGATCAGGCATAGCAATCCATAAGCTTCATCAAGTCGATTGTAGTACTTTGCTTTCTCCACAGCAGAATTTGGCTCCACTTCTGTGCCCATGGTCACTCTATAGAGACCCTTAGATCTCAGCTTGATGACCATCTCAGCCTTCCAATCGAAAAAATTGAAGGGTGTGAGCAAAATTTGGTTTGCTTCCATGACTGTTGCATTCATGATGAGAAAACTACTGAAACACCTGCAAAAAACACTCAATTTTTATCTGGAAATCCTCTCTAGAATGCAGTTCAATGCTCAATATTGGCCTGCAACTCACTAACTCCACGATGGCTCTGATACCATGTGATTATTTTGATCACAGAAGATCTAGGAGCTATGGAGAACCTCACAAAATCGAATTAATTTGCAAAAACAGTGGAAAAACTTGAAAAAGATGATAATTTTACACACAATGTATGCTCAAATATTTGATTAACTGACTGTCTAACATGTGAAAATGTTAGTAACATGTTTTTATTACATCCATGAGAAAATCGAGAGCATTAGGTGGCTCAAGCTGAGTGTACAAGTCATCAATGCCAAATTGGCCTCAATCCCCCCTAGGTGGGTCCAACTCAATCCCAATCACCCCAAACAGCCATGAATTCTGGTGTGGAGGTGGCTGAAGCATGCTGGGTCATTAATGAGCTCAAGGCAGGCGTGGGTGAGCAAGTAGAGGAGGTTTGGGGGCCCAAGGGAGCATTAAATGCTCCAAATCTAGCCAAAAATGGGCAAAAATCCACCCTAGCGCCCTTGGTCAACTAAAATTCCCCAAAACAAGGAGAGAGGGCACTCCAGCAATTAATGAGGGCGTACTTGTGGACAAAACTGGAGGCTGGGTGAACTGGTTTGCTTGGAAGTGGGTGTGAACACTCTCAAAAGTGGGTATTTGACCAACTATAGTCACTTAATCCAAAACATGGTTTAATTAAGCACATGCGCAATAAAAATTTATGGATTATGGTACTAAGTGTGGATTACTGTTCTAACATTTGGTTATCTTGCAACTTCTTGCTTATGAATATACATGTGTATATGATTTGATTATGATTTTCTCAAACTCTTGTCTAGAGATAAACCCTATGAAAATACACTAAACATGTGAATTAATTCAATGTTTGAGTGTAGGTATTGCTGGAAGCAAGGACTATGAAAGCATATGGAGGATGCATGTGGACATATGACTGTCCTAAAGAGCTTAGTACAAGCAGTAATGAAAGATGGTGCTAGTGGAACTGTGTGGGTCCTAGCAGCAAAGGTTCTGTAAGCAACAACAGGGAAGGCTTCCCTAGTTGAAAAGCATTAGACAGACCTTAGACACTAAAATGTTATAGCCAAGAAATGGCACGCCAAGCATTCACATTGAAGTGAAAGAGGCTAAGGAGCATAGAATCACAAGTGATGGTGTGGCTCCGAATTGGAACAAGACTAAGAGGGGGAAACTCTTACTCTTCTCTTTCCTTTTGACTGATGCATCTTAGAGACAAAGGATTGTTGAGTGCATGTCATAAATGAAAACAAATTGTGTTTCATTGCTTGAAATGAATTGTGAATGCAGAAATAGTTATTTTCTTGTGAAAAGATGAACATGAATGAGTTCATGTGTATGTGGGAAAGCATGAAATGTGTGTAAGTCTCATGAGTAAAGCATGGACGTTCCAAGTCAATTAGGAAAATAATTGACTAATTTTATTATTGTGTTATGCTTGTCCTAACAGGAATTGCCATGAGGAGTCTCACAGGAGAGATAGTGAAATCTATGGTTGCAGCTGTTACTAGCCAAGTGATTGCTAGTGAGAAAAGTGAGAGCCAGTTGTACACTTTGATCATGGAAGCATACCAAAAGCTATTTGTTCTGGCTGGAAATATTCCTCAAATAGTTACCGGGACAACAAGAAAGATGGCATCCATGGAATTCCAAACTTGTAGAACAGCTGGAAGGTAAATAAAAGAAAGGGATCGTTGTAGGGAAATTCCCACCTACAGAGATAGCTGATCAAAGCCAGCAGGAACGATTGTGGAAGCCAAAGGAATTGGTCCCGAAAGCTCAAAGTAAAGGGATGAAACGTAGGACAAACCTGTCACATTTTGTGAATTTTGAATCATGTGTAAAGTGGGTATATAGTCTGAAGTGTTGGAACACCGAGGACGGTGTTATTCCAAGGGGAGGGAAATGTAATGTCCCCAGTTTGACCCCATGGCATTAACATTATAAATGATGTAATATTGTTATGAAATCATGGTGAGGAGCTCAAGGCCAAGGCCCCGCCATCGATTTAGTGATGCATATGGTTTGTTTGCTATCAATGCACATTGAAAATTCAAATATCATGTAATATGCATTTTAATAAAAAATACCCACAACTAGCTATGCAATGCAACAAAGAGATGGGGGCATGATTTCACAAGGAATTGGGAGGAAAAACATTCAAACCCTTGATCCAATCAGTTCAAGCCAAGTGTCAATGAGAGAACCCATTAAACCCTCAACTACCCATGTTGACTTTTGTACCCAACCATTGATTTCTCCCAAGAGTTGGTTGAGGTAGTTAATGCCTTGGGAATGGAGAGGTATGGCTGTCCAAATTCGGGTATGGGCAAGCCACCCTTCATGGAAAATCATGTTTGTCTTTTTGGGAAAGAAAAAGAGCCATGAATTGCTCCCCAAAGCCATTATCCATGGGAATTCCTTCTCCCTCACAAGTTGAGAGCTACCTGGGCGTTTTCTAGGCATGTTTTGCTGTGTTTTCCTTCATTCTCCTAGTAGAGAAGGGCGTTTTTGTGTTGTATACCAGTGGGTAAGAAGAGGAATGGAACGGGGGTTCCCTAGAGACCATTGTTGTTGTTAAAGGCTGAGAGAGTTCGGGAGAAAACATTTTTTCGTCCCTGTGGATGCATTTCCTTTCTCACAGCTCGTTTTGGGTGAGCCACGATTTGGGGAAAATCTATGGCTATCTTGTTTGTGAATTTCGTTGCTGGAAATGTGTATCTATGCCCAATGTTTGTGTTTGTTGTGTGAGAAACGAATATGTTGGGTTTTGGGTATGGGTATTCATTGCTTTGGCTTGAGCTTGAGAATAAGCATCCATGGCTCAATTGTAGCCTGATAAACCCAGCTATGGACTGGCTTGGCTCAGATGGAATGATTAATTGGTTGTGAGAGAGTGAATGTCCCCTTTCCTTATGAGAATCATGCCCAGCTCGGGGGTGGCCTTCGAACAGACTCAGTATAAGCTGTCAAAGAGCCTATGGCTGGGTGGAATGTTGCAGCGACATAGCTAGTTGCTTGGGACAATTGCACAATAAAGATAAGTGTTTTCTGTCTATGTATTTACTTCTGTAATGCATCAATTTGATGACTGTTTTGATATGCTGGATGGGCATGAATTGTGTGTGTGGATTAGTTTTAAATTCCGCTGTGCATATTTCCTAATTTGTATCTGCACACCAATGTTTAAATTCTTATGATTCTAATTAGTGGGCTGAGTTTTTATGAAATGCCCAGATTTTAGTGCCATGTTCCCTTCCTTGCATTGGGTCAATAGGTGGGTACATTACAAATTGATGCATAAAGAGATAGTCTTCCATTTAATTGTTCCAAATAGCCTCAGAGGCTCACAAATATTAGTTTTGGAATAAAGGATGGTTCTGATACAATATATTTAAAAGAAGCAGGTCGAAATAATTGGTCTTGAAGAGAGAATAAATATATTTTAACATTCAGACCTTCAATGCATCTCGAATGCTAGAAATTCTTACATTATTGAGAAAATGGGCATGAGAAGAGGAGGAATAGATGGAAGTATGCAGTGTAACTAATATGAGGATGAGATCAGAGATATTAAATGTAGATTGGGTGCACAATGGACCTTCTGATCTTCACTGAACTTCTCCACTGAAATGGAGCACCTCCTTCTGATGAAATCTTCCAATACTCTCTCCAAGGACACTCTAACTGATGATCACTCTATGGAAGCTTGAGAATATTCAGTGATGGACTGATATGGATCTGCATATCAGATTATTGACTGTAGATGAGATGTGCACTGGGCATTCGTAGTTGCTCATGGGCGCATTCATCAACTGAAACTTAACACGTGCTCCTTAACATTGGAAACTTGGCTCTGGTGAGAATGGTTGTATCTTGGTCATACAGACACCTTTTTCAACAAGAAAAAAGGAATTCTTACGGGAAACAACCCTTTGGATGCAATGGAATAGGTCTCACAACCCATAAGTTCTCAAAAGTGATGAACCCAGAATCTCCATTTCGTCCCTTTCACATTGTTACCACTGAATGAAGGGAATGAGTAGAGATTTCGAATTGGATGCTTGAAGAAATTCGACCCCAACTTGAGATCAGTATTTAATTGTTGCATATCAGTATTCAATGGTTGCAAATTAGTCTTCAATACCTACCAAAGAGGGTGGAGGAGAAAATATAACAAAAATGGCTAAGGGGAGCATCACCCAAAGCAAGGTTGAGGCACATCACTCAACAAGAGGTGCTATAGCTCTCACATTCAATTACAAAATGGTCAAAAGATTTGAATTGGAGTTGGAATCATTCTTTTATAGAATTGTAGGGTGACCTATTGAGCATGTTGAATAGCTTGGTGACCTGTGAGAACCCTTCCACATGGGCCACCCATGAGTGGATATACTTGCCTTTCTTTTTTCTTACAAGCTTTTCTTTCATTTAAAAACTGTGCCCCCTTTGTCTCAAGATGTTTCCTTCTTTATTAGAGTTTCCTTCTTTGTAAACTGAGCTCCCTTTTAGAAAATGCACCCTCCTTAGCTTTTCCTAGACATTTCTAATTTATTTTTTTTGGCAACTTCTTACACCTTCCCTACTTTTCATCTTTTTCTATTTTTCTTACCTCCAGTTCCATTTTAGCAACCTTATCCTCATGAGGGCGCCCTCTTGGCCCACTTGCTCAATATTAAGGAATAATTATTTATAAAAATAATTAAAATTAATAAAATTATTATTTATTCTAGAATTAGGAAAATTTTTATTCTAAGCATACAAAAATTAAATAAATTATCTCCGTAGGGGTTATTTTGTCCCATTTACCCATGGAAACTAAATGAGCCAAAATTTGGGGACATGACAGTCCTCCCTTCCCAAAATTGCTTGTCCTCAAGCAATTGAAAACAATTCCAACCAATTATGAATCCAACCAATGACTTCACTCCTGAAAATATGTTGTTGGTTGTCTAGAGTTGGAATCCTCCAATCCAAGTTGAATTAGCAAGGGTCCATCATGTTTCTACTGCTCCACTCTGATTATAGTCATTCTCAAAATGACTATTTTTTTTATAACAAAATTTTCAACCCAATTAGGATAACTGGGTAGAATTCCTGGATCCCACTGCTTCCTCTGTAAGGACCCAAATTTTTCTACCACCTCTGTAAATCTGTCACTCCAAGGAATGCGAGGATCCCAAAGTCTCAACTGCATCCTCCCAAACATCAAAATAAATTGGGATGATCTATCATCAAGCAGGATGTCAATATCACACCACCACATTGAAAGTTGGTAACTTCCAATTTTAAACTGGACATCTGTGATAATTCCCCACAAAGCACGGAACTCCTCAATCTGGGGATGAATCATATCAAATCCTCCTAAGGAATAGGTGGTGACCCATGTCCATCCAGGAATACTGAGAGCATCATATAGCAACCATAGATGATCATGCTGCTCACTTTAAGTGTAATGTGTGTTATAAAAACCTCCATTCATGTAAGCAGTAATGTCAAACATGTGCCTTTTCATCCAAATAAAAGTGAAAAGACACTCCATCCAACCAAATCAAGTGGGAAGCAAAGTACTTCCTCAAGTGAAATCATCCAATGGCTCAACTCTATGCCATTGGCCAAAGGGTACAAGCATCCATCTAAGTATGTGGATTTCCTCCACATAGGCCACCTTCTGCAAGATGAATGTTTCATTGACTTCTCTTTGCAACTTGATTGCTTAGTTGCCTTCTTCTAACCGAGAGCATAAATCCTTCTCCAAGGAGATTCCATGTCTGACATATAATCTTCCACCCAATACATATGTGGATGAATGGCATCAAATGGAAGCAATATGTGCCTCTGTTGCTGATCACAAAACATGTCAGTGTTAGGAGCATCAATAAATTTACAAAAAGAAATTTTACCTCCTAGAATTTCAAAGTATGAAATGCATCTATCCATGGGTGGATATAATTTTATGTTGCTTCATCCCAATGGATTGAGATCATCATGATGGTTTTTGGTTCTGGGTGAAATGCATTCAGGTATCTTCTCCATCCATGAGTCTTCATCATCTATAGAAATCTCATGATCTTCCAGGAATGGTACTAGTGCAAAACTCCAATGGCTCAACTCTCTGCCATTGGGTTCACTCAATTGGCGCAAGTGAAAGAAAGAGGCATCAAGGAATGCAAGTGGATTCCTTGTATTTTGTTGGGAAGAAAATGGTGCATTTACCCATTCATTATGGACAATTTTAGGAGCCTCCTGCTCCTCATGTGGCATCAACCAGAAAAATTTATTCACCCAATGTTCATCCCCACTTGATGTGGTTGAATCTAGGATCTGGGGGAAATAACTATGAACCAACCTCATATCTCTGCAACTCTCATTCATCAAACTTATGGCTGCATATTCTTCATTACTAGCTGGTCCAAATGAGGTGATCTCATCTGAATCCTCCATGGAAGAGTGACTCTCTCCAAGGAACAACTCAGGTTCACTTTGGGAAAGATCAAGTGCTTGGTTCTCATTAAACTGATCTGCACACTCCTCAAGCATATGCACAATAGAATAATCCTCATGATTCACCATCTCATGAGGTTCCTCCATATGATCAAGAATGCAATCAACCAAGTGAAGTTGATTGAATAGTGTGTAGGAGGGAAAGTGTGATCTGTACAACTTTTCATGAAGCTGCATTATCTCCATCTTAGATTCTTAGAGTGCACATTGAGTGTTCTGCAAGGAATCTTGGGTGGTCATCAACTCTTTTGTGAGATTGGAAATATACTCTTCATCCTTCAAGGATGCACCATGAAACAACTCCACAAGCGCAAGCAGATTGTCTCTGTCAGAAAGAAAGTATAGGAAATTTCCCTTAATGCTTGTCATGGCTTTCTGAAACTCCTCCATGTCCCTCATGGAATACTGCTCCCCCAACTTCCAACATATATTTTTCATTAATGCATGGGTGTCATTGAGGATTTGAAGGGCCTCTTTGATCTTGCATTCATTCATCTGTAGTGTCCCTTCAAGGAAATGTGATTCTGGCAGATGAACCTTTTCTGCTTCTATCTTTCTGGGATCAACTTCATGAAGTTCCATCGAAGTTTTGAAAGCTGATCCATCTCTTGATGCTGCAAAATATTCATCTTTTAGATCATGAACAACATAAATTAGGCTGCAACTTGGGTTCTCATTCATCTCTAGTGCACCAGAAAAACTTTCTTTCAAAATTTCAGCCTTCTCCAATTCACGAACCCCAACACTTGAGGGCTCAACCAAATCAATCTTCTAACCGGAAGTGGCTGCCACATCAAATTGACATAGAGGCACATAAAAATAGAATTGAATAATTCACCATGTGCTATGTTCTCCTCATTATGTTGTGGGATTATGGTGGTTTTTCCTTCCACCAAATTTTGTGATTCACACCCCACTGAGGTGTGCTTATTTTCCGCTTCTTTATGAAGCTCAAGACGTGACTATAAGTCTGATTTATGTTTATCCTTTGGATCATATCCAAAATATTCCTCGCCATCATCAACATGCCCAATATCTTTTGTCTTACACTCCTCCACATAGAATTTTTCTTCTTCATTGCAGTCACTTTGCAGTGACCTGCTCTTCTCATAGATGCTCTTGATTCTGCAACCTTCACATGCAAGTGGCATATGCTTACCTTCTAATGGATCATGTGGCTACAAGTAAAAATGGATGCTGAAAAAATCAGAACTTTTATCATGCTTGATCTTGGTATTTCCCTCTTCCTTGCTTTGAAAGAGATAGTGATTCATTTCCTCCTTGTACTAGCTAGCACAATAGTGATTCACTTGTGCCTCAACTTTGGCTCCCTTTGGCACTACTATCCCCACTTCTCATTACACATTGTCAACCATATGTGAAATCCTTATTTCATTTTCTTTCCAGTAGGGGTCCTTGAACAGTCTCTTCATCTCCCAAGAGCAGTAGTCTTGGAAAGACAAAACCTTCCTTATCTTTTTCTTCAAGGCACTGTATTCCATGAGATATTGGAATGATCCCGTCATCTTCTTTCCCCATGAAAATTTTCCATCCCATTTAGACATTGGTAGATCATATCCTATGTCATCTTCATACATATGGTTAGCAAATTAATCTTTATAAAAATATCCAACAGAGGACATTTCATCTTCTTCATATGGCTCAAAATCTTCCTCAATTACTCATAGGAGCCTCATACTGCACTTTTGAAGATTTATTCTATAATATTCTTGAACAGTGATATTCTTTCTTTCCACATGGGTGGAGGAAAGTGCTCTGATACCATTGTAATATATAAGCCAAGAATAGGCTAGAATCTCAACTCAAAACACAAATTGTAACCAAAATTTTAGTAGTAATTTTTAACACTTTTTATGGTCTGCACGGTGATAACTCTAGATGCTGACTCCCAGCTCAAGGATGATGGGAATGACTTTAGGTTTTGGTTTTATATGTTAAATGTGAAGTATCAAGGTATAAAAAGGCCAACTTCCAAGTCCTATGCACAAAGCACCAGAGCCATTTACTTTTCAACAGTCAGCCAGAGCTGATGTCTACTTCGATGCTTCTTGGGCCTTCCATCATATGCAAACTAGACTTAGATGTAATACCTAAATGAAACCAAAGGTGCATGTGAGGATTTAAACTCTATAATAAATGATGGATCATATTTCAGGGAAAATTGGTAGTCTCTAGATGAAGTTTGGGAGCAAAAGGGTCAAGTGTGCTAGGCAGGATTGCTCTGCTAGAAGTTTTCCAAGCTCTCTCAAACTGACTAAGGTGTGTCCAAATTATCAGAAACATGGTTTGGGGTGATTTAACATTGTCTTAGGAACCTCATACATCCATCATATAAAAAAATAGATTTGTACACAAAATTTACTGGCCAAAATGGAAAAACTAGTCATTAATTGATGCATAAAGAGCTAGTCTTCCATTTAATTGTTCCAAATAGCCTCAGAGGCTCACAAATATCAGTTATGGAATAAAGGAGGGTTCTGATACAATATATTGAACAACAAAAGTTGAAATAATTGGTCTTGAATAGAGAATAAAGATATTTTAACATTCAGACCTTCAATGCATCTCCAATGCTAGAAATTCTTACATTATTGAGAAAATGGGCATGAGAAGAGGAGGAATAGATATAAGTATGCACTGGGACTGATATGAGGATGAGATCAGAGATATTAACTATAGATGGGGTGCACTAGACCTTCTGAGCTGCACTGAACTTCTCCACTGAAATGGAGCACCTCCTTCTGATGAAATCTTCCAATACTCTCTCCAAGTACACTCTAACTGATGATCACTCTATGGAAGCTTGAGAATCTTCAATGTTGGACTGATATGGATCTTTAGATCATATTATTGAGTAGATGAGGTGTCCATTGGACATTCTAATCTGCTCAGGGGTGCATTCATCAACTGAAACTTCACACGTGCGCTCCTTAACATTGAAACCTTGGCTCTGGTGAGAATGGTTGTAGCTTGGTCATCCAGACACATTTTTCAACAATACAAAGGGAGTTTCTTACTGGAAACGACCCTCCGAACGTAATGGAACGGGTCTCACAACCCATAAGTTCTTATAAGTGATAAAACCAGAAGCTCCATTTCGGCCCTTCCACATTGTTCCCACTGAATGAAGGGAATGAGTAGAGATTTCGAATTGGATGCTTGAAGCAATTTTACCCCAACTTGAGATCAGTCTTTAATGGCTGCATATCAATCTTCAATGGATGCAAATTAGTCTTCAATACCTGCCATAGAGGGTGTAGGAGAAACTAGAACAAAAATGGCTAAGGGGAGCCTCACCCAAAGCAAGGTTAAGGCACATCACTCAACAAGAGGAGCTATAGCTCTCACATTCAATTACAAAATGGTCAAAATATTTTAATTGGAGTTGGAATAATTTTTTTATAGAATTTTAGGGTGACCTGCTGAGCAATTTGAATAGCTTGGTGACCTGTGAGAACTTGTTGATGCCCCAAAAATAGTAGCATCAACCAGATAGGGATTCTCCCCTGTAAGAAAGCCCAATTAGATCACTCACCATTTGGTGTGGGGAATCCGTCTAGTTAATGGCCCAGCTACCGTGTAAGATTTAAAGATTTGTTTTCATTTACACCAGTTGTGGCCCGATCCACTGTTTATGTATTTTATTTTAAAGATGAGATGAAAGTGTTGTAATCTAAATGCAAACTATAAACAAATATAATCTAAAACTGTTTTAAGAAAATTTAATCTATCCTCACAAGGAGCAAATTTAAAGGATGAGTAATAAACTAGAAATGCATCCAAGAACTTCACAGATAGCTGTTAAATTGAATGAAAGCATTTACAGGAGAAAATAAAATATTATCAAAGATAGCTTTGATAGAGATAAACATTCTATTACCCATTTTACACAGAAATTTTGCATGAGAGAGTGAAAGCATTGAAAGCAAAGAAGTAATTCAGATGGTTAAGAATGATCTCACAACCAATGTCTGAATAATGCAGAAGTAATTCGGCCAGTCATTCAAACATTCCCATAATAAAACTCCATGCAGGCTTCCATTAGGAAAAATAGAACTTTCTTTATTGATGTAGTAAAATAGTTCACATACAGCATAAGTTTGTTTTTTCACCTGCCAAAAGTCCTTTCTATCTCTTATATTCCTATATTTATAGATTTTACAAAACTTGTCTCTTCTCAAAACCTAATCCTAGGGGAAAACAAAAGTTTGTCCTCTAGTGCCTAAAGAGACAAAATCATTTCCAGTTGTCCTTTAACATATTTATACAATAAACAAATTTCTAGTTGTCCTTTTCTCAAAATTATAATAAAACAAATTAAGTTCCAAATGGCCCCGCTGCTTCATTCGATTTCTCTTCCTCGGCTAACTTGTTCTCTTTAGAGGGCTTGCGTGTTTTTCTTGATTTTTCCACCTCTTGAATATAACTGGCCCACTGACTAATTTCTCTTAGGATGGTCTTTCCCCATGCAGAGATTGTCACTTTCCGCGCTATCTCGTGCTTGCGCAAATCTGATTTGACCCTTGTTGCCCCTGCTACAGCCTCCTGCGCAATATCTTCCAGGAAATAAGTGTGAACATCGGTCTGCTCAATTAATTGATGGAGTTCCTCCGAGGTTATAGCCTCTATTTTCTTTAGATAGTCTAATTCTACAATTCTTCCAGGCATTGTTCTCTCTCAGGAAACTCATAAATGGTTTGAGGTAAATCCATGTGACACTTCTCGTGGGTTTCCAAGATTTTGGAGTAGACAATGTGAAATTTTTTTATGGTCTTGCAGATCTCAAGAATTAATTTGTTACTGCAATCCCTGCAAAACTCAAGGACTCATGTATCCATGTCTAATTCCTCAGCGGTTGTAGCACACAGGTTTGAGGGAAAACCAAATCTTCCTTTCCTCCATTCAAATTGTTCCTTTATTTCTACCATGTGTTGCGCATACTTGTCCTTTATTTTAAGCGCCTCAACCTCAATGGATGTCATCCTTGTTATCATTTCTTTCATCATATAGACCTCTTTAGAAATCAAAACTAGAAATTGATGAGTCTTTGCTTGTAAAATGTAGACAAATACTGCTTCTTCTCAGTTACCTCTTTGAGTTGTTCTAACAGTTCTTCCTTTTCTTGTGTCAGTCTTTCAAACTGAGGCTTGAAGAAATCAATTTGTTGAACACTATTGGCCTCATGATTTTCCAATTCTGTTATGCAAACCTTTAAGTCCTTTTGCTCATCCTCTGAGATTGACAGTTGCATTTCTAGTGTATTCTTTTCATTCTCGAGTTGTCGGATTCTCAAAGTTGTTTCCTTTTTCTCTTCCTCGAGCTCTTTTCACTTCGACTTTAATTCATTCCCCTCTAACACCTCTTTCTTCCTGTTAGCTTTTATCTTGAAACATAGCTCCTTGTATTTCTTAACATCTTCAACCAGACGATCAACATTGTCTTTACTTGCCTCAACTAAAGCCACAAAGCATGACGCTATGAACACAGGGTCGATGTCAATCCCTTGGACAAGTGTGGTTTCTGATACTCTGAGTTCATATTGGTCCTGTCCAATCTCCATTTTCTTTACTAATCTGTCAATAATAACCTTCTTCCTTTGATGAAAATAAAAGGAATCCAGGTTGGCCACTTGGCGCTGCTTTCTGGGGTTGTATGGGGTAAGTGCTAACTCTTCATTGGTGACAACCCCTTCATTAGCTATCCCTAGTTGGTTCATTGTTTCCAGATCCAAGTCCATGGCCTAGGGGCTGGACATGTCTTTTTCCATGGCTTTCTCAGCTTCGTCTTTTGCTTTCTTTTCTGCCAGCTTTGCTTGTAACCTTTCGGCTTCTTCCTGTTGCAATTTGGTAGCTTACTCTTGCAGGATTCTTTCTTCTTCCTCTTGCTGCAATTTGGTAGCTTGTTCTTGTAGGATTCTTTCTTCTTCCTCTTGTAGAGCTTTTTCCTCCTGCTCCTTCTAGACTCTAGCAGCTTCTGCATCTTGTTGTTGCTTGACCTCTTGTTCCTTTAGGAGCCTCTCTTCTTCTTCCTTTTCCTTACTCTTTGTCTCTTCTAATTGAGATGTCGTTGCCTCCTCTTTCTGTATCAACCCAACGGGTTTAGGGTTGGAACTTGTTCATATTTTATGGCGGTAATGTTTTCCCAGTTCAGTCAGGTTCCTAGCAGTTCGGAATAATTCTTCTTCCTTGTCCCAAAGATGTGTGTACTCATAAGAATTTTTGACATTAAGACAATGTTTAGCAACCCTGCTACTAGGATCATGTCTTCTAAAGGGCTTTGTGCCAAAATGAAAAACCTCTAAGCCACAAATTTTTCATCGTCTTTTTCCTTCGGGAGACTATATGCACCGATGGTGAAGGGCATCAGTGGATAAATACCTTTCTTTCTCTCCGTGAGGATCTTGCTGACTCCTCCAGTGCCAAAGAGTTGTCTCAGAGCCTCCTTGTGTACTACAAAATCTGTGACATATCAAGGCAAAAGAAAGGGAGGTTGAGATCCTCCACTCATTCGGATATAGGTGTCCTCGGTGGAGAAGTAATAATCCCCAAAATCTTCGATGATGGGCATGGCATTTTCGAACAGGCAGTTCGGCTCCTCTATAAAAATGAGCTGATACAGGGGCATAATGAGTTTCTCACAGATCTGCTTGTAGTAATTCATTTATTTTCTCTCCCATGTGGGCTGGTAGGCTACAAAGAGAGGAGACTTTTTTATATTCCATATGCAACCCAAATTCAGGAAGGAGTGCTTGCTTAACAATCAATCCATCAAATAAGAATACATGAAGAAGTCAGCCTTCTTCTGGGTCAGGCCTCCTTGAGCAGCGATTAATTGCGAGACCATACTATCTGAAATTATGTTGGCACAGTTGAAGATTGTACTAGACATGGCCACATGGACCATCACCGGCACCCAGCCAAGCTTGAAAACATTTCCATTCGGCATGCCCAAAATCCGACGCGGCATCAAGGCAATGAGCCTATAAGGAGTCCTTAGCATAGAACTTTCATATTCATTGGTATTTCTTTTCCTGATTTGTCTTTCACTTATCATCATCTTTCTGGTAGACTCGAGAGGGTCTATAGTTTTCTTGGCTATCCACTCATTGTCCAGCCAATTCCTTTCCTAGGGCAACTTGTAAGTAGCCATGATGTGTTCAAGTGCGAAAGATGCCATATTCATCCCAGTTGTGTCATTAATAAACTTTGTATCAGTCTTAACATGAGGAATTATCCAGTCGATGACCTATGAGCATGGGAATATCTCGAGACAAGTCGCTGCCTTGTGAAGGCCGGATTTCTTGATGTTCAAGTAAACCATGGTTTCTTCTAAGGATGATTCAGGGTAGTTCTGATCTCTGATAAACCTATATAAGTCACCCCATTGAAATTTCGACGCAGAGCTTCCTGGGGCTACCCTGGAGATAGCTTGCGTGTCGCTAAACATGGTTTCGAGCGATGTGTCTAAAAATATTTCCACGTCCGAATATGATTCTACAAGCTTAGCCTTCTTCCTAGCAGACCTCTTATGCATGTCAAACCTGCAATGGTGAGGGTAGCACAAATGAGGAGTTTGACGAATTCCCGAGCAACCATTGCTAGCGAACAAATCATATATTAAGGTTTATAATGTTAAGTGGAAATTGAGCATGTGAAAGTGTTAGATTTCATTTAAAATAATCTTTCAAAGACAATGGCGATGAAGTAGAGCATTTAAACAAAACATCTATGTAAGAAATGCAATTGACAAAGACCCGAACGCTGCTAGCCATTATTTGACCATATTTATAATAAAACAATTATTTCACTGGCCTTAGCTTTTGGAAACAATATATAATTATGCAAAGTGTTGTTCTTGTGGGATAAGGAGAATTCCCGAAACTTATGCGGCTTTGTGGCTTTAAAGCAATCTGTGACGAGGATTTTTTCCAGTCTCAGCTTTTATTCATAAAACAAACGTCGGGAGGAAACCTTTCCTATAAAAACTGAAAACAAATAACGGTCGATAGGTTGTATTGCATGTGCGCAGAAGAAGGATTTTCTGGGTCATGATTCGACGGAAATGAACGGACAAATTCATGATCTATCAGCTCTAAGGGATGTCTTCCCACTCGGCAAATGAGTTCTCGAAAAACAATGGGAAAATCAAAACATTTCAAAGGAGGAAGACAAACTTCAAACGGAGTCTCTTTTCAGCTAAAGACAAGGGAAGAAATAACCACCTACCTGTCAGTCTCGGAATGACTTTCGGTGGTCGATGCGCGTACCTAGGTGAGTAACAGTTTGAACTTTCCGAGTGGAGAATGGAAAACTCTTCCTCTTCTCGAAAACAGTGGAATGATTGAAAAAACTCATTATATATATATATATATAGGGTGAGGAATAAAGCTGCAAGGGGTGGCTAGTTGGAGTCTTAATGAGCACAGGGCTCAACGCAACGGGTAATTAATCTGCACGGGGTGGCAATAAAAACTTTACCTTTCGCACATACACAAAATCTGGGCTGCGCTGCAGCAGCGATCAAAATGATAACTCATGCACAATAGGCGGCGCGGCGTCTTTAGGGCTAACTCCTGCGATCAAGAGCTGCACCTGAGGATTAAAGCGCAGGTGAGCAATTTTAAGGTTAAAAGCAGCACAACCGGCAGAAACTTTGGCCATAGGCCACGCGACCAAAAGATTCAACGAAGGAGGGAAGGCGCACAAAAAGGCGGTGATTTTAAGGCTAAAACCTGCGATATGGGCAGGCCTTTTAGCTCTAAAACCTACGATGATCGGCGCGGAAGGTTCAATATTTGGTGTAAAAGCGGTCGAGTTAATGTTAAAAGTTGTGCAAAGGCAGTTAAATTAGAGCTAAAGATCGTGATGAACTTGGGAGAAAAGATAAAAAGGAATGCTTTGATCGGCAAAGTTAAGGCTAAGAAATGTGCCACAGTTGGAAAAAATAAGGTCAAAATTTGCGCAACTGTCACAAATTTTATCATTAAAAACTGTGACCAAGATGAAAAGATAAATTTTTCCTTAGTAGAAAAAAATCAAAAAATTTTGGAAGAAGAGAAGGAAGAAAACTTGCAAAGTTGAACAAACAAGCTTGAAACAAAACAAGGACTTCTTCAAAAACAGAAGGTGGGGCCCCAATATTTACAAAAATTTGGGGGGGATGTTGCAGCAACAACAATTGGCGATTCGCTGGCAAACACAGATCTATGAAACAAATTATTCTTAATATCAGAAAGACTCTTAAACTGCTATATCCAAGCGTAACAAAATGCCCTCATAGTTCAGCTTCGTTGAATGCAGTGATCCCTTTATCATAATGGTCATTTGGGAAAGGGGAACTTTTACTCAGACTTCCTTATAACTCTCTTAAGGCCAGATTGTGGAGTTCATTTTTAAGATCTATCTTTCAGGTGTTTAACTAAGAAAGGAATCCACAGGATCGTAACAATATCTCACAGAAATATTCGTTTGTTCCTCATTCCCATGCTATCTGCAACCTTTTAGATGTTTCTTTAATTGACGACTTTTTCCGTTTGAGCCTTCCAGAAAGAAATTTGTTCAAATTTCAATACTTTGATTTAGGTTCTTCAATCCATAATGTCCTTTTGTGTGATCGAGAGATTTTACTTGATTACCAAGCTTAACGGATGGAGAAGAACCTTGTTGAGCTGAATTATTTGAACAGATTTCTTGATTGAACACTTTTGCTTCTCTCAGCCATGATTTAATTGAGGTGAGAATTTCTAGAAAACAGACTCTTTGATGTAAGCTCTTTGGGATTTTATTTGTAGCATGGGATCATTTTAAATACCATACACCTGTGAGACATGCTTCCTTTCTATGGGTCCATCATAGCAAAATCCATGGGATAGGCATTAATGTTAAAGTGAATGGAGCCTTGAGATAGTGAGAAGGAAATGTTGAATCTCAATCATCTAACCGGGGTTATTTTGACCAAACAGAAAAGGATCTCTTCATTCCTAAAGGTTACTCAGTGAAAGCAAAGTCATGGAGATACATTTTCTTTATAAGTGAAATTTTGCCTTTCAATATTTTGAGATTTGCTCGGAGTCCTGTCCTACCTCTAATCCAAGAGTTGGACTAGGATTTATTAAAGAAATAAAAGAGAAGAACTTGAGTAGAGAGCAAAGTGAAAATCAAACCAAACTACTCAAACTGTACACAGAAAACAAAACAAGAAACAAGAAACAACAGCGTTTATTTATGTACAAAATTCTAAATGAGACTATGCAAAGTACTGCTTTAGAGCGAGGTCGTTGAGAGGGAGAATTACTTCCTCTCCTTGTAGGTCTTTCATCTTATAAGTAGATGAGCCAAGCTTTTCAGAAATTTGATAAGGGCCGACCCATATATGTTGAAACTTTGTGTGCATTCCCTTACCATCATGTGGATGATCCCATTTCAAAACTAAGTCACCTACTTCGAAATTCCTCTTGCCAGAATTTCGCTTATCAAACCATCTTTTGACTATGTCTTGATGTTGGTGGAACCGGTCTTTGGCTTTAAGCCGATATTCTTCAAGTTTCAAAAGGGTATCAATTCTTGATTGTAGGACTTGACTGCTAGACCCCCGAGAGGCTTGGGCCAATAGCAAGGATGGGAGTAGAATATTCTGAGGGAGGATGGCTTCTTTACCGTATACTAGAGTGAACGGGGAGACTCCTAAGGCATTCTTTGGGGTGACTATGTCTGCCCATAGAGCATTCGGGAGGGCTGTATGCCAACTTCTTTGATTTTCAATTACATTTTTCTTAAGAATTCGAATGAGGTTCTTATTGGTAGACTTGGATAAACCATTTCCTTGGGGTAATAATTGGCTAAATAATGTAGTTTAATTCCTTTCTCATAAGCAAATTCATTTATCTTCAAAGACAAAAAATAAGTTGCATTATCAAAGACTAGGGAAATTGGAACCCCAAACCTGGTTATGATGTTTTCTTCCAGGAATCCGATAACTGCATGCTCGTTTATTTTGTGTATCGGAATAGATTCTGCCCATCTTGTAAAATAGTCTGTAGCTATCAAGATATACCAATGCTACAATGACGAATTTGGTTTTATCTCACCGATAGCATATATGCCCCACTGCTCGAATGGTTAAGATATGATGACTGGCTGCAGGGGTCCTGCTTCCTTCGTTAATCTCCCGGCACTTCTTTGACATACATCACAATTTCGGGCATAGGCATGAGCATCTCTGAGCATCGGTGGATAAATACCTTTCTTTCTCTCCGTGAGGATCTTGCTGACTCCACCAGTGCCTAAGTGTTGTCTTAGAGCCTCCTTGTGTACTACAAAATCTGTGACATATCAAAGCAAAAGACGGGGAGGTTGAGATCCTCCACTGATTTGGATATAGGTTCCATCGGTGGAGAAGTAATAATCCCCAAACTCTCCGATGATGGGCATGGCATTTTCGGACAGGCAGTTCGTCTCCTCTATAAAAATGAGCTAATACAGGGGCATGATGAGTTTCTCACATATCTGCTTGTAGTAATTCGTATATTTGCTTGCCCATGTGGGCTAGTAGGCTACAAAGAGAGGAGACTCTTTTCTATTCCATATGTAACCCAAATCTGGGAAGGAGTGCTTGTTTAAAAATCAATCCATCAAATAAGCAGAGATGAAGAAGTTAGCCTTCTTCTGGGTCAGGCCTCCTTGAGCAGCGATTAATTGCGAGACAATATTGTCTGAAATTATGTCATCCCAATTGAATATTGTACCGGACATGTCCACATGGACCATCACCGGCACCCAGCCAAGCTTGAAAACATTTCCATTCGGCATGCCGAAAATCCGACTCAACATCAAGGCAATGAGCCTATAAGGTGTCCTTAGCAGAGAACTTTCATATTCATTGATATTGTTTTGCCTGATTTGTCTTTCACTTATCATCATCTTTCTGGCAGACTCCAGAGGATCTATAGTTTTCTTGGCTATCCACTCATTGTCCAGCCAAGTCCTTTCGTGGGGAAAATTGTAAGTAGCCATGATGTGTTTAAGTGCGAAAGATGCCAGATTCATCCCGATCTTGTCATTAATAAACCTTGTATCAGTCTTAACATGAGGAATTATCCAGTCGATGACCTCTAAGCATGGGAATAGCTCGGGATGCGTCGATGCCTGGTGAAGGCCAGATTTCTTGATGTTCAAGTAAACCATGGTTTCTTCTAGGGATGCTTCAGGGTAGTTCTGATCTCTGATAAACCTATATAAGTCACCCCATTGAAATTTTGGGGCAGAGCTTCCTGGGGATACCTCGGAGATAGCTTGCGTGTCGCTAAACATGGTTTCGAGCGATGTGTCTAACAAGATTTCCATGTCTGAATCTGATTCTGCAAGCTTATCCTTCTTCCTGACAGACCTCCTATGCATGTCAAACCTGCAATGGTGAGGGTAGCACAAATGAGGAGTATGACGAATTCCCGAGCAACCATTGCTAGCGAACAAATCATATCTTAAGGTTTATAATGTTAAGCAGAAATTGAGCATGTGAAAGTGTTGGCTTTCATTTAAAATATTCTTTCAAAGATAATGGCGACGAAGCAGAGCATTTAAACAAAACATCTATGTAATAAATGCAATTGACACAGACCCGAATGCTGCTAGCCAGTATTTGACCATATTTATAATAAAACAATTATTTCACTGCCCTTAGCTTTTGGAAACAATATATAATTACTCAAAGTTCTATTCTTGTGGGATAAGGAGAATTCCTTAAACTTCTGCGGCTTTGTGGCTTTAAAGAAATCTCTGACGAGGATGTTTTCCAGGTTCAGCTTTTTTTCATAAAACAAACGTCGGGTGGAAACCTTTCCTATAAAAGCTGAAAACAAATAACGGTCGACAAGCTATATTGCATGTGCACAGAAGAAGGCTTTTCTGGGTCAAGATTCGACGGAAATGGACGGACAACTTCGTGCTCTATCAACTCTAAGGGAGGTCTTCCCACTCTGAAAAGGAGTTCTCGAAAACAACGGGAAAATCAAAACATTTCAAAGGAGGAAGATGAGCTTTAAACGGAGTCTCTTTTCAGCTAAAGACAAGGGAAGAAATAACCACCTACCTATCAGTCTCAAATGGATTTTGGTGGTCGACGCGCGTACCCAGGTGAGTAACAGTTTGAACGTTCCCAATGGAGAATGGTGAACTCTTCCTCTTCTCGAAAACAGTGGAATGATTGAAAAACCTCGTTCTATGTATATATATAGGGTGAGCAATAAAGCTGCACGAGGTGGCCAGTTGGAGTCTTAATGAGCACGGGGCTCAATGCAAAAGGTAATTAATCTGCATGGGGTGGCAATAAAAACTTTACCTTTCGCACATACCCAAAATCTGGGCTGCACTGCGGCGGCAATCGAAATGATAACTCATGTGCAACAGGATGCGTCTTTAGGGCTAACTCCTGTGATCAAGAGTTGCGCCTGAGGATTAATACGCAGGTCGACAATTTTAAGGTTAAAAGCAGCGCAATTGGCAGCAACTTTGGCCATAGACCCCGCAACCAAAAGCTACGGGGAATAAGGGAAGGCGGACAAAAAGGAAGGGATTTTAAGGTTAAAACCTATGATATGGGTAGGCCTCTTAGCTTTAAAACATGCGATGATCGGTGCAGAAGGTTCAAAATTTGGCGTAAAAGCGGCCAAGTTAATGTTTAAAGTTGCGCAAAGGAGGGTAAATTAGAGCTAAAGATCGCGATGAACTTGGGAGAAAAGATAAAAATGAATTCTTTTGATCGGCAAAGTGAAGGCTAAAAAATGTGCCACAGCCGGCAAAAATATAGTCAAAATTTGCGCAACTGTCACAAAGTTTATCATTAAAAACTGCTACCAAGATGAAAAGATAAATTTTTCCTTAGTAGAAAAAAATCAGAAAATTTTGGAAGAAGAGAAGGAAGAAAACTTGCAAAGTTGAATAAACAAGATTGAAACAAAACAAGGACTTCTTCAAAAAAGGAGGAGGGGCCCCAATATTTACAAAAAATTGGGGGGATGTTGCAGCAACAACAGAATCCTTCCACATGGGCCACCCATGAGTGGATATTCTTGCCTTGTTTTTTTCTTACAAGCTTTTCTTTCCTATAGAAACTGTGCCCCCCTTTGTCTCAAGATGTTTCCTGCTTTGTTATATTTTCATGCTTTGTAAACTGAGCTCCCTTTTAGAAACTGGGCCCTCCTTAGCTTTTCCAAGATATTTCTAATTTCTTTCTTTTGGAAACTTCTTACACCTTCCGTGCTTTTCATCTTTTTCTATTTTTCTTACCTCTAGTTCCATTTTAGCAACCTTATCCTCATGGGGGCGCCCTCTTGTCCCACTTGCTCAATATTAAGGAATAATTATTTATAATAAAAAAATTAAACTTAATAAAATTATTATTTATTCTAGACTTAGGATAATTTTTATTCTAAGCATACATAAATTAAATAAACTTATCTCCTTGGGGGTTATTTTGTCCCCTTTACCCATCAGAACTAAATGATCCAAAATTTGGGGAGATGACATACTCTTTAAGGGGATTTTCTTTTTTGAGATTATTGAATAGATCCTATCATATTGTGTTAAAATTTGAAAAACCTGAAGGCAATCAACATGGTGATGTAACCCCTAACTTGAAGAACTTATTAATGGAAATTTATTTGCTCAGTTTTCATTAACTTTGTGTTTGATCAATTAGACAACAACATACAAGAAATAGAGCAATGCCAAATATTCTATCCAAAAGATGGCTTAAGCAGTAGACTCATTGATTGAAAGAAGGAGAAGGAAAAATTATAAAGACATGTGGCAAATTGAAGAACAAAGCTTGTATACATAATCAAGGCTTAGTCTAATGAAACACACTATCATTTGGGTTTTACAAATGAGAGAACAAAATGGAAGCATCATCTTAACTTCGAGAAAGAAAGCTAGCGAAGAAGGGAGATCATTAATTTGCAAAGCATAAATGAATAAAGACTAATAAAAAGAGGACAATTTTCACTTGATCAAAAATAGCTCTGTTTGGATAATAATTTTCAGTTTTAATTTTCAATTTTTAAGGAATCAAATTAGCATGACCTAACTAGACAATAGTTAGAGTGGAAACTATATAGCCTAGCAAAAATATTAAATAAAGGGGGGAGAAGGAACTAGAGATGAGCTCTAGTTGCTAGTTTGGATGAAAGTTATGATGGATTTGTAAAGCATTTTCTTGCACGGTTTTGAAAATGAAGAGAGGATTCATCCCTCTATCATTTTATGTGTCCCATTTGTTATATATTATGTGTAAAAGAAGCTTGGACCACAAGTCATTCAGTTATTGTTCTAATCACATTTGTTCCATGTGCAAGTTATTCACCCGCCACACCCACCATTTCATGGAACTCCCTACATTTAGGTACTCCCTCATTGATTTCGACAAAATCCCTCACCATTGTACGATTATGTTGATTCCATTCCCCAAGTTATGGAATATGCTTCTATTTTTCATATTTCAACCTATGTCAACTCATGGTGTTATAAATGCTTGAATTGTTCAGTGTTTCAATATGGGTAGGATTTCTAGGTCTCTTTGAAGTTCACTTGCTATACACTTTAGTCTTGAATGATATATATTATCTCATGATGATATATGAGTAGAATCTTAAATGAAAAAGATAATTGGTGCGTTTAATAGTGAATGTTTTCACAATGATTTAGTTTTTAGTACTTCGTTGTACATGATCTTGAAGTATTGATTTCTTCTAGTTTCTTGGTGCATTTTATGAATATATATCATATTACAATATCATGTTGTGGTCCACAATATTTACTACTAAAGATATTAGTGTCTTGTATTTCCTTCCTCCATTGACATTTTAGCTTTCTATTTGTTTTATTTCAAATGTTACTTGCTAATATTTGAGATAGACTCTTTATTTATACCATCCCTTTAAAGTTTGATTTATTAGAATGCAGGATAAAGGTTCCCTCTTGTATTTAACGAATGGTTTGGTTAAATCTTGATTCCTATCATACTTTTATATGAATTTCCCTATTTTATTTCCATACGCAATGAACATGCATGTTGAATACTTTAAACATGAGGGTTACCCCCTTTCGTTGTTGGATTATTCTTGCTATCCTAAATAAGTTTGTAGATGCCTTGGCATAGTTCCTTAGAAGCTAGGAACGTCTCAAGGAACAACATCAAATTGGGGTTATTGCCAAGGTACAAAGTTGAAAGGTTTATTTCCCTTAAAAATGGCATGATGAAGTTCTATGTCATGTTAGTGAAGTACATGATCAAAACATCTGCTGCATGAACCTTCTAAAGAAGATTATTTAAATGAATTTTCACCTAGCCACTCTAATCTATTAAAGACTCCACTGGGAAGATAGCGCTAGAGAAAATGAAAAATATCTTCAAAATAATCAAGTACTTATTGAAGAATTTCTTTCAAGAATTTTTGGTATTTGTTAACACCAAAAAATTACTCACTCGCTAATCCTTTTAGACACATACCTCCGTTGACCAAAATTCCTATCAATATAGCCTCCAAAACCCCAGAAAACCCAAATGGGAACCAAAATATTTTAAATTCCTTCAAAAACATACCAAAACCCCAAAAGAGGGTCAAGTTTTCCCAAAAATCAAAATCATTGGGAATAAACTCAAAAGAAAATCAAAAAGAAAAAAAAAGGCAAAAACCCTAAAACCCTAACCTAAATCTATAAAAAGGGGTGGAGGCCCCTCATTTAAAACATCCCTCACCTACTCTACCCTTATGCTGCTAAAATTTTTGTCTAAGCCATAGCCATTCACCTTTTGAGCTTTGGCCTCCCATAAGATAGAAGCTTTAGCCACCACCGAAGCATTAAGGAGGAGAGTACGGAACCAAAGGAACTCCGGAGCACACTATACCACCGTCAGAGCTTCAATAGCCTCATTCTTCGAGGTAAATTCTTTGCAATCCCTAGCTTTCCCATTAACACAAAAGTTAAAATATTTTTTGTTATATTGCTCTAAAAGTTTGTACCATTTTTTTATCTTATGCACATGCTACCTCAGATTGTTTATGGTTTTCATGTTTAGATATTTTTCACCATTTTCCATTAACCTTCTACTAAGGGTTCCTTACCCTTAGTAGGTTCCCTTTTGCATGAGTTGGGGTGTAAACCCCCACTATAGTTTGGAAACTCCATTGGCTGGACCTATCTCTGACAGCTTTAGTTTTTATTTTTATTTGTTAAAAGTTTTGTTTTTTGGTTTTATCTGCTTAGTTACAGGCCTGCAAGTTTTTCTGTGCGGATGCAACCAGTTTGCATCATTTTTCATGTAGAAAACTGCCTCTTTTCTTCCCACAATTGTGGTCCACACCGCAGTTGTTCACCATTTTTACGCGATCTGCAGCTTGGCTCTTTATCCCTTTGCTGCGTTCTGTATCATGGTTTTGTTGCGCCTAACCGCGGGTCACACCACAGGAACCCTTCCACTGTGTGCGGTGCAGACCGCACCTTCCCAGCACCTGCACGCGGTTTCAAACCATGCCTTACCCTGCTCTGCACACAGTCCATAGTCTGCACGATCCTTCCCGCGGTCTGCACGATCCTTCCCGTGGTCCCGTCTTGACACACGAGTAGCGCCGCTTGGCACCCTTCCGTCCCACGGCCCTCGTCACTCGCCACCCCCGCAACCACCGTGGCCCTTGCCACCTCTGCGGCCCCAACCACAAACACCTCACCGCGTCGTGCACTGCAACCTGTAGCCACCATCCTGCATAGCACAGCTTTTGCCCCCACCCTGTGCACTGCACACCGCACCTCCCCGCGTGAAACGTGCACTGCATACCGTAGCTATTGTCCCGGTTTCCACTGCACACTGCACCGATCGCACAAAACCCGCATTGCAGCGCATTGCCCCCTCTAAAATTCACGCTGCACACCACACCGATCGGCATGAAAGGCGCGCTACACACCACACAGAACGGCCCCATAGACGCGTTCTGATTTCCAAATTTGCACTATGTTAGTTGTTTTAAAAAAAAATTAATTAATTTTCAAACAATCTGCTTCCAGCATTTACATGTCATATTTTTTACTTGTTAGTTAGCTGCCAATATTATTAGTGCACACACTCTGTCACCTAACTCAAGTGAGCCCTAAAAAACTACTTAACTCAACCAACGTTTAACCCCACTTGAGGAACACAAAAAGAACATTGTAGCTAGGTAGGACAGTGGGGATAGGTATCCAAACAACACCCCTCTGTCAGTTACACTTGAGACATAGTTGTTGTCACCTAGGGTCCCAAAATCCCCTAGTAACTTTTGGCACGGTTACGACCAATTTGTCGGAAAGGCCTCTCCCTTAGGAGGGTCGAAGTGGCGAGACTGGTTCCGGAGGCCTGAGTGGAATAACGCAATCCATTCAGTAACCGAAGGCTACCTACTCATTGTCTGTGTGTGGTGTTCCTTTTAGGCCCACACAATGATAGGACTGGAGCCGCAGATTCACCTTTCTGGACGTGTCATGAACGGGGTATCTTAGAAGCCATTCTTTTAGGATTTTCTATACTCGGTGTCCCTCCCGGTAGAGGGACATCCTTATCCATTTGGTTCTTCTTGTCATATTGTTTGACTGGGATTTCATCACTCTGTAGAGGATACATCTGGTTTGAGCCAACTTACCTTTTAGTTAGGCGTTTGCATGCTCCCTTACCTCCCCTGAGTCTAGTGAGTATACCTTTTTCATTTTTTAGGGGCCTTTTTCTGTTGGTATGCTGACCATTTTTATTGCTGCTCCATTTGCTGTAGCACTGTTGTTACAATAAGTGTTTTGAGCATTGTTGTTGTCCTGAGTGCCATACTTTTTATGCTCTCCTTATGCACACACGGTTTCACTATGATTTTTGAGCCTTTCAGTCACCACATCCCACCTGGAATACCCTCATCGTCATCATTGAGTCCCAAAGATAGTCTCGGCACCAACGGGGCCAACCCCCACAGCACGGTTTACTTGGCTCTCCTCACCATAGACGTAGAGCCTCATCACTTGATCCAGACGCCCCTTATAGCACGTCCAACTCTGAACTGGAATACAACACATACACTGCTCCATCTAGCCCCTTGGCTAGTATGACATCCAATTCCTTTTTCGGTGGGATGGTTGGTGGAGGATCCACCACTCACCCGGCTACCACATCAACATCCATCCCTATCATGTCATCTATAGGCCCTATGCCTAACTTTCCTGCCACCACATCCATCCCTATGGGTATTGGATTGGTCACCAATACAAATCCACTGGTGACTGGTAGCATACTTGGGGGCAGCAGCCACACCATTTCCTATATGGCCCCTACCGTTTCCCCACACCTTGGGGGAAGCAGCCCCACCATTTCTGCTATGGCCCATACAGTTGCCCCACACATTGAGGGTAGCGGCCCCACCATTGCCACTATGGCCCATACCGTTACCCCACACCTTGGGGGCAGTGGCCCCACCATTGTCTCCATGTCCCATACCATTGCTCCACACATTGGGGGCAGCGACCCCACCATTGTCTCTATGGCCCATACCGTTTCCCCGCACATTGGGGCCAGTGGCCACACCATTGCCGCCACGGAAAAAACTCTTCCCCGGCCACCCCTAACACATCTTACTACTATTTTTCCATTCATTGCTAGTATTAACCTCCCTAAATTGGCTAGATTGACTAACGATCCCGTACGACATGATCCTACGTGGCCTCCTATGCCCACCAAACTCCCTTCGGACATACCCAAATTTGAGGGAAAGGGAGGAGAAGACCCCCAAAATCATATCATGTCTTTCCACTTATGGAGTTCCTCTATCTCCATCGTGGACGACTCCATTCGCCTCTGATTACTACAACGAACCCTTATTGGAGCGGTAGCTAAGTGGTATATTGACCAACCTCACGGGACTCATCTTACATTTACATCCCTTGCCTCCACTTTCCTACAATTCTTCCAACTACCTATTCGTTACGATGCTGGTGTAGAGATCCTCTTGTCTTGTAGATAGAATATGGCCACCCACATCACGGACCACATCCATGATTGGCGTAAACGGTGTACTTTATGTAAGATCAAGTTGGACGACCGTATTTTCTTAGACTGGTTCTTGAAGTCTCTCATACCAACCATCGCAAAGGATGTGGCATACGAGTGACCTCAGTCTAAGGAAGAAGCCATCCTCAAAGCCCAATAATTTGATCTTATTTATGCACAATCTGGCTACCTATACTCTATCCTACCCAACGCCCCTCATGTCGAATCCTCCCGGAGCGATGCGTCGGGAGCATCCCATGCCGCCGATGGCATCACGTACCCAACCATACATGGCTATGCCTACTACTAGTGGCCCCGATCTCTCACGTGCCACGTCTCATTCTGGAGTGACTACATCATACGCCCCATTCATTCTCCCTCCTCATACTCATGGACCATCATGCCCACAGCAGTGTTATGGCCACGCACCCCCACCTTATAATCCTCTTGCGGGACAGTCCACTTTTTATCACCATCCGGCTCCGCCTACACATTCACAATTTCAGTCGGCCTACTATCCCTCGCATGCCCCACTTGCGCAACCACAAGCTCCTCCAGTTTATCACACACTGCTGACCCCACCAATACCAGCTCAACCTCAAGCATAGCCCGGTTACTACCCTTAGCAGGAACCCCCACCTGCTCAGCCACAAAACCCTCCCAACACCCAAGGGAATGTTTATGCCCAACAACACCCACAGCAAAATCAATCTGCTCAACGCAACTAGCAAGGCCAATAGAATAGAGGGAGAGGACGTAACCGTAGGAACTTCCAACCCCAGGATCCAGGCGGTCAACAACCAAACCCCCCAAATAACAACAATGTCGCCCCACCTGACCAAAACCATGACAGACCACCTCGTCAGGGAAAGAATCCCAGTATACGAATAAATCACCCTTGTTCCATATGTGGGGTCTACGACCACTACACACATAATTTTTAGCACCTGGATCGTGCCCGTCAACTTTGGACAGATGACACCCAACGCCAAGGACAAGTTGATCCTCCTGCACAACCTAACCCCCCGCCACCTCCCATGGTGCTGCAAAATCCCTTGCCTACTCAAGGAGTGGTAAATACCCAACCACCGGGTCCCCCTCAACGAACCGCACAACCACCTCAGCAAGTCACATATGCTGCACAGACAAACCAACTGACAGATACGGGTACCCATCATCTCCTCATGATATCATCAGCCGACGTCAATATCCAAACGCGTCGAAATCAATACAGCACCACCCCCAAAACCACCCCCACTGATCCAACCACCAATTCCCTTCCAACGGACTGTCATTATGCATACCTACTATACCAATGAACGAAGTCCCTAAAGTCCCTCACTTCCCACTATGACAGATCAACAACAATCCTAATGCTCGTGCCGCCTCAAATTATAATATTGTAGAATATCTAGCGCAGTCCCCCGCTGCTATGTCTTCCTTGGAAGTCCTACAGAACTATCCTACACAGAGGAAATTATTGTTATCCTCCATCGGTGCGATAGACCCTAACAACTCACAAATGATGGCATTTGACTTAGACCAAGCTGAACCACATTTTCCTTCAACATTAGCTTTTCAGGTTTCTGTATCCCTTCGAAACCTAGTAATTCATCGATGCATCATCGATTAAGGTGCCTCCACCTGCGTGATGTCGACATTTGTCTAGTATAAACTCATATCTCCTACACTATATCCATCCAACACCACATTACGAGCTTACGATGGTTGTTTAGCTCAACCGCAAGGTCTTTTGGCTAACGTGCCCGTTCAATTAGGTGGCAAAACAGTTCTCATCGGCATAGAGGTCATCAATGCCCAGCTTGATTACAACCTCTTACTTGGACATAGTTACATGTATTCCATGAAAGTTGTCGCTTCATCCTTCTTCTGCATCATGATGTTTCCCCATGAGGGATGTGTGGTCAAGATAGATCAAATAACATACTACAATCCTAATGCCCCTGCTGCCCCTGAGAATGTCCTTCCCATGATTGAACAACTCATTCAGAATGCACCTACATCGTTCGTCTCAACAATCGGACCCGGGATCTACTTGGAATCACCAATGACTTCCACATTCCAATCCATTCCACCCCCTTTACAGATAACCGAAATATCTTATTTATGCACCATTTCATCCAACCCAATTGCATCCAACCCACACCCACCTTCGATACCGCAACCTCCAACTGTCCCTAGCCACATTGGAGCAACACTGATCCACAGAATCTCGTTTTTATTCCCACCTTCCAAAGTTATAAGTACCCCATTTATGGCCACTCTTAACCTCCCTGGGTTAACCCTAGGTCTATTTGTGTGGTATTTACCCGCCCCTACTCCTCCCCCAACACCACCAGTTGTCCTCCAACCTGTTCAACCTGATAATACTTCCAACCGACCACCCCCCGGTGTTGCGAACCTACCCAATCACCCACCCACCGCGGCATCCACATCTACTACGAACGCGGCCCCTCCACCACCTAGAAACGTCGGAGGAAGAGGCCCGCAAACCTATATTTCCCCACTGGAAAGAAAACAGGTGGCACCCCAACCACCCCCACGAGCACCCCCTAAGCGCTCCCTATGCGATGATATTGGCCACGCCACCCACAACATCCCACAATTACATGATCTACAATAGCACATGAAGACTTTGGACGATGACCCTAATATTATGGTAATTGTACTAAACCCACCAACGCAACAAGGCACTGTGTACCAACCATACCTGCGCTATATGTGGAATATATGGTCACTACTCGCACCACTTCCCAGACCTTTCGGAATATAGATTGGTACTCCACGAAATGTCCCGTTCCAAGCTAGAATCATCTATCACGACCATAGAAGAAATTCACCCTCCAAAATATTCCTCCTCGGAAGAGATCAACACAATTTACATGATCTCCACATCAGATAAACGCGTTTCATCCCCGCATACAACCTCTCCTCAACCGATTTGGCCACACATTACTTTAGGAGCGATGAGGAGATACTCAAGACACTTACTGCACCGGATTACCCCTGGGATGACATGCATCACCGATCCTATTTTATTCCTGAGGAGGCTTCCACTTTCATGGCCACTCAGTTCTCAATCGAAACAAATGAATTTCTCCCCAAGAGGGTCAACTGGTTTGGGAACCCGATCCATGCCCCCGATGCCTTCGAGGAGGGAAACATGGCCAATATATCACCTACCATATAGGTTGATATTTCTGTCACACCTGGCACACCCGAACTCATCACATTAGGTGCTTCTTGTATGGAGTACAAAATCAGGGAATATAAGAAGCTTTTTCAGGAGTTCCGTGATGTCTTTTCCTGGTCTTACACCGAGATTCCCGGTCTACACCCCACCATCGTTGACACCACATTGATACATGGACGAAGGTCTCACCTGTCCTCCATAAGCAAAGACCCATTCACCCATCCAAAATCCCCGTAGTCAAAGTTGAAATTGAGAAGCTACGGAAAGTCAGATTTATCTATCCCATCGCTTACACCACTTGGGTTTCCAACCCTGTACCTGTCAATAAAAAATAGGGCACTCTCCGTGTTTGTACGGATTTTCACGATCTCAATTATGCATGTCCCAAAGACAACTTCCCCACACCCTTCATCGACCAAATCGTTGACGCTTGTGCGGGACATGAAGTCCTCTCCTTCATGGATGGCTTCTTCGGATACAACCAAATACACATCCGGAAAGAAGATCAATACAAAACTGCTTTCACTACCCCATGGGGCACCTTTGCCTACTGGGTCATGCCATTTGGTCTAAAGAATGCAGGCGCCACTTTCCAACGCGCCATGACATACTTCTTCCACGACCTAACCCATATCATCTTGGTTTACTTAGATGACCTTACAGCTCGATCAAAGGAACGGTCTAATCATCTAAATGACCTCCGAAAAGTCTTCCTCTATTGTCGCAAATACTGAGTCCGCTTGAATCCCCTCAAGTGCATCTTTTGCATTCTTGCAGGCCAGTTGTTAGTATTCATCATTTCACAGAAAGGGATAACTATTGACCCTTTAAAATTTCAAACCATCTTGGACCTTCCTCGCCCCCGCACTATACGTCAGTTGCAAAGTCTACAAGGGAGAGCCAACTTTCGACGTTGCTTTGTTCCTGGATATGCCATGATAGTTCATGGCTTTCTCCGCCTGCTCCGCACCCACGCTCCATTTCTCTAGGACGAACAAGCTCAAGCAGCCTTTTTAGCTCTTAAAACAGCCTTAACTAATGCCCCATTGATCTCCCCCCCAGACTTCTCAAAGAACTAGATCCTCTATGTTTCGGCATCTGAATACGCCATCTCTAGGGTCCTCATTCAAGAAGACAGTGCACAAAAAGAACACGTAATCTACTATGTGAGTCAGACCCTATTTGGCCCGCAGTTGCATTATCCCCAAGAAGAGAAGTTGGCCCTGACTGTCATCTTCTCTGTACAAAAGCTCCATCACTATATATTACTGAGCCCAACTACTGTGGTGACCAACTCTAATCTTATGGTTTACCTTTTGAGTCGTTGCCTCCTACAAGGCCGCGTGGCTAAGTGGGTCATTATTCTCCAAGAGTATGACCTCACGTTTACAACACCCAAGATCATCAAGGCCCTTGCATTGGCGCAATTAATGACGGACTTTCCATCGTCATCTAGTTCAATTCCCATCAATACCAATCTCCCTAACGACCATCTATTTATCATCTCCTCAGATGACCCTTGGTGCGACGATATCTTGATATACCTTCGCACTCAGACGTTTAGAGCCGACCTTCACCGTGATGGATTCCAACACATACGCCATCATGCCTCACGATACCTTCTCCTAGGGGATGCGTTATACCGTCGTGGTATTGATACCATTCTACGCCGCTGCCTCACCTACAATGAGGTTGAATAAGTTCTTAACGAATGCCACAGTGGAGTCTATGGCAAACACTTTTCTAGGATGGATATTGCCCAGAAAGTTATCCATGCCGGATATTTTTGTCCCTCCCTTTTCACTGACTGCATCACTGCAATTAAGCATTGTCGTAACTGCCAACTCTTCGCCCCTAAGGCGAGGACACCACCCGCTCCCCTCCATCCAGTCGTCACTGTTAGCCCTTTCTGCAAATGGGCCATTGATTTCATGGAATGTCACCCTACCTCGGCAGGCGGCCACAAGTATATCATTGTAGCTGTAGATTACTTTACCAAGTGGGCCGAGGCCATTCCCATGTTCAACTGCAAATCCAACAGTTCAGCTCGTTTCTTTTTCAATCACGTCATTTCCCATTTTGGGGTCCCACAACAACTTGTGTCAGACCACGAGAAACACTTCGATGACTCCATCTGGAAGGAGTTGTCTATTCTTTTGAAATTCAAGCATCAATATTGTTCCGCCTATTACCCCCAAGGGAATGGCCAAGTAGAGGCCATCAACAAAATATTGAAGAGCATTCTTCAGCGCACCATAGATCACCATAAGTCCAACTGGAATCACATATTATTTCTAGCACTTTGGGATTATCGCACATCCACTAATACTACCACGGGTTTCACCCCTTTCCACTTAGTCCACGGCGTTGAATCAGTCCTCCCCATCGAGTGCCATATTCTCGCCCTCCACATAGTTGTTGAACTCCTACCTGATACCTCCCCCCTTGAACAATGCCTAATCCTTTTGGAACAAGCCAATGAGGATCGTCGGACGGCCCTCCAAACCATTGAGGCTGCTAAGAACCGCTCCAAAGCGGGCTATGATAAACATGTTCACCTGCGTAATTTCCAGGAAGGAGACCTTGTCCTCATATATGGCCAAGCACAAGATAAGACTGGGAAAGGAAAATTTGAATCCATGTGGCAAGGACCATATATTGTCCATACTTGTTTAGGACATGGGGCATACATCCTCACCGATTCTAAAGTAAACCCCTTATGAAACCCTCAAAATGGGTTGTACCTTAAACAATTTTACCCTTAGCACCTTCTCAGGACTCACTAGTCCCTGCTGTACAGTTTCATTCCTTTTTGTTTTTCACCTTTTTATTTAAGACCTTACATTGTGTTTTCCCTGCATGATCACAAATGGTTTGCTTCCCACCACAATACGTCGGTTTTGCTGATGGCACAAGTCATTGGTCCCCGAACCTCGCCTCTGCAGCTTGGGTCCTGTATTCCCCCTCACACGAGCTAATCCACCTCGATGGAGTGTGTATAGGTGATTCTACAAATAACCAGGTTGGGTACAATGTTGTGGCCGGTCTACTCACCGCCGCTCTCCATATGGCCATATGTCACCTTCGTGTGTTTCTTGACTCCCAGCTGCTTGTCGCTCAACTCAACGACCGTTACCAGGTACAGGATCCTTGCCTTTTTAGAAAGTTCCTGCGCACTAAACAAATGATCAGACAATTTGAATCCATTACATTCACTCATGTCCCACGAAATCAAAATAGTGTAGCAGACCAAATGGCTCACAATATTCTAGACTGGCATACAAATCACAATATGTAGGGCATAAATAATAAACACACATAACCATATCACCTACATGTACATAATAACATCATTTAGGCATGTAAAAATTATAAAAATCACAAAAAGAAACCATCACTACAATTGCATCCACGTGCATCATCACAACTGCATCCACGTGCATATAATACAAACATCATGATATGTGCATCCACGTGCATAAAAAGCAAACATCATCACAAAAGGAATCCACATGCTGATAAATATATATATATCATGAAAATGTCATAAGTACCCACTATACCCAAATATACATATAAACACAGCGAGGAGCCCCAACAACATCCTCGGTAAATATCATAAGCTGTATCTACAAAAAACCCACATGCTCATAGCAGTGGGGGAAACCCTATCAAATGCCTAGTCAGACTCCTCTCGGTAGTCCTCATCATCATCACCCCCCTCTGACTCCGCCGCCTGCATCGCTAGCTCATCCTCCCCCTGGTCCTCCTTGGGCCGCTCCTCCTCGGGATCCTCCTCCTCGAGATCCCCCTCCTCTGGCTCCCCCTCCTCGGGCTCATCCTCCTCAGGATCGTATGCTACCTCAGCATCCTCATCATCCTCCCCAAGATAGGGTACATCCCCTCGAGCAAAATCTCTCATTATCTGTGCAGCCATCGTAATACGCCACATGATGGGCCTCCACTCCTTTGGAGCATTATAACATATGTCAATCAACTCCTGATCTAGATGTTGCCAGTCGCCGCTCTCGATCCCCTCTAGAAGTCGATCAATCCCTTGTCGCAAAATGCACAAGGTAACTGCGACACTCCGATGACGCCCCTGTCCACGACCTACTGGATCGACCCCCTCTACACGGCCTCTTCGTGATCGATGTCCTGACGGCGGTCGAGGTCCCACATCTACAAAGAGAAACATCAAAACGTCAATAAATACCAACTAGCTACAACATAATACTGTGTACAGAAAATAGACAAAACAAAATAGACGTCACATCTGGTCCCCAAGCCTGATCAGGAGGTCTTGGCAACTCCGGGTCCTCACGAATTTCCATCCGTTGGTATGGGTAGTCCTCAATAGATACTTGTATCTGTATCCACTGTCTAAACAGCTCCTCTATGAAAAAATGGCCCACTAGCCCTCCACCCGTGTGAGTCATCATCTCGCTCCATCGCCATATTAGCGGCTCTATCAGTGGCGATTCCTGCACCGCTCTGTGAGGCCACAGTGTAGGGATCCTCTCAAAGAAAAATGCACATAAGAAATATGGGTAACAGAACCCCTTCCCCATATGCCTAACCTTGCTCAGCTCTCGTTGAACAGTTGTCAAGTACATCTGCCCCCAAGCATAATATGTCCCATTAAGGACACTCTCTATCAACAACATCTGCCCTCCCGAGATCCGATGAGGGCCATGCGAACCCAAAATACGTACAACCATTGCCGCAATAGCCTGGGTAGTGGGACTCTCCAGATCACAAAGCATAAGTGCAGAGCCACTCACCTTCGCCACCGACAGACAATGTCTGTCCAATAAGGTCTCCATCGATACATTCCCTGGCCTCCTCGGCTGGGTATCAGCAACCATGCCCAACCTGGGCAGTCCAGTAAAGAAATATACATCGGTCAGGGTCAGATCTAGTTGCTCACCCTGAATCATAAAAGCCTCGATATCTAAGTCCTAGAATGTTGATGTATATGTAACTTCGGAATGTATTTCATCTATGTATTTTATTGTACTCCTATAGAGATGTATTATTCCTCTATACGGAAGTGTCGTCATTTGTATTGACAAGTGTCGTAAGTGTTGTAACTTACCAATGGGTTATTAGACCACCATGTGTGGGGTCGGCCCTGATTAAGTTAACCATGGGTTATTAGGCTAAGCTAGACAAGTCGGCCCCACTGGTTTATTGGGCAGGACAGGACATGTATAAATAGAGATCGGGAGATCACTATTTGATTATCTCATTACTCACTCTTCTATCATTCGAAAAGTGGCACACATGTGAGGAGGAGGATTAGCTGCTAGGAGAAGACTATCTCTTGTACTTTGGTTGTACCATTGCTCTCTCTATCTCTGAGGAAATTGTGGGGTTTTTCACCTTTATGGTTTTCCCCAGTGAAACTCTGTGTGTCCATTGTCTTATGTGATTGGTTGATATGCTTGATACATGCTTGATATGATTGATATGTTGTACATGTTATTCTCTCAGTAAAGATCCTAGAGTATGTTGAATTAATGCTCAAAAATTAACATGGTATCAGAGCTTCCATGAGAAGAAGACATTGTGCAGTGGCGAAAACTAGGGTTTCTTGTTTATTGGGTTTCTCTCCACGGATTTTGGAAAAGCAGTAAGCTAGATTGACTCTACTCATCAAGGAGAATATATCTGTCCAATCAAAATTCAATTCTAAGAACTTTCAGGTTTGGCCCTAAAAATTAGGGTTCCACAAAAATACAAATTTCTGAAATCTAAAGACATAGCTGGAAGCTCTTTGGACAAATCGAAGTTTAGAGCTTTGGATCGAGATTTTTGGTTGGGTGAAGCTCCGAGAAACGCAAACCCTAATTCTGGGTCCTCCCAGTGAATCCGGGAAGACTAAAAGACATTTTTGAAGGGTGAAAATTTGCAGATCTCAAATTCTGAATATACCAGGCTGATCAGCTCATCAAGGCGCATCTTTCTATCCTTTCAAAAGTTTGAAAATCACATTTTGAATTTTTAGGGTTTCTCTAACAAACCCTAATCGAGGACCAGATCCAGTTTTCAGCAAATCAAGTGGTAAGACCTAAATCTCTTCTATTTCCATTTGAATTACTCTTTAAAAGATGTCTCACCACACCAAGCTTGAGGATAAGCTTGAAGGGGCTGATAACTTCCGAGCATGGAAGTATAGGATTGGGTTAATCCTGGAAGAAAATGAGTTGGACACTTATATAAGTGAAGAGGTCCCTGTCCCAGAGGGAGAAGAGGCTAAGGCTCTTCACAAAAATAACTTAGTCAAGGAAAATAAGATTATTGCTGATTCTATCAAGGATCATCGCATCCCACATGTGTCATCTCTGAAGACACCCAAAGAGATGTTTGATTCCCTTACCAAGCTATTTGAAGGGAAGAACATAAATCGGAAGATGACCCTGCGGAACCAATTGAAAGGGGTAAAGCTTCAGAATGGAGAGACCATTCAATCCTATTTCTCTAAGGTCTCTCAGATCAAGGAACAACTTGAAGTTGTGGATGAGGTAGTGGATAATGGTGAAGTTGTTATGACCACATTGAATGGCCTACCTAGGTCATGGGATTCCTTTATCCAAGGAATCTGTGCAAGAAAGAAACTAATCTCCTTCAGTATACTATGGGAATAATGCTCTCAAGAAGAAGCAAGTCTTGTGGTCCGAGAAGAAAAGATGGGGAATGAAGATCAAGCTCTCATAGCACACACCAAGAAAGGGAAGCCTAAGAGAGAGCCATGTCAATTCAATAAATCTTCACACCACCATCACAATAGAGAAAGGAGAATATGTTTTACCTGTAATGAGAAGGGACATATTGTTGTAAATTTTCCCAAGAACAAAAAAGACAACAACAACTTCAACAAGAAGAAGAAGGGTAGCAAGAGAAGGTACCATCCTCATGCTGTTGAGGATGATGAACCTCCAAATAAGAAGGCTAGTGAAGATGAATATGTTCTAATAACCGCCCTCACAGGTACTATCTCTCATGGATGTAATGATTGGCTTATTAATAGTGGGGCTTCCAAACACATGACCGGGTTTAAAGAATATTTTGTAAATCTATCTGAACATGAGTCACCCCATAAAGTGAAACTTGGGGATGACTATCAATACCTTATCAAAGGAAGTGGTGAAGCCTCCTACAACCTAGACTCTGGGAAGTCTTTAAAGATGAAAGATGTTCTATATGTACCTAGGCTCAAGAAGAACCTACTCTCCATATATACATTGGATGCAAAAGGAATGAGGGTTGCATTTGTAGATGGCCAACTTCTAATGTGGCCAAAGGGTAAATCTATAGATGATGCAGTGGTGATTGGAGAGCAAGAGGGAGGATTTTACAAATTGAATGGACAAACTGAACATGCCATGGTACATGAATCCATGGAGCCAAGTGAACTTTGGCATAGAAGGCTTGCACATGTGCACTATAGAGCACTACCAATTGCAAGCAAAGTTGTAGAGTGTCTTCCTGAAATCAAGTCAAAGCATGAAGGTGTTTGCAAAGGATGTGCAAAAGGAAAGAACATTAAGAAGGCATTTCCAAGCAGTGAAAGCAAAGAAAAAGGAATCTTGGAAATTATCCACTCCGATGTATGTGGTCCGATGTCATCCAGTTCTCTGAGTGGGTATGTATACTATGTCTCCTTCATTGATGATTTCTCTAGGAAGACTTGGGTCTAATTATTAAAGAACAAAGATGAAGTATTTGATAAGTTCAAGGAATTCAAAGCCTTGATGGAAAATCAAACTGATAAGAAGATCAAGACCTTCAGATCCAACAATGGCGGAGAATTCACTTCAGATGATTTCAAGAAGCTATGCAGTGATTCAAGGATTAAGAGGGAGTTGACTGCTCCCTACAATCCACAACATAATGGAGTTGCAGAAAGGAAGAATAGAACAATCATGGAAGGAGCACGGGCAATGCTGCATGACCAGGATCTTCCTATGCATCTATGGGCAGAAGCAGCTAGGACAGCTGTATATGTGCAGAACAGAACACCTCACAAGATATTGGACAACAAGACACCGGAAGAAGTATTCTCTGGTAAGAAACCTGAAGTCATCCATCTCAAGATATTTGGTTGTCCAGTATACACTCATGTTCCAAAGGAAAAGAGAACAAAGCTAGATCCTTCAGGAAAGAAGGGCATCTTTGTGGGGTACAGTGAAAGCTCGAAGGCTTACAGAATATATTTTCCAGGGTTCAAGAAGATTGATGTCAGCAGGGATGTAACATTTGAAGAAAACTCAGCCTTCATCAAATCAAGAAAGACACCTGTTGAAGATCATGAAGAACGAAATGAAAACAGATTTCAAGACACCACCATGACTGAATCAATTCTAGAAGCAGATCGTGAAGTTGAGGATCCACAAATACCTATAGATCCACCCCGTGAGAATAACTCTCACAAGAGGAAACCTGCATGGGATAGAGAGCTCATTCAAGATGCAGAAAGAATGGCATTCCAGATGAAGAACACAAAGCAAAGAAGAGAACCAGATCACATATCAACTATGTTGCATTACTCTGTGATATTATGAACAAAGAACCTTCTAGTTATGAAGAGGCAGTGGAAAAGAAAGAATGGAAGGATTCCATGGTTGAGGAATATCAGTCGATCATGAAGAATGATGTTTGGGATGTGGTCGCAAGACCTGAAGGGAAGTCTGTTGTGACTTCCAAATGGATCTACAAGATCAAGCATGATGCAGATGGTAGCATAGAGAAATATAAAGCAAGATTTGTAGCTCGTGGCTTCTCTCAGAAAGAAGGGATTGATTATGAAGAGACTTTTGCTCCTGTGGCCAGGTACACTTCCATTAGATCAATACTTGATCTGGCTACAGTGATGAAATGGAAGATACACCAAATGGATGTCAAGATAGCTTTCTTGAATGGTGTAGTCGAGGAGGAAGTGTATGTGGAGCAACCACTTGGTTTTGAGACACATGATAGGGAGTCATATGTGTGTAGATTGAAGAAAGCCTTGTACGGATTGAAGCAATCTCCTAGGACTTGGTATGGTAGGATGGATAGTTTCCTATCCAGTTTGGGCTTTACCAAGAGTAAAGCAGATTCCAACCTTTAATACAAGGTTGAGGAAGGAAATCCTATGATACTACTTCTATATGTGGATAACCTGTTTGTTACAGGAGAAGATAGTTTGATTGTTGTTGTTGATGTATATGTAACTTCAGAATGTATTTCACACATATGTATATTGTATTCCTATAGAGATGTTATTATTCCTCTATATGGAAGTGTCGTCACTTATATTGTAAGTATCGTAACTTATACTTGATGGGTTATTAGACCACCTTATTGGGGTCGGCCCTGTATAAGTCATGTGGGTCAAAGGGTTATTATACCACCCTATTGGGGGTCAGCCATGTGGGTCAAAGGGTTATTAGACCACCCTAGTGGAGGTCGGCCCAGTCAGCTTATGTTAAGTGGTTAAGTTTAGGCCGACCTAGTTGAGTAAAGGTCAAGTCAAGTTAGTGTATAAATAGAGAGTGTGTCTCTCTCATTTTACACATTCTATTCTCTCACTCACACTTGGGAGAGTGGCGCACTTGTGGAGGAGGAGGCTCTGCTGCTAGGAGAAGACTATCTCTTGTATTCTGGTTGTATCATTGCTCTATCTATCTCTGAGGAAGTTATTGGGGTTTTTCACCTTAATGGTTTTCCCCAAGTAAACTCTGTGTCTCTTGTGTGCTTGCATTATTGTGTCCATGATTACTATGATGTAGATTTGCTATACATGTTGTTCTCTCAGTTAAGATCCTATATCAGATTTAAGTAAATTCTGAAAATTTAACATGGTATCAGAGCTAGCCTGAAAGAAGGCATGATATGGCATGTATGACACTTGTTACACTTACGATGCTAGGGCTTGATATGGCAAAAACCAGTCATCGTAGCACTTTCACTATAAATCCATTTGGGAAAAGTTTTCAGATCTAAAACTTTTACAGGTTGAAGATCAGATCCCCATGTACCTTGTGTCCAAAGAAAAACCTCTAATTCATTGTACTTTGTGATTTATGATCTTTACAATATAGGGTTTCTGCCTCTTCCAGATCTGAGTCAAAATCAGGTGACCTTGGGAAAAAGGTCATAACTTGCTCTAGAAATCTCCAAATGAAATGTCGTAAAAAGTGACAGGTAGTACATAGACTGTTCTATCTAAAAAAAAAATTCAGAGGCCGAAGTTGACCTAGTGTCAAGTGGCACGCCGTACAAGTTCGCTCTCTTGTATTATCCCATAAACAGGTCACGTTGCGACACTTGGAATAAATATGTCTCAGAGAATCCAATTGAGGTCAGACCTATCGAGATGGAAAGATAACAGGTCGGGCCATCGCAGGAAAAATTTTCAGAGGCAGAAGTTGAACCACTGACACGTGGCACGTAGTACAAGTTTGCTCTCCTGTATTATCCCATAAACAGGTCACGTTGCGACACTTGGCATAACGCTCTCTCAGAGAATCCAATTGAGTTCAGACCTATTGGGATATAAATATAACAGGTCAGGCTATCTCAGGAAACATTTTCAGACCATGTGGATCAAAAATTTCAGAGTTACACTAGAAACAATCAGGTACATATTTCTGTCAAAACAGAATTATTTTTTAGCACCTTCATTCATGGCTTCCGGAATTTAGGGCTTCGGAGAAAGTTGGAATTTTTGTAATCGGAGACCACGGCTAGATGATACTCATCAAAATAGAAATTTAGAGACCAAGATCAGATTTTTTGGTTGGGAAGAAGGCCGAGCTTGATCAAACCCCAGTTCAGGACTTTGATCGGAAAGATGGAAAATTAGGGCTTCTGCAAAACTTGGAATTTTGGAAGTCTGTGACCACGGCTGGAAGCTCCTCAGAAAAATCAAAGCTTAGATCTTTGAATCAAATATTTTGGTTGGGTGAAGCTCTAGGAAACTAAAACCCTAATTCAGGGTCCTCCCTAGTGAATCCGAAAATCTATAAGGCAATTTCGAGGGGTGAAACTTTGCAGTTTTCAAATTCTGAATATACCAACTTGATCAGCTCATCAAGGCACATATTTCTATCCTTTCGGAAATTTGAAATTCAAAGTTTGAATTTTTTGGGTTTCTTTGACAAACCCTAATCCGGCTCCAAGTCCAGTTCTTGCAAATCAAGTGGATTGGGTTAATCCTAGAAGAAGATGGATTGGTCACCTGCATAAGTGAAGAAGTTCCTGTCTCAGAGGGAGATGAGGCTAAGGCCTTCCATAAGAAGATTACAAGCAATATTGACAGGTATGGCTTACAGGTATGTTTCATGGTTAATTTTATCATATGTTTGTCTTCATATCATTATAGTACAATCTTGATTAATTACTAGACTTGTCGTATCACCTTAATAGAATATATTCATTGATTAAGGTTTTGACACTTATGAATGTACTAATGTATTGTGATGTTGTATGAGGTTTATGTTGTTCGCTAACATAAAAGGTACACCAAGAAAGACAAATCATGTTCTACTTCAAGAACATATGATCATGGTGACATGAAGACAAAGATTCATCCATTGTCATGGATCACATAGAAGATCTATTTTCGAGGTATGTATAACATTGTCCTACAATGGTTAACCTATGAGACATGCAGGTTACTAGCACAAGTCACTGAAGAGAACTAGAAGACATTATGCGGGTATGTTAGACATAACTAGCTAGCATGCTAATCCAGGTATGTCTTTCCTATATCAAGCTAGAATCCTACCTTGTGTTAGGATCTTATACTGTTGTGTTGTTGATAATGATTATCCATGAAGTCATAGGTTTGAATAGTCATGGTTGTATGCATATTTTGTTTCTTACCATAATTGATGATATGACTAACCAGAAGAATCATGAAGGTATAGGTTTGAGTAATCACGGGTTTATGCATTGATGATTAAACTAATCAGAAGAGTCCTATGATCAAATAAGAATATGCATGAGTAAAAGAAGACTTCCCTAAAACCTTGAATACTAATGTTTATTATCTGTGAATGATCTGACTATACGTGTTTAAGATTATTGTGTTTTGATAGTATTAAGATTATACTAATAAATGTGTGATTATGTATGAGACCTCAAGGATAACACAATGATGATACTAATAAGCATGCATAGTGATTAAGGATGGATGTAAGTTCAAGGACAGGTAATCCAGGAAGCAAAGATCAAGAGGGAGCACACTCCAGTTGTTCTTGCAAGAAAGCAAAGGAGCACACTTCAGTAGTTTCTGCAAAGATGTAGATATTCAGAGGGAGTTGACCATCTTTCTACATTCCACAATAGAAAGGTGTAGAAGAAGCTACTTCAGTAGCTCCTGCAAGGAAGCAAAGACTCAGAGGGAATCCACCCAGCAACCAAACAAAGATAAGTATTTTTAATTATCATTTCTTGCATATTTGTTGTTTAAATAAAAAATTTCAATGATGTATATACTCATGTTCCTAGACTCAGGATATGTATTGTGCATATTAGAATGATTGCATTAATGAATAGTATACTACTAATATGCATGTGATGGGTAAGTGGCCTATGGCACTGTACAACATTCCAGTGCTACTTATCTAGAATGAAACCTTTTTGCTGACATGTTGGGAGAGTGCAAACTCTTAACAATGTTCTGGTAGAGACTGGAAGGCATCTAGAAAGTTGTGGAACATGGATAAATGTTGTATTGAAGCATTGGCTGAGATAATTGCATGACTGTATGACATATTTCTTTATGTGTAAGAATTTGTCTGAAAATTATGAGATGCTTCTAATCATGCAATTTAACTTGTTTTGTAGAAAAGACCGTATACCTTCACCTACAAAAGAAGGACTACAAGATTTGTTCAAGCAACAAAATTATCTATTGAAGATAGTGAAGTTCCCAGGATACAGGAAGAATGCCATGATCCGTCGATCATGAAGAACGATGTTTGGGATGCGGTCCCAAGAGCTGAAGGGAAGTCTGTTGTGACTTCCAAATGGAACTATCAGATCAAGCATGCTGCAAATGGCAGCATAGAGAAATATAAAAGTGATGAAATAGAAGATACACCAGATGGATTTCAAGACGACCTTCTTGAAAGGTGTAGTCATATATGTGTGAAGAACTTGGGGATGATGCACTATTTGTTTTTGGCATGGAGGTGTGGTAGAGTGCAGATGGAATCTTCCTTGGACAAGGGAAGTATGCAGTAGAGATCCTGAAGAGGTTCGGGATGATGGACTGCAAGGCTATGGCCACACCTATGGCATCGAACCTGAAGCTTCTGTGTGATGCTCCATCTGATCCGGTTGATGTCACGATGTATCGTCAGATGATTGGGCAGGCAGTGCTGCAGATAGGAAGAGCACTTCTGAGTGTTGCTTCAGTATGGGATTAGGTGTGATCTCTTGGTTTAGAAGGAAGTAGTCCTGCGTAGAACTGAGTACAGCTGAAGTAGAGTATGTTGCGACGGATGAGCAGGTTGCAGATGTATTGGCCAAGCCGTTGGCCAAAGTGTAGTTTGAGTACTTCGGAGAGAGGCTTGGTGCACTTCAGATCGAGGTTCCTTCCAAAGGGAAGTTATGAGTCTGGAAGATGCAGATGCACATGAGCTTTTCTGACATGGTTGATGTGTTATCCCTTGGTCGTGATGTAATTGCTGAGCCATTTTTCACACGGTGGTAGATGTGTTCTCCCATGGTGAAAAATTAAGGGCTAGAGCCTTCCCCGAATGGTGGTAGATGTGTTCTCCCATGTCGGTGGTGTAAGTGTTGGATGATGTGCATCTGGGCTATGCTTCGTGGACGATGAGATTATCTGAAGAGGACGATGCTATGATGATCAGGAGGATCATGGATGATGAGCATCAGGATGATGCTCTAGTTACTGCTCTGTGTATGCATCATGTTGGATGCTGGATATGATCAGTTGGATCATTTCTATGTATATGTATGGACGCATCATGTTGGATGTTGGATATGATCAGTTGGATCATTTATATGTATGTACGCATCATGTTGGATGCTGGTTATGACCAGTTGGATCACTTGTATGTATTTTTGTATATGCATTATGTTGGATGCTTGGACCATGTATATGTATATGTATCAGGTGGATACATTATATGATCTGGTGGATCATGTATGGTGATATGTATCATGTATTTGTATTTGTATCAAGTGGATATATTGTATGATCAGGTGGATCATGTATGATGATATGTGTCAGGTAGATACTTGGTATGCATTAGGTAGATGCATTTTATGATCAGGATGATCATGGATGACGAGCTTCAAGATGTTGCTCCAAATGACATGCAGCAGGATGTTGCAGTGATGATGATCAAGATAATCATGTGTACATCAGGATGATGTATGGTGAGTATCGGGTTGATACTCTGTGGCCGTGGAATAAGTTGTGCAGATAAGCATGTAATTTGTGCCCTGGGAGATTTGCAGATAGTCTTTCGAGGTTTTGCCTATGGCATGTAATTTGTACCCTGGGATATCTGGAAAATGCTTTTTCGAGGTTTTGCTTGGGAGGACATATAATTTGTGCCCTGGGAGATCTGCAAATAGTCTTTCAAGGTTTTTCCAATGGCATGTAATTTGTGCTCTGGGACAGATGCTCTTTCGAGGTTTTGTCCTATGGCATGTAATTTGTGCCCTGGGAGATCCGATAGGTTGAGCCGTGTGCTTGTAATCAGTCCTGGGATGCTCTTTCAAGGTTTTTCCATGACTACATGTAATTTGTGCCCTGCGAGATCTGATAGGTTGAGCCTTGTGCTCGTAATCAGTCCTGGGATGCTCTTTCTAGGTTTTGTGGTGACCGCATGTAATTTGTGCCCTGGGAGATCCGATAGGTTGAGACTTGTGCTCGTAATCAATCCTAGGATTCTCTTTCGAGGTTTTGTGGTAGGGTCACATGTAATAAGTCCTGGAGATCTGCACAGGATGAAAAAGGCCTCAGATGCTCTTTAGGGTTCTTGCTAGTCAAGAGACTCTTTTAAGGTTTTGTGAAGCACGTAATAAGTCCTGAGATTTCCACAGTATGTCCAGTGATGACGAAGACCTGCAGGTGGTGGGCCTACATCCAATATGAAAATGGACTGGCTCTGTAGAACTTCCTATGACGAGTAGATTCAGAGATTGATTGAGATAACAGCAGCAGTGATGATGATCCATAGAAGATGACTTGTGCTAGAAGACCTGTGTCAAGAAATACCTTCCTAGTTAAGAGGGAGTGTTGATGTATATGTAACTTCGGAATGTATTTCACACATATGTATATTGTATTCCTATAGATATGTTATTATTCCTCTATACGGAAGTGTCGTCATTTATATTGTAAGTATCGTAACTTATACTTGATGGGTTATTAGACCACCTTGTTGGGGTCAGCCCTGTTTAAGTCATGTGGGTCAAAGGGTTATTATACCACCCTATTGGGGGTCGGCCATGTGGGTCAAAGGGTTATTAGACCACCCTAGTGGGGGTCGGCCCAGTCAGCTTATGTTAAATGGTTAAGTTGAGGCCGACCTAGTTGAGTAAAGGTCAACTCAAGTTAGTGTATAAATAGAGAGTGTGTCTCTCTCATTTTACACATTCTATTCTCTCACTCACACTTGGGAGAGTGGCGCACTTGTGAAGGAGGAGGCTCTGCTGCTAGGAGAAGACTATCTCTTGTATTCTGGTTGTATCATTGCTCTATCTATCTCTGAGGAAGTTATTGGGGTTTTTCACCTTTATGGTTTTCCCCAAGTAAACTCTGTGTCTCTTGTGTGCTTGCATTATTGTGTACATGATTGATATGATGTAGATTTGTTGTACATGTTGTTCTCTCAGTTAAGATCCTAGATCAGATTGAAGTAAATTCTAAAAATTTAACAGTTGATACCAAGAGGAAGCTTGCTGCCGAGTTCGAGATGAAGGACTTGGGGATGATGCACTATTTTCTAGGCATGGAGGTGTGGCAGAGTGCAGATGGGATCTTCCTTGGACAAGGGAAGTACACAGTAGAGATCCTGAAGAGGTTCGGGATGATGGACTTCAAGGCCATGGCCACACCTATGGCATCGAACCTGAAGCTTCTGTGTGATGCTTCATCTGAGTCGGTTGATGTCACTGTGTATTGCCAGATGATTGGGTCCTTAATGTATCTGACGAACACAAGACCTGATATTTTCTCTGCAATGAACACATTGAGCCAGTTCCTGACGGATCCTAGAGGTGTTCACCTAGTTGCTATAAAGCATATTCTGAGGTACCTAAAGGGTACAATTGATTATGGGCTCAAGTATGATGCGAATCAAAAGTTTAACCTACAGGGTTATGTTGATTCGGACTAGGCAGGCAGTGCTGCAGATAGGAAGAGCACTTCTGGGTGTTGCTTCAGTATGGGATTAGGTGTGATCTCTTGGTTTAACAGGAAGCAGTCATGCGTAGCACTGAGTATAGCCGAAGCAGAGTATGTTGCAGCTTGTTCGGCTAGTTGTGAGGTAGTATGGCTCCGGAAGCTACTGTCTGAGCTATTTGATCTCCCACTGGAGGCTACTGGTATCTTTTGTGACAACCAGAGTTGTGTGAAGCTGTCTGAGAACTCGGTGTTCTACAACAGGTCGAAGCACATTGAGATCAAATATCACTATATCAGGGATATGGTGCAGAGAGGAGTAGTGAAGCTCCTATATGTTGCGACGGATGAGCAGATTGCAGATGTGTTAACGAAACCACTAGCCACAGTGAAATTTGAGTACTTCAGAGAGAGGCTTGGTGTTCTTCAGATTGACGACACTTCAAGGAAGAAGTGATGTACACATTTGCAGGAGCCATTCCAAGCATGGTGAGAGGAGGATCCTTCCCATGGCTATGGATGTAAGGGCTGGATGATGCTCCAGTTACTGCTCTGTATATGCATCATGTTGGATGCTTGATATATATGTATATGCATCATGTTGCATGCTTTATATATTTGTATATGCATCATGTTGGATGCTTTTTATGATCAGGTAGATCATGTATGTTGATATATATCAGGTGGATACATTGAATGATCAGGTGGATCATTTATCCGTGTATGTATCAGGTGGATACATTGTATGATCAGGTGGATCATGTACGAGGATATGTATCAGGTAGATACTTGGTATGCATCAGGTGGATGCATTATATGATCAGGATGATCATGGATGACGAGCTTCAGGATGTTGCTCCAGATGACATGCATCAAGACGATGTAGTGATGATCATGTGTACATCAAGATGATGTATGGTGAGTATCAGTTTGATACTCTATGGCCGTGGATAGGTTGTGTAGATGAGAATGTAAGTTGACCTGGGAGATCCGACAAGTAGAGCTGTGTGCTCATAATAGCGTGGGATGCTCTTTCGAGGCATTGCTCTGGGAGGACATATAATAGTGCCCTGGGAGATCCGACAGGTAGAGATGTGTGCTCGTGACAGCCTGGGATGCTCTTTCGAGGTTTTTTCCAATGGAATGTAATGTGTCCTTGGGAGATCCGACAGGTAGAGCTGTGTGCTTGTAACAGCATGGGATGCTCTTGCAAGGTTTTTCCATGACCACATGTAATGTGTCTTTGGGGAATCCAACAGGTAGAGTTGTGTGCTCGTAACATCCTGGGATGCTCTTGAAAGGTTTTGTGGTGAGACCACATGTAATATGCTCCTGGGAAATCCAACAGGTAGAGCTGAGTGCTCATAACAGCATGGGATGCTACATCCAGGTTTTTTGGTGGGGTCACATGTAATATGCTCCTAGGAGATCCTACAAGTAAAGCTGTGTGCTCGTAACAGCCTGGGATGCTATAGCCAGGTTTTGTGATGCACGTAATAAGTCCTGAGGATTCCACAGTATGGCCAGTGATGATGAAGACCTACAGGTAGTGGGCCTACATCCAGTATGAAAAAGGACTGGCTCTGTAGAACTTCCTATGACGAGTAGATCGAATATTGATTGAGATAGCAGCAATAGTGACGATGACGATGATTCGATCACGATGATCTAGTGAAGATGATCTAGAGAATAAGACTTGTGCTAGTAGATCTGTGTTGAGAAATACCTTCCTAGTTAAGAGGGAGTGTTGATGTATATGTAACTTCGGAATGTATTTCATCTATGTATTTTATTGTACTCCTATATAGATGTATTATTCCTCTATACGGAAGTGTCGTCATTTGTATTGACAAGTGTCACAAGTGTTGTAACTTGTCGATGGGTTATTAGACCACCATGTGTGGGGTTGGCCCTGATTACGTTAACCATGGGTTATTAGGCTAAGCTAGACAAGTCGGCCCCACTGGTCTATTGGGCAGGACAGGACATGTATAAATAGAGATCGAGAGATCTCTATTTGATTATCTCATTACTCACTCTTCTATCATTCGGAAAGTGGCACACATGTGAGGAGGAGGATCATCTACTAGGAGAAGACTATCTCTTGTACTTTGGTTGTACTTTGGTTGTATCATTTCTCTCTCTATCTCTGAGGAAGTTGTGGGGTTTTTCACCTTTATGGTTTTCCCCAGTGAAACTCTGTGTGTCCATTGTCTTATGTGATTGGTTGATATGCTTGATACATGCTTGATATGATTGATATGCTGTACATGTTATTCTCTTAGTAAAGATCCTAGAGTATGTTGAATTAATGCTAAAAACTTAACACATAACTCAATCAACTTGTTCATCAATAGAGGTGTTGAATGCATCAATGGGATCTGTGCAAACTTCAGGATCCCACAGTCAGCTAGGGCCTCCCGAACTCCCCTGTCCATCTTAATGCATTGCCCAATGGTACCCGAGACCTCCCACTCTCTCCAAGTCACCACTGGCATCCTGCTAATAACAATAACAAAATCCATTAGAACCACATCAACCTCCCATAACCCCAAGTCCATCCCTGATCCCAACACAAGTTTCAACCCCACAAATGCGCTCTGGAGCACGTTTTTCCCCTTGAAAAATGCGCTTCCAGAGCGCACCTGTAAGGCTCGTAGTTGCGCTCTGCACCGCTCTTTCCTCTCAGAAAGCCGTGCTTCAGAGCACAACTACACCCCCCCTTAGTTGCGCCCTGAAGCATGTTTTCCCCTCGGAATACCTCACTTCAGACCGCAACTAAACAGGTCATACCCGCGTCGAAAACCACGCGTCTGGAGGCCCTCAACGCGCTCAGAACCGCGCCTTCGAGAAGGATACCTGCACTCTGCGAGTGTAGCTACCTGGCCCACCATCGCGGTCCAGACCGCACAAAACACTCTGGAACGCGCGCTTTGCCACGCTGGCACCAATTAATGCCCGGTACACCTACTTAGAGGCCCAAACCCCAACAAAAACACTTCAATGACAAGGCTAAGGCCATGAGCACTTACCTGCAACTCCCGGAATGTAAATCCATCGGTCGAATCTCACATAATCTCAACTTTCACCTCTGGGATTCTCTAATCTCCTATCAAACTCACCAATCACAAATGACACCTATTATGAGGGTCCACTTACTATTTATAGACATTGGACTTATTTTCATTTTTCCATTACAGGATCATCTGATGTCCGTTTCTCAAACCGTTAATAACAATGGACTCAGCACATCAAGAACTTCACGGTGGTCGAGTCCATTTCTCGTTTTCACCGACCCCTTTTTTGGGCATTTTTCACATGCCCCTAGTCACCTCAGTTTGCGTGCCACATCGACTGTCATCCATTTTTTACGTTCTTTGTACCACCAGATCCAGTTTTCCGCGCTCGTGACAATGCTTGAGATCATTTCTCGCATTCACCGACCCCTTTTTCGGGCATTTTTCACATGCCCCTCGTTGCCTCGATTTGTGTGCCACATCGATCGTCATCCATTTTTTACATTCTTTATACCACCGAATCCAGTTTTACGTGCTCATGACAATGCTTGAGATCATTTCTCGCTTTCACCGACCCCTTTTTTAGGCATTTTTCACATGCCCCTCGTCACCTCGATTTACGTGCCACATCGATCATCATCCATTTTTGACGTTCTTTATACCACTGAATCTAGTTTTCCACGCTCGTCACAATGCTTGAGATCATTTCTCACTTTCACCGACCCCTTTTTCGAGCATTTTTCACATGCCCCTCATCACCTCGGTTTGCATGCCACATCGGTCGTCATCCATTTTTTATGTTATTTATACCACCGGATCCAGTTTTCCACGCTCATGACAATGCTTGAGATCATTTCTCGCTTTCACCAACTACTTTTTTCAGGCATTTTTTGCATGCCCCTCGTCGCCTCATTTTGCATGCCACATCGAGCGTTGCCCATTTTTTACATTCTTTATATCACCAGATTCAATTTTCTACTCCAGGGGGTTGCTTTTTCGTGTGTTAGTCTCCAAGGCCCAAAGAAGCATAAAAGGATGCAATGAAGAACTCTTCTAGCCGGTGTGACTAGAGTATTCCTTTTTTGTAATTACTCTACCAGGTCCGGAAAAGGGTTAAACTTATACCAGATAGACGCCCTTTCAGGTACTTTAACGAGCATGAAAGGAAGCAAGATTGCTCGGTGATCTTTTCATTGTTTTAAGAGTCAGAAAAGAGCTTAACGAAAACTCTCTAAGTGCCTTTTTCGTAAAGTACTTGTCCGGCCCGAAAAAGGGATAAAATTATACCGAACAAAAGGAATGGCCAGGCAAGGAGGAAGTGTTCAACCAAGGAACAGAAATGATGACCAAGAACGAGGGTAGGGGGGGGAAAACTGGTGGGCCTCCTTGCGGGGTGAATGAAATGGTGGAAAAATAATGAAACATTTGCAGTATGACAGGAGTGAATGGCTCATGTAAAAGTATGGAACAATCCGATGGCTGTCGATGCGGCACGCAAATCGAGGCAACAAGGTGTCGGGACATAATGTTGAAACTGTACCGAGTGAGAGCAAGAAATGATCTCAAGCATCATCACGAGCTTGGAAAAATGAATCTGGCGATTTAAAGAGTGTCAAAAATGGATAACGGCCAATGTGACATGCAAATCGAGGTGACGGGGGGCGTTTTGGAGAAAATACCTGAAAAATCTGGGGGTGAGAGCGAGAAGTGATCTCAAGCATCATCACCGGCTCGGAAAAATGAATCCGATGATATAAGGTATATCAAAAAAGGGCTACGTCCGATGTGGCACGCAAACCGGGATGACAAGGTGTCGGGACACAACGTTGATATTGGTCCTGGTGAGAGCGAGAAATGATCTCAAGCATCATCACGTGCACGGAAATATGAATCTGACCGTGCAAATGGTGCAAAAAACGGAGGTCATAAGGACTCCGGAATGGTCAAAGGAAATAACTAGGTATATAAAATCAAATATACAAGTGATATGTGACCTCAAAAATGGTTGAGATCACAAATGTGAAAAAGTAAGTAGGGTTAATGACTTGCCCCCATGCTATGTGCATGGGGTTTGTGATTATGGATCACATATGTGTGGGTTTGAACAATGGGTTCATTGACGTGCTGAGATAGATGTGACTGGGAAGGTTCAAAATGATTGATCATGCCCTCTATCCCAGGGTCGAAGGAATCTATTATGCCCCTTGACTTAGAGGTGTTAAGGTGGTGCTCTATGATGGAAGGGTCAAGACCGGGCATTTCGGTATAGGACCAGGCAAAGACATCACGGAACTCTCTGAAGAGGTTCGTGTATTCCTCAATCTCTTGCTTACTGCAGAAGGCTCCTAAAGTGATGAGTTCAGGGGCACTCCCGGGGGTAGCGATATCAATTTGGATGACAGGTGAGATGTTGGCCATGTTACCCTCCTCGAAGGCGTCAAGAACGGGAATAGGGTCCTTGAACCAGTCGACCTTGGTGGGAAGGAAGTCTTTGGATTCAACTGCAAATTGGGTAGTGGTGCTAGAGGAAGATGCTTCTGGGAGGAAATATGGACGATGGTGCATGTCATCCCAGGGATACTCCGGGGCAGTGAGTGCCTCAAGAATCTCCTCATCAGTACAGAAAGTTTGGGCCGTCAAATCGGTTGACGTGGGAATGGTAGTGGAAGAGATCATGTAAATGGTATTAACCTCTCCTGAAGGGGAGGAAACCGGAGGGTGGATCTCCTCTATGGTGGGTGGTGCCATCTCAAGATCCAGATTGTTCATCTCATAGAGAGCTGCTCTGTAATCAGGGAGATCGGGATAGTGATGTGAGTAGTGCCCGTAAATACCGCATATGGCATAGGGGTGGTTAGTGCGCAGTGATTTGTCGCGAGGTTTAGGGGTGGGATCTAGTTTGACAACCGGGAAACTGGGGTCATCGTCGAGCATCTGCATGTGTTCCTGTAATGCCGGTAACTATGGACATTGATGAGTCGCATGGCCTAACTCATCGCACAATGAGCATTTGGGAGGAGCACGAAAGACTGGGGGGTTTTTGACTGTCTTGGGAGGTGGTACAGTAGTGTAAGGTTGGGGACCTCTGCCCCCAGTGGGTTTGGGATTAGGAGGGGGATTCGTGGAGGACGACGGGGTAGAGACACCAGGGGGTGGCTGAGTGGTAGTAGCCATGGGTTGCACCGGTTGGAGGACGACGCTTGGTGTCGGCGGGATAACGGGAGGCGAAAGATACTAAACGGGTAATCCCAAGGTTAGCCCAGGGAGGCTAAGGGTAGCCATAACCGGGGCGCTTACTATTCCCGATGGAGGGACTAGGAAGGGGATAGTATGGATAGGTGTAACACCAATGTGGCTAGGTACTAGTGGTGGTTTAGGCAACAAGGGTGGCTGATTGTTAGGTGCTTGGTTATCGTGGGACAGGGTACATAAGTCAGACACTTCAGGCGTAGATGACGGGGGAGGAATGGATTGGAAGGTGGATGTCATCGGCGGGTCTGAGTAAACTCCGGGTCCCAAAGAGGAAACAAATGAGGTAGCGGCACCACTGACCAGTTGTTCAACCATGGGGAGAACATTTTCTGGTGCAGCGGGGGCATTTTGATCATAGTAAGTAAGTTGGTCGATCTTAACCACGCGTCCTTCATGGGGGAACATCATGGTGTGAAAGACAGAGGAAGGAACCGCCCGCATAGCATACATGTAGCTGCGACCGAGTAAGAGGTTGTAATCAAGCTGGGCATTGATGACCTCAATATCGATGAGGACGGTTTTACCACCTAACTGGACAGGGACATTGGCTAGGAGACCTTGGGGCTAAGCCGAACGACCGTCGTAGGCACGTAATGCAGTGGTGGATTGCTGGAGGGTAGGGGATCCCAACTTCTGCCATATGAATGTAGACATAACGCATGTGGAGGCACCTTCATCGATGATGCACCGATGGATGACAAGATTCCGAACGGAAACAGAAACTTGGAATGCTAAGGTGGAAGGCAGGTGCGGTTCAGACTGGTCCAAATCAAATGCCATCAAATTCGAATCATTTGGGTCAATAGCCCCAATGGCTGAGAGTAAAGTCTTGCGCTGGGAAGGGCAGTTCTTCAAGACTTCTAACGCAGACATGGCAGCGGGAGATTGGGCTAGGTCGTCTACAATGTTGTAGTTGGACGCATCGCACGCATTGGGGTTGTGGATGTGAAGAAACATGACCAATGATGCCGTCTGCAGCGTGGGATGCCCCCGGTGCATCGTGTTGGGAGGACTCGCCGTGAGGGGCGTCAAGGATAATGGTATAGAGATAACCCGACTGGGCGTAAATGAGGTTGAATTGCTATGCCTTAAGGATGGCCTCTTCTTCAGACTGGGGTCTTTCGGAAGCTACGTCCTTAGCAATGACAGGAAGAAGGGACTTGAGGAACCAATCTAGGAAGATGCGGTCGTCTAATTTGATCTTGCATAAGCTACGGCGTCTACGCCACTCATGAATGTGGTTCGTGATGTGGGTAGCCATATTTTGTCTGCAAGATAGTAGGATCTCAACACCCACGTCATAGCGGACAGGTAACTGGAAGAACTGTAGGAAGGTCGAGGCCAAGGAAGTAAAGGTGGCATGGGTCCCATGGGGTTGCTTGATATACCACTTGGCTGCAGAGCCAGTGAAGGTGCATTGTAACAGACGGAGGCGAATAGAGTCATCCACTATGGAGTTGGAGGAACACCATAGATGGAAGGACATGATATGGTTTTGTGGGTCGTCACCTGCCTTGCCCTTGAACTTAGCGATGTCAGAGGGGAGCTTGGTAGGCATGTGAAGCCATGCAGAGTCATGTCGGATAGGATCGTTGGTCAGTCTGGCTAGATCAGGTAGGTTGAGGCTAGCCATGAATGGCAGACTGGAAGAAGGATGTGACACACTAGTGGGTTGGGCCAAGTTGGGGCCCATGCCCCCCAGTAGAGGGGCAGGGTTGGGAATGTTTCCCCCAAGTGGGGGGGACTAAGGTAGTATAGGATGGGTCTACACCACCATGTGTAGTGTGAGTCACTGGTGGAGTGGTGGTATGTATGCCAGCTACGGGAATGGGAATGGTGACCGGGATGGTGGATGTGGCCCCCATCGAGGGCATTCCCAGAGCAGGTGTGGTAACTGGTGTAGTGGTGGATGTGCCACCAATGGTCCCTACAACAAAAGGAGTGGAAGTCGCACCAGCCATGGGGCTAGTAGGGGCAGTGTAAATGGGGTTCTCAGACTCTTCTTCAGAATCAGAGGTAAAGTAAGGGGCATCAATATCTGGTGACGGAGTCCTATGCCGTTGACGAGTGGAGTCAAGTGACAAGGCTCTAGATCTGTGATAAGTGGTATCAAGTGATGATGATTTGTGGCGATGACGTGTGGTGTCAAGTGAATCGTGTTGTGGGGGCTCGCCCTTGAGGTGCTGAGAATGTCTCGGGGACTCAATGGTGACAGATGGTGTCGAAACTCTGTGGGTTGAGGTGAGTAAAAAACAGTTCAAAAACCCTAATGCAACCGAGTGTGCAGAAGGAGAGCTCAAAAACAAGGCACTCAGGCCAACAACCAACTCAAAACACCCACTGTAACAGTTGTGCTACAATAGGTGGAGTACCAACAAAATGGTCAGAATACCAACAAGCAGCAGGTTTCCTAAAAATAAAAAATGGTAGACTCACTAGACCAAAAGGAGGTAAGGAAGCATGCAAACACCTAACTAAAATGTATTTTGACTCAACTAGACATATCCTCTGCAAGGTGATGAAATCCAAGTCAGACAATATGAATAGGAAATCCAAGTGGCTAAGATGTCCCCCTACCGGGAGGGACACCGGGTAGTCAATCCTAGAAGAATGGCAACTAAGATACCCCGTTCATGACACGTCCAGAAAGGTGAATCTGCCGTTTGGTCCTTTTACCGCAATACCTCAATACAGGGATATCCCGAGAACTACGAAAGGTATCCCTTCGGTTACTGAATGGAGTGCGGTATTCCACTCAGGCCTCCGGAACCAGTCTCGCGACTTCAACCCTCCTAGGGGAGAGGCCCTCTGGTAAACTGGTTGTAACCATGACAAAAAGTACTAGGGGATTTTGGTTCCCTAATTGGACAACAGCTATGCCTCAAGTGTAAATAACCGAGGGGTGTTATTGGAATCCTATCCCCCCGATCCTACCTAACTACAAAGATTCTTTTGTGTTCCCCAAGTGGGGTTAGAATATTGGTTGAGTTAAGTAGTTTTTAAGGCTCACTTGAATTATGTGACAGAGTGTGTGCTCGTGAGGTGATGATGAACCCAAGTAGAAAGTGCCACTAGGGAGGGCAACTTTCTATCTAGCAATAACAATATAGAGATTAACTTTTAAAATGCACAATTTTCTTTTTCAAATTTATAATGCTAAAAATGAAATCTGTAAATGAAACAGAAAAAACTGCAGAAAAATGTTGTAAGGAAGGGTGGCTGCAGGTAGGACAGAGGGTTGTGCTGGTGCAGAAAATAGTGCAGCAAAGTTTTGGGCTCAAAACTAGAAAAAATGCAGAAATCAGACTGCGAGTCTGTGGCGAAATTGAGCAGTCGGACCGCGGGTTTGAAGAAAACAGGCGCGGACAGGACGCAAGTTTTTGGAAGACAGACGCAGTCGGGACGCAGCAAAGGGGCTGAAAGTCGCAGTCAGGTCGCGGGAAAGATGCCGAAAGGCACCGGCGAGTTGTGGGAAACTGGCCGAAAGCTGCAGGCGGGACGCAGGTAAGACGTCGAAAGGCGCCGGCGGGTTGCGGGAAACTGGCCGAAAGCCGCAGGCGGGACGCAGGAAAGAGGGTAATAGCCGCAGTCAGACCATTCCAAACAGGCTAATAGCCACGGCTGGATCGCAGGTAACAGACTGAAAATGGACGGTAGGTTGCCGGAAACAGTCTGAGAGCCACGGTCAGGTCGCAGGTAAGTGCCTGAAAGACGCGGTCGGCGCACGACTGTGGGGGGGAAAAACGCGGTATACAGCGGCCGAAAGGGATAGCCGAACAGAAAAAAGATTTAACAATTGTAACCATAAATTCAAACTTAGGGGAGTCGTCAAAATTGTAGCTAGGGTTTCACCCCTAGCTTGTGCAAATGAGCACCTACTAAGGAGAAGGGACTCCTTAGTAGCAGTTCAGTAAATGAAAATTATTCAACTAAAACAGAAATGTAAACTACTCTAAAACATGTGCATGAAACATAAACAACAAGATGTAAATAATGGTTTTTGTATTAATATTACCTCCAATGTGAAGGTTGGTGAAGCTCTTGCAATGTCCAAGAGGGTTGCTCCAAGCTCCAATGTGCTCTTTCTCTTTCTCCAATGGTGGAAATGGGCCAAAAGGGGCTCTCAAGGTGAAAGTGGCTCAATGGTGAGCTAGGGTTTCAAGAGAGATTTTGGCAGAGTAAGGGTATACTTGATTGTGGATCTGGAATAAGGGGCCTCCATCACCTATTTATAGTTTTTTGGTGGTGGAGTGTTGGCCCATGGTTTTGGGAACCATATGGTTTAGGGCAGCTGTATAGGGTTTTTTCCTCTTTTTCCTCATTATTTTATATTTTTTATTCCCTTTTTAGAGGGATTTTGCTATTTTTAGAGGAATTTTGGATATTTTTGGAGGAAAAGGGGGTTTTTTAGCCTTTTTGAGGCTTTTTTAATGGTTTTGTGGCCTTTTGGAGGCATTTTAGGCCTTTTGGAGGCATTTTAGGCCTTTTGGAGGCTTTTTAGTGGGATTTTTAGGGTTTTAAAGAGAAATATGGTAGGAAAATGGACAAATGAGCCATGTAATGAGGTAGATGAGGTAGTGAACACTTTTTGGGTGTTAACACTCGCACTAATGCTTGAGATCATTTCTCACTGTCACCAAAAAAAAATTGACATTGTGTCCACACACCTTACTGCCTCTATTTGCATGCCATATCGACCGCTGCCAGATTTTACAAATTAGTGCATCACAACTTACACATGAACCCTCCGCTCCATCCATACGACAATTATGTCATTGTTTTGATACCATTCACCAACCCGCGAGGAGGCCCCATCAGTGCTCCCCCCTACCACGATTATTGATCCCCATACCCCTTGATTGAACACTTCCTCCTCGCCTCACCGTTAATTTTTTTTGGTATAATTTTACCCATTTTTTGGGTCGATCAATTCCTTTACAAAAAAGGTACTTAGGGAGTTTTTGTTAAGCTCTTTTATGACTCCTAAAACAATGAAAATATCGTCGAGCAATCTTGCTTTCTTTCATGCTCGTTAAAAGTATCTGAAAAGCTGTCTACCTGGTTTAAGTTTACCCCTTTTCCGGACCTTGTAGACTAATTACGAAAAAAGAATACTCTAGTCACATCGGCTAGAAGAGTTCTTCATTGCATTATTTTATGCTTTTTCGGGGCTTGGAGACTAACACATGAAAAAGAACCCCCTTTGATTTTATTTACTACTTTTCGACTCTCTAAAATTCGAAAGCAACCTCGAGCATGAACTATCCTAGACTCATTCAATCCACACGACAGTACCATTTCTTGAGCACATTGCTATCCCTTCTCTGATATCCTTAAACCATGAAGAAGGCTCCAACGGTGCCTATCGGTGCCACAGCAAAGCATATACATCCACATTATTATGGCAGTTTCCCCAATTTGGTCGCCTTTGTTCAGAGTATTCTGCGATATGCCACCTTGAGAGTTTTTCGATACCATACATCAGTTTGTTCCCCCCAGTCACTCCCCTCGCAGTACTTACTCCTGATCCCTTAAAAGCTATGGTCCCCGTACCTAAAGTTAGTTCCATATGCTATCAGGTCATCCATGTCATCATGCTCTGAACAAAGGAAGTTTGATTCTCCCCACTCTAAGACTCCAGTTATCCCCCATCCCCACAGTATGTCAGCCCCATCATTAGTACTATCACACTATGGTTGTACACCTCGCACTCCTATCAAGGAAACATCATTGCCTTGGTAGTTTCTAGTCTCCCTCTGTCGATGCCAGCCAATCTATTCCAGAATATAGACCCAGAGGTCCCTGCACCTTGGACTTACCACCCTCATTGGTGATTACCTACAGACCATTTTGAGAGGAACCCTTAGTGCCTCTCTGAATGGTTGTTTCTCACATGCTCGACATCAACACTTTGATCGCACCATTGAGATTTGTGCAGGGTATTAGTTCCTTAAGTTGTTTAACGAAGACCTCGAATGTCCCTTGACTCTAGCACATTGGTGAGTCTATTTGGGAGCCCCCTCAGTTATTTGTTCCCATGGATATCCGAGCTGCGCTTGGCGACAGTATTCGGAAGCACCCCAGTTGTATGCTTCCGTGAGAACCCAGTTCAGATCAGTCATGGTCGGACCATGAGTATGTCCCACATTTGTGTCCCCTCTTGACCAGTATGATGTACGCATCAGTTCTCCATGTATTGTTCAGGTCCCCTTTTTTAGACCTCATTATTATATTTTGACATGAGCATGGGTATGCTTGCCTTATCCATATGTTGAGATACTCCTCAGTGAGACATGTATTTTTAGTTTTTGGTAGTCCGTACAGACCTTGTGTTCCGGTTTCCAACCAGTTCCTACTCTCCTCCATCACAATGCTTGTCACCCGGGGAAATCATAGAACTTATGATGTCTATCGGCCATACGATGAGCTCCTTCCCTCACACATCAGGGGGCAATCTGTTAACACCAAAAAAGTACTCACTCACTCATCTTTTTAGACACATACCTCCGTTGACCAAAATTCCTATCAATATAGCCTCCAAAACCCCAAAAAACCCAAATGGGAACCAAAATATTTTAAATTCCTTCAAAAACATACCAAAACCCCAAAAGAGGGTCAACTTTTCCCAAAAATCAAAATAATTGGGAATAAACTCAAAAGAAAATCAAAAAGAAAAAAAAAGGAAAAAACCCTAAAAAATCCCTAAGATAGAAGCTTTGGCCACCACCGAAGCATTGAGGAGGAGAGTACGGAACCAAAGGAACTCCGGAGCACACTGTACCACTGTCAGAGCTTCAATAGCCTCGTTCTTCGAGGTAAATTCTTTGCAAGCCCTAGATTTCCCATTAATACAAAAGTTAAAAGATTCTTTGTTATATTTCTCTGAAAGTTTGTTATTCTATGTTCTTAAATCATTTTTTATCTTATGCACATGCTAGCTCAGATTGTTTATGGTTTTCATGTTTAGATAGTTTTTACCATTTTCCATTAACCTGCTACTAAGGGTTCCTTACCCTTAGTAGATGCCCTTTTGCACGAGCTAGGGTGTAAAATCCCGCTACAGTATTATTACTTAATTTTTTTCTTCTTTTCTATGTATATTTCAAAAGGATTCATCTTTATTTCATATGTTGAAAAAACCATAGGTTGAAAAATTTATTCTCTTCCTTAGAAAAGAAAACATTGGCTTTTTCTTGTGTTGTTAGTGTAAAAAATACTTCTTTATTATTTAAGGTATGTCCTAAAAGATCCTATGCATCAATATATTTTTCATTTGAAATGCCAATTTCATTAAACTTGGACTTATTCTAGTCCAAGTCACTTTGAAGACGGGTCAAAAACAACCTTTCTAAACTCCAAAATCAAGCAAAATCCGGTTCCAAAAGTGTCAAATCCATGTTCCAAAAGTGCCAAAACTAGTTTCGAAAGTGCCAAAACCGGTTCCAAAAGTGCCAAAACCGATTCCAAAAGTGTCAAAACCGATTCTGAAAGTGCCAAATCAAGGTTCCAAAAGTGACAAAACCGGTTCCAAAAGAGCCAAAACCGGTTCCAAAACTGCCAAATCCGGTTCCAAAAGTGACCAAATTGGTTCCAAAACTGCCAAATCTGTTTCCAAAAGTGCCAAATCCAGGTTCCAAAACCATACTTTTTCTTTTGATATTGCCACTTTTGAAATTGGTTTTTGTGGTGTTCCGATATGATAATTATGATGGTCATTTGAAGTTGTAAAAAATATACAAATTATCAAATGAATCAGTGTCTGAATAATATGACGGTCATTTGAAGTTGAATTTCATTAACCAACACCCCATTTTGAATTAGGCTCTAGATAAATGAATGAAGGGTCAGCCGATTCTTCTTCTTCCCACTATTATTTTCATAATAGTTCTAGACTGCAAGAAGGGTGGTTCAATCCTTCTTGTGTTCACCATTCTGGATACAAGTGAATTGTCAAATATTGGTGTTCACAATTATCTACTAAAAAAAGGGGTGGCCGATCCTTCGTGTCGGTTGTCGGAAGTCCAGAGAAATATTGTTTAGATGTTATAACTTAGGCAATGTCCTGATCCCTACCATATACTGCGGAAGTTGGTAGTGGGGAATTGTCGTCCCAACCTTCGTAGATTAAATATTTTTTCATTTCTCTTTTAAATGAAGGGTCAGCCGACCCTTCTTGTGGTTAGTATTTTTATAGTCTTCACCATTCAGGATATACATGAATTGATAGCCTATACTTCACAGGTTGAATATTTTCACAATTCCCTCATAAATGAAGGGGCGGTCGACCCTTCTTCTGCTAAATATTATTTTCATACTAGTTCTAGACTGCAAGAAGGGTTGTCCGATCCTTCTTATGTTCACCAGTCTGGATACAGGTGAATTGTTGGATATTCGTTCTCACAATTATCTACTAAATGAAGGGTCGACCGACCCTTGTTGTGATTTGTATTTTTCCAGTCTTGACCATTCTGGTTATACATGAATTGATCTCTATTTTGGCAGTCCAAAATCTCACACGTGTGAGCCTCAAAGAGAGAATTGACACCATAGGAAGTGATGACATGGAATGTGTGATGAGGATGGAAAGACACATGATGGTGTTCTGGTGCTATCATTAAGTCAGTGTCTCAATCTGACATCATTCTAGAAAAGTATGACAAGTTTGTGAAACTTTGGAAATTGACAAAGTATGGAAAAGGTAGAAAAAACTGCTCTGAGAGAATGCCTGCCATAATTCATGGTTTGAGAAAAATGCACGCACCATCATATCATGTTATAGCTTGTTGAAATGCCTATCTTTTCATGGTCTTAGTTTTCCTTAATCATATCTGAGGAGAAAGTTATAAGTCTATCAAAATAGGGTTTCAGGATCAACCTTGGAGAAATTCTTGGAAATGACCAAGTGTTGGAAAACAGGTTCAGGTGGCCTTGGGAAAATGCCCGTCGTACCTCGTGGGAGAATGATAAAATGGCGGTTAGATCAACGGATATTCGATAAAGGGCGGTTAGATCAACGGTCCATAATCTTTCCACGCTGACAACATGCCCGACGTAATGGAGGTCTGAGCGGTTGTGAAATACCATACAGTTGTATGCGTGTTATCTCCACATCATTCTGCAATCAGAGAAAGCGATAAGGAAAACCACCATCCCGCATTGCAAAACCAGCTTCGGTGGTGTATAAAAGAGAAGGGCACGTCAAAAATTGACTTTTGTGTTGCGAACGACGAAGGATTGGAACATGTTTGTGTTGCTCGAAAGCGACAGAGCATAGTTTATTCAACCTATCCATTCTAGGTAGGTCCTCTTAACTCGTGAAAGTAACTAGAATTATTTACATAATGGAAGGAAGTAGTGAAATCGTCTATCAGAACGTTGAAACTATGGGGATAGGAGAAACCCTAGTGGACAGAGATAGTGACATTCGTGGACCCATAATGGTTAAATTCTCATTTTCAGAAATCAAAAGCAAATTGGAGGGTTTATATAAACAAAATTTGGATGTGCACAATGTTTATGAGTCTTGTTTTATCCATTTATGTCCCGAACAAACTTCAGGGTTTCCGGAATTAATTTTGTGGTGTGCAGTAAATTATTCTTAGAGTCAAAGAGTCATTATGAATTCATCACGAAAGAAAATTCTTTGTTGTGTAAATGCGTCTACCATTAGGAAAGCTCTAGCAATACCCCTGTTTTCCTCACACCACCAAGAATATTTTTCCTAAGAATCCCTAGTTAGCCAGTATAGAGTCATCCCCTGAGACCAAATAAACCTTCATGAACAGTGATCTGAAACTTGGCCTTACCATTGATAACACCCCCTATCCACTTGACATTAATTTCTTTGATGAAAATTCACAGTTATTTTTGTCACTCATTTCACAGTTTTTAGGGTTTGATGATGATTCCATGGTCACAAAGGTCCAGTTAAGTTTTCTTTTTAGATTAAGTGTTGCTAAACCAGAAATAGATTACATTCAAGTACCCTACCTTAAATTTGATGAATTCTTGGCTGGGAACATCCACTCTCAGTTAGTGAATTTACACACTTTGAGACATTTCAAATTCCAGACACACCTGATGAAAATGCTCCTGTTTAGCAGTCGAAAATATTTACATTTCCCACAATCTGTGTTTTCAGAAACAGTAGAAGACAGTATGTTTAATTTTATGAATTTTATTTTATCAGAAGTATACAGATTGATGTTTGGAGAAAATTTTCCTAGAATATTATCATAGATGAATACCCTAATGCAATTAAGCCCAAAAAAAGAAATTGGAGATTGGTTTTTAGGGAAGCAAGATACAGTAATCAGACTTTATGGATTTGTTAAGGAGCCCTATATTCTACCAGCCTTTTTAACTCTGAGAGTTTTTGCTTTGGAGTTTATCAGACAAAAATTGACAGTAGAAAATGACCATTTTCTACATTTCAAGAAAGCTACAGATATAAAGTTCCCTTTAAAAATTGGTCTTTTTATCATCAAGAACAAGAATGCTCTCCCTTTTGTACAAAAACATTTAGAAGCACTGAGTTTTAGGAAAGCGACAGCTATTAATTATGATCCTTGTCATGTTATTTCTGATAGAAGGCAAGAAAACAAAAATAAAGCCTTTGATCACCAAGAGGTTGAAGGATTGGCGAAGATGGCAAATTTACTACAATATGAATCAGACACAGAAGTTTCGGGAATTTCACACGTTAATACTTCTACCTTGGATAAAGTTTCAGCTGAGTTGGTACCTGGGATGGTACCTACCCCAGGAAAGGTTGAAGCAACAAGTAAAATAAGTTTTTATGAAAGTACTGATATGCAAGTGGAGGAAGAAAGAGAAGCCAAAAGATTAAAATAAAGCTAGCAAGATGAAGTAGTTGTATCTGACAAAGAAAAGGGAATGAAGAAATAAAAATACCAAGGGCCAAGAATTCAAGTACAGGAATATGAATTTGACAAGGCAAGAGCTGCAGGTGATTCTAGAAAATTTCATTCAAGAGATGAAATATGTGTAAAATATGGCAAAGACAGACAAACAACAGCAGAAGCAATGCATAAGTTGTTTCCAGAAGTCAGGAATGTTGTTGATTCAGAAATTACTCTGATGACTAGCAGAGATCCAAAAAAAAATACTTTGAATTTGGTTGTATCGTCTGATGATAAGGTCATAGAAGTGAAATTGAATTTGCACAAGATAACAGTCCCTAACAAAATTTGTTAGGATATTCCTATACTCCATCCTAGTCCTAGCAGCATTTTCATTATTTTCATTTTCAGTCATGCATGCACTTTTAGAGTTTGCATGCATTATTTAGGGTTTTCATGCATCCCAATCATCAGTCCCAGCACCTAGCCCTCAGTTAGCCAGCCCCCAGAGCTTCCTTCCACTCAGTTTCATCCCTCCTAGAGCTTAGTGCGTCCTCCTTTCACCTACTGCATGAGAAAGGAGCCCTTCCTTACCTACCATTCAGTTATCTTCAATTCTCTCCTTGATTTAAGGCTAGACTGACTCTCAACTGACTGTATCACTCCGATGGACCTCCAGTGAGACTTGACTACCCATTCTGACTTCAGTTAGCTCCTCATGCTCCCTCCACTGAGCCTCCTTCATTTAGTTAGTTCTAGTTACACCTACCACACTTAGTTAGACTCAGTTTGACTGATGGTTGACAGTTACTTGAGCATTGATGACTCCACTGATGATGAGATAGACTACTAGTTGTGATCCGATGACACTCTAGTGATCTTTTGATCACTCCATGAAGGCTAGTTCGAATTTCCACCTTAGGCATTCGAATCCTCATGCATTGTACTATTTATTTGTCCATGTTGTGATTAATTAATTAGTATGTGTGAAGTATTTTTGCTTCTATCCGAGTTCTTTTGTATTATTATTCTGTTGCTCATTACACTGCATTGACCACTCTTCTTCTATCTTCTTGCTTAATCATAATTACTCTTGTGAGGTATACATCATCTCTTAGATCTGTTGTGAGGATTTTCACATGTATCATAGCATGTTGAGAGTATTGTGTATCTCCATTCCTGAGAGTTTTTTGTAGGTTATTATCAAGATTTCAAGTGCAGCAGTTGCAGCAGTTTTTGCATTTATGAAGCAATATCAGTTGCATATATTCTCTATTGGTTTTGCAGGTCTTCTATAGCTTCATGAATTTAGAAGAAAACCCTCCTCTTTCTCCATTCAACTATGATGAATGGAAACCAAAAATGATATCATATTTGAAGAGCCATGATCTCTTTGATTGTTATTTTGAAAGAGAGTTCGAATCCTCTGAAAAGAAGGATGACTGGTTGAATAAAGGTGACCAATCCTTTGGAAGAATGATGCTTTCTATGCCTCGTTACATGATGTACCAAATCATTGATATTGTTGAAACTCCAAAAGAGATATGGGCCCATCTAGATGAAAGATTCAGCAAACAGAATGAAGGATTTGGTCCAAACCCTTTCAAGAGCAAGCAAAGTGATGCATTCGCCCTCCTTGATGATCTCATTGATCATGAACCAGTATCAAACACATCTCATATTGAAGTTTTTCAAAAAGAATAAGAACTTGCAGATTCTACACACATGCTCCAAATTTCTTCTCTTTCTGTGCCAGCTCACACTCTAGATATTGCAGAAGGTCCTAAATCCTCTCTTGCACCAGAGTCTGTTGGTCTGCATCGTGATCTATTGAATGTTTCAGAGGTCAAATCAACTATTGGAGGTAATGCATTCACTCTCCTCAAGAAATCACCTCTTATTTACTACTATATGATCATTATTACATTCTTTCAGAAGGTTATTGAAGAATATGGACATTGCCATCCGCTTGGGATAATTTCTCATGCATCTACTGGTTTTGATCTCACCTCTAATGGTTCAAAGGAGATCTCAAGAAACCATGATTCAAGCCTTGGATCTGATTTGGATTCCAAGCAATCACCTCTCATTTACTACTGTAAGATCATTCCTTCATGCTCTCAGAAGTTTATTGAAGATAATGGCCAATGACATTCGCTTGAGAAAATTTCTCATGCACTTACTAGTTTAGATCTCACCTCAAATGGTTCAAAGGATATCTTAAGCAACCATGATTCAAGTCTTGGATCGGATTTGGATTCCAAGCAATTACTGATATTTGATGGTTCTTTTTGGCATAATCTCACCTATGAGGGTTCGAAGGAGAATACAAAAGACTATCTGCATATTCATGGTATTGATCCTACCTCAACTGATTCGAATCACAGGTTCAAAGATCATCCTCATACTTTTCGATTTGTTCTCATCACATTCGATCTGAAGAGCAAGTACAAGCACATGCTTTATGAGCATGATCCACTTCTTACCAAGAAGAAGATACCTCCAGACATATGACCAAGCATCACACCTGCTTGAGTTTGGAGCATTTATTTTTGTGTGTGCCTTACAGTCTATTTTGAGGGGGGGTATTTTTCCCATGAGGTTTTCCCCATTTCCTCAGTTTATTGACTGTTATTATTCATTGTATTGGGTGACCTTTGGTCTTAGTTACCAAGGCCCAGGATGGATTAAGGGGGGGTGTTAGGATATTCCTATACTCCATCCTAGTCCTAGCAGCATTTTCATTATTTGCATTTTCAGTCATGCATGCACTTTTAGAGTTTGCATGCATTATTTAGGGTTTGCATGCGTTTGCATGTATCCCAGTCATCAGTCCCAGCACCTAGCCCTCAGTTAGCTAACCCCCAGAGCTTCCTGCACTCAGTTTCATCCCTCCTAGAGCTTAGTGCGCCCTCCTTTAACCTACTGCATGAGAAAGGCGCCCTTCCTTACCTACCATTCAGTTATATTCAGTTCTCTCCTTGATTTAAGGCTAGATTGACTCTCAACTGACTGTATCACTCCGATGGACCTCCAGTGAGACTTGACTTCCCATTCTAACTTCAGTTATCTCCTCATGCACCCTCCATTAAGCCTCCTTCATTCAGTTAGTTCCAGTTACACCTACCACACTCAGTTAGACTCAGTTTGATTGATGGTTGACAGTTACTTGAGCATTGATGACTCCACTAATTATGAGATAGACTACTAGTTGTGATCCAATGACACTCCAGTGATATTTTGATCACTCCATGAAGGCTAATTCGAATTGCCACCTTAGGCATTCGAATCCTCATGCATTGTACTATTTATTTGTCCATATTGTGATTAATTAATTAGTGTGTGTGTGAAGTATTTTTGCTTCTATCTGAGTTCTACTGTATTATTATTATGTTGCTCATTACACCGCATTGACCACTCTTCTTCTATCTTCCTGCTTAATCATAATTACTCTTGTGAGGTATACATCATCTCTTAGATCTGCTGTGAGGATTTTCACAAAATTCACCTACACAGACAGACTCGAGAGGTGATTTATGCTGATATGATGAAAGCTACTTTAACAATGGAAAAACTACAGAAAACAGTGAACAGGATGCAAATCCAGTTGAGCCAAAAGAAAACAGAGAACAAATCTCATCAACTGCAAATAAAAAGATTGCAAGATGACCTGGTGAAGAGCAATGATGAACCAAATAGAGGGGAGGAAATTAAAAATCTTTTAGCTGAGAAAGAAAATAATATCAAATTACTTCAGCAAAAGGTTAGAATTCTAGCAACTCGAATAATTCAAGCCTCTGAATTAACTGTGTTAGAACAAGAAAAAGAAACTTTATCTCGATAATTGGATGACTGTCTTGCTAAATTGCTCAAGTTTGAGGAAAAAGAAGAAAGTTGGGAGAAAGATAGATCGATTCTTAAGACTGAAATTGAAGATCTAAAGGCCAAATTGGAAAATACAGCACAAGAGAAGTAAGGAACAGATCAAGGCAACAAAGAAGCAAGCATAGATGATATAGTTCAAGCTATGTCCCAAGTTAGCTTGAAAGAGGTGGATATCATAGAACTAAGAGAAGAAAAACAAAGACTAGAAGAGGAAAATCCGAAAAAGTTAAATGAAATAAAAGAGTTGACAAAAAACAATAAATCTTTGGTAGGCAGAAATCAGAGGATGATAGGTCAAGTGACAGGACAACTAGCATTACAAGGTCCAAAGCGTTTGATTTGGGATTCAATCATCGATGAGGCTGCAAAATTGAGGCATTATTTAGATTTTATGAATACAAAGGAAGCCATAGAAAATGATAGCTTACAAAGCTGTAAAGCAATGAGAGAAGTTTTAGATAAGAAACCAAAAGATACAGTCCAAGGTACCATAAGTTTCTTAAATACTCTAACAGAAGGTGATCTGAAAGTAATGGCTATCGAAAATAGGGTAACAGTCATAACTTGGGTTAGGAGAGTCCTTGGCAAACATTCTCACAATGAGAATGTTTAGGCTAGTGCAGAACAAATGAAGGAACAAGTTGAAGCATTCAAAAAGGGATTTGAAAAGGTAATACAAAAGGGACTGCCTTCTTTTTGGGATGAAAATAATGAGTTAATTTCCTAGGACAATTATAAGGATTTACTATATAACATCGGGAGGAACCATGAGCAATTTCAAGGTTTGACTCATGTTCTAACAGGGAAAATTATACTGAAGAAACTCTCCCTTGACTTTGAACTTCTAAACCAGCTAGCCATGATAGCTAAAAAGATTCCTCCAACTTCCATTGCAGAGCACATAGAGATGAAAGTTCTGGTCGAGGAGATGACTACTTATGAGGTACCTTCTACAGAGCAATGGAAGACATTGGTGATATATGGGAAAATGAAGTACACCTTGCACACTTGAAGACTATTGTTCGAGAAAGAATCCCTGTCAGTAGCTACAGCCAATAGAAAGACATCAAATTTTATATTCTGAGAAATTTTGGAAAATGTATAAATTTTGACCGAAATAGAATGTAATAGTTAGTTTATAATTTTCTACTTTTAGTTATGAAGCATTAAGGGTTTTACCTCGAGAGATTTTACAATGTATAAAAGACAATTTTTGGCAATGTAGTAAGTGTTGGAACCCGTGAAGAGATATTCATTTTGTATTGAGCCCTTCAATTTTGAATAAAGATAGCCTAGCAGAGTTGATGCATATTTTCAAGAGTAAATATTGCGGTGTTATTTTATTCAAAGGATTAGATGTTTTTTTTGGAAATGTAGTAAGGGTTGGAACCCGTGAAGAGATACTCGTTTTGTATTGATCCCTTCAATTCTGAATAAATATTCCCGAGCAGAGTTGATGCATATTTTCAAGAGTAAATATTCTTGTTTTATTTTATTCAAAGGATTAAAAAGAATGTGACTATCCTATCAATGATGAGCTAATTAACAAATTAAATTATGACGATCATTGCTGCGCTATGATTGCAGAATGTGAAACAATATGAATCAAGGAAAGAAATTGACTGGTGCATAACCTACATATAAATCATATGAATGATAAATCAAGCACACAGATTTATATGTTTTATGATTTAACAATACAAAACAGAGTTATTAGATGTATGTATGAAAAAACAAAATGAATCAAGGAAACTTGATACACATAACGAAAGAAAGTAAATTATAAATTAAGTGAAACTCTTTAAATATTGTAAAACATTACAATTCTCCAAGTACAAAGTGTCTCCAGTTCTCTCCTTCAATGGTCCCCCCCATTCATGCGATTTGCCCAATATTATTTCCATACTAGTTCTAGACTGTAGGAAGGGTCGTCTAATCCTTCTTGTGCTCACCATTTTGGATACAGGTGAATTGCTGGATATCGGTGTTCTCAATTATATATTAAATGAAGGGTTGGACGACCCTTCTTGTGCTTAGTATTTTTCCATTATTGACCATTCTGGTTATACATGAAATGACGGCCTAACCTTAGTATTTTTCCATGATTGACCATTCTAGTTTTCAATTGTAAATGTTTTCCAAAAATCGCGGATTTGATGCCCGCAACCCACAACCCACAATTTCAGATTGCGGGAAGAGTATTGTAAATGTTTGTGTTATGCGTTTCTGCAACCCGCAATGCGGATATTGGGAACTGTTTGAATAATGGATTTCCGACATGCGTTTCCGCAACCCGCAATGCGGATTGCGAAAACTTTGGTTTGTTTTCATTTGAAGTTAAATGTCATTAACCAACACCCCATCTTTGAATGAGGCTCGATATAAATGAATGAAGGGGCGGCCGACCCTTCTTCTGCCCACTATTATTTTCATAATAGTTCTATACTGCAAGAAGGGTGGTTCGATCCTTCTCGTGTTCACCATTGTGGATACAGGTGAATTGCCGTTTATTGGTGTTCACAATTATCTACTAAAAGAAGGGGTGGCCGATCCATCTTGTCGGCAGTCAAAAGTCAGGATAAATATTGTTTACATGTTATAACATAGGAAATGTCCTGATCCCTACCATATTCTGCAGAATTCGGTAGTGGGGAATTGTTGTCCCAACCTTTATAGATTAAAAAAATTTCATTTCTCTTTTAAATCAAGGGTCAACCAACCCTTCTTATGCTTAGTAGTTTTGCAGTCTTCACCATTCTTTATATACATGAATTGACAGCCTATACTTTGTACGTTGAATATTTGCACAATTCCCTCATAAATAAAGGGGTGTTCGACCCTTCTTCTGCACAATATTATTTTCATACTAGGTCTAGACTACCAGAAGGGTCGTCCTATCATTCTTGTAATCACCAGTCTGGATACAGGTGAATTGTTGGATATTGGTGTTCACAATTATCTACTAAACGAAGGGTCGACCGACCCTTCTTGTGATTTATATTTTTCCAGTCTTGACCATTCTAGTTATACATGAATTGATCTCTATTTTGGAAGGCCAAAATCTCACACGTGTGAGCCTCAGAGAGAGAACTGACATCATAGGAAGTGATGACACTTTGTTTTGTTTTTATTTGGACTGTGGTCCCGAAACCTGCAATTGAGGATTGAGGATTACGGGAAGGTTGTATATATTTCCAAAAAATTAAACCCCCCCAACTTGTCTTCTGCATTCCCCGGATTAGATCTCAGTCGTCGATTTGTCTTAATCTTACAGCCCAGATTTAACTCGACGGAATAAACAAATATGTTGATTTTGTTTTTGTTTTCTTTTATCATTTTTCATTTTCGAAAATTGCCTGCTATGTGGATTTTACTGCGAGTTTTTACCAGGGTGTTAGTTTTTCATAATTTACTTCAATCTGATCTAGGATATTAACTGAGAGAACAACATGTACAGCATATCTATAGTATATCAATCATGGACACAATAATGCAAGCACACAAGAGACACAGAGTTTACTTGGGGAAAACCATAAAGGTGAAAAACCCCAATAACTTCCTCAGAGATAGATAGAGCAATGATACAACCCAAGCATAAGAGATAGGCATCTCCTAGCAGTAGCTTCTCCTCCTCCACAAGTGCACCACTCTCCAAAGAGTGTGTGTGAGAATAGAATGATCAAATAGAGTGCCTCCCGCACTCTATTTAAACTTGACTTGACTTGCCTAATAACCTTTACTAGGTCGGCCTTAACTTAACCACATAACATAAATATGATTGGGCCGACCCCCAATAGGGTGGTCTAATAACCCTTTGACCCACATGGCCGACCTCCAATAGGGTGGTCTAATAACCCTTTGACCCACATGGCCGACCCCCAATAGGGTGGTCTAATAACCCTTTGACCCACATGACTTATACAGGGCCGACCCCAACAAGGTGGTCTAATAACCCATCAAGTATAAGTTACGACACTTACAATATAAGTGACGACACTTCTGTATAGAGGAATAATAACATCTTTATAGGAATACAAACACTTCCGTATAGAGGAATAATAACATCTCTATAGGAGTTGAAATATTGTAACTTCTAAGAATATTATATTTGTACTTTATTATTCCAGAGATGTTTCATTCCTCCATGAAGACCTTATTGTATATCCGGAGATGTTTATTCCTCCGTCGGAATGTGGTAACTTGGGTTATTAGACTTCCCTAGTGGGGGTTGGCCCTGTATGTGTTATGTGGGTCAAAGGGTTATTAGACCACCCTAGATGGGTCAGCCCAGTCAGTTGTAATGGGATGCTTAACCCAGTGGTTAAGTTGGGGCCGACCTAGTTAATATAAAAGACAAGTCTGAGATGTGTATAAATAGAGGAGTTGTGTTCCTCATTTAACATACAACACACTCACTTGTGAATAGCGCATAGGTGAGGGAGAGATCTTCTATGGAGGAGAAGGAGCTCATGTCTAGGTTTTACATCTTTGTATTTGCTGGTCATCTATATTGAGGAAGCTTTGCTGGGTTTTCTTCCCCATGAGGGTTTCCCAGGATAAATCTGTGTCTCTTGTCTTTATGTTGTGCTTGTTGTTATTTCAGTGATCCTATATATGCTATTGGTGTGAAATGAATGTAATGCTGATATTGTCTGTCTTAGCATATTGAATATTAACATGGTATCAGAGCTAACCTGAAGGAAGGCAATGTATGGCACTTACGACACTTGCTTCACTTGCGACAATTTGAAGGTTAGGGTTTTGTATAGAAAAACCCAGTCATCGTGGAACTTTAGCTATAAATCCATTTTGGTGAAGTTTCAGGATTTGAAACCTTTATAGGCCATAGATAACATCCCCATGTACCTTGTGTCCAAAGGAAACCATTGGGTTCATTGTACTTTGTGAGTTATGATCAGTACAAGGTAGGATTTCTGCCTCTTCTAGATCTCATTCATAATCAGGTGACCTAGGCAAAAATGTCATAACTTGGGCTAGGAAGCTCCAAATGAAATTTTGTAAAACATGATAGGTATTGCACGGATTGTACTATCTCAGGTAACTTTTTCAGTGGCCGAAGTTGAACCAGTGACAAATGGCACGCCGTACAAATTCGCTCTCCTGTTTTATCCCATAAATAGGTCACGTTGCAACACTTGGAATAACTCTCTCTCAAAGAATCCAATTGAGGTCAGACCTATGGGGTTGGAAAGAGGATATGTCAGGATACCACAAGTGGAAGTTTTAGACCTTGTGGATTCATAATTTCAGAGTTACACCAAAAACAATCAGGTGCATATTTTTGTCAAAACATATTTGGATTTTGAGCACCTTCATTCTTGAATCGTCACTACTGTGGAAAATTAGGGTTTCGGAGAAAGTTGGAATTTTTGGAATCGGATTCCACGGCTGAGTGCTACTCAGAAAAATTGAAATTTAGAGACCAAGATCGAATTTTTTGGTTGGTTAGAAGGGTGGGCTTGATCAAACCCTAGTTCGGGACCTTGATCGGAAAGGTGGAAAATTAGGGCTTCTGCAAAAGTTGGAATTTTTTAAGACTGTGACCACGGATTGAAGCTCCTTAGAAAAATAGAAGTTTAGAGCTTTGGATTGAACCTTTTGATTGGGAAAAAGGGTGGTCTTCATCAAACCCTAGTTCAGGATCCTATCCAGAAGATCCAGAAGTTTCAAAGGCAATTTTGAGGGGTCAAATTTTGGAGATTTCAAAATTAAAGTATGCTAGCTTGATCAACTCAGCAAGGCGCATCTTTCCATCCATTCAGTAGTTTGAAATTCAAAGGTTGAATTTTTAGGGTTTCTCTGACAAACCCTAATCCAGCTTCAGATCCAATTTCAGCAAATCAAAGTGGATTGGATTAAAAGCAATCCTAACAAGTATGACTTGAGGAGATACAGGTATGTGTTGAAATCTGTTCATGATTAAGTTTATAATATGCTTTCCTTCATATTATTGAGGTTAGTACATTCTTGATTAATCTTAGAATCGTCTTATCACCCTAGTAAAAGTATGAATGCATGTGAATGATAGAAGACATTCTTTGATCAAGGTTATATGATTGTACTAATGCATCTGTGGTGTTGTATGACGATAATGTTGTCTGCTAACAAAAGACAGGTACATCAAGAAAGACAAATCAAGTTCTATGACCATGATGACATAAAGACAAAGACTTATCCATAGTCTTTAGAAGCTCTACTTACGAGGTATGTATGATTTATTTCTACTATGCTTAACTTATGAGGTATGCAGGTTACTAGCACAAGGTCTCTAAATCATTGAAGAGACTAAAGATATTGTTTGGGTATGTTAGACATAACTAAGCATGTATCTAATCCAGGTATGTTTTCCTATGTTAGAATCCTACTTTGTGCTAGGATCTTAGTATACCCATGTATTGAATGATCATGAACATACATATTCAAGATTATTTAGAATTATAATGTTTTGATAATATTGAGATTATACTAATGAATGTATGTTTGTGTATGAGATCATGAGGATGACACTAGTGCACACTTGAGCATGCACAGTGGTACAGAATGAATAGAAGTTCAAAAGACATATATAAGTTCAAGCGGGAGGAAACCACACAAACATAAAAGATAAGTATTTGAGTTGTTATTTGAATATCTGAAATAGTAAATGATATTGCTCGTAATAGTTGTATGCATATTTGTATTCCTAGAATATATCATGCTAAGTGTAAGCATTCATATAGCATTGAACAATATACTACTAATATGCATATGATTGGTAAGTTGGACAAACATTCCATTGTTGATTTTCTAGAATGAAAACTCTTTGCTGACATGCTGAGAGATGTGCATGCTCTTGATAGTATGTTTTAGTAGAGATGGAAGGCATCTAGATAGCCAATGTATGCATACAAGATATAGAAAAGTGTTGTGCCAAAGTATTGGTCAAGATAGTAGCATAACTATGTAAATCATATCTGTATGCATAATAGGTTATCATGTCAACATGATTTGATGATTATGAAGTATTACTAATCATGTACTTAATTTTGATTTGTAGGAAAGATCATGAAGAATGATGAACACTGAACAAGTGATGGATGTTCAACAAGAAGATTTACAAATCAGACATACTATAGAAGGCTCGTGGCTAGAAGATTCTCTTAGAAAAAGGAAGAGGATCATGACGAGATGTTTGCTCCAAGTAGATAAATATTTTTCTCTCAATGGTGTGATTGAAGAAGAAGTGCGAATTGAGAAAAATCCTAGGATTCAATAGAAGAAAGTTTTGTACGAGTACCTAGGATCAATAGTCATTTGATGAGCTTAATGATCACCATGGGTGATGCAGATTTCAACCTTTGCTACAAGGTTGAAGATGGTATCTATATACAGAAGGAACTCACCACAGAGTTCGAATGATCTTGAGGCTCATACTGACAAGAGATGGCACAGATATATATGCAGAAGATCACTCAATGTAGAGTGTGAATGATGTTCAGTCACAGAAACAAATCTCTTTCTAACAGGTTATGGATGATACTATTATTATGTGGATGATCTCTTTCTAACAGGGAATGAGAAACAAATCATGGAAAGCAAGAAGAAGCTAGCTACAAAACTTGAGATGAAAGATCTCAGATTGATGCAAGTCTTGAAGTATGGAAAGGCCCAGAAGGAATCATTCTCAACCAAGGAAAGTATGCTAAGAAATCTTGAAAATATTTGATGTGTTGGAATGGCCACTCTCATGGGTTCGGACTTGAAGCTGTTAGCTGATGAATCATCAGAGTTAGTGGATGTGACTCTATACAGACAGATTATTGGGTCAATGATGTATCTGACGAATACCAGGTCAAATATATGCTTTGTTGTGAACACCTTGAGTCAATATCTAGTGGAAACTAGATGTGTTCACCTGATATTTGCAAAGCATGTGATGAGGTACCTAAAGGGTACGATAGACTTTGGTCTATGTTGTCCTGGAGATCATGACTTCAGATTGTATGGCTACACAAGATGTTGATTGGGCGGGAAGTGTATCAGAAAGGAAGAGCACATCGAGTGGATTTTATTGTCTAGGATCTACCATGATCTCGTGGTCTAGTAGGAAGCAGTCTAGTGTGGCTCTCAGCATAGCTGAAGTAGAATATATATAGTTTCTTTCTCTACTAGTTGTGAAGCAGTATGGCTTCGGAAGTTGTTATCAGGATTGTTTGACTTAGAGATGGAATCCACTGTGATCCTGTGTGACAAACAGAGTTGTATCAAGATGACAGAGAATCCAATGTTCCATGATAAGTCAAAACACATAGAGATCCGATATTTCTATATACGGGATATGGTGCAGAAAGGAGCTATCAAGCTCAAGTATGTAGGCACTGATGAACAAGTTGTTGATGTGTTGACCAAACCTCTGTCTCGAGTAAAGTTTGAGTATTTCTGAGACAAGCTTGGTGTAGTTCAAAAGGACCCTCCTCAAAAGGGGGAGTGATATGGTCGATAAAGATATCTTTGGATATTGGTATCGATGTGGATACCTATATCGATGATGAGATTGTCTATATTGATGGTAAGGTCAATGATAAGGATACTTGTATTGATGATGTGTATACTTGTATTGGTGTGGATACTTGTATTGGTGTGGATACTTGTATTGATGATGTGTATACTTGTATTGGTGTGGATACTTGTATTGATGATGTGGATACTTGTATTGATGATGAGGTTTCCGGTTACAATGATGAGGTTTCCGGTTACAATGATGAGGTTTCCGGTTACAATGATGAGGTCGATGCCTGGTCCTTAGACTTTGTCTAAGTGGACGAGGAGGGATTGTATCATCCCTGGACTTCGGTCCCTGAATTCATCCATAGACTCTTGTCTTCAAGAAAGATGTAATGTGCACTCCTAGACTGCTCAACAGTGGGTGATCATTCACAAAACCTGTAATGATGTAATGTTCGCTCCTGGATTAGCAGGTGATCATTCACAGGTTGTAAATCCTAGATTTGATCTAGTTCACACCCCAGCTGAAATAGTACTGGCTCTGTGGTTGACTGGAATGATGTAATGTTCACTCCTGGACTGCAGCAGGTGATCATTCACATGTGATAAAATCCTAGATTTAATCTAGGTCACATCCAGTATGAAAAAGGACTGGCACTGTGGTCGGGATTGCATCATCCCTGAACGCTTGGTTCAAAATGTACGTGATGGGGATTGCATCATCCCGGAACCACTAGTTCAAAATGTACATGATGGGGATTGCATCATCCCAGAACCACTAGTTCAAAATGTACATGATGGGGATTGCATCATCCCGAAACCACTAGTTCAAAATGTACGTGATGGGGATTGCATCATCCCGGAACCACTAGTTCAAAATGTACGTGATGGGGATTGCATCATCCCGAAACCACTAGTTCAAAAATGTACATGATAGGGATTGCATCATCCCAGAACCACTAGTTCAAAATGTATGAGAGGGGATTGTATCGTCCCTAGACTTTGGTCCCTGAGTTGATCTGTAGACAGATGTCTCCGAGAAGTGGTCCCTAGTGGATGAGAGGGGATTGTATCGTCCCCGGACTTTGGTCCCTAAATTGATTCGTAGACATATGTCTTCAAAAAATGGTCCTTAGACTTTGTCTAAGTTGACGAGTGGACTATATTATCCCTAGACATGTTATGGTGTCTTAAATGGATCATGTGTTTTCGAGGGTACGATGTTGCTGATCGTGATGATCTAGATGACGATGATGATGATCATGTGATGATGATGTTGATGATCGTGAGATGATGATGCTGTTGATCATGATGATCTAGATGACGATGATGTTGATCGTGATGAGCTAGATGATGATGTTGTTGATCATGATGATCTAGATGACAATGTTGCTGATCGTGATGGTCTAGAAGACGATGCTGCTGATCGTGATGATCTAGATGACGATGCTACTGATCGTGATGATCTAGATGACGATGATGATGATCGTGTTATTAAGATTCCAATGATCATGTGATGACGATGCTAATGATCGTGAGGATCCAGATGATGATGTTGATGTTGCTGTAGATGTTCGAGTGCTACAGAATATGAAGACTCAGTACTGAAGATGTTGATGTTTTAGTATTGAAGATGTTCCAGTAACTGCTTGGGTTGCTGATGATGTTGAGAAAGCTTCCAATGATTTATAAATGTATCATGTATGATGTTGATGACTCCTTGCTCCTGCAGATGTTGTTATAATATCCTTCTCGTTAAGGGGGAGTGTTGAAATATTGTAACTTCTATGAATATTATATTTGTAGTTTATTATTCCGGAGATGTTTCATTCCTCCATGAAGACCTTATTGTATATCTGGATATGTTTATTCCTCCGTCGGAATGTGGTAAATTGGGTTATTAGACTTCCCTAGTGGGGGTCGGCCCTGTATGTTTTATGTGGGTCAAAGGGTTATTATACCACCATAGAGGGGTCGGCTTAATCAGTTGTAATGGGGTGCTTAACCCAGTGGTTAAGTTGGCGCTGACCTAGTTAATATAAAAGACAAGTCGGAGATGTGTATAAATAGAGGAGGTGTGTTCCTCATTTAACATACAACACACTCACTTGTGAATAGCGCATAGGTGAGGGAGAGATCTGCTATGGAGGAGAAGGAGCTCATGTCTAGGGTTTACATCTTTGTATTTTTTGGTCATCTATATTGAGAAAGCTTTGCTGGGTTTTCTTCCCCATGAGGGCTTCCCAGGATAAATCTGTGTCTCTTGTGTTTATGTTGTGCTTGTTGTTCTTTCAGTGATCCTATATATGCTATTGGTGTGAAATGAATGTAATGTTGATATTTTTTGTCTTAGCATATTGAATCTTAACAATAGGAATACAATATACATGGGTAAAATACATTCTGAAGTTACATATACATCAACATTCCCTCTTAACTAGGAAGGTATTTCTCGACACAGATCTGCTAGCACAAATCTTCTTCTCTTGATCATCATCAGCAAATCATCGTCATCATTATTGCTGCTGCTATCTCAATCAATCTCTGAATCTACTAAGCATAGGAAGTTCTACAGAGCCAGTCCTTTTTCATACTGGATGTAGGCCCACCACCTGCAAGTCTTCATCATCACTGGCCATACTGTGGAATCCTCAGGACTTATTACATGCATCACAAAACCTCGCAAGAGCATCCCAAGACTTATTATGGGCACACAACCCAACCTATCGTATCTCCCAGGGAGCTATTACATGTGACCCCACCACAAAACCTCGAAAGAGAATCCCAGGATTGATTACAAGCACACAGCTCAACCTATCGGATCTCCCAGGGCGCTATTATATGTGGTCACCACAAAACCTCACAAGAGCATCTCAGGACTTATTATGGGAACGCATCCCAACCTATCGGATCTCCCAGGGAGATATTACATGTGCTCATGGAAAAACCTTGAAAGAGCATCCCAAGACTTATTACGGGAACACATCCGAACCTATCGGATCTCCCAGGGCGCTATTATATTCCATAGGACAAAGCCTCAAAAGAGCGTTTTCCAGATCTCCCAGGGAGCTATTATATGCCAGCGGCAAAACCTAGAAAGAGAATCTGCAAACCTCCCAGGGCGCTATTATATGTACCCCCAAAGCAAAACCTCGAAAGAGCATTTTCCATATCTCCCAGGGAGCTATTATATGCCAGTGGAAAAACCTAGCAAGAGAATATGCAAACCTCCCATGGCGCTATTATATGCTTATCTGCACAACCTGTCCATGGCCACAGAGTATCAACCTGATACTCGCCATACATCATCCTAATGTACACATGATTGTCCTGATCATCATCAATACATCGTCCTAACGCATGTCATCTGGAGAAACATCCTGAAGCTCATCATCCATGATCATCCTGATCATACAATGCATCCACCTGATGCATACACAGTATCTTCTTGATACATATCATCATACATGATCTACCTGATCATACAATGTATCCACCTGATACATATACAAATACATGATCCACCTGATCATACCTGATACATATCAACATACATGATCTACCTGATCATACAATGTATCCACGTGATACATCTACAGATACATACACATGATCCAACTAATCATATCCAGCATCCAACATGATGCATACATACATATAAATGATCCAACTGATCATATCCAGCATCCAACATGATGCGTACATACATATAAATGATCCAACTTATCATATCCAGCATCCAACATGATGCATGCATACATATAAATGATCCAACTAATCATATCCAGCATCCAACATGATGCATATACAGAGCAATAACTGGAGCATCTTCCTGATGCTCATCATCCAGCGCTTACATCCATAGCCATGGAAGGATCCTCCTCCCACCATACTTGGAATGGCTTCAGCAAATGTGTCCACCACTTCTTCCTAGAAGTGTCGTCAATCTGAAGAACACCAAGTCTCTCTCTGAAGTACTCGAACTTCACTCTGGCTAGTGGTTTCGTCAGTACATCTGCAATCTACTCATCCGTCGCAAAATATAGGATCTCATAATCAATCGTACCCTTCAGGTACCTCAGAATATGCTTTATAACAACCAGGTGAACACTCCTCGGATCCGTCAGGAACTAGCTCAATTTGTTCACTGCAAAGCAAATATCTGGTCTCGTATTCATCTGATACATCAAGGACCCAATCATCTGACAATACACTGTAACATCAACCGGATCAGATGAAGCATCACACAGAAGCTTCAGGTTCGATGCCATAGGTGTGGCCATGGCCTTGCAGTCCATCATCCCGAACCTCTTCAGGATATCCACTGCCTACTTCCCTTGTCCAAGGAAGATTCCATCTGTACTCTACCACACCTCCATGCCTAGAAAATAGTGCATCATCCCCAAGTCCTTTATCTCGAACTCAGCTGCAAGCTTCCTCTTGGTATCGGCAATCAAACTAGCATTACCTGTTACAAACAGATCATACAACAGTAGTATCACAGGATTTCCTTCATCAACCTTGTAGTAAAGGTTGGAATCCACTTTACTCTTGGTAAAGCCCAAACTGGATAGAAATCTATCTATCCTCCCATACCAAGTCCTAGGAGCTTGCTTCAAGCCATACAAGGCTTTCTTCAACCTGCACACATATGACTTCCTGTCATGTGTCTCAAAACCAAGTGACTGCTCCACATACACTTCCTCCTAGACTACACCATTCAAGAAGGTTGTCTTGACATCCATCTGGTGTATCTTCTATTTCATCACTGCATCTAGAGCAAGTACTGATCTAATGGAAGTGTACCTGGATATAGGTGCAAAAGTCTCTTCATAGTCAATACCTCTTTCTAGGAGAAGCCACGAGCTACAAACCTTGCTTTGTATTTCTCCATGCTACCATCTGTAGCATGCTTGATCTTATATATCCATTTGGAAGTCACAACAGACTTCCCTTCAAGTCTTGGGACTGCATCCCAAACATCATTCTTCATGATCGACTGGTACTCCTCAATCATGGCATTCTTCCCGAATCCTGGGAACTTTCAAAATATTCAATATCTTCAATAGATAACTTTGTTGCTGAAACAAATGTTGTAGTCCTTCTTTTTGTAGGTGCTCGTATATGATCTTTCCTACAAAACAAGTTAAATTGCATGATTAGAAACTTCTCATAGTTTTCAGAACAAATTCTTACGCATAAATAAATATTTCATACAGTCATGCAAATATTTTATCCAATGCTTCAATAAAACATTCATCCATATCTTGTAACTTTCTAGATGCCTTCCAATCTCTACTAGAACATTGTTAAGAGTTTTGCACTATTCTCAACATGTTAGCAAAGAGGTTTCATTCTAGATAAGTAGCAATGGAATGTTGTACAATTCCATAGGCCACTTACCCATTACATGCATATTAATAGTATGTTGTTCATTAATGCCAAAATACACAGCCTAATTCTAGGAACATCAGTATGTACATCATTGAACAGTATTATTTAAACAATCAAATATGCAAGAAATGATAATTCGAATACTTATCTTTGTTTGTTTTTTGGGTTGACTCCCTCTCAGTCTTTGCTTCCTTTCTGCAACTCCATTCTGATGTGGATTGTGAGAAGTGGTCAACTCCCTCTAAATATATGCATCCTTGCATAAACTAATGAAGTGTGCTCCCTCTTGATCTTTGCTTCCTGGATTACCTGTCCTTGAACTTATATCCATCCTTAATCACTATGTATGCTTATTAGTATCATCATTGTGTTATCCTCGAGGTCTCATACATAATCACACATTCATTAGTATAATCTTAATACTATCAAAACACAATAATCTTAAACATGTATAGTCATGATTATTTCAAACACAGATAATAAACATTAGTATTCAAGGTTTCAGGGAAGACTTCTTTTACTCATGCATATTCTTATTTGATCATAGGACTCTTTTGGTTAGTCAAATCATCAATCAAGATAAGAGACATAATATGTATAAACCCTTGATTACTTACATTTCTAACTTTATGAATAAACATAACCAATCATACCAAGTATACTTAAATAAGGGATCCTAACACAAGGTAAGATTCTAACTTGATATAGGAAAAAACATACCTGGATTACTATGTTAGCTAGTTATGTCTAACATACCCGCATGATGTCTTCTGGTTCTCTTCAATGACTTGTGCTAGTAACCTGTATGTCTCATAAGTTAACCATTATAGAACCAAGTTCCACATACCTCGTAAGTAGATGATCCATGACAATGGATGAATCTTTGTCTTCATGTCACCATTATCATATGTTCTTGAAGTAGAACATGATTTGTCTTTCTTGGTGTACCTTTCATGTTAGCAAACAACATAAACCTCATAAAACATCACAATGCATTAGTACAATCATAAGTGTCAAAACCTTAATCAATGAATATCTTCTATCATGTATTCATAATTTTATTAAGGTGATACGACAAGTCTAAGGTTAATCAAGATTGTACTAACCTTAATGAAGACAAACATACCATAAGCTAAATCAGGAACATATCTCGAAACATACCTCGATAAGTCATACATGTCGAGATTGCTTGTAATCTTCTTATGTAAGGCCTTAGCCTCATCTCCCTCTGAAACGCACTGCAAAAAATCCTCAGAAAGATATTTTGAACAAATACCCAAACTTCGGCATCCTTGCCGACACCAACGATAAGGTTTCTAAGACATACCAAATCGATTGGTCCAAAATTTACTCCATCTTTGACAATGACGACCTAATTGATATTCAGAGTGACCACCCTGCCTATGAAAATATTAGGGATTCACAACTCCACGCTATAGCTTCCAAAACTGTTATCCTTCCCTACACTGATGCAGTTAAGTGGATTATAGACCATGCTAACCCTAAAGACCACTCTTTCAATGATAGCGCAGGGTCTCAATTGGCTACTTTTCTCCCTGAGGTTTTTACCAGAGCTTACGCCCTAAAACCAGTTGTTCAACCCCTCAATGTTGCATTCCTTGAGTCGTCAAGGACTAGGTACAATTTCAATGAAATGTTGAAGTCTTGGATGCACAGACCGACAAATTTCATGCCCAGGGCTAATAATTTATACCCAATTTCCTGGTTCAAAGAGCCTTATTCTCTTCTGACAGCCATGCTCTGTAGACTTTATGGTCTCCCTAATTGTTCAGTATTCAAAGCTGAATGGGCTCCTATCACCCATCATGTTCTAACAACGGGGCATTCATTCCCTTGGGCTTCAATTTTATCAGCAGAGTTAAAGACATCCATTGAGAAATATTAGAAAACAACAGCTACAAGGAAGCCATACTTCTTTTTCTCTGCATTTGTAATTGATGTTTTATGTACAGAGTTTCAATATCCCACCATGGGGTGGAGTTGGACTAAGTCCTCACGCCCTGTTCATATTTATTGTTCTGCCTTATGGGAAAGCAATTTTGTTCCCTTGCTCTATGACATCTGTGACCATTTCTTTGGTGCAATTTACCAGCAGATTTTCAGGGAAGATGTTGTTGCTTGGTTTTTCAACCAAGCATGTGCAAGGATGCACCTGCTAACTAGTAGCAGCAGTCTCAATAAAAATATGTAAAAACTAATGTAATCTGATCTAACATTAACATGTGCGAAGAAATAAAAAAAACTAGATTTAAGAACATAAGCAATAAGATCTATAAAAAAAACAGAAAATTAAAAAATTTGATTTTGTATTACCTCAAATGGCGAGGATGGTGAGTTTTGAGCAGCTCTAAGGTTGAGATGCTCCAATGTCCAATGGTCTCTTCTTCTCCAATGCTTCAATGGGGATCTTCAAACTCGAAATGGGAGGCAATGGCTCTCAAAGGGAATTTGGCAGCATAAGGATAGAATGAAATGTGGATGAATAGTGAGGAGCCCCTATCACCTTTTTATAGTTTTTGGTGATGGGGAATACCATTATGGTTTTAAGGAAACCAATAGTATTAACCAACATGGTTTAGGTCTCTTTTTCCCTCTTTTTCCTTTTTTGAATATTTTTTATATTTTTATTCCCTTTTAATATTTTTGGGGAATTTTGGACCCTTTTTTAGGGTTTTTTATGTTTTTTGAGGAAAAATACATATTTTGAGGGGGAAAAGGTGTATTAAGATCTTTTTGGTGACCTTTTGAAGGTTTTAGAGGCTCAAGTGGTGAAAAAAGTGGACAAATGGGTCATGTGAATAGGGAATGAGCTAGTGAGCGCTTTTTGGGTGTTAACAGATTGCCCCCTGATGTGTGAGTGCAGGAGCTCATCGTATGGCCAATAGACATCATAGTTCTTTTGTCTTTTTCCTGGGGTTTGGAGAAGAGAAGAGACCGATTGGAGACTGGAACAACGGCCCCTTGGAAGCTACAAAAACTGAAAAAATGCATGGCCTCAAAATGAATGAGGAATAATCTCTGATAATGGACGAGGCGGGCATACCCATGCTCGTATCAAGACATATACATAACAATTAGGCCCAATAAGGGGGACCTGAATAATACATAAAAATATATTGGTACATCATAATGGTCTAGAGGGGACACAATGCTGGGACATACTCATGGTCATACCATGACTGATCTCAATAACTGATACACTGGAAAAGAGCAACAACCATTCTGAATAAGGTTTCAAAAGGGTTGATGAACTGCTGGAGCTGAAGGTGTCCAACATCTGTAGGGATTCAATGAATGTGAGTCAACTTCTGAGGAGTATATGTAACTGTATACTCGAGGGAGCATAAAACTACGGTACATCTAAAGATTGTCGCCAAGTGCAACCTGAATATCCATAGGAATATGTATCTGGTTGTTTCCTCAATCAGACTCTCAAATGTGGTAGAGTCAGGTGATATCCAGGGTCTTCAACAAATAACTGAAAGGACCGATACCCTATATGAGTCTCAATGATGCGATCAAGGTGTTGAAGTCGAGCATGTGAGAAACAATCATTTGGAGAGGCACTGAGGATTCCTTTCAAAATGATCTGTAGGCACTCAGCACTAATGGTGATGAGTCCAAGGTACAGGGACCTCTAGGTCTATCCTATGGAATAGATTTGGTTGGCGTCGACAGAGGGAGACCAACAACTACTAAGGCAATGATTTTTCCTTGATAAGAGTGAGAGGTGTACAACTGAAGTGTGATAATACTGATGGTAGGACTGACATGTTGTGGGGATGTGTCATGTCCCAAATTTGGTATTGGGTCACAATGGCCTAATCACATTGGCCCTATTCATTAGAGTTTGTCAAATTGATGCTAAAGGTCAAATAATTGCCAAGGAGGAAAATTACTAGTTTCCTAGGTTTGGGGTGGAAGCTTTGGGATTTGGAATAATGGGGATAATAAATGATGTTTGAACATTAGAATGGCATAAATATTTAATAAAGGAGCTAAATAAATATATACAAGTGAAAATCAAAGTGGCATTTCATCATGAAGACACATGGAGGAAGTGGGACCCACATATGGCTAGATTTCCCCACTACACTTGGCATCATTCTCTCACCAATTCGAATTCAAGGTGAATGGTAACATACTTGGGGGAGTCCAAAAGGTATTATTCATTGCATGACTCATCCAAGGTAGAAATATAGAGGAAGAGTAACTCCCATGGAAGAGGAAGAGGCAATTTGGAGCTAGTGAGACACTTGGGCTAGATTCCCTAGCTCTATGACAACAATGATGAAGATGCTATGACACCTATGACACAAATCAGACCTGAAGGCTGACATATGACATATATGACATGTCAGGGCTAAAAATAGACTCCAAGAGGGCGCTCAAGGGTGTTAGGGCAGCTAAGATGCTTCCACATGTGATTTGGTGGAAGTGGGAGACTAGGAATTGTTGTACAAGTGGCGTTCTTTGGAATCTCTTCCCAACATGAGTTGGCATGAGTCTCTTGGAATGAATTCGACCCATGGAGGACATTAGAAGTTTATAAATGTCAATAACAAAGAATGAAACCAGCTTTTGATCATTTGTAGGATTTGCAATTGCATTTGTGAAGAGGGAGAGCTAGTGGATGACTAGTTTCTTGCCTTAGCCAATTTCGAGGGTGAAAGATTCCCATCCAAGTTGGTAATTGGAAGGGCCATTCAGACCTTTCATTTGGAGCTTTAATGGAGTCTTTATTTTCAGGTGTAAGCTACAGGGCAGCTCATGGTTTCTTCTATTGCAGCTCACTCCTTCAACCATTTCCAGTTTTGATGGCATATTCTTGATCCTTGAGGGAGGGCGTTTTTGGTGAGCTATTGTACTCTTTGGGGAAGCTTTTAATGCCCCATTTATTTTGTAATATGAATTAAATACTCTGTTCTTCATCTCCAAAAAGTTTCAGGTCGAAATTCCAAGTAGAAATGTATAAATCTCATTTTTAATGGAAGAACAATGCCATTTCCCCACTACCTTGTTGTGAGCCAATGTATTGATGATGATTTCGAATGAATGGATGATTCTATGATATATTTGTGATCAATATAATGCCATGGATGTATTCTACAAGTTTCATGTACTGTACTTGAGCATTTGAAGCATTTTTATTCAGTTTAGTTGTATTGGGAGGTGAAATAGTGCCATTTCCCCAAGGGTCGAATTGGGGATTTTTGCAGTTGAATGGGAGAGGGTGAGAACAGTTGTAATAATCCATTAATGGTGCATATGAGACTTTAATAAAATACTTAACACATTACATACCTCTGTTCATAAATTTGAGTGGTTTTGGAGGCATTTGGGAAGCCATTTTCAGTGCTTACCCCAGGGGGATTTGAACCCCAAATTACTTGTAAAATTGCATAATTGGTTCAGAATCTTAAGAGAGTTTGCAGAGGTCTTTTGGTGGACATATTTCATCCATAAACATCATATTCAAGTTATAATATCATTCATACACCTTCCTTGAATATTTGAAGGCATTTGGAGTCAATTTGAGACCTAGAGACCAATACTAGTCAAAGGAAAATCACTAGTAAAGTTACCTACATTGATCAGAATTGAAAGAGGATTTGCAGAAGTATTTTAAAGGTCCAAAGGCATCCCTGAAACACATATTTATGTTCTAATACCATTCATATACCTTCTTAGAATATTTGGGATCATTTGGGGCAAAATTGGGACCTAGAGATCAAAACTAGTCAAAGGTCTAACTAGTTAAAAAAGTGAAAAATTGCCATTTTAATAAAATTCCTAACAAGGGACATTACAGTGGTATCAGAGCATGATCTTGGCACCTGATGTGGTATAATATCTATGAGGAAAAGAATTTAGGTACCACCATTATATATTGAAACCAAAAGTGCTTTTGTTGAAGAGGAAAAAAAAAAGTAGGAGAAGAAGAGCAAATTTTTTGAGGGAACTATGACTAGGGATGAAAAGGGAGCCTCATATGATGGTGAGGAGCATATAAAAATTATGAAAACAATATTTGAAGATATGACCAAGCAAATTAAGGAAGGATTCGAATTGTTTTCTATCGAACTTGTGGAAAAAATTATTGATTTTAAGGAAACCAAGGGGCAAAATGCAACAGCTTGCTTGAAGGAGCAAAAGGAAGAGACATCACAAGATAGTGAAGAATATTCTATTGAAAATATGGAAGATCATTTCGAGACACCTTCTAGCTTAGACATGAACCAAAGAGCATCTACTGATGGATGCTTAAACTATGAAGGAGTACCTATTGATGGGTGCTCACACCTCTATGTTGGTAACATAGAGATCACTTTTGAAAATGTTGCTGCAATCCCAAGTTCCATTAAGCATGATAATGAAGACCTTGCAGCAGTTGAAGAAGAACCAAGATCAACTTCCCCATCACCACTTGAGCTTCATGAAGTTGGTCCAAGAAAAAATGAAGAAGATGAGGAGGTTCATTTGCAAGAGCCTCATTTTCTTGAAGGGTCCTTAAAGATGAATGAAAAGAAGATCCAAGAGTCCCTCAGCATTCTCCATGACACTCAAGCATTGGTGTCAAATTCTTGTTGGAGAGCTACTTCATTGGAGGAAACATCCTTCCTTGAAGACATGGAGAAGATTCAAAGAGCAATGTGCCACATCAAAGGTAATTTCATGTCTTTGCTTTTTGATAGAAACCATTTGTTTGAGCTTAATGAATTGTTACATGATGCATACTTGAAGAATAATGAGGATATTCATAAGCTCACAATTCAAAATGAGCAACTTCTTGAAAAGTTGCAAGATACTTGTTTTTCCTCCTATGTTTCAGATTGTCAAATGGTAGATTGTTTGGAGGATTCTCATGACATGGTGGATCATGAGAAATGTGAAAATTTGAATGTTCTTGATGTGTTTGAAGATGAACTTGAAGAGATCCAAACACTTGATGTGGTGGAAGAGGAATTTGAATTGCCTCTTGATGAAGGTTATGCAATTTTTAAAGAAGAGCATGATTCCTCTACATTGGAACCAAACTATGACAAAGAGTTCACACTTTTGAAGGAGCTGCATGATACTACCCATATGGATCCTTCGCATGATGAAACTTCTGCACTTTTTGATCATTTGGGTGAGTTAGTTCATTCTCCTACTTCCTACAATTCCATGTTTTGCAACATTAGTCTCAATGAAGTATGGGTGAAAGGGTTCTTTTTGATGGTGCCACATGAGGAGCATGGAACTCCTAGATTTAACTTTTATGATGACATGGTTGGAGCACATTCTTATTCACATTTGCAGCAGCATCATTTGTCACTTTATGATGATTCACATCTACATGGATGTACCTATGATATGGATTTGAGTCACTTGAAGACTCATGGTTTTTCTTGCTCAACACTGGGTTCATTTTATGTTAGAGGAACTTCATCCAACACTTGGGTGAATAGATTTATGATGGGAGAACATTTTTGTTGGCAGCCACATACTTTGTTACATCTTTATGATTCTCACATTCATGGATGTATGGGTGAGACTTCTTTGAGTCATTTGAAGTCTCCTTGTTTTTTCTGCTCATTATTTGGTTCAGATTTTAGTGGAGATTCTTCATTCACTTCTTGGATGAAAGAATACATGGTTGAATATTTTGATGCATATCACATCCTTTTGGAGCAGCATTATAGGACATGGGATCCTCACCTATGTCATTGGAGCAGATTTGATTGGTCACTTGAAGCTTGTATGCACTTGGAAAATGGTGGTCTACTTGCTTGGAGGTATAAGCACCTTCATGACTCTTTGATTAAGCATATCCTTGATGTACATTTTCATTATGTTGTTATGTACTTTGATGATATATATTTGGTACTCATGATGTTTGGAAGGATGCATACAAGAAAATGGGATCCAGGAATCCTCTTAACTAATGGTGTGGGTTGGAGAGCACTCTTAATTATTGGGGTGCAATATAAGCAATGGGACCCTGGAATAATTTTTATCTCATTGGTTTCAAATTTTTTGGGGAAACAAGCAGTATGGGATATGGATTTCCCCACTTAATAAAGTTATTTTTATCAGAGTAGTGCAGCAGCAAGCATGGTGGTTCCTCTCTAAAATCTTCATGGAAACTCAAAGACTCAAGGTTGGGCAATTCAATGGCAACTTCAAATAATTATACAGAAAGCAGGTTCTTCAACACCCATGTTTAAAATTGCTTGAGGACAAGCAATATTGGGAAGGGAGGATTTGTCATGTCCCAAATTTGGTATTGGGTCACATTGGCCCTATTCATTAGAGTTTGTCAAATTGATGCTAAAGGTCAAATAATTGCCAAGGAGGAAAATTACTAGTTTCCTAGGTTTGGGGTGGAAGCTTTGGGATTTGGAATAATGGGGATAATAAATGATGTTTGAACATTAGAATGGCATAAATATTTAATAAAGGAGCTAAATAAATATATACAAGTGAAAATCAAAGTGGCATTTCATCATGAAGACACATGGAGGAAGTGGGACCCACATATGGCTAGATTTCCCCACTACACTTGGCATCATTCTCTCACCAATTCGAATTCAAGGTGAATGGTAACATACTTGGGGGAGTCCAAAAGGTATTATTCATTGCATGACTCATCCAAGGTCGAAATATAGAGGAAGAGTAACTCCCATGGAAGAGGAAGAGGCAATTTGGAGCTAGTGAGACACTTGGGCTAGATTCCCTAGCTCTATGACAACAATGATGAAGATGCTATGACACCTATGACACAAATCAGACCTGAAGGCTGACATATGACATATATGACATGTCAGGGCTAAAAATAGACTCCAAGAGGGCGCTCAAGGGTGTTAGGGCAGCTAAGATGCTTCCACATGTGATTTGGTGGAAGTGGGAGACTAGGAATTGTTGTACAAGTGGCGTTCTTTGGAATCTCTTTCCAACATGAGTTGGCATGAGTCTCTTGGAATGAATTCGACCCATGGAGGACATTAGAAGTTTATAAATGTCAATAACAAAGAATGAAACCAGATTTTGATCATTTGTAGAATTTGCAATTGCATTTGTGAAGAGGGAGAGCTAGTGGATGACTAGTTTCTTGCCTTAGCCAATTTCGAGGGTGAAAGATTCCCATCCAAGTTGGTAATTGGAAAGGCCATTCAGACCTTTCATTTGGAGCTTTAATGGAGTCTTTATTTTCAGGTTTAAGCTACAGGGCAGCTCATGGTTTCTTCTATTGCAGCTCACTCCTTCAACCATTTCCAGTTTTGATGGCATATTCTTGATCCTTGAGGGAGGGCGTTTTTGGTGAGCTATTGTACTCTTTGGGGAAGCTTTTAATGCCCCATTTATTTTGTAATATGAATTAAATACTCTGTTCTTCATCTCCAAAAAGTTTCAGGTCGAAATTCCAAGTAGAAATGTATAAATCTCATTTTTAATGGAAGAACAATGCCATTTCCCCACTACCTTGTTGTGAGCCAATGTATTGATGATGATTTCGAATGAATGGATGATTCTCTGATATATTTGTGATCAATATAATTCCATGGATGTATTCTACAAGTTTCATGTACTGTACTTGAGCATTTGAAGCATTTTTATTCAGTTTAGTTGTATTGGGAGGTGAAATAGTGCCATTTCCCCAAGGGTCGAATTGGGGATTTTTGCAGTTGAATGGGAGAGGGTGAGAACAGTTGTAATAATCCATTAATGGTGCATATGAGACTTTAATAAAATACTTAACACATTACATACCTCTGTTCATAAATTTGAGTGGGTTTGGAGGCATTTGGGAAGCCATTTTCAGTGCTTACCCCAGGGGGATTTGAACCCCAAATTACTAGTAAAATTGCATAATTGGTTCAGAATCTTAAGAGAGTTTGCAGAGGTCTTTTGGTGGACATATGTCATCCATAAACATCATATTCAAGTTATAATATCATTCATACACCTTCCTTGAAGATTTGAAGGCATTTGGAGTCAATTTGAGACCTAGAGACCAATACTAGTCAAAGGAAAATCACTAGTAAAGTTACCTACATTGATCAGAATTGAAAGAGGATTTGAAGAAGTATTTTAAAGGTCCAAAGGCATCCCTGAAACACATATTTATGTTCTAATACCATTCATATACCTTCTCAGAAGATTTGGGATCATTTGGGGCAAAATTGGGACCTAGAGATCAAAACTAGTCAAAGGTCTAACTAGTTAAAAAAGTGAAAAATTGTCATTTTAATAAAATTCCTAACAAGGGACATTACAGGATGGGGAATAACTGGGGTCATAGAGTGGGTGGACTCAAACTTCCTTTGTTCAGAGCATGATGACATGGTTGACCTGGCAGCATAGGAAACTAACTTTTAGGTGTGAGGATCATAGCTTAAGGGATCAGGGGTATGTATTGCAGACTGGAGTGACTCTGTGGGGACAAGGTGATGGATGTTGTTGGGGGACTCTCGGGGTGACATACTGCAGAATAATCTGAACAAAGGCGACCAAAATGGGGAAGCTGCCATATGAGTAGACATGATCTGTTATGGCACCAAAAAGCACCGTTGGGTCCTTCTTTGTAGTTTCAATGAGCTCCAAGAAGGGATAAAAGTGTGCTCTAACATGGTACTATCCAGTGGATTTGTTCGAGCCCAGGACTGTTCATGCTCGTGAGTGCTTTGATTTTTAAGGAGTCTGAAAACGATAAGAAGACTCTGAATTGGTGGAGGAGTACCGTCCTGTGGATTTATACGAGCCCAAGACGGTAATTGCTCGTGGTTGCTTTCAATTTTAGAGATTCTGAAAGCGGTAAATAGACTCTATTGGTGTTCTTTTTCGTATGTTAGTCTCCAAGGCCCGAAAAAGCATAAAATGATGCAAATGGAGAACTATTCTAGCCGATGTGACTAGAGTATTCATTTTTCGTAATTAGTCTACAAGGTTCGGAAAAGGGGTAAACTTATACTAGGTAGACACCCTTTCAGATACTTTTAGCGAGCATGAAAGGAAGCAAGATTGCTTGGTTATATTTTCATTGTTTTAGGAGTCAGAAAAGATCTTAATAGAATTTCCCTAAGTGCCTTTTTCGTAAAGGAATTGATCGGCCCAAAAAAGGGATAAAATTATACCGGACAAAAGTAATGGAGAGGCAAGGAGGAAGTGTTCAATCAAAGGGAGAGTATGGGGATCAAGCATGGTGATAGGGCGAACACTAATGGGGCCTCCTTGTGGGTTGATGAATGGTAGCAAAACAACACCATAATTGTAGTATGGATGGAGTGGAGGGCTCACGTATAATTTGTGACGCGAAAATTTGTAAAATATGATGGTTGTCGATGTGGCACGCAAATCGAGGGGGACGACGAGCATGTGAAAAAGTCCCCAAAAATTTTGGGGGTGAGAGCGAGAAATGATCTCAAGCATCATCATAAGCGCAGAAAATTGAATCCAACAATAGAAAATTCGTCAAATACGGATAATGGCAGATGTGGCACGTAAATCGAGGTGATGAGGGGCATGGGAAAAATGCCCAAAAAATCTAATGGTGAGAGCGAGAAATGGTCTCAAGCATCGTCACGAGCACGGAAAAATGAATCTGACGATATAAGACTCTTCAAAAATGGACCACGGCCGATGTGGCACACAAATCAAGGCAACGAGGGGCATGTAAAAAATGCCCAAAAACGAGACCTAGAGGAATCGAGAAAAGGAGTGGACTATCGTGAATTTATCGCTGCGCTGATTCCAATGGTACCAACAGTTTGAAAAATGGACGTCGTATGATGCCGAAACGGTTGATTGAAAAATTGGTCAAATTTTTATAAATAGCAAGGGGACCCAATGTGACAAGTGTCATTTTCACCATTGAGTTTCACAGAGTAATTTAGTTGGGTCAAAGCATTTTCTTGATTTGTGGGAGATTTGACCGTCGGTTTTTCATTCCATGAGTTTCAGGTAAGCCTATGCGCCTTAGCCTTTCAATTTATTTACTTTTTGGTGAGCATCGGGGTCTCAGAAGCAGCGAATATTCCACATTGGCTTGCAAACGCAGAATATCGCGGATTTTGGGGATTTTCCCGTGATGCTCATCGCGGGTTTCGGCTTTAAAGCCACGATGTGCATCGCGGTTGTGGGTGCTTACAGCTACGATGTGCATCACGACTGTGGGTTCTTACAACAGGGATGCTCATCGTGGTTGTGAGGGCTAAAAGCCGCTATATTCATCGCGGTTCTGGGTCTGAAAGTCGCAATGGGGATTGTTTCTTTAGGGAAAAAAAATTCTTTTATTTTTCTAAATAATTTTTGTGTTGTTTTGGCAGGATGTTGAGGATGTCGCAGGTATCGTGGAGGGAGAAGGAGATTGATGAGGGGCTAATGGGAAATATTTGGGAGAGCCCGGATGTGCGGGTGGCCTTGTCTTTGGGCAGACTACTGAAGTTCGCTCAGATCCCTCTCATGCATTCAGTCAGGGAGCTGCTGAACAAATTGATTGACTTCTGGGACCCAAAGGAGGTAGCTTTTATTGTGAGCGACTAAAGCTTACCTTGAATAATGTATATTTCCTTACTGGTTTGCCTCGTTTGGGAGAGATAGGGAACACCTAGCCCAGGATTCCAGCTGGTATGGATATTGAGGATCTCCTTGAGAGATTCTGCATTCCAGGGGCCCTTGCGCAGAACAGTGCACTGAGTATCTCAGATCTGCGAGAGCCATAGATGCATGCGGTAGCAGCTTGTGTTTTGCAGGTGCTTGGTGCACAAGTGCCCCATCGTTTGTCGGGGGGCAAACAATGATGGTTCACCGTGTCTTGTCAGGGACCTATTTTGCTTGGGGCCAGATGTTTCTGGCCTTTGTTTTGCATGAGCTAAACAAGGTTAGGTGGGAGAGAGGAGAGTTTAGTTACGCCTCTTTCCTCTGTTGTTTCTTTTTCAAGGGGGTACCTACCTTGTGGCCACGTGTGCCGGTTCGGGAGGGACTAATGAGTGAGTCGCGGATGGTGTGGTGGGGGGAGATGATGCCCCAAGGTGGTGGTGTCATTTAGCAGTTCTTCTCATCATAGATGTACGATCAGTGAGAGCAGATGCCCGTTGTGATTAATGACTATCCATATCAGGGTATGGACTTCCGGGGAGACCCTGAGATGCCTCGAGCTCAGGGACAGGATTGGGGGTTAGATGGTATGTCTTTGTTTTTATTTCTCTATTATATCATGTTTAGATGTTTTGTTATGAGTATAGCTAGAGATGTTTATATGATACTAACTTGTTTCAGTGTGGGTCATGGCAGATGTTGGTCCAAGGCCTCCAGTGGATCATATGGCCATAGGGGATGGGTGATGGTGGTGGTACCTCCACCGGTAGTGGAACCCCCGCCTCGTGCACGAGAATTTGTGCGTCATCGAGATGATGCCCTAGAGGACGTACATGATACCTTGGAGGCGTTGCGAGTGGATGTACCAGATGATGGTTGGAGGGATCTAGATCAGCATGTTCTCGATTCTTGTTTCAATGCTCCCCGTGAGTGGAGATCGATCCTGTAGAGAGTAGCTATAGTGATAGCTGAGAGGAGGGCTCGAGAGTTGTATGATCCGGAGGAGCCAGAGGAGGAGGAGACAGAGGAGCCTAGTGACCGTGATGATTAGGTTATCTTGTACCTGCCCCCAAATGCTGATGAGTACATGGGGATGTATTTTGTTGATACACATTTTGTACAGCTGGTGTACTTTTTGTATATTTGGGTGCTGAGGGCACTCTTGACATTGTGACTATATGATGATATATGTATTTATGCCTATTGATGTGTTTTGATTATACAGTCGTGGATGCACATCTTTGTCATTGCTTTTATTTCTTTTTGCATGTGGATGCAATTTATATGTTGTTTGTTTTCCCGTGGAGGCATGTTCGATGCACGTGGATGCAATACTATTGTTTTTGTATGCCCGTGGAGGCACATGTTATGCACGTGGATGCAATGTTATGATGGTTTATTTAGTTTTTTTATTTCATTTTTTTATGCCTATGTGATGCATGTTGTGATGTCCTACATGTTTTGGTTGATGTGCCAATTTAGAATGTCGTTAGCCATTTAGTCTACTACATTGTTTAGATTTCTTGGGACATGAGTGAATGAAATGGATTCAAAGTGTCGAGTCATTTGTTTGGTGCGCAGGAATTTTTGAAACAGACAGGGATCGCGTACCTGGTAATAGTTGATGAGTTGGGAAACAAGGAGCTGGGAGTCCAGGAAAACAATAAGGTGACTTATGCCCATATGGAGAGCAACGGACAGTAGATCAGTCATGGCATCGTACTCGGCTTGGTTGTTTGTGGCAGCACATATGCACACTCCGACGCGGTGGACCAACTCATGTGAAGGGGAATAAATTACCCAAGTTGTTGAAGCGAGATTTGGAGACCAACGACTTGAACCGTCGGTAAAGACGATATGGTAGAGTGGAACAAGATCCATTTGTGTTCATGTAGGAAAAAATGAAAATGTAAGGTTTTGGAAGTTTACAGCGAAAAAATAAATTAAAAAACTGTACAATATGGACTGTGGTGTCCAGGAGATTTTTATGGATAGAATCGTTTGAGGTACAACCCATTACGGGGGTTGCGCATGAGGTTGCCTTCTGAATCGATCAAAATGTATGCCCCATGTGCAAGGAAAGTGTGTATGACGTATGGGCCTTTCCACATGGACTCGAATTTTCCTTTGCATGTTTTATCATGGGCTTGGTCGTAAACGAGTACTAGGTCTCCTTCACTAAATGCTCGTGGGTGAACATGTTTATCGTAATGGAGTTTAGATCTGTTCTTTGTGGCTTCAATTGTTTGGAGAGCTGTGCGGAAATCTTCGTCGCCCTGCTCTAAAAGAAGTAAGCGTTCTTCAATTAGTGAAGTATCCGGGAGGAGTTCTATTGAAATTTGTAATGTCGATATCTGACACTCAATGGGGAGGATAGATTCCACAACATGAACTAAATGGAAAAGGGTAAAGCCGATGGCAGTTTTAGTGGACATGCGGTAAGCCCATAATGCAGGAAAAAGCATGTGATGCCAATTGGACTTATGTCGGTCGACAGTGCGCTGGAGGATGGTCTTAAAAATTTTGTTAACCACTTCGACTTGGCCGTTCCCTTGGGGGTAGTGGGTGGAGGATAAATGATGTTCAAACTTGAGGAGTTTTGACAATTCTCACTAAACAGAGTCCTCGAAGTGAAAGTCGTGGTCTAAGACGAGTTGCTTTAGTACTCCGAAGCGAGCAATAACATAGTTTAGGAAAAAATGAGTTGTAATGTCGGCTTTGCAATTGTAAGTAGGCATGGCTTCTGCCCATTTGGTAAAGTAATCGATAACCACAATAATGTGTTTATGGCCGCCGGAGGATGCGGGATTGCAATCCATGAATTCGATGGCCCATTTGCAAAATGGTCCAACGGTGATGACTGGATGAAAAGGGCGGGGGGGTTTCTTGCCTTGGGGGCAAAGAGCTGGCAGTTTTGGAAATTTTTTACTGCTGTGATACAATCAGTGAATAATGACATCCAAAAATAACCTGTGCGAATTACCTTTTGGGTAGTGGCCATTCCAGATAAATGGGCGTCGCAGGCACCGCTATGACAGTCATTAAGGACTTGTTCTGCTTCTTCTTGGGAAAGGAACCATCGTAGGATTGTGTCGACGCCACATCGATAGAGGACATCACCCAAGAGGATATAATGGGGGGCATGGTGATGAATGCGACGGCGTCCATCACAGTCGATATTGGGTCGAAACTTCTGTGTGCGGAGGTATACCAAAATGTCACCGTATCAAGGGTCGTCAGACGAGATGATGAACAAATGTTCATCAATTATATCAGTATGGATAGCTGGTGATGACGACGAAGATGGTAGGTCCGTAATGAGTTGGGCGAGTGCTAGTGCTTTGGTGCTCTTCAGGGTTTTATAAGTTAAGTCATATTCTTGTAAGATAATCACCCATTTGGAAACATGGCCTTGTAGAAGGAGACGATTCAAGAGATAGACCATTGGGTTGGAATTTGCCACAACGATAGTATGGCTAAGGAGAATATAATGGCACAGCTTTTGTACTGAAAAGACGATGACGAGGGACATTTTCTCTTCATGTGGGTAGTGCAGTGGTGGACCTGATAAGGTTTGGCTCACATAGTAAATGACATGCTCTTGATGAGCAGAGTCTTCTTGGACGAGTACTCCGAAAACGGCGTAATCTGATGCCGAAATGTAAAGGGTAAAGTCTCTTATGAAATCTGGAGGAGAAATCAAGGGGCACTTGTAAGTGATTTCTTCAGGTCTATGAAAGCTCCTTCTGCTTGGTCGTCCCATACAAAATGGGTATGAAGGCGTAGCAAACGGAGGAAACCATGTACTGTGGTGGTGTAATCTGGGACAAAGCAACGAAGGAAGTTGGACTTCCCTTGAAGGCTTTGTAGTTGTCTTAATGTACGAGGTGACGGCCTGCTGGAACGCAAAAGACACACTTGAGTGGGTTCAAGCGGATTTTGTATTTTCGACAACGCAAGAAGACTTGTCAAAGATCGTCTAAATGGTCAGATCGTTTCTTAGATCGAGCCGTGATGTCGTCTAGATAAACTAATATGATGTTACTTAGGTCGTGAAAACAATAAGTCATGGCTCATTGGAAATTGGCTCCAGCGTTCTTGAGACCGAAAGGCATGATGTGATAGGAGAAGGTGCCCCATGGGGTAGTAAAAGTGGTCTTGTATTGATATTCTTTACGGATTTTGATTTGGTTGTAGCCAAAGAAACTATCCATAAAAGAAAGTACCTCATTCCCCACACATGCATTGATTAGTTGGTCAATAAATGGTGTTGGGAAGTTGTCTTTGGGACAAGCTAGATTGATGTCACAGATGTCAGTACAGACGTGGATGGTGCCTACTTTCTTATTGACTGGTACTGGGTTTGAAACCCAAGTGGCATATGCAATAGGGTATATGAAACTTGCTGGTCGAAGCTTCTCAATTTCTGCTTTAACGGCTGGAAGCTTGGATGGGTGAATGGGGCATTGTTTCTGGCGGACCGGTGATATGTTGGGCCAAGTGTCTATGTGATGTTCTATAATGGTAGGATCAAGACTAGGCATCTCGATATAAGACCAGGCGAAGACATCTCAAAATTCTTGAAAGAGTTTCTTATAGGCTTGGGTTTCCTTTTCAGTGCATGATGCGCCTAAAGAGATAAGCTCAGGTTTTCTGGGGGTGGTGGAGATGTTGATTTTTATGATTGGCGAAATGTTGGCCATGTTACCTTCTTCAAAGGCTTCTGGAGCTGGGATAGGATCTTTGAACCAATCAACCTTGGTTGGTAAGAAGTATTTGGATTCAACGGATATTTGGTTCGTCGTAGATGCCTCAGAGATGAAGTATGATCGATGGTGTATATCATCCCAAGGGTATCCTGGTGCAGTGAGTGTTTCTAGGATTTCCTCATCAGTGTGGAAGTAGTGCATCATTAAATCAATTGGTTCAGGCTTGTAGGTAGTTGAAATCATATAAATGGTATTGATTTCTTCTGAACGGGAAGATTCAGGGGGGAATATTTCCTCAATGAGCGGGGGATATCTCTAGGTCGGCATTATTCAATTCGTATAGTGTTGCTATGTAATCTGGGAGATTGGGGCAATGATGTGAATAATGGTCGTAGATGTCGGATATCGCACAAGGGTGGTTTGTGTGCAATGATTTATCGTGAGGCTGAGTGGGTAGTTCTAGTTTGACAACTGGAACGTTGGTGTCATCATCTAACATATTCATGTGTTCTTGAAGTGCTGGTAGTTGTGGACATTGATGGGTAGCATGGCCTATATCATCACACAAAGAGCACTTAGGGAGCACATGGGTTGTTGGGGGATTCTTTGGTAATTTGGGGGTCACTGGGGGGGTGCGAGTTGTGGGTCCAGTGGTGTAGGTTTGTGGACCTCTGCCCCCATTGTGGCGGGATTGAGGGGGGACATAACTAGATGTTGATGTAGTATCCCCTGTTGGAGGTGGTCGGTTTTGGGGGTTCGGCACACCAGGTGGTGGACGGTTTTGGGGGTTCGGTACACCATGTGGTGGATGGTTTTGGGGGTTCGATATGCCAGGTGGTGGATGGTTCAAAATATTGATGGGTTGTACCGGTTGTAAAATAACGATCGGTGTCGATGGAGGGGTTAGGGCGGGTAGGTACCATACAGGTAATCCTAACGTTAACCCTGGGAGGTTAAGTGTAGCCATTACTGGTGTGCTGACAACTCCTGAAAATGGAAATAAGAATGGGATAGTGTGAATCAGTGTTGTTCCGATATGACTAGGCATTGTGGGTGGTTGTGGCAGTGGTTGAGGTTGTGGAGCATGCTGCTGTGTGTTGTGCGAAAGGGTTCACAAATCGGATATTTCAGTTATCCAGAGAGGGGGTGGGATAGATGGGAAAGTGGTGGTCATGGGAGTATCCAAATATATCCCAGGTCCGAATGAGGAGATGAATGATGTGGGTGCACTCTAAATGGGTTGTTTGATCATGGGAAGAACATTTTCAAGCGCTGCGGGGGCATTGGGATCATAGTATGTTATCTCGTCGATTTTGACTACGCGTCCTTCATGGGGGAACATCATGAGGAGGAAAATTGAAGAAGCAATAGCTTTCATTTTATACATGTAGCTTTGTCCCAGAAGGAGATTGTAATCCAGTTGGGCATTGATGACCTCTATATCTATGAGAACCAGTTTTCCCCCAAGTTGTATGGGCACGTTCACTAATAGACCCTGAGATTGAGTTGCACAACCATCGTAAGCTCGCAATGTAGTAGTTGATGGTTGTAGCATTGCGAATCCAAGTTTCTACCAGACGAAGTCGACATAATATAGGTGGAGGCACCTTCATCGATGAACGACGAGGTTGCGAATGAACACAGAAACCTGAAAAGCTAGAGATGAAAGCAGATGAGGTTCAGCTTGGTCTAAGTCGAAAGCCATCATATTGGAGTCGTTAGGGTCTATTGAACCAATGGCGGATAATAACAATTTTATCTGTGCAGGACAAGTTTTTAGGATTTCTAGAGCGGACATAGCAGTGGGGGACTGGGCTAGGTCTTCTACGATATTATAGTTCGAAGCTGCACGTGTTGATGTATATGTAACTTTGGAATGTATTTCATATATGTATATTGTACTCCTATAGAGATGGTATTATTCCTCTATACGGAAGTGTTTGTATTCCTATATAGATGTTATTATTCCTCTATACGGAAGTGTCGTCATTTATATTGTAAGTGTCATAACTTATACTTGATGGGTTATTAGACCACCTTGTTGGGGTCGGCCCTGTATAAGTCATGTGAGTCGAAGGGTTATTAGACCACCCTATTGGGGGGTCGGCCATGTGGGTCAAAGGGTTATTAGACCAACCTATTGGGTGTCGGCCCAGTCAGCATTATGTTATGTGGTTAAGTTAAGGCCGACCTAGTAAAGGTTATTAGGCAAGTCAAGTCAAGTATAAATAGAGTACGGGAGGCACTCTATTTCATAATTCTATTCTCTCACACACTCTTTGGAGAGTGGCGCACTTGTGCAGGAGGAGAAGCTGCTACTAGGAGATGTTTATCTCTTATGCTTGGGCTGTATCATTGCTCTGTCTATCTCTGAGGAAGTTATTGGGGTTTTTCACCTTTATGGTTTTCCCCAAGTAAACTTTGTGTCTCTTGTGTGCTTGCATTATTGTGTCCATGATTAATATGCTGTAGATATGATGTACATGTTGTTCTCTCAGTTAAGATCCTAGATCATATTGAAGTAAATTCTGAAAAACTAACATGGTATCAGAGCTAGCCTGAAAGAAGACATGGTATGGCATGTATGACACTTGTTGCACTTGCGATGCTAGGGCTTGATATAGGAAAAACCAGTCATCGTAGCACTTTCACTATAAATCCCTTTTGATGAATTTTTCGGACCTGAAATGTTTACAGGTCGAATATAAGATCCCCATGTACCTTTTTTCCAAAGGAAAACTTCTAATTCATTGTACTTTGTGTTTTATGATCTGTACAATATAGGGTTTATGCCTCTTCCAAATCTGAGTCATAAACAGGTGACCTAGGAAAAAAGTTCATAACTTGGGGTAGGAAGCTCCAAATGAAATTTCGTAAAAAGTGACAGGTACTGAATGGAATGTACTTTCTCAGGTAACTTTTGCAAAGGCCAAAACTGAACCAGTGACATGTGGCACGCCGTACAAGTTCGATCTCCTGTTTTATCCCATAAACAGTTCACGTTGCAACACTTGGAATAAATCTCTCTCAGAGAATCCAATTGAGGTCATACCCATGGGTTTGGAAAGATGACAGGTCGGGCTACCATAGGTAGAAGTTTCAGACCCTATGGATCAGAAAGTTCGGAGTTACACCAGAAACAATCAGGTACATATTTCTGTCAAAATAGAATTATTTTTTAGCACCTTCATTCATGGCTTCCGGAATTTAGGGTTTCGGAGAAATATGGAATTTTTGTAATCAGAGACCACGGCTAAATTCTACTCATCAAAATCGAAATTTAGAGACCAAGACCAGAATTTTTGGTTGGGCAGAAGGCCGAGCTTGATCAGACCCTAGTTCGGGACTTTGATCGGAAAAGTGGAAAATTAGGGCTTTTGCAAAAATGGGAATTTTTTAAATCTGTGACGATGAATGGAAGCTATTCAGAAAAATAGAATCTTAGAGATTTGGATTGAACCTTTTGATTGGGCAGAAGGGTGGGCTTTATCAAACCCTAGTTCGGGGTCATGTCTAGTGAATTTGGAAGTTTCAAGGGCAAATTTGAGGGGTGAAACTTTGCAGTTTTCAAATTCTAAATATACTGGCTTGATCAGCTCATCAAGGTGCATCTTTCTATCCTTTCAGAAGTTTGAAATTCAAAGTTTGAATTTTTAGGGCTTCTCTGACGAACCCTAATCCAGCTCCAGATCCAGTTCCTGCAAATCAAGTGGATTGGGTTAATCCTAGAAGAGAATGGATTGGTCACCTGCATAAGTGAAGAAGTTCTTGTTTCAGAGGGAGATGAGGCTGAGGCCTTACATAAGAAGATTACAAGCAATCTCGACTGGTATGACTCATATAGGTATGTTTTGATTTTTTTTATAATTAAGTTTATGATATGTTTGTCTTCATATTATTATGGTTAGTACAATCTTGATTAAATTTAGACTTGTCGTATCACCTTAATAAAATTATGAATGCATGATAGAAGATATTCATTGATTAGGGTGTTGACACTTATGATTGTACTAATGCATTATGGTGTTGTATAAGGTTTATGTTGTCTGCTAACATGAAAGGTACACCAAGAAAGACAAATCATGTTCTAGTTCAAGAACATATGATCATGGTGACATAAAGACAAAGATTCATCCATTGTCATAGATCACATAGAAGATCTATTTACGAGGTATGTATAACTTGGTTCTATAATGGTTAACTTATGAGATATGCAGGTTACTAGCACAAGTCATTGAAGAGAACAAGAAGACATCATGTGGGTATGTTAGACATAACTAGCTAACATACTAATCCAGGTATGTTTTTCCTATATCAAGTTAGAATCCTACCTTGTGATGGGATCTCTTATATAAGTATACATGGCATGATTGATAATGATTATTCATAGGTTTGAATAATCATGGGTGCATGCATATTATGTTTCTTACCTTAATTGATGATATGACTAACCAGAAGAGTCATGAAAGTATAGGTTTGAGTAATCACGGGTGTAGGCATATTATGTTTCTTACTTTAATTTACGATATGACTAACCATAAGATTCCTTGAATACTAATGCTTATTATTTCTGTTTGAAATGATCATGACTATACATGCTTAAGATTATTGTGTTTTGATAGTATTAAGATTATACTAATGAATGTGTGATTATGTATGAGACCTTGAGGATAACACAATGATGATACTAATAAGCATGCATAGTGATTAAGAATGGATATAAGTTCAAGGACAGGTAATCCAGGAAGCAAAGATCAAGAGGGAGCACACTTCAGTAGTTTCTGCAAAGATGCAGATATTCAGAGGGAGTTGACCACTTCTCACAATCCACATCAGAATGGAGTTGCAGAAAGGAAGCAAAGACTAAGAGGGAGTCAACCCAACAACAAACAAAGATAAGTACATGAATTATCATTTCTTGCATATTTGATTGTTTGAATAATATACTAATGTTCCTAGAATTAGGTTGTGTATTATGCATATTAGAATAATTGCATTAATGAACAGTATACTACTAATATGCATGTGATGGGTAAGTGGCCTATGGCACTGTACAACATTCCATTACTACTTATCTAGAATGAAACCTCTTTGCTGACATGTTAGGAGTAGTGCAAACTCTTAACAATGTTCTGGTAAAGATTGGAAGGAATCTAGAAAGTTACAAGATATGAATGAATGTTGTATTGAAACATTGGCTAAAATAATTGCATGACTGTATGACATATTTCTTTATGTGTAAGAATTTGTTCTGAAAACTATGAGATGTTTATAATCATGCAATTTAACTTGTTTTGTAGGAAAGATCGTATACCTTCACCTACAAAAGAAGGACTACAACATTTGTTCCAGCAACAAAGATATCTATTGAAGATATTGAAGTTCCCAGGATCTGGGATGAAGTAATGGAAGAATGCCATGATCCGTCGATCATGAAGAATGATGTTTGGGATGTAGTCCCAAGACCTTAAGGGAAGTATGTTGTGACTTCCAAATGGATCTATAAGATCAAGCATGCTACATATGGTAGCATGGAGAAATACAAAACGAGGTTTGTAGCTCGTTGCTTCTCCCAGAAAGAGGGATTGAGTATGAAGAGACTTCTACGCCTATAGCCGAGCACACTTCCATCATATCAATACTTGCTCTGGCTGCAGTGATGAAATGGAAGATGCACCAGATAGATGTCAAGACAGCTTTCTTGAATGGTGTAGTCGAAGAGGAAGTGTATGTGGAGCAGCCACTTGGTTTTGAGACACATGACGGGAAGTCATATATGTGCAGAACTTGGTATGGTAGGATAGACAGCTTTCTATCCATGGACTTTACCAAGAGTAAAGCGGATTCCAACCTTTACTACAAGGTTGAGAAAGGCAATCCAGTGATACTAATTTTGTATGCAGATAACCTATTTGTTACAGGTGAGAATAGATTGATTGTCGACATGCAGCGGAAGCTTGCTGCCAAGTTCGAGACGAAGAACTTGTGGATGATGCACTACTTTCTAGGCATGGAGGTGTGGCAGAGTGCAGATGGAATCTTCCTTAGACAAGGGAAGTATGCAGTAGAGATCCTGAAGAGGTTCAGGATAATGGACTGCAAGGCCATGGCCACACCTATGGCATCGAACCTGAAGCTTCTGTGTGATGCTTCATCTGATCGGGTTGATGTCATTGTGTATCGTCAGATGATTGGTTCCTTAATGTACCTGACAAACACGAGACCAGATATTTGCTTTGCAGTGAACACATTGAGCCAATTCCTGACAGATCTGAGGAGTGTTCACCTAGTTGCTGTAAAGCATATTCTGAGGTACCTAAAGGGTACGGTTGATTATGGGCTCAAGTATGATGCGAATCAAAAGTTTAACCTGGAGGGTTATGTTGATTCAGATTGGGTAGGCAGTGCTGTAGATAAGAAGAGCACTCCTGGGTGTTGCTTCAGAATGGGATCAGGTGTGATCTCTTGGTTTAGCAGGAAGAAGTCCTGCGTAGCACTGAGTATAACCGAAGCAGAGTATGTTGCGATGGATGAGCAGGTTGTAGGTGTATTGACCAAGCTATTGGCCAGAGTGCAGTTTGAGTACTTCAAAGAGATGCTTGGTGCAATTCAGATCGAAGTTCCTTCCAAAGGGAAGTGATGAGTCTGGAAGATGCAGATGCACATGAGCTTTTCTGACATGGTTGATGTGTTCTCCCATGGTCGTGATGTAATTGCTGAGCCATTCTCACATGGTGGTAGATGTGTTCTCCCATGGTGTAGATGTAAGGGCTGAAGACATTTTTCACATGGTGGTAGATGTGTTCTCCCATGGCGAAAAAGTAAGGGCTGGAGCCTTCCCCAAATGGTGGTATATGTGTTCTCCCATGTCGGTGGTGTAATTGTTGGATGATGTGCATCTGGGTTGTGCTTCATGGACGATGAGATGATCTGAAGAGGACGATGCATTGTATGATTAGGAGGATCATGGATGATGAGCATTAGGATGATGCTCTAGTTACTGCTCTGTATATGTATATGCATCATGTTGATGTTGTGATCAGTTGGATCATTTATGTATGTATGCATTGTGTTGATGCTATGATCAGTTGGGTCATTTATGTATGTATGCATCATGTTGATGCTGGATATGATCATTTGGATCATGTGTATGTATCTGTATATGTATCAGGTGGATACATTGTATGATCAGGTGGATCATGTGTGTTGATATGTATCAGGTATGATCAGGTGGATCATGTATTTGTATGTGTATCAGGTGGATACATTGTATGATCAGGTAGATCATGTATGATGATATGTATCAAGCAGATATTGTGTATGCATCAGGCAGATGCATTGTATGATCAGGATGATCATGGATGATGAGCTTCAGGATGTTGCTCCAGATGACAGGCATCGGGACGATGTGGTGATGATGATCAGGATGATCATGTGTACATCAGGATGATGTATGGTGAGTATCAGGATGATACTCTGTGGCTGTGGAACAGGTTGTGCAAATGAGCATGTCTGAGAGATCCTATAGGTCGTAGTTGTGTACTTGTAATAGCCTAGGATGCTCTTTCGAGACATTGCTCTGGGAGGACATGTAATTTGTGCCCTGGGAGATCCTTCAGGTCGGAGTTGTGTACCCATAACATCCTGGGATGCTCTTTCGAGGTTTTTCCCTGTGGCATATAATAGCGCCCTGGGAGATCCTTTAGGTCGGAGTTGTGTATCCGTAACATCCTAGGATGCTCTTTCGAGATTTTTCCATGACCACATGTAATTTGTGCTCTGGGAGATCCTACAGGTCAGAGTTGTGTACCCGTAACATCCTGGGATGCTCTTACAAGGTTTTGTGGTGACCACATGTAATTTGTGCCCTAGGAGATCCTATAGGTCAAAGTTGTGTACCCGTAACATCCTGGGATGCTCTTGCGAGGTTTTGTGGTGGGGGTCACATGTAATAAGTCCTGGAGATCTGGACAGGATGAAAAAGGCCTCAGATGCTCTTTAGGGTTCTTGCTAGTCAAAAGACTCTTTTAAGGTTTTGTGATAGTCACATGTAATAGCACCCTGGGAGATCCTATAGGTCAAATTTGTGTACCCGTAACATCCTGGGATGCTCTTTCGAGGTTTTGTGACGCACGTAATAAGTCCTGAGGATTCCATAGCATGGCCAGTGATGATGAAGACATGTAGGTGGTGGGCCTACATCCAGTATGAAAAAGGACTAGCTCTGTAGAACTTCCTATGACAAGTAGATTCATATATTGATTGAGATAGTAGCAGCAGTGACGATGACGATGACTCGATGACGGTTATCCAGTGACGATGATCCAGAGAAGAAGACTTGTGATAGAAGACCTGTGTCGAGAAATACCTTCCTAATTAAGAGGGAGTGTTGATGTATATGTAACTTCGGAATGTATTTCATATATGTATATATTGTACTCCTATAAAGATGGTATTATTCCTCTATACGGAAGTGTTTGTATTCCTATAGAGATGTTATTATTCCTGTATACGGAAGTGTCGTCATTTATATTGTAAGTGTCGTAACTTGTACTTGATGGGTTATTAGACCACCTTATTGGGGTCGGCCCTATATAAGTCATGTGGGTTGAAGGGTTATTAGACCACCCTATTGGGGGTCGTCCATGTGAGTCAAAGGGTTATTAGACCACCCTATTGGGTGTTGGCCCAGTCAGCATTATGTTATGTGGTTAAGTTAAGGCCGACCTAGTAAAGGTTATTAGGCAAGTCAAGTCAAGTATAAATAGAGTGCGAGAGGCACTCTATTTCATCATTCTATTCTCTCACACACTCTTTGGAGAGTGGCGCACTTGTGGAGGAGGAGAAGATGCTGCTAGGAGATGTCTATCTCTTATGCTTGGGTTGTATCATTGCTCTATCTATCTCTGAGGAATTTATTGGGGTTTTTCACCTTTATGGTTTTCCCCAAGTAAACTTTGTGTCTCTTGTGTGATTGCATTATTGTGTCCATGATTAATATGTTTTAGATATGTTGTACATGTTGTTCTCTTAGTTAATATCCTAGATCAGATTGAAGTAAATTCTGAAAAACTAACAGCACGAGCATTAGGGTTGTTGTTGATTCATCGTAAAGGGAAGCGAGGTGCTTTTGGACCCCCGCCCATGGGCATATTAGGTATGTGAAGTGGTGGATCAGTTGGGAGGGTACTCGAAGATGGATCGGTGGGTGTGGCCTCAAGGGCAGAGCCATATTGGTTTCAGCAAGTTTGAAGGTTGACATCATTAGAAAATGGTGAGTTTTGGACTTTGTATGCTGGTAATCGGTTGTCGCATAGGTAATTTGTTGTTTTGTTGCGGCGGATCCTTGTGGGGGATCCATTGGACGAGTGTTTACTACTCCTTGGTTGGGTAGAGGATTTTGCAATATCATGGGTTGCGGCTGAGAAGGTGGTGTTGGTTGTGCAACATGTCCTTTTCGTTGGGCGTCGTCGGTCTAGAGTTGACGTGCTCGGTCCAAATGGGGGCAATTATGCATGTAATGGCCGTATACTTCGCATATGGAACATGGGTGGTTTGTTCTCAAATTAGGATTTTTTCCCTGTTTTGGTGGACGATCAGGTTTTTGATTTACAGGAACCGCATTATTGTTACTGGGAGGATTAGGTGGCTGTCCTCCTTGGTTTTGTTGTTGGTTATTTCCGCGGTTTCGTCCTCTTTCGCGATTCTGTTGACCTCCTTGATTACGCTGGTTGTTCTGGTTTTGAGGTTGGCTTTGTTGTGCGTATACATGCCCTTGGGAAGTAGGTGGGTTTTGAGGTCGTGCAGACATTGGAGCAGGCTACGGTGGGTAGTAAGCGGGAGGATTCTGAGTTGGACCTGATTCTTGTTGCGGTTGTGGGTAACCTTGAGCTACTGGAATTGTTGGAGCAAGAGATGCTGCCTGTTTAGGATAATAAGCCGATTGGGCTTGTGGGTGAACCGGAGTCTAATGGGCTTGCTGGTTATAATACGGAGGTGGTGCATAAGCTGATGGTGCTTTCCCATAACACTGTGGTGGACATGAGGGTCCATGAGTGTGGTGGGTGTGAATTACTGGAGCATACGAAGTTGTAGCTCCAGAATGAGATGTAGCCCTAGAAAGGTCTGGGGCGTTGTTTGTACTCATAATTGTGAAAGGTTTGTTTTGTGCCATAACCTAGCCAATGATACCGTCAGCGGCATGGGATGCCCCCTGCGTGTCGCTCCAAGATGGATCACCTAGAGGGGCATCTGGTAAGATTGTGTATAAATATCCAGACTGAGCATATATCAGGTCGAACTGTTGATCTTTTAAAATGGCTTCTTCTTCCGACTGGGGTCGTTCAGAAGCTACATCTTTGGCTATGAGAGGGAGGAGTGATTTCAGGAATCAATCTAGGAATATACGATCATCAAGTTTTATCTTGCAGAGACTACGGTGCTTACGCCACTCATGGATATGATCGGTGATGTGTGTAGCGGTGTTCTGTCTACAACACAGTAGTATTTCCTCTCCTGGATCATAGCTGACAGGTAATTGGAAGAACTGTAGGAAATTCGAGGAAAGGGATGTGAACGTAGGGTGTGTCCCATGGGGTTGCTCGATGTACCATTTGGCTGCCGAGCCGGTAAAAGTTCGTTGTAATAAACAAAGACAAATGGAATCGTCTACTATGGATTTTGAGGAACACCATAGGTGAAAGGACATGATGTGGTTTTGGGGTTCTTCCCCAGCCTTCCCTTCAAATTTTGGGATGTCCAAGGGGAGCTTTGTGGGCATGGGGGGCCAAGTGGGGTCATGTCTAATAAGATCATTAGTTAGTCTTTCCAAGTCTGGAAAATTCAGACTTGCCATAAATGGCAGACTGGCCGAGGGGTGTGATGTAGTGGCTGGGGCATATGTGCTAGTGGTAGCATTATGGTGTGGGCCACTGCCCCCGAAGGGTATATGATTTGTGAAGGGGATATGTCCCCCAATAAAAGGTGTATGGGTGAAGCCTGTGTTCCCAAGTGTATCTTGAGTTACAGATGGGTTTGGAATGGGTATAGTAGACCCAGGGTTAGGTATGCTGGAAGTGGTTCCAATCAAAGGTATACCTATAGCAGGTGTAGGTCCCGAGTTGGGCATCCCTAGAGTAGATGTAGTTCCCATATTAGGCATGCCTAGAGTGGAAGTAGTTCCCAGGTTTGGCATGCCAACATTGGTTGTGGTGGTGGTAGCTAATGTAGTAGTCGGGATGGTGGAAGAAGTTCCACCAACAGTCCCTGTGTTGAAAGGGTTGGAAGAAAAATCATCCATGGGGCTAGTGGGTGTGGTGTATGTGGGGTTTTTGTATTCTACCTCAGAGTCATATGTGAAATGAGGCGCGTCAGAATCGGATGACGGGGTTCCGTGCCGATGACGTGTGGAGTCAAGGGAACCGTACTGCGGGGGTTCACCCCGAAAATGTCGAGAACGTCTCGGGGACTCAATGGTGACAGTTGTGAATTAAATCTACTAGGTGGTGATGAGTGGAAAGCTCGAAAGCCCTAATGCAACCGTGTGTGCAAGAGGGGAGCGTAAAAAATAATGGCACTCAGGCCAACAACCAAACTCAAAACACTTACTATAACAGTTGTGCTATAGTAAGTGGAGCAATAAAAAAATGTGGTCAGAAAACCAACATGCAAACGGCTCCTAAAAATAGAAAAAGGTGTACTCACTGACCAAAGGGAGGTAATGGAGCATGCAAACACCTAACTAAAAATTATTATGACTCGACAAGGTATATCCTCTGCAAGGTGATGAAATCCAAGTCAGAAAATATAAATTGTAGAATCAAAGGCTAGATATCCCCCTACCGGGAGGGACACCTTGTAGACAATCCTATAAGTTTGGCCACTAAGATACCTCATTCATGACACGTTCGGTTGGGTGAATATGTTGTACTCCCATAAGGGTGGTACAACAAGAACTACGAAAGGTATCCTTCGGTTACTGAATGGATTGCAGTATTCCACTCAGGCTTCCGGACCCAGTCTGTCTACTTCAACCCTCCTAAGGGAGAGGCCTTCCCAATGAATTGGTTTTAAACCGTGTCAAAAAATAATAAGGGATTTTGGTACCCTAAATGTCAAACACTATGTCTCAACATGAAAAATGAGTGAGGGGTGTTATTTGGATACTTATCCCCTCAGTCCTACCTAGCTACAATGTTCTTTTTGTGTTCCCCAAATGGGGTTAGAATGTTGGTTGAGTTCAGGTAATTTTTAAGGCTCACTTGAAATTATTGTGACAGATTGTGTGATGGTGTGGTTGTATACCAAATCAGTTTGCCTCGCATGGGCGACTTAATCACAAACTAAAATAATGATTTCAATTTGCGAAAAATGAAAGACGTTTCAAAATTAAATGCTTTAATAATCTTTTCAAAAAATATGGATTCTTTAAAAAGTTTTGTAAGGTAAAGAAAATAACATATGTAAACATAAATGGATTTCTAAAGTCATTCTTGGGAAAAATATTGAGTAATTTAGAAATATGGTTCTAACCTTGCAATGTATGAAACTTCAGAAATACTTAACAAATATTTCTTTCAATTAACTGAAAATTTTCAAAAAGATAAGTGAAGCATGTAACCGAATATAAATTAATAATCCTGCAATAATGACACAGTAGGCTATAAAAAATTGCAGAAATTAATGCTGGAAAAAATGGGTTGATCGGGCAAAAAATTTTGGAAAAATTGGCTGAACCGAAACCGAAAATATCGCGGCTGTGAGGTCAAAAGCCGCAATGAGCCGCACGGTGATGTGGGAAAAAGCTGCGATGTGAATCGCGGTGCGGTGGGAAAAAGTTGTGATGAGTCGTGCAGGAAAATGTCAAAAAGTCACAATGGACCGTGCGGGAAAAGGCCGCCCAGCCACGATGGGCCGTGCGGAAAAAAGCCGCATGGGCACGATGCACTGCGCGGAAAAAAGGCTCAGGGCCGTGATGGACCGCGTGGAAAAAAGGCGCACAGCCACGATGGACTGCGCGACTGTGGGTACTGAAAGTCACGATGTACGGACGGAAATCGGCTAGCAAAAAATGAACCCAAAAATTGAAATTTTGGGCTATTTTGGGCTGCAAAAAGGGCCAATGACTAGGGCAGCTATCAAGAAGCTGACTAGTATGGCAGATCTACAGTTTTAAATGGGAAAAATGACTAAAATAAAGATCTAAAGCAAAGATTTAAAGTTCGAAAACCAGCGGAGTCGCCAAAAACTGTTGCTTGGTTTTTCAACCAAGCATGTGCAAGGATGCACCTGCTAACTAGTAGCAGCAGTCTCAATAAAAATATGTAAAAACTAATGTAATCTGATCTAACATTAACATGTGCAAAGAAATAAAAAACTTGATTTAAGAACATAAGCAATAAGATCTATAAGAAAAACGAGAAATTAAAAAATTTGATTTTGTATTACCTCAAATGGTGAGGATGGTGAGTTTTGAGCAACTCCAAGGTTGAGATGCTCCAATGTCCAATGGTCACTTCTTCTCCAATGCTTCAATGGGGATCTTCAAACTCGAAATGGGAGGCAATGGCTCTCAAAGGTAATTTGGCAGCATAAGGATAGGATGAAATGTGGATGAATAGTGAGGAGCCCCTATCACCTTTATATAGTTTTTGGTGATGGGGAATACCATTATTGTTTTAAGGAAACCAATGGTATTAACCAACATGGTTTAGGTCTCTTTTTCCCTCTTTTTCTTTTTTTGAATATTTTTTATATTTTTATTCCCTTTTAACATTTTTGGGGAATTTTGGACCCTTTTTGAGGGTTTTTTGTGTTTTTTTAGGAAAAATACATATTTTGAGGGGGGAAAGGTGTATTAAGGTCTTTTTGGTGACCTTTTGAAGGTTTTAAGGGCTCAAGTGGTGAAAAAAGTGGACAAATGGGTCATGTGAATAGGGAATAAGCTAGTGAGCACTTTTTGGGTATTAACAGATGCCCCTGGCTTTTCTCCTGATGCCAGAACTCTCATCCCTACATTGGGTGACTGGTATGTGGGAGAATCCTTTGCTTACATTAGAGTTTGGGGAAGTAGTACTGTACATTTTCTACCAAGAGTTGTCCCTAACAAACTGTTACTTGAGGAGATATCTTATCAGACTGTTACATATGGTGTCTACCTTAAGCTCACTGGTCCCAAAAGGAAGGGATGTCCTAAGTTCCCTTTAAACCTTGGGCCTTTGGTTATCCCAACTTCAACTTGGGCTGCAACACTGGGAGATAGGATTGTTTCTTTGAAATTGGGATTTTCTCCCAAAAGAACTCATGACCCCAAAGGATTTCTGGAGGCTCACTTCAAACAAGTGCATATGAAGATTGGTTATACATATCAAGACATCCCTGATGACTATTTATCAGGGAGTTAATATTTTCTTTGAAGTTCTGCTGAGGGCAAAGAGAAAAGAACAGATCCATATCTTTCAATATCAACAGGAGCTTAAAACCAAGGTATTGAGCTATAGAAGCATGGAACTCAAGCTTGATGAGAAAACAAGAAAAGATAGCGAAGAAAAGGAAGCTCACAAAGCCAGTGCTCCATTGATGCTGACCTACCCGGATGGAGACAAAGGAAAAGGCCTTATGGAGGATACTCCGAAATTGAAAACTGCTGCAGAATTAAAGATGTGGATGCATACATCTCAGTAATGGAAGCAGAAATTAGCACATATGAGTTTGGTGCTGGATACCCAAGTGGTTGCAGTACCCAAACCCACTACTGATATTCAAGTGGCTGCTACAGCCAACCTGATTAGTGATGTTCAAGTGATTGTTGTGAGTAAACCAGCTAAAAGACAGAAAATTCAAACTTCTGCCTCTGAAATTCCTACTCTTACTATTGAAAAAAATGATGTGGAAGATGAAACACTTCCTTCTGTGACTGTGGTGCAGGAAGAAATTGAAAGTTCTCAGGAAATCACAGATTTGTTGGATGCCATAGTCATGGATGATCTTGTCCTAGATCAACAGTCTCTTGAAACCACTACTAGTGTTGATACCACAACTTCAGCACTCTTACTTTCATCCATTCAAGCTCTTTCCACTTTATCTTTTGGGGTAACACCACCATCCACCATATCCCAGTTATTTGATGCAATAACTTCCATTACTATTCCATATCCAACCCTATCAGTTCCACTTTCCATTCCACCATCAATAGTTGCATAGATCTAGTCTTCAACTGTCTCTCTGCAACCACCATCATCACTAACCACCTCTCAGATTACTATGACAATACCTAATACCACTGTTACTCAGACAACCCCAATAATTTAAATAGGAGATGTGGCTACATCTTCCACTGAATTGGTAGATACTTATGAGGAAGATATTGTAACCTCTCTTGGAGATTATTTCTATAGAAAAAAGGCTAAGGCAGTGGTGAAGAAAGGTAACAAAAGAGGCAAAGATCACGATGTGTTGTAGGGCCCTTTTCCTAATCAAATCATTTGGGCCAAGCAATCCTATAACATACAACAAGAAGCACTGGATAATGCTGCTTCCATGGGTGCTTTTGCAGGTGCCAATTTTGATTCAGCAATCACACTGAAAAAAGAAATTGGTGTCAAGAAGGTGGAGCTCAAGAAACTTCAAGAGCAACTGGTTAAGGACAATGAAGAACATGAAGCTGACATTCGTGAACTAAGAAAAGCATTTGAAAATAAGATTGAAGACCTTCAAGAACAGAATGCTTCTCTTCAAGTCCAATTGCAAGATGTTGAAGCTTTGGACACTGCCAATGCTGAAAAGATAGATGTGCTTGAACAACAGCTAAAGGATGCAACTGCAAGTGCATCCTCCTCTACATTTTCTAGGTTTTCACAGCAAGAGTTCAAGGACCTAGCGAATCAAGTCAACCTGGAGCATCATCAGCTTCTAGCTAAGCTATTTACTACCTTGGGTGAAATCCATGAGACTTACATTGTCTTTGAAAAAATGGCTTGCACCTTGGGCCAGCAAGTAGAGGAAACAAAACAGGCTTCTAAATTTGTAGAAGACATCATGGATTGGCAGAAGTATATTGAAGATAAGCCAGTTGATATCCCTGAGTTGGACAGCCTCAAATTCAGAAGGATCCAAACTGTTGTGCGAGCTTGGGAGAATGTTATTGACATGGTACATGATACTATCAACCAAGCTCAAGCCCTTTACAGAAGAATATGGTATGCCTCATACAATCTCATGCAGATACTGGCATTCCCTACAATGGGGCTCATCGAGGGGGAAGATTCACCAAAATTGGTGATAGAACATGTCGAAGCCCGTTGTGATCAATTCAAGGAGAAAATCCTACAGATTAAGCATATCCAAATTGAAGACATGGATTGGTTGATTAAGCAACCTGTTTCCTTGGAGGCCAAGATCTATATGTTTATCCACACATGGCATAAAATAGCAAAAAATGAGATTGAATGATTCATGTGTGATGCCCAGCTGGGGCTCGAATCTCCTTGTTATCCAGATATATATGAATTGATAGAAGTTTGGGACAAGTGGGAATATTTCCTCACAAAATAGAATATTCTGATTTTGTAATCCATGTTTAAGGGGAATTTATCCTTTGTATTATTTTTGTAATTTATTATTTAAGGAGTAGATCTCTCTTAGGCAAGGGATGATCATTTTTGGGGTAGAAATTGACAAAAGAACACTGGAGAAGCTATGTTTTATGCTGAGCTTGTAATTTCTTACAGACTTTCATTAATACAGTAAAGTTATTCTCTTGCATCATCTTTTGTTCATTGATCAAATTTCTTTGGTAAATATTGATTTCTACTTCAGGTTATTATCTATGTTGTTTAATCCTTTGCAAATATTATTTCATGCAGATATTGTTAATGTGGATTTTTCCTTATGTTAGATCTGTGTATGCATTATGTTTTAATTGAATTTCTTCAACTAAAATATTTATCAATTTCTGCAAATGATTTACAGTAAATTATAATCTATGTTAATTTTTCAATTGACATATTGGTTACAGGTTAATCTTGAATGAGCTTAAACACTTAATATTGCATTCAATTAATTTTAATTGATTGATTGTAACTTCAGCAAATAAGGAATTGATCTTCTTCACATTTTTCTTAAGTGGATGAATGTACTTATTTATTTTCACATCAAGTTAATCTGCATTTAAACCAGACACCTTTTAGAGTAGGTCTAACTTAGCTTAGATTTTCCATCCTAGGTATATTTGTTTCAAACGGAACACACTTTGTTTTCCTTCATTGGAAGACAGATCCTTTTAGGATCAAAACCACAAGTGCCAACGGAGGCCTTTGTATCTGTGGGAGATCACCATCCCAAACAACTCGAGGATAGGGTAATACTTGCACAAGATTATCTGAAGCCTATGGTTGGGTTTTCTCCCTTTGTTGAGAGCTTTGGAACCCATTCTAGCACATACACACTCGAGGCCTCAACAAATGGTGCTAGAAGGAGGGCCTGAAGTAAAATATGCCTAAACAGAATACTCATAAACCTCCTCCATCAAGAACATCATCAGTTGTCACTCGTATCCAGTCATAGGCATCTACCTCTGAACAGCAAATAGTCCCACAACATACTGTAATTCCTGGTACACCTGCACCTCAGTAGGAAAATAGAAGGGATATCCTTATCATATCACCTACTAGAGGACCTCTTTCACTTGAACAAATACTGAAATTTTCTAATGATAGTGTTGCTAGAGTACAACAAAGAATTATTAACCTACAAAGTAGAGGACTAGCAGCAATTCAACAGAACACCATTTCACAGACTGATAACCAAGAACACCATGTCACAACCTCATTGATGGATGGATGCCTCTTATATGTTCTTAGAATGATAGGCATAAGCCTAGTTAAGGAGTTGTTAATTAGATTCTTAATAAATTAACTTAGCAAATTAACTTAATATGATGATAATGACTATTATGTAATTGCAGAATGTGAAACAATATGAATCGAGTAAAGAAATTTACTGATGCATAACCTGCATATAAATCATATGAATGATAAATCAAGCACATGGATTTATATGTTTTATGATTTAACAATACAATTTAAACAAAGGTACTAGATGTATGTATGAAAAAACAAAATGAATCAAGGAAACTTTATACACAACAAAAGAAAGGAAAAGAGAAACTAACTGAAATTCTTTTAAGATTGTAAAACATTACAATTCTCCAAGTACAGAGTTTCTCCAGTTCTCTCCTTCGATGGTTCCCCATTCATCTGATTTGCAAAGGGAAGATTGCCACTTGCCCTTTTGGAACGCTACTTTTTACACGTCCAATACTTAATCTTGAAATTTTAAAACAGATTTTAGCAATTTCAAACTCTGATTTTGCATTTTTAGAAACCAAACTCAACACTTTATAAGAATTATAATCACAGTGAAATTGAGCATACTAGTAAAAACAAACATTCAAGTTTATCATTTAACAAAATACTTTCATTTTCATTTTATTCACAATTGGCCTCACATCGCTCATGCCATTCAGCTGCAGCAAGCAAGGCCATAATCGATCTAACAAAAATGTGTCATTGACATCGACGCAAGAATAAGTTTTTGTTATAATATAGTTTCCTTCCTTGTTAGAAACATGTTTTTCTTCGGAGTCATCGACAATCACAGTATTTGTCTGATCCCAACCATGGATCAAAGTGTCCCAAACTATACTCAAAGGCTTACGAAATACATAAGGATTTCTATCACCTTGAAAAACCTCTTTGGCTACGGAAGAACAATCTTCCTGTGTTAAAATTAATCTAAATAGTTCCCTTTTCAATCATGTTCTTTCTAATAATCTAGGAAAAAACTCGTCAACATTTTTTCGTTGAGAAGATGTCCATACCCCAACCTCAAAAATAGTAAAGAATTTTTCAAAAAATTCCCTTAAGCATGGCCGTATAAAATAATACTTTGTTGATGTTTCGATGTTCGGTGGTCATCGCAATCTGGGTTTCTGTTTTCTATGTAATGCGTGTAACAACACGCCATTGAAATAAAAAATTATCAATGGTTTACTAGAAACAAATCTTATAGTACTATCTGCAAACAAAAAACACACACACACACAACCCAGTCAATAAAATATTATGGTTCAATGTTTCTAAGTATATTGCTTTCACGTTCAACAATTTTTTAAACACATTACCAGATACATGGTACGATGTCCATAAATAATATGAGAACTGTGCAATAAAAAATTACATCAATTAAATGCAGGAATTGTACAAAATATACAAATCATTAAATGATTTTTTTGTATAATATGACGGTCATTTCAAATTCAATGTGTTTAACCAACGCCCCATTTTTTAACGAGGCCTAAGATAATTCAACAGAGAACACAACATTGTTTTTATAGTTATATCTCTCTCTTGTGAACCGTCAAATTTCCAACTAGTTGGCATTTTCAAGTAGATTTCCTTGCAATTGTCTGCTGATTGATATTGCCCTTCATCTATAAACAACATGTATGTTTGTTTATATATATCTCCATATTGGATAAGTACATCCTTGAACGACTTTTTTATATGTTATGTACTTCACCAACATTATAGTATGCAGACATTGAGAGATTATAAATAGTACTAATTTTACATTGCTCTCGACCCCAAATAAATACAAAATCTTCATTTTTCAACCATTCAAATATAGCAAGGAAATTTTTAATTCCCATGTTGTCGAGCGAGGAAAACCACAGAGCAACGTCGAAATTCTCTCTAGCAACACTGATAATTTTGGGGCTGAACATGCATGTATAATAATGATAGCAATTATAGACAAAATGAGGTTGTTTGGAAGAATCTCCAATGTTGGATAACATCCGAACTCCGAAGAGCAATCCCTCTACTCCCAAGACCAATAATTTCTTTTGCAGTGATATCCTGACTACATATAAGAACAGTGACTATATATATAACAACAACAACAACACTTTGTTCATGAAGTTAATGATCACAACCATGCAACTGTACATGGAGATGTTGATTTCCAAATATTAATACAAAAATCACCCAAATTGTCATAGATTCAATTGATTTAATAAAAGCATCATAATAAACTAATAATATGTTACATTCAGACGAAAATAGAAACGTCTCCGAAAAAAAACAGAAAACACATTGAATGATTTAAAATATACAATAATATATTACATCTAGAAATATGCAATGATAGGTTACATTTTATGGCTGTCACTCAACCATGATTCAACTGGGAGAAGGCATTGAAGGTTCTGATATCAGCTAATTCATGCATTTTACTAAAATGATGCCAAAGTCCATGTACCAATTCAGTATCTGTCCTAAGGGACGATTCAATAAATGGCTTACTCAAAATACAGTTTTGAAATGGAAGTGCTTTCTCACCATCACCCTCCAAAACAATCATTGATGTATTAATTTCTGAAGCTTTCATTGGAAACTCCATCCACACACTCTCCATATTTTTTTGTGTATTTCCTTCTTGATCATAGGTACATCTCTGTCGAAACCAAATAAATAAATAAAAATTCTCATATGATTTATCTTTACCGCATGCCATCAAAAATTTTGTAAGCAGTGGCTTCCCCTCATTGACACTACATTTAGATGACCAAATCCCAACATTGAATTTGGAAAGAAGTAAATCCAAAAATACAATGGAATTTGTGCATGACTCATATGAATTTATTTTATGTTTAAATTCAAATTCACCATTAGTAATCTCTTCCCCCTTTTTTACTCTTTCCCCTCCAACAATATTTTTTTTATTTCCTTTTTTTTCTCTTTTGGAGTCATTTTCTGTGGCTTTTTTGCGAAATAGAAAACCTTCCATTTCTAATATCAATAACATTTTTGTATGGGGAGCTGCACAAAAATATTTCTTGTCATTATATACTTCGAAATAAATTTGTTTTATCAATTTAAGTAGAAAATATTCTTTGTCTTTTACCTGTCAATGGCAAGCCAGCATTTGATTGGTGAGTAACATCGCTGGAGACACTGCATTTTGACACCAAACCCTCTCCAGTTTCAATATTTTCCAAGCTCTCTCCTTATTTATTATTGTCCAAGCTCTCGCCTAGTCCATTATTCTCCAATATGATTTGCTGGCCAATATCAGAGGCATTGTCGATTCCAGCTCTGGTTGTGGATGATCCACATGTTGACCTGGAAATTTGCAGGTATACATTTTATATAATTTTTTTCAAGTATTCAAGGTCACTATCCCCTTTCATAATTTAGTTAATTTAACCACGATCTTTGAAAAATAAATTTTTACCTTCTTTTCCTATTTGGTAGTTCTTTGTGGATTCTCTATCACATCACTTTCGTCATCGGATAGTATAATTTGATTGGACGATACCTAGGTGTGCTCTTTATTTGAAGCTATAGTAGAATAGGAATTTGAAGAAGTTATTGAACATAACCGACCAAGAAAAGTAAAATAAAATAAAAGACATCTGAAAATGTTAATAGAAATACCTTTTTTTAGAAAAGTAAAATAAAATCAAACACATCTGAAAAATTTAATAGAAATACCTTGTTTTACACCCAATTCATGATAGAAACAGTTCATAAACATCTTGTTGTATTGTATCCACAATATAAATAACTATTCTTTCTGGAGCCCTCATCAACGAACGAAGAATCCCACCTCCTGCGTACAACGAAATAACTGTGCCTTGAGAAGAGACCTCTCTAGAAACTATGTGATCCCAGAATTCTTGTCCTTTCTTTTGCAAACACATGGCTTCTCGCACTATCGTTGTCAACCTTGGGCCAAGGTAAATCAATCATCGGTGGGCCCTCATCCTTCCAATCCATATCAATTCCAGAAGTAGATAAAATACTCTTATCCTTTCCAATGCTCCAACACTGTATAATAGATAATCCTATAAACAAGTCCCTGGAGAATTCTCTATAAGCTCCCTTTGTAGGATTCGGTGTAACATGTTTTTTTGATTTCTTGCTGAAAATCGTGAAAGCTTTAGAAATCATACAAGATTTTTCCATATCAGCTAAGAAATTACAAGTACATGCTTCTTCATTTGTTTCTAAGTAGTACAAAAACGCAAGCATGTCTTGTTTTGTCCTTGGACTATCACAATTACACATATCAGCAGCAACAAATTCACAGCTGACTGCCACACCAAATAATGGAATTAATCTGAGTGTGTTGACCAAAGCTTCAGGATAACAACATTGACAAGCAAACTGTGAACTATTTTCGACGTCGTCAATGGACATACCCATCCTCTCTTTATTGATATATAGATTCAATATTTTATGAGAATCAATTGGTATTTTGGTACCATTATCCACTTCAAATTCATTCTTTCTCTTTTTAGTTGAAGATTTTGCTTGTTTTCCGGAGCATAAAATACTGCACAGTTGCTAGAGATGGTTTGGTGCAATTTTATATATTTCAATGACGTTATCGTCAGTGACATTCTGTGATCGATCAATTTGAACATCATTAACTTTGAAATATTCAACGATCGAATGCCTGGTTGACCTCTCGTCCTTGATTCGTTTGCAATATTGATTTAAATTTTGTGCGCAAACGTTTTTATTGACTGATGTGCTCATCCAAACCGATCCATTAATTATATTGTCCGCCACAGCGGTCAATTCATGTTCATCAAGATCACGCAATGGTCTAAAAAAATTAGAGCCATAACTCTATTTTATTTTGAACAAAATCATCCTCGGTGATGCTCTTGGGAGAGCATGACAAGGAGCCACTTTTGTAAATCTCGAATACAGACTGCCATTTGCTCCACAGTCGATCCGATGTCAAAACAAGTTAGATTGTCTTTAAGGCTCTCCTTATTTTGAATAAGAAAGATATCCATACATTCATCTTGGAATGACTGCAAACATATAAAATTGAATATTCCAGTTAATTTTCTAATTTCATAACACATGCAGCAATCTAAAGACTTTGATTGATAAGAAGAAAAATTATATACCTGCCAAGCATCACTGGAAACGTTTCCCTTTCCCGGGTGGGATGGAGTACTGCATGATATCCATTTCTCCCTTGCTTTTTCAACTTGAGAAATGAATGAAGTGTTTGAAAATTCCTTGTTTGACAAATTTTGTTCTTTGCATAATTTGTTGATGGTGTGTTGAGGAACGTCCCTATGTAGAAGACGAGTTGTTCGATGCCGATACCTTGAATGGAGTTGTTTATATTGATCATCTGCAATGATTATTTTCTACGCAGAAATAGTATGCCCATCCAATATATAAAAATTTACTGATGGAAAATTAATTTCTTCTTCATTTCTAGGAAGAAATGCCAATGTGGTATCCTTATCGAAAGGCAATAGAATAGCATCTCTCAATGTTGTTGTAAATGTATGGATAAGCGATACAACCATATTTTGCACGACCTCCTCATCAACCTTTTGATATTGTAAGTGTGGAGGTGCAAAAACACATCTTGTTACGTCAATGGAAAAAACTTGCTCATTGAACAAAAAGTATTATATATGTTGTTGCTGAACGTCTTTTGAACATTCAAAGCTCTTAGTCGCTTTCTGCAACGTCACTTTAGAAGGACTTCCTTTGAGTTGTTTGAAGGAAGATTTGTCCACATCTTTTACAATATATTGGAGAAATTTTCTTATATTGGAGAATCTTTTCATGGCATACCTTTATCGGCTTCTTATTAATATTCATGTAATGCAATACAGAGGAATTTTTTCCAACCAGCATTCTTTTCCTCCATGCCGAAAAAATTCCTTTCTTCAAGGATGACACGGTATCAATTTCGGAACGATTAGAAACATAATACGAGGGAAAAACCCACCCTTGCTTCGCACAGGAAATCAGATCTGGATTGGGACCACTTTTCATTAGATCTGGTCGATAATTACAAACCATAAGATCAAGTTGTAGAAGGAAACACTTTTCACCATCGACCGCTTCAACTTGAACTCGCAATTTTTCATCAAATTCATCGAGATCCGCATATGTCAATATTCCAACTCTAGTCTGAGCTCTCTCGTAATCCAAGTAGAATAGATATAAATCCAGGTACAAATTATCGGGTTCTTCCATCTCAACATACCATCAATTTGTGAATAGGTGAAGGTCGTGATCTTTTGTCAATTCAAAGAAAGGGATTTCCTGGTAGTTACTGAAGCTCAACAACGCAGCCATGCTTTTTCTGCAAAATAGTTAATATTAAGTAGTCAATATAAGAATGCATACAATGTCTATAATTATAAATTAGTGTTTTAATATTAGATGTATACTTGCAAATGTTCATGCTAATGATCGATGGTTAAGGAACGACCCCTCATTTTCAAAATCAATTGATTGATTAAGAACAAATCTACTAGCGTTATCCATGAGAGATCGAATGTACATTTTATAGAGTCGTTTGAGATAAGGATCGATCATAGAATGAGTGATCATCATAAAGGGGCGGCCAATCCTTCTTGTGTATGTGTATGAGTTTATCACATGTTTTGTATTCGATTTTATGTGAGTTTTTGTACTTAATTTATATGTATGTGAACGGTGATTGCACATTGATTAATTGGAATACAAGTGTGTGATTGGGAAGAATAAACACATAGTTTGACGAATTCGTAGATAACTGGTGAATAAAGTAGAGATTCAGCGTAGTTCTGTATACTGCAATAGCTACCAAGTGCGAAGTCATCTGGTGTTATATCCCATTAGTTAGTTGATGTTAAATAGAACATTATGCGAATATCGTAATGACATTTTTGCATCGCCATGGTTAAGAGAATCTTGATTATGCAACCCCCAGAGGCACAATAACATCATCTTATAAGCTATGTTAATTTTTCAATTGACATATCAGTTACAGGTTAATCTTGAATAAGCTCAAATACTTAATATTGCATTCAACTAATTCTAATTGATTGGTTTTAATTTAAGCAAATAGGGAATTTGTCTTCTTCACATTTCTGTCAAGTGGATGAACTTACTTATTCATTTTCACATCAAGTTAATCTGCAATACAAACAAGACACCTTTCAGAGTAGGTCTAACTTAGTTAGATTTTCCTTTCTAGGTAGATTTGTTTCCTAATTGAACACACTTTGTTTTCCTTTTTCTAGAAGACAGATCCCTTTAGGATCAAAACCACAAGTGTCAGCGGAGGCCTTTGTATCTGTGGGATATCACCATCCCAAACAGCTCGAGGATAGGGTAATACTTGTGCAGGCTTATCTGAAGCCTTTGGATGGGTTTTCTTCCTCTGTTGTGAGCCTTAGAACCCATTCCAGTACTTTGCACACCCTGCACATCCGAGGCCTCAACAAGGACCTGAACAATACATGGAGAACTGTTGTGTACATCATAATGGTCAATAGGGGACACAATTATGGGACATACTCATGGTCTGACCATGACTGATCTGAATAATTGATGCCGGGGAACAATGGCAGTCATATTGGATGTGGTACCATAAAAACGGATGCTCTGTTGGATCTGTAGGTGTCCAACAACTAAATGGACTCAAAGACTGAGATTCAGAGTCTCAAAGGTACGTTGAAATTTTCATGTCCCAAATTTTCCATTGGGTCACAATGGCCTAATCCCATTGGCCATATTCATTAGAGTTTGTCAAATTGATGCTAAGGGTCAAATAATTGCCAAGGAGGAAAATTACTAGTTTCCTAGGTTGGGGGTGGAAGCTTTGGGATTTGGAATAAGGAGGATAATAAATGATGTGTGGACATTAGAATAGCATAAATATTTAATAAAGGAACTAAATAAATATATACAAGTTCAAATCAAAGTGGCATTTGATCATGAAGACACATGGAGGAAGTGGGACCCACACAAGCTAGATTTTCTATGCCACATGGCATCCTCCTCTTGTCAATTCAAATCCATGAGAAGTCCAATTTTATTGGGATAATTTTGAAGTGAATAATACTTGGAATGATTCAATGAGGTCTAAATTTAGAGGAAGATTAACTCCCATGGAAGAGGAAGAGGCAATTTGGAGCTAGTGGGACTCTTGGGCTAGATTCCCTGGCTCTACGACAACAATGATGAAGATACTATGACACCTATGACACAAATAAGAACTGAAGTCTGAAATCTGACATATATGACATTTTAAGTATAAAAATATCCTCCAAGAGGGATCTCAAGTGAGTTAGGGCAGCCAAAGAGACACCAAGTCGAATTTGGAGAAGGAGGGAGCTAGAATTGGAAGGACAAGTGGCATACTTGGGAATCTCTTCCCAACTTGAGTTGGCATGAATCTCTTGGAAGGAATTAAACCCATGGAGGACACTATAATTTTATAAAATTCATGAACAAATAATAATAGCATCTTTTTTATCATTTTAGAATTTGCAATTGCATTTGTGAGAGAAGAGCTAGTGGATGACTAGTTTCTTGCCTTAGCCAATTTCGAGGGTGAAAGATTCCCATCCAAGTTGGTGTTTGGAGAGGCCATTCAGGTATTTAATGGAGATTTAATGGAGTCTTTATTTTCAGGTTTAAGCTACAGGGAAGCTCGTGGTTTCTTATAGTGCAGCTCACTCACTCAACCATTTCCAGTTTTCATTGCATATTATTGCTCCTTGAGGGAGGGCATTTTTGGTTAGCTATTGTACTCTTTGTGGGAGCTTCTAATGCCCAATTTATTTTTAATATGAATTAAATACTCTTTTATTCATATTCAGAAAAAATTTCAGGTCGAAATTCCAAGTGGAAATTTATAAATTTGATTGTTAATGAAAGAATGGTACCATTTCCCCACTACCTTGATGTGTAGCAATGATGTATTGATGTATTCGAATGAAAGATCATTACTGTCATGTATTTACGATTCATGGAATTTAATTTATGAGCTTCACAAGTTTCATGTTCATTACTTAATCATTTGGAGTCATTTTGATCAGTTTAATACCATTTGAAGAATATTTAATGCCATTTCCCCCAAGGTTGAAACTAGTCTTTTTGCATCTGATTTAAGGGAGTTATAGCAGAAATTAAAAGTCGAACGGTGATGCATATGAGTTCATGTTGATTTAATTTATATGTCCCGTGATTCTATTCAGAAATTTGAGTTGGATTGAGTGCATTTGGAAAGTCATTTTCATCATTTACCCCTAGGAGATTTGAACCACAATTTACTAGTAAAAATCCCTATCTTGACCAGATTTGAAAGAGGAGTTTAAGAAGTCATATGAACACTCCAGAGCATCCATAAACATTATAAATATGTCTTAATATAATACAAGTACATTTTGTATCAATTTGGGAGAATTTGGAGTCATTTGGATACCAAGGGACCAATACTAGTCAAAGAGAAATTGCTAGTAAAATACCATACATTGACCAGAATATTAAAGGAGTTTGAAGAAGCGTTTTAATGGTATTAAATCATCCATGAACATCATAATCAAGTATTAATATCATTCATACACCTCCTCAGAAGATTTGGGAGCATTTGGATCAATTTGGAGACCTAGGCATCAAACTAGTCAAAGGTCGAATTAGGGAAAAAAGTGAAAAATTTGCCATTTTAATAAAATTCTTAAGACGGGACATTACAAAACTACATCAGAACTGGGTACTCGAGGAAGCGTATAACTATGGTGCTTCTGAATACTGTCACCAAGCGCAGCCCAGATATCTGTGGGAACATATAACTGGGGGGTTCCAAAATAGACTCACCGATGTGTTAGAGTCAAGGGGCATCCGGGGTCTTCGACCAATAATTAAAGGGACCAATGCCCTACACGAATATCAATGATGCGATCGAGGTGTTGAATTTGAGCATGTGAGAAACAACCATTTAGAGAGGCACTAAGGACTCCTCTCAAACTGGTCCGTAGGCACTCACCACTGATGGTGATGAGTCAAAGGTGCAGGGACCCCTGGGTCTATCCTATGGAATAGATGGGTTGGCGTCGACAGAGGGAGACCTACAACTACCAAGGAAATGATGTTTCCTTGATAGGAGCGTGAGGTGTACAACCAAAAGGTGATAGTACTAGATGTGAAACTGACACTATGGGGGGATTTTTAAGGGTCACAGAGTGAGGGGAGGACTCAGACTTCCTTTGTTCAGAGTGTGATGAAAATATTCCCAAAACATAAATAAAAGGGAATATGTGAAAATCCTCACAACAGATATAAGAGCTGATGTATACCTCACAATGAAATAATTTAGGAATAAGATTAGGAGTGGTCAATGCAGTAAAATGAGCAACAGAATAATAATACAGTAGAACTCGGATAGAATCAAAATAACTTCACACACACTAATTCATTAATCACAAATGGACAAATAAATAATACAATGCATGAGGATTCGAATGCCAGGGTGGCAATTTGAATTAGCCTTCATGGAGTGATCAAAAGATCACTGGAGTGTCATCGGAGCACAACTAGAATTCTATCTCATCATCAGTGGAGGCATCAATGCTCAAGTAACTGTCAACCATCCGTCAAACTAAGTCTAACTGAGTGTGGTAGGTGTAACTGAGTGTAACTGAATGAAGGAGGCTCAGTGGAGGGTGCATGAGAAGCTAACTGGAGTCAAAATGGGAAGTCTAATCTTAGTGGAGGTCCATCGAAGTGATACAGTCAGTTGAGAGTCAGTCTAGCCTTAAATCAAGGAAAGAACTAAAGATAACTGAAGTACAACTGAATGGTAACTGAGAGAGGGTGCCTTTGATTCCTTAAATCAAGGAGGAAGGGCGCACTAAGCTCTAGGAGGGCTAAAACTGATCTGAGAGAAGCTTCCGGGGGCTGGCTAACTGGGGGATAGGTTTGGGACTGATGACTGGGATGCATGCATGCTGCATGCAGAAATGCATGCAAGACTGAAACTGCAAATAATGAAAATGTTGGTAGGACTAAGATGTAGTATAGGAATATCCTAACAGAATAAAATTGGAAATAAATTCAAAAAGGGAGAAAAGGAGGGAAAATGAAGGGGAAAACCCTAAACCATTGACCTAAAACCACTATTTTCCCAAAACCATGGGTTAGCACTCCACCACCCCAAAATATATTTAAATAGGTGATGGAGGCCCCCCATTTTACATCCACTATTCATCTTACTCTTATGCTGCCAAAATTCACCCAAGAATACTAGCTCACTTCCCTTGCTTGAGTTTACCATTCCTAGTGAATCACTTGGCACCATTATATCATTTGGAGAAAAGGAGACTTTGGAGCACTGGAGCACCCCCCTTCATACGGTTGCAAACACTCCACCAACCTCACCTTTGAGGTAATAAGTCCATGTAAACCCCTGTTTACTGTTATAAAGAAGAGTGTAAACCATGTTTTACTGTGTTCTTGTATGGATGTTTCTCGTTTATTTACTTTCATGTTAGATTTAGTTTTTTATATGTACCATGCACTTGCTTAGTTTTTAAGTTTTTACATTAGTTATTTTCGTTATTTACTTCTAGTTTTCACCATTTTTTTAAACTGCTGCTAAGGACTCCATAGTCCTTAGTAGGTGCTCTTTTGCACAAGCTAGGGTGAAAACCCTAGCTGCAGTTTTGGCGACTCCACTGGGGATTTTTGAAGCTTTTGGAGGCCAGAATGGTAGGAAAAATGGTCAACAGAGTCGTGTGACTAGGGGGATGTGCTAGTGATCACTTTTTGGGTGTTAACACATTTGGTACCAATCCAAATGTTTTTAATAGTGATGATTACTATACATAATCCGTTTCAAATATTTTTGAAGGTCATATTGCTGATAATAATATGCAGAAATATTCATCCTTGCCATTAGGGTTTTATCATGTTGTTCCAATTTATGATGAATATAGTGATGATGATCTTGACATTCTAGAGCCCGATGTCTCTATGGTGACAGCATCTTACCAGCAGATTCGTGAAGGCATTCAGTTCATCAGCTATGAACAGCCAGAGCCGGTGTATGACAGTTATGCATCTAATGGAAGCACGGAAGAGGAGAAACTATTTTTTAATTATCATGATGACATTATTGATGGTACTGTTAAAGGAACTTGTGAGCAGGTTCAGGATAACCTTGATGCCTTTGATTTCCAATGCCCCAAAAAATCTTCATGTTCTCTTCCCAGCAAAACAAATGAAATATCACTTGATAAGTGAAGCAGAGGAACAATGTGACCTTTTGTATCAGTTGGAGATGCAGAACAACTAGTGGGACCCAGTGGTCATCTACATGGAGTTATGGTTTTCAGAAAATTTAAGCCTTGCAGAGTTTGGAATCAAAGAGGATTGTGATTGTAAGTATGCTTTGCAAATCAGATTTCTACTGCAAATGTTAAATTCTTCTTTGATTTCTATCACATGCAAGAAGTTCTTACAGTCGGTTGGATTCTATGATGGCTTCATTGGAAGCATGATTACACATTATTATCTTGTTTCTACCGGTTAGAAGTAGGAGTAGGAAAAATAATAAGCTCAACATACAAGCATGTAGATTCTTTTCAGTGTGTTGGTCTGCAGTAGTATGTTGTCATTTCATTGGTGTGTGTTTAGAGATTGAATAAAGTCACATATATTTGGTAGATATATGAATGACTCCACTAGCCCAATGGACTAGGCACAAAAAAAAAAATTGTGGTTGTTTGCAGAGCAAAAAGTAGGCAAGGTCGGGTTGCACAGAAGGACAGAATGGGAAGGCACGGGGTCTACTTGTTTTCGAAGATCACAGGGAGCATGCCATCCCCAGATGGAGCCATATGTTAGTCTTATATTTGTTAACTTCCTTTTTTCTTATACCCCGTTATAACTACCTTACATTCCTTTTACTTCATTTTATTTTACTATGTTTTTTATTTCTTGAATTTCTTTTTTAATTCATTTCTGCATTTTAAGTCATGTAAGTGTTAGCTTGGCTCCCAATTTTTAAATCTTTTTAGTGTTCCTTATGTTCAAAATGTATTATGAATTAAGTTTTGAAGCTTGATTAGACATTTTCTGCTTTAATACATTTTGGCAGCGCGTCACATCATTTTTGTATATATGCATGCTGCCAAATTGTCAAATTATGGTTTGTGCAGATTTAAAGGCTTGTTTCGGTCATTTTTATTGGATGCATGTTACAAGGATATGAAAGTGAATTTCAAAAAACAAAAAGAGTTTTTTTTCCATAACTGACTCATTCACAAAAACCTCCCTCATTTTTACAACAGGTGTCATGGTTTGGAAGATTTGAAGGAATATTTACGGTCTATTTTTCAAGTTAAATATTTAATGATTTCCTATTTTAGTCATCATCGTAGGGAGATTATTCCGAGGATATGGAGAGGAACGGATCAATTTACAAAAACCTCTCTCAATGTTTTGTCGGGAAAGGGTCAATTTACAAAAACCTCTCTCAGTGTTTACACAGCTATAACGGTTTGATATCTACAAGTGGCGCTTTGAAGTCTATTTTTCAGAATTTCACCTCCTGAAAAGCAGGAAATCAGTTAAAATGTGTCATTTCCTTTGTAACTGTTTCTATTTTTGGAAAAGGGATAAGGTTCAAAATTGTGAGCTGGAAAACATCCTAAGAGTGTTATATATTCATAGGATAAAGACACAAGAGGTAGCGGGGGTTTAACTTTTGGATGATGGTCATGAGAATGTTTCAATGCCTATGGTAGACATATATATTTTTCTAATATAAGGATCTAGTTTACGCTAAAATTGGATGTTGTTTAAAAGTTGGGAGTTAATTTTTAGCCTTCATGTACTTAGATATTATGTGGTTTTGTTTGAACTTTTGCATTTACTTTTTATCTATATCGTTGTTTTCTATATGGATGCATGTACATGCAAATGAATATTTATGCAGTGATGTTTGAAAAGTATTTTTAAACATCAAGATGGTCATGATGCAGAGTTTATGAACTGTTTGTTTCTCTTGTGTCATTTATGGATTTAAATCCTAAATTCCTCTTTTATATCAGTCATTTCTTATTGAAATGTTGATCTTTATTCATATCCTTATTTAGTAAAAACCTGATGTTTTCAGATGTACATTTTTTCCTTCTGATTTTTACCTTCATCCTTCTCCATCCCTCATCATCCAAAACCATTATTTGATAAATGAAAAATCAGTCCTTAAACTTGAGCTACCTAAACTCTGTAGCCCAACAGTCTAGTTGCAAATTTTAGGACTAACACCTTGATCGCTCATCAATATCTTTGGACACCCAAATATGGTTGTCGAAGAGAAACATTAATGTTGTCGTAGTTGTGCAATCCTTCATCGGTGTTGCTTTGACCCATCTTGTCAAGTAATCGGTCGCAGTAATTATGTACCTTGAACCTGTTCTTTTTCCTGGTAGGTTGATGGATCCCACGAAGTCAACTTCCCATTTTTCGAAGGGTTGTAACGTCAATTGAGGCACCATTGGCATCTCATCCCTTCGCTACGGTTTCCTTATCCTTTGACATATATCGCTACTCTTAGCATAATCTCTTGCATCACCATGCATGGTTGGCCACCATAATCCGGCCCTAAGTATCTTATTGGTGGTTGCATGCCCTCCATAATGTCGAGTCTTGCGATCCCATCATGAGCTTCCTCCAACACTCTTTCTTGTTCATGCAGAAGAAGGTAGTGACGAAGAACTTCGTCTGGCCCCAACTTGTATAGGTGTCCTGCGATTAGTTGGAAATCAGCGGCCCTGACAACTAATTGCTTCTTCTGACTGGTAGTGAACTCCTCAGGTTCTCTTCCCGTAGCCAAAAACTAAATAAATTTTTCATAATGGTCTTCGACCATTTCAATCCTAAATAGTTGCGCATTAGGCAAGCCTTCATCGATGCTCCTTGGTTCTTCGCCTAATTCAATCCTCGACAGATGATCGGATCCTGCATTCAGTCGTCCAAGATTCACAATTATTTCAAAATCGAATTCTTGAAATAGTAGAAACCACCAACAGATATTCCCCCCCAACATAGGCTTGTTGACTAAGTATTTTAATGTTCAGTGGCCAGTAAACATCTTGAAATGTCCTCCAATCAAATAGTGTCAAAATTTTTGTAGCGCATATACCATCACCAGTCCTTCTCTATCTGTCGTCGTATAATTCTTCTCTGCGGTGGACAACTTTCGGCTTGCGAATGCGATTGGATGGTCAATTGATCCTTCTCTTGGCTGGGCCAATATCACACCTAGCACTACTAAGGAAGCATCCACATGGACATGGAATTCCTTCTTCCAGTCGGGGAAGACTAATATTGGTGTTGCGACCATCTTCACCTTCAGTATGTCGAGGCTCTTATGGCACTCGTCGTTCCACTCGAACTTTGCATCCTTCTTCAACATCTTCTCCATAGGTGCAGTAATCGTAGCATATCCTCTTATGAAATTCCTGTAATATCATGTATGTCCCAACGTTGCCCCTAGCTACTTTACTGTCGTCGATGGTGGTAAGTCGACAATGATCACAATATTTTATGGGTCGACCAACATACCTTCCTTGCATACAATATGTCCCAATAGGATTCCAAATGGTGCATATAAAATACACTTCTTTAAATTCAACGAAATATGATGTTGTCGACACCTTTCCAGCATCTTCCTTAGGTTCATAACGTGGTCTTTAACCAGCCCATACACGGTCCAGTCGTCCATATACACCGCCAGAAACTTATGGATGGAATCTTTAAACGTAATGAAGAATAACCTTGAAAATATTGTAGGGGCATTCTTGAGACCAAACGGCATCACTGTGTACTAAAAGCAACCTCTTTCTATCACGAAGGTGGTTTAATGTCGATCTTCTTTCGTAATCCTAATCTGGTGGTATCCTGAAAATCCATCTCTAAATGAATATACCTACTGGCCTCCAATGCCTTCAAGTACTTCATTGGTGAAGGGTGTAGGGAATGGATATTGAAGGCATGCATCATTCAGTTTCCTTAAATCGACACAAATCCAAATTTTGTCGGTCTTCTTATCTTGGAAGACCATTGGGATGATCCATTTTGACTCCTTGACAGGTTCAATGATCCCTACATCCAACATTCGCTCTATCTCAAACTTCACCTGATCCTTTTATCTGGAATTCAGTCTATACGGTCATTGCTTTATTGGCTTAGCATCAAGTTTAAGAGGGATCCTTATCTCACCCAGTTCCCCGAAAATGCCCTTCAATTTAGAAAATTTTGTTGGGAACAAGTCTTGAAATTCATACAGTAGATCAGTGACCTTTCCAATTGTTGAATCATCCCAATAATGTCCAATTCTAGCAAACTTGGGATTTTTCACTGACCCAATATTAACCTTCTTAATTTTCAATGGCTATTGGAATTTTTCAAATGGCATCTATGGTGCTTCGACATCACGGCTTCCTTCCGACTCTAAGACATAGACGGATCTAGGATAATCCTCATCATCAAGTCCTCTCGACACATTATAGCATTCCATCATCATTTCAGGTGTCACAATCCATTGTAGTCCCATTGGTCTTTCTGTCAGAACTGTCTAAAGCACCTTTTCATGGATCTCCTGTAATGCACTATGGATGAAAGGATTCTCATTAGCAAAGTTGAATGTCTGAGTGAAACTAGTGGTCAATTCTTCCCATGTAGTTGTTCCTTGTCACAATTCTATTGCGATGTACTAGCTTCACGGTACTTCATCTAGTGTATGGATGAACACATGAACCCATTCCTACCTCGATATCATTCCCCATGCAATTTGGCACTCTCCCAGATGATCCCTTGGATCACCCCTTCCATTGTATTTCTTCCCTCTATAGAATTCATTCTCCCAAAACCTGACTTCCATCAATTGTCTACATAATTTCTAGCTCGTTATCGATGACTTGTGCACATCCCACCACCTTGTTGGAGTAGTCTTCAATGCCTCTTCTAGTGCCAGTAGTCATTGTGGTTCAGATACCTTGTCTTCAAACTCGTGGATGAAGATCGCCAAATTAAGTAATCCTTCATATGTTGTCAGATCACATATCTATGTCGCTACTCATCTCAGGGACTAAGTGATTCGTACACACTTTATGAATGATACCTCATGCAATCGATTCTGCCAATTTTCTAGCTCCTCGTCGGTGTTTGACGATGCCGAGATGATACTTTTCCATCCCAATTCTCCATCGATGGTGGGATTAATTTAATATTCTGAAACATTATAGACATTGTCCCATCCTTCTATGAACTCATCTCTGATTGATTTGACATATATTTTCCCTTTGAGTGAATCAAGCGGGGAAATGACCCTCATGTTGCGGTTCTCAAAGGGCATCATCCTTTTATTAAAATTGATGATGCCATGATTTTCCATTGACCAGTCTATTCCCAACGGCACCATATATGGACTTGTGTTGTCGACTATCTCTATGACGTCAAAATATGTGTAGGTCTTCAGTCCTTCTACTTCGACAGGTAGATGAGGCAATCAACCGATTGGTGTAACTTTGCTCTGATTTGCCAATCAAAGTTCCACAGGAGACCATACCAACTACGGCTTCCCCATCATCTCCCATGTTTTCTTCATTAGGATGTTCACGTCCGATCCTAGATCCAAAATGATGGAATCTACATCATATGCACTAATCTATGCATTCCTCCTCATTTCTCCTCTTGTTTTCTTCCTGTGCAACCGGTTTACTGTCTGAACATGTCGCTTGTTTTCATGTCGATACAATAAACTAGCTATATCTACTAGTGTGTCTTGATCCTTTGCTAACGTCAAACAGCTTTCCAAGAAATTCCTCAGAGTGTTAACCTTCCCTGGCGACCTATGTGAATTCATCGTATCAAAAATTGGCAGCATCTCAATGACATGTTCCTTATGGAATATAGGTGGAAACTTAGTATTATTCTTTCTCATCGCATCTCATGCTTCCAAAAAGGTTTCCTTTTATGCTTCTGCATCAAATCGAATGTGCTTCCGAGCTGTAGGTCGGACATTGGGTAGTGGCCTATCTTCTCATGGCACAGCCCCTCCTTTGGTTACCACTGCGACATTCACGGGTCGACTTCTTATCTCAACCAAGATCTTCTGCATATTTGGATTAGGATTCTGGTTCTTATTTAAGTTCGAATTTGGTTGCAGTTGTGGTGCATTCTTGGTATGCCACTTCACGATCAAATGACAATCTTCGACATTGTGATCGGTTGCACTGCAATAGGTACACTGCGGGGTTGGTTTTGGGAAATCTCTATGATAATGTCCAATATGGCCACAATTATAGCATGTAACCGGTCCTCGACCTCGACCAAAGGTTCCTCCATGACCAAAACCTCTACCGCGACCACCCCTAAATACTCCTTTGAATCCACCTCGCGGCTGATTATATTGTGGCAGATTGTACTATGGTTGGTTATACTGTGGTTTTGGTTGATTGTATTGCAACCGATTATATTGTGGTGGTGGTTGATTATATTGTGGTTACGGTTGATTATATTGCGGTTGCGGTTGATTATACTGTGGTTGCGGTTGTACAGGAGGTTGCTCATATCCCTTCATGAAATAAGTATCTGTAGTTATTTCTTGGAGAAAATCATATGATTTGCAGTATTTCTCCTCATGACCAACCAACCGAAAAAAGTTACAGAAAATATTATCCGGCTTTGACACAACCTTCTGCAAGTACACACATTCTTCTAAGCGATTTCCTCTTGTTTGAAAAATTCGACACCAGGGCATTCCTCCTTGACTGAGCAGATTTAGTGCACCAGAATGTAAATATTCGCAGAATTCAAGACACTGATCTTTATGATGTTCTTCTGATTTGCATCAACTTCACCATACCTCCTCACGAACTTCCTTCCCCTTCTTGATATCATGCAGTTGGATAGTCAAGTTCACTAACTACGATTGGATCTAGTGCATGCCAATCCCTGTTTCGCCAATCGATGGAGCTTCGAGCTTCATCGCAATTTCCAATGCCTTTTCCTGGGATGCAATATTCTTCTGCATTAGTGACATCCGAATGTGTGGTATCAATCCTACAATGAACCATTCTTTATGTTGTATGTCGCTCATTCCAAAACTTACTTTGGCCATCATATTTTTGTACCTCTGATCAAACTCCCATACTAATTCATTAGGGAATTGCTTTATTTCCTTCAACTTTGTGATATACTGCGATTCCGATTTTGGTTTCCTAAATTCAATGATCAATCCATCTCTGATTTCTGCCAAGGTTTTATCAGTACTCCCCCTAGGTACTTGTACGAACTTCATATAGAAATCCATCACACAACCCCCAAAGTTCGTCATCAATTGTCGTTTCTTAATGTCGTCCTCCTGGAGTTGTTTCACTGTCCATATTGCTTCGCATAAGAACAAGTATTGTTCAGGATCCTCGGTCCCATTACCCTGAAATAGAGGCATCTTTACATCATCAACCGCCATTCTTGGTTTTCTACTGGTGTTTGTAGATCTGCTACTCTTACTATTGTTCTGACATGCAAGACAACCCTGTGAAGAGATCGTGTTTCTTCCTCCGAATTTTGGTGCAGTGCACAGGGTTGTGGGTACGTTGTAGCTTTGGATCTATCCTTCCTCAAGTTCATGGGTCTCCTGGTCATCCTCTTCATCACGAAAGGGTCTCTTAGTCCCTTGTGGTATTGTTTCGCAGTTCTATGTTCCAATCGCACTAGGACAGTCTCTCTCTATCTCGGTCCTCCTCTTCTTCTCCGGTCGGAACATCACCCCACTTCTCAAGAGACCACAATATTCCATAGATTCCCTCACAATTTCGTCGTAACTCATGTCCATCTACCCTACATCATTCTATTAGACCCTCATCTACGCGGTACCCACAGCCTCTGAACACCCGATATTTACTCGTCGGAGTTCATCTTTAATATCCATTTTTCATAGATGAGCATTTTGATCCACAATTGTAGCGACAATATATACCTTCCTATGGGTCCCTTGAAGAAATTCCTTTCTACATCGTTGTATTATTTAACTGTTTCGACAGCAAACTCAGTAATGTATCCCTCCAATATGCTATCTACCCAAACCTCGACAACCCTTGAAGCCTTGTTGTTAATCCTAGTTAGTTGTTGGATCAATTCCGGGGTCTAGTGTTCAAGCTCACCTCCCTAGAAGTTATTCTTCTGGAAAGTTAGTTGCTCCAACCATTCTTATAGTAGTATAGGAAAGTCGCAGAAAAATACCTCGTGGATATCAGAGTAGATATACTTATACAACCACTCGGTCGTCGACCATCCAGGGTTCTTATTTTCTTCCTAAGCAAATTCTCTTGTATTCTTATGGAACCATTCTGTGATCTTCGGCTTTGTCGGATGCCACAGCATTTCCTCTCTCCTTTTCACACTAAGTTCCCAGCAACGGAACCTTTTGTTGACACATATCTATCGATAGGGGTTCACTTCTCACAAGTGTCAACAAAACTCAACGCAATCTCCCATAGACATCAGCCCGGAAAGGGTTTAGCATTTCCAGCAACACCCACAGAGTGAGTGAAGTCTCACCCGAGATATCTAAGGGGGGATGTAGGAGCCATGTTTCCACAGATATGAGAGAACCTGCATCATTCGCACTCAATCATCATGTAACCTGGAGATTGACACAATCATCATTCGCATCAGAACTTACTAACCATATCTACGCAATAACATATTATCGCAGCATAACTAACTGATTTGAGATACATAACACTACTGCGACATTACAGATTCATTCATAAACCACACTTAATCATGCTGTGAAATCATACATTTATTTATACTGTGATAACACATAATCAATCATACTATGACAGGTAAAAGAGACATAGACATGGAAAAAACATTCTTTCTCATTATTCATTAGTCAGTCTTACATCGCAGCATCATGGATATACATCTAATGAGCTAACACAAAATCATATCCGCATATAAACATCGAGAAAAAGGAAAAAGACACCTAAGTTCATATCAGAACATATGCAATGTCCAAAAGATAGATACAAGATGATGCTCGAAAATATGTCGGATGATCATGCCAAAAAGATCATGATCAATACAATGATCAAGATGGATTCCCTTAGGCTTACAATTCTACCCCTATTTATAGGCTCACTTGGTCATTACACTTGGTCCACTTCGCAGAGTGACGCATTAATTAATTAACTAAATAACCAACTACTTCGCGCTATCCGCTTTATCTGCTCCACGACTAGTCGTTTACCCTTCGTCGTCGAATGTACCAAAACTTATGCACCTTTATCGCGTGCCAACACTAAACAGTAACCTAAAATAGGATAAAGAAAGGAATCAAAAAGAGAAATCTAAAGAGGAATATAAACTATAAGCTAAATTTGTTAACACCTAAAAGGTGCTCATTACCTCATCTCCCTCACCACATGACTCATTTGTCTATTTTTCCCACCATCTTAGCCTCCAAAACCTCAAAAAACCATTAAAAAGACACCAAAAGGCCAAAAAAAACCCTTTTCCCCCCAAAAATAATTTAAATTTCCTCAAAAGATAACAAAAACCCTCTAAAAAGGCTCTAAATTCCCAAAAATCAAATAAAAGGGAATAAAAAATATAAAAAAGAGGAAAAAGAGGGAAAAAGGAAGCAAAAACCCTAAACCATTGACCTAAACCATATGGTGCCAAAAACCATAGGTCAATACTCCACCACTAAAAACCTATAAATAGGTGATGGAGGCTCCCCATTTCATATCCACAATCTATCCTATCCTCACTCTGCCAAAATCACTCTCGAAACCCTAGCTCACCATTTGAGCTAGCTTCCCATTTGAGTGCCCCTTTTGGCCCATTATCCAAACACCTTGGAGAAGGAGAAGGAACCCATTGAAGCACGGAAGCAGCCCTCTTGGACAACTGCAAGAGCTCCACCAACGTCAACATTTGAGGTAAATGTAATTTTGTTCTCATTTTTAATACAAAAGAAAAATTCCCATTATCTTATTATCTTTTTATTTCTGTTGATGCACATGTTAGCTTAGATTTTACCTTGTTTTACTATCAAGTTTTACTGTTTTACTGAACTGCTACTAAGGAGGCCCTTCTCCTTAGTAGGTGCTCATTTGCACAATCTAGGGTGAAAACCCTAGCTACAAAATTGGAAGCAAAAAAGGAAGCTAAAGAAGACGTTAAACTAGAAGCTAAAATCAATGCTAAAGTCGGTGATATTTAGCAATGAATTTAGTGTCAATTTGGGATACTCGGCACAAAAAATGCCATAAATAGCGTCATCTTGATGAATAGTGTAGGAATTATATGGCTCTGATACCATGTAGGAATTCTACAAGCTAGGATTTGGAAACAGAGAATTCCTCACTAAGAAATTACTCAGAGATTAGCATAATTGAGAAGAAAAACTGAAGCAAAAACATATGAGACTGAACATAGTTGATTTCATTTCCATAGTAATCATATTAATTAATGAGAATACAATTAATAATACATTTTAGGAGAGAAAATCAAATGCACTAAAGGCAATTTCAATGGCTCACAGAAAAGAAGGTCACGATATCCAACGTCTCTATGCTAAAGGTCACGACTGGGAAAGTAAAGGCTTTATGGACCATGAGTGACACAAAATCAGCTAAAGAGTGGATTTTTGGAGAAAAATATTGAAGTGGTGTAACGCAAAAAGTAGCAAGCTTTCCCAAATTGATCCTAGTGCAACTTCCTTATCCTAATCTATATGAAAAGAAGTGAAAAGTTTTCTTTAACTTAGAAAAGCATTAATAAATCAAAAAGTGCGCTCTGGGATGTAAACTATGGATCTGAATGAAATGGCGGGTACTCCAATAGTCTAAAGTTGAAAAATGTGTACAACTATGGTCCAAGACACCTAGAATATTGACTTTGGTAGCCTAACACATGAAACATCATATCTAATCACCTAGGAACTTAATGAAAGTGTTTTAACCTATGGTCTAGATGGATTTATGTTCCAACAAATAGCATTGACTTTTGCAAAAAATGGAGAAAAATACATTGAAACAGTCACTAGAAGCAAAAAATGGCGCTAAAAAAGAAGTTAATCACAGGTATTTCATGTAATGTCATTGGATACATCATTTAAATAGAGACATCCAAAGTTTCCAAAGTATAAAATGATAATTTGTCACCATCATTAAATGTTGATGTATATGTAACTTCGGAATGTATTTCACATATATGTATATTGTATTCCTATAGAGATGGTATTATTCCTCTATACGGAAGTGTCGTCATTTATATTGTAAGTGTCGTAACTTATACTTGATGGGTTATTAGACCACCTTGTTGGGGTCGGCCCTGTATAGGTCATGTGGGTCGAAGGGTTATTAGACCGCCCTATTGGGGGTCGGCCATGTGGGTCAAAGGGTTAATAGACCACCCTATTCGGGGTCGGCCCAGTCATCATTATGTTATGTGGTTAAGTTCGAGCCTACATGAGTTAGGTAAAAAGGCAAGTCAAGTCAAGTATAAATAGAGTGCGGGAGGCACTCTATTTACTCACTCACTTCTCACACATGCACTCAAGGAGGAGTGGCGCACTTATGGAGGAGGAGGATCTGCTGATAGGTTGTGTCTATCTCTTATGGTTGGTTGTATCATTGCTCTATCTATCTCTGAGGAAGTTATTGGGGTTTTTCACCTTTATGGTTTTCCCCAAGTAAATATTTGTGTCTCTTGTGTGCTTGCATTCTTGTCTCCATGATTGATATGCTGTAGATATGCTGTACATGTTGTTCTCTCAGTTAAGATCCTAGATCAGATTGAAGTAAATTCTGAAAATTTAACATGGTATCAAAGCTAGCCTGAAAGAAGGCATGATATGGCATGTATGACACTTGTTGCACTTACGATGCTAGGGCTTGATATAGCAAAAACCAGTCATCGTAGCTCTTTCGCTATAAATTCATTTTGGCGAATTTTTCGGATCTGAAATTGTTACAGGACGAAGATTAAATCTCCAGGTACCTTGTGTCCAAAGGAAAACCTCTAATTCGTTGTACTTTGTGATTTATGATCTGTGCAATATAGGGTTTCTGCCTCTTCCAGATCTGAGTTAAAATCAGGTGACCTTGGGAAAAAGGTCATAACTTGGGCTAGGAAGCTCCAAATGAAATTTCGTAAAATGTGACAGGTATTACACAGACTGTACTATCTCAAAAAACTTTTTCAAAGGTCGAAGGTGAACCAGTGACACGTGGCACGCCATACAAGTTCGCTCTCCTGTATTATCCCATAAACAGGTCACGTTGCAACACTTGGCATAACTCTCTCTCAGAGAATCCAATTGAGGTCATACCTATCAGGATGGAAATATAATAGACCGAGCTATCTCAAGAAATATTTTCATAGGCTAAAGTTGAAACAGTGACACGTGGCACGCCGTACAAGTTCGCTCTCCTGTATTATCCCAAAACAAGTCACGTTGCGACATTTGGCATAACTCTCTCAGAAAATCCAATTGAGGTCAGACCTGTCAGGATGGAAAGCTAACAGGTCAGGCTATCTTAGGAAACATTTTCAGACCCTGTGGATCAAAAATTTCGGAGTTACACCAGAAACAATCAGGTACATATTTCTATCAAAACAGAATTATTTTTTGGTACCTTCATTCATGGCTTCCGGAATTTAGGGCTTTGGAGAAAGTTGGAATTTTTGTAATCGGAGACCACGGCTGAATGATACTCATCAAAATAGAAATTTAGAGACCAAGATCAGAATTTTTGGTTGGGAAAAATGCCGGGCTTGATCAAACCCTAGTTCGGGACTTTGATAAGAAAAGTGGAAAATTAGGGCTTCTGTAAAAATGGGAATTTTTGAAATCTGTGACCACGGCTGGAAGCTCCTCAGAAAAATAGAAGCTTAGAGCTTTGGATCAAACCTTTTGATGGGTCAAAAGAGTGGGCTTCATCAAACCCCAGTTCAGGGTCACGTCCAGTGAATCCGGAAGTTTCAAAGGCAAAATTGAGGAGTGAAACTTTGCAGTTTTCAAATTTTGAATATACCAGTTTGATCAGCTCATCAAGGCTCATATTTCTATCCTTTCGGAAGTTTGAAATTCAAAGTTTGAATTTTTGGGGTTTCTCTGACAAACCCATATCCAGCTCCAGGTCCAGTTCTTGCAAATCAAGTGGATTGGGTTAATCCTATAAGAAGATGGATTGATCATCTGCATGAGTGAAGAAGTTCCTGTTTCAGAGGGAGATGAGGCTAAGGCCTTACATAAGAAGATTACAAGCGATCTCGACAGGTATGACTCATCGAGGTATGTTTCGATATTTGTCCATGATTAAGTTTATGGTATGTTTGTCTTCATGTTATTACGGTTAGTACAATTTTGATTTTAGATTTGTCGTATCACCTTAACAAAATTATGAATGCATGATAGAAGATATTCATTGGTTAGGGTGTTGACACTTATGATTGTACTAATGCATTATGGTGTTGTATGAGCTTTATGTTGTCTACTAACATGAAAGGTACACCAAGAAAGACAAATCATATTCCATTTCAAGAACATATGATCATGATGACATGAGGATAAAGACTCATCCATTGTCATGGATCTCATAGAAGATCCATTTACGAGGTATGTATAACTTGGTTTTATAATAGTTAACCTATGAGATATACAGGTTACTAGCACAAGTCATTGAAGAAGAACAAGAAGACATCATGTGAGTATGTTAGACATCACTAACTAGCATGCTAATCCAGGTATGTTTTTCCTATATCAAGCTAGAATCCTACCTTGGTTTAGGATCTTATACTGTTGTGTTGTTGATAATGATTATTCATGAAGTCATAAGTTTGAATAATCATGGTTGTATGCATATTATGTTTCTTACCATAATTGATGATATGACTAACCAGAAGAATCATGAAGGTATAGGTTTGAATAATCACAGGTTTTATGCATATTATATCTCTTATCTTGATTGATGATTCAACTAACCTGAAGAGTCATAGGTTTGAGTAATTACAGGTTTAGACATGTTATGTTTCTTATGATTTGACTAACCATAAGAATACTACATAAACCTTGAATGCTAATGCCTATTATTTCTGTTCGAAATGATCATGACTATACATGCTTGAGATTATTGTGTTTTAATAGTATACTAATGAATGTATGATTTTATATGAAATCACAAGGATAACACAATCATGATACTAATAAGCATGCATAGGAACCAAGGATGAATATGAGTTCAAGAACAGGTAATTCAGGAAGCAAAGATCAAGAGGGATCACACTCCAGTTGCTCCTGCAAGAAAGCAAAGGAGCACACTCCAGTTGTTCCTGCAAGAAAGAAAAGGAGCACACATCAGTAGTCTCTGCAAGGATGCAGATATTCAGAGGGAGTTGAGCATCTTTCTACATTCCACAACAGAAAGGTGTAGAAGAAGCTACTTCAGATTAGGACTCCAGCAGCTCCTGCAAGGAAGCGAAGACTCAGAGGGAGTCCACCCAACGAACAAAGAAAGATAAGTATTTTAATCATCATTTCTTGCATATTTGTTTGTTTAAATAAAATTGTTCAATGATGTATATGCTCATGTTCCTAGACTTAGGATATGTATTGTGCATAGTAGAATAGTTGCATTAATGAATAGTATACTACTAATATACATGGGTAAGTGGCCTATGGCACTGTACAACATTCCATTGCTACTTATCTAGAATGAAACCTCTTTGCTGACATGTTGGGAGTTGTGCACACTCTTAACAATGTTCTGGTAGAGATTGGAAGGCATCTAGAAAGTTACGGGATATGGATAAATGTTGTATTGAAGCATTGGCTAAGTTAATTGCACGACTGTATGACATATTTATTTATGTGTAAGAATTTGTTCTGAAAACTATGAGATGTTTTCTAATCATGCAATTTAACTTGTTGTGTAGGAAAGATCGTATGCCATCTCCTACAAAAGGACTACAACATTTGTTCCAGCAACAAAGATATATATTGAAAATATTGAAGATATTGAAGTTCCCAGGATCTAGGATGAAGAAATGGAATGCCATGATCCGTCGATCATGAAGAATGATGTTTGGGATGTAGTCCCAAGACCTGAAGGGAAGTTTGTTATGACTTCCATATGGATCTATCAAGATCAAGCATGCTGCAAATGGAAGCATAGAGAAATATGAAAGTGATGAAATAGAAGATACACTATATGGATTTCAAGACAGCTTTCTTGAATAGTTGTATGCGGATAACCTGTGTGTTACAGGTGAAGATAGATTGATTGCTGACATGCAGCGGAAGCTTACTTCCGAGTTCGAGATGAAGAACTTGGGGTTGATGCACTATTTTGTTTTGGCATGGAGGTGTGGCAGAGTGATGGAATCTTCCTTGGACAAGGGAAGTATGCAGTAGAGATCCTGAAGAGGTTCGGGATGATGGACTACAAGGCTATGGACACACCTATGGCATCGAACCTGAAGCGCCTGTGTGATGCTTCATCTGAGCCGATTGATATCACTATGTATCGTCAGATGATTGGGTCCTTGATGTACCTGACGAACACGAGACCAGATATTTGCCTTGCAGCGAACACATTGAGTTAGTTCCTGATGGATCCGAGGAGTGTTCACCTGGTTGTTGTAAAGCATGTTCTGAGGTACCTGAAGGGTACAGTGGATTATGGGCTCAAGTATGAAGCGAATCAAAAGTTTAACCTGCAGGGTTATGTTGATTCAGATTGGGCTGGCAGTGCTGCAGATAGGAAGAGCACATCTGGGTGTTGCTTCAGTATGGGATCAGGTGTGATCTCTTGGTTCAGCAAGAAGTAGTCCTACATAGCACTGAGTACAGTTGAGGCAGAGTATGTTGCAGCCTGTTCAGCTAGTTGTGAGGCAGTATGGCTATGGAAGCTACTGTCTGAGTTATTTGATCTCCCGTTGGAGGCTACTGGTATCTTCTGTGATAACCAGAGTTGTGTGAAGCTGTCTGAGAACCCAGTGTTTCATGACAGGTCGAAACACATAGAGATCAAATATCACTATATCAGGGATATGGTGCAGAGAGGAGCTGTGAAGATCCTATATGTTGCGACGGATGAGTAGATTGCAGATGTGCTGACGAAGCCACTAGCCAGGGTGAAGTTCGAGTACTTCAGAGAGAGGCTTGGCATTCTTCAGATCGAGGACACTTCGAGGAAGAAGTGATCGACACATTTGCTGAAGCCATTCCAAGCATGTTGGAAGGAGGATCCTTCACATGGCTGTGGATGTAAGCGCTGGATGATGAGCATCAGGATGATGTTCTGGTTTATGCTTGGATATGATCAGATTGGATCATTTTATGTATGTATGTACGCATCATGTTGGATGCTGGATATGATCAGTTGGATCATTTTATGTATGTATGTACGCATCATGTTGGATGCTGGATATGATCAGTTGGATCATTTTTATGTATGTATGTATGCATCATGTTGATGCTGGATATGATCAGTTGGATCATGTGTATGTATTTTGTATATGCATCATGTTGGATGCTTGGACCATGTATCTGTATATGTATCAGGTGGATCATGTATGGTGATATGTATTTGTATCAGGTGGATACATTGATGATCAGGAGGATCATGTATGATGATATGTATCAGGAAGATACTTGGTATGCATCAGGTAGATGCATTGATGATCAGGTGGATCAGGTATGATGACATGCAACAGGATGTTGCAGTGATGATCAGGATGATCATAGATGACAAGCTTCAGGATGTTTCTCCAGATGACATGCAACAGGATGTTGCAGTGATGATCAGGATGATCATAGATGACGAGCTTCAGGATGTTGCTCCAGATGACATGCAGCAGGATGTTGCAGTGATGATCAGGATGATCATAGATGACGAGCTTCAGGATGTTGCTCCAGATGACATGCAGAAGGACGTTGCAGCGATGATGATCAGGATGATCATGGATACATCAAGATGATGTATGGTGAGTATCAGGTTGATACTCTATGGCCATGGATCAGGTTGTGTAGATGAGCATGTAATCCGGTGCCCTGGGAGATTTGTAGATGGTCTTTCGAGGTTTTTCCTATGGCATGTAATTTGGTGCCCTGGGACATCTGGCAAATGCTCTTTCGAGGTTTTGCTCTGGGAGGACATGTAATTCGGTGCCCTGGGAGATCTGCAGATAGTCTTTCAAGGTTTTTTCTATGGCATGTAATTCGGTTCCCTAGGATATCTGGCAGATGCTCTTTCAAGGTTTTGTCCTATGGCATGTAATTCGTTTCCCTGGGAGATCCGATAGGTTGGGCTGTGTGCCCGTAATCAGTCCTGGGATTCTCTTGCGAGGTTTTGCCATGACCACATGTAATTCATTGCCCTGGGAGATCCTATAGGTAGATTTGTGTGCTCGTAACAGCCTGGGATGCTCTTGCGAGGTTTTGTGGTGAGGTCACATGTAATTCGGTGCCCTGGGAGATCCTATAGGTAGAGCTGTGTGCTCGTAACAGCCTGGGATGCTCTTTCGAGGTTTTGTGACGCACGTAATAAGTCCTGAGGATTCCACAGTATGGCCAGTGATGATGAAGACCTGCAGGTGGTGGGCCTACATCTAGTATGAAAAAGGACTGGCTTAGTAGAACTTCCTATGACAAGTAGATTCAGAGATTGATTGAGATAGCAGCAGCAGTGACGATGATGATGATGACTCGATGACGATTATCCAGTGACGATGATCCAGAGAAGATGACTTGTTCTAGAAGAACTGTGCTGAGAAATACCTTCCTAGTTAAGAGGGAGTGTTGATGTATATGTAACTTCAGAATGTATTTCACATATATGTTTATTGTATTCCTATAGAGATGGTATTATTCCTCTATACGGAAGTGTCATCATTTATATTGTAAGTGTCGTAACTTATACTTGATGGGTTATTAGACCACCTTGTTGGGGTCGGCCCTGTATAGGTCATGTGGGTCGAAGGGTTATTAGACCGCCCTATTGGGGGTCGGCCATGTGGGTCAAAGGGTTATTAGACCACCCTATTGGGGGTCGGCCCAGTCAGCATTATGTTATGTGGTTAAGTTCGAGCCTACATGAGTTAGGTAAAAAGGCAAGTCAAGTCAAGTATAAATAGAGTGCGGGAGGCACTCTATTTAATCACTCACTTCTCACACATGCACTCAAGGAGAAGTGGCGCACTTATGGAGGAGGAGGATCTGCTGCTAGGTTGTGTCTATCTCTTATGGTTGGTTGTATCATTGCTCTATCTATCTCTGAGGAAGTTATTGGGGTTTTTCACCTTTATGGTTTTTCCCAAGTAAATATTTGTGTCTCTTGTGTGCTTGCATTATTGTCTCCATGATTGATATGCTGTAGATATGTTGTACATGTTGGTCTCTCAGTTAAGATCCTAGATCAGATTGAAGTAAATTCTGAAAATTTAACATTAAATACGTGTTGGAAAATAAATATCCATTGTCGTTACCCATGAGAACACTATGACAAGTGTTGTCTATCTCTTCTCCATTGACTCTATGATATAGGATGGATAGGGGGATCCATTCAAAGACAAATCATTTTTATGGGAGAATAAAATAATGGAGGATGGTTATGTGTGTACATTATAAGTATGGTCAAGGAGATAATATACTAAATGAAAAATGAAGGATCGATCGATCCTTTCATCAAATACACATATTTGGTGGATACATCATCTTAGTAGAGACAGACAAAGTTTCCAAGGAATATATCAATACTTTGACACCGTCATTAAATATGTGTTTGCCTACATATATATGTTTTCTTTTGTTTCCTTTCCCCAAAAGAAAACATGAAGGTAACGACACTAAGATTCGTTGCTCAGTTTGGTTTTTATGCCCCGGGTTGAAATCTGCCAAGTGTCCCTGAATGGAGTTGGGAAGCAAGATGAAACTCACCAAATATGTATAGCCATGGCTCGGATGGACAAATCATTAGTTCCCTTGGAATCATGGCATTGGATTATCTCTAGGGGCACCCCTCTCCAATGATTTCATGGATCGATTGTTGTCTATATTGACGGTTTTCTCAACTAGGGTTTTTCTCGTTAGCATGCAATGAAATTTTGCATTATATGTTAATATTTTGACATTTGTGTTGAGCGAGGGTGTGGAAACTGTGGCAATATCTCCCTTGACCAAACACACATACTGGAGGAAACAACACTCAATTTTGATGCTATCACTAGTCACTCAATTATGTTTCTATCACTAGCCACTTGATATCCCAGTCACTTGGTTGGCATCATGACAAGGTTAGCTATCATCTCTATTGGAGTTCTCACGGTTTCTAGAACATGGATAACATTTTGGCACTGGTATCCATGATTATTTGTCGAATGATATACTTGTTTCTCTATATTTGCATGTGTGGTATGCATGCTCTTGGCTTGAATAAGGGTAGTCCCCTTTCTCATGGAATTGATTAGTTATTTTGGACACCTTAATCTTGGTTTTTATGCTTATACATTGATTGGTGTTCTCCTTGGTTGATGGATCTATATTCCATTACATGGATTGATGAGATAACATTGGAGTCTTTGTTGGTTGAAATGTGGACATTTATTGATGGAAACGTGGATGTTGTCAAAATTATGTGGGGATGTGATCCATCCTTGAGTCTTGAAACCCTCCCATACCATCAAGGCATGTGTCTAGTCTAACCATGTCAAATTTCAATGCATACAGGCATCGATTGAAGAAATTTCATCCTTTGACCCATTCACTACTCATTGTGCAAGGTTAATGGATGACATTGGTGGTGGGAATGTTGTAAGTCCCATGACATTTCAAAAGAGTTTCAATCAATATTCTATATATGGGAATGAAGAATGATGACAATGAAATGTGCATGATGAATGTTTATGGAAACATGGACGATATCAACGGATATGTGGGGACATCATACATCCTTGAGTCTTGAAACCCTCCCATACCTCCAAGGAATGTGTCTAGACTAACCATGTCAAATTCCAATGAATATGGGCATAATTTGAAGAAATATCAACGTTGGCGCCATTCACGGCTCACTATGAAGGGCTGATGGATGACATTAACACCTTAAAACAATATAATCCCTAATAAATTAACCATTAAACCACTTGGATGTTGGACCCTATAAAATTATTTGGGGATGTATTTATTTAATATTATCACGGTTTAATCATCTTGAAGAATGCCACAAGAAAAAGGAAAAGACATGGAAATTGACATCTTCATTAGGTTTCACTGCAAAGTGGGGTATGTTGGGTCTGATATTTGTTGGCATGGATTGACAAATTGGGTCATGATTAATATGATGATGATGAAAATAGAAATGGAAAACATGTTAACAACGACAATTTACTTGATTATTAAAACCCTCCCATATTATCAAGGCATGCACCTAGTATAATAATGTAAAATTTCAACACGTAGAAGCACATTTTGAAGAAATTCCAACGTTCGCCCCATTCACTGCTCACTGTACGGATTCGATGGATGACATTGGTGGTGGGAATGTTGGAATTCCCATTCCATTTCAAGAATTCCTCCTGCGTGTGTGTTTGGTCCAACAATGAATCCACCTTAGGGAGTCATTGTTGGACAATAAATATTAAAGGATATAGAGGATCAAATGGTTAAGATAAAGCAGAATCTAAATGCAGCTCAGGACAAGAAGAAAAGATATGCAGATCATAACATGACCTCAAACAGTTTCAAGTTGGAGATCATGTGTTTTTGAAAGTTAGACCCAAAAAGAGTTCCTTAAACTCGGGAAATTGCTCCAAGTTAGTTTCCAGATACTATGGACCTTTTGAGGTCCTATCTATGATAGGACCTATTGCTTATGACTTGGGTATACCCGCTTTCATTAGAGTACATAATGTGTTTCATGTGTCTTTATTGAAAAAGTATATACCTAATGCTAACCATGTAATTGATTGGAATGTGATCCAAGTAATTGGAGTGCTTTTATTTTCTTTATTGATATATATACATGTATGTACATGGTACTAGTCATGTGATCGAATGGATTTTGATCTACATGGAACCAGAAGGGGATTTTGTAGTACAGCATGTTTTCTTTTTGGGCAGCAAGGTCAAGTTGCTAAAGGTCTAATGGACCCATTGCATCTCTAAGGATGCAACTTGGGAGATGGAATATGCTATGAGGGAAGCATACCCTCATCTATTTTGAAATTTTGTTGTTTATGGCATGTATGTAATAAATTTACATCAAGGACGATGCATTGTTTAAGGAGGAGGGGGATGTAATACCCTGGTTGTTAAGCCACAGACTTATGGTATTTTATTTGACTATGGACTTATGTTCTATTTTTTAATGTGACTATGGACTTATGCTCATTTGTTTGATGATGTGATTATGGACTTTGGCATTACTATTATTAGTGTTAATGTTTTTATTCCCATTGTTGTTATCATTGAATGTTGTTGCTATTAATTAATTAAACAACTGACTCAGGAAAGGAAACTAAAAGAGTATGGGAGACCATGGATCTCATAGTGTGAGGGGGAATGGTGGACATCCCTAGCACCTTATAAATTGTTGTTGGATGGTAGTTTTCCATCCTAGTTCATTTTGTGTCTTGGTGACTTTATTAGTGTTGGTTACCCAAACATTGTACAATGGACCCCATTTTTTATTTTTATGGACTATGGAGTTTTTATTGCACCTTATGCATACCTTAGTGCATCCCTATTTCCTAGTGAACCATCCTTGGGAGAAATTCCCTCCTATATATGTGTTTTTGTCATTTATTATCCATGTCCCTAGATTCTAGAAGTCGTAAGCTAAAAATTTAGCTTCCACCTCCTCAAGTGCGCCCCACTCTTCCATTCATCCCTATTTTTGTGCTTCTATGATATTTATAACCCTATTGGATCCCTGCTCTCACCTAATTCACCCTCCTTCATATTTTGTAACCCCCTTATGCATTAGTGCACCTCCTTGCACTTTTCATGGCTTCACTCCTTGGTTTTCGGTAACTCCTCCTCATGGTGTTGATCCTGGAAAGGGAATATCCTAACTAGGCCACCACTCCACTAATTTGATTTAAGTATCCATGATGAATACCAAACACACTCAAACCAATTATAGTTGGCCACCTTGGGTTCAAATTGTCCTCCTTAAGCTATTTATACATGTTCTCTCTCCTTGTTGAAGCTAATCTTGAGCTTGGGATCACTTGACTTGTGTTATCTCACCATCTTGGGAATGTTGATAGTATTGAGAGTGTGTTGAGACTTAGAGTTAATCTAGTTTTTTTCCTTTGCTTCTGTTATATCACTCTACTAGTCGAGGTTCTCACACATGAAGCCAGGAAATGGGTTGGTGAGAGGAGTTACATCCCATAGGTAGTGGATACGGACAAGAAAGTAGTAGTGGGAATCATTGTGGTTATCGGAAGAGGCAGTTCCAAGAGTTGCTAGACTAAGTGTGAATCTACATGTGGATCCATGGTCTTAGCTCAACGGTGACATGTTCAAGTGAGGAAGGCTTGACTGTGTCTATGGCTGGGAGGAAAGTTGTCCTGCTACAACCAATTATCATTAAAGATAAGTATTTGGTCATATACTTATTTATGTTATTTTATTATGTTTATGTGCCATGGAGGCTTAAATGAATTCTGGAATTGCTTATGGATGATGTGTCAATATTTATATGTAGTTCGAATGGCTCTTGATACTTTGTATTGGAACTACTTTATTTTCTATTCTTTATCCCCTCCTTCATTGTTTATGAATGTAACTCTAACGGTGATGAGAGGTGCGCAACCATAGGTTATGTTTCACCAATTTATGTTCATTTATGGGTTCCATAACCTGTTCCATTTTGTATGGAGTGATGATCCCAGTAAGAAACACATTTTGAATCACTGGAAAATCTTTATGGATGACAAATTTATGACTATTTTGGCCGGCAATGTTTCCAACACTGAAGGGAATGCACCCTATCTTCTAATTGGGAGCACCCTTGTTGCAGATTTGATTGTAATGTTGCATATATGATTATGTTGTTTCAGATATACTTATGCTATGGTAAATCCGATATGTACTGGTGATTGATGGATGGAGGGAAGGCAGTCATTTAATCTAAGTTATATTAGTGAAAGTTGGTTACGTTGTAGGCGACATCCATGGGATTGATTTTGGAGTCTATAGTTGGAAGCCTGTTCCTTTCCTTGATTTAGTTGTGTGTTTGTGGCTATGATTTGATGCTATTTTTATTTATTATTTAACCACTTCTATCAGCACACACATCACATAACTGAAGAGTAACCCTCATACGAAAGATAATTGTTATGTGTGCAAACATTAACTACAATATTTACTACTAAAGTTCATTCTAGTTTTACAAAATGATACTTATTGTCAATTACTCAAGTTAATTACATCATACGGAATATTCTAAATACCATGCATTCATTTTGCAAAATACATTATCATTATTTCTATTAAGTATGTACATTGGGAATTGTCATGTTTAATTTTCACGAGGCTAAGTTCGGATTAAATGGCCTGATGGCCTAACCTTAGGAATCTATATTCATATGTGTAATACTTAGTTTAGCATTAGTCCTAAGTCCCTAGTTCTTTTGGCCTTATTTTTGGGTCAGGGATACCAGACCTCTCTTCTATGTTCAGAAGTTATGTCAATTTTATTTTCCACCATTCTCTCGTGTTTTGGGTTCTACCATCCATTTTTCATTATGTTTATTTTGGGACAATAGTTTTTACACTACACAGACTTCTTTCTTTCATTGTTCATCACATTTCCATCATCAATTACCAGACTGTGCATAACCAGAGATTCGAATTTGGAAGGAGAAGTGTAGGTTTGATGGAAAAAGAGATGGTTGTAGGTAAGCATAGAGGTTGGGAAAGATAGGAACCTTTACCCATTGATTTTTTCTAATTTTGCATGCTTGAGAAGCCATGAATTACTGCTATGGGAGGTTCTCCAAAAGCATACATCGTATTGGACTCTTACTGCACACACTGGTAAGAACTGTAAGGGTTGGATTTCCTTAGGAAATTTTGGATCAATGAAGGGGAATTCCTTCCTTGTGTTGTGTGAGGAAATTGGAAGGAGTGCCATGGGAATGATAGCTAAGTGAGATTCGTATAGGTATCTGGATGAGAATTGGGCTATTCATTAATCGTATAATGGGTTTTGGGATAAGAGAGAATCTTGTAGGTGTTTTCTTCACCCTAGTGGCCTCATAGCATATCTTCAGGGTGTTCTTTCAACAGAAAGAGTATATGATGGACAAAGTGCCTATGGTTGGGTATAATTTCTCTTACACAACCAGTTTCTTGGATCTTTTTTATTTAAACATAAGTATTACCTTTGTATTTGAATGTGCAATGACTTTATTTATATGCATGTGATGAATTTGCTTGTATATGCATGTTGTGTGTGTGTGGATAGAAATTTATTTCCGTTGTGATTTGAAAGTATACATCTATACATGCATTGTATTATTTATGAATCTATAATACGTCTATGGAGTGAAATTTCTAAGCATAAATATCCCCCTCCATTGGTCGGATTGATGGATGGATATGTGGCATGCCATAGCATTGTTTTTCCTCCATAAACAATAGGGGTTCATTATTCTTTATCTACAGCCTCGGGAACAACTGAACTATTACAACCATCACTGATTGTATTTCCCAATAGCTTGTATATATATTCATTTTGATCTCCCCTCATCAAGACCATTGATCCTCTAACCATTTTGCATGTTTCCTTTTCAAACACATTTTGTACACTTGCATCACCCATCTTGCCAATGGATAGACAAGTTTATAGCTATATATGGAATGTCTTGAACCTCGAGGAGAGTTATAATCATTCCATCCCTAAGAAACAACTTAAAATCCTCCATGTCTAATGATTTTGGTTGTTGAATCATATCCTAAGAAAACATATCTTACATTGTAATTTTCATATTCAAAAAACCACTCCCTATGATGAGTCATATAAACAGAGACACCTGATTCAATCAACCGTACATCATGATATGAATGGGTACCTGTAGAGGCTAGGTACACACATTCCCTCCTTCCTCTGAGGAGGTCTTTGCTTATGTGTATGGGTTATCATCAAATCCCTTCACTTTTTCAACATTTTTAGATCTACAATCCTTCTTATAGTTCCTATTTTTACCACCTTTCCAGCATTTCCTCAAATATTTTCCTAGATATTTATATCTACCCTTAGATTTATATATCCCCCCTATATCCTTATTTTTATTTCTCGCCTATGGATGACCTCTCACAAATAAGGCATCCATCCTATGACTATACATGGTTTTCTGCATCATTTCCTCTGATAATAGGATGCCACTATTTCCTCAAACTTTAAGGTGGCTTGACTAGTACTACATGTTTCTACATTCAAATTATCTTAAGAATCTGGAAAAGAACATAATAATGTAATGCATTTATCTACTTCCTCCATTTTAATACCAACAAAGGTGATTTGACTTACCAGAGTATTGTAGACATTTAGATAATATCACTATATTGTTATCATCATTCTTGAGGTTATACATCTTCTTTCAAAGAAACAACTTGTTTATTAGGGACTTTGATTGATACAAACTCCATATCTTATTCCATAATTTTAGTGCATTTTTTTTTACTCCACTAAATCTGACTATCAAAGTTGAATTTTACTCCTTTCTCTTCTTTTAGCTTATCCTATTCTTCTTTCATTGATCCAGTGGGTTGTGTACCTAGATCCATAGAAATCCATTGTTCCCAATATACAAGAAGATATTCCATTTTGAGCTTTCATAGATCAAAGTTTTTATTGTTAAATTTCTCAATATTTATTCTTGAATTGCTCACCATTCTCTTTCATTGTACGAATCACCACTGCAAATCTCCCACATGAGCTAGGTTTATAACATACCCAAGATCTATCAAATGCGTCGAACCCTCGGCAAAAAAGGCATCCCCCTGAATCCAATAATCGAGCTTTGATACCACGTCTAAGTTTTAAACTTGTGAAGAGAATCTTTGCACACATATTCTTAAGAAAAACTTAGAGTCGTGCCTCTATTCTTCTCATTTTGTTTTTAACCATTCGCAATACAATATTTAGGTATTATGCAACATCCAAAATCCTAATACATTAACCCATATTAGATATAGACCCCAATCCATTAACAGATATTAAATTGCATATTTTTAGGAAAACCCCAAAAAATAGCCCAAAATAATTTGCAATTGGATGGAGGTGGATCGTAATGTGATGCACCCCACACCTTCATGCAAAGAATATAACACATACCCAACACTCTATCCACGTAGCTAGTCCACATTATTCCTCTTTCCACATGTCGGTGCATTAGTTTGCTTCGATGATCTGGTCCCAATACACTTATCGACACATCACATCAGTTATCTCCCATCAACCTCTTGTGTTAATCTGTTCCCATGAAACCTCTGATGAGCGGATACTGAAATACCTATCGAACTTCATTGTATCGATTGATCCCTATCTGATTTGATCAATCCCATCACTTGGTTACTACGAAAACCCTATTCTAATAGGCCTCCATGTCAATCCTTCTGCTCACATGCCTATCGTGCGGGTTCTTACACCCGATGTGTCTCTCTGACATAAAATTCCTTGTCCATTAACAAATCTGTCAATTTTTTGGTACCACATTGTAATGTCCCCGGCCACCTTAATGGCACCTTGAGATGATGGGGAATTTGAACTACACAATGAACCTGAAAAATTCAACCTCTGGAACTAAAATAGAGGTTTTGCATTGAACTCTGAAACCAACTCTATGCTCCAAATTTGTTCTAAATTTATAGTTGATGATTACAACATCTAAACAAAGATCTAAAATTCTCTCGACATGTATAAAAATCCACGTAGGGAATCCAAATACATGAAATCTATTCACATTATAATTGAATGATTATAATTACATAGTAGAATTATACTACAGTAATTGTAATATCCTTATCAAGACCTGACCAAGATATTGCCTTCCTCTTCAAAGTTTAATAAAATTTTACTAGCATTTTTTTATGGCAAATTCTCAAACTGGACAGGATGTAAGTGACGAGGATTAAAACTCTGAATGGAGGATGGTAGGAATGAGATTAGGTTCTGGAATTTAGGTGGATGAGTGTGCAGCAGCATCAAAATAAGTTCTGAGCAGAAGTCCTTGACACAAAGTACTAGAGTCATTCACTTTTCAGCAATAGAGCAACTCCATTGCCTACTTCGAGGCTTCATGGGCTTCTAGCATATGCCAACAAGACTGGGTCAAGGTTATCAGATTTTAGGACATATTTATATCAGTCATTTAAAATAAAATATTCTAGAATGAAGACTAGATGATATTAGAAAGGTTTGGAGTAATTTGGGGCTGAGTTGCACATGGTGGACTGCTAAGCTAGTCAAATTACAAGATTTCCAAATGAGGCTAAAAGCATCCAAATTATTATTGCAGTGACTGATATGGATATTATAATGAGTTATCAACCCCCTCCAACTGACAGAATGCAAAATGGATTCTCATAATAGTTTTAGCAATAAATATGGTGAAACTAGTCTAGAATAAGCACCCGACTAGCTAGTCTTGCATTTTAATTCATCAAACTGCTCAGATAAATGATAAACTATGTTCTTATATAAAATAATGTTATGATATATAACATTCAACCAATATGAGTCTAAATATGTGCTTCACAACTCTTCTCTTAATTATTTGAATATCTCTCAAGATTACAGTGCCTCACAAGCTAGAATTTTCATTACAATAGATAGAGAATGAAGAGAAGAATGAGAAGATTATTGTGGCTCTGCTATGGAGTTATGTTTAGGTCACCTACAGGTCATCTGACTGTAATTTTCTGCATACTGAGATTCTGAACTTGACTGGGGTGCATTCACTGAGTCATCCCTCTCCTCCAGGGAAAAATCCTCTAGATTTAGCTGTGAATGTGAGAATGAGTGAGAAGAGAAGTATGGATCGGATCTGAAGCTGGTTACTGATATTGTAAACCTATTATGTCTTCAAAAATGGTTGTACCAACTCTCATTCAGCACTTGGGAGCACTCCCAAGATCTATCTTCTTCAATGGATGAATCTTCACCAAAAATAGCTATAGAATCACTACTGGAGGAATCATGTTCTCCAAATAACTGAGGTTCTTCAATGGAGGATGGAAGCATATGTTAATGGTTGCAATATCTTGATATGGACATGCACAACACTCACTGGAAACTATGGGCCTTGGGGAACATCACCCAAGAAGCACAGTTGAGGCACATCACTCAACTAGAGAAGCATCAGAGCTCTCATTAGAAAACATAAATGATCAAAAGTTGTCAAATGGAGTTGGTTGGATTCTTTTATAAACTTCATGATGACCTACTGAGCAAGTTATTGGCTTGGTGACCTGTGAGAGTAGGTTACCTACTTTCCCATTCTACTCCAAAGCCATGAGGGCGCCTTTCTTGAGGAGAATAGCAACTTTTGAGCTTTAAAAACTTTCTTTCCTTCACCTCCTTCACTGAATTTGGGCAAGTGCGCTTTAGGTAGATTTTCTGGTTGTTGCTATTTTCTTTCAGAAATATTTTCTGAATCTTTCCACTTTCTTTACTTTCCTCTTTCCTGCTTTTGTCTGATTTTGCCAGCTTTTGTCAGTTTCCTTTCTGGGTTCATCTTTCCAACTTGTCTCCACTAGATTCCTTAGCTTTTTTGAGACTTTACCACTTAGGCAAGTTTGGCTCACTTACCAATTCAAATTTCCTATCCAAGTCATCAACCACTTGGCACATTTATTAGCAATAAACATTTAAATGAAAATAATACAACTCAGAAATAATTTAACTTAGCAATTAATTAATTATCTAGTAATTAATTAATTGTTATGGTGTAATGCCTCAAAATTTCCCCAATTAATTAATTTCTCAATTAGTCAATCACTTGGACTTAGTCATGGGGTTAATAACTGTATGGGGTGGCCTCCTTGTCCATTTAATTCCCAAATACAACCTTAGGCATCTTCCATAAGGTAGTTTCCATACTTGCTCATTAATTAAATAATTATTGCCTAGGTGACTTAGGCCAAAATTACCCCATGGACCATGGAAAATAATGGGGACATGACAATCCTACCTTCCTAAGATTGCTTGTCCTCAAGCAATGTCAAGATTCCACCAGGCTTTTGCTGCACCACTCTGATTGCAATTGTCCCCATCCACTGTACAGTCTGTAAATTAAACTTGGGCCTTCAAAAAAATGAAGAAAAACTGCATTATAATTTATATCTGCAAATGAACTAGCAATGAACAAAATTTTCAACCCAGTTAGGATAACTTGAGTAGAATTCCTGGATCCCATTGTTTCTCCTACAAGTACCAAAACTGTTCTATCGCCTTTGGAAATCTGTCACTCCAATGAATGCCTGGATCCCAAAGTATAACCTGCATTTTCCCAATCATCAAAGTCAATTTAGTGAATCTGTCATCAAACATGTGCCTTTTCGTCCAAGGAATAACTGAAAGGACATTACTGCCAACTGAACCAAGTAGATAGAAAAATGTTTCTTCTAGTGAAAACATCCAATGGCTCAACTCTCGGCCATTGGAGAAAAACATCAAGCATCCCTCCCAGCATGTGGATTCCCTCCACATAGGCCAACTTCTGCAAGTAAAATGTTCCATTAATTTCTCTTGGAAACTTGCGCGCTTAGTTGCCTTCCCTTGACCATGAGCATAAAAAAAATTTCAAGGAGGTTTCATGCTTGTCAGGTAATCTTTCACCCAATCCATATGTGGATGAGTGAAATCGAATGGCTACAAAATATACTTTTGTTGCTGCTCACAATTCAATATAATGTCAGTTATAATAAGAAATTTATTGCAGAAACAAGAAAACCTTTTACCTTCGAGATTTCATTTTTTTGTGTTACCTCTATCCGTCCATCCAATGGATGAATTAGACATCTTGCTTGTTGATTCACATGAGCTGAAATCAACCATATCTGCTACAATAAGATCTATCTCCCATAGGAGTAGATCATGATCCACTTGTGGTACATGTGGCATCAACAAGAAAAACTTCTTCACTCACTGTTCATTCCCCATTTTTATTGTTGAATCCATGACATGTGGGGAAGGACTGTGAACCTTCCTTGCATGTCTGCAACCTTCAGTAATCAGTCGTATGGTTGCAACTTCATCGTTATTGGCTGGCCAAAACTGGGTGCTCTCATCCCACTTTTCCATGGGAGAGTGATTGTTTCCAAGGAACAGCTCAAGTTCCCTTAGGAAATGATCAGGTGCTTGGTTTTCATCAAACTGTTCCGCACACTCCTCAAGCACATGTAAAGGTAAATGATCCTCATGATCCACCATCTCATGAGGTTCCTCCATATGATCATGAATGCTTTCACCCCAATGAAATTCACTGAATGGTGTGTAGCAGGGTAGGGGGGATCTTTGCAACTTTTTCATGAAGCAGCAACATCTCCATCTTGGATTCTTGGAGGGCACTTTGAGTGATTCTCAAAGAATCTTGGGTGGCCATCAATTCATCATTGAGCTTATAGTTCTCTTTTCCATCTGCAAATACTTTCTTCCTCATGCCATGATGCATCCCGCAATAATTCAACAAGCTCAAACATGTAATTTTTATCTGAAAGCAACTGTGAGAAAACACCTTTGATTGTGGACATTGCTTTCTGGATATTTTCCATTGCTGCAAAGAAATATTTATCTTCCCTTAAAGTAGCTTCCCAACACAACCTCGACACTAAAGAATGAGTTTCATGGAGAATTTTCAATGCCTATTGGATCTTCTGTTCATCCATCTTCAATGACCCTACAAGAAGATGAGGTTCTTGCAGATGTTCCTCCTCTTCATTTTCCATACCCAAATTGATTTTATGCAATGCACTCGAAGTTTGGAAATCTGATCCATATATTGCTGCTGCAATATATTCATCTTTTAGGTCCTCAACAACATAATTTGGGCTGAAAATTAATTGCTCATTCCTCTTGGGTATACCAGGAAGATCTCCTCTCAAATTTCTAGCCTTCACATTGCATTTCTTTTTTACATTAGAATTTTGAACCTCATCACTAGGGAGCTCAACCACTCTGAAATTTTCACTAGAAGTGGCTGCCATATCAGATTGAAATAACGACACATAAAAATCAGAATTTAATAACTCACCAGGTGTCATGTTATCATCCCTATGAGGTGGAGGGTTGGTGGTTTGGTCTTCCATCAATTCCTCATTTTCAGTTTCTGTTGTTGCCAGAACTTCTTCTTTCCCCGGGGATATTGCACCCTCAACACCTTCATCAATGGGAATCTCCATGTCCCCCACATATATGTGAGAGTACACATCTTTATATTCCTTAGTAGATTCTCTTCAGTCCATGTAGGCATCCTGCAAACACCCTTCTAGTGATTCAGCTTGGTCAGTACATTCACCCTTATCACCAAGGATATGAAACTCAACATCCAGGGAATCCATTATGCAATAATTGTCTTATGATGTGGCTGCAACATCATCATGACACAATTTAGTACAAAAATCTGAGAGTGGTCCATACCTTTGCATCTTGCTTCTCTCTTCAATGGGTGGGGTTATGGTGCCTTGTTCTACCACTGATTCTACTAGTTCACATCTAACTGATGTGTGGTCAATTTCTACTTCCTTGTGAAGCTCACGTGGTGTCTTTGGATCTGGTTTATGTTCTACTTTTAGATCTGATCCGAAATATGGTTCAACACCCCTAACAGTACCAATCTCATCCGAGATGATCTTGAGATCCTCATCATAGAATCTTGCAGTAGATTCTTCTTCCCTTTTGTCAACAATCTCATGATTGGGTTTTGGGTCATGTTTCTCCTTGGTTGTCTTAGGATGAAGCTTCTTGGAGGATCTTCTTGAAGAGGATCCAAAAATTATTGTGAAGTCACATGCATCCAATAAAGTTTTCATATCTTTCATTAACTCTTCCATAGGAGGTTGACCTTTGACTGTGGAAAATGCAAATTTTTCCTGAATAGGGCTATCAAAATAACCATAGTCTCTTCTTCCCATCATGATCTCACAGGAGATGCTTGTGGAAGGTACTTCTTGGGGATTCTCTTCCTCATAGTGTCTGCAGTATTCTTCATACTGCTCATCATAATTATCATACTCTTCATAAAAATAATCTTCCTCCTCATACAACTCAAAGTCTGAATCTTCCATGACATGGAACTAATTTCACAACTACAATTTCAAAATAGTGTTGAGCTACTTTTCCACTGAGATTAACTTTCCACAGGCTAAGCCAAGGAAATTGCTCTGATACCACTGAAATATCCTTATCAAGACCTGACCAAGATATTTCCTTCCTCTTCAGAGTTTAATAAAAATTTACTAGCATTTTTTTATGGCAAATTCTCAAACTAGACAGGATGTAAGTGACGAGGATTAAAACTCTGAATGGGGGGTGGTAGGAATGATATTAGGTTCTGGAATTTAGGTGGTTGAGTGTGAAGTAGCATCAAAATAAGTTCTGAGCAGAAGTACTTAACACAAAGTACTAGAGCCATTCACTTTTCAGCAATAGAGCAACTCCATTTCCTACTTCGAGGCTTCCTGGGATTCTAGCATATGCCAACAAGACTGGGTCAAGGTTATCAGAGTTTAGGACATATTTATATCAGTAATTTGACTTATAAAATATGCTAGAATGAAGACTAGGTGATCTTGGAAAGGTTTGGAGTAATTGGGGGCTTAGTTGCACATGGTGGACTGTTGAGCTAGTCAAATTACAGGATTTCCAAACCGAGGCTAAAAGCATCCAAATTATTATTACAGGGACTGATATGGATATTATACTGATTTATCAACCCCCTCCAACTGACAAAATGCAAAATGGATTCTTAGAATAGATTTAGCAGTAAATATGGTGAAACTAGTCTAGAATAAGCACCCGACTAGCTAGTCTTGCATTTTAATTCATCAAACTACTCCAATAAATGATAAAATATTTTCTGATATAAAATAATGTTCTGATATATAACATTTAGCCAATATAAGTCTAAATATGTACGTCACAACTCTACTCTTAATTATTTGAATATCTCTCAAGCTTACAGTGCCTCACAAGCTAGAATTTTCATTACAATAGATAGAGAATGAAGAGAAGAATGAGAAGATTACTGTGGCTCTGCTATGGAGTAATTTTCAGGTCACCTACAGGTCATATGACTGTAATTTTCTGCATACTGATATCCTGAACTTGACTGGGGCGCATTCACTGAGTCATCCCTCTCCTCCAGGGAAAACTCCTCTAGATTTAGCTGTGAATGTGAGAATGAGTGAGAAGAGAAGTATGGATTGGATCTGAAGCTGGTTACTGATCTTTTAAACCTCTGATGTCTGCAAAAATGGCTGTACCAACTCTCATTCAGTACTTGGGCGCACTCCCAAGATCTATCTTCTTCAATGGATGAATCTTCACCAAAACTAGTTGTCGAATCACTACTGGAGGAATCCTATTCTCCAAATAATTGAGGATCTTCAATGGAGGTTGGAAGCATATGTTAATGGCTGCAATATATTGATATGGACCTGCACAACACTCACTGGAAACTATGGGCCTTGGGGCACATCACCCAAGAATCACAGTTGAGGCACATCACTCAACTAGAGAAGCATCAGAGCTCTCATGAGAAAACATAAATGATCAAAAGTTGTCAAATGGATTTGGTTGGATTCTTTTATAAACTTCATGATGACCTGCTGAGAAATTTCTTGGCTTGGTGACCTATGAGAGTAGGTTACCCACTTTCCCATTCTACTCCAAATCCATGAGGGCACCTTTCTTGAGGAGAATAGCAACTTCAGAGCTTTCAAAACTTTCTTTCCTTCACCTCCTTCACTGAATTTGGGCAAGTGCGCTTTAGGCAACTTTTCTGGATGTTGCTATTTTCTTTCAGAAATCTTTTCTGAATCTTTCCACGTTCTTTACTTTCCTCTTTCTTGCTTTTGTCTGATTTTTCCAGCTTTTGTCAGTTTCCTTTCTGGGTTCATCTTGCCAACTTGTCTCCACTAGATTCCTTAGCTTTTCTGAGACTTTACCACTTAGGCAAGTTTGGCTCACTTACCAATTCGAATTTCCTAGCCAAGTCATCAACCACTTGGCACATTTATTAGCAATAAACATTTAAATGAAAATAATACAACTCAGAAATAATTTAACTTAGCAATTAATTAATTATCCAGTAATTAATTAATTGTTATGGTGTAATGCCTCAAAATTTCTCCAATTAATTAATTTCTCAATTAGTTAATCACTTGGACTTAGTCATGGGGTTAATAACTGCATGGGGGGCCCTCCTTGTCTATTTAATTCCCAAATACAACCTTAGGCATCTTCCATAAGGCAGTTTCCATACTTGCTCAATAATTAAATAATTATTGCCTAGGTGACTTAGGCCAAAATTACCCCATGGACCATGGAAAAATATGGGGACATGACAATTCTCCCTTCCTAAGATTGCTTGTCCTCAAGCAATGTCAGGATTCCACCAGGCGTTTGCTGCACCACTCTGATTGTAACTGTCCCCATCCACTGTACAGACTGTAAATTAAACTTGGGCCTTCAAAAAAATGAAGAAAACTTGCACTGTAATTTATATCTGCAAATGAACCAGCAATGAACAAAATTTTCAACCCAGTTAGGATAACTTGAGTAGAATTCATGGATCCCATTGTTTCTCCTGCAAAGACCAAAACCGTTCTATCACATTTGGAAATCAATCACTCCAATGAATGCTCGAATCACAAAGTATCAACTGCATTTTCCCAGTCATCAAAGTCAATTTAGTGAATCTGTCATCAAACATGTGCCTTTTCGGAGGAGTAACTGAAAGGACATTACTTCCAACTAAACCAAGTGGATAGAAAAATGTTTCTTCTAGTGAAAACATCCAATGGCTCAACTCTCTGCCATTGGAGAAACAATTCAAGCATCCCTCCCAGCATGTGGATTCCCTCCACATAGGCCAACTTCTGCAAGTAAAATGTTCCATTAATTTCTCTTGGAAACTTGCCCGCTTGATTGCCTTCCCTTGACCATGAGCATAAAAAAATTTGCAAGGAGGTTTCATGCTTGTCAGGTAATATTTCACCCAATCCATATGTGGATGAGTGACATCGAATGGCTGCAAAATATACTTTTGTTCCTGCTCACAATTCAAGATAATGTCAGTTATAATAAGAAATTTATTGCAGAAACAAGAAAACCTTTTACCTTCGAGATTTCCTTTTTTTGTGTTACCTCTATCCATCCATCCAATAGATGAATTAGACATCTTGCTTGCTGATTCACATGAGCTGAAATCAGCCATCTCTACTGCAATAAGATCTATCTCCCATAGGAGCAGATCACGATCCACTTGTGGTACATGTGGCATCAACAAGAAAAACTTCTTCACCCACTGTGCATTCCCCATTTTTATTGTTGAATCCATGACATGTGGGGAAGGACTGTGAACCTTCCTTATATGTCTGCAACCTTCAGTAATCAGTCTTATGGATGCAACTTCATCATTATTAGCTAGCCCAAATTGTGTGCTCTCATCCTACTTTTCCATGGGAGAGTGATTTTTTCCAAGGAACAGCTCAAGTTCCCTTAGGAAATGATCAGGTGCTTGGTTTTCATCAAACTGTTCCGCACACTCCTCAAGAACATGTAAAGGTAAATGATCCTCATGATCCACCATCTCATGAGGTTCCTCCATATGATCATGAATGCTTTCACCCCAATGAAATTCATTGAATGGTGTGTAGGAGGGTAGGGGGGGATCTTTGCAACTTTTCATGAAGCAGCAACATCTCCGTCTTGGATTCTTGGAGGGCACTCTGAGTGCTTCTCAAAGAATCTTGGGTGGCCATCAATTCATCAATGAGCTTAAAAATCTCTTTTCCATATCTGAAAATACTTTCTTCCTCATGCCATGATGCATCCCGCAATAATTCAACAAGCTCAAACATGTAATTTTTATCTGAAAGCAACTGTGAGAAATTACCTTTGATTGTGGACATTGCTTTCTGGATATTTTCCATTGCTGCAAAGAAATATTGATCTTCCCCTAAAGCAGCTTCCCAAAACAACCTCGACACTAAATAATGAGTGTCATGGAGAATTTTCAAGGCCTCTTGGATCTTCTTTTCATCCATCTTCAATGACCCTGCAAGAAGATGAGGTTCTTGCAGATGTTCCTCCTCTTCATTTTCCATCCCCATATTGATTTTATGCAGTGCACTCGAAGTTTGGAAATCTGATCCATATATTGCTGCTGAAATATATTCATCTCTTAGGTCCTCAACAACATAATTCGGGCTGCAAATTAATTGCTCATTCCTCCTGGGTTTACCAGGAAGGTCTTCTCTCAAATTTCCATCCTTCACATTGCATTTCTTTTTGACATCAGAATTCTGAACCTCATCACTAGGGAGCTCAACCACTCTGAAATTTTCACTAAAAGTGGCTGCCATATCATATTGAAATAATGACAAATAAAAATCAGAATTTAATAACTCACCAGGTGTCATGTTATCCTCCCTATGAAGTGGAGGGTTGGTGGTTTGGCCTTCCATCAATTCCTCATTTTCAGTTTCTATTGTTGCCAGAACTTCTTCTTTCCCCAGGGATATTGCACCCTCAACACCTTCATCAATGGGAATATCCATGTCCCCCACATATATGTGATAGTACACATCTTTAGATGCTTCCTCACACTTAAAACATTCCTTAGTAGATTCTCTTTCTTCCATGTAGGCATCCTGCAAACACCCTTCTAGTGATTCAGCTTGGTTAGTACATTCACCCTTATCACCAAGGATATGAAACTCAACATCCAGGGAATCTCTTATGCAGTAATTGTCTTATGATGTGGCTGCAACATCATCATGACACAATTTAGTACAAAAATCTGAAAGTGGTCCATACCTTTGTATCTTGCTTCTCTCTTCAATGGGTGGGGTTATGGTGCCTTGTTCTACCACTGATTCTACTAGTTCACATCTAACTGATGTGTGGTCAATTTCTACTTCCTTGTGAAGCTCATGTGGTGTCTTTGGATCTGGTTTATGTTCTACTTTTAGATCTGATCCGAAATATGGTTCAACACCCCTAACAGTACCAATCTCATCCGAGATGATCTTGAGATCCTCATCATAGAATCTTGCAGTAGATTCTTCTTCCCTTTTGTCAACAATCTCATGATTGGGTTTTGGGTCCTGTTTCTCCTTGGTTGTCTTAGGATGAAGCTTCTTAAAGGATCTTCTTGAAGAGGATCCAAAAATGCTTGTGAAGTCACATGCATCCAATAAATTTTTCATATCTTTCATTAACTCTTCCATAGGAGGTTGACCTTTGACTGTGGAACATGCAAATTCTAGTTGAATAGGGCTATCAAAATAACCATAGTCTCTTCTTCCCATCATGATCTCACAGGAGATGCTTGTGGAAGGTACTTCTTGGGGATTCTCTTCCTCATAGTGTCTACAATATTATTCATACTACTCATCATAATTATTGTTGAGATATTGTAACTTCTAAGAATATTATATTTGTACTTTATTATTCCGGAGATGTTTCATTCCTCTGTGAAGATCTTATTGTATATCCGGAGATGTTTATTCCTCCGTCGGAATGTGGTAACTTGGGTTATTAGACTTCCCTAGTGGGGGTCGGCCCTATATGTGTTATGTGGGTCAAAGGGTTGTTAGACCACCCTAGTGGGGTTGGCCCAATTAGTTGTAATGGGGTATTTAACCCAATGGTTAAATACGAGCCTACGTGATTTGTGTAAAAGACAAGTCGGAGTAGTGTATAAATAGAGGAGGTGTATTCCTCATTTGACACACACTCACTCACTTGAGAATGGTGCACTTATGAGAGAGAGGTATTCTATGGAGAAGGAGGAGCTTATTCTCAGGTTTACATCTTTTGTATTTTCTAGTCATCTATATTGAGGAAGCTTTGCTGGGTTTTCTACCCCATGAGGGTTTCCTAGGATAAATCTGTGTCTCTTGTGTTTATGTTGTGCTTGTTGTTTCTTCAGTGATCCTGTATATGCTATTATTGTGAAATGGAATTTAATACTGCTATTTTATGTCTTAGCATATTAAATATTAACATGGTATCAGAGCTAACCTGAAGGAAGGCAATGTATGGAACTTACGACACTTGCTTCACTTGCGACAATTTGAAGGTTTGGGTTTTACATAGAAAAAACCAGTAATCGTGGAACTTTCTCTATAAATCCATTTATGAGCAGTTTCAGGATCTAAAAAGTTTACAGGTCGTACATGACATCCCCAAGTACCTTGTGTCAAAAGGGAACCCTCAGATTCGTTGTACTTTGTGATTTATGATCAGTACAAGTTAGGGTTTCTGCCTCTTCCAGATCTCAGTCAAAATCAGGTGACCTAGGAAAAAAGGTCATAACTTGGGATAGGAAGATCCAAATTAAATTTCATAAAAAGTGACAGGTATTACACAGACTGTACTATCACAAAAAACATTTTCAGAGGCCGAAGCTGAACCAGTGACATGTGGAACTCCGTACAAGTTCGCTCTCCTGTTTTATCCCATAAACAGGTCACTTTGCGACACTTGGCATAACTCTCTCTCAAAAAATCCAATTGAGTTCAGACCTGTCGAGATGGAAAGATGACAGGTCAGGATACCACAAAAAAAAAATTCAGACCCTATGGAGCGAAAAGTTCAGAGTTACAGCAGAAATAATCAAGTACATATTTCTGTCAAAACAGAATTATTTTTGGAGCACCTTCATTCATGGCTTCCGGAATTTAGGGTTTCGGAAAAAGTTAGAATTTTTGGAATCAGAATCCACGGCTGAATGCTACTCAGGAAAATCGAAATTTAGAGTCCAAGATCGAATTTTTTTTTTGGTTGGGTAGAAGACCAGGCTTGATCAAACCCCAGTTCGGGATTTTGATCGGAAAGATGGAAAATTAGGGCTTCAGCAAAAGTTGGAATTTTTTAAGTCTGTAACCACGGCTGAAAGCTCCTCAGAAAAATAAGAGTTTAGAGCCTTGGATCAAACCTTTTGATTGGGTAGAAGGGTGGGCTTCATCAAACCCTAGTTTGGGATCCTGTCCAAAAGATCCAGAAGTTTCGAAGGCAATTTTGAGGGGTCAAATTTTGGAGATTTCAAAATTGAAGTATGCTAGTTTGATCAGCTCAGCAAGACACATCCTTCCATCCATTCAGAAGTGTGAAAGTCAAAGATTGAATTTTTAGGGTTTCTCTAACAAACCCTAATCAAGCTCCAGATCAAGTTTCAGGGGGAGTTGAGGCTAAGGCCTTACATAAGAAGACTACAAGAAGTCTCGACAGGTATGACTTAAGGAGATACAGGTATGTCTTGAAATCTGATTCTTGATTAAGTTCATAATATGTTTGTCCTCATATTATTCAGGTCAGTACAATCTCGATTAATGTTAGAATTGTCTTATCACCCTAGTAACAGTATGAATGCATGTGAATGATAGAAGACATTCATTGTTTAGGGCTATATGATTGTACTAATGCACTGTGGTATTGTATGAGGTTGATGTTGTCTGCTAACAAGGTACAGGTACATCACGAAAGACAAATCAAGTTCCATGACCATGATAACATGAAGAAAAAGACTCATCCACAATCTTTGATCACATAGAAGTTCTACTTACAAGGTATGTATGACTTTGTTCTATTATGCTTAACCTATGAGATATGCAGGTTCCAGCATAGGATATCTAAATCATTGAAGAGAACAAAGAAGATATTGATTAGGTATGTTAGACATAACTAAGCAGGTATACTAATCCAGGTATGTTTTCCTATGTCATGTTAGAATCTTACCTTGTGTTAGGATCCCTTATATAAGTATACCTGGTATGATTGGTTATGCTTATTCATAAAGTTAGTAATTAAGGGTTTATGCATATTATGTCTCTTATCTTGATGATTTAACTAACCAGAAGAGTACTATGATCAAACAAGAATATACATGAGTAAAAGAAGACTTCCCTGAAACCATGAATACTAATGATCATACATATTTAAGATTATTTAGAACTATAATGTTTTGATAACATTGAAATATACTAATGAATGTATATTTGTGTATGAGATCGTGAGGATGACACTTGAGCATGCACAGTGGTACAGAATGAATAGAAGTTCAAAAGACATATAGAAGATCAAGCGGGAGGCAACCACACAAACATAAAAGATAAGTATTTAAGTTGTTATTTGAAATAATAAATGATATTGTATGTAATAGGTTGTATGCATATTTGTATGCATATTTGTATTCCTATAATATATCATGCTGAGTTTAAACATTCATAGAGCATTGAAACAGTATACTACTAATATGCATATGATTGGTAAGTTGGACAAACATTCCATTGTTGCTTGTCTAGAATGAAACCTCTTTGCTAACATGTTGAGAGTTGTGCACACTCTCGATAGTATGTTCTGGTAGAGACAGAAGGCATCTAGATAGCCACTGTATGCATACAGGATATGGAAAAGTGTTGTGCCAAAGTATTGGTCAAGTTGTTTGCTCCAAGTGGATAGATAAGACCATTCTCTTAATGGTGTAATTAAAGAAGAAGTGTGAATCAGGTTTTGTATGGGTACCCAGGATCAATAATCAATTGATGAGCTTAATGATCACCATGGGTGATGTGGATCTCAACCTTTGCTACAAGGTTGAATATGGTTTCTATACACAGATGACATGGATGCAAGAAGGAACTCACCACAGAGTTCAAATGATATTAAGGTTCATATCCGTAGACCCATCTGATGAGAGATGGCACAGATAGATATGCAGAAGATCACTCAATGCAGAGTGTGAATAATGTTCAGTCACAAAGGGAGAATTGACAGTTTCTTGATAAGCTTGAGCTTTACCAAAAGTAAAGCTGACCCATTACGAATGATGAACCTATCATACTATTACTGTATGAGGACGATCTATTTTTACAAATAGATCATGAAAAGAAAGAAGAAGATGGCTGCAAAAATGAAAATAAAATATCTCAGATTAATGCATTACTTCCTAGGTATGGAAGTATGGCAAGGCTCAAAAGGAATCTTTCCAACTTGAAGCTGTTAGCGGATGACTCATCAGAGTTAGTGGATATAACTCTGTACAGACAAATTATTGAGTCATTTGATGTATCTAACGAATACCAGGTCAGATAAAAGCCTTGTTGTGAACACCTTGAGTCAGTGGAAACTAGATGTGTTCACCTGATAGTTGCAAAGCATGTGATGAGGTACCTAAAGGATACGATAAACTTTGATCTATGCTATTTTGGAGATCATGACTTTAGATGGTTACATAGATGTTGATTGAGCAGAAAGTGTATCAGACAGGTAGAGTACATCGAGAGGATGTTATTGTCTGGGATCAGCCATGATCTTATGGTTTAGCAGGAAGCATTCCAGTATGGCTCTCAACACAAGCAGAATATATGGCTACTTGCTCTGCTAGCTGTGAAGAAGTATGGCTTCAGGATTGTTTGACTTAGAGTTAGACCCAACTGTGATCCTATGTGACAAACAGAGTTGTATCAAGATAACAGAGAATCCAATGTTCCATGATAAGTCAAAGCACATAGAGATCTGACATTTCTATATACAAGATATGGCACAGAAAGGAACTATAAAGTTCAAATTTGTAACAGGTTACCGATGTACTAACCAAACCTCTACCTCAAGTGAACAAGTTTCCGATGTACTAACCAAACCTCTACCTCAAGTAAAATATTTCCGAGACAAGCTTGGTGTAGTTCAGAAGGACTCTCCTCGAAAGGGGGAGTGATGTGGTCACTTATGATGAGATTGCTTGCATCGACAGAGAGGTCGATGATGTGGTTACCTATACTGGTGATGCCAACAGAGAGGTTGGTGGATGGTCCTTAGACAAGGTCTAAGTTGACAAAAGGATTGCATCGTCCTTGAACACATATTCTAAAAGGATCCGTAGACATATGTCTCTGAGAAAGAAGAGGGATTGCATCATCCTTGAACACATGTTCTAAAAGGATACGTAGACAGTTGTTTTCGAGAATGAAGTCCTTGGTTGACATGTGGGGATTGGATCATCCCTGGACTTCAGTCCTAAAGAGAGCCATAGACATGATGTCTCCGAGAATTAGGATTGGATCATCCTTGGACTTCAGTCCTAAAGAGAGCCGTAGACAAGATGTCTCCGAGAATAAAATCCTGAATGAACAGGTAAGGGGATTGGATCGTCCTCGGACTTTGGTCCTATGAATTGATCCGTAGACAAGATGTCTCCAAGAATAAAATCTTGAATGAACAGGTAAGGGGATTGGATCGTCCTTGAACTTTTGTCCTATGAATTGAGCTGTAGACAAGATGTCTCCGAGAATAAAATCCTGAATGAACAAGTAAGGGGATTGGATCGTCCTCGAACTTTGGTCCTATGAATTGAGCCGTAGACAAGATGTCTCCGAGAATAAAATCCTGAATGAACAGGTAAGGGGATTGGATCATCCTCGGACTTTGGTCCTATGAATTGAGCTGTAGACAAGATGTCTCCGAGAATAAAATCCTGAATGAACAGGTAAGGGGATTGGATCGTCCTCGGACTTTGGTCCTATGAATTGAGCCGTAGACAAGATGTCTCCGAGAATAAAATCCTGAATGAACAGGTAAGGGGATTGGATCGTCCTCGGACTTTGGTCCTATGAATTGAGCCGTAGACAAGATGTCTCCGAGAATAAAATCTTGAATGAAAAGGTAAGGGGATTGGATCGTCCTTGAACTTTAGTCCTATAAATTGAGCCGTAGACAAGATGTCTCCGAGAATAAAATCCTGAATGAACAGGTAAGGGGATTGGATCATCCTCGGACTTTGGTCCTATGAATTGAGTCATAGACAAGATGTCTCCAAGAATAAAATCCTGAATGAACAGGTAAGGGGATTGGATCGTCCTTGGACTTTGGTCCTTTGAATTGAGCCGTAGACATGAGGTCTCCGAGAATTGAATGATAGGACTGGATCATCCCTGGACTTCGGTTCAAAAGGTACATGGTAGGACTGGATCATCCTTGGACCTCAACTCAAAAGGTACATGACAGGATTGCATCATCCATGGACCTATGTCCTAAAGAGAGCAGGATTGATCATCCTATAATATGATCATGCGTGTTGCAGGGTATGCTGCTATTGTGTGAATACTTGTATTGATGATGTGTATACTTGTATCATGTGAATACTTGTATTGATGATGTGTATACTTGTATTGTGTGGATACTTGTATTGATGATGTGTATACTTGTATTGTGTGGATACTTGTATTGATGATGTGTATACTTATATTGGTGTGGATACTAATATTGTTGATCTAGATGATGATGTTGTTGATCATGTAGATCGAGATGATGATCCAGATGTTGTAGATCGAGATGATCCAGATGTTGTAGATCGTGATGATCCAGATGTTGTAGATCGTGATGAACCAGATGTTGTAGATCGAGATGATGTGACGATGCTGATCATGTTGATCTAGATGACGATGTTGATGATCGTGTGATGACGATGCTGATGATCGTGTGATGACGATGCTGACGATCGTGAGGATTCAGATGTTGATGTTGTTGTAGCTGTTTGAATGCTGCAGAAGATAAGGACTCGGTACTGAAGATGCTGATGTTCCAATATTGAAGATGTTCCAGTAACTGGTTGATCTACTGATGATGTTGAGAAAGATTCCAATGATTTATAGATGTATCATGTTGATGACTCCTTTCTCTTGCAGATGTTGTTATAATATCCTGCTCGTTAAGGGGGAGTGTTGAGATATTGTAACTTCTAAGAATATTATATTTGTACTTTATTATTCCGGAGATGTTTCATTCCTCCGTGAAGATCTTATTGTATATCCGGAGATGTTTATTCCTCCGTCGGAATGTGGTAACTTGGGTTATTAGACTTCCCTAGTGGGGGTCGGCCCTATATGTGTTATGTGGGTCAAAGGGTTGTTAGACCACCCTAGTGGGGTCGTCCCAATTAGTTGTAATGGGGTATTTAACCCAATGGTTAAATACGAGCCTACATGATTTGTGTGAAAGACAAGTCGGAGTAGTGTATAAATAGAGGAGGTGTATTCCTCATTTGACACACACTCACTCACTTGAGAATGGCGCACTTATGAGAGAGAGGTCTGCTATGTAGAAGGAGGAGCTTATGCTCAGGGTTACATCTTTTGTATTTTCTAGTCATCTATATTGAGGAAGCTTTGCTGGGTTTTCTACCCCATGAGGGTTTCCCAGGATAAATCTGTGTCTCTTGTGTTTATGTTGTGCTTGTTGTTTCTTCAGTGATCCTGTATATGCTATTATTGTGAAATGGAATGTAATACTGTTATTTTATTTCTTAGCATATTAAATCTTAACAATTATCATACTCTTCATAAAAATAATCTTCCTCCTCATACAACTCAAAGTCTGAATCTTCCATGACATGGAACTAATTTCACAACTACAATTTCAAAATAGTGTTGAGCTACTTTTCCACTGAGATTAACTTTCCACGGGATAAGCCAAGGAAAGTGATCTGGTACCACTGTAATATCCCTATCAAGACCTGACCAAGATATTTCTTTCCTCTTTAGAGTTTAATAAAATTTTACTAGCATCGTTTTATGGCAAATTCTCAAATTGGACAAGATGTAAGTGACGGAGATTAGAACTCTGAATGGGGGATGGTAGGAATAATATTAGGTTCTATAATTTAGGTGGTTGAGTGTGCAGAAGCATAAAAATACGTTCTAAGCATAATTCCTTGACACAAAGTATTAGAGCCATTCACTTTTCAGCAATAGAGCAACTCCATTGCCTACTTCGAGGCTTCCTAGGCTTCTAACATATGCCAACAAGACTGGGTCAAGGTTATCAGAGTTTAGTACATATTTATATCATTCATTTAACTTATAAAATATGTTGTAATGAATAATAGGTGATCTTTGAAAGGTTTGGAGTAATTTGGGGCTTAGTTGCACATGGCGGACTGCTGAGCTAGTCAAATTATAGGATTTCCAAAACAAGTATAAAAGCATCCAAATTATGATTACAGGGACTGATATGGATATTATACTGATTTATAAACCCCCTCCAACTGACAGAATGCAAAATGGATTCTCAGAATAGTTTTAGCAGTAAATATGGTGAAACTAGTCTAGAATAAGCACCCGACTAGCTAGTCTTGCATTTTAATTCATCAAACTGCTCCAATAAATGATAAACTTTGATCTGATATATATTAATGTTATGATATATAAAATTCATCCAATATAATTCTAAATATGTGCTTCACAACTCTTCTCTTAATTATTTGAATATCTCTCAAGCTTACAGTGCCTCACAAGCTAGAATTTTCATTACAATAGACAAAGAATGAAGAGAAGAATGAGAAGACTACTGTGGCTCTGCTATGGATTTATGTTTAGGTCACATACAGGTCATATGACTCTAATTTTCTGCATACTAAGATTCTGAACTTGATTGGGGTGCATTCACTGAGTCATCCCTCTCCTCCAGGGAAAACTCCTCTAGATTTAGCTGTGAATGTGAGAATGAGTGAGAAGAGAAGTATGGATTCGATTTGAAGCTGGTTACTGATATTGTAAACCTCTGATGTCTGCAAAAATGAATGTACCAACTCTCATTCATCACTTGGGCATACTCCCAAGATCTATCTTCTTCAATGGATGAATCTTCACCAAAACTAGCTATAGAATCACTACTGGAGGAATCCTGTTCTCCAAATAATTGAGGATCTTCAATGGAGGCAGGAAGCATATGTTAATGGCTGCAATATCTTGATATGGACCTACACAACACTCACTGGAAACTATGGGCCTTGGGGCACATCACCCAAGAAGCACAGTTGAGGCACATCACTCAACTAGAGAAGCATCAGAGCTCTCATGAGAAAACATAAATGATAAAAAGTTGTCAAATGGATTTGGTTGGATTCTTTTATAAACTTCATGATGACTTGCTGAGCAAGTTCTTGGCTTGGTGACCTATGAGAGTAGGTTACCCACTTGCCCATTCTACTCCAAAGCCATGAGGGTACCTTTCTTGAGGAGAATAGCAACTTCTGAGCTTTCAAAACTTTCTTTCCTTCACCTCCTTCACTGAATTTGGGCAAGTGCGCTTTAGGTGGCTTTTCTGGTTGTTGCTATTTTCTTTCAAAAATATTTTATGAATCTTTCCACTTTCTTTACTTTCCTCTTTCCTGCTTTTGTCAGTTTCCTTTATGGGTTCATCTTGCCAACTTGTCTCCACTAGATTCCTTAGCTTTTCTGAGACTTTACCACTTATGCAAGTTTGGCTCACTTACCAATTCGAATTTCCTAGCCAAGTCATCAACCACTTGGCACATTTATTAGCAATAAACATTTAAATGAAAATAATACAACTCAGAAATAATTTAACTTAGCAATTAATTAATTATCCAATAATTAATTAATTGTTATGGTGTAATGCCTCAAAATTTCTCCAATTAATTAATTTCTCAATTAGTCAATCACTCGAACTTAGTCATGGGGTTAATAACTTCATGGGGGGCCTCCTTGTCCATTTAATTCTCAAATACAACCTTAGGCATCTTCCATAAGGTAGTTTCCATACTTGCTCATTAATTAAATAATTATTGCCTAGGTGACTTAGGCCAAAATTACCCCATGGACCATGGAAAAATATGGGGACATGACATTAATTATATAGTGGGATACAATACAAATATACAATGAAATAAATATAGGCATGGTCACCCAAATCCATACCAAATTACCATATGAATTAAACCAAACGTCACCAGGAAAACCATGCACTCAACGCATTTATAAAATAGGAATTAAAAATATTCCAACCATCATGTAACCATGGGATTCATAAAAAAAAATTAGAGCATTCACAAGAACATAATTACTTATCTTAACAACATATCCCAACTGGTTGTAGGACTCAAACGTTCCTCCCAAATGAAGGCTCTTTGTTACACTAAATCTCTTTGTGGCAAAGGCCACCCCCGAGCTAGGACTATCAATCCATAGGGGAAGTGTTATCTTCAAGGTTCCCCAAGCCCTTGGCTCTTCCTAGCCAGTATCGGGATCCTCTGTCTATTCACACAACCCAATCCCTCGTTTAACCCATGAAATCAAAGAATACATCCTCATCCATTGCAAGCCTCCGTACTCATCCCACATTGACTTATAGATCAAAAGGAACAACCCCCTTCCCTATTCAGCAGTCCCTCAGTAAGCATCCAATTCCCTTCCAATGCTCCAGCTAGTCTATCCAAATATTATTTGTGTTGAGATATTGTAACTTCAAAGAATATTATATTTGTACTTTATTATTCCGGAGATGTTTCATTCCTCCGTGCAGATCTTATTGTATATCCGGAGATGTTTATTCCTCCGTCGGAATGTGGTAACTCGGGTTATTAGACTTCCCTAGTAGGGGTCGGCCCTGTATGTGTTATGTGGGTCAAAGGGTTATTAGACCACCCTAGAGGGGTCGGCCCAGTTAGTTGTAGTGGGGTATTTAACCTATTGGTTAAATACGAGCCTACGTGTACTTGTGTAAAATACACTTCAGAGTAGTGTATAAATAGAGGAGGTGTGTTCCTCATTACACACACTCACTCACTCACTTGAGAAAGGCGCACTTGTGGAGGAGAGGTCTGCTATGGAGGAGAAGGAGCTTATGCTCAGGGTTTGCATCTTTGTATATTGCTGGTCATCTATATTGAGGAAGCTTTGCTGGGTTTTCTACCCCATGAGGGTTTCCCAGGATAAATCTCTGTCTCTTGTGTTTATGCTATGCTTGTTGTTTCTTCAGTGATCCTGTATATGCTATTATTATGAAATGGAATGTAATGCTGCTATTTTCTGTCTTAGCATATTGAAATTTAACATGGTATCAGATCTAACCTGAAGGAAGACAAGGTATGGCACTAAAGACACTTGCTCTACTTACGACAATTTGAAGGTTAGGGTTTTACATAGCAAAAACCAGTCATCGTAGCACTTTCGCTATAAATCCGTTTTGGCGAATTTTTCGGATCTGAAATTGTTACAGGACGAAGATAAAATCTCCAGGTACCTTGTGTACAAAGGACAACCTCTAATTCGTTGTACTTTGTGATTTATGATCTGTACAATATAGGGTTTCTGCCTCTTCCAGATCTGAGTCAAAATCAGGTGACCTTGGGAAAAAGGTCATATCTTGGGCTAGGAAGCTCCAAATGAAATTTCGTAAAAAGTGACAGGTAGTACACAGTCTGCACTATCTCAGAAAACTTTTTCAGAGGCCGAAGTTGAACCAGTGACACGTGGCACTCCGTACAAGTGCGCTCTCCTGTATTATCCCATAAACAGGTCACGTTGCGACACTTGACATAACTCTCTCTCAGAAAATCCAATTGAGGTCAGACCTGTCAGGATGGAAAGATAACAGGCCGAGCTATCTCAGAAAACTTTTTCAGAGGCCGAAGGTCAAACAGTGACACGTGGCACGCCGTACAAGTTCGCTCTCCTGTATTTTCCCAAAACAGGTCACGTTGCGACATTTGGAATAACTCTCTCTCAGAGAATCCAATTGAGGTCAGACCTGTCAGGATAGAAAGATAGCAGGTCAGGCTATCTCAGGAAATTTTTTCAGACCCTGTGGATCAAAAATTTCAGAGTTACACCAGAAACAATCAGGTACATATTTCTGTCAAAACAGAATTATTTTTTGGTACCTTCATTCATGACTTCCGGAATTTAGGGCTTTGGAGAAAGTTGGAATTTTTGTAATCAGAGACCACGGCTGGATGCTACTCATCAAAATAGAAATTTAGAGACCAAGATCAGAATTTTTGGTTGGGCAGAAGGCCGGGCTTGATTAGACCCTAGTTCGGGACTTTGATCAGAAAAGCGGAAAATTAGGGCTTCTGTAAAAATGGGAATTTTTTGAAATCTGTGACCACGGCTGGAAGCTCCTCAGAAAATTAGAAGCTTAGAGCTTTGAATCAAACTTTTTGATGGGGCAAAAGAGTGGGCTTCATCAAACCCCAGTTCAGGGTCACGTCCAGTGAATCCGAAAGTTTCAAAGGCAAAATTGAGGAGTAAAACTTTGCAGTTTTCAAATTCTGAATATATCAGTTTGATCAGCTCATCAAGGCGCATATCTCTATCCTTTCGGAAGTTTGAAATTCAAAGTTTGAATTTTTGGGGTTTCTCTGACAAACCCATATCCAGCTCCAGGTCCAGTTCTTGCAAATCAAGTGGATAGGGTTAATCCTAGAAGAAGATGGATTGGTCACCTACATAAGTGAAGGAGTTCATGTTTCAGAGGGAGATGAGGCTAAGGCTTTACATAAGGAGATTACAAGTGATCTCGACAGGTATGACTCATCGAGGTATGTTTTGAGATTTGTTCATGATTAAGTTTATGGTATGTTTGTCTTCATGTTATTACAGTTAGTACAATCTTGATTTTAGATTTGTTGTATCACCTTAACAAAATTATGAATGCATGATAGAAGATATTCATTGGTTAGGGGGTTGACACTTATGATTGTACTAATGCATTATGGTGTTGTGTGAGGTTGAGGTTGTCTGCTAACAAGATATAGGTACATCACAAAAGACAAATCAGGCTCCATGACCATGAAAACATGAAGACAAAGAGTCATCCATAATCTCTGTTCTACTTACGAGGTATGTATGACTTTGTTATATTATGCTTAACCTATGAGACATGCAGGTTCTAGCTCAGGATCTCTAAATCATTGAAGAGATTGTTTAGGTATGTTGTACATAACCAAGTAGGTATACTAATCCAGGTATGTTTCCCATGAATCTTACCTTGTGTTAGGATCCCTTATATACGTATACTTGGAATGATTGGTTATGCTTATTCATAAAGTTAGTAATCAAGGGATTATGCATATTATATCTTTTATCAATGATATGCATGAGTAAAAGAAGACTTCCTTGAAATCTTGAATACTAATGTTTATTAACTATAATCATGACTATACGTTTTCAAGATTATTTAGTACTATAATGTTTTGATAGCATTTAGAATATACTAATGAGTGTATGTTTGTGTATGAGATCATGAGGATGACTCTTGAGCATGCACAGTGGTACAGAATGAATAGAAGTTCAAAAGACATACAGAAGATCAAGCGGGAGGCAACCACACAAACATAAAAGATAAGTATTTGAGTTGTTATTTGAAATAGTAATAATATTGCCTACAATAGGTTGTATGCATATTTGTATTCCCATAATATATAATGCTGAGTGTAAACATTCATAGAGCATTGAACAGTATACTACTAATGTGCATATGATTGACAAGTTGGACAAACATTCCATTATTGCTTGTCTAGAATGAAACCTCTTTGCTGACATGCTGAGAGTTGTGCACACTCTCGATAGTATGTTCTGGTAGAGATGGAAGGCATCTAGATAGCCACTGTATGCATACAGGATATGGGAAAGTGTTGTGCCAAAGTATTGGTCAAAATAGTTGCATCACTATGTAAATGATATCTGTATGCATAATGGGTTATCTTTTGATGATTATGAAGTATTACTAATCATGTACTTAATTTTGATTTGTAGGAAAGGTCATGAAGAATGATGGACACTGTACAAGTGGTGGATGTTCAAACAAGAAGATTTACAAATCAAACAAAATATAGAAGGCTCATGGCTAGAAGATTCTCTTAGAAAGAGGAAGAGAATCACGACAAGATGTTTGCTCCAAGTATGGTGTAATTAAAGAAGAAGTATGAATCAGATTCTGTATAGGTACCTAGGATCGATAATAATTTGATAAGCTCAATGATCACCATGGGTGATGTGGATCTCAACCTTTGCTACAAGGTTGAATATGATACACATATGACATGGATGCAAGAAGGAACTCACCACAGAGTTCGAATGATATTGAGGCTCATATCAGTAGACCCATCTAACGAGAGATGGCACAGATAGATATGCAGAAGATCATTCAATGCAGAAATGAAAATGAAAGATCTCAATTTGATGCTTTACTTCCTAGGTCTGGAAGTATGGCAAGGCTCAGAAGGAATATTTCTCAACCAGGGAAAGTATGATGAGAAATATGACTTGAGGTGTTGGAATGGCCACTCTTATGGATTCCAACTTGAAGCTGTTAGGGGATATAACTCTGTACAGTCAATTTATTGGGTCTTTGATATATCTAACATATACTAGGTTATATATATATGCTTTGTTATGAACACCTTGAGTTAGTATCTAGTGGAAACTAGATGTGTTTACCTGATAGTTGCAAAGCATGTGATGAGGCACATAAAGGACACGATAGAATTTGATCTATGCTATCTTGAAGATCATGACTTCAGATGGCTATTCAAATTCTGTTTGGGCAGGAAGTGTTTCAGACAAGAAGAACACATCGAGAGGATGTTATTGTCTAGGATTAGCCATGATCTCGTGGTTTAGCTGGAAGCAGTCTAGTGTGGCTATCAGCACAAGCGGAATATATGGTTGCTTGCTCTGCTAGTTGTGAAGAAGTTTGGCTTTAGGATTGTTTGACTTAGAGATAGAACCAACTGAGATCCTATGTGATAATTAGAGTTGTATCAAGATGACATAGAATCTAGTGTTCCATGATAAGTCAAAGAACATAGGGAACTAACAAGATATGACACAGAAAGGAACTCTAAAAGTTTGAATTTGTAACAGGTTACCGTTGTACTAACCAAGCCTCTACGTCAAGTGAAGAAGTTACCAACCAAACCTCTGTCTCGAGTGAAGCTTGAATACTTCTGAGACAAGCTTGGTGTAGTTCAAAAGGACCCTCCTCGAAAGGGGGAGTAGTATAGTCACTACTGATGAGATTGTCTCATCAAACAACAAGGTCGTTGATGAGGTAACCTGTTCTCTACACCTAGTCACTTAGAAATAGTTAGATTTAGGACTATTTTTATTTCTGTTTAGTTTTACTCATACATGATTTTTGATGTTAGATGTATTGGTGAGAATACATGCTAGAGGTATACATGCTTTTGATGTTAGATGTATACATGATGTTAGATGTATTAGTGAGAATACATGCTAGATGTATACATACTTTTGATGTTAGATGTATACATGATTTTGATGTTAGATGTATTGGTGAGAATACATGCTAGAGGTATACATGCTTTTGATGTTAGATGTATACATGATGTTAGATGTATTAGTGAGAATACATGCTAGATATATACATGCTTTTGATGTTAGATGTATACATGATTTTGATGATAGATGTATTAGTGAGAATACATGCTAGATGTATACATGCTTTTGATGTTAGATGTATACATGATTTTGATGATAGATGTATTAGTGAGAATACATGCTAGATGTATACATGCTTTTGATGTTAGGTGTATACATGATTTTGATGATAGATGTATTAGTGAGAATACATGCTAGATATATACATGCTTCTGATGTTAGATGTATATATGATTTGATGATAGATGTATTAGTGAGAATACATGCTTTTGATGACAGATGTATACATGATTTTAGATGTATTAGTAAGAATACATGCTTTTGATATATGACGTATACATACTGTTGATGCTAGATATTGATTATGTACTTGTATGGATGAGGATACTTGTACTTGTATTGATGAGAATACAGATTGAGGGGATTGAATCATCCCTGGACTTTCAGTCCCAAAGAGAGCCGTAGACGTGAGGTCTCCGAGAATGAAGTCCTTAGTGGACAGTTGAGGGGATTGAATCATCCCTGGACTTTCAGTCCTAAAGAGAGCCGTAGACGTGAGGTCTCCGAGAATGAAGTCCTTAGTGGACATGATAGGATTGCATCATCCTCAAGAGAGCCGTAGACGTATGTCTTCGAGAATGAAGTCCTTGGTGGACATGAGGGGATTGGATCATCCCTGGACTTCAGTCCTAAAGAGAGCCGTAGACAGGTGTCTCCGAGAAATAAGAGGGATTGTATCATCCTTGAACACATGTTCTAAAGTGAGCCGTAGACAGGTGTCTCCGAGAAAGAAAAGGGATTGTATCATCCTTGAACATCTGTTCTAAAGAGAGCCGTAGATGTATGTCTCCGATAAATGAAATCCTGAATTAACAGGTAGGGGATTGCATCGTCCCCGGACTGATGTCCCAGAATAGAACCGTAGACTGGGTCTCCGATAATGAAATCCTGAATGAACAGGTAGGGGATTGTATCGTCCCCGGACTGAGGTCCCAGAATAGAACCGTAGACTGGGTCTCCGATAATGAAATCCTGAATGAACAGGTAGGGGATTGTATCGTCCCCGGACTGAGGTCCCAGAATAGAACCGTAGACTGGGTCTCCGATAATGAAATCCTGAATGAACAGGTAGGGGATTGTATCGTCCCCGGACTGAGGTCCCAGAATAGAACCGTAGACTGGGTCTCCGATAATGAAGTCCTGAATGAACAGGTAGGGGATTGTATCGTCCCCGGACTGAGGTCCCAGAATAGAACCGTAGACTGGGTCTCCGATAATGAAGTCCTGAATGAACAGGTAGGGGATTGTATCATCCCCGGACTGAGGTCCCAGAATAGAACCGTAGACTGGGTCTTCGAAAAATGAAGTCCTGAATGAACAGGCAGGGGATTGCATCGTCCCCGGACTGAGGTCCCAGAATTGATCCGTAGACTGAAGTCTCCGAGAACTGAAGATTGGATTGTATCATCCATGGACCTATGTCCTAAAAGGAGCAGGATTGATCATCCTAGGAATATGATCGTATGATGATGATAGTGATGACGATGCTGATGATCGTGTGATGACGATGCTGATGATCGTGCTGATGACGATGCTGATGATCGTGTGATGACGATGCTGCTGATCGTGAGATGACGATGCTGCTGATCGTGTGATGACGATGCTGCTGATCGTGAGATGACGATGCTGCTGATCGTGTGATGACGATGCTGCTGATCGTGTGATGACGATGCTGCTGATCGTGAGATGACGATGCTGCTGATCGTGTGATGACGATGCTGCTGATCGTGTGATGACGATGCTGCTGATCGTGTGATGACGATGCTGCTGATCGTGAGATGACGATGCTGCTGATCGTGTGATGACGATGCTGCTGATCGTGTGATGACGATGCTGCTGATCGTGAGATGACGATGCTGCTGATCGTGTGATGACGATGCTGCTGATTGTGTGATGACGATGCTGCTGATCGTGTGATGACGATGCTGCTGATCGTGTGATGACGATGCTGCTGATCGTGTGATAACGATGCTGCTGATCGTGTGATGACGATGCTGCTGATCGTGTGATGACGATGCTGCTGATCGTGTGATAACGATGCTGCCGATCGTGTGATGATGATACTGTTGATCGTGATGTTGATGTTGATGTTGACATTGATGTACCAGTAACTGTTTGAGTTACTGATGAAGAAAAATTGAAGAAAGCTTCCAATGATTTATAGATGTATCATGTATGATGTTGATGACTCCTTGCTCGAGCAGATGTTGTTATAATATCCTTCTCGTTAAGGGGGAGTGTTTAGATATTGTAACTTCAAAGAATATTATATTTGTACTTTATTATTCCGGAGATGTTTCATTCCTCCGTGCAGATCTTATTGTATATCCGGAGATGTTTATTCCTCCGTCGGAATGTGGTAACTCGGGTTATTAGACTTCCCTAGTAGGGGTCGGCCCTGTATGTGTTATGTGGGTCAAAGGGTTATTAGACCACCCTAGAGGGGTCGGCCCAGTTAGTTGTAGTGGGGTATTTAACCTATTGGTTAAATACGAGCCTACGTGTACTTGTGTAAAATACACTTCAGAGTAGTGTATAAATAGAGGAGGTGTGTTCCTCATTACACACACTCACTCACTCACTTGAGAAAGGCGCACTTGTGGAGGAGAGGTCTGCTATGGAGGAGAAGGAGCTTATGCTCAGGGTTTGCATCTTTGTATATTGCTGGTCATCTATATTGAGGAAGCTTTGCTGGGTTTTCTACCCCATGAGGGTTTCCCAGGATAAATCTCTGTCTCTTGTGTTTATGCTATGCTTGTTGTTTCTTCAGTGATCCTGTATATGCTATTATTATGAAATGGAATGTAATGCTGCTATTTTATGTCTTAGCATATTGAAATTTAACAATTTGTACTGAATATTCATGGAACATCATGTGGCTAGGTCTCAGCCACATGGGCTCACTATCCCCTCACACAAACTCAAGGGATTTTAGCATGTCTCATGAATGTTATCTAATTATAGGGAATATCAATATTAAGACAAAGTATTTCTCCTTTCTTGCAATTATACAATTTAGTTACACCCTCTGCAACTCACGTGCAGAGAGTCAGAGACCAACATTAAACCAACACAGTGTGTTTCCCAATCATACCAATAGGTCAACTCTTTAGTAGTATGGTGAACAATAGATGGTAGATTATCCAATTCGCTTTCTCTCTCTCCCATAGTGATTCGATCAATGTTGGAATAGGGATCGAATTCCCCTCCATAAAACTGAGTTCCTCATTTTTATGTGCATGCAAATAACTTGACAAGTGTCCCCCTAGGGATTCCCCCTCTTAATCCCTCTTAAATTAATTAATCAAGGATTAAACACTTACATAATTGAGATTCATGGACCTTGGGTTAAACCAATTTCTAAGGATAATGTGAGTTCAAGGACATAACCAAGATAAGGTCTCTCACCCTCGCCACTTGTGGATTCATATCCCCCCATCTCTTTTCATTTGATCCTCTCCTGCAACCACTTAGGAAATTTAATTAAAAGTCGTAGCAAAATTTATACAAAATAATGTTCAGGTCATTTAGACCATTGTCTCAGGCATGCATCCTATCATAATATTTACATGATTTCACATTTACATACAGAGGAAAAATACAGATGTTACATAAGCAAAAATCAATAACAAAGTTTTAGAGGGAAACCCAGGAAAAAAATAAATAAATAAATAAAATTAAAATAAAATTAAAATTAAAAAAAAAATTAAAAAAAAAAAAAATTAAAATTAAAAAATTAAAAAATTAAAAAAATAAATAAATAAAAAATAAAAAAAATAAAAAAAATAAAAAAATAAAAATAAAAAATAAAAATAAAAATAAATAAATAAAATAAATAATAAAAAAATAAAAATAAAATAAAATAAAATAAAAATAAAAATAAATAAAAATAAAAATAAAAATAAAAATAAAAATAAATAATTAAATAAATAAAAATAAAAATAAAAAAAATAAAAATAAAAATAAAAATAAAAAAATAAAAATAAAAATAAAAATAAAAATAAAAATAAAAAATAAATAAAAATAAAAAAAATCAGAATTTCTTAGTTATGTTGAGGTCTCAACAAACTTGAAATACATCTATGATATCTGATGCATGCAAGCACCCACCATTAGATATGAAAGGATTAAAAATTATTTTTCTAATACAAATAACCATCATTAGGCTTAATTAAACCAATCAACCATTGAGATTTACCTTAAATCAAATCCAACAATCAAATTAAGTGTAAATGTTACCTCATGAATCAAGTTTGATTGAAACAAGTTCACAAAGGATTAATAGTTATGAATTTAGTTACAAGGATACTCATTTATGACCAAGATAAGGATGATTTGGGGGCAAGTGATCTTACCCTATGTGGCGTGGTCCTTATATTGTGAGGCATGTCCTTACTAAAGGAACTTATGAGTTAGAAGACTATGATGGAAATATGTTGGATGAGCCATGCAATGGCTCTATTTAAAGAAATATTATGCTTAGGAAGTGATGCCTGGGTGTTTCCCTTCTTTTTTTATTTCTTTGTTTTCAATTTTTTTTTTAGTTTTTGTTTATCATGCCATGTTCTTGATTGGAATATGTCATTAGAAAAACTTATTTTTGTTGGCTTTGCATATGATACCTTCTGTCACATTCGGAACCTTGATTTCATTACTTAGGTGATTTATTCTCCCATGGGTCAACTTGTGAAGTCAAGAATATCTTGTCTTCGACCTGCAACAGATAATGTCACTAATTATAGTGTTGTAATTGAATTACTATCAGAATCCATTTCGTATGGAATCTGACATTTAGTAGTTTACCAAGATTCACAGTTGGAAGTGTCATAGCTAAATCATGTATACCATGTTCATGATCCTATGCTTCTTCGAAAGTTATGATGGTGTGACTTCTTGAGTGTTCTTTAGAATTTATTACATGCATTCATGTTCCAAGGAGTTTTAGTTATTTATCTGATGAATCATAGCTAACTATGTATTAGATTGGCATTTATCGCATTAAGTAAAAAACAAAGAATGCATGTAAATATCAAGGTAGGCAAAGGCAATTACAACTTTGCACATATGAGTAATGTTGGAAATCTGTAAATATTTTTTAAAAAAATTTCATCAAGTACAAAAAATATGTAGAGTGTTATACAAAATTGAGCATCCTATCCCCTAACGATGCCTATATAAGACCACTTAACACAAAATGTGTCTCTACATCAACTATACCTCAGGATCTTGGCTCGGCGTGGGCCTCATGATAACACACTATGGATTTTTCCACCCTCTAGAAGAGTCAAACCCATGCTCACGGTACTACGACCACTTGCTTTTCCACTCTCTTCAAAAGGTCTTATACCTTTTCCATCGATACATTGTGTGTTAACCCCTCGAGGCTCTACCAGACAAAACCTAGTGTTAGAACATTATTACACATAGGACCATAGTCTCATGATGATAATTTGATGATTAATGGTTCAAGCAAATGTTAGTGATGATTATCCAAGGTTGTTAGGCAATTAATGAGCACTTCCACCACCTAAGCGCCCATTTTTGGTCAAACAGCCAGTTAGGTGCCCTCATTTATGGCCACCACCCTCATTTATTACCACTACGTTCCTGAGGCTCACCCTTATCCCTTGTTTTATGTATCCCATTTTGACTTGAGGCACCCATGCATTGAATGTGACCCTTTTTCCCCCTCTTTGGCAGTTTTGATCTATCCTTGGCCACCTACACTCCACCAAATACTCCACTACTCATGTGATACCATTATTAATTCCTTCCCATGCCATCCCAACGTTTAGATTAGTAATTTGTGACAGTTTGAGGTGATTTGGGAGACTATTGGTCAACCTAGGGGGGATTGAGGTCCAATGTAAGCTAGCCACTTGTAGCTCATTCTGATGCCTCCAAAGGCTCACAATGTTTCTCAAATTTAATGTAATGGTGTTCAAAACTCATTTATGGGTTGGAAAGTAATAGAATAACCTTCTATTTGATCATTTGTGTGTTCATTGTGCCTCCTTTAGACTGTTTTCTTGCATACTTAGTCAAATTCTTAATTGTGATGATATCTTTAGCTAGTTGATCCTACTGTGATTTGAATTTCACATGGTATCAAATTTATTGGAGCTTCTAGTCGAAACAGTCTGCTTCAGAGGTGCACCAGAAGCAGTGGAGTAACCACAAAAATCCCTGGTGTCATTACCTTGAATCCCTTGGAGCAATCCTTTGGAGTCTACCCAGGGTATGATGCTCTCCCGAATGTGCCCTCTATCAATGCAGGGTTCGAATTATCTAATTAGGATCCCCTCCTGAGTGATTGAGTGTTTGCATTGCAGGTTTATAGTGTTCTTTGTCACCTAGTGTGCAAGCTAGATAATGGAGCAATCTCATGTCAACTTGCTCACTCTATTCAACTACTTTGAGTGGAAGGACGAAATGATAATCTATCTGAGATCCAAGGTTCTCTTCAAATTTACCATGGGGACTGAGAATGAGCTGAATTCTACAATAGAGAGGTTGAAGTTCTTCAACATAATGGATGAAGCTTTTCGCATGCTTTGTATCAGCATCTCAAGAGACCTCTTGTTTCATATAGACATTCTCACTACTCACAATGAAGTGTGGCTCAATATTGAGTCACCGTTTGGGAATACTGGTGAGTTGAGGGGCCACCAACTTGAGAATGAGTTGATCTCTCTGAGCCCAAGCAGTTTCGATACCATCCAATACTTCTTCACCAAGTTCAAATCCTTGGACTTGCAGCTCAAGCAATGTGGCATTGACAAGAAGGACGAACATATGGTGTTGTCAATACTTTCGAAGTTGGGTCCTGAGTACTCTGTGTTTGTTTCAACATTCCATTCCACCAAGCTCACAGTTCGAAAATGGAAGATGCCATCTTTGGAAGACTTCATGGAGATTCTTACAGAAGAACAAGATAAGTTGGTCCAAATGGGTGCCATCAAGCCATCAAAGAACCAAGTTCTTACAGCTAGTGATTCGAAGCATGCAAATGGGAAGAAAAAGGCCAAAGGTTAGAAGCAGCAAGAGAAGAGAAAAGACAAAGAGAAGCCCAGATCTTCTGAAGGGGTTTCAAATCCTGGCAAGGAGAAAGGGAAGAAGAAGGAGAAAACCAAATGCACTTATTGTAACAAGGGTTGGAACCCTGAAAGTGCATGCATTAAGAAGACCATTGACATGATACCTCATCTCCTTGATAAAAATAGCATCCCTCTTCCAGAAGGATCAAAGAAGGAGGGTGGCTCTGAAGACAAGGAGAGATGCCATGCATTGATGGCTAGTACCTCATAATCCTCTTCTTTCATCATAGATCCAGGTGCCTCAAGGCACATGGCTTCTACAAGAGAAACTTTCTCTACTCTTTCATCATACAGTGGCCCTCCTATAATCATGGGTGATGACTCATAGATCCCAGCGAGAGGCATTGGAAGGATCAATCTAGACAATGGGTACTTCAGTAATGTGTTGTATGTGCCTGATATTGCAGAAAATATCCTCTCTATTTACCAAATGACCCACACTAGTTCGGTCAAGAGAGTGGTTTTCACTCAAGAAGATGTGGAAATTTCTGAATTTTCTACAGGCAAAGTGGTAGTAGTTGGTGTTAGTAGTAGTAGTAGTAGTAGTAGTAGTTGGTGGTGGTAGTAGTAATAGTAGTTTTCACACTTTCTTTCTTACTCTTCTCATAATGCTCTTTTGTCACATGATAATGAGTCCAGTATGCTTTGGCATGAGATTTTGGACACCTCAACTACATATATATTCATCCCTTGAGCAAAGAAAACATGGTTGAAGGACTCCCAAACATCAAATTTTCCAAAGGCACTTGCAAGGGATGCATTGTTGGGAAGCATGCAGAGCACAAGTATGAGAAGGGGAAGGAAAGGAGAGTTGATCATCCTCTTGATTTGGTCCATTCATATGTGATAGGACCTCTTGCTACACCCTCCTATGGAAACTCAAAATATGTCCTAACATTCATTGATGATTTTTCAATATTTTGTTGGGTGTTCTTTCTCAAGCTAAAATCTGAAGTGTTCCATTCCTTCAAAGTTTTCAAAGCTTCAGTGGAGAACTTTAGTGGGCGGAAGATAAAGGTCTTAAGGACTGATAATGGAAGGGAATATGTCAATAAGTACCTACAGAATCTATGTGAATAATATGGCATTCAAATGCAACATTGTGTGCCTTGCACACCCCAACATAATGATGTGGCAGAGCGCAAGAATAGAGCATTGAAGGAAATGGCTACCTATATGATGGAGGATAAGTCCTTGTCTCCTCAAAAATGGTATGAAAGCATTAACTATGAATAATATGTTCATAATAGATTTCCACACAAATCCTTTTAATTTAAGACTCCATTCGAGGCTTGGATGGGACATAAGCTTGATGTGTCTCATTTCAGGGTGTTTGGCTCAAGAGCATGGGCTACAATACCTCCAGAGAAAAGGAAAGCCTTGCATACCCAAATCAAGGAGTCCATTATGGTTGGATATTCAAAATATGAAAAGGGATATAATATCTTTGACCCCTCATCTCAAAATACTTTCATTGAGAGGAGTGTTCATTTCAAATAACATCCCATGCATGCAGCTGACCAAGAAGAAGGGGAATGCTCAAACCCCCCACTTGAAGAGGATGTAAGTGATGCTTCATTTTCTGATATTTCTAATTATGATGTTGAGGCTGAATATGATGACATGCATGCATATCATGACCCTACTACAAGGCCCAAGTGGGCTGAGAAAACCATACAACTAGTTGGTGAACTTGCAGGTGATCCACCAGAACCTAGGAAGACTAGATCACAGTTTCACAATGCATTGTCTTCTTGTGATCCAGATATTCCTGGGAGGTGTTTTATTATTGTTGGATATGATACAAATTCATATGAAGAATCATCACATGACCCAATATGGAAAACGTCCATACAATAAGAGATGAATTCTCTCCATGACAATGAAACTTGGGAGTTGGTTCCTCTTCCTTCCAAGAGGAAGTTGGTGCAATGCAAGTGGTTGTATAGGAACAAAATGGTTGTTGATGGTTCTGATGTGAAGTATAATTCCATATTGGTATCTAAGGTCTTCTCTTAAGTCCATGGAGTGAAATACACAGAAACATTCGCACCTATGGAAAATATGGACTCAATCAGGCTAGTTCTGGCCATTGCAGCATCCAAGCGATGGGAGGTTCATCATATGGATGTGAAGAGTGATTTTATTCATGGATATATTCATGATGATATATATATACAACCGCCTGAATGTTTCATTCATGATCCTTCACTTGTTTGTAGGTTGCACAATTCATCCCTCTATGGTCTCAAGCAAGCTCTTAGAGCTCGGTATGCCAAGATGGACAACTTTCTGCTATCACAAGGTTTTGAGAGATGCAAATCTGATCCAAATTTCTATTTGCAGCATATTAGTGACTTTATTTTTATCATTTTATTGTATTTTGATTAAATTTTGATCACTAGTAGTTGCATTGAAGAACTGGGCTCGGTTAAAGCTGCATTACATAGTGCATTTTCCATGTTTGATCTAGGATTGTTGAAACAATTTCTTGGTTTGGAGATTGATCAATCTGATGAAGGGATCATTGTTTCACAATAACAATATGCTTTAGATCTGCTACAAAATTTCAAAATGGTTGAATGTAAGGCTGCTAATTTTCCCTTCCTTTTAGGAGTAAAGCTTCATGATTGGGGTTCCTCACCATTGGTGGACAGTTCGTTGTATAGACAGCTAGTTGGGATCTTGTTGTATCTCACTCACTATCGAACAGATTTGTCTTATGCAATAGGTTTTGTTTCTAGATACATGCAAGAGCCTCATGAGATACATTGGAAGGTTTCCAAAAGGATCTTTCATTATGTGCAAGGAACCAAGCATTTTGGGATACACTATGCAGTTGGTTCATCACTTGAACTAGTTGGTTTTACTGATTCAGATTGGGCTGGAGATTGTTAAATTTTCAGAATTTACTTCAATCTGATCTAGGATCTTAACTGAGAGAACAACATGTACAGCATATCTACAGCATATCAATCATGGAGACAATAATGCAAGCACACAAGAGACACAAAGATTTACTTGGGGAAAACCATAAAGGTGAAAAACCCCAATAACTTCCTCAGAGATAGATAGAGCAATGATACAACCAACCATAAGAGATAGACATATCCTAGCAGCAGATCCTCCTCCTCCATAAGTGCGCCACTCCTCCTTAAGTGCATGTGTGAGAAGTGAGTGAGCAAATAGAGTGCCTCCCGCACTCTATTTATACTTGACTTGACTTGCCTTTTTACCTAACTCATGTAGGCTCGAACTTAACCACATAACATAATGCTGAGTGGGCCGACCCCAAATAGGGTGGTCTAATAACCCTTTGACCCACATGGCTGACCCCCAATAGGGTGGTCTAATAACCCTTTGACCCACATGGCCGACCCCCAATAGGGTGGTCTAATAACCCTTTGACCCACATGGCCGACCCCCAATAGGGTGGTCTAATAACCCTTTGACCCACATGACTTATACAGGGCCGACCCCAAACAAGGTGGTCTAATAACCCATCAAGTATAAGTTACGACACTTACACTATAAATGACGACACTTCCTTATAGAGGAATAATACCATCTCTATAGGAATACAATATACATATATGTGAAATACATTCTGAAGTTACATATACATCAACACTCCCTCTTAACTAGGAAGGTATTGCTCAGCACAGTTCTTCTAGCACAAGTCATCTTCTCTAGATCATCGTCACTGGATAATCGTCATCGATTCATCATCATCGTCACTGCTGCTGCTATCTCAATCAATATCTGAATCTACTCGTCATAGGAATTTCTACAGAGCCAGTCCTTTTTCATACTGGATGTAAGCCCACCACCTGCAGGTCTTCATCATCACTGGCCATACTGTGGAATCCTCAGGACTTATTACGTGCGTCACAAAACCTCGAAAGAGCATCCCAGGATGTTACGGGTACACAACTCCAACCTGTAGGATCTCCCAGGGTGCTATTACATGTGACCCCACCACAAAACCTCGAAAGAGCATCCCGGGATGTTACGGGTACACAACACCAACCTGAAGGATCTCCCAGGGAACAAATTACATGTGGTCACCACAAAACCTAGCAAGAGCATCTCAGGATGTTACGGGTACACAACTCCGACCTGAAATCTCCCAGGGCACAAATTACATGTGGTCATGGAAAAACCTTGAAAGAGCATCTCAGGATGTTACGGGTACACAACTCCGACCTGAAATCTCCCAGGGCCTAAATTACATGCCATAGGACAAAACCTCACAAGAGCATCCCAGGATGTTACGGGTACACAACTCCGACCTGAAGGATCTCCCAGGGCACAAACTACATGTCCTCCTAGAGCAATGTCTCGAAAGAGCATCCCAGGTTGTTACGGGTACACAACTCCGACCTATAGGATCTCCCAGACATGTTCATCTGCACAACCTGATCCACAGCCACAGAGTATCAACCTGATACTCAACATACATCATCCTGATGTACTCATGATCATCCTGATCATCATCACTGCAACGTCCTGCTGCATGTCATCTGGAGCAACATCCTGAAGCTCATCATCCATGATCATCCTGATCATCACTGCAAGATCCTGCTGCATGTCATCATACATGATCCACCTGATCATCAATGCATCTACCTGATGCATACCAAGTATCTACCTGATCATCAATGCATCTACCTGATGCATACCAAGTATCTACCTGATACATATCATCATACATGATCCTCCTGATCATACAATGTATCCACCTGATACATATCGGCATACATGATCCACCTAATCATCAATGCATCTACCTGATGCATACCAAGTATCTACCTGATACATATCATCATACATGATCCTCCTGATCATACAATGTATCCACCTGATACAAATACAAATACATGATACATATCACCATACATGATCCACCTGATCATACAATGTATCCACCTGATACATATACAGATACATGGTCCAAGCATCCAACATGATGCATATACAAAAACACATACACATGATCCAACTGATCATATCCAGCATCCAACATGATGTGTACATACATATAAATGATCCAACTGACCATATCCAGCATCCAACATGATGCATACATATAAATGATCCAACTGATCATATCAAAGCAGAAACCAGAACATCATCCTGATGCCCATTATCCAGCGCTTACATCCACAGCCATGTGAAGGATCCTCCTTCCAACATGCTTGGAATGGCTTCAGCAAATGTGTCCATCACTTCTTCCTCGAAGTGTCCTCGATCTGAAGAACGCCAAGCCTCTCTCTGAAGTACTCGAACTTCACTCTGGCTAGTGGCTTCATCAGCACATCTGCAATCTGCTCGTCCGTCGCAACATACAGAAGCTTCACAGCTCCTCTCTGCACCATATCCCTGATATAGTGATATTTGATCTCTATTTGTTTCGACCTGTCCTGAAACACTGGGTTCTCAGACAGCTTCACACAACTCTGGTTATCACAGAAGATACCAGTAGCCTCCAATGGGAGATCAAGTAACTCAGACAGTAGCTTCCGTAGCCATACTTCCTCACAACTAGCTGAACAGGATGCAACATACTCTACCTCGGCTGTACTCAGTGCTACGCAGGACTGCTTCCTGCTGAACCAAGAGATCACACCTGATCCCATACTGAAGCAACACCCAGATGTGCTCTTCCTATCTGCAGCACTGCCAGCCCAATCTGAATCAACATAACCCTGCAGGTTAAACTTTTGATTCACCTCATACCTGAGCCCATAATCCACTGTACCCTTCAAGTACCTCAGAACATGCTTTACAGCAACTAGGTGAACACTCCTCGGATCCGTCAGGAACTGGCTCAATGTGTTCACAGCAAAGCAAATGTCTAGTCTCGTGTTCATCAGGTACATCAAGGACCCAATCATCTGACGATACAAAGAGACATCAACCGGCTTAGATGAAGCATCACATAGAAGCGTCAGATTCGATGCCATAGGTGTGGCCATGGCCTTGCAATCCATCATCCCAAACCTCTTCAGGATCTCTACTGCATACTTCCCTTGTCCAAGGAAGATTCCTTCTGCACTCTGTCACACCTCCATGCTAAAAACAAATAGTGCATCATCCCCAAGTTCTTCATCTCGAACTCGGTAGTAAGCTTCCGCTGCGTGTTGGCAATCCATCTATCCTCACCTGACACAAACAGGTCATCCACATAGTAGTATCACTGGATTGCCTTCCTCAACCTTGTAGTAAAGTTTGGAACCCGCTTTACTCTTGGTAAAGACCAAACTGGATAGAAGGTTGTCTATCCTACCATACCAAGTTCTGCACACATATATGACTACACCATGCTGTCTTGAAATCCATCTGGTGCATCTTCTATTTCATCACTTTTATATTTTTTAATGCTGCCATCTGCAACGTGCTTGATCTGATAGTTTCATTTGGAAGTCACAATAGACTTCCCTTCAGCTCTTGGGACTGCATCCCAAACATCGTTCTTCATGATCGATGGATCATGGCATTCTTCCCGTATCCTGGGAACTTCAATATCTTCAATAGATAATTTGTTGCTGAACAAATGTTGTAGTTCTTCTTTTGTAGGAGATGGCATACGATCTTTCCTACACAACAAGTTAAATTGCATGATTAGAAAACATCTCATAGTTTTCAGAACAAATTCTTACACATAAAGAAATATGTCATAAAGTCATGCAATTATCTTAGCCAATGCTTCAATACAACATTTATCCATATCCCGTAACTTTCTAGATGCCTTCCAATCTCTACTAGAACATTGTTAAGAGTGTGCACAACTCCCAACATGTCAGCAAAGAGGTTTCATCCTAGATAAGTAGCAATGGAATGTTGTACAATTCCATAGGCCACTTACCCATGTGTATTAGTAGTATACTGTTCATTAATGCAACTATTCTAATATGCACAATACATATCCTAAGTCTAGGAACATGAGCATATACATCATTGAACAATTTTACTTAAACAAACAAATATGCCAAAAATGATAATTAAAATACTTATCTTTGTTTGTTCATTGGGTGGACTCCCTCTGAGTCTTCGCTTCCTTGCAGGAGATGCTGGAGTCCTAATCTGAAGTAGCTTCTTCTACACCTTTCTGTTGTGGAATGTAGAAAGATGGTCAACTCCCTCTGAATATTTGCATCCTTGCAGAAACTACTGAAGTGTGCTCCTTTTCTTTCTTGCAGGAACAACTGGAGTGTGCTCCCTCTTGATCTTTGCTTCCTGAATTACCTGTTCTTGAACTCATATTCATCCTTGGTCCCTATGCATGCTTATTAGTATCATGATTGATTTATCCTTGTGATCTCATATAAAATCATACATTCATTAGTATACTATTAAAACACAATAATCTCAAGCATGTATAATCATGATCATTTCAAACAGAAAATAATAAGCATTAGCATTCAAGGTTTATGTAGGATTCTTATGGTTAGTCAAATCATAAGAAACATAACATGTCTAAACTTGTAATTACTCAAACCTATGACTCTTCGGGTTAGTTGAATCATCAATCAAGATAAGAGATATAATATGCATAAAACCTGTGATTATTCAAACCTATACCTTCATGATTCTTCTGGTTAGTCATATCATCAATTATGGTAAGAAACATAATATGCATACAACCATGATTATTCAAACCTGTGACTGTTCGTGAATAATCATTATCAACAACACATTAGTATAAGATCCTAACACAAGGTAGGATTCTAGCTTTATATAGGAAAAACATACCTGGATTAGCATGCTAGCTATTTATGTCTAACATACCCGCATAATGTCTTCTGGTTCTCTTCAGTGACTTGTGCTAGTAACCTGCATGTCTCATAAGTTAACCATTGTAGAAACAAGTTATACATACCTCGAAAGTAGATCTTCTATGTAATCCATGACAATGGATGAATCCTTGTCTTCATGTCACCATGATCATACGTTCTTGAAGTAGAACATGATTTGTCTTTCTTGGTGTACCTTTTATGTTAGCAGACAACATAAACCTCATACAACACCATAATGCATTAGTACAATCATAAGTGTCACTACCCTAACCAATGAGTATCTTCTAACATGCATTCAAAATTTTGTTAAGGTGATACGAAAAATCTAAAATCAAGATTGTACTAACTGTAATAACATGAAGACAAACATACCATAAACTTAATCATGAACAAATATCGAAACATACCTTGATGAGTCATACCTGTCGAGATTGCTTGTAATATTCTTATGTAAATCCTTAGCCTCATCTCCCTCTGAAAGAGGAACTCCTTCACTTATGCAAGTGACCAATACATCTTCTTCTAGGATTAACCCTATCCACTTGATTTGCAAGAACTGGACCTGGAGATGGATATGGGTTTGTCAGAGAAACCCCAAAAATTCAAATTTTGAATTTCAAACTTCCGAAAGGATAGAAATATGCGCCTTGATGAGCTGATCAAACTAGTATATTCAGAATTTGAAAACTGCAAAGTTTTACTCCTCAATTTTGCCTTTGAAACTTCCGGATTCACTGGACGTGACCCTGAACTGGGGTTTGATGAATCCCACTCTTCTGCCCAATCAAAATTTTTTATCCAAATCTCTAAGCTTCTATTTTTCTGAGGAGCTTCCAGCCATGGTCACAGATTTCAAAAATTCCCATTTTTACAGAAGCCCTAATTTTCCACTTTCCTGATCAAAGTCCCGAACTAGGGTCTGATCAAGCCCGGCCTTCTGCCCAACCAAAAATTCTGATCTTGGTATCTAAATTTTGATTTTGATGAGTAGCATTCAGCCGTGGTCTCCGATTACAAAAATTCCAACTTTCTCCAAAGCCCTAAATTCCGGAAGCCATGAATGAAGGTACCAAAAAATAATTTTGTTTTGACAGAAATATGTACCTGATTGTTTCTTGTGTAACTCTGAATTTTTTGATCCACAGGGTCTGAAAACGTTTCCTGAGATATCCTGACCTGTTAGCTTTCCATCCTGACAGGTCTGACCTCAATTGGATTTTCTGAGAGAGAGTTATGCCAAATGTCGCAACGTGACCTGTTTTGGTATAATACAGGAGTGCGAACTTGTACGGCGTGCCAAGTGTCACTGTTTGAACTTCGGCCTCTGAAAACGTTTTCTGAGATAGTACAGTATGTTTACTACCTGTCACTTTTTACAAAATTTCATTTGGATCTTCCTAGCCCAGGTTATGACCTTTTTCCCAAGGTCACCTGATTTTGACTTAGATCTGGAAGAGGCAGAAACCCTATATTGTACAGATCATAAATCACAAAGTACAACGAATTAGAGGTTGTCCTTTGGACACAAGGTACATGAAGATCTTAGATGCGTCCAGTAACAATTTTAGATCCGAAAACTTCACCAAAACGGATTTATAGCGAAATTTCTACGATGACTGGTGTTTGCTATATCAAGCCCTAGCATCGTAAGTGCAACAAGTGTCATACATGCCATATCATGCCTTCTTTCAGGCTAGCTCTGATACCATGTTAAATTTTCAGAATTTACTTCAATATGATCTAGGATCTTAACTGAGAGAACAACATGTACAGCATATCTACAGTATATCAATCATGGAGACAATAATGCAAGCACACAAGAGACACAAAGATTTACTTGGGGAAAACCGTAAAGGTGAAAAACCCCAATAACTTCCTCAGAGATAGATAGAGCAATGATACAACCAACCATAAGAGATAGACATATCCTAGCAGTAGATCCTCCTCCTCCATAAGTGCGCCACTCCTCTTTGAGTGCATGTGTGAGAAGTGAGTGAGCAAATAGAGTGCCTCCCGCACTCTATTTATACTTGACTTGACTTGCCTTTTTACCTAACTCATGTAGGCTCGAACTTAACCACATAACATAATGCTGAGTGGGCCGACCCCCAATAGGGTGGTCTAATAACCCTTTGACCCACATGGCCGACCCCCAATAGGGTGGTCTAATAACCCTTTGACCCACATGACTTATACAGGGCCGACCCCAAACAAGGTGGTCTAATAACCCATCAAGTATAAGTTACGACACATACACTATAAATGACGACACTTCCTTATAGAGGAATAATACCATCTCTATAGGAATACAATATACATATATGTGAAATACATTCCGAAGTTACATATACATCAACAGAGATAGCACTGATCGAAATTCCACTTCTGGTTATGTATTTATGCTTTCACATGGTCCATTTTTTGGTATAGCAAGAAGAAGCACACGATTTCCTTATCATCATCTGAGGCCGAATACAGGGGAGCAGTGAATGCATCTATACAATGTGTGCGGTTGCAAGGTATTCTTGGGGAGTTTGGTTTTGCATTTGATTCACCCACTGTCATTTGGTGTGATAATCAAAGTGCAATCAAGATCTCCATTGATCAAGTACAGAGACAAAGGACAAATCACATAGAGATATGCATGCACTACATCAGGAGCTTGGTGTATCATTGACCAGATTATTGCCTTGCAGTATTGCCCATATGTTGAGAAAACCGTTGATATCTTCACCAAGAGTTTCACAGAGAAGACCTTCACCTACCTTAGAACACTCTTTGGGGTGGGTGATGCATGGTGAATACTGGTATATTTTCCATATTTTTTTTCATGTCCATTTTATAGTGGAGGTTTTATTTCCCATGTGGTTTTCCTCCTTACCTTGGTTGCATGGACTAATAAAAATTGTAAAAGGTGACTTGAGCCTTAGTTTCCAAGGCCTCATTTTTGTTTTGGCTACATAATTCTAGCTTAAGGGGGGGTGTTAGAACATTATTACACCTAGTACCATAGTCTCATGATGATAATTTGATGATAAATGGTTCAATAAAATGTTAATGATGATTATCCAAGGTTGTTACGCAATTAATGACCACTTCCACCACCTAAGCGCCCAGGTTTGGTCAAACAATCAGTTAGACACCCTCATTTATTACCACTACTTTCCTGAGGCATTCCCTTATCCCATTTTTTATGGATCTAAGTTTGAATTGAGGTTCCTATGCATTGAATGTAGCCATTTTTCCTCCTCTTTGGCAGTTTTGGCCTATTCTTGGCCACCTACACTCCACCAAATCCTCCACCACTAATGTGCCACCATAATTAATTCCTTCCCATGCCATCCCAATATTCATATTAGGAATTTGTGACAGTTTGAGGTGATTTGGGAGACTATTGGTCAACCTAGGGGGGATTGAGGTCCAATGTAAGGTAGCCACTTGTAGCTCATTCTTATGCCTCCAAAGGCTCATGATTTTTCCCAAATGTAATATAACGGTTTTCACAACTCATTTATGGGTTGGACAGTAATATAATAACCTGTTATTACTGTGTATATTTGAAAAGAATGGAAATCATCAATCAAATGGCTCTCAACATTACATATATATCATTTGTGTGTTCCTTGTACTTTTGATCCTAACACCCACTACAGTTTTCCAAATTTTTGAGCATTGTTTGTCATTGATGTCAACTAAAGATGATGTCAGGTGTTTGACTGTCAACTAATGTCAAAGAGGATTTCAATTGATTCAGTCTAAGTCATTGATATCAAATGAAGTCAAAGTGGATACAATATTCCTACAAAAGTATGAAGAAGTTGGAAGCCACTTTGAAGCAGTATATGCGCAAGATGAAGAAGAACATGAATACCAAAAGTATATGCGCAAATAGTGAAGGTGACACACATGTATGCAAATTTGGAGTATATCTAGAAGTGCATTCAATCTGAAGATGTGTGTTAAGGATACATCATGCAAATCTAGTTCAAGAAAGAACACAAGTAATGTATCCTACAGCATTTGGTCCTTGTGTAGAAATCAAGTCCCCCAAGACATACATTCACATGGTAGTAGCCAAGGAGTTGGTTGTACAATGGTACGATTACTTAAGCAACCAAGGCGTTGATTGAACAAATGGTACGAGTATGCAAGCAAGCGTGAGTGTTGCTTGGTTAAAAGTTGGAAGTGTTGAAGAAGATAATGGTTGGACAATCCTGAAAGTGTGCAAGCATAGCCAATCAGATGATGCTTTCAGTAAGTGGAACGCGTACAAGTTCCTAGAAGTGTACAGCGGTTTAAGACCATCTATGAGCAAATTCCACAGTCGATGGTACAGAAGGTGTGCAAGTACCACAAAGGATGACAAGGAAAAGGACAAAGACCCACTTACAAGAAGTTGGAGTATGTGCAGAATCCGCAAAGTATCAATGCACCAAGGGTGCATTACCCACAAGAGATGATGCAGCACAAGTCATAGATGCATCAAGATGAAGTGTAAGATTGGGCACATACCTTAAGGAAATGATACATTAAGAGTGCAAAGTTACACCACCAAGGTGTAAAGTCCCACTAAGTTGTGGACCTTGAGGGCGCAAGACACATATCAAATGACACATCAATAGCACAGAAGATAACATGTGGCATATGCATAATCTGTGAAGTATAGAATAAGGGATGCCACAACCAACTTGTGAAGATACAATCTGTGCAGGACATGTATAAATAGAGTTGCAAGTTGGAGATTGAAAGTAAGCTTGATGACGAGAGCATAATAGCTTCAAGTGCAAGTTTCAATTTTTTTTCAGCGCATCAAGGGGCTCGTGGACAGAACAGAATGATCTAGAGAAGAGTCGTATGTGCACATACAGTAGAATGAAGTTTTAATGGTGTGCAAAACGATGCAATAGATCTGTGACAAATATGAGGATATTGAAATGAAGAAATATTGAAGTGTGCGCAATTGCTTGATGTTTTGAAGGACGATAATACAATCAACACAACGATAATCAATGATGCTGTAAAGATAGAATCGCATAGACATAACCAAATTTTATCATATACGATGCAAGTGTCTAGATGATGCATATGATCAGAAGTGAAAGTGTGTGATGTTGATAACTCGATCCGATGTGCAACAACAGAACAGCAGAAGGATCCTATAGGCGCATCATGATGCAGATGATTTGAGATAAGTGTGTTAAAGAGAATGGATGAATCATTTGATTCACAAGATGTTGATGCACAAGATGTCGCAAATTATCCGAGAGATTGCAACACTTAATTAGAACGAACACATCATAAAGTGTGCAGTTTCATCTGTTACTAGTGCTTCATTTCGGAACAGCAAACCATCAATTGAAAGCACAGTATCAGTTTATCATTGTATTCACACAGTGCAGAATGTTGAGATAACAGTAACACGGACTGTAGTATCAACAAAGCACGAAGTATATGAAGTAATTCTTCAGCAGAAGTATGATCTAAGAGGAATGAGAAGTCAAGTGATGTATGCAGCGTATTGACAGAGTATAGTATGTATACGAAGGTGGCGCACAGTATAATTGTCATCAGAAGATATGAAGAATTTCGCAGGGTTGAAATTTGGTAAGACAGTAGCATACATAAGACATCAAGGCGATCGGACGGGGCAAGGAGACAGGGAGTTGAAGATTCCTTCAGGTTGGTGCCTATAAAAAAAAGAAGACATGGGGTCAGTTCCTCCTTCCATTTGGTGCTAGAGAAACTCAGGGAGCGAAAGCTTCCTTCAGGTCGGTTCCTATAAAATCAGGGGGTTGGTTCCTCCTTCTAGTTGGTTCTGGTAAACACAGGAATTCAATGCTTCCTTGAATGTATTATTTATCATTATAAAGAAGCATTTTGTGGCTTTCTCCCATTTGGGTTTCCACGTAAAAATCATATGTGTTATGTGTTGTTTATATGATGCATATATTTGTGGATGTTTATTTATTGATGCATAAGAGAAGATAAATATTAAGTAAATTCTAATCTATTAAAGAAGGTAAAAATCACTAATAACTACGCTAATACTGATTCACCCCCCCTCTTAGTATTAAATCAATTCCAACAATTAGTATCAGAGCGGGTGTCTTTAGTAATAGATTAACATCTGGAAGATAGATTATTGCACAGAAATGGATAATCATGAAGGCCTTTCTACAAACAGAGCACCAATATTCGACGGCACCAATTACATTTTCTAGAAGGTACGTATGGTAGAGTGCTATCACAGCATCTCTGATGCTGCGACAAGCAAAAAGATGGCGCGAATGGTGAGAAGGTGATGCAAATGGCGATGAGCGGAAGATTAGTTATGTATTTTGGGTCAATTGTACATCGGAATGTGGGTTTTGGGTCATTTGGACCACATATTATGTAATCTTGAGTCAGTTATACCGCAGAATGCGGGTTTTTGGTCGGTTTTGTACCAAGTTAGTTAGATATTGGGTCACTTGTCCAAATTTCAGTTAGGAAGTTGTTAGTAAGTGGGAAAGCATTGTAATGGCGGAAGCCTATATATAGATAGGAGTCGTAGGTATTGGAGGGGAATGGAATCAAGGGTGAAGAGAATCGCATGTTTGGGTTGTTTCTGCGCATCTGTGAGATATTGTCGAGACCTGATCTTTGAGGAGATATTGTATCTAAGGTTTTGCAGTGATAATATGATATGATGAAACTGTTCTGGTGCAATTCCTGGGTTATTTCTATTTGTTTATGGTAATGCAATGTCGCACTTCATATGCTATGTTTCCTTGATGCAATGTTGCTTTATTGTTACTAATGTTGTAATAATGAATGTTGTGATCGAATAATGTGTTATGAATACATGTCAAATGTTTGAGATCCCTGTTTAGTGTTGCAATAGAGTTAGTTCATATAGCCGCAACCCTCCTCCTTCCTCGGCGGAAATATGGTTCCGTCTACTCTTCCTGGACGCCTCGGGTGAGACCTCATCTGCTCCACAGGTGTTGCTGGGCGGGATAAAACCTGCCCGGGCCAGTGCCTAGGGAGACTACGGCATGTGTCGACAATGAAGTGGAACCCCTGTCGACTGGAGTCACGTTGGTCAACAATTGGTTCCGTTGTCGAGACCGTGTGAAGAGTGAAAGGAGGACATGTTGTGGCACCCGACGAAGCCAGAGATACAGAGTTGGTTTGATTAGAAGTTGCAGGAGTTTGCTGAAGAAGAAATCCGGAACACGTGACTAACAGTAGATCACTAGGTTGGAAAATATATTCACGACGGTCCGCATGAATGGTTTTTCTGTGAATTCCCAATCATCCTGTACGAATGGTTGTCAAACCTGACCGTCACGATATGTTCCCAACATAGAGTGATCTGACGGCTCAACTTCTCTTAGATCATACCTAACCTTGATCTGTGGCTTAACACCCGATTGGTCCATGATCTCTATTTAAAGAGAATGGAGGGTCATTGTTTAGTTGATCGATTATGAGAAGCTCATTTGTAACTTTCTTTCTTTGCATAATAAATTGTCCCGTAGAAGCTATTTGGTCGGGGCCGTGGAGTGTTTCCCTCATGAGGGTTTAAACCACGTCAAAACATTGGTGTATCGATTTGTGATCTGTTTGTGTAAAGTGGTTGCTCTAGGTGTTCGGTCTTTCAGGAGTACCCTATGTACCCGAACAATTTCCAGGGTGGTGAGCCGACGGCTTGGACCCTAGAATTGATTCAGGAGCTGTAGGAAGTCGATAATAAGGCATCGTGGGCTGTCGAAGTTTGGCTCAATAGCATCTTGGAGGGATATATCACCGAATTTGCAGTTGACACGCAAAAATCCTATAGTGAAGATGAAATATATTTCTTTCGCGGACCAAGGGGAAGGTTTCTGCTGTCGCTCCAACTGTCGATTAAGATGCTAATCTGCGAAAAGGGTATATTGAAGATGCATCTTGATCAATAGACAGCCTAGAGGCGGAGGCCGTGGGTACCACGACTATTAGGGAATGGTACATGGAATGGTAAGTGGTAGATGGGTGCAAACCATGAGGAGACTGTGAGCGAAGCCGAGGAAGAAAGTGGTCTTACAAGAGGAGGAGCGAGGTTTCGACAAGAGAAGAGTCAGAGGACAGGAGAAGGTCCTGCTTTGATCGAACCGCAAAACCGCGAAGGAAGACCACACGGGACGAAGCGAACTCACAGTCCTGGTAGGTATGACCAGGCTACGCCCAGGATAGAGGCAAGACCAAACCCCGGCACCAACATACCCACACCTCCGCTCACTATCTCGTAAACAGCAAGAAATACCACTTCGACACCGCCAAGTTCGTCAATTCCACAGAAGTTAATTGGTAGTAGCACAGTGAAAGGAGGAAGGAATCCCAGAATGGTGGGTGATGATGCTAAGTTACCGTTGTTCCATGGAAGTGCGACAGACAACCCAGAATAGTATTGGTTTTTGTGTGAAGCAGTCTGGACCATGAAACAGATCACTGATGCTGATGCTAAGAAAGGACAGTTAGCCACGACTCTACGAGGTCATGCATTAGATTGGTTCATGAAGTTTGTTTTAGTCCCTACGGGAGCCCCAGAGAAGTCACTGGATGAGATTCGGGATGGGCTGATTGCTGAATTTAGATGGCTCAAGTCCGAAGCTCAATACATCACAGAATTGAAGGAAATTAAGCAGTATCCCAATGAGACGGTATGGGATTTTGACCAGCGATTCAAGACACTGATGGCAAAGTTTAGTTTCGATATGAGCGTCATCCAACATAAAGAGTGTTTTATTGCGGCATTGCTCCCACACATTCGACTGTCGCTGATGCAGCAAAACATCTCAACGCCCAGCAAAGCTCTAGAGATTGTAATGTGATTGGATACGTCACCGATTGGGGATAATGCAGCCGGGATGTCGCAGATATAGCCACAACTCCCTAACTTGACTATACAGTTGCAAGATTTGAAGAAGAATAAGGAACAGCGCGATGAAGTATGGTGTACATGATGCCGAGGAGAAGGGCATACGAAGAACAATTGCCTGGATTTCCGCAATTCTTTGGTGTCATGTGCGCCAAACCCATTGAATGGCGGTAGCATGTCGTGGTGTTGCATTTTCCAAGTGTATGGGCACAGTCACGACAATTGCCCTTATATGCAGAAAATGGTCACAACCCCAAGAAATCTTTATTGCACATTTTGCAAGTCGATGGGTCTCGATGACAAAGATTGTCGTGCATATGGGTTGCTACAAGAAAGAATGTGTGATGCATTCTAAATCAAGGACGATCAGCGTGCCGTACAACAACCACAACTGCAACTGCAGGTAGCCCAACTACTACCTCAATCGTAGATGTCGTTTGTACCATAGCAACAACCGTAGTAGTTTGTGCCGCAATACGCTCCAATGCAAGTGGCTCCAAAACAGCCACAGTACGTCCAGCAATTGCAGTATGCACCGCAGGGGCAAGGCATGCAACAGAATCCTATGCAGCCATAGTACCAACAACAGGGCAGATTCCAAGGAGGATGCCAGGGAGGATGCAGTGGAGGATTTGGTCGCGGAGGAGGACGAGGTGGTCGTGGACCTATTCAATGCTATCACTATGCGGTGTGGGGGAATTATCAGTGAAACTGTCCACTATTACAGAATCAGTGTACATTTTGTTTTGTTAATGATCATACAGTTGAGAATTGTCCACAGTTGATTGCACGATGGCAGGCTGGGAACGCTCCGCAAATACAGAATGAGACCCAGCCGCAGTAACCAGTCCAAAACCAAGTACAGCAAATAGTACAGAACCATCCCCCGCGACCGAATCAGAACGCAAATCCAAATGTGAACCCACAAGGGAATCTGCAGCAAACTCAGATGCAGGGTGCAAATATTGCGACAATTTCTGCAGAACTGCGACCACAAGATGCTTCGGTGGCTATTGTAACTCGTGGAGGAAAAATGCCTGGGGAAGATAGCTCGCGACCACTGATTCGGTTGGCAGGCCAGAAGACGGTACCATTTGACATCGATGTTGAACGGGAGGCATTCCTTCAGGCGCGTGGCACCTTGGAGAAAGATCGTGGTAAGGCTATTGTTTGTGATATGCCACCTGTCTTTGACACTACATCAAAGGGTGGTCTGTCGACACCATCGGGAACATTGAAAAGGTTCTTGAGAGATGTCTGTTATTGGCCCAGGATCCGGCCGCCCTGGTTGAGATTGAGGGATGTTTGTAGCAATTTTCGAAAGGATGGCAGGAGTCGACAGTAAACTCCCTACAGCAACGGAAGACTGGCAAGGAGATGAGAATGAACATCCAGATTGGTGACTATGATGTCGATTCAGTTATTCTTGAAATTGGTTCAGATGTTAACATCTTAACCAATCAGGCGTGGTATAAAATGGGGATTCCCCCATTGAGCTGGTCTCCTATGCAGCTCCGGTTGGCTAACCATGAGAAAGTAACACCCATTGGGCGATTTTCGCGGCTAACGGTCGATATTGAGGGCATGAAGACTTATGCTGAATTCGATGTCATTGAAGTGGTTGAGGGAGGAAGCTCCTATCCTATGTTGTTGGGGATTGGATGGGCTAACGATAGTGGAGCTGTAATCAACTTCAAGAGGTGCATGATGACCTTTGAGAATCGCGATCTCAGAGTCATAGCCCCATTGTATTCGGCAGAAGGATGCCGGTACATTCAGCCTGTAAAATATGACAATCCCGCTGGATGGGGCGATGCATTCAATATTTCTGAAGACTATATTCATCCTACTGCCAACGGTGAGCTGGGACGGCACAGCGAGAGCTCTGCGTCTTTTGATTCTGTTGATGCATTAGAACATTGGCAGAACTGCTTGCACGAAGTGTCGCTCCAAAAATGTGGCTTAATTACGCAATCCTTATGTCGTGTTGCGACAGAAATGGTCACACTGCCAGTCTATGATGGGTTGCCTGGCTTAACCAACTTTTTGACAGAATTTGAAGAACGAGTCTCAAAACCACATCCATTGCTGGCATTGGAGGAAGCACTTAAGGCTTCTCCAGCATGCTGGTAGGTGACACACAAGAAATCCATTGATGGTTGGTCATAGTGTCGAAGGTTGATGATGGTTCGGTTCAGAGATAATGAGGTTTATCACACTGGCAAGTATGATGGCCGGAATAATCCCAGTAATCATGTGATGGAATGCCAACGGTTATTGGTAGAGCGGCCCAGAGATGAGTGGTTCCATGCTTTTATCCATACCTTAGATGAGATGTCGTGCTCATGGTACACTGCAGCCAAGTTGCGCAGAGAAATTACAACATGGGGAGAGTTGACGGTCTGTTTCACTCATACGTTCACTTTTACAGATGCCAACCCCGACGTCAATAATGCCTTACAGCTCATCCGCGATGTGGAACTTCAGGTTGTTCCAGCAGCCTACCCTGTCAATCCACACACATACTGTCATATGCAGTCTCTCATGGAGTGCTTCAACATCACCGGTGGGCCAGAGGATGAGGACGATCCCCGGAATGTCAACATTCCCGTATCTGAAGGAAGTCGCGGTGTGGTACCACCTGCGGCGCCAAGTAATCTGTTCAGTAAACCATTAAATATTCGTAAGCTCAATATCGGCACAAAGGCCACTCCCAAATTTGCAAATGTTGGGGACTATTGGGATGACGAGATGATGAGTAAGGTCACTGATTTACTCCATGAGTTTCAAGACTTGTTTCCTACGAAGTTTTTCGATATGAAGGGGATCCTGGGTGATTTAGGGGAGATGAGGATTCCTTTAAAACCAAATTTTAAGCCAATCCGACAGCGACCTTATCAGCTAAATCCGTGACATAAGGAAAAGGTCAAGGAAGAACTTGATCGCATGTTGAATGCTGGTATTATTGAACCAGTGGAAGAGTCCGAATGGATCAGTCCTATGGTGGTGCAGGAGAAGAAAACCGATGAGGTGCGCATTTGTGTTGACTTGCGAAAGTTAAATGATGCCTGCTTGCATGACCCTTTTCCGACCTCGTTTACTGATGAAGTACTTGAAGTGGTGGGTAGCCAGGAGATGTACTCATTCACCGATGGGTTCTCTGGCTACCATCAGATTTGCATTTCCAAAGAAGATCGCCACAAGACAACTTTCGTTACTGAATGGGGCTGCTTTCAGTACACTGTAATGCCATTTGGTTTGAAGAATGCACCTGCAATATTCTCTCGAGTCATTGTTGCTTCATTTAAAGACTTTTTTCATAATTTTTTGCAAGTATACATGGATGATTGGACAGTTTATGGGTTGATCCGAGATCATCTGGCCAATCTGCGGTTAATGCTTGAGCACTACCGACAGCACCAGATATTGCTGAACTTGAAGAAATGTATTTTTTGTGCACCATTTGGGATATTGTTGGGTCATATCGTGTGTAAGCAAGGGTTGTTGGTCGATCCGGCTAAGATTGTGCTCATTTTGAGTTTGCAACCACCGACCACTGTTAAGCAGTTACGAGTGACTCTGGGGCATACGGGGTATTATCGCAAGTTCATCAAGGGATATGCAGCGATTACCACCCCTATGGAGAAATTACTGAAGAAAGATGCACTATTTCAATGGACTCCGGAATGTCAAGACAGTTTCGACATACTGAAGATGAAGATGGCTTCGGCACCAATACTGGTATTTCTGGATTGGAGTAAGGAGTTCCATGTACATGTTGATGCCTCATCAATTGCATTGGGAGTAGTATTGGCTCAGCCCAGCGAAGGAGATCTTGATCACCCCATTGCTTTCGCTAGTCGGAAGTTGTCGTCCGCCGAACGCAACTACACCACCACTGAGCAGGAGGGTCTGGCAATGGTCCACGCATTGTAGAAGTTCAAGCACTATTTGTTGGGTGGGCACTTTAAACTGTTCACTAACCATTCTGCATTGAAATACCTAGTCAATAAGCCTGTTTTGGGGGGGAAGATATGCCGCTGGATACTTCTTTTTCAGGAGTTCAATTTTGAAGTCATTGTGAAGCTAGTTTGGTTGAATGCTGGTCCTGATCATCTATCGCGGATTGATACAGGGGATGAACCAACCAATATTGAAGACAGGTTGCCGGATGCACAACTATTTAAGGTTGGCGTCGCTGATGAATATTTTGATGACAACCTCCAGTTTCTGACAACGGGTACTGCACCAGATGAGTTCACCACCAATCAGCAGAAGCAATTGGTAGTCAAGGCCGCAGACTTCCAGCTAATCGCAGGAGAGTTGTATAAAATGGGTGCTGATGAGATATTGCGCAGATGTGTCTTGCCGCATGAGCAAGCACCGATACTGGCTGAAGCACATGGAGGAGTAGCAGGAGGACACTATGGCAGTCGGGCAACAGCTAGGAAGGTGTTGTGTGCAGGGCTGTGGTGGCCTACACTGCATAATGATGTGACAGACTATGCGCATTTCTGCGATGTCTGTTAGCGAGCTGGAAAACCGTCCAGACGCGATGAGATGTCACTGATGCCTCAAATAACATTGCAACCATTCGACAAATGGGCTGTGGATTTTGTCGGACCAATCAATCCACCAGGGAAACGCACTGGTGTGCAGTATATCATCATGGCGACAAAGTATTTGACCCGATGGGCCGAGGCAGCACCTGTTGTTGATTGTTCCGTGGCTACGGCGGCGCGATTTTTGTTTGATAACATTATTACTCGCTTCGGTTGCCCCAAGATATTGTTGAGTGATCAAGGCAGCCACTTTCTTAATCGCACCATCGGCGCATTGACTGAGGAGTTGCAGATATATCATAATAAGAGTACACCCTATCATCCACAGGCAAATGGCATGGTGGAGGATTTTAACAAGGTATTGGAGCATGCGCTGACAAAGGTGTGCAATGCGAACCGCGACAACTGGGATCTCAAAATACCAACAATATTGTGGGCCTATCGCACCACATGTAAACGGCTAAGAGGACAGATGCCATTTAAGTTGGTGTGTGGAAAAGAAGCGATTATGCCAATGGAGTATATTGTTCCGAGTCTACAAATTGCGGCTGTCACGGGCATGGATGATGTCGCAGCATTAAATGACCATCTAGCGCAATTAGTGTAGCTGGAAGAAGATCATTTCATCGTTGGGTTCCACCAGGGGGTCGAGAAGGATCAATAGAAGGCATGGCATGATCACCACATCAAAAATAAACAGTTTCAGCAGGGCGACTTGGTGTTGTTATATGACAGCAAGTTTATGAAACATCCAGGGAAGTTGCAGATGCATTGGCTTGGTCCCTATCGCATCAGTAGTATTACTTCCGGAGGAGTGGTTCAGTTCCAACAGTTAGACGAGGCGATGCTCCCCAAGCTGGTAAATGGTCATAGGTTGCAGCCCTATTGTGCAAGCTTGGAACATAGCGATTCCTGAGTCGCATCACGGGAAAAAAAAAAAAAAATAATAATAATAATAATAATAATAATAATAAAAATGATGATGTGTTGCAGGATGATTGGTGGCATGGATGGAATGCAGAAGCGGGGAGGCTTCTACTGCACGATTGGAGTTGTTAGCGACACCTAGGAATTGTAGTGTCCCCTCTATCGTACCATCGAGATAGAGAGAATCACTGTGCTCAATCCGGGCAATTTGTCCCATATTCATTATAATTAAAACTCATTGATATAGAACAGGTATATGTGAAATGCTATAGAACAGAACAAGGATTAAATAAAACATGCTGATATCTAACATGCATTCACGTTTCTGTGTCAGTCATGAAATAAAGATCTTTGCAGTATTATAAAAGATCATATGGAAATGCATAATCGTTTAAAAACAGAGTTGAAGCAAATTTATTAACAGATCCATGATACATTCAAAATATTCATCAAATAAGTAATTGCAATGTAATACAGGGGAATACTTATCTTATACAAAAGTAGTCCCATGCAACTGGCTATGCAACTGGCTATGCAACTGCAACGTTCCACCCAACCATAGGCCAGTGTGCTCCTTAATCTCTCAGCACCACTGCCACCCCCGAGCTGGGCATGATTTCTACAAGGAACCAGGGAACAGCAGACTCATACATAGCCAAGCATACACAAGATGAGCCAAGCCAATCTGCGATTGGGTTTATCAGGCTGCTAGGAAATGGAAAGGAAGAATTGCTAAGCTAGTGAGCTCAACCACAGAGCTATGGGTACCCCTCCCAGATCTATTCAGCTTGGTACTCACAATGCCTACACACCCAACACAAGGAAGTATCCTCTTCACTGTCACACAGTCCCTCAAGCCATACCTTCCTTTCTAGTGCTCTCAGGGTGTGCATAGAAAAGTAGCCAGCCCTCTTGATCTCCTTGAGAGGATACTCTCTACACTAGGTTTATCAAGCTAATTCTGTCCACTACCATTCCAGTTTCTTGCTTACAGGTTCAAATCCAAAACAGGATGCACTTAACAACAACCACAACTGTTGGGCATGAAGAAAACGTTTTCCACAGTGGAATGCAGGAGATGGGGTTTCAGCTCACTCAGAAAAACGTGGGAATCCACAAAAACGAAATGGGAAGTTGGTGAACAGCCCAGGAAGCCAAATCCGTTTTTAGAAAAACGTCCCTGGACATTGAGGAGCAAAAACGACCTCCACCCAGTCCCCAATTCGTGGCCCTTCTCTCCCAGGCTGCTATATATGCAAAAAACGAACCTCCAGGCATGGAAAAATGCAGGATTTTTGCTGAAAAACGTGAAGGGAAAAGCCCAGATAGCTCCCACTGCGTGCATAGATGAAGACTGCCCATTCCCCATGGCTTTGGGCACCATTTCGTGGGTGGTTTCTTGCCCCACAAGCAAAAACACGATTTTCCAAGTTGATGGCTTGCCCATGCACGAAAATGGCTTGCCCATACTTCCTCATTTCCAAGGCATTAACTGCCTTAACCAATTTCTTGGAAGAATTAAATGATTGAGTGCATGAGACAAAATGGGTAGTTGGTGGTTTATGGGTTTCCCCATTGACACATGGATTAACACCATTCCCCAAGGGTTTGAATAATTTCCCTCCCTTTTCCTTGTAGAGTCATGCCCCATCTCTTTTGTTGCATTGCATAGCCGGATGTGGGTTTTTCATTGATAATTCATAATTACATGATGTCTTATATACATTGTGCCCATCTCGCACAAGAACCATGGGCATCTATTTTTAATTTCCGATTCATGAAACGCTAAATCAATGGTGGGGCCTTGGCCTTGAGCTCCTCACCATGATTAAATTACAATATTTACATCATTTACGGTTTAATACAAAGGGGGTCAAAATGGGGACATTACATTCCCCTCCCCTTACATTAGCACTGTCCTCAGTGCTCATCAAAATTGAACAAAAATGGATATGCCACCCTCATGGCATCCTCCAGCTCCCATGTAGCCTCATCGGGACCGTAGTGCTTCCATTGCACCTTTACCTGTCCGATGGCTCGGTTCCGGAGCAATGTTACCTTCTTGTCTAGGATGCACAATGGATCGGTTTGGAATTCTCCCTCGGGTTCCACCTGGATCACATCCCAATTAATCACATGGTTAGGATCATGTACATATTTCTTAAGCAAAGAGACGTGAAAAACATTATGAGCTTTAGTGCTAGCAGGCAATGCAAGTCTATATGCAACTGGTCCTATTCTTTCAAGCACTTCAAATGGCCCACAATATCTAGGTGATAGCTTGGCACAACTCCCAAGCTTCAAGGAACTCTTCCTTGATTTCACTCTAAGATATACATGATCCCCAACATTGAATTCCCTATGCACTCTATGTTTATCTGCATAGCTTTTCTGTCTATCCTGGGCTGCTTTTAAATTTTGCCGGATCTTTGCAACCTCTTGTTCCATTTCCTTAAGCAATTCTGGCCCAAGTACAATTCTGTTCACTGGATTGTCCCAAGTCACTGGTGTCCTACACCTTCTGCCGTACAAAGCCTCATAAGGACTCATTCCCAATGATGCTTGTTGCCCGTTGTTATATGCAAATTCTACCAAGTGTAGATAATCCTCCCACTTGGATGGTTTGTCCATTACATACATGCGGAGCATGTCTTCAAGCACCCGATTTACTCTTTCTGTTTGACCATCTGTTTGAGGATGGTATGCGGTACTAAAGCTTAGTTGTGTACCCAAATCTGCAAAGAGCCCTTTCCAAAAATTGGAAGTGAACTTGGTATCCCTGTCAGAAATTATTACCTTAGGCAACCCATGTAATCTGAAAATTTCCTTCATGAAAATATCTGCAATGGCATCGGCTTTATGTGTGGACTTAACCGGTATAAAATGTGCTGCCTTCGTTAACTTGTCCACCACAACCATGATGGAATCATGCTGTCTCTTAGTCATTGGCAATCCTGTAATAAAATCCATGGATATTACTTCCCATTTCCATTCTGGAATCGGCACTGGAAGCAATAAACCCGCTGGATGTTGGTGTTCACTCTTCACCTGTTGGCATTCCATGCACTTAGAAATGTATTCAGCAACATCCTTCTTCATGCCTGGCCAGAAATAATATTTCCTTGCTGTAGCAATTGTTTTCTGATATCCCGGGTGACCAGAGTATGGAGCTTTATGGATTTCATTCATAACCATTCTCCTTAAATCTGCTGCATTTGGAATATAGACTCTATTCTTATAAGTAAGAAGTCCGCCTTCTTCCAAATGATAACCCTCATACTTCTTTTCAATGTTTTGCTGCTGCAATTTTCCCTTTGTCTGCTCATACACTTCATCCTCAACCATATGGTTAACAATCTGCTGCCTCAAATCTGGTTGGCATGTACTAAGCGCTGCCACATGCATTTCACGTACCTTCCTGCTGAGTGCATCAGCCACCTTGTTTTCTTTCCCTTTTATGTGTTTGATTTCAAAATCAAATTCACACAAAAATTCCAACCATCTAGCTTGCCTAGCATTTAAAGTTGGCTGATCAAACAAGTATTTCAGACCACAATGGTCTGTCCTTAACTCAAATTTTCTTCCCATTAAGTAATGCCTCCACATCTTTAAAGCATGTACTATGGCTGCAAGTTCTATATCATGAGTAGCATAGTTCTTCTCATGCTCCTTCAACTTTCTTGACTCATAGCATATCACGTGGTTGTCTTGCATAAGAACTCCTCCAAGTCCTTGATTGCATGCATCAGTACACACCACAAAATCTTTTTCCGGGTCTGCAATCTTCAGAATAGGTGCACTTGTAAGAAGATTCTTCAACCGTTGAAAACTTTCCTCACATCTTGATGACCATTCAAACTTTATCCCCTTCTTTTGCAAAGAAGTGATCGGGTTAGCAACTTTGGAAAATCCTTCGATAAACCTCCTGTAGTAACCAGCAAGGCCCATAAAAGATCTCACATCAGTCACATTCCTTGGAGTTGGCCAATTCATCATGGCTTCAATCTTCTCAGGGTCTACAGATATTCCTTCGTCGGAGATGATGTGACCCAAATAATGAATTCTATCTTTATAGAAGTCACATTTGCTCAACTTGGCATACAGCTTATGCTCCCTTAATAACTGCATTGTCATTCTCAAATGTTCTTCATGCTCTTCTTCATTCTTAGAATAGATGAGAATGTCGTCTAGGAATACCAGAACAAACTTGTCCAGATATTTGCTAAAAACATTATTCATGAGACACATGAATGTAGCTGGTGCATTCGTGAGGCCAAATGGTACCACTACAAACTCATAGTGTCCATACCTTGTTCTAAAGGCTGTCTTATGAATGTCTTCTTCTTTGATTCTTACCTGATGGTAACCAGACCTCAAGTCAATCTTTGAAAATACCTTTGCTCCTCTCATTTGATCAAAAAGGTCATCAATTCGGGGCAATGGGTATTTATTCTTCACTATGACTTTGTTCAACTGCCTGTAGTCGATACATAACCTGAGTGTTCCATCTTTCTTTTTCACAAATAGAACAGGTGCTCCCCACGGGGACACACTTGGCCTAATATATTTCTTTTCCAGCAACTCTTGTAATTGCATTTTTAATTCTAGCAATTCCGGGGTACTCATCCTGTACGGTGTCTTAGATACTGGTGCCGCTCCTGGCACGAGTTCAATTGTAAAGTCAATGTCTCTCTTTGGAGGGAGTCCTGGAATCTCATCAGGAAAAACATCCCTGAATTCTTGCAATACACGATAGTCCTCCAATTTCAGAGTTTCATTCTCTGTTGCCTCTAAAATGTGGGCTGCATACAATTGACATCCCTTCCTACAGAACTTCTTCAGCTGCATGGCCGAAACCTGTCTAACAGAAGTCACCTTTGGAACGCCTTTTACAACCCTCGGATTTCCTTCTTCGTCCATGCATTCAAATGTCTTATTGTAGCAGTCAAGTTTAACCCTGTGTGCTTCTAACCAATCCATTCCAATGAGAATATCGTAGGAACCAAGTGGCAAAATATTCAGATCTGCATAAGTGAATAGCCCATCCATCTCTAATGGACATTTCTCTACTATTTCACTAACTTTTCTCTTGGTTCCAGTGGCTAGTTGAACTAACCAAGATTTACTATGCTTTGATTTCTTGAAAGCACACATCTCAACAATTTTAGGAGTGACATAACTGTGAGTATATCCAGGGTCAATCAAAATAGAAACAGATTGCTTAGCAATCTTACCTTCAACCTCAACCACAGTTGACTGATGATCTGCTTGGCGGTCGTCCACTGCTGCATAGATTCTAGGGATTGTCCTCGCCACCTGACCCACAGTTCCAGCTCCTTGGATGTTGTGAACTTGATTTGCATTCCCATTCCGATGTGGACAGTTCCTAAGCATGTGGTCCCCTCCACAACCCCAACATTGAAGTGGTTCTCTTGGCTCCTTTGGATCTCTTGGCTTGTCTCCCATCATCCTAGTTGGCTTAGTCACAACTTGTGATGGCTGCCTTTGCTGATTCCTGAATTGAGGAGGCTTGAACCCCTTCTTCCTTTGATCAAACTTTTCGTTTTTCTTATCCTTCCATGCCTTATGGAATTCGGGTTTGCTTCTGTTTTGATCGAAGCAGTACTTGGCCTTTCTTATGGCCTCCTCTAGAGTTCGAGGTTCATCAAACTCAATTCTGTCTTTATATGACTGGGGTAGTCCACTTAGGAAACGCTGAATTTTTACCTTATCCTCTCGAATGTACTTGACATATCTCAGCAGCTCCAAGAACTTGTTTGCATATTCCTCCATGGTCGATTGTCCCAATCTCAGCTCATGGAATTCTTTGATCTTATCATCATAGTACCTATCCGAGAGGTACTTCTGCTTGAAGTATTTCTTGAACTGCTTCCACACGATCTTCCTTTCATTGATCTTCTTCACTTGCCTGGTGTGTTCCCACCATATAGATGCTCTTCCATTCAAGTTGAAGATGGCTACCCTTGCTTTCATATTTCCCGAGTAGTCTTGGACTTGGAAGTATTTTCTCATCCCAAGAAGCCAAGCTTCAGCTTCTTGACCAGATTTTACTTCTCCATCAAATGTAGGAGGTTTTGCCTTCTTAAATTCCCCATGTGAATTGTTCTTGTAGTGCTTCTTCCTCTTGCTCCTGTGAGATGAAGAACTTGAACCCTCGATGGATTCTTCCGAATCAGATGATTCATTAGAAGAGATTTCTGGACTATATGTCCTGTCTGTAGAAACTCTTCTTGGACTACTGGCCCTCTTTCGGGAATTTCTTCTAGAGCTACTCCCACCCTTTTCTGGATTTGATATCTGATGCCCAGAGTTTATTTGCCTTTGGATGTCTGTTAAACTCTGCAGCATGGCTGCATTCAGCTGATTTTGTTCTTCCTGGGCTTTAATCATCCTTTCATTATCCTCCCTACAGCTTTGCAACTCCACCCTTAGGCTTCTCATGGTGGCTGCAACATCTGGAGGGGTCTCTTGATTTCTTCTCCCATTAGATTCTGTTTCAGCATTCTCAACCTGTATGTTCTCCCCCATGGCATCTGTCTCAGGCTCATAGGGATCCTGTGCATCATTCATGATGTGCATTTCTTGGCCCAACCAAGATCCAAAATTTTCCAACTGTATTAACTACAGTGTTACCCTGTTGTAACCGTGGCTCTCTGAAATGTGTTCATCAGCACAATTGTTAGCTGCATTATATACTCAAAATTCATAACTTACTTCATGCACGTGGGAAAAACATTACGTTGACAATTCGTTAAATCACAAACACGACTTATGAGGAAAAAAGAAAAAGGGGGTCAAGGGGGCTTGCCCCCTTGTGGCTTCCCTGCGCCACAGCAGGCCGGGTCGAGGACAGCGCCCTCGTTTTTTTTTTTTTTTTTTTTTTTTTTTTTTTTTTTTTTTTTTAGGAATCACGCCGCATCGGGCGGTTCGCGAATTCCTGCCGCAACGGGCAGTTCGCTGAATCCTGCCGCGATGGGCGGTTTACACACTGCTCCCGCAACTGCGGGGACGTTCATTATATGCTCCCGCAATGGGCGGGGTGATATGCTGAAGGCTTCCGCAATGCGGGCCGGTTCACTGTATGTTCCCGCGACTGCGGAGAGGTTGGCTGAATGCTGCCGCAATTGCGGGGCGGTTCGGCGACGGCTTCCGCAATTGCGGAGCAGTTCGCCGAACGCTTCCGCAGTTGCGGAGCAGTTCGCCGAACGCTTCCGCAACGGCGGGGCGATTTGCCGAGCGGAGCCATTCGGCGAAGGCTTCCGCAGTTGCGGAGCCATTCGGCGAATGCTCCCGCAATTGCGGAGCCATTCGACGAAGGCTTCCGCAGTACCGGAGCCGTTCGCGGAATGCTTCCGCCACAATGCTTCCTCGATTTCGGGTGATTTTTCGGAATGATTCGGCGAAGTCTTCCGCAGTTGCGGAACGATTCGCCGAAGTCTTCCGCAGTTGCGGAACGATTCGGCGAAGGCTTCCGCAGTTGCGGAACGATTCACCGAAGTCTTCCGCAGTTGCGGAACGATTCGCCGAACTCTTCCGCGTTTCGGAACGACTCGCCGAAGTCTTCCGCAACTTCGGAACGACTCGCTGAACTCTTCCGCGTTGCGGAACGATTCGCCGAAGTCTTCCGCAACTTCGGAACGACTCGCCGAACTCTTCCGCGTTGCGGAACGATTCACGGAATCCTTCCGAAATTTCGGAAGAGAATTCCTTCCGCAATTTCGGAAGAGATTTCCTTCCGAAAATTCATTTTCACGCCGACACTTAGAAAATTTTTTTCATTTTAAACAAAATTTTTCTCCGCTGTTTCGGAGCCATTGGCTGAATTCTTCCGCGATTTCGGGAAGGTTCGCGGAATCCTTCCGCAATTTCGGGAAGGTTCGCCGAACTCTTCCGCAATTGCGGGAAGGTTCGCGAAACCTTTCCGAAATTTCGGAACGACTTCCCGAAACGGCTTAAAACACAAAAAAAAATTTATAAAAACAGACTTAAACTAAAAAAAAATTTTCCCAAACTCTTAAGAAAAACTTAACTTCTTCTCTTCTCTTTACTATCAGTTTTGGCCCATATCGGCCCAGTGCTGCAACGCAGCTCTGATACCATAATGTAGTGTCCCCTCTATCGTACCATCGAGATAGAGAGAATCACTGTGCTCAATCCGGGCAATTTGTCCCATATTCATTATAATTAAAACTCATTGATATAGAACAGGTATATGTGAAATGCTATAGAACAGAACAAGGATTAAATAAAACATGCTGATATCTAACATGCATTCACGTTTCTGTGTCAGTCATGAAATAAAGATCTTTGCAGTATTATAAAAGATCATATGGAAATGCATAATCGTTTAAAAACAGAGTTGAAGCAAATTTATTAACAGATCCATGATACATTCAAAATATTCATCAAATAAGTAATTGCAATGTAATACAGGGGAATACTTATCTTATACAAAAGTAGTCCCATGCAACTGGCTATGCAACTGGCTATGCAACTGCAACGTTCCACCCAACCATAGGCCAGTGTGCTCCTTAATCTCTCAGCACCACTGCCACCCCCGAGCTGGGCATGATTTCTACAAGGAACCAGGGAACAGCAGACTCATACATAGCCAAGCATACACAAGATGAGCCAAGCCAATCTGCGATTGGGTTTATCAGGCTGCTAGGAAATGGAAAGGAAGAATTGCTAAGCTAGTGAGCTCAACCACAGAGCTATGGGTACCCCTCCCAGATCTATTCAGCTTGGTACTCACAATGCCTACACACCCAACACAAGGAAGTATTCTCTTCACTGTCACACAGTCCCTCAAGCCATACCTTCCTTTCTAGTGCTCTCAGGGTGTGCATAGAAAAGTAGCCAGCCCTCTTGATCTCCTTGAGAGGATACTCTCTACACTAGGTTTATCAAGCTAATTCTGTCCACTACCATTCCAGTTTCTTGCTTACAGGTTCAAATCCAAAACAGGATGCACTTAACAACAACCACAACTGTTGGGCATGAAGAAAACGTTTTCCACAGTGGAATGCAGGAGATGGGGTTTCAGCTCACTCAGAAAAACGTGGGAATCCACAAAAACGAAATGGGAAGTTGGTGAACAGCCCAGGAAGCCAAATCCGTTTTTAGAAAAACGTCCCTGGACATTGAGGAGCAAAAACGACCTCCACCCAGTCCCCAATTCGTGGCCCTTCTCTCCCAGGCTGCTATATATGCAAAAAACGAACCTCCAGGCATGGAAAAATGCAGGATTTTTGCTGAAAAACGTGAAGGGAAAAGCCCAGATAGCTCCCACTGCGTGCATAGATGAAGACTGCCCATTCCCCATGGCTTTGGGCACCATTTCGTGGGTGGTTTCTTGCCCCACAAGCAAAAACACGATTTTCCAAGTTGATGGCTTGCCCATGCACGAAAATGGCTTGCCCATACTTCCTCATTTCCAAGGCATTAACTGCCTTAACCAATTTCTTGGAAGAATTAAATGATTGAGTGCATGAGACAAAATGGGTAGTTGGTGGTTTATGGGTTTCCCCATTGACACATGGATTAACACCATTCCCCAAGGGTTTGAATAATTTCCCTCCCTTTTCCTTGTAGAGTCATGCCCCATCTCTTTTGTTGCATTGCATAGCCGGATGTGGGTTTTTCATTGATAATTCATAATTACATGATGTCTTATATACATTGTGCCCATCTCGCACAAGAACCATGGGCATCTATTTTTAATTTCCGATTCATGAAACGCTAAATCAATGGTGGGGCCTTGGCCTTGAGCTCCTCACCATGATTAAATTACAATATTTACATCATTTACGGTTTAATACAAAGGGGGTCAAAATGGGGACATTACAGGAATGTTGCGCTTGGGTCACATCCGAAATCATGACGACAATGGGACTTTTTCCTATTTTGACGGATATGCTCATTAATCGAGTCAATCGTGACAGATGACATCCTGGTTGGGCTTAGGGATACACCGAGGCAGTATGGCCGATTGCACTCACCAGGATGGTTCGCATGGTTGGCACGAAGCATCCACCATGCCGGCATGGCCCAAGAAATGCTTCGCACATTTTTGCATGAAGGGTACCAGGAAAAGGTACGATTCATTCGCCGTTCGGATAATCGGCACACGACGACTTATGATTATCCTGGGGTGCGAGCCGGTGGTGCAACGGCTTGCTGAGGCCGATGGATGATAGAATGCGTTGTATAAAGAGAGGACCCGTGGGGAGTAAGCACACAGATATTGTTTTAGTTAAGAAGGGTTATGCTACGCAAGGTTCTGGCATTTTGTTAAGTTAGGAATTCCAAGGAGGCTGTGGAAATGATCCATTTCATTTCGTGTGGTAGCACACCAGGTGCGTTGAGGGCCCGAACAACGAGTGTGCATGAGCGCCTGGATCAGGCTGCGCCTCGGACACCCCGGGGTTACAAGCATGAAGTTTCGTCCGAGATGTCTAGGAAGTTGGTGATGGTTCGAAGTCTCGTGGTCCCTGCGACCACACAAAAGGGGGGGGTCGTCACCCCCGGGTCCCTGTAACTTGTGCTTACCAGTGCGAAACAGATGTGCCAGAGCCATTGGCCTGGTTCGCACCTCGGCGCTGTTCATAAACTTCTCCTCAGTCTGCATCAGATTCCTCGAGACTGGAGGATGAGTTTGATACGTACATGACAGCAAGTCGGGGGATGCCCACTTTCGAGTAAGAATTACATAACACCAAGAGGATGATCAGTGTAGCAGAAGGAGCAGGACAACACCGCGTGATCCAGACAGCAAGAACAATTGAACAGTCGTATGAGGACTTCAAAGTAAAAACGACGACGTGTACTATGTCCAGCAGTTGATGTGGCTTGAGGGCGAGCCACAAGATTGTGTTGGGGGCATGTTGGCAGGAGGTTTGGTAGAGTGCTATCGCAGCATCTCCAATGTTTCGACAAGGCAAAATATGGCACGAATGGCGAGAAGGTGACACGAATGGCGATGAGCGGAAGATCAGTTATGTATTTTGGGTCAATTGTACCATGGAATGCGAGTTTTGGGTCATTTGGACCACATATTATGTAATGTTGAGTCAGTTATACCACAGAATGCGGGTTTTTGGTCGTTTTTGTACCAAGTTAGTTAGATATTGGGTCACTTGTCCAAATGTCAGTTAGGAAGTTGTTAGTAAGTGGACAAGCATTGTAATGGCGGAAGCCTATACATAGATAGGATTTGTAGGTATTGGAGGGGAATGGAATCAAGGGTGAAGAGAAGCGCATGTTTGGGTTGTTTCTGCGCATCTGTGAGATATTGTCGAGACCTGATCTTTGAGGAGATATTGTATCTAAGGTTTTGCAATGATAATATGATATGATGAAACTATTCTGGTGCAATTCCTGGGTTCTTTCTGTCTGTTTATGGTAATGCAATGTCGCACTTCATGAACAATGCTATGTTTCCTTGATGCAATGTTGCTTTACTGTTACTAATGCTGTAATAATGAATGTTGTGATCGAATAATGTGTTATGAATACATGTCAAATGTTTGAGATCCATGTTTAGTGTTGCAATAGAGTTAGCTCATATAGCCGCAACCCTCTCCTTGCTCGGCGGAAACATGGTTCCGTCTACTCTTCCTGGATGCCTCGGGTGAGACCTCATCTGCTCCGCAGGTGTTGCTGGGCACGATAAAACCTGCCTGGGCCGGTGCCCAGGGAGACTGCGGCATGTGTCGACAGTGAAGTGGAACCCCTGTCGACTGGATTCACATTGGTCAACATATGGAATTTTATTTGCAATCATTTCGAGCAGATTTTTGCCAATCTATCGTCGATGGCTATGATGTCCCATCAGTTGTACCAATCAATATGACGCAAAGGAGACTCTATGAAAACAATGCTAGATCCAAAAATTCTCTTCTATGTGGTTTGACAGGTGACGAATTCATCAAGGTTATGCATTGTGCATTAGCCAAGGAGGTTTGGGACAAACTCAGAGTTATACACGAAGGAGATGACAAAGTAAAGAAAGTGAAGCTGCAAAACTACTCTAGGAAATTTGAATCTATGAGAATGAAATATGAAGAGAACATCACATCCTACTTCCTAAGAGTAGATGAGATAGTTAATGCTATCAAAAGTCTTGGTGTCACTCTGGACGACGAATCATTTGTACAGGAGATATTGAGAACTTTGCCTAAAAGATTCAATGCAAAGGTAATTTTGTTATAGGATTGAGCTAATATTGAAGAACTAACAAAGGATCAAATTCAAGGGATTCTCAATGCATATGAGATGAGAACTGAGAAAGAGACTCCCATCAGAAAGGAAGTTTCCTTTAAAGCCACAAGAAAGGACAATCATGATCATGACAAAGAATGTTGAGATGAATCAGATGATGAAGAATCAAACTTTGTCAAGAAGTTGAAAAGAGGACGAGGAAAGTACAAGAACAAGTTTCCCTTTAAATGTTTCATATGTGGAGGAGTAGGTCATTATGCCTCAAAGTGTCCTTACAAGGAAAATGGATACAGTGACACTGATGAGGAATCTAGCTCATACGATCGAAATATTGCGCGCTCACAACACAGACCTAAGAAAAAAAGGAGGATTCCAAAACAGAGGAAGAGTCTGTACACCGAAGATGGGATAAATGTGTCTGAAGGAAGTGGTTGCGACGAAGAACCTAAGTAAGTACTCTTCATGTCCCATGTAGTAGAATAAATAAAATATGAAAGAAATAAGAGTAGTTGGAAGAATACTCCAGTTGCGTAAAGTAAGCCAAGATCACTAGACAAGTATTTCTTCAGTGGTTCATTCAAAACACCTCCAAAGCCAGTCACACCTACAAAACATGTTGAAGAGGTCAAGAATAACAGTCATTTCGATGATCAAGACATTGCATACATTGACTGGGAAGTTGAATTGATAAGTGCCTTGGACAAGTTAAATAAGTCTAAGAAGAAAAATAATTTATTGCCAGGAACAACTATCAAAGTATGAAGAACAGGACAGGTCATGTCAGGAATCTGCTAGCGTAGATATTCGTGAAAGGTTAACTAGCTATGAGACTCAACTAAGTTTTGCACAAGAAAAGGTTCTAGTACTTGAGAAAGAGAAATCTACATTTAGAAATTCACTGGAGGAATTGGCGCAGAAAATCAGGATGATGACAAGTCAACTTGAGGAAAAGGATAAAGAGATATCCCGTCTAGAAGACAAGTTGACTGAGATAAAGGGAAAGATACAAGTTCACATCTACGCACAATCGGGAAGTGACAAGACAGAATCTGAAGACGAAGTGTAGAACAAGTTGAACAATAGCACATCAATATTGAATATGATTCTGAAATATCAAAGACAACCAGAGGACAAAACTGGTCTAGGTTATGTAAAGACACCTAAGAAGATCTGTGAAAGAGAACGTTGCTCAAGTTAGGATAATACTTTCAGGTATGATGGTTCCTTCAGCTATAACTATGTCCGATATACTAATCATAGAAGGATTAATAGGGTGAAATGTGCAAGATGCAATCGTTTTGTCCATATTGCAAAATATTGTCAAATGGTGACATGTTATGCATGCGACTATTTTAGACACAAAGCTATGTACTATCGAAGAGCAGTAAGCTGTCCGAGTGAATATTTATTGCGAAAAGGCTATTACACTCAAAGATACTTTGGTGTAAAATCTACAGAACATAATCAAAACAGAAGTGCACACAACAAAACTTGGGTCAGAAAATATCGAGTCAAAAGTGCATTGAAGATGCAGACAATCCATGCGCAGCCAAAATTTTTTGCCTCTATGGTTAGTCCCATAAGGACTATGGGAAACCCTTGATTTCAACATGATGCATCTTAAGGAATTCAAGGGATGTTAGTTAGGAGTGTGGTTAATAATGTGTGATCAAAATGTGTGATTAGAATATGTCCAAAGTTATAATTTGTTCGCACATGATTGTAAAAGTGCATGCATACATTAAGTGGTTATAGATTTACATTGCATAGAGAAGCATCACATTTTAATTTTAGTAGCACAAATACAAGCAAAAAATATTTACATGAAGAATTAAACACTGTTGAAAGATATGAGTCTGTTCAAAACGGATCTTTTCATTATATTAAAATTGGGCACAATTACAACAATTGCATGAGTTAAAGACTCCATGCCGAGGCCAAGAATGGAATATACAAGAAGAGGAAAATTTGATAAAATGATGTAGCATTCTACAGTCACAATTCGAGATTGAGTTTAGATTCTAGTCGGTTTGCAAGATGTAACTCCAAATCCACTGGAACTAGGGCTGTGCATTCAGAAGAAGGGTGTGGAGGAAGAAGTCGTAGAGTGGAAGATGACAACAGTTCATCATGATGAGGCCAAAGATGAGACAATTCATCCAGAATCTACTGATGTCGACGCTGCATATTATTAACCCGACGAGTCAGAAGAATCATCTGCTCAGAATATCTGTGATTTATCTGAGAATGGGAGTATTGATTAAGAATATGGCCATCCTGCACTTGTTACTGCCAGGAACCCATGTCAGTTCTCAAGCGTGAAAACTCAGTCTGTTAATTCTGAACGGAAAGGCACACATTCTCTGAGGAATTTTTTACTCTGTGATAAAAGGAATCCATTGGAAGGAATAGAAAGAACCAGAGGTCGAGTCAAACAATAAATGTAAGATGGAAATGAGATACAAAAATGTAGGGATGCAAGAAGTGATGAACTAGACATTGCAAGCAAATATCTTATAGAATCCATTAAAGGAGGTTCGCGCGCATGAATTCAGTTGATGAGATAGGAATTCAATGTCGTACAACATCGAATAAGGTGGTAGAGTTTCCAAAACTAAATCCTCGACTTAATGAGTTTTTGGAAACAGTACAAAAAGGTGGAAATTTGATTCATTGCACCATACGATGAAGAATGTTTCCTCAAAAGGATTGAGTATGGAAGCAACACGTCATAGTTGACACACAAACTGAGTGTCATGTCCACTTCTATGCCGAATTGGTCGATAAATTAAAAAAGTGCCATATCTTTGGTTGTCTTGGAAAAAGATGCGACAAGGCCCTGTGACAGCGTAGTAAATGCGACAGGTGAAGCGGTCAAGTGCGTGAAATATAATGAAAAATTAGTAAATGACTGACTTAGGCACTGCATAGTTGGCAAGTAAGAACGACAGCATGATCACTATGCAAGGAATAACGAAGTATTGTGACAGGAACAGGAGATCAAGGAAAAGGAGTAATGTAACATCTTTATCAGAAAATAAATCAAAGATAATTATGAAAGGATATCAGTAGAGAAGCTCTGCAAATTAATGAAGCATGATAACAAGGGGATTTATCCCTAGATACAGTTGCGATAAACGCCATTGCAAAACAAACAAGAGGAACTCATATAGCGCAAAAGAATGGAACCTATTTTCCATTGATGTCAAAGGGGGGCGAATGCATGAAGTCGAGGCATGAAATGCACATCCGAAGCTGACATCATCAGGACAGTATGAAAGTAGAGATGCCTGAAGTTGTTATATATGTGATTATATAACTAATCCATGAAGTCAGGAGGATAACACAAAAAGGGGAGAATTGCATACAGCAAAAAGGAACAGCATGAAGACCTAGAAGATGTGAAAGAGCATGAAGCCTTAGCAAACATGAAAGAGTGTGAAGACAACTGAACATATGGTATGCGTATATGTAATAGAAAGAAGAATGGTTCACATAGAGAATTGGTAGAAGAAGTACTCTGAATAGCAAATGCAGTATTCATAAGCCCAAAGAAATCAGGGGGAGCATATACATAGGGGAGCACTACGACAAAGTATAGATGAAGCATATAGTTCAAAGAAGATCAGGTAAAGCTTCATAAGGTGTTGACATTAATGCCAAAGGGGGATATTTTTGAGCATTGGTTTTCGTTGATGTCAATTGTTTGACTGTAAACTAATGTCAAAGAGGATGTCAATTGATTCAGTCTAAGTCATCGATATCAACTGAAGTCAAAGTGGATACAATATTCCTGCAGAATTATGAAGAAGTTGGAAGCCACTTTCAAGTAGTATATGCGCAAGATGAAGAAAATGAATACCAGAAGTATATGTGCAATTAGTGAAGGTGATAGACATGTATGAAAATTTGGATTATATCTAGAATTGCATTCAGTATGAATATGTGTGTCAAGGATACATCATACAAATCTAGTTCAAGAAAGTACACAAGTAATGTATCCTACAACATTTGGTCCTTGCACAGAAATTATGTCCACCAATTCATACATTCGCGTGGTAGAAACCAAGGAGTTGGTTGGAAAATGGCACAAGTACTTAACTAGCCAAGGAGTTGGTTGAACAAATGGTATGAGTATGCAAGCAGTCCTGAGCGTTACTTGGTTAAAATTTGGAAGTGCACAAGCAGTTAATGGTTGGATAATTCAGAAAGCGCGCAAGCATAGCCAATCAAAAGATGCTTTCAGTAAGTGGAACGTGCACAAGTTCCTAGAATTTTACAGTGGTTGAAGACCATCTATGAGAAAATTCCATAGCCGATGGTATAGCAAGTGCGCAAGTCCCACAAAGGATGATATGGCAAAGGACAAAGACCCACTTGGAAGAAGTTGGAGTATGCGCAGAATCCGCAAAGTATCAATGCACCAAGGACGCATTACCCACAAGAGATGATGTAGTGCAAGTCATAGACGGATCAAGATGAAGGGTAAGATTGCGCTCATACCATAAGGAAATGATACATTAATAGCGCAAAGGTAATCCACCAAGGTGTAAATTCCCACTAAGTTGTGGACCTTGATGGTGCAAGACACATATCAGATGACACATCAATAGTAGAGAAGATAACGTGTGGCATATGCATAATCCGTAAAGTATGGAAGAAGGGATGCCAAGACCAAATTGTGAAGATACAATCCATGCAGGACATGTATAAATAGAGATGCAAGTTGGATATTGAAATTAATCTTGATGGCGAGAGCATAAGAGCTTCGAGTGCAAGTTTCAGTTTTTTTTCAGGGCATAAAGGGGCTTGTGGACAGAACAAAATGATCTAGCGAAGATTCATATGTGCACATTGATGAATATGTTTATGGTTGTCATTGATGACAAGATTAATGACAAAGGCATAATGAATATTGATGATGTGGAAAATATCTTGGTTGCCTTGCTGATGTACATGAGGCTTGAAGCCTTATACCTTATGCCTAAGAGGGAGGTATGATCAAGAAGACCTGAAGTTGATTGAAGAAAAAGAGTATGAAGGACATTGAAAATGCATGCAAAACGTCCATGGATTGGTATCCCTCGTCATGCCGTTTCCAACGGTAGGTGGCACGTCACGTGGTTCCTTACGGTTAAAGAGATTTTAATTTTTAAAATTGACCTGGTGTTTTTACCCCATCCAATGAGGTCGGCCCAGATTTAGAAGATATTTTTTAATCATTAAATAAAAACATAAAAAATATGTATATACATTTAGTAAGGTTGGCCCAATAAAAAATAAATTATGATACCACTATAAATACACGTCCTTCTCATCATTTGTGGGGAAAAATCGGTAAAATGAGCTCTGAAAATTCGGATTCCTCTGAGGAAAAATTCAGTGGTGAAACAGAGTCAAGCCACATGAGTATCATTTAGTTATGATTTCTCTGTTTGGTGGACTGTCCTTCAAAATTCGGTGACAGCTACAGGTGTTTTCATCTTGGAGCTCTGAATTTCGGTGGTGGTGAACCAAGAAGTAACCACAGTCAAGTTTGCAAGTAATATACCTCTGAAATTCGGGTCAAAGGAAGAGCAGTAGCTGTCCAACCTCTGCAATTTCAGACTGTCAAACCTCTGCTGATTTTGGACTGTCTAACCTCTGAAAATTTTCGGGTATCTACTAGGGCATCCGAATAGGAGTTATCCTTTCTATCTCAATATGATGACAACCTGAAATGGTGGTGTGTAATGAAGTGTAAGTTATGAAATTTGATTGGAGTAAGTGTTCTCAGGCAGCCACATGAGTGAAGAATTTTTTAGCTCTCTTTTGAAAGCTTTGTGCTCAGAATTTCAGTGGTAGGAACAACCTGTGAAGACAAGGTCTAAAATTCGTGCAACAGAGGAATACTCAGTAAACACAGACTCGAATTTTACAGTTTTGCACAGTGACATATTTTGGTCAAAGTCTGAGTTGTTTGCTATCACAGTCGTGAGCTATTACATAGTCCCGAGCTTTCAGAAACCCTGTCATATTTTCAAGTTGTTGGAGAAGTTAAGTCACAAGTTTTTGAAGTCTCCACCAGTCCGAAATCTTGTTATAGTTGGCAACAGTTTTGTTACAAGCTTGAATTCTTTGTAAAGTAAGTCAACTACTGTGATATGTTGAATACACAGTGATGTTGTAAGCTTAATGTACACAGTGTTCATGCACAGTGGAATGATGATAGAAATAAATACACAGTGATGAAATACAGTAAGACACATGAAGACATGACCAGTGACAAAGTAGACAAGATATGACAAGTTGTATTGCAGAAGTTTGACTAGCAGAATGTTACACCTACAGCTATGAAGACCTTGATGATTGATGACATCAGATTGACATGATAGAGTTATGGACAGAATGAGAATGATTAGTGTGAATGAGTGCTTGAACAAAACAAGGATATGCTAAATTTTGAGGTGCTTGTGGATGATGTGAAAATTGATATATGAGATGTAATGTAACAAGTTTGTAATTGCAATACAAGCAGGGTCATGTATCCCTTTTCTTGGCTGGGTCTAAGAAAGACTAGGCAGGGTCCTATATAAAGATTTGGTTCTCTTTTATTTCAATTGGTGTTGAAGTGCCTCACGGTTGCAGCCGTTGAACCAAATACAAAAAGATTACAAAAAACTATATCTTGTCTCTCGTGCAATGTGTTGAAGTATTTATGTTGATAATATATTGATGAATATAATATAGAAGTGAATGTGTAAATGATGATATGAAATTGTGATTAAAGTTGAAAATGAATAAAAGTGTATTCTCACTTATTCACCCCCCCCTCTCAGTGAGCAGTTGTGTCTAACACACATACAGTAGAATGAAGTTTTGATGGTGCACAGAATGATGCGATAGATCTGTGACAGATGCGCAGATATTGAATGAATAAATACTGAAGTGTGTGCAAGTACTTGATGTTTTGAAGGACAATAATACAATCAACATGTTGATAATCACAGATGTTGTAAATACAGAATTGCAAAGACATAACCAAATTTTATCATATATTGCGCGTATGTATAGCTGATGCATATGATCAGAAGTAAAAGAGTGAAATGTTGATAACTCCATCCGATGTGCAACAACATAACAGTAGCAGAATCCGATAGGTGCATCATGATGCATATGATCTGAGACAAGTGAGTTAAACAAAATGGACGAATCATTTGATGCACAAGACATCGCATATTATATGTGAGACTACAGCACTTAATTAGAACGGACACATCAAAAAGAGCATAGTTCCATATATTACTAGTGCTTCATTTCATAACATCAAACAATCAATTGAAATCACAGTATCAGTTTATCATTGTAGTCACGCAGTGCAAAACATTTAGATAACAATGACGGAGAATGCAGTATCAACAGAGCACAAAGTATATGAAGTAATTCATCAGCAAAAGTATGATTTGAGAGGAATGAGAGGTCAAGTGATGTATGCAGCGCAGTTCCAGAGTATAGTATGCATACGAAGGTGGTGCATGATAGTATAATTGTCATCAAAAGATCTGAAGTGTTAGATTTTGAGCATTAATTCAATATGATCTAGGATCTTATCTGAGAGAATAACAAGCACAGTATATCAATCACAAGATAAAATAGACACGGAGTTTCCTTGGGGAAAACCAAGAAGGTGAAAAAACCCAATAACTTCCTCAAAGATAGATAGAGCAATGATACAAAACCCAAGCATAAGAGATAGACTCCTAGCAGCTTCTCCTCCTCCACTAGTGCGCATCACTCAATCAGAGAAATAGATGAATAAGTGAATGATCAAATAGAGTTCCTCCCGCACTCTATTTATACTTGAATTGACTTGCCTAATAAACTAGCAGGGCCGACTTCTCTAGGAGAGTCTAATAACCCATGGTAACCTAACTCAGGGCCGACCCCACACTTGGTGGTCTAATAACCCATCTTGTATAAGTTACGACACTTGCGACACTTGTAAATACAAATGAAGACACTTCCGTATAGAGGAATAATAACATCTCTATAGGAGTACAATATACATACATGAAATACATTCCAAAGTTACAAATACATCAACACTCCCTCTTAACTAGGAAGGTATTTCTCGACACAGGTCTTATATCACAAGTCTTCTTCTCTGGATCATTAGATCATCGTCATCGTCATTGTTGCTATCTCAATCAATCTCCAATCTACTTTTCATAGGAAGTTCTACAGAGCCAGACCTTTTTCATGCTAGTTGTAGGCCTAGCCTCCATGTAGGTATTCATCATCTCTACGAGCAAGCCATCAAGTAAGTACACCTTAGGACTGATTACACTGCCTCTGCAAAACCTGCAAGATCTCCCAGGACTAATTACACTGCCTCTACAAAACCTGCAAGAGCATCTCAGGACCAATTATATGCCTCTGCAAAACCTGTGTACCATGTTGTCACCTCATCGTCTTCAGATCACCGTCATTGTCCACGGAGCATAACCCAGATGCACATCACACAGCACTTACATTCACCGGCATGGGAAGACACACTTCAACCATCCGTGAAAGGCTTAGCACTTATATCTACGCCATGGGAAGACACACTTCAACCATGCGAGAATGGCATCGCACTTATATACATAGCCATGGGAAGACACACTTCAACCATGCTAGGAATGGCATAGCACTTATATCGCATCCATGGGAAAACACACTTCAACCATGCTCGAATGGAACAACTCTTACATCAACAACCATGGGAAGACACACTTCAACCATGTCGGAATGGCCCCAGCCCTTATATCTGCACCATGGGAGGACACACCTAGCACCATGTGAGAATGTCTCATGTGCATCTGTGTCTCCGGACTCATCACTTCCCCTTGGAAAGAATATCAATCTGAAGTACACCAAGCCTCTCTCTGAAGTACTCAAACTTCAGTCTGGCCAGTGGCTTGGTCAACACATTGGCTATCTGCTCGTCTGTCGCAACATACAAAAGCTTCACTGCTCCTTTCTACACCATATCCTTGATATAGTGGAACTTGATCTCAATGTGATTCGACTTGTCATGGAACACTGGGTTCTCTGACAACTTCACACAGATCTGGTTGTCGCAATATATACAAGTATCACTCAACTGGAGATCAAACATCAGACAGTAGCTTCCTAAGCCATACTTCCTCACAACTAACCGAACAAGTTGCGACATACTTTACTTTGGATGTACTCAGTGCCACACAGGAATGCTTCCTAATAAACCAAGAGATCATACCGGATCCTATACTGAAGCAGCACCCCGAAGTGCGCTTCCGATCAATGGCACTGCCTGCCCAATCTGAATCAACATAACCCTCCAAGTTAAACTTCTGATTCACATCATACTTGATCCCATAGTCGAATGTACCCTTCAGGTACCTCAGAATATGCTTTGTAGCTATCAGGTGAACATGTCTCGGATCTGTCAGATACTGGCTCAAGGTGTTCACCGCAAAGCAGATTTCTGGTCTCATATTCATCAGGTACATCAAGGACCCAATCATCTGACGATACATCGTGGCATCAACCGGCTCAGATGAAGCATCGCAAAGAAGCTTCAAGTTCGATACCATAGGTGTGGTCATGGTCTTGCAGTCCATCATCCCAAATCTCTTCAGGATCTCTACTGCATACTTCCCTTGTCCAAGGAAGATTCCATCTGTGCTCTGCCACACCTCCATACCTGGAAAGTAGTGCATCATGCCCAAGTCCTTCATCTCAAACTCGGCAGCAAGCTTCCTCTTCGTATCAGCAATCAATCTATCCTCACCTGTAACATACTGGTCATCCACATACAAAAGTAGTATCACTGGATTTCCTTCCTCAACCTTGTAGTAAAGGTTGGAGTCCGTTTTACTCTTAGTAAATCCCAAAGTGGATAGGAAGCCATCTATCCTGTTGTACCAGATCCTGGGTGCCTGTTTCAAACCATACAGGGATTTCTTTAGTTTGCACACATGAGTCCCTCTGTTATGTGTCTCAAACCCGAGTGGCTGCTCCACATACACTTCCTCTTCAACTACACCATTCAGGAAAGTTGTCTTGACATCCATCTGGTGTACCTTCCATTTCATCACTGCAGCTAGAGCAAGTACTGATCTAATGGAAGTGTATCTGGCTACAGGAGCAAAAGTATCTTCATAATCAATCCCTTCTTTCTGGGAGAAGCCACGAGCTACAAACCTTGTTTTGTATTTTTCTATGCTGCCATATGCAGCATGCTTGATCTTATAGATCAACTTGGAAGTCACCACAGACTTCCCTTTGGGACCACATCCCAAACATCATTCTTCATGATCGACTGGTATGGCATTCTTCCATTACTGCATCCTGGATCCTGGGAAATTTAGATTCTTCAATATCTTCAATAGATAGATTTCTTTAAACTTCGTTGCTGGAAAAAATGTTGTAGTCCTTCTTTTGTAGGTGATTATACACAATCTTTCCTACAAGTCAAATTCAATTGCATGATTAGAAACTTCTCATAGTTTACAGAACAAAGTCTTACACATAAAGGCATATGTCATACAATCATGCAATTATCTTAGCCAATGCTTCAATACAACATTTATCCATATCCCGTATCTTTCTAAATGCCTTCCATCTCTACCAGAACATTGTTAAGAGTGTGCACAACTCCCAACATGTCAGCAAAGAGGTTTCATTCTAGATAAGTAGCAATAGAATGTTGTACAATACCATAGGCCAATTACCCATTACTTGCATATTAGATTATTATAATATGCATAATACACAACCTAAGTCTAGGAACATAAGTATATACATCATTGAACAATATTATTAAAACAATCAGATATACAAGAAATTACAATTCAAATACTTATCTTTGTTTGTTTGTTGGGTGGACTCCCTCTGAATTTTTGTTTCCTTGCAGGAGCTACTGTAGTCCTATTCTGAAGTCACTTCTTCTACTCCTTTCTGTTGTGAATTGTAAGGAGTGGTAAACTCCCTCTTAATCCATGAATCACTGCATAGTATATTTGAAGTCTGCCGAAGTGAATTCTCCACCATTGTTGGATCTAAAGGTCTCGATCTTCTTGTCAAGGCTTTGAATTCCTTGAACTTTCCACTCAAAGAACTAGATGATATCGAACTACATACATCGGAGTGTATAATTTTCAAGATTCCTTATGCCTTTCTTTTATTGCTTGGAAATGCTTTCTTAGTATTCTTTCCTTTTGTACATCCTTTGCAAATGCCTTCATGCTTTGACTGAATTTCAGGAAGACCCTCTACTGCTTTTCTTGCAATAGGTAGTGCCCTATAGTTCACATGTGCAAGACTTCTATGCCAAAGTTCACTTGGTTCTACTGAGTCATGAACCATGGCTTGTTATGGTTGGCCCTTCAATTTGTACAATCCTCCCTCTTGCTCTCCAATCACCATTGTATCATCAATGGTTTTACCTTTTGGCCATCTATAAATGAAACCCTTATGCCTTTTGTATCCAAAGCAAATATGGAGAGAAGATTCTTCTTGAGACCTGGAACATATAGTACATCTTTCATCTTCATAGACTTTCCAGAGTCTAGCTTATAGGAGGCTTCACCACTTCCTTTTATGGAATACTGGTAGTCGTCCCCAAGTTTCACCTTATGGGGTGATTCATGTTCAGATAGATTCATAAAGGATTCCTTGAATCCTGTCATATGTTTGGAAGCCCCACTATCTATAATCCAATCATTGCTCGCATGAGTAATGGTACCAGCGAGAGCAGAAATTAAAACATACTCTTCATCACTTGAAGAGTCTTCAATTTATTCTCTAGTCTTCTTCCTAGGAGGTTCATCATCCTCGGCAGTATGAGAGTGATGTCTTTTCTTGTTGTTCTTCTTTTTGTTCCTAGGAAAATTTCTGGAAATGTGTCCCCTTTCATCACAAGTATGGCAACGGACATAGGACATGTTCCTTTGAGGTTTGAAATCACCCTTCTGATGGTGATGTATTTCTTTCTTATCATGGTGGTGAGACTTCTTGTCACCATGCCTCTTGGAGTGTGTTGTGAGAGCTTGGTCTTCGTTCCCCATCTTCTCTTCTCGAGCTGCAATTCGAGCTTCTTCTTGTGAGCATTCTTCCCACAGCCTACTGAATGTGATAAGTTTCCTCCTAGCACAAATTTTTGGATTAAGGAATCCCATGACCTAGGAAGGCCATTAAGAGTGGTCATTACCACTTCTCCATTCTCTATATCTTCTCCCATAGCTTCAAGTTGTTCTCTTATCTGGGAGACCCTTGAGAAATAAGACTGCATGGTCTCCGCATTCTGGATCTTGATATTCTTCAATTGATTTCTCAAGGTCATCTTCCGATTTATGTTCTTCCCTTCAAATAGATTGGTCAAGGAATCAAACATCTCCTTGGGTGTCTTTAGAGATGACACATGTGGTATGAGATGGTCTTTGATAGAATCAGCAATGATCCTCTTAGCCTTGACCAACTGCATAGTGTCTTCTTCTCAGGTTAGCTCTGATACCATGTTATATTTTGAGCATTAATTCAATATGATCTAGGATCTTATCTGAGAGAATAACAAGCACAGTATATCAATCACAAGAGACAATGGACACAGAGTTTCCTTGGGGAAAACCAAGAAGGTGAAAAACCCCAATAACTTCCTCAGAGATAGATAGAGCAATGATACAAAACCCAAGCATAAGAGATAGACTCCTAGCAGCTTCTCCTCCTCCACTAGTGCGCATCACTCAATGAGAGAAATAGATGAATAAGTGAATGATAAAATAGAGTGCCTCTCGCACTCTATTTATACTTGACTTGACTTTCCTAATAAACTAGAAGGGTCGACTTCTCTAGGAGAGTCTAATAACCCATGGTAACCCAACTCAGGGCTGACCCCACACTTGGTGGTCTAATAACCCATCTTGTATAAGTTGTGACACTTGTAAATACAAATGAAGACACTTCCGTATAGAGGAATAATATAATCTCTATAGGAGTACAATATACATACATGAAATACATTCCAAAGTTACAAATACATCAACATGAAGAAGTGTGCAGAGTTGAAGTTCGATAAGACAGTAACATACATAAGACATCAGGGCGGTCGGACGGGGAAAGGAGACAGGGAGTCGTATCTTCCTTCGGGTTGGTGCTTGTAAAACAAAGAAGATGGGGGGTCGGTGCCTCCTTCCAGTTGGTGCTGGAGAAACTCAGGGAGCGGAAGATTCCTTCAGGTCGATGCCTGTAAAACCAGGGGGTTGGTTCCTCCTTCTAGTTGGTGCTGGTAAACATAGGATGTCGGTACTTCCTTGAATTTATTCTTTCTCATTATAAAGAAGCATTCTGTGGTTTTCTCCCATTTGGTTTTCCACGTAAAAATCATGTGTGTTATGTGTTGTTTATGTGGTGCATATATGTGTGGATGTTTATTTACTAATGCACAACAGAAGATAAATATTAAGTAAAGGCTAATCTCTTAAAGAAGGTAAAAATATCTAGTAACTGCGCTAATAATGATTCACCCCCCCCCCTTCAATATTAAATTGATTCCAACACAATTGTCACTTATAGCTTATATGTTATCTCTACTTGTTTTTTATTGCATTTATTTCTTCTTCATTTGAAAACCCTGTCCTTGGAGGAAGCATATTAATGAGTGGCCCCATACTACACATCCCTTTTTTGCATTTTTTTTGCATAAGTATGTTAAGTGGGCTTGGAATGTATTTGCACACCCTATGAAACTAGTTTCATCCATTTATATTATGGCGTTCTTTTATTATTTTTTAGGCTTTTATAAGATGAAAAAGACACAAAAAATAAATATTTTAAAACAAAATAAAAAATAAAAGGGGGAAAGGATTAATATATTTAATTTGTATATGTGGCAACATTTTTTTGTCACTCAAACAAAGCAGCAATTTATGGGTCTTCTCAACAAGCTAGGTCTTGGTATTGCTCTAGGAGTCGAACCATGATCTTTGAGTTTTACTCCTTTGAATGATTTCTCTTCCAATAATTATGGAGAATTTGTTAATGTCTCCTTCTTTGTAGATTTATATCATTATTTATTCATGTGTCAAACATTACCTGTGTCACCATTGTGTCATGCTTGTGTTCAAGGGTTATTTTTAGCCTATAACGTCAATTTCTAATAATGTTTTACCATCCATGTTGGCCTTCCCTATTGTCAAATCAGTCTTAGTTACATCATTGTCAGTTCTATTTAGTTGTGATAGTGTTGAAGGTACTCATTGAATTCTCATTAGCTAGTTATATCTAATTTACTAGGATGCATTACTCTATGAGATTGACCTAGAGTAGGTAGCACCCTGGGTCTACTTTCATTATTTATAGGTTACCTTGCACTTAGCAGATGACATCTCATCATTAGCCATTAATTGAGTGGTTTCCCATGTGTTCAACATCAATACCTTTATTCACATTTTATGATTTGTGTTGTACCTTAGGTTTAATTTTCATCATTGGAGTGATTCCTAGCCTCTTTCGGTGACTTTCTATCGGTCATCTCTCATAGGGTATTTTCATGTGTTATTTACACCTTGTGCATGTGAGAGACGTAATAAGTGTTGTGTTCATCAAAACTTTTTCTAATACCTTTTCAACCTAAATGATGTTTTTTATTCATACTCATGTTGGTTTATGGGGGATTCCCTAATTCCCTCCTTCCGACAAATCTCATCTTATTGACACTAACTCATTTTCTCTAGGAATGAGATTTGGATATTCTATAGTGCATAGGGCTGTATTCATCAATGGTTGGTTCCATCTATTGATGGTGGGAATATAAAAATGTACCCCATTTGATAGATCAAATCATTTATGCACACTTGTTGGATTGTACAAGTGTACCTTGACACCCATTATCACTATCGATGTGTTGTCTTCCATTTGTTAACAATATACATCAATGACTAGAAATATCAAATAGTCTCTCCCGTGTTTGAATTTAGATCATCTATTCACACACTATAGATTCATAAAAATAGAGATTATTACAAATAGAAATATTTGGATTGAATACCTTGGGGTTGTAGTATCATTTTCCCTCTTTATTGCTACCTTAGTTGCGCAAGGTCGTACCACATAGTTATATGACATTGGTACTTGATGGGAGGATGAGATTATGATGGAATCCATCGTTGAACATTCTTCTACTGTGTATTAAGACATAGATCCACATTGCATATATTTGAGGAAATAAATTGTACTTGACATGGATCCACTTTGTACATTTTATGTGGCCATGATTTTTCATTTTAAATGGAGCTACAGTGTACTTGTTTTGGTTTCCATGCTTGTTTCCACCTGAGCATGGGTATGTCCACCTCAGGGAAAAGAGTCATCTAATACTTTGGTTCTTGTTGCAAGTACTTTTATGATCTTAAGTTCATCAAACTCCACATAGTCCCACATAGTAGCTTCATCCATATTTTTTAATGTATTTCAACCATCAACTTCCCTTGTGACCTCATACATTAGGGAGCATCTATTATAGCAGTATTTGACATCTTTAAGTCATTAATGCCCATATGGCCTTCATATCAATCAGTTGTAGTTATTTATTTCTCATAAATATGCATAAAAATGGTTTTTCCCACATAAATGCTCTTTGCTTTAGGTAAAGGTGCATCTTAGATTCTCTTTTCAAGTGTGAAAGGCATGTCTCCCTTGCAAATTGAACAAAAAAGAATAATTGCACAAATATTCATGCAATAATTAGCGGGGTTCACATGGTCCATAAACTTGTACTCCCTTTAAACATGTTACCAACTATCTCAACTATATATTAAGATTAAATTGAGGCCAAACATTCGAGAAAGGGATCCACCATGTGTGTACCCTTGTGGTGAAGCAATCACAATTGATTAATCCATGAGTTTTTATAAATTTTAGACCCAAATAATTCCTTGTGTACACCATATAATTTATTTTTTGGATTTGAGATATATAACTCTCGAGCTTTTCTCATTCCCTTATGTATGTGGAGTTGGATTCTTGAAGATGTATTAAGTGTCCTTGGATCCAAGGAACTGGGATGGAAGTGACCAAAAGTGGCATCAATAACATCAAGTATTACGTTTTTTGTTCATATCAATAAAATGAATATATATCTTCCTTCCCTCCCCTAAATATTGTTGTTTGATCACTATTTTAATTATTACTTATGTGTGTGAATCAATTTGCTTTATCAATTAGTTAAAAGTTAGTTATTTGTTCACATTTTCTCTTGCCTAACCATTTGTGTTTTAGGAAGGTGTTTTTTGCTTTGATTGCAGGTTTCATAGTTTAGGTTGAATTGAATACAAGGAAGATTTGGACCTACATACAAAGGATATCTCAATACAACCTTCAAAATCAAGTGCTTTACCTTCATATCATTAATTAGTTACTTGCAAATAATGAAAACCTAACTTTTGGAAAAAGATTGTTATTATTTGAATCTTCTATGTTTAGTTCCAATAATAGCTATTAGGATGTCTTTATCTACCATATAATTGGTGACTCCATTGGGGATAATTACTTGATTCCTTCTCATTAGGGTTTCTTATTGTTGTATCCCAACCTCAAGTGTGGTACTTGGTAGTATACATTGTTCAACCTTTTCTTTAATTTTTGTAGTCATCTTGAAAGAAACAAATATGTGTTTTTTTGTTAGAATAGAGGTGTTCCATGCCATATCTCTTGGACAAAAACACATCTAAGATGCACTTTCCCTTAAGAAAAGGAAAGTATCATGCATCTTTTGCATTGCACATAAGCATCTATGTTTGATAGAACTATTTTTTCCATCTGCTTAGTTCTTTCTGATTTTTAGTCTCAATATTTTGGGCATGTTGGAAAGCTAAGACCTACGTTTGTGAAGTTTTGACTAATTTTGTGCTTTACTAGTACAATTTCATTTACCTATAAGATAAGAAAAACAAAAAGGTTTCTTGTTTAGTTTCCTTTTCTTTCTTTTGCAATTCTACTAGCAATCTTATAGTTGCATTTTCCTTTCGAAAGTTGTTTGGTTTGTAAGATTGCATATTATCGATTCTAAAAAGCAAAAGAAAAATTTGTGTTTGAATTGCATTGTATTTCAATTTTGAAAAATTTATTCATGTTTTAAAAGCTTGATGGAAACCTAGTTTCATTGAAGAGTAAGTGAAAGTTGAAAATTTTGCCAATGTTCTTATTTTTTCCGGTTTCTATATGTCTCTAAACATCATCAATTGCATGTCCATTTCCCTAAGTAATTAATTGACACTAAAATGAATGATTAATCCTAAAATCAAATAGACTTTATTCCCAGAAAACCAATTTAGTCTAGTTGTTACAGCCTCGGTGTAGGATTAGAGAGTAGTGACTCTCCAAGGATGCAAAACACAACTAGGATATGATTAAAGATAGATAAATCCATTAGTATAAAAATTCACTTTCTAGGAAGATACATCTCACACCTGCGTCAAGCACCTTGGTCAAGCTAAGAAAGTGGAGTATATTTCCCATCTTAACTTTTTTGGAGGAATTATTGCATGTATGGGGAATTTGGATTGAAGTGGAAATACCTTGCAGTAATACCACTTTATCCTAGAGTTTTAGGGAAAGGACTTAGCCCTATATTCCCTTATCATACGCATAATATTCACCCATGATTGTTCCCCTTGGCTCCTGACTATGAAGTGTTATCCTTATTCGCCTTTCCTAGGGGCCTTTTTCCTATGTGATTTCAAGTGGAAAGTGCTTGCGGTACTTGAGATAGATGCATAATATTCATCTCCTCTCCCATGGAGGGTATCCGTCTTCATGATGGTACTTGTACGTTGGGTGAATTCTTCATGAAGATTATTGTAACTACCTCTCATATTTTCACTAGTTTGCCTTATGCCCCCATCATTCCAAGCCAACTTTTGGAAGGATATATAATCGGCTCTTCACCGATTTAGCTATAGGACATAACCACCCTAGACTAATATTTGGAAGAGTAGTTCTTCTCATTTATTTATATTTCATGAAATTTAAGTTGAGTGCTACTTGATAACGTGTTAGATTGCCTTAGGTTTTCTTTCTTTTGACATTTTTGTGCCTTTGATTTAAGGTGGTTGAAAAACCACTCCATTGATATAGAAGGACCAAAGGTATTTATATTGAGAGTGTGGAGATACCTCCCCAAAGATGAATGTTGTATAATCCTAACCCCCCCTTCATTTTCTAATTAAAGGGACTCAAGACTCATTAAACAATCCCTTAACGGAAGATATAGTGCAAGAAGACAATAGTTATGAAGAATTATTAGTTGAAAGGTACATAAGGTATTTACATGGTCACATATATGTGATGAGAAAGGATTCATCCCCTTTTCCATAAGTCCCACTGATATAGAAGAACGAACAAATCCATTAGTTGTTTTTAACTTCAACCTGCTCCTCACCAAATCGCAAAGTTTGTCTCTTTTTCACAATCATAACTTTGGTAATCGAAATCATATTGCACACGCAAATCCATTATACCAGTGGTCTATTATGAACAATGTTGATATTGTAAGTTTTAAACATGTGAAGTGAAACAACGCATATAGATTCTTAATTAAAATGGATATTAAACAATGGCACGCACACAATATACAAATACTTACCCTATAAACCCTTAACGGGGAAAACCAACAAAAATTAGATCCGTACCTCTATATTTCTCATTTTGTTTCACAACCATTCACAATATAATATTTAGATATTCCATGACATATAAAACCCTAATCCTTTAACCCATATTAGACTTAGACCCTAATCCCTTAGCTAAGTTTAATCATAAGGTGGCGCAACCCACATATAAAGAATATAACACATACCCAAAATTATTCCACTTATTATTTTCTTTGCAGAAAAGTGGGCCATGTACTAATAGGGTCACAATTTTAGGGTAAAATTTCCCATAGATTCTCTACACCAAGAGAAATTCTCAATACTGATAAACTATGTTAATGAGTCTGCAACATTCTCCAAGGTTATGTTAAACCTTCTGGAGTTTCACTGCGTGGTGGTTTACAAATGATCGAGGTGTTTCAAGTGGATACTCCACTCATATTTAGGGACCATATGAAGCTATTACAAGTAGAAAAGAGTGTGTCTAATTAATAAAGTTTAAGGAAATAATTATTCATTAGGAAAATAATGAATTTTTATGAAATTTAGTTGTTAGGGGTAAGTTAGAATATAATAATAATAATAATAATGAAACTAAATGTAATGATAAAAAATAAATTAAATTAAATTAAAAAAGGAAATTCAACGTGTCAATATTCTCCAGCAACACCTTCTTGTGTTCAACCATATCTCTCATAAAGTGGTATTGCACATCAATATGATTTTTTTTAGCATGATATGTAGGTTTCTTTTCCAAAAATATTGTAGTCTGACTATCACAATATAACCTTATAGTTATCTGTACAAACCCAATACCTAAACACAATCTCTACAACCATACAGCTTCTTTACTTGTATGGTTGGCTGCCATGTATTATCTTATGTAGTTGAGAGTGCAACTAATGGTTGGCTGCCATGTATTATCTTATGTAGTTGAGAGTGCAACTACAACCTATCTCTTTCTCATAACTAATATCTCCTCCAAATATGTTAACCATGTAACCACTTGTATATATTCTATGATCGATATCTAGCCTAGTCTACATCAACAAATCCATGTACATCTATTACTCTATTTAGTTCAAGTCTTCCTTGGTAGCAGATTGCATAATCAATGGTTCGATGCAAATACCTAAAGACCCTCTTTGCAGTTGCTCAGTGCTCCTTTCCTGGTTTGACATATTTATGCTCAAAACCCCCACTGCATGAGCAATGTCCACCGTAGTACATGTCGTTGCTTACATCAAACTACCAACAACACTAGCATAGGTAACTCGTGACATGTCTTCTTCCTCTTCATGTGTCTTGGTACATTGATCTATAGATAACTTTACACCTACATGAATAGGGACCTTGATCAGTTTCTTTTCCTACATGTTAAATCTATGCAATATCATCTCAACATATTTTCTTTGATTCAACTAGAGTTTCATTTTTATGTGATCTCTTTTAATCTCCATTCCTAGTATGAAGTTATCAGCACCAAGATCCTTCATTTCAAATTTAAAGGATATATGCGACTATGACATTCATGTTGTTTCCAATCAGCAACATGTCATCGTCATACAATACTATACTAATGAAGTCATCACCAACCTTCTTGGAATATACACAGTGATCAAACTTGCTTCCCACAAACCTCAATCCAAGGTTGTATGTGTCAAACTTTCGATACCACATCCTTAGAGATTACTTTATACCATAAAGGGACTTATTTATTTTGAAAATCGGCTCTTTCCTTCCCTTTACTGTAAAACCTTATGGTTGTTTCATGTAGATTTTGTCTTAAAGCTCCCCATGTAGGAATGTTTTCTTCACATCCATCTAATCTAATTCAAGATCAAAAGTAACAGTAGTAGAAATAAGTAATCTATTAGAATATCATTTAGCAACTAAAGAAAAAAGTTCACCAAAATCATATCCATCTACCTGGGAATATTCCTTTGCTACTAAGTAGGATTTGTACTTATCCACTTGACATATTGCATTCAACTTCTTCTTAAAACAACCATTTTCTACCAACATTTTTTCTTCCAGCTGGAAACTCCACTAGATCCCAAGCTTCTTTTTTATCCAAGGCATCCATTTCTTGAACCATTGTATTCTTCCATAGATCACTATCCTCTAAATCAATTGATTCCTTCACATTTCTAGGTTCATCATCAGTAATAGATAAATCAAAACAAGACCAAAAATTAGGAGGGGAATGCCTTTCTTGTTGCCTTGTTTCAATGAGATGATCTCCTCAAGGCCAAGCTATATCAGGTTCTTATTCTTCTTACTTAGGTTCTTATGTTGATTTAGATTATTCATCCTCCAACTCATATTCTATTTTCTATGATTCCTTTTCCATTGGAATGACTTCATGTTTGGGAACATATTTAACCTCTTTAAAAACAACATCTTGACTGTAAATAGTATTCTTAGTTACTAGGTTCCAAAGTTTAAAACCTTTCACACCATAGTTTTTTTTTTCCACGGATTTCACACCATAGTTATAACCAATAAAGATACATTTTTTAGCTTTATTGTCCATCTTACTCCTTTTTTATATTTTGAAACATGTACATAAGCATCACACCCAAAAAATTGCATATGCTTAAGAGAGGGTTTCGTACTAGTCCATACCTCATCCAGAGTTTTTTCAACCAATGTTGATATGGGTGATCAATTTACCAAGTAATATGCAATATACATTGGCTTTACCTATAATTCTTGTCCTATCTCGCCACCACTTAGAGTGGTCCTTTCCTTTTCCATCAATGCCCTAATCATGCTTTCTATAACTTCATTTTGTTGAGGCATGTATGGAGTATTATTTTTCCTTGTTATTCTGCATTTCTTACAAAATGCTTCAAATTCATTTCCACGGAACTCTCCACCATTATCTATCCTCAACACCTTTATTTTCTTCTCTATCTGACTCTCTACAAGAGCCTTAAATTCTTTAAATTTATCAAATACCTCATATTTATTTTGAAGGAAATAAATCTATGTGCTCCTTGAGAAATCATTTTTAAATGAAGCATAATACGTAGATCTACCTAATGATGGAACAGGCACAATTCCAAACACATCATTGTGTATTAACTCAAAAAATCTCTTTTCTCTTGTAGCACCAAATGTAAATATTACCAAACTATGTTTTCCATATTTGCAATGTTCACAAAAATCAAAAACTATTGTGCAATCAAACATACATGTTATCACATATATAGTAGCCGGGCTACCATACATTATTTTTCTGATGCCAGTACACTATTCAGCCAGTTCCCTTACATTTGAGATGCTGAGATGAGCATCTATATTGGATCACTATCAGATTTTGGACATCAGTTGTTTTCCCCATGCCATGATTGAGTCTCGGGACACTCAGAGAGATGACCGATGTAGCCATTATACCATTGGTACAGAGCAGTCAGTAGTGCCCAGAGTTGCAGTAGCAGTTTCAGAGGACAGATGATGGTACAGGTTGATGAGAATTCAGGTATATGACTCAGCAGGTATATCATTGTGTTATGGTTATATTGCTTTTATACTTATTCTTATAGCATGTCTTAGCACTTAGTGTCATGATCTGGTGATCATATAGATATGTGGGCCTGGTTGAGCTTACTATATATATTATATTGTCCCTACTCAGACTTAGAATTTCACTATTCATACTCATTGGTTTTACCCTCCTTAGGGAGAAAAGAGGTGATCAATCCACCATACCCTGGCTTGCTAGTGTTGGCTCCATGATTCATTGTCTTCATCCATCCATTACCTACCTTTTAGTTTATCACCCTGACTTACTACTTGACTAGTGGCATGGAGGACTTTCCCCCACTGTAGCCTCTGTATTGGATGAGCTTCCCTGTTTATTGTGTCTCGGCTCTGAGTTGGTGACAAAACTTACTTATGGTGAGTTGGAATTCCTTGTGAATTCCCCCTAGTCACTAAAGTTGTGTTGGCTAAAGCTGAAACTTTTAGTGTTGCCATGAATACAAAATCTGGAAAAATGAAATGCTATATCTTGTATGAAAAGCCCATTCATGCAATGTGTTTCTAAACACACATGAATGAAAGGCATGCCAAATGAAAATGGCGATAAAAATAAAATGTTATATCTTTTGGAAATATAAATACCTAGGTAAACAAGTTGTTTGTGACACACCTAGAAGTGCTCAGGTAAACAAGCTGTCTATGACACACCTAGAAGTGCTCAGGTAAACAAGTGCCTTAAAAACACACCTGCAGCAGAAAGCCTAAAATAAATAAAAATCTATGCAATGTGTTTATAAACACACATAGACCAAGGCTATGGAAACTTCAGGCCCAAAAATCAATGGAACTTAAATTCTATATCAAAACAATTGTTGGCCTTATTTGTATCATGGATTGTGCGCATCTGTTAAAGGTGAATAAACCCTCTTTGAACAACTCATCCATTTGTGAGACACCGCCATTCCATGTGTTGTTTCTCATTCAGTATATACTATGGTGTGTATTCCCTTTCCCTTTGCCAAAGTGTCGCAAAGTTAAGTCAGTCAAGTCATCCCTTAGCCTAGCCAGTTATTTTAGCCTTCACCCTTCACTAGCAAATTGATCACAGCTATGAAGTGAGTATGATCTTGAAAGTCTAGTTTGAGTAATAATAATAATTGATGACATTATATATTTGGATTTAGATCTCCAGTAATGATTAATTTGTGTTATAATTGTTATTTGAATAAGTTGTAGAGCATGCATTAACCTTTGACACTTTGCAGCAGCTTCCAGTGATGGTCTGCGTTATATTTGGTCATGTTGACTTGGCTAGACCAAGGTCAACCATAGGACATGAGATGGTTGGACCTTATGATGATATGGATAGATGATAAATGGTCTATGTACATGTACTTGATGATTCTATGCAGCAGCTACAGGGTTATGATGATGATTCTTGGTTTACAGCAGTATTTGATCATTTACAGATTATTATTATTTGCCCTGTTCCGGTATATTAGATATATATATTGATCATGCAGAGACTCATATGGTGTATGAGTATACATATTGGATGGATTTGGACCTTCTGATTCCAATGAGACAGTTTATTTTCAGTTCTGGGCACTTACAGTGATGATTGAGCCTCAATAGGCTATCCCAGTGCAGTTTTGGTCTGTCGGAGGCCCTGTCAGAGCAGATGTGATTTTTATCCGGTTAACCTAGGGCGTTGTGCTTGGAGGGGGTGGTCCAGCCACTTGTTTTTACCATATTACCCCCCTCCCGGACACACTGGTTCCCTCACCTTGACAGCGCAAGCACTCCAGGAGGCAGTTTGGGGCAGTTTCACGCTTCCCGAGGCACTTCAGGATTGGTAGAAATGGCTATTGAGGAAATCGATTTGGGATACTGAGGCAATGTTATGGCATGGGATGATCAGTGATGATAGATAGATGTCTTCCACACCTCCTCCGGCAGTTTCAGCTTCATTGGGGCCCGCATCCATCACTTATGGCACTTTCTCATGATTTTTGAGGTCTTTTGAGGCCTACGATTTGACCATAGAGGCACGATTTGGTACATTGGTGACTATTTTATTATTATTGTGCTATGGGGATTGACCAAGGGTGTCTAAAATTACCCCTTGGACCCACCATAAGCTTCTTATTTTTTTTGTCATCATGATTTGGTGGGATTCCCCTCTTCTAGGGTGATTTTGTCCACTCATATTATATTCTATTAGTGATCCATGTATTTTATTATTGAGATCATCTCAACCATTGATTAGACATTTGTATCTTTTAATATTAGCCACTCATTCAAAAAGTGGTTAGGATTTTGATGCCTCTCCTTCCTATTTAAAGGAGAGAGCTTCTCATTGTAAAGGGACTTGTGGCTCTGGATTATTGGAATAGAAAATTATTATTGCCTCTATCTCCAATGTTGTGGTGAATGTTTTTGGTGTTCGTTCGTTGGTTCTTCCTTTGCACTGAGTTATTGGATATCTTGTTTGCCATATCTTTTGTACCACGTTTTTGCATCTACAGGTGGAGGCCGATTTGCTTTGAGGAGGAAGTATTGGTAGGGGAAGACTCTCCCTACTTCTTCTTTGGATCTCTTCGTTGGTAACAGGGAGTATTACTGTCCCAGGACCTTCTATTCTATGTTATCATTGCATTTACTTGTATTTCCTCCATACTTGACCTCTCTGATTGAAATCGATTTTCCTTGGATTGACAGGTAGAGGAGGGCGCACTTGTGGGCTAGGGCATCAATTCGGCAAGCAAAATCAACAATCTCTCATTTGATCTCTGCAGGAATCTTCCTCAACACCAAGGCATCTCATTCACATCACTCAGGTATGATCTCAAGGTAATTTATTTCCATGATCTATCCACTTGTCTAAAACATTTAAAACCCTAATTAATCAAAACCCCCATTTTTACATTTTTTCAGATCTACTAAGATCTAGTGGCTTTTTGGGTAAGATATTTAAAACCCACCTCTATAGTATCCATGGCATCCCGGATCTATAGTTTGGTGAGGATTGGCCTCCATTTGACCCTCTTCCCAAGGCATTTAGCCTCTCCAAGCAAGGGCGCACTTCCTAGTTTGGTGGGTTGACCTAGATCTAGTATGTGGGTAGTTGAGATCCCGCTTGATTCATGATCTACACATCCAATAACCTACCCCCAGATTGTCACGTTTCTGATTTCTACCTTGTGGGCCCTATTCCACATTTTAAGGGATTTAATCCCCATTTTGGACCACTTGGTCTTTTCAAACCCAGATGTAGTAAGATCTAGCCATCGGATTGTCGTGAAATTATAGATCCATACTCTCACTTGCCTACACTACTTGGACCTAAAACTTGGATGCCATTGGACTTGTCTTGAGTCATTTATCACCATTTTTACCCTCCTTGGGCAAAGTCGTACCACCTTGGAGATTGGAGTTGGTCCACTTCTAGGACGTGGGTACTTGAGATTTCAGTGGATTTGGAATGGGCATAATTCAAAACCTAGGTCTAGTGTGTCACTTCATCAAATCTTTCCTTGGGGATAGCATTCCTTGTTTTAAGGGATTGTGGTCCACTTAGGTCAAACCTAGATCTAGACCTATTCATCCATCAAGACTTTAATTGCCCACTTGTCTCATGCAATAGGAGTCCTTAACTACAAGTTAACCTTACTTTGACTCCATTATCCCAATTCCCAAGGCACTGGTCTCTCTCCAAGTCAATTCGACTTTCCTAGATTTTTGGATTAACTTGTGGTTTGACCCTTGTGTGGTGAACTAAACCCTTGGATGTCATCATGTATCATGATCAAGCTTGTCACTTGTACTAGTTAGCCCCAATTCAACCCCTAAACTACCCTGCATTGGACACGATTCCCAAGGCAGTGGATTTTCTCACATTGAGCTAGTACTTTAATCCTGGATCCTATCTCACAAATCATAAGTCACTCTCACATCAATAATGAACCAAGGCTATACTCATTGAACCCCTCACTTGTCTTGTGACTTCATCCTAAGGTCTAGGGTAAACCATACACCTTACTTCACTTAGAATTAACTTGATTTGGTGTCTTGGTTTTGATCTCTCCTGTCGGGAGCAGATCGGGTCTCCCCCTTTGTTGTCTAGGCTAGACAACATAAAGTGAAGGTTGCCTCGACTGGCGTGACAACCATATATTGGAGGTCGAGGTGATCGTGGTTGCACCTTTTGAGTTGCCCTTCCCTATTGCCATCCATGAGTGGATACATCCATAGGGGTAACTACATCTTAGGTGACAACAATACCTTCAACCATGCCTTTACCTTGTAATGATCAAAGGCCCTTCTCTCCAATATGTCCTAACCTTTGATGACATAGCATTGTATTTCCTCTATATACAGTATGGGTTCTCTCTTATTTATCTTCACCCTCGGGCACAACATAATGGTTACACCTATCGATGACTGTGATTCCCAAGAGTTTGTATAGAGGTCCATTGTAAACTTCCCTCATCAAAACCATTGATTCTCGAACCATTTTGCAATTTTATTTTGCAAACACGGTCTATATGCATACATCACCCATATTTTTTATGGATATCAAGTTTCTAGCTAGATATGGAATGTGAAAACCCCTAGGAAGAGTTATAATCCTTCCATACTTAAGAAGAAACTTAACTCCACCGCGTCCTATGATTCTAGTTGTTGAGTCATATCCCAAGAAAATATCACCTCCATTATGAGTTTCATATTCACGGAACCACTCCCTGTGAGGGGTCATATGAAAAGACGCACCTGAGTAAATCATCCATACATCACGATTTGAATGGGTACCTGTAGAGTCTAGGTACACATCTCCTCCTTCTTAGGAGGTATTCACCTCTATTGAAGGGGTATCATCAAATCCCTTCGCTTTATCAACATTTTTTATCTGCAATCCTTCTTATAATGCCCAGTTTTACCACATTTCCTCAAATATTTTCTTGGAGATTTAGATCTACCCTTAGCTTAGACCTTCCCCCTAAAGCCTTGTTTTTTATTTATATCATGGGAACAACCTCTCACAAACAAGGTATCCATTCTATGAATATCCATGGTTTTCCGCCTCATTTCTTCTGATAGCAAGGATGCCACTATTTCCTCAAACTTTAAATTGGCTTGACTAGCACTACCTATTGATACAATCAAATTATCCCAGAAATCTAGCAAAGAACATAATAATGTAATGCATTTATGTTCTTCCTCTATCTTAATACCAACTGAGGTAAGTTGACTTACCAAATTATTGTAGACATTTATATGATTTTTCACCAAGTCATTACCATCCATCCTAAGGTGAAATGGATTCTTTTGAAAAAACAACTTGTTTACTAGGGACTTTGATTTATACAAACTCACTAGCTTATTACATGCTTTCAATGCATTGTGTTCTCCAAACACATTCAGCAACACTAAATCTAATAGGAAAAGTTGAATTGTACTCCTTTCCCTTGTTTCCAATTTATCCTAGTCTTCTTTCGTTGATCCAATAGGTTGTGTACCTAGATCCATAGCAATCTATTGTTCTTGATCTACAATAAGACCTTCCATTTTGAGCTTACATAGCTCAAATTTCTTAATGTTAAATTTATCGATCTCAATTCTAGAACTACTCGCCATTCTCCTTCAACACACGAATCAATATTGCAAATATGCCATTGGAACCACGTTTATCACATACCCAAGATCAAATTTCTTTATTAAACAAGGTCAACCCTTCTCAACAAATGATTCCCCCTAAAGACAATAATCGAGCTCTAATACCACATGTAATTTTTAAACTTCTGAAGTGAAACAATGCATCAATATTCTTAAGAAAAATAGATGTTAAACAATGGCACACACACAGTACACAAATATTTACCCTAGAAACCCTTAACGGGAAAAACTATCAAACATTAGAGCCGCACCTCTATCTTTCTTGTTGTGTTTCTTAACCATTCACAATACAATATTTAGGTATTTTGTAGCATCCAAAACCCTAATCCTTTAACCTGGATTAGATTTAAACTCTAATCCATTAATAGAGATCGTAAGGTGATGCAACTGACATGCACACAATATAACACATACCCAACATATATAATTTTAGTATATGGGGGCACCCATACCCCTAATTCTAGTGTTGTTAGTTGAGGAGTAAATCCTCCCATTTCAAGTTTTCCTATCACAAGTGTGTTCCCATCTACTTATGGAGCTTCAAACAGAGGTACTTCCCCTCCTATAATAACCCTTAGTAGTGGACTCAAAAACTCCTCCTCTACTCCTCAAAATAGTGTTGCAATTACATTTGGGATGCAATATACTGGAATACCCCATGTTATTTCCATTGCACCGCCTATCTTTCCTAGTTTTAACATCTCCACAGGGATTTCTTCTACCCACTTCCTTGCTTTTCCATTTATAGGAGGGAATATCCTTGCATCTATTCCATCTATGGGAAGTGGAGCTACTCCAAGTTCCAACATGCCTGTGGAAAGTATACCTTTTCTTGGAATGCGAAGTATGAAGAGTGGAGAATTCCATCTATATTTTTAGGTCCTAATAGGCTTCCCTCAAAACCCTAGTTTCCAAATAAACTCTCCATTTATTCCTGGTAGTGGTTATGTTCCAAGTAATTATTTGTGAGTAACATCCAAATGGAGATACATGCTCCCAAAAATTGGAACTATTTCTCATATAGTATTTATATTTCCCACGGCGTTAAATATACCAAATTTAACAAAGCTCACTAACGACTTGGGATGCATAATCCCAACTTCCCTCCTATTCCTACTAAATTTCCTTTAGACATCTAGAGTCTTGAAACAAGATTTAGAGAAGACCATGTTAACCATGTGATGAAATTACATCTCTGGTGTTCTTCAAACTCACTTATATATGACAGTATTAAACTTAGACTTTTCCAACGAACCTTTCTCGGCATAGTTGTGAAGTGGTATATTGAGCTCCCGCAAGCGTCATTTCACAACTTTAACACTCTGTCCATGACATTACTAAATGATTATGTTTCTCATCCTCTAAGAGACAAGTAATTGTATTTTAACATCATTCTGGAAAGACACTTCCACACACATCTTCGGCCACATCCACGAGTGGTGAAGAAGATTCCAGATGATTAAGGCCAAAATCACCGATGAATTCTTATTAGGCTAGTTTGTGAAGTATTTGTTTCCTTATATCACTAAAGAGGTTGCTTTGTTAGGACTTACAACAAAATAGAAGTCCATAATTAGAGCCCAACAATTGGATTTAGTATATTGTCAATATAGGATGCTCTATTAGATTTTCCCACTACACCAAGGGTAGAAACTGATCAAACCAAACACAAACCTAGACTGCATGTTGATCCCGTGATCGGTTCCCTATAGAATGTCATATCTAACCAAGTCTCAAATCATATCAAACAAATTTCCTTCTATGGTAATTTTCATGTAGTTGTGCAAGGTATTGCTAATACCTATGGTCCTACTCAATCCTCTCATGTACTCATTGTGAAGACATCTAACCCAAAGGGTCCCACCATCCTGGAGGAAAGAAAAAGGGAAATAACAAGAAGTAGGGGAGTGGAGGAAATAATGATAACAAATAACAATGTTGGTGGGGATAAGAAGGAGAAAAATAAAGTTAAATTCCCATGCAAGCATTGTACAGATGATCACCTTACTCACCTTTGCCCCAAGTTGGAGGAATCCCAAGGACAGCTAGTGCAATGGGATACTCATCAATAACCTACCATGCTAACAAACCCTTTCCCACCCCAATCCCAATATATGGTTGATGTAATTCCAAATAACTCTGTATCTCTACTATGGAAAAACAAGGGCATGACCACTCCACAATGGGGAAACCCATCGAATTCCAACATATACATGTGCGAACAGGAAATATATGTCCATACCAAAGCTCGTAATTACGATGCCTCTGAGTCTAATTTTCGGAAATTTTCGGAAATTTTGAATTATGTAGCCAAAGTCTGATTTTCAAAGAAGATCCAAGAAGGTTGGTGGCCAAAGGCCGAGTTTCAAAGAAGCTCTGGAAAGGTTGGTGGCCAAAGGCAAGGACCAGAACGAGGCTCTGATACCAAAGTTACAACCTATATGGTTGTACTCGAGACTATCCAAATGGATAAGTCACCCAATTGACTATAACTCCATAATAAAAAATATAATTGATAGATAATTGATAAATATAAAATATGATGTTACAATTAATGGTGTAGCCCGTATAAATAGGCTCACATGGTGACTATTCACCAAATGGATGTGCCCCTTAGTTAATTATAATCAATGTTATGTTATTATATTATTATATTATTATTAATTGTTTATTTATATATTTGTTCATTACATGGAGGTTCTCCAAAACTTCCCTATGTAGGGAAAATCATTGATACCAGCTATCGATGCTTTTGACCCCATAGATTCTCACCTTATAACTTCAACCTAAATAATTCAAAGCCACGAATCTTGTATTCTAGGATGAATATCTTCCAAACTATACTAGACAAAGGAGCTTCCATATGTGTGATGTCCATGTCATGTTGGCGATCCATTGGCTCACCTGAGATTGTCCCTTCTCCAACCATGTTAAAATATTTTGATGGCCATTTGTTAAGACCTAATGAGATCATATTATCATTCCCTATTAAGATAGAAGGAAATAGTATGTTTGTAGAGATTGAAGTTGTCAACACTCTATTAGATTATAACCTCCTCTTAGGACATAATTAGAATTATGCTATGATGTTTTTTGTGTCCTTAATTTTCTATGTCATATGTTTCCCTCATCATGGAAGGATTGTTATGATTGAAAATTTGTCTTTTTGTATACCTGGCCAAGCTATTTCAACAAGACCCAATGTTTCATTAGTGAAAAATTCCATGAGAGCTGGTGAGAATGTGGTTGTTGGGATATACCCTACCCAAATAGGAACCTTTCACCTCCCTCCACCCATTTCACATATTGACTCCTCTCCTTTGTATGCGATCTCATCAATCACTAAACTCCACGGCTATAGAATTTTTTTTCAAAACATCATATTTTGAAGACCTGTGGGTAGTGCCTGACCCTTCTATTTTGGTAGAATAAAATGGATATACATCAACGTTTAAGCCTTTATCAATGGCAGAAATTTTTTATCAGGCTATTCAATTGTCCTCTAGAGACCATGATCATACGTCTTCATCAGTGGAGGAGTATGACCAGTTTAGTTCACTCATGTGGTCCTTCAGCTCTCCTACTCAATATTTCTTATATATGGTTTTACCTTTAGATGAATCCATTTTAGAATACACGACTAGTAGTAAGAATCAATTCGAAGACATGTGACACATATAGTATTTTGTTATGGAGAAAATTAGAATGGAGGTTGATGATAAGGGTATTATTTGACCTGGGGAATTTTATTCAATGCGAGTCCCCTCTTGAAACATGATGTTTATGTAAAGGTAAACATGGCAAACATTTCAAAGAATATACCAATTAATATTTCTAGGAAGCTCAATGTCATTGAAAATATTTTGATTAGAGCATAATGCTCTCCCAAAGAGATTGAAACATATACTACTCTTTTCAAAGTGTACCATCACACTTTTGCTTAGACATATGAAGAGATGTTAGGAAGACATCCTAATATTGTTTCACATGAAATCAAATTGTATAAAAAAGTGAAGCATGTTCGACAAAATATGTGACCAATTAATCCTTGGAAGGTGGATGCCATTAAGGTGAAGGTAGAGAAGATGCCCAAAGATGGCTTCATTTACCTGGTTCACTTGACTTAGTGGGTGTCCAACCTAGTGTTAGAGCATATTTACTTTCTCCTTAGCATTAATCTCTCACCTAAGAACTTGAGATCTTGGTCTCATGATCCTAATGGTCCAATTTTGACTAAATTTAACCAAGTGAGCCATGGGAACACTTCATCCCTAGTCTTAAGGTAGAAATCCACTATTTTTAGACCTATGAGGGTGCATTCCTTGATGTTATGGTCTTACTCCATATCTTAGGATCCAAACTTGCGTGTTTGAGTTCCTAGAGTGATATAATGAACCTAATTCCATGAATCAAGGAAGGGTAGCGCCCTCCTTCACTATTTTTAGTAGATTCCTATCATAGATGATTTATGCATGGATTAGATCACAAATTTTAGGAAACTAATCCTCCACTTATCATCTCGGGTTAGTTATGAGATAATTAACTCATCCTTGAGAGATTGCATGGCTAACAAGGCCATATGAGATTTAAGTTAATCCCAACTAGGTCTTCATGCATCAATGTACAAATCAACCTTCTTTAGGAATTTGAATTGCCTGTATGTACAAGATTTTATTTTATTTTTACGAAAAATTATTAAATTTATATTATAGAAAAATTTTGAGGGGTTTCCCCACTTAGTGAAAGTACAACATGAACCTAGAGGCCATGAGTTCATGATAACAGTATTCTGATTTTTCATTCTACCCACTGAGCAAAACAACAGAAATTTCATACTGGTATAATCCAAGTCTAAACTAAGGCTACCCATACTAGACTTTATCTATACTATAAACCTTAGATGTCCCGACCATATCAAAAATGAACTTGTATATTTAACATTTTAGACCGTTACACACTCATAGAAAACCAACTTTAAAACAGACTAAAAACAAAACAAGAAATCTGAATTACAGGGCCTGGTGATCCTCTGATGGACGATCCATATTTTCCTACTTTGGATGAGTGCAGATCTATAGCACATACCCAAAGTTATCTTCCTGTAGAGGAATAAATTGAAGGAAGCCTGCAGATTCAGGAAGAGCTCCCATCTCCAAATTTCCTACTGGAATTTGCAGCATGGCCAAATAAGCTTCTAACATTTTGACTGTTGATATTGGTATCTCGATATGTCCTTCATGAAATCATGCCTTGCATGGAGGGACATTAGATGAGTAGGTATGGATGTAGGGTATGAGAGATACTCTACCAGTCATCATGGCTTCAATGGTAGAAGCATGCAGAGGTTCCGGAGACTTTTGCCTTGTGCATGCAAGTTTTGCATGAAAGATTTTTTAATGCAGAATGTTATTTTTTAATGTAGAATTTTGTTTTTGCATGCACTCAAATTAGGGATTTGGGAACCCTAATAATTCATTAAGCAACTAAAAGGAGGAAGGGGGCAAAGGAAAAAGGTTACTCAATCATTTCTTCATAGATTGGAGAGAGAGGTAGTAAGGTGTTGAAATTTGGTTGAGCTTTGATCTTTAATTCTTTTAGATGTAGAGACTTGAAGCAATGAGACAATTCAATCCATGCAATTCATACAACCATAACACAAGATATACCCTGGGGAAAATCCTCAAAATTATGAGAAAAAAAAAAACCAATAATTATTCTCAGTATAATATAATGGATAGCCGAGAATGATTTATTTTACAACATAGCAGATTGCTTTCGGAAGATAAGAGATCACCAAAACACTCTTGGTGAAGATACAGGAGAAATAGATAAGAGAGATCAATCGGATGTGGTTTCCAATGTGCCTAGCACATGAATAACAAGCAAGAACAATAACTTGCACAAAGAGAATCGCCTTGCCTTCAATGGAGAAGAGAATTCGTTTCACATTGGATTCATCAATCCCGTATAGCATATGTATACAAAGTATCTTATAATTAGGGTTGAATCTCTAAGAATTGAGAGGGAAGATACTCCTGCTTGACGGGTCAGTTTACATCCTTGCAGTAGGGTGTAAGGTTCTATTTGATTGTTGGTTTTTTTCCCCGGACCCCTAGAGAATTGAAGTACTATTTGTCCTCTAGGGTCATAAAGCACCCCTCCCAACCTGCCTCCCAAATATGTACAATATTTTTCATTCTATGAAATCAATGGATTAATGGAATAATATTTTTAGTGTTTTTCTCCAATATTATTCTCTTCACTCTCTATTCTATTTTCCTTTGTAAAATTGCTTAGAGTATTCTTGTTCTTAGTTTTCTAGATCTAGTTGTGATGTCTTGTAGGTGAATATTTTATATGGTATCAGAGCCATATGAGCACTATCTCTATTTATATGGCCTCAAAGCTAACTGGAATCTAAAATCAACATACTTTATTTTGTGGGAAGAAGACACATCAGAGAGCCATAGCAGATAAGATGGGTCAACCCGAATTGTTATTCTTACTCCATTCAACTACTATGAGTGGAAGTCTGAGGCCATTTTTCTCTTGAAAAGTAAGGATCTTTATACGATTACTATGGGAATAGAAATTGAAACTAATTTTGTAGTGGAGAAAACAGGATGGATGAAGCATTTGGATTGTAAAAATTTGTAATCACCTACAAGAGATCACAACTTGATCTAGAAATCTAATGAACAAAAATCCTTTAAGCAATTTTACAAAGGAAAAAATAGATGCGATAGTGAAGAGAAAAATCTTGGAGAAAAACACTGAACTCTTATTTAATTAATCCAATATTCCATTTCAAGGTTCAAAGAATAAACAATGTTTTACATATAAGCAATTTGAATTCACAAAGAAGGCAATTAAAATTCATCACTAATGCATGAAAACCTAATTGGGATTAACTTAGAGCTTAGATACACAAGTTAGCCATGCAATCTCTTAAGAATAAGTTAAGCAACTCATCATTAACCTAGGTTGACAAGTGGAGGCATAATTTCCTAAAATCGGGGATCTAATCCATGCATGCTGGGAAATAGCTAAAAATAAAGGGTATTTCCCTTCCTTAATTCATGGAATTAGGTTTTAGGAAATCAAACAAGTGTTTTTGGATCCTAAAATAAGGGATAAATATACCCTAAAATGTATAAAAATGTGAAAATTGTTCGACAAAAGATGCAACCAATTAATCTCCAAAAGGTGGATGCCATTAAGGAAAAGGTAGAGAAGTTGTTGAAAGTTGGTTTCATTTACCTAGTTCCCTTGATTTAGTGGGTTTCCAACCTAGTCCCCATTGACAAGAAATAAGGGACCATTTTCATTTGTACTAACTTTAGGGATTTGAATAAATCTTGTCCTAGGGACAATTGCCCCACCCCATTCATTAACTAGATCATCAATGAATGTACTAGAAATGAAATATTTTCATTTATGGAAGGCTTTTTTTATTAAAATCAAATTCAAATCCATCCTAAAGGCCAACACAAAATTAGGTTTATTTGTACTTAGGGCACATTTGCCTACTGAAATATTCCTTTCCGGGCCTCAAAAATGTTGGAGCCACTTTTCAGCAAGCGATGTTGTGTGCATTTCCTAATATTAAGCACGTTGTTAAAGCCTATCTCAATGATCTGGTTACTCGATCTTGAAAGAAAGCAAACCATCCCAATCATCTTTGTGTAGTGTTTGATATATGCCTACACTATAAGATTTAGTTGAATCCTCGTAAATCCATTTTATATGTTTTAGTTGGTATATTACTTGGATTTATCGTATCTTAGTAGGGGAAAATGGCATACCCCTTCAAGGTCGAGGTAATAGTGCAATAACACAGAGGTTATTATTGGCCTTCAATATTTAAGGATTTCATATAATTCATTAAGAAGTGCCACTTGTGACAAATTTTCATGAGGAAAATGTGTGCACATCCAACTCTGTTGTACCATGTTATCACCAAGTAGGGGGTTGATTTCAACATGTAAGCCATCTTTGGAAAATCGTCGTAAGTATATCATTATGGCCATGGTTTATTTTACTAAGTAGGTCAAACCTATGTCAAATTTTCCAATGATGGTGAAATAGCAACACTTTTTGTATTTAATCATATTATTACTAGATTTGGTGTGCCTAGGGAGATTGTCACTAACCATGGAAGTCATTTTTAGAACAAGATGATGGTGGAATTAGCAGTCAAGCTAGGGTTCTGACAAGAAAACTCATCGTCATACTATCCTGAAGTGAATGGACAAGTAGAGGTTGTCAACAAGTCCTTAAAAATCATTCTTCAACAAATAATCAGCACAAGTAAGTCTAATTGGTACACTATGCTAATTTTGGCTTTGTGGTGTACCAAACCTCAGTCAAGACTACTACAAGGTTTACTATGTTCCAACATGTACATGGGGCAAGTGGGAAATAAGGTCACATCAAAGGGAGCCTCAAGGAAGAATGATACGAGTATGCTCCCATATCCAAAGTTATTTTTACTTCCCAACTTGCAATCAGTTAATTGTGATTTCATGTTCACTATGAGTCCAATGCATCATACGAAAACAATATGTTTCAATCATCCTACTTCATCGCACATATGAAGGCAAGATTCCTAATGTAGTGTAGAAGAACTAGATAAGCATTCAACGGTAAAGAGGATAGCACAAGCTCAGATCCTCGATGTTGTTGATAGGGATTTGGGTACCCATCGAATGAGTGCCCATGGTACAATAGGTGTCAATGTATTGTTGCATGGTCATGGTATTAATGCCTCGTCCCCCACCTTTAAGTTTTATCGGCACTCCTCCTTGAGTCAAACCAATGATAAAATATATATCCTCAACATTTATCATGAGGACTTTGTCATCCAAGTTAGATACACCTTGGACAAGGTCCTAGTAACCTCCTAGTTTTTGCAATTAATCTTTTTTGCATGTATATTTGGACACCGAAAGGACTTGAGAAGAATCATTCTTAGAGAGCATCTATACATTCTTGGTTGTTAAGATCAAGGTTGTCAACCTCCTCATACTCTATCTCTTTTTAAATGATATCCATGATCTATTTCCCTTCATTGCAAAGAGAATTTTTAATGGTTAGTGCATTATGGGAGAGACACACATTCTCTAAGTCACAAGTGCATTCAAGTGTTCCTATTCTTTATAGGAAGCATGTCTAGGGCCTTCTAGATGTGTCTCGTGTACCTATTTCATGGCCATGATTTTGCATTTTGCATGGATCCGCAATGTACTTGATTTGGCATCCATTCTTCTTCCCACCTAAACATCATTATGCCCGCACATAAACATCATTATGCCTGCCTTAGGGAAAAGAGTCATATGATACTTTGGTTCTTGTTGCATGTACTTTTCTATTTTGAAATTCGGTGAAGTCCACCTAGTCCTACTTGGAAGTTTCCTCCCTAGTTTATAATGTATTTTAGCCATCAACTTCCCTTATGACCTCATACATTAGGGGACACCTATTATAGCATTATTTAAAATTACCGAATCAATAATTCCCATATGGCATTCATGTCAATCAGTTGTAGTTATTGTTTGGTCAAAAATATGCTAGAAAAAGGTTTTTTCCACATAGATTCTCCTTGCTTTAAGGAAATGTGCACCTTAGATGCTCTTTCCCAATGTAAAAGGCATCTCTCCCTTGGAAATTGTGCAAAAAAAAATAAATGCACAAAAAATTATGCAAACCTGGGTGAGGTTCACGAGATTTGTACACCTATACTCCCATTTGTCTCAACTATCTAAGAAGACTATAAATTGAGACCAAAATTTGGAGAAAGGGAGCCACCATTTATGTAACCTTATGCTAAAAAAATCATAATTGATTAATCCCTAAGTTTTCATGACTTTCAGACCCACAAAAATCCTTGTTTTTCCCATATAACCTATGTGCGGGATTTGAGATCTAAAACCCTCAACTTTTCTCATTCCCTTATGCATGTGGAGTTGGGGTCTTGATGATGTCTTAAGTGGCCCAAGATCGAAAGAACCCAGATGACGGTGACAAGAAGTGTCGATAGCAACATCAAGTATTATATTTGTTGTTCATATCAATAGAAATGGAGATCTCTCTTCATTCCCTTCCCTGAATATTGTTGATCCTCATTAATCAATGTTTCAATTAGTATATAGATGTGTGAATCAGTTTGCTTGATGAATTGGTTAAAATTTAGTTATATGTTCACATTTTCTTTTGAGCAACCATTTGCATTTGAGCAAGGTGTTATTTCTGTGCTTTGTTTGCAGGTTTAAGAAATATTGAATCATATTGAATCAAGGTCTCTTAGGACAACCTTCATAATCATGTGCTTTACCTTCCCACAATCATTAATTATTTACTTGCACATAATGGACACCTAACTTTGGGAAAAGATTGTTATTCTTTGAATCTGCTATGTTATAATTTCAACCCTAGCTATTATGATGTTTTTATATGCAACAAGGATGTTGATGTAAAATATTGTAAGGTAGTTAGCTTTATCACGAATAACTTTAGGGTTTCATAATTAGCAAAAAAGTCAATGTCACGAGTTGGTGTTGGTGATACTCTATAGTAACCCTATTTAAACTTTGTAATAGTCCAACCCAAGATGAACTAGATGGGATGGTTGTAGGGGAAATATTATGGGCAAAATTTAGCCCGTATGCTAATTTTCAATGTTTTCTTTTCCAAAAAGAAAAGTCAATTTTCATTTTTTTCTAAAATGATTTGCCCAAATTCCATTGGATAAAAAATTATACTCTACCGTTCGCTAAGGTTTCTACAATTTAAGAAAATTATGGATCCTTAAAATTTTCCCTGGATGGTTGTTACTAGGTGGAAAGGTCCCTCTAATTAATTTAAAGGAAAGTCAAGAATTAATTTACAATATATTAGCAATGTAATTATACATACCTAATTTTCCTCACCTTGATATAAACCAATCCTCCAAAGCATAACTATCAATATGGGGGAACCAAAAGGTCATGCTTCTCCCAACCAATGCAACGCATGGTACAAGGTCTTGCCCCTAAGCATGGCTTAAGATCAATATGAGTATAGGTAACACTCCCTAATTCCTCTACTCAAACAAACTCACTCAAATCAAAAAATAACAGTAATGGGTAGAATCCAATTGAACTCAACAATTGTGTGGTGGAGAGGCCACTCACTGGTTTACTACACCACCATACCTCTCTAGGTTCTAGTGTGTAAGAATACATCAACTTATGCTCTTGGTACTACAATACCTCTAGTGGTTGAGTTCCTCCAATCAAGTGTGATGCACAATACTAAGCTTTAGTATCGATCTCACGCTAGGTACATCCTCTACCTCCTCTTGCCCACCCAAATAATGCTTGATCAATCTTCAAACTACTTCAACTACCAACACAGTGTTTCTTGGGTCTATATAAAGTCCAAGACATAGGACAAAACTTTATGAAAGAACATTTCTAGTTTTGTTTAGTTGATTGTTGGAGGAAAAATATATTGTCAAAATAATGTAGAGGTATTTCTTAAGAGTTCAGAAGAATTGTATGGTCCATGTCAAGTGTTTTGGGCACCTAAGGAATGTGATTTTCAATTCAACTATGAATTGAAATTACATTTTTCATTTAGAAAAAAATATATAGATATATAGTAAAAAATTAATTTTAGGTCACAGCATAGCCAAACACCAAATATGAATTGAAATTTGCATTTCCCTAGGAGGGAAAATCATAGATATACCAACATAGATCTATCAAGGACCGAGAGGGATCCAAATTCTTGAGGTGTACTATCTGGGCTAGGTTGGGAATCTAAAAACTAGGTACCTCCCATTTAATATGCCATGTTCGTGCAGGATAAATCCAAAATATCATACGGCTAGGTTTGAAGAGCAGCTTTTCCCATTCATACACTAGGTTCATGCAGTATAATCTCCCAGCCCATACACCTTCACATAGGATAATCTCCCATTTAGTACGCCATGGTGCTAAAAAGGTCTAATTTACCAGATAACTACGACAGTATCTACGCCGGGTTAACATTGAAAGCCTCATACAACAGCTTCACTGAATTGAATAGCTTTTGCCCGCCAGTTATAAGAGTAAGCTTTGTCCTCCCCTACGCCTTTGTAGAGGGGAGAATTGTAAGATACATACGCCGGCTTCACGCAGGATAATTTGTTTTTTATCTTAAATTTTTTACAAATTAAGAAAAAATTAAAACCTCAAGATTTGTGATCTCTCTCGATACTTTATATATATAGGTTTAAGACGAAATCAATATCATAATTATTTAGTTGTTTAAGCCGACATCATTTACATTTTTTTTAAATAGAAACATCATTTTACATATAGTTACACAAGGTTGCGCATTACAACATCTCCCCCCATACTGGGTTGTACAGCACCGAGAGTACAAATTAAGAAAAAAATTACACCTCAAGATATGTGATCCCTCTCGGTACTTGATATATCTAGGTTTAAGATGAAATCAATATACTAGTTTTTGTGTTTAAGCCAACATCATTTACATTTTTATTTTTTTTTAATAGGAACAACATGTTACATAACATTACGCTTTACAACATCTCCCCCATACTGGGTTGTGAGCACCTCGCTACTCTCGATGCAATAAAAATTTAATTTGAATTCACAACCTAGCCAAATACCAAATTGATGTATGAGAACCCATTGTTTTTGGGACAACGAGGCCCCTTTGAGCATTGATTTCACTACTTGGTCTATGTAAAGTGTACATTTGTTACCCTCCTCTAGATTCGAACATATGAACTCCAAGGAGGAAACACATATTCTTAACCATTAGGGTCACTAGTAGCATGTTACTTGCAACGAAGCCAATGACACCTCCTTTGTCACTAATCAATGCCTTTATCTTCTTACTTTATTGAATTTCAGCTTTGAACATCAATTTAAATTTCTCTTTTACTTTAGATTTATCTTTCAAAATATAGCCATATTCTCCTTGCACAATCATCTCATGAATTACTTAGCACCTCTAAGAGATGGCATCCTTAAAGGACCACACCAATTAACATACACAAGCCCAAGTTACTTCTCATCTCTCCATTGGTTTTCAACAAACTTTTCCATATATTGTCTTCCTAGAACATGTTGCATATACATTTTCGTCTCTCCATTGGTTTTTAACAAACTTTTCCATATATTGTCTTCCTAGAACATGTTGCATATACATTTTCGTCTCCCCATTGGTTTTTAACAAACTTTTCCATATATTGTCTTCCTAGAACATGTTGCATATACATTTTTTCAATTTTTTACTTATAAGAAATCCAGTACCATCTTCATGTTGTGAAGAGATTGCATATAAATTTTTTCAATTTTTTGCTTATAGGAAATCCATTACCATCTTCGTGTTGAGAAGAGATTGCATAAGTGTCACCTAGACTTGTGTAATGTGTCCTTTTGGTAACAAGCGTATGCGTTTTTACTATTGCATAAAGATTTTTTACAAACCATTTATAGGTAAAATAAAAATCTATTCTCATCAAACATTAAGTTTTTCTTTGTGAATCGATTAACAAAAGTTGTTTTGAAAAAGTAAACATACTACACTTTGTGCATCTTACTATATTCTTTATAATGACAATGTATCCTCTTTATAATCTCATTAGACATATGTATCTTCTTTATAATGAGAATGCATCTTCTTTATAATGAGAATGCATCTTCTTTATAATCTCATTAGACATAAGTACAGGTGCAATACAATGTTTGTGTATTACATAGTGATTATCAGTAATCACTTAAAATAACTATGGTCCCAATAGCACCTAAAATAACACATAAATTTCCGGCTCTAGAAATGTCCTCACACCAAGAGAATAATCAATTTGGTTCAGAAAATTCTATCTTGTGTCTTACATGCTTAGTATCACATGAATCAATATACCAATGTTGATTGCTCTTCTTAATAATGATAGACATCATAAATGTAGGCTATACATCTTCTATTGATCATGCTAATATTGTACAATCCTTAATTGATACCTTTAGCTCAGATATCCATATTTTCTTGATATGCTTAATGAACCCTGAATCAAAGTACCAGCTCAGATATCCATATTTTCTTGGTATGCTTAATGAACCCTGAATCAAAGTACCATAGCCGATCAGGCCTGATGGAGTGGTGCAACAATATCTATGGTGGGGTGGGGGCCCATAGGACCCGGGGGTCCATTCATGTAGGGTACTTGGGCTACCCTTGATCCCTGAGGGAAGAATAACAGGGTAGTGTAAAAAGAAAAAGTACCATAACCAATCACTTTTCTTGGATAACGACATCACCATACACAACTTCAACAACATTAATGAATGCTTGTAATCTAACAACCTTCTTCCAACAGTGTTTGACGATATACTTTTGGATTTTAAGTGTAATTATGTGTTGGCTTATATTAACTTTGATGCTTGATTTCTGTTTATATTTTGTAATATTATTGTTCTTTATAGTAAACAAAGTTCTTGATCTTATACCGTTCTTCGAGGAGCATACCATTTAGCTCATGCATTAGGCTTACACCTCTAACAAGCTAAAATTAATGACAAACACATGAATACACTGAAAAACTACAAGGAGTTGATGCAAAGTCTCCATTTTATATGTTTTCACCTTCTACAATTCACTTTCTCTCCAGTTCTTGATATAGTGGCCTCATGTGACATGTACAAATGGTTGCATAGATAAAAGACTCGTCTCATTTGGTGCTTCAAATAAACTCTCCAAGCATTTGATGCTTCCTGGGATTCTTCAGTTCCAATAAACGACAGACCTATTTATGCTAGCAATCACTTTTTTGTACTTGTGTTCATATTCTACAACATTGTCAATAGCTTTAAGTTTTGATTTTTGAAGCTTTGACTATGCCAAGAAGCTTGCACATGGTCAAAATATTAATGATTTTATATCTCCAAAAGGCTAAAAAAATTACTAATTTATGCCAATCAGGTAAATTGAAAATTGCCATGTGAATATTTGTCACCGCATTATTTAGCTCTGATTTTATTCAAAACAAATAAATAATAATAACAATTAAACACATTTTCTATAACAGTTGGAACCGTTTACATGTCAAGAATACCTTTAAAAATTGGCCGAGGAACGAAATAAATGTAGTTTAATGATCAAATAAACCAACAAAAAAAGACTATCGCGCAATTTTCTTAGATTAAACAACTATATACAGTGATATCAGGGCAACAAAGATCCAGAAGTGAAACGGTGTTAAAAGCATGAACTTAGAATGTGATGACTGGCCTTCATTTAGTGCCAACTCCATACAGCATTGATCTCAAACCCATCTCACAATTAGACAGATCAGATTGAAACCCCCCTTTACTATAATGGAGAGCAGAAGATTGTCATCAATCAATGCATGCAAAGAAAGTTGTCATTGTTCTAGGATAGGCTCCAGCCAACTAACTCCAAACCCGTTGACAAAACCACCCTTCACAATGTGCAAAGAAAAAATTTCCAAACAAAATTCACACCCTTCTATCAATTATCATCAATCTTCGATGAAAAACATGAATTCAGTTTTCCTCGAGCCTTCCTTCACAACGACACACAACATCATCTCAGTTGTGAAGCTGGTACATACAAGAGAATATTTGCAATTGATCACAGTTAGCCACTCGCCAAACTTCCTTTCTCACAAAGCCTAACAATGGTTTCTAACAACGCTGTCAAAAATCTTAGACAGCAAAAGAGTGCAGAACTTCGCTGCTAAGACACGACAATAGCCTTTGATATGTTACCTTAGTGCAGAATACTGTAATTTTGTAGGTCCAGAATGGCATGTTTCAAAAGGGGAAGGAATCTGAGTGCAAGTCTAAGGTGATTTGGTGGAATACTTGCCCCTCAGTTCGGAATTGTCTCAAGCAATCAACAGAATGTTGAATTTTGAAAGCAATTGTTATTTTCTGGGTAGCCAATTACTTAAAAGCAACTTTACACCAAGATAGAACGGAGCATTCATTGCTACAAAGTGCACACTTTGTGTTATTATACTAAATCCAAATTCGAATAACAAAATAAAAAATGCATGCTAGTAACAGAATCATTATAAACTAACGAGCTTCTAAACAGAATCAGACAGGTTATGATTCAAGTGCTCAATGGAAGACAAAGCAACCTCAAATATAGGGTACGTCGAAAGTGTTGCACAATGCACATGAAATCACCTTGGAATCTGGATTATTGAATGTGGCAATGGCGTTCACAACGGATGCATTTTAGTACGTGTGCTTCAAATGCCAAACCAAACCATAAAGCTTGAAGCCCAGGCCATTTTGTTTTATTTGCATGCCCAATATGATCCATGCTTATTCTAAAGAATAAATTAGTTAAGAATGAAAGAAGCCATAAATCCTGCAGTAGTAACTGAATCACTATAGAACTAATAAGCTTCCAACCAGAATCAGACAGGTTATGCTTCAAGTGTTCAATAAAAGTCAAATCAACCTCAAAATTAGGTATGTTCATTGTGTGCTGCATAATGGACATTAGATCGTCTTGGCATCTGGATTATTGAATGTGGAATGGCATTCACAGCAGACTTGCATTTAGTACGTGTGCTTCAATTGCCAAAGCAAACCAAAAAGCTGGAAGCCTGGGCCATTTTGTTTTATTTGCATGCCCAATATGATGCATGCTAATTCTAAAGAATCAATTAGTTAATAAGGTAATAAGCCATAAATGCTGTGCTAGTAACTAAATCACTATAGAATTAATGAGCTTCCAGAACAGAATCAGACAGATTAGATTCAAGTGTTCAATAGAAGTCGAAGCAACCTCAAAAATAGGTACGTCAATTGGTGTTGCACAATGCACCTCAGATCACCTTGGAATCTGGCTTATTAAATGTGTCGATGGAGTTCACAACAGACGTGCATTTTAGTACGTGTGCTTCTATCCAAACCAAACCATAAACTTGAAGCACGTGCTATTTTGTTATATTGGCATGCCCAATATGATGCATGCCTACTCTAAAGAATCAATTAGTCAACACGGTAAGAAGCCATAAATTACAACTCCCATTTACTGTTACATTATTAACCTTTGACAATTCTTCACTACAGTACCAAGAAAAATCGAAATCACCTGTTAGTCACCCAAAAAGTGGGTACATCTTTTGTACATGAGCATCTGTTTCACAAGTTCCAACAGTTATGTTCCTTAGATGGCCTTAAAAAGTGTTGGAAAACGCAAAGCAATAAAGAATCGAGTCAGTAAATAGATTTTAGATAAGTTAAAAATGAAAGATTTAATAATCCACCTTCATTTAATACAAATGAGATGACCTGCTTTCAACAGCAGCCACTTTCCTTGCTGCACCAATTCCAACATACTGGGTCTTGGATTGTGATAAATTAAATTGATTAACTCCATCGTCCCTCTTATCATCCATCTCAATTTTCGCTGTGGAATTTCTTCTTGGATAGGAATAAATTGGTGCAGGACATTGAGACGGTGCAATACCAGCGTTTCTAATCAACTTTCTCGGATTATATGCCTCTTTAGTGCTTCCATTTTCACAAGGTAATACAGGACCAATAACTTTTCCTGGTTTCGCAGTACTTCCTGCAAATATATCAATCCTTCAGGTTGGTTTCAGTTTGAAACATTGACGATCCATACATAGGAATGAACTGCTAGACCGATCCCAAGAATAAAGTACAATTAATCTAGATTCCTAGAATATGCTATTAATTAAAGGCAATCAGATTGTACAAAAAACTTGAAGGCATCGTGCAAGCTACAACCTTGCAAAACTTTATGAGTTGCATGCGAGGGCACTTTCACATTTCCGGAGCTCCTGTCTTGGTGCTGCTTCTCTGCTTCTCTGATATACCTTGGAGCTTCTTCACGAACTTCTAAAGCACGATCTCTAGAAGGACCTGAAGATGCCTGCTCTGATGAGGACCCACCAGAGTTTGAGTAGACAACACAGGGTCTGTGCATTTGTTCAGAACATCATCCAACTAGTAATGAGAATAATGTAATCATCCAATTTGAATCTCAACCACAATCTACCTATCATGGCAACAACATTTGTTCACTCAAAGTTTCATAGTATGCTCAATGGCAACCAGAAATCCTACCTTGGCAAAGATGCATGCTGCCTTTCTAATGGAGGAACTGATCCACCTTTTCCATAGTGCTCCTCCAGGTGAGCAAACTGCCTCTTAAACTGATCAACAGCACTGCAATGGCAACCAACAAATCATACTATGAATTGTTAACCATTTCCACAGATATAAGGTCCAAAGAGGATGAATTCCAACCGACACTTTAATGCCATTGTCTTCTATAACTAGTTACAAAATTTGCCCTTTAAAAGTTTAAACAGAGTAACCTGACAAAACTTAGGTAAAAGCCAAACTCTACCTAGGATACATAAAGTTAGTGCGATCTGTTCCATTCAGGTATTCTTTCAGTATCTGAGGATGATATTCAAGAATTTCACGATAAATAAGTTCTCTCACATCCTCTTTTGTAACCCTCCGTCTCTCAAACTCAAACTCCATTTTAGTTATTGGTTGAGCTACAGGCTCTCGCGATACTCTTGATAACCCCCTGAAATATGGATCAGCCAAAGCCTGTAACATTATACAAGGAAGAATTCAGTGATTGAGAAATGTGGGAGTACTGCTGAGAAAGATTCAGAACAGGCAACTATGTATAGTGACTAAAAAGTTAAAACAAACAAAGGAAAAGCACATATATCTTATGCCACAGAGTTAAGAAATAAGAGTCCACTATCATTACCTCTTCTGCAGTAGGTCGATCCTTTGGATCAAATGCAAGCAATCTTTCCAAAAGTTTAAGTGCTAAATGATCCGTACCCACAAATTTCTGTGTAAAAGGTACGGGTTGTTTCTTGCGCATGCTATTCAAGTATCTTCTAGCTTTTTCATTACGAACCTGCACATACAAAACAAATCAAAATACTTAAATTGTATGGAAAAGTGTATTAACAGAAAGATCGAAAGCCAGGAAATGGAAATCTGTAATAAATTCCATGAAAATGATTAATAATCAAGTGAACAACAAAATTGAAAAAGACAATGTAGTGCTTAAAAAAACAACAGAATTACTAGAAAACTAAAGAAGCATTAAAGAAGAAATAAGGCAAACAAGGCAAACCCTGGCAATTGTTTCTGGGGAAGGTGTGCCAAGAAGATCCGTCATCAAATCTAGCTGATGAACAACATTTTTGCCTGGGAAAAGCGGCTTTCCAGTCAAGACTTCAGCAAATATGCAACCAATACTCCAAATATCAATGGCAGGAGTATACTGTAAAGATGTGTCAAAAACGATAAACAACAAAAATGATCAGAAAAGGACATGCAATCAACAGCTCATTTCTAACTTAATTCTACTTGCAACATATTACCACTGATCTTCAACGTTGCGTGCAAATAATTTATGGAATCAAAAAAATCTTGCGTTCAGGTAGTATTTTTAATAATCAAATTTCAGATTGACTTTGGTATAGCTTGACATTATTTTATGATTGCCAAATGAGATGGTTTAACAATCTAAACTTTGGCCATGCATGAGTCTACATGACATACAGCTAGAGTTGTGATGTTGAAGATCTGAGACTATTTTCAGTTCTATCTGCCACTTAATGGGTCAAGAACTATCATTTAAAAAAAATTGTGCTGTAGCTTTCGTTATTCCATGGATTTTATTTTTGTAATACTGACACTATTATAGACATAAAAGATGCAATGGGTCAAATACACCAATGCACCAAGAGTAGCGAGGTGCTCTACAGCCCATTATGGAGGAGATGTCACAAACATAATGTATGTGACAATTTAAAAAATTAAATAAAGCTATCTGACAGCATATGTCCCTCAATTTTAAAATTTATACAAAAGCTAAAAAAATTAAAACCAGTATATATCCATCTTAAACCTGAATCTATCAAACACCAAGAGGGATCAAATTTCTTGAGGTGTAATTTTTTTATCTTAAATTTTTTACACATCAAGAAATTTGATCCCTCTCAGTGCTTGACAGATCCAGGTTTGCGATGGATCTATGCTGGTTTAAATCTTCATGCATTTTTGCACCGTAGTTTTGTTTATTCCATGGATTTTACTTTTGTGATAGAAACACTCCATTATTGGCAGCAAAGATGTAATTGGCTTGTGACATGCTGATGAGGGATTTCTAGCCAATAATGGGAACTCTTTAAATATGTATACCAGCTATTTGGATCAATAAACTGTGGTTGACAAGAGAACATGCCAGCATTATAATGTCAGGAGACATGTCATATAATATAATAAACATACATGTATTAAACCAGCATAGCTCCATCTTAAATCCGTATCTATCAAGCACCGAGAGGGATCCAATTTCTTGAGGTGTATTTCTTTTTTTAAATTTAAACTCAAGAAATTATATCTCTTGATTGATAGATCCAGGTTTAAGTTTAAGTTTTTATTTTATAAACGAACATCGTTTTTTAATTACTTTTCATAATATTTTATTTTATGAGCCAACATGATTTTTTTTAAATACTTTCCATAATTTTTTATTTTATGAGCCGACATGAATTTTTTAATTATTTTGTTAGGAACAAACGTTACAACATCTCCCCCATACTGGGCTGTAGAGCACCGAGTCTCGGTGCAATAAAGTTGTAATAAGTACATATGTAATAAGGAGTTTGTTACATATTTAAAAGTAAAGTGTCACCTGCCTTTAGAATTAGGAGATGTTTAATGAAGAGCTCTGTCATGTGAAGCAGAATGCAACAGAAGGGATTATTATGAAATAGTGGGTAATCGATAGCTATCTCACATGTACTTGTCATGGGATAAATGGTTAACATGTACTAAGTGTTAAAATATATGCAGCATTAGGGGTGGCAGGTGCGGGGGGGTTCATCCTTGATCCCTATGGAAAAGAAGAATTGTATTTCGAATGGGGTCTAGGAATGGCTACAAACAACCAAGCGGAAGCAACAGCTCTATATCAAGGTCTGCTCCAAGCTCATTCCTCAGGCTCCATTCACTCACATTCCAATAAAGGACTCCACACTTCTAATCAAAATGACTCGTAGCTCCTCACCTACTCAAGAAAACATCCTGCTCGTTGGATGGCTCAAATCAAACAAGAAGCAAATCAATTCTCAAGCATTCAATTCTTTCATGTTTTGCGAACTCACCACCAGGCGGCAGACCTCCAGGCAAACATGGCTTCAAGGCCAAGGGAGGGAGTTTTATCAAAAAGAGGGGTCCTATTAACACAATTTATCCCCTAATGTTTTATAACCACTTGCAGGATCCGAACAGGTGGCAGTGCAATTATATCATCTAAATATCAAGTACCAGCGGGATCATTCACGCAGATATTGCAAGCCTTCACACAAGCTCTCACTTACAGGGAATTAATTTTGCCTAGGTATATGAAATGAATTCACCCAACTCTTGAGCAACATTCAGCTCGAGTTTGTTGGTTTGGTTTGAGAGTAGAAGCTACGCGTCGTCTACTTAAGGTACATTTAGACCATTTGGGTCTCCCCCCCTCAATGGAGGTGCTAAGTACCATGTTGACTCCCCCATGAGCCAAATTACGGTATCTCTATGAGAGAGTGGACCTCCTCTCACATGGCTACCAAACATGCCACTTCTACTAGACCTCAAAGTCAGACTGGTTCACAACATACAGCCTCCATCCTGGGTTTCTTTCCCTGGGCCCCAAATGATAGGAGAGATGAGTCTAATCAGTGTTCTCTCTTCTCTTCACCCCATAATTCCAACACCCCCCCCCAGATTGCATAGCTTGGCCCCGTTAGCGTTCTCTAGAAAATATCATCAAAATTTACATTAGTCCCTTCACAACCATTAATGAGGACATAAAGGCTTCTTCTGACTCCTCTTCCTCTACTTTTATTTCTACTTGCAATGTTGATGTGGAGCTAGGGCATCATGCCTCATAGGGTTTGCCTAGCTCTTGTGCTCCCCTTGCTTTTAGTCTCATTTATATCTATTGTATTTTGATAACATCCAAGATCTAAGAGTGTTCTAGACATTCCTGCCTTTAGTGGCCACTAATTGTAATTTCCGGTCCCACTGACCTATGATTTGGTCATTTGTGGACATTAATTTTACCTCATCTTATTATAATTATTAATCCAACATTCCGTTGTTTAAGTTGTTAAGGTTTTACACTACCTACATCAGTCTAAAAGGGGTACACTTCAGAACAGATCAAAGCATTGTTACCAAAATTGTATGAGCAAGTAATGTAGGACAATAACTCTCTAAGTGGGAACAACGGATTGAAGTCAACAAAAATTTCACATTGACATTGACAAGCTTCCTCGAGACTTCAATGGACCTTAACATTGTTCAAGATGACATCAACATTGATGCCAATACACCAACATTGACATCAACCACAACAGAAAAACTGATTGACATCAAGTTTAGTCAATTGATTATCTCAACAAGCCAAAACGTAAGCAACTACACAACCACCTTTATTGTTGGATAGCATTTTCCTATTTATAAATATCACTTTTATATCTTACTGAGCAGTTACAAATAAACGAGACCTCCTCCTATGCAAGAGGTTAAACTGCAACCAGGTGAAGCAGTGTCCTAGCTTCATGTATGTGTTAGATTATGACAACTGAGGAAGGTCTTCTGTGCATGCATGTGTCCTTGCATGCAGAAGACGTTAATTGAATAAACCAATAAAATGTATTTAATTAATTTTTCCCAAGTTTACTTTGGAAAATTAATTAAAGTGATCTATTTAATTATTGACTTAATGAAATTATTTTTTATAAAGTATGAGCGAAAAATTAAAGTGAATGGCAAGATCTAATCTTGGCCATTGATCTCACTGGAGGATCTAATCCATTGATCCATAGTGAAATTAGGTTATTTGCTTAACATTGAGTTATAAAGGAAAGGTCAATTGGTTGAGAGGACACACATTCATTCCGAAAGAGATTGAGAGAGCAGATTTGGGAGAGTGAGAGTTTTACAAAGAAGACGGAGGAGTAAGATTCGGAGAAGACACTCGAATCAGCAGAGAGAGAGACATGACAGAAAGAAGCGGAGGTATTCGCAGCAGCAGCAGCAGCAGGGCCGTACAGCGTACAGATCCGTACAGCAGGCCGTATGGATTCCGTTAAGGCCGTACAGCAGCTACAGCTGCCTCGGCTACTGTGCCCATCCCACAGGTTTTTCTCAGTGGATTTATGTGTTTCGATTTTGCCATTGTTGGCTGAAAATCGAATTTCTGTTTTGTAAAAGAGCTCCATATTTTCTAATAAAATATTTCTCCTACTGCTGCACCGGTTTTCCCATCTTGGGTTTTTCCGGGGGTTTATACCCGAAAATTATTGTGTTATTTCTATTGGTGTGATTGATTTTGGTATATCTCTCAGTGTTTTAATTCCGCTGCAATTTTTTATGAGTGAAGAAATCCATGTGTGGTTATTTGGTTGCAATTTCACTAGCATGCATTTGGCCCTAGTTGGATTTTAAAGGAAAATTTACAGTATGAGGCTAAGGCAGGAGCTTCTGGAAAACACATGACCACAATGCAAGTAGCCTCAACAATGACCTGTCGGGAGACTGGCTTTCGAGGGTATACTGTGGTAGGCTGAAACCACCTTTTTGGCCCTGGAGTATGACCTTAAACTGCTTCTGATTGGCTAAGCATTCATCTTCCTGATATGAAAGGAACAGATTAATGACCCAAGACCTAGAAGCATCTGGCAGGAGTGGAAATCTAGACATCGGGATCTTGAAATTTTATCAACAGAGGCTAGGCTGATAGCCTTATGAGTATTGCAGGTTTTTTCCTGCTTTGGGGAAAAAACTAAACCAGACTTTTCCATCACAAACCTTCTTAGGCCTCAGCGCACAAAGCACTTTGTCCTTACAAACTCATGACTTATTTAGTACCTTATGTACACATTTATGCTTTAGTCAGCATTGTAAGATAATCTGAGCACCTCTAGCATACCACTCAATTGCTTGTTTATGTAAAGTTATGTTTTGTTCTGCTCTTACAAACCACCTAATCTGTAGCTGCAAAGCAGCATCTTTAGCAGTCGAATTTAATGTTGCACTAACTTGGACACACCATAACCAGGGAATTCTTCAGAATACTTGATCAGCCCCTGAGCCTACCTTGGCACTCCAGACATGAGAGAATCTAAAAGTTAGTTCTTTGACCTTTCCTCATATGAAAAATTACAAACTCCGATGAAGAAGATGGCTTTAAGCCTTGCATATAAGGACAAGTTGACCAACAATGTGACAAGGAAACCTTCTCTCTATGCCTCTTCCATGCATGTGAACAGACACTCAAACTTTATTACTGTGGCAAATGTTTTCTTTCTGGATGTTCTTAATTGAATGTAAGTGGAAAATGACAGTTAAATGCAATGGCTATTGAGAGGGACAGGTCAATATTTGACCAGCAAAGGCATCTAACTTTCAGCTGAAAATGTTTTTGACACTCCAGCAAATTTGGCATAAAAGGTCACTCTGTCTGTTCTTCTAACTGCAATTTTGTGTGTCCCAACTTCCAAGCATATCCTCTGCATTTCTCTTGCTATTCTTCGGTTCATTTCCTCATAAATTTCTTTCCCTTGCTGAAAAAGTTGTGTCATGACAAGTGTGGATGTATATGTAACTTCGGAATGTATTTCATCTATGTATTTTATTGTACTCCTATAGAGATGTATTATTCCTCTATACGGAAGTGTCGTCATTTGTATTGACAAGTGTCGTAACTTGCCGATGGGTTATTAGACCACCATGTGTGGGGTCGGCCCTGATTAAGTTAACCTGGGGTTATTAGGCTAAGTTAGACAAGTCGGCCCCATAGGTTTATTAGGCTGCTCAGAACAAGTATAAATATTAAATAGAGAGCGGGATCTCTCTATTTGATCACTTCACTTACTCACTTATCCATCACTCGAAAAGTGGCGCACATGTGAGGAGGAGGATCAGCTACTAGGAGGAGTCTATCTCTGTGTACTTGGGTTGTACTTTGGTTGTGCTATTGCTCTATCTATCTTTGAGGAAGTTGTGGGGTTTTTCACCTTAGGGTTTTCCCCACGGAAACTGTGTGTCTATTGTCTCTTATGATTGCATCTTGTGATGATTGATATGCATTGTTATACTGTACATGTTATTCTCTCAGTAAAGATCCTAGAATATTGTGAATTAGTGCTCGAAAATTAACATGGTATCAGAGCTAACCTGAGAAGAAGACACTATGCAGCTGCAGAAGCTAGGGCTTCTTGTTTTTGGGTTTCTCTCCACAGATTTTGGAAAAGCAATATGATAAATTGACTCTCCTCAACAAGGTGAATCTTTCTGTCCAATCAAAATTCAATTCTGAGCACTTTCAGTTTTGGCCCTAAGAATTAGGGTTTCCACAAAAATAGGAATTTCTGAAATCTAAAGACATAGCTGGAAGCTCCTTGGAAAAATCGAATTTTAGAGCTTTGGATCGAGATTTTTGGCTGGGTAAATCTCCGGGAAACTCAAACCCTAATTCAAGGTCCTCCCTAGTGAATCCAGGAAGACTAAAAAGCATTTCTGAAGGGTGAAGCTTTGCAGATCTCAAATTCTGAATACACCAGGCTGATCAACTCATCAAGGCACATCTTTCTATCATTTCAGAAAGTTGAAATTCACATTTTGAATTTTTAGGGTTTCTCTGACAAACCCTAATCCGGGACCAAATCCAGTTTTCAGCAAATCAAGTGGTAAGACCTAAATCTTTTCTATTTCCATTTGAAGTACTCTTTAAGATGTCTCACCACACCAAGATTGAGGATAAGCTTGAAGGGGCTGATAACTTCTGAGCCTTGAAGTATAGGATTGGGTTAATCCTGGAAGAAAATGAATTGGATACTTACATAAGGGAAGAGGTCCCTGTCCCAGAGGGAGAAGAAGCTAAAGCCCTCCATAAGAAGAACTTGGTCAAGGCAAAGAGAATCATTGTTGATTCTATCAAGGACCATCTCATTCCCCCATGTGTCATCTCTGAAGACACCCAAAGAGATGTTTGATTCCCTATCCAAGCTATTTGAAGGGAAGAACATAAATCGGAAGATGACTCTGCGGAACCAATTGAAAGCGGTAAAGCTTCAAAATGGAGAATCCATTCAATCTTATTTTTTTAGGGTCTCTCGGATCAAGGAACAACTAGAAGCAGTGGATGAAATGGTGGAGAATGGTGAAGTTGTCATGACCACTCTGAATGGCATACCCAGGTCATGGGATTCCTTTATCCAAGGAATCTGTGCAAGAAAGAAGTTGGTATCCTTCAGCAGACTGCGGGAAGAATGCTCACAAGAAGAAGCAAGGCTTGTGGCACAAGAAGAAAAGATGAGGAATGAAGATCAAGCTCTCACAGCTCACACCAAGGGAAGCAAGTTTAAGAGGGAGAAATCTCATAACACAAAACATTCTCACCCTCATCACAAGAAGAAAGATCTATCTCATGTTCGATGTTACGAATGTAATGAAATGGGACACTTTGCTTCAAATTGTCCCAAGAAGAAGAAAGACAACAACTTCAACAACAACAAGAAGAATAACAAAAGAAGATATCATGCTCATGCTGTTGAGGATGATGAACCTCCCAGGAAGAAAGCTAGAGCAGAAAGTGATGATGATGACTCATCAAGCAAAGAAGAGTATGTTCTAATCTCTGCTCTCACAGGTGCTATTTCTCATGGTTGTAATGATTGGTTAATTGACAGTGGGGCTTCTAAACACATGACTGGGTTTAAAGAATCTTTTGTAAATCTGCCTGAACATGAATCACCCCATAAAGTGAAACTTGGAGATGATTATCAATACCCCATCAAAGGAAGTGGGGAAGCCTCCTACAACCTAGAATCTGGAAAATCCTTGAAGATGAAAGATGTGTTATTTGTACATGGACTCAAGAAGAACTTACTCTCCATCTCTGCATTGGATGCAAAAGGCATGAGGGTTGCATTTGTAGATGGCCAAGTCCTAATGTGGCCGAAGGGTAAAACTATTGATGATGTAGTGGTGATTGGAGAGCAAGAGGGAGGATTGTACAAATTGAAAGGACAACCTGAACATGCCATGGTACATGAATCCATGGAGCCAAATGAACTTTGGCATAGAAGACTTGCACATATGCACTACAGAGCATTACCAATTACAAGTAAAGTTGTAGAAGGTTTTCCAAAAATCAAGACTAAGCATGAAGGTGTTTGCAAAGGATGTGCAAAAGGAAAGAACATAAAGAAGGCATTTCCAAGTAGTGAAAGCAAGACAAAAAGTATCTTGGAAATTATCCACTCCGATGTATGTGGTCCGATGTCATCCAGTTCTCTGAGTGAGTATGCTTATTATGTCTCTTTCATTGATGACTTCTCCAGGAAGACTTGGGTTTACTTCTTGAAGAACAAAGATGAAGTGTTTGATAAGTTCAAAGAATTCAAAACCTTGATGGAGAACCAAACTGATAAGAAGATCAAAACATTCAGATCTGACAATGGTGGAGAATTCACTTCAAGTGACTTCAAAAGTTATGCAGTGATTCAGGGATTAAGAGGAAGTTGACTGCTCCTTACAATCCACAACAGAATGGAGTTGCAGAAAGAAAGAATAGAACAATCATGGAAGCAACAAGGGCAATGCTGCATGACCAGGATCTACTTATGCATCTATGGGCAGAAGCAGCTAGGACAACTGTATATGTGCAGAACAGAACATCCCACAAGATATTGGACAACAAGACACCAGAAGAGGTCTTTTCTGGTAAAAAACCTGAAGTCAGCCATCTCAGAATATTTGGTTGTCCAGTATACACACATGTCCCAAAGGAAAAGAAGACCAAGCTAGATCCTTCAGGAAAGAAGGGTATCTTTGTGGGTTACAGTGAAAGCTCAAAGGCTTACAGAATATACTTTGCAGGGTTCAAGAAGATTGATGTCAGCAAAGATGTGACATTTGATGAAAACTCAGCATTCATCAAATCAAGGAAGACACCTGTTGAAGATTATGAAGAACCTAAGGAAAGTAGATTTCATGACACTACTATGACTGAAGCAATTCCAGATGCAGATCGTGAAATTGAAGATCCGCAAGAACCTGTAGATCCACCCCGTGAGAATAACTCTCACAAGAGGAAACTTGCATGGGCTAGAGAGCTCATTCAAGATGCAGAAAGATATGGCATTCCAGAAGAAGAACACAGAACAAAGAAGAGACCTAGATCACATACCAGCTATGTTGCTTTAATCTGTGATATCATGAACAAAGAACCTTCCAATTATGAAGAAGCAGCGGAAAAGAAAGAATGGAAGGATGCCATGGTCGAAGAATACCAATCAATAATGAAGAATGATGTTTGGGACGTTGTCCCAAGACCTGAAGGAAAGTCTGTTGTGACTTCCAAATGGATCTACAAGATCAAGCATGCTGCAGATGGCAGCATAGAGAAATACAAGGCAAGATTTGTAGCTCGTGGCTTCTCTCAGAAAGAGGGAATAGATTATGAAAAAACTTTTGCTCCTGTAGCCAGGTACACTTCCATCAGAACAGTACTTGCTCTAGCTGCAGTGATGAAATGGAAGATACACCAGATGGATGTCAAGACTGCTTTCTTGAATGGTGTAGTCGAGGAGGAAGTGTATGTGGAGCAGCCACTCGGTTTTGAAACATATGGCAGGAAGTCATATGTATGCAGATTGAAGAAAGCCTTGTATGGCTTGAAGCAAGCTCCTAGGACTTGATATGGTAGGATGGACAGTTTCCTATCCAGTTTGGGCTTTACCAAGAGTAAAGCAAATTCCAACCTTTATTACAAAGTTGAGGAAGGCAATCCAGTGATACTACTTCTGTATGTGGATGATCTGTTTGTAACAGGTAATGATAGTTTGATTGCCGATACCAAGAGGAAGCTTGCAGCCGAGTTCGAGATGAAGGACTTGGGAATGATGCACTATTTTCTAGGCATGGAGGTGTGGCAAAGTGCAGATGGTATCTTCCTTGGACAAGGGAAGTATGTAGTAGAGATCCTGAAAAGGTTCGGGATGATGGACTGCAAGGCCATGGCCACACCTATGACATCGAACCTGAAGCTTCTGTGTGATGCTTCATCTGATCCGGTTGATGTCACTATGTATCATCAGATGATTGGGTCTTTGATGTACCTAACAAACACAAGACCAGATATTTGTTTGGCTATGAACACATTGAGCCAGTTCCTAACGGATCCCAGAGGTGTTCACCTGGTTGCTGTAAAGCATATTCTGAGGTACCTGAAGGGTACAGTTGACTATGGGCTCAAGTATGATGCGAATCAAAAGTTTAACCTGCAGGGTTATGTTGATTCAGATTGGGCAGGCAATGCTGCAGATAGGAAGAGCACATCTAGGTGTTGCTTCAGTATGGGATCAGGTGTGATCTCTTGGTTTAGCAGGAAGCAATCTTGCGTAGCACTGAGTACAACCGAAGCAGAGTATGTTGCAGCATATTCGGTTAATTGTGAGGCAGTATGGCTCCGGACGCTACTGTCTGAATTATTTGATCTCCCGTTGGAGGCTACTGGTATCTTTTGTGACAACCAGAGTTGTGTGAAGCTGTCTGAGAACCCAGTGTTCCACGACAGGTCGAAGCACATCAAAATCAAATATCACTATATCAGGGATATGGTGCAGAGAGGAGAAGTGAAGCTCCTGTATGTTGCAACAGATGAGCAGATTGCAGATGTGCTGACGAAGCCACTAGCCAGAGTGAAGTTCGAGTACTTCAGAGAGAGGCTTGGTGTTCTTCAAATCAACGACACTTCGAGGAAGAAGTGATGGACACATCTGCTGGAGCCATTCCAAGGATGGTGAGAGGAGGATCCTTCCCATGGCTATGGATGTAAGCGCTTGATGATGAGCATCAGGACGATGCTCCAGTTACTGCTTTGTATATGCATCATGTTGGATGTTGGATATGATCAGTTGGATCATTTATATGTATGTGCGCATCATATTGGATGCTGGATATGATCAGGTGGAACATGTATGTTGATATGTATCAGGTATGATCAGGTGGATCATGTATTTGTATATATATCAGGTGGATACATTGTATGATCAGGTAAATCATGTATGATGATATGTATCAGCCAGATACTGTGTATGCACTAGGTGGATACATTGTATGATCAGGATGATCACAGATGATGAGCTGCAGGATGTTGCTCCAGATGATATGCATCAGGTTGATGCTATGATGATGATCAGGATGATCACAGATGACGAGCTGCAGGATGTTGCTCCAGATGATATGCATCGAGTTGATGCTATGATGATGATCAGGTTGATCATGTGATGATGTACATCAGGATGATGTATGGTGAGTATCGGTTTGATACTCTGTGGCCGTGGATAGGTTGTGCAGGTAGCATAGAAAAGACCCTTTAAAATCTGGACAGGTAGAGCGATGTGCTCATAACATCCTGGGATGCTCTATCGAGATCCAGACAGGTAGAGCGGTGTACTCGTAACATCCTGGGATGCTCTGAGTAGGTTTTGCTACAGGTAGCATAGAAAGGGTCCTTTAAAATCCGGACAGGTAGAGCGGTGTGCTCGTAACATCCTGGGATGCTCTATCGAGATCCAGACAGGTAGAGCGGTGTGCTCGTAACATCCTGAGATGCTCTGAATAGGTTTTGCTACAGTTTCACATAGAAAAGATCCTTTAAAATCCAAACAAGTAGAGCGGTGTGCTCGTAACATCCTGGGATGCTCTATCGAGATCCAGACATGTAGAGCGGTTTGCTCGTAACATCCTGGGATGCTCTAAGTAGGTTTTGCGAAAGTTCACATAGAAAAGATCCTTTAAAATTCGGACAGGTAGAGCGGTGTGCTCGTAACAACCTGGGATGATCTATCAAGATCCAGACAGGTAGGGCGGTTTGCTCGTAACATCCTGGGATGCTCTGAGTAGGTTTTGTGAAGGTCAACATGTAAAAGATCCTGGGAGATCCAATAGGTTGAGTAGTGTGCTCGTAATCAGTCCTGTGATGCTCTTTCGAGGTTTTGTTGAGGCACGTAATCAGTCCTGAGTATTCCACAGTATGGCCAGTGACGATGAAGACCTACAGGTGGTGGGCCTACATCCAGTATGAAAAAGGACTGGCTCTGTAGAACTTCCTATGACGAGTAAATCAGAGATTTATTGAGATAGCAGCAGCAGTGATGATGACGATGATTCGCTAATGATGATCCAGAGAAGAAGACTTGTGTTAACAGATCTGTGTCGAGAAATACCTTCCTAGTTAAGAGGGAGTGTTGATGTATATGTAACTTCGGAATGTATTTCATCTATGTATTTTATTGTACTCCTATAGAGATGTATTATTCCTCTATACGGAAGTGTCGTCATTTGTATTGACAAGTGTCGTAACTTACCGATGGGTTATTAGACCACCATGTGTGGAGTCGGCCCTGATTAAGTTAACCTGGGGTTATTAGGCTGAGTTAGACAAGTCGCCCCATAGGTTTATTACGCTGCTCAGAACAAGTATAAATAAAGAGCGGGATCTCTCTATTTGATCACTTCACTTACTCACTTGTCCATCACTCAAAAAGTGGCGCACATGTGAGGAGGAGGATCAGCTGCTAGGAGGAGTCTATCTCTGTGTACTTGGGTTGTACTTTGGTTGTGCTATTGCTTTATCTATCTCTGAGGAAGTTGTGGGGTTTTTCACCTTAGGGTTTTTCCCACGGAAACTCTGTGTGTCTATTGTCTCTTATGATTGCATCTTGTGATGATTGATATACTTGCTATGATTGATATGCATTGTTATACTGTACATGTTATTCTCTCAGTAAAGATCCTAGAGTATTGTGAATTAGTGCTCGAAAATTAACATGAAGATCAATTGTTTGACAGGTAACAGTATGATATTAATGATACTACTAGTTTTGCCATATTTATGCCATGTTTTGTTTCTATAATAGTAATTCTGATGATAAATGTACGCGGAAACACATAAGACAAAGTTCAGGGTAGCAAACTTGCATAGGAACCATTAACGTTACCCTATTAACTGGTGATTCACCTAAGCACAAAAATCATAAATGGGGCCAAGGCCAGGTAACATGGAAACGAAGCATGAAGAATACTGAGATGAAGTTTTCAGTGAAATATGAACAATTCAAACTCTTACCAATTAAAAAACTCAAACATGGATGAAAATGAAAAGAAACTGAGTTCACGAAAGTCAAGTCAGACCAGACCTTCGAGAAAAAGGAACCACATAACTCGGGTGCCCGGTACCATCGCGTAGCAACATAATCCTGCAAATCAGAAAGTTGAAATTTCAAACACAGTTAGCATGTTGCCTCAAGTCAAGCATTAAATTCAAACTGGTCTGCCTTCAATGACAAACTTTCAAGTAAAAAGATAAAAAGTGTACAAGGTCATACAGTCCAGAAGATTGCTGTGGGAGTGTCATTGAAGGCAACTCTTGCTAAGCCAAAGTCACAAATTTTGAGCTTGCAGTCCGCATTTGCAAGGACATTCTTTGGCTTGAGATCGCGATGAAACACATTTGCTACAAAACAGCATAGCTCCAAAAATCAGCATAAGATGTGCTATATATGCAGCACAATTTTCAACACCAAACTTGCATTATCATGTGCTCAAATCTTATGGGAACCATACACACTGGAGAATATATATTTTGAGACAAAAAATGAAAGTGAAGACCATTTAAGCAGATGTACAAATGGTAAAAAGACAGCGGTTTATCCATTATGAAAATCAAAAATTATAATGGAGTCAAATTAAAATCGATTATACGCCAAAATAAAAATAACACCTTATGACCTCAGTTAATACTTGGCCCTTGGAAATTGGAATATCATTACAAACTTCTGCCATAGTGTTCTATATAGCTATGGTATGGAGACAAGAAAGCTTTAAATAGATATAGTACAAAATTGAAACTTTTGTCTGCAACATTGCTTCAACAATCATTAGTCTAGAAGGAAACCCACAAATGCAAAAGTTCATGATTTAGGATATCATAAACATGTGCCACTCCATTTAGTTGATTTTTTGTACCTAGGAAAGTGTTCCCCTAGTGACTTTTTGCCTAAGTCACTTAAAAGGGGAAATAAAGTGACCCTTGCATTAAATGATTTGTGAAAAGCATTTAATGTGACTTTGTAACTTAAAGTCACTTTTGGGAAAAATTTAAGTGAGTGAATTTAATTTTTATGAAATATTAAATGTGAGCATTTAATCTCATCCATCCATCTCGACTAATCTCAGCCATTGGATTAGATGGGCCCTCACTCACCTAGGGTTTTTGTCAAAAAGGGCAAGGGAGACAAAACACATTCATTCTTGAGATGAGAGTGAAGGAGAAGAGAGAGCAGAGCAAGGGCACGAATTTCGAGGAGGGTTCAGGGCATTAATGACCAGCACAATTTTCGAGGAGCAACATTTATTATCAGCACATTTCCCAAGGTGACCGTACAGTATGGATTCTGGGCACACATTTCAACGAAAGAATTATGGGCACACATCCCGAGAAGGCAGCACGGTTTTCTAGGCAAGTTCTGGGCACAAATCCTGAAAACAGCAGGCTCGGTTTTCGAGGCAGCAAACTGGGCACATTTACCGATGACAGATTTGCACATATTCCAAGGCACTTGACAGTGCACATTTCCCGAGACAGGTCTGTATAGAAACCGAGAAAGGTACAGCATGGATTTCGAGAAAAAAGGACAGCACAGAAATCGAGGTGTATGGATTTCTGTCCTTTCAGCACAAATTTCGAGGTCCAGATTTGCACAGAAATCGAGGCATGTACAGCACTGATTTCGAGGAAGTCTGTGGGTGGATTTTCTGGTTAAGATAAGTAAAATTTTGACTGAAAATTATTGTACTGAAAAATTGCTGAAGAAATAAAAAATCTCTCTCTGACTGGTTTTCCCCGTGGGGGTTTTTCCAGGGCCATTGGCTAAATTTTCTGTGTATAAAATATTTTATGGCGTGCATGTGTATTTAAGCTTCTGCCTGTAATTGTGATTTTCAGCGTGTTTTAATTGTCTGAAATTTTATAAGTAATTTCCAGCCTTCATGAGAAACTGAGTTGGGCTTTAAACTATGAAAATTTGACATAAAACCAGCAAGCTGAAAAACTCAGAAAATTTACACATTCAACCTTCTACCATAGACAGGAAATGACAAACAAGAGTGACAATTCTTATAATGGTAGCCACAAGAGAAGCAGCAACATCATTAAGGAACTGTCTCGAAAGTCAAGTGAAACAATACCTGTATGTATATATTTTAATGCTCGAAGAAGTTGGTACAGGAAGAACTGATAATGTTCCGGTGTCAAGTCATCATTAGCCTTTATAACCTGGTGTAGGTCAGACTCCATAAGTTCAAATACCACATAAATGTCTTTGAATTCCCTCTGCGAGGGAGGTAGCATGATATGCTTGATTTCTACAATGTCAGGATGTCGCAGCAATCTGAGTAGTTTGATTTCACGTAGTATCCGGGTTGCATCAGACAAATGCTCAAAAATATTGGTTATCTTCTTAATTGCGACTTTCTCCCCTGTATGTGTATCAATTGCAGAGCATACAACACCATAGCTTCCTTTGCCAATCACTTCCTGAATCTTGTAACGACTAGCTCCTCCATACTCTGTGAAGAACTCTATCTCAGAAGAGTTCTACAATCAAATTCAATGACATGCACATCAGATTCTTGACTGTAATAGATCTTTACAACATTCTGTGCCAATGAGTAATGGGAAATTAACAACTGGCTATAAAGTTTAAACTCTTTTAAAATACAATTTATCCAGTACTAAATTCATGCATACTCAATAGCTGGCATTGCCAATCCGAAATATAACAATGATTAAAAAGAATTACAGATTGATCAATTAAACAACTTTTGTAGCATGAATCCATTTTGCTAGCTATGGTGAACTTGACAACAATTTTACTACAACAGATTCAAACAATTACTCATACTAGCTGCAAAATAAGTGGAACCAAGGAACAGAGACTATAAACCATGCTTTCTTCAGTAAGATGAAAGACAACAAAACAGTTTGAAATAGTGGCACAGATGGATGGCTAAATCTTGCAATATCAATAGTTCCATTTTCATTATGTCGTGTGAATCTAGAGCTCCAAACTTATGATTTCTAACCCATGCTTTCTTCAGTAAAAAATGGAAGGCAACAAAATCTAAGATCATAGCTAAAATTTAGTTCAGCTTTACAAGCTGCACTAAAACAGTTTGGAATAGTGCCACAGATGGATGGCTAAATCTCACAAATATCAATAGTTCCACTCTTATTATGTCATGTGAATCTAGAGCTCCAAACTTATGAAGCAGCATAGATATTTGGAGAAATGAATCTTTCTTTCACCTAATTAAAAAAAAATTTGAAGATAATCAGTCAATAGGAAACAACCTTTAATTTGCTAATCTTGAGTGGAAACAATAAACATGCAATGTTTGTGCAGAAATCCACAACGAAAGCAAAATGATGGTTGTTTGCAGTAGGAAACCAAGGTTCAACAGGAAAGACAGAATAATATCTGGCACTAGATTCAAGATATTAGATATATATGCATAGGGCCAGGACAATTAGACCCTCAAACTACAAGTATGGAATAGTAAGGAATATTCCAGCCTTCTTCAAAGCACATCTGTAAACACTGATAATTTAAAAGTACAGCTAATCCGATAAATCCAAAATTCAAGACATATCAAATCAGACATGAGATTCCGTGGGAAAAGGACCTTATCAGTGACATTGTTGATTTTTGTGCCCCAACTTCCAAATCACAACATACAATTATTGGGCTCCAAATGACTAAAATATCGGGTTCTAGAGGTAAGGGGTGTTTAAGGCATAATATCAGCCAGAAGAAATTCCCATGGCAAAGAACAAATGCTTGAGGCTGTTTAATGTTGTGCCTCAAGTCGAAGAATAAGATTATTGATCTCCAATTGTTTTGGGCTCTACATGTCAACTGGGGTATTTGAACCATGTAATTCAATATTATCAAATAATTATGGCCATTTTGTGTAATTGACATCTTTCTAGCCACCCTATAGATCAGTCATATTCTAGAAAGTGGGGCTAGCACTTTGAGGTAATCTACCAAGTATAAATGTGTATCCTCTTCTCAAAATTTCACTTATTCATCTGATCTATATAAATCTCTTATACATTTTGTGGAATCTTCACTTAGAAGGGGTTTTTCTCAATGTTATTGAAAGTACAATGCTTCCCTTAGCAGTCCAGGAAAGGCATAATGCAGTCTGTCTTGTCTTCTTGAGTAAGCAGCCACACCCTTTGTCTTTGCAATATCACTGATATCATGATATTCATCAAATAAAAAATTGAGGTTTCTTGGTTATGTTTTGGTTTCATCCTGTTATTTATGGCTATTAGTATTATCATCTCTGTTTTAAGTGCATTTGAGAATAACATTAAATGTCTTAACTAGATGAAATATATACCCAGATCTTGAGAACAGTTTGCCTTGATAGCTCACAAACAACGCTAATATGTTGCATCAACACCACGGAGGCTCTAACCCAGAAACATCTTTGTGCCTTCTGCTTCTGGCATGAGATTCACCAGACACACCAGGTGCATTCAGGAACAGATGCAGCTTGCAGTTTTTTAATTAATGAATGGTCTTTAGAATAGTTATTTATTAAAGTCATCTGTTTGAATGACTCTCTCACGTAGAATGTGTTAAATTTTCAGAATTTACTTCAATCTGATCTAGGATCTTAACTGAGAGAACAACATGTACAGCAAATCTACAGCATATCAATCATGGACACAATAATGCAAGCACACAAGAGACACAGGGTTTACTTGGGGAATACCATAAAGGTGAAAAACCCCAATACCTTCCTCAGAGATAGATAGAGCAATGATACAACCAGAATACAAGAGATAGTCTTCTCCTAGCAGCAGAGCCTCCTCCTCCACAAGCGCGCCACTCTCCAAAGTATGAGTGAGAGAATAGAATGTGTAAAATGAGAGACACACTCTCTATTTATACACTAACTTGACTTGACCTTTACTCAACTAGGTCGGCCTCAACTTAACCACTTAACATAATGTTGACTGGGCCAACCCCCACTAGGGTGGTCTAATAACCCTTTGACCCACATGACTTATACAGGGCCGACCCCAACAAGGTGGTCTAATAACCCATCAAGTATAAGTTACGACACTTACAATATAAATGACGACACTTCCGTATAGAGGAATAATAACATCTCTATAGGAATACAAACACTTCCGTATAGAGGAATAATACCATCTCTATAGGAGTACAAAATACATATATGAAATACATGGGTGAAATACATTTCGAAGTTACATATACATCAACACTCCCTCTTAACTAGGAAGGTATTTCTCGACACAGATCTGCTAGCACAAGTCTTCTTCTCTGGATCATCATCAACGAATCATCATCCTCAAATCATCGTCATCGTCACTGCTGCTGCTATCTCAATCAATCTCGGAATCTACTCGTCATAGGAAGTTCTATAGAGCCAATCCTTTTTCATACAGGATGTCACCTGCAGGTCTTCGTCATCACTGGCCATACTGTGGAATCCTCAGGACTTATTACGTGAGTCAACAAAACCTCGAAAGAGCATCCCAGGACTGATTACGAGCACACAGCTCAACCTATCGAATCTCCCAGGATCTTTTACATGCTACTGCACAACCTGTCCACGGCCACAGAGTATCACGAAGCACAACCCAGATGCACACACACAGCACTTACACTCAATGGCATGGGAGGACCAACCTACCACCATCCGTGAAGGGCTCACAGCACTTACATCAACGACCATGGGAGAACACATCTACCACCATGTCGGAAAGGCTCCGCACTTACATCAACACACATGGGAGAACACATCTACCACCATGTCGAAAAGGCACCGCACTTACATCAACGCACATGGGAGAACGCATCTACCACCATGTCGGAAAGGCTCCGCACTTACATCAATGCACATGGGAGAACACATCTACCACCATGTCGGAAAGGTATCGCACTTACATCAACGCACATGGGAGAACACATCTACCACCATGTCGGAAAGGCTCTGCACTTACATCAACGCACATGGGAGAACGCATCTACCACCATGTCGGAAAGGCACTGCACTTACATCAACACACATGGGAGAACACATCTACCACCATGTCGAAAAGGCTCTGCACTTACATCAACGCACATGGGAGAACGCATCTACCACCATATTGGAAAGGCATTGTGCACCTATGTGTTCGGAACTCATCACACATAATCCAATTGATTATGTACTGTATCCACCTGATAAATATGATCATCCTAATCATCATCACTGTACCATCCTGGTACATATCAACCGGAGCAACATCCTGAAGCTCGTCATCATGATCATCCTGATGCATACCAAGTATCTACCTGATAAATATCATCATACATGATCCACCTGATCATACAGTGTATCCACCTGATACAAATACAAATACATGATACATATCAACATACATGATCCACCTGATCATACAATGTATCCACCTGATACATATACAGATACATGGTCCAAGCATCCAACATGATGCATATACAAAATACATACAAATGATCCAACTGATCATATATCCAGCATCCAACATGATGCGTACATACATATACATATAAATGATCCAACTGATCATATCCAGCATCCAACATGATGCGTACATACATATATAAATGATCCAACTGATCATACAAAGCAGAAACCAGAACATCATCCTGACGCTCATCATCCAGTGCTTACATCCACAGCCATTGTTATAGGTCAAACTTGCACCTCTCCGTCCGTGATCACCCTGAGCTGCTGATCACACAAAAGGACAACTTGGATGGAGGAGCATGTTGACTTTGGATGATATGACAACTCATTCCATTCCCTGAAAATACTGGAAAACCACAAAAAATATCATTTTAAGATATGAGCGCTACTCCACTGTATAATAGTAGCGCTCATATCTTAAAATGATATTTTTTGTGGTTTTCCAGTATTTTCAGGGAATGGAATGAGTTGTCATATCATCCAAAGTCAACATGCTCCTCCATCCAAGTTGTCCTTTTGTGTGATCAGCAGCTCAGGGTGATCACGAACGGAGAGGTGCAAGTTTGACCTATAACAGCCATGTGAAGGATCCTCCTTCCAACATGCTTGGAATGGCTTCAACAAATGTGTCCATCACTTCTTCCTCGAATTGTCCTCAATCTGAAGAACACCCAGCCTCTCCCTGAAGTACTCAAACTTCACCCTGGCTAGTGGCTTCGTCAGCACATCTGCAATCTGCTCGTCTGTCGCAACATACAGGAGCTTCACAACTCCTCTCTACACCATATCCCTGATATAGTGATATTTGATCTCTATGTGTTTTGACCTGTCATGAAACACTAGGTTCTCAAACAGCTTCACACAACTCTGGTTATCGCAAAAGATACCAGTAGCGTCCAACGAGAGATCAAATAACTCAGACAGTAGCTTCCATAGCCATACTGCCTCACAACTAGCTGAACAGGCTACAACATACTCTGCCTCAGTTGTACTCAGTGCTACGCAAGACTGCTTCCTACTAAACCAAGAGATCACACTTGATCCCATACTGAAGCAGCACCCAGATGTGCTCTTCCTATCTGCAGCATTGCCTGCCCAATCTGAATCAACATAACCCTGCAGGTTAAACTTTTGATTAGCTTCATACTTGAGCCCATAATCCACTGTACCCTTCAAATACCTCAGAACATGCTTTACAGCAACCAGGTGAACACTCCTCGGATCTGTCAGGAACTGACTCAATGTGTTCACAGCAAAGCAAATATCTGGTCTCGTGTTCGTCAGGTACATCAAGGACCCAATCATCTGACGATACATAGTGACATCAACCGGTTCAGATGAAGCATCACACAGAAGCTTCAGGTTCGATGCCATAGCCTTGCAGTCCATCATCCCGAACCTTTTCAGGATCTCTACTGCATACTTCCCTTGTCTAAGGAAGATTCCATCTACACTCTGCCACACCTCCATACCAAGAAAGTAATGCATCATACCCAAGTTCTTCATCTCTAACTCGGCAGCAAGCTTCCGCTGCATGTCGGCAATCAATCTATCCTCACCTGTAACAAACAGGTCATCCACATACAAAAGTAGTATCACTGGATTGCCTTCCTCAACCTTGTAGTAAAGGTTGGAATCCGCTTTACTCTTGGTAAAGCCCAAACTGGATAGAACGTTGTCTACCATACCAAGTTCTGCACATATATGACTCCTTGTCATGTGTCTCTGAACCAAGTGGCTTCTCCACATACACTTCTTCTTCAACTACACCATTCAAGAAGGCTGTCTTGAAATCCATCTGGTGTATCTTCCACTTCATCACTGCAGCCAGAGCAAGTACGGATCTAATGGAAGTGTATCTTGCTATAGGAGCAAAAGTCTCTACGCTACCACCTGCAACATGCTTGATCTTGTAGATCCTCTTGGAAGTCACTACAGACTACCCTTTGGGACTGCATCCCAAACGTCTTCATGATCGACTGATACTCCTCGATCATGGCATTCTTCCCAGATCCTGGGAACTTCAATATCTTCAACAGATAACTTTGTTGCTGAACAAATGTTGTAGTCCTTTTGTAGGTGATGGTATACGATCTTTCCTACACAACAAGTTAAATTGCATGATTAGAAAACATCTCATAGTTTTCAGAACAAATTCTTACACATAAAGAAATATGTCATACAGTCATGCAATTATTTTAGCCAATGCTTCAATACAACATTTATCCATATCCTGTAACTTTCTAGATGCCTTCCAATCTCTACCAAAACATTGTTAAGAGTGTGCACAACTCCTAACATGTCAGCAAAGAGGTTTCATTCTAGATAAGTAGCAATGGAATGTTGTACAGTTCCATAGGGCACTTACCCATGTATATTAGTAGTATATTGTTCATCAATGCAACTATTCTAATATGCATAATACACAACCTAATTCTAGGAACATAAGCATATACATAATTGAATAACATTATGTAAGAAATGACAATTCAAATACTGATCTTTGTTTGGTTGTTGGGTGGTCTCCCTCTGAATATTTGCAACTCCATTCTGATGTGTATTGTGAGAAGTGGTCAACTCCCTCTGAATATCTGCATCCTTGCAGAAACTACTGAAGTGTGTTCCTTTGCTTTCTTGCAGGAACAACTGGAGTGTGCTCCCTCTTGATCTTTGCTTCCTGGATTACCTGTCCTTGAACTTATATCCATCCTTAACCACTATGCATGCTTATTAATATCATCATTGTGTTATCCTTGAGGTCTCATACATAATCACACATTTATTAGTATAATCTTAATACTATCAAAACACAATAATCTTAAACATGTATAGTCATGATCATTCACAGATAATAAACATTAATATTCAAGGTTTCAAGGAAGTCTTCTTTTATTCATGCATATTCTTATTTGATCATAGGACTCTTCTGATTAGTTAAATCATCAATGCATAAACCCGTGATTACTCAAACCTATACCTTCATGATTCTTTTGGTTAGTCATATCATCAATTATGGCAAGAAACATAATATGCATACAACCATGACTATTCAAACCTATGACTTCATGAATAATCATTATAAACAACACAACAGTATAAGATCCTAACACAGGGTAGGATTCTAGCTTGATATAGGAAAAACATACCTGGATTAGCATGCTAGCTAGTTATGTCTAACATACCCGCATAATGTCTTTTGGTTCTCTTCAGTGACTTATGCTAGTAACCTGCATGTCTCATAAGTTAACCATTGTAGAACCAAGTTATACATACCTCGTGAGTAGATCTTCTATGTGATCCATGACAATGGATGAATCTTTGTCTTCATGTCACCATGATCATATGTTCTTGAAGTAGAACATGATTTGTCTTTCTTGGTGTACCTTTTATGTTAGTGAACAACATAAACCTCATACAACATCAGAATGCATTAGTACAATCATAAGTGTCAAACGTTAATCAATGAATATCTTCTATTAAGGTAATACGACAAGTCTAGAATCAAGATTGTTCTAACCGTAATAACATGAAGACAAACATATCATAAACTTAATCATGAACAAATATCGAGACATACCTGGATGAGTCATACCTGTCGAGATTGCTTGTAATCTTCTTATGTAAGGCCTTAGCCTCATCTCCCTCTAAAACAGGAACTTCTTCACTTATGCAGGTGACCAATCCATCCTCTTCTAGAATTAAACCAATCCACTTGATTTGCAAGAACTGGACCTGGAGCTGGATTAGGGTTTGTCAAAAAAAAACCCAAAAATTCAAACTTTGAATTTCAAACTTCTGAAAGGATAGAAATATGTGCCTTGATGAGCTAATCAAGCTGGTATATTCAGAATTTGAAAACTGCAAAGTTTCACTCCTCAATTTTTCCTTTGAAACTTCCGAATTCACTAGACGTGACCCTAAACTGGGGTTTGATGAAGCCCACTCTTCTGCCCAATCAAAAAATTTGATCCAAAGCTCTAAGCTTCTATTTTTCTGAGTAGCTTCTAGCTGTGGTCACAGATTTCAAAAATTCCCATTTTTACAGAAGCCCTAATTTTCCACTTTTCTGATCAAAGTCCCGAACTAGGGTCTGATCAAGCTCGGCCTTCTGCCCAACCAAAAATTCTGATCTTGGTCTCTAAATTTCGATTTTGATGGGTAGCATTCAGTCATGGTCTCTGATTAAAAGAATTCCAACTTTCTCCGAAACCCCAAATTCCGAAAGCCATGAATGAAGGTGCTCAAAAATAATTTTGTTTTGACAGAAATATGTACCTAATTGTTTCTGGTGTAACTCCGCACTTTTCCATCCACAGGGTCTGAAAAATTTTCCTTAAATAGCCCGACCTGTCATCTTTCCATCCCGACAGGTCTAAGCTCAATTGGATTCTCTGAGAGAGAGTTATGCCAAGTGTTGCAACGTGACCTGTTTATGGGATAAAAAAGGAGAGCGAACTTGTACGGCGTGCCACGTGTCACTGGTTCAACTTCGGCCTCTGAAAAATTTTCCTGAGATAGTACAGTCTGTGTACTACCTGTGACTTTTTACGAAATTTCATTTGGAGCTTCCTAGCCCAAGTTATGACCTTTTTTCCAAGGTCACATGTTTTTGACTCAGATCTGGAAGAGGCAAAAACCCTATATTGTACAGATCATAAATCACAAAGTACAACGAATTAGAGGTTGTCCTTTGGACACAAGGTACATGGGGATTTGATCTTCAACCAGTAAAAGTTTCAGATCCGAAAACTTCGCCAAAATGGATTTATAGCGAAAGTGCTACGATGACTGGTTTTTGCTATATCAAGCCCTAGCATCGTAAGTGCAACAAGTGTCATATATGCCATATCATGCCTTCTTTTAGGCTAGCTCTGATACCATGTTAAATTTTCAAAATTTACTTCAATCTGATCTAGGATCTTAACTGAGAGAACAACATGTACAGCAAATCTACAGCATATCAGTCATGGACACAATAATGCAAGCACACAAGAGACACAGAGTTTACTTGGGGAAAACCATAAAGGTGAAAAACCCCAATAACTTCCTCAGAGATAGATAGAGCAATGATACAACCAGAATACAAGAGATAGTCTTCTCCTAGCAGCAGAGCCTCCTCCTCCACAAGTGCGCCACTCTCCAAAGTGTGAGTGAGAGAATAGAATATGTAAAATGAGAGAGACACACTCTCTATTTATACACTAACTTGACTTGACCTTTACTCAACTAGTTCGGCCTCAACTTAACCACTTAACATAATGCTGACTGGGCCGACCCCCACTAGGGTGGTCTAATAACCCTTTGACCCACATGACTTATACAGGGCCGACCCCAACAAGGTGGTCTAATAACCCATCAAGTATAAGTTACGACACTTACAATATAAATGACGACACTTCCGTATAGAGGAATAATGTAGAAGAGTATCATGGTGGAAATTAAGTGAAAATGTTCCTCATCACGATGACTGAAAAAATGAGAACCCAAAAGATTCTCTGAATAATGAAGATATAGATCATTTGCACGTTGTCGCAATTCAATGTGATCAAAAATCACTAAAACTAGAGTATTCCAAGAAACAAATGAAGAAAAACACAAAGTCAACAATGTTTGAAGATCCATCGTTCTTCACCAAGGAAACCAAAGGTCATCAAAGAATGGTGACATAAAAACACAAAGTCAACAATGTTTGAAGATCCATCGTTCTTCACCAAGTAAGCCAAAGGTCATCCAAAGAATGGTGACATACAAGCACATGCAAAAATACGAGAGCTCAACATCGCAACATCGCCACACAAGTTCATCATGAAAATATCAAATCAAAAATTCAGAAGGGGCAACTCATCAGAGTACCGCATCGAATCCAAAATTAGTGAAGTTGTAAAACTCAGCATACCTATATCGGAGGTGAAAAAGAATGAGAAGAATCAAAAGACTCTTATGAAGGAACCAAGAAATTCAAGAAAAATAGTAATCAAAATAACAATGATGAAAATAAAATCGATGATCAAGTCGATGTTAAAGATGTTCAACTAGAAAGGATTAAGAAGGAACATAAAGACATTTGCAAACCAAGATTTGGATTCCTCAAGCAATGACAAATTGTTCTCCTTTCCATGTGTCCTTGTTCAAAATTATTTCCAGGTATTTCCACCAATGCAAATTCCAATTCTCCGAAATGTGTCCTCTTGTGAAGCACCTACAACAATTAATTAATAAGAATATGCGAAATGACCCTTTGACCCACATGGCTGACCCCCAATAGGGTGGTCTAATAACCCTTCGACCCACATGATTTATACAGGGCCGACCCCAACAAGGTGGTCTAATAACCCATCAAGTATAAGTTACGACACTTGCAATATAAATGACGACACTTCCGTATAGAGGAATAATAACATCTCTATAGGAATACAAACACTTCTGTATAGAGGAATAATACCATCTCTATAGGAGTACAAAATACATATATGAAATACATGGGTGAAATACATTTCAAAGTTACATATACATCAACAGAATGATGGTATGGCAAGAAAGTGCCAAGGGCTGAGGTATTGAGGTTGAAGACTAGCATGAGCAACTAAATACCATGCAGAGTTTCCCATATGGTCGAACATGACCTATGGCAACCCTTTGAAGTGAAAAGGATCCCAACTTATTGGGATCCTTTTCTAGGTTCATGCAAAAACCCTGTGAAGGACATTGATTTGCTACAAAGAGAGTTCTAAGATATTTAACAAGGACTCAAGACCTTGGACTCAAATATTCTAAGGTGGATGACTTCAAACTAATTGGATATTCTGATTCAGACTCTGATGGCGCTAAAGAGAATGGAGTGTCTACTTCAGGCCACCTCATGAGTTCCAATTTGTTCCAACTAAGCACACCAGCATAGATCCATCTTAGAAGTGGATCTACCAAGAGCCGAGAGGGATCAGATCTCTCAAGACGTAAACCCCTTTTGAGAATGCAAATGTTGAGGAAGGGTTTTAATTTATCTAATTTGTGTAGTTTTATATATATGCCATTGTTAATGTAAATGTGTTTTAAATCTAATTTGAGCAGACATGTTATTTTTTATAATATTTTATTTTTTTTAAGGACATGTGTCTGCTCTAGGATGAACACGGAAGGACTTACACATCCCCCTACTGGGCTGTAGAATGTGCCTCTTCAACGCAATCAACACAAAGTACCATCTGATTCGATATAATGTAAAGGCCGAGATTATTCACTTGAGACATTGTTCCATAGGTGAGCAAATTGCAGACATATTCACCAAAGCGCTTGAAAGATAAAAGCTTGAAATGTTTAGAAAGATGTTTGGACTCACAAACACCCCTTCAAATTAAGGGGGGTAATATTGGATACCTAATCCTATGAGATTATGATCCATTGAGAATAACGTACCTTTGGAAGATGAGAATTAAAAGTCACTATCTTGTATTAAATTATTAATACACCATTCTCGTTAATGAAGAGGCATCCAACATTGGAGTTATCTCAACCCTATCACTTATAAGTAGCTTTCTAGACTGACAAATGGAATTCTTCTTGGATATATATTTCTAGAAGTAACACTAATTACAATGTGATGAGCTAAAACATATTTAACTTGTAAAGCTATGGCACCATTTTCAGTATATGCTATATTATTTGTCCATTTTTAGACTCTGGTATTCATCAATAAATGAATATTCACTAGTAGATATGTTAAGTTTAAGCCCAGTGGGCTGCCTTTGTTGCATGCCTCACTCAATGTCCCCGCCGGCTCAGGCAACTTAATCACCTCCGATGGGTATGCACTGGGTACCATCCACGAATGCAAGAGTGCCCAAGAGTTTCCCCATGAGGTTTTCCTTGGAAGAAAAAGATATGCTAAGATTAAAAAAAAGAGACTTGGGATATTGATTCCTAGTTTATTATTAAAACTAAGAGACTTGGGATATGCTTTCGTAATAATTTAAATAGGACACAACTTCCATTCTTTCCAAAGTCAAGTTTGTTTGAAAAAATAGCCTCCCACTTATCCAATTCCAAATGAACATTTAGAACAATGGGTCGCTTATTGCCTGGGCTAATGAAAACAAAGGTTTTTCCAAAACAATTTGCATGTTCAAACTGTTGATTTTTGTACCTAGGAAAGTGTTCCCCTAAGTGACTTTTGCCTAAGTCACTTAAAAGAGGAAATAAAGTGACCCTTGCATTAAATGACTTGAGATGAGCATTTAATGTGACTTTAGAGATTAAAGTCAATTTTTGATCAATTTTAGTGGGTGAGTGAATTTAATATTTATGAGAATTAAATGAGAGCATTTAATCTCATCCACGCATCTAGTCTAATCTCAGCCATTGGATTAGATGGCCCCTCACCTACCTAGGGTTTAGACAAAAAACAAGGGAAAGACAATTTTGGTTCACTTCTGAGAAGAGAGAATAGAGAGCACAGAAATCGAGGAGTTTCATGAGCAAGTTTTCTGGGCAGCACACATTTCAAGGAAGAGAACTTTAGTTGGGCACATTTCTCGAGGCACCGTACAACACTATTCTGGGCATAGAAATCAAGGATTGTCCCGAGCACATTTCCCGAGAACAGCAGCACAGAAATCGAGGGCAATTCTGGGCACATTTCCCAAGAACAGCAACAAGCATTTCGAGGGAGTTCTGGACACATTTCTCGAGACATAAGCACGTTTTTTTTGGGCAAGAAAACTGGGCACATTTCCCAAGGCAACATTTGTTGCAGGCACAGATACCGAGACTATACTATGGCACAAATCTCGAGGCAACAGACCGTACAGCACAGAAATCGGTGCAAATTTGGCATAGATTTCGAGACATGGTACAGCACAGATTTTGAGGTTGATTTGGCACAGATTTTGAGGTAAGGTACAGCACTGAAATCGAGGTTGATTTGGCACAGAAATCGAGGCAGTCTTCTGGGTGAAAATTTTGGTGGTTGAGATAAGTGGTTTTGACTGTAAATTTTTGTACTAAAGTTTTTCTGAAGAAATATAATATACTCTCTCTCACTCTGACTGGTTTTCCCCTAGTGGGTTTTTCCAGGGCTATTGGCAAAAAATTTCTGAGTTTAAAATATTTTATGGTGTGCATAAATATTTAATTTTTTGCCTATTATATTGATTTTTAACTGTGTTTTTAAAGTCTGAAAATAACATGTCATTTCCAGCCATGATGAAAAACTGGGTTGAACATTAAACTGAAAAATATTGACATTAAAACCAGCAAAGCTGAAATACTCGGAAAATCTTCATGGTATCAGAGCATGGTTGGGCAGAAAACCAAAATTTGCAGACAGTCAGAAATTTCCAGATTTCAGTATTTTCTTCTGTTAGTGGGCAGATTTTGTTCTGTTAGTGGGCAACACCTTGTTGGGTTGAAAGAGAGATGGCTACAGGACTTAGGTTGGAGGATAGGCTAGATGGGGCAGGGAACTTTGTTCCATGGAAAGCTAGGATAATGTTGATTTTGGAAGAGAATGAGTTATGGGATGAAGTGGTAAACAGTACTACAGCCAACCCCATTCAGATTCCCGCTGCTACAGATGCAGCTGCATTGTCAGCCTTCAACAAGAAAGACTGTAAGGCTAGAAGAATTATCTTAGATGCAGTTAAAGACCACATCATTCCCCACATTTCAAGTAAGGATTGTGCATTTAAAATGTGGGCAGCCTTGACTAGTTTATACCAGAGCACTAATGAGAACCGGAAGATGGTTCTAAGAGAGAAGCTGAAGGGTATAAAGATGAATGGTGGAGAGGGAGTGACATCTTACCTTATCAGGATATCTCAGTTGTGAGATGAGCTAGCAGCAATTGGGGAGGTAGTTTCTGACTCTGAGCTTGTGCGAACAACAGTGAATGGGGCTTCCAAGCCTTGGGGTGCTTTTGTGCAGGCCATAGTGGGCAAGGAGAAGTTACCTTCTTGGGATAGACTGTGGGATGATTTTGTACAGGAGGAGACCAGGAGAGGTCTTGTACAGGGCAGCTCTTCACAAGGTAGGGAGGATGAGGAGAATGTGGCATTGACTGCCAAGGGCAAGAAGAAGAAGGGCCCCAAGCAAGGTGGGGCCAAGCAACAGCAGCAGCAGCAGGGTGGGCAAAAGAAAGACTTGCGTAAAATCAAGTGCTATGCATGTCAGGGATTTGGGCACTATGCTTCACAGTGTCCAAAAAAGAAGAAGAAGATGCAGACCGCAACCTCAGCGGAAGTTGATGACTTTGGAGAAAGATTTCAAAGAGAGTTTTCTCTGTGTGCTGGACATGTTGAGAGAGAGAGAGCCTCTATAGTTACCAGCACTGATTTGGATATGGAGATGGAGTATTCTTTGTTGACTGGCCATCAGATGAGTGCATCCACCACTGGTACTTGGTATATTGACAACGAAGCTTCGAGTCACATGACAGGTGCTCGAGAGATGTTCTCTGAGCTTTCACAGACAGGTACAGATGTGGAGGTTGTACTAGGAGATGACACCATTGTCAGAGCAATTGGTCGTGGGACCATTACCTTTCAAAGGGAGTCTATGAGTCCTATGATTCTGAGGGATGTGTTATTTGTCCCTCGGCTGAAGAAGAACTTAGTATCAGTTTCCACCATTGAGGATAGGGGTCATTCCCCAAGACTACAGGATTATCTATCTCCATGGACATTGGGGTTAGATGTGGAAAACTATACAAGCTCTTGTTTCAGCCTCAGCATGCTTTGACACACAGCAGCAGCAGTGAGCTTTGCGAGCTATGGCATCGGAGGATGGTCCACTTGCATCACCCAGCTTTGAGATTGTTGAGGAGCATGGTTACAGGTTTACCAGAGTTCAGCACAGAGCGGAGTGATGTTTGCAAGGGGTGTGCTTTGGGAAAGTACACCAAGACTATTTTTCCAAGCAGTGACAGCAGATCAACATGAGTACTTGATTTGATCCATACAGATATATGTGGTCCTATGTCATCAATTTCCTTGACTGGATTTGAGTATTATATCTCTTTCATCGATGACTATTCCAGGAAGACCTGGATCTACCTCTTGAGGAGCAAGAAGTCACCTTTAGTATTGAGGGTCTTCCAAGGGTTCAAAGCCCTTGTGGAGAATCAGACAGGGAGGAGGATTCGGGTCCTGAGATCGGACAATGGGGGTGAGCATAACTCTAATGAGTTCGATGAGTTTTGCACACAGGAGGGTATACAGAGACAGTTTACAGTTCCCTACACTCCTAAGCAGAATGGAGTAGCGGAAAGGAAGAACAGGGCTATTCTGGGAGCAGCAAGAGCTATGCTTCATGATCAGAGTCTTCCTTTCTTTCTTTGGGCAGAGGCATGCAGTACTGCAGTTTACCTACAGAACAGGAGTCCCACCATGCCTTGGGGAGGAAGACTCCTGAGGAGATATTCACAGGCAAGAAGCCTAAGGTTGGCCATTTTCGCATATTTGGTCTACACTCCTGAGCAGAATGGAGTAGCGGAAAGGAAGAACAGGGCTATTCTGGGAGCAGCAAGAGCTATGCTTCATGATCAAAGTCTTCCTTTCTTTCTTTAGGCAGAGGCATACAGTACTGCAGTTTACCTGCAGAACAGGAGTCCCCACCGTGCCTTGGGGAGTGTTGCCGCCTAATACACACCTGGGGGGACGCGGCAGGAAACCTTCAAGCCGCTCGGTGTGTCCTTGGGGGCAAGTGAGAGTCAAGTGCTGTCACCTGATTACTCGACTCCTCCGTCTAGGCTTACTCCTAGCGAAGCCAAGGGGGGTGGTCCCTATGAAAAATAATCTAAGGCTTTTAATCTACAACAAAAGATAAAAGTCTATTCTAGGAGTTAAAGATGACGAGATGATAAAATATAACAACAAAGCACTGCTTGTGAATTAAATCAAATAGCTAACCCAACATAAGATAAATAAGCATTCACGACATTTATGATTGACTTAAACACAGAAAATTAAAGACCAGTGCCGAGAATGTAAAAATGCTTGTAAGTATTGTTGTGTGGGGTTGCTTGTGTAGTCTCAGTGAAAGTATTGCAGTGGCTCGGTTGGTAAATTTTATAGTTATTAAATGAGTAGTTAAGGAGTGGGTTGATTCTTGGTTTGGCCCAAAAGAAAACCTAAACTTCGAACTGAGTGCTCTAGCAACCTTACCAAGTGTCCAACCAGGCGAGGATGAACCCGCTTAAGAACCTGCTGACTCTGTGGATTCAGTCCATGCAACCTCCCGAGTTCTTAGGATTGGATTCTGATGGATTATCCTATTAACACTAATTACCTTGCACCCGTTTCTGATTGAGCCAACTGTTCCGACTAAGCTGCAGTGGTCAAGAGCATACTCCGAGTTTGGGGTGTTGTTCGTTTTATTAAATAGGTATGAGTGGATGATTAATCTATACTAAACCCCAAGCATAAAGCAAGGGGGGTTAATTTTAGGATTAAATTTTAAGCACAGGATAATAATTTGAAATAAACACAAAAGCATATAAAAAAGATAAACAGGTCCTCGGAGGACGTTGTGTGCTTGAGTGAGTTATCTAATTACTACTGCTTGAAAGAAAACTAATCTAAAACGAAAAAATAAAATAAAAATAAACAAGGGTGCGAATCCCCCCTGGGGGGATTGGGTTCAGGCGCTGGAATTGCCTGCTGTGCTCTTTTTATTTTTTGATTACAACTTGGAAACTTAAGAAAAATACTGCTTGCCCTTTATCATTAGGGACAAGTCAGTTTACAATGTTTGAGAGAAATAATGATGATGCTTGAAACTGGTTCTCTCTGGGTGGTTCAGGAAGCTCCAAATGCAAGTTTTATTTACTTTTCTTACTCCAACCAATTTAGATTAGAAAGATGGATCTTGAAGATGAACCCTTGGGGGTTTGAGCATTAATTTTGGGCAATGGAGTTGTTCTCCTGAAGGACCGGAGAGATGGATCTTTGTTCGAAGATTCTAGAAGACGAGCAAGCTAACATGCTTGGTACTTCCTCTAGCATAGGTTACCTGCAAAAAGATCTCACAACACTTGTACAAGGAGATTAAAAATACCTGTGTCTGCAAATAAAAAGAATAATCGAAGATGTAAGTTCAAACAAGAATCTATAATCTTTGTTAGTCTTTCTACCATTCAACAACAACAAATAATCTATAAAGCATTACCTGATGTTCTTACTGAAATTAATTTCCTTCCAAAGACAGATCTATCTCAACAATATATAAGACATACGAAATCAATACAGATTACCTCATAAGCAAAGCTTAACACATCATGCCTCCACAGAACACTTCAGGACTAGCCTCCAAAGCCTTATTTTATTACTCAAATATTCGGAAAATGATACAACAATACCAGAGCAGAGGTTCCACCTTTAGATCTTTATAATGGAGCCAAGCTCCTCAATATATAGCAAATGGCATGAAGCTAGGGCGCAAAACCCTAAGGAGCTAGATTGTAGAGCAAGGAAAGCTTTCATCCAATGGTGAAACTCTAATCAAATGGCAAAAAACACTTCAAAGTAGAAAATGCCGAGTTTGATGAAGAAGCTGCCCCCTTGTGAAGCTCACACGTGAGGATGAATATGGTAAGTGGATGTTTCCTTGCTTTCAATTGAGACCTTCACGATTGGATGCATTAATTGGAAACTAATCCAAGTGGGTAGTGCCACATAATGGTTTAAGAGCCCACCATATGACATACTTATCCTCCATTGTATGCTCACGGCCATGTCATGAGTAAGGTTGGCCCCACGTGAGGATGAAACTCGTACGGCTTTGGTTTTAAAACAAATACTTCACACTTTGATTTTAATGCAAACCCTTAGTATATGCTTGCACATTGTTATAATATAACGAACCACACCATGCTTTAAACTTTAAAATTGCCACGGCCATGAAGGAGAGGTATGGCCCACGTGAAGAAATGGCCGTACGGTTTTATAATAATACAAACGCTCAAACCTTAGTTCGAACACTATATCACATGCTTCATTGCTTTTAGCATGGTCGCCCACCACATAACACAAGGTTTTTTTTTTTTAAACTTAACTTTATTTACCAACCATATAATTGATGCCGAGTTGTAATCCGTACGGCCATGAAGGAGGATGACGGCCATGTGAAGTTTGAGTGAATTAATATATTCACATTTTGACTTTCAAACTTAACTTTAATATATGGTTTAGCATTTGGAAGCATTCGCTCACTTTATGTGATGTCATGCCACCTCATTTGGCATGTGAATTATTCAATTTTTTAATAACTTTGACTTTTGACCATAGTGCAATTTGATGCACTTTTAGCATTAAAATGCCACTTTATAGCTCTGATAGGCAAAACTGCTCCACGGGGCGTCCTGGTCGCCCAAAATGTAGGAAAACTGGGTACCGGGGTAAAGAGGGTGCTCTGAGCTTGAAAACGAGCATCCCTGCGTCAAATTCCGACTCCGGATAAGACTTTTATCACCTTTTGAAATTTTTTAATTAAACCATTAAAAAATGGCTTAAAAATGCGGAAAAATATTTTTTGTCAGAATTGGCTGAAACTTCAAGGGAACCTAGTACATGACAAAACGATAAAATTCTAGCGCCTAGCATGTTTATAAACGTTATGAAATGGGCTCTAATAATCCCCTAAGGCCTAACCCCCACTTTGGGCATTCCAGCTTTGGAGGAGCGGGAGAAAACCTCATCGATTATACTCGGCTAAAGGCAAAGCATAATTGACAAGGGAAAAAACTCCTTGGAATACCTTCTTTGATTGTTAAGTCCTAGGGAACCGAGTCACTCAAAAACCACTATGCTAGTACGCTTATTACAAACCCCGTGGGGCACGGTCATGTACTACAAAACATAAAAAACAAAGGGGCCTTGAACAGGCCAAGCTTGGAACTTCTGAACATTGAAAAGCACAAGTGATTGTGCAACACTGGCGACTCACTGAAGTCCAACTAAAGTGCAACTTTAGGTGGTAACAGGGAGGAAGACTCCTGAGGAGATATTCACAGGCAAGAAGCCTGAGGTTGGCCATTTTCGCATATTTGGTTGCTTGACTTACTCTCATGTCCCTTCCGAGAAGAGGACAAAGTTTGATCCCACTGCAGAAAGAGGCATCTTTGTGGGCTATGATGAGACTTCGAAGGCTTACCGCATTTATCTTCCTAGCAAGAAGAAGGTTGTTGTGAGGTGAGAAGTGACATTTGAGGAGGAGAGGGCCTCCAAGAAGTCTAGAGAGTTGGAGCATGGGGAGCCACTGACTTCCACACCTCAGGTGACACAAGGATCTTGAGTGCAGATCACAGGTTCACAAGTTTCCGGAGTGACTAGGCCACAAGTTACAAGAACAGGTTCTACAAGTTCAATGGTTCAGCCAGCAAGTACTCCAAGGACAGGTTCTGGTTCTCAGGTTACAGGTTCACCAGTGACTAATTCATGGGCTACTGGTCCACAGGTTGCTGGAACATATGCTTCTGGCAGTTGTTCAGATGAGGAGAGACCAGTTTGGGAGGAGCCTTCAAGGAAGAGGAGGCCTAAATGGCTTCGTGATACCTTGGAGGAAGCAGAGGGATTTGGTAGGCCCCAGGAGTAGGTCAGGACAGTTGTGATGCTGGATAGATTGGGCATGGCTCTAGTTGCGAGTCTTCGTGATTCAGATCCCTCCACATTTGAGGAGGCCTCTCAGCATCATGTTTGGAGAGATGCCATGATGGAAGAGTACCATTCCATCATGAAGAATGATGCATGGGAGATAGTACCGAGACCAGAGGGGAAGTCTGTTGTGACTTCCAAGTGGATCTACAAGGTGAAGCATGCTGCAGATGGCAGTGTGGAGAAGTACAAAGCTCGTTTTGTGGCACGAGGGTTTTCACAGATAAAGGGAGTTGATTATGATGAGACCTTTGCGTCGGTTGCTCGTTATTCTTCCATCAGAGCAGTGATTTCTATAGCAGCAAAGATGGGTTGGAAGATCCACCAGATGGATGTGAAGACCGCATTTCACAATGGTCTTTTGCAGGAGGAGGTTTACTTAGGGTAGCCACAGGGCTTTGAGATTCATGGGAGAGATTCTCATGTGTGCAGGCTGAGGAAAGCATTGTATGGACTGAAGCAAGCTCCTAGAGCTTGGTACTCCAGGATTGATGCGTATTTGACATCGATGGGTTTTCAGAAGAGTGAGGCTAATCCCAACCTTTACTACATTGTGGTTGGTCGAGATCCTCTCATTCTTTTGTTATATGTTGATGACTTATTTATCACTGGGGAGGAGCGTCTCATTGCACATTGCAAGAGAGACCTTGCTACAGAGTACGAGATGACAGACATTGGGTTGATGCACTATCATCTGGGGATGGAGGTTTAACAGGAGCCTGGTCATATTTTCCCGGGGCAGGGAAAGTATGCAGTAGATATTCTGAGGAGATTTCGCATGGAGGATTGCAGGCCGATGTCCACACCTATGATCACCAACAGGAGGAAGCTTCGTGCTTCTGAGGGTAAGTTGGTGGATCCTACACTATACCGTCAGCTCATTGGGTCATTGATGTATCTGGTCAACACCAGGCCAGACTTATGTTTTCGGTGAACACTCTTAGTCAGTTCATGGTAGAGCCTAGGAGTGTGCACTGGACTGCCGCAAAACATGTGTTCGAGATACCTTGCAGGGACAGTGGACTATGGTTTGGACTACAGGGTTCGGGTGGAGTCAGTTTGGTTGGTTTCACAGATTCAAACTGGGCAGGCAGTGTGATGGATCGGAAGAGCACTTTCGGCTGTTGTTTCAATTTGGGCTCAACAGCAGTGTCGTGGTTCTGTCGGAAGCAAAAGTTCATTGCTTTGCGTTCTGCTGAGGCTGAGTATATGGCAGCCAGTCAGGCTACTTGCGAGGCACTGTGGCTTCGTAAGTTGTTGGTTGATTTATTTGATCAGGAGCTGAGACCTATGGTGATTTACTATGACAATCAGAGTTGCATCCAGCTCTCTGAGAATCCAGTTTTCCATGACAGCGCTAAGCACATAAAGATCAAATACCACTTCATCCGAGATTATGTTCAGAGAGGAGTTGTGGAGTTACAGTACATTTCCACTGATAAGCAGGTTGCAGATATTCTGACGAAATCTTTGGGGAGGGGCAAGTTTGTCTTCTTCAGAGACAAGTTGGTAGTGGTGCAGAACACCTTCCTCGGTAAGAGGGAGTGTTGATTTTTGTACCTAGGAAAGTGTTCCCCTAGGTGACTTTTGCCTAAGTCACTTAAAAGGGGAAATAAAGTAACCCTTGCATTAAATGACTTGAGATGAACATTTAATGTGACTTTAGAGATTAAAGTCAATTTTTGATAAATTTAAGTGGGTGAGTGAATTTAATATTTATGAGAATTAAATGAGAGCATTTAATCTCATCCACACATCTAGTCTAATCTCAACCATTGGATTAGATGGCCCCTCACCTACCTAGGGTTTAGACAAAAACTAAAAGCAAGGGAAAGGCAATTTTGGTTCACTTTTGAGAAAAGAGTGAAGAGAAGAGAGAATAGAGAGGGCACAGAAATCAAGGAGCTTCATGAGCATGTTTTCTGGGCAGCACACATTTCGAGGAAGAGAACTTTAGTTGGGCACATTTCCCGAGGCATCGTACAGCACTATTCTGGGCACAGAAATCGAGGACTGTCCTGGGCACATTTCCTGAGAACCAGCACAGAAATCGAGGGCAGTTCTGGGCACATTTCCCGAGAAATGCGGCACAAATTTCAAGGGAGTTCTGGGCACATTTCCCGAGACACAAGCACAGTTTTTAGACAGGAAAACTGGGCACATTTCCCAAGGCAGCAAACCATACAGCACAGAAATCGGTGCAGATTTGGCACAGATTTTGAGACATGGTACAGCACAGATTTTGAGGTTGATTTGGCACAGATTTCGAGGCAAGGTACAGCACTGAAATCAAGGTTGATTTGGCACAGAAATCGAGGCAGTCTTCTGGGTGAAAAAATTGCTTGTTGAGATAAGTGGTTTTGACTGTAAATTTTTGTACTGAAGTTTTTCTGAAGAAATAATATACTCTCTCTCTCTCTGACTGGTTTTCCCCTAGTGGGTTTTTCCAGGGCTATTGGCCAAAAATTCCTGAGTCTTAAATATTTTATGGCGTGCATAAATATTTAATTTTCTGCCTGTTATATTGACTTTTAACTGTGTTTTTAAAGTCTGAAAATAACATGTCATTTCCAGCCATGATGAAAAACTCGGTTGGGCATTAAACAATGGCAAGTTGACTTGGAAACCGGGTTGGGTTAAAATATCAGAAAACTTACAGAAACTGGATACTTCAATTTCAACAGAATCTCTCTAGTTTTTATGGTGACTAAAAAACAGTTCATCCGCAATTAGGGGATGATATAACAAAATTGGTTCAAATTCATTATATGCAACATAAGTGCAAGATTACCATTATTTTGACAGAACAAGCATTCAATACAGGCAACATGCAATGCATAAAATCCATAGAAAAGAGATAACTGTTTGAAATCTACAGCAGAGAAACCAATCCATATGAACAGCACAATGTTGAAAAAGAGAAAAAACAAAGGCTGCATTAAGACATTATAAAACCCCAATTATGTCAGAGGCATTCCATTCACTATTGTTCAGTAACAAATGCAAGGACCAAAATGTGCAAGAAGCTCTGTCAGTTTCTTTAAAGCATAGATGACAGCATGTAAGCACCATAAGCTGCATTGAACTTAAGTGGCCACTTTCTCCAGGATCCGTTATGGTTACAGACCTAAAATTAAGTACTCTATTTTGAAGAGTTTTACAAGGAGTCTCAAATCCAGTCTGCAAGTAACCCAAACCAAACATTCCTGACTCCTGAGTCCAGAATCCAGAGTACCTGAGACACACCCATCGCACATACCCAGTTCACAATGGCATTAGGTCATCACCAACCCTATGAACAGTCATAGAAGATTTACTGCATTGACCAAAGAAGCACCTTTACCTGCATCCATTACTAGTTAGTACAACTGACACATCACACACAGGAATCGAAGCCATCAGTGTGGCTATAAATATTCACCCACACCTTATTTTATGATCTCAATTTTCAACTGGCAGTCTTCTTTTGGGAGATGACTGTAACTTGCATGCATTTTGACATTTTGTGTGCTTCTCTTTAGAGCAGTCTTATTTTCGTCTCTGATCATCATATCACATCAAAGTACTCTTCCTTTGCAACTAATGTATCCCATCATATAGTAACTCATTGTCATTGTGTATACTAATATGATTCAGGTTATGCGATCAATGTTTCATGTTATTATGTGTATTTCTAAGTTGCACGAAACGGGGACGAGTTTCCGAAATGGGGACACATTGGAAACGTGACCCCCCAAAATTTTGGAAACAAGGAAACGCCACATATATATATATATGAGCAAGGACATTTAAAAAAATGAATGTGAAACATAAATCATAAATCATACATGTCAACGAATCATTGCCTATATTGGGATCCTATTCATCAATAGCACCCTATGCCTCCCTCCTCTACGCTCTAGCCCTTGCCTCTAACTTGAATCTCAAAGAGGATCCTCCAAGGACATTTGTCAATGACTCAACACCCTACAATTTCAATGAACTTCCTAATAAAATTGTTAAAACCAGCGTAGATCCATCTCAAACCCGGATCTATCAAGCACCGAGAGGGATCCAATTTCTTGAGATGTAATTATTTTTGTTTTATCTTAAATGTTTTACACATTAAGAAAAAAATTACCCCTCAAGAAATTGGATCCCTCTCTTTTAATTTTTTAATTTTTTTTTTTTTTTGATAAGTTATGAGCGAACATGAAATTTTTAATTACTTTTGATTTTTTATAAGTTATGAGCCGACATGGGAACGTAATGTGACAAACGTGACAAATGTGACAAACGTTACAACATCTCCCCCATACTGGGTTGTAACGTAATGTGACAAATGTGACGAACGTTACAACATCTCCCCCATACTAGGTTGTAACGTAACGTGACAAATGTGACATGTGACATGCGTTACAGGATCTCCCCCATACTACAAACGTGACAAATGTGACATGTGACATCCGTTACAGGATCTCCCCCATACTATTACTTTTTACATTTTATTACTTTTGAAAACGTTACATGTGACATGTGACATCCGTTACAGGATCTCCCCCATACTAGGTTGTAAGCACCTCGTTTACACTTAGTGCAATAAGGTAGAAAAAGCTTCACATGCTTAATATAAGTGATTTTGCTTAAGTGAAGAGTACATTTTTATTAAGGTCATGACAAAGGAGTTCAACAATCAACACCACCAACATCAAGGTACATACAAGGGTTGATGTGCTTGATTAAATGCCAATCCCATACCCTCATACATGATAGAAACTAACGGAAACTTTGCAATCTTGAAATCCTGAAAACTCTTAAGTCTGCTGAATTTTGAATGGAATCTAAAATTCTACTTTTTGCATATGAAGTCCGATGAGGTTGGAACCACTCTCAAACATCCTGAAACAATTAATGGTAATGTTAAAAATTTAAGTAAAAGGATAGAAAATGAAATATAAGAAGAATGTCGGGAAACACGCCCGTCTGTACGGAAACGCGTTTCCATGCCGTACGGTACGCGTTTCCGCGTTTCCAGCAGGAAACAGCCTGGGGACGTGGTGGGGGTGACATTTCCTGCAACATAGGTGTATTTACTCTAACTGAACATGCTAGACTGAGACATTCCAAGTCCCAATCAGAACATGTTGTATGTTTAGATTGCACAAAACGCAGTACCTTGTACAGATTTAATTGTTTTACTATTAGAAAAAATAAACTGCAAGACATTGCTGCATAAAACACAAGCAAGCTAGCACTAATGTTAATCAATGAGTGAAGATCATAAATACAAATTGAGTTAGTGTGCTAGACAAATACAAATTTGATCTCTTTTCACTGAACTGTGTGCTCAATTATCAATGTAGCACCAGCCCCCATCCCTAGGAGGCATCTCCCTTGTGTTTTCCTGTCCCGTAAAACTTGGGGACTGTAAGGGAGATCCTTGTTTCTCTCAATGGTTTCGAGGAAGTCTATAAGACATATTATTAAGATTTGCTAATTTTATTTTGTGTTATGGTCTTATGTTCTGGAATCTATGTTTTTGAATTTTCATGGCAGGAGACATCCACAGGAATAAGGGGAACATCCCCCAAGTCCCCAAGACTTTTTCCCTCAAATACAAGGATGTCTGGGAAGCCCCTTGCTAACACATTCAGGTGTCACTTAATGGTTTCAGGGGAGTCTATAAGACCTATTATTTAAGCTTTATTAATTTTATTGAGTTACGTTAGTCTTGTGTTACCCCAACCAAAACATCCCCTGAAAATTTGGGGTACCTTCCAACCATCCTCAGACCAAGCCCCCTTGTCCTGAAAACTTGATAAGAGGAGAAAAATTTTATCCATGTCCTCGAATGACCCAAAAGGGAGTTAAAGAGACTCAAAAGTACAATGCAGTAAAAACATATTGTAGTCGTACTAAAACCACCCCTAAAAGCTAAAAGGTAAAGCAAAAACTACAAGAAGCTAATTTATTGTATGAGAAAAGTAACCAAAAGCATAACCGTATATACAACAAGAAAAAGGGCTATACTTCATCATAAAAAATTGTGAAAGAGAGAGGAGAAGGAAGCCCCTGCACTGATAACAAAAATAAAGATGGAAGTATAGGAGGAACAGAAAGAAGATATTCTCGGTGAAACATCAACACAGAAGGAACCAATACACTGTCTAACAATGTCCCTAGGCAAAAGTTAGGGTCTAAAAGAGCTGAATTGTGTGAAACCTTGGGACTAAGTTGAGAACATCTATCAAGACTCTCCTAACACCCAAATGCCATTGAAAAGAAGCTGGTGATGACAAACTGTTGTTGCAAAGTGAGGGCCAATACTTGTTTGTGCCAAAAATTGAGTTGTGACATATGCTCGGATTGGTAACTGGAAGTCCTCCTGAGGCTACTGATCAAAGATCAAAGAGGACGTCCATGTTCTCACTGATCTAGAGTCAGAATTAGAAGTATCTTGGATCTCTGTCTGCCACTCGTTACCACAAACAGATGGGGCAGAAGGGAAGAAATAAGTGATCCACCTAGTCAACCTGTTCAAATCCTGCTTCAAATGCAGAAGATGACCAGGGACGTCCAAGGGTATCTAAAAGGTGCAGCATAGTTGATTATATTCAATTTTATAATTTTCTACCCATGAACTAGACATATACATGAGTTAGAATACATGGTACCACTCATGGACTTTAGATGTCATCCATACAAAATCACAAAATTTCACCAACGCCTTAAAAAAACTAAATCTTTGAAAACACATTAAACAGTTACAAAAAGGTAAGAGATGGTGGCACCCAAATATGCCACATTATTATAACACTCCCAACGCCTTCAACTCTCAAAGATAACTACTTCTCCCCAAAAAACTGTTTATCTTTTTTATTTTTCTTAAGCTTCACTTTGCACCAAGTTTCCAATCTATTTTTGTTCTAGTTTTGCATGCAGCCTATTTTCTTCTTTTTCTTTACTCGTCTTCCATACATTCAATGGCCTCTCGATTAGCATTTGCACTGCTGTAGTGGGGAATCCGGGATGTGTCCCCCATATTTCCACGTACCCAAGGCACTAAGGAGAAAAAATGTTCCTTTTTTCCTTTAGGACATCCCCATGAATTTTTGCAAGCAATTCTACATCACCCAAAGATTTAAAAAATTAAATCTTTGAAAACAGATTAAACAGTTACAAAAAGGTAAGAGATGGTGGCACCCAAATATGCCCCATTATTACAACAATCCCAACACCTTCAACTCTCAAAGATAGCTACTTCTTCTCTCCCAAAACTGACTATCATTTTTATTTCTTTAAGCTTCGCTTGCTACTTACATGCATTTGCACCAAGATTCCATTATATTTTTGTTCTACTTTTGCATGTAGCCTATTTTCTTCTTTTTCATTCCTCATCTTCCATACATGCAATTGTTGCTCATTTTCTTTTTGCTTTTATTCCTTTTTTTTTAACAGCTGTTAAGGATTTTCACAACAATCTTCAAAATATTTGGTAACAAATCAGCTGGGGTACTTAAGTTGATAACGACAAGAAATAAACCTTGCCCAATTTCAACTCTTGATTTGTCACTAATTTTTTGCAACTTCGATTGCCTCTAGATTAGCACTTACACTGCTGTACTTGGGATGTGTCCCCCATTTTTCCACATACCCAAGGGACTGGGGAGCAAATATGTCCCTTGTTTTTCTCTAGGACATCCCCATGAATTTATGCAAACAATTCTATTAGGGCACTTTACGGTAGTTATAAAACAAACATTTAAACTTCTTGATGGCAAGCAATTCTATTAGTCAACAGCAAGCTCATCAAATCAGACAAACATGTGATTTTCTTTTTGCATCCCTGTCCGCCCATACACTGCAAATTAGGGAAGACTTCCAGCGATCCCCAAGTCTTGTCCTTCCATTCCCGTTTCATAGAAATTCAATGCAAATTCAGCATTTACTTGATGAGTAAAATCTATAAGCATATTTTTGCATTATGGCAAGGGAATTTTGCAAGGCGGTACTGACATCTTTCCCCTTGTCCTTCCATCCCCATTTCCTGGAAACTCAATCCAAATTAAGCATTTACTTGATGAGTAAAATCTAAAGGGATATTTCTGCAAGGTTTTGCATCATGGCCAGGGAGTTTTGCAAGGTGCTACTGGCATCTTTCCCCACTCATATGTTTGCTGCAAAAATTACATTGACCCTTACCCCACCAAGGTTTTCCAAAAATTACCAACAAAAAATATTTCCTTCACGAATTTAAATCCTTTTCCTCTTAGGGCTTTATGGGAAATTAATTTCTCACTGTGTTTCCTTGGTTTTAGCCTTATGACAAAAACATGGGCAAATCACCAAGTACAGATCCTTAAAATACCTTCTCAGTTGTGGAATGAGTTACCCCAATGTGCCGACCATTGCAAACGTATGTCCCCAATCCAAATACTATACTGAATTTGCAAGTCTTCGATATACCAAACGGTCTCCTTAGATCAACAAATCCAAAAGGGGCAATAAACGAGCCCTCCAATAAAATTGCTAGCCAAAATTAATAATTATAAAGCATTTCCCTCCCTTTACAAATGTCCAAAGATGGCTGGGGAAATGGGCAAGCCAAATACTCTGCCAAGTCTGTCGAGTCTTATTACTTGCGGTTCTACCATGAAATAAGGGCGGACATCCAGATCACAACTCTTGAGCTGTTAAACATGCTAATAACATTGACTTATTAATTCATTTCTCAAAGTTATTTGGCAATGCAAATAAATTCCCAGGTTGACCGCTAATGATTGTTCGACCAACATTATATATATATATATATATATATATATATATATATATATATATATGCTATTTACATGAGCGGTTAAAATCTACAAATCTCCAACTTAGATCAGAGCAATTGGTCTTGGTCATGTGTTGGAATCAACAGGACCAGATAATACTGGATTGCAAATAATACTAAGAAGAAACAGTTTACAATCTCGACGCCTTATAATAGGTGGAAATAGAAGAATTCAGCCAGACTTTGAGGAACGCTGCAATCTACCGATGTGAGACACACCGATTACAGTGGCCTTTGATAACAGGGATCAATGATGTCGGATCGCGAGCCACGATATACTAATCTTTGTACCTCTAAATGCAAACCCAGACCAAAAGGCCAACCCGGGGTATCCATTCAATTGGATAAGCATGTGGAACTCCGGGTGGGGAAGTGGGCTTGCAAGGCATGAACATAACGGAGACCCCAGAAGGGAATTATGGAACCTTGATCTTTATTGAGAAAATAACAGCTTTGGATTTGACAATGGGGTTTTGGCCCAGCGTTTCGGCATCTGGGTGTTCACAAGTTCGATTCCCCATGACCTATAGGAAAAGCTGGAGCTTTATTTAGCTGGATCCGGTCCGTGATCTTCGCGGCTTTATATTTTACATCAATTTTACAACTAACAGCAATTTTAAAAAAGATGAAAAAAACCAGAAAACACACCTTTCGCCTCTGGTCCTGCTGCATCGCTGCCCGACGGCTTCGACTCCCCGAACTCACTAGATCTCCAAAGCTACGATTTCCTCTGAATCGGCGTCAACTGACAAAAATCTAGGGAGAAAAAAAAGAAAAAAAGAGATCAGATCCGACTGAAATTTTTATAGCTTGAGCTGAGGCCACCGGAATCCGTTTAACCGCATTTACCCCATCTACCTCTGCTGCGGATTACTAAGCTGCTGTCCGTCCTGAGCTTCCAATTGTACCCCAGGACTGAATTCTGAAGGGGAAAATGGCTGTCTTCTTGACGGGGAAACTCACTTTCTTCTTGACAGTAATTTATTGAGTGAAAAATTGTCCGTCGTATGCCGGCTAATGGAGCGAAGCAGCAGGCCATCGCCCGCGCTCGCTAGATATCTGCATTGCTGAGTTCCTTTCGTTCCGCTCGGCTGCCGTTGGGATGCGGCAACTGACGGCAAATTGAATGAATAGCCGGCTCTTTGGTGGGCTCTTGGCTTTAGGTCTAAGGATAGAGAAGCATGTGTATGTCACTACAAATTAAATATAGTAGGAAGATAATATTCATAATATTAATGCCATAAAAAAGGAAAAGGTCGTCTCCACTTGCCTCCCTCGACCGACCCACCGAATTTATTTCACGATTCTTTTGAGAATATTCGCTCAACCCTGTCTTTCGCCGGAAAGGTTGCAGTGTATATAAATGTGGAACTCCACACCTTTTCACTAGTGGATTCTGCAATTTAAACATTATATGTGGGTGGATTTTGTAATTTAAACATCACCCTGCCAATGGTGTAGGTGAAATCTTAAAAAGGAAATGCAATTAAAGAGAAATTGAATTGTTTTTTCTTAAATTGATATGGATTTTATCAAAGTTAAAGATATATTTAATTAATGGGAATTTCACCCTGGAATGAGAAGGTTTTTGTGAATTTTAAAATCATTTATATCATAAAATTCAGTAAAAATAAGTAAATCAAGATGGAACTTTGCTTTGTTGAAAAAACACGTGGAGTTTTTTAAATTATTAACTCAATTAGTGTTTTAAGGTGTTTTGGAGAGGGTGTAGTCTAAATATTCTACGTTTTCAACATTTTCCTCTTTTGGGTTTAATTTTGTTCTATTTCCATTGGAAATCTTTAAAAAATCTTAAAATCACATATATTAGCTATGGAAATTGCATAATTTGAGAGGCATATATGAGTTACTTTGTTGATAATAACTATTCTTTGGAAAGCAACTTGGGACTTTTGGAAATTAGTGTAGATCCATCTTAACCTCAGAGTTATTAAGCGTTGAGGGAGATCAAAACCCTTTGGGGACAAATTTTTTCAACGTACAACTTGGCATCTAGAGTGATTTGTTCCCTCTCAATGTTAGATGGATTTAAAGTTGAGATAGATTTGTGTTGGTTATTATTAAATTATTTTTTTTAAGTGGAAGGCCATCATGATATTGATGTTACACTTACTCATGACACATTCCCCCTCTTGGGTAGTAGAATGTGCCTCGAAGGGCAATAATAAAAATTTGTCGAAGCGTGGAATGTGACTTTGCACAAATTTCAATGTGGAATCTTGGTTAGGTGTAATGTGCATTGGAGCATGATAATGGAGCAATGATTTGGCCATTTTTCCAATTTGCTCTCATTAGAATCTAACCATTCAATATTTGTTTAACTTCACCATCAAAATATATTATAAATGTATATTTTGATCGCACGGATGGATTCAATGATCTTGAAAATCCCCACTACACCCCAATTATGCGATCTATACATCTAATATTTGCAATTTCATCAATCAAAAAGATTTTTTGTCAAAATTATGTCAAAACCGTTGGTTTGGCGTCTCCTATAACACCCTTGTTTCCCCGGTTAGTAATGCAAGTAAAGTTTTAATTGTAACAACTAATATTGTAAGGTGCTAGCTAAGGCACATGAGCAGTTAACTCAAGAAGACAAAAGATAGGCGTGAAAGCGCATTAATTCCATTAAAAAATGGTCAATATATACATTGAGATGTCCCTTGGATTCATCTTCCAAGGTGACTCTTGGACTCACGGGTGACTCTTGGTCTCCCTTGCACATTAATATTCCTCGCACCGAGGATTGGACTCCAACAAATCCCCCCTTAATCTGAAGGGTGTATATGAGTCGAAGAAAAAGAAGAGAGTTGAATAAGTGGAAGTGGACAGCTATCACCAACTGAACATTTCCATCTAGAACATCCTTTACTAAGAAGGTTAGCCAGAAGCTTGCACATGCTTCTGCTAAATACAAGAGCTCTCTGAAGGGATGGTTTTTAGGTTAACCATCAACCGAAATAGGCTAGCAGAAGGCTGAAATATTCTACTATGTGTGTGGTTCAATGCTGACCACAAACTCTCGAACTTGGCGACAACACTCGCTCAGAGGTTCTCTGGAATGGTTGGGATGGGCTGACACCAAACCAACTGGAGAGTTGAAAACAAGAAGTGAACAACTGCAACTTGCTGAACATTTCCATCTTGACAACCATTTGCCAAGTTAGCTAGAAGCTTGCACATGCTTCTGCTAAATGAAGGTGCTCTCGATACCGGTGGTTTTAGGCTAATCACCAACTCTGGAGCTCAGTCGAACATAGCTTTTCACAGGCTCACTTGCACTCGCTCTCTCTTTACTGACAGTCTTCATTCCCCCCTGTCAGGAACAATGTGAGGAGAGGAGAGTCTCATGGTGTCACAACTAGACACAAAACACATGAGTACTCTATGTCATGTATATCTTTTTTGTCTTCAAAATACATGCATATCAGAATCAGGTGGCATCTCTGAATCTGGTGGCTGTCCAAACTCACTGTGGATCAAGCTTGCTTGATATGACTTACTTGAGGAAGGCTATAAGTGTTTGTTGTTAGAAGGACAAGGCTTCAAAACTTGAATCCTGGCATCACGTTCCCCCTTGTCAGGTACAAAGTAAGAAGCAGTACAATAATTTGCTGCAAGTTTCACTCTTGTAGGTTTCTTCAGCTTCACACACCGATCTGACAAATGGTTTCGCTTCCCACAATGGTGACAAGGATGAAGATCAAAACACTAATATTTCACATGGCCAACTCTGTCACACTGTTGGCATCTGGAACACTGAATAGGTAGTACATCTAACATGATTTCACTATTTTTCGGCAACAAATAGGAATCATCTTCAAACAAGGGGTTATTTTGAACAAGCACTAGTTCAGAATGTTGGTTCCTGTGTTGTGCATCTTCCTTGATGGCTTTTAAATTCTGCAACTGATTTATGACAGTTTGTAGTGTGTCTTTGTTGATTGTGATTGAGTCATATGCAGCTGAATGTACTAGAATATTCAACAACTCTAATGTTTCTTGTATATTAGACATAGTGAAGACAACTTGAGGCCTCCTTGTGCAGGTAGGACCAAATACAAGGGCTCAATGAGACTAGGGCTTCTTGCAAATCCACCCTTTACAAGCAAAGTTTTAAGCAGATTCAAACTTGAAAGAGAAGGGGTGTCGGTCTCAGCTGAAAAATGCACCCACATACATACAATTCAACTTTTTCTTTAATTTTGGTACTGTACAAAAACACATATGCAAGTACCAAAAACACTTGAACTTACAAACAAACCACAATTTGCAAGTTACACCTATCACTGTTGAATTGAAGAATCTGATATACCTGAGTTTTTCTTATGACAATGATCTGGTTTTGAAAGTTTCTTCTTTTGGTACAGTTGTAGCGACAACTGGAAAATTCAAATCTTCTCTGGAGACTCACTTGCAACTTTCACAATGCCTACAATTTTAGGAGTGTTTGAAAAAAAAAAGAGGTATATAATTTATGCACACAATTTATGTTTTTTCCAACCCCTATATCGCTTCTGCAATCACTACCAGGAAGCTCCAATGCACCACTGAACAGTAAGGTGCCCACATAATGGTGGAGTCTGTGCACACCTTGAGGAGAGGTATCACCTCACAATAGGCTCCACAATTGCACAAGATCCATGCAATGTTCACAATGAATCTCACAGCAATAATCTTCAAAACTAAATGGCAGTTCCACTCTGTAAAATTAGAAACATTAACCAGCAATATAATGCAATATTGATATTATTGTATTGCCTAAGAGTCTCAAGCAATGCTAGTTGGGGGATATGTCTTCCTTGAGGCTAATTAATCAAGCATAGCTTATGCACAATGGTATTCAACAACTTAAGGTTTTAGATTAACTTCAACGCAACTTTTCACGCTGCTCAAACTTTAACGCATAGTTCTTATGGAAGGCAAGTATCGGTCTATTCAACACCAGTCTCCACTCGGCAACAAGGCAGGTCGCTCTCAGGAAAATATTTTTTCCTAGATGGCAATATTTTAATGTGTAAAGATGAATTGCTTATAGTCAATCTCCAAGCGAAATCGACACTTGTTTGCAGTAACCATCTCATAGATCTGTCCAATATCTTCACGTTCACCATTTCCACTTATTTGGTTTACATAGATGAGTACAAATTGTCTGAACTTTTTAGCTATGAAACATGGGACATCATCTCCAGTGACACATTATCTTAATGTTCCTTGAACATTGTAACCTCAACAACAACTACACCAACCAGCAACAATTCAGCGCAGCAGATAGTCTCCACTGAGAAAGACTTCAACGCTATTCTTCAGAGATAGTCTCCAAAGAGTTGCTCCAAATGCAAATGATCTTAGGTTGAGTTTGCAGGTAGCCAATGAATGGTCCTTAAATTCACCAAAAGATAGGTCGCAACATTCAATGTGGAGAAGAGATTGCAGCTCTTCTATATGCAACTACAAGTCTTCAATATTTTCACTCCAAGCCAAAACTAACAACAACTTTATCTGAGATGGCTGCAATAATACAACGTGGGTGATGGATTTCACCACTCTCCAACACACAGTCAAACAACTGAGTGATCATCGAACTCTCCTCCAAGCTATAGTGATAATTACCTTCATGTCAGGGAAATCTACTTTGATTTCTCCAACTAACTCAACCCCGATTGGTCCTCCACCAATGATCAAAATTGTCTTGGAAGTCTTTATCTTCTCATGATTTACTTCAAATTGTTTAAGCCTTTATTGTCTTGTGGAAGGCCCTTCAAATTTTCTCCTAGTTCCAATCTACCATATAATCATAATGAATGCTTACCGCCAAGGCGGTGACAACATGTGTGTGTGTAGCACTTACTACACTGTTGGTGTCCAGCCTACCATTTACCATATAATCACTGTGATTAAATATACCTCTTTGCAAAAATTGGCTCCACCATGCATCTCAACATGGCCCATGGTATTTCAGAAGAACCCTTCGAAACGATACGTGTGATAGCTTCATCCAATTGGATAGCTCTAACAACATGATATATCAAGCTTTGAACACTATTGTAAATTGATCACAAAACATCTAGATCATCAACTCTTCAACTCTTTTGAAGGTAGAGATGCAACTCTAAACATGTAGATGGAGAATACCAGTTTTGAAGCTCAACGCATAGTAAAAGTGTTCAACGCCTTCACCAGTTCCATGTCACAACAACAGTCTTTAGTTCAGGTTCTTCCACAAGGTTATTCCACACATTCGTGTTGCAATATATTGCAATAGTATTCAACTTTCGGCTTCACGCACCAAACGAGGAGGAGGGGCTAAGGTTTCTCCTTATATTTAGACTGGTTACCACTCACCCAACGCCTAGTTTTGACAGTGTGCAGTAGTAGGGAGAGAACTCACGTGGCAGTCACACGAGATGCTTCAAGCAGCACCAAGATACGCCTCAGTGATTGCCATTCTTTACAGCTTGTATCCAAGCTAGCCCTCGATGCCAAGGTTTCCTCTTTATTCTAGTCAATTATGAAAGCTACAACAAAATGGTGCTAGAACTTCAACTTCTCTAGTTCTTCTAATGGAGGGAGCTCCGCGCAATGACAATAGAACGCAAGGGGGGTGATTAATGCAGAAGTCGTTGAGGAAACGCTCATGATGAATACCATTTGAAGGTGAAGGAAATTCTCGGGAAGAACCCAACTCAGCACATAATCGTGAAAGAGAGAGATTGGGCACGTAGGCTCCAAACAAGAGGTACGACACAGAGTATATGCAGGTAGTGGCAGAATCTCGACGGGAAATAAAAATGCATGGAAAGCAGGTGAAAGTTTCATAGCAAAAACGCCCACGTAGTTTTGTTGAAGAAACACTCAGGAAGATAGTAAATCAAATGTCAATGCTAGACTGGGAATGCCAAAGAATATTGCAGGCAGAAAACACACTAAGTAGAACTAGCAGGGTGGCGGGAAGGCAGGAACGATAGTAATGATAGCACAGGCCACATAACTTAGAATAGGCTATGACGAGACGAGAAATGTAGGACTGAGCACATGCCACAGGATAATAATCGCTCTGATACCACTGTAAGGTGCCAGCTAGGGCACATAAGCAGTTGTAATGCCCCATATATTGACAGTCATTAATTAAAAACTCTAATGTGAATTAGCTTAGCATTGTATTTGCTTATTATATGTTTGACGAAGATAGATTGATTAAGATAATTGTTATGTGCACATGTGGACTCCCTTGAGGTTGTATGGTAAATGGAATTTACTGTTTAATTTATTAATGGCAATGGATATATTACTTCATATTGAACACACAAATCGAATATAGAATACCCATATGTGGAATGCTAATTTAGTTGTTTGCAAAAGTACTTACATGATTATTTGTAAATGTTGTATTAGTGATATGGATTAACACTTGAAAGAGTTGGGTATGGCTATATATATGTTTCATGTTAATGATGAACTATTCCACATGTTGATTGGCTATGAGATAGGCGTATTCCTATATTGCCAAGGGGCATGAGATGTATTGAACATCATGAGTATAATGATGTTATATCAAATTTCATGCTATTTAATTGTGAATTCCAATATTTTTATGACTTGTGGGTGAGTGTGAGTTTTGACAGCAATTGTGACTTTCTCAAAGTGGTTTTTCAATGGCGGGACCCCTTAGAACAATGATGGCACAGTATGTTTGATGTAGGGTGTTGACCCTAGTACTATCAGGGGGGGTGGAGGCATTTCCCACCGTTTATCCCCCGAAACCTGGAGTCGTGGGAGGGTTGTGCTGCGCACACTCCCCTAGATGTGTGATGACGACCAGTGGATGCCTGCTGGGGAAGCTTGGTCGATATAGTCAATCGACACTTCCGCTTACGGGTTTTATATGTGGTTAGGTCGTGTAGTCGACGCCACAGTATATTGCAGCAGAGGACGGGATGGTGAGGTCAGGAGATGGAAGTAGTGGTGATTAGGGGGTTGGAGTACTGATGAGATGGATGGGACCAATGATGGATTGGATGGTGTTCTTGATTGTTATTAACTATCGTGATTATATGTTGGATTTTATCATTATGTCTTATTTATTCTATATGAATGATTCATTGTTTAATTGTTCTTCTATATGTTGTTTGCGATCATGTAATAATGATCTATTAGGAGCATTAAATGTGATTATTAGTACCCACGCTTATGACGTATGCACTGGACATGCATACGCCAATTCGTGAGTACACTATTATGATTGGTCGATCGATGAATAAATTAATGTGGTTATATTAGCTATTAGTAACTTGGTTGATGAATTGTTGAAAATATTACTTGTGTGTTGAAAGTATGAGTTTGTTGACTTGTTTAAATATGTTTTAGATTTATATAATTTGATTGGATTATTGAATGACACATATAATTATACACATATAATATAAAATATGACATAGTATAATATAGTAGATGAAAATATCTTATTTGACTTATGAATGAGAGGATAATATAAATAAATGGATAGATAGGATTTGCACAAATTTTTAGAAAAGAGTTGTCATAGTTGCGTTTAAGATGGGAGCATAACAAGTGAGACTTTGCAACCATGTTTGTTAATATTTTAATTATTTAAATCAAATTATATTTTTTGGAGAAAATGAATTTATTGATTGTTGATTATTATTACGCCGAAGGCGTTATATAAGGGGACGGTGCCTCTCGAGGCTTTGTCGTCTGTCACGAGCCTATTAGGCATCGCCCCGTGTTAGACTATTTACCGTTTACACATGGTTAATGCTGACGAGCCACCCCTGTCATACAATTGAACCCGGGTTTCATGGAAGACGGGACGCCCCTGTCATACAATTGAACCTGAGTTTCATGGAAGACGGGACGCGCAGCGACAGGAAGTCGTACTCGGGTTGTGCAGTCATCTTTTCTGCTTGATTTGCAACTGCTTGTTCCTGACTCTTGGGTTGTGACACTCGCGGTTTGGCCCTCGGGCCTTGCATAAATTAAACCAGTTCTTCTTAGTGGATGAATTTCGTGATCCGCTTTCGGGGAGGAAAAACATATGAATTTTCGAGCACAAGAAACTCTATAATTCTGAGATAGTAGTTACTTGTGAGCATCAATTAGCAAGTCGCAGTAACTCGAGTTGAGGAAGGGAAGCTTGCTTGATAACTTTAAATTTAAAAAGAGAACTGCAAGACATAAATCTGGAGGAGTTATCGATGGCTAAACAAATTCCATACTCCTTTACTCATAGTGATAAAAAAACCGATACCATGTACATCTAGAAATAGGAATGACTGTAAAATAGAGACAGTCAGCTCTATGTATGGGTATGATAACACTAACACAGTAATTAATTCGCTAATGGAATTGACTGTAAGCAGAGCATAAAGCGCTCTGAATATATTAATGATATTTATACAACGAGGGGACTTCTTGTTTGAGGATTTGAGCTCCCCGGGAGCCTTCCCATCTGTTTATTTGATCTTCTCCCCTATTTTCTGTGTTGTTGTTTCCTCAACTGTTTCAACATAGGTTTTGTTTTATTCTGCAATAATTCTCTAGACATAAGGCATCTTAAACATTCAAATATCCTATGTTTGGTATGTTTTGCTTGTTTTTAACGCAAAGAAATGCACATGACCTAGGCTTCGAGCCAGAAAATTTTCTGTGAAGAAATATATTAGGTTGTATTTGTTGATTTGGAATAAGAATTTGATGTTTTTTTGCAGTGGAAATTTTCTTTCTTTAAAACTTTTCTGATTCTCTTGAGCCCATTCTTTGTATTTGCACTGCTGTAAATCTGGAATCTATCTGATACTACCCTTCCTTTTTTTCTTTTTTCCTCCCATTGACCATAATGTTGTGCTATTTTAAAATATTTTTTTGTTTATTTTGTCCTATTTTAAAAGCATTTAAAGTTTAGTTAGTATTTGGATTGACTGGAAATATTTTAGTGCTACTATTGAAACAACGAATAGCTTTAACGATTAGTTAAATGAAGCATCTTCATTTCTGCGTTTTCCAGACAGCGTTCTTCTTTTCTGGTGAGCATTTAGCTGTAGAAAAACAGTTCTCTCTGTATATTCTATTGTTTCATTGAATGATTTTCGCATGAACAATTGCCCTTTTTAAATTTTAAGTTATTTGAATGATTTGCTTTACACGGTTATCGTTGTTAGATAGAAAATATTTTTTTTTGTAATTTTTAGACGGTTATTTACTGGTCTTAATTTTTCCTTGTACTGAAAATTCCCCACTCTAAACTCTTTCCCCGGATAAATACATTAATTATTTCTGTATGTTTTTGTCTTTGGAAGCCAATATTGAGAATATTTAATGCCAGGTTCTAGGGAACTGGTATTGTGGTTATTCTTACAGATTTTGTGTAAATTGTGGTGCGGATATTCTTAAGCTTCATCTATTTTGTGGTCAAAACTTTGAAATATTGGTATAGGTGGCTCCTTAATAGTTGATAGGAAATATAGACCTTACAACCAAAAAAAAATCTTACTAATTTTAATTGTGGAACCAGAAAGTTGTCATTATTAGAAATACGTTATAATGTTACATTGTGTTGGAATCTCTTGGTTGAGCACCGTTCACCTAGTTATTGAAGACTACGAAAGCATCGTGTCCTCTTTTTCCTCTCTATGTTGAGGCAAGCAAGATTACCCACACTTGGTATCCTCGTCCTCATGTTTCAATGGTGATTTAAATAGGCCTATTTCCAGCCTACATTTTAATGTTATTATAACAAGTTTTTATTTTTATCCATTATCGTGCAAAGTTGATTGACTTCTTTCTTTGGCTAATTCCAATTAAATACAACTTAATTTACTTAGAAATATAACCTCAACATTGTATAAGAAAGAAGTAAATTCTTAAAAAACACAATCACACAAGGAAGTATAAATTGGCAAACTCTAGAAATTACCATTAAAGGAAAAATATTATGAATGGAAAAAGAGTACGAGGGCACAATGTTCAGTAAAGTAGTAAGGACACTATGTTCGAATAATTGAGTAGTTCAACATTGTGATATGTTCCTGGATTTAATTATGTTCATTGTTTTCAACTCTATGAAATCTCTCTCAATTTAACAAAAGGTCATATTTTCTATATCCATATAAAAAATGGTTTCTCAACAATCCATTTGGACACCATAGTCTGTTGCCTATTTTCTTGCAAAATTGTTTACTTGCATGTATATTGTTTACTTACAAGCTAATGCCAACCACCGAGGCCCACGACCTTATTCACAACGCCATGAAGTCCAATCATTTACAACTTCGATGAATTCAATCAACGTCATCCTTTATCCAGCAAAGTAAATCTTAATTTACTGCCGTGGGTTATTAGTGGTGAATGAGGAAGGCGGCACCCATATTCTTGAGCAGGTAGGTGGCAGCAATTGTGGTAGAAGATGTCGCCCATTCAAGGCCATTTGTCCCTATCAACCACTTGCCGCTTAGCTGCTTCAGGCTTTAGCTATAATTGACAAAAGACCAAGCTTGAGAGCGGGGAAGTTAACATAATGCTGCATTTCATTATTTTTTATTAATTGCTTGCAGGGATTTTGGCTCTCAATCGGAGCGGTATTGGTTTTGATTGATTGCTTGCAAGGTTTTCTACTCTCAATCGGAGCAGTATTGTTTTTGGTTGATTGTTTGCAAGGATATCGGCTCTCACTCAAAGCAACATGTGCGTTGTCATGACTTTCAATTGCTTGATGACGATCAAAGCCTGTCCGCTGATGGTTATTTAAATCGATGAAGACTCTTGGACATCTCTGGCTTCTGAAGGGTTAATAGAAAGTCGAGAATCTTGCATTTCGGTGCTCATCTGAGTTATTCCGATGCCCATGAGAAAAATGCCTCAGGTTTTGTCAGGAATCCTCACCGCGGAAAAAAAATGAACGTCGCCTCTGCTTGCGACCTTCCTTGTCATGCTGATTCTACTTTTGGATGGTACGTTGGGATTCAGGGGACATTCGGAGGCGCTGGGGCATCCTGTGTTCGAATCTGGATCCACGATGCTTTTGAAAGACCTGAAAACCCTCCTGTGATGGAGTACCTGATAAGCGGTACCCGCGGGGATGGAGAGCGAATGAAGAGGTTGCTGAGTGTGGTTTACCATCCTAGGAACCGGTATCTTTTGCAGCTGGACTGTCAGGCTTTGGACGGAGAGAGGGTCAAATTGGCTCTATATGCCAATTTTGGCAAGGCGGATATTGTCGAATTGATTAATGACATGGGCATATAGCATAAAGCTCCCCTATAATAATACCCACTAAATCCAAACCATATTATGGATACACATAGGACCCTCAGGAAATCATTGAAACTCAATTCCACTAATAAACAAGAGTCAGGAAATTTATATTGTTATGCTCCATAATATGAGAGTTTAGGGATATTTGTACAAAAGGATACTAGTACCAAATATGTTGTCTTGAAATACACATCCAAATATGCTTCCAAAGTAGAGGGGAAATCAAAGACCTACCATCATATGGTGACTAGAATCACAACTACATCATTTCCACGTGACTCAATCTCATATTCCTATCATCATTCGAACTCATAAGCAATTGTTGACCAAGACACCACTACTCAAGAAACTTGCCATATGTTGCAAAAATTACCCCTTGTCTACGTACACACAACTTTCTCTCATTTTACAACATATTCAAGTTCTTCTCGGCGTTTCATTTCCCCCGCTTTGGGGGTATGCTAGTTTATTGGAATTTATGGATGGATGAGGAGGAGGAGGAGGAGTTTTGATATAAATAGGAGACTTGAGAGTGGAAGGAGAGAGTTTCTTTTCTCTTGAAGACTATTTTGGTGAGAGTATTCTAGGAAGGATAATTTTGGATATTTTGGGGCATGAGGAATTTGGAAGAGTTGGAAGAGTTTGAGAACTCTTGGAAGATTTGATACATAGCCTACTAGTGCATCATTGTTCTGTTCTCTAGGGGTCTCGGGCATGGAGGGCCAGGAGGCCATTTGGATGGCTTCCTGGGGCTAGGGATCCGTCTAGGCCCCTAGTTGGCTGGGAAGTAAAACCGTGGTTCCGCTTTGGGAAATGAAGATAGAAGCAACCCGAGATGAAAATGGAAGCTTGCTTCAGTTTGGACTTCATCATGATTCTTATATCGAAGTATTTTTCTTGTGATTTCAAATTGTTTATATAATGTCGTAAACTTATTATATGCTATTGTAAAATGTTTATATGTTTTTTTTATATGCTCCTATGATTACATGATCCTTATATCCTCCTCAGTTATACATTTAAATCCCTCCATTTGAGCTTGTATTAACACTCATGCATTTAAAAAATGAAAAGAAAATAGATGCTTTATTAGATCAAAATTCTTAATGCCCTTGCGAGGCATTACAACAGTTAACTCAAAAAGACAAAAGATAGGTGTGAAGACGCATTAAATTCATTAACAAATGGTCAATATATACATTGAGATGTCCCCTTGGATTCGTCTTCCAAGGTGACTCCTGGACTCATGAGTGACTCTTGGTATCCCTTGCACATTAATATTCCTCACATTGAGGATTCGACTCCAACAAATATTAACTAGTAACTAATTGTTGATTGTGGTTGAGGAAACACTTAAAAGAAGGGGGTTATGAAATGGCAAGAAGGAGAAGGTAAGGGGGTATTGAGCCTTAAAGACCCTAACCCTCATTAACCCTTCGTGTTGGACCCTTGCATGATTTTTTATTAATATTATATTTTAAATCTTAGTTTCTAAACCTTAGGTTATAATGATTTATGTGGTGATGTGATGAGGGTTTCCAAGGTGGGTTGCATGGTGTTTTGGGGAGGTGGCACGTGGGTGCTCCTTCTCCATGCACCAAAAAGGCTGATAAATGGGAACACAGGGACAATTTTTCATTTGGGGAAAACAGGGAGAGGGAAGGCTAGTACAGTTAAGAGGGAGTAGAGCAGAACTGAATGGCTGTGGTTTTTACCATTTTGAAAATATAACCATTGTTTTGTTGACCAATTACCTAGGCTGGTGAGTTGGTGTGTTGATTTAACCGGATGTTCTCTATTGAAATCCTTTTACAGCGTAGTGATTGAATTATCCTCGAACAAACATGTTTTGGAGCACTTAATGGTGGTTATAAATTGCCTGAGGGATTGCTTAGTCAAAGAAGGGAATTACCACTGGGTGTTGAACAGGTTGGGGAAGAAAATTTATTGGTTATTGTCTTTTTGACCAACTATCCTAGTTTGATGTTGTTTTGCGAGTGAACAAATCATTGAGTTCACTTATGTGTTTTCCTCTCACAGTTTCATAGCCACAACTTAAGGGTTGGCAACCTTGATGAGATATTGAGGAGCAGGCTAGGCCTAAGTTTGGGTGGAGCATTCTCACCCACAGGTCATTTCCAAAAGAAAATTCAGGTGAGTAAATTCCCCATGCTGTTACAAAATGGAATTTGGGTTGAAATGTTGTAGAGGATGTAAGAATATTGGTTAATGGATTCCATGATGAAAGCCAAAATTCGTTTTTGTTTATTTTAAATCTTTAGATTCCAATATTACATGAAAGAAAACCCATACATGTTAGTCATTGAGTTGGCTAGGCATTTGTTCGTTGAGAACCCTCGTACTTACTTGATTGTTGGGTGTTTTTTGAGTAATTTACCTTACAAATAATGGGACAATGAAAGTCTCTATTTTATATGAGTTTGATGGGCATTTTATGAATAGTTTACCATAAAAATCGTGGGTCACTAGAAGTCTCTGATTTAAATTAGTGCGTTGGGCGTTTTAAGAGTAAATTGACTATGAAAGAAGTGTGAGTTAATGGGTTGTCTCTATTTTTTAACATTTTTATTGGGCGTTTGATAGTCAAATCTTCCCAGAAAATCACTAATAAAATGTGAAACGATTTCCTCTTCCTTTCGGCTCAATAAATTCTGTAATTTAATGTTTGTTTGTATTTCATACAAATATGGAAACATAAGTGTATAGCCCTGCTATGTCCTCTTGCATTTGATTCCTAAATGATGTAGAATTTACCTGTACAAATAGCATTGTATTGTTTTGTCGAATCATAGTCTTTGTGGTGATTACCTCTATGGTTTAAAAGATGGTCTTAGCGCGTTATTGACTCCATAGTTCATTATTTATGGACCTCTAATCAAGTTGTTGGTGGGGTGTTTTTCGGTTTTACGAAACCTTCATTTGCCCCTAGTTACACATATTATTCCTCTTTTATTGACTACAACATAAAAGATGTTGGCCATTTAACCATCCATAATTAAGTCACTGTCATACTTAATAAATGAAACAATTGCATTGGCAATTGGTTGAGTGTAATCACCTTACAATGACTCCCTTTTAATAATAGACTTTGAAATCCAATTTGTGATGAAGTTGAGAGCGAGAGAAGCAATGCAAACGTCATTATTACAATTAACATGGAAATTACACTAGTTATTGTCGTAGGGTTTCATATATTCCCTTATGAACTTAGTTTATTAACCTTGAAGTGAAGTACAACCTCGATATGCCTTTGTTTTCATACTATTTAAATGACATTTCTATCATGCAATTCTTGTATTAAAGCACATGTCTACAACTTTCCAATCTGATAATCAAAATAATGAGATGGTTGTCCAAGACAAGATAAACTCTGGCTGAAAACGACACTTGTAGTCACTTGCCCTACATTTATCCCTCCCAATATAATTATAATAGACACAAGGCCTTTACATTCAGCAAGATTGTTAATCTAAACAATAGGTATAAAATAATTTTCTTTCAAACCACATAGGCTGATGGAAGGCTCGCCTTCCAACCAGTGTTCACATAAGACATTATAATTCACACACATATAACCATCAAGATAATTGTATTGGGAAGGGACGTCCAATCTTCCTTACTATTCATCTTAGTTAGGTATTTATACATCACGGGGGAGGTTGGAGCGGTTGCACCTGCTCCAACTATTCATTCATTAAAGTTACATATTGTTGGGTCTCAATTTTGTTCAAATTTGCAGTGATCGAGATGGTTCCTTTTTGCCAATCAATTTCCCATTTTACCTTTTTTTGTCCAATTCTCCCTGTCGATCCATTACCTTTGAGTGCTTGTAAGTATAAATCCTTATAAGGTAAATTTTCCAACTTTTGCATGATTTGTTATGTTTCAGCTATGCATTTTGAAGATGGGATTTGATTATGGGCTAAGGTCTTGTGGATGTCAATAGCCCCTTGGTTTCACAGGTTTAGCCCCAAGTGTTGAAGCAATCAAGTACCGGACTACCAGTGGAATCGCTACTGGAAGTTGCTACTCTAGTAGTTCGCTTATGTTAGAAGAACTTGTGATCTCTACCAGATGGATTGAGGGTTCTCTACCGAAAGTTGTTATTCTGGTAGTTCGTCTGTGTAATGAAATTGCGCGATCGCTACCAGACTGCTTGAAGCACACAGCCACGGGACAGTTGAGTTGGTTCTGGATATCCTGTTCCAGATTGGCAATGTGGATTGTGTTCTAGTCCGAGGTGGGATGGTATACGTCCTATTGGCATGGCCAAGGATCCACAATTGACCGATCCTACCAAAATTGACCAACATCCAAACTACCCGAGCCGTTGTGACAAAGATCTCCCTCTCCTCTAATGATTTCATGCTTTAACTCATGAAATCATCCCAAAATAGTAACAACGATTTAGTCACGAGGATCCTTGTCTCGGTAGTCTAGTAGCTTGAGAATAGATTGGTATATTCTTAGACATTTCAGATCAATGAATATCAAATATATGCTTTGTAATTAGACATTATAAAAATATGATATTTGGATCGCTAAAATAATTTTGTAATTGGAAAAAATTGTAATGACATTTTGAGTAATACAATCATTATGTTCTTGGTTCATTTGTGAGCGTATTTCTCCTACAGTGCGCTCGGTCAGGAGGGCCCCCTGTTCTGAGACATACTTGTAGTGGTAGTTTGTATATTTAATTTATGAATGTGTCGATTGTAGTTTGAGTTATGTTGCAAATTCATCTCTCTTATGTGTGGTGTTGGATTTATATTCATGTAGAATTCTATTCTAGATTCAGTTTAAAGTTTGGTTTATGACTTCAGAATTCTGCTGTAGATTCATCTCATGTATGATCCATGATTTTAGAATCTTGTTCCATATTCATCTCATGTATTCATAATTTATATTTATGAAGATTGATTGGTGTTGCGAATTAAGTTCATTATCAATAGAGCCGGTCAAGTGGACAGAATTGATGAATACTTTGATTTACTTTTTTTAGTAGTTTGCAGTTCTTGAAGATTGGTTTGAGTGATCCCTTGGTGTCCCGAGTTCTTGAGAGGCCATTAACCTAAGATCTCCATAAGTGTTCCGACAGATCATTGGACCTAGACTTAGTCACTTCCCAACCATCTGGTTTTACTTTTATGCATAGTGTGGTTTAATTTATCCTCTTGATCAGATACATGAACATAATTGTTTTCTGGCTACTTTGACAATACTAATAGTTATTGTAGATACACTATTTAAATCCTAAAGATTAATTGTGAGGTATGCACAAAGTAAGATCATACAGTTTGTCAGTCACTGATCAAGTAGTTGCTTGTGTATTTTATTCTTTTTCATACTTGACTTGGTTACAAGAGGTACGATTGTTGTCTGAACACTTTGATAATGCCATCAATCCTTATGCTTATCACTAATCATTGAAACCTGAAGTGTGATTGTTTAAGCATGCATACACCTAGTGATTTCATCCAATCTCCTTGGTACCTCATTGAGTAGGTTAGCAAGTGTGCCTAGTCATAGGATCAATTGAGCCTTGTTCTGAATATATTTTGCACAATACCTCATCAATTTACTGACCTTGGTTGACAATTTATGAGTGGTAAAACTAAGCAATTATTTTGCCCAACATTTTGGCCCCATTGTCGGAGAGGTGTCAAAGAACTAGGTCTTGGTTGGATTCTATTCTTGAATTAGGATTTAATTGTTTATTTTCTAATTAAAATCTTTGATTATATTCTCTTTTCATTGGATTTAGATGACTCCAACACTGTATGAATCGAGATAGAGATAACAAAGGTAGATTTCTTAAACATAGGGATAAGGTAGTTCCAATTTTCACATTCGACGGGACTGTTAAAACCCCTATATCTATTAACTCGTTGGTAGGAAAGCATACAGAAGGGTCATCTGCAAGAAAGGGTTCAACAAGCAAAATTGGGCATACATATACTGAACATAAGCCTACAACATCTAATAAGGTGGAGCCTTTGAATCCTTCGGGAGGACCTACTGAAGAGGTAATCGTTGCTGGTGAAACAGAGAAGGACACAGAATAAGTAATTGTTGAACTGGAATCTCCACATCTCGAGACACAACACATTTTGTTTGGAGGAGAACACATGGTAGAAGGTGAAAGCGAAACACACAACCATCAAGAGGAGGTACACACTAGCAAGGAAGAGGTAACTTTTGGTTTCCCAATTACTAAACCTCTTGCAATTGTGCAGATGAAGAACATCCCTCCCTCTGCACTACCTCATTTCCACGTTCGGGTAAGTGATGATCCTAATTCCTTTTTATTTGATATTTTGTGTAGAAGCTATGATTATTCTAGTAATGCACAAAAATTAAAATTGTTTCCTTCCACTCTCAAGGACTTAGTATTACGTTGGTTCATGAGATTGGGAGGAGACACAATAAAAACATGGGATGAAATGAGAAGGGTATTCCTTCAAAAGTATCAAGAATATTGTAAGGCAAGGGATCTAAGGGAGGAAATCTTTTGAATGGCATAGACTGAATATGAGAGCTTGGAGGATTATCTTGAGAGATTTAGATACAACCTCCAACACTCTAAACAACACAAATTAGATTAAGACATGATCCGGATTTATGTGAGAACGAAATGAAAGCGCATATATATTCACATACACATATATATGGCAAGAAACAAAACGATATAGTAAACTCAGATTCTATTAAATGAATGAAATAGAACAAACTGTAAAATAAAAGCAGCTAGAATGGTGGTAGCTATATCTCTGAGAAGAGATGTGGTGGCTACGCTCATTCGTGAGAAGATGAATATAAGAAGAGGTTGAAAGAGCCTATCTACCATAAGCATGAGGGAAAGAACCCTAAACATCCAAAAACCTAACCCTAGAAGATGAACCATCATAAAGTTTGCGGCCCCAAGGTGGTTAGTTGAACAATCAACTTCCCGGGGTCATAACTTTTGCATATGATCTTTGTTTGGGGCACTCGATAGCCCATTGGAAAGGTCTATCTGGGATATACAATTTTCGATTGAAGGCCAACTTATGTTATTGGAAACCATTTCACCCCACCACCCCCCCGAATCTCCAAAAAACGTCGTTTAGGGCCTCGAAATGGCCCCAGAAGTTTGGGACCCGAAAAACTGTAGAAAAAATTACAAGAAAACTACCAAAATAGAAAATTGTTTTGAGCCAATGGAATAGGTGGGTGGCCACCTATATCCATCTGGATCAAGACACTATCGAATTTATCTTTTTAAGAGGCATTTCAGATGAATCCATGAATGTGCTTAACTCGATAGGGGATGGGGATGTCTCTCAATTGTCTCTTGAGAAAAATTGTGGTTTATGCAGGAAATACTCAAGAGGTCAAGCTCGAACAGGTAAAGGACCTCGAGATCCCTTCCCTAAAAATATTAAAAGCTCATTAGGTGGAGTAACCAGAACATAGTTACGTAATCTTTTAGAAAGCTTTAAGACTGGCATTCTTGGCACTCTCAATATGCAATTAGATACTTTTCAAGATAGAAAGAGGCAGGATGAAGAGAATGTAGCCTTAGCTATTTTTTGTCCCAAATGTCGCAAAAAGCATCCACTAAAAGAATTTCCTTTGAATAAAGTATATGTTTGTGGTATTTGTGCAAATGACCATCCTACATATCAGTGCCCTTCGCTGCCTAGATTAAAAGTAGTATACCAAGGAGGAGATGAGTCAATTGAGCAACTGTGTACATCAGCAACTAAAAGACCATGGCAGCCTCAACCATCAGGTATGCCCTTTGATCTTAGCAATTCAAATTATGCACATTTTCTAGGGCAAAAATATTCTTGGATTCATACATCTCCTTGGCAAGCATGGCCCCAACAGCCAACTCAGGCTCACCCTTGGTAGCAAGGATGGAGAGGGTATGGTTTTAGAACTATGCCTTCATACCCTTACCCTATGCAACCTCAACCTCCTATGCATCCTCAACAATTTCTGCCATTTCCTTAACCACCCAACAACATCCATTGCAGCCTTCTTTGCAAATTCCTACCCAACCTCTACAATCAACCATGCAACCTCAACAACTACATCTATCCCCTCTGCAGCCTCCTAGACATAATCAACTCCTTGTCCAGCCCATCACTAACCCAAACAATAAGCCACCTCAGACTGCTCACCAAGATGAGTTGTAGCCCTTCCCTACTTACACAATTACTCTTATAGAATTGCAAGACATCCATTTATGTTTCAGGAAGGTGCTCCAAAATTCAAACCCAATCATTGTTGAAGGAAAAGAACAATTAGATTCTAAGCCAACAATTGGCAATGATCCCCCTGTTGTAGTAAAGCAAACTGTCATTCATTAGGAGCAGTCGTCCTCATCAAAAGAGTCGCCCTACCCAAAAAGATTAAAACTAACAAAGTTGGTGGTTTCTCCCGCATATGACATGCTCATTGAGCTTAAAAACATTTGCATCGGGATTCCTCTACTTCAAGCCCTAAAAGACATGTACCTATTTACGCTAAGACGATACAGAATTGTGTGAAACAACCATGGAGGAAAAGAAAGGATCCACCCACTCTCCACTTTGTTGGAGAGGTTGTTGATTTGATAAGTGGGCATAATTTCATTGAGAAATACCTAGATCCTGGAAACTTTGTTGTCTCTATACAAATCAATGGGGTCTACATCCCAAACACCTTGATTGATCTTGGAACAATAATAAATATTATGACTTTAGAGTCCATGAGGCACTTGAACTTGTCAAATATTTTCCCAACCCCTACAGTCCTTGAACTTGATGTTCGCTCTAAGATCAAACTAGAGAGAGTGCTAGATTATGTAGTTGTGACCTTGGATTCGTGGGAGTATTAGGTAGACTTCTTAGTTTTACAGCCCAAGACCTCCTCCAAGGGGCATCATATCATCCTTGGAAGACCTTGGCTTGCCATTGCAAATGTTTTCATAGGATGCAGATCCAATAGCATGATCGTCACTCAAGGGGATGTTGTGAAGCAAATAACATTATACCCACCAGCAAAACCCCTTGCATAGATGGGAGACTTTCCATAGACAAATAATTCAGCTAGCAATGAAGAATAAATTCAGCCCATTTGCATAGTCGATTAAGTAATAAATTTTCAAGAAACTTCAGAAGACAATCAAGTTTGAACTTTTCTCTACAATTCTTATTTTTCTCAGATTTATGATTCACCTACACTACCTTTAGATCATATTTTCAAAATTAATGTGCAGTAGACATCTATTATGACTTTGTCCTCACTTTCCAGTGCTACTACAACCACCATGTAGGATGAAGTATGTTATAGCATTCCGATGGAAATTTAGCTAGGTAAAATTATGAACATTAGTAATACGTTCTCTGACCTTCAAAGAGAAATTTTGATCCAAGTTTTACGTGAGCACTAAGAAGCTTTTGCATGTGATTACCATGACATGAAGGGGATTGATCCTAAAACATGCTCACACCATATCTATACACATAATGATTCCTGACATGTTAGGAAACCCCAACGAAGAATGAACCCAACACTCAAAGAGGTGGTTAAAGAAGAATTGCATAAACTTTTAGATGCCAACTTTATCTACCTTATATCCAACAGTAAGTGGATTTCACCTCTAGTATTACTCCCCAATAAGAATGGAAAATGACATATTGATCCAGGACGATCTCCTAGATGACCAAAACTCAAAGTCTTTAAATGCTGAATAGAAGCACACCATTGCGAAGAGCTCGTCGAGAGCTTTCCGGCGATGCTTGTTTCATAAAATATGGATTCCGGACGTGAAAGATATCACATTATGAAATTTTGGGAAAACATGCAAAATGACAAAAAAGGGGGTGCCATGTGGCACCACTGAAAGGGTGCCATGTGGCCTATACAAGTGGATGGTACTGCCGACGAGGCAACACCCTGAGGTGCCACGTAGCAGGTGAGTTAGTAGGTTGAAGGTTGAAGTGGCAGTCAAGTTGACAACTACATGAACCTCTCACCATTTGACATGTGTACAAGTGGATCGTAATGTCGATGTGGCAACACCCTAAGGTGACACGTGGTAGATGAGTTGGTAGGTTGAAGTGGCAGTGACGTGGACTAACCAGAGGCTACCACATGGCAATCCAGTTAGACACTTTATGATTCTTGCTACCAAAACATAATCAGGAGGAAACCCCTAAGCTCCTGCCATAGCTCTAACGCCTTATCTCTCCACGCCCTACCACTATGCTGGTGTTGCTTATTAAGCATTGTGGCATATTTTATATTTGAAGTTGAATGGTTGTAAAGTTGGAAGAAGGGTGGGTCGAGGGCTTGGCCATTAGCCTTATTGTGCATGTGTTCAATCCAACGTAACCAACGGTGAGATATAAACCAAAGTCCACACTATTATATAACCATATATTACATATATCGTATGTAATATTTATTAATATATATTGTTGCCACAAAAATGGAGCCACGGGTTTTGATCCCGGAATCTTCGCCCTACCAACACAACGATAAAACAATAGACCAACGCCTTCTGCTTTGAACGATATCTTTGCAATAAATTTTAAAGTTTGAATGGAATTTACAACCCAAAGTGGGCGCACTCCTCCAAAACTACCCTGTTGTGTTATTTAACCACGGTTTTGGAGCGTGGACGAGGTACAGAGCGGGCACAGTTTTCAATACAGGCATGGAATTCTCGAGATAGGAATCCGTACAATACGTACAAGCCATCATACAGTGCAGGGGTCCATTGTCTTGATCTACATGCTAGGGTAGGTATCAGGATCAGGCAAAGTATAGAGTGTTTATACTCAAATTTCTTGATTTTTCGAGACGGTTGCAATGGTGCAGTATGTTTTTGCAGCTGACTAATGAAATTTTGAAATGTCCTCAGAATTGATGTAATTTGCATCATTTGAAGAATTGATAGAAACAGTCGCACTAGAGGTGGACCTGGAGATGTATTCCTTCATGGACAAACTTCGTTAACAACTGTTGTCTTCAGATTATGGTTTGCATATTTAGTATTTGCATTCTTTTATTTATGTGTTATCTTTAAAGTTGCCATTTTAAAGCTTTTCTCGAGAGTTAACTGTTGAAACATTCTCACATAATTAATGGTTAATTAAAGATCCTGCAAAATCATATCATGTATATGCGTAGATTACTGATAACTTAATAAGGCTATTGTGAAAGATTATTTCCCTCTCCCTTTCATCAATCAAGTCTTAGATACTCTAGCTGGGAAGAAATATTTTTCATTTTTGGATGGGTTTAGCAGGTATAATCAAATCCAAATAGCCTCGGAGGATCAAGATAAAACCAGATTCACATGTCCATGGGGAACCTTTGCTTATCATGTCCTCCCCTTTGGTTTGTGTAATGCCCCCACTACCTTCCAAAGAGCGGTACTAAGGATATTTTCAGACCTCATTCATGACTGCATATAGGTGTACATGGACGATTTTACCATCTATGGTGACACATTTGAAGAAGGCCTGAAAAATCTCGCAAAAGCACTTATCAAATGTCAAGAAGTAGACCTTGACTTGAGTAATGAGAAGTTCAAAATGATGCTAACCAAGGGAGTAGTCGTAGGACATGTTATTTCTAATGCCAGAATTGAAGTAGATCCTGCCAAAATAGAAGTCCTTTCAAAGCTACCAGTCCCTAAAACTCAGAAAGAGGTGAGGAGATTCCTTAGCCATGCTGGGTACTATAGGCAATTCATTGAGAGATTAACCCAAACTGTTGCCCCTCTATTTAAGTTGTTGTCTAAAGATGTTAGTTTTCTCTAGGACGATAGTTGTCAATATGCTTTTGAAACTTTGAACAAGACACTTTCTACCACACTTGTACTGAGAGGACCTAATTAGTCTCTCCCATTTCATATATCCACATATGTCTCATACATCACTTTGGAGGTTGTCCTTGGCCAGAAAGAAAACCAAATTCATTATGCCATTTATTATATTAGCAAAAACCTTGCACTCGCCGAGCTGAACTATACAGTGACGAAAAAAATATTTCTTGGCAGTAACGCATCCTATCAATAAATTCATGCATTATATTACAGGTTATGAAGTCTATATCCACACAGACCATTCTACCATAAGATATTTAATGAATAAACCAGTCACCAATGGTAGAATTATGAGATGGCTTCTTTTGCTACAGGAGTTCAATATCACAATTGTGGACAGACCTGGTAAGAAAAACATGGTTGTTGATTTCCTTTCCAGATTACAAAATAAAGGTAATGTTGTTCCTGTAGACGATAGTTTCCCCGATGAACATTTATTTGCAATTTCTACCCACTCTCCACGGTTTAAAGACATTGATAACTATTTAACCACAGGTAAACTGCCTTCGCAATTATCATCAAGAGAGAAGCAAAGGATCATTAGAGCAAGTGCTTCATATTCATGGATTGATGGTGACATGTTTTGTACCGGGGTAGATCTCATCATTAGGAGGTGTGTCCTAGAAGATGAGACACTCCGAAGGTGCTGGTTAAACCAAAGGATGGGGTGACCGGTGTAATCTAACAAAATGCCATTACATCCGGAGGTGCTGGTTAAACCATTTGAAAAATGGGCCTTGGATTGGGCCCATCACTCCAATGCCAAAGAAGAAAAAATACTTTCTTGTTTGCACTGACTACGTGACCAAACAGGTAGAAGCCAAGGCTTTGTTTAAGGTCAATGAACAATCAATTACATATTTTTTGTATGAAGACATTTTTACTAGATTTGGAGTGCCAAGGTAGATTATCACAAACCAAGGGACTTAGTTTACTTCAAGACTTATTAAGTCCATCAGTGAACAATACAAGATTAGACACAGAATGTCGACTTCATACCACTCGTAAGCAAATGGTCAAGTGGAGTCCACTAACAAGGTTCTTGAGGCCATTTTGACAAAGAGAATGTAGATCCACCACAAGGATAGGGTGGATTGGATACTGGAATCATTATGGGCCTATAGGACCACTTGGAGGAACACCACATGATTCACCCCTTATGAAATGGTATACGACAAACAAGTCCTTTTCCCTAGAGTTTCAAATTAAGACCTTCATAATTGCAATGCAACTAGGGATGGACTTAATAGAGGCACAACAATAGAGGATATTGCAGTTGAATCAGTTGGATGAGATCAGACAGGATTCCATTTAGAATACCAACTTGGCTTAGTAGCAAAGGAAAAATTGGCATGATAAATTCATTAGAAAGAAATGGTTCCATCCCGGTGATTGGGCACTTCTTTTCAATTCCAAATTTAAGAACTTTAAGGAAGCTTGCCACTCATTGGTTGGAACCAGATGAGATAGATACCATCTTCGAGAATTAATCACTTCAAATCAAAATGATTGATGAGGAACATACTTTTCTTGTGAATGGACAAAAGCTAAAATTATTTCACAAACCAATGTCTAAGGCAAAGTTCATTTCAGGAATGCTCCAACAACATGAGTTGGAGGTGGTAAGAAAGGAAGGTAACCCTCCTACTTCTGCTTCCTCACTTTGAATCCTTTCAATAGTGGTTTGAATAAAATCAATAAAACTTCAAAAGACATAGAAAGAAGAAAAACATAAAACATAGAAAAAAAATTATTTTTGTTTATAACTAATAAATTATGATCTTACTATGTTCCTTCGTGTGCTCATTACACTATGAGAAGGACATTTGCTGAGTATAGGTTTATCCCTTTATCCAGACTTAGTATACTAATTATGGAAAAGGACCCCCTGGAGTTTTCATTAATTTTTTCAAACTCCCTAAAATTGAAAATACTGGCAAGCACTAACTGACCCAAGCTCAACAAAAATCCATGGGGCAGTGGAAATGGAGTTTTCTTTAAGTTTTCCAGACTCCTTAAAACTGAAAACACCGAGGAGCATTAACTGGCCCAAGATCGATAAAAATCCACGGGACAATGATAGTGTTTCTCTTTTCACCAATAAAATAGGTACAGGCTAGACAATCTGGCTGTCCATTCCACTGGTTAGTTGAGAGCATGGAGTTTTTTTTGGCAAAAAATAATCAGTTACCATAATTGAGCTACCAGAAGTCCAAGCTCTAGTATCTAGGTAAACGCTGCACATCACATTGAAACTACCGAACCTCTTACTTCTAGTAGTTCATCTGAAAAATGCAGACTAGATGGCAGGCATGAGCATTACTTCCAACAGTACAAAATCCAAGCACATATGTCTTCCAGGAACAACGACAAACTCACAGAAGGAAAAATTAAGCAAGGTTACATAAGTAGAATCAACGGTGGAGTCAAACATAGGTTGAGTTATGGTAACTCATCCTACAAACTATAGAACTATTATGCTGTCGGAACTCCTAATTTCAGTAGTTAAACCGGTGATCGGCACACATCATCACGTAGGGATCACTAACAACAATCTAACACCTTCCTACCATAGAATCAACCATTCTGCACAGGTAAATAGTACAGTTATGAGGCAATGATGTCTCGACCATATTTCCATTTTTTAATGCATGTGCTGACATAAGATTTTCATGTAAATGGAAAGCCTACCTTTTCATAATCCTTCACACGACCCCAAACATAATTTCACAACCATCAGCCAATATTCCTATCCAATCACACATGCACGTAGTTTTCCACCCCATGATCCATATCAAAACCATTAGGTGATTTTAAAGTTCGATTTGACCTGCAATCACCATTGTGTTAGTTTTCCAGAATTTACTTCAATCTGATCCAGGATCTTAACTGAGAGAACAACATGTACAACATATCAATCATAGACACAATAATGCAAGCACACAAGAGACATAGAGTTTCACCGGGGCAAACCAAGAAGGTGAAAAACCCCGCAACTTCCTCAGAGATAGATAGAGCAATGATACAACCAAAATACAACCAAAGTACAAGAGATAGTCTTCTCCTAGCAGCCGATCCTCCTCCTCACATGTGCGCCACTTTCCGAGTGATGGAAGAGTGAGTAATGAGATAATCAAATACAGATCTCCTGATCTCTATTTATACTTGTCCCGTCCTGCCCAATAAACTAATAGGGTCGACTTGTCTAACTCAATCTAATAACCCATGGTTACATTAATCCGGGCCGACCCCACACTTGGTGGTCTAATAACCCTTTTACCCACACGACTCATACAGGTCCGACCCCATCAAGGTGGTCCAATAACCCATCAAGTATAAGTTACGACACTTACAATATAAATGACGACACTTCCGTATGGAGGAATAATAACATCTCTATAGGAATACAAACACTTCCATATAGAGGAATAATAACATCTATATAGGAATACAAACACTTATGTATAGAGGAATAATAACATCTCTATAGGAATACAATATACATATATGAAATACATTCGGAAGTTACAAATACATCAACACTCCCTCTTAACTAGGAAGGTATTTCTCGACACAGATCTACTAGCACAAGTCTTCTTCTCTGGATCATCGTCACCGAATCATCATCCTCGAATCATTGTCATCGTCATCGCTACTGCTATCTCAATCAATCTCTGAATCTACTCGTCATAGGAAGTTCTACAGAGCCAGTCCTTTTTCATACTGGATGTAGGCCCACCACCTACAGGTCTTCATCATCACTAGCCATACTGTGGAATCCTCAGGACTTATTACGTGGGTCATAATGTCTCGAAAGAGTATCCCAGGATCCTTTATGTGCCGAAGCATGACCGACAAGATCTCCCAGGTCCACTTACATGTGACTGTCACAAAACCTTAAAAGAGTGTCTTGACTAGCAAGAACTCTAAAGAGCATCCGAGGCCTTTTACGTGACTAGCACAACCTGTTCGGATCTCCAGGACGTATTACATGTGACCCCCACCACAAAACCTTAAAAGAGTGTCTTGACTAGCAAGAACTCTAATGAGCATCCGAGGCCTTTTACGTGACTAGCACAACCTGTCCGGATCTCCAGGACGTATTACATGTGGTCATGGCAATGCCTCGAAAGAGAATCCTAGGACTTATTACAGGCACATAGCCCAACCTATCGGATCTACCAGGTCTACTTATATGCCATAGGACAATGCCTCGAAAGAGCATCCCAGGACTTATTACGGGCACACAACCCAACCTATCGGATCTCCCAGGTCTACTTATATTTCCTCCCAGAGCAATGCCTCGAAAGAGAATCCCAGGACTTATTACGGGCACACAGCCCAACCTATTGGATCTCCCAGGTCTACTTATATGCTCATCTGCACAACCTGTCCACGGCCATAGAGTATCAACCTGATACTCACCATACATCATCCTGATGTACATGATCATCCTGATCATCATCATAACATAGTCCTGATGCATATCATCTAGAGTATCATCCTGATCACCGTCACTGCATCGTCCTGATGCATGTCATCATCGTCCTGATACTCCTCACATATGATCATCCTGATCATCGTCCTGATGCATGTCATCCAGAGAATCGTCCTGATACTCATCACATATGATCATCCCGATCATCATCATATCATCATCCTGATGTATATCATCTGGAGCAACATCCTGAAGTTCATCATCCATGATCATCCTGATCATACAATGCATCCACTTGATGCATACCAAGTACCTACCTGATACATATCATCATACATGATCTACCTGATCATACAATGTATCCACCTGATACATATACAAATACATGATCCACCTCATCATACAATGTATCCAACATGATGCATATACATATACATGATCCAACTGATCATAACAAGCATCCAACATGATGCATATACATATACATGATCCAACTGATCATAACAAGCATCCAACACGATGCATATAGAGCAGTAACTGGAGCATCGTCCTGATACTCATCACACAACGCTTATATCCACAGCCATGGGAAGGATCCTCCTCTCACCATGCTTGGAATGGATCCTTCAAATGTGTCCATCACTTCTTCCTCGAAGTGTCATCAACCTGAAGAACACCAAGCCTCTCTTTGAAGTACTCAAACTTCACTCTGGCTAGTGGTTTCGTCAACACATTTGCAACCTCCTCATTCGTCGCAACATACAGGAGCTTCACTTCTCCTCTCTGCACCATATCCCTAATATAGTGATATTTGATCTCAATGTGCTTCGACCTGTCATGGAACACTGGGTTCTCAGAAAGCTTCACACAACTCTGGTTGTCACAAAAGATACCAGTAGCATCCAGCGGGAGATCAAATAGCTCAGACAATAGCTTCCGGAGCCATACTGCCTCACAACTAGTCGAACAAGCTGCAACATGCTCTGCTTCGGCTGTACTCAGTGCTACGCAGGACTGCTTCCTGCTAAACCAAGAGATCATCCCTGATCCCATACTGAAGCAGCACCCATAAGTGCTCTTCCTATCTGCAGCACTGCCAGCCCAGTCCAAATCAGCATAACCTTGCAGCTTAAACTTTTGATTCGCATCATACTTGAGCCCATAATCAACTGTACCCTTCAGGTACCTCAGAATATGCTTTACAACAACCAGGTGAACACCTCTGGGATCCGTCAGGAACTGGCTCAATGTGTTCACCGCAAAGCAAATATATGGTCTAGTGTTCGTCAGGTACATCAAGGACCCAATCATCGGACGATACACCGTGAAATCAACCGGATCAAATGAAGCATCACACAGAAGCTTCAGGTTTGATGCCATAGGTGTGGCCATGGACTTATAGTCCATCATCCCGAACCTCTTCAAGATCTCTACTGCATACTTCCCTTTTCCAAGGAAGATTCCATCTGCACTCTACCACACCTCCATACCTAGAAAATAGTGCATCATCCCCAAGTCCTTCATCTCGAACTCGGTAGTAAGCTTCCTCTTGGTATCGGCAATCAACCCATCCTCACCTGTTACAAACAGATCATCCACATACAAGAGTAGTATCACAGGATTTCCTTCTTCAACCTTGTAGTAAAGGTTGGAATTTGCTTTACTCTTAGTAAAGCCCAAACTAGATAGAAAGCTGTCTATCCTACCATACCAAGTCCTAGGAGCTTGCTTCAAGCCATACAAGGCTTTCTTCAACTTGCACACATATGACTCTCTGTCATATGTCTCAAAACCGAGTGGATGCTCCACATACACTTCCTCTTCGACTACACCATTCAAGAAAGCTGTCTTGACATCCATATGGTGTATCTTCCATTTCATCACTGCAGCTAGGGTAAGTACCGATCTGATGGAAGTGTACTTGGCCACAGGAGCAAAAGTCTCTTCATAGTCTATCCCCTCTTTCTGGGAGAATCCACGAGCTACAAATCTCGCTTTGTATTTCTCTATGCTTCCATCTGCAGCATGCTTGATCTTGTAGATCCACTTGGAAGTCACCATGGACTTCCCTTCAGGTCTTGGGACTACATCCCAAACATCATTCTTCATGATCGACTGGTGTTCTTCTGTCATGTCCCAAATTTGGAATTGGGTCACAATGGCCTAATCACATTGGCCATATTCATTAGAGTTTGTGAAATTGATGTTAAAGGTCAAATAACTGCTAAGGAGGAAAATTACTAGTTTCTTAGGTTTGGGGTGGAAGCTTTGGGATTTGGAATAATGGGGATAATAAATGATGTTTGAACATTAGAGTGGCATAAATATTTAATAAAGGATCTAAATAAATATATACAAGTGAAAATCAAAGTGGCATTTGATCATGAAGACACATGGAGGAAGTGGGACCCACATATGGCTAGATTTCCCCACTACACTTGGCATTATTCTCTCACCAATTCGAATTCAAGGTGAATGGTAACATACTTGGGGGAGTCCAAAAGGTATTATTCATGGCATGACTCATCCAAGGTCGAAATATAGAGGAAGAGTAACTCCCATGGAAGAGGAAGAGGCAATTTGGAGTTAGTGAGACACTTGGGCTAGATTCCCTAGCTCTATGACAACAATGATGAAGATGCTATGACACCTATGACACAAATCAGACCTGAAGGCTGACATATGACATATATGACATGTCAGGGCTAAAAATAGACTCCAAGAGGGCGCTTAAGGGTGTTAGGGAAGCTAATATGCTTCCACATGTGATTTGGTGGAAGTGGGAAACTAAGAATTGTTGTACAAGTGGCGTTCTTTGGAATCTCTTCCCAACTTGAGTTGGCATGAGTCTCTTGGAAGGAATTCGACCCATGGAGGACATTAGAACTTTATAAATGTCAATAACAAAGAATGAAACCGGCTTTTGATCATTTGTAGAATTTGCAATTGCATTTGTGAAGAGGGAGAGCTAGTGGATGACTAGTTTCTTGCCTTAGCCAATTTCGAGGGTGAAAGATTCCCATCCAAGTTGGTAATTGGAAAGGCCATTTAGACCTTTCATTTGGAGCTTTAATGGAGTCTTTATTTGCAGGTGTAAGCTACAGGGCAGCTCATGGTTTCTTCTATTGCAGCTCACTCCTTCAACCATTTTCAGTTTTGATGGCATATTCTTGATCCTTGAGGGAGGGCGTTTTTGGTGAGCTATTGTACTCTTTGGGGGAGCTTCTAATGCCCCATTTATTTTGTAATATGAAGTAAATACTCTGTTCTTCATCTTCAGAAAGTTTCAGGTCGAAATTCCAAGTAGAAATGTATAAATCTCATTTTTAATGGAAGAACAATGCCATTTCCCCCTACCTTGTTGTGAACCAATGTATTGATGATGATTTCGAATGAATGGATGATTATCTGATGCATTTGTGATTAATGGACTACCATGGATTTATTTTACAAGTTTCATGTATTGTACTTGAGCATTTGAAGTATTTTTACTCAGTTTAATTGCATTGGGAGAAGAAATAGTGCCATTTCCCCAAGGGTCGAATTGGTGATTTTTGCAGTTGAATGGGAGAGGGTTGGAACAGATATAATAATAAATTAATGGTGCACATGAGACCTTAATAACATCCTTAATACATTCCCTACCTCTGTTCAAAAATTTGAGTCGCTTTGGAGGCATTTGGGAAGCCATTTTCAGTACTTACCCCAGGGGGATTTGAACCCCGAATTACTAGTAAAATTGCATACTTGATCCAGAATCTTAAGAGAGTTTGCAGAGGTATTTTGGTGGCCATATATCATCCCTGAACATCATATTCAAGTCCTAATATTATTCATACACCTTCCTTGAAGATTTGAAGGAATTTGGAGTCAATTCGAGACCTATAGACCAATACTAGTCAAAGGCAAATTACTAGTAAAGTTCCCTACATTGGCCAGAATTGAAAGAGTATTTGCAGAAGTATTTTAAAGGTCCAAAGGCATCCCTAAAACATATATTTATGTTCTAATCTCATTCATATACCTTCTCAGAAGATTTGGGATCATTTGGGGCAAATTTGGGACCTAGAGATCAAAACTAGTCAAATGTCGAACTAGGGAAAAAAAGTGGAAAATTGTCATTTTAATAAAATTCCTAACAAGGGACATTACATCTTCAACCATGGTGTTCTTCCCGAATCCTGGGAACTTCAATATCTTCAATATATAACTTTTGTTGCTGAACAAATGTTGTAATCCTTCTTTTGTAGGTGATGGTATACGATCTTTCCTACAAAACAAGTTAAATTGCATGATTAGAAAACATCTCATAGTTTTCAGAACAAATTCTTACACATAAGTGAATATGTCATACAATCATGCAATTATCTTTAGCCAATCCTTCAATACAACATTTATCCATATCCTGTAACTTTCTAGATGCCTTCCAATCTCTACCAGAACATTGTTAAGAGTGTGCACAACTCCCAACATGTCAGCAAAGAGGTTTCATTCTAGATAAGTAGCAATGGAATGTTGTATAGGGCCATAGGCCACTTACCTATCACATGCATATTAGTAGTATACTGTTCATTAATGCAATTATTCTAATATGCATAATACACACCCTAAGTCTAGGAACATAAGCATAGACATCATTGAACAATATTATTTAAACAAACAAATATGCAAGAAATGACAATTCAAATACTTATCTTTGTTTGGTTTGTAGGGTGGACTCCCTCTCAATATTTACTTCCTTGCAGAAACTACTGGAGTGTGCTCCCTCTTGATCTTTGCTTCCTAGATTACCTGTCCTTGAACTTATATCCATCCTCGATCACTATGTATACTTACTAGTATCATCATTGTGTTATCCTCGAGGTCTCATACATACATTCATTAGTATAATCTTAATACTATCAAAAACATTATGATTCTAAGTAATCTTAAACATGTATGGTCAAGATCATTTCAAACACAGATAATAAACATTAGTATTCAAGGTTTCAGGGAATATTTCTTTTACTCATGCATATTCTTTATTTGACCAAAGGACTTTTCTGGTTAGTCATATCATCAATAAAGGTAAGAGACACAATATGCATAAACCCTTGATTTCTTACATTTCTAACTTCATGAATAATCATTATCAACCATACAACAGTATAAGATCCTAACACAAGGTAGGATTCTAACTTGATATAGGAAAAACATACCTGGTTATCATATTTGCTAGTTATGTCTAGCAATGTCTTCTTGTTCTCTTCAATGACTTGTGCTAGTAACCTGCATATCTCATAAGTTAACCATTGTGGAACCAAATTATACATACCTCGTAAGTAGAGCTTCTATGTGATCCATGACAATGGATGAATCTTTGTCTTCATGTCACCATGGTCATATGTTCTTGAACTAGAACATGATTTGTCTTTCTTGATGTACCTTTCATGTTAGCAGATAACATCAACCTCATACAACACCACAATGCATTAGTACAATCATAAGTGTCAAAACCCTAATCAATGAATATCCGCATTCATAATTTTATTAAGGTGATACGACAAGTCTAAAGTTAATCAAGATTGTACTAAACTTAATGAAGACAAACATACCATAAACTTGATCATGAACAGATCTCAAAACATACCTGAATAAGTCATACCTATCAAGATTGCTTGTAATCTTCTTATGTAAGGCCTTAGCCTCATCTCCCTCTGAAATAGGAACTTCTTCACTTATGCAGGTGACCAATCCATTCTCTTCTAGGATTAACCCATTCCACTTGATTTGCAGAAACTGGATCTGGAGTTGGATTAGGGTTTGTTAGAGAAACCCTAAAAATTCAAACTTTGAATTTCAAACTTTTGAAAGGATAGAAATATGCGCCTTGATGAGCTGATCAAGTTGGTATACTCAGAGTTTGAAAACTGCAAAGTTTCACCCCTCAAAATTGCCTTTGAAACTTCTAGATCTTCTGGTCAGGATCCCGAAATAGGGTTTGATAAAGCCCACCCTTCTACCCAACCAAAAGGTTCGATCCAAAGCTCTAAACTTCGATTTTTCTGAGGAGCTTCCAGCCGTGGTCACAGACTTCAGAAATTCCAACTTTTGCAGAAGCCCTAATTTTCTACCTTTTCGATCAAAATCCCGAACTAGGGTTTGATCAAGCCTGGCCTTATGCCCAACCAAAAAATTTGATCTTGGTCTCTAAATTTCGATTTTGATGAGGAGCGTTCAGCGGTGGTCTCCGATACAAAAAATTCCAACATTCTCCGAAACCCTAAATTCCCGGAGCCATGAATGAAGGTGCTCAAAATCCAATTCTGTTTTTACAGAAATATGCACCTGATTGTTTCCGGTTTAACTTCGAAATTTCAGATCTACAGGGTCTAAAAATTCTTCATGTGGTATCCTGACCTATTATCTTTCCAACCCCACAGGTCTGACCTTAATCGGATTCTCTTAGAGAGAGTTATGCCAAGTGTCGCAACGTGACCTGTTTATGGGATAAAACAGGAGAGCGAACTTGTACAACATGCCACATGTCACTAGTTCAGTTTCAGCCTTTGAAAAACCTTACCTAAGAAATTTCAGTCTGTGTACTACCTGTCACTTTTTACGAAATTTCATTTGGAGCTTCCTAGCCCAAGTTATGACCTTTTTTCCTAGGTCACCTGTTTATGACTGAGATCTGGAAGGGGCAGAAACCCTATATTGTACAGATCATAAATCACAAAGTACAACGAATTAGAGGTTGTCCTTTGGACACAAGATACATGGGGATCTTATCTTCGACCTATAAGATTTTCAGATCCTGAAACCTCTCCTAAATGTATTTATAGCGAGAGTGCTACGATGACTGGTTTTTGCTATATCAAGCCCTGGCTTCGCAAATGCAACAAGTGTCATAAATGCCATACCATGCCTTCTTTCAGGCTAGCTCTGATACCATGTTAGTTTTTCAGAATTTACTTCAATTTGATCTAGGATCTTAACTGAGAGAACAACATGTACAACATATCTACAACATATCAATCATAGACACAATAATGCAAGCACACAAGAGACACAGAGTTTCACCGGGGAAAACCAAGAAGGTGAAAAATCCCGCAACTTCCTCAGAGATAGATAGAGCAATGATACAACCAAATTACAAGAGATAGTCTTCTCCTAGCAGCTGATCCTCCTCCTCACATGTGCACCACTTTTCGAGTGATGGAAGAGTGAGTAATGAGATAATCAAATAGAGATCTCCCGGTCTCTATTTATACTTGTCCTGTACTTCCCAATAAACTAACAGGGCCAACTTTTCTAACTCAGTCTAATAACCCATGGTTACATTAATATGGACCGACCCCACACTTGGTGGTCTAATAACCCTTTTACCCACATGACTCATACAGGTCTGACCCCATCAAGGTGGTCTAATAACCCATCAAGTATAAGTTACGACACTTACAATATAAATGACAACACTTCCGTATAGAGGAATAATAACATCTCTATAGGAATACAAACACTTATGTATAGAGGAATAATAACATCTCTATAGGAATCCAATATACATATATGAAATACATTCCGAAGTTACAAATACATCAACACATTGCAATTACGATTAAAGCCTCACACCCAAATTTGCAAAACTAGAAGCTTATTATACCTCATGTCCTGTAACCATTTGATCATGCAAAAAGAATAGAGCTTGAATCCTACCAAATTATGAACAGTTCGAACAATGGAGGTCGAATAGAGCAAAAATAACAAGAAGACACTAGTGCCCAGACACAAGCTTATGATGACAGAATTACTAGATTTTTACCCGGATTGTAGATAACCCTTTGAAAAGGCAGTATGGATTCCTTTTTTGTGTGAGGTTGCATGGTTACAATGAAAAAGTTATGCAGGAATTCACCAAGAATTTGAATGAGCAGGTAGCAAAAGTTGGGCCATTGACGCTAATAGTCTCATAATTATCCATTGCTGCATGCACAAGTCTTTCCATAAGTGGAGAACAATGGTTTAATGGAAACACACTCAAGGAATTTGACATCAATCAGTTTTTGGTGGATGATCATTGGGATTCGGATTGGAACAAGAGGCTACCAAGAATGGATTAGAGAGGAACGAAGAGACCTCCTGTACATGGCACAAAAATACATCACTTGTGAAGGTAGGTACAATGTGACCTTCCAATACCACATCAGACTTTTGGTGCATCTACTAGGAGGTAGGAAAATGAATTTAACATTTTTCCTTTTGAAAAAGCTTAACCAAAATGGCCAAGCATGCTCAAAAGCATCCAAGTAACATGGAACCCAGTCTCTATCATCATGGGCCTACTAGACTACTCGTAGAAGAGGAATTGAAAAAGAACAATCAAACGTGGGAACACTTCCTCTTTTGGGGAGGGTTTATAGAGAAACCCTTGGCACCCCCAACTTCTTTATAAGAAGAATCTTCTTAGAATAATAAGACCCCTTCTAAAAATCAAAGGAAGAAAGTAAGGGAGTCCTTGAAGATAAATCCCTCAACACCTACTGCGTCTGTACAAGAAGGGTCATCCAAAAGCAAGATCACTCCTAAAATTCAAGAGAAAAAGTAATTTTCAAAAATTCATGAGACAGATGGTACTGTGAGGAAAGAAGAGGCTTCAAAATGGTCCGAGACTCCCCAACAGAAAGAAAAGAAAAAAGCTACCAGAGGTTAGACGGTGGACGAGTCTACTCCCTCTCATGCTCATAAGACAAATTTGGAAAAAGAAGGGAGTTGTAAGGATCAAGGGTCAACCACTGGAGCTAGCAAGAAGAGAAGAAGAAAATTTGTGGTTGAAAAAGAATCACGGGAGTAGACAACCCCTTCTACACATACCTATAAAGTAACCCCTGGGAGTAGGGCCAAAGAAGTAAGGAAACTCTTCCTTGAGATAGGAGAGAAAAATGAAGCAGTTATCACCGAACCTATGCTTGAGGAACCTCACACTAGATCCCCTATCTGGAATACTCCTGAGACTGTAGATGTGAGGGAGGAAGGGGCTCATGAAGAAGTAAGAGACCATGTCTCTAGCCCATGGTATGCAGGATTTGAGGAAATTGAACCAGAAGGAACACACAATGACAAAGGGATTGAGCCAATTGATGAACCATCATAGGAGAAAATGCCGAAGAATGTCCTTGATCTACCTTACTTAGATTTTGAAGAAAGTGAACCAGGAAAGGCTAGCCCGGATAAAAGAGTTACATCAGTTGACAACCCACCTCATAAGATAGAGGAGAATGAAGAGACAAAAATATTTAAGTAGTAGTTGGAGGAATATAAAATTTTGGATAGGCATATAAATAAGGAGAATCAACTCCTCAAAAAAACCATGCCTAGGAAAGAGAAAAGAGAATGAAAGTTGCTGCCAAATTTAAGCTCTTGATGAAATGTTCCAAGAGGTGGTATCCGAAATTGAGAAGTATAGAGAGGGAGAACAAGGAACTGAAGCTCGAGCTTCAGAAGAAAAAACAATCAGAACAGTCACTCGTTCCCTCAAACCTTGATCTTTTGGCCCAAGTAGTCCAACAGGCCCAAGTAGTCCAACAGAGTGGAGATGAACATCCAGAGAGTAGGGACAAGGATGTTGTGTTAGTTCGAGAGGTTGTGAAAAATAAGACCAAGAGGAACATAGGAGGGAATCCCCTACCATCTGGACAAACAAGGAGCAAAGTTTTGAAGTTAGAAGAGGCAGAATCAAACACTGAAGAGTAACATAAGCCTATCTAGTAGTTGGAGAAAAAGGGAAAGGGTTTGAAGGAGTATATCCAGGTAATTAAACAAAACTAGGGAGACCCAAGAAGGACTCTTTCTTTTTTTGCAGGAGATTGTTTGCATAAGGGTATGCAAAGGCTTAGGCATGGGGAAGATGTTGAGTCTTAGTTTTGTTCAATTTTGTAGTGATCGGGATGGTTCCTTTTTGCCAATCAATTGCCCATTTGACCTTATTTTGTCCAATTCTCCCTATCTATCCATTAGCTTTGAGTGCTTGTTAGTATAAATCCTTACAAGGTAATTTTCCAACTTTTGCATGATTTCTTATGTTTCGGCTATTCATTTTGAAGATGGGAGTTGATTATGGGCTAACGACCTATGGATATCAATAGCCTCTTGGTTTCACATGTTTACAAATGTAAGAGACAAGTAAATGAACCCAAGTGTTTAAGCGATCAAGTACCATACTATCAGTGGATTCACTGCTGGAAGTTGCTACTACGGTAGTTCGCTTATGTTAGAAGAACTTGTGATTGATATCGGATGGGTTGAGGGTTTGCTAATAGAAGTTTTTGTTCTAGTAGTTTGTTTGTGTAATGAAATTGTTTGATCGCTACCAGACTACTTGAAGCACACAACAATGAGACAATTGAGTTGGTTCCGGATGTCCCGTCCAAATTGGCGATGTAGATTGTGTTCTCATCCGAGGTGGGATGGTCTACGTCCTATTGGCATGGCCAGATATCCACGATTATCCAATCCTACTAAAATTGATTAGCATCCAAACTACCTCTACCTCTCCTCTAACAATTTCATGCTCTCACTTGTGAAATTGTCCTAGAACGGTAACGACGATCTAGTCATGAGGATCCTTGTCTTGGTAGTCCAGTAGCTCGAGAATAAATTGATCCGTTATTAGATATTTCAGATCCTTGAATTTCATATCTATGCTTTGTAATCAGTCATTATAAAAACACGATCTTTGGATTGCTAGAATAAGCTTGTAAGTGGAAAACTTTGTAATGACATTTTGAGTAATACAATCATTTTGTTCCCGATTCATTTGTGAGCATATTTCTCATGAGGTGCGCTCAGTCATGAGGCCCCCCTATTATGAGTTGCACTTGCAGTGATAGTTTGTAGATTTAATTTATGAATGTGCAGATTGTTGTTTGAGTTCCGTTGCAGATTCATCTCTCTTATGCGTGGTGGTGGATTTATATTCCTGTAAAATTATGTTCCAAATTAATCTCAAAGTTTGGTTTATGACTTCAAAATTCTAATGCATATTCATCTCATGTATGATCCATGATTTTAGAATTTTGTTGCAAATTCATCTCATGTATTCATAATTTATATTTCTAAAGATTGATTGGTATTGTGAATTCAGCTCATTATTAATAGAGCCAATCCAGTAGACATAGTTGATGAATACTTTGATTTACTCTTTTCAGTAGTTTGCAATTCTTGAAGATTGTTTTGAGGGATCCCTTGGTGTCCCTAATGCTTGAGGTCATTAACACGAGAGCTCCACAAGTGCTCTGATAAATCACAGGACATGAATTATGACTTCCCAACCATCTAGTTTTACTTTTATGCAAAATGTGGTTTAATTTATCCTCTTGATCATATACAGGAGCATAATTGTTTTCTGGCTACTTTGACAATACTAATAGTTACTACAAATACATTGTTTAAATCCTGAAGATTAACTATGAGGTATACATAAAGAAATATCATATAGTTTGTCAATGAATGATCAAGTAGTTGCTTGTGTGTTCTATTATTTTTCCTACTTGACTTGGTTACAAGAGGTAAGATTGTTGTCTGAACACTTTGATAATGACAACAATCCTTATGCTTATCACTGATCATTGAAACCTGAAGTGTGATTGTTTAAGCATACACCTAGTGATTTCATCCAATCTCTTTGGTACCTCATTGAGTGGGTTAGCAAGTGTGCTTATCCATAGGATCAATTGAGCCTTGTTCTGCATATATTTTGCACGACACCTCATCGGTTTACCGACCCTAGTTAAAAATTTATGAGTGGTAAAATTAAGCAATTATTTTTCCCAACACATACATTTAACATATTATCTATTTATCCACTTTAGAGTTACAATTACATAAATATGTTGACTTTTATGCGGCCCAAAGGGTCCCCTCAACATCAACCCCACCCTCAAACTCTTCTTCGCTTCAAAGAAGGTATGCAACAACATTTTGGATCTCTACTACTCTTCAACCTCTATCTCTTGACTCTCTTGCTACACCTCTCTCTTTGGTTCCTTTGGAGTTGTGAGGGGCTTGTCCTAGGCTCATCTCGCATCAATCACTTCCTTGATCTGACAATGGGAGCATATTTCTCGTCCAACCTACCATTTCTCTACTTCCTGGCTCCCAAGGTCACAACCCATGAGCAACTCTACAATTCACATACCAGGGATCTCACTCCATTCAGTTGTTCTTGTGTTATCATCTTCTCGTTAAGCTATTTTATGCATGGTATATGATGCCTCTTACTGGAATGCCATCTTATTCTATCGTTGTTGGTTTTGGTGATGGTGGAGAATCTGCTATATTGATTGTCCCCAGCAACAGTGCCAAATGTTGGAAGGCTCATCTTCCAACCAACATTCAACAAGAGACTACATTGTAATACACACACATATAACCATCAAGATATTTGTATTGGTAAGGGACGTCCAACTCGCCTTCTTATTCATCTTAGATAGGTATTTATACATCACGGGAGAGATTGGAGCAATTACAGCCACTCCAACTGCTCATTCGTTAAGTTTACATACATTTAACATATTATGCATTTTTCCACTTTAGACTATATAATTACATAAATATGATGGCTTTATGGGGCCCAAAGGGTCCCCTCAACATAGGAACATGCTTCATAATCAATTATAAAACGATCGCTAAAATACTTATTGTGAAGCTATATTAAGAGAAGGTTCCCATAGACTAGTTATATGTAGTAGAAAATTAGTTGAGCGAGAGCTAAAGGGAAAAATTTTGATGGGTTATCAACAAGATATAAGTTTTGTATGCAACATAAGAATCATTGGGATAATTCCTCTATATGCCAAATGTGGTATTGTGGTCATATTTTTATTATCCATTTCTCTATAGCTTGTTTTGAGTATGTATGACTAATTTTGAGAATTTGCATGAGATGAATATATCCACATATAGGAAATAAGAAGTGGTTTTGGATCTAATATTAATGTTATGTATTGGAAATACGGGGAAAGTTAAGATTCTTCCTAAACTCTTTGAGATAATTCTTGATCGACATGTTGTATGATGAAATGAAAGATTGATTTGTATGATGTTGGAATTTAAAGTTGATTGGAGCCGAAGTTTTCTTTTTTCGTAGTTCATTCATGTATGAACTAGTCCATGAGCATTTTTCTAACTTAATTTATGTGCTCAACTAAAAGATGTTGTATATATTTTTGTATATTGATAGCTTGATGTACATATCACATTATGGGAGTGTGACATCTCTTGATATACATTGAAAGAAAAAGAGAAAAAATGTTGCCTTGTTATCTTGTCACATTGTGCACTTATTCCTTACTATGGATCGTTGAAGGAAAATTGCACTAGCCAGAAACCACATAAATGGTGATGGAGCACAAAGTTTATAGAAGAGCATTGAGTGATGAAGCACAAAAGTGTATAGAAGAGCATTGCAACAATCAGTTAGTCACGTGGCTTTATTGAGTAAGTATAAGTTGAACATGTAAACTTTGATCAATAATCAAATCAACTTTGGTCGCAAGGAATACAACTCCTACCTGAATCAAGGAAGTTGTTACATAGAGTCATCATAACATAACTTTTGTCACTAGAATATTTTTGGATATCTAACACTACATAGATCTAGGAACATGAATCTCGATGAGTGAAAACCTACATAGCACTTCCATAAAATATGATGTGGTGATGGACACAATGGACACATGAATGGTCTTGTGAAAATATAACAAAGTATAGAATTTTAAGTACACAAAAGATGCTCATCGGTGTTTGGTCATTCTCATTAACATTTATACTTATTACACTAATGTCTATGACACACACAATTCACTTTCTCTCACCATATCTCAACATTTCCTCACAACCTTCACTTCCTTCTCTAATTCACAAACCCAACATGCACTTCTCCTTTGCACATGCTTTGTACTCTTGAACTCTTCTCTTTGTCTTTGAGATCCTTCACTTCGAAAAATACTCATAATCTTTCGTACTCCTCTTTCATCGAGAACCAAACACTTAGATGCCAATCTTTGTGAAACCAAATCTATTAAAGACTAATTTGGTTATCCTTGTGGGAACCACGTATCGAGCTATTGAAGCTAAATCAATTGTGTTGCACTTCGCCCTTTAGTCCTTCTTCTCCACAACCCTTAGGTGGCCAACCAAGTCAACCACCACACCATAATGGTTCATCTTCTCCCCTTTCTAGCATTACGTGCTCACCATTTAAATGGCTCTTTAACTTCTTACACCTACATGTGTATGCATAATTTTGTGCTTTCCCATGTACATGATCTTCTACACCCGTGGTTCTTGTACACCAACATTCTCAATGCACATCCATTCTTATCGAACTTTGCACACACTTAGTTCCTCAAATTATTTTTGCATATTTGCATTTTCACTTTCATCTAGATTCCCTTACCTCAACACATCATCAAACAATAGGGTCTTTTGGAGACTAAGCAATGTGTAGATTCTAAGCATGGATTTAAAGGAGTGAGACCTACATTGAGCCACAATAACACACTTTTTAAAGCTATTTTTTTTAGAAATTGTCATTGTCTATGTGTTAATTTACCACCCTCGTCCCAACCCGAAAAAATACAAATTTTCCATTCTAAGTGATATGTTGTTGGAGTTACATTTTTATAATTTAAATCAATTCAAAGATCCCCAAAACCTTTTCGATTGCACTTATGAATTGGTGAAATTATATTTTTGGTACAATGAGATTGTAGTTTCAAATTTCCAACCATATACATACAACAAAGTCTATAGGAAAGGGGAAAGAAGAGCAAAAAAAAGGTGTTTTAGTTAATAATTAACCCATGCCTTAAGAAAGAAGTTAATCTAAGAGCTCCTAACTATAAGAGTGAAGGAAACATAACCCTAGTGTTGTAATCAATCCTATGGATATGTAATGCTTTGAAAGGTTTCGTTTGGCTAGTGTGAAGAGTTAGTCTAAAACCCCAATATGTGATTTGTGTATACAAAGAGTGTTGAGCCTAAAGATATTTTTTTTGCCTAAAAACACATGGAGTTATACATCTCTATTTGACAAGGATGTACATCGTGCATATTTTTGAGAGAAGTTTTAAGTTGTGTACAATTTTCAATTTGATATGGTTTGTTACTTGTACATTTTGTATCGCGGTATGCATACCTTCAATATTAAATTTGTCTTCATGAGAATGGGGAGGGGTGAAATTGTGCATTTGTAACGTGGAAGTGGCGGACTACCCTTCGTGTAATATATGTGTACAAGAATGTTGAATCGAGAGGATTTTTTGTGTGAAAAAACCATTAAGTTATACATTCATACTTAACAAAGATGTGATGCATGCACAAGTTTGAGAGACCCTTTGAGTTGTACACATAATGAGCTGAGATGACTTAACAAGGATGTGGTGCATGCACAAGTTTGAGAGAGCCTTTGACTTGTACACCTGACGAGTTGAGATGGTCTATCAATCATACATTTTATATTCAGTCCTTAAGTTGTACAAACAACCTAACATTGTTGTACTATGTATGTTTGCATATTTTATGATAGTTTATATTGACAATTGTTTTAGCAAATTACACTTGCCTCAATGCTTTTATCTGATATATTTTGTTTTCTAAATAGCATAGTGTTTTAAGATAATGGAAATATAAAATACACATACAAACATCTTGTGTGTATGATTGTGTTTGAGTAACCCAATTAATAATTATTAAGAAGTAACTTTGGTAGTGCATTACTCAACACAATTATAATCTAACGTCGATTTTCAAAGTTGGATACCAACTCATGCATGACATGTGCAGACAGTGTGTCACATGTATCATGTGTCCAACACGTATGCGTAGGGGAACATGTCTTGTATCCTAGATTAATATTCTATTACCTAAATCCTCTAAATAAGGGCCTACACGCATGAACCCAACTCCTTAAGTTTGAGATCATTCACTTCCAGAATTAATTTTCCTCTTTCATACTCCTCTTTCACCAAGAATCAATCACTTAGATGTTAATCTTTGCGAAACCAATTTTCTTGAAGACTAATCTAGTTCTTCTTGGTGGAACCACTTCTCAAGCAACTTAAGCCAAATCATTCTATGTCACACTTTATACTTTAATCCTTCTTCCCTATGATCCTTGGGTTTCCAACCAAGTCAAGCACCACACTATAACAATGCATCTTCTCCCCTTCTTGATATTACATGCTCACCATTTTAATGGCTCTTTAACTTTTTAGTCTACACATGTATGCTCAAATTTATCTTTTCCACAATCATATTCTTTTACACTTACGGTTCTCCTACACCAACATTCTCAATGTGCATCCATTCTTGTCAAAATCTTCAAATGCTCACTTCCTCAATTTATTTTTGCATATTTTCATTTTGACTTTCATCTAGATGTGCTTGCATCAATATGCCATCGAACAATAATAGTCTTTTGGAGATCAAGTAATGCATAAATTCTAAGCATTGATCTAAAGAAGTAAAGCTTACTATAAGACACTATTTAAAGCTAAAATATTTTAGAAATTGTTGTTTCTATTTGCTAATTAAAATCCCCCACCTTCATCAAAATCCAACAAATTACAAATCTCCCATTCTTAAGTGATCCATTGTTGGAGTTGCAATTTTTATGATCTAGGTGAATTTAGAGACCCCAAAACCCCTTTAATTGCATTTATAATTTAGTATTATTACGTCTTTAGCACGATGAGATTGCAGTTTCAAATTTTCAACCAAATACATACCAAAAAATGGTTGGAAAAATGTTTAAAAGGTAAAGTGTTTTGGTTAACGTTTATCCCATACCTTAAGGAATACATGAATCTAAGAGCATGAAACTATAAGAGTGAAGGTAGCATAACCCTTGTGTTTGAAATCAATCATGTGGATATGTAATGCTTTGAAATATTGTGTTTAGCTAATGTGAAGAGCTAGTCTGAAACCCCAACGTTATGTACAGATACAAGAGTATTGAGCATATATATATTTTCTAAAATCCCATGAAGTTATACATTTCTATTTGACAAGGATGTGCACCATGCACGTAGACAAAACATTAGAGTTATACATTTGTACTTGACAAGGATGTGATGCATGCATGGGTTTGAGAGAGCCTTTGAATTGTACACATAATGAGTTGAGATGGCTTACCAATCATACATTTCGTATTTGGGTTTCTAATTCACACACAACCTAACATTGTCAAGTACCATTGTTGTACTATGTATGTTTGCATATTTGTTTAATAGTTAATAACGTTGGGGTTTCAGACTAGCTCTTCACATTAGCTAAACACAATATTTCAAAGCATTACATATCCACATGATTGATTTCAAACACAAGGATACAAGAGTATTGAGCATATATATATTTTCTAAAATCCCATGAAGTTATACATTTCTATTTGACAAGGATGTGCACCATGCACGTAGACAAAACATTAGAGTTATACATTTGTACTTGACAAGGATGTGATGCATGCATGGGTTTGAGAGAGCCTTTGAATTGTACACATAATGAGTTGAGATGGCTTACCAATCATACATTTCGTATTTGGGTTTCTAATTCACACACAACCTAACATTGTCAAGTACCATTGTTGTACTATGTATGTTTGCATATTTGTTTAATAGTTAATATTGATGGTTGTTTTAGCAAATTGTATTGGGATTAGTGTTTTTTTATATACATTTTATTTATAATACATTAGAGTTCTTTAACACAGTGAAAACATAAAATATGCATACAAACATCATGTATGCATAACTTTGTTTAACACAATTAACAATTATTACGAAGTAACTTTGGTAACGCTCAACAAGATTCTAATTTAGTAGTTGATATCAATTTAGAATTTCAAAGTTTGGGTGTGATTAACAATGCAATGTTGTTCTAATTTGCATTGTTTTGACATTATGCCTAGTGTTTAGAGTTTATAATTATGCATAATTTATTTGAGGGAATAAGTTCAATTGCACTAATCCTATAGTCAATCTAGAATATCTAAAGAATTCAATCCACCTCATTAACCCGTATGCATCAAACCAAATTAAGTGCTCATGGTCTTTCCATATATACATACATTTTTACAACGAGAACACATTCTCCCAAGTTAATTAAAAGGGGGGTTACATGAGAGAGTGTAAGGAAGTGATGATCAATCAATAATTTATTGGGAGGCTTCAAGAAACACAGACACCCCAACCCCTACCCTAAAAAATGATTGGATAGGGAGTCTAACTTTATATTGATTTTACCTCAACTCCTAATGATTCCCAACTTTTGTGAGGGTGAAGCATCATGCATTCGAAAAAGGCCCACTTATTTCACCAACACAAGTTTTCCTTGTAACAATTTTTTGGTTTCTATTCTCAGTGATTCAGAGTGCAAATTTCCTTAGTTGCTAATCACCAACAAGCATAAGAGGATGGCTTTGTTTCATAATTAGTAGATTGCTTGCATGATTGCTTTAAATGCCTATAAATATATAAACCTTTGTTCAACAAAGGCACTCCAAATATGTTCTCAAGTTGAATCTATTCTCTATCTTATAACATATCCAATGAAATAGTTAGATAGAAATAAATAATACTCCAATTCAGATTCTTAATTGAAGGGAAATTCTACTCTTGAGATGTGCATACTCAACTACAAAACATTATATGTTTGTATATGTAATGGTGCATTCATACACCATCCCATTCGCAATTTAATCAATTAAGGACATATGCCTTTGAATACACATCCAAAGCAAGACCCATGAATAAATGCTCCAATTCAAATGGACAATTGGACTCCAAACTTTGTTTATGCCAAAACAATTCCAATTCTTGATTATTAGCAATGTGTTTTGTTGTTTGAAAGAGTTTACATAGTGCTTCGTCTCTTTGATAAACATTAATGTATCCCCATATGTATAATTGTAGTGAGCATCAATGCCCATGGCATTGGAACGAGGGTGAGAAAGAACACTTCTCTGTATTCAAGGTTCAATCCCAATTAGACAATTAGAGAAAAGGAGCAATTAGGTTGTAAATGCATTTGCAAGGTGCACATAACACTAAGGGGATCGTTTATTTTATACCAACAACTTAAACTTGCAACATATCAAAAACCAACAATACACAGAGTGACGGTTTGCACACAACATTCAATCGATACTAAAATTTGGCAATGGGAGTCAAACCCATAGGTTTTGGAAGTGAATTAACAATATAACTCAATGTTGTAGCTAATCTAATGAAACAATTGATATGGGGATGAACGTAGGTGACAAACACATGGCCAATGCTATAAGTTGGAGTTGTGGGTGTGTATTAAATTACCAAAATCCATACTACAACTTAATCACCAAAAACACAAACCGAATAACTTATAATGGAAATCAATTGGTTGTTCACTACTGAGATAGGCCCATTGAACTAACAACATAAGAGTAGTGGACGCGTTTACATTTAATAACCAAAACATACCATTCAACCACTAGTAATCAAACACACCATATACACAACAAATTTTTACCCTGGAAACCCGAATGGGAAAACCAACATTCGAAGAGGATTTTATTCTTACTTGAGATTATTGCAAATGGTGAGCTATGCATCTCAAATGAGATTTCAATGCTTCTTACTCACTAATAGTGTTTGTGGATGCTATGTCTCACGAACAATCTTTTGCTCATGCATGGAGAGGCAAAATGGCTACTTCATCCCATGATCTTCAAGCAAATTGCCTCTTTGAGCCCTCTTCTTCTTCTACTACCCTTCTTCCAAAGCTCCAATTCTCCATTTTTGGTTGGATATCCTTTCCATCAAGCAATCATTTTCTTTAATAGAGCTACCCTAGAGTGTCAACCATCAAGGTGATTCATTTCACCTTCTTGAGGCATTTTGGCCTTTTATCTCCAAGCAAGTTGTTTTTTTTTGTACACTAGACGAATCGACAATGGCACCAGTATCATACTCGCGTGACATGGGGTCGATTCCGACGGCTACCACTATAACCCCTAAGCGCAACCAACTGGGGCACAACCTTCGCGCATGTTTCATTGAGGTTCGAACCAGTGACTTGCTTAACAACTTGTACGCCTTAATAGAGCAAGCATTAGCCAATCGGCCTACACCCCCGCCCCGTCTCCAAGCAAGTTGTTGATTTCAAACTTTGCCGAATTTAAATTTACAAATTTTGGAATGAGTAAATATTTCATGTCTATTTTGGACCACACCTTCCCATTCATAGGATTTTGGTCCCAAAAAGTTTCAACTTGAAGATGTAGTGTGTTGTGTTCTTTTCCAACACACTATGTAATGGATTCTCAACACTTCATTAATTTAAGGATTACAATGCAAGGGATTTTTCCCATTCCTGAGTGTTCTCACTCATCTTTTGCAATTCTTTAGATAGTTTGTGGTTCTCAAAAACTGTCTTCGTGACCATGGGAGAGCAATGGCCAATTATTTACATCTTCGGTATTTCGTACAATCTTTTGATGTTGTCGCTACTTCATCTCTAATTCCTATGGATGTTGAAACCATTTTTTAATGCATTGCTCCAAATGAGGTCAGACTTATGGTATTGAAGTCTTATTCTCCCATCATTAGAACAGTCCTTTGTTTGTGCTTGCTAACCCATTTGCTTGGTCCCCTAAGCGTTGGTGCAATTTGGGTAATGGAAATATCCCTTGGTTGCCCCATTTCAATATTCTACAAGCATGTTGGAGTAATGGCTCATTGCCAACTCCCTTTTTTCAATTGCATTTCCCATTCTCCTCGAATTGATAGAAGCTCATTCCAGGCCACACATTCAACTTGGGTCTAATACCATATGATTTGTAAACAAACAAATTATAGCCCACTCATTTCACCAACATGGATATTTTGCTGAATAAATTTTGGTCTCTATTCTCGCAACAATTTTGAGGACAAATCTTCTCAACTACTAATCATCAACAAGCACAAGTGGATGACTATGTTTCATATTTAGTACACTACTTTGTTTCTTGCTTGCAATGCCTAATAAATAGATAAACCTATGTTTAAAAAAGGCACTACAAATTTATCGTTGACCTTGATTTATCCTCTATGTTGTAACATATCTAATGCAAGAGTGAGAAGTATAAAAAAATCAAATTTTAAATTGCCAATTGAAGGGAAATTATGCTCTTAGGGTGTGCTTACTCAACTATAGAACATTCTCTGATTGTATATCTAATGGTGCATTCATACATCTATTCATTCACAATTTAATCAATTATGGACAGATTCCTTCCAATACACATCCAAAGCAGGACCCAGGAATAAATTATCCAATTCTAATTGCTAATTGGACTCCAAACTCTGCTTATGCCAGGATTGAGTCTAATTTTGTTGTGTTAATCGTCAACATTGTACTTTTATGTTTGAAAGAGATTACACATTGCTCTCTCTTTAATTCACATTCATGTCTCCCCATACCTAGAATTGTAGTGAGGATTAACGCCCATGGCCTTAGATTGAGGGTGAAAGACAATGCTTCCATGTATTAAGGTTTGATCCCAATCCATCAATTAGAGAAGGGGGGTGATTGGGTTGTAATATATGTTTGCAAGGCACACACAACAATCAGGAATCAATTTCTTATTATACCATTAACTCAAACATGCGATGGATCAAAAACTAACAATACACCAAACGATCGCTAGACCCAACATTCAGTCGATGTTAAAATCAAGTACTGGGAATCAAACACATAGGTTCGACAAGTGAATTTAACAATAAAACTCAATGTTGGTGTTAATCCATCAGGATAATTGAGAGATGGGGCTAAATGTAGGTCACAAACGCTTGGTCGACATTAGAAGTTAAGTTGTGGGTGTGTATTAAATTACCAAAACCAATACTAACCCTTAATCAACATAAACACAAACATAATAACTCCTAATGGAAAACAATTTGTTGTTCATTGTCAAGATGACCATTGAATTAACAACAAAAGAGTAGTGGATGCATTTGCATTTAATAATTAGAATGAAACATTCAATCACTAGGAATTAAAAAAACCATATAACCTAGCAACCCAAATGGGAAAAACAATATTAAATGGGGATTTTATTATTGCTTGGGGGATTATTACAAAGAGTGAGTTATGCACTCACAAATGAGATTCCAATGCATTCTTATTCACTAACAATATTTGCATATCTATGGCTTATAGACAATATTCTACTTATGCATGGATAGACTCAATGGTTCCTTCATCCCTTGATATTCAAGCATATTGCCTCCTCGACCCCTCTTCTTCCTAATATTCAATCCTTCATTTTTTGTTGGTTGTCCTTTCCATTAAGCAAGCATTATATTTGATAGAGCTGCCCCATAATGCCAACCATCAAGGTGGTTCAGTTCACCTTCTTGAGGCATTTTGGCCTTTTATTCAATTTCAAACTTTTGCCAAAATTTATTTTTCAAAGTTTAGAATGAGTTAATACTTCAGATCCATTTAATATCACTTATGAGTTGGTGTACCTCATCAAAGAGAATCTTGAGTAGAATAAGTCCTCATAATCATTAAATAAGACTAGAAGCCACACACCAATAACTATGACAAACATCCCACCTCTTAATAAACAATGAATGTTAGACATTCAAAATACATATTAGAAAAAACTTGTTCAAATTTATGACCATCAAAATCTCACCCCTCTCATCATATCTTACAAAGATTCAATGTCAATTATATCTAGCTAGGGTAGTTGAAAGGATGAATGTTATCTTCTCCACTTGGGTTTAAAAATCACTTGTGACATGTTCACTCTCCGTGAGTGAAATGTTGATTGAGGCTCTTTGTGAGCTAGTTGTCGATACAACTGGAAAGGTACTAGGATTCTCACTCTCACTTATGAGTTTAAGAGTGGGATGAATTGTAATCCAAGAAAGAAATAAAGATTTGAACTTGGGTTCACTTAATAAAGCAAAAGATTCATAAATCTTGGCCTAGGAAATATTGAATTTGAAAGCCTCATTTTCAAATCATTGCACAACGTAAGGAGGAGAGGTAACCACCACATCAATTAATAATCATTTAAAAATTGATCCCCTTTGAAAAGTATCCACTCCTCCTCAAAGAAGGAATTTCAAAAGGGTCATTCGAAGGGGGAGGGAGTGAGTATGCATCTTCAATTCCCCCCTTCTAAAATGGTTCACCCCCTTTTGAGAAAGGTAGTCTATACGGGTTTATTGGGAAGAAGGAACATATTTACTCTTTGAAACTCCAATGGTGCTTGAAAGGCTCCAACTTTTAAAAAGGATCTAATTGACACCAATGGTAGGAGGCCCTCAATGAAAGTACTAATGGGTATTTAACTTATTAACCTTGCATGAAGGCTCTAACTTCTGACTTGGCGGGCCCTAGTTTGAATTTGGAGTTTAAGAGGACCTTCAATGCACCTCAACAAAAGATCAAATAGTTAGAAGGTCTTCAAATTCTACATCCCTACCATCAAGGCTTTGACCTCGGCCTTGGTGTGACCCGATTAAAGTTTGAAGCATCCATGCCTCAATGAAAGAGGACCATACTATTGTTTGGATGAAGAATATCATCGTTTTGTTTGCCGAGGTTTTGACCTCTCAAAGGGTGGGGTCCATTTAGAGCTAAGATCATCATAAGTTGTTTTTCTTTTCATGTTCTCTGTGAAGTCTCGACTCGCTAGCCATGGTGAAACGTAGAGACAATTTGGGATTCAGAGATCTCTAGTGTTTTCTTTCCCTTTAATCTCTCTAACCTCCATACTAGTGGAACTCATTCAATGTTTGTAAGTGTGATTGGTCTTCATATTTCATTTCATTCTATGAGTGCTCTAACCTTTGAATGGGTAGGAATCGTTCAGATTTTTTAGGGTCTTTGACTCTATGAGTTTCCTCTTATTGCGCTTAGTTTTGATTGGGTGAACTTAGATTTTAAAAGTACAAAGACTCTTCTATTGTTAGTGTTGGCTTGTTGGTTCACCAAAATCATAGTATTGTGATCATCCCCACCAAGGTTCAATTAGTGTCTCTAATGATGCTCGTGCTTATTGCGTGCTTGTACTTGTGATAGTGGTTAGGCCTCGGTACAAGTTATGGACGACTTTGTCATAAAAAAAAACCCATGATTTGTGACTGTTAGTTGAAGGACTATAATTTGAATGTTATAAGCACACTACAATATTTTTTAACTCTCCCAGATTGGGGAAGGGTGAACTTTCCACATTAGGATAATTGAAACCATAAAAAATGAGAGTATTTTTTAATTAAATCCCCTCCAAATTGGTGGAACCCATTAGGTGTTTAGAATTTTGAAGGGTCTTAATTGTTCAAAGGTAGGATGTTCCTTATCTACTTTATGAATGCTTTAAAGACTTTGATCTCTAGCTTAGTGCGACCTAGTCAAGTTTAACTTTTTGAAGACATTTGAACTTTCAAAATTTGAGATTGCTCGTACCTCTAGAAGATGTAGAGTCTATTTGATGTTCAAAGCATCCGCATCTTGACATAAAAGAAAGTAAAGAGAAAACATTTTGATATGTAATATTCTAAATAACTAAGGCTTGTTAATAGTCCTTCACTCCGTCGGAGACAAATAAAAGGAATAATGGCTTTGATTGCCTAAATCTCCTAAGGATTCAAAGGTAGGATTTAATTGTCATGCAAAAGACTATGTATCTTATTGCCTACAGTCTTTCATGTTTCCTTCTTCCCATTGTAATTCACTCTCACTCAAAAAGTTGTCATGCATAAGACTAAGTATCTCGCTACTTTATCTACAGTCTTTCATGTTTCCTTCTTACCATTGGAATTCAATCTTACTAAAAAATTCTACTTCACAGGAAAGAGACTCAATCGATACAAGGACTTGCCAATAACATTCTAAGCTTATGCTCGCCCTGAATCGTATCGACACATAGTAAATTACACACAAGCCAACAATATTTATATTTATGTGCCCTCTCCCATTACTTGGAATTTTTTTGAAAATATCCAAATTTCAGAAACAATTACTAAAATATAAAATATTTGAAAAAACATGACCATAATACAAGCCAACAATATTATATTATTCTCTACCTTCTATAGATGCTAAAAATATGTAAAGCATCATATTATTCTCTTTTTTCAATCAGAAAAATAACTATATTTACTTAAAAATATATGAATGTTTATAGACAATAGATCACCCTGGATCCAAAAATAACTATAATTATCTAAAAAACTGACCATTACACACTCCGAGGACCCGATAATGATGGAGAATAAAAAAAAGCGTCGAGAAACAACTAAAACCCCGAAAAATGACCAATAACATATGGTCCTATCACAGGCCCCAACCTACCCAAATAGTAAATAAAGGATCATATTATTCTCTACCTTCTCAAGATGCTTAAACAAATGTAAAACATAAAAAATTCAAGTAAACAAATGTAAAACATAAAAAATTAAAGTAACCATTCAATAAAGATATTAAACACTACCATCATTATGACCACCAATTAGACCACTCGACAAAGAAAAATTAGCACTATAAAACACATTATCTTTTTTCTCAGCACTTATATCATTACAAACAAAGAAGAGATAAAAGTAATATGAGATAGTGTTGTTAAAAATATGTTATTAGGATTTTGTTTTAACTTTATTTATCAAAAAGTGAAAGATCATTTAGACATGTTAATAATTTAGCTTAAAAAAAACAAATCTTGAATATATCACCAAAATAAATATATAAATTATTTTCAGTAAAATAAATATATCACAATCTCCATCGTTAAAGCTATGAAAGTGGAATATAGGTGTGTCATAATGAGAGGTTATGAGCAAAGCAATTGTAAAGCAAAGTGTCATTATAAGGTCACCTTTTAAAGCTTTATTGAAAAGCAAAAGATACATCTTTTGCATAGCTCTATATAGAAGTCATATTTGATTTAATTTGCAGTGCTTTATATTGAAGTCATAATTTATTTAATTTCTTATTTCCTTAGCCACAAGGACTATTGACTTAGCGTGCAATACTTGCATGCATGAAATATTTAAAATAATGTGTTAAATACTCAATCTAAGTACAAAGGTGGGATAATGCTTTACATTATAATGGCAACTATTGTGTTCAATTAAATTAAAATTTAATGGTTAAATACTCAAATCTTTATAGGTGATATAATGTTTTATATTAAAAATGGCAACTTTTGTATTCACATGGTTATGATGACCTTCGTTGGAAGCAAAATCACATGCTTGGAGGAATTAAATAGTTAAGATTGTGGGCGGAGTTGGAGGATGAGGACAAGGATGACTTAGTTAGGGTGAGGGTGGAGGTAAATATTTTAATAATATTTTATATAGGTATATTTTGAATCACGCATGGAAGGATGTGTTGTGACCGATTAAAATAGTTTATTACATAAACAAATAGAGATAACTTTTCACATATTTATTCACAATATTAGTTTGCTCATCAAATTGGGGATGGTAGGAGGATTTATCCACTAGTTGAGTACTTAAACAAGAAAATAAGTGAATTAGATCTTTATCACTTATAATAATCTTGGGGTTTCTATGTAGCTTACGAATTGTTTTCACAAGTGTTGCAACTATTGTATTTGCTTTAAAATGATGACAAAGTGGGCAAAAAATGGGCATACTTTATGGGATGATCCACCATCGTCACGATGACGTTCTTCTGTTACACTTTGGTAGATGTGTGTTAAAATCCATTGGGACCTCTTCCCAATGTTAATTTGGTATGGTTAATAGTATTAGAAGACCCATGGTCTTTATCATCTCTCCCTTGTTTTATTGGCAAACCAAACACTCCACCACAAACTTTTGAACAATACTTTCAAGACCTTCCCAAAAAATATTTTTGATCTCAGGATGAGTTTTCAAAAATCTCGAGTGTTCCCCTATTGAATTGTGCATTTTTGAAGAGATCTTATGTTTAAATTAGTAATTCTTACTTAAATATAGGTGATCCTTATACAAAATTAAAGCATTCTTCCACACAAATTTATCCAATGGATTAGGGTGGTGTTGTAGTTATTGAATGAATTGCCCAACATTTTGGTCCTGTTACCATTCTATCCTTTCTTCTTCCACCCAATCGATGTGCAGAATATATATAAGACAAAGTAAAATCTTAGTATCTTCTTATTTCCTTGAAAATGCATGCACCATTGTTATACCATATTTGATCCCTTGAGGTATAGGAAGTTGTTTTGCAACCCATCACTGTGCTTTTGGTGATTTGCACCAACACTTCTAAGAAATATTTAACGCTTAATCGCAAGTTGTATTCCAATAAATAGTGGTCTACAACAAGTTGTCCTTTATCAACTTGCAGTTGACTGTAGGTTGTCCTTTGGAAGCCAGTGGTCACCTACAAAATGTCTCAGAAAATATCAAATGTGTGCATAATGCATGACCATGAGCAAGATTTGGGGATGCTACACACTAGTTTTTCCCTAATCCCTTATCCCAACTTATTCTAACTTCTTTTGCACCATATAAAATGAAGCATTAGAGTTGGGAAATGGTTACCCCAAGTGCCATGACCACGAAGTATTTATTCTTTTAGGAAAACACAAGAGGCATGTGTTGAGAAGCCCTATTGTCACAAATTCCCGCATCCCTATCTTGTTGGAAGCCTTCTTCCAAATATACAGTCCTTTCTCCAAGGAGTTTGGAGTTCCTTGTTGGGCTTGTCTCTTATTCATAAGAATTGCTAGTTGTTAAAGAATAAGGGTGATCTAGTACATGGCTAGAATTTGAGAACTGCCATCTTGGCTGAAGGAAGCACTAACTCACATACTAAGGTTTTGGTTGTTGTAATTTTCATCAAACTAATAATAAACTTGGTTAAGCTATTCATTGATCATACGCGGAGAATCTTTGTCAAGTTGGAGGAAATCTACATTGTTTAGTGGATTGTCTCGACGTTCCAGGCCTCTAAGTCAGGCCCATCTTCAGGAGAAGAAAAGTCTCAAGGTTACAGAGAGAGATTAACAATCATAAATATGCATTGATATTGCTCATTTTTAGCTATACGTTGACCTTAAAATGAGCAATATCAATGCATATTTATGACTGCTATTCTCTCTCCATAACCTTGAGACATTTATTCTCCTGAAGATGGGCCTGACTTAGAGGCTTGAAACGTCGAGACAATCCATTGAACAACACAACTTTCCTCCAACTTGACAAATAAAATTGGTGTTACATTTGTTGGAATCCTTATTGAGTTAGATTGCATATTTTTATATTTATAAATATGTTAATTTCTTTTTTAATTGGATTATTGAATGGTTACAACTATTTGAAGAAAGGTATTTGTTTTCTTGTGTACATGCACCTTTGAAGGTACAATGTTGTGAGTTGTTGTGATGAAGCTTCAACAAAGGAATTAGGACAAGCAATATTTATGGTGAGTTATCCCCTTATCCTACTTTGCTCTCATTTCAAGGATTTAATTCATTGGATAAAGAAAGTGTTTTTTTTTTTTTTTTTTTTTTTTCACCTTTTGGTTTGTCGACAAAGTCACAACCCCTTTGCCAAGGATCTATGTCCAACATAGAGGTGCAAAAACCCTTTAAAGAGAACTTGTGACCATATAGGAGAATACTTATATGATTTTTTCCTTCGTTGGGTTGTCTCTCTAAGGCTCAAGTAGTGTTAAAGGATCTCTACATAGTCTTTGCTACAATGCTTCTTCCTCTAGAAATAATTAAGGTAGTTGAATCTTAGAGTTTAGTCCTAAAATATAACTTTTTTTAAGCTTCTTTGATTCAAGACTGTGACTGTGTTTGTTAGTAGTCTTGCCTAGATCTCGAGTTGTGCTTATACAACCTATAGACCTACTGTAAGTTGATATTGAGCAACTCGCGGTCTTGTCCTACAATAGTCTTAATATGATTTTCAACCTTCTACTCTTTATTTGCCCAAATTCTTGACCTTTTCGGGTTCTTTATTCTCATTCTGGAGAGTGGAAATTGTGATTGGGGAGTTTTCTTAAATCAGTCTTTAAAATTAAGAAAATAAATTGAAAGATTTCTTCACATTTTATGCATATCCATGACAATGCATAAGAAAATTTTTAGTAGCACTTTATAGTTGCATTGTTTTTCAATTAGTAAGTTGCATTCATTGATTTGAGAATAAAAATAAAGCTGCATTTATGGATCGTTAAATTAGATATTTCTAATCACTTGTTTTTTCAAGGTTTGTTAAAGGATTCTTAGCTTCATAGAAAGATCAGAATAAACGTTCTTTAAAAATCATCAATATCTTTAAAATTCTAGCATTTTAAAATTATTCAAAGCATTACAAGTTTGATTTCCATCTTCCTTAAGTAAACAACAACTCTTAAAAACAAATGATTAACATCTAAAATAAATCAGACTATTTTATTTATAGTAAATGCATATAATCTAGGTTTATAGCCTTGGTGCAGGATGGAGAGTAAACTCTCAAAGTCCGTGAAAACAAAACTAGAGTCATTAGTGAGTGTTGAAAAATCAAATTGTAGAAAAGACATTTATTGAGTAAACATGCCTAACACAAGTGTCAAGCATGAGGTTAAAGTTGAGCAAGTACTAAGATAATCCCCTCTTGCTTGTTTAGTGGGGTATGCATGTAAGCGAGCTTTAGTTGAAGTGGCAATTCCTTGAGGTGACACTATTTATTTGGAGTTTTGGGTTTATGCCTAAGTCCTTTGTTAGCACTAAAAGTTGTCCTTTTACTGCTTGAAGGGAAAGTTTAGCACATATTGAGCTTGGGATAGCTTTATGTAAAGAGTGATAAGATTTATGAAGGTAGATTTGACAAGAAAGGGTCACAAGGATAAAAAAGATCCGAGGTTGAAGTTAAGAATATCTAACACAAAGAATGAAATCTCACAAATCATTGGCATTTTACTCAGAAATCAAACAAGATATAAAGACAATGGAAACAAATGAAGAAGATGAATGAATATGTAAGGCAACTATACATTCATGGATGAAATTTCAAACCTTAAACACTGTTAAAATATCTAAAAAATGTATTTAAACACAGACTTCAAGTTCATGCAATAAACATAAAACTCTGACTGTCATTAGATCTGAAACTTCGAAAGATAATTAGTGCATTGCAATAATATTTTCTGCATTTAAATAAGATAAAGAAAGCATGAAAATACATAGTCCGATCAATAGGAAAATGATCAATGAACATGAAACTCTATTGCTGCATTAGATGACTGAATATATACATAAGCAAATCTTCCTACTTCCCGAAGGAAGAACCCCTCTTTCCGTTCATAATCTCTCTTTTAAATAAAAATTACATTTTTTAATTTAAGTAACCAAATAAAACTTAGATCCTAATCAAATGGATCTGATCTTAATTCTCTAGATCCACAAAATCAGGATTTGACTGGCCGAGCTAATGAGGTGGCACTCGAATGGTCCTTTTAAAAAAAACATAATTTTGTAAAATATGGAAAAATCATCTTCAAAACGTCAACTGTAGAGCCCAAATGGTTGTTGATTTCGGCAATCTATCCCACAATTAAACTAATTTGGCCCATTTTGGAAGTGGTTTTCTAATCATTTTGGAAGTGGTTTTCTAATCATTTTGGAAGATTCTTTATGGTTTGATCGGAAATGGATCCTGAAGTTGATCGCTAAAACAAGCATTTTTCTGTACTATGACAGATTTATGCTTCAATCGATGCTGCAGAATCACGACTCATTTTGTAGCGTACTAAAGAATGGGAACTCATTCTGCAGCGACTGTATAAAGTTAAATAGGATTTTCCTTGAAGAATGAAACTTCATTCTGTAGCGCTAACACATATGAAACTTCCAGATTTCGCTGCAGAATTGAAAACTTTGCAAGGATGGATCAATGAACTTATTATTTGATATTGTTAGCATGCAATGGATCATATCACATGAAACATATCTTGAACAGATGATGTAATCTCTTAAAATACATGCAATCAACATCTTATTGAAGCAAGAAAGAATTATGAAAACATTAAAAATCACACAAGCAAAGCATGCAATGATGAAAAGCAAGATCAGAGGTAAGGTTAAGAAACAAGTTACAAATTTTAAGGATTCGAGAAGGCTACCAAAAAGGTCTTGGGATTAAAAAATATGAGAAATTTTAGGTAGCAAGTTTGAGTGCTAACACTTGCTCCATCTGGGGATTGTGACCACCCTGTGAGGCACTAAGAACAACAGACCAAAGTGCTTTCAATCATTCAACTTGATTCCTGCAACATGCCTATCATGCTCTGAAACTATACACACTGAAAAACCATTCTACAAACCAAACCACCAATCTGAAAAATAACCGGAACTTACACCAATGCTTTCTCCATTGGGTTGTGGAGTCATTATTACTGATCTACTGTGTGCCAAACCGAACTGAAAAGAAAATGCTTGAAGAAGAAAACTTATTTATGTACAACTCCTTACACTAATTAATCCACTATTTGATCAAGCAATATAATATTTCCAATGTAGCCAATCAAGCATTTCACTGATGAAATTATCATCTTGTTTGCAAAAAGAATAGAACATCGTCAACATAAATTTCATGGGAAACATATACTCACTACTGCAAGTGAGTGGCATATACAAACCTACCATATTTGGAGGCTTTAGAAAAACTGACTCCATGTAAATTTCCATTGGATATTGAATATCATGACAAAACTCCAGTTGAGTCAAAAAATATAACTGTTGTTGTGTAATTTCTGCTCTATTGACAAGATTATGATCTTGTTGTCCTCCTCCAAACAACTCATAAACATCATATATTTTATTACAAGCAGGGGGTAGCAATAAATCCTTGAAACTGTTCATTAATTTCTTGGGCATAATTTTTTTTAGTAGTATCCAAAAGAAGAAGATTATCATAGGAATCAATAATATGCAACACAATTTCATCAATACCAAGAGGGGATACATCATGCTTAATAAAACCTTCATTCCATTGGAATGTCTCTTCAGATTCTGTTTCAAGAATGCCAAATGTGAATTCATTGATTTCTTGATCTACTATTCAACGATTGAGGGGGAAGAAAACTTTGTGAACTACTCTGATACCTCATCATCATGTCCCTTGCTGCCTTCCAATGAATCAAATGCATAGCTGTCATAAACATGTTGACTGCTACAAAATTATGTGCAAGCAGGAATAAAAATACGCTTCCTTAAATCATCTTCATACTGATCATATCTAGGTTGATTGTCATTAATAATGAGTTGACTATTTTCCTGAGACCGCTAATAAGAATCTTTAGTAAAAGAAAATAATTATAACTGCCCAAGTAATTTATCATCATTAAGATCATTGTGCTCATCATAGATAGGTGGATCAAATTTTTAAGTTTTTTGTAAAGAATGATGATCATAATTAAAAACAGGCTGCTGATTTTCTTGAAATGATTCATCAATAACATGAACTTAATTATAATTTGGGACAACTAATTCACCATTACCTTGATGATGCTCATCTAGACATAAAAATTCTTGAAAATAATTCAAAGTAGAAGCATGAGAATGTACCCTCTCTTCTTCTCCAAAAGATGATTGTATGTGATCTTTAATAAACAATTGACTTTGAGAAAGATTTAAATCAATATAATCTTCATCATGTGAAAAGCTCAAATCATCTTTAGCATTAAAGCTATTAGAGGTATCTGAATCACTACCACATATATCATCATTACTAACTTGGTGAATTTCTTCATTAATAAATTTATTTTCCTCACTGTTAAAAGAATAATATTCTTTATGGTGAAAATTTGACTCAAATTCTCCACAACAATTTTCAAATAATAGCTTAGCAGGAAATAGTTTTCTACAGTGATTATGAAAAGCTAAATGAAATTCTCTCAATGATGAAATGCTACAAAAAGGTAGAGATCTATACTGCTGTCGGGCATCTCCCTCAAGGGAATACATAAACATCTTCATTAACACATCCTCATGGAGAATACCAAATTGATACATAAGTTCATGAAACATTAACAAATGATCTGCAGGGTTGTCATCTTTACCTTCTCTGAATCTTGGAAGGCAATCTCCCCATTCATCCATAGTAGGAACAACATTTGGAAAACCATGGACATTAGCAAAATTGAAAGGAGCAAACCTTCGAGCCAAAATAGCTTCCATTTCCTTTGACATTTTGAAATAATGGAGTGGCCAGTGGATTCTTCGACCATGGAGCCGCCAGGTGAAATATTACAGTCACTTCTGTCACCAATCCTTGTTCACCATCAAGAACTGATTCTATTCATTGTCATACAACCCAAGGATGAATGTCTCGTACCTCCTCTCCCCGGCAATGGTGCCAAAATATGTTAGCGTTAAAAGTTGTCCTTTGACTGCTTGAAGGGAAAGTTTAGGACATATTGAGATTGGGATAGCTTTATGTAAAGAGTGATAAGATTTATGAAGGTAGATCTAAGAATAAAGGGTCACAAGGATGAAAAAGATCCGAGGTTGAAGTTAAGGATATCTAACACAAAGAATGAAATCTCACAAATCATTAGCATTTTACTCAGAAATCAAACCAGATATAAAGACAATGGAAAGAAATAAAGAAGATGAATGAATAGGTAAGGAAGCTATACATTCATGGATGAAATTTTAAACCTTAAACACTGTTAAAAGATTTGAAAAATGTATTTAAACACAACCTTCAAGTTCATGCAATAAACAAAAAACTCTGAGTGTCATTAGATTTGAAACTTTGAAAGATAATTAGTGCATTGCAATAACCTCTTATGCATTTAAATAAGATAAAGAAAGCATGAAAATGTTGAAATTTGGTTGAGCTTTGATCTTTAATTCTTTTAGATGCTGAGACTTGAAGCAATGAGACAATTCAATCCATGAAATTCATACAACCATAACACATGATATACCCTGGGGAAAATATTCAAAATTATGAGAACAAAAACCCCAGCAATTCTTCTCAGTATAATATAATGGATAGCAGAGAATGCTTTCTTTTACAACATAGTAGATTGCTTTCTCTTACAACATAGTAGATTGCTTTCAGAAGATAAGAGATCACCAAACTTCTTGGTCAAGATACAGAAGCAATAGAGAAGAGAGATCAATCGGATGTGTGCCCAACACAACAATAACAAGCACGAACAATACCCTGCACAAAGAGAAGCGCCTTGCCTTCAATGGAGAAGAGAATTCGCTTCACACTGGATTCAACAATCATGTATAACATATTTATACATTCTTCTCTTCTATTTTAACTTCTAACTTCAGGATGAACTCGCCCTCAAACTGGATGTATTAATCTTGTATGGAGTGGTGCGCCCCACTTCTCTTGCAGTGCTTCATCTCACTGAGTTGTCACTTAGGATGAACTCGCCTCTTAACTGAAAGCTTGCCCACTTAGTTAGGTGGCTAACTTAAGTGTCGACATGCAAGTGTCACAACTCACATGTCATCTTTTAGTTTAACATAAGTGTCGTCATGCAATAACACTTAGTTAACTAGTGTTGGAATATTTTATATTCCTTGGAAGATAATAATGTTTTTGTATTATGTCGGAAGATATCCACAATCTTATGTAAAAGAGTAATACATTATATCCCATATTCATTATGGTAAAATATGCTCTTGATATTCATTATTATATGAAGAGATGTTATTATGGACAATTATATTATCCCACATGTAATATGTGAGTAATTCTTCCTCATCTCTTGGTATATAATAGAGTCAAGGGAGTCTCTCACATTCATTCATTCGTGAATCATCCATTCATCCAGTATGGATCATCCTTTGTGGATCATATATTGATGATCTTTCTATATTGTATTGGGGTTATTGGCATTGCTCTCTTGTAAGCTTGAGGGAGATATTTTGGAGATAATAGAAGACTACCTTCCCGTGGACTAGCCCTATTGGGTGAACCACGTATATTTGGTGTACTCTTTTCTCTTGTTCTCTTTCTGTACTTATTGCTGATATGTTATTGTTTTGCATAGATAGGTAAGCTAGTTTAGTTAGATCCATATCTCTGACATGGTATCAGAGCTTGTTGCTATGATCTAGCACCTTCTATTGCTTTCAAACAATATTTTATCATTTGGGCATTGTTTATTTCTTGTAGATTTGCTTTCTATCTGGTAGCCATTAGGCTTCTCTTTAGATCTGGGCATATTTCAAGTATGTAGATTTTTGTAGAAATTTTTCAAGGTTTTCTTGATGTTGTTTTTGTAGATCTATATGATTTTCTGATTCTCCTCAAGGAGATTTATCTTCCAGTTATCAAAACAACATTTTTCATCCAAGTTTGGTAGACTTTGTGCAGGTTTCCATCTTCGGCAAATTCAACACTGTTTTCGGCCTTATATTGGACACTCATGACTTTTCTTCGCAGGAACCCGCGGTTAACCGCGACTGTTCTTACTGCGAACTTGCAAATACTCTCCAGACTCGCGGCATCCTAGTGCGCAGACCCGTGTATGCTCCGGCATACTCGTGACTGTTCCACTGCCGAACCTGTGTATGCTTTGGCATACTCGCGACTGTTCCATTGTCGAACCCACGTTTGCTTCAGACTATTTGCGACCCTCCCTGTGCTGAGCTCGCGAATGCTTCGACAGATTCATGACCTTACAGTGCAAAGATCCGTGACTCCTTTACATCGCAACCTGCGAGTAACCGTGACCTTTGCTGAGCAGAACCTGCAAGTATCAGTGTTTATTCGCAAGTTTCTTGTTGGTAGACCCGTGAGTGACCATAACTCGGTCAATATTTACCAGAATGTTTATTATAACCTGTTTTTGGAACTGGAGAATCTGTTCTGCGTCCACCTATGCAAACAGAACAGAAGTCCGAGAAAGTCTGGGCACTCAATCAAAAGGGTTGTAAGTAAAAGTTTCTATTTCCTTTACTTTTTTCTAACTGTGTTTTTTGCAGATTCAAATCAATACGGTAAAGTATTTAAGTTTTCTATTATTCATCTTTTGCATTTAGGTTTTGCTTCTGCCATTTTTATTAAGAGATTATTTATTGTTCTTGATATATATTTTGTCTCACATTTCTATATGGAAACATTGACATCTTTAAAGGGCATGGATCTCTAATATTTTGTCATGATGATAGCTATAAACCATCTAATGCTTAAACAAGATACTTAATAACTAATTTGTTATTTTTTTATCATATTTAATCATGTTGATTTCTAATCATGTCATGTTTATAAAAGCAATTTTATAAGAACAATCTCATATGTGTTATCTTTTGATCATTATTTGCTTTATTGATATGTTATTGCTTACTTTTGTGTAAAAGCAATTTCATTGTTCTATAAGTAATATCTTTATGATCATTATATGCTCTTGCTAATTAAATTCTTGAGTAAATCAATTTTTTGAATATATGTGATATCATATTTTTTGACTTGTCAGAAGTTCTTTAATTGGGATATAGTTTCTTTCTTATGTATTGCAGAGATTGTATCTAGTTCCTATGCTATTTGTCTCTAACGTTCCTATATGGAAGCATTGACATTTCAAGGGCATCTCATCTCTTGCATATTTACAAAGTGTTAACAAGAAATGAACCCATGATTAAGACCTTTAGTGACTTGTCATTTCATAATTTTTTTCTATGTGATATCATGCATTGATCATAATTTGCTATATGTTGATCATATTAAATTTTATTTATTTATTTTCATATATATCATGTCATGTTTATTTTGATCATCTTTTACTCAATATTTATATGGCTTTGAGCAATCTTATAATCTTGAAATATTTTTCATGAGCACCTTGTTCTTATTGCAATGGGATTTCTATTCTTATGATTGCAGAGGTTATATTGTTCCTACTTGTCTCTAATGTTCCTATATGGAAGCATTGACACGTGTTTCTTGTCTCTAATGTTCATCTCTGGAAGCATTGACATTTTTAGGGCATTCATCTCTTGCATATTAACATCATACTAATACGAAATGCACCTATGCTTAAGATTAGTTGCTTGATGACTAAATTTTCATATATTTAAGTGAAATCTTGGGCTCACTATTTATATGTTGTGGTTGACACTTAATGTGTAAAAGTAACTTCATTTTCTTTAATGAGCAAGTTAATCTTTTATTTGATCATATTATGTTGCCATTCTTTTTATATGATGTTTGCTTACCTTATAAGCATTTTCATTTATGTATGGGCACCTTTATTTTATGATCTTTATATGCTTTAATCTTGGAATTTCTTGTGCAGATCAGTTTTCTGTTTAGGCTTTCATCTCGTTCCAGAAATAATGAAGCACCATCTTCTACTGTTGAAGTCATGATGTTCATCTGTATGATATCACTTTCGATGTATAGACCATTGGGGTCTTGTTTCTTCGATGTTTAAGGCCTTCTACAGATATTTCTATTGCACTTTGATTGGAAGAATGTCTGCTATACGCATGTGTATTGGCCATCTCGGTATTTTTTGTACACTGTTGTGGTGTTCTTAGCCACATGTTTTGTTGTCTCAGCCGTTAGAAGGTATCTATACATTGGTGTGGATGTTATATCAGAGTTCTTCAGCTATTAGCTATGGTTGTGATGATTCTTGTGGTGATCTAGGCATCTTGTGGATCTAGTAGCCATGTTGGCTTCTCTTTAGATTTGGGCACCTTGATGGTGGATTGCGTCACACGTTCTCGACATTTGTTGGATCTAGTAGCCATAAAAGGCTTATCTTTAGATCTGAGCATCTTGTTGTTGGTATTTCATTGTACAACCTGGTTGGTGTGCAGTTTCATGATTCAGTGAGAAGCGATTGTTCTTCATCAAATTCCATCAGTCAAAGTGTTCTTCTTATTTGCAGCTTTGGTTCTTCTAGAAGTTGTCATCAAGGGGGAACAATAATGACTCCTTCCTTCCTTTGTTAGTGGGATTTTCTCCCAGCCATTATTAAGGGGGAGTATTGGAATATTTTATATTCCTTAGAAGGTAATAATGTCTTTGTATTATGTCGAAAGATATCCACAATCTTATGTAAAAGAGTAATACATTATATCCCACATATATTATGGTAAAATATACTCTTGATATTCATTATTATATAAAGAGATGTTATTATGGACAATTATACTATCCCACATGTAATATGTGAGAGTAATTCCTCCTCATCTCTTGGTATATAATAGAGTCAAGGGAGTCTCTCACATTCATTCATTCGTGAATCATCCATTCATCCAGTATGGATCATATATTGATGATCTTTCTATATTGTATTGGGGTTATTGGCATTGAACTCTTGTAAGCTTGAGGGAGATATTCCGAAGATAATAGAAGACTACCTTCCCGTGGACGTATCCCTATTGGGTGAACCACGTATATCTGGTGTACTCTTTTCTCTTGTTCTCTTTTTGTACTTATTGCTGATATATTATTGTTTTGCATAGATAGGTAAGCTAGTTTAGTTAGATCCATATCTCTGACAACTTGATCTTCTCTTTAACTGAAGTGTCGTCTTTTAGTTTAACTAAAGTGTAAATACTTTAGTTAACTAGTCCCTTTTATTTAACACTTAGTTAACTGAAATCATGCCGATTGATTTACTTGAAGTGACCACTGTGAGTTCTTTAGTTAACTGAGACATATCTTTAACTGATGCTTTAACTGAAGCATTGATACTTAATTGAAGATTTATTAATTCGAGCTATCTTTAATTAGCTGAAGTGTCTGCATGGAAAATTTTGAATTCTCTTGATCTCTATGCTTTATCTTTTATTTCTTTATCTCTTACTGCATGGTTAATATGTGCTAACTTTAATTATCCATCACATTACATTATACTAAGAAGAATTATCGGATACTGTAATCATATTATATTATTCCAGACCAAATGATCATATGTTAAAGTAATTAACTTTAGAGGTGATCAATCTCTAAAGGAGACTTAATAGCAATCTGGTGATCATGGTTAAAAATATATGACACAACATTAAAATCTTTTAACAAGTAAAGCACGACCTTTATACGGAAGGTCCACCTCTATACGGGAGGTCCATCTCATGGATACCTTTATACAGAAGGTTCACCTCTATACGGGAGGTCCATCTCATGGATACCTTTATACGGAAGGTTTACATGATAATCATGACTTGATACATGCAAGTTCAGAGCCACATCCAACAGTACTTTACAATATCATTACATTGATCAATTACCTCTATACGAGAGGAATAACCTTTACACATAAGGCAATCAAAGTGCTTACCTCTATACGGGAGGATCAATCTTGGCTACACAAGATTGGTTTGGAGAATGTCTCATGATGCTGTATATTTAACAGAAAATACATAGTCTGATCAATGGGAAAATGATTAATGAACATGAAACTCCATTGCTACATTAGATGACTAAAACTATACATAAGCAAAGCTTCCTTGTGAGCACTCTCTTCCAACTTCTCGAAGGAAGAACCCCCTTTCCGCTCATAACCTCTCTTTTAAATAAAAATTACAATTTTTAATTCAAGTAACCAAATAAAACTTAGATCCTAATCAAATGGATCTGATATTAATTCTCTAGATCCACAAAATCAGGATCTGATAGGCCGAGCTGATGAGGTGGCAGTCGAATGGTCCTTTTTTTTAAACGGAATTTTGTAAAATCTGGAAAAATCATCTTCAAAACGTCAATTGTAAAGCCCAAACAATTGTTGATTTCGGTGATCTAGCTCATGAGTCAACTAATTTGGCCCATTCTGGAAGTGGGTGTTTAACCATTTTAGAATATTCTTTACAGTTTGATCGAAAACAGATCCCGAAGTTGGTCGCTAAAACATGCATTTTTCAGTACTTTGACAGATTTCTACTTCAACCGACGCTACAAAATCACGACTCATTCTATACCGTACTGAAGAATGAGAACTCATTCTGCATCAATTGTATAAAGTTGAATAGGATTTTCGCCGAAGAATGAAACTTCATTCTGTAGCGCCAACACATATGAAACTGCCGGATTTCGATACAGAATTGAAAACTTTGCAAGGATGGATCAATGAACTTCTTATTTGATAATGTTAGCATGCAATGGATCATATCACATGAAACATATCTCGAACAGATTGTGTAATATCTTAAAATCCATGCAATCAACATCTTATTGAAGCAAGAAAGAATTATGAAAACATTAAAAATCACACAAGCAAATCATTCAATGATGAAAAGCAAGATCAAAGGTAAGGTTAAGAAACAAGTTAGAAATTTTAAGGATCCGAGAAGGCTACCAAAAACGTCTCAGGATTAAAAAATATGAGAAATTTTAGGTAGCAGGTTTGAGTGCTAACACCATATATAGAAACCTAACCCATGGCTGCTCCACTCGATTGCCTTTTGCGAATTGGTAACTTTAGTGGCATTTTTGTAGGTTTTTGATTGGGTGACTGTAAGTGAGAAGTGATTGCAATATATAATACAAATGCTTAACATTTGTTTCAGGTCCTTTGGAGGGTGCCCATGTTAACAAGGCACTTGCACCTTGGGTGATTGTTGCGTGAGGGTTACCATAACTATCTATCACACCTTCATTACTTGGATTTGGGCTTTAATAATCCTAAAATGACTTAAATAAGGCTTTTTTATCAACTCTTCATTGATTGAATTTTAGGGCCTAACCACCCTAGACTTGTCTTTGGGAGAGTAGTTTGGTTATTGTTTCCTTCTTAGGAATTTTTAGTGGAGTGCTTTGTGATAGAAGAGTAGACAACTTAGATTTTGATTGCATTTTTGCTTTTGTTCATTTTTTCAGTTGAAAGTGGTTATTTGACCACCTCATTTGTCTTAGAGGATTAGAGGCAAGCCCCCCTAAAATTATGAAGTTTCCTGCTACCAAACAAAGGGTTAATGATCTCGACCCATAGTCAAGTGAGCCATAAGAAGAGACACACACTACCTCGAACAACCCCACAAGGGGAGAATAGTTAGAAGATGAACCTACCTCAAACGAGTTGTTAACAAAGGGGTACTCAAAAGATTTAAACAAACAAATACATATTCCTATAAGGGTTCCATTCCCTCCTCCTTAAGATGATTTTGGACCACCTGAAATCAAGGATATCCCTTATTCGACTCCAACAAATGTTAACCCACCACTTACTAATCCACATAGTCCACTTATTTTGCATGCTTGTGATTTCTCACATAGAGGTCTAGTTTCACATTTGAATCCACTATAATAATGGTTCATCACGGAGAACAATGCTAGTACTTTGTGCATTGGGGGAAACAATCCCCCTAAATTTGGAATCTCTACCAGGGCCAATAATCCCCATATATTAGGAATTTCCATTAGAGGTACCACTACTCCCATGGTAACACCCAATAGTGGCATAGGGACTCCAATCTCTGTACCACCTATTTTTCGTATCTTTAATATGTCGACAAGGAGCTCAACTACCCTGTTCTTGTTCTTGACATCCTTGTTTGGGGTGGACACATCCATGCATCCATATTGTTGGAAACCTAATCCATAGGGATTATGGTTCCTTTTGCAAATATTGTTAATATTTAATTTCAGTTATTAGAGTAAGTTGAAGATTCACGTACCTTTGGAAACTGAAGGCCAAATATCACATCTCCAATGTATTAATAACACATTCACATAATGAAATTCAATCCGGCTTGGACTTTTTCCAAGGCCTGTCATGGTATCAGAGACCCGGTTCATTTTAAATTCCCTAGTTCGCCTCTCTACTCTAGCATATTCCCATGACCTACTTTGTTCCCTGGCATTGCCTCCTTTAGTCCTCTCAAAACCTAATGTATTATTCATGGAACCCTAATCCATGTGCTTTATCCTCTTTTCACCTGAATTGGTGTAGTATTTTGTAACTTGGAGTTTCCCCTCTCTACGTAGTCCTCTCCCTACATGTTCAATTTCCTCCTCGCAACCCTAACACGCAAATAAAATAAAACATGCTTCATGCACAATCCTCTCATGCATCCCAACTCAGTGTATTCAATTTCCTACTCTCCCTCTCCTCCACACACTCCATATTTGTGTGCACCTACCCTTCCTCACACATAGGTTATTCCTAATACAACCTTCATCAACAATCTCTCATCTTCACGTTCATCCACAGTCTTCATCTTCATGTGCAATTTCACTCCTCTCTACAACAACATGTCCATCTCTCTTTGCCTCCAAGAGATGGCACTTCGAAAAACAAAGTCATAATACCTCAAGCGCCTTCGACAAGTCCAAGAAGAACCTAACCATGTGACACCATTATTGGTAGCTTTGATCTTCCTTGAAAATTTAACCTTGTAATTATTAAGACAACTACCATGTTCATCCATTTATTCCCAAATTGAAAGATCAATGTCTAAAATTTGAGATTACTCATGCCTATACAAGTTCATAGTATGATCATGTGAAGACCTCGTTGAGGATTGCATCTTTGACAATAGTGGTGTAATCCAGTCAACAATCTCTCTTCTTGATCTCCACTTAAATGAAGGGTTCAACCACTTGCCAAGGTTTTCCATTGTTTTTTTGTTCTCTACGCAATTATTCATGAGATGTAGCAGATGTTGAGCATAGATAACCCTATTCATAAATTTTAGAACTCATATTGGATAATTTCATAACACAGATTGGATCACCAAGAGTAATCTTCCCCCATTGTCATATTTGTGAGGATCATGCCTATGATAAGATCATAGAGACTACATTCTATTACAAATATTAAATTGTTCAATGTAGTATAGCTTGTAGGTTGATTGTTTTGCTTAATTGAGTAGATTGTTGCAAGGATTGTATTGTAAGTCTCTTGCAAAATGTTGCAAAGATTGCTTCATAACTTGTATTGCAAAGCTTGTTGTATTGCATAGTTTGTTGCATGAAGTATATTGCAGATTGTATTAAAAATCTTGTATTGTCAGCCTTATTAAAGATGCATTCCCTATTTTCCATTGTTAGAGTTGTGCTCAGCGGCAAAGAAAGCTATCCATAATGGTCGAGGAAGATCAAGCACACCCTCATATTCAATGATCTATGGGATGACATATGTGAAGGAAAAGGTGATGCTACTCATGAAGAGCCTCAAATAGACAAAGAGGTTGCCATATGTAAGAATATATATAAGAAGGCATATGCACTGATTGTTACTATAGTAAGTGAAGAGCTGAGTCGATGTATAATATATACTAAAACTTCTTATGATGCTCTAAAGAAGCTGAAATATTTGTATGACTCACTTTTCAAATTGGAGCTAATTCACTTTTTGTCGAACCTCTTCAACCCGGAGTTGAAAGATAATGATATCATGGATTTGATCTTCAATGTGTCCATTGTGTCAAGAAAGGACATGAAGCAAAGACATGCAAAATTCCACGGGGGAAGATCATATAGAAGAAAGAGTAGAGAGAAGATAAAAGTAAATCTCACGAGTCTGCTAAAGCTCTTGAATCTACTCATTTCATTATTGCACACTATAATGTTGGCATACATGAAGTTATGTTTAATACTTCATTTGCATCTTGGAGGGGTATTTAGATACTTGACATTGGTGCAACCTACCACATGAAATTTAGAAAATACTTTTTTGAATAGAATTGAATGAGAATGTAGATGGTGTAGTATATTTTGTATATAAATCCAGCCTCAAACCCAAGGGTATTGGCACCATTAGGTTCAAATTTCTTGGATTCCCTAACTTTCTATTGCATAATGTTATGTATCTTCTAAAGTTATAGAGAAACTTGTTGTCTCTTATGCACATTTGACAGCAAGGCCATTCCATCCACATATTCAATGGGAAAATTGAGACAAGGAGATCCTCTGACAACCAAGTCATCATCACTAGATGAGAAGATGAGCGACTGTTGAATTTGAGAGGGACGTATTCAAGAGCTTAAAATGTTGTGTACCACTATCATCATGGCAAATATACATTGTCATCTAGTCTTTTGTGGTATGGCATCTAGATATGGGCATATCAATTATGATAGTATTTTTTCGTTGAAGAAGAATGGTGTCTCTAGTTTTCCCACCATTCCAAAGAAGCTGAAACAATGTTGTATTCTTGGAAGATATAGTAAGTTTCCTTTCCATGATTCACATTCCATAGCATGTAGGAAATTAAAGTTGATGCACGTTGACCTGTGTGGCCCCATGCAAGTTGCTTCTGCAAATGGTATTAAATATCTCATTAATTTTATTGATGATTACACTAGGATGTGTTAGGTTTATTTATTGGGGAAAAAAATTGAGGCATATGAAACATTTAAAAACCTTCATGTATGGATTGAAAATGAAGCACAATCTCATATTAACATTCTTCATAGTGATAATGGAAAAGAATATACCTCTAATGAATTTGAAAACTATCATCATCAACATGGGATTATGCATAAAACCATTGTTCCATATGATCCTCAATAGAATGCTATAGCAAAAATAATGAATAATACACTCTTAAATATGGTATGCTCCATGCTATTTTTCAAGAATGTGAAATTGATGTTTTGGGGTGATACAATTTGTGTGTGCAGTATATTTGAGAAATAGATTTCCTTCTCATGCTCTTGCCAACAAGACTTCCTATGAAATGTGGTATGGATGCATTCCTTCGGTAAGGCATATCAGGGTCTTTGGTTCTAGTTGTTATGCCTTAATTCTCAAGGAATAAGAAACGAACTTGGTACAAGGAGTCGAAAATAAATCTTCCTGGGGTGCTCAAACACCAACAAGGTATACTATCTTTATAATGAGATAAACAAAAAGTTTATACTTTCCATAAATGTCATTTTTCTTGAAATGAATAAAAATGACAAGACTATTGAGAGGCAACTTGATCATCTGGATAAATTTACCCATGTAGATGCATTTCATGAATTTGACAATAAGATTCCACATCTTGAAGGGGGGATCCCTATCTTGGATCAATCTTTGTAATCTCCTTTGGTAGCACCATCTTCCCCTCATGAAGAAGTTCCTGCCACTCCACCCCAACAGGAGGTTAAATTGGATGATGTGATTGAGAGGATTGGGATATTGAATCTTGAAGAGAATGAATCACCGCCAGTTGAGCAACCTGGACCTTCATAGAAAGTTCCAAAGTGGGTCATGAATACACTTGAAAGTGTTCATCTCAATGAAGTTGCAAATATAGGAACCACAAGTTCCACGAGACACAAATATTGAGGAGATGCAGACGATTCAAATTAAAGTGATGTAGAAGATATGGATGTTTCATATGATTGTGAATTAAATTTATTTGCTAACCTTGAATCAACTTCCTTTGAAGGATTTGCTTCTCACGATGAGTGGAAAGAAGCGATGCAGAATGAATATGAAGCTCTCATACAAAATGGGACTTGGAAGTTGGTGTACCCTTCATTTGGAACCAAACCAAAAAATTGTAAGTGGGCCTACAAAAATAAGTACAAATCAAATGGCCCACTTGACAAACATAAGGTGAGGCTTGTGGTAAAAGGTTTGGCATAGAAAGAAGGCATTGAATATGAGGAGAATGCCCCCCAAACAACAAAATAGGCTACCTTTTGTACTCTATTCGATTTGGCTACACTAAATGGGTGGAAAGTTCATCAACTGGATGTGAAGATTGCTTTCTTAAATGGAGAATTAAAAGAGAATGTCTTCATGTCTCAGCTAGAAGATTTTTTTGTGAAGTGACAAGAACAAAAGGTATGCAAACCCATCAAGTCATTGTATGGCCTGAAACAAGCACCTTGAGCATGGTACAAAAATTTACCGACCATCTTTTGAAATTGAATTTAAAACACTTTAATCTTGATGATGCAACACTATTTGTCAAGAAAATTGGAAGATCTGTTGTATACCTTGTAGTGTACGTAGATGATCTATTGATGACATGGAACAACAAAAGCTACATTGCGTCCATAAAGAATGAATTGAAGAAAGGATTTGAGATGATAGATTCAATACATATTCGGTACGAATTGGGAATTGAAGTGACTCATAATACAAAGTACATATTCATCTCCCATAAAGAGTACAATGGAGAGTTGTTGAACATGTTTAGTATGATAGAGTATAACCCTCTCTCTACTCCAGTGGAATAGAATTTGAGGCTCACATCAAAAGAAGGAAATGAATCCGAGGATGGAACCAAGTATAGCCAACTTGTGGGGAGTCTTGTATACCTTACCACCACTAGATTGGATATTTCATTTGATGTTGTGATCCTTTCTAGATTTATGCAAAAACCCTGTGAAGTACATTGGTCTGCTACAAAAAGAGTTCTAAGATACTTGAAGGGGACTTGAAACTTTGGACACAAATATTATAATGTGGATGCCTTCAAATTGATTGGATACTATATTTTAGATATTGATGGCGATAAAGAGAATTTAATGTCTACTTTAGGGTACCTCGTGAGTCTTGGATCAACAATTGTCTCCTAGATATCATACAAATAGTTTGTTCCAGCAGGTTCCACAATGGAGGAAAAATTAGTGGCTGCCGCATAAGCTACAAAGGAGATTGTGTGGCTCAGGAAGATACTTGAAAATTTGTATGAGAAACAAGTGAATCCCACTCCTTTACTACTTGACAATACTTATACAATCAAGTTGGCCAAGAATCCCATATTCCCTGATTGTACTAAGCACATCAACACAAAGTACCATCTGATTTGATATCATGTAGAGGCCAATATTATTCATCTGAGACATTGTTCCAAAAGTGAGAAAATTGTAGTCATCTTTTCCAAATCCCTTGGAAGAGAAAAGCTTGAAAATTTCAAGAAGATGCTTGGACTCACAAACACCCGTTCGATCAAGGGGAGTAATGTTGGAAACCTAGTATGTAGTGATTATGGTTCCTTTTGTAAATATTGTAAATATTTAATTTCAGTTACTAGAATAAGATGAAGACTCAAGTACCTTAAGAAACCAAAGGTGAAAGGTCACCTCTCCAATGTATTAATAAGACATTCACTCTCAATGAAATTTGATCCACCTTCAAATTTCTCCAAGGATTGTCACATATCATCATTGGGAAGTGGGTTTATCCCATCTTCTAGTATATCAATAGGAAGTACACCCTTCCCAAACATGGGAAATATACTTAGCAAAGCTTTCTCTTGAAACACTAAATTCTCAATGAATTCAACTTTCCTCATTGGTGGTGGTAACACCCCAAGGGGGCCTTTAATGAGCAATGATACGATGAACACCAAATTGTTGAGGCAAGCTACTAGTAATTGGAATTTTAATTGCCAAACCAAGATGTCATTCTTGGCAACATTGAATCTTCCTAATTTAATGAATCTCACTAGTGACCCAATGCAACATAATCCTAATTGGGCTCTAATCCCTACCAAATTACCTTCAGACATTCCTAAGTTTGAAGGAAAAGTTGGAGAATATCCCTCCAACCATGTCAGTACATTTCATCTTTGGTGTTCGCTAAACTCATTGATGACAACATTAGACTAAGACTTTTTCAGCATACCCTAACTAGGGTAGTCATAGAGTGGTATATCGAGCTTCAATGCATGACACCTAGTTACTTTATGACCTTGTGAATGACTTTTCTCGCACACTTTTAGCTACCAATCTATTATGAGACATGGATGGAATTTCTAGCATCATTTCGATATGACAGATCCACTCTCAACTATGATCACATTCATCATTGTCGAAGGAGAACTCAATGATGCTTGGAGAGTTTGATTGGAATGAAAATTTCATCCCAACACACAATGTCTATATAGAGGGAAACATGGTGAACATCTCTAAAACCATGCCCTTCAATATTTCCACTAGACCCAATGTTATTGAGAATGTGATGATTGGAATAGACTATTCTCATAAAGAAATTTAGACTTACACTACTCTCTTTGGAAAGCATCACTGATGTTTTTGCTTGGTCATACGAGGAAATGCTAGGCATTGATCCCCAAATGATTGAAAAGGAGATTAAAACATATGACATTGTGAAGTCTATTTGACAAATCTTGCAACCGGTAAATACCTACAAGACATTTTCCATTAAGGTAGAGGTAGAACAAGTTATTGAAAGTTGGATTTACCTACCTAGTCCCCTTGATTGAATGGGTGTCAAACCCAATACCTATGGATAAGAAGCAAGGGACCATTCATGAATGTATTGACTTTTGTGACATTAATAAAACATGCCCGAAATATTATTACCCCACACCATTTCTTGATCATATTATTGATGATTGTGCAAAAAAAGAAATATTTTCATTTATGGATGGATTTTGCTAGTTATAATCAAATTCAAATTCTCCATGAAGATCAACACAAAACCGCATTTATCTATCCATGGGGCATGCTTTCCTACAAGAAAATGTCTTTTGGCCTTAAAAGATTGGAGCTAAGTTTCAACAAGCTACATAATATGCATTTCACAACATTACACATATTGTCGAAGCTTATTTGGGATGATTTCATCACTCATTCAAAGAGAAGGTCTAATCATCCACCCCATCTTCGTGCAATATTTGAAAGATGTAGTTTCTATAAGATTCATTTGAATCCACATAAATGGAGTCCATGAAATTGCTTAGTTTATTCATTTCCAAGTATAGGATTATGGTTGACCCATTTAAGGTCAAGGCTATATTTCAATTTATACATCCGTCATGCAACATCCACCAACTATAGAGTCTTCAAATAAAGGAAAACATGTTGCGACAATTTATTCCTAATTATGCCGAGATAAAAAAAAAAATCATGACCCTTTTAAAAAAAGGGAGTCTTGTTTATATTGGATGATTATGCGCAATGGTCATTTGATGCCTTGAAAAAGGCCTTGATGTCTGATCCATTGTTGAGTCCTTTGCATTGTAGCAAAGTCTTCTTGTTATATCTTGCAACATTTGAATCAACCATCGGTATGGTTTTGGTTAAGATTATTCACACCAAGAGCATGTCGACAGACATGCTCTTGGTACACTGACATCCTAGTATATCTCCAGACCCAATGTATCCTCCTTTTTTTCTCTCACGATGAATGTCGACTCATTCACCATCATGAGAAGAGCTACCTCATCATTGATGACATGTTGTATTGTCAAAGGGTTGACCTCATTTTATGTCAATGCTTGACTCGTGAGGAAGTTAGGAAGGTCCTCAACGATTGTCGCAATGAAGTTTGTGGCGGTCACCGTTTTAGGTTGGCAACAACTAAGAAGATATTGCATGCATAATATTTATGGCCATGTATTTTCAAATATTGTGTTGAAGTGGCCAGTAACTGTCACCCCTATCAAAGATTTATGAAAAAGATGTGTGCACATCCAACTTTCTATTTCCTATTGTCACCATTTGTTCCTTTTCTAAATGGGGGGTTGATTTTCTGACCTGACATTCAACGTCGACGAAAGGTCATAAGTACAATATTATGGGTGTAGACTGCTTTACTATGTGGGATAAAGCTATTCCTACCTCCGGAGATGATGGTGAGACCTAATCTCTATTCAAACCCAATCATATCATTGTTAGTTTCAATGTACCCAAATAAATTATCATTGACCAAGGCTCTCATTTTCAATAGAAAATGATGATGAAATTGGTATTTAATTTGGGGTTCATACAATAACACTCTCCCCCCTACTATCATAATACAAATGGACAAGTAGAAGCCATCAACAATGTTTTGAAAACCATACTCCAGAGGATGATTAATAAGAGTAGATCTAAGTGGAATTTAATTATACATAACACTCTCCCCCCTACTATCATAAGGCAAATAGTCAAGTAGATTCCATTAAAAAGGTTTTGAAAACCATTCTCCATAGGATAATTAATAAGAGCAGATCTAATGGGATTTTAATGTTATTTCCACCTTGTGCATGGAGTGGATATTATCTTACCGATTGAGTGTGAAATTTCCTCATTGAAATTAGCTATTGAGCTCTTGCCTAACACGATTTGTAAAGAAGAATGCCTTGTTTACTTAGAAAAACTTCCACACAGATGCAACCACCATGAACGAGGCATATAAAAAGCATGTTAAGACTTAATATGATAAGTCTATCCATCCTCGAGTGTTTTCTAAAGGAGGCCTAGTAGTTCTTTACGCCCAGAATAAAGATACATTGGTGGTAGGAAAGTTTAATTCTATGTAGCACAATCCTTACATTGTGAGATGTGTTCTTAGAAAAGGAGCTTATGGGTTGAAAGATTATGATGGGAACATTATGAATGAGCCCCATAACTAGCTCCACCTTAAGACATATTATGCATAGGTAATACCCTTATACATGTTGTATATTAGTAGCTTTTACTTTCATTTTATTTTTATTTCTTTGGTTTTTCAATTGTAGCTTATCATGTTGTGTGCTTGATTGATAGATGTTAGTGGGCACAACTATGTATGTAGGATTTAGAGATAGTGCTAACCATCACATTCATAATATTGCTTCTGCTACTTGGGTGATTTGTTCTCCTACAAGCTAACTTGTGAATTTAGGCGGAGTTTGACTTGGTCGACAAATAATGTTCGTGAGTATAGTTTTGTCATTGAAATTTTGTTGAAAGCTATTGTGCTTAGTATACAATATATGGTCATCCATTTGGATTTGTAGATAGTATTGTCAAAGTTAAACAATGTTTATCGTTTGTGAGATCCTATGCTTCTTAGGAAGTATCTACATGCAAGGCTTTTGGAACACAACTTTGAGTTGATTACTTATGTGCATGTTCCTCGAAAGATTACTTATGTGCATGTTCCTCGAAAGTTTAATGAATTTAATGGTCTATTAGAATACAATATTTGAGATTGGCATATGTTGCATAAATTTTCATAGCATCATGAATGCAAATATTTGGTGATAGTTGTTACCAATTGTCATAGAAGGTAGGCCAATGGTCCTGGAACTCCTATGGCATGCTCTTGCATGTCTAAGGGAAACTCAACTAGTCACGCGGGGGAAAGTTCTTGAGTCAATCCATCAAGATTCCATTATAGATATCTGAGTGTCCAATCACTTGTCTAAAAATTAAAAGATATTTAAAAACTCTTAAAAATACCTATCCAAGGGGCTCCACTATTTGCCATGTGGTAGTGGGAGTTTTGGGTCCTATCTAAAGTCTACCGAGCATAGGGATAGACCTAGATACATGCCATCTGCTCTGATCACTAGTAAAAAAACCATGTAGTGAAAGGGTTTGGAACTAGTCCCCCTCCTAACATTTGCATTTGGTTGGTATACCTATCCATCTTTGTCTCTTTGGGCCTGATAGGTGGAAGATATACATGAGGTCATAATGATGGGGACCTCTTGAATATAATGAACATAGAATGCCCCCATATCCAAACATGCGGTTGTTACCACAACTACAAGTAGTCAGTGGAGTTTTCATGTAGCCCAATCATCTAGTGCACTAGTCGAAGACCATCGTCTCAAGACATAGTGCCCCATAGTGCATTAGAGATCGGGAGGCCAAGTGTGAGGCAAAATATCTACAAACATGTGCGAGGGTTGACACAATGGTTTTCAGGCCGAGGTGGATGATGTCACCAATAAGGACTTGGTTTCTCTTCTTCTCCATCCCCACTTGAAAATACATGACAATATACTCATTGATGGAATGGGAAACATCACTCCATCCTTTTATCAGAACTATTGACATCCCTCGTTGAGATAACCTAGTGAGAAAGTATACATCCTCTACCTCAATATATAAAAATTCACCTTCAATGATGAAGGCCCCACGATTAACATCCCATAGTTCAATTACCTTTTGTAGCAATCACACATGACTCATATTCACACACTTGAAGAGTTTGAGGAGGCCACAAATCCTCAAGGTGTCTATGGTATTTGGATTACATAGTGCTACTATGTGTGTAACCTCATGTTCTCTCTCTCACTAGTTCATAGGATTCATGTTTCTTGCATTTTTAATGATCCAATTGAAGATTAGGAATTTGTTTAAAGTTTTATATTTTTCTTTTTCCAGGGGTGATGTAAGTCTCTTTGGCCACACTCACAATTGACCACAAGTTTCCGTTTATACACTCGTGATTAGGGGTTTTTAACTGTGATTTTACAAGGAGTAACATGTAGTTGCACTCGTGGGGTCCCAAAACAGAGTTTGAGATCACCACAAAAACTGTAAAAAATATAAATTAAATGAATGAGAATGATAGACTCGAGTTGACGAATTTCATGGTGCTAATGGTTTTGTATTTGGATAGTGGAATCCCTTGGAATCCACATTTGAAGCTTTTTTTTTTTTGATAATCGTGAAACTGTCCGAAACATCCCCTTTGAGATCCGTCAATTGAGCCTGTTGGAATACAAACCACGAGCTGGGGTCAACCTAAATTTGGAACCGGTTCATCAACAAGAGTGTGGTACTTGCGCTCAAAGCTGACAGCGTTGAATCTTCTGCAGGATTTGAACCCTGGGCTCTGGCAAGGGAACAGTTGAGTCCGGAGCCTCAGCCCCAATCCACATTTGAAGCTATGGTTAAAAGCAGTTTGTTGCTCCAAAAGTTGAGTTTCTAAAACAAATGGGATAAAAACGAATTTTTTTTCACCCTATTTATTTAATTTCCCTCTCTTTTGACACCTTTCAACCATAGTCTCTTATAATGTTGAACTTTTTCCATTGTTTATGTTGCATTTAATCCCGTGAAAGGTTACTTTTGTTTTTTTCGCATGTTAGAGGTGACTTTATCAGCATTTTTACAATGCTCAACTTTCATATTTTTATCAGCATTTTTACAATGCTCAACTTTCATATTTTGAGGTGAAATTTTATTGAATGACATTGCATTCGTTTTTCGCTAGCTTAACCCAATAGATTAAACCCAATAGATCGAGGCATTTAAATATCCTCTCTGTCATTTATTGTGACCACAGTGGTAAAGCCTACCTGTCACGGGCTACCCTAGTTAGCATCTTTATTTCTCATAGGATTGGAATCCTTCTTAGTCTCATCATGACATCAGGCTTGAATCACATTATTTCTTAATCTTTTAGTCTTTTTTGTGACCATTTCTCGATGGGCTCCCATTTTTTTTAATGAATTATCATTTTGCCACTACTACTTACACATTTATGCCTAATGCTGCATTGTAACTTTCGTATTACCATTGCATTCTTTATTTTGCTTGTTGGTTAAATCTATTTTATTTACATTTTTAACTATATCTTTGGAAAACACATGCTTTTTAGTGTCCATCTCCTATCCATTACTTTTTTCATTTTGTTTTGCATAGTTCTATTTATGTGTTTAAAACATAGCTACATGCATTATGGCACTCATTTTTTCCACTGTATTTTAACATTCTTTTATTCCTTTTTAGGATTTACAAAATGATACATATAAAAAAAAATTAAATATTTATTAAAAATAGAGCGGAAGGGGAAGAATTAAGATCTTTTCAAATTTGATTACGGCAACAAGTTTGTGTTACCTGAACAAAGTACTTGTTTTGATTCCATTTTTTAACAATTGGGTATAGTATTACCTTATAAAATATTCATTATTTAGAGATCTTACTCTTCCCATTGGTTACTCTTTCAACCACTAGGGAGAATCTTTTAATGCCTCCTGTGTTGATGTTGCATGTTGGTGTCTTTGGTTGTGATTATTGATTGAGACAATCAGTACATCATACTTATTTTCAAGGGCATTTTTAGCCTAATTCAACCATTTCTCATATACTTGTGTTCGTCTAGTCTCAGGCTTCCTTATGTCAAGTTGTCTTAGTATACCATCATAACCAATGATTTTACTTATGCTAGTTTGATAGGTTTCTCCTTCTCATTTATGGGTCATCTTCTATCCATGAAATGTTGCTATGGGAGAATGATGATGGATAAAACCAGGGAATTAGAAAGATTAGAAACCAGAGAGCTAATTAATCCAAGAATAGGTGCTGTTGCTAGACACCATTTTATCGCTTAAGCACATTAGAATACAATTGACAATACATCAAAATGCATTGTCCCTTAGCCATAATTTTCCATTTATGCATTTTTATTAAATCCATAGGATCATTCTTTTATAGATCCAAGATGTAACCAAATCCCTTGAACCGAGGAAGAATGTGTCCACATACTTGGTCCATAGCACATAATGGCCTCCTTGAATTTTTCCATGTCTGTGCCATATTCGACGATTTTGTTTCAATTGCTCGACTAGTTGACCGATTGGTCGACTCCTCCAATAGTCGATTGATCCAACTAGTCGAGAGCCTGGTTGGCCCATTAGTCAACCAACTAGTTGACTCTTCTAGTTGACCATCCATTGTAGATTGTCTATCTCTAAAAGGTCCGTATGTGTGATGAACTAGCATGGCCTACTATTCCAACACCCCCCATCAACACAACACTCTAGATATTCAGGAGGTGAAATTACTTCTATACACCCCCTCTATAATTACAACTTCTTAAAGGAAAAACATAACTCGAAGTTTGCCAAAATTAGCTTTTGATAAAGGATTCGTAAAGATATCAACAACATGACCATCTGTTTTGCAATATACAAGTTTCACAACAAAATCTTGTACCAATTATATCAATTAATGAGCATGAAGCTCCACATGCTTCATCTTGTTGTGTGCAACCAGATTGCTATAGATTGTATTGCACTCTAGTTACACAAAAGATTACAATCACCAAAATGACTAAAAAATCAAGTTCTCTCAGGAGTTGTCAAATACATACCCCGTTTGTGGAATCATTAATTTCACCATGATACTCAAATTTTGTGGTCGAAAGAGAGACCACCTTTTGCTTCTTGCATGACCAAATCAAGGGTCTGAAACCAATCCAAATGTCAACTTCCTATCATTGTCGTCCCTATCCCAATCCGAGTCATTGTAACCAATAAATGACTATGTGGTATTGGTACAATATTTTATACCAAGTTGATAAGTGCCCTTGATATAACGAACAATTCTCTTTGTAGACTTCTAGTGACTTTCTCCAGGATCTTGCATAAATTGAGAAACAACACTAACAAAAAAGAAATATTAGGTTGACTATGAGTTAAGCAAATTAGACTACAGACTAACTGCCAACAAAGAGTTGCATTGACTCGTGGTGTGTCACAGACCTTCATCAACTTCAGTCCCGATTGAAAAGGTGTAGTAGAGGCTTTGCAATCGTTCATCTTGAATCCATTCAAAAGATCCATTGCATACTTAGGTTTATGTTTGCGGATAAATCTATCGGTGCGGACACCAACGAATATCCCTAGTCTAAATGGTTTAGATCTAAAACAAATCACGACAGAATATAAATGCTTTTCCCAGATTAATCCAATCACAAAGAATGCAAAGGACTGCTTACCTCGTATCTTTAGTTGTTCCTCTTTGTTTGATGTAGATCTTGATCTTGATCTTTAGTGAAAGCAATATGTGATATAAATTAACTAAACAAGTGGTCCAGGAAACGAGTTCTAAAGATCTAACATGAACAAATATTTATGGAAAGAGCATGTATATTATTGCATAAAATGAAAATACAAAGGGAGAGATTACAACCTAAGCCTTGACATTGCAATTCCTTCCAAATAATATTTTTCCTCAAAGATCCAACCTTTTCTCTAATGGATGAAGGGATTTCAACTCTAGCATAATTTCTCTAGCATTTGGGTGCTCTAGTTCATCCTCCAGCTTCTAATCATGAAGAGGAGGGTTGTATATATAGGCCGAAGATGATAGAATGAGTTGAGGATTTGATGGAGAATACTAAGGGATCATCCTAAGGAGTCAGGGGATTGACTGCCACCTTCACTGATTTGTTGGGATAGGCCTCCACGAATGGATTCATCTAGAAGGCACTCGAAGCTTCTCTTTTTCTCCTCCAACTGACAGTGACAGACCTCTCTACCTAGCATCTTGCGTCATGGATGGGGTGATGCATGTTGAATGAATGGAAGCAGGGGCAGTGGCGCACTTTTCCAATGGGAAGAGGGCATCACTATAGGTTTGACACTACTTGTGAATGTGCAGAATGCGTCGGTGTCATACTATGAAGAAAAAGGAATGGAAATCCTTCTTTTTAGACAATTTGGCCTCAATGCTTTAGGAATTAGGACAAACCAAGGGTACACATGTCATGATGACAGGATTTTGGTGTAATAGATTGCCCCCCAAAGCATGAAGCTAGAGAAATAGGATAGGTGAAATGCTTTGATGTATGGAAATTTAAGGCAAAATATCATTGGTTTAAATGTTGAACACAGACTTTTGCAGTACCACTAACTCTAAGATATGTGTCTCAAACGACTCATAGCATGGTTGCTGACCAATACACCGCAGATCCATGAAAACATTGAATAAAAGTATGGGCACTAAGAATACAAACGTGGATCCATACATCCATGGCAAGACCAGATCATAGCCACGAGAAGGTACACAATGGATCTAAGAGATGAACTGAACATAGCCACAGACCAATACAATGTGGATCTATGTGACAGAATAATGGTTCCATCATGATGTCCATGTGGGAACCTACCCAAAAAATCTCCAACGCAACTTAGGTAAGATACATAAGTTATCCTAGGGTCTTCATCTCGAACCCGCAAAAATACAATTCTAACTATGCGAATAGATGTCCTGACATCGAACATGGTAGAAATCACTTGATTACCGATCATTGAGGTATACCGTTAAAAAGTGCGAGGGAAATCACCATTAATATCAATGAGTCCCAAGGTACCCTAGTAAATTCCTCCGAATGTGAATTAATGAGTTGAGGTCGAACATTCGGTGGAATCTTCCAGTCGGAGGTCAATGATGTGAACCTAGTGCTGAAAGTGAAGTAACCTACCATTAAGGCATGCAGGTCCAAGGTACTCGAATGGTTTCTAGGTCTAATCCTTGGATGATTTGTTGAAGTAGACAAGGACAAACCCGTCGAAGGAGGGCCATGATGTTTCCCCCATCATTGACACGAAACAAGACCAAAGATATTTTTGAAGTAGATTGAACGATAGAGTAACTTTTGAGACTGACTCAAGGGTGAATGGAACAAAGGAAGGTATAATGACTGCAGAGGTTGACTCAACAACAAACTTCCCTTAAACATGGAATGCCATGACTTGACAACATTGACATGACGAGATGGATACCAATACCTAATAGAACACATTATTGATGCATTCTTCACATGACCCAAATGAGTGGAATAACTCAAGGAAGTGGTATGACTCGAGGACAAAATGATTACCCAAGTTGTTTGAATTAAATGCAAAACAAGTGCCATGTTCAAAGGTGACTATAGGATGCCATTAACACAGACGTAAATACATACTCTTTCCTTATTCCCCGTCATGATTGACGAGTACCTCTTTGTTTATTAATGAGCTTGAGGAGGATAACATATGCTTGATATAGCTCGTCCTTCGGGCGAGTCCAATCTCACATGTTTTATGAACCTGAGAAAGGAGGGGTTCGGTCCCGAAACGGTCCTTCAATGTTTGGTTTTATGAGTCCAGAGAAGGAAAACTCAACGATTTTTCATATTTAGAGAGTCCAAAAAAATCTAAAGGAAACTCTAGGGTGGTTCCTTTTCCGTAAATAGTCTAAACGATCCGAAAAAGAGATAAATTATAACCGGATAGATGACCTTTCATATCATTTTAGAAGCGTGAAAGAGACAAGTTCGCTTGACAAACTTTTCATGTTTTGGGAGTTTGAAAAGAGCTTAAAGGAAACTCCAAGGGGGTTCCTTTTTTGTAACAATTTTATGAGCCCGAAAAAGAGATAAAAGTAAACTTGGTGACTTATTCTCATGTATTTACGAGCACGAGGAGGAACAAAGACTAATCTTGAAACCCTTTATTCTTAAGTTTAGCGAGCACAATAATGGTATCAAAAAGCACTTGGAAGATTTTTTAGATTTAACGAGGAGCATGAAAAAGTAAAAAATGATCTCTGTCATATAGACAAAAGTCATTAATTTTAACGTGCAAGCTTCACAACAAGCATTAGAACTATTATAGGAATTAAAACATAAAGTATAATTGACTTGGTAAAAATAACTTAGGAGAAAATGAAATAAAATATTAAAATATTCTATTTCATATGCATAAAAGGGGTAAAAAGTGAAAATTATTTACCATTGTGCTTTTACCAAGTTGGGGGTGAGTAAAAAGTCCTTTTTAGCTCAAATTTGCTGTGGGGATTGTGAGAGCATCGCTCAACCATTCAACATTCCGTCAGGTCCAGGTAATCCTACTCCTTTTGTTCTTCAATTCCATGGTCAAATTTCTTGTTTTTATGCAGATTTTAGTGGTTTTAAGAGTCGTTCCATAGGGGGAAAGTGCGTGCCCTGGGTGACGCAATTATCCCTTTCGAGAAATGTGTCATCCAGCAGTGACACACATCCTGAATGGGGTAAGTGCATTGCTGGTGCCCTGTTTCCAAAGTCGGGGTGCATCGACGGCAGAGCGACCCAAAAAAATCCATAATGCAAGAAAAAAATTGGATTTGGTTTCCATGAAATGCTTCTAATGCTTCTTAAATTGATGTCCATGCAGGATTTACCAATCAAGATGGTGCAATGGAAGGAGAGGGAGCATGAATTAGAAGACGTCGAAGTAGAAAATGATCCCCATTTGGTCAATGCTTTGAGGGAATGTGGATTGTTAAAATTCTTCTAAGTGCAAGGGATGAGATCTCAACTCCAGTTGTTGGATTACTTGATCCGAATGTGGAACCCAAATCAACAATATTTCCAAGTTGGGATACATATCCTCACATTGGATATCGAGGACATTTATTTTCTGATGGGCTTGTCAAGGCATGGAGCCCTAGTGTCACTATCCGGTCCCAGAGGGGGTGATGGACTACTGAGGATTTGATTGCACAATTTTGCACTCCCGGGACCCAGATGTTAGGTGGGAATATTCCCATAAAAAAATGTGCGAGATCGTCCTTTGAGGACTGTACTGTTCACCATTGAGAGAGTAGTGGGTAGCAGGGTTCCGCATCAGGCTACTAGAGCTCATATGATTTACGCCATTGAGTGCATGGCTCCTATAGTATTCAACTTGGTGTGAGGGGCTCCTGGAAAACCTCAAAGAACAACTGACCAAATGCAGGAGGGGAGAACTCAAAAAATTTGGCTATGGATCGATTTTGGTCTCCTTCTTCCTAGAGAGGGTCCCCCTTCTTCGTCCACAGGTAGAGATCAGTGATCTCAAGCCACGATATCGACGCATGCTGAGGTGGATTGAGGTGATGGATCGGCATGGTGGTGGTGGGCCTATGATCACATATGGGCCTACCTTCTTCAAGTGGTTACATAGTCAACTACTTATGGTAGAGGACTATACGTATACATGGGTGGATTTCCGAGGGGATCTGGACTTAGTGCTTCCAGAGGGAGAGCAGTGGGGTGAGCTAGGTAAGAAGAAAACTCTTTTGTTTTTAATTTTTATGCATTTTATGAATTTTCATTTTTTTTGTAGTACCGATATTTTATACTTTTCTACACAGATGTTGGGCCTGCGATACCGGCTGGATCATCGCCTATTGAAAGGAGAGGAGTAGTCAGGGAGTTGGTAGCGGCTAACCGAGAGGCTCTAGAGGACTTGGACGAGATCGAGGAGAACCTCCAACGACTAACTATGGATATTCCTGATATCTCCATAGATGACTTGACACGACACTATCAATGCCGGACAATTGGGGTTTCCGGTCATTTTGGTCGGCTACTATGCTGGGTGGCAAGGGCCATCATATGTGATGAGCCCAGTATATAGGTACTCCATAGACCCCCTTTATGCCACACACAAGCAGGAAAGACTAAGAAAAACACCTCTTTTTGTAGGGGATAATTCATTTGTTTGATTATTTAATGAAGTAGTTTAGCGATTATCTTTTCTTATGCTTTAAGCATTTTATGTGCTAATCCTATGAATTTATGCATGTGTGAGCAGGGCGTAGGTGACCTGAAAAAGTAATAAGTAACCAAGCTCAAGACTGAAGATCATGAGTGACTCAGTGATCCATTTTCTCCTGATTTAAAGGAAGGACTCCTGTTAAACAGGATCGTTATTTACAATGTAGAGCTAGTTTATAGATAAGGTTAAATAGGGACATATTGAATAGCAGGAGGTCTAGAGACATTTTCGAGAAACAATCTTCAACATATTTTGTATTTGCGACAATTCTGTTTTAAGTTTTCCTGAAACATGAAGTTATGATTTGATAATGGAAGACCAGCGTTATATTAATTCCTTGAGTTTATAAGTCTATTTTCCTCCTGAAATACATTTTGGGGAGGGCCCCCTCAATACGTAGATTAGGAGTTTCGTGTTTCATTACAGGTATTTCTCATGCATTTTACTTATTTTTTCTATCATCATGATGCGTGAAATTGCTTTGGCATTGGTTTAGACATCAGATTTTGATTTCAGTATAAACGATTTTATTCCATAGTTTGATAACACTGTTTCTATAGTTCCGTGATGCATTGTCCGTAGTCTTGTGTGTGCTATCCATGCAGGCATATTTTATATCTGAGTTCCAGTATTTTTATACCATTTCTAGATAACGAGTCAGATCTATGATCTCATGCATACTTTCTTTATTTAAGTTTGATCACATAGAGTTTAAATGTTTCAGCATTCGATTTGAATAGAACAGGGTTTTAATTGCTTTTAGTATTTGATTTGGTAGACAGAATTTGATTGTTTTCCAGCATTGAAATTCCTAGATTATATTTACCAGTTTTCAGCATTCAATTCCTAAAATAGATTTTACCAGTTTTCAGTATTCAATTCCTAGAATAAATTTATCAGTTTTCAGTATTGATTCAGCATTCAATTCCTAGAATAAATCTATCAGTTTTCAGCATTTTCAATTCATGGATTTACATACTTTCATATTTCCCGCTTCTTAGTTTTTAGAACAATACTTCCTATTTCCCTTAGAGCATTCTTTAGGATACATTGAACATTCAGAACGACAAAGATCACCCTATAGTGCACATATAGTGCTTAGCATCTCTTAAGTTTGTACGCTCCCTGGTTGATAATTAAAGTATACTTCCGGTATAGCTACTCTAATTAGGTACCCATTCCTGGAGTCCACCACTTTTTGGCGCTGTTGTCGGGGAGGTGCTTAATCTATAGGAGACATCTTAAAAAAAATCATAAAATTTTTACTATGAATGCCTCGACGAAAGAGGGATGAATTTGGACGATTCTTTCCTAACCACCTTATGAGCAACACCAGCTCTGAGCATTCTCAATTTGAATTCCTCAACTATGACGAAGAAGCTGATTCCAGCTACGATCCACACCGTGATAACTACTTTGCTACCTCTAGCTCAAACGAGACTATGGCAGAGGAAGAGGATGAACATAGAGAACTGTTTACTTTTCCCATTAGTGTACCTCTTGGGGATGCCAGAATGAAGAATATCAACCCTAATAATCTGCCAAACTTTCATGGTTTAACTTCAGAAGACCCTGACACATTTCTATTTGAATTTGAGGTAGTTTGTAGGTCTTTTGGTTATACTATTGATGCACAAAAATTGAGACTCTTTCCTTCTACATTGAAAGATCTATCACTTAGATGGTTCATGAGACTGGAAGGGAACAATATTTGCACTTGGGACCAAATGAAACAATCCTTCCTAGAAAAATATAGGGACTACTGTAAGGAAAAATATACAAGAAATGAAATCTTCAGTATGCAACAAGGAGAAAGAGAATCCCTAGAAGACTATGCACAACGCTTTCAACTCAGCTACAAAAGAGCTACTCACTGCACCCTAGATCAAGAATCATTGAAACTTGTCCTTATTAGAGGAATCAACGAAGAAAATCTAGAAGTCTTAAACCTATTAGGAGACTGGGATATATTCTAGAAAACTATGATCAAATCCTACAAATATTCAAGAATTATTCTAGATCTAGAAAAGGTAAAACTGGGACATGAGATACACATCCATTTACAGGAGGATCATCATCTTCAAGACCAAACCTCACAAATCCTGATTTAGGAAATCTTCTTGATGATATGAAAACTGATATCCTTCAGTCCCTAGCAATGCACCTAGATGCACTCCAAATAAAGAAGAAACAAGATGAGATAAACCAAGCACTGGCAGTGTTTTTCCCACGCCACAGAAAGAAACATGAAAAGGGACAATGCACATTAAACACAATAGAAATATGTGGCCTCTACACTGATGATCACTCTACTGATAAATTCCCTCTGCTACCATCATGCAAAGCTTCCATTCAGGATCCCTTCCATCCCAACAACCAAGCATATTTTAACAAAGGAAGTAATCAACAAAATTGGAACCCCTCAGCCCCAACCACATGGCCAACTCAAGCAGCTCCAAACCAATGGCAGCAAAGCCAAACACTGTATCAACAACCATATTATACACAACCTTATTCTCCTTACCCCCCACCTTTTTCTCAACCACCAATGAATTATGGAAATACATATCCTTATTCAGCAAATTGGAGGGATCCATTACAACAACCACTCATCATGCCGCCCCTACAGAACCAACCACCTCCCAGACCACCCCCAATTCCTGCCCAATCGATTCCAAACCCAAACAACAATAGAGCAGGACAAAAACAACCCTATAACACTGAAGTGGTGCAATTCCCTACATATGTCGTGGATACACTTTAAATAAATGAAATTAATCTTAGATCTGGTAAAACATTGCAGAACACCCATCCACAAAATAATCAAGAATAGATCAATCACAAACAAATAACACAACCCGAACCACAGCAGCCAACTGAGACACACTCTCAGGCAGAAGAAAATCGACCACAAATACCAAACAGAAACCCCCCATTTCCTGAGAAACTCATACGAAGCACCAGAGAGGAGGAGGAGAACGCTATCCTTAACGAATTAAAGCATTTGAACATCCAAAACCCCATTTTACAAGCCATAAGAGATGTACCAATCTGTAATAAATTTATTAAAGAAAATTGCTTAAAACGACTTGGCCGAAGAAAACATGACACCAACTATAAACGTAGTGGGCCAATTAGCAGATTTAATGTTGGGTGTCATTGTCAACCCCAAATACCTTGACCCAGGCAGTCTAGTCGTCAACGTAACCATTAACAACAGACATATTGCAAGCAACCTAATTGATTTAGGGGCTGCAATCAATGTGATGACAAAGGACACAATGATAGCCTTAGGACTCCAATTGATTATCAAGCCAACCAGTACCGTGCTGCAGCTTGTTGACACATCAACTGTAAAAGCTGAAGGAATGCTTGAGGATATCATTATCAACATAGAATCCTGGGAGTATCCAGTCGATTTCATAGTTATAGAGGTGAAGAGTAAACTCAGTGGATACCCAATATTCCTAGGGAGTCCATGGCTAGCAACAACAGGCGCCTATATAGGATGTAGATCTGGCAACATGACAATCACAAGTGGGCAGGCTAGAAAAAAGATCATGATTTATCCTCCAGCAAGAAAATCTACAGACATAGAATATCAGAATTGGACGGATGACTATAATGATATAAACGAATGAAACATACAACCTTTTCTTACCATCGAAGCTGCCCTATCTCTAAAATCTATTGATGAAGATAGTCATTTAGATATATTTATTCAAAATGCATCTTCTAATCATTATATTCTTGTAGATTTTTTTGAAATAGATCAACAATAGGAAGATAAAAATTCACCCCACAACTCTGACAGAATGTGGGCATAAGTGCTCTCACTTGAACAACAGTCACCACAAATCAAAACAGTAGAGATCATGCCTGGAAAAACAGTTAATATTAACTCCAATTTGGAGCTAGAACAAGAGCAACAATTAATGAAAGTACTCTCAGAAAACAACAAGGATTTTGCATGGACATACACCGACATGAAGGGTATCCACCCAGACATTTTCAAGCATTATATATATATATCAAAGAAGGCGCTGTACCCATCATACAACCTCAAAGAAGGATGAACCCAACATTAAACGATATAGTCAAATTGGAATTACAAAGGTTATTGGATGCAGGGTTCATCTACCCAATCTCAAATAGTGAATGGGTCTCACCATTGGTAATAGTCCCTAAGAAAGGAGGGAAGTGGAGGATCTGTGTGGATTACAAAGAACTCAACAAGGCAACTGAAAGAGACCACTTCCCTCTACCATTCATTGACCAAGTATTGGACACACTGGCTGGAAATAAATTCTTCTCATTTTTAGATGGATTTAGTGGATACAACCAGATCCTAATCCACCCAACTGATCAGGATAAAATCACATTTACATGCCCATGGGGCACTTATGCATACATAGTGCTATCCTTTGGACTCTATAATGCCCCAACAACATTTCAAAGAGCCATTTTGAGCATATTCTATGATTTTATCAATGATCAGATGGAAGTCTACATGGATGACTTCACACCCTATGGCCAAAAATTTCACCAGTCATTACAACTTCTTGAATTAGTATTAAAAAAATGCATCGAAATGAGCTTATGTCTAAGCAATGACAAATGCAGGATGCTGATGCAAGAGGGCATAGTGTTGGGACACCATATCTCACAAAGAGGCATTGAAGTTGATCAAGCAAAAGTCACGGTCATTAGGACACTTCCACCACCTGTCAAACAAAGAGATGTGCGAAGTTTCCTTGGGAAAACAGGCTACTACAGAAGATTTATAGAAAGTTATAGAAAAATTTCTGCACCTATGTTTTCTCTTCTAACAAAAGATACATAATTCTTCTGGACCAAGCATTGTATGTCAGCATTTGACAACCTCAAAGAGAAGACAATCACAGCCCCAGTACTCCAGGGACCCAATTGGACACTACCATTCCACATACATTCTGATGCTTCAGATAAGGCCATTGGATCAGTACCTGGGCAAGAAGAACAAAAGAGACCATATGCCATATATTACATTAGAAAAAACTTGGCAAGATGTAATGTCCCTTTTTAAGAATTTTATTCAAATGACCAATTTTTCACCTTTTTCCCTATTTCGACCTTTGACTAGTTTTGATGTCTAGGTCTCCAAATTGACCCAAATTCTCCCAAATCTTCTATGAGGGTATATGACTGATATTAAGAATGGAAAATGATGTTCAGGGATGATTTATGACCCTTCAAAGACTTCTTCAAACTTGTTTAAGATTCTGGAAAAAGTATGGAATTTAACTAGCAATTTGGGGATCAAATCTCCCTAGGGTAAGTACCGAAAATGGCTCTCCAAATGCCTCCAAACTCACTCGAAATTCTGAAAAGAGATAGGCGCTGTCTAAGGGACATTATTTAGGTCTCATGTGCACCATTTATCAGTTATTAAGTCTGTTCTAATCTTCTCCCAAACAACAACAAAAATCACTAATTCGACCCTTGGGGAAATGGCACCAAATCTCTTCCAAATGCAAATAAACTGAGTAAAATGACTTCAAATGCTTAAGTGTTGAACATGAAACTTGCAGTACTCATCAATGGCTGTCCATTCATCATAAATATATCAGATAATCATTCTTTCATTCGAAATCATCAACATTACAATGGCATACATCAATATAGTGGGGAAATGGTCATTGTTTGCTCATTAATCATCACTTTTACATACAACCACTTGGTATTTCGACCTGATACTTTCTGAAGATGAAGAAAATATTATATTAAGCTTATTAAAATTAGAAATGGATTATGAGAATCTCTCCCAAAGAGTACAAGATCTCACCAAAAACGCCCTCCCTCAAGGAGCAAGAATATGCAATGAAAACTGTAAATGGTTGAGTGAATGAGATGCAATAGAAGAAGCCACAAGATTCCCTGTATCTTACACCTGCAAATAAAGACTCCATTAAAGCTCCATGAAAGACCTGAATGGTCTCTCCAAACACCAACTTGGATGGGAATCTTTCACCCCCGAAATTGGCTAAGGCAAGAAACTAGTCATCCACTAGCTCTCTCTCTACACAAATGCAATTTTATCAAATGATCAAAAGCTCCTCTCTTACTTCATTTCTATATTTTATAAATATCCTTAGTCTTCTAAGGTCCTCCATGGGTCTAATTCCTCCCAATAGATTCATGCCAACTCAAGTTGGGAAGAGATTCCCAAGTATGCCACTTGTCCTTCCAATTCTAGCCCTCTCCTTCTCCAAATTCGAATGGTGTCTCTTTGGCTGCCCTAACTCACTTGAGTTCCCTCTTGGAGGATTTATTTATCCCTGACATGTCATATATGTCATATGTCAGCCTTCAGGTCTGATTTGTGTCATATATTCTTCATCATTGTTGTCATAGGAGTTAGGGAATCTAGCCCAAGTGTCCACAAACCTCTAGTTTGACTCTTCTTCTTCCATGGAAGTTACCAATCCATCCAAATTCGACATATGATGCTAAATTCCATGTGTATGAGCCTTCTAACTAATCCCAAGAACCTTAGGCTTCCCATGGATTCAAAATGGCAAGAGGAGAATGCCATTTGGCACATCAATTCTAGCTTGTGTGGGTCCCACATCCTCCATATGTCTTCAAAACCAATTGCCACCTAGAATTTCTCTTGAATTTCTTTATTCAACCTCTTTATTAAATAATTGAACTATTCTAATGTCTAAACATCATTTATTAGCTCCCTTATTACAATTCCAAATGTATCCATCCAACCTAGGGAACTAGTAGGATTGATGGAATTGTCCTGCTATGCATTTATTTGAATGGGGACATTACACAGGAGCTGAAATCAATTATACAGTCATAGAAAAGGATTTTTTGGCTGTCATACATGTAATAAACAAATTCAGGCACTATATCACTGGATACCAACTCTTTTTCCACACTGACCACTCAGCAATCAGGTACCTTATGAATAAACCTAATACAAGTGCTAGAATTATTAGATGGCTACTCCTCTTGCAAGAATTTGACATAACAATCATGGATAAGCTAGGCAAACATAATGTGGTAGCAGATTTTCTGTCTAGAATGACCCATGGATAGGAGAGTGAATTGGTAAATGATAACTTCCTTGTTGAGCACCTCTTTTCAATCTCAACAAAAAGCCCATGGTTTGCTGACATAGCAAACTACTTAGTATCTGGTAAATTTCCACAACATTACAGCTACCAAGAGAAGTGCAGAATCATAAGACAAAGGGCCAGACCAAATATTGAGAAGATGCATCAGAGAAGATGAATTCCATGATATACTACATGCCACCCACAATGAGCCATGTGTAGGACATTATGTTGCAAAAAGAACAACCTATAAAGTATTGCAAACAGGATATTATTGGCCAACACTTCACAAGGAATCCTATGATTATGTATCACATTGTGATGATTGTCAACGAATGGAGAAACCTACACAAAGAGAGGAAATGCCTCTACATCCCCAAATATCTTTGGAAGCATTTGAGAAATGGGGATTTGATTTTGTTGGTCCATTCAACCCCCCATCAAATCAGAAAAGCAATATTTTAGTATGCACTGACTACCTTACAAAGTGGGCAGAAGTAGAAGCACTTGCAGCAGCAAATGAAACAAATGTAGCAAAATTTATTACAGAACAAATCTTCCACAGATTTGGAGTTCCAAGAGAGTTAGTTTCTGACCAAGGAAAGCAATTTACATCCAACCTCATCGAGGACCTACTTAGAAGAAACAATGTCAAACATCGAAGGTCCTCCTCTTACCACCCTCAAGCTAATGGTCAAGCTGAAGTGACAAACAAGGAACTAAAAATAATTTTGACAAAGACAGTACAACTACACAAAAGAGATTGGGCAAATAGATTGAGTGAAGCAGTTTGGGATTATAACACAACATGGAAAACAACAACAGGATTTACCCCATATGAGTTGGTATATGGAAAGAAAATAATGCTTCCCATTGAGTTTGAAATCAAAACATTGATAATTGCAGCCAATTTAAACATGGAACTTTCATAAATTCAAGAGGAACGCATGCTACAACTAAATCAACTGGATGAGCACCGTCAACAAGCCCTTAGCCACACTAAAATCATCTAGCAACAGAGGAAGAAATAGCATGACAAAAACATCAAGCGAAAGAAATTCGAAGAAGGTGACTGGGCACTACTATATGACTCCAAGTTTCAAAATTTTCAAGGCAAACTCACCACCAGATGGCTCGGACTCTATATCATTGACACAATCTATGACAATGGAGCAGTCAGAATTACAACAATTGATGAAATAGAATTCCCCATGTTGGTGAATGGACATAGACTCAAGCTATATAAGAAACCACAATAAAGAGAGGAGTTCACACAAACACTCTATCAAAAAAATCTAATGCTGATAGAGAACTTAGATAATCACCGATTATTGCTAATATATATATATATATAAGAAGAACAAAAAAAAATAAAAAAATGATGAAGAAATTATGAAATCAGCTCAGGATTATGTGAAGACATAAATGAACAGAGTAGATCTATACCAATGGAGATCTACGGTTGCAAAACAATCTCGCAAAGGTAAGATACTTGGTCTAAATGGTTTTCGATATGGGCGGAATGATGTTAACACTGCAGACAAATCAACCGTTAGATCAATGCATGAAAACAAATCTACGGTCAATAGCTCTTGCGCAGATTAAACATGCAAGAATAAATAAAATTCTCAAATCAACGAAATATTGGTAGACTCCACATGCGTCAACGATGAAGATCTGATGAACAAGTGAATCTACGGTGGTTGTTCGTTTCGCAGATACAACAAGCACGGGCAAACAAAGTTTTTAATTCGCAAAGTTTGGTAGGGACTGTGCTTCTGGACGGTCGAGATGGGGAATGGATTCCGATCAATGGTTGACAAGCAAATCAAGCAAACCAACAAGCAAATTTAAGCAAAGAGAAGAAATGAATCAAGCGAGCCAACAAGCAAATTTCAGCAAAGCAAATAAAAATCAAGAGAGCCAACAAACAAATTTCAGCAAAGAAAAACAAAATCCAGCAAAGAAAAATAAAATCCAGCAAAGAAAAACAAAATCCAGCGAAACAGAAATCCAATAAAGCGAGCCATAAGATGCATTAGAAAGTAATATTCAAAAATAAAAAATAAAAAAAATCAAAGGTCAAATCAAGCAAGCCAACATACACACGCAGGAAGGCAAATGACAAAAAGCAAGAGAGCTAGCAGAAGGCAATCATAAAAAAGCATAACTACTGATATGCCAAAAATAACTACAAACACAGGCAAAATCTACTATGGAATCCCGCGAGCATAAAAACAAGCCCACATCATCCGCTAAGGTACTCTAGCATAACAGGTAATCACTGAACTCTTTGTTTTATTTTCAAATCAAATCATTCTCCCCACAAAAACGACTATTTTTCAAGCCGAGGACAACTTTTCAGTTAGTTCGGCGGCACGGTTCAGGGTAACCTTACTGGGTCACGATGACCTACCTTAGCCATGTCAGGAGAATGACGACCTCCATAGCCGCCATATCATCTAATGATCAATCATCAATGGACTGCATTGATGCAAAGGAATGCAATGTGTAGTAATGGAAAGGAATGCATAAGACGACAAACATGATGAACAATAATGAGGATGAGTGCATAAAAATAGCAAAATAAGACAACGAGATATGCAAGAAGACCCAATTTAGCAACACAAGTTTCTTAGAAAGGAAGAATACTGAAAGTTGGACTTGCCACTCAGCCAGCAAGCTGTCCACAAGCCAGCGATTGATCCCAAACATACGGGTAAGTCGTCCACCCTCAAAGCTTTGTAGTTTGATGATTATATAGAAAACTCAGAAATGACAAAAGGATTCAAGAAGAGCGAGCCATGTAACATACCCTCTTTGCTGAAAAACATTTTATGCTGAAAACATTATCTTAACTTTTATTGTAAAGTTTTATATTGGACAAGTGTCCAAGGATGACAGTAATTTGCACAATATTTTATTATTTAATAAATAAAATAGGAGACAAACACCTAAATGGACGGTTTAAAGAGTGGTTACTGACCCACTAGGTGGAATGGAATCTGGGGTAGAAGGCAATGGACAAGTGGCAGCATCATGATGCAACTAACTAGCTGTTGTTATGGGAGAACTCCCTTGAAATGTGGTCATAGTGCCCTGGAAAGTGGGGCTGGAGCTTGAGGCTCATTTATTCAAAAACTAACCACTAAAGACCTAGGCAGTCTATATAATAGCCATCAAATTGTGAATTAAGGTTCATCACTTTTCCTGACGAGGAAATTTACCTTGGGGTTTTGCTGTGCTTGCACCCAAGAGATTTGATGAGGGGATATGCTAATTTTTTGATCATGTTGTGAGTCTGCCAAACTCTATAGACCGAAGGAGTTCGATGTTGAGTGCTGAAGGCATAGTCTGAGTAAAGGAGTTCGATGCTGAGTGCTGAAGGCATGTTTGAGTGCCTTGCTTCTACACAGATTCCATCTACTTAGTGGTTCAGTAAGCAGGCTCGAGGGTCCACTAGAAGCAGGAGTTTTGCTGCTTCTTTTGGAAAATGTTGGGAGGAACATGCCTCCTTGGGTGTTTGTCGGCCCTATCATCATTTACAGGTTCTAATTGTTTATCTGCAATTATTAAGTTTTGTTTACAGAATGTATTATGGTACAGATGCAATCATTTTATTTCTGTCTTAAGTAGGATCTATTAGTAATGATTCTGTGTGATAACTTGAATAAAATAACCCTCTGCATTTTTCCCCATGCAACGGATGATGCTCCGTACCCCAGTACAGAGGATATATTTTAGAAAAGATAAAATGATAGGCAGATTAATCAAATAAATAGATAGAGTACTGTTATTACAATGTTCTGTTACATTCTTGATATTTTCGATATTTCAAATACATGTATTAAATTCAGAAATCAAAACAGTTCATATCCAGGTATTTGAATTTATTTCCTGTACACAAGACTTAGAAATTATAACAGTTGCAAAAATGTAAAATAGCAATAATAAGCTTACATTACATCGCTATCTTGACAGTTATAGAAAATACTAGGGTTTTACGTTTCTAGGTTTTCTTTTAAATTTTGCAATAGTTTTCTATTTACAATTCTGTGCAATAACCCATTTTCATTGCGAAATACAAATCGATAAACATTCTGAACATAAACTATTTAATTTCTTTATGAAAAGGGAACTGTTATGCTTTTCTTATTTCTCCAAACAGTAATGAAGAATATTTACTTTTCATCATTATACACAGTCATCGCTTATACAGAAGTTAAACCGAGTTATTATTATCTATCACAAACAGAATCCAACTCTAAACAATTCTACAAAGTTATTCTTTTAAACACTCTATACTGAACAAGAGTTCTTTTTCCACTTTATGCTTTTCATCAAAACATTCCTATATATTATCTTTTATATGATTGCTAATAGGAACATTAACTCTCGGCACCAAAAACCAGACCGTTTTAGATCATTCAAAGGATATCAACCAAATAGAAAAGAAACGATTCATACTTCAGAGGTCCATTTTCTTTTTAGAAAACGCAGGTAATCCATCAATTAAACAAGTAAACTTAGCCAACATTTCACCACACAGACTTTAGCAAAAAACAAAGAAAACATCTCAGTGAATGACGCAGATCCTTTTTAACTTAAATAGATTCACGAGATTAAGAAAATAACTCTTAGATTCGATTTCATAAATCTTAGCACCATCAAATTTTACAAGTTCAGGATGTTCCTTAAATAGTCTTTCGACTTACGATCATTATCGTTTTCTCTTGCTTAACACTCATAAAAACAAAGCACAATAGTTCCATTCATTTCGGAGAACACTTGCAAATTCAGAAGCTGCTACAAATCTTTAAATTGGACCAAACCACATAATGAAAACTAGAACGGTTCAAGGGTTTAACCCTTTCACATTTCATTATCATAAAGTATTTACACCATCGGCTAAACACCGAATGGGTCGAGAATCTCTATTCTCCCCATGCTGTTAAATAAATGCAAGTCAACACGAATGGCGGATAGATAACCATAGTTCTACATCAAACGAAGGTTCGGCACGAAACCAAGAAAGAACCCCAGACACCATCTCGAGGTTATCAAGGAACCACAAAAACTTACCAGTTTTTGTTTCGTTGCCAGATTTCAACCAACGCAGGGTTTTGGAGAATCAATCTTACAGCCTTTGCACCTTCCAAGAAAACATCACCCTGGTCAAAACAAAATCATGAATAAAATAACCGAAGTAAATCACATTGCAACTTATACAACTATAGAGAAAAACCAGGTCTGAGCTAGCACATTACCTTAAGTCTTCAATCTTAGCAGCGATGTCGCCACTTTGGTCAACCATAGTAGCACCCTACTATCCAACGCAGCGATGTGAGGCTGCAATGCATGGAAGCACCATATGTTGAAGGATCAACCTCGGATCGACTCTCGCTCACACTTTTACAAACCCAGAGTTCATCAAGTAGAAACGGAGCACTGTAACACTTCTATCCTAGAAGTCCAAACCTTAAAATCCCTTTAAAATTATAACAGAGGAAAACCATGAGGTCGGGGTTTCGAATCCGGGCCGAAACCCTGCACAGCAATCACCCTAAACTTCCTCGGGTCTGTCGGCCTCATTGCAGAGACACTGCCAGAAAATCACGCTTAACACCAAAATTGCAATAACGTCAAAGGATAGTGGAGCTTAGGGTTAATCCCCAAAGCCCAAGATGACCCTAGGATCGATGGTGGACATCAAATCTACACATATCGTAGTTCAAAACATTAAATGCATTAAAGACTGCTCTATCAACCAACAACACCATGGAAACTAACTCGAGACCGGGATAGGGTTAAACGATGCCAACTCAACGTTATGGCATGTGATACAATCCACATCAGTCGCCACCAGGACATCCACTACGGATGCAGGTAAGAGCCTTTATGGCTGACACTAACTGAGAGTACAAATCCATCCTTGTCACCAAACTATTAAGTACCCCGTATTGCATATCGTGGTGATTGTATCACTGCATACCCGGTAGCACAAATATTTGCAAAGGCATAGTATTATGGTTTCAAGATATCATAAAAACCATTAACCATCCATTAAAACTCCACGACGATAATCCCATGCATGTTATATGTTAGTATTTTCAAATGTTTCAATGATATCATATATTTTATGATAGGTTTAGACTTAGAAACATAAAAGTTATCATAGTATCCTTCACTTGAAAAGGCGCGTATGGTATGCACATAGTTTGAATACTTAGGATTTTTACAAACCATGTATTTGCTTAAGTTTTTCCATAAAAACCATATTAATTTTATAATATAGTTTTACAATGATCTATAGCTGGGTTAGAGCTATTCAAGAGCATGTTTATAAGTCATAGAGATAACCAAAATGTTATTATATAGTCACACACAATTGTGAACCAATTCTTATGTTATAACCATGATATAGGGGATACCTCCTTAAGACTTACTCACACTGCTTAGAAAGTTGAATAATATCAAACTGCAATTGAAGTTACCTTAGCATTATTATTTAAGCTCTGAACTTGACACATTTAATGATTTCGCCACCAGAAATACCTTAGAACCTTGCATTTACTCCGGAATAGCTGACTGACGGAAACATTTAAATCTAAAACTGGAATTACTTGTTCAAGTGTGTTTTTCCTTACCTGTCATCTGCGAAAAGGCAAGTTCATAAGCTTTAGCATAGATGCTAAGTAAGCTTCAGGGTTCCCTCATGACCCCTTCATTCATCCAAGAAAAAGATAGCAGTTAACACATGTAATTTAACATAATTCAAGTATTTCGACACATGTATTTAAAAGGGCGGTCTCACAATGAAATATGTTTAAACATGTAGACACAGAATTGATTTTCACAATACAGTAAGACGCAACTTTAATATTTCTATTTGAGCATGACTGCAGTAAGTTAAACATAGAAGCATTTTATATTTCCGCACAGTTAGATTTTACTTTAAATGCTACGATGAAATTTTTTAAATTTTTGTGGATTTTGGGGTGTTACAAGCCAGAAGACCACACACTTATCTATGAAAACCCACAGGTGTTGGCCATCCTCCGCACAACGGGATGGATGCCATTTATTATGGGCTTGAGAGGATCCAACACAACAGTGGCCTTAGAATTTACCTAGAACCCGAAGCACATAAAGGAAGAACAATATGTCACTTAGGTGAGGGGACTACACATCAGGCTCGATGAAGAAGCAATTGCAAAGTATACAGGATTTCCCATGGGGCTACATTGGGGCAGAGATGATAGAGAAGCTAACTAGAGGGAGAAAGTAGCTTTCTTTGGATAGGGGGAAAGCTTTGAGGAAGACAAGAATGGGGTTAAAAGTGACACCATGCCTGCACCCTGGTACGAGGTAGCTTCCATTGTCTTGAAGTATATAACATGCACAAGGAGGTTCAGTTATATCCCAACCTTCCATTTCAGAATTTTGGAGCTCTTAAGGCATAAGGGCCATATTAGATCAAACAATAATATTAGCATTCCCTTCTACCTTCTGCAGTCTCTCTGGGAATTTAGCAAGAAGGTAGTGCAAGGGAAGGAGGATGCACTGGCTCACCATGGATTGATCAAGTTAATTATTTATGAAGAATTGAAGGTGCAATTTCCAGAGCTCTCGTGGGAGGAATTTGTTCTGGTCTCAGCTGAAGACGTGCAAAGGATGAAAGGCACGCCTAATCCAGTCATACCCCTGGCCTTTGGATCAAAAGAAAAATCCACCTCGGCATCGGGAGCCAAACAAAAAATTGACCTGGACAACGACAACGAGGTCATGGATGACACTTCGATCAGAATAAAGCATTCCAAGGATGCCTCTCTCCTAAAATCCTCAGAGGTTTCTGCTAGCAAACAAGGGTCAAAATGATAGAGTGGAAGGTTGGCACAATAGAACAAAGCCAAGCATACAAAGAAGGAAGAAAAAGAGGTCAGCCTCGTAATACAGAACCTATCTGACTGTGAAGATTTCGGGGCAGAGCAGGATGACCCTTCTATACCTGTAGAAGAAGATACCTTCCAGTGGAACCCTGCAAATGAAAATGTAAACACTGGAATCAATGACTAGCTGACTGAGGCATTGGCCGAGCTGGAAAAAGTTAGAGAAGAGCTGGCTGCCTTAAAAATTGAAGCAAGGCTCTATAGGAGCTAGCTAGTTTCACCAGCATCCCCACCATTTATATACAAAAAAACCCAAATATTAAAAATGTAGCATGTAGGGGAACTGAAGCTGGTGGAGCAGCAAAGTTCAACACTAAAAGAAAAATTGGGCCAAGCCCACGAGGAGTTGGCTCAGAGAGATCAGAAAATGCTACAGTTGGAAGATACCTTAACCACCACTGCCAAAATTTATGAAGATATATTGGGGCTCAGACCACCATCCAGGGTCTACACTGTTTACCTAAAATAGAAATGGGGCAAGTTCCAGTTACAGAGGTTGAAGCAAGGCCTACCTTTGGAATTAACCACTCCAAAGGAGTTCATAGACACCTCTCTTGTTTGCACCGAATTAGAAAAAGATCAATTATGCGAATTTTTCCTACATAATTTTGTGGTACCAAACTCACTCAATTGGTCACTGAATCCCTACATGGGTGACTTCCAATTAAGAGCACTATGCTCTTGGATGAACCATAAAATAGAAAGAGCCCAAGATGCTCATCTCTACCTCGCAGAAGAATGGCAGAACCCATTTTGCATCAGAGCTGAGGCGACTCATCCAGAGAAAGTAATTCATGATCACCTTGCCATCACCTCAGATCAAGATCTAATTCCCATACTTCTCGAAAAGAAGCAAGAAGCAGTTTCAATTTTTGGCATCACCACTCAATGCACCTACATAGAAGTTTAGGAAGCCATCGGTGAGAGGTGGACAGGAATCTCACAGGATTTGAAAAAGAGGGAGCCTCACTCCCCCCTTAGGTTGGAAATTGCACTCACCAGAGCAAAGTTTTATAGAGAGTCTTTAATAAAGAAACAAATTAGGTGGATAGGTATGAAATTGAGCCCTCCTTTCTTTCTCCCTCTGACTAGTAAGGGGAAAATCGATGAAGAGGAGTAAAGGAGAGCATGGGCTAAAGAAGATCAGACTCAAGATTATTACAGACATGCAGGAACTCCTTGAGTTGTCGCCTGGGATATTAGGGAGGCTGCCATGGAGCAGGATGTGTCACCCAAGGATGGGTGACATCTTCAAGTCCGGGGGAGATGATGAGCCCAGGATATAGGTACTCCATAGATCCCCTTTATGCCACACACAAGCAGGAAAGACTAAGAAAAACACCTCTTTTTGTAGGGGAGAATGCATTTGTTTGATTATTTATTGAAGTAGTTTAGCGATTATCTTTTCTTCTGCTTTAATCATTTTATGTGCTAATCCTATGAATTTAGGCATGTGTGAGCAGGGCACAGGTGACCTGAAAAAGTAATAAGTAACCAAGCTCAAGACTGAAGATCACGAGTGACTCAACGATCCATTTTCTCCTGATTTAAAGGAAGGACTCCTGTTAAACAGGATCATTGTTTACAATGTAGAGCTAGGTTAGAGATAAGGTTAAATAGGGACCTCTTGAATAGCAGGAGGTCTGGAGACATTTTTGAGAAACAATCTTCAACATATTTTGTATTTGAGACAGTTCTGTTTTAAGTTTTCCTGAAACATGAAGTTATGATTTGATAATGGAAGACCAGTGTTATATTAATTCCTTGAGTTTATAAGTCTCTTTTCCTCTTGAAATACGTGTTAGGGAGGGCCCGCTCAATATGTAGATTAGGAGTTTCGTGTTTCATTACCGGTATTTCTCATGCATTTTTCTTATTATTTCTATCATCATGATGCATGAAATTGCTTTGGCATTGGTTTAGACATCAGATTCCGATTTTAGTATAAACTATTTTATTCCGTAGTTTGATAACACTATTTCCATAGTTCCGTAATGCACTATCCGTAGTCTTGTGTGTGCTATCTGCGTAGGCATATTTTATATCTGAGTTCTAGTATTTTTATACCATTTCCAGATAACGAGTTAGATCTATGATCTCATGCATACTTTCTTTATTTAAGTTTGATCACATAGAGTTTAAGTGTTTCAGCATTCGATTTGAATAGAACAGGGTTTTAATTGCTTTCAGTATTTGATTTGGTAGACAGAATTTGATTGTTTTCCAACATTGGAATTCCTAGATTAGATTTACCAGTTTTCAGCATTCAATTCCTAGAATAGATTTTACGATTTTTCAGTATTCAATTCCTAGAATAAATTTATCAGTTTTCAGTATTTTTTCAACATTTTCAATTCATGGATTTACATACTTTCATATTTCCCGCTTCTTAGTTTTTAGAACAATACTTCCTATTTCCCTTAGAGCATTCTTTAGGATACATTGAACATTCAGAACGACAAAGATCACCCTATAGTGGACATATAGTGCTTAGCATCTCTTAAGTTTGTACGCTCCCTGGTTGATAATTAAAGTATACTTCCGGTATAGCTACCCTAATTAGGTACCCATTCCTGGAGTGCACCAATATGTTACCATGAGCAACACTAGTGATAGAATGTATATGCAATGATGTACTGAAAGCCATGAGCTTCAAATTTTGTAGATATGATAGACTGAAAGCCATGGGCTTCAGATTTTTGCACCAGTACCTTTTTGTAAAAAAAAATCTAGGATTAATATAAAATATTACCTAGCGATCTATACAATGTGTCTTTATGATGAATGCGCGTCTTATGTATATTTGATTATATACTAATGGATAATTTACATGTTGTTCCAATTATATATTCTTAATAAAATGTTTAAAAATGTGCAATGTGTCAATCTAATATAATGTTATCCAATGAATCCGCAATCGTGTTCATTCGCCTCGGGACCTGTTGGTATTGAATGAACTCAAAATATCTTTCTAGTAGATGTACTCACCAAAACAAACAAAGTAATGTAGGGTCATAGACGACATAGAATTGGTTCAAGTGAAAGACTATGAGCTGAGAGTCTAGGTAAACAACAATACGAATCACTCCATGGGAGGAAGCGTCAGTTAATAATCCAATCACCGCATAATATTCGACAATATTATTAGTTGCATAACCTAAGCAAACTCCACCTGAAATTATTAATTCATCAGCAGGGGAATAACTACCCAAGCTGTCGAAGCAAGGTTTTGGGTGTGCTGCTAGTGCCGTCCGCGAATCCGTAACAGGTTTCCATCTACACATCCAGACAGAACATGGTATAAGCAATAATCAGAATAAGACCCTAACACACTAACATGAAGGTGTCACACCAAATCAAACACACATTATATGCAATATATATAGAGTACTGATGCAGTATGACCTAAGGATAGTACCATTTTAGGTAGAGCCCATTTAGAGGCTCCCCTAAGGGTATTCTGGCGTAATCAACCAAATCATAAGCTCCTTTTTCCAAAACATGCTTTACAATGTATGGGCCATGCCACATGGACTCAAATTTTCTTGCCCCCAGTTTATCATGTTTTTGGTCATATGTCAAAACCAAATCACCCTCATTAAATATGAGGGGTTGTACGGATTTATCATACTAGGCTTTGATGCATTTCTTATGCGCTTCATTGGCCAGAGCAACATCACAATGAGTCTCATCGAGTTTGGCTAAGTATAAGAATCTATCTTCCTCAGCAGTAGTATTTGGTAGGAGTTCGACGACTAGTTTCAAAGATGGAATCTCGCACTCAATAGGAAATACTGCCTCCAGTCCGTATACCAACTGAAAAGGCGTGAACTTGGTAGCAGTCTTGATGGAGGTTCTATATGCCCAAAGGGATGAAAAGAGCATTAAGTGCCAATTTGATCTATGGGTCCATACCATACATTGTATCATGGTTTTCAAGACCTTATTGATGGCCTCTACTTGACCATTCACTTGGGTATAGTAGGGGGTTGAGTGTTCATGATGAAAACCCAACTTGGAGTTCAGTTCAGTCACCATTTTGTTATGTAAATGTGAGCCATGGTATGTGACAATGGCTCATGGAACTCCAAACCTAGAAATAACATGATTGAACATGAAGAGTGCGGCGGTTTTTCCGTCTTCATTATATGTAGCCATAGGCTCGTCCCATTTAGTGAAATAATCAACAACTACAATTGCATAGACATGCCCCCCAGCCGAGGTAGGATTATAGTGAATGAAATCTATGCCCCATTTTGCAAAGGGACCGACGACAATAACTGGATGGGTGTGCTTTTTGGAATGAAAAAACTGGAAGGGAGGACACTTCTTAAAAACTTCCATGCAATCTTTAAATATGGATGTCCAGTAGTATCCAACGCGTAAGATATTCTGGGCTGTAGCCATCCCAAAGAGGTGACCACTGCATGCCCCTGAGTGGCAGCCATTCAGAACATGCTCAGCCTCATCGTGAGTCAAACATCATCGTAAGATCCAATCAATGCCACGGCGATATAGGGTGTCACTGATGATTGGGTAACACTTGGCATGATGGCAGATACGACGACTTTCATCGTGGGATAGATGAGGTTCGAAGTGTTGTGTTTGTAGATACAATGTGATATTTCCGTACCATGGATCGAAAGTACTGATCAGGAACAATGACTCAGCGGGAAGAGAGTCAATGGGCTCAGGGTCTTGATCAATATGAGGAAGATCGCAAATAAGCTCCACGAACACTAATGACTTTTTTTATTTTGCATTTTGAAACTGTAGATCGAATTCTTCAAGAATCACGATCCAGCGTGAATATTTTCCCCCTAGTACTTGACGCGTTAAGACATGGTACATAGGGTTTGAATCAATGATGATAGTGGTTGTATGGAGTAAAATGTAATGATGGAACTTTCGGACAACGATGACAACTTCCAGAGCCAACTTCTCAACATGCGAATAACGAGTTTTAGAGTCGATAAGAACCTTGATAAGGTAATAAATCACATGTTCTTGCGCGTTGCTATCTTCCTGCACTAAAACCTTACCAATAGTCAAGGTAGAGGCGGCAAGATAAATGATATAATATTTGGTGTAATCAAGTGGTTGTAACACATGTGCGTGAGTAATGGCATGCTTGATATTGTCAAAGGCACTTGGGCATAGTCATCCCAAATAAACGGGACGTCCTTTTTTAATAATCGCATATAACCCTGTGCTTTCTCTGCAAAATTACACATGAAACGACGTAAGTAGTTTGCCTTCCCCTGCAAACTTTGAAGTTCAATGATGTCCATAGGTGGGGGTAGGGATAAGATGGCCTCTACCTTGAGGGGATCAATGCGGATCCCATCTTTTGAGATGATGAAGCCAAGGAGATGTTCGGACTCCACATAGAATATGCACTTGTGGGGATTTAAGCGAAGACATTTGAGCAAAACGACCGTCAGATGATCGATGTGAAACTCACGACGTTTTGAATGAGCTTGAAAACCATCGAGATAAGCTTCCACGAAATCCTTAATATCGTGAAAGGAATACGAAATGGCCCACTGGAATGTGGCACCATAATTTTTAATGCCAAAAGGTAATTTGCTGTATGCAAATGTACTCCATGGGAAGATGAATGCGGTCTTGTGATGGTCTACTGGGTGGATCTCAATCTTATTGTAGCCAAAAAATCCATCCATAAATGAAAAGATGACACTATCGGCACAATTGTTAATGATTTGGTCGATAAACAGGGTGGGGTAATTGTCCTTATGACAAGCCTTATTTAGATCCCGGTAATCAACACAGACTCTAATGGTTCCTTGTTTTTTTGTAACCGAAACGATATTAGAGATCCAATCTGTCAAGGGGACAAGAGAAATGAAACTAGATTTTAATAGGTTTTCAATTTATTCTTTGATAGTCGCAGTATTTCGAGGGTGCACTGGACGGAGTTTTTTTCGGATAGGTTTTACGTTAGGATAAGTTTTGATTTCATGCACAACAATAGTAGGATCAATCTCGAGCATTTATTCATAGCTCTAGGTGAATACATCGCGAAATTGTTTGAACAAGGCCATATAAGTTTTAATTTCTTCAGAAGAACAAGTTTGGCCAATATGGATGTGTTCCATGACGCCAGGTTTTGTTAAGATGTCAATGGTAGTGGTAGGCGTAATGTTTTCCAAATTCCCTTCGGTTACTGTATCCTGGGTAAGAACAAGAGGTTGAGGGTTGGAAATGACATCTAGTGAAATGATAGTTTGAATCACATTCTCTACCTTGACTAAAGGTGGGAGGAAGGATGATCGATGGTGACTGTCTTCCCATGGAGGCTCATCCAAGCTCACAATTTCCATGATCGATTCATTAGAGTGAAAAGTCTGGAGGAGATGATCGAACGATGTTTAGGATGAGTTCCGCCAAGATGGCATAGAACCTGTATCTAATTCCACCGGGTGGCGGTTATCAGGTGGATCAGACACTGATTGGATGGCCTCATAAGTGGCTTTAGCTGGGCTTAGAGGGATCTGATCTCCAATGGAATCAATGTCAATAATACTGGGAAAAATCCAAGGGTCCGCCGAGTTGTAGGAAGATGGGTTCATAAAAGAGATCATGTTCACTGTGGAAACGTGTGATGGGGGATCAGGTGTTGGAAAGACTCCCATGAGGGATGAGTCTTTTAGGAGTCCTACCCCCACACTCTCATATATTTGTGAAGAGTTACCTAAAATGTTAGTTGTTACTTGAACATCATATAGCATATAAACAATTACTGAAAGATAAACAAGCACAGCATAAAACACAAGAGACACAATTTATCCTGGGAAACCCTCTTGGAGTAGAAAACCCAGCAAAGCCTTCCTCAATATAGAAATCACAAAGTACAAAAGATGCCCAAGACAAATCAGCTACTCCTCCACTTGTCCGCACCTCTCTTCTTCACTAATGTGAACTTGCTTGAGTGAATGAATGAATATAAGTGAGAGAGAGCAGTTCTATTCATATTCTTTCGTTGGGGTGACAATTTCCCCAACATGGCCGACTTCTCTACTTGACTGGTCAGTTACATAATATAATAATCTTTTAGGGGCTTTTCTGAGCCAACACATGTCCTAGGGTTTACATTGATTCTTTCAACGACCTTTACATTATTAATTACATGACCATCATCTCCTGGAGGAGGAATACAATAATATAAATAGAATATCTTCCGCAGTTACATTATTTTAACACTCCCTCTTAACTAGGAAGGTATTTTGCGGGTAACAACATCTGCACAACTGACTTGTGAACTTCTATATGTCGTAGGAAGGCTTTGGATCATCATTTATTTGGGGCATCATCTGCAGAGTAGCAACATCATCATCTACTAGAAAATGATCATCATCAGCAATCATCCTCTTGTTGGAACATCGTCTACTGGAACAACATCTTCGTCAACTGGAACTTCTTCTGCTGGAACATCCTCATTAGAAACATCATCAGTTGGAAAATCCTCTATTGTCAGCAACCTCGTCAACTGGAACACCATCTGCTGGAACATCCTCATCAGCAGCACCATCAGTTGGAACAATATCATCGTCTGCTGGAACATACTCATCAGCAGCACCATCAGCTGGAACATCTGCAACAACAATCAGTAACTAAGTACTAATACTATCAATCAACCAATACTGATCTTCCCTCACCCTTGCAGAGGCATCCATCCCTCCGGACAAGCATCAGCTCGTGAGAGTTGGAACCATCAATCAACCAGTACTAATCTTTCCTCACCCTTGGAGAGGCATCTATCCCTCTGGACAGGCATCGGTTCGTGAGAGATGGAACCATCAGTCAGCCAGTACTGATCTTCCCTCACCCTTGGAGAGGCATCAGCTCGTGAGAGATGGAACCATCAGTCAGCCAGTACTGATCTTCCCTCACCCTTGGAGAGGCATCCATCCCTACGGACAGGCATCTAACCTTTCGGATAGGAACTCTATCAGTTAGCAAGTACTGATATTTCGTCCCTCTTGGATAGGCATCTATCCTTTTGGATATGCATCATCAATCTCTCTTCCTAGAGAGGTCCCTTTGGACTACACCAAGCTTGTATCGAAAGTACTCAAACTTCACACGAGCCAGAGGCTTAGTCAGCACATCAGCAACTTGTTCCTCTGTAGGAACATACTCGATCTTCACAGCTCCCCTCTACACCATATCCCGGATATAGTGGAACTTAATCTCGATGTGCTTCGATCTATCATGAAACACAAGATTTTCTGTCAACTTGATGCAACTCTGGTTGTCACAGAGTATCTCCATATCATCAATCTCTGCATTGAACAATCCTGTCAACATCTTGCAAAGCCAAACTGCTTCACCACAAGCTGAACAAGCTACAACATATTCAGCTTCCGCTGTACTGAGTGCAACACAGGGTTTCTTTCTACTAAGCCATGAGATCACACTTGATCCCAAACTAAAGCAACATCATGAAGTGCTCTTTCTATCTTTAGCACTTCCATCCCAATCTGAGTCTGTGTACCCATATAGTCTGAACTCACTATCTGAGGCATATCTGAGTCCATAATCCAATGTACCCTTTAGATATCTCATCACATGTTTTGCTGCAATCAGGTGAACATTCATGGGTTCCACCATATACTGACTCAAAGTGTTTACCGCAAAACATATATCTGGACGAGTATTGGTCAAATACATCAATGACCCAATAATCTGTCTATACATGGTGAAATCCACTCTCTCTGAAGAAGCATCACTCAAAAGCTTCAAATTTGTCACCATCGGAGTGGTTATGGCCTTGCAATCCAGCATCCCAAATCTCTTTAGGATCTCTACTGTGTATTTTCCTTGACTCAGGAAAATCTTGTCTAGAAATTGCCATACCTCAAGACCTAGAAAATAGTGCATCTTGCCAAGGTCTTTCATCTCGAATTCTGCTGCAAGCCTCTTCTTACATTCAACAATAGACTTGTCTTCTCCTGTCAGAAATAAGTCATCCACATACAATGATAGTATCATGGGTTCATCGTTCATAATTTTGTAGTAAATATTAGAATCCGCTTTACTCTTGGTAAATCCCAAGCTCATCAGGAAGCTGTCAATTCTTCCATACCATGCTCTGGGAGCTTGCTTCAACCCATACAGTGCTTTCTTCAACCTGCATACATGTGACTTATTATCTTCTACTTCAAATCCTTTTGGTTGCTCGATATATACTTCCTCTTCTATGTTTCCATTTAGGAAAGCAGTCTTCACATCCATCTGATGTAGCTTCCATTTCATCTTGGCTGCCAAGGCAAGAATGGTTCTAATCGAAGTATATTTGGCTACCGGGGAAAAGGTCTCCTCATAGTCAATTCCTTCCTTTTGCGAGAATCCTCGGGCTACAAATCTTGCCTTGTACTTTTCAATGCTTCCATCTGCTGAATGTTTTGTTTTGAAGATCCATTTTGATGAAACAACCGATTTGTCCTTCAGTCTTGGTACCACATCCCAAACATCATTCTTGATGATGGACTTATATTCTTCTGTTGGCTATAACTGACCCAGAGGTTTTCTATAAGACCCAGGTTCTTTGCGGTTTCCCTTTGACCAACAAAACCCCTTCGCACCGCCCTTTCGGCAACAACCTGCAAGCAGGTTGAGGTCTCACCCGTGGTGTATCTATGGGGTATTGCGGAATTAGATTTCCATAGTAAGTGATGAGCTACTTGGAAGGACGTAATGCGCAACATAACAGAGGCTATGTGCTGCGAGGTGAGACTGCGCAGCGATGGGCAACGCTGCGGTCCGCACCACTATGTTCTTCTACCGCGGGACTTCTACTGAAACTGCGAACGATCCAACTTTATTCTATACTTGGATTATCTTGAAAGTGCTTAAGGCACTGAGATGAATATCACTGATCCATTCATCCAGGTGCTTAACTGACTATCCTTCTAACATTCCTTCGTTAACGCATGATATCATGATTTGAACATAGCCGATTGATCTAATCCACTGTTATACATTCCTTTACTGCGCGTAAGAAAGTACTTAACTAAATGACTGATTAACTGCCTTCATACACGAGAATAAATGTTCACCTTTTAGATATTCATGTGAAACTTAACATATCATTTCCATACTTCTCTAATGGAAAATGCATATAAAAGCTCTCTCATAATAGTATGCAAGGAACATCTAGACATTCATTGACAGAAAACACAAGTAAGCATTCATTCATAAGCACAATCACAATACGAAGCTTAACGCGGTTCACTTCCCCGGGTGGGAAGCTACATCCACAAGAATGGTTGGTAATATATTTCTTTAAAAGGAATGGGGACAACCGTTCTTAGTCTGCGCACTCAGCTGCAGACTCTCCTTCCTCTCAGATAGGTCTCTACGCACACAGCTGCAGAGCCTTTACAATATTCTTAGCTTGAGAGATTTTACAATACAATAATCCAAAATTGTAACAGCAAAAGTAAGGTGTAACCCAAAATATAACCCAACTGTTACAAAAACAACAACTGGAACCCCATCCCATACAAAATTGTCTTCTTAAAATAAATCATGCCTGAAGGTCATGTCTTTACAATGTCGAAGAGCTAAACCCAAAAACCATTAGGGTTTACAAAACTGTGCCGGTTTCCCTAAACCGGCTTGCTGGCATTTGGTAGCGTCTGCTTCATTGTGGTGGTTCTCCACGTCTTCCTTCTGTCGCTACTGGCCTTCCTGTCGCACGCATTCCAACAGGTTGCTTTCTCTAAACCATTCATATCTAACGGTTTCGCCCACCAAGCGCACCAAGCCATCGCTTTCCCCGAGTTATCCTTTCCTTAACAAACTCGTGCATTGGCCACCTGCTTGATTTGCTCATGCTCGTCGCTCGGCACTCTTGGAGAATCTTTCCAAAATTAGACCATTGCTGGTCCATCCGATACCTGCACCTGATCCTTGTTTAGCACTCCGCTTTGCTGGCTCCACGTGGCCTGACTGCTTCGCAGCACTGCCTCCTCGCAGTGCTGGTCTTCGCGGTGCTTCCAAAATTTGGATGCTGCGCACAATTTCGCAGCATCCTCGATACTTAGGCAAAATTTCATTTTTTTTTTCTGAGCTGCGCGTAGCTCAGCTTTTTCTGCTCATAAAAAATGTTATCAAAACTTTGTCCCAACCTGGGCCCAACATGCCCCTAACACTTACATGTGGCTCGTCCTCAAGCCACTTGCTGCTTCGGTCGTCTCCCTTTGCTCTGCGACCGGTGGAACTAATTTGGCCGCAAACTCATTATATGCACCAAGCAACTGCTCCACTGCTTCTCTGGTATCCTGTTCAACTTGCTGTACTGTTTCAAGAAGCTTTGGAGTTATATCTTCTCCAATCTGTCCCTGTACCTGCTCCTGGTTGTCGCGTAGTTCCTTTAGCTTGTCTTCTATCTACTAGGACACTGCTGTAGCATCCTCCATGAGTTTCTGTGACTGACTATCCATCTCAGTCTCTTTCTCTCATAATGCCTGGACTTATTTTTTCAAGCCTGATATTTCTTTATACCTGGACAACTTCTCCCTGGGTGGCAGAGCCTTTAGCTCTGCGTCCAACTTTTCTACTGCGGTCTGCTTTTCTTTTACCGCGGACTTCACCTACAGTAGCCCTTGATCCTCTTCAAGGGCAGTGAATTCCTTCAAGACTTTTTCCAAGAGGTCTTGGCACTTAGCCATCTCACTCGTTATGCTCTGCGTGGCAACACTGACTGATTGCTCCCTTAACTGCTGCTCAGTTAATGGCGTCTGCGTGTTCAGTTTTTCCTTCAGCGTGGCAATATCAGCCTCATAAAAAATCTCTTTATCCTGCATCTTCAACTACAAGGATTTGACCTTGTCGCTGATCCTCAGAACTGTGTCTACAGGATCATCCTGGAGTTCTATACCTTCAATATCGATGGCAACATTGGATATGGTGTTCTCCAGCTGTTTTCGGTGGTCCTGTTCATCACGCAGCTGCATGTCTAGCGCAACTCGAGCTGTCTGTTTGCGGCGGTGAGCTCCGCTTGTGCCTTCATTGAGTCTACTGTTCATTCATGCATCTCCTCGACGATCTGCGTGTGGATGAAGTGCAAGCCTGGTAAGGGGATTTTGGCCAAGTCGAGCTCTACCCGCTTGACACCTTTAGTGTCCAAGATAATTTGCTCTGCCATTGGCAATGCGATAGCCAATGGGTCCACATGGACAATCCTTGTCTTTGACGACAACGTTATAGCTAGCTGCGGCGACATTTGCTACGAGGTTCCTACCGACCTCCCTTCAGCTCCTGTGTCACGCGGCAAGGTTAGGCTTTTCTAGACATCGTCCATTTTCTTCATTAGTCCTTGCAGTGCGAGTCTCGTCTTTTGCAGGTCATCCTGGATGACCTTATCCTTTTTGTCTTTATCTGTCATTAGCTCCTTCATCTGTTCTGAGACTGTTTCAGCTATCATCTCGAAGTCATCTACGTTCAGGACCGTCTCAGATTGAGTCTTTGTGGCCTTCATCTTCTTCCGTGCCTTCGGCTTCTGCGAAGTCTCTGCCTCTTTCCGCTTCCCTGTTTATTCGACAATCGGGCATGACAACGGGATTGGCTCGTCTTCTTCAGAGTTTGTTTCAACATCCATGACTTCCACATGGAAGTCGACGGGCTAGTCCTTCATGAGGGCTTCGATGTCCTCCTCATACATATGGTAGTTACCTAGGTACCATTCTGGCTTCTTCATTCTCGCCTTGGGTGAAATGAAGATACATCGAATGTCTGCGCTGAAATCAAGAATGCGAATGTACTTTGATGTTACCTGATTTGTGATGCGGGATGTATGGGTGATGACATCGCGCAGTTGAGTGTAATATTGATAGAACACTTCGGCTGTCGCGTGCTGTCGCTCTGCGTTGATATTTTCCCAGAGGTTGGCATACCGGAATCCTTTGGGATCATTGGTTTCTATATTGACACCCACATAGTCCCTTGGCTCCTTCCATCCGGAAAAGGCGATGAGGATGATCAGCGATGTGAAGTGGAACTGTCCGCCGTTTTCCTGGGTATCATTGAGTTCATCCAAGAACTCATTTAGAAGATATTGACACCAATTGAACTTGGTGCCTTCAGCCGCTGCGGCACCAAGTAATACTGCACCCACAGGAACCTCTGGAGGCCTAGCCATTATGAGGACTTTTCCTGCAAGTAACTGCGTGACAAATTTTTTCGTTCTGTCCTCAATTTCTTCTGTGGGAGAACCTCTTTTCCCCTTCACCAATGCATGGCTTTTCTTCATTTTCTCGACAACTTCTTTTTCCTTGCTCTTCCCTTGGAAGAATTGCTTGGGATCCTTACCGCACTTGCTGAGACCTGTTATGCGGTGGATCAAGGCAATGTTGACATCAATATTTTTGTCTAGCCACAGGTATCCCTGGTGGATTCACACCATCAGCGTGCGAACCACGGCATTAACTTTCGAGGAGCGATCAAAATGTGGCAATCTGAGGAGGTTCAACAATCCTTACCAGTGTCAGCAAGCTTTCGGCAACCAAGTTAAATGTGCCCTTGGCATCCTTTTTCTAGCACATATACTGGTCAGGCTGGAACTGTGGGTACTTAGGCGCGTGGGGCTCTTCCTTTTGCACACCTAGGAGGTTGAAATCTTCCCACTTACAGTCTGGAATTTTTTCGAGCAGGTTCTTGGCAACCTCTACATGTTTTGAGATCGGCGATAATGGGATCTCATATTTAGCGGTTTTGACCAATTTAAAGACTGGGGCATCCAACGCCTGTGGTGATATATACTCTGGTGTCAGCTTCAATGGTTCTTTCTGAAAGACTGGCGATTTTTGTGCCATCTGGCCCATCTTTAGAATCTTGCTTCTTGGTGCAGTTACGTCTGTCGCTTTATCTTTCCCTTGTCCTGCATGACTGGAGTATGACGAGGTGATCTTCTGAATGCTTAACCTGGTTTGATTACAACCTTCTTGGCAGGGGTTTTCATTAACTCTACAATTCCCCCGTGCTGAAAGACTCCAAGTGCTTCTTTAATGGTAAGCTCTTCTTCTCGATAGAAAGGTTCAGACATTCACTAGTTAGTTAACGGCTGTGATAGTCAAATGATAGAGGGATATTAACTCAGGGAATGATCGCAAGAAAATTCTAAGTGCTGAGTAATGCCCGCTAGTCCCAGAGTGGTGTTATTTATAGGCCCAGCTGGGTCCTCCCCGTGCATCCCAATGGCTATATGAGCATTTAATGAGTTGTTCGTTGGCCAATTTGAATGGATGCTTCGGTGTCTTCCATCGTCAGCGTGTTCAAAACGACTATCTTTTCTTTAACTGCTGAAGCGAGTGCTTGCAACGGTCACCTAATGGTTATTTTTCCAACAGCAATATAATGACTATATTTTTCTGAGTGCTGCGCCGAGCTGCGCGGAAAGCCATCTAAGATCCTGTGCAATTACTTCGCAGTGCAAAATTTTTTGAATTGTGCGGTTCCTTTTTTCGCGCAGCTTCAACAGTGCTACATGGTACACACATTGCTCTACTTATCATACATGTACAGACTCCTTTACATTTCCAGTGTCCAGTTTCAACTGTACTTGACACCTGGAAATCTCTTTTTTCTTCTTATCCTTCAGGATTCTGCGAAGCAAGGCTATCATGATACAGCTTCAACCTGCTTCCATTTATCAAAGTTGGTAGGATATCGCCAGCTAAATTGGCTAACTGGACTGCACCAGTGTTAGTAACACGTATCATAGTATATGGGCCAAGCCAATGCATTTTAAATTTACCAGGAAATTTCATGAATTTGCTATCATACAGGAGGACTAGGTCACCTACCTGAAAGCACTTGTTCTTTATATGGCAATCATGCCAAGCTTTCTCGCGGTCTTTCTGAACTTGCTGGTGGAAGCCAGCAATGAAGCGATCTTCTTCCAACCCAACAAGGTGTAGCAACCTTTCTTCTAATGCTGCGCAGTCTGCCATCCTTGTGAATGCAACGATCCTTAAACTAGGGACAATGTACTCCATTGGCATTATAGCTTCCTGCCCATAAGCCAACTGAAAAGGTGTATGTCCTGTCAATTTCTTGCATGTAGTCCTGTATGCCCATAACACAAAGGAGACGCGCAGATCCCAATCATCTCTATTCACATTGCATACCTTAGTCAGTGCATTCTCCAGAATTTTATTGAAAGCCTCCATAGTGCCATTCGCCTGCAGATGATATGGGGTACTGCACTGATGACGAATGTGGAATTCCTCTGTAAGTGCCTCAATGGTCTTGTTCAAAAAATGAGTACCTTGGTCACTTATCAAAATCTTCGAACAACCAAATCTTGACAATATTTCTTCAAAAATGAACTGCCCAGCAGTACTGGCGCTGCAGTCATTTACTGGTTTTGCTTCTGCCCATCTGGTGAGGTAATCAGTAGCAGTAATAATATACCTCGCACCAGTTCTCTTCCCTGGTGGATTTATAGGACCCACAAAATCAATTGCCCATTTTTCAAACGCCTGCAAGGTCAACTATGGATTTAATGGCATCTCATCTCTTCATGAAGGTTTCCTTTTCCTTTGACAGACATCGCAGTTCCTGCAGTGTTCTTTGGAATCTTTGTGGATCGTGGGCCACCATAGCCCTGCACGCAATATCTTATGCGCGGTATCCCTTCCTGCATAGTGACCTCCCGCGATCCCTGAATGCGTGTTTGCTAGAATAAATGATTTCTCATGATCTAGTACGCATTTGTGCAAGACTTCATCCGGTCCGAGTTTGTATAACTGACCTGCAATTATAGTGAAGTCTGCGGCGCGCACCATTAATTGCTTCTTCTGTTGGACAGATAATTCCTGCGGTGCCAGCCCTGTTGTCAAAAAATTAATGATATCCTTATAATAATCATCGGCAACCTGTATAACAAATAACTGCGCATCAGGCAGACCGTCTTCAATGTTCGTCGACTCTTCTCCTGACTCAATCCTTGACAGATGATCAGGTCCCAAGTTCAGTCTACCTGGTTTAACAACAATCTCAAAATCATATTCCTGGAACAGCAACAACCATTTGCATATGCGCCCCCCTAACACTGGCTTATTGACCAGTTATTTCAACACAGAATGGTCAGTGAACATAAGGAAGTGTGCACCAAGCAAGTAATGCCTGAATTTCTGTAGGGCATATACCATTGCAAGGCCTTCCCTCTCGGTAGCAGTATAGTTCTTTTATGCTGTTGAGAGCTTCCTGCTCGAAAATGCAATAGGGTGGTCAATACCTCCTTCCCCTGTCTGAGCTAATAAGATTCACAAGGCAATGCATGATGCGTCAACATGGACGTGAAATGGCTTCTTCCAATCTGGGAAGACTAGAATCGGCGCGGTCACCATCTTTTCTTTTAGTGTATCAAACCCTTGTTCGCATTCCGCGTTCCAGATGAACGGTGCGTCTTTCTTTAGCAAATTTTCCACTGCTGCGGTTATCTGCGCATAACCCTTTATAAATTTCCTGTAGTATCCAGTATGGCATAAGGTAGAGCGCAACATCTTGACTGTAGTTGGTGTTGGCAAGTTCACAATAATAGCAATCTTTGCAGGGTCCACCATCCATCCTTGCTTACAAACAATGTGCCCGAGTAGAATTCCATAGGGAAAACAAAAAATGCACTTCTCAGATTCAAAGAGATCTGATGCTGTCGACACTTCTCAAGCATCATTCTGAGGTTCACACAATGGTTCTTCAATAGACCAAACACAGTCTAATCATCAAAATAGGCTTCGAGAAACTTATGCATAAACTCTTTGAATGCTGCGACGACCACTCTGGAAAATATGGCAGGTGCGTTCTTCAGGCCAAAAGGCATTACTGTGTACTGGAACGACCCCCATTCTGTAGCAAAAGTTGTCTTATGCCTATCTACAGGATCAATCCTGATCTGATGATACCCAGAAAAACCATCAGTAAAAGAATAGGCCTCATTCCCTCCAACATTATCAAGCACTTCATTTGTGAAAAGAGTAGGGAATGGGTCGTGCATGGAAGCATCATTCAATTTTTTGAGATTAACACAAATCCTGATCTCACCCTTCGCTTTCTTATCTTGAACGACCATGGGACTAATCCATTTTGATTCCTCAACAGGTTCAATGATTCCTGCTTCAAGCATCTTATCCAACTCTATGTGTACTCTTTCTTTGTAACGCGGATTTAGTCTGTACGGTCTATGCTTTACAGGTTTTGCACTTGGCTTCAAAGGTATTTTCATGACCCCTAGGTCTTCCATAATTCCTTTCATTTCTGTAAATTTTGTTGGAAACAACTCCTGATACTCATGCAAGGTGTCTGCGATCTCTGCAATAGTCTGATCGTCCCAATAGTCTCTGATTGCTGCGAACTTCGGTTCTTCTTTTGTGCCAATGTTCACCTTCTGTGTCTTTACTGGTCTGCTCATATCTAGGATTTCTAATGGAGGTCCTTCTACGTCGCGCGCACCCTCCGACTCTGGTATTTTTATATTGCGCGGATCATCATCATCATCTTCATTTCTATCATCAATATCTTCAGCTAGGTTGTAACACTCGATAAGGTGTTCTTCATGTTCCTTCCATTTCGAGTGTAGGTGCACGGGAACATGAACTGCCCCGAAAAATTCCTCGAATGTCATATTTCTGTGAGGACAATCTTCCCTGAATATGCATTCCTTAATTATTTGCAATGCCTCATGGATCAGCAGATTCTCGTCCTCAAAGCTAAAGTCCTTCTGGAAGTTGGAAGCCAACATTTCCCAATCAGTGGTTTCTTTGCGCAACTCCAGATCTAGGTACCATTTCTTTGGAATGTCATCATCCAGTGTATGTACAAATAAATGCACCCATTCTGTGTGTGGCCTTTCTTCCCATGCCTGTGAACAGACTTCAATGTGTTGGCTAGGGTCTGTCTATCCATTAAACTTTCCAAAGGGTAAGATAACCATTTCAGCAAACCAAATCTGCATCTTAATTCTGCATTGATCCCAAGTTGTCAATGTCTGCTTGTACGCATTCCACCATCTGGCGGGTGTGTCATGCAGTTCCATATCCAATGCTGGTAATCTGTGCTCATCTGCAATAGCTGTAGTGTATTCTTGGATGAAAGTATAAACATTATCAGAACCATCATATGTGGGAATAGGACTTACCTCCTTCCTGATCCAACGTAGTGATTTCGTAACCTGCGTGCATCTTCTTGCTGATACTTGATGCATTCGGCTTTGTCAATTTTCTAGTCCTGCCATCGAATCAGAGACGCAGGAGCTGTCACATCTCTAGCTGAGTGTGCCATCTGCAATAGGATTAATGTAATCTTCCTGGTTCGCTGTGAGCTGGTATAGTCTGTCCAAGTCTTGAGCCATGGATTCCTCCTGAATCGGCTCGCTGTATCTGTCACCATCTGCAGGATCCAACGGTGCGATGACCCTAAGATGCTTCCCTTCAAATATCATCTTCTTTGATTTTAAGTCGATAATATCCAAGTTATCCATAGCCCAATCGATTCCTAGTAATGCAGGAAAAGGATGACTATCATCCACAATCTTGATAACTTCAAAGTCTGTATGACTTTGGACTCCATTGATGTCGACTATCACGTCAGCTAACCGGACAAACGGTATGAATTTCTCTTGGTTAGCCATTCTCAACTGGATAGGTGACCATGGCAACTTTGGTCGACCCATCTGCTGCCATGTCTGCTTAGTTAAGACATTTACTTCAGAGCCCAGATCAAGGATGAATTCATCCATTTCAAAATCTCCAATCTACGCGGTAAGCCTCATTTCTCGAGCCGTTATTTTATGCTTCCTTATGTGTTGTACTGCGCTGTTAGAAGCCTCTGTTCCGGTCTGCGGCTTATACTGGTTTATGAGCTTCTGCAGCTCTACTATGGCATTTTCACTTTTTAGTAACTTCATGCAACTTCGTAGGAATTGGGAAACAGAGGTGTTGACATTCGTCGCAGTGCTTGTTTTTTCATAGGCCGCTGGCATGTCTTCAACATGTGGTGCTTGAATGCACAATGGGATCCTCTATGTTTCTATTGCTGGCTCTCTGAAGCTATCCCGCACGTCGAGAAAGAATTCCTTGTTCTTTTGTAGGTCGATAGCAGGTATTTTTCCCGGAGCTTTCCTTATCCATTCTGTCAAGAGGAGACTGCTTTGTGTGAGCCTCCCCTGACGTGGACGCTTCAACTCCCCTGTCGCGGCCTATCTAAGTGCCACTGCGCGTGACCACATTGATGCTCGGGTCTGCTTGTCTTTTCTCTACTGCGATCCACTGGACGTTCATGTTTGGCGCATCTGTCCGTCTTCTTTTCTGCATTTCCACCTCTAGCACTGGGCAATATTCAATAACATGCTCAAATGATTTACAATAATTGCGCGTAGTGCATGGGTTAACACAATCTCTAGATACGTGACTTGGCTAGCCATAATTATAACAAATGACCTGGCCGCGGCCTCTTCCCTGTGTCGGGCCAACATTTCTTCCTCTGCTGCGGTATCCACCACCACGACCTCTGTATCCTCCTTGGACATATTGTGCATTCTCTTGTTTCGGCTGGGTATCTTCTTGTACGCGGTACAAGCCAGTGCCTCTCATTGAGTCCATATCCCGTTTTCTCTCATTCATTAGCTCATATGCGTGGCAGTTGGATTCATCATGTCCAACTGATTTACAGAAATTGCAGTATAAATTTTTAGGTGTTTTCACATATTTCTGTATAAGATAGCAGTCTTCAGGTCTGTGTCCTGTAGTTCTACAACTTTCACACCATGGGGCCTGATTCTGATTCAATGGGTTGGGCGCACCACTATTAAGATAGTCGTGGAATAAAGGGCAATGCTCCCGGTCATGGCCTTCTCCTTTACAAGCTGTACACCGGACCTCATGTCTAGGTTCATACCTTTGTTCTTTGCCATTCTTCATACTTTTCAAGTCTAGTGTCAGGGTGGTCAGTTGGTTCTGGATTTGAGACATCCCAGAACTTGTCTCACCAATCCACGAAGCCTCTAGCTTCATTGTGATCTCCAAGGCCTCTACCTGGGACTTGACCTTCTGCTGCATCAATGGTAACCTAATATGGGGCAACAACGCATCAATGAACCATTCCTTGTGCTGTTCCGGAGCGATAACAAAGCTCACTTGGTCTAATAGGGTCTTGAATTTCTGATCAAACTCCCAAACCGTTTCAGTCGGTTTCTGCTTTATTTCTTTCAACTCAGTTATACACTGAGATTTAGATTTAGGTTTCTTAAACTCAGCCATGAGCCCAACTTTAATTTCTGCGAGGGTTCTCGGCTGTGTGGTAGACTATTTCATGAACCAATGTAAAGCTCTGTCCCTGAAAGTTGTGATGAGTTGTGCTCTCTTCACAGCATCATCCTGGATTTGTCTTACACTCCATACGGCTTCACAAAGAAACCAATCCTGATCAGGGTCTTCTAGGCCAGTTCCTTTGAATATCGGTAGCTTCATATCTGTGTTTTCCATTGTGCTACTAGATGGTGGGGCACCCGAATTAGTGTGCGACTGCTATAAAGGGCTTTGTGCAGTGAATACAAATGGTATTACTATGATAGATGTATTGGGCTGAGTATTCTACGTGGTGGGATGAGTATTATGCGGGGTGGGCTGAGTCTTCTGCGGGGTGGGATGAGTATTCTGTGGGATGGGCTGCGTAGCGGGTGGTTTTCGAGATAAACGTGGTGCAGTTTCTGCAGCCGGTGGGTTCTCAGGGGTAAATGGTGGTGCGGCTTCGTTGTCAATGTTACACGGGATCTCAATATTAATGTGGAGTCCATGGCGTCCAAGAGTCTTATTAAATTTATATCTCTTACCACTTCTAAGATTATGTGTTTCTTCGTTCGAATCACTAAATATACTGTTTACCATGACAAACTTAAGAATATTACTTCATTCTTAAAACACCTTTCTCAGCTAACAACATCTTAATGTAGAGACTGAGATTGTTCAGGAACTTACTTTGAAATCCTTCGAAAAAGTATGCTTCTGCTTGGCTGTAAGATTTGAGTGTGTCTACAACAAATTCTGTTACAAAGCCTTCTAGCATATGATCGACCCAAAAATCAACTGCGCGTGCCAATGGGATGTCTATTGCTTTGAGATGCATTGTGAGCTCGGGAGTCCACTCTGTAGGAACTCCTCCTTGAAAACAATTTTTCTTCTATGCGAGCCGCGAGATCCACGAATGCAGCTCATTTGGAAATGATGCCCAGAAAATCTCGTGAATGTCGTTGAACAGATACCTATCCAACCACTGTGTGTCACTTAGATGCGGATGTCTATTCTCTTTCCTTTTAAAGTCTCTTATGGTCTTATCCCACCAAGCTTGGATTTCTGTCTTTTCAGGATGCTAATTGTCAAAGCCTTCCGAGAACTAGTATTCTTTGTCACACATCATCATTGCAACTCACCATGGATTCTAGCGCGGCACCGGGACCATTTGTTGGCTATAAATGACTCAGAGGTTTTCTATAAGACCCAGGTTCTTCGCGGTTTCCCTTTGACTAACAAAACCCCTTCGCACCGGCCCGTTCGGCAACAACCTGCAAGCAGGCTGAGGTCTCACCCGAGGTGTATCTATGGGGTACTGCGGAATCAGATTTCCACAGTAAGTGATGAGATTCTTGGATAGACGTACTACGCAGCACAACAGAGGGTATGTGCTACGAGGTGAGACTGCGCAGCGATGGGCAACGCTGCGGTCCGCACCGCTATGTTCTTCTACCGCGGGACTTCTACTGAAATTGAGAACAATCCAACTTTATTCTATACTTGGATTATCTTGAAAGCGATTAAGGCACTGAGATGAATATCACTGATCCGTTCATCCAGGAACTTAACTGACTATCCTTCTATCATTCCTTCGTTAACGCAGGATATCATGATTTGAACATAGTCGATTGATATAATCCATTGTTATACATTCCTTTATTGTGCGTAAGAAAGTACTTAACTAAATGACTGATTCACTGCCTTCATACACGAGAATAAATGTTCACCATTTAGCTATTCATGCGAAACTTAACATATCATTTCCATACTTCTCTAATGGCAAATGCATATAAAAGCTCTCTCATAACAGTATGCAAGGAACATCTAGACATTCATTGACAGAAAACACAAGTAAGCATTCATTCATAAGCACAATCACACAACATGAAGTTTAACATGGTTCACTTCCCCGGGTGGGAAGCTACGTCCACAAGAACGGTTGGTAATATATTTCTTTAAAAGGCATGGGGACAACCATTCTTAGTTTGTGCACTCAACTGCAGACTCTCCTTCCTCTCAGATAGGTCTCTGCACACACAACTGCAGAGCATTTACAATCTTCTTAGCTTGAGAGATTTTACAATACAATAATCCAAAATTGTAACAACAAAAGTAAGGTGTAACCCAAAATATAACCCAATTGTTACAAAAACAACAACTGGAACCCCATCCCATACAAAATTGTCTTCTTAAAATAGATCATGCCCAAAGGTCATGTCTTTACAATGTCGAAGATCTAAACCCAAAAACCCTTAGGGTTTACAAAACTGTGCCGGTTTCCCTAAACCGGCTTGCTGGCATCTAGTAGCGTCTGCTTCATTGTGGCGGTTCTCCACGTCTTCCTTTTGTCGCTACCGACCTTCTTGTTGCACGCATGCCAATAGGTCTCTTCCTCTAAACCGTTCATCTCTAACGGTTTCTCCCACCAAGCGCGCCAAGCCATCGCTTTCCCCGAGCTGTCCTTTCCTTAACAAACTCGTGCATTGGCCTCTTGCCTGATTTGCTCGTGCCCGCCGCTCGACACTCTTGGAGCATCTTTCCAAAATTAGACCATTGCTGGTCCATCCGATACCTGCACTTGATCCTTGTCCAGCACTCCACTTTGCTGGCTACACGTGGCCTAACTTCTTCGCAGCACTGCCTCCTTGCAGCGCTAGTCTTCGCGGTGCTTCCAAAATTTTGATGCTGCGCACAACTTCGCAGCATCCTTGATACTTAGGCAAAATTTCATCTTTTTCTGAGCTGCGCGCAGCTTAGTTTTTCCTGCTCATCAAAAATGTTATCAAAACTTTGTCCCAACCTGGGCCTAACATCTTCATTCATGGCATCCAACCATTCCTTCTTCTTTATTACTTCTTCAAAACAAGCTGGTTCTTCTTCAACATGATTTCACATCAAGGCAACATAGCTGGAGTATGGCTTTGGTCTCTTGGTCTCTCTACTAGAGACTTCTGGAGAACCATACTTTCCTTCATCTTGGATTAATTCACGTTCCCAGGTTGGTCTTCTCTTTCAAGAGATCTCCACATGAAGTATCTCCTCAGGTCTCTAAGGTTATGCCATGTCATGATCCTCTGGGGTAGGATCTCCTTCAATAATTGGTTCTTTGGTTGATTCTGCAACTCTAGGAGCCTCCTGCTCCTCTTCATCCTCATGAGTCTTTTTAGACTTGTTGAAATATGAATCTTCATCAAATGTGACATCCTGACTAATCTCGATCTGATGGAATCCTGGGATGTATATCCGGTAAGCCTTAGATTTCTCACTATAACCCACAAATATTCCCTTCTTCCCTGAAGGCTCTAGTTTCGATCTCTTCTCCTTTGGAATGTGGATGAACACTGGACATCCAAATATCTTCATATGACTGACTTCAGGCTTCTTCCCGGTGAACATATCTTCAGGGGTCTTATTGCCAAGAGCACTATGGGAGATTCTGTTCTGTACACAGATTGCGGTTTTGGCAGCTTCTACCCATAGATGCATGGGTAAGTCTTGATCGTGGATCATAGCCTTTATTGCTTCTATGATCGTTCTATTCTTCCTTTAGGCTACACCATTATGTTGTGGATTGTAAGGGACAGTGAGCTCCCTCTTAATCCCTGCTTGCTTACAGAAATCTTTGAAATCCCCTGAGGTATATTCCCCTCCATTTTTTGACCTCGGCATCTTAATCTTCTTTTCAGAGAGATTCTCTATGAGCGCCTTGAACACTTTAAACTTTTCAAAGACTTCATTCTTATTCTTTAGAAAGTAAATCCAGGTTTTGCAAGAATAATTATCAATAAAGGAAGCATAATATTCATACCCGCTTAGAGAGGTGGTGGACATTGGTCCACAAATGTCTGAATGAATGATATCCATAATACCTTTCGCTTTGCTATCGCTACTTGGAAATGGGTTCTTCGTACTCTTCCCTTGAGCACACCCTTTGCATACTCCTTCATGATCCACTTGGATCTCGGGTAATCCAATCACCACCTTAATTACAATTGGTAAGGCCTTGTAGTGTACATGAGATAGTATCCTATGCCATAGCTCACAGGGGTTCATGGTACTAGCCATCATTGCTGGATCTGCATGACCCTTCAGTTTGTAAAGTCCTCCTTCTTCTACTCCAATGACTACTACATCATCAATAGTATTCCCTTTAGGCCACATGAGAACTTCACCATCTACAAATGCAACTCGAAGACCTTTCTTATCTAATGCTGAAATAGATAGAAGGTTCCTCTTCAACCTAGGTACATAAAGTACATCCTTAATGTTCATCGACTTCCCAGAGTCCAACTTGTAAGAGGATTCTCCCATACCTTTGATGGGATATTGGTAGTCGTCTCCGAGTTTTACCTTGTGTGGAGATTCCTTCTAGATAAGATGAGACGAGGATTCTTTGTATCCTGTCATGTGCTTTGAAGCTCCACTATCAACTAGCCAAGTATCACTTCCATGAGATACTGAACCAGTGAGTGCTAAGATAAGAACATATTCTTCACAGGAGTCTTCATTGGTTTTGTCATAATCATCACTATCTTCTGCTGCATGAGCATGAAACCTCTTTTTCTGCTTCTTGTGTTGTCCATGTTTGTTTGGACAATTCCTTGCAATGTGTCCAGTATTGTGGCATGAGTAACATTCAATTGAAGAGAAATATTTTCTGGTCCTTCTCTTCTTCTGGGATCTTCTTGGAGAGTCCTCTAGGGGACGAGGGTTTTCCTTCCTCTTCTTTCCACCTTTAGCATGAGTAGCTAAAGCTTGATCTTCATCGTTATTTAACTTCTCCTCTCTTACGACTATTCTTTCTTCTTCTTGGACACATTCTTCCCATAGGTTTCTAAACTTGATTAGTTTCTTTCTGGCACAAATGCCACGAACAAATGGTTCCCAATCTCGGGGGAGACCATTTAGAGTAGTCATCACAACTTCTGCTTCTTCTATCATATCCCCAATGGATTCTAGTTGTTCTTTGATCTAGGATACTCTGGAGAAGTATGAGTGCATGGAATCAGCCTTCATGGTATTCACACCCTTGAGTTGATTTCTCAAGGTCATCTTTCTGTTGATGTTCTTCCTTCAAACAGGCTGGTCAAGGAATCAAACATCTCCTTTGGTGTCTTCTTGGAAGACACATGGGGGATCAAGTGATCCTTGATGGAGTCAACAATGATCCTCTTTGCCTTGATCAAGTTCTTTTTATGCCTTGCCTTTTCTTCATCTCCCTCTGGTTCTATAAGCCCTTCCTTCACATAGTTTTCTAGTTCATGCTCTTCAAGGATGAGCATGACTCTATACTTCCAGGATCTGAAGTTCTCAGCTCCCTCAAGATTTTCATCAAGCTTGGTATTGCTTTCCATTTTGCTATAATGAGAACTTCAAATGGAAATAGAAAAGTTTATAGATCTTACCTTGATGATTTGTTGGATGTATGGTTTGACAGAGAAACCCTAAAATTTCAAACTTGAAATTTCAAACTTCTGACAGGCCAGGGAGATGTACTTGACTGAGGCGAGCAAGCTGGTGTGCTCAGATTTTGGAAATTCCAAAAAATTTCCCTTCAAAAGTGACCTGAGAAATTCGGATCTGCAATTTCTGGTATTTCTGGTTTTCTTGTTTTTCTGGTCAAAATCCCGAACTAGGGTTTGCTTGATCTCGGGGTTCTGCCCAACCAAAAAGTTCGATCTTGGGCTCAAAAGTTCGATTTTTATGAGGGGATAAATCTTATGCCGAGAAAACTAAAAAATTCTCCATCTATCAAAAGCCCTAATTTTCCGTGGCTGCACAATGTAATCTTTCAGGCTAGCTCTGATATCATGTTAGTTTTTACTTGAACAACATATAACATATAAACAATTATTGAAAGATAAAAAAGCATAGCATAAAACACAAGAGACACAATTTATCCTGGGAAACCCTCTTGGGGTAGAAAACCCAGCAAAGCCTTCCTCAATATAGAAATCACAAAGTACAAAAGATCCCCAAGACAAATCAACTACTCCTCCACTTGTGCGCACCTCTCTTCTTCACTATTGCGAACTTGCTTGAGTGAATGAATGAATAGAAGTGAGAGAGAGCACTTCTATTTATATTCTTCCGTTGGGGTGAAAATTTCCCCAATAGGGCCGACTTCTCTACTTGACTAGTCAATTACATAATATAATAATCTTTTAGGGGCTTTTCTGAGCCGACACATGTCCTAGGGTTTACATTGATTCTTTCAATGACCTTTACATTATTAATTACATGACCATCATCTCCCGGAGGAGGAATACAATAATATAAATAGAATATCTTTCACAATTACATTATTTTAACATAAAAGAGGGACATTGTCCGCGTGATGAGTTGTGGTGTCCGGTGTACAAAAATCTAGTTGGTCGATAGTGATAATTTTCCCTTGATGGGGGAATTGCACAATGCGGAAGATGAAAGATACAACCGTCGTCATGGCGTAAAACCAATTTTGACCAAGCAATAAGTTGTAATCTAAGGGTGCTACGACTACTTCCACGTTAATGGAAACAATCTTAACTCCCAACTCAATCGCTAAAGATTGTAGAATCCCGTGTGGTTGGAATCCACGTCCGTCAAATACTTTCAGAGTGGTAGGGGAGCAGTTCAATTCAGGAGAGCCAATGACTCTCCAGCAGGACAACAACATTACTGAAGTAGATGCTCCTTCATCTAAAATAGTATGATGGATATTTTTCCCTATGACATTGGTAATGATTTGAAATTCCAAATGGTGGGAAATCCTCGGTTTAAAGTATTCCAATGTAAACATGATGGTGTTAGAGGAATCTGGATCCACTACTCCAATAACAGATAACAGATTCTTATGCTAATTAGGACAGTTTTGTAAGACTTCAAGGGTCGACATATCACATGTTTCCTAGGCTAGATCTTCCACAATGTTGTAGTTTTGAGCGGCCTGGGCATTTGGATTGAAAATTGATTTTTGGATTGTTCTTTTTGGTGGACGCAATACTGCAACTGGTATAGGTTTGTCTATGGTAAAAGTACCTTATGACGGAGGGACAATGGATGCAAATGTGGAGGATTTTTCAGTATTACCTCCATTAGATTCCTTATCGGGAACAAAATTGTACGTGCATTCCCTGGTAGATAAGTTGACCATTTCACTACGCATCATGAGAACATGAGAGGTTGCGGATGGTTCTCCTTGAGGAGGAGTTGGTTGTTGTGCAACCATTTGCTGCTGTTGTGTGGGGAAGGGGTCTATTAAAACTGCAGGTAGAGGGTTTCCTTTAATGAACTTTTGGAATTCTTCACGATGTGGGCATTCTTTCGTGAAGTGGTCATCACCACACAATAAGCATGGATACTTATCCTTTCGTCTTGGTTTGGTGTCAGGAGGGTCTAGGTTCTTATTGAGTTCTTGCTGGTTAGAATATTTCTTGGATTTACCTTTGTTTTTCTTCTTACCACTGGATTTATGAGATGAAGCAGATTGGATTGAATTCACCTCCATAGTGGAAGCAGGACTGGGTGAATGGTTGGTGTTATTACCATCCTGTGACGGGGTTGGGGTTGAAACCATGTGGCTTTGTGATCCAATCGATTGAGTATCATGCTGGGTATGGATGAAACCAATGATTCCATCGACATGTGATCCAGTGGGGGGTTTCGTTGGGTCGTGTGTGGGGTGAGGGGCATTGGGAATTATGTCGTATAACGTCCCAGATTGAGCATGGACTAAGTCTAAGTACTGAGCAAATGCAATAGATTGTTCTTCTGTAACTGCCTCGCCCATAGCGACATCTTTGGATATGATAGGAAACAAGGATTTGGTAAACCAACTGGCCAAAAAATGATCCAGAATGGGAGCTTTAATGAGCCGACGTCTCCTCCTCCATGAGTGGAGGTAGATTTCCGGAGTGAAGTTAAGAGATCCATGTCGGTTTCATATCGGATTGGTAATTGGAAATGTGTGAGAAAATCCATAGCCATGGATCTAAAGTCAGCAAAAGAGTGTGGTGGTAATTCAATGTACCATTTGGCGATTGTGTCGGTGAGGGTTCGTTGAAATAACCTCAAATGGATATACTCATCCATTAATGAGTTCTAGGAACACCACAAGTGATAGGTCATTACGTGGTTTTTGGGATCCTCGTTGGGTTTCCTATCAAACTTGGGTATGTACGATGTCAACTTAACAGGAATGGGTGGCCAACTCATGCCATGTTGAATGGGATCATTGGTTAAGCACGACAGGTCTAACAGATCTAATGTATCTAGAAATGGTAACTGTCGGTTTGGCTATGAGTAACGGTAATATTGGTAAGGAATTTGAGTACGAGTAGGACCATAGATCGATTGATCGTAAGGTACTCCCATAGAGGGTTGGCCATATGGTGGGGGTCCTCCCGCGTTAGGAGGTGGACCGGATGGAGGTCCTCCTCCCCCATGAGGGGGTCCTCCTGAATGAGGGGGTTATCCTAATGGTGGGGGTGGATGTGGGATAGGTGGTGAAGGTGGAGGTGGGACATGTGGTGGGGGTGGTGATGGGGGAGAGTCTGGGACGCTGGCTGGGGGTCCATTTGGTGGAAAATTATGATGCCCCTATGTGTTGTTTGTGTTTTCGGGGTAAGGTACTTCAGGATAAAGGTTTCCTGGAGTAGTTTGATAGAGTTGACCCATTGCTATATTATGATTACTTGGATATGTATAACCCCATGAGTTTTGGGCCCATACAAATGGTCCTCCTGTGTAATGTGCCCACGAGGGTTGTCCCATGGCTGGGAGTGAACTCCTAATCATATTATAAGTCATAAACTAAGGTGGTCCTCCGCTTAGGTTTTTTCCACTAACTAAAGGTTTCCCCCCAGTTAGATTTTTTCCACTGACTAAGGGTTTCCCCCCAGTTAATTTTTTTCCACCAATCGAGGTTTGCCCCGAGATTATGTTTTGGCCATTGACCATAGGTTGCCCTAAGGTCATATTTTGAACACTAACTAGGGGGTGACTTTTGACCATACTTTTTTGTGAAGGTTGTGTTCCAGTCGTGAATTTAACAGTGGTTGAAGGTTGCCCCCCAATCATTAGGGTCAAAATAGGTCTAGAACCGACCAAATGTGAAACAGGTGGAAAAGATGGTTGGCCTAGTTCGTATAAGGTCATGTTGGGAACAAACATTCCTAGTGAAGGAAGAGTAAAAGAATGCATAGGGGAATGGTGTTCGAAATTTTCTATTTCCGGAGTGGATTGGGAAGGAAAACTATGGCACTTTAAACGCTCTCCAAGTGTTTGTCAGCAAGCCACGGTTTCTTGAAGTGGTCCGAAAAAATCTATGTTCGGGACAAGTCTGGTAGGGTGCGAAGGTAGTGGTGTCTCCACAATCGGTGGTGAACCAAAATCGGAAATAACATGCCCTAAAGAGGTTCCCCAAAATGAAGCGGTTGGACCAAAATTAGTCCCTATCGGGTCATCTGGAGGTTGAGTGAATATCCAATCGATAATACCAGGTTGACCTTTAAGTGAGTGCTGGAAAGATGTGTCGTGTGCAGGAGGTTGTTCCACCACCAATGGTCCCATAGGGTTGGTGATGGGAGGATTTACAGGACGAGAATAATCCCCTCCTGATTCTTTCACTAGAATTCCTTCTTCATGCGAACCAGTTGAGGTGGGTTGGTCCATATTTGCCCCTGTGTTTCCTTCTTCAATGAGAGGATATTTAGGTGGCAAGTTTTGTATTCTACGGGATCTCCTTAAGGGTTTTCCAGCCAGAATGGATGATGAAGTTTTCTCCTAAGAGTTTTCTAAATAAAAACACACTTCAAGTCCTACTCAAGTTAAAGATGCAATCAACTTATATGATAGGTGGGATTAAAGAGATGGATCCTCACATGAGTGTCAAGACGTCGCAACTCGCGATATACTACAGGGTCCAACATTAATACTCAACCCAATTTTTCAGAGCACTAACCAGGGAGGATTAGGACCATACCCTTGACCGTATTACTCGACTACCTGGCAGTACGTGCGTAGTAGCTCCCCAAGTGCTGTTATCGGTGTATTGCAATGCAAAGATGACCAATGATTGATTCAGATGGTTTCAGGATCCTAGTGGGGTCTCTCGATATACGCTAGGTATGCGGGAGCTCCAATTCGTAGTAGTGGTGTCTAATGCACAATCTTTCGACAGGAGCCTTCCTATATACCGTCGAGTACATGAAGTACCTTTCAATATACCTGTAGGTACGTGAAAGGCCGTTCGATATACCGACTAGTACGTGGAAGAACTGCAAGCACCCGAGATGCAGTGCAGGAAAATAACGAGAGTTGCTACATTTAAAGACATCGGAACACATCTCTAACCTATCACATGAGTTTCTAAATATTTTAACTTAGACTACCGTTTGATTTTTATCTTGTATGGTTAGGTGGATGCATGAAGTGTAGACTCGAACCAATATGCATGGACATGCTAAATGAGATGCAAGTCTTCTTGTTTTTCGATGAAAACTATCTAAGGAAAGGAGAAATATCTTTCTTCTTTTGTTGAAATAACCAAAATCTACCCCAAAGTACAATGATATCCTTTCACTGTTCTTCTTAAGCAAAGAAAAAAGATATACACAAGAAATACTCTTTCAATCAATCCATCAAACCAAAAATAACACACCAAACCAAGAGATTTTTCTTTTTCTTTTCCAAAGAATCTAAATCTACAAGCCAAATTGAAAAGATGAACTTCTTATAATTGCAATATCTCCGATTTTTTAACCAAAGAAAAGAAGAGATAAAGAGAAATCCAAAAAGTATGAGAGTGTTCACTACTTGTTCCAATAACTTTGAAAAGGCCTAATTCCCACTTAATCATTTTTGGAGAAATGGATATGAACTTTTTAAAACCAAGAAGAAATAAGCATGCACAACTTTCAGCTTTTTCAAAGTTTTCCAAACAACTATCAAAAGCACAAATGCTCTTTTCAACAATCTCAAGCAATGCACTCAAGGTGAAGAGAGTAAATTTTTTTGATTTTCCCTACTAATGCATTCAACAATTCCAAGAATGACGTGACTTCCTATATCTTGATTCAAAAATATGAGAGATTATCCACTACTGCAATCTTTAAACAAAAGGAAGTTCTTAAGAAATCAATCACCCAAAAAAGTGTCACAACTCAAAATTCACACCAAATTGCACTTAAACCACAACAACATAGGCTTCTCAAAGTCTTATAATTTAGAGCAAAACATATCGGGGATTCTCAAAGAGTCACAAGAATAGCTACACTTGCAAGTGATTGGAATTACCCAAGACCAAGGAAGCAACCGCTTGACTACCTAGGACTCACTGAGAAGTCAAATCAAGCTCTAAAATCCAAGGTAAATCAAGAGAAGAAGCAAACCAATTCTGAGAAAGACTATTGCTGAGACAAGTGAAACATAAACCTCAGAAAACCAGTAAGGTCAACTTTTTGTGGGAAATTCAACCCTAGATGCCAAGCTTTGTAGGGTTATGCAACTTGCAGATATGCACCAGAGCGTCAAGAGCTCAGTGACGCGGTTTGCACATAGGGATAGAGCGTTAGTGACTCTTTTTGAACACTGGAATAGTGATTCAGTGACGTGATCTTCCTTAAGAAAAGGCGCATCAAGATTACAGTGACGCAGGTATGACACTACCTGGGTGCATCAGGTGAGATCTAAAGTTGAAAAAATAAAAAAAATCCTAAACCAAAAAGAGGTAAATGGCCTAGCTACAGATAAAAAAAGAGGCAAATTGAAGGCTTTAGGAGGATAAACAAGAAAATGCAAATCACAACTTAAACAATCCAAAGACTATGGAGTTTTCCCCAGTATGGTCACCAATTTTGTTTGCAGGTGTAAAATCTCAAGCACAGTTGAATCTAGCTACTGTGGATTCCTCACTGGTGAAAGATTGCACAACATTTGCAAGAATTAGCATAAAAAATTTAAATGAATGAAGAACAATACTCATGAATTGGTGAATAATGTCAATATTATTAACTGTCCAACCTTAACAAAGGTTAAGAACACCCATATATACAAATCTGGAAGAATTCGAATCCATCTGGAGTGTTCACACTGATCTAGCTTAGAAAAAGCTCAAACCCCCCTAGGTTGACCAAAATATCCCAAACCATCCCAAACTGGTTCGAATCTGCAGTGTGAATGCTGGGAATGACTGGACAGGCCCATGTGACCTCACACATGTGAAGAAACTGGTTGGATAGAGGTTTGGAGTCTAAAAATGGTCAAAAATGTGACAAAACAAGGCAAGATTGTCCACAAAGAGAGCAAATGCGCCCTAGGTAGAAGAGAAGCATGCTGAGTGCATTAAATGACCTGAGGAGGGCGCTCTAGGCATGCTGAGTGCATTAATTTCCCTGGGGAGCGCTCCACTTAGCTGGTTTGACTCAGCACTTGTTCACATTTGCCATCTAGTTCATGATAATTGACCATTTAGTAGCTAATCAACTTAGGGATGTAATCATTAATCACTTGGGCTAATTAATCATCATTAATAAATGATTAATGTACATAGGTGGAAAAATGTTCTAACACCCCCCCTTAAGCTAGACTTAGTGAAATATCAAAAATTAAGGCCTTGGCAACTAGGCTCAAGTCACCTTTTACATCATGAAAATTTATTTGTCCATGTAACCAAGGTAAGGAGGAAAACCACATGGGAAATAAAACCTCCCCTCTAAAATGGACATGTGGCATATATCAAAATACACCAATCATCACCATGCATCACTCACCCCAAGCAAAGATCTAAGGTGAGTGAAGGTCTTCTCGGTAAAACACTTGGTGAAGATATCAGCAGTTTGCTCACTGGATGGGCAATACTGCAATGCTATGATCCGGTCATGCACCAAACCCCGAATGTAATGCATGTGTATCTCTATGTGCTTGGTCCTCTGTCTCTATACTGGATCGGTAGAAATCTTGATTGTACTTTGATTATCACACCAAAGAATAGTGGGTGAATCAAAGACAATCCCGAACTCTGCCAGAATACCTTGCAACCAAACACATTGTGTGGCTGCATTAACTGCTCCCCTGTACTCGGCCTCAGCTGAAGATAAGGAAATAGTGCTCTGTTTCTTGCTTGACCAGCATATAGGTCCATGTGCAAGCATAAAGACATAACCGGAAGTTGACTTCCGATCAATACAATCACCGGCCCAATCAGAATCTGTAAATCCTACTAGTTCAAGGGATGAACCCAGCATAATGGATACCAAAAGACTTAGTACCCTGAACATAATGAAGGATCCTCTTGGCTGCCTTCCAATGGATCTCATGAGGCTCTTGCATGTGCCTTGCAACAGCCCCAACAGCATATGACAAATCTGGTCTAGAATGAGTAAGATAAAGCAAGCTTCCAACAAGTTGCCTATACAACGAACTGTCAACTAGTGGTGAAGAACCCCATTCTGTAAGCTTAACTCCTGAAAGAAATGGAAATTTTTGCAGACTTACATTCAGCCATCTTAAATTTCTGCAGCAAATCTGAAGCATACCTTGACTGACATACAGAAATTCCATTCACAGATTGATCAATCTCCAAACCCAGAAATTGTTTTAGCAATCCTAGATCGGTCATGGAGAATGCACTGTGCAATGCTCTCTTAACTGAGTCAAGTTCTTTGGTGCAGCTACCAGTGATCAAAAGATCATCAACATACAGTACAATAATCAATATCAGATCACTAACATGCTGCATATACACATTTGGATCAGACTTACACCTCTCAAACCCCAAAGATAGCAGAAAATTGTCCATTTTTGCATACCATGCTCTAGGAGCTTGCTTGAGCCCATAGAGTGATTTGTTCAACCTGCAAACAAGTGTATGATCAGAAATAAAACCTTCAGGCTGCTGCATATAAATCTCCTCATTCAGATCCCCATGAAGAAAGGCACTCTTTACATCCATGTGATGAATCTCCCATCGCTTGGAAGCCCCAATTGCCAAAACTAGTCTTATGGAGTCCATCTTTGCCACCGGTGCAAATGTCTCTGTATAGTCCACTCCTTGGACCTGAGAGTAACCCTTAGCTACCAACCTGGCCTTATACTTCAGATCAGAGCAATCAGATCCAATTTTGGTTCTATAAATCCACTTGCATTGCACTAGTTTCCTCTTGGGAGGAAGAGGGACCAAATCCCAAGTTTTGTTCTCATGGAGTGAGTTCATCTCCTCTTGCATGGCTGATTGCCACCTTGGGTCTGTACATGCTTCTGAATATGACATTGGATCAGATCCAACCATCAAATAACATGCCTCACTCAGATCAGAATTATTATATGCAAAGGAATTGTGAAATTGAGATCTAGTTTTCCTAGCATCTTGGGGATCTCCACTAGCTCTCCGGCACTTTGAATTGTTTTCTCTGCCCACTTGGGCCTTGAAGGGGGGATATGTTCAAAATCCATATCAACATCATCTTCAGCAATCTCAGAATCAGAAATATCAGAGAATGAATCACTACTTACTTCATCATCAAGACGAGGGAATGAGCATTCCCCATCACCTTGTTCACTAGCTTGCAAAAATTCTTCCTCTTCGAATTTGACACTTCTTTCAATGAAAGTTTTGTGAGTGGATGGATCAAAGAGCTTGTAGCCCTTGGAATCCTCTGCATACCCAACCATGATTGACTCCTTGCTTTGGGGCTGCAATGCCTTTCTCTTCTCCGGTGGAATTCTGGCCCAAGCCCTTGAGCCAAAAATTCTGAAATGTGAGACATTTGGCTTGTGGCCCATCCAAGCTTCAAATGGAGTGATTCCTTGCAATGATTTGTGTGGTGCCCTGTTCTGAACATATGCTGCACAATTCATAGCTTCAGCCCATAATTTAGGAGACAAATCCCTTGCTTGCAACATGCAAGTTGCCATCTCTTTCAGTGCTCTATTTTTGCGCTCTGCAACACCATTTTGCTGAGGTGTGTAGGGCACTGAGTGTTGCATCTGAATGCCATGCTCTTGACAGAGCTGCTGCAAATTGTTGTTGACATACTCTCTACCATTATCAGTCCTCAAAATCTTCATGGCCTTCCCACTGAAGTTCTCAACCATGCTCTTAAAAATCTTGAAACAATCAAAGACTTCAGATTTTTGCTTAAGGAAAAATAACCAGCAGTACCTTGAGTAGTCATCGATGAAGGTGAGCACATATTTGCTGCAGCCATAGGAGGGTGTGGGGAGTGGCCCTATGAGATCAGAATGTACTATCCCAAGAGGTTGATCAGCCCTCCTAGCCTTCCCTTTATCATACTTCCTTTCAGGATGTTTCCCAATCATGCAACCCTTGCATGTTCCACTCGAAAATCTGATTTGGGGCAGCCCTTCTACCATATTTTCTTTGCTTAAAACTTGAAGATATCTATAGTTTAGGTGCCCATACCTTTGATGCCATAGCTTGCTGGTCTCATTCCCATGTGACAGCAGCACACTTGGTGAAGAAAATTCGAGGAAGTGGGAGAACATGTACATCTTCATGTCATGGTCTGCAACACCCTTTGCAACAATTTTCCCGGTGGAAACTTCTGATATCTCCACTTCATCCTGAGTGAAGACCACCTTCTTTGCTGCTCCAGTATGTGTCATTTGATACATAGAGAGCAAGTTTGCTGCAAGATTTGGCACATACAGCACATTGGAGAAGAAGCCATTCTCCATAGAGATTTTCCCAATGCCATGAGCAGGGATTTCTGAGTCATCTCCCATTCGAATTGAGAGACCACTGTAGGGAGCAAGTTCAGAAAACGAGTCTCTTGAGGAAGCCATGTGCCTTGAGGCACCTGAATCAATGATAAACAAAGGTGAATGAGATGAGCTAGCCACCAAAGCATGGCAGCTCTCCTTGTCTTCAGAAACGCACTCCTTCTTCTTGGAACTTTCAGGAAGAGGAATATTATTTTTCTGTAGGAGATGTGTCATGGTGTCTATGGTTTTCTTCATGCATGAGCTCTCTGGATGAAAACCTCTTTGACAGTAGCTACATTTTGTCTTCTCAGCCTTCTTTCCCTTGTTCTTGACAGGATTCGAAACCCCCTCAGAGGATTTGGGCCTCTCATCCTTTCTCTTCTTCTCTTGAGGTTTCGAACCCTTGGGTTTTTGCTTGCCTCTTCCACATTTCGAATCTCCAGCTGCAAGCACTTGATCTTTTTGTTTGATGGATCCCATCAAGACCAGCTTGTCTTGCTCTTGAGTTAGCATCTCCATGAAGTCAGCCAAGGATGGCATCTTCCAACCTCTGACTGTGAGCCTTGTGGAGTTGAAGGAAGACACAAAAACTGAGTATTCAGAACCCAATTTGGAGAGAATGGACAACACCAACTGTTCTTCTTTCTTCTCTATGCCACATTGTCTGATCTGCAAGACCAAGTTCTTGAACTTGGTGAAGAAGTCCTGGATGGAATCGAAATTCCCTGGGCTCAGTGAGACAAGCTCATTTTCGAGCTGGTGGCCTCTCATCTCATCAGTCTTTCCAAACAGTGTCTCAAGCTTGAGCCACACTTCATTTGGAGTTGCTAGACTTTCTACATGAAACAGGAGGTCTCTCGAAATGCTGAGACAAAGGAGGCCAAATGCCTCATCCATTCTGTTAAAAAACTTGGATTTCTCCACAGCTGAGTTTGGCTCAACCTCAGTGCCCATCGTGATTCTGTAGAGACCCTTGGATCTCAGCAAAATCACCATTTCTGCCTTCCAATCGAAATAGTTGAAGGGTGTGAGCACGTTTGGGTGAGATGGCTCCATTCTCCTCTGCTGCAATTCGCACTTGCTGACAATGCTGAACTCCAATACCTGCAAACAACTCTCAAATCACTCTGGAGGGATCTACACTCACAGATTCGAACCCTGTATGGATAGTGGGTGCATTCGGGAGAGCATCACACCTGAGAGGAGCCACTAGATTTCTCCAGTAAGCTCAAGGCAATGGCCTCAGGAATTATGTGGTTTCTCCACTGTTTCTGGCAATCCACTACAACAGTCTGCTGGTTCGAATTCTAGCTCCAAGAGCTCTGATACCATGTAAAATCTCAAGCACAGTTGAATCTAGCTACTGTGGATTCCTCACTGGTGAAAGATTGCACAACATTTGCAAGAATTAGCATAAAAAATTTAAATGAATGAAGAACAATACTCATGAATTGGTGAATAATGTCAATATTATTAACTGTCCAACCTTAACAAAGGTTAAGAACACCCATATATACAAATCTGGAAGAATTCGAATCCATCTGGAGTGTTCACACTGATCTAGCTTAGAAAAAGCTCAAACCCCCCTAGGTTGACCAAAATATCCCAAACCATCCCAAACTGGTTCGAATCTGCAGTGTGAATGCTGGGAATGACTGGACAGGCCCATGTGACCTCACACATGTGAAGAAACTGGTTGGATAGAGGTTTGGAGTCTAAAAATGGTCAAAAATGTGACAAAACAAGGCAAGATTGTCCACAAAGAGAGCAAATGCGCCCTAGGTAGAAGAGAAGCATGCTGAGTGCATTAAATGACCTGAGGAGGGCGCTCTAGGCATGATGAGTGCATTAATTGCCCTGGGGAGTGCTCCACTTAGCTGGTTTGACTCAGCACTTGTTCACATTTGCCATCTAGTTCATGATAATTGACCATTTAGTAGCTAATCAACTTAGGGATGTAATCATTAATCACTTGGGCTAATTAATCATCATTAATAAATGATTAATGTACATAGGTGGAAAAATGTTCTAACAGCAGGTAAATCCGTCGGTGCAGACACCAACCGATCTCCCTAGTCTAAATGGTTTAGATCTAGAACAAATCGCGACAGAATATAAATGCTTTTCCTAGATTAATCCAATCACAAAGAATGAAAAGGATTGCTTAACTCGTATCTTTAGTTGTTCCTCTTTGTTTGATGTAGATCTTGATCTCTCAGCTGCAAAACAAATCAATACAAACAAATGGAAACAAGAGTAAACTCAATATGTGATATAAATTAATCTAAACAAGTGGTCAAGGAAACGAGTTCTAAAGATCTAACTTGAACAAATCTTTATGGAAAGAGCATGTATATTATTGCATAAAATGAAAATAAAAATGGAGAGATTACAACCTAAGCCTTGACATTGCACTTCCTTCCAAATAATCTTTTGCTTCAAAGATCTAGCCTTGTCTCTAATGGATGAAGGGATTTCAACTCTAGCATAATTTCTCCAGCATTTGGGTGCTCTAGTTCATCCTCTAGCTTCTAATCATGAAGATGAGGGTTGTAAATATAGGACAAAGAGGATAGAAGGATTCTGACACTACTTGTGAATGTGCAGAGTGCGCCAGTGTCATAATATGAGGAAAAAGGCATGTTAATCCTTCTTTTTAGACAATTTGGCATCAATGCTTTAGGTATTAGAACAAACCAAGGGTACACATGTCATGATGACAGGATTTTGGTGTAACCGTTTAGAAAGAAAGATACCCACATTCATATGTAAAACTTGAATGCCCAAAAATAAATGCAATAGAACCAGGTTAGTCATTTCAAATGTATTAGTCAACTATTTCTTCAAACCCAATATTAGATTTACATTGCTGCCAGTAAAGACTAAATTATCTACATATAATGCAACGATTACACTTTATCCATTTACATGTAAGACATAAATGCGATGATCTAATTCACAACATTTGAAACCAATATTGATAAAGAAGTGATCAATCTTCTCATACCAAGCCCTAGGGGCATGTTTCAAACTATACGAGGATTTGATCAATCAACAAATAAGATTCAAATTTGTCTCAAAACTAGGGGGTTGCTCCATATAGATTTCTGCATTCATATCTCCACAAAGAAAAAGAATTTTGACATTCATCTAATTTACCTCACATCCAAGTCGAGCAAGAAGTGAAAGAATCAATTGAATCAAGTTCACCTTTCCAATAGGGGCAAAGGTTTTAGTGTAGTCAATTCCTTCTTGCTAAGAAAAACCCTTTGCAACCAAACATGCCTCATGTCTTTCAACAACACCATGAGATGTAAATTTAGTCTTGTAGACCCATCAAAATTTCAGTATGTTCTTTATTTGTAGTCAAGGAACTAAAACCCATTTTTTTCTTCATTAAGGAACAATATTCTTTAGCCATAGTGTTCTCCCTTTCAGGTTGACCATGTGCATCTGCGTATGTATCTAGATCACATGCTTCTAGCACACATGCCATTAAAGTAAAACTATCACACTATTTTTGACTTGTAGTCTTCCTTGAGTCCTTAACATCTCCTACATTAGCTCCAACAACTTCAATTGTACTAGTATCCCATTGAGGTTGACAAGAAATTTGAGATGAAGGATTTCTTATACCAATTGGTTCACTAGAGGTTCGACTAGAAGTATTAAAGTTGGTAGTCAATTCTATAGTCACTAGCTAACTACAATCAAAGCAGGCATGTGAGTCAACTATACAATTGAAACTCCAAAATAGGGTTTAAATTTAGTTGATCTCGTTTCTCTCATAATTTCAAAATGATCACTGCTTATAAAACCAAACTAGGAACTCAGTAATTTAATACCTGAGGCCTTTTCATCAAAGACAATATCCCTTCAAATGATGATTTGTTGTTTGACTAGATCAAACAATATGTATGCCTTTGACTCTTCTGAGTAGCCCATCATGATATAAGCACCACTATTTGCATATGATTTCTTCCTATAGTTGTCTGGAATATGCACCCATGCAATACATCTAAACATTCTAAAGTGGCCAACTAATGGTTTCCTTCCACTCCATTTCTAAACAAGAGTCATATTAAGGGATACTCTAATTGGAATAAGGTTCAATATATAGTTTGAATAGTAGGTAACTTCTTCCCAGAAGCTAATCTGTAACTCTATGGCCTAAAGCAAATAGTGTTCAATTTCAACCAAGGTCCAATTTTTCCTTTCTTTCATTCCATTCCATTGAGGTGTGTGAGGTATAGATCTCTACCAAGAGATTCCATTTTGTCAAAGATAATTTTCAAAAACTCTACCCACATATTCTCCAGTGTTTTCTGATTTTAAACATTTCACAGGTCAACCACATTGCTTTTCATCTAATTCCCTAGATTGCTTGAACTTTTCAAAGACATAACTCTTATTCTTCAAGAAATATACCCAAGTGTACTTTTAAAAATCATCGGTGAAGTTTAAAATATACCTCACACTTGTTAGTGATGGTTTGTTCATGTAACATAGGTCACTATGCATAAGATCAAGTTGAATCTTTGTTCTCCATGCTTTCCAAGCACACACCCTTCACATATTCCTTCAGAGGGGACAATTTAACATAGTCCAACAATCATCTCATGCTTCACCATTATTTTCAATCTTTTTGAAATTTAAATGTCCAAGTCATTCATTCTAATTCTGTCGCGATTGTCAATCTGATCTATGATTGCAGACGGCCCAATATTTCTTTTGGGAACGTCATGGAACTTATGTAGTCCATCTTTGGGATCAAGGAAATCCTTGGAAACAATATCCCAATTGTTTACATCCTTCACAACAAACCTCTCTGGCTAGAATTCAACCCTTTTACCAATCTGGTTAAGCTGGGGTACATATCAGAAGTTAGCACTTGGATTGCACTATAAGGAAAACACCTTTTGAGCGGAGGTTTCTAGTGTTACAAAATTGGGAAAAAATTTCAATAAAACCTCTGCTACAACCTCCGTAATTAGTAGCATAGGTTTTTGTAGATGCTCATTATAACTAATAAATTTTGGGCCGACAGAGGTTTTTTTTTCCAGTGCGTATATTGTAGACATGCATTGATGCATGTTATTAATACAAGCACCCATGCATATAAACTAAAAAAGCACCAATACTTTTATAAGTATTAAGCATCGATGCCATTTTTTGTTATATGTCGCACCGGTGCTCATATCATTGTTATGTGTTAGGTTGTTCTATGGTTTATCGGTGCTCATGTAATATTAGAGCACCAACGCTCTGATATAATAGTACACACCAATGCTCTTACAAAAAAATACGCACTGATTTCTCTCTTTTGTGTTGCAGGGATTTCTAGTGCTCATATAAATAGTAAGCACCGATGCGTACATAAAGTTTAATGCACCAATGCATATACTATATAAAAAGCATCGGTGCATATAATATATAAAAAAACTGGTGCGTATTTTTATTATGGGCACCATAATATTTTGGACTGATAAATATAATTATACGTTCTCGGTTAAATCAATGGTAATTGTTAGCACTAGTGCACCGGTGCGTATAATTAATAAAACACATCGGTTATCGTATTTTTATGGTGCACACTGTACAGTGACTTCAAAAGAATATGGTGCAACAATATGCAATATATATTTTAATTAATTGTTTTTTTAGTATGGATGCTTTCACAGTAGATAGACATTGTGTCATTGCTACTTTTGGATTTTCACTATGTCAAAGTTTAAGAACCAACATTTTGAGTGGACACTCCACCCATTTTCAAGGAATCAAAATAAAGCTGTCAAGGATAGAAAATAAGTAGGATGAATATATAGGGTCTTGGATAAATAGTCGTTGGAGTTTAGGATGAAGAATATGAAAAAATGAAGAAAACAAATCTGGATATGAAGGGGGACAAACAATAATTTTTGGGAATACATGAATAGAGAAATTCTAAAATTAATAAATATTGAGGTATAATGGTAAGGATAGAAAAAATATAAGTTATTAAAATGATTAATAGAAGGTAAATGATATAATATTTTTGTTTAGAATAATAAATTAAGGACTAAATTAATATGGGTAAATTTAATAAGGTTAAAATTATTTAAAACTATAGAATAAATTGTTACTGTGATGAAATGCTTATTATAATACGTTAATATCATCATAAAATCATTATATAAGGATGGTAGGGCTATTAATACGACTAAAAAGAAGGACGAATGAGCTAAACTTTATTTGATAATAGAGTAATAGGATTAATATCAAAGAAAGGATGAAATGTGATGATATTAATAGTATATTAAGAATTTAGTAATAAGCTTAAAAGGTAACTATTAATAATACAAATAATTTTAAAGTATGTAATAAGGAATTAAAAATTATATAGTAATGAGGCTAAGCATGAAATTAGAGTGATTGGAATTATAATAACGGGTGAAATAAATTGTAAAATAATGAAAATGAAATTATTTTGAAAGGAGAGACAGAATGGGGGAGCTTGATGGATGATAAATTGGTTAGAAATTAGATAAGGGGAGAACAAGAGGAAGTAGAAGCAAGAAGGGAGGACTGACTACGAATTAGAGGTCAGATGTTGGATTAAAGGTCTCTAGGATTGATTTAATTTATAGTCATCTTTGCGGTTAAAATTGCTTGGATTCTTTTGTATTTTGAGGGATTTTCTTATAAGGTGAGAGGAATAATGGGAGGAATGAACTAGGATTTTGGTTTGGTCAAAGCAGATCAGGTGTTCAAAATTGAAAGAGTGCTATGCAATGGCTAATTTACAGAGACGATCTTTATTGGTGTCATCAATGTGCTCTTTAAGGCAAGTTTGAATGGATCCGCCTATTTGGCCAATATGATTTTTTACAAAAAATAATTTAATGATCTCAAAATCAAATTTATTTTGAAAATAATATTGATTTTATATTTTAATTATTGTCTTTGCAAATGATTGCATTAATGCGTTATCCAACAGATTACACATCTATTATTTGTAACAATGTAAATCATCCATATAGAATTTAATCAATAATGCAATAGTTTACAACATGGGACAAAGCAATAAAGTAAGAAACCCATTTTATTATATATGAATAAAAAATACACTATCATACAAAAATGGACAACGTAAAGGTCCACAGTAATGAAAATGCAGCCAATATGTAATTGTTACACTTATTGATAACCTATCGGCCTCTAATTGAGACAATATGTCCAATACATTAAACAAAATGTCAATATGTAAATGTTACACTTATTGGTAACATGTCCTCATGCATTTAGAACAATATGTCTAGTACATTACACAAAATATATGATTTTCACAATGGACAAATATTCTAAGACATACTTCTTGTAGTACCAACCAATTATATTGATTATCATACATCACTTGAACTATTGTCATCAATCGTGCTGCATGCATGCCTCATTTCTTCATCACTTGTAGGTGATAATGTAATTGAGTTATTTAACTGCATCTTTTGTTCTTCAACTTGTTTTTTTCAATGTTCCTCCTCTTCATGTTCTACACAACCATAGAAATCAAGTGTAATAAGTATATGTACATTTATATAGTAGAGAATAAATGTTTGCTTAAATCAAACGACGTACCATAACAATGATAGTTTCATAAACAATGCACATTCTTTTGAAGCCATGCACTGTTTCATTCTCAAAATATCTTCCATTGCCTCCACTCCATACTTTGTTTTTTGCATGTTTAATATGCCATGACGAAGCATATACATAATTAATATAAATGATTCTTGTTGTTCGATTAATTATAAAATAAGGGAAGTTAAACTACAACATAGATACTTACAAATTGTTCAATTAACCCTTGCTACTTCAACATATACTCACAACCCAGAATTAACCCAATGTTGATCAATTCTTTGGATGGATCTTCTTTGTATGTTAGCACCTATTAGAAGGCATCGACAAATGAATGTAAATCAACTATTTAAATATAAATATCACAACAACTATGAAATCTTTATTAAGGTCGAAACACAACTACTGACAAACTTTGCTATCAACCCTTCTCTTCCTCGTCATCCTGTCTTATATGTTGAATGGGTTCCATTTTATTTTCTTTTCTACAACAATACAATTGAAAATTAGTATTTCACGCGATAACTAAATTCTATGCACATAAAAAAATAAATCAATGATTGCATATACCTCTAATGCACGTTGCTATTGGGTTGGCTCCTATTGAGATGCAATTATGTTAATTTCTTTTACCATATCCTTGTACACTGTTTTGGACATCCATATCGACATGTCTTGGTGATCCCCTCATTTGTCCTTTGGAAATTTCATAATATTCCTAAAAAACAAAAAGCACAATATATATATATATATATATATTAAAAATAACATGAAGGTAAATATAGCAACATAAATTAATTTGGTAATTTTTGGGACATATTATAGAAAAACATGTTTAGTAATAATACTTTTTGAATGATTCTTTTTTGTTATTGTAAGTTTTTGCTATTGCAAGTCTCACGAGTCTCATTAACCATTTCTTTGTAAATGCTTGTTGTAGTTTATATACAACCTGATTCTTGGAGTCATTGGATTGATTTTTGTACTATAAGTGGAAATTATGTCTATACGTTCTTTCCACTATATCCCTCATAGTTTTGTAAAAAAATCCCCCCCTCTGATTAACTTTCAGCACCACTCCAGATGAATTGAGGAGCAACTCATCATCATTTACATCTTTCACAATTTGTTTCTTCTTAGAGCAACATTCTGTTCCCTCAATATCGTTCATTGCAAAAAATTAAAAAAACGTGAAATCGAGCATTTAAAACATGTTAACTATTAACGTTAAGAAATTCATATTTAGTAAAAAATCAAAGAAAAACTTCATGTTGATTACCTTTTGATACCCGTAAGTCCTCTCTTTGCAACATTTCCATAAAGCTTTTACGTTCTTCTGCACTTAGATTGTGAACAATCTTATCGATTTTCTTCAAGTTTTTGCTCTGCATGACATGCATAAACCAGTACACATCATTAATTCAAACCCATAAATAATTCAAATATATTAAATTTATGATAAAACTTAAAGAACTTGCCTTGTTTTTTGGTTGGGATGAGCTAGCATTGTGCTCGTTGCCATAAGTTGTTTTCCTTGAACTTTTATTGGCCATCTTCTTTAAAAGAAAGAAAGAAAAATCCAAGTATCATTAGGTATAGAAATGATGAAACAGTTTTACAAAAAAATAATGGTGCGCATAATATAAATAAGCACTGGTGTGATATGCATACATAAGTTCTCCAGGGCAGTATACATAACTATGCACACCGGTTCAACATGCATAAGTGTGAGCACCTGTGCGGTATACATACATGTGTTACACCTAAAATCCTACCATCCTGAGATTCAGTGTATAACTGTTAGGATATTCCTATACTCCATCCTAGTCCCACCAGTATTTTGATCATTTACATTTTTAGTCATGCATGCACTTTTAGGGTTTGCATGCATCATTTAGGGTTTGCATGCATTCCAGTCATCAGTCCCAACACCTAGCCCTCAGTTAGCTAGACCCCAGAGCTTCCTTCCACTTAGTTTCATCCCTCCTAGCCTGTCATGCGCCCTCCTTTCACCTACTGCATGAGAAGGGCGCCTTTCTCACCTACCAGTCCAGTTTACTTCAGTCAGCCACCAGTCTTTCCTTGATTTGAGGCCAGACTGACTCCTCACTGTTGTTATCACTTCGATTAACCTCCGATGAGACATGACCACCTATTCTGACTCCAGTTAGCTCCTCATGTGCCCTCCACTGAGCCTCCTTCATTCAGTTATTGTCTCCATGTGCCAGTTACATTCAGTTACACCTACCACACTTAGTTAGACTCAGTTTGACTAACGGTTGATAGTTACTTGTGCATTGATGACTCCACCGATGATGAGATAGACTACTAGTTGTGCTCCGATGACACTCCAGTGATCCTTTGATCACTCCATGAGGGCTAATTCGAATTGCCACCTTAGGCATTCGAATCCTCATGCATTGTATTATTTATATGTCCATTTGTGATTAATAATTTAGTGTGTATGAAGTATTTTTGCTTCTGTCCGAGTTCTACTGTGTTATTATTATGTTGCTCATTATACTACATTGACCACTCTTCTTCTATTTTCTTGCTTAATCAATTACTTTCTTGTGAGGTATACATCATCTCTTAGATCTGCTGTGAGGATTTTCACATGGTATCAGAGCATGTTGAGAGTATTGTTTATCTCCATTCTTGAGAGTTTTTTGCAGGTTATTACCAAGATTTCGAGTGCAGCAATTGCAGTAGTTTCTGCATTTATGTAGTAGTAGCAGTTGCAGATATTCTCTATTGTTTTTGCAGGTCTCCTACAGATTCAATGTATTCATCAGGAATTACTCCTCTTTCTCCATTCAACTATGATGAATGGAAACCACAAATGATAGCACATTTGAAGAGACATGGTCTCTTCGATTATTGTTTTGAAAGAGAGTTTGAATCCTATGATGAAGAGTATGACTGGTTAAATGAAGGTGAACAAGCTTGTGCAGTCATGAGTTATGCTATGTCTCTATGCATGTTATATGACCTCCCTAATATTTCATCTTCAAAAGAGATATGGGCTTACCTGGATGAAAGATTTGGCAGACAGAATGAAGGAATTGGTCCAAACCCCTTCAAGAGCAAGCAAAGTGATGCATCCACCCTCCTTGATGATCTCATTGATCATGAACTAGTATCAAACACATCGCATATTGAAGTTGTCCACAAAGAACTTGCAGATTCTACACTCATGCTCCAACTTTCTTTTCTTTCTGTGCCAGCTCACACTCTAGATATTGCAGAAGGTCCTAAATCCTCTCTTGCACCAGAGTCTATTGGTTTGCATCATGATCACATGATTATTTCGGAGGTAAAATAAGCTATTGGAGGTAATGCATTCGCTCTCCTCAAGCAATCACCTCTTATTTACTACTATATGATCATTATTCCATGCTTTCAGAAGGTTATTGAAGAATATGGCCATTGCCATTCGCTTGGGATAATTTCTCATGCACTTACTGGTTTTGATCTCACCTCTTATGGTTCAAAGGAGATCTCAAGAAACCATGATTCAAGTCTTGGCTCTAATTTGGATTCTAAGCAATTACTACTTGGGATAATTTCTCATGCATATGATAGTTGTGATCTCACCCCTGCTGGTTCAAAGGAGATCTCAAGAAACTATTCTTGAAGTCTTAAATATGATTTGGATTTCAAGCAATCATTATTATTTGACTGTTCTTTTTGGCATAATCTCACCCATGATGGTTCGAAGGAGAAGACAAAAGACTATCTGCATATTCATGTTTTTGATCCTACCTCAACTGATTCGAATCACAGGTTCAAGGATCATCCTCATACTGCTGGATTTGTTCTCATCACATTCGATCTGAAGAGCAAGTACAAGCACATGCTTTTTGAGCATGATCCACTTCTTCCCAAGAAGAAGATACCTCCAGACATATGACCAAGCATCACACCTGCTTGAGTTTGGAGCATTTATTTTTGTGTGTGCCTTACAGTCTATTTTGAGGGGGGGTATTTTTCCCATGAAATTTTCCCCACTTCCTTGGTTTATTGACTGTTATTATTCATTGTATTGGGTGACCTTTGGTGTTAGTTACCAGGGCCCAGGATGGATTAAGGGGGGGTGTTAGGATATTCCTATACTCCATCCTAGTCCCACCAGTATTTTGATCATTTACATTTTCAGTCATGCATTCACTTTTAGGGTTTGCATGCATCATTTAGGGTTCGCATGCATTCCAGTCATTAGTCCTAGCACCTAAGCCTCAGTTAGATAGCCCCCAGAGCTTCCTTCCACTCAGTTTCAACCCTCCTAGCCTGTCATGCACCCTCCTTTCACCTACTGCATGAGAAGGGTGCCTTTCTCACCTACCAATCCAGTTTACTTCAATTAGCCACCAGTCTTTCCTTGATTTGAGGCCGGACTGACTCCTCACTACTGTTATCACTCCGATTGACCTCCGATGAGACATGACCACCTGTTCTGACTCTAGTTATCTCCTCATGCACCCTACACTGAGCCTCCTTCATTCAGTTAGTGTCTCCATGTGCCAGTTATATTTAGTTACACCTACCACACTCAGTTAGACTCAGTTTGACTGACGATTGACAATTACTTGTGCATTGATGACTCCACCGATGATGAGATAGACTAATAGTTGTGCTCCGATGACACTCCAGTGATCCTTTGATCACTCCATGAAGGATAATTTGAATTGCCACCTTAGGCATTCGAATCCTCATGCATTGTATTATTTATATGTCCATTTGTGATTAATAATTTAGTGTGTGCGAAGTATTTTTGCTTCTGTCCGAGTTCTACTATATTATTATTCTATTGCTCATTATACTACATTGACCACTCTTCTTCTATTTTCTTGATTAATCAATTAATTTCTTGTGAGGTATACATCATCTCTTAGATCTGCTGTGAAGATTTTCACAATACATCCCTGAAGTTTCATTAGCTAAGTCATTTAATTGGAAAGGATGCCATTTCATTTGTGCTAGGTTTTGAGAGGTCGTCGCAGGCTGCATTCATGTAACCTGTGACGTCGCATATTGCCCCATTGCAGGGTGTGACGAAGTCAGTTAATGGGAAAAAATAGCTTCTTCGAGCTCATTCTCGAAGCCTGCTGACTTGTATCCTTATCCTTGACCTCTTGGGGGAGCTGGCACTCGGTTCCTAACCTCTTGGAAGGATCCCCTACCTCTCTCATACCATATCTCAACCTACCCTATCCATATCCTATCCACTTAGTCCTATATAAGTGAAGCTCTACCCCTCTCCAAAGGGAGGAGAGATCTCTAACTCATCCATTGAGAGACTCTACTTCCTTGGGAGGATATGGCAATTGGCTTGGATGGAGAAGGGCTACTGCGTTAAGCTTTGGTTGTAGTCATTCTTACCTATGTACTTTCCCTATATTTATAGTAATATAAACGCTTTCCACCAATGTTGTTTATGTGTGATGATATTGTGTAGTTTACCTGCTTAACTGTTTACTTAGATCTCTTATTGTATAGATGCTCTTTACTCATTTGCGTTGTTCTGTGTGTCTTAATAGGTCTTGTAGCTGAGATCTGATGACTGTGAGACGTGGAGCAGCATCCAGGAGAAAGGATTGCGAAGTTAAGGTAAGACATCTAGTCACTTGATTCTTAATCAGATCTAGGAAAGTAGTTTGTAGTCTGTACTATTTGTTCTAGACTCACATTGAGCTAGGTAGATCCGGCTCGCATCCGCTCGAGTGGATTTTCCATCAAACAAATCTAGCGACCATACTGGGGAAAAGAACATTGCTTTGTAGTTGTCAATTTGAATGTCGTTTTTCAGTTGATTTCTTACCAAGCCATTCTATTTTGTCATTTCCTTCTTTAGTTGATTTCACCATTAGATCTTCACTTTGAAGAGTCTGATTGCCTTCCTTTGAGTTTGTACTTCTCATTTGCAGACCTTTTTATGCTCATTAACTGGAGAATTGGTTCATTTTTGAACTCAGATCTCGCCTGTCACACCTGGTCAGTGTACCTAGAGCGACACTATGTTGTTTTTTATCTCTGTTCTTTGCCTGTTAGTCTGTCGTCACAGCCCTTTTATTGGTATACTGCGACATCGTCGCAATTCCCGCATTGGTGAACTGCGACGTCGCACTGTGCATAAGCACATAGTGCACCGATCTGCCATTTTTTCCATACAGGCACCCTTTCCCCTTTTCTGTTGTGAGTTTGGTTTGTGTGCAGACTCCCTCTATACTGTAAGATCCAGTCAGAGATCCCATTTTGCTTTATGTGTTGAGTTGTTTGGTTTTGTTTGGATTTGTTTTGGGTTCCATCTTGGACAAGTTTGAGATTTGGTAGTGGTGGACACTTTTGTCTCCCCCACCTGCATCCACTCACCCTTGCATTCCCTCCTATCCTCTCTAGATCTGATCATTGTATTGGATCGGTTTCCAGACCTCATTTGCATACATTTTGTGAGTTTTGCTTGCTTTAGTGCTGCTTGTTACTGATTGATTTTGAGTGTTTGTATGTATTTTCAGTCCATTGAGTGCTCATCTTTTCTTGAGATTTTCCGAGTTATTAGAGTATTGTGAGTAATCTTTTCAGTTCAATATTCATGTTTAAAAGCATAGTTGTTGTCAAATTATTATTTTGATACATCCATTGAAGGATCAAAAGTACTTTATTTCCGTCATTTTCCAAGATCATTTGAAGAATTGCACATGCATTGGAATGTCTCATTTGTAGATCTTTTGGAAAAGTTGAAAGAAATTGCATTATTTGTGTTTTTCATGAACTGTGAGTTGCTCATTTTCTTGAAAAATTCGAATAGACATCAAGTTTTGCAAAAGTAGTTCCATGTTTGGAAAGTTGCATTGTATCTTTTGGTTTTTGTGCTTTTAGGCCATCATAGTGAAAGTGAAAAGCTTGCATACTTTACTTGGGAACTCTCTCTTTTCATCACTTAGCATCATTTTCGTTTTGAAAAGATAAAAGAAAAAGAAAAAAATGTGCTTTGATTTGGTTTAGTAGTGTTGTGTCTTTTATGTTTCACTGAAAAGGAAAAAAAATACTTCATAGTCATTTTTCGGTATATTTGGGATTGTCTTGCATTGCATTGCTTTGGTACAATTGTTGGAAAGAAAAAGAAAATTTCTCCTTCCCATACATAGAGTTCATTGAAAGAAAAAGCATATTTTTTGCATGTAGTTAGGGCCTGCATTATGTTTACGATTATGTACTCACCTCATGCATTCACCTAACCATCCAGATAAAATTAACGGTAGAACTAGGGTAAAAATTTTAGCAACTTGTGTGTAAGTTAGAGACGTGTTCTGATGTCGTTAAGTGTGGCAGCTGTCGTTATTTTTCAGCAATGTATCTCGGGGGTATTGTAGTCTTCCACGTACTTATCGGTATATCGAGATCCTTCACGTACCCACCAAGTCACCTTGAGTACTTGGTGTATATCGAAGGGTGTATCACGTACTCGGTAGTATATCGGAAGGTCTCTTGCCGAACGGTTGTGCATTAGACAACACCACTACAAATTTAAGCTCCCACATACCTTGCGTATATCGGGAGACACCCTTAGGATTCGTGAAACCAACTGAGTTAACCTTTTGGCCATCTTGGCGGAGCAATACACCGAGAACAACACTCGGGGAGCTACTATGCATGTACCGTCAAGGTAATTGGGTATTTAGGCAAGGGTACGGTCCAAAACCTTCTTGTCGCAGTTTACTGTTGGACCCTGCAGTATATCGCGAGTTACGAAGCCTTGAAAATCTTGTGAGGTTCCAGACCGTTGAATCCACTCTTATAACAAAAGTTTTCTTGTGGCCTTAGTTTGTGTAGGGTTTGTCTGGTTTGATTTTCTTTCATTTAGCTTGCCTTAGGAGAGACTTTTCATTTCAGTCACTCTGGTTGACTTTCCTTGGAGAAGGTCTTGGAGGATTCAGAATTTGCCACCCGAATATCTCCTTAACTAGGAGGTAATTTTGAGGGTAAGAATGGATCCACAAGCCAGGGTCCAGTCACATGAAGTGGAAAAACCCACTTTGAATTTTGGAGGACTTTTGTTTCCTCATACTCCTCCAGATTCACCTGCCTCTCATCCCCCGCAGGGTGAAGAAGCACAAATCCCCACTTCACAAGACTCACCTCCCGTTGCACCGGTAGAGCCTGGATCGTTGGAGTGGATAAATCAACCCCAGGATGACCCCATAGCAGCTGCTGGTCCTGCAGCAGCTTATTGGACATCTTCCATCGGTCACCTAGTAGCCCATTTTGCCATTGCATCCCCACCCATTTGGGCTATCCCCGATGACCGTTTAGCACCTTACTGTGAGCAATTGGCTCGTTTACATGCTATGGGTGAGGAGTTTCAAAATCGAAACTTTCAAATAATATTCGACGACAGACCAATCCCAGGTTGTTCTTTGTCTTTCGAGTCACCGGAATCATCCACGCAACACGTGACTACTACTGAAACTGGTCAACCATCCATTCCTACACACACATCTCCTAGACAGGAGACCAGTTCAATAACTCCCATAACCCAACCTGTTGAAGGAAAACAGTCCAACACACCTGTAACTACCACAGTTATTTCACCTACTCCTCCCCCACCCCAAACTTCAAAGGGAGGATACTCTTTACCCCCTACCTTCCTTACATGTAGTGGTAATCCTACGGTGAATAATCAACAACCAGTGTTGGGTCAACCTTTACCTCATGGTCAGCAAGTTGTTGCTAGGGGGAAACCCCCGTCTCTTAACCATAATACTGCAGCAGGAGTTCCCATCGGGCCTTTCATTGGAAATTCCTTACCTCGTGGACCTTCCACTTTGGGACTATCCCATGTCGGGGGACCGTCCAACGTAATTCAACCTCCATTGAGTCAAGCATATCCAGGTCATCTTAACCCTGTGCCGGGTCAACTTAATCCTGGAAACGCACTCTATGGGGTACCCTACCCTGGTAATCTTTACACTCTATGGGGACAACAAAATGTTTTACAACATGGACCCCCACTTACAGTCCCTCCACCCCTGTTTGGTCCACCCCCACCTCCCATTGGAGGCGGCGGGCCCCCACATAACTCTGGAGGAGGCGGACCTCTACCTTCTGGCGGAGGACCACCTCATTTCGGTCATCATGGCCCACCCCTCCTTGGTGGAGGTGGTGGAGGACCACCCCACCCTTGGCGGTGGTGACGGGGGAGGACCATCTCATCCCGGTGGTGGTGGTGGAGGACTTTCTCATCCTGGTGGCGGTGGTGGTGGACCACCACCCTACTATGGTGGAGGTGGTGGAGGAGGCTCTTAACCTTCTGGCGGTGGAGGTGGCCCACCACCCCCTCCCGGAAGAGGTGGTGGAGGCCCGTCCTATTCTGGTGGTGGTAGTGGACCACCACCTCCTCCCGATGGAGGTGGCCCATCCTACCTTGGTGGTGGTGGTAGACCCCCACCATTTGGAGTCCGCCCAACCCCTCCTGGCGGTGGAGGCGGGCCCCCACCTTATGGTAACGGGCCACGTTACTATGGAAACGGACCTACATTTGGTCCGGGTGGTTCTTACCCCTATGGCCAGTTTTCTCCTGGAACACCTTATGGTCAGTCGACACAAGGTCCCACTAGTCCTTACATGCCTTATCCATACTATCAGTACTCGCAGCCTAATTTGCATCTGTCCTTTTTTGCTACGTTGGATCTACCTGACCTGTCTCGCTTAACTAACAACCCCATTTACCACAGAACTAATTGGCCACCCATTCCGGTGAAACTTCCGCCATATATCCCAAAATTTGATGGTAAGCCGGGTGAGGATCCTAAAAACCACGTGATGACATACCACTTATGGTGTTCATCCAACTCACTGATGGACGACTCGATCCATCTTCGGTTATTCCAATGGACTCTCACTGGTTCGACTTCGAAGTGGTATATCGAACTACCACCCCATTCTTTTCCTGATTTTGGTTCTCTTGCTATGAACTTTTTGACTCATTTCCAGTTGCCTATACGGTATGAAACTGGTACAGAGCTTTTAACCTCGCTCTGTCAAAATACCGCTACTCATATATCAGATCATATACATGAGTGGCGGAGGAGATGACATCTCATCAAGGATCCTATTCTAGATCAACTCCTAGCGGACTGGTTTACGAAGTCTCTCATACCAACCATAGCACGAGATGTTTCCATGGGTGGTGCTGTCACTGAGGAACAAGCCATCGCTCGTGCCCATTTGCTAGAATTAGTCTACGCTCAATCTGGCACGTTGTTTGATATTCTTCCTGACGTGCCCTGCAACACTTACGACCCCGCGAAACCTCCCAAGGGACCCCAAGCCGATGGCATCATTGGATCCCTTCACCCAACCTTCCTCTCAAACAATTGGTTCTTCGAACCCCCAGGGTTCTTCCCCATCACCAACACAGGATGGTCACGGCACCACCAAATCATCCACTCCTATTGTCACAGAAGAAGTGAATTTTGTTTCATCAGCTTCACCTCAAAAGTATGGTGGTAAGAAGAAGAACAAGGGGAAACCTAAGAAATCTCCCACCCAGCAGGAACAAAAGAGGACCCCTGATGATACCAAACAGAAAAGGAAGTTGAAGTATCCTTGCCTACTGTGTGGTGATGATCACTTTTCTAAAGAGTGCCCCCATAGAGATGAAGTTCAAAAGTTTCTTAAGGGAAACCCACACCCGCAGTTCTCAACGATCCCTTCCCTGCTCAAAATCAGTAGTCATCACTCACACTTCTTCTTCCCAAGGAGAAGCATCCACCACCGCACATGTTCTCATGGTACATAATGAGACTATCAACTTGAACACCCGTTCTCGTTCGTATGACTCCGTTCCAGCCAAAGAACCCATTGGAAGTAATACTGAAAAATATTCCACTTCGATTCCCGACGTCACCGTACCGGCTGCTCCTCTCACCATAGAGAATCCCTCTCTCGAGTCAGTGTTGCATCCACCCAAGAGCATGATTATAAAATCGGTTTTCAATCCTAAAGCTCGGGCTGCTCAAAACTACAACATTGTAGAGGACCCAGCACAAGATCCTTGTGCTATGTCGATGCTCGAGGTCTTGCAAAACTGTCTGAATCAGTGCAAGACTCTCCTCGCTGCCATCGGTGCAGTTGATCCGGATTCATCGAACACCATTATGTTCCGGCTGGAGTATTTCAAGCCGAGGCTCTCCCACCAATTAGCATTTTACGTTGCTACAAACATTGCTGGGAAGATAATCCATCATACCGTTCTGGACGAAGGAGCCTCTACGTTAGTCATGTCGATCACATGGAGAGCCATTGTTTCTCCCGAGTTGAATCATTCTCCTACCACTTTGAGATCCTTCAACAGACGTGGCTTTCAACCTCATGGGCTGTTACAAGCTTTACTAGTCGAGCTGGGGGGAAAGACCGCAACCCTTAACATGGAAGTAGTCGCTGCCCCATTAGATTATAACATTTTGCTTGGTCGTAATTGGTTTTACACCATGACTGTGGTTGCATCATCTGTCTTCCGCATAGTACAATTCCCCCATCAAGGCCGAATTGTCACAGTCGACCAACTGGATTTCTGCACACCTGACACCACTTCTCACTTGGGCGATAACGTTCCTTCGATTGGACAATCTTCGCAGAAGTATGAGAGTGTGGGGGTCAGCCTCCTTAAGGATTCATCCCTTATGGGTGTCTTTCCTACTTCGGATCCCCCAAACCATGTTGCCACGGTGAACATGATCTCCTCATAGATTTCATCTACCCCTAGCTCAACTGATTCATGGTTTGTACCTGATGAAGCCACCACACACCTGATTGGAGACACTATGCCTCTGTCACCCGCTGAACTCATGTATGAGGCCATCCAGTCAGCACCGGAGGACCACTTAGTTATGGCCTCCACCTCCCGTTCTCTACAATGGGCATCATCCGATCCTCTGTTATAGACTTTTCATTATGACGAGTCCATTATGGAAATCATGAGTGCAGATGATCTGCCGTGGGAAGACCTCCACCATCATTCGTCTTTCCTCCCCTTGTTGGATACTATGGAGAACAACATTCACACCATCTTTACATCGAATGTCTACTCTGGATCTCAATCTTTGATACTCGCGTGTCAAACGAATTCCGAAGGCAACTTTGCCAACATTGAGCCTACCACTTAAATAGACATTTCGGTTACTCCTGGTGTAGTGGAACACATCCAGTTAGGCCAGAAGTGTTCCCCTGACGAAGTCATTGCCGCCACGGCCTTATTCAAGCGATTCTTAGACGTGTTCACTTGGAACTATGAGGAGATGCTTGGGATAGACCCCTCCATTGTTTTACACGAGATTAAAACCTATCCCGATGTCAAACCTGTTCACCAGAAGCTGCGACCGGTACACCCTCGAAAGACTGTGGCAATCAAGGCAGATATTGAGAAACTCTTGAAGGCCTGTTTCATTTACCCTGTCCCATTAACAGAGTGGGTTTCAAACGTCGTCCCTGTTAATAAAAAACAAGGTACCATCCATGTCTATGTCGACTATCGGGATCTCAACAAAGCTTGTCCCAAGGACAACTACTCGACTCCCTTCATCGACCAGATCATCGACAATTGTGCTAGAAGTGTCATTTTTTCATTCATGGATGGCTTTTCCGGTTACAACCAAATTGAGATCCACCCCGCCGACCAACACAAGAACGCATTCATCTGCCCTTGGGGAATGTTTGTATATCGTAAATTTTCGTTTGGTCTTAAAAATGCCGGTGCCACATTCCAGTGGTCCATGTCGTACGCCTTCCATGATGTGAAGGACTTTGTGGAACCTTACTTGGATGACCTCCCTGCCCACTCAAAGCAGCGTGAGTTCCATTTAAATCATCTGACGGTCGTTTTCCTCAGGTGCAGGCAGTACAATATCTGTCTGAATCCTCACAAGAGTATTTTTTGTGTCGAGTCTGGACGCCTCTTAGGCTTTATCATCTCAAAAGATGGGATCCGTATTGATCCCTCGAAGGTGGAAGCCATCGTCGCTCTTCCACCTCCAACCAACATTACGAAACTTCAGAGTCTGCAAGGAAGAGCAACTTATTTACAGCGCTTCGTTTGTAATTTTGCACAAAAGACACAGGGTTACATGAGATTGATGAAGAAGGACGTCCCATTTATTTGGGATGATCAAGCTCAACGATATTTTGATAGTTTAAAACATGCCATCATGCATGCCCCTGTGATCCAACTGCCGAATTACTATCGAGACTACATTTTATATCTCTCCGCTTCCGACACCACTATCTCCATGGTTTTGGTACAGGAAGACCTGAACGCCCAAGAGCATGTGATATACTATGCCAGTAAAGGTCTCATTGACACTAAAAGGCGCTATTCACATGTTGAGAAGCTCGCTCTCGCGGCAGTCATAGCCGTGCAGAAGTTTCGACATTACATTTTGCTTCGCACCACCACCATCATCGTTGATTCGAACCCCATGTACCATGTTCTGACTCGTCGGGTACTTTGGGGCAAGTATTCACGTTGGATCGTGATACTGCAAGAATTCAATCTTCTTTTCGAAAAATCCAAGTCGAAAAAATCTTTAGTGTTTGCTGAGCTCATCTATGACCTCCCCCGTACTGATGCAGAATCTGAGCCCAATGACTCTTTTCCAGATGAGTCATTGTTTCTTATCAGTACGCCTGATCCGTGGTATGGAGATATCACATTATATCTTCAAACCCAACGTTTCAGCCCTGAATTGTCTTGTGACGACCGTCGCCGAATATGCCACCATGCAAAGTACTATCTGATTATCAGTGATATTTTGTACCATCGTGGCATCGATTCTATCCTTCGACGTTGTCTAACTCATGATGAGGCTGAACGCGTTCTAAATGACTATCACGCTAAGGCGTGTGGCGGTCACCTCTCTGGGATAGCTACAGCCCAGAAGATTTTGGGCGCAGGATATTATTGGCCGTCTATCTTCAAAGATTGTATCGAGGCCATAAAAATATGTCCTCCATGTCAACATTTTCATATGAAAAAGCACACCCATCCCGCCCTATTACACCCGGTTATTGTCGTTGGCCCCTTCGCTAAATGGGGCATCGATTTCATGCATTGTAAGCCTACCTCGACCGGGGGGCATAGTTACGTCATTGTAGCTGTGGACTACTTTACAAAGTGGGCCGAGGCAATGCCTACATACACGAACAATGGCAAGACAGCCGCACTCTTCATGTTTAACCATGTAATAGCGTGGTTTGGAGTTCCTCAAGTGACAGTTACTGACCATGGTTCTCACTTTATGAACCATATGGTTGATGAGTTGAGTGATAGATTGGGTTTTCGCCATGAAAAATCAACACCATACTACCCACAGTCAAACGGATAGGTCAAGGCCATTAACAAGGTCTTGAAAACTATGGTCCAACGTATGGTGGGTACGCACAAAGCCAATTGGAATAACATGCTCTTCTCCGCGCTTTGGGCTTATCGAACCTCTGTTAAAACCGCCACTAGATTTACTCCTTTCCAACTAGTGTATGGATTGGAGGTGGTCCTTCCCATTGAGTGCGAGATTCTGTCCCTCAAGCTCGCCATCGAACTTCTCCCAAACACTACTGCCAAGGAAGAATGATTCCTCTACTTAGCTAAGCTCGATGAGACTCGCCAAGATGCCGCTCTTGCCAACGAGGCTCATAAGAAACGCATCAAAGCGTAGTACGAAAAGTCGGTAGAACCTCGCGCCTATAGAGAAGGAGATTTGGTCCTTACGTATGACCAAAAACATGATAAGCTGGGGGCAGGAAAGTTTGAGTCCACGTGGCATGGACCTTACATAGTAAAACGCGTCTTGGAGAAGGGAGTTTATGAGCTTGAAGACTATAACGGGATATCTTTGGGTGAGCCCGCAATGGGCTCTACCTAAAGAGATATTATGCCTGAGCCTTTCACGCATAAGTAATTTTTGTATATACTGTACATGGCGTGTGTGTGTTTTTATGTGGTGTGACGCTTTGATTTCTTGTGTGTTTAGGTCTTGTTTCGTTTCTTATACCATGTTCTGTCTCCGTGTGTAGATGGCGATGTGCTATGGATTCGCAGACAGCGCCAGCCGACATACCCGTAACCTTGCTTTGACAACCTAGGTACTCTATTCACCTACCGATGAGCTCATCAACTCAGGGGGAATGTGTCTAGGTTTCATAACCAACAATGCTGCAGAATATCAAGCAGTCATTGGAACCCTAACTGACGCCATTTCTTTGGGTATGGACCATGTTGTCATCCACCTGGATTCTCAACTAGTGGTCTCTCATCTTAATTGAGTCCATGTCATCCGCGATCCTACCTTAATACGTCTCTATCGACGAGTCCGTCTCCTAGAAAGGTCCTTCGAGTCCATTCAGTACCTGCACATTCCACGAGACGTGAACATAGTTGCCGATTCTATGGCCAACTTCATCTTCGATTGGTACTTTGCACACACATAAGCATATATTCATGAATTGTTAAAACTAGACATAACATGTAAATAACTCATTTTATATAAGCAAACACATAACAAGACCACACCATTCATTCATTTTAAAACACATAATGTATAAATCGCCGGAATGTCTGTATATATATATATCATCATAAAAAGTAGTGCTGGTATAAAATCTGAAGCACGATGGCTTTCAGTGAGTCTCTACAAAATCTGAAGCCTCGTAGCTTTCAGTAAGTACAAAAAATATGAGGCCTCCAAGGTCTAAGTACATACATAGTAACAACGTAAGGTCTATTTCCTGGCCCGTACAACCCTAGGTGGTCTAACAGCTCTGGCCTGCTGAATGTGGAAACAGTTGACTGCTCTCGCAACCCTGCGAAGCAGCGCGTTGAAGTGTGCAATCACTCCAACAGTGTACACCTGCATGGGCCGCGACACCTCATCTACCATCGGCTTGGGAACACCTAACGTCAACCCACTCAGGTTGGTGTAGACCCCGTCCATCTCTACAATGGCATCATGTATGGAAAGACCCACGACTGCTCCCTCTCCTCTCTCTCTCCTCGCAAGAAGAGAGACTCCCACTGGTCATACGGGGCCCACATCTACACACACATGTTGTTAACTTATCAACACTATAACACAAAAAATTATAAAAACACAAAACTGAAAAGTGCAAGGGTTTATTGTTCTTACCTATATCTCCCCATGCTTCTCCCTCGGGTAACAGCAAGTCCGGGTCATCTCTGAAATCCGTACCACTATACGGGAAGTCCTCTACCATCAGTAACTGGCACTCTAGCCAGCTGAAGAACTCAACACCATATGAGATGATGGGGACCCCACCATGTCGGGTCATCACCCCTGTCCATCTAGCCATGTGTGGATCCCTAGGATCCTTGTCTTCCAGTGGTACCTGAGGGCACAAGAGGGGAACCCGTTCCAATAAGTGCGAGATCACTATCGAACCATAGCCAAACTGTTTGAGCTCTCCCCGCCAACACTTGGTCAGTTGAGCTCGCATGTTTGTGAGGATTACCTCACACCAATTGAAGATCTTCGGAGACATGCAGTCCTCCGCATATAGCATCTGTGACCTGGTGGCTAAGTGAGGAGCTTGGCTCCCTGCCATCCTCATAATGATGAAAAGTATGGCACGCAATGGACGTTCTCGCACATATTTTATGGGAATCTTCCCACTAGAAGCACGGGTGTTGGGAACACAGTGCTACAGGATCATGTCATCCACAGTCCAATCACTTCCACATGATCCAGTTAGGAGCACATTGTCCCCTCTTTAGGACAATCCAGTCAGGAAATAGATGTCCTCGACATCTATGGTAAGCACGTGCTCATCGATCATGAAATATTGTTGGGCCGCATCCCAACATTGGAGCATATGGGTTAGTAATGGGATTTGGGACCTCATACCCTGAATCTTGAAGAACTTGAGGAGCCCATAGTTCCTCAGTGCTTCCACACATTGTGGATCATTTGCAACCTGTTCATCATCTAACTCATGCTCCCGTTCACGCCACTCCAAAACCATTATGGCTGCTAGTAACCTGCCAAAAGGAGAGTTTAAACATTGTTAACGCTTGCTTCAACCACCAAAAGTTCTTTTTTGGGCATGGTTTGTGTTTGGGGTTGGATGTTTTCGTCGTCGCACCCCGTTATTTCTAACAGTGCAACGTCGTCGTAGTCCAGCCATGCGACCTTTGCGACGACTCAGTCTCGTCGCAGTTCTCGCAAGGGCAGACTACGACGAGCCGAGGACACAATGGCCCTTCACAAACCAAGCTAAAAACCCAAAAAATGAACAAAAATAAAAAATGTAAACCACTACAATCATGCTAGATGAATTTTAGAGTTACCTGCTCTTGACGGCAGGTGAAATGGCTGCTCATAGCTCCCGGAATCGATAAGTAAAGTTTTGGCTCCAATTTGGCACTTCTCCTCCCAATTTGGCAAATGAAACAATGGTAACTCTATTTGGCCCATTTTTCTATTTATAGATCAAATGGAATTATTCTTTTTTCAAATATTTGATGCCTTTAGATCATTTGCTATAGTTTGGATAGTTTTTATCGCATTTGAACGCTTGGTTGGCCATTTGACCTAGTTTTTTAGTGTGCAGGAGTCATTATGTGTCTTTTCACGCCATTTTCACATTGGAATGGTCATCTCAGGTATGAACACCCCTTGTATGTTTTTGTCATTTTCCTTTCATTCATTAGATTGTAATTATTTTACGATGATGAGCTTACTCTTTGTTCTTTGTCGTGCTCTTGAAACTATGAGAATAAGTTACCAAGTTACGATTTATCACTTTTCCGAGCTCGTTAAACTCCTACAGAAAAGGAACCCCCCTGGAGTCTATCTTTAAGCTCTTTTCAGGCTCTCGAAATACGAAAAGATTTCCAAGCGAACTTGTTGCGTTCACGCTTGTTAAAGAATTTGAATGATCGTCTTCCTGGTGATAGTTTACCCCTTTTTCGGACCAGGGGGCACTACTTACGAAAAAGGTATACTCCAGCCAATCATGACTGGAAGAGTCCTCTCCCGCGTTGTTTTACCCTTTTTCGAGCGATGCAGCTAACTTTATGAAAAAGGACCATTGGAGTCTTCTTTAGTTCTTTTCATATTCTCTAAATATGAAATGACGACCGAGTTTACCTTCTATGGACTCGTTAAACTTTCACATTGAAGGGCTTGCCATGGGATGAACCCCTCCTATCCCAGGTTCAAAAAATATTTGGGATTGGACTCATCTATGAGATGAGCTATACCGAGCATCTGGTTACCCTCATCAAGCTCGTAAAAAACACATGAGGCACTCATCATTCATGATGGGGAAAAAGGAAAGATTTTATGTTACACCCCTTATCAGTGGCAGTATCTAGTCATTTCTTGAACATGGCACTCATCTGCATTTGCATACTACAGTTGGATCATCCATTTGTACTCAAGTTTCACCTATTTCCTGAGTCTTGTTACTCCTTTGAGTCATTCAAAGAACGCTTCCATCATCAGTTGCATTAGGATTTGGTACCATAACTCGTCAGGTCAATACTGCCAAGGCATGCCATGCCCATGTTCAACAATGCTCCCACTACTCATCAACTGCAGTCAGTACACCTTCAATCATGTTGGTCTACTCTGAGTCAGACTTGCATGTCACTATACCATCCGATCTGCTCTACACATCCTTTGTCATGTTTCATGTCGATGATGGGGGATTCATCATGGCCCTCCTTCGACGGATTCATCCTTGTCGACTTCAAATCATTATCCAAGGATTGAATCTAGAAACCAACCAAGTACCTTGGCCCTACATGCCTCAATGGAAGGTTACCTCACTTTCAACATGAGTTTACATCATTGACTCTTGATTGAAATATTTCATCTCGCGTTCGACTCCAACTCATTTATTCACGCTTGATGATATGTACTGTAATACCTTGGGAATCATTGATATCAATGGTGATTTCCCTCACACTTGTTAACGGTATACATCAATGACTGGTAATCAAGTGGTTTTTTCCATGTTCGATTTCAAGACATTTGTAATCACATGGTTAGATTCGTGTGTCATTGCGGGTTCAGCTTGAAGACCCTGGGGAGTCATGTTTTACCCAGGTTGCGATGGAGTTTGTATTTGAGTTATGTCACACAGATCCACATTTGTATTGGTCGTGGTTGTGTTATAATCTCATCATGGATCTACGCTTGTGTCTAGTAGCCATGATTGTGTTCAGTCGGTCATTACTACCATGGCTCCGCAATGTATTAGTCAGCAGCCATGTTGTACATCATTTGAGATAGTATACTCAAAGTCAGTTGTACTGCGGCAGTGTCCTTCGTCCGACAAGCCATTCCCATTATTTTTGTCAAAGCATTTCACCTGTCCAAATTTCAAACAACTTCATGCTTTGGGGGGCATTCTGTTACACCTAAAATCCTACCATCCTGAGATTCAATGTATACATCCCTGAAGTTTCATTGGCTAAGTCATTTACCTGGAAAGGATGCCATTTCATTTGTGCTAGGTTTTGAAAGGTCATCGCAGGCTGCACTCATGCAACCTGTGACGTCGCATCTTGCTCCATTGCAGGGTGCGTCGAAGTCAGTTAATGGGAAAAAATAGCTTCTTCGAGTTCATTCTCGAAGCCTGCTGACTTGTATCCTTATCCCTGACCTCTTTGGGGAGATGGCACTCGGTTCCTAACCTCTTTGAAGGATCCACTACCTCTCTCCTACCATATCTCAACCTACCCTATCCATATCCTATCCACTTATTCCTATATAAGTGAAGCTCTACCCCTCTCCAAAGGGAGGAAGTCTATAGTGTCTACATGCTGGTGAAATCATATCGGAGAGATCTCTAACTCATCCATTGAGAGACTATTCTTCCTTGGGAGGATATGGAAATTGGCTTGGATGGAGAAGGGCTACTGCGTTAAGATTTGGTTGTAGTCATTCTTACCTATGTACTTTCCCTATATTTACAGTAATATAAATGCTTTCCACCAATGTTGTTTATGTGTGATGATATTGTGTAGTTTACCTGCTTAACTGTTTACTTAGATCTCTTATTGTATAGATGTTCTTTACTCATTTGTGTTGTTCTATGTGTCTTAACAGGTCTTGCAGCTGAGATCTGACGACCGTGAGACGTGGAGCAGCATCCAGGAGAAAGGATTGTGAAGTTAAGGTAAGACATCTAATCACTTGATCCTTAATCAAATCTACGAAATTGGTTTGTAGTATGTACTATTTGTTCTAGACTCACATTGAGCTAGGGAGATCCGGCTTGCGTCCGCTCGAGTGGATTGTCCGTCAAACAACATGTACACATCGCCATATCATTGCCGCGATGTTACAAATTTGAATACATTTTTTTACAAATTCTATATTCACTCGGTGCTCAATAAAATAATAAATTCCCCAGTGTCTCATAAATGTTTATGCGCACCACCAAACCCGTGAATAAATTCAAAACATAATGTTTTTGGTAAAAACATTTTTTTTACATTACAAATTAAGTGGTTCCAGTAACAAACACATGATCGCCGGCACAATATTACGTAAGTACGCACCAATGCACATTATGTAAGTAAGCACCGGTACTTAGTTGTTGTACATACGCACCCGTGCGGTATTTTTGCATAGTGCGCACCGCAAACCCTGAAAGCATTTTTTCTTAAACTAACAGTGACTAGTTTTGACATCCAATGCAATGGGTGGTCATATTGCAATGGATATCAAACACCTCCATGTACAAGTAAAAAACCCTATAAAAATCAATTCCTTAGAAGGAAAAAAATACATCTTGTGAAATATAGAAAGGGAAACTAAGAGAAACAGGAAGAAAGCTATGGCTTCCAATACTGAAGATAAGTATGAAACCTTTTTTTTTAGAATACATTGAAAATTGTTTGAAGTGACATACTTTGAAATAGGGGAAATATTGAGATGTTCAATAAAATGAAGTGACATAACTTAAATATTTACTCTACATATTTAAATGTGAAATATAGTGATCCCTTACAAATTTCTCTCTTCAAAAGATTTTCCCACTCCAAAGTCTTTGCCAGTAAATCTCTCTTGCACAAATCTCCTCTTTAAATCTTGGCGAGAGAATGAAATTAGGACTCGGGTTTTATTTTACACACACATTTAAGAAAATGAAATTCCCGTTCATTTTTTCATTGTTTATTTTGGCCCATTGATGATAAATGTGCAATCTAATTTTTTTTAAACTTGCATTTTTTGGTGCGCTTTACACTAAAGCGCACCAATTCGTTATTCTGAGTGTAAAGCACCGATGCACTTTACATTGTATAGCCCATTGAAAAAAGTAAATATTTGACAAAATGCAAATGCAAACCTCCGCAATTTAATTTTTTGCGTAGGTTTTGATTTGTAGAGGCAGAAACAACGTCTGATAAGCAGTGCATTTATTGATAATGTGCACTGGTGCTTCTTTTATATATAGATGCATTGGTGCGCCAAAAAATAATACAACGCACTGATACCTTTATAATAGTTTTAAATTCTTCTTGATGTTATATTGTTCTATGCTTCCCATAATTTCACTTAAGAATTTATTCACATTTTGATGATGTTTTTAGATCAAATGCAGGGAAAAAATATTATTATATCAATTGGCCAGTTCTTCAGATTCCAACTCAGTACATATCAAATTGCAAGTTTTTCAAGTTCTTCCCTGTAGTTTGCAGTAAGTTCATATTTTATTTATTATTCATTTCTTTGATTCAATTTATGTTATTTGTGCATTTGCATTTTAATAATTGTTCATTAAACGTTCATGATCAAGATTCAAGATCGAGTTCAATTGTGCAATGAGATTCCGCCTATCCAAAAATGCCGCAATCTCTTATTAGGAGAAAGATACGATAGGTAGATATTTGTTGAAAATGGACGGACACTTTTCCCTGCCAATTGTAACATGCCATCTTCTAGCAAAATTTGGGTCAATGGTAATGCATCGTGAATTGGATCTCCTTTATGACATACCAATAGTATGCGATTGTTCAAAATGTAAAGTGTTGAAGGAAAAATCGTGACGTGTCACATTATCCCATTATATTAATGATCGACTACCCAAAGTTGTTGGTCTAATACCTCTCACTGCAGTCAAGAATCCAATAGGTGATATAGAAGAGACACATAGGAAAACTTCCATATCGTCATTTTTTTGAAAATTTGGAAACCATATCAACTAAGTTTCATCCTAAATTGACCAACCCACTGTTGATTCAACTGAGAGTTCTAGTGAGCCAAAGTATGATATCAATACTACCCAAAACATATCTACTAGGAGACCCAAAAAGTTGTATGAGTTGAGAGAAAAAATGTCCAAGTACACACCAAGGTCGGTTCAATTGTTGGAAGGCAACAATGACTTCTCTCTTCCTATTTGTATGTAGAGTAAATGCCAAGCATGTTACAACCGCACTTTGTATGGGGCTTAGTTGTCTTACTTTCTTGTGCCCGATTTTGGAACCAAATTCTCCTTTTGTGGTAATAGTTATATGGTTTCCAAGTATAAAATAAATGTTTCAAATCTTAGGTTGTTTATCCTTTCACATGTATCCATTCCTCCCAAACAATCAGTAGCACTTGTGTCGTTTTGTAGTCCTATTTATAGTCGATCTGATTACTTGATTGTTGTTAAATACAAACATATCATTTCCATGTATATTATGTGCATGAATGGTTATGCTTATGGAAAATTTGGCAGGAAAAATATTTTATATATTGATGGTCGTCCACAAACTCATGTGAACATCGTAAGGCTCATAAATAGTTGTTGGTCCTCATTATTTAGTGCAAATTGTTCCTTTGAGGAACACTCCAAATTCGAAGAGTTATTTATGAGAAGGAAAGCACCCAAATTTGTTGTTGTGCATGCAATACGTAGTTTGTCTCATACTGACGAGTTGTTAATAAACTATAACGTTCGTAAACCACCAACTGCTCACAAAAAATGCCTTGCATTGGGTTTACCTTTAAACTTCCCCTTAGGGCATAAGAGAAAGAGAATTGAGTAATTGTATTTATCTCACTTTAAACATTCTCTAGGAGCTTCTTTTGCACTCCCACATTAGATTCTTGCTGAATGTATCCTCTAGTCCCATTAACCTACTTTTGTGTTTGTTTCGTGGACATTAATAAAATGATCTTATCTTATCTTAAATGGAACCAATGTAAATTTATTGCTTAATTCAACATGTGTTATATATAGTGGTTTGTTGCATGCTTATCATTGAGAAAAAAAATTCCATGCTTGTAATAAATGTTTGAAAATATTAAATGCATTGTGTTATTAATATTATTGATCGAATGTTTAATATTTTTACAATCAGGAGTTAGACAATGAGTGACCTATCCACCATCTACCATTGCAACTCACTACAATGTCAAATCGAGAGAAGGATGATGAACGAGCACAACTCGGAGATGAAGCATACTAAGCATGGTTGAATCAACGACCTATTCAATTCCCGCTATGTCTCGAGTCACCAATTCAAAACCTATACAATGACACTAATTCTTCACATGATGGGGACGAAGGCAATGATATAGAGGTTGGTATGGATGATTTCTTACGGGATAACCATGCCATGGAGGTAATGTCGTTACATGCATTCCAACAAAATGAACATGGGGAAGATGCTAATATCATTGATACCTTCTTCAAAACCCTAAAATTTGCTTCCACCACCCCTCTCTTTGGAGATGGGACAAGGTCTACCCAACTAGGGACAACAATGTTACTCCACAACTTGAAACCAATGTATGGTATGTTAGACACATGTTTCTCGACACTTATGAGGTTACTAAAAGATATGGTAATTTTGAGTGATATTGTCTTTCCTGATAGCTATGTAGAGGCTAAGAAAATGTTGAAAAGGTTGGGTGTTGAGTACATATGATACTATGCATGCCCAAATAATTTTATTCTATACAAAAATGAATATTTTGACAAAGAGATATGTCTAGAATGTGGGCATAACATGTACCATAAAAAAAAGTGTAAGGCACATGGTCCTCGTTATAAGATATTGAGGCACATGCCTATAATTCCAAGGATTCAAAGGCTCTTCCATTGAAAACAATTATTCGAGTTGCAGGGGTGGCATGCCTCATGTAGAAGTGAACTAGGAGTTTTGTGAATCCCAAAATATTCAATAGACATGGATCATATAGAGGATACTTGGACCGATAAATTCAAAGATGAGGTAAGGAGCCTTTGATTGATAATAACCATGGATGGAGTTAACCCACATTTCCTCCAAAACACCAAGTATTATGTTTGGCTAGTTGTGGTGATTAAGAACAATATCCCCCCATGGTTGTCTGTGAAGGATGAACATCTTATGTTGGGTCTCGTAGTCCTAGGTAGAAAACAAGTGAAGAGAATGGATGTCGACCTCCAACCATTGATCGATGAATTTAAGCAATTATGGGAAGGGATACATGTATATGATGTATCAAGACCCATCCCAACAGAAAGGTCTTTTACAATGTATGGCATACACAACGTATGATTATCTAGGACTAGGGGTTTGCTATTGTAAGCATGTTGATTGATTTGTTCTAATCTATAACATTTTTTGGCATACTTAATTGGTGCAACTATATTTTTAACACTAGTGTGCTCTGTTTACAATAATATCGCAGATCTTGTAACGAAAGGATATCATGGATGTAAATGTTGAGGACTTTCTATAAAATCTAGGTGGTCCAACCACCTACGAAATTCGATGTATGGATACTCTAGGGTATTTCTCCCAGAAGACCACCCTTATAGAAGACTTGCATATGATTTCAATGGTAAACTGGAGAGAACATGGAGACTTGAAATAATCACAATAGCATATTTGATAGGGCATATGACACAAATAAGGAGAAGGAAATTGCATAATTGTTCGATTTAAATGGGGAACCTATGTTCGATGATTCTCAATTTTTTTGACACATATGTTGAGAAAATGCCCATTGGAATGAAAATGTAATTTGTATTTTATGAGCTTCCATATTGGGAGCATCTTAATATCACCCACTTACTAGATCTTATGCATATATTCAAGAATGTTTCATCTTATTTATGGAGACACATATCATCCAAACAAAATGACACATTGGTTGTTAGGAGAGATCTTATTTATTCAAATACTAAAAAGAGGCATTGGCTAATAAAATAAAGTAGAGGAGGGACTATTCCCTCTTGGTCTTTTAAAGAGATGATGCCCCACAAATTTTGAATAAAGATGATCTTTATATGGTGAAGTATGTTATATTCAGTGTGAAGGTGCCTTATTTATATGAGTCATCTCTAAGACATTGCTTCACTATATAAGAACATTTGTCAGGGTTGAAATCATACGACCATCTAAACCTTCTAAGACTATGTATGCCTAATACATGATTCGTTTCCTATAATGTAGATTAAAATATACTATGCCATCAAAGTTTTATGGCAATTGATTAAGTGTAGCATGTCTATTTTGTAGTGTCATTGTCCTTTGCTCGTGCGTGGTTGTGTGAACTAAGAATTTCCCGATGCCCTGTGACATGCCATATTGAAATTATTTTCATTTGTACATTGGATCACATCAAAGGAGATTCATATGGCTAGCATTCCATAGTGGCGTGAAGATATAGTTGAGATTGTTTATATGTTCAAGAAGGAACCACCCATGAGTTTTATGGAGTTCTAGGTCCATCTTCTAATTCACCTACCTGATGAGGTTAAATTAGTTGGGGTGTTCTCATGTTGTTGGATATTCTTCTTATAGAGGTACATGAAAAAATGAAGGGGTTTGTTTGTCAAAGGGAAAAACCAGAGGGCTCTATGGCAAAGGGGTACATAGTATATGCGCCCTTCTATTATGCTTCTGAGTATATCAAGCAAATTGATGAGACACCATGGGTAGTGTTTTGGGATGATGATCGGGATGAGGATAAAAGGGAATGAGAGCTACTCCAAAAGAATGACAAAAGGCACATGATAAAGAGTAAGTCACTTATCTTTTGTCAAATTTGTAGAGAGAAACTATTTACATTGAAGTTGATATTATATATCTGATCTCATACTATACTTTTTTAATTTTTGTATACCTCAACAAATTCATAAATTTATGACATCAATAAATTCATTCTTTACAATGTGGAGGCAACACAACCCTTGGTCGCATTGTATGAAGAGAAAAGAAGGAAATGGGAAAGTGACAGGAAAGAATTCATATGCTTGAATGGTAGAAGCATGCCTTATCTTGATCATTTAAAAGAAAATTTGTTAAGGATATGTCCCAATAGTTGGGTGGATAACCAAGTCACAGAGAAATATGTCACATCTGATTGTTACACACTGTTGGGCCTGGCCCAAGTAAGCCAATTTTGGGATAAGACAGTTTTGGGAGCTGTGAGGAAACAGCGCGGTGCAGCATCAATAGAGTAAGAGATATAGTTACTGCACGACGAAGTTACAGTGCTGCGAAGAGGCAGCTCCGCGAAGTTACAGTATTGCGAAGCACCAACTCTGTGAAGATGCAACATGAGAGAAGTTTTGGATGAAAAACGGTGTAAATTCCAGTGAGACCGATTGGCGGTCTATTTTGGTTAGGATACTCCATGATTCCTAGCAGGCAGGTAAGGAGTGGCAAAGAAGGAAAGTGACCGGTCACACGAGCAAAGGCAACACTACGTGAATCTGCCGCAGGAAGCCGTTAGAGAAGGAACAACGTGATGAAAGCGACCCGTCGGCATGCGCTCGACAGGGGGGCTGAAAGTGACGTGCCCATGCGTAGAAGGATGGCCATGATGACGAGTCTCTATCAGAGCCTAACAGTCCTGGTTAGTGGGGTAACCGCACCATATTTTGGGAACCTTAGGGTTTTTTAGCCCATCATGAATGTAAAGACGTGACCTAAGGGCATGGTCTATAAAAGGGCATATTTTGTAAGGGAAAGGGTTAATCTTCTTATTGCTTATAGAGGAATATTGATCTCTGTTGAGAGACTCATTGTAAAATGCTCTGCAGCTGTGTGCACAGAGACCCACTGAAGAGAGAAGAGAGTCTGTAGTTGTGTGTGCAGACTGGAACTATTGAACCCTTCCCATTGATAATATAATCAACAGTTCCTGTGGATGTAGCTCCCATCCTGGGGGTGAACCACATTAATTCCTTGTGTTATGTGATTGATTATGTGATTGCATTTGCGTATTTGCTTATGTTAAATGGTTAAATGCCTGTTATGAGTTCATGTGTTCTTGCTTTTATATGTATTCGCCATAAGAATAAAAGATGGGAATAATATGTTAAGTATAGAACATATGTGAATGAATGTTGAATGCAAAAGTATTTCTAAGTCAAATGAATGCTTAAGTTGATCGGTAAACACTTAAACCAGTGAAGTCTGTATAGTGCGATTCCCTAAAGCACAGCACCGGATGTGCGCATTCGTTGCAATTCGTCTTACTCTATAAGTGTGCAAGGTTTGCAATCTAAAATGCTTGTTGAATGTATAAGTTGACACTAAGTGAATTCCATTGTAATAGTGCATAAGTGTTGAAGAGGAAGCGTAGTCCTCCGTTGCGTTGTCCTGTTGTTGAGCATTTAATCCGCATCGCGCAGTCCTTGGATGCGCGATAGCCTAAGCAATAACCGTGAAGTGAGTGAAATTTGCGATGTCCACCATTCCATTGAGCGCACATCACCCAGTTGTGGAAACCTGATTCCGCAACCTCCCCATAAATTTGCCTCAGGTGAGACCTCAGTATGTTCGTAGACTGTTGCCGAAAGGGCCGGTGAAAAGGGGTTTTGTTGGTTCCCTGAACAACGCAGAACCTGGGTCTAAAGAACTAGTGATACGTGACATTGTTACGTGTTGAGACCATGCAAATGGAAGTGTAATGAACAAATGGTGCACTTGAACTGGTGATGAGCACCGAAAGTTGGAATCCTGAGAAAGCATAAATATGGAACTGGGTGGAAAAGACATAAAGAGATTTTTCCAGAAAGGAGAATAGACATCCGCGTCTATCTGATGTAGAGTGGTTAAACAAATACTTGTGGGTGGATATTCATGAAATTTTCTTTGCGACCTTTGGAAACAAGTTGCAAGAGTGGTTATCAAGATTCGCAGAGCGAAAGAACTGTTTCCAAGAAGGAGCACCTACTGAGTGGAATCCAAATCTTATTCAGAGGCTTAAAGAAGTAGATAGTCCACTCTTGTGAGCAGTCGACTTTTGGGTTGACAGTATTCTAAAAGGATTCGTGACACAGTTCACTATGGACATGTTGAAGTCATACATCACAGCAGAGGCCGAATTCTTCAAAGGTTTCAGAGGTAATTACCTCAACAATCTGAGTTTATATATCAAAATGCTTTTAGATGAGAAAGGATTCTTAAGAATGCAGTGAGATTCATAGTTGCTTTGAATCTGTAATGGTCGATAACACATACAGTGACTCTGACAAAGATACACACAATTTAAGAAGTGGAGAAAGATATAAGTATACCACCAAAAAGAATCCTAGAGAACTTGAACTCCGTGTAGAAACTGAGTTCCCAGTTGAGACTGATAGCTAGACAACACCTCCCTCAGCTACCTATCAGCCCATTACACCTCAAAACCCTCCAGTTGTCAATACTGTGCCAATCCTTGTTTTTCTAGATTGGAATAAGCCATTCCACGTACATGTTGATGCATCATCTATAGCGTTGGGCATTGTGCTCACTCAACCAGGTGAAGGGGGCATTAATCACCCCATTGCACTTTCAAGCATAAAGCTATCTTCCGCTGAAAAGAACTACAAAACCACAAAAAGAGAGGGTCTAGATATGGTTTACGCACTCTATAAATTCAGGCACTATTTGATGGGTGCGCACTTCTCCGTGTACACTGACCATTCAAATTTAAAGCATCTGGTCAATAAGCCAGTGTTAGGGGGAAGAATCTGTAGATGGTTGTTACTTTTCCAGGAATATGACTTTGAGATCATTGTTAAGCCAGGAATATTGAACCTAGGACCTGACCATCTCTCAAGGATTGAGTCAGGAGAAGAACCCACTAATCTTGAAGACAATCTACCTGACGCGCAGTTATTTCCAATACAGATCGCAAATGAGTATTACAAGGATATTGTAGACTATTTGACTACAGGGTTGGCACCCACAGATTTCACTACGCAGCAGAAGAAGAATCTAGTAGTCAAAGCTGCAGACTTCACTATCATTGCAGGCCAGTTATACAAGTTGGGACCAGATGAAGTGTTGTGCAGATGCGTGTTAGAGCATGAGAAGCTGTTTATTTTGGCTGAGGCTGTGATGAACCTGCAATAATTAATTAATGCAAATACACGAGATATAAAAAATAATAGAACTCAAAATCACTTTTATATTGATCACGGGCCACTTCGAGGGGGCAACCTCCTTTGAGCAAGCTCAATACAATTAACTTCACGGTGCCTTCAATGACCTCAACACACACTTATATACTAAGTCTATGCCCAATACTATGAGTCAAAACCATGGGACATATAATACTACAGGACGACTTACAAAGCATATGCGTCCAATACTATGGGTCAATACTATGGGCTAATATAAACTACGGATCAACAAATACTACGGGACGACTTACAAAGCATATGCGTCCAACAACAATATACTAACATAGTAAAGAGAAGGGTTGACATAGGTTCCTAATAGAGGCACACTCAGGTGTCTCTAGAGGTCACTACGCAGGTAGAGCTATTGTCCAGAAGATACTAAGAGCAGGGATATGGTAGCCTACACTACACAAAGATTCAAAGGAACATTTCCAGAGTTATGATGTTTGTCAAAGGACTGGAAAGCCATCGCAAAGAGATGAAATGCCGTTGAAACCACAATTGACACTACAGGCATTTGATAAATGGGCAATTGATTTCGTGGGACCTATTAACCCACCAGGAAAGAGAACTGGTGTGAGATACATTATCACCGTGACTGATTATCTCACCAAATGGGCAGAAGCTAAACCAGGGAAGGAATGTAGCGCAGTTCATCTTCGAGAACATACTTACCAGATTTGGATGCCCAAAAATCTTAATGAGTGACCAAGGCACTCACTTTTTGAACAGAACTATTGCAGCCCTTACTGAGGAGTTCCACATCTACCATCAGAGGAGTACACCATACCATCCTCAAGTCAATGGAACTGTTGAGGATTTCAACAAATTACTGGAGAATGCGCTGACAAAAGTATGCAATACAAACCAGGATGATTTGGATCTGCGCATTCCAGCTGTTTTATGGGCTTACAGAACAACTTGCAAGAAGCTGACAGGCCATACACCCTTCAAATTGGTCTATGAATAGGAAGTTTTGATGACTATGGAGTACATTGTACCAAGCTTAAGGATTGCTGCATTCACAAACATGGCTGATGAACAGACACTGCAAGAAAGGCTTCTACACTTAGTTGGATTGGAGGAGGATCGCTTCATCGCAGGCTTTCACTAGCAAGTGCAGAAGGATAGAGAAAAATCATGGCATGATCACCATATCAAGCACAAAATCTTCCAGGTAGGAGACCTTGTCCTCCTGTATGATAGTAAGTTTATGAAATTTCCTGGCAAATTTAAAATGCATTGGCTTGGCCCATATACTATCATGCATGTTACTAACCGTGGCTCAGCTCAGTTAGCCACATTAGTCGGTGACAACTTACCAGGTCTAGTGAATGGAAGTAGACTAAAACCCTACAGGGATAGTCCTACTTCGCAGAACCCTCAGTGATCAAAAGAGAAAGAAATTCTAAGTGTCAAGTACAGTTGAAATTGGGCACTAGAAATTGAGCAGAGTTTGTACACAGTTTTGGTCCAATACACGAATATCGATGAAAAGGATGCACTTACTACGCAACACTAGTAGAAAAGTGAAGCTACGCAGATCTAAAAAAAAAGGATAGAAGAAAACAAAAGAAAAAGAGAAGTAGAACCACGCAGTTGCGACGTTCAAAAGGCTACCACGCAGATCCAAAAAAAAAGAACAGGACAGACACGAAAACCAGTATGAAGAAAAGTAGCACCGCGCAGTTCACCACACTGCGAGTGGTGACATCAGTTCACGCAGTTCGACGCAGCTCCTCAAAATAGCCATTAGAGATGAAAACTAGCCGTTATACAGTGATTTTGCCGACGTCGCTTGAGCATTTAACGCAGAATTAGCCGTTCTGAAGCAGTTAATAAAGGAAAGGATCAAAATCTTCAATGGATTTGGCCAACGGGCATAACAATTAATGTTTATCTAGCCGTTTATGGGCACGGCTAAGCCTAACTGTGCCTATAAATACCGTCAACACTGGACTTGCAAGCGTTACCGAAACCTTCAAAATTTTCAGCAGGCCATAGTCTCAGTCTGTTTATAGTGAGCCCTAAGTGATTTCGTGAGTTTACAAAGCAAGTTCCACTGAATGTCTGACGATTCTACAATTGAGCAAGAATCCACAACCAAGCAGGCTGTGAGAGAGTTTAAACAAACCGACCTTGAAGGGTTGATGATAACCCCCGCTAAGAAGGTCGTCACAGAACAAGGCCAGGGTTCACGTCGATCACCACGACACTTAGCACCAATGCAAAGCAAGGGTAAGGAACCCATAGTCGAGAAAGAAAAGGTGAATGTAATGGGCTCCACGATATCAGATGTTCCACTAGAAGACAAAGAGCTACCATTATCCTTGACTCCAAAGTATAATTCACCGCGTGCAGCAGATGCACTAGCGATAAAAATCGCTAGAAATGCCAAGTATGAGATACCACTTATGCCCATATCCAAACATGTAAAATTGGAAGCAAATTTTTTGGGTGAGCTCGCAGACTGTAAGTTCGAAGACTACAACTTAATTCAAATGCAGAAGGATCCGGATGAGCCAAAGTACCCATAGTTTCAACCCGACAGGTATATGTGCAGGAAGATGGATGTGAAGAATAACCCGTTGCTCGTAGCGCAGAGCTGGTTGACTGTAGTGGTGGAATCAGGGCTTCTAAACCTGTTGAGGCTTCCACACTTTGACTGAAGCCCGGAACTGAATGCAGTGGTGTGCACACTGATTTCGTTCACACACACCAAGGTTACCTTTGGTTGGACAGAAATGTCGACCTCAATATAGACCTGATCCATCGTATCACAGGGTTAAGCAAGCGAGGCGAGGACACTAAAAATTTCTTTTCCAATAAACCAGAGACAAGGAAGTTGTCGCGGAGATGAAGGAGGAATATTAGATTCCCAAAGGCAAAATAGGTTTTGTCACAGATGACTTAATATATGATGCTACAAGATTTGTAATACAACTGCTCTCAGGAAAAATCTTGCGCAAGGCATGACCGACAGAAGTACCAGCAGGAGCAATTCTCCTCGGTACAAAGGCAGCGCAGGGAAGCAGATTCAACTGGTGTCAATATTTACTGAACGAGTTTCTAGAACATGTCCACAAAACTCAGGTCAACAACGTTGCTTTCCATTATAGTTGGTTAATGGTTTTGATTGCCTTTGTGGTTTGAAAGGAGCCAAGGCATTATTTTGGTCTCACTCCGAACATCAATGACTGCCGAGGAACCAAATATGTGAATCTCTAGGCAAATATGCTACTAGAGCGATAGTGCGCTTCAAATGAAGTATTCCTCACATACTATGAGTAGTTGTGCGATGTCATTGTTCGGACACCGCGCATCTCCAAAGAGGTAACATCCAAGTATATTCGCACTTTAAATTTTCCCGCTGACATGCATTCCATTTATATTTCAGCAAACGCACAGAAAAAGAACCCAGAATGGTTCCAAGGGAACTATCACATGGATGAAGCAGATATCGACCTAATCATGAAGGAATGGCTAGATGAATGGAAGGTCGAAGGACCAATGGTCATCGACAACGACTCAGACGAAAGTAATCCAATACCGACAATGATTGTTGAAGAGTCACCATCAGGAAAAAGGAAAGAGACTGGAAGCTCTGCGCAGGACAAAGGAACGAAGAAGAAGTAGAAAGCAACAAAGTAGCCATCAGAGGCGAAGCTCCACGATGATGATTATGACCTCATCGTGAGTAGAATCAGCCAATATCTGGATGACGCGATTGCTCTCAAAGGCAACACACATTATAAGATCGAAGATAGTCTACAACAGAATCTCACAACTTTGCAAAGCATCACGGCGTAGATGGAACAAGTCCAAAAAGACTTGGTTCATGATTCTGACTCAGAGGGAGGATCCGGTGCAACACCGCAGTAGAAGACAAAGCCCTTGGCTTTAACCATGGTGCCCAGACAGCGCATCGTCATAATTGACCCACTAAGTGTAATGCTACCGTGTGATGAGTTAGCTTCGAACACGCAAAGAATAGAGCATGTGGATATAGATATCGCGATGCTACCGCTTGAAGGCTTACTTATTCTGCACCTACAGGATGTGGAGGAAATACATGATAGAGATATGATTATCCTTAACCAACACCATGAGTTACATGAAAATTATAAACAGTTGCAGGAAGCAAGTGCAAAGAAGGATAAGGCACTTGAAAGCGAACAGGAGCAGCGAAGAAGAATAGAGCAGACTGTCGCTTCAGTCTACGCAGAGATACCGGAGTGAGACGAGCAACCAGAGCTCGCAGACACTATCCTTAATATTGGCTCGGTATTCAGCGGTCTTAAGGCTGAAATGAAGGACATGGAGATAGACTATAAGGATAATCTTTCCATTTTGGAAGCACAGAATGTCCTGAAGACACCACCAAATCAGACAGAGCTTAGAGCAGCAAAAATGAAAGCTGCTGCAGAGAACATATCCAACGAAATAGCTAAGTGTCAGGGCTTGCTAGTTGAGGAAATGAGAGTTTAGACTGCGCTGCAAGAGGACCCTCAGCTGTTGAAGGTCCAAACAAGCTTACAGGAAAAACAAGCAGTGCTAGAATCTCTAAACGTGGAGATGAAGAATCTGCAGGCAAGGGAGAGACTCCGCCGATTTTACGAAGTCAAAGACCTGAAGAGGGAAATTCAAATCTTAAGAGAAAAAGAGGCAGAAACTGGGGAAAAGTCACAGCCCCTGCATGAAGAAGCTCATGCAATCTCGCAAGAGATTGAGGAGAAGTTGATAGAACTACGAGAGTCGGAGAAAACATTGCAAGAACAAACTCAGGAGGATCTAACACCAGATGTGTTGGATATGGTTAAGGCAGTTGAACAGGATGTTAAAGAAACAATTGCGAAGCTAGCCACAGCTTATCAGGAATTCGCTGTGAATATAGATCAGCAAGGAGAAGTGAAGCGGAGTGAACCTATGGTGAGTGGCTCAGGGATGAGCCACATGTAAGTGTTAGGAGCCTTTTGGGCCTGGCCAAAGTAAGCCAATTTTGGGATAAGATAGTTTTGGGAGTTGTGAGGAGACAATGCGGCGCAACATCAACAGAGTAAGAGATAGAGTTACTGTGCGACGAATTTACAGCGCTGCGAAGAGGCAGCTCGACGAAGCGCCTGCTCCGCGAAGATGCAGCATGACATACGTTTTGGATGAAAAACGGTGTAAATTCCAATAAGACCGATTGACGGTCTATTTTGGTTAGGATACTCCATGATTCCCAGTAGGCGAGTAAGGAGTGGCGAAGAAGGAAAGCGAGCGGTCACACGGGAAAATGAAACACTACGTGAACCGGCTGTAGGAAGCCGTTAGAGAAGGAACGATGTGATGAAAGCGACCCATCGACATGCGCTCGATAGGGGGTCTGAAAGTGACGTGACCATGCACAAAAGGATGGCCACAACAACGAGTCACTATCAGAGCCTAACAGTCATGGTTAGTGGGGTAACCACACCAGATTTTGGGAACCTTAGGGTTTTTGAGCCCATCATGAATGTAAATACATGACCTAAGGGCACAGTCTATAAAAGGGCATATTTTGTAAGGGAAAGGGTTAATATTCTTATTGCTTATAGCAAAATATTGATCTCTGTTGAGAGACACATTGTAAAAGGCTCTGCAGCTGTGTGCGCAGAGACCTACTGAATAGATAAGAGAGTCTGCAGCTGTGTGCACAGACTGGAACGGTTGAACCCTTCCCATTAATAATATAATCAACAGTTCCCATAGACGTAGCTCCCATCTTGGGGGTGAACCACATTAATTCCTTGTGTTATGTGATTGATTATGTGATTTCATTTGTGTATTTGCTTATGTTAAATGGTTAAATTCCTGTTATGAGTTCATGTGTTCTTTCTTTTATATGTATTCGCCATAAGGATAAAAGATGGGAATAATATGTTAAGTATAGAACATATGTGAATGAATGTTTCTAAGTCAAATGAATGCTTAAGTTGATCAAGTAAACACTTAAACCAGTGAAGTCTGTATAGTGCGATTCCCTGAAGGGCAACACCAGATGTGCGCAATTGTTGCAATTCATCTTACTGTATAAGTGTGCAAGGTTTGCAATCTAAAATGCTTGTTGAATGTATAAGTTGAGACTAAGTGAATTTCATTGGAATAGTGCATAAGTGTTGAAGAGGAAGCATAGTCCTTCGTTGCATTGTCCTGTTGTTGAGCAGTTAATCTGCATCGCACAGTACTTGGATGCGCGATAGCCTAAGAAATAACCGCGAAGTGAGTTAACTTTGCACCGTCCACCATTCCATTGAGAACGCGTCACCCGGTTGTGGAAACCTGATTCCAAAACCTCCCCATAACTTCTCCTCAGGTGAGACCTTAGTCTGTTCGCAAACTGTTGCCAAAAGGGCCGGTGAAAAGGGGTTTTGTTGATTCCCTGAACCGTGCAGAACCTGGGTCTATCTACCTCTATGAACTTAAAGAATACAGTTAGATCCAACACCCACATGGAGAAAAAGATGCACTAACCCTAGGGATCGAGTGCAACAACTCTATAATAATCTCTTTGAGTACCACGTTCAATTTATAATGCACATTTGAATTGTAACATGTATTATGTATTTATTTATGCTATGGTTATTAGACATATAACATCGTCCTTTGTTCACATTTTTACAGGTGCATTTGTTCCCATCTATGTGGGCATATGGACATCATTTTCGCACCAAGGATGTTGTTGATGAACACCTCACACATGATTGTGGAGTGGAGGTCGAGTTCAACCAATCTAGTCGTGCTAGCCACTGTGATCAAAATGAAATAGAGGGAAAGTTGGGTTACGTTGGAAAGATACAAGAGATCACGTAAGTGGAATTCTCATATTTTCAATGTGTTATTTTTAGGTGCAAGTGGTGGGATAGCTTTGATTGGAGTAATGTAAAAGAATATTATGATAGTGGGCTAATATCTATTAACACTAAAAAAATGTGGATTGAAACTAAGGAGCTCTATGTTTTCCCAAAACATTGCAACCAAGTGTTTTTTTATCCATATGTGTTGGATGAGGATTGGTGGTTTGTATTGAGACATGATTTGAGATTTTAAAACATCTTTTTGAGAACAATAATGTTACGTTAATCTCAAGAGAGGAAGATAATCAAGCCGATGGCAACAAACAATGATACACAATTGTTTTATTTCGTCATTAATTTATATTGTGAATGTGTCATTTTGTTATGGGTATTTATAATTGTCCAATTATGTTTTTTCCTTCATTTTATAATGTTGGATATGAAAAGTTAACAACCATTTGGAACCATCATATTGAAAATATATTAAATAGTACTTGCAACATAAAATGTGATTTTGATATATTTTAATTATTGTCACATTTATTGTTTATTATAGCAAATTTATGTTAAATTATATCAACATATGTTTATGTCAACTTTTGAATTACTAAGCAATAATTGAGATATCATAAAGCTGATAACATATTCATATAATGCAATAGTAAAGATTTATTTTAAAGTCAAAATTATTTTAAAAAACGATGATATTAAAAAATCAAACCTTAAATGCTCATGGGATCACATTAGTGAATGCAGAGACGAAAATTGATATGTAAATGTTTCATTTTGACATGGATAATGTGGATGTATCATTTTATCATGGGTATTTTTATGATTGGCCAATTATGTTTTTTTCTTCATTTTATGGGTATTTTATAATTGGCCAACTACTTTAATATGTTTATGTTAACTTTTGAATTACTAAGCAATAATTGAGATATCATAAAGTTGATTACGTATTCATATCATATTGTAGAAAATATTTATTTTAAAATAAAATTTGTTTAAAAAATGATGATATTAAAAAATTATACCTTATTTGCAATATCAATAATATGAATTATCACGTCATTTAATTGAATGTATTTTTTTTTATCTTTTTTATATTTAATATAAAAATATATGATTATTTTCATGATTTAACAAAAATATTTAATAAAACAAATTGATTTAGAGAATTTATCAAATATGTTTTAAGATTGTTGTCATGATTTAACTTTGTCTAACCAAAGAATTAATTTAAAAAATCAATGAAATTTTTTCATAATTGTTTTAGTCTTTTAATAAGCAAGGTGTTATGATCACTATTTACAATATTAATAATATATATTATCATCTGGGTCATTTTAATTAAAGGAAATTTTTTTTATCTTCTTTTATATTTAATATAAAAATAATTATTTTCGTGATTTAACAAAAAGATTTAATAATTAATAAAATACAATTTAGGATTGTTGTTATGATTGGCATTGTCTAATTAGAGGATTAATTTTAAAAATAAATGAAATATTTCTTATGATTGTTTTAGTGTTTTAATAATCCTATGTTATCACTATTTGCAATATTAATGATATGAACTATTTTCGTTTGGTCACTTTAGTTGGAAGTATTTTTTTTACCTTTTTTTAATATTTAATTATTTCCATGATTTAACAAAATGATTTAATAAATCAAACCGATTTTAACAATTTATCAATTAATATGATTTATGATTTTGTTCATGATTAAATATTGTTTGTAAACATGTTTAATTAACATATTGTATCTTGGTGGACAACAAAAAATTCACGTTGAAGAAGAGTTAAACATTATGTTGGATTAATGGTTATAACTTTTTGCAGTAATGATCAAAATTAAACGATTTCATAAAACTAAAGTTAAACAACTCAAACAACAACACATCAACGATATACATATCAAATATACACATATATCAATATATATTTTATAAATCAAATAATGACAACATCAACATCAACATGATGCGTTGAAAAAACATAATATACATGAGCAATATCCATATCAATACACATCTCAAATATATATCTCATCAAAATATATAAACATGTCATACGTATATCAATATGCATTTCACATATACATCTCATTGAAATCAACAAATATACATTTTATAAATCAAACAACAATAACATCAACATGATGTGAAAAAACATAATATACATGAGTGATATACATATCAATACACATCTCATTAAAATCAATAAACATGTCATACATATATCAATATTCATTTCACATATACATCTCATCAAATTCAATAAACATACATTTTATAAGTCAAACAACAACAACATCAACATGATATGAAAAAAAAACATAATATACATGAGCGATATACATATCAATATACATCTCATCAAAATCGATAAACATATCATACATATACATCTCAATTGAAATTATACAACATCAAATATACACGTCAAGTACTAGTATTGCTAGCAAGGCATATCTCACCATGTCAAATTTAATAGCTCTCCATCAGGAGGAGGAGATGGTGGATCGACTGTTGATGATGTTGGTGACACATGTGGATCGAGAGGAAGAGGTGTTGGATTGGTATATGATGATGTTGGTGACAAATGTGGATTAGGAAGAGGTGGTGGATTGGTCGATGGTGATGCTACTAACACTTGTGAATCAGGAGGAGGAGGTGGTAGATCAGTTGATGGTGCTACTCATGACACATCAGGTGGAGGAGGAGGGGGGGGGGAGAAGGAGGAGGAGGGGATGCAAGTCGCTCTAGTGGAGTACCGAGCGGTGGAGAATTCTGTTGTCCACTAGATTCATGAGCATCATCCTCAGTAGATGAGCCAGATGAAGATGACTTAGTGCCATCCCTCAACCTCTGGATAAGGTTGAGGGCATAAAAAACATGACACATCAGTGTTGTGATGTCACGAGGAAGGGTAACCCATATACCTGATAGTTTTAGGACTTGTAAAATGTCTCAAAAAAGCACTGACACCATTTTGTGTCTAGCCTTCATACCACATATATGGTCGCACACCTTAGTTCGAAATTTGCGGTCTGACCCGCGTGGCCGATGAGTTCTCTGTACTGGAGGTTGATCATGTTGAGAACTCGGTCATCCATCTCCTCATAATCCTGGGGAGGTGCATCCCCAACATATGTGCCAATATCTGTAAAAAAATAGAGAATAATAATCAAATAATTGAAACAAAATGTTACAATAAATTACATGTGAATTAAATAAGACAAAAAAATGCAATGATATTTATCAAAACATAACGATAATAATACCTCTCTCATCTGGTGGCTCATCTTGAGTAAAAAGTATGTTATGACATCCTCTCCAATCCATACCTGCATATGGATATTGTATAAGATTGAGGACGTGATTGTCCTCTTCAACAAAAAAATCACAAATCTCTCAACAAACGAAACTACATGGCCACTCCGAATGGCCACTCTTGGGTAACAATTGCCCCCACATCTGCACACGAGCATCAGTCATAAGCCTAGGAGGGAGGCCGTTGATTAATGTAGGTTGAATGGCATGAAACATCTCAAAAAATAAGGTAAATAACTATGATGCAAAAGGTAATACTCCTCCACCCTAAAAAAAACTAAGCAATAACGATATGAGGAAAAACAAAATTGTCTCAAAAATATCACCGACCACCTAATGAGTCAGGGCCTTGTTGTAGGTACAACAGATCCCATGTTTTCTACAAAACATGGGAGCCCCAAATTTTTATATGCAAAGAAAATGGTTAAAATCCTTGGTCATTTTGGGGTTTTTCATCATGCTCTCATTTCTTTGTTTTGGTTTGATCAAGTTAGTAATTTTTCCTTTTGAAAAATTCCCCTAATTTTGTGTGTTTTCCAGAGTTGTGGAAAGCATAGGTTTCTCCCAAAAAAAAATCAATCCTTCCGCAACCGTAATTCCGCAACCTGCAATGCGGATTGCGGGAACTTGGTTTTCTGGTTTTTGAACGCTTTTGTTCCGCAATGCGGATTGCGGACGCATAATTGTTTGTCTAATAATTGCGGTTGTTTGTTCCGCAACCCGCAATGCAGATTGCGGGAACATCTTTTAATTTAATTTTGCGCTTTGCGATCCCGCAACCCGCAATCCTCAAATTGCGGATTACGGGGACTTTTTGTTTGATAATGTTTAGAGTTGAGATCCTGCAACCCGCAACTTGCGGATTACAGATTGCGGGAAGGACTGTGTATATGTCCAAAATAAACCTTCCGCACTTGTCCTCCGCAACATGCATGTTTAATCTTGACCGTTGATTTGCCTTGATCCTGCGGTTGATATTGGATTGTTTTTGTTTTGAATAATCATTTCGATTCTCCGTTTTTCTCACCCCTTTTTTTTTTTGCAATCAAAGTTTTAAACTGCGATTTTCACTTGCGGCCACTTATGAACTGATAATCATTGATTCAACTAATTCATAATTGATTGAGTGTTAAGATTTGACATTAATCATACATGAATTATTGCAATCTTATCCTATCTTAATCCGATCCCTGTCGATGCATGTTGTGCGTTATTTCAATACAGACCTGATAATTGAAAGTTCCAGACCGTAAGGTTTTAATCATGGCAATTCATTACGCTCAGTCACTCCTGGAATCTTTATCGTTCTCTATTAAATACAGGATTTAACATGGGCAATTGGTTGTTCGCCACACTGTAATAGAAAGGTCTTGTTAGTTAATTTTTAGATGTTTTCCTTCTAACTGTTCCATATTATGAGCAAGATGCAGACAATTCAAAGATCTCCAGTCAAATTTTGTGAAGAGGAAGAACTTCAGCCTCTTCTATACCAAGAACCTGTGTCGCCACCTTTTGATGCAGGTGTTCCCGATGAAAGCAACGGTAGTGAAGAAGAACCTGAGATTCAATCCATCTGTATACATTTCCCATAGAAGAAGAAAAGGAAGATCACTGAAAGGCCAGCTAATCTGGACAACACCATTATCCAGGATTTTATAATCAATGAAGAACCTATCACTCTATTAATCCCTTCGAAGGAGGAACAAGTGGTCGGCTTTTCAGTTTTCGAGAACATTGTTGATCATTATAAATCTGCCAAGAAAGATTTTTCATCTCCCTTACTATCCGTCAAAGACAACTAGTAGACTGTGGTTAACCTCTACAGTTTATTACGGGATGTTTCCCGCAGTTATGTGATGAAAATCTTTTGAAATTTTGTGAAATGCTCACTATGAACCATTCTCTACGATGATATGATTAGAATAGTCTGATTTTGTAAATCCCTGTTTTCATGGGAAAGTTATCATTTGTAACCATTTTTGTAATTATTATTTAAAGGGATAGAAGCCTCATGGGGAGGGAAAGGGGGCAAGATAATCGCCAGGGAAGGACTAGAGAAATGTTGTTTCACTTGTGATCATGTAATTTTTTGCAGACCAATGAATCAAAGTTAGTTTCTTTTGGCATCTTCTTTGTGTAAGTTATCAAATTTCTTTGATGATGTCTCATTTCTTCACCTTAATTAGCAATTAATACTGTTGATTTTGCAACCAATCATTAATGCATTGATCTAGAATTTAGATTTGTCTTAATTCATGATCTTCATGTATTTATGTTTTAATTGAATTTCTTTAATTAAAATCTTTATCTATTTCTGCAAATGATTCACAGAAACTATTAAATTATTAAGTTCATGTTAATTTTTCAATTGGCAAAAGAACAACAGAATAATCTTGGATATGCTTAATCTTTGAATTGTTATCAGTAATTTTCATTGCCTGATTATATTTTGAAGTGATGAGTTAATGATTCAATTTCACATTTATGTCAAGTTGATGAGATAACTTCTTGGAACTCAAACCAAGTTACCCTGCACACAAACAATACACTTCCTTTAAATTAGATCCGACTTAGCTTAGATTTTCTTTTAAGGTAGAGTTGTCTTAGGTTTATATCTATTTTAGAATCAGGACACTTTGATCTTCCTGCTTAGGGAGACATATCCTTCTAGGATCAAACCTCATAAGTGCTAGTGGAGGCCTTTGTATCCATGGGAGATTACTATTCCAAACAGGCTGGGGATAGAATTGTCCTTGCATAGGACCTTTTGAAGCTTTCAATCTGGGTTTTCACCCTCTGTTGTTAGCCTTAGAACCCATTCCAACACTTACACATATGAGGCTTCAACAGGCCTCTATACTAAACTATCTACATAGTACATCAATGAGCAACTAATGTGCTTCCCATTAGAGGTAGAGTGTGCTAGCGTTGTAAGAATAACAGACATGCATCTAACATTCTCTACACTAAATTTATGTAATTGCAGGTGACCGCCAATGACCTAGAATTGCGTAGCATCTACAATGCGATGGCTGACATATCCTTGCACATATGCCAACTGTCCTTATCCTGCAATGACAGGCGGTAGTTCTGGGAACAAGGGCTAATCATTTCCCCTCCTATACAACCCAATGATGAAATAAACATCCTTCTTTGTGGAATGATACCATAGATCAGGACCGACCCTAAAATCCTGTCTACCATGATCCCAACGACGCATCAACTACGTTAAAAACAAGGAGTTCCCCCTGAGGGATGTATCCTCCTCATAAAATTAGAGGAGACAAACAATCCTCAAAAGGGCACATGTGTGACCCATAATAGGGTGAGGAAGCATCTCCCTCTCCCTCTCTCTAGCCTCCCTTTGATGCAAAAAGATGTATGGTTCAGGCTACTGCTATTGCTACGCGCCTCATTGTTGTCTCCAATTCACATAAAATTCTTCTTAGGCACAAACATATAGATAAAAAAAAATGAAACTATAACACAAATACACATATATAATCATTTTGCATTGGTCAATTATTGAAACTAATTTATTTTTTCAAAAATATGTGGTGTAATTGGTGTGCCTAAAATAAATTATTTGCACTGTAGTCAGTGTGCTACAACAGAAAAGGAGCACCATAACTATTACGGTGTCCTTGTTTTAATGCGTACCGGTGCTATTTTTATCATGACAAGCACCGCTGCGATAATTTTTACACAAATTAAAAATTGCAAGTTTAGCTTATGTTGCTATGCTAATTGGTGTATTTAGTCTTGAAACACACCGATAATGGTGCATTGAAATCCAATTGATGTATTGGTAAGGCTTTTAATTTTTATTTTTAATACGGCGGTGCGTTGCATTATACAATGCATCGATTTTGTTTTTATGTCTTTTTTTAAGGTAGCAATGTGTTGTTCTTTATAACACACCAATAACGGTGCGTTAGGTGGGATGGAATGCACCGATTTGTTTTCATTCTATTTTGGTTGTGGTTGTGCGATGTATTATTGAACACATTGAAGAAAAAAAATTGTTTTCTAGGTGGAGCATTGTTTAAAAACACACCGGTCCCAATGCGACATATGGGTCATAACGCACCGGTGATGTTTTTTCTCTATGTTTACAATGGTGGTGTGTTGTGTTACATAATGCACCATTAATGGTGCATTTTGGTTTCATGGATGCACCATTTTTTTTTTTTATTACAACGGTGTGTTATAATGGGATTAATGCACAGTTTAAATTTGTATTTTTGTTTTCATTTTTTAGGTGTTGGTGCATTGTTCTTAGGAAGCATTATGATGGTGCATTATAAGGTAGTGATGTGTTGTGTTTAATAGCAAATCGATAACGATGTGTTAAGTTGGATGGAACACATTAGTGTTTCTTTATTTTGATTTTGATTTTTTATTTTTGATTGTGCATTGTGGTTTTGAATGCATCGAAAATGTTTTTTTTTTTTTTTTTTTTGTGTGGTACATTGTGTTTTAGAACGCATTAGTCATGGTGCAACATATGGGATGCAACGCACCGGTGACGTTTTTTCTTGTATGCTTAAATTGGCAATGCGTTGTTTTAAATAACACACTGTTATCTGTGCAAGGTTGTGGTGGAACAAATGCACCATGGATTTTTTTATTATTATTTTGTATTACGAAATTGCATTATATAGGGCTTAACGCACTGGTTATGCTTTTATTTTTTATGTTTAGGTATTGTTGCGATGTTTTTAGGACGAATTGATGCGACACTAGCTTGAAATGAACAGGACACACCGGCTCGGTGCTACCTATAACAAGATGCACCGACGCGGTCTAGTGTGAGCTGAACTCTTAAATCACAATGTGCATAATTTTTTTAAAAATTGAAAAAATGGGAAAATTAAAGACGGGTTTTCAGTTTTAATCTATTAGAAATGTAAATAAGGAGGTAAGAAACAATTTACCTGGCTTTTTCTGGCATGAGCAGGCATGCTTTCCTAGGTTGAGAAAAAAATGGAAATGTTCACTAGTTTTTAAAATTGGAAAATGAATCGAATTCACCGAGAAAGTTATCAAACCGTGGAAGTGACACTATAGAGCACTGCAAGCAGGGTGGCCCTAAGTAGAGGGTGAGCACCGGTGCTTGTTTTGGTGGCCATAAGCAAGGAATGAAAGCTGAAAATGGAACTACATTCGATTTTATTTTCTTTTATTTTATATATTTTTTATTACCCTACCTTGGTGTGCTTGACGGAAACATACATCGGTGCATTGTTTTTTAGGAGCGCATCAGTGCATTGTTGTTTAGGAGCACACTAGTAAGATATTTTTTAAATGAAAAAAATAAATATTTGTAAACGGATGACATAACATAAATGTACTAGTGTGTTGTAAATAAAGATGCATCGGTGTGTTTCTAAGTATGTCACACACCGAAGATATTTGGGTCTAAATGTAAAAAATATAGTTGTTAGTACTATTATGTTTACTGTTGCGCCTATTTATTATACAGACTGGTGCTATTATAGTTTTAAGTGCAGCGCTTAGGGAATTTTTAATGGTTTTTAAATTAAATATTTATTGAATAACCAACCAATGTATCCACATGTGCTGCATCCTTCTCACTAGCACCGATGCTCTTTTTGTCTCAGAGAGCATAGATGTGCGGTTTTTAAAATAAAAACGATGTTTTAGCAGTTTGTAACATTAAAGGTCATCGGTGAGCATTATTATTTATGCACCTGTGTGATATGTTATAAGAGAATTGGTCTATATTTGTGATTAAGGTGCACTGATTTAAAAACCTTTACAGAAACATCCAACCGCATGGATCCGTTTGCAGCCTCCGCTATAAATGGAGAAATGATAATAAAAAAATTAGGAGCTTCTGCAAAAACCCCTGCTATAAGGTGTTATCCTTGTAGATTGGGTACATCATACACATTAGTAATCGTATTGTGTTGACATTGAACATTACCATACCAAAAATAATAAGTGCATAATCATCTGCTACAAAAAAATTCTCTTCCACATTGTCACTTAAGGTAAAAAGAAAGAAGCATCTTTAACCATACAATGAGTACAACCTTAATCAAATATCCACCCACTATGATCAATTGGGTATGTAGGGAATGAAAATAACTAACATAAAACATATAATTATATGCCATACCTTCTCAAAGTTGGTCCCGAGGATTGATTGATCGTCTAGTTGACAAGTCTGCTTCAAGTTTCTTAACCTTATCTTCCAATTGATGGTATTCTTCCAACAAGTCTTCTCCATATTTTCTAATTTCCCGAAATAATTATAGGTCTTTTTCTTAGTGTCATTGTTAGTTGGGTCATCACTTTTTCTTTTCATTTTGGTTGAGGCACTCTTGACTTTTCTCCGGGTTACGTTGCCTACCTGTTTCTCAATAATTATGTCAAATTTTTCCCTCCAATAGATGGGATCACTATTTGATGCTTAGTTTACCTTCATAAAGAATTTTCGCCTATTCCTTAAATAACAAACCATAGAAAGAATCAAAGGTGTAGTCCTTACAATCTTCTTTTCTTGATGCCCAACTGGGATGAAATGTCAAACATAATACATCATAGGGTGTCTTTAGATTCATGAGAATAATTTCAATGTGTTGACCATCTTTCATAATAAAGTCCTTGCCACATTCAACCAATTTCAGTTGTAGCTCCCTAATATCATCCAAATAGTCCTCAATCCTTCCAAAGGAGAGAGGATCTAGAGAGCTCAAATATTTCTCAATCTACATATCTTGACTTTCGTCAACTTTATCAGACATATTCTTTAGTTTCTTTTAGACCTAGTGATGACAACCAATATCGCTTGTATGAAAGTGAATCTCCCTCTAAATCTAGGTGATAATCATTCCTACAAAATCATCCTTCTTCCCACCAAGGATGAAATTTTGTCGATGATCCGTTGGATCGGGGATGAAATCTTGGTAAATTTCTAGAGAGCCTTATTTTTCAGCAAGGTCTGCATATGTTGTGCCCATATTCCATAGTTGTGACCATTCAAGATCATGGGTTCTTGTTTGGAAGCCATAATGTCGATCTATCTATCTAAACCCTAATACAACATGAAAGTCGAAACCTAGAGTCAATCACAAATAGATCTGACCTAGTAGAGCATGTCCAATCAACGCCCCTAAAGACTTGTAGACAATATGTTGTGGTTGAAACCAACAACTCATATACCATGTTAGAGAAAAATAGGGAATTAGAAACATAAAAAACCAGAGAGATAATTATTCCAAAAAGAAGTTAACGACCATTTGGAACCATCATATTGGAAATACATTAAATAGTACTTGCAACTTAAAATGTGATTTTGATATATTTTAATTATTGTCATACTTATTGTTTATTATAACAAATTTATGTTGTATTATATTAACATATGATTATGTCAACTTTTGAATTACTAAGCAATAACTGAGATATCATATAGTTGATGACATATTCATATAATACAATAGTACAGATTTATTTTAAGGTCAAAATTATTTTAAAAAATAATGATATTAAAAATTCAAACCTTAAATGATCATGGGATCACATTAATGATTTTAGATACGGAAATTTATATGTAAATGTTTTATTTCAACATTGATAATGTGGACATATCATTTTATTATGAGTATTTATAATTGGCCAATTATGTTTTTTTCTTCAATTTATGGGTATTTTATAATTGGCCAGTTACTTTAATATGTTTATGTTAACTTTTGAATTACTTAGCAATAATTGAGATATCACAAAGTTGATTACCTATTTAGATCATACCACAGTAAATATTTATTTTAAAGTAAAATTTGTTTAAAAAATGATCATATTAAAAAATTATACCTTATTTGCAATCTTAATAATATGCACTATCATGTTATTTAATTGAATGCTTTTTTTTATCATTTTTTATATTTAATGTAGAAAATATGATCATTTTCATGATTTAACAAAAATATTTAATTAAACAAATTGATTTAAAGAATTAATAAAATATATTTTAAGATTGTTGTCATGATTTAATGTTTAATCAAAGAATTAATTTAAAAAATCAATGAAATTTTTTTATGACTGTTTTAGTCTTTTAATAAGCAAGATGATATGATCACTATTTACAATATTAATAATATATATTATCATCTAGGTCACTTTAATTGAAGGTTTTTTTTAATTTCTTTTTATATTTAATATAAAAATAATCATTTCATAATTTAACAAAAAGATTTAATAAAACAAATTGATTAAAAGAATTAATAAAAATGATTTAGGATTATTGTTATGATTTGACATGGTTTAATTAGAGAATTAAAATTTAAAAATAAATGAAATGTCTTTTATGATTGTTTTTGTGTTCTAATAAGCAAGATGTTATTACTCTTTGCAATATTAATGATATGAACTATTATTATCGTTTGGTCACTTTAGTTGGATGTATTTTTTTACTCTTTTTTTTAATATTTAATATAATAAATATTTAAATATTTCCATGATTTAACAAAAAGGTTTAATAAATCAAATTGATTTTAACAATTTATCAATTAATATGATTATGATTGTTTCCATGATTTAATATTGTTTGTAAACATGTTTAATCAACATATTGTATCTTGGTGGACAACAAACAATTCACATTGAAGAAGAGTTAAATATTATGTTGGATTAATAGTTATAACGTTTTGCAATAACAATCAAAATTAAACGATTTTATAAAAGTAAAGTTTAACGACTCAAACAACAACAACTTCTGCGATATACATATAAAATATACACATATACAGACATATATTTTATAAATCAAACAATAACAACATCAACATCAATACACATCTCAAACATATATCAAAATCCATTTCACATATACATTTCATTGAAATCAGTAAAAATACATTTTATAAGTCAAACAACAACAACCTCAACATGGTATGAAAAGAAAACATAATACACATTGGCGGTATACTTATCAATATACATCTCATCAAAATCGATAAACATGTCATACAAATACATCTCAAGTGAAATATACAACGCCGAATATACATGTCAAGTACTAGTATTGATAGCTAGGCATATGTTGCCATGTCAAGTATAATATCTCTCCATCGGGAGGAGGAGATGGTGAATCGACCAATGATGATGTTGGTGACATATGTGGATCAAGAGGAGGAGGTGGTGGATTGGTAGATGGTGATGCTAGTGACACATGTGTATTAGGAGGAGTTGATGGTGGATCGGTCGATGGCGATGCTAGTGACACATGTGGATAAGGAGGAGGAGGTGGTGGATCAGTTGATGGTGCTACTTGTGACACATCAAGTGGAGGAGGAGGAGGAGGATGGAATGCTGGTCACTCTTGTGGAGGACTAGGTGGTGGAGAATGATGTTATACACTAGCTCCAGGATCATCATCCTTAGTAGATGAGCCATATGAAACGGACTTAGTACCATCCCTCAACCTCTAGATGAGGTTGAGGGCACTAAAACCATGATGCATTAGTGTTGTCATGTCATGGGGAAGGGTAGCCAATATATCTAATAGATTTAGGACTTGTAAAATGTCTCGAACAAGCATTGGCACCATTCCTTGTATAACCATCAGATATACGGTCACACACCTTAGTTCAGACATTGCGGTCTGGCCTGCATGGAAACTAAAGTCTCTGTATTGGAGGCTAATCATTGTGAGCACTGGGATCATCTATATGCCAATATCTACAAAATAATAGAGAATAATAATCAAATAATTGAAACAAAATGTTATAATATATTACATGTGAATTAAATAAGACAAAAAAAATACACAACTATATTTATGAAAACACAACAATAATAATAGCTCTCTCATATGGTGGCTCATCTTGAGTAAAAATGATGTTATGTCATCCTCTCCAATCCATCTCTACATATGGATACTGTACAAGATCGAGGACATAATCATCTTCTTTAGACAAAAAATCACAAATCTCTCAATAGACCGAACTACATGGCCACTCTTGGGTAGCAACTGCCCCCACATATGCATACAAGCATCAATCATAAGCCTAGGAGGGATTCCGTCATGTAATGTAGGTCGAGTGGCATGAAACCTCTAAAAAAATAAAGTAAATAGATATGATGCAAAAGGGAATACTCCCCTGCCATAAAAAAATGAATTGATAACGATTTGAAGGGAAAAAAAAAATCTCAAAATATCACCGACCACCTAATTAGTCGGGGCCTTTATACTAAACTATCTACATAGTACATCAATGAGCTACTAATGCAATTCCCATCAGAGGTAGAATGTGCTAGCATTGTGAGAATAAGAGACGTGCACCGAACATTCTCTGCACCAAATTTATGTAACTGCAATTGACCGCCAACAACCTGGAATTGCGTAGCATGTACAATGCCAAGGTTAGCATATCTCTACATGTATACCAGCTAGCTCTCTCCTGCAATGACAAGCGGTTAATCTGGGAATGGGGGCCAATCCTCTCCCCTCCTAGACAACCCAGTAATGAAATAACCATCCTTCTCTGTGGGATGATACCACATATCAGGGCTGACCCCAAAATCCTACCACTCATGATCCCATCAATGGATAAATTGCTTTAAAAACAAGGAGTTCCCCCTGAGGGATTTAGCCTCCTTATAAAACTTGAGGGGACCAACAATCCTCAGAAGGGAACACGTGTGACCCGTAATAGGGTGAGGAAGCATCTCCCTCTCCCTCTCTCTAGCCTCCCTTTGATGCAAAAAAATGTATGGGTTAGGCTGTTGCAGTTGCTGTGCTCCTCATTGTCGTCTTTGATTCACATAAAATTCTTCTTAGGAACATATATATATAGATAAAACAAATTGAAACTATAACACAAATACACATATATAATCATTTTGTATTGATCAATTATTGAAACTAATTTCGTTTTGCAAAAATATGTGGTAAAGTAACTAGTGAGCCTAAAATAAATTATTCGCACCGTAGTTGGTGTGCTACAATAGAAAAGGAGCACTGTAACTATTATGGTGCTCCTTGTTTTATTGCGTACCACTGTTATTTTTATCATGACAAGCACCACTGCGACAATTTTTACACAAATTAAAAATTGCAATTTTAGCCTATGTTGCTATGCTAATCGGTGTGTTTATTCTTGAAACGAACCGATAATGGTGTGTTAAAAGCTAATCGATGCACTGGTAAGGATTTTTATTTTTATTTTTAATAAGGTGGTGCATTACATTATATACCGTACCGATTTTGGTTTTATGTAGATCTTTTAATGGAGCAGCGCATTGTTCTTTATAACACATCGATAATGGTGTGTTACATGGGATGGAATGCATTGGTTTGTTTTCTTTCTATTATGGTAGTGGTGGTGCGTTGCATTATTGAATGCAGTGGAAAGATTTTTTTTCTAGGTGGTGCATTTTTAAAAACACACCGGTCTCGGTGTGACATATGGTTTGTAACGCACAAGTGATGTTTTTGTTCTATGTTTACAATGATGATATGTTGTGTTACATAACACACCATTAACAGTGCATTTTGGTGGCATGGACGCACTGTTTAGTTTTTTTTAAATTTTATTACGGTGTTGTGTTTTAATGGGATTAATGCACTGGTTAAATTTTTATTTTATTATTATTTATTTTTAAGTGTTGGTGCGTTGTTCTTAGGAAGCATTGTGGTGGTGCATTATAAGGTAGCGGTGTGTTGTGTTCTATATCGGATCGATACCAAGGAATTACGTTGGATGGAACACACCAGTGTGTCTTTAATTTTATGTAGATTTTTTTTTATTGTGCATTGTGTTTTTGAATGCACCAAAAAGGTTTTGTTTTTTGTTTTGTGAGAGGTGCATTCTGTTTCATAACACATTGGTCATGGTGCGACATATGGGATGGAACGCACCGGTGTTATTTTTGTTGCATGCCTAAATCGGCAGTGTGTTGTTTTAAAGAACACATTGTTATTGGTGCAAGGTTGTAGTGAAATAGATGCACCATGGAGTTTGTTTATTTTTATTGTATTACGATAGTGCGTAATATAGGGCTAAAGGCACCGGTTATGTTTTTATTTTTCTATGTTTACTTATCAATGCGATGTTTTTAGGATAAATTGGTGTGACACTATCTTGAAATCAATAGGACGCAACGGCCCAGTGCTACCTATAAATTAATATGACGCACCAACGTGGTATGGTGCGAGCCAAACAATTAAATCACACCATGCATAATTTGTAAAAAAGTTGAAAAAATGGGCAAATTAAAGACAAATATTAAATTTAATCCACTGGAATTGTAAAAAGGATGTAAAAAATAATTTACCTGGTTTATCCTGGCACGAGGAGGCATTGTTTCCATGTTGAGAAAAAATGGAAATGTGCACTATTTTTGAAAATTTTGAAATGAATCGAATTCACCGGGAAAGCTATCAAACCATGGAAGTGATGTTATAGATCATTGCTTTAGCGATGGCCATAAGTATAGGGTGAGCACTAGTCCTTATTTGGGTGGTCAGAAGCAAGGATTGAAATGTGAAAATGAAATTACCGTCGATATATTTGGGTCTAAATGTAAAAAATCTAGTTGTTAGAACTATTATGTTTATTGGTGCCCCAATTTATTATACACATTTGTGCTATTATATTTTTAATAGCACTGCCTAGGGAATTTTTAATGGTTTTTAAATTAAATATTTATTAAATAACCAACCATTGTATCCACGTGTGGTGCGTCCTTCTCATGAGCATCCTTGCTCATTTTGTCTTGAAGAGCATAGATATGTGTTTTTAAAAATAAAAACGATGTTTTAGAATTTTGTAATATTGAAGGTCATCGACGAGCATTATAATTTATGCACATGTGCATTATATTATAAAGAGAACTGGTGTGTCTTTGTGATTAAGGTGCACTGATTTAAAAACCTTGGAAAAAAACTCTAACCACCTACTTCCCCAATCAACCTCCGCTATAAATGGAGAAAAGAAAAAAGAAAAACAAGGAGGTTCCGCATAAACCTCCGCTACAAAGTGTTCTCCCTGTAGTTTGGGTATATCATACACACTAGTAATCAGATTGTTTTGACATTGAACATTACCAATCCAACAAAAATAAGTGCATAACCATTGCTACAAAAAAAATCTCTTTTGCACCTTACTTAAGGAAGAAAAGAAAGAAGCATCTGTAACCATACATTGAGTAAAACCTTAATCAACTATCCACTCACTATGAGCAATTGGGTATGTAGGGAATGAGAAGCACTAACATAAAATGTATAATTATATGCCATACCTTCTCGAATTGGGTCTTGAGCATTGATTGATCATTTAGTCAGCATGTATGCTTCAAGTTTCTTAGCCTTCTCTTCTTATTGTTGGTCTTCTTCCAACAAGCCTTCTCCATATGACCTAATTTCGCACAATAACGATAGGTATTTTTCTTAGTGTCCTTCTTAGTTGGCTGATTGTGCTTCTTCTTTTCATTTTGGTTGAGGCACTCTTGACTTTTCTCTGGGTTACATTGTCTACCTCTTTCTCTATAATTAGGTCCACTTTTGCTCTTCAATAGATGGGCTCTCTATTTGATGCTATGTTTACCTTTATCAAGAATTTTCTCTTATTCCCTAATCAACAAACCATAGAAAGAATCAAATGTGTAGTCCTTGCAATCTTCTTTCTTGATTCCCAATTGGCATGAAATGTCAAACATAATACATCATATGGTGTCTTCAGATTCATGAAAATCATTTCAATGAGTTGACCATATTTCATAAGAAAGTCGTTGCCGCATTCAACCAATTTCAGTTGTATCTCCCTAACATCATCCAAATAGTCCTCAATCCTTTCAAAGGAGAGAGGATATAGAGAGATCAACCCTTTCTCAATCTACATATCCCAACTTTCATCAACTTTATCAAACATATTCTTTAGTTTCTTACAAACCTGATAATGACAACCAATCTTGCTTGTATGAAAGTGAATCTCCCTTGAAATCTAGGTGATAATCATTCCTACAAAATAATCCTTCTTCCCATGAAGGATGAAATTTTGCTGATAATCCGTCGAATCGGGGATCAAATATTGGTAAATTTTCAGAGGGCCTTACTTTTCATCAAGATCTCCATATATTGTGCCCATATTACGTAGTTGTGACCATTCAAGATCATGGGTTCTTGTTTGGAAGCCATAATGTTGATCTATCAATCTAAACCCTAATACAATATGAAAGACAAAACCCAAAGTCAATCACAAATAGATCCGACCTAGTAGAGCATGTCCAATCAAAACCCCTAAAGACTTGTAGACAATATGTTGTGATTGAAACCAACAACTCATATACCATGTTGGATAAAAATAAGGAATTAGAAACATCAGAAATCAAAGAGCTAATTATTCCAAGAAGTTAACAACCATCATATTGAAATACATTAAATAGTACTTACAACATAAAATGTGATTTTGATATATTTTAATTACTGTCATATTTAATATTTATCATAGAAAATTTATGTTGTATTATATTAACATATGTCTATGTCAACTTTTGAAGTACTAAGCAATTTAATTGAGATACCATAAAGCTGATGACGTATTCATATAGTACAATAGTAAAGATTTATTTTAAAGTCAAAATTATTTTAAAAAATGATGATATTAAAAAATCAAACCTAAATGTTCATGGGCCAATTATGTTTTTTTCTTTCATTTTATGGCTATTTTATAATTGACCAATTGCTTTAATAGGTTTATGTTAACTTTTGAATTACTAAGCAATAATTGAGATATCACAAAGTTGAATACGTATTCATATCATACAGTAATAAAGATTTATTTTAAAGTAAAATTTATTTAAAAAATGATGATATTAAAAAATTATACCTTATTTGCAATATTAATAATATGAACTATCAAGTCATTCAAATGAATGCAATTTCTTTTTATCTTCTTTTATATTTAATATAAAAATATATGATTATTTTCATGATTTACCAAAAATCTTTAATAAAACAAATTGATTTAAGCAATTAATAAAATATGTTTTGGGATTGTTGTCATGATTTAACTTTGTTCAATCAAAGAATTAATTTAAAAATCAATAAAAAAATTTCGTGAGTGTTTTAGTCTTTTAGTAAGTAAGATGTTATAATCACTATTTGAAATATTAGTAATATATTTTATCGTCTAAGTCATTTTAATAGAAGGTATTGCTTTTATCTTCTTTTGTATTTAATAAAAATAATAATTTTTATGATTTAACTGGAGTTAGCACCAAAGGTGCTTATACTTGCCTTTTAGAAATGTTGTAAGATATTAGTTATTCATAATTCAAAAGTGAAACTAACAACAAATCTTTAAAAAAAGTTTGAGTTGAAATAAATATAATTTATATTGTTCTCAATAATATGTTTGATATATTCAATACATTCTTAAGTATGTAACTCATTAAAGGAGGGTGATAACATCTAAAATTGGGAGTCCTCATAGTGACATGTCCGAGGAGTGATAAAATATAAGTCCCCGACCAAAAATAAGGGGTGTTGTAAAAAAAAAATATTTTGTACTATAAAAAGTTAATACAAAATAATCTTGTTGGTTAGTTGGTTAGGTATTAGTGAGTTAGTAGAGTTAATCATGAATAACTATATTAACAATAGTGAATTTGTGAATTAGTGGATCAATCATGAGGGGATGTGTTGGTATGTGTAGAATGAGCAACAAAGTTTCTTAGCACCAGCCTCTTAAGAAAATTTTAATAAAAAAATGTTTTAATGTATTAAACTTTCTCATAGCCTAAAAGCAACGAGAAGCTATGCCTTGAAGTTCTTAAAAAAATAATGTATTAAACTTGTGCATACATAGCCTAAAAGCAAGGAAGAAGCAACGTCTAATTATTCTTAGTCTCAATGTCTTTACTAGTTGGATTAGAATTTAGTTTCAATGTCTTTACTAGTTGGATTAGAATTGGGAAGATACGATTTTACAACTATTGCTAAAGTATTGAACCTATAATATATAGACTCAATTATTTATAAAGTTTTTAAAACAAATTGATATTTTAAAAAATAGCAGTAATAATTTTTTGGAAATCTTGATGACTTTTTTTTTATAATTAAGACAACTAGTAATGATATTTTTTTTTTGACAATATTTATCAAGGATTAGCTAAACAATATTGTTCTAGTCCAATCTACAAATGAATAACAACACATAGAAAAATCTCCTTGCATTAATAATAGAAACAATTATTGAGAAAAGAAAACAATAATATATGCATGCTTGTATTTTTAATTATTTGAAAACAATATTAGTAATGGTAGAGTGTAAATTAACTTAATTAATATATAATCTTTTTTTTAACAATCTTTTAAAGTTTTAAAATAAATATTTTATTATCTTTAAATACCTTAAAATATATATTATTATTCTATTATCTTTAAACACCTCAAAATAGATATTTTATTAGTCATTAAAATATATATATATATATATATATATAATGTTTGGTTAATGTTCAATGCTTTAATGTTTATGGAATATAGACCGTTTGATCACTTGTAACTTTGGATCTAATGGTTTAGATCCAACAAAAATGCATTAAATGCACAAATGATGAGTGGATATTGCTTGTCCTGACAGCAACTGTGTTTCTACACAAATATATGTCATAAACGTGCAGCGTAAGTTTTCATGCGATCTCAGCTAGATTGTTTCTTGTTTTTTACTCCCCTCACATGCATTCGATCACTAGGTGTCCTCTGGGTTGGTAGCACGTGACCATGACCCTAGGAGAAGGACAATGTACAGCCAAATGAAATCGTCAAACGTGGGTCATGGTCATTTAAATTTAAATTTGTTAAATAAAAATTTTTAATATATTCTAAAATTATGATAAAAAAACCTCACACCAGGGAAAATTAGTCTTATCATAGTTTTTAGCCAATTAGAAATTATTAATATGATATTTTAATAGTTATTGACCAATCAAAAATTATTAAAAAAAAAATTGATTTTCAAATTATGGAAACTATAGAAAAACTATAGAAAAAATTTTATCAGGGAAAAAAAATTGAATCCTAAATGATTGCTATATAACTGCCTTCGGTAGGTATAATAAAACAAATTGATTTAAAGAATTAATAAAATACGATTTATGATTGTTGTTATGATTTGACATTGTTTAATTAGAGAATTGATTTTAAAAACAAATGAAATGTTTTAGTGTTTAATAAGCAAGATGTTATCACTATTTGCAATATTAATGATATGAGCATTTGGTCACTTTAGTTTGATATACATATTATTTTACCTTTTCTAAAAAAATATTTAATTATTTCCATTATTTAACAAAAATATTTAATAAATCAAATTGATATTAACAATTTATCAATTAATATGATTTATGATTGCTTTCATGATTTAATTTTGTTTGTAAACATGTTTAATCGACATATTGTATTTTGATGGACAACAAACAATTCACGTCGAAGAAGAGTTAAACATTAAGTTGGATTAATGGTTATAACTTTTTGCAATAGCAATCAAAATTAAATGATTTCATAAAACTAAAGTTAAACAACTCAAACAACAACAACATCAACAATATGCATATCAAATATACACATATATTAATATACATTTTATAAATCAAACAATAACAACATCAACATCAACATGATTTGTCGGGAAAACATAATATACATGAGCGATATACATATCAATACACATCTCATACAAATTGATAAACTTGTCATAGATATACATCTCAAGTGAAATATACGTCGTCAAATATACATGTCAAGTAGCAGTATTGCTAGCTAGGCATATATCGCCATGTCAAATATAATATATCTCCATTGGGAGGAGGAGATGGTGGATCGACCGATGATGATGTTAGTGACACATGTGGATCAAGAGGAGGAGTTGGTGGATTGGTAGATGGTGATGTTGGTGACACATGCGGATTAGGAGGAGGTGGTGGTGGATCGGTCAATGGTGACGCTAGTGACATGTGGATCAGGAGGAGGAGGTGGTGGATCAACCGATGGTGCTACTTGTGACACATTATCCACTGGAGGAGGAGGAAGAGGAGGGGATGCTAGTCACTCTGGTGGAGGACCGGGTGGCGGAGAATCATGTTATCCACTACCTCCAAGAGCATCATCCTCAGTAGATGAGCTACAAAAAGAGGACTCAGTGCCATCCCTCAACCTATGGATGAGGTTGAGGGCACTGACAACATGACGCATCAGTATTGTCATGTCATGGGGAGGGTTTTAGGGTTAACCTTGACTTGGGAATGAGTCAAGTGGTTTAGGTCTTGTCACGTCCCCTCCCATCATACCAGCTAGATGGAGAAGATCGTGATGTTAAACCGGGCATCTAGCCCCATGAACTATTATGTAAGCATTCATATAATATATAAAAGAGTAATGAAGATGGATAAATTTTTTTTTTTTTAAAACACAGCGGAAGTAATTTCAATTACACATCCATCATACATTCCAGATTTTCATGCCATTCATCAATTTAAGCAATATCAAATTAGCAAATGAGAATACTTATCTTAAACCAAGTAATCCCTGAGCAACCAGCTACGCTTCTGCAACGTTCCACCCATCCGTAGGCCAGTGTGCTCCTTAATCTCTCAACACCACTGCCACCCCCGAGCTGGGCATGATCTCCACAAGGAAAAGGAAAAAAAATAGGGTCATCACATAGCCAAAGATACGCCAGAATCAGCCAAGCCAACCAGTAGTTGGGTTTCTCAGGCTGCTAAGAGATGGGCAGAGGTGAATTACTAGGCTAGTGGCTCAACCATGGAGCTATGGATACTTCATTGGGCTCATCAAGCCAAATCTGTCCTCTTCCACTCTTGAAGCTCCTGCTCACAGGTTCAAATCCAAAACGGGATGCACTTAACAACAAAACCACAATTGCTGGGCATGAGGAAAACGTTTTCCACAGTGGGATGCATGAGATGGGGTTTCAACTAACTCAGAAAAATGTGGGAACACACAAAATGAAATTGGAAGATGGGGAACAACCCTGGGAAGCCAAATCCGTTTTTAGAAAAACGTCCTTGGACATTCGGGGGAAAAAACGACCTCCATACAGTCCCCAAATCGTGGCCCTTCTCTCCCAAGCTGCTGTATATGCAAAAACGAACTCCCAGGCATGGAAAAATGCAGGATTTGGATGAAAAACGTGTAGGGAAAGACCCAGCTAGCTCCAACTGCGTGAGTGAACGAATGCCGTGGGTGAAGAATGGCTTTGGGCACAATTTCATGGGGGTTTTCTTGCCCAGCAAACCAAAACTCGATTTCCCAGGTTGCTGTCTTTCCCATACACGAAAATTGACAGCCATACCTCTCCCATCCCAATGCATTAATTGTCTCAACCAATTCTTGGAAGAATTAAATGATTGGGTGCATGAGACCAAATGGGTAGTTGAGAGTTCATGGGTTTCCTCAATGAAATGGCTTAACACCATGGCTCAAGGGTTTGGTTATTTTTCCTCCCTATTCCTTGTAAAGATCATGCCCCCATCTCTTTGTTGCATCGCATAGCTGGTTGTGGGTTTTTCATTTAAAATTGCATATTTACATGATGTTCGATTTTACATTGTGCATAGCTAGCACAAGAACCATATGCATATATTCTAATCGCTGATACATAGAACGATAAATCAATGGCGGGGCCTTGGCCTTGAGCTCCTCACCATGACTAAATAACAATATTTACATCATTTACAATATTAATGCAATAGGGTCAAGATGGGGACATTACATTCCCCTCCCCTTGGAATAACACTGTCCTCGGTGTTCCAACACTTCGGAAAATAAATACCCACTTTACATATGTCCAAAATTCACAAAATGTGGTAGGTTTGTCCTGCCTTTCACCTTTTTACTTGGGTTTTTCAGGACTAAGTCCCTTGGTCTTTACAACCTGCTCTTGTTGGCTGGGACCTTCTAGCTCTACATGAGGACACTGTTCCAAAGCAATTCCTTCCTTTTCTTTTCCTTCCAACTGGTCCACGAACCTGGGGAATTTACGGTTGCTACCCCCTTGATATTCTCTTGTTGGGCAGTCACAGAGGCAATGATTTCCTCCACATCCCCAACATTTCATTGGCGGCTTTACCTTTTCCCGATCCATTTCCTTTGAGTCTTCCCACCTGGGACGTTTCTTAATCGGACGATTGGATGAATGCTTCTTCATTGACCCACTTTCTTTTCCCTTGTTGATTGCTCCCAGAATGCTTTTTACCTCTTTTTGCAGACGAATAGAGTCCTGCAAAGCCTCATGGTTTATCTCATTCTGTTGCCTCTATAGCTTGAGCATCTCCCCAAGATTTTCTTGGGTCCTGGCAATTGTTTGAAGAAGACTTTCAGCCAACTCTAATAGCCCTCGGTCTGCTGCCATGGTCAATGGGCACAACTGAACGCACCTTGCTTACTAGCAACACTTTCTTGTGTCGGCTGCAACCAATTGTTTCACTTTCTTACCTGTGAAATTCATCATGGGAATTCTTTGTTAGGACAAGCATAACATAAACATTAAGATTAGTCAATTATTTTCCCAATTGACATGGAATGTCCATGCTTTATTCATGGGACTTCCATACTTTCATGCTTTCCCAACATACACATGAACTCATTCATGTTCATCCTTTCACAGGAATTTTACTATTTTAGCATTCACAATTCATCTCAAGCAATTAAACACAATCTATTTTCAGCCATGATATGCACTCAACAATCTTTTGTTTTATAAATGCATCAATCAAAAGGAAGGAGAAGAGTAGGGGTTTCTCCCTCTTAGTCTTGTTCTATTATGGAGCTACACCATCGTTGTGGTTTCATGCTCCTTAGTCTCTTTCACTTCAATGTGAATGCTTTGACTTTCCTTTCTTGGCTATGACACTTAGTGTCTAAGGTCTGCGTATGGATTTTCAGCTAGGGCACCCTTCCCATTATTGCCTACAGAACCTTGGGTTGCTAGGATCCACTTGTATCCACTAGCACCATCTTTCATTACTGCTCATACTGAGCTCTTTAGGACGGTCACATGTCCACATGCATCTTTAGGATGCCTTCATAGTCCTTGCTTCCAGCAATACCTACACTCAAACATTGAATTAATTCACATGTTTAGTTCATTTCATAGGGTTTTTAGGAATTCATAACCAAATCATATACATACGTATATTCATAAGCAAGAAGCTGCAAGGTAACGAAATACTTATTTGTATTGGATGTCTTCACTTTATTCCAAGGGATCCTTCTCTGCTTTACGAGCCTGGGATTTCCCGTGAACACAATAACGAATGTTGGGCCAGCCCGTAGGCTACTCCACAATCATTCGAATAGGCAATGCCAGGCCAGTACGCTGACTGGTTTTATCAATTGTTTAAGGGAACGTTTGGCCAGCACGTCGGCTGCTCCACAACATCAAGTGGTTAATGCCCAACTAGCCACTCTCTGGACTTACCAAGAACTTTATAGCGTTCAACCAGCTACTCCCTGGATTTCTTAATAATTTATATCTCCCACTCATTTACTCTCTGGATTTACCAGCAATTTATATCGCCCACTCATTTACTCTCTGGATTTACCAGCAATTTATAGTCTTTCAAGGTCTTGCCTTCCTACAACGACCAAGGTTTCCACAAAGAAACAATAGTGTATCAGCTTAGCTGTTAAAGACTTATACCTGTAATCTTCATTATTCCAAACAAGACATAAATGAAAACGAATACTTATCTATATTGTGCGTTTCCCCTCTGGTCCACAGGATCCTGCTTCGCTTTGCAAGCCTTGGGATCGCCTATGGTCTTGGATATAGTTAATGCTTAACCAGTACGCCTCCCCATCAGCTGGATTTACCAAGCATTTGGTGGTGCCCAACCAGTCCCATACCTGGTTGGCCCTCTCCAGTGCCGAGCCAACACATTCGTCTGAGTCATCGACCAATGGAAGGAAACTATGCCACCGACCATCATAGGTCAAGGCTCTACTATGGAGCCATAGGCATCTCAGGGTTTTCAGTCAGTCCTCGGCGCTCGCCCTCCCACTGCTGTCCCAATAGGTATCTCAGGGTTTTCAGTCAGTCCTCGACGCCCGCCCTCCCACTGCTGACCCAATAGAGATTTCATGCCTTTACCAATGCCACCATGCCTTCTTGTATCATTTGACCATTATAGGTCAAGGCTCTACTATGGATCCATAGGCATCTCAGGGTTTTCAGTCAGCCCTCGGTGCCTGCCCTCCCACTGCTGTCCCAATAGAGATTTATGCCTTTACCAATTTCACCACACCTTCTTGCACTGTAACCCTTCACACACACCAACTCTTGGTTTATACAAGGACGCCACTCCTTCTCTTCTACAAATCGGTGGTTCCTTTTAGGAAATTTATAGGTGATTTTTTTTTTTTTTTTTTACTGCAAGTTAACATGACCCCTACTCACACAAGGATGATACCTTCTCTTATTACACAACTCCTCGGGCCTTTCCATCCCTTCTGGTAATATTTCACGTGAGCATAGAAAGGTTGCCAATTCCCATACAGTCTCCTTGCGTACCCTTCTTCACTTTTCCCTTTAATGTGCAGTATCAATCTGCATCTGTGTAGGCTGACAACACAAGAAGGATAAGCAAGCTCATCAGTATTGTTGTTCAATTCTTAACCACATTCCATATCATTCACTACCAAGTATTGAAACACCAGGAATGCGTCCATTCCCTTAGGGTGTAGTCAATATTGAAAACCCTATCATGACCCAGCACCAGAAAAGGTGTGCACCCCCTTTCCGATGTGCACCATATAGGCCCTAATCATACTCAAGTAGTCTGCAATGATATAAATAAGATAGAGCATGCTCTACATATTAGCCCTAATAATTTAAACATGAATGTTCTTGTCTAGGGTCACAGAATACTCATTCATTTTGCAGATGTGTCTCACATGCCTTCTGGGCATAGCTTTAACATTTCACTTTTGTGGTTTACCGACGTGCGGTTTGGCTGAGACATTATCAATGGTGTTTCACCCGAAACCCATTTCCAAAGCATGGGATCCTTACCATCTAGTTTGGCTTCTGCAGGCCATCACACATGGTCTTCCTGCAATGTGTCATCCTGGCACACTTCAAATATGATTGTTTCATAACCAATCACTAACATTAAAAATTAAATTCAACATGAATTTTACAATTCTGTCTCCTACAGAAATTGATTTGCTTAGCAATGAGGCTATCCTCATATTGTTTGGCTCTTGTTCAAGGTAGATTCCAATCTTTATCATGGACTTATCCATATTTTCCATGCCCAAAGCAATCTACCTGAAATATGAAACTTCAATCAGCCAAATGCTTTGTAAGTTTCTATGCATATAATAATTTCATTGCTGCCACAGTCACGGAAGCATTTTAATATCACCAAAACCATCTACTTCCCATGAATTATTACCATACTAGAGTTGCATGGTTCGATTTCACCATTTTATGCAATTATTCTCTTGATCTTCAGATTGATAATAGTTCACCATTCCATCTATTATCTAATTGCAATGAAACATACATCACACTCATGCACTCTCACAATGCATCTCATCATGTGCACCTATATCTATGCATGCACATTTACATCACTCACATAATCTTTTAATGTGTATTCCCTCAATGCATAACCACAAGATTGTGCATAATATCTTAATGCACATTTCCTCAATGCTACCTTGCATTAAGTTATGAGTACTATGCTTTCAACATAATTCAAACATAGTTGAAGGAATCTTACCAAATCCTCTTTCCTCATTCATGCAATTTATGCAGCAATAACCATTACCTGTATGGCTGTCGTTTACATCACTTGATGTTACCTGATCAGTTGGCCTCTTACCAATGCTACACAGTCATTTTTCCAACCTCATGATCATAGGTTTGTTGCACCATCTTTCCTCATACGGTTGTTGGTCATATGCAACAATCATCATCCACATCTTCAGCCATGCTCTTTGTTATCTTTGGTCCTACAACCAATACCAACATCAATAGTGATTATCAACCACAATATTTTCCATTAGTGGTTCATTGCATATGCAGACTCCATTATTCTACCAATATGCAATATCATATTTATGCACAAGCATTTCCATATGTACTATGCAATGTTTGTTAAGATGCCATCTAGTGCATATACATCTATGTAATCCTTTACATTTTTAACATTTTTATGCTATATGAAAATTTCATAATCATAAGTATGATAACAAACAGGGGTTTAAGGAATTCTTCCCTTTTCGATCCCTCATCGTAACATGGAATTCCTCTTCCATATCATGCAATTGTAGAAATTGCCCGTATTGACAACAAAATTTGCTTGTCAAAACAGCCGCTGGCACTCTTCTGCACTAAATATCTATGATATATGTAGACCTCATTCAAACTCTGGTCATGCATCATTGTTCCCTGCTAGACAAGCTTTCCAATGCCTGTCTTCATGCTCCATTCCGACATTGGGTGCGGGAACTGCATCTTTTCAAAAATGACAACTTTCACTCCAATTCTGCACATTTTACATAGTTGCATTTTGGTCCCGAATGCCAACTTTAGCCACCTGCGGAAGAAAATCTATGAGGAATCACAAAAACTTCTCTATCGGGCGAAGTTAGTCCATATAACAAGGAACACTCAACCATTCACGGATTTCAATTCCGATGCACCATTCATCTTCTATGAATTTCTGGGTTTCACTACTTCTCACTTTTCACATTTTCCAAAATTCCAAATTTTGGGCCAAAAATGGCTATCTCCCAAACGGTGCATTTCTGGGAAATCTTCGTCTAACGGAAACTGTCCGTCTTAATGAGAATATAAAATGTCTAGTTCAGTAATTTTTTTGATTCTCACATCTAGGGTCACTTTTACTGCCCACAAGCTTTTCAAAATCCCGAAAAAGTGGCCCGGAATAGTGCTTTTTGGCCTTCTTGCTCACCCCGACTTCACATCCCTTGGAGTTTGGCTCCAAGATTCTGAACTTAACATCGTGCCTGCTTCATGGCCGCGCCTGATCAATTTCAGCTCAAACCGACCTTCCGTTAAGCCTCAGGACTCCGTCCTTCAAAAGTCACTATTATCCATTTTATGTCAAATTGAAGTGTAATGGGCTCAGGGCCTTCACTGGTTCTTTCATGGCCTTCGTCAATGGCCTCCGAGCCCCACAGGAATCATCCCATTCTGAACCCTTTTTTTTTTTTTTTTTTTTTTTTTTTTATCGCTCGCTCGCCCACCGCCATTGCGGGACGGTTCGCCGATCGCTCCCGCAATTGTGGAGCCATTCGGCGAAGGCTCCCGCAGTTGCGGAGCCATTCGGTGAATGCTCCCACAATTGCGGAGCCATTCGCGGAATGCTTCCATCGTGGAGCGATTCGGCGAATGCTCCCGCAGTTGGGAAGCCATTCGCGGAATGCTTCCGCAATTTCGGAACGGTTCGCCAAATGCTTCCGAAATTTTGGGGCGATTTGGTGAAGTCTTCCGCAAATTTCGGAATGATTTCCCGAACTCTTCCGCATTGCAGAACGATTCGCGGAACTCTTCCGCAATTGCGGAAAGGTCCGCCGAACTCTTTCGCAGTTTCGGAAAGATTCGCGGAACTCTTCCGCAATTTCGGAAGACATTCCGGAATTCCTTCCGCAAATTTCAGAAGAGTATTCCTTCCGCAAATTTCGGAAGAGAATTCCTTCCGAAAATTTCCTTTCGACGCCGAATACTTAGAAAAATTTTCCACTGTTTCGGAATAGTTTTCCGAATTCTTCCGCGTTGCGGAACAACTCGCGGAATCTTTTCGCAGTTTCGGGACAACTTCCCGAACTCTTCCGCGATTTCGGAACCGTTCGCGGAATCCTTCCGCAAATTTCGGAAGTCATCCTAGAAACTTAGAAAAATTTTGAAATTTTTCCTAACTATCAGTGTTGAGCAGGAAGCATACTTACCTCTGCACCTATGATAGGTAGCCCCATAAAGGCCCAATGCTGCAACCAGCAGCTCTGATACCATTCTGTCACGTCCCCTCCCATCATACCAGCTAGATGGAGAAGATCGTGATGTTAAACCGGGCATCTAGCCCCATGAACTATTATGTAAGCATTCATATAATATATAAAAGAGTAATGAAGATGGATAAATATTTATTTTTTTAAAACACAGCGGAAGTAATTTCAATTACACATCCACCATACATTCCAGATTTTCATGCCATTCATCAATTTAAGCAATATCAAATTAGCAAATGAGAATACTTATCTTAAACCAAGTAATCCCTGAGCAACCAGCTACGCTTCTGCAACGTTCCACCCATCCATAGGCCAGTGTGCTCCTTAATCTCTCAGCACCACTGCCACCCCCGAGCTGGGCATGATCTCCACAAGGAAAAGGAAAAAAAATAGGGTCATCATATAGCCAAAGATACGCCAGAATCAGCTAAGCCAACCAGCAGTTGGGTTTCTCAGGCTGCTAAGAGATGGGCAGAGGTGAATTACTAGGCTAGTGGCTCAACCATGGAGCTATGGATACTTCATTGGGCTCATCAAGCCAAATCTGTCCTCTTCCACTCTTGAAGCTCCTGCTCACAGGTTCAAATCCAAAACGGGATGCACTTAACAACAAAACCACAATTGTTGGGCATGAGGAAAACGTTTTCCACAGTGGGATGCATGAGATGGGGTTTCAACTAACTCAGAAAAACGTGAGAACACACAAAATGAAATTGGAAGATGGGGAACAACCCTGGGAAGCCAAATCTGTTTTTAGAAAAACGTCCTTGGACATTTGGGGGCAAAAAAGACCTCCATACAGTCCCCAAATCGTGGACCTTCTCTCCCAAGCTGTTGTATATGCAAAAACGAACTCCCAGGCATGGAAAAATGCAGGATTTGGATGAAAAACGTGTAGGGAAAGACCCAGCTAGCTCCAACTGCGTGAGTGAATGAATGTTTTGGGTGAAGAATGGCTTTGGGCACAATTTCGTGGGGGTTTTCTTGCCCAGCAAACCAAAACTCGATTTCCCAGGTTGTTGTCTTGCCCATACACGAAAATTGACAGCCATACCTCTCCCATCCCAAGGCATTAATTGTCTCAACCAATTCTTGGAAGAATTAAATGATTGGGTGCATGATACCAAATGGGTAGTTGAGAGTTCATGGGTTTCCTCAATGAAATGGCTTAACACCATGGCTCAAGGATTTGGTTATTTTTCCTCCCTATTCCTTGTAAAGATCATGCCCCCATCTCTTTGTTGCATCGCATAGCTGGTTGTGGGTTTTTCATTTAAAATTGCATATTTACATGATGTTCGATTTTACATTGTGCACAGCTAGCACAAGAACCATATGCATATATTCTAATCGCCGATACATAGAACGATAAATCAATGGCGGGGCCTTGGCCTTGAGCTCCTCACCATGACTAAATAACAATATTTACATCATTTACAATATTAATGCAATAGGGTCAAGATGGGGACGTTACAGGTCTTAACACATGTTTTTTGGGCACATGGTATTTGGTGATCAATGGTATTTGGTGGCCAATGGTATCTGGTGTTCCATGGTATTTAGTGGCCCATGGTATTGGCCTATGGTATTGCATGTAATGAATCCTATAAAGGGCTTGGCATACTCTATTGTAATGTGGCTTGGAGGTGAGCGGTGGCTAGCTCACTTCGACCGGCTAGCCCGATTTAGGTCAAGGGAGATAATAGATCTATTATGGTGGTTTTTTTCTGGTTGGGGTTTTCCACGTAAACATTGTGTGTCTATTGTTATGTGGTTGCTTGGATTATCTTGTATTATTTCTCTCTCATATTTATTAATGCTCTTGAATCCTTAATAAGTGGTATCATAGTGAAAGGTTGGAGATCCTCGAGGCCATATCCTTGTATCTAAATTAAAATTGTATGGGGTGCATGTTCGGTGGTACTCAACACCCCTTAAACGTTTGGTTCATGTTATAATGTGATTTCTCTGGGTGCTTAGAAGCACGGAAAAAATAATTGTATCCCTCTTATGGACAAAGAAGGGATGTTGCATCAAGTGTGGAATGAACCACTAGGTAGGTATGAGGATGGAAGGTGTACTCGTAGCCTAGCTTGATGTGGATTAGAGAGGTTGAGTCTTCGATTGCGGGAGGAATGTGAGATGGTTTAATCTTAATTTTGTGACCAAGATTGATGAACCATGTATGTGAAAAGAATTCCTATAGAACTGGTGGTTACAGCAGCTGAGGACCCATGTAACTCGGTAGATGGATTCTTTGTATATAGACGTCAATGACAATGAGACATGACATATGACGAGTATGGAAGAGCGAGAGGATGAAGCAACAAATGGTGATGGTGCAGTCACCATGAAGACACGGAAAAAAATTAATGGAATAGTTTGCATGTAAAAGGGAATATGGCTGTAAGACCTAGTAAGGCATGCATACCCCTAGTAACTCACCAATAAAGTCGAGAGATAGACCTAGGTGATAGGGGGGTGTATGTGATATCCCCAATTCAAGCTTAAAGGGGGGATTGTTAGGGATAACCTTGACTCAGGAATGAGTCAAATGGTTTAGGTCTCAACACATGTTTTTTGGGCACATGGTATTTAGTGACCAATGGTTTTTGGTGTTCCATGATATTTGGTGGCCCATGGTATTGGCCTATGGTATTGCCTGTAATGAAGCCTATAAAAGGCTTGGCATAATCCATTGTAATGTGTCCTGGAGGTGAGTGGGTGAGATCATTTGGCCCGATTGATCGATATTGGCCAAGGATAACGAAGATCTTCATTGTGTTGGTTTTTCCCCTCATGGGGTTTTCTAGGGTAAATTGTGTTGTGTTCTCATTTAAAGTCCAAGAACTGGTATCAAATCTATGTTTGTTAGGGTTAACCTTGACTCAAGAATGAGTCAAAGGTGGTTTAGGTCTAGCACATGGTTTTGGGCACATGATTTCTTGTAGCCCATGGTATTGGCCCAAAGTATTGCAAGTAAAGAAACCTTTATAAGGCTTGAGGAGGCTCCATTGTAAAGTGTCCTGGAGGTGAGTGGTGGCTAGCTCACTTGGATCAGTTGGCCGGTTTTGGCCAAGGTAATGAAGATATTCATTGGATGGTTTTTCCCCTCACGGTTTTTTCCAGGGTCAATTGTATTGTCTCAATATGTGATTACTTGAATTGTCTTATGATTATTATTTCTCTCACATATCAATTTAATTATGCTCGTTTAAATCCTAATAATTGGTATCAGAGCTATGGTTGTGCTCGTTGAGGTTGAGTGTATGCTAAGCATGTGGAAGACCTTTGAAATCCCAGGTGAGTTATAGGGGGGCCTAGGGGGGGTGGACCACCCCCCTGGCCTCCCGCCCCTGAGAAAAAAATTTGGCCTATTTTTTTTGTTTGGCGCGTTGTTGTTCTTGTTGAGAATGTTGTAAGTGTGCATAGTTGTGCCATCAAGGGAAGAAGAAACCAACTTGTTCGTAGAGGTTTCCTGAAGGATGTACATGACAGTGGAAGGCTACGGAGTAGTGGCCTGCGTGTGGCCATGTTTGAGATCTATTGTTTATGTGACTTGGTCTATTGAAGATATGATGGAATTGTCAAATCTACGGATTTTTGGTGAACCCGATACGAAGCCATAGAGAAGGAATCGTTGCTTGAAAAAGAGTTCGCACTATGTTAAGAAGAGACCTACCATAAAAGAAGAAACCTTAGCCGTGCACAGGTGTATCCATGGTAGATCGTGAGTCTCCTAAGTGAAATGTGGAAGGCTACAGAGGAGAGGGATATGCTGAGGGTTGCAGAGATTAGTGAAAAACGTGGAAGCACGTTTTAATGGAGGCCACAAAGGCTGTATGTGGGGTTTGTTCCCCACAATTCTTCTTGCAAGAGGAAGCCGCAAGTGTCGTGTTGGACACATCGCTCAAGTCAAGACCACCACATAGAAGTGTGATCGGATATGGGTGTAAAGGCCACATTGGAGATCCAGGGAGCCTCTGTGAGGAGTGGAAGGCTGCAAATCAAAGACCGTGTGGGTGAATCTACCGAGATCACCCTCTATTTGGTAGTGGATAGCATCCGCAAGCTAGCCAAAGGGGCCACGATGTACCTGAATCTAGGCAGTGTGAAGAGCACTCAAGGCCACGTGAAGAATTGAGGAAAAGCAGTCACCCTGCTCGCATAATTGTCAAAGATCTGTAGTTGTTCAGTGAATGATGTGAACAGATCTGCCTAACGATAGAAGTCTGGAAGTGATCTAGTATTTTAATAAAGAAGAGATCACTCAAGAAGCGAAGCTAAATTGCATGTGTGTACCTGAGGGAGGGTCATGGATGGGCTGGGGGTTGGCTGCAGATGAAATCACATAGGTTTTGAAATAGAGGCACACATTAAGTCATACAAGTTTGCTCATGAGAAGAATGCTAAGTATTTTATATTTTATACCTGAATTTTTAATGTATTGTGGGGTGCATGTTCTATGGTACCTGACACCCCAACAGATTTTGGTTCCTGGTTAGAATATGATTTCCCCTGGTGCTTAGAAGTATAGAAAAATTGTGTCCCTCTTATGCGCAAAGAAGGGATGTGGCATCAAGTTGTGGAATGAACCACTAGGATAGGTATGAGGGTGACAGGTGTACTCGTATCCTAGCTTGATGTGGAATCGGAGAAGTCGATTCTTCGATTATGGGAGGAATGTGAGATGGTTTAAGTCTCAGTTTTGGGACCAAGATTGATAAACCATGTATCTGAAGAGAAATCCTAGAGAAATGGCGGTTACAACGGTTGAGGATCCATGTAATCCGGTAGATGGATTCTTTTTATATGGACATTAATGACAAGTTTGTATGAAGGTACAAAAGGAGGCATGGTAGATGACGAGCATGGAAAAGTGAGAGGATGTAGCAACGGATGGTGATGGTAGAGTCACCATGAGACACATGAACAAAAAAATATTATTATAATGGAGTTGGGAATTGTATTACATCTAAATGGGCATATGAATGTAAGACCTGGTCAGGCATGTGTACCCCTGGTAACTGACCGGTAAAGTCATGTAGACATAGGTGATAAGGGGGGCATGCGAGATTCCTTGTTAATAACTTTGAGGGGGGTTGGTCATTACTCCAAGTCAATTTTAAAGGGAGGATTGTTAGGTTAACCTTGACTCTGTGAATGAGTCATTGAACTAATCTTGGTTTGAGTCAAAGTCGATGCCATTTGGTGTCCCATGGTATTGGCCCAAGGTATTACATGTAATGAAGCCTATAAATGGATTGGCATACTCCATTGTAATGTGGTCTGGAGGTGAGTGGTGGCTAGCTCACTTGGCCTGGTTGGTCGGTTTTGGCCATGTAATGAAGACCTTCATTGGCTGTTTTTCCCCTCATGGAGTTTTCCAGGGTAAATGGTTGTTTTCAATGTTGTTGTTGTTATGGTTATGATTATGGTTGTTCTCTCATTATTATGTATGATCGTTTAAAACCTAACAGAGGGTAGCCCATATATCTGATTGCTTTAAGACTTGTAAAATGTCTCGAACAATCATTGGCACCATTCCCTTTCTAGCCATCAGATCACATATACGGTCGGACACCTTAGTTCGAACTTTACGATTTGGCCTGAATGGCAGATGAGGTCTATGTACTGGAGGATGAACATGGTGAGCACTATGTTCATCCATCTCCTCATCATCATGGGGAGGTGCGCCCCAACATATGTGTCAATATCTGCAAAATAATAGAGAATAATAATCAAATAATTGAAACAAAATGTTATAATAAATTACATGTGAATTAAATAAGACAAAAAATATGCAACTATATTTATCAGAATATAACGATAATAATACCTCTCATATGGTGGCTCATCATGAGTAAAAAGGGTGTTATGATATCCTCTCGAATCCATCCCTACATATGGATATTGTAAAATATCGAGGACATGATCGTCCTCTTCAGAAAATAAATAAATAAATAAATAAAAATAAAAATAACTAAAAAAATAAAAATAAAAATAAATAAATAAAAATAAAAATAAAAATAACTAAAAAAATAAAAATAAAAATAAATAAATAAATAAAAATAAAAATAAAAAAATAAATAAAATAAATAAAAAAATAAATAAAAAATAAATAAAAATAAAAATAAAAATAAAAATAAAAAAATAAAAATAAAAATAAAAATAAAAAATAAAATAAAATAAAAATAAATAAAAAATAATAAATAAAAAATAAAATAAAATAAATAAAAATAAAAATAAAAAAATAAAAATAAATTAAATTAAATTAAATTAAATAAAAATTAAATTAAATAAAAAATAAATTAAATTAAATTAAAAAAAAACAAAAAAATTAAAAATTAAAAATTAAAAAATTAAAATTAAAAAAATTAAAAAATAAAAAAATAAAAATATAAAAATAAAAATAAAAATATAAAAATATAAAAATAAAAATATAAAAAATATAAATATAAATAAATCAATTTAAAAAATATAAATATAAATAAATCAATTTAAAAAATATAAATATAAATAAATAAATAAAAAATAAAATAAAAAATAAAAAATAAAAATAAAATAAAAATAAATAAAATATAAAATATAAAATATAAAATATAAAATAATAATAATAATAATAATAATAAAATAAAAATAAATAATAAAAAATAAAAATAAATAAAATAAAAATAAATAAATAAAATAAAAATAAATAAATAAATAAAATAAAATAAAAAATAAAAAAATCTCTCAACAGATCAAACTACATGGCCACTCTGAATGGACGCTCTTGGGTAACAACTGCCCCCACATATGCATACGAGAATCCATCATAAGCTTAGGAGGGAGGCCATCGAGTAATGTAGGTCGAGTGGCATGAAACCTCTCAAAATATAAGGTAAATAACTATGATGGAAAAGGGAATAATCCCCCGCCATAAAAAACTAAGGGATAATGACATGAAGCGAAACAAAATTGTCTCAAAAATATTACCAACCACCTAATCAGTCGAGGCCTCAGTTGGGACCCCTGTACTAAATTGTCTACATAGTACATCAATGAGAAACTAATGCGTCGCCCATAAGAGGTAGAGTGTGCTAGCATTGTGAGAATAATAGACATTCACCTAATATTCTCTGCACCAAATTTATGTAACTGCAGTTGACCACCAACAACCTGGATTTGCGTAGCATCTACATTGACAGGGATGACATATCTCTGCACGTATTCCCATTGGCTCTCTCTTGCAATGACATGAGGTAGATATGGGAATGGGGGGCAATCCTCTCCCGGCCTCCTAGTTAACCCAGTGATGGAATAAACATCCTTCTTTGTGGGATGATACCACATATCGGGATCGAACCTTAAATCCTGCCTACCATGATCCCAACAACAGATCAACTACGTTAAAAAGAAGGACTCCCCCCTGAGAGATGTATCCTCCTCATAAAACTCAAGGAGACCAACAATCCTCAGAAGGGCACATGTGTGACCCTTAATAGGGGGAGGAAGCATCTTCCTCTCCCTCTCTCTAACCTCCCCTTGGTGAAAACATATGTATGGGTTAGGTTGTTTCTGTTGCTGTGTGCCTCATTGTCATCTTTGGTTCACATAAAATTCTTCTTATGCACATATAGATAAAACAAATTGAAACTATAACACAATTACACATATATAATCATTTTGTATTGATCAATTATTGAAACTAATTTATTTTTGAAAAAAGATGTGGTAAAGTAACTGGTGCGACTAAAATAAATTATTTGCACCGTGGTCGCTGTGCTACAACATAAATGGAGGACTGTAACTATTACGGCACTCCTTGTTTTAATGCGTACCAGTGATGTTTTTATCATGACAAGCATCATTGTGACAATTTTTACACAAATTAAAAATTGCAAGTTTAGCCTATGTTGCTATGCTAATCGGTGTGTTTAGTCTTGAAACACACCGATAATGGTGCGTTAAAAGCTAATCGATGCACTGGTAAGGCTTTTTATTGTTATTTTTAATAAGGAGGTGCCTTGCATTATACAACATATCGATTTTGGTTTTATGTCTATTTTTTTAAGTAGCAATGCGTTGTTCTTTATAACGCACCGATAACGGTGCGTTACGTGGGATGGAATGCACCGGCTTCTTTTCTTTTTATTTTGGTTGTGGTGGTGCATTATATTATTGAACGCATTGAAAAGTTTTTTTTGTTTTGTTTTCTAGGCGGTGCATTGTTTAAAAACACATTGGTCTCAGTGCGACATATGGGTCGTAACGCACCGATGATGTTTTGTTCTATGTTTATAAAGATGGTGTGTTGTGTTACATAACACACCATTAACGGTGCATTTTGGTAGCATGGACACACCATTTAGTTTTTTTTTTGTTTTTATTTTATTATGTCGGTGTGTTATAATGGGATTAATGCATCAGTTAATTTTTATTTTTTATTTTTTAGGTGTCAGTGCGTTGTTCTTAGTGTGGCTAGGGTTTTACCCCTAGCTTGTGCAAATGAGCACCTACTAAGGAGAATGGAATCCTTAGTAGCAGTTCAGTAAATGTAAATAATTAAGCTAAAACAGAAATTAAATTACTTCTAAAACATGCATGAAACATAATCATCAAATGAAAAGAATGACTTTTTCTATTAATGTTACCTTCAATGAAAAGGTTTGATGAAGCCCTTTGCAGTGTCCAAGAGGATGCTCCAAGATTCAATATGCTCCTTCTCCTTCTCCAATGGTGGGGATGGGCCAAAAGTGGCTCTCAAGGTGAAAGTAGTTCAATGATGAACTAGGGTTTCGAGAGAGATTTTGGCAGAGTAAGGGTGCTTATGATTGTTGATATGGAATAAGGGATCTCCATCACCTATTTATAGTTTTTTGGTGGTGGAGTGCTGACCCATGGTTTTGGGAAACACATGGTTTTATGCAGCTGTATAGGGTTTTTTCCTCCTTTTCCTCATTATTTTATATTTTTTATTCCCTTTTTAGGGGATTTTTGCTATTTTTGGAGGAAAAAGGGGTTTTTTAGCCTTTTTTAGGCTATTTTGATGGTTTTGTGGCCTTTTGGAGGCATTTTAGGCCTTTTGGAGGCTTTTTAATGGGATTTTTTGGGATTTTAAGGGAAATATGGTAGGAAAATGGACAAATGAGCCATATAATGTGGTAGATGAGGTAGTGAACACTTTTTGGGTGTTAACAGATTGCCCCCTGATGTGCGAGGGCAGGAGCTCATCGTATGGCCGATGGACATCATAAGTCATGAATGGTTTTCCTGGGTAGTGGAGAGAAGAGAAGAAACAAACTGGAGCCCGGAACAACGATCCCGAACAACGGCAAGAACTAAAAGTACATAACCTCAATAATGGATGAGGAATCATCTGATCATATGGACGAGGCGGGCATACCCATGCTCGTATCAGGATATAACATAACATAAACAATGGGGTCCAAAAAATGGGGACCTGAAATATACATGACCTCAAATACTGACTGAGGAATAATCTCAATATATGGACGAGGCGGGCATACCCATGCTCGTATCAAGATACATAAACAGAACTGTGAGGCCCGAAAAGGGGGGCCTGTAAGATACATAGAGAACCACTGTGTACATCATAAGGGTCCAGAGGGGACACAAATCTGGGACATACTGCTGGGCTGACCATGTCTGTGCTGAAGAGCTGATACACTGGAACAATCAACAGTGCTACTGAATGTGGTACCAAAGGAACTAATGAGCTGCTGGATCAGAGTGACAAGAGGTACACTCACAATGGTACACTGAACTGGAACTGAAATGGGTACTCAAGGAAGCATAGAACTGGATGGCTTCCGAATACAAACGCCAACGCAGCCCGGACATCCACGGGAACATAGAACTGGCCGTTCCGAAGTGACTCACCAATGTGCTAGAGTCGGGGGAAATCCGGGGTCTTCGACTAAAAACTGATGGGATATAATCCTACGCGATCCTCAACGATGTGATCAAGGTGCTGAAGTCGAGCATGTGAGGAACAACCACTCGGAGAGGCAATGATGACTCCTCTCAGAATGGTCCGTAGGCACTTACCACAGATGGTGATAAGTCCAAGGCGTAGGGACCTCTGGGCCTATCCTCTGGAATAGAGGGGTTGTCGTCGACAGAGGGAGACCTGCAACTATCAAGGCAATGATGTTTCCTTGACAGGAGCGCGAGGTGAAGAACCGAAATGTGATAGTACTGAGGGCAGGACTGACAAACTGGTGGTGACAACTGGGCAAGTAGAATGGGTGGACTCAAACTTCCTTTGTTCAGAGTATGATAATGGGAATGATCTGGCAGCATATGAAACTGACTGAGGGGAAAGGGATCATAGCTGTAATGGATCTGGGAGGATAACTGGCTGAGGGAGACTCAAGCTGGTGTAAAATGGCAGAAGACTGCAGAATACTCTGAACAAAGGCGACCTGAGTGGGGGTGCTGCCGAGATGATTGATCAAAGTGCCAGGAGGCACGGGAGGGGACTTCTTCATGGGTTAGGGAACTAGAAGAAGTGTGTGTAAAATGATACTGTCGTGTGGATTTTACGAGTCTAGGACAGTTCATGCTCGTGGTTGCTTTCAATTTTAAGGAGTCTGAAAGCGATAAGAAGACTCTGAGATGATGGAATGGTACTGTCGTGTGGATTTTACGAGCCCAGGACAGTTCATGCTTGTGGTTGCTTTCAATTTTAGAGATTCTGAAAGCAAGTAAGAAAACTCCAGGGGGTTGCTTTTTCGTAGATTTAGTCTCCAAGGCCCAAAGAAGCATAAAAGGATGCAATGAAGAACTCTTCTAGCCAGTGTGACTAGAGTATTCCTTTTTCGTAATTAGTCTACCAGGTCCGGAAAAGGGGTAAACTTATACCAGATAGACGCCCTTTCAGGTACTTTAACGAGCATGAAAGGAAGCAAGATTGCTCGGCGATCTTTTCATTCTTTTAGGAGTCAGAAAAGAGCTTAACGGAAACTCCCTAAGTGCCTTTTTCGTAAAGGACTTGTCCGGCCCGAAAAAGGGATAAAATTATACCGAACAAAAGGAATGGCCAAGCAAGGAGGAAGTGTTCAATCGAGGATCAGTAATGATGACCAAGAACGAGGGTAGTGGGGAACACTGGTGGGCCTCCTTGCGGGGTAGTTGAAATGGTGGCAAAATAACGAAACATTTGCAGTATGACAGGAGTGAATGGCTCATGTATAAATGTGGAACAATCCGATAGCGGCCGATGTGGCACGCAAACCGAGGCAGCAAGGTGTCAGGACACAATGTGGAAATTGTACCAAGTGAGAGCGAGAACTGATCTCAAGCATCATCACGAGCGCGGAAAAATGAATCCGGCGATATAAAGGATGTCAAAAACGGGGAACGGCCGATGTGGCACGTAAACCGAGGTGACGGGGGCATTTTGGAAAATGCCCAAAAAATCTGGAGGTGAGAGCGAGAAATGATCTCAAGCATCATCACCAGCTCAGAAAAATGAATCCGGTGATATAAAACATGTGAAAAATGGATAACGGCCGATGTGGCACGCAAACCGAGGCGACTAGTGGCGTCTGAAAAAATGGACAAAAAATGACGGAACAGAAATAATGCAACGAGGTGACCATCATGACGGTCTCGTCGTGCTGATTCCAGCGGTGGAAACGGTTTGTAAAACGGACAAAAACAACACGAAAGTACTGTACAACGCAGACCAATGAGGCCGCGGGTTTCTTTTATGGGTAAAAACGCTTGAGATACAACCCATTACGAGGGTTGCGCAAAGGACGGCCTTCGGAGTCAGCTAAGATGTATGCCCCCTTGCCGAGGCAGTTCTGCACGACGTAAGGGCCTTGCCACATAGATTCAAACTTCCCTTTACCGGTTTTGTCATGGGCTTGGTCATAGGCGAGGACGAGGTCCCCTTCGTGGAAAGTTCGAGGGTGAACATGTTTATCATAACCGGCTTTGGAGCGGTTTTTGGCAGCTTCGATGTTCTGGAGAGTGGCCCGACGGTCTTCATCGGCTTGTTCTAGTTGTAGCAAATGCTGCTCGATGGGGGAGGTGTCAGGGAGAAGCTCAACGGCAATCTGTAAGGCAGGAATCTGACACTCGATGGGGAGGACAGACTCTACACCGTGAACTAGATGAAATGGTGTAAAACCAGTGGCGGTCTTAGTGGAGGTGCGGTAAGCCCACAAGGTAGGGAACAACATGTGGTGCCAATTGGACTTATGCTTGTCAACCGTTCGTTGGAGGATGGTTTTGAGGATTTTATTGATGGCCTCTACTTGGCCGTTCCCTTGGGGGTAGTAAGCAGAGGAAAATTGGTGTTCATACTTAAGGAGGGTGGATAGTTCACGCCAGACGGCATCTTCGAAGTGTGAACCATGGTCAGAGACTAACTGCTTAGGAACCCCAAATCGAGCGATGACATGGTTGAAGAAGAAGCGGGCAGCAGTGTCGGCGGTACAATTGAAGGTAGGCATGGCTTCCACCCATTTGGTGAAGTAATCAACAGCGACAACAATATATTTGTGGCCGTTGGCAGACTGGGGTCTACATTCCATGAAGTCTATGGCCCACTTACAAAAGGGACCAACGGTGACGACTAGGTGTAACGGAGCAGGAGGTGTCCGGGCCTTGGGGGCAAAAAGTTGACAGTTATGGCAGTGTTTGACCGCGGTGATACAGTCGGTGAAAAGTGTGGGCCAGAAGTATCCGGCGCGGATGACCTTTTGGGCAGTGGCCATCCCTGAGAAATGGCCTCCGCAGGCACCGCTATGACAGTCATTAAGGACGTGTTCAGCTTCCTCGTGTGTAAGGCAACGACGAAGAATTGTGTCAACTCCGCGCCAGTAAAGGACATCGCCTAAGAGGAGATATCGAGAGGCCTGGTGACGGATGCGACGACGTCCATTACGGGTAACTTTGGGTCTGAACTTTTGCGTGCGCAGGTATAACAAGATATCACCGTACCATGGGTCATCGGACGAGATAGTAAACAGGTGATTGTCGGGTAACTCATCAGAGATTGGCTTGGCCGGGAGAAGGGAAGGGAGATCAGTAATGAGCTGGGCAAGCGCGAGGGCTTTAGTGCTCTTAGGTGTTTTGAAGGTAAGGTCATATTCCTGGAGGATAATGACCCATTTAGCAACATGACCTTGCAGTAGTCGCCGGTTTAGAAGATATACCATGGGGTTAGAGTCGGCAACGACGGTGGTATGAGTCATTAAGATATAGTGTCGCAATTTTTGTACGGAAAAGACTACGGCGAGGGCAAGTCTCTCCTCATAGGGGTAACGGAGGGGTGGACCAGACAAGGTCTGGCTGACATAGTAAATGACGTGTTCCTGGTGGGAAGCGTCTTCTTGAACCAAGACTCCGGACACGGCATGCTCGGAGGCCGAGACGTAGAGGATGAAGTCCTGGGAGAAATCCGGAGGGGAGATCAGAGGGGCTTGTGTGAGAGCTTTCTTGAGGGCTTCGAATGCAGCGTCTGCTTGCTTATCCCAGACGAAGGGTATGTGGGTACGGAGCAGGCGCAAGAAACCGTGAACGGTAGTGGCGTAATCAGGAATGAAGCGTCGAAGGAAGTTGGATCGCCCCTGCATACTTTGGAGTTGCCGAAGCGTGCGAGGAGAAGGAAGGTCTAAGATGGCTTGGACTTTTAGAGGGTCAACAGTAATTCCTTTCTGGGAAACAATGAAACCTAACAATCGACCTGCCGAAACGCAAAAGACACACTTGTGTGGGTTCAAGCGGATTTGGTATTTGCGACAACGCAGAAAAACTTGCCGAAGGTCGTTAAGGTGGTCTGATCGTTTCCGGGAACGAGCTGTGAGGTCATCAAGGTAGACTAACAGGATATGGACCAAGTCGTGAAAGCAATAGGTCATGGCCCGCTGGAAAGTGGCACCAGCATTTTTGAGGCCGAAAGGCATGACGCGATAGGCAAAGGTGCCCCATGGGGTAGTAAAGGCCGTTTTGTACTGGTCTTCTTTACGGATCTGAATCTGGTTGTAGCCGGAAAAACCATCCATGAAGGAGAGTACTTCATGCCCCGCACACGCATCAATGAGCTGGTCAATAAATGGCGTGGGGAAATTGTCCTTGGGACAAGCGTGGTTTAAATCGCGGAAGTCAGTGCATACTCGAAGGGTGCCTTGTTTTTTGTTAACAGGAACGGGGTTTGAAACCCAAGTGGTATAGGCAATAGGATAAATGAACCCTGCCTTGCGCAGCTTCTCAATCTCGGCTTTAACAGCTGGGAGTTTGGAAGGATGAATGGGACGCTGCTTCTGACGGACGGGGGGTACGTTAGGCCATGTGTCGATGTGGTGCTCTATAATTGCGGGGTCCAGACCAGGCATTTCAGTATAGGACCAGGCAAAGACATCACGGAATTCTTTGAAAAGATTTGTGTAGTCCTCAATCTCTTGTTGACTGCAGAATGCTCCTAAAGTGATGAGTTCAGGGGCACATCCTGGGGCAGCGATATCAACTTGGATGACAGGTGAGATGTTGGCCATGTTACCTTCCTCGAAGGCATCAGGAGCAGGAATAGGGTCCTTGAACCAGTCGACCTTGGTGGGGAGGAAGTCTTTGGATTCAACCGCATATTGGGTAGCGGAGCTAGAGGAAGACGCTTCTGGGATGAAGTAGGAACGATGATGCATATCATCCCAGGGATAATCCGGGGCAGTAAGGGCCTCAAGAATCTCCTCATCGGTACGGAAAGTTTGCGTCGTCAAATCGGTTGACGAGGGGGTAGTGGTGGAAGAGATCATATAGATGGTATTAACCTCTCCGGAAGGTGAAGAGTCTAGGGGGTAGATCTCCTCAATGGTAGGTGGTGCCGTCTCAAGATCTAGATTGTTCATCTCATAGAGAGCTGCTCTGTAATCCGGGAGATCGGGACAATGATGTGAATAATGCCCGTAAATACCGCATATGGCGCAGGAGTGGTTGGTACGTAGGGACTTATCTTTAGGCTTGGGAGTGGGGTTGAGCTCGACAGTTGGGATGTTGGGGTCATCATCGAGCATCTGCATATGCTTCTGTAATGCTGGTAACTGTGGGCATTGGTGAGTGGCATGGCCCAACTCGTCACACAGCGAGCATTTGGGAAGAGCACGAAACACTGGAGGGTTTTTGACTGTTTTGGGAGGTGGGACAGCAATGTAAGGTTGTGGACCTCTGCCCCCAGTGGGTTTGGGAGTAGGAGGGGGGTTCGTGGAGGACGAAGGGGTAGAGACACCAGGAGGTGGCTGAGAGGTAGTAGCCATGGGTTGCACCGGTTGGAGGACGACATCTGGTGTCGGCGGGCGAACGGGAGGCGAAAGATACCATACAGGTAATCCCAAGGTTAACCCAGGGAGGCTAAGGGTAGCCATGACCGGGGCGCTTACTACTCCCGATGGAGGGACTAGGAAGGGGATGGTATGGATCGGTGTAACACCAATGTGGCTAGGTACCAATGGTGGTTTAGGCAACAAGGGTGGTTGATTGTTAGGTGGTAGGTTGTCGTGGGACAAGGTACATAAGTCAGACACGTCCATGGGGGCCGAGGGAGGCGGAATAGATTGGAAGGTGGAAGTCATCGGCGCGTCTGAGTAGACTCCAGGCCCCGAAGAGGAAACAAACGAGGTGGTGGCAGGAGAAACGGGTTGTTCAACCATGGGGAGAACATTTTCAGGTGCCGCAGGAGCACTGGGATCATAGTAGGTGAGTTGGTCAATCTTAACCACGCGTCCCTCATGGGGGAACATCATGGTGCGAAAGACTGAAGAGGCAACGGCCCTCATGGCATACATGTAGCTGCGGCCAAGTAAAAGGTTATAATCTAATTGGGCATTGATTACCTCAATGTCAATGAGTACAGTTTTGCCACCTAACTGGACAGGGACATTGGCTAGGAGACCTTGGGGCTGAGCCGAACGACCGTCATAGGCGCGTAATGCAGTGGTGGACTGCTAGAGAGGAGGGGACCCCAGCTTCTGCCATACAAATGTAGACATAACGCATGTGGAGGCACCCTCATCGATGATGCACCGATGGATGACAAGATTCCTAACGAAGACAGTAACTTGGAATGCTAAGCTGGAAGGTAGGCGTGGTTCAGACTGGTCTAAATCAAATGCCATCAAATTTGAATCATTTGGGTCAATCCCCCCAATGACGGAAAGTAAAGTCTTGCGCTGGGAAGGGCAGTTCTTCAAGACTTCTAACGTGGACATGGCGGCGGGAGACTAGGCTAGGTCGTCTACGATACTGTAGTTTGACGCAGCGCGCGCATTGGGGTTATTGTTGATTCGGCGAAGTGGGAAACGAGGTGCTTTCGCAACGCCGTCGATGGGCGGCGGAGGTATACGTAACGCCTGATCGGTGGGATGGGCGTTAGTAGGTTTATCCGTGGGAGTGGCTTCATAGGTGGAGCCATATTGGTTCCGACGGGTCTGCAGGTTGACGTCAGCAGATGACATCATCAGCAAGTGGTGGGTACCTGAGTCAAACATGGGTTGATCAGGAGCGGCGTATGTGATCTGTTGTTGTTGGGGTTGCGCGTTAGCTTGAGGGGCCAACGGCTGAGTGTTCACCACGCCTTGGGTTGGTAAAGGGTTTTGCAGCACCAAAGGGGGTTGTTGAGGTTGGGGGGGGTTGGGCGGTGCTTGGGGAGCCGCATGCCCTTGGCGATGGGCCTCGTCAACCCAGAGTTGCCGAGCTCGCTCTAAGTGTGGGCAAGCGTGTGTGTAATGTCCATAGACCCCACAAATAGAACAAGGGTGGTTCGTTCACAGATTAGGGTTTTTAGCCTGCTTGGGCGGGCGATCAGGGTTTTGATTAGCGGGGGCCGCATTGTTGTTGTCGGGGGGATTAGCTGGTTGACCAGCTTGGTCGGCAGGTTGGTTGTTCCCACGATTACGGCCCTTACCGCGGTTCTGTTGGCCCTGGTTACGTTGGTTGTTCTGATTTTGCTGCGGGTTTTGCTGGGCGTAAACTTGCCCTTGGGCAACAGGTGGATTTTGAGGTTGCGCAGGTGCTGGAGCAGGCTGCGGTGGATGATATGCAGGTTGAGGCTGAGCAGGTGCAGCAACCTGAGGGGGTGGCTGATATGGCTGCGGAGCGGGTTGTGGATGTGCCGCAGGGGCTGCCTGGGGCGGATAATAAGCGGGTTGGGCTTGTGAAGGCGCAGGGACTGGGGCAGCCTGCGGATGGTAGTAAGACTGAGGTGCAACTGGGGGAGCGTAAGCAGGAGTCGCATAACCGAAGCATTGAGGTGGACATGAGGGTCCATGGGAATGGTGGTGTGTCATGGGAGCATATGAGTTGGTTGCTCCAGACTGTGAGGTAGCCCACGACAGGTCGGGGCCAGGGGTAGGTCGTGCTATAGAAAATGGTTGAGGATGCGAAGAAACACGACCGATGATGCCGTCTGCAGCGTGGGATGCCCCCGGCGCATCGTGCTGGGAGGACTCGTCGCGAGGGGCGTCAGGTATAATGGTATAAAGGTAACCCGACTGAGCGTAAATGAGGTCGAACTGCTGTGCCTTAAGGATGGCCTCTTCTTCAGACTGGGGTCTTTCTGAAGCTACATCCTTAGCGATAACAGGAAGCAGGGACTTGAGGAACCAATCTAGGAAGATACGGTCATCTAGTTTGATCTTGCATAAGCTACGGCATCGACGCCACTCATGGATGTGGTCCGTGATATGGGTAGCTGTGTTTTGTCTACAAGATAGCAGGATCTCAACGCCCGCGTCATAGCGGACAGGAAACTGGAAGAACTGCAGGAATGTCGATGCAAGGGAAGCAAAGGTGGCATGGGTCCCATGAGGTTGCTCGATATACCATTTGGCTGCAGAGCCAGTGAAGGTGCGCTGTAGGAGACGGAGGCGAACAGAGTCATCCACTATGGAGTTAGAGGAACACCATAGGTGGAAAGACATGATATGGTTTTTTGGGTCCTCACCGGCCTTTCCCTCGAACTTAGGGATGTCCGAGGGAAGCTTGGTAGGCATATGAGGCCATGCAGGGTCGTGTCGAATAGGGTCGTTGGTCAGTCTGGCCAAGTCAGGTAGGTTGAGGCTAGCCATGAACGGCAAAATGGAAGAAGGATGCGACACAGTAGTGGGTTGGACCAAGTTGGGGCCAGTGCCCCCAAGTGGAGGGACAAGATTTAGGGTGGTGCCCCCAAGTGGGGGAACTGAGGTAGTGGAGGATGGTCCAGCACCACCATAGGCAGTGTGAGCCACTGATGTAGTGGGGATAGGTATTCCCGCTGCGAGAATAGGTACCGTGAGGGGTACGGTAGATGAGGGTCCCATGGAGGGCATACCCAAAACAGGTGTAGTAACTGGTGTAGTGGTGGATGTGCCACCAATGGTCCCTATCACAAACGGAGTGGATGTCGTGCCAGCCATGGGGCTAGTAGGGGCAGTGTAAATAGGGTTCTCAGACTCTTCGTCAGAATCGGAGGTAAAGTAAGGAGCGTCACTATCTGGTGACGGAGTCCTACGTCGCTGACGAGTGGAGTCAAGTGACAAGGCTCTAGATCTGTGATGAGTGGTATCAACGGATAATGATCGGAATCTATGACGTGTGGTGTCAAGAGAACCGTGCTGTGGGGGCTCGCCCCTGAGGCGCCGAGAATGTCTCGGGGACTCAATGGTGACGGATGGTGTCAAATCTCTGTGGGTTGAGGTGAGTAGAAAAACAGCTCAAAAAGGCCTAATGCAACCGAGTGTGCAGAAGGAGAGCTAAAAAACAAGTCACTCAGGCCAACAACCAACTCAAAACACCCACTGCAACAGCTGTGCTACAATAGGTGGAGTATCAACAAAGACGGTCAGAATACCAACAAGCAGCAGGTTTCCTAAAAAAGAAAAAATGGTGGACTCACTAGACCAAAGGGAGGTAAAGGAGCATGCAAACACCTAACTAAAAGTATTCTGACTCAACTAAACATATCCTCTGCAAGGTGATGAAATCCAAGTCAGACAATATGAGTAGGAAAGCCAAGTGGCTATGATATCCCCCTACCGGGAGGGACACCGGGTAGTCAATCCTAGAAGAATGGCAACTAAGATACCCCGTTCATGACACGTCCAGAAAGGTGAATCTGCCGTTTAGTTCGTTGACCGCAATACCCCTATACAGGGATATCCCGCGAACCGCGAAAGGTAGCCCTTCGGTTACTGAATGGAGTGCGGTATTCCACTCAGGCCTCCGGAACCAGTCTCCTGACTTCAACCCTCCTAAGGGAGAGGCCCTCTGATAAACTGGTCGTGACCGTGCCAAAAAGTACTAGGGGATTTTGGTTCCCTATTTGGACAACAACTATGTCTCAAGTGAAATAACCGAGGGGTGTTATTGGAAGCCTATCCCCCCGATCCTACCTAACTACAATGATTCTTTTGTGTTCCCCAAGTGGGGTTAGAATGTTGGTTCAATTAGGTACTTTTTAAGGCTCACTTGATTTATGTGACAGAGTGTGTGCTCGTGAGGTTATGAACCCAAAATAGAAGTGCCACAAGGGGGGCAACTTCTAACTATCAATAATGCTGAAATTGAAACTTTTAACTTGCAAAATTTTCTGAATTAAAAATACTGAAATTTTAAAAAGATTCTGTAAAGGGAACAGAAATTATGTTGCAGAAAGGCTGTAAGGAAGTGAGCTGCAGGTAAGACAGGGGGCTGTTCAGATGCAGAAAATATTGCAGCAAAAGGGGCTGGGCTCAAAACAGGAAAAATGCAGAAATCAGACCGCGGGTCTGTGGCGAAACAGAACAGGCAGACCGCGGGTTTGAGGGAAACAGCGGCAGTCAGGTCGCGGCTTTCGGGCCAACAGACGCAGTCGGGACGCAGAAAAAAGGGAAAAAGACGCAGTCGGGTCGCGGCAAAAGGGCTAACAGACGCAGTCGGGATGCCCGAAAGAGGCAGATAGCCGCAGTCGGGACGCGGGAAAATGGCCAACAGGCGCAGTCAGATCGCGGCAAACAGGCTGATTAGCCACGGTCGGATCGCAGGTAACAGACTTGAATCCGCCGGCAGGGCGTCGGAAGCAGTCTGAGAGCCGCGGTCGGATCGCAGGTAAAGGCCTAAAAGGCGCGGTTGGGACGCGACTGCAGAGAGAAAAGACGCGGTATGCGGAGGCCGAAAGGGACAGCCGAAAAGAAAAAATTAAAAACGAAAACCAGAAATTCAAAAACTAGGGGAGTCGCCAAAACTGTGGCTAGGGTTTTACCCCTAGCTTGTGCAAATGAGCACCTACTAAGGTGAATGGACTCCTTAGTAGCAGTTCAGTAAATGTGAATAATTAAGCTAAAACAGAAATTAAATTACTTCTAAAACATGCATGAAACATAATCATCAAATGAAAAGAATGACTTTTTCTATTAATGTTACCTTCAATGAAAAGGTTTGATGAAGCCCTTTGCAGTGTCCAAGAGGATGCTCCAAGCTTCAATATGCTCCTTCTCCTTCTCCAATGGTGGGGATGGGCCAAAAGTGGCTCTCAAGGTGAAAGTAGTTCAATGATGAACTAGGGTTTCGAGAGAGATTTTGGCAGAGTAAGGGTGCTTATGATTGTTGATATGGAATAAGGGATCTCCATCACCTATTTATAGTTTTTTGGTGGTGGAGTGCTGACCCATGGTTTTGGGAAACACATGGTTTTATGCAGCTGTATAGGGTTTTTTCCTCCTTTTCCTCATTATTTTATATTTTTTATTCCCTTTTTAGGGGATTTTTGCTATTTTTGGAGGAAAAAGGGGTTTTTTAGCCTTTTTTAGGCTATTTTGATGGTTTTGTGGCCTTTTGGAGGCATTTTAGGCCTTTTGGAGGCTTTTTAATGGGATTTTTTGGGATTTTAAGGGAAATATGGTAGGAAAATGGACAAATGAGCCATATAATGTGGTAGATGAGGTAGTGAACACTTTTTGGGTGTTAACACTTAGGAAGCAATGTGATGGTGCATTATAAGGTAGCAATGCGTTGTGTTTTATATCGGATCGATAACTATGTGTTACGTTTGATGGAACACACCAGTGTATCTTTATTTTTATTTTTATTTGACGCACCAAAAAGGTTTTGTTTTTTATTTTGGGGGCGGTACATTGTGTTTCAGAACCCATTGGTCACAATGCGACATATGGGATGGAACGCACCAGTGATGTTTTTGTTGTATGCCTAAATTGGCAATGCATTGTTTTAAAGAACACACCATTATCGATGCAAGGTTGTATATATTGGATCAGATGCACCATGGAGTTTTTTTTTTATTTTTATTGTATTATGGCAATGCATTGTATAGGGCTTAATGCACCAGTTATGTTTTTATTTTTTTATGTTTAGGTGTTGATACAATGTTCTTAGGATGAATTGGTGCGACACTAGCTTGAAATCAGTAAGACGCACTGATGCGATCTGGTGCGAGCTGAACTCTTAAATCACACCCTGCATAATTGAAAAAAAAATGAAAAATGGGAAAACTAAAGATAAATTTTCAATTTTAATCTACTAGAATTGTAAATAAGGAGGTAAGAAACAATTTACCTAGTTTTTTTTTTCTGGCCCGAGGAGGATTGGTTTCCCTATTGAGAAAAAATGGAAATGTACACTGTTTTTTAAAACTAAAAATGAATCGCCCACTGTGCATAAAATAGATGGTGAATGGTTGTATTGTTAAGGCACCCTTGCATAAGGTCACTAGTTAGAAACTCCATGGGTACGAGCCTTACAAAAAAAATAGAAAATTCAAAAATGAATTGAATTCACTAGGAGAGCTCTCAAACAGTGGGAGTGACATAATATAGCATTGCAAGCGGGGTGGCCATAAGTAGAGGTTGAGAACCGATGCTTGTTTGGGTGGTTGGAAGCAAGAAATGAGAGGTGAAAATGAAATTACCATCAATAATTTTTTATATATTACCCTACCTTGGTGTGCCTGATAGAAACATGCACCGGTGCATTGTTGTTTAGGAGCACATCAGTGCATTGTTGTTTAGGAGCACATCAGTGCATTGTTGTTTAGAAGCACACCAGTAAGATAATTTTTAAATGAAAAAAATAAATATTTGTAAATGGATGACATAACATAAATGTGCCAGTGTGTTGTAAATAAAGATGCATCGGTGCGTGGACTCTAAGTCTGTCACGCACTAGAGATATTTGGTCCTAAATGTAAAAAATCTAGTTGTTAGTATTAAATCTAGTTGTTAGTATTATTATGTTTACTAGTGCGCATATTTATTATACACACTGGTGCTATTATAGTTTTAAGCACATCGCTTAGGGAATTTTTAATGGTTTTTAAATTAAATATTTATTGAATAACCAACCACTGTATCCACATGTGGTGCATCCTTCTCACAAGCACCGATGCTCTTTTTGTCTTGGAGAGCACCGATGTGCAATTTTTAAAATAAAAATGATGTTTTAGAACTTTGTAATATTAAAATTTATGAGCATTTTGTTCATCGGCGAGAAATATTATTTATGCACATGTGCATTATTTTATAAAGAGCGCTAGTGTTTCTTTGTGCTTAAGGTGCATTGATTTAAAAACCTTTGCAAAACCTCCGGCTGCCTGCCTTTGCTAGCAACCTCTGCTATAAACGGAGAAAGGATAAATTTTTCAAGGAGGTTCCACAAAAACCTCCGTTACAAGGTGTTCTCGTTGTAGTTTGGGTACATCATACACATTAGTAATCATACCGTGTTGACATTGAACATTACCAAACCAACAAAAATAAGTGCATAATCATCTAATACACAAAAAATTCTCTTTTGCATCTTCACTTAAGGAAGAAAAGAAAGAATCATCTTCAACTATACAGTGAGTACAACCAATCAACTATCCACTCATTGTGAGAAATTGGGTATGTAGGGAATGAGGAACACTAACATAAAATGTATAATTATCCATCGTACCTTCTCAAAGTTGCTCCTAAATCCTGACCATTGATTAATCGCCTAGTCAACATGTCCACTTAAAGTTTCTTAACCTTCTCTTATGATTGCTAGTCTTCTTCCAACAAGGCTTCTCCACATGTCCTAATGTCCCACAATAATGATAGGTCTTTTTCATAGCATCCTTCTTAGTTGGCTCGTTGCACTTCTTTTCATTTGGGTTGAGGCACTCTTGACTTTTCTCCGGGTTAAGCTATCTACCTCTTTATCTGTAATCATGTCGACTTTTTCCCTTCAATAGATGGGATCACTATTTGATGCTTAATTTAACTTCATCAATAATTTTCTCATATTCCTTAATCAACAAACCATGTAAAGAATCAAAGGTGTAGTCCTTACAATCTTCTTTTCTTGATTCCCAACTAGCATGAAATGTCAAACATAATACATCATAGGGTGTCTTTAGATTCATGAGAATCATTTCAATGAATTGGAAATTTTTCATAAGAAAGTCCTTTCCAAATTCAAACAATTTCAGTTGTAGCTCCCTAACATGATCCAAATAATCCTCAATCCTTCCGAAGGAGAGAGGATCTAGAGAGATAAACTCTTTCTCAATCTACATATCTTGACTTTCATCGACTTTATCAAACATATTCTTTAGTTTCTTTCAGTCTTGATGATGACAACCAATCTTGCTTGTATGAAAGTGGATCTCCCCCAAAATCTAGGTGGTAATCATTCCTACAAAATTGCCATTCTTTCCATCAAGGATGAAATTTTGTTCATAATCTGTCAAATCGGGTATCAAATCCTGGTAAATTTCCAGAGGGCCTTACTTTTCGGCAAGGTCTCCATATGTTGTTCCCATGTTCCATAGTTGTGACCATTCAAGATCATGGGTTCTTGTTTGGAAGCCATAATGTCGATCTATCGATCTAAACCTTAATACAATATGAACTTTGAAACCCAGATTCAATCACAAATAGATCCGACCTAGTAGAGCATGTCTAGTCAACACCCCTAAAGACTTGTAGACAATAGGGTGTGATTGAAACCAATAGCTCATATACCATGTTGGAGAAAAATAGGGAATTAGAAACATCAGAAATTAGAGAGCTAATTATTCCAAGAAGACGTGGTGTCGATAGACACCATTTCAACACTTAAGCACAACATATCACAACTGATAATACATTAAAATGCATTGTTCATTAGCCACAATTCCCCATTCATGCATGTTTATTAAATCCATAGGATTATTGTTTTATAGCTCTAATATGTAACCAAATTCCTTGAACTGAAGAAGAATGTGTCCACATACTTGTCCCCTAGCACATAATGACCTCCTTGAATTCTGCCATGTTTGTGTCATAGTCAACAGTTCCATTCCAACTACTTGACTAGTCAGTTGGATAGTTGACTCCTCTGTTGGTCGATTAGTTCAACTAGTCGAGAGGACATCATTCAACCAACCAGTCAACCACTTAGTATACTATTATAGTTGACTATCGATTGCCTATCTTCTGAATATCCAAAGGTGAAATGAACTAGCACGGCCTGTTGTTCCAGCAATGAACTTAGAGTAGGTGGCACCTTGGGACTTACTTCCATTATTGGTAGGTTACCTTGCATTTAACAGATGACATCACATCATTAGTGGTTGATTGAGTTGTTTCCCATGTGTTTAACGAAAATATCTTTGTTCATGTCGTGGGATTTGTGTCACACCATTGAGTTTATTTTCATCATGGGTGAATTTTCTCACCTATATTAGTTAGTTTCAACACTAATTGTTGATCAAAGGGACTTTTTCATATGCTATTATCATTTTGCATAGGCAAAAGTCATATTCGGTGAAACAATCAATTGAGATGTTATCCAAGACCTTTTCAATGCAAATCAAGTTCTTGGAAATTCATTTACAGTGATGTATTTTGGAGAGGTTGGATAAGAAGTTGCTATGTGTGGATACCTTAGCTAAGGATAAAAGATAAGGATAAATTTTCATTCATTCCATCTATCTATTTTTTTTTCCAAACACTTATGTCTAGAAACATTTTCTTATTTGCATTGAATTTTGAGTTTGTCAAATTTATATGTAGAAAGATGTTCTTATAAGTCTAAAGTCTATGCTCGCATGGTAATATATCTTTATGCAAAGTAAAAATACTTATTTGTATGCTACAACAGAACAAGATTAACATCTAATGCATACATTTGTCTATGAATTGATTGATTCACCAGCACAAGTAGTTGAAATTAGTCTAACACTAACAACAACATTACTTACTGAACCAACAACGTCCTACCTTTCTTCTATCGATTCAATAATTTATTCCATTGATTTCAACATCAGTACCACCAACACCAACAACAGTTTAAGTATCAATACAACCACCAACATTTTCAGAAGCGGTGTAATTGTAATTCAGAATGAAGAAGCAAAGCGAAGACGAATGGAGAGGCAAGGTAGTGGCGGTGAGGCAAGGCGATGGTGGTGAAGCGGTGGGTTGGATAAACAATGCAAGGCCAAGAAAGCTAAATTGGTAATTGTGATATTGGTATTTATGCACACCATGCTAGTACTGACAAGCACAGTTAATACAATAGAGATTTCCAAAAGACATTACAACCACCCTCACAATAAGACATCAATGTTGACATCTAATAAGTTGGATGAAAAATGTAGTTTATGACTTATTTTAATTACTATAATAAGCATCATTTACAATGGCCTATGTCAAACATTGGAAAATCAAAGGAAATTTAAAGTAAGACCTTAAACTAATGGTCAGTCAACAAAAATCGAACACAATAGTTACCTTAGCCTTCGAAAGAGACAAATAAATAAGGTTATGATCTATTTAGAAAACTATACATCTTGACTTAAGAATTGTCTTAAAAGAGAGAGAATTTAATATAATTTATGCATTTTTACTTGAATTTATTAGTTGAAAAAAATATATAAGGTGGAAAATTCAAGTGGGATGTTTTTTTAAACAATAATGGTTATATTTCTCATTGTTATACTAAGAGAGTTGAGAATGAAAATCATTTTTTTTTATAAAATGTCGTATATGCAACCATATTAATGTGTAATTTCAAAATATTACCTTCCTAACCTTTTAACTTATCACAGCTATGGTGATTTTGGAATGATTCTCTTAAAGCTTTTCGAGCATATAAATAAAATTCTAAAGAAAGCCAAGTGATTCCTTACATTTTTTAAGGTTTGATAGACCAAAGTTGGTCTCAATGGACGTTATTAACCATCATCATCACTAAAATTATTTTGTAGTCGAATTATTCAACTTGTTAGTATAAAAATGGAGATATATATCATATTTGTTCTTATAAAAAAGCACAAAAATATCTCTCTAGTAATTATTATCTAGACTAACTTTAAATTTCTAGCTATATTACTTTCTATCTAGCTAGTATATTGCATAAAAATTATCCTAATGAAAACATAGATTAACAAACCATGCATAAATTCAAAATTTAAAATTGAACATGTCCATGAAGGGCTTCCTTCTTGCTATCAGCCTTGGATATCTAGACACCAAGTGATTTCTCCATTGCTTGCGGCTAAGTCATATTGTATTGTCTCTTCTTCTTGAGTTGGCATATATTTTAATGCACAAGATCTTAGAGAGCAAGATGCAGGGGATGTTGAATGAATTCCTTCCAATATTGTTCTTTTTATCTTTTTCCAAACTCTCAATTTTGTCTTGCACCCTCTCATTCGATGAACTAATTCACCTAACCTCTGAGAATTGTTTTCCTTGAAAATTTCAATTTGCATATGTTTGTCCTTAATTATTTCAACCAGAGAGTTCATACCTGTAAACTTCTTGTGGGTGACTTGTAGCTCTAACTCATGGTTTCACTCCCGATCTCTTTTCCAACCTTCATAGTTTCACACATGAAGAGAAAGACAACCAGAATTTCCCCCGCATGCTTCTCACACCAACAAATGCCACGACGAAACTTTTCATTTTTACAAAGGGAGCATCTATTGGAGTGTTCATGGGCCATCACTATAGACCTATGCGAAAACAAACACATGTAGGATAGAGTTGGGGACGGACTAGATGGTTCCCACTCTCTCTCTTAATTCCACAAACCTTGTGTGAAGGAGAAAAACAAAGCCAAGAAATGAAATCATATCTAACCTAATTGAAGTTTTTTCCCACACTTAATCACTTTTCCCATCCTCACAATGCTAATTACTGAGCTTTCCTCCAATATTAAGTGAGGTTGTCCCTTAGCTGTGGGGGGAATTAAAAGCCCCTAATTCCACCACCATCAAGCTCCACCACTTGTCCCAAGGGCTTAACAACATTACAAAAATTATGGATTTCTTATTTGTCATGGGAGGCATCAAAGTTTCAAACACCCCCGATTTTTCCTCAACATTCCTTGATGTATAAATTAAATTGACCAATTGTTTGTTGGCATGTCCGATAAAGAATTGAGCTTCCTATAGACCTAGATAAAGTCTATTGAGATTCGAGCCAATACTTTAGTTCTTAATACAAGTCCTACTAAAGTGAGTGTGTAACAACGTAATATGTATAGTAGTATTTTGGGATATGGGGTCTAAACAAGAGGACCTAAATTTTGAATAAGAGCCTTTCCCAAAAAAGAAAAGTTGCAGAGAGTGGACATTACAAGGGGTAATGGTCCCTAATACAATGGAGGTTTGCGTTGTAGGTCCTTGAGCGCTCAGTTTTTCCATGGTATATGGCTAGTCCAGGATGGACTGTGTAAAAAAATGAGGATTTTATTATAGGGCTCTACACAGAACACGTAAAAAACCTTGTGGCTACTCTGCATTAGTAACAAACATAGAAAATAACCCTGAACTTTTGACCAAAGTTACGGCAAAAAGGTTAGATTCTTCTGGTATGGGACGATTTGATGAAGTATTTGGTATACTGTGAGTAATTGAGTTTGGTGTTGAGCTTGTTGGATCTAGAGCACCTAAACTACTTAGACTCATTATGATAATTGGTGTTGAGTTGGTATGCTCTGGATCACCTAGAATGATAAGTCTTATTTGGTGTTGAGCTGGTATGCTCTGGAGCACTTAGAATGATAAATCTTATTTGGTGTTGAGATGGCATGCTCTGAAACACCTAGAGTGATAAGTCTTGTTTGGTTTTGAGTTGGTATGCTCTAGAGCACCTAGACTGATAAGAAGTATTTGGTGTTGAGTTGCTATGCTCTAGAGCACCTAAACTAATCAAACTTATTTGGTGTTGAGCCGGTATGCTCTGGAGCACCTAGAGCTTATTAGCTTAAATGATTTACTAAAGTACTTGATGTACTATGAATACTTGGTGTAGTCTTAGCACATGGTGTGCTAATTAGTAACACCAATTGTGTTGCCACCCTAAATAGTACAGGTAGGAGATATGCCAATGAGGGGTATCGTCCTTTTGTTGGGTGAGTTATGAATGATATGAACATTATTTGATTTCATATTTTTCTTATAATCATGTTATGTTTATGTTATGCACATGTTTTTCTTATGATATGCACATGTTATGTTTATGCTATGCTTATGTTATGCACATGTTATGCTTAGATTATGTACATGTTATGTTATGTTCATGCTATGCTCATGTTATGAGAATTGATATGATTTCTTTGTGAGGAAAAACAAGTTGAGAATGACTAAAGGTACTTGGGAAGAAGTACTACCATACAGGAAGTATGGATGAGGTTGTTTTATATGGCAAAGTTAGGTTCCATCAAAAGAAATTTGAATTTTTTTTTATCTTAAATCATGACTTATATATATATATATATATATAACATGGGTTGTAAAACTATCTAAGACCTTTGTATAAAACATGAAAATGATCCTTTAAGAACATAAGTAATTTGTTTTTTCCTTGCAACATCTTGGTGCTGCTTTTTCATGACAACTCTTTTAGAGTTCAATCTACTTACAAAGCTTCACTTTGTAATATCCTGCACCTGCACATTTGTCAATCATATATATATATACATGAATGATTATATATATATATGATCATATATACATATATTATATATGATTGTATATACATATATTATATATATATACAATCATCTCTCTTTCTCTCTCTATATATATATATGTGATCTTATATACATATATTATATATTATGTATATATATGATTGTATATACATATATTATATTTATGATTGCATATACAATCATATATATATATATATATATATATATATATATATATTGATTGAATATCAATATATACAATCATTGATTATATATACAATCAATATATTATATGATTTTATATACAAACATATATATATGATTATGTATATGTATATATGATTTTATATATATGTGTATATACATACATATATATGATTATATACAATCATATATATGTGTGTGTGTATATATATATATGATTATATATACAATCATATATATGTGTGTATGTATATATATTATACATAATATATATATATATATAATTGCATATACAATCGTATATATATACATATATTCATATATTATATACATATATATATACACACATATATATGTATATAATATATGAATAAATGTATATATATACGATTGTATATGCAATCATATATATATACATATATGTCTGTGTATATATAATATATATATAATTATATATACAATCATATATATATATATATATATATGATTGTATATATATAATACAATCATATACATATATATATGATTGACAGATGTGTAGGTGCAAGATATTACAAAGTGAAGCTTTGTAAGTACATCGAACTCTAAAAGAGTTGCCATGAAAAGGCAGCAACAAAATCTTGCAAGGAAAAAAAAAATACTTATGTTCTTAAATGATCATTTTCATGTTATACAAAGGTCTTAGAGTCACTTACAACCCCCTGTTGTATTATGGGAAGATGGTTAAGCCCTTATGTTATACTCTTGGAATGTTACCCTCATTCTGATGGTAAGGATTTTGTAAGAAAAATACCTGATGTATGATAGCTACATTAGTTGTATTTCATGGAATTTAGACTTAAGTAAGAAAATGGAAGATTATTTATCTGATTAGTGGATACTTGATAGTAGTCTTAGTGTGGAAAGTTTAGATGGTCTAGAAAGAATGGTTATCAAAATAATAGTGATAAGAGTATTATGTTGTTAGTGATTTTGAACATAGTGATCTTACCCTTATATAACCTTGAAATATCATTCAATAAATATGAGTATTGTTGTGTGATTGTAAATAATGTTTAATAATGATGCCGGAGGGATCAGCAAAACCAATCCAACCCACAAAGTTCCTTCCGCAACTGGATTCTGAAATTGTCTTGTGCAAAGTTTCTTCCGTGATTGCTTCCCATAATTGGCTTCCTCAAATCTCCTTCCGCAATCGCCTTCCTTCCATAATTGCGGGTGTGCCTTCCGCAAATTCCTTCCGCAACCAAAATTGACTTCCACAATTCCCTTATGCAAATGCCTTCCGTAACTACTTTGGACCATCGGATCCAGAACAATTGCGGATTCCAATCTTAGCTGCTAATTCCGCATCTGTTCTGGCCATTAACCTCTGAACTCTTTCTCTTGTGGAACGTTATACGAGCCATTGATCACTTCGCGGCTTCTCTCGTCCATCGATCTGTGGTCAAATGCGGAACGTTCACCTTGGTGCTTCGGAACATTATCTTTCGCACAAGTTCACCCAGTGAGATCCTTTCCTCACCGTTTGATCTCTTTGCTTCGATCTAGACCATCCAAACTATGCAGAATGAACCCAATGAAATCTCTACGAACTATGCATTGATTGATCAGAGAATCAATCAATCAACCTCCTCAGATCCTAACTTGATCTTCCCATCGAACCTGCACATCATCTCCATAGCTTCAATTTGGCTTCACATGCTCGTCCCATTCTTCACCTTCAACTTTGTATACACAGAGCATCGATCCTTACAGGGTTTACATTGCAAACATAATCGTTTACTCAAGCCCTCGCACACAGAGATTAGTCAATGTTCTCTGTAACATTCAATTCTCAGAAACCCCAATTGTACGATATCCATACACACAGATCTATCAATCTACCAGCAAGTATTCAACTATCAATTGATTCATGAATTAGACACAGAGAGAGTTAATTATCCATTTACATAGAGATACGCATAAATAGTCCTTCTTCATTCAAACATAAGAGACTTATACATTCATAACTGCCTCAGAACCTGTGTTCTAATCCTCTTAGGTCTGATACAAATATGATCGCCTTACTTGGCCTGATTTCTTACTGTTTGGCCACTCTCCTTATGCCTCGTAGGCTCATACATTTATACAGAAGGATTTTGAAACCAATTATGGTCCAGATCCATAAAACTCTCAACACATTACACTCAACATTACCCTAATTCATAGCAACTGTTACCTAATTTTAGCAACTCTTATCCTATATCTATGACTCTCTCATGAGATCCTTTGATCTTCATCGAATGTTTCCATTAGATGTGGACTTAGTTACATGACTCACTCAATGAATCATCACTCACCTAGTGACTCATCACCTATATAGAATCACACTTAAAACATAACATTATTTACAATATTTCATCAAAGACTTATGCTTAGGAAAATGTTAAGACTCTAAGGTCTGACCAAACATTGGACTTGGATGGAGAGGAGGATGCTCCTACATCAAACTCCCCAGGAATAAAGAAATATGACCTCCTGGTCATAATATTCAATCTTCAATATTCCTGGACCCCAAACTTTATGTTGAAGCTTTCCAGTTGCTTCATGGTTGTCATGTTTTCTTGTTGTTGACTGCAACTCTCCTGGCTTCCATACTTTTTGCTGCAATGCTCCACTAGCCTTCCTTTTGTAATCTTCCTCTGTTACTTGTATTCTACTGTTGCTTTGCTTTCTTGTTCCATTGATGTAAATATTCATTTTATCTTCATGTCTTCATTGAGACACCTTCACCATCAGCATCCTCATTGCTTCAATCTCCAAGTCTATTATATTCATTGAATGTGGTATCTCCTTGTTCTGAAATGGATGTTGTTCCTTTGGCTGAATTATGTTGTTACTATCCATTACTTGCTGCATTCTTATATCTTCAGGATTTTTACTTATATATTATGGATCTTTATCAATCCTTGGATTGATCAACCAATATTCTAGCATTTCTAACTCTTCATCAAACTTTATGTTCATTAGCGAACTCTGTAATAGCAAGTTCTTCTAGGTACTTATCATCCTTTTGAAATAATATTGTCTCTTCCTTTGTTATGACAGTTTTATTTTTCTGTCTGCCTTCACTTTCTTCAATACCTGCAAGCACACACCAAAAGTCAGTTTTGAAAACATGAGACTCTGAAGTCTATGTTGATATTCTTCCTGGCATCCTCCTTTTTCCTCACCAACATCTATCTCTCTTATAGTATGAGCTACAGGATGCATACAATCTTCATTCTAACTGCCTTTATAGGATACCATCTCATCTTCTCTTACAACATAATTATGTTCTACTGCTATGCTTTTGGAAAGCATATCTTCTCCTTCTTCAATTTCTATGACAGACCAAGATGACTGTTCAATTTCTTCCTTCATCAGAATGCAATTTTGATCCTGTCCTCTAGAAATGTATTTGTACATTTCTTTTTCTTCCTTCGTCTTCATAACAACTTCAATTAAATGCTTTCCTCCATTAATCAACTCATCAATGAGTTCCTTTTGTTGCAACACTTTAAATTGTTTCTCACTTGAGAGACCTTCTTCATCATATTTGGCTTCATCTATTTTTGAAACATTTTCAAAAGACTGCCTATCATCTGCAACAAAACCTGTAATCATAATCAAATCATTAGTTTCAAAAACATAAGACCTATTGGTCTCATTTGGCCTCACTGCCATCTCCTCCATAAGTTGATCTGTACTTCTTAAATCATCATCCTCTCCAAGGATGTTTCCCTATTCTGGTTCACAATACTGAACACCTTATTCTGTCAATGACCTGACAGTTTCTCTGAGTCTCTCCTTCTCTTCTAAAGCATCCATTCTATGCTTCATTTCCACTAAGCTTCTCCAAAGCTTCTCTTCAAACAACTGCATCACTGGCCAATTGAGTTTCTTCTTCAAGTTCCATCCTCTTCTATGGTTTCCCTTTTGTAGCAGCATCTCTAAATGAATAAGTTGCAATCCTATGTCAACTAATTCTCTATGATACTCCTCTTGACTCATTCTCTTGATGCTTTTTTTTTCTTTTGCATCTTTCCTTTTGTTGTGGATTTCCTTTGAACCTCTGCAATGACTTGCAATAGTCATTGTCTCTATCTCCTCTTCCTTTGTGAACTTCATCTTTTTCACTTGTGGACTACTCCCAAGCCTTCTCTCATCAAGTCTTCATACCTGCTATACCTCAACAAGTTATCTCTCCTTGAGCTTGTCCTTTTGGTATCCTTGGTTCCTTCTCCTCTGGAACCTCTTGAGAAACTTCCTTTGCTCTTCTTGGGCTTCTGCAAATCCACTTCCTCTAAGAACATTCAACTTGCCCCTTCTTGTCCAACCTATTTTGGATCCTTAGGTTCTGCCACTACTTCTTCTTTTCTCTAAGAGTTTACAAATTCTTCTCATCAAGAACACACATGTTCTCTGTCATAGATTTCAAGTTGTCTGCTACTATCAACTTTGTCATTGGCTTCAATCTGCAATAAATCTCAAACCAGAGTTAATACAAACATATCAATCAATCTCTTATAAGATCTGTATCAAGATCTTATCATTCTCCCTTTTGATCCATCTCCTTTGGACCAACATACCTGTTCTAAACATACCAATCCTCTGTCTGCTGCAATCTTTTATTGCAAACCTGCATCACCTTAATTTCTTTGCTCAATTCCTTTGTTATATCATATTCTCCAAGTCTTCAATGATGCAATCCCTAAATCTCTCCAAGTATCGTTCTTGTGTTCTCAATTTCAGAATAATTATATGTTATTCCAGGCATCAATTCAAAAAGAACATACCTAATTCCAAGAGTGGATTGGTCTATGATCGCCTTTCAATGCACGCAGAATCCTTTTCTGCTCTGATACCAATTGATGCAGGAGGGATCAGCAAAACCAATCCAACCCACAAAGTTCCTTCCACAATTGGATTCTGCAATTGTCTTGCGCAAATTTCCTTCCGCAATTGGCTTCCGCAAATCTCCTTCCGCAATTGCGGGTGTGCCTTCTGCAACCGAAATTTCCTTCCGCAACTACTTTGGACTGTTGGATCCAGATCAACGGCAGATTCCAATCTTAGCTGTAATTCCGCATCCATTTTGTCCATTAACCTCCGAAATATTTCTCCTGTGGGACGCTATACGAGTCGTTGATCACTTCATGGCTTCTCTCGTCCATCGATCTGTGGTCAAATGCGGAAATTTCACCTTGGTGCTTCAGAACTCTATCTTTCGTGCAAGTTCACCCAGCAACATACTTTCCCTGTCGTTCGATCTCTTTGCTTCGATCTGGACCGTCCAAACTCTGCACAATGAACCCAATGCAATCTCTGCGAACTGTGCGTTGATTGATCAGAGAATCGATCAATCAACCTCCTCGGATCCTAACTTGATATTCCCATCAAACCTACACATCATCTCCATAGCTTCAATTCGGCTTCACATGCTCGTCCCAGTCTTCACCTTCAACTTCGTATACACAAAGCATCGATCCTTACAGGGTTTACATTGCAAACATAATCGTTTACTCAATCCCTCGCACACAGAGATTAGTCAACGTTCTCTGTAACATTCAATTCTCAGAAACCCCAATTTCAATCTATTCATACACAGAGATCTATCAATCTACCAACAAGTATTCAACTATCAATTGATTCATGAATTAGACACACATAGAGTTAATTATCCATTTACACAGAGATATGCATAAATAGTCCTTCTTCATTCAAACATAAGAGACCTGTACATTCATAACTGCCTCAGAACTTGTGTTCTGATCCTCTTAGGTCTGATACAAATATGATCGCCTTACTTGGCCTTATTTCTTATTGTTTGGCCACTCTCCTTATGCCTCGTAGGCTCATACATTTATATAGAAGGATTCTGAAACCAATTATGGTTCAAATCCAGAAACCTTCCAACACATTACACTCGACACTCCCCTAATTCATAGCAACTATTACCTAATTTTAGCAACACTCTTATCCTATCTCTATGACTCGCTCATGAGATCCTTTGATCTTCACCGAATGTTGTCATTAGATGTGGACTTAGTTACATGACTCACTCAATGACTCGTCACTCACCTAGTGACTCATCACCTATCTAGAATCACACTTAAAACATAACATTATTTACAATATTTCATCAAAGACTTCTGCTTAGGAAAATGTCAAGACCCTAAGGTCTGACCAAAAATTGGACTTGGATGGAGAGCAAGATGCTCCTGCATCAAATAAGCACATGCAAGCTAATATTATAAAGTAAACTTAACGACTATAAAGATATATATATTTCCATGCTTTCAAAGTATAGTTAGGTAAGCATAGCTAATTGATTTATGTTGCTTATATGTTCACAAGGAATGAACAAAGTTTAACTAGACATTTACATATATAAGTAGAAGACCTACTTGTTCCATATTTGAAAGATAAATATAGCAATGTTATGGCTATTGTGATCAATCGAAGGATGTGCATAGAATATTAATTAGGTGGAAATATTATGAAGATGTATTTTCAAGTTGACATAACAATAACTACTAAGGGTTGGGAAGTTAGTAGGGCATATCTTACCTTCACAGGATAGCTACATTGTCTATGTTATAATCGTCATGGATTAATTTCTCCCCTTGTGGTTGAATAGTTAGAGATTAACCAATGTATAAAATTTGTGCTATAGGATTCGATGTAAGGGAAGTATTACACTTATGAAAACTTGAATGCATCCTTGATTCATGATGTTAAGCATTTTGTTGAGGTTAACATGTCGACTAAGTGTAATTGTAAATGTTAATGTATATGTTCCTTACATGTCGAATTGCAAACGAGATGAATGTACTCTGATTATTATAACAAGTAACCATTTGGAATAACATATTTGGATGTTTGAGTGGAGTTAAAGGAAAAAATTTATACCCCATTCTCCCGAATTGGTAATGAGGAAATTGGGCATGTTACAGAGTGTCCCATGGAATTGTTTTTGAAATGCATGTGCTAAATTCTTATGAAGGATTCACCTACTACCTAAATCCGATTGATTCTTGTCTTCTTCAAAATCATTAAACCTTGATAAAAGACGAAAATCTAAAGTTAATGGTTAAATACCTTACCTAATCCTCATATATATATTATTTGTTATTTACTTTTGAGATCAACAATGATCCCTGATGCCCACACCTATTGCCCCTAGGAAACTCAAGTGAATGTTAACTACCATTATCTTTCACAATAAAATCATAAATACATAAAAATAATAATAACATTAAATGAGATTAATGCGCATTTTAAATAATAATATGTAACATATTTTTTTAACATATACAAATGTTTCTATGATTTTGTGTGCAAAAATCTAAAACTACATTGTTAAAACATTTCTATGATAGTGTGTGCACACATCTTCTAAAACCGAGCCAAAAACACATTATTATAATATTTTTATGATAAGAAGATTTATATGATAGTGTGCACACATCATCTAAAACTAAGCAAAAAATACATTATTAAAAGATTTATATGATAGTGAGTGCACAAATATTCTAAAACAAAGCAAAGCAAAAAATACAAAATACATTATTAAAATATTTATATGATATTGTGTGCACAAATCTTCTAAAACAAAGCAAAGCAAAAAATACAAAAAATAATATTTAGAGTATTTTTTTTACTCTACAATCTTAAATTACAAGTTGAAAGAGGAGCTACACATTAATAGTAGGAATCCCTGCACATTAATAGAAAATATCATGGAGGATACGACACGTATTCATCAATGGATTGGCCAAGGAGGAGAATTTGATCACTATCCAGTTGTGTTGGAACTAGAACTGGATGAGAGAAATCTGTCAGGACCCATCAAATTCAATCCAGCATGGTTAGAGAATGTAGAGTGTTTGGAACTTCTTAAGAACTCTTGGAAACCTTATGACAATACAAATTCCGAATCGGTAACAATTCAAGTTTCAAGCAGGCAAAAAAGGTTGCGGTCGATTGGTCCCGTAAGAAGAAAATAAAGGATAATAAGGATTTAAGGAATATAGAACAAAGACTTACTTCTCTTTATGAGTCTGAGGGGTTTGGATTTATGAACTATGAAACATGTCAAGAAGTAAATGATTTGGAGCAAAGAAGGAAGAAGATATTATTAAACAAGTAGAATGGAGAATCAAAAGCATGACAGTTTGGATGGAGAGAGGAGATGACAATACCAAATTCTTCCACAATTATGCAAATTACAGGAAAAGTGTAAATTCAATCTAGAATCTGAAAGATAGCGAAGGAACTCTATTGAGTATCTATGAAGACCTAGATGATGAAGGAATATCTTTCTTTGGGAATTTTTATAAAAAAGAGGAAATATTAGTGGGAGATGCGGTGAGGATAGCTTCTTTATATCCTACTTTTGTAAAGGAGGAAGACAATGCATAATTAATGAAGGAGGTCGCTTTACCTGAGCTTGAAGAAGTAATGCATAGTCTTAAGAGAGATAAAATCCTAGGACCAGACGAGATTTCAATCGAATTTTTTATAGGCCTGAAGGAAAAGGTAGAGGGGTATCTTATCAGAATGATTGAAGAATCCAGAAAAAAAAGGGTTCCATCCTAGGGGATTTTAATTCTACTTTTATTTCTTTAATACATAAATTTGATGCTCCAAAATCATTTAATCAATATAGACATATTTCGTTGTGTAATAGCATCTATAAAATAATTTCTAAGATCATAGAGTGAAGGATAAAGATTCTTTTGTCTGCACATATTTTAGGAGAACAATTTGGGTTTCTAGCAAGCCGACAGATTCATGAAGTTGCAGGAGTTGCATAGGAAGGACTGCATACAATCAAGTTTAAAAATACTAAAGCAACAATAGTAAAAATAGACATGGCCAAAGTGTATGATCGCATAAGCTGGGTTTATTTGTGCTTGATTATTATTCAGGTTGGCTTCAATTCCTCCTTTACTAGTTGGATTATGGGATGCTTAACCTCGGTCTCCTACTCGGTCTTGATTAATGGAATAGCCTCACCTTTTTTCAGATCTGAAAGAGGTCTCCGATAGGGATGTCCTCTATCCCCGTTTCTTTTTATATTTGTGGTTGAGGACTCAACAGATCTATTCTACAAGAAAAATTGTGTGGAAGATTTAAAGGCATAAGGATAAGGGGATTGGTCAGACTCAATCACTTGTTATTCATAGACAATGTGTTGATCTTTTGTAATGGTTCAAGAAGGGATGTAGTAATCGTGGCAGAAATATTAGATGGGTTTTGTAAAGCATCGGGGATGAAAGTAAATCCTGGAAAATCACATTTCTTGGGCTATGAAATGTTTGTAGAAGAAATTGATGATTACAAGTCTATCCTTGGTTATAAGGAAGTTTTCTTTGAAAATGGTATTAAATATATTTGGTTTAAGCTCAAAGCCAACGATCATGGGATAAAGGATTGGGCCTAGTTGATAAGAAAATGCAAAAAAAGGATCTCAAATTAGAGTAAGTGTTGGATTACTAAAGGGGGTAGACCAATTCTTATAAAATTAGTTTTGAACACGATATCGGTTTGCTGGTCTCTAGCCTGGATACCAAAGGGACTGCTTAATCAATTGTCTTCTATGATTATGAGGTTTTTTTGGTCAGGTAAGGTGGAAAAAAGAGGTTTTGAATGGTTAAAATGGAAAACAATAGCAAGACCAAAGGAGTGGGGGGTGGGGATTAAAATCATTATATCCCTTCTCAATAGCCCTTGTGGATAAAACCATATGGAAATGATAGTAGGAAACGGGTTATGGGTGGATGTGGTTAGGCAGAAATATATACATCCATTGACCTTGATAGACTAGATATGAAAGTCTTCAAAATCAATAATAAATGCTTCAATACTATGGAAGAAGCTATCAATGCTTTTAGTCTCATAGGAGATAATCTAGCATGGAAAATCGGGAATGGTAACAATATACGGTTGGGTGTAGATCCGTGGGCAGGTAGTAATGGATTCCATACGCTGCCACAAGGTATGATCATGATGCTGCACGAGAAGGGTCTCTTTAAACTAAGTCAGTTAAGTTCAATCTCAGACAAAGAGCACAGGATGCAAGTTTACACAGAGTGCTATGAATATTATATGTATGTTAATTAAAGTTATTAGTTATTAAGTGAAAGGGTGTAACCCTTCACTATACACGCTCAAGCCTATAAAAGCGAGCCTCATTGTAATTATTAATCATGCATTATCAATTATATATTATTATTTTATCAAATGGAGTTATTTTCCATTGGAGGATTATTCGCTTGAATAATCACTGAGTATATCTGGACACGGATATAGCATTGGTATCAGAGCCCTGCTTGGGCATATTACTGGTTCTGGCTACTGGCCACACTTCGTCGGATTTTCTATGGATCAAGGTTTTTAACCGATAGGTGGCCTTTGGCCACAACACTCTTCTCCCACTCCACCCATCATCCTCCCCGGCTGCTCGCTGCACCATCCTCTTCTTGTGTCCTCGCGTCATTGTCCTCCAGCTCCATCTCCACTCCCAATAACTCGTTCCCATCTCTCCCTACGCCCATCCTCCTCTGCTGCACACTCACGTCATCCCTCTGCCCCAGATCCACCTGAACACCCACCAGTTGCGCTCCACATTCAACATCCTTCTCCCCCGCATACCTCACACCTGTGCGTCACCTCTCCATCTCCCTCACGTCGCCTTCTGGCTTCACGCCCCCACCCAACACTCACGCCTCTCCTCTCTCTCCCTTGCATGCCCCTACCACGGTCTTCCAACCACCCTTACTCCCGCCACAAACGCCTGCGCCTACCCCCGCTCCCACCCTCTCTGCACCGATCTCCCTCCTTCCCCCATCACCGTCCCCCCTACGCTGCACTCCCGTGTGCCGCTCCCCTCTCCCCGCTGTCCACCCCTCTGCGCTGCCTGCCACCTCCTCCTCCTGAACTCCCATGCGCCACTCCCCTCTCCCCGTTGTCCACCCCTCTATGCCACCCACCACCTCCTCGCCTTCTCCACTTGGCGCCCACCGCTGCCTGCCACCTCCTCCTCCTGCACTCCCGTGCGCCGCTCCCCTCTCCTCGTTGTCCACCCCTCTGTGCCACCCACCACCTCCTCGCCTTCTCCACTTGACTCCCACCGTCCCTGTCACCTTACTCTATCGTCCATATCATTCCCTCCACCACTCGCTGTCACATCCCTCCACCACTCCAATTCCACCGCCACTCCACGTAACACTACACAACCAAAGAAACAAATTTCAATAAAAATAAAAAAAAAATATTACTATAATATTATTACTATTATAGTATAATATTGTTTTATTAACGTGTTTTTCAAACCTTATAATAAAAAGAAAATATGTTATATATTATTATAATTATTATATTATAATAATAATTATTAATAATATCCACATTATTATTATACTTGAATAATAATAATTATTATATATATTTAATAATTGTATAAATTATTGCAATTATTGATTACGAAAAAAAAAAGAATTCAAAGAAAAAAAAAATATTAATAATAATATTATTATTATCTTTTAATAATTATTATTATTATTAAAGGAAAAAAAAATCAATTCTGACAAACAAGCAAATTCAAGCCAAAGAAGGCTTGTCAAGAAGACATTAACACAAATCGAAGAAAGACTCATCAAAGAAATCAAAGAAGATCATCCCACCATCAAAGAAATCAGAAACCATGGCATCCGATTTGCGAGAAAAATTAGAAGCCAAGTTAAAACGCTATCAAAAAGACAATGAAGAATTACGAGACATTAATAGACAATCAGAAATAAAGATTGAACTACATAAGATACAAGAACGGTTCAATGAACACACAATGTCCAGCCAGAAAAATCACATAGAAAAATTATGTGCGCAAATCAAGGAATTAAAAAATGAAAGTGATTTCAATCAAAGATTGAAAAATCAAGATATAAAGAAGGAAATAAATAATTACGAAGCAAAAATAATACGCTTGAACAAAATCGTTAGCGACAAAGATGAAGAACTAATGCAGTTACGACATAAATTAGAAAGTCAAGAATCAGAGGTCGGCCAATGTCGACAACAGATAAAAGTTCTTCAACAACAAAATGACGACTCTAAAAAGACACATAAGTCAGAGATCGCGAAGAGTAATAAAGCATTATCTAACAATGCTGAAGAAATTTTTAGACTAAGAAATCATAACAAGATACTAGTCACAAAAAATTAAGAAGTTGAAAAATAGCCGGAAGATAGAACAATCTATGGATGACATTGAAGGGAAACTTCTAGACAAGTAGGAAGAAAATAGTTGTATCAGAAGTCATAATGAAGATCTTAAGGAACAACTTAAGACATCTGAAGATGGCAGAAAATCGCAAGTCGAATTGATTAAGAAGTTTCAAAATGATAATAGGCAGTTAGAAAACAAGTTGGAAAAGATACAGAACAAAAACTTAAATCCTCAAGAGACGAAAATACAACTTCCAACTCAGATCAATGCTCTAAAGGCGACATTCGTAAACGAAAATGACATCGTGAAAGTCCCTTATCGACACCCCAACCATAAAAACCGATATTTGAAAAAGTGGGAAAAGTCGAAAGATAATGGTACTAATGTGATCAAATCTCCTGACGACACATAAGTAGGAAATCCCATCAGTCCACAACAAGTCAATTTGGGATGGATTGATCCGTCGATGTATCGGAAGTTATGCTCTACACTTAGCAGTTCGTATCGACATGTTTCATCAGCCATGGCATCGCAAAGAACAATGCAACAAAATTATAAGGCTTTGAGGACAAAGCCTTTCTAAGAGAGTGGCAATGCTATGAATATTATATGTATGTTAATTAAAGTTATTAGTTATTAAGTGAAAGGGTGTAACCCTTCACTATACACACTCAAGCCTATAAAAGTGAGCCTCATTGTAATTATTAATCATGCATTATCAATTATATATTATTATTTTATCAAATGGAGTTATTTTCCATTGGAGGATTATTCGCTTGAATAATCACTGAGTATATCCGGACACGGATATAGCACAGAGGAAACGCATCTGGGATTGAAGGAGAAGACAATAAAATATGGAATGCCTTTAGAGGCTCATTAAAATCAAACCTAATCAGGTTAACAAATAATAGTGATAGTCCGATATAAAATGGAGATGATAACGGTTTTTACAAACCAAAAGATGGTTATAAACTGCTTATGGAGAAAGAATTAGGAATTGAAAATATATGGTGGTGGAAGGTAGTATGGCTACTCCAATGCCCATTGAAGACAAAAAAATTATTGTAGTTTTTCCTTTCTAACAAAGCACTCACTTGGGGTCATATGCAAAATAGGACATGGTCAGGTCCAGAAAGATGTTGTTTATGCAAGGAAGAGGAGGAAAGTAATCTTCATTTTGTGGTAAACTGTAAATTCTCTAAACAAGTATAGAAAGAGGTGGAAGGTAAAACATGTTTGAAAGATAGATGGAATGGTTCCTCAATTATAGATTGCTTTCGGAAGTGGTGTGTTAACAAAGAAATTGATGGTTATAAGGCCCTTCTAGACATTATAAACTGGAGTATATGGATGGAAAGAAATAATAGCCTCTTTGAAGATAAAGAAGTACCATATTTTTTTTGTGTCATTCAGGGTCTAAGCACACAATCATTTTTCTCGCAGGTGAAGAATTCCTTGAAAATCAGAATGGTGACTCCTGTAGAGTTTAAAGAATTCCCAATAGTGTTTTTCGATGGAGCGGTGCAAGAATTTTGTGGATCAAGAGGTATAATTATGATTTCTGGAAATTAAATAGTGACTTGCAAATATGAGCAGGTTGAAATACCCTAGTTCAGATTCCCACAAGCTTCGTGCATGACAAGAAAAAAATTGAACCTGCCAAGGGGACATTTGGAAAGCTTGATATTAACCCTCTGGTAGTGCTCCTGACCACTTGCTAATACAATGATTATACCACCTAGCAGAAGGATCCCCCTCACTTACATGCAAATGGATTTTATGAGTGGGTTCAGGCTGGTCCAATAGTGGATGGTAGGATAAATCATGGTAGAAGCTTGTCACGAGGAGGAGGTAGATAAACGACATCAATGTGTTGATCAAAACATCAACTCAAAGTTAATGGGAATGGTCATGGTAAGCAAAGATTTCCACACAACGATGGCACAAGAAAATCACAAACAAGTTGGTCCCAGTATAATGAAAGTTGTTATATTTCACATTCAATTTCAAGTTGTTGTGAACTATGGCTCTATAAAGGACGGGTTAACTCTTTGGCTTGGCTTCTTTTCAAACTCATATACCTATGTTCCCCTCTGTTTCATAAGCTATTCGAACTAGGTAATTCAACAATCCCTCTCTCGGTGCAATTATCAATCTCCCTTCTCGTCGGATACTAGTCACGAACTTGTATCCTCTGCATTTTCATCATTCATTAACCCCTCCCAGCTCACCTCCCCTGCTGTGAATATTTCCAAAGTCTCTCAAGCCCGAGATCTCGTAAAGGTAAAGGCTTCGCTAATGACCTTAAGGTCCAAAAGGAAATTGTCGAAATGAAGACCTCATATTTTTGCCTAATCCATGTCTGCATTCAAAGGAACTAGCAAAGAACAAAGAAAGGCTCAAAATCGAGTGCAAATGCACTCAAGACATTGAGATACAAGAAAATATGGGTTCCTTTGTCCCGGATGCTTGGACCACTAGAGCACGAGATATGAAGCACTTCAAAAACATAGCATTATACTGGCATATTAAAACTTTGTTGGGCATAGTTCTACTGGATACACAAAGAGGAACACGATGAACTTGTCACTAATGGAGGATTTTATAGAGAAAAAACAAAAAAATATAGGCCCATAACACAAGGATAGAGAACAAGTTGGATGTCATTTACAAGGATATTATAGGTATGGAGTTTTCCCCCGAGGAACCTCTAAGTACCAGTGAAAAGAAGACTCTGGCCAGTCACCCTCCTGAGCACCATGTTGTAGACTAATAATAGTTTTTTGGATATAGTGTATATGCTCAAGACATAAAAACTTTATCTAGGCCCAAATATCAATATTGTTTATAGACCTAATTCAATAGATAGAACTGAAAATGCAAAAAAATTGTTTAATATTTGGTCCAAGTTTCTTCGGGCTAACCATAAAACTGATCTTATGACTATCTGTAAAAAAAATTATTACTAATAGAAGTATTAACTAGCTTACAAAACAAATTGAGTCATTTTTTTTAAATAAAGTTCTATACTCAAAGTTTTTATTAATCAAATTAATTATACATCATACAAAATTCATTAATTATATTTCATACAAAATTCAATCCCTATTTGGAAAATAATTTTTAAATAAAAATATTGATTTTGTTTACTAATTAACGTACTCTTTTATTATAATGTTAAAGTCACCACTACCCTACGATGGGCGGTGGAAGAAATATCGAGTGATCCTTTAATGCTCAGTCATATCACACCTACGGCATGGACAATTAACATAGGGTGTGGGATAAATGGCAACAAGAGATAGGTATGTGGGAGGGGAAAGGACCTTCGCTAACTCCTATGGTCGCAGATGCCTAGAACGGAATGATGGAAAAGTGTGGAAGCACCTATGGGAGAGGTTTGATTGACCTACTTAGCGATAACAACATGGTGTTGATTACACCCCCAGTCATGAGCATCATGGCTTGGATTCATATTGGTTTGTAGGTTATGATAATGGAGGATTTTGCATTCCTTGCACGATCCCTCCTGCCAGAGATTTGAGAAATCCCAACTTCAATGTAGGTAACTAGGTTAAGTTCTAATTTGATTGTGTTCAGATCCCCTAGTTTTTTGGAGTCCGGGAAAGGAAAGTGTTTAGATATGGAAATCAATCAAGCTCTTGAGGGATGTCAAGCTCGGTGGCTTGGTCGAGACAGGATGGTAAGAAACATGTATACTAAGCGCAGGAAGGTCGATAAAGGATACCACACGCATATGCCAAGGTTCATAGGAGAAAATCCTACAACTAGAGAAACCTAGAATAACATAGTTTCGATCTCTTCTCAACAGAAAATCAAGGACTTCGAGGATTGGGTCTCATAGAATCATGAATAAATGGACCCAGGTGACATTTAGGCCAACTTTGGGGAGATGGTTGTGTTCGGGTACACAGGGTACTACCAAAGGACCGAACACCAAGAGAAACCACTTCACACAAACAGATCACAGATCAACACACCGATGTTTTGACGTGGTTTAAACCCTCTTGAGGGAAACACTCCACGGCCCCGGCCAAATAGCTTCTACGGGACAATTTATTATGCAAAGAAAGAAAGTTACAAATGAGCTTCTCATAATCGATCAACTAAACAATGACCCTCCATGCTCTTTAAATAAAGATCATGGACCAATCGGGTGTTAAGCCACGGATCAAGGTTAGGTATGATCTAAGATAAGTTGAGCCGTCGGATCACTCTATGTCGGGAACATATCGTGACCGTCGGATTAAGTATTTACAAATGCATACTAAAGAAACACACTATCTCTAACGGATATATTACACAAGTTGATCTTAACTAACTCCTAAGTGTCTAAATATCCTAACATCCCCCCTTAAGAACAACTTGGGATAGGATTGAAGGATTTACAAAAGTGACACTATTAGGAAAAGGAAGGAGGCATTAGAGCTTTTATGAAGAGCCGCTTCCGGTTATGATCTAGATCTTCAATTGTTGTTGCCGAAACTCGAAAGGGTTTCTAGTTCTGGTATTTATGTGCATTTCTGGGCTGTGGGAGGTGTTCCATTGCGTCCAGAGCGTCGTTTCCATTGGGAAATAATTTTTATTTGATCGAAAACGATTCCCGGTTGCTCCAGAAACGCGTATTTCATCAGATCTGAAGGTATAATGTTGCAGTGACGCATTTTTTTATTTTATGTTTTTAAAAGAAAAAAATCTCATATTTTATCATTTTTTACTGTTAGATTTTTTTTTTGGGTTCGGATTGTTGCTTTCCCGTCTGCATATGCTCTTTGTCGTGCACCTTGAGCGATCTCGAAAAATCAGAAACAGAAAGGGAAAGGGTTTTTCTCGACTGCGTATGCTCTTTGCCGTGCACCTTGAGCGATCTCGGCAAATCAAAAACAGAAAGGGAAAGGGTTTTTCTCGACTACGTATGCTCTTTGCCATGCACCTTGCGCGATCTCGGCAAATCAGAAACAGAGAGAAAACGTAGACTTTCTGGGAAAGCTAACGAGATCTAACTCCACAAGTGTGGAAAAAAAAAAATTGTTTCGATTTTTGGTGTGTTTTGCAGGAAAAAGGGCAAGCACGCAAACCAAGCAAGAAGAGTAAAAAATTAAAAATAAATAAATAAATAAATAAGCATCCTTCCTCATTCCCATATTTTACATACCTTTTAATCTAGCTCACTTGGTTCAAAGTTGTTTTATTCCTTAATAGGTCTTGAGTTCAAGTCTTATGAAGTTACTTTTAAAAGAAAAAGTGCATGCAATTTCTATTTTCAAGTTACTTTATGGTAAAAGTGCATCTCACTTAAATAATAAAAAATACAAATACAAGTGAGTCACTTAAGTTCTTTTTTATTGTTGCACTATTTAAAAGTAATATTATGGTAAAAGTGAAATCACTTATTTTACAAAAGTGGTTCACTTAAAGAAACTTTCTTGTAAAGTGATTGTCAAAGGTTCTTTTTTTTGCTAGACATTCTGTAGTTGCCACGTCACTATTGGGGACATCTTCAACAGTTTCTTTGTTCAAGCATAACTTCATCATACAGAGTCAGTTTTAAGTGTCATTTTTTTTTAAACCGCATATTTTTTCGAGCTCTTCACATCTAGACTATTGGTTTTTACTTTTACAGCCATTAATTTACAAATATGGCCGCCCCTTGTGATATTCTACTTAACAGTTCCAACTATTTCTCATGGAAATCTCGTATGGAGGATGTTCTACGAAGTAGGGGACTTTTTAGAATTACCTCAGGGAAAGAAACAGAACCCACTGATGATGATAAGAAAATAAAATGGGCAAATAGATGTGACGAAGCTCTTGGATTGATTGGGATGTTAATCTCTATTGATTTGCGATTCCACATATCTGGAATTGATGAACCTGATGGTGCTTGGGACAAGTTGGAATCTATGTTTGGTAAACACAATTAAATTCGAGGTCACCAACTCAAAAATGAGTTGATTTCTTTAAATCTAAGTGACTTTTCATGCATTCAAGATTATTTATCTAAGTACAAAACTCTTAAACTCTTATGTGCAAAATGTAAAATTAAGAGGGAAGACAAACAATGCATTTATCATATTTTTTCCAAACTTGGACCTACATATTCTGTTTTTGTATCTACATTTTACTCCATGAAAGAATCCTTGAATGCAGCTAGCTATCAAGATCCTAGTCTTGAATCCTTTTGTGATTCCTTGATTAGAGAGCAAGATAAACTCATTCATCTTGGAATAATCAACAATGCAGATACATCTGAAAAAGCCTTATTGTCCCAACAGAAAGAAAAGTCCAAGCCACCCAAGAAACAAAATTTTCGCAATAATAAGTCAAACAAGGGTCCAAAACCCTCTCAGTCAGCTCCTTCTTTAAAAAATGACAAAGGATCCAAGCCAAAAGGCAAGAAGACTGAACGTCATTGCAACTATTGCGGGAAAGATAATCATGATGAATCTAAGTGTTTCAAGAAGATGGTAGTCTTGGAAGCAGCAATGAAGAAGCACCACATCAGCCTAGATTCGCCTTCAGAATCTGCCTCTCATGGACATGCACTTTGTGCTTCTGGTTATTCTTATAATGCATCTTCTTCTTCTACTTCAAATGAATGGCTCATTGATTCTGGAGCATCTTATCATATGGCTAAGGATCAAGCCATCTTTTCTACTATGCATGAATATAACACCAAACAAATATTTGTTGGTGATGATAGATCTCTAAGTGTTGTAGGAACTGGAACAGTTCCAGTAGATAATGGTCATTTTAGTGATGTACTATGTGTTCCAAGAATTTCCTGCAATTTGTTATCAGTCTATCAGATCACTCATTCTGGTGAAGGTAAAACTGTGACCTTTACACCTCACCAAGTTGTAATCAAGGATTTTAAAGATCCTCAACAGGTCTTAGCTACCAGAATTGTTGATGATATTACCAGGTTATACAAGTTTAACAACTTTGGGTTATCAAATTTCCCTTCATTTTTTGTTGCTCATAGTGATAACTTGAGAAAACTTTGGCATGAGCTATTTGGTCACTTAAATTATCGCTCATTGCAACAACTATGTAAAGACAATATGGTGACAGGTCTTCCGATGGTATCTTGCAGGGATGGTGTTTGTTCCGGTTGTGTACTCGAAAAACATCATCGAAACAATTTTGACAAACGTGTCTCTTGGCACGCCTCGGTTCCCTTGGAGCTTGTGCATAGTGACTTGTGTGGTCCTCTTCCATCTGCTTCCTTTTCTGGTTTCAAATATTTCTTAACTTTCATTGATGATTACACCAAACACACTTGGGTTTATTTCCTAAAACTTAAGAGCGAAGTATTTAACATATTCTTGGCCTACAAGGCCCTTGTTGAAAAACAATCTGGTCATCAAATTATTAAGTTAAGATCTGACAATGGAGGAGAATATGTTAACAAAAATTTCACTACTTTCTGCACTGAACAAGGCATCCAACAACAGCACACTGTTCCATATACACCACAACAAAATGGTGTAGCTGAGCGGAAGAACCGCACTTTAAAAGAAATGGCTAATTGTATGATCCAATCTAAGGGACTAAGTCTTCAATTTTGGGTTGAAGCCATTAATTGTGCAAATTACATAGTTAATCGCACCCCCACTAAAGCATTACAAGGTATAACATCGGAAGAAGCATGGATTAAAACTAAACCCGATGTAAGTCACTTCCGTGTGTTTGGTAGTGAAGCATGGGCTCACATTCTGGATGAAAAACGGAAAGCATTGCAGCCTAAAAGTGAAAAGTGCATATTTGTTGGATATTCTGAAGATGTAAAAGGTTATCGACTTCTTCAACCACATTCTCATGATATAATCATTAGAAGAGATGTTAAATTTGATGAAAATCTCTTGGCCTGCGAGCCTAACTCAGCGATTGTGCCATCTTTGGCCTGCGAGCCTGATTCGGCGTTTGTGCCTTCTTCTTCTTCTTCTAACTTCCTTGACAGGTTTCCAACTCCAGTTTCTGATGATGACAGTGAGGATGAAAATTCAGCTCCGCCTGCTCATATTCCTCCAATTGCACCAGCACAAGTGCTTCCTTGATGGGTCCGTTCAACATGTGAAGCAGCTGGTGATCTTGCCGGTGATCCTAGAGATCAACCTCGAACACGTTCTCAGTTTCAGCGAGCCTCTTCTCTTTTGGCCCAAGTTTCCGAGAATCATGATCCAGAAACTTTTGCAGAAGCTTCAGGGAATCCAGATTGGGATGCAACCATGGATGAAGAATATCGTTCCTTAATGGCGAATGATACTTGGGATCGTGTACCTCTTCCAAAAGGAAGAAAACTTGTCAGATGTAAATGGGTCTACAGAACTAAGTATGCATCAGATGGAAGTGTTGAAAGACTTAAGGCGAGGTTAGTTGCCAAAGGTTTTTCCCAAGTTGAAGGGATTGACTACAATGAAACCTTTGCTCCTGTCGCAAAAATGAACTCCATCTGCCTTATTCTTTCCCTTGCATCCTTACACAACTGGGAAGTCCATCAAATGGATGTCAAATCTGCCTTCTTACATGGTGATTTACAGGAGGAAATTTACATGGAACAACCTCCTGGCTATGTTCAGAATAACTCTAGCCTTGTCTGCCGCCTTAAGAAATCCTTATATGGCCTTAAGCAAGCTCCTAGAGCTTGGTATGCCAAAATGGATAACTTTCTCCTTGACACTGGTTTTTCTAGATGCCATTCTGACCCCAATGTCTATACTAAGAAAGTAGGAAACCATCTCATCATACTTGTTCTATATGTTGATGACCTTATTCGTACTGGTAATGACCCTAAGCTTATAAGCCATGTGAAATCCAGTCTTAAACAAAATTTTGAAATGTCTGACTTAGGACATTTGTATTATTTTCTTGGTCTCCAAGTCCTGCAAACCAAAGAAGGAATCTTTCTTTCTCAGTCTAAGTATGCTTGTGACCTTCTTCGTCACTTTCACATGGAAGATTGTACACCAGCCCCTTCTCCCTTCCAGTTTGGAGTCAAACTTTCTGCCACTTGTACTTCACCTGAAGTCGATGCCACCTTATATCGTCAGCTTGTTGGTAGTCTCTTATACTTGACTCATTCTCGTCCTGACTTTTCCTTTTTCGTTGGTCGTGTTGCCCGTTATATGCAGACACCTCATGAAAGTAACTGGAAAGCAGCTAAAAGAATACTTCGATATATTCGAGGTACAGTTCAGTTTGGGATTCATTACAGTACAGGGGGGAAACCTTTGTTGGTTGGTTTTACTGATTCAGATTGGGCCGGCGATCTTGATGATCGAAAGTCTACTGCAGATTATGTTTTCAGTCTGAGATCTGGATCTATTACTTGGGCTTGTAAGAAACAACAAGCTCTTGCTCTTTCTTTAGCAGAGGCAGAATATCGAGCAGCAATTAATGCTAGTCAGGAAGCTTTATGGCTTCAACAGATCCTTTCAGAGTTTGGATTCGAGCAGCAACAGCCTACTTCCCTTTGGTGCGACAATCAAAGTGCCATCAAGCTTGCCAAAGATCCAGTTCTACATCAACGTAGCAAACACATTGAGCTACATATGCACTTCATCAAAAACCTTGTTCATGATCTGTAATGTCCCCAGCTTGACCCTATTGCATTAATATTGTAAATGATGTAAATATTGTTATTTAGTCATGGTGAGGAGCTCAAGGCCAAGGCCCCGCCATTGATTTAATATTCTATGTATCGGAAATTAGAATAGATGCATAGAGTTCTTGTTCTAGGGGTGCACAATGTAAAATCGGACATCATGTAAATATGCAATTTTAATGAAAAAACCCACAATCAACTACGCAATGCAACAAAGAGACGGGGGCATGATCTTTACAAGGAATAGGGAGGAAAAAATAGCCAAAACCATTGAGCCATGGTGTTAAGCCATTTCATTGAGGAAACCCATGAACTCTCAACTACCCATTTGGTCTCATGCACCCAATCATTTAATCCTTCCAAGAATTGGTTGAGACAATAAATGCCTTGGGATGGGAGAGGTATGGCTGTCAATTTTCGTGCATGGGAAAGCCATCAACTTGGAAAATCGTTTTTTTGCTTGTGGGGCAAGAAAACCCCCACGAAATTGGCCCAAAAGCCATTCTTCACCCATGGCATTCTTTCTCTCACGCAGTCTGAGCCTGTTGGGGTTTTATCCTTCACGTTTTCACCTTTCCCTGCGTTTTTCCATGCCTGCAAACTCGTTTTTGGTTAGCTCATTGGATGGGAGAAGAGAGCCACGATTTTTGGGGTTAGGGAGGCCGTTTTTGCCCACGAAATGCCCATGAGCATTCTTCTGAAAACGATTCTGCTCTCCTGGGGTTGAATTCCCATTTTTCTCCTTTTCGTTTTGGTTGCCCATGTTTTTCTGGAACTGTCAGGAACCCATTGTTGGGAACTTCACTATAGAAGTGTTTTTTCTCATGCCCAACACTTATGCTTTGGATGATACATGCACCCATCTCTTAACAGCCTGAGAAACCCAATTGTTTATTGGCTTGGCTGATTTTGATATACCTTTGGCTATGTGAGAGCCTGTTTTCCCCTTTTCCTTGTGGAGATCATGCCCAGCTCGGGGGTGGCAGTGGTGCTGAGAGATTGAGGAGCACACTGGCCTACGGTTGGGTGGAACGTTGCAGAAGCGTAGCTAGTTGTTTGGTACTACTTCATTAAGATAAGTATTCTCTTGTGCTATCTTGAAATTGTTTAATTGATGAATATCTTGAATGTGTGATGATTGTGTATTTCATAAGTTAATTCTGCTGTGATTTCTGATAATAATGCATCCTTATATCTCTGTTATATTATGGGAATGCTTAGTGGTTCACGATTTATGGGGCTAGATGCCCGGTTTTAGCACAATGACCCTCTCTATCATGGTATGATAGGAGGGGACATTACATTTGGTATCAGAGCTGCTGGTTGCAGCATTGGGCCTCTATGGGCTGAATCCACTTGCAGTCATAAGAAAAGAAAGTTTTTAAATTTTTCTTAAGTGTTTTGAAATTTTGTTTAAGACTGTTTCGGAAAGAATTCCCGAATGTCTTCCGCAACTACGGAAGCATTCGGCGAATCTTTCCGAAATTTCGGAAGCATTCCACGAATTTTTCTGAAATTTGCGAAGGGAAGTTTTCGGAAGGGATTCTCTTCCGAAATTTTCGGAAGGAATTCTCTTCCGAAATTGCGGAAAGATTCCGCGAGTTGTTTCGCAACGCATAAAAATTCGGCAAACTGCTCCGAAAAAGAAGAAAATTTTTTCTAAGTGTTTTCGAAAATTTTGTTTAAAGTTTGTTTCGGAAGGAGTTCGGGAAAGTCTTCCGAAACTCCGGAAGGATTCCGCGAACGGTTCCGCAATTGCGGAAGAGTTTGGGAAAATCTTCCGAAACTACGGAAGGATTCCGCGAACGGTTCCGAAATTGCGGAAGAGTTCGGGAAAGTCTTCCGAAACGGCGGAAGGATTCCACGAACGGCTCCGAAATCGCGGGAGGATTCGAGAAATTCTTCCGAAACGGCGGAAGCCTTCGCCGAATGGCTCCGCAATTGCGGGAGCATTCGCCGGATGGTTCCGCAACGGAAGCCTTCGCCGAATGGCTCCGCAGTTGCGGGAGCATTCGCCGAATGGCTCCGCAGTTGCGGGAGAATTCAACGAATCGCCTCGCCATTGCGGAAGCGTTCGCCGAACTGCTCCGCAATTGCAGAAGTGTTCGCCGAACTGCTCCACATTGCGGAAGCGTTCGGAGAACCGGCCCGCGTGCGCGAGCGAAAAAAAAAAAAGAGTAAAGTGACGATAACTTAATTTTTGAATAACAGGAACACCCAGACTCAGAATGAAATGATTCCTGTGGGGCTCGGGGGCCATTGACGAAGGCCATGAAAGAACCAGTGAAGACCTCGAGCCCATTACACTCCAATTTGACAGAAATTGGATAATAGTGACTTTTGAAGGACAGAGTCCCGAGGCTTGACAGAAGGTCGGTTTGAGCTGAAATTGATATGAGGCAGTCATGAAGCAAGCACGATGTTAAGTTCAGAATCTTGGAGCCAAACTCCAAGGGATGTGGAGTCGGGGTGAGCAAGAAGGCCAAAAAGCACTGTTCCGGGCCACTTTTTCGGGATTTTGAAAAGCTGGTGAACAGTAAAAGTGACCATAGATGTGGGAATCATAAATTTTACTGAACTAGACATTTCATATTCTCATTAAGACGGACAGTTTCCGTTAGACAAAGATTTTCCAGAAATGCACTGTTTGGGAGATAGCCATTTTTGGCCCAAATTTTGGAATTCTGGAAAAATGTGAAAAGTGAGAAGTAGCAAAACCCAGAAATTCATAGAAGATGAACGGTGCATCGGAATTGAAATCCGTGAATTGCTGAGTGTTCCTTGTTATATGGACTAACTCCACTCGATAGAAAAGTTTTTGTGATTCCTCATATATTTTATTCCACAGGTGGCTAAATTTGGCATTCTGGACCAAAATGCAACTGTGTAAAATGTGCAGAATTGGAGTGAAAGTTGTCATTTTTGAAGAGACGTAGTTTCTGCGCCTGATGTCGGAATGGAGCATGAAGACAGGCATTGGAAAGCTTGTCCAGCAGGGAATAATGATGCATGCCCAGAGTTTGAATGAGGTCTACATATATCATAGCTATTTAGTGCAGAAGAGTGCCAGCGGCTGTTTTGACAAACAAATTTTGTTGTCAATGTGGGCAATTTCTACAATTGCATGATATGGAAGAGGAATTCCAGCAATGAGGGATCGGAAAGGGAAGAATTCTTTAAACCCTTGTTGTTATCATACTTATGATTATGAAATTGTCATATGGCATAAAAATGTTAAAAATGTAAGGGATTACATAGATGTATATGCACTAGATGGCATCTTAACAAACATTGCATAGTGCATATGGAAATGCTTGTGCGTAAAGGGGATATTGCATATTGGTAGAATAATGAAGTTTGCATATGCAATGAACCCCTAATGGAGAATATTGGGGTTGATAATCACTATTGATGCTGGTATTGGTTGTGGGACCAAAGATAACAAAGAGCATTGCTAAATGCGCTGAGGATGTTGTTGCATGAAGCCAACAACCTTATGCAGAAAGGATGGTGCAACAAATCTATGACCATAAAATTGGAAAAAGGACTGAGCAGCCTAGGTAAGAGGCCAACGGATCCGGTAACATCAGACGATGTTAATGATAACCATGCAGGTAATGAGTATTGGTGCCAAAGTGCATGAATGTTGAAAGAGGATTTGGTAAGATCTCTTCAACTATGTTTGAGTTATGTTGAGTTAATTTGCATGTGATATTGAATACTGATTGGGACTGTTAACCTACCAAGCTTGGTAAGGTGTGGGTAAGTGAACGAAATGATCCTTACACCCTATGACTGTTTAGAAATCTCAATCCATTCATATGAATTTATATCATGCCATGTGTATGTTGGTTACGTGCTTGATAACCAAAGCAAGTGAGGACTGGTGGTCCTGATTATGGTAATGCAAGTTATATGAGATAGTCATGTTTCGATCATAATATGCCTGAATGCATAGTACTCATGAAACAATGAAAGGTAGCATTGAGTAGATGTGCATTGAGAGAGTTTATAAATCTTGTGATGCATTGTATGAATGATATGACTATGAAATTTGATCTAGAGCTTATGAGAAGGAATCTCATGGTTGAGAGCTCTAAGTTCTGTTAGTAAGAACAGTTGTAAATATCAGATTTGTAATTGTTTCGGATTTGAAATTTTGCTAATAATTGCTAATGACTGTTTGGCTTATATGAAAATGTGTCAGGAGGACATGCTGTAAGGGGATGCTCCCGTATGGCAGCGGGCATAAGGCCATAACGGGCAGAGTGGTGTCACTTACAGGAGCCAAACAATATGAGGATAGCCTCATGGATAAGAAAACCAATTTCTGTAGTAGACAGAATTGTAAATTCATATTGAATTTAATTATTAATGCTATTGATTGGTTATGGAACAATCATATTTGAAGCTTATTGCTAAATGTTGCTGACTGTTTGGCTATTTGATAAAGTGTGCCAGGATGACACATTGCAGGAAGATCATGTGTGATGGCCTGCAGAAGCCAAACTAGATAGGAAAGATTCCATGCTTTGGAAATGGGTTTCAGGTGAAACGCCATTGTCTCAACCAAACAGCATGTCGGTAAACCATGAAAGTGAGATGGTAAAGCTATGCCCAGAAGGCATGTGAGACAGATATGCAAAATGAATGAGTATTCTGTGACCCTAGACAAGAACATGCATGTCTAAATTATTAGATTTAATATGCAGAGCATGTTTTATTATTTCATTATTGTTCTAGACTGCTTGAGTATGATTAGGGCCTACATGGCGCACATCAGAAAGGGGGTGCACACCTTTTCTGGTCCTGGGTCATGGTAGGGTTTTCAATATTGACTACACCCTAAGGGAATGGACGCATTCCTGGTGTTTCAATACTTGATAGTGAATGATATGAAATATGATTACAATTTTTGGGCAGTAATACTGATGAGCCTGCTTATCCTTCTTGTGCTAACAGCTTACACAAATGCAACTTGGTGTTGCACGTAAGGGGCAAAGTGAAGAAGGGTGCTCAAAGAGGACTGTATGGGCAGTGGTAACCTTTCTACGCTCACACTAAAGGACACTAGAAGGGATGGATAGGCCCGAGGAGCTGTGTTGCAGAAAAGGGGTATCATCCTTGTGTAGTGTGAGTGGGTATTGTGGGGCCATGCTAGCCTGCAGTCAAGTGAGTCACCTATGGAGTTCCTGGAGGGAACCGCTGGTTGCACAAGAGAAGGATCCACGTAATCGTATTATGTTGTTCATATTGCCTGATAAACCCAGTCGATGTACTGGCTTGGCAATGGTTGTTGTATGCCTGATAAATCCAGTCGGCGTACTGGCTTGGCATTGGTTATTTGGGAGTTGTGACGAATGGTTGTTGTATGCCTGATAAACCCAATCGGCGTACTGGCTTGGCATTGGTTATTTGGGGAGTTGTGGCGAAAGGTTGCTGGATGCCTGATAAACCCAGTCGGTGTACTGGCTTGGCATCGGCTACTTGCATGATGTGGAAGTATTGGTGAAGGGTGTTATTTCCTGACAAACCCAGTCGGAGAACTGGCTTGGAAATGGTTCTTGTATGCTTGATAAACCCAGTCGGTGTACTGGCTTAACATCCTGATCTTTGAAATGCTTGATAAACCCAGTCGGCGTACTGGCTTAGCATACTGATTTTTGGGATGCCTGATAAACCCAGTCGGCGCACTGGCTTGGCATTGCCTATTCGAATGATGTTGTGGAGCAGCATGTGTGCTGGCCAAGCATCCACCCCACAGGTGATCCAAGGCTTGTAAAGCAGAGAAGGAAACCTGTGGAGTAGCGAGGAAATGCACAATACAGATAAGTATTCAATTTCATTCATTTCTTATTTGAAAAACTGAAGGTTTCAAGCATAAATATTGCAACAGTGAGCTGATGCATTGTTGTTTCTCTGTTGAAAACCTTGGTCAATGCAGGAAGCAGGGACCCTGAAAGAACTGAAAGCTGCTTGGTAAATCCAGAAAGTGGCTGGTTGAGCATTGATTAATTGATGTTGAGAAGTAGCCTGCGTGCTATCCCAACATTCGTTATTGTACCCATAGGAGATCCAAGGCCTGTAGAGCAAAGAAGGGTCCTATGGAATAAAGCGAAGACATCCAACGCAGGTATTGTTGGAAGCAAGAACCTTGAAGCATCTTAAGGATGCATGTGGACATGTAACCACCCTAAAGAGCTCAGCATGAGCAGTAATGAAAGATGGGGCTAGTGGAGCTGTGTGAGTCCTAGCGGCCAAGAGTTAGACCAACCAAGTGGAGGAACTCCATGGTTGAGAGGTCTAGAATAAACCATAGACACTACGTGTCATAGCCAAGAAGAGAAGGTCAAGCATTCACGATGAAGTGAAAAAGGACAGGAGTAGGAAAACCACAGTGGTGGTGTGGGTTCCAGAATGGAACAAGACTAAGAGGAGAAACTCTTACTGCTCTCTCTCTTTCCCTTTTATTGATGCAATTATAGAATTAGAAAAATGTTGAATGCATGCATGACTGAAAGTAAAAGTGTGTTTATTTGATTAAAGTGAATTGTGAATGCTAAGTAATGAATTTCCTGTGAATGGATAAACATGAAGGAATTCATGTGTATGTTGGGCAAGCATAAAAAGTGTGGGAGTCTCATGAGTAAAGCATGGACTATCCATGTCAACTGGGGAAAAACCATTGACTGATTTTTAATGGTTTGGGTTATGCTTGACCTAACGAGAATTGTAATGATGAATTTCACAGGTGAAATTGAATCAATTGGTTGCAGTCGGTACAGGCAGGTGTGCTAGTGAGCAAAGTGTGGTCAGTTGTCTCCATTGACCATGGCGGCAGACCAAGGGCTATTAGGATTGGCCGGAAGTCTTCTTCAAACAATTGCCAAGACCCAAGAAAATCTTGGAGAGATTCTCAAGATGCAAAAGCAGCAGAACAAGATGAACCACAAGGTCTTGCAGGACTCTATTCGTCTGCAGAAAGAGGTAAAAAGCATTATGAAAGCAATCAGCAAGGGAAAGAAAAGTGGATCAGTGAAGTCCAATCGTCCAATTAAGAAACGCTCCAGGTGGGAAGACTCAAAGGAAATTGAGCAGATAAAGATGAAGCAACCCGTGAAGTGTTGGAATTGTGAGGGGGATCATTACCTCCGCAACTGCCCAACAAGAGAACCTCAAGAGGGTAGCAGCCATAAAGTTTTCAGACTTATGGATGAGCTAGAAGATCCGAATCAGCAGGAGCAGCTCGTGAAGATCAAAGGACTTGGTCCTGAAAGTTCAATGTAAAGAACAGAATGCAGGGCAGAGCTGCAAAGTTTTTGTGAATTTTGGACATATGTAAAGTGGGTATTTATTTTCCGAAGTGTTGGAACACCGAGGACGGTGTTATTCCAAGGGGAGGGGAATGTAATGTCCCCAGCTTGACCCTATTGCATTAATATTGTAAATGATGTAAATATTGTTATTTAGTCATGGTGAGGAGCTCAAGGCCAAGGCCTCGCCATTGATTTAATGTTCTATGTATCGGCAATTAGAATAGATGCATAGAGTTCTTGTGCTAGGGGTGCACAATGTAAAATCAGACATCATGTAAATATGCAATTTTAATGAAAAAACCCACAATCAACTACGCAATGCAACAAAGAGACGGGGGCATGATCTTTACAAGGAATAGAGAGGGAAAAATAGCCAAAACCCTTAAGCCATGGTGTTAAGCCATTTCATTGAGGAAACCAATGAACTCTCAACTACCCATTTGGTCTCATGCACCCAATCATTTAATCCTTCCAAGAATTGGTTGAGACAATAAATGCCTTGGGATGGGAGAGGTATGGCTGTCAATTTTCGTGCATGGGCAAGCCATCAACTTGGAAAATCATGTTTTTGCTTGTGGGGCAAGAAAACCCCCACGAAATTGGCCCAAAAGCCATTCTTCACCCATGGAATTCTTTCTCTCACGCAGTTTGAGCCTGTTGGGGTTTTATCCTTCACGTTTTCACCTTTCCCTGCGTTTTTCCATGCCTGCAAACTCGTTTTTGGTTAGCTCATTGGATGGGAGAAGAGAGCCACGATTTTTGGGGTTAGGGAGGCCGTTTCTGCCCACGAAATGCCCATGAGCATTCTTCTGAAAATGATTCTGCTCTCCTGGGGTTGAATTCCCATTTTTCTCCTTTTCGTTTTGGTTGCCCACGTTTTTCTGGAACTGTCAGGAACCCATTGTTGGGAACTTCACTATAGAAGCATTTTTTCTCATGCCCAACACTTATGCTTTGGATGATACATGCACCCATCTCTTAACAACCTGAGAAACCCAATTGATGATTGGCTTGGCTGATTTTGATATACCTTTGGTTATGTGAGAGCCTGTTTTCCCCTTTTCCTTGTGGAGATCATGCCCAGCTCAGGGGTGGCAGTGGTGCTGAGAGATTGAGGAGCACACTCGCCTACGGTTGGGTGGAACGTTGCAGAAGTGTAGCTAGTTGTTTGGTACTACTTCATTAAGATAAGTATTCTCTTGTGCTATCTTGAAATTGTTTAATTGATGAATATCTTGAATGTGTGATGATTGTGTATTTCATAAGTTAATTCCGTTGTGATTTCTGATAATTATGCATCCTTATATCTCTGTTATATTATGGGAATGCTTAGTGGTTCACGATTTATGGGGCTAGATGCCCGGTTTTAGCACAATGACCGTCTCTATCATGGTATGATAGGAGGGGACATTACATGATCGTGTTCTTGAAGTGCTCTTTTGCCCTACAGAATACCATGTTCGGGTACACAGGGTACTACCAAAGGACCGAACACCAAGAGCAACCACTTCACACAAACAGATCACAGATCAACACACCGATGTTTTGACGTGGTTTAAACCCTCTTGAGGGAAACACTCCACGGCCCCGGCCAAATAGCTTCTACGGGACAATTTATTATGCAAAAAAATAAAGTTACAAATGAGCTTCTCATAATCGATCAACTAAACAATGACCCTCCATGCTCTTTAAATAGAGATCATGGACTAATCGGGTGTTAAGCCATGGATCAAGGTTAGTTATGATCTAAGAGAAGTTGAGCTGTCGGATCACTCAATGTCGGGAACATATCGTGACCGTCGGATTAAGTATTTACAAATGCATACTAATGCATACTAAAGAAACACACTATCCCTAATGGATATATTACACAAGTTGATCTTAACTAACTCCTAAGTGTCTAAATATCCTAACAGGTTGAGGATGTTAGGTCATTTAGGATTCATAAAATGAAGCTCGTGAAGACTCTTACTCTTTATTGGTAGGTCAAAACCTTTCTAGTTAAAGCTATGATGGATCAGGATGAAGAGAAGTAGGTTGCTCATCTTCAGGATCATGATACTCAAGCTAAGCGAAAATGCATAGAAGCCACCCTTAGAATGGTTTCCAAGGATCAAATCAATTTGGGGGACAAAATGAATGTGCTTGCTAAGGCTTCCACTGGCATGGTCTTTAAATAATGAGACACATTTGGGAAAACCAATGCTACGAAGGAGAAATATGACGTTCCCCTTGTGATAATTTCTAATGAATCTAAAAATTAGCACTTTGTTTATTATATGTTTATCTTCCAATATTGTTAATCATATTTGTTTTGTTCATAAGTATGATAGTATTATAGCTTCTAGATGTTAGAACTATCAATCCCGATATTTCTAGATTTTGCTCTCCCTTGTAGGGATATTACTACAGTACTTCTGATAATCATTCCATATGGAAAAAATGGTAAAACTATGATTTTCTGGTTGGTCTAGTTTCCCTAGTGGCAGACAAACCACACCAAACCATACTTTTTTTTTATTTAAGTAATATAATGTGTGCCAAACTTATGAAAAAAAATAAAATAAAAATGTTTAAATCACCACACGATAGTGACCTAATAACATTGAAACAAATAAAATAATAATCCTCAATGTCATCAAACATATTATTTTTTCATTTCTTTTTTCTGTTAAGCCCTAAGTGGGCACATTCCCCCCTATATTGTGGTGCATTACATTAGTTTTGATGTCTTCTTTGGTCCATTAGATGTAATTGTCATTAGTATGGGTATATTATTTATGTCGGCTTGGGTTAGTGACTTGTAATTGTACCTCTTAATATCCTATATATAGGAAGGAGATCTTTTCATTTGAGCATTTTGTCTTGTCTTGTGTACTTAGTACATTGTCTAAGGAGGTTTCCCCCTCGAAGAGGCTTGATATTCATCTATTTTCTTCATTAAATTGATGGAGTACTATTTATGATCTATTGATGTTCTTTTCATGCTCTTTTTGGAAATTTGTTGCATAACATTTGGTATGAAAGCTCCTTCCACGGGACTAGTTTCTTTAAAACAAGTCATATTGGAATTTTCGCTATATTTTTTTTTCTACAGGGTTTCATATAGCAAAACATGGAACCCATCTCGAAATTAGGTCAAAATACCTATGATAAAAGTTTCATATCCTAAATCATTACAGGTTTGGTGTTATACCCTCAGGAAGTTAGGGTTTCTGACTAGCCCAAAAGCTAGTCTCAAATAGGTGTTCTAGGGAAAATTGTTATATCCAGAGCATGAAAGATCCAAATTGGTTTAGACCAGTTGCATCAGAAATAAGACGGACCATAGTATCTTTGATAGCATTTTCAAAATCAAATTAAAAAAATGGACATGTGGCAGGCCATACACTCTCGCTCTTCTGAAAAGACCAAAATTAACAAGTGTTGGGAAAATTATCACAACTTTTTTTAATCACATACAAATTCAATGTGGAATTGGAAAGAAGACATATAAGGATACTAGAGGCCAGTAGTTTATACTCATAGGGGCTGATGTTTCAGGGTTACCTCAATTGAAAGTTCGTCTAACAAATCAGTCTTCAAATCAGGGTTGGAAAAAGGTAAGTCATTTTAAATTTGAATAACTTTTAGTAGAAGGATATATTTAAGGTGAACCAAAGGTGTGATATATATTTATATTGTTCAAAATGACACCAAAAGGTAGTGGAAAAAATCACACTCCACTCAAACATCCTTGACCTACGATGAAAGTGAAGACATATCTTTTAGGGTGTCCAAGTTGGAATATATGATGAAAGGGATTGTTAAAATGGTTGATTTAGTTAAATTGGAAAATAAGATGGTTAAAAAAGAGGATCTAGAATATTTGAAGATACTACTAAATGATATAAGACTTATCCTTCTTGCAGAGTTGTATACTCAAGAAGAGGATATGGAGGAAAAGGGGGACTTATTCCAATCACATATTGAGAAAATTGAAAAAAAATAGAGAATAAGAGGTTTGAGTCCCCAAAATCTAATGATCTACTCCATCATCATGGTTCAACTCAAGTCCAAAGAACTAATTCATTCCCAAGATTGACATGAGAAATTTTAATGGAAATGATCCAATAACATGGATATTCCAGATGGAGCAATTCTTTGATCTACACCAAGTTCCAACTTTGCAAAAGGTAACTATTGCATCATTATATTTAGAGCCTGATCAATTTGTATGGTACCAATGGATTTGTGATTGTAAAAATGACTCTATTATCTCTTGGTATATATTCACGTAAGAATTGATTTCACATTACAACGATATTAATAGAAACACTTTCTTTAGTCAGTTAATAAATCTCAAACAAAAAGGTCCAGTTATAGAGCACATCAAGCAATTTTGGAAGTTAGAGTGAAAATATTTTAGAAGATAATTTGTTGTATCTCTTTATGGGCACTTTAAAGGAGAATATTCAACATGAGATACATATCCTTGAACCTAAATCATTGGAGAATGTTTTTAGTTTGGAAAGTAAAATTGAAAGTAAAAATATGGTGATGACTACTAGAAGGACCACCTCCAACACATATAGAGAGAATAATGTTCCTTATTCTAATGCACCTCAAAGGTTGACACCTCAAAACTAGATGAAATAAGATCAAAAGGTCTATGCTTTAATTGTGACAGCAAGTATAGTAAGGAACATAAGTGTGGTGAGAAGAAATGATTCTACATAGATTGTGAAGAGGAAGAAGCGAAAGAACAAGAACCTTCTCAAGTTGAACAAATACAAGAGATTACTTCTGAAGAGATTACTCCCACCATACCCCCTCATGCATTGGCTGGAATTAACACTCCTCAAACTTTCAATATTGAAGGATATATCAAATAGAAAAAGGTAACAGTGTTGATTGATTATGGTAGCACTCATAATTTCATTCACTGTAAATTAGCCAAAGTTCTCAATTGCTTTGTATATCTAGTGCTAGAGTTTCAAGTGATGATTGCAGATGGAGGAACTATCAATTGCTCATGGAAATGCCATAATATCAATCTTACTATGGGGGAATATGTATTGAATAGTCCAATGATTGCTATTCCAATGGGTGGTTCTGATGTTGTCTTAGGAGTTCAATGGTTACAATCATTGGGAATCGTGGCTTTTAATTTTCAGAAGCTTTTCATGAAATGTTATGGGAAGGAAAGGAATATGAGTTAAATGGTATCACAGGGACATTGAAAAAGGGACATCAAGGTGTAATTGCACAGTTATGCTCATTAGATGTTCAAATATCTAAGCCTCCTATTTCCCTGGATATCCAAAGGGTCATTAATAAGCATTCCAAGGTATTTGAAGATATTCCAAAAGGTATTCCACCTGTTTGATATTTTGATCATGATATTTAATTAATTCCAGAAAGTGTTCCTCCTAACATCAGACCTTATAGATACCCTATGTCCAGAAGAGTGAAATTGAGCATATGGTTGAAGAAATGTTAAAGGTTGGCATAATTAGGCCTACCCAAAGTTCTTACTCTGCACCAGTGGTAATGGTACACAAGTTGGATGGATCATGGCGTATGTGTCCAGATTATAGAGAGCTCAAAAAGATCACCATTAAAGATAAGTTTCTCATTCCTGTCATTGATGAATTGTTAGATGAATTACATGGAGCAGTTTTCTTCACAAAGTTGGATCTCCATTCCGAATATCATTATATTAGAATGAAGGATGAAGACATCCCAAAACAACATTCAGAACTCATGAAGGTCATTATGAATTTCTGGTCATGCCATTTGGTCTCAAGCACCTTCCACATTTTAAGGTTTGATGAATTCCATTTTCAAGCCTTTCCTTAGAAAATGTGTGCTAGTATTCTTTGATGTTATACTAATCTATAGCAAGTATTGGTGAGAACATGTTCAACATGTCGATAGGGTACTACAACTACTAAAGGAGCAACAACTATATGCAAAACCTTCCAGATGTTTCTTTGGGGTAAAGGAGGTAGAGTATTTGGGTCATATTGTATCTCTCATGAAGGTGTCAAGGTAAACCCTAACCAAATTAAAGCCATGATAGACTGGTTGATTCCCAAAACCCTGAAGAATCTTTAAGGATACTTAGGTCTGATAGGGTACTACCGCAAGTTTGTTCGGAACTATGGAAGAATAGCAATGCCTCTAACAACATTATTGAAGAAAGATGCATTTTCTTAAACTACAAAGGAAACTCAAGATTTTGGACAAATTAAAGAGGCAATGTGCAAAGCTCCTGTTTTTTCCACACCATACTTCACAAAAACCTTTATTGCGGAATGTGATGCTTCAGGAAATGGAATTGGTGTTGTTCTAATGCAAGAAGGACACCTGCTTGCTTTCACAAGTCATCCAATCCAGGGAAATAACTTACAGAATCCCATTTATGAGAAGGAAATGTTGGCAATCCTACAAGCTCTTAAGAAATGGCATCCTTATCTAATAGGTAGGCACTTCAAGGTCAAAACAGATCATGATAGTCTTAAATACTTCCTGGAACATAGACTATCTTTGGAAGAGCAACAAAAATGGGTAACCAAGATGTTGGGATGTGACTTTGAAATCATTTATCAAAAAGGAAAATGTGGTTGCAGATGAGCTCTCCAGAAAATATGAAGATGTTGGGGCATTACTTTGCAATTTACATTCTATAACAAGATTGGGTAGTAGTAGCAAGTAAAGAATGGAAAAATTACTTATCTATGTGGATGCTCATTCAAAAGCTACAGAATTATCTCAGTGTATCATATAATGTTGTGTGGAAAATTGATTCACTATGGTATAAGGATCGCTTATATTTATGCAAAAACTCCCAACTCAAACAAAAAGTCCTCTCAGAATTACACACCTCTCCTATAAGTGGGCACCTTGGATTCCTGAAAACTTACCACAGGGTGAAGAAGGAATTTTTTTTGGAAGGTCTTAAATATGATGTTCAAAGGCTTGTGGCTGAATGTTTGGTTTTCCAACAAAATAAGGGTGAAACAGTTATACCCCGGGACTTCAACAACCATTAGACATAACTTGCCAGCGCTGGGAGGAAGTCTCAATGGATTTTATCACAGGTCTACCCAAGTCAAAAGGAAAGAATGTTATTATGGTGGTTTTTGATAGACTCACAAAGTATGCACATTTTTTTACACTCTCTCACCCTTTGAATGTAAGTACAATAGTTGTATCCTTTATGGAAACTATTCAAAAGTTACATGGAAATCCGAAGATTATTGTAAGTGATAGAGATCGAAATTTCACTTCAAAATTTTGGACTGAATTATTTTCTTGTTTGGGTACACAATTGGCTCAAGGTTCATCTTATCATCCTCAATCTGATGGGAAAATTGAGATAGTGAACATATGTTTGGAAGGATATCTTTGTTGCTTTGCATATGATAAACAAAAACAATGGGTGAAATGGTTGTATTTGGCATAATGGCAGTACAATAATTCCTTCCATACATCATCAAAAATATATCCATTTATGGCACTTCATGGGTACCAGCATCCATCTATCACATCTCCCTTAAAAGGAAAATCTAAAGTTCAAGCCGTGGAAGATCACATAGAGCACCAGTAAGAAGTTCTCCAGATACTTAAGGACAACCTGGCTATGTCAAAAAACAATATGAGACAACAAGTTGATCAACATCGCAGTGAAAGGAGTTTCAAAGAAGGGGATTGGGTATTTCTGAGGCTACAACCTTACAAGCAGATGTCCCTCAAGCAACTAAATAAGGACAATAAATTAGCACCCAAGTATTATCGTCCTTATAACGTGTTGCAAAAGATTGGTAGTATGGCTTACAAATTGGAGCTCCCTTCATCTTCAAGAGTACATCCAATTTTCATGTTTCTTGCTTAAATAAGATAATATGAGACAAGATCCTGATTCAAACAATCTTTCCAGAGCTTGATGAAGAAGGAAAAGTCATAATGGATCCTGAACAAATCACTGAAACAAGGACCAAACAGCTACGAAATTTGGTTATTACTGAGTACCTCATCAAAAGGAAGAACTTAGCAGTTGAATATTTGGCATGGGAAGATGAATCCTTTATACAGAAGCATCCACAACTAATCAGGCATTGAGGATGGCCATGTTAAGCCCTAAATGTGGGCACATTCCCCCCTATATTGCGGTGCATTGCATTAGTTTTGATGTCGGATTTGGTCCATTATTTGTAATTGTTATTAGTATGGTTATATTAGTTATCGGCTTGGGTTAGTGAGTTGTAATTGTACCTCTTCATCTCCTATATACAGGAAGGAGATATTTTCATTTGAACATCTTGTATTGTCTTGTCTTGTGTACTTAGTACATTGTATAAGAAGGTTGCCCCCTGGAAGAGGCTTGTTATTCATATATTTTCTTCATTAAAGTTGTGGAGTACTCTTTCTTATCTATTTCTTCTCTTTTCATGCTCTTTTTGGAAATTTGTTGCATAACATTTCCATACTAAGAAAACAAGTTGATTGCACATTTCTTATACTAAGTGATTAGTGATGCTCATGGCAGCACAAATAAGTAACATGGGAAACACTCTCTTTAACATGCAATTGCATTTGTCAACATGTATACCATGTGGTAATGTTTATAAGGAAATACCAAGACTTAGGGATGTGAAATACTCTTCAACTTATTCAATAAACTTGAAACATTAATAAAGGCATATTGTTTTTACGCTTGACCTTTTCAAAGATAATTGGATTTATATGTTGATCAACAATTTTAATTTAAATATATATATATATATATATATATATATATATATATTATAGAGATTGTACCAAATATTGGGGATAGGGGAAATTTTAAGGATCCATAATTTTCTTAAAGTGTAAAATCCTTAGTGAATCTTACTAATTATCAAATTTCCAACCCCCCACTACGGGTGCCATCTAGAAGCTACCACACATAGGGGAATGCAGTGGTGTGTTAAACAAAGTGCATGATGGGGGGAAGGTGGCCACTCCCTCCACCTTATCAATCATGACCTTAATCACCTTATGATGACTCTCAGCTCCTTCTGGTACTTCGCTCAGCTCGTCACCTGGTACTAGGTACAAAATCTTGAAGGGATCATTATGGCAGCTTTCATGACCACCCGTGCCAATTCGTTTCATGATGGGAGGGAATATTGCGTAATGGGAAAGTTTCCAAGGCATAAATCCTTTCCCTGACTAATTATCCTAACTTGTGGTGTATCTGCACTCTCGCTTCTGCAACGTCTTCTGCTGCTCTACTCCTCATCCTTCTTCACAGTGACAGACCTCCTTCATGTATAGGAGTCTCTCACACAGGTCTTGCAATGGTGCGCACTAAGGTTACTGAACGCAAAACTACAAACGGCCCAAGGCGAACCCACATGCCGAGGGACACGCGAGATATGGAAAGGACTAGCCGTTTCTATGAGAAAAGGGTTAGCCAACAGGCTAAGGAGCGCTTTGTGCACATGGAAATGAGATGTTGGGATGGGCATCCTAGGCCCTCGAACCAAAAATTAATGAAGGATTTACGGGAATTGGTGGAGTATATGGGTTCCTCCAAAACTAGGGAGACCCGCCACCCCAGGACCCTGCAATTGTTCTGGACTGTGAAAGCCCTTTTCTACATGTCATTTGACGAATGTATGGCTGGGGTCACGCAGGGAGAGCAGTCGTGTCCCTCTATTGAAGCTCAGCTTGTTGCTCTGGAGCATGGCATTCAACACTTGGCCAAGAACCAGGTTACGACGGATGAGAACATCAACCGCAATATCGATGCTCTGGCTAGGGAATTCAGGGGAAAGGACTAGAATTGTGAATCCAATCCCGCTTACTCTCTAATGTTGAATAATGAAATCGTGTCTGGTTCGGTTGCTGCTCCTTGCGAGGTAAAATGAGAAACCCCAAGCTCTAGCTTGCCGGTGGTAATTCTCTCTTATGATGATATAAATTAGTAAGCTCTGGTTTTCTCTTTTCGAAGGATTCTCTAGCATGTTTTCCAGACTTTTGATATACCTCATTTTTTATTATGAATGCCATAACCCCTGGCCTGTGGGAGAATACTATGATAGCTTAGGACCTCAAACAACCTTTATTATGCTTTTAGTTATCTATGTTTACTGCATCTTTACGCATGCTTGAACTGCAAAACCAACAGGCCATAGGTTGTTTTGCTTCTGATATGTGCAGTTTTCTCTTATAGTGTAATATAATACTGAACTTTACAATTTTTTTTATATCAAATTTCCAACCATAAAATGTTTGGTGATATTATTAAAAAAATATTCAAATTTCTAAATCTTTTATATAGTTTTCCGACAATTTAGACGATTATTTGAGCAAAAAAAATTAATACTATAGAATTTGGGTAAACCATATTGGAACAAATGGAAAATGGTGAATATTTTTTTATAAAAACACCCTCAAAAATTAGCCCTTGAGCTAAATTTTGCCCCTAAAATTTCTACATATATAATAAAAAGACATAAATTCTATTGTTTTTATGCTTAACTTTTTCAATAATAATTGAAATTTATATATTGATAAACAAATTTAATTTTAAATATTAAAATGTATTTCTTTCACATAGATTGTACCAAATATTGGGGGCTATGCCTACATATATAAAGCAAGCATAATTACACAACATAATGGGATGGGGATCCACTAGAAAATATAAGAATTTTTTTTGTGAAATGCTAAATACCATCCTCTGTATTTAGCTACGGAGGAAAATGAATGATTCAATAACTATTCTCTATTTGTTATCTAGTTTCACATTTTGTATTAAATAGTGAAAAAAAAAATTAATATTGTGTTTATGACCACCTTGTTTCTTAAATGTAAAGTAATTATTTCAAAGTTATATTATATTCAAATTGAAATGGTAAGAGAATAAAATAGAACTAGTATTTCTTTGTTTGTTAAATTGAGCATAATGTATCAATATTTGCAAGGTAAATTGAATATAGTGTATCAATATTTGCAGGGTAAATTGAGCATAGTGTATGTGATGCATGCAGGTAGGAAAAAATGCATGTGGTAATAGAATTTTTAGCACTTCCAAATTTTATTACAGAATGAAATAGAATTGATGAGAATTTACATCAATGTTTGTCTAGGATTTAAGTATAGTTATCAATATTTGTAAGGTAAATTGAGCATAGTGTATGTGATGCATGGAAGTAGGACGACATGATAAACATTTACATCAATATTTGTCTAGGAATTTAAGCATAGTTATCAATATTTGTTAGGTAAATTGAGCATAGTGTATGTGATGCATGGAAGTAGGACAACATGCATGTTATAATATAATTCTTAGCACATATGATGAGTTGTGGAAATATTGGCCACATTCACTCTGTTAGATTTTTTATCTTAGTCTTTGACCATAACTAGCCTTGGCCATTTACATTTTAGAAATTCCAGTGAAGAAAAAATCGGTCCACTACAAATTTGAAGGAAAAAATCAATAAAAGGAATTACAAAAAATTATTAGCGCAAAGGTAAAAGAATCATTATCATACATAGAGAAGCATAGTAATACTCTTCATAAAATATACCACTACAATTAATTATTAAATATATAGATATATAAGTAGATCTTTTCAGAAGCCGTTGCCATCTTCGTCAATATTCACAAATCAAACAGTTAATAGATTGGGTGAAATCTTTGAAGGCACGGGCCAAAATTCTAAAAGTTATCGCAAAATAGAATCACATAATCACAATTATGGCTCTGGTTTGACACTACCATAACATGAACCACAAAGTTTTCCAAATAAAAGGTATAAAAAATTAGTGCTATTATAGTTCCCATATAGGTTTTCCAGTGCATTTCCATTATTAGTACAACATAAAGCATAAACTAATTGGTGCATTTTTACACCATAAGCACATCAATGTGTCTCCATGTAAGAATTATTGAATAAGGTTTAGACATTTTGTTATAAAATATGGGTTTTTATTTAAAAAAATTACTAAAAATAATTGATGTACTTAATAATTTGGACACACATAAGTGTGTATGATAAATGGCGCACCAACTTATAATTTTTTTAAAACCTAGCAATGTAGTTTGAGTATATAATCACACCGGTATGTCTTACTATTGGGCACTCTAAAGTAGGGTAAAATAATTTTATTTTACCAAACTATAATTTGATTTTCACGATCCTTTAGTGATTCAAACCGTACAAGCGTCGGTACCCACCACCCTGTACGAACACCCCATTTTTAGTGATATTGTGTTATCCAATTCCTTTGCTTCATTAATAGATTTGGTTCATTTTGGAATTGCAAAACAAAGCACATTTTCATTTTTTTCTATGTAGCCACTATGCCTCCTCTGTAGGGAAGAGACTAGGTAAATTGCTTGTTATCTCCTCATTTAAATTTTTAGTGGTTTAAAATTTAGAATTTGGATTTGATTTGATCTTCGTTTCAATTTTTTTCAAGAAAATCTCATGCGATGCATTCAAGTCATTTGGCTTGCACTGAACTATGTAGTGCATTCATGTTGTTTGGCTTGCACCAAACTATGCAATGCATCCCTTTTAATTTACAAGATGCACCAATGCATCCATTAAAATAGAACACATGAGTAAACCAAAAATAATCACATGCTTTTTCACTACTCTTTATAATTTTAGGAGGCATTGTTGGCGGTGCTCTTATATTATAAGTGCACCATTCAGTGCATTTCAATTTTAAAAAATTATTGTGCTTGTCTTTATTGTAGGAAATGTATAGGGGCACCATTCTCAATGCCTCCATATATACCAAGTGTATTGTAAAGTCAATTTTAAAATATAAATATTCTTGCACTTATTAGTGCACTTGGAAAAGTACATTGGCATCATAACTAATGCTCTTCTACATCAAAAATCCATGGTTGAAGCCAAAGGAAAAAAATAATTACTGCACTTTGTTGTAGTGTTATGTAAAATCAGGAGGCACTATTGCAGTGCTCTAATTTATTGTAAGTGCATTATTGAGCATATTTTCAAAATTATAAACTTGCTGCATCTATTGGTGTGCTCATGAATGTAATGAGGTACCATTGTTAGTGATCATTTACATCATGATTCATAACCACACTCATAACCAAAAGTAATAACTTAAATGTTATCGGCATGTCACTATGTTTTTGTTAGGCAGCAAATTCCCAAAATAACATAACTAGCAATTGCACCCGACAGTGCAAAAAGCACGTCATAATAAAGGGAATAGGATTAAGTGATGTAGTTATGAGATAACTTGAGAAGTGGAAGATGTGAAGTTATTGGAATTGAAACATAAGGTAATGTGGGAAAAGTAATAAGTATGGAAGGATGTAGTGTATGAGAATATGTAAATGTAGTTATATTCGAAGTTGGAAATATTTTGTATATGTATTTGTTTTTCTACAAACGAGAGGAAAATAGACAATAACAACAATGAATATCTAAGCGAATATAAAGAGGATTGAAAATTGGTAAGCTAGTATAGTTAAAGTGTTCAAAGAGGTATCTCCATGTGTATATGATATAGACGTTGAACCATAATAAAACTTACTTATACAAGAAAGATGTTTATGAAAAATAGATACAATTTAGTGTACATGTATTGTCTTGCTATAAGGTTGTTGTTCTAAGTAAGGGTCAATGTTTCCTTTTGGTTGCATGAAAGGTGTCAGCCTTTTGTACCTTGAAGAAGAAGAGAAGCTCTGCACGAAGGGAAACTAAAATAGATGAGAGAGACAAAAGAATAAAATAGTAAAGGTGATGGAAATCACTCCAATAGATTCTCTTGAAACTGGAAATGCCAACCTAGTAGTTTTTTTTATATGGAATTGTAACATCTCGAAAAATACCAAAATTTAAAAAAAATTATAATAGCAATAATTATCAAAGTCATTTAATGCGGAACATATAAATTAATTCGAATTCTTAACTAAGATAATTAGTAACGATGACACGTCATACTTCTCTAATAAATATGATATAATTGTATTTGCTATTTCAAATTTAAGTGGATGTTAATCTCCTTAACGAAAGATCTTTTATGATTATGCATACAAGTACAATTTACAAATTTGCTTAAGTCCTTGAATATCATTACATGTTGTACATAGTTTGTACTACTATGATGTTCTTGATGATGTGCTGACAGTTTGTTTGTATGATGATGAAGGGGTCCTACGAGGTACCCTGGAGTTTACTTAGCTACATTTAGCTAAGGCGTTTGAATCTTGTTTCCATGTGTATACCGCGGGTAAGAATTTCTAAGGTAACAATGTTAAAGTATCTTTTAGTTCATCGTCAATGTAAAATTAAATGCTAAGTACCTCCTTGTGAAACAAGCTACTGGAGGTATGAATATTTCGGTTCTAATTCTAGTTTACGTACTGGATTTCAAGCTCTTCTGTAATATACATCGTCCACATACTGATATAATGCTATTTTGATTATCGCTACATAGTTAAAATATAAAAAGTAGGATTAGTGCTTGTGCTCTAAACTTAGTAAATGTTAACACCCAAAAAGTGTTCACTACCTCATCTACCACATTATATGGCTCATTTGTCCATTTTCCTACCATATTTCCCTTAAAATCCCAAGAAATCCCACTAAAAAGCCTCCAAAAGGCCTAAAATGCCTCCAAAAGGCCACAATACCCTCAAAATAGCCTCAAAAAGGCTAAAAAACCCCTTTTTCCTCCAAAAATAGCAAAAATCCCCTAAAAAGGGAATAAAAAATATAAAATAATGAGGAAAAGGAGGAAAAAACCCTATACAGCTGCCCTAAACCATGTGTTTCCTAAAACCATGGGTCAGCACTCCACCACCAAAAAACTATAAATAGGTGATGGAGATCCCTTATTTCATATCCACAATCAAGTATACCCTTACTCTGCCAAAATCTCTCTCGAAACCCTAGTTCACCATTGAACTACTTTCACCTTGAGAGCCACTTTTGGCCCATTCCCACCATTGGAGAAAGAGAATGAGCACATTGGAGCTTGGAGCAACCCTCTTGGACATTGCAAGGAGCTTCATCAACCTTCACATTGAAGGTAATATTAATACAAAACCCTTGTTTACAAATTGTTGTTTATTTTTCATGCATGTTTTAGAGTAGTTTCTATTTCTGTTTTAGCTTAATTATTTACATTTACTGAACTGCTACTAAGGAGTCCATTCTCCTTAGTAGGTGCTCATTTGCACAAGCTAGGGGTAAAACCCTAGCTACAGTTTTGGCAACTCCCCTAGATTTTGAATTTCTGGTTTCGTTTTTAAAAAAAAATTCTTTTCGGCTGTCCCTTTCGACCGTCGCACACCGCGCTTTTTCCCTCTGTAGTCGCGTCCCGACCGCGACTTTCAAGCCTTTACCTGCGACCCGACCGCGGCTCTCAGACGGTTTCCGACGCCCTGCCGGCGGATTCAAGTCTGTTACCTGCGATCCGGCCGCGGCTAATCAGCCTGTTTGCTGCGATCTGACTGCGCCTGTCGGCCATTTTCCCGTGTCCCGACTGCGGCTTTCAGCCTCTTTCCCGCGTCCCGACTGCGTCTGTTAGCCTTTTTACCGCGACCCGACTGCGTCTTCTTCCCTATTTCCTGCGTCCCGACTGCGTCTGTTGGCCCGAAATTCACGACCTGACCGCGACTGTTTCCCTCAAACCCGCGGTCTGCCTGTTCTGTTTCGCCACAGACCCGCGGTCTGATTTCTGCATTTTTCCTGTTTTGATCCCAGCCCCTTTTGCTGCAATATTTTCTGCATCTGAACAGCCCCCTGTCCTACCTGCAGTCCCACTTCCTTACAGCCTTTCTGCAACATAATTTCTGTTCCCTTTACAGAATCTTTTAAAATTTCAGTATTTTTAATTCAGAAAATTTTGCAAGTTAAAGTTTCAATTTCAGTATTACTGATAGTTAGAAGTTGCCCCCCTTGTGGCACTTCTATTTTGGGTTCATCACCTCACGAGCACACACTCTGTCACATAATTCAAGTGAGCCTTAAAAAGTACCTAACTAAACCAACATTCTAACCCCACTTGGGGAACACAAAAGAATCATTATAGTTAGGTAGGATCGGGGGGATAGGATTCCAATAACACCCCTCGGTTACTTTCACTTGAGACATAGTTGTTGTCCAAATAGGGAACCAAAATCCCCTAGTACTTTTTGGCACGGTCACGACCAGTTTATCAGAGGGCCTCTCCCTTAGGAGGGTTGAAGTCGGGAGACTGGTTCCGGAGGCCTGAGTGGAATACCGCACTCCATTCAGTAACCGAAGGGCTACCTTTCGCGGTTCGCGGGATATCCCTGTATAGGGGTATTGCGGTAAACGGACTAAACGGCAGATTCACCTTTCTGGACGTGTCATGAACGGGGTATCTTAGTTGCCATTCTTCTAGGATTGACTACCCGGTATCCCTCCCGGTAGGGGGATATCATAGCCACTTGGCTTTCCTACTCATATTGTCTGACTTGGATTTCATCACCTTGCAGAGGATATGTTTAGTTGAGTCAGAATACTTTTAGTTAGGTGTTTGCATGCTCCTTTACCTCCCTTTAGTCTAGTGAGTCCACCATTTTTTATTTTTAGGAAACCTGCTGCTTGTTGGTATTCTGACCATCTTTGTTGATACTCCACCTATTGTAGCACAGTTGTTGCAGTGGGTGTTTTGAGTTGGCTGTTGGCCTGAGTGCCTTGTTTTTTAGCTCTCCTTCTGCACACTCGGTTGCATTAGGCTTTTTTGAGCTGTTTTTCTACTCACCTCAACCCACAGAGATTTGACACCATCCGTCACCATTGAGTCCCCGAGACATTCTCGGCGCCTCAGGGGCGAGCCCCCACAGCACGGTTCTCTTGACACCACCCGTCATAGATTCCGATCATCATCCGTTGATACCACTCATCACAGATCTAGAGCCTTGTCACTTGACTCCACTCGTCAGCGACATAGGACTCCGTCACCAGATATTGACGCTCCTTACTTTACCTCCGATTCTGACGAAGAGTCTGAGAACCCTATTTACACTGCCCCTACTAGCCCCATGGCTGGCACGACGTCCACTCCTTTTGTTATAGGGACCATTGGTGGCACATCCACCACTACACCAGTTACTACACCTGTTTTGGGTATGCCCTCCATGGGACCCTCATTTACCGTTCCCCTCACGGTACCTATTCCCGCAGCGGGAATCCCTATCCCCACTACATCAGTGGCTCACACTACCCACGGTGGTGCCGGACCATCCTCCACCACCTTAGTTCCCCCACTTGGGGGCACCATCCCAAATCCTGTCCCTCCACTTGGGGGAATTGGCCCCAGCTTGGTCCAACCCACTACTGTGTCACATCCTTCTTCCAGTTTGCCATTCATGGCTAGCCTCAACCTACCTGACCTGGCCAGATTGACCAATGACCCTATTCAACACGACCCTACGTGGCCTCATATGCCCACCAAGCTCCCCTCTGACATCCCTAAGTTCGAGGGCAAGGCCGGTGAGGACCCACAAAACCATATCATGTCTTTTCACCTATGGTGTTCCTCTAACTCCATAGCGGATGACTATGTTCGCCTCCGTCTCTTACAATGCACCTTCACTGGCTCTGCGGCCAAGTGGTATATCGAGCAACCTCATGGGACCCATGCCACCTTTGCTTCCCTTGCCTCGACCTTCCTGCAGTTCTTCCAGTTGCCTGTCCGCTATGACGCGGGCGTTGAGATCCTCCTATCCTGCAGACAAAACACGGCTACCCATATCACGGACCACATCCATGAGTGGCGTCGACGCCGTAGCTTATGCAAGATCAAACTAGACGATCGTATCTTCCTAGATTGGTTCCTCAAATTCCTTCTCCCTATTATTGCTAAGGATGTAGCATCAGAAAGACCCCAGTCTGAAGAAGAGGCCATCCTTAAGGCACAGCAGTTCGACCTCATTTATGCCCAGTCGGGTTACCTTTATACCATTATACCTTACGCCCCCCACGGCGAGTCCTCCCATCATGATGCACCGGGGGCATCCCACGCTGCAGACGGTATCATTGGCCGTGTTTCTTTGCATCCTCAACCATTTTCTATTACACGTCCTTCCCCTGGCCCCGACCTTTCACGGGCTACCTCACAGTCTGGAGCAACCAACTCATATGCTCCCATGGCACATCACCATCACCATGGACCCTCATGTCCTCCTCAGTGCTTCGGTCATGCGACTCCTGCTTATGCCTCCCCAGTCGCACCTCAGCCTTACTACTATCAGCAGGCTGCCCCAGCTCCTGCGCCTTCACAATCCCAACCTGCTAATTATCCGCCACAGGCAGCCCCTGCGGCAAATCCACAACCCGCTCCGCAGCCATATCAGCAACCCCCTCAAGTTGTTGCCCCTGCTCAGCCTCAACCTGCATATCATCCCCCGCATCCTGCTCCCGCACCTGCGCAACCTCAGAATCCACCGGCTGCCCAAGGGCAAGTCTATGCCCAACAAAACCCACAGCAAAACCAGAACAACCAACGCAACCAGGGCCAACAGAACCGCGGCAAGGGCCGTAATCATGGGAACAACCAACCTGCAGACCAAGCTGGTCAACCGGCTAATCCCCCCGACAACAACAATGCGACCCCCGCTAATCAAAACCCTGATCGCCCGCCCAAGCAGGCTAAAAACCCCAATTTGCGAACAAACCACCCTTGTTCTATTTGCGGGGTCTATGGACACTACACTCATACTTGCCCACACTTAGAGCGAGCTCGGCAGCTCTGGGTTGGCGATGCCCACCGCCAAGGGCATGCGGCTCCTCAGGCGCCACCTAACCCCCCTCAGCCTCAGCAGCCACCTTTGGTTCTGCAAAACCCCTTACCAACCCAAGGCGTGGTGAACACTCAGCCGTTGGCCCCTCAAGCTAACGCGCAACCCCAACAACAGCAAATCACTTACGCTGCTCCTGATCAACCCATGTTTGACTCAGGTACCCACCACCTGTTGATGATGTCATCCGCTGACGTCAACCTTCAAACTCGTCGAAACCAGTATGGCTCCACCACTGACGTACCTCCCACTGATAAACCTACTACCGCTCATCCCACCGATCAAGCGTTACGTATTCCTCCACCTCCACTAGATGGCGCTCCCAAAGCCCCTCGTTTCCCACTTCACCGTATCAACAATAACCCCAACGCGCGTGCTGCGTCAAACTACAACATTGTAGACGACCTAGCCCAATCTCCCGCAGCCATGTCTGCGTTAGAAGTCTTGACGAACTGCCCTTCCCAGCGCAAGACTTTACTCTCCGCCATTGGGGGGATTGACCCAAATGATTCGAATCTGATGGCATTTGATTTGGACCAATCCGAACCACGCCTGCCTTCCTCCTTAGCATTCCAAGTTTCTGTTTCCATTCGGAATCTTGTCATCCATCGATGCATCATCGATGAAGGTGCCTCCACATGCGTCATGTCTACGTTCGTGTGGCAGAAGTTGGGATCCCCCACTCTCCAGCAGTCCACCACTGCATTACGCGCCTATGACGGTCGTTCGGCTCAGCCCCAAGGCCTCTTAGCCAATGTTCCTGTCCAGTTAGGTGGCAAAACCGTACTCATTGACATTGAGGTAATCAATGCCCAATTGGATTATAACCTTTTACTTGGACGCAGCTATATGTATGCCATGCGGGCAGTTGCCTCTTCCGTCTTTCGCACCATGATGTTCCCCCATGAGGGACGCGTGGTTAAGGTTGACCAGCTCACCTACTATGATCCCAGTGCTCCCGCGGCACCTGAAAATGTTCTCCCCATGGTTGAACAACCTGTTTCTCGTGCCACCACCTCGTTTGTTTCCTCTACGGGGCCTGGAGTCTACTCAGACGCAACGATGACCTCCACCTTTCAATCCATTCCTCCCCCGGCATATACGCCCGAAGTTTCTGACTTATGTACCTTGTCCCATGACAACCAACCACCTAACAATCAACCACCCTTGTTGCCTAAACCACCGCTGGTACCTAGCCACATTGGTGTTACACCTATCCACACGATCCCCTTCCTAGTCCCTCCATCGGGAGTAGTAAGCGCCCCGGTCATGGCTACCCTTAGCCTCCCTGGGTTAACCTTGGGATTACCCGTATGGTATCTTTCGCCTCCTGTTCGCCCGCCGACACCAGACGCCGTCCTCCAACCGGTGCAACCCATGGCAACTACCACTCAACCACCTCCCGGTGTCTCTACCCCTTCGTCCTCCACGACTCCTCCTCCTACTCCCAAACCCACTGGGGGCAAAGGTCCCCAACCTTACACTGCTATACCACCTCCCAAGACAGTCAAAAACCCTCCAGTATTTCGTGCTCCTCCCAAATGCTCGCTGTGCGACGAGTTGGGCCATGCAACCCACCAATGCCCACAGTTACCAGCATTGCAGAAGCACATGCAGATGCTCGACGATGACCCCAACATCCCGGTTGTCGAACTAAACCCCACCCCTAAGCCCAAAGACAAATCCCTGCGTACCAACCACCCCTGTGCCATATGCGGTGTTTACGGGCATTATTCCCATCATTGTCCCGATCTCCCGGATTACAGAGCGGCTCTCTATGAGATGAACAATCTGGATCTTGAGACGGCACCACCCACCATTGAGGAGATCTACCCCCCGGTTTCTCCCCCTTCTGGAGAGGTTAATATCATCTATATGATCTCTTCAACCACTACCCCCTCGTCAACCGATTTGACGACGCAAACTTTCCATACCGATGAGGAGATTCTTGAGGCCCCCACTGCCCCGGAGTATCCATGGGATGACATGCACCATCGTTCGTATTTCCTTCCAGAAGCATCTTCCTCTAGCACCGCTACCCAATTTGCGGTTGAATCCAAAGACTTCCTCCCCACCAAGGTAGACTGGTTCAAGGACCCTATTCTTGCTCCTGACGCCTTCGAGGAAGGTAACATGGCCAACATCTCACCCGTCATCCAAGTTGATATAGCTGCCCCGGGACGTGCCCCTGAACTCATCACTTTAGGAGCATTCTGCAGTAAACAAGAGATTGAGGACTACATAAACCTTTTCCGAGAATTCCGTGATGTCTTTGCCTGGTCCTATACCGAAATGCCCGGTCGTGACCCCGCCATTATAGGGCACCACATTGACACATGGCCTGATGTACCCCCCGTCCGTCAGAAACATCGTCCTATTCCTCCCTCAAAGTTCCCAGGATGTGCCCCTGACCTCATTACTTTAGGAGCCCCCTGCAGCGAGCAGGAGATTGAGGACTACAAACAACTCTTCCACGAGTTCCGTGATATCTTCACCTCCCCACTCGAGAAACGTCTGCTATCCCTCGAACAAGCTGATGAAGATCGTCGGGCCACTCTTCAGAACATCGAAGCTGCCAAGAACCGCTCCAAAGCCGGTTACGACAAACATGTTCACCCTCGAACTTTCCATGAAGGGGACCTCGTCCTCGCCTATGACCAAGCCCACGACAAAACTGGAAAAGGGAAGTTTGAATCCATGTGGCAAGGCCCTTACATCGTGCAGACCTGCCTAGGCAAGGGGGCATACATCCTCGCCGACTCCGAAGGCCATCCTTTGCGCAACCCGCGTAACGGGTTGTACCTTAAACGCTTTTATCCTTAAAATAACTTGCGGCCCCATTGGTCCGCATTGTACAGTTTGCTCCCTTTTTGTTTTACACATATTTTCCACCATTGGAATCAGCACGCCGAGACCGTCATGATGGTCATCTCGTTGCATTATTTTTACCCTGTCATTTTTTGCCCATTTTTTCAGACACCACTAGTCGCCTCGGTTTGCGTGCCACATCGGTCGTTCTCCATTTTTCACATGTTTTATATCATCGAATTCATTTTTCCGAGCTGGTGATGATGCTTGAGATCATTTCTCGCTCTCACCCCCAGATTTTTCGAGTATTTTTTCCAAAATGCCCTCGTCGCCTCGGTGTGCGTGCCACATCGGCCGTTACCCGTTTTTGACACCCTTTATATCGCCGGATTCATTTTTCTGAGCTCGTGATGATGCTTGAGATCATTTCTCGCTCTCACTTGGTACAATTTCCACATTGTGTCCCGACACCTTGTTGCCTCGGTTTGCGCGCCACATTGGCCGCTATCGGATTGTTCCACACTTTTACATGAGCCATTCACTCCTGTCATACTGCAAATGTTTCGTTAGTTTGCCACCATTTCATCTACCCCGCAAGGAGGCCCACCAGTGTTCCCCCCACCCTCGTTCTTGATCATCATTACTGATCCTTGATTGAACACTTCCTCCTTGCCTGGCCATTCCTTTTGTTCGGTATAATTTTATCCCTTTTTCGGGTCGGACAAGTCCTTTACGAAAAAGGCACTTAGGGAGTTTCCGTTAAGCTCTTTTCTGACTCCTAAAAGAATGAAAAGATCGCCGAGCAATCTTGCTTCCTTTCATGCTCGTTAAAGTACCTGAAAGGGCGTCTATCTGGTATAAGTTTAACCCTTTTCCGGACCTGGTGGACTAATTACGAAAAAGGAATACTCTAGTCACACCGGCTAGAAGAGTTCTTCATTGTATCCTTTTATGCTTCTTTGGGCCTTGGAGACTAAATCTACGAAAAAGCAACCCCTTGGAGTCTTCTTATTTGCTTTCAGACTCTCTAAAATTGAAAGCAACCACAAGCATGAACTGTCCTGGGCTCGTAAAATCCACACGACAGTACCATTCCATCATTTCAGAGTCTTCTTATCGCTTTCAGACTCCTTAAAATTGAAAGCAACCACGAGCATGAACTGTCCTGGGCTCGTAAAATCCACACGACAGTATCATTTTACACAAACTTCTTCTAGTTCCTTAACCCATGAAGAAGTCCCCCCCCGTGCCTCCGGGCACTACGATCGATCACCTCGGCAACACCCCCAATCAGGTCGCCTTTGTTCAGAGTATTCTGTAGTCTCCTGCCATTTTACACCAGCTTGAGTCTCCCTCAGACCAGTCACCCTCCCCTATCCAATACAGCTATGATCCATTTCCCCTTAGTCAGTTTCATATGCTGCTAGATCATTCCCATTATCATACTCTGAACAAAGGAAGTTTGAGTCCACCCACTCTACCTGCCCAGTTGTCACCCCCAGTCTATCAGTCCTGCCCTCAGTACTATCACATTTCGGTTCTTCACCTCGCGCTTTTGTCAAGGAAACATCATTGCCTTGATAGTTGCAGGTCTCCCTCTGTCGACGACAACCCCTCTATTCCAGAGGATAGGCCCAGAGGTCCCTACGCCTTGGACTTATCACCATCTGTGGTAGGTGCCTACGGACCGTTCTGCGAGGAGTCATCATTGCCTCTCCGAGTGGTTGTTTCTCACATGCTCGACTTCAGCACCTTGATCACATCGTCGAGAATCGCGTAGGGTTACATCCTTTACATTATGTGTCGAAGACCCCGGATTTCCCCCGACTCTAGCACATTGGTGAGTCACTTCGGAACACCCAGTCATATGTTCCTGTGGATGTCTGGGCTGCGTTGGCGTTTGTATTTGGAAGCCATCCAGTTACATGCTTCCTTGAGTACCCGTTTCAGTTCCAGTTCAGTGTACCATTGTGAGTGTGACCCTTGTCATTATGATCCAGCAGCTCATCCATTCCTTTGGTACCACATTCAGCAGCATTGTTGATTGTTCCAGTCTATCAGTTCTTCAACTCAGACATGGTCAGCCCAGCAGTATGTCCCAGATTTTGTGTCCCCTCTGGACAATTATGATGTACACAGTGGTTCTCTATGTATCTTTCAGGTCCCTCTTTTCGGGCCTCACAGTTATTTTATGTATCTTTCTACGAGCATGGGTATGCCCGCCTCGTCCATACATTGAGATTATTCCTCAGTCAGTATTTGAGGTCATGTATATGTCAGGTCCCCATTTTTTGGACCCCATTGTTATTGTTATGTTATATCCTGATACGAGCATGGGAATGCCCGCCTCGTCCATATGATCAGATGATTCCTCATCCATTATTGAGGTTATGTACTTTTAGTTCTTGCAGTTGTTCGGGATCATTGTTCCGGGCTTCAGTTTGTTTCTTCTCTTCTCTACACACCCAGGAAAACCATTCATGACTTATGATGTCCATCGGCCATACGATGAGCTCCTGCCCTCGCACATCAGGGGGCAATCTGTTAACACCCAAAAAGTGTTCACTACCTCATCTACCACATTATATGGCTCATATGTCCATTTTCCTACCATATTTCCCTTAAAATCCCAAGAAATCCCACTAAAAAGCCTCCAAAAGGCCTAAAATGCCTCCAAAAGGCCACAAAACCCTCAAAATAGCCTCAAAAAGGCTAAAAAACCCCTTTTTCCTCCAAAAATAGCAAAAATCCCCTAAAAAGGGAATAAAAAATATAAAATAATGAGGAAAAGGAGGAAAAAACCCTATACAGCTGCCCTAAACCATGTGTTTCCTAAAACCATGGGTCAGCACTCCACCACCAAAAAACAATAAATAGGTGATGGAGATCCCTTATTTCATATCCACAATCAAGTATACCCTTACTCTGCCAAAATCTCTCTCGAAACCCTAGTTCACCATTGAACTACTTTCACCTTGAGAGCCACTTTTGGCCCATTCCCACCATTGGAGAAAGAGAAGGAGCACATTGGAGCTTGGAGCAACCCTCTTGGACATTGCAAGGAGCTTCATCAACCTTCACATTGAAGGTAATATTAATACAAAACCCTTGTTTACAAATTGTTGTTTATTTTTCATGCATGTTTTAGAGTAGTTTCTATTTCTGTTTTAGCTTAATTATTTACATTTACTGAACTGCTACTAAGGAGTCCATTCTCCTTAGTGGGTGCTCATTTGCACAAGCTAGGGGTAAAACCCTAGCTACAGTAAAAGAAATGAATATCGTCACCACTTAAACTATGTTTATAGTATTACATTTGTCGTTAGACTTTGCAATACATGGCTAGCATATTTAATATGTTGTGCGTATGATGATTATGCAATGGACTTAGCATTGAATGTGTATCACCCATTTATCCATACCTATAGACTCACATTCATTTTATGAAAAAATGTGCAATATATAATATGCATAGTATTTAAATTACACTTATGCATAGCTTAAAGTCTTAACTCTATATATGGTCTCCAATTTATCCAATGATTAACACTATGTGAACATTTATATGGATAAGCTTATTGCTATCGGTCTAAACACGAGCTATAATAGTGACATATTAACAATTATAAAGTGTTAATACATTTCCCACCATATAATAGCACATGTTATAAATGATACGATGCAAACATAACTATAATGGCTAACATGAAATATGATCCAAAAACCTAAAAATAAAATAATTCGATGCATATCCATAAACTATAGAATCGAACCTAACAAACAATTGATGCGATGTTGACAGGGTATAAACTTGGTCTTTGACATGATTACCACTGGCATTGACAAGTCTTAGCATTTAATGCTGATTAACTCGATAATGAAGTGGAGGCTTGATTGTAAGATCTTCACGTGCTTGTGATTTCATTGAGTGCCAACCTAAGGCTGAGCTATGTTATGCACGAGCTCTCGGTCCGCTTGCATGGCAATTGGTAGATGTAACCATTAATTGGTATTAAATACAATGTTGGTTCGAAAATCAACGTGCCAGGAATGGCAGCTACCCACCGTTGATCTCTTGTAAGATCTAGGGTGGTGGGTTGTAACATCCCTCCAATTTGACCCTAATTATTATTTTTGTAAAATAATTATAATTATGTAAATAGGCCATGGTGAGGAGCTCAAGGCCAAGGCCCCACCAGTGGACCTCGAGTTTGTGTCATGATTATAAGTCTTAGTTAAGACTACAAAATTAAAGAAAAGTAAATGCGACCAAACGATAAATGATCAAACCCATCCAAAAAAAAAGATGAGACGGCAGACAAGCCATGAGATCGAGTTTTCTAATAACTAGGGCACATGAAGATGATAATATGTTAGGGCCCCATCCGAATAGAGTTTAGCCCTAAGTAGAAGACCTAAACTACTATAGTTAAATAGTAAACTTTTGCGGCTTCGACCTAATTCCACGCATTTAACCTACCATCCTAAAAGGCAAAATCTAACGGCAATTATAAATAGATTTGGTGGCTTGTGACAAAGATCTAAGTGATAGGTTCTTATAATAAATTGATCTCACTCCGTATGAGAAATACCAAGTATATCGAAAGGGTGAAAGAGATGACTAAGTAAACATATATAGGAAGGGATAAAGTAATAAAAAGGATAATAGAACCTTTTTATATATATGTGTGTTATATGGATAAGTCTAAAGAGAATCATAATGACAAAATGATTAAGATACATATATGTAAATGGATACGATTATGACCTTGATCTCAATAGGAGTATATATTCTTTTAAAGGAAGGCTACCTTCTTAAATTTTTATATACATGATGATATGCATGGTAGGGACAAAAATACTAACGAGCAATATTATGTATATTTATATTTTAGAGGATGAAGATGATGTATGTTGGTAAAAACGCTCATAATCAAAATAAGAGCTTTTCAGTATGGTTATCGTTTGTTGATGATTGTATGTGTAACAGCCATAAAGGTGGGGAGTAAATGTTGTAATCTTGTCTCCGTAGTGGGATACTACCACCGCCAAATGGCATCACTTGAGGGACGCGTTCCCCACTACACTATGTTACTCGACTTCTTTTTGAAGAATCCGAGGTTACTCTAGATTATGGATCCTTCTTTGCATAGTGGTCGACACTTATTAAGGGGAATGTCACCTACTCCCAAGGGGACGTTACCTTTTTAAAACTGCGTGAGTCATGATGAAAAGAGAGGAAAACTCCCGTTAGTGCGTAAGGGAAGGGAATTTGGGGAATTTTTAGTTCAAAGCTACTCAGCCACTGCTACCAGTGATAAGAGTAGAGAAAAGTTATGACGACTGATATATTTCATAGATGCTGCCATCGATATGGAAAATCTGTGGAAAGAAGAACTCTGCGTATTTATCGTTGAAGTTCCATTTTCAACCCCTGCACAGTCTGCCAATAGAGTGTGGGGGGGATCTCAGCGATCGAGACATTAGATCTCTGCTAGGAAGAATAGATATAAGCTCTGTGAGAACGAGCAGGGGGTGGAAGTGACAATGAGGCGAGTTGCAGTAGATGACAGTTGGAGCACCCTCATACCGGTCACAATGAAGCATGATATGCCGGAGGAATCTCTTTTATGTGAGTAATAACCAGCCCCTCCCAGATCTGTAAGTAGCTCTATTTAGTCACTTTAATTCTGTCCATAAGAGAACTACAAGAATGCATGAGTAAAAATATATACACGGTGTGTTATTATTGTCGTTGGATGGTAGTGGTTGCATTCTATGCAGCACCTAATCTTGTTTCGGTCGGTATCCTGTTTGTAATTTACTAAATCGTTCCCCGACATTTTGAATCCCTGTACCGACGGTTATCTTGGTGTTTCCACATCAGAATGGATGCACTCCTATACGGAAGAGATTTATGCTCTATATTGAGATTTAATTATTGATTTTGATAGGGTTTGCGTCTATTTGGGGGCGTCAACCACCCGATAAAGAAGACTTTGTAGTTTTCTTTTTCTTTTTAGAAGTTCGGACTTATACTTATACAATGTTAGCCGTAAACCCTACGGTCCCCAGCATGTTGGAAAATTTTTATAGTCAAAATCGGCATAAATGTTTGTTGAAAACTTCTGACACTGTGATTATTCTTTGAACCTGGAAATATTGTTCTCTGTAGTATGCGTCGAGGTTTCCCAGATCTTCATCTATGCCGTCTTACTTCTTGGTATCATGATTTCGGTGGTCAAACACGTTGAGTATTAAACCATTACCTCAGCGGCAGGAAATTATTCGCAGGAAGGGTTGGGTCTGTACATTTTGTTAAAATATTTCTTTTATACCACCCGAAATGGTAGGGTTCACGGGATATGGTAAACCTTATGCTGAACCCAGTTTTGATATATATATATTGTATTGAATGTTGCCTCTGACCCGATTCAACTTATAGAGTACGACCCCTTCCCATACCTTATTCATTTTTATATTTTATCTTAACCTTTATAAATAGGTGGTGAGGAATACTAGCTCTATTACGGAGTTGTGTACGTAGTTATCGAAATACATGTTAATGAAGTTCTGGAACTTGTAAACTTTAAATCCCTTTTATTTATGTTACTACGTGGAAAAAGAGTAGATAGATCTGATCCTGGCTAAGCGTTCATACTTAGAATTTAAAATTATATGAATTATTGTATTATCTATATTTGGATATAAAGGCTGGATGGTTGGTCGAACTTTCGTTAGTTGGGCTCGTAAATATTTGGGATTTTGACCTTGTCTATTATTTCCATATAAATATATCCTATATATATACCGTTGGATGTTTACCATCCTTACAAAAGGTTAATTCCAGTAGTAATCGTAGTCTTGGAATTTAATAATAGCATGTTCTGACATTTACATTTAAGAGGGTTTTACTTACTTTGTACTTAAGGTAGGATAAGACTTGCCTCCTTGAACGAGATAAGGTTACCTTACATTATGTGGTATATCTCATGTAGAATATTTATTATACATGATCGGTGTTATATTTCACAAATAGCGATAAAGTAGGTTTGCTATGGTAACCTCCCTCCTCTAAGATTTAAACACTTTTGTCTAAAGATCGAAATACTAATCATACTTTAAAATGATTATATTGCTAGGGAAACAAAAATGGCGTGAATGTCATTTTAGCTCTTAGCTTTTGATAAAGTCTTCACTGAATAAAGTAATGGATGTTACCCTTGATCATGTAACTAAATATATAAGAAGTTATGCTACAACTTAACAAATGCCTTTGAAAGGGATGATACTTTATTATATCATTAAATAAAAAGTAAATGAGATGTTAAGGCATTGAGCATAACCAAAGGGATGTTATCCTTTGTTAAAATTTTATAACATTTTATTTATGGAAATTGATTGTTCATAAGTAAAGAGGGGAATGTTCTTGTCTCAATCAAAGTGTGAGAGTATAGTAATATTGTTAGAATAAACCTTATAAGGTAAGTAAAATTGTTGCCATGGGTTGTTGTACAATTGTGACATGAGGCTAGTGGGAAAGGGCATGGTCTTTTGCCTAATTACTAAATAATATATTTGGATTTCGGCCATAGTTATGACGCGAGCTTTCTAGATCTTTGTAGTCAGCATAACATGTCCTAGAAGATGCTCTCTAAGAGAGAAGCACCAAGAATGATGGAAAATTGCAAACAACTGAGTTTTCCATTTTGTAACACTTCACTTGATTCGATAATTATAATAAAAGATGCACACACTTTTGTGGACTAGCCCGTGTACGGGTGAACCACGTTACTCTTGGTATCCTATGTTTTCTTATGGTGTTCCTTATTGTGTCCATATGTATGAGTACTTAATTCTTTCTTAAAACGTTAATGATTACCTTGAGGTGTAATGCCATTATGTTCACCTTATGATTATGTTAATGTGGTTATCATTTATGATGTTCTCCTGGTTCGATTAACTGATAAAAGATGTACATGTGCATTTCATCCATTCTGTCTATGATAACTTTCTTTATATACAAGCGAATGTTTTAGCAATTGATAACTCCTAATGTACCTTTATTTTGTGTCATTAATTGCTTTATGGGATTGATAATAGCGAATATTCTATAGTTACATCTAAATATGGAAAATGGTTCAGTGAAAGTATAAATCGTAGTCATGCTTAAAATGTCGCATGATGTCAATGAATTGTTTGGTTTTGTAGACATACGTTGTTAAGAAAATAAATAAATTCTAAAGATGTTGCTCTCTTACTTTATAAATGTTTAAAAGGTGAGAAAGGGGTTGCATATTTGGGTAATGATACATCATAGAGTTATGTCGTTACATGACATTACGATATGTATGGATTTACGATCGCAAATCTAAGTACTACGATACTTTCTATTTGGTAACTATCTAGGCAATTGAATAATGGCGAGATGTTTAAATGTCGTTTTTATTTTAATGGTGATTTAAAATGCCAAAAATTTATACTTCCGCGTAGTAGTTATGAGTAAATAGACCTTTTTGAAGGATTTTAAATTTTTATGAAATTCGGGTTTGTGACATGGGTGAAACCCTAAACCCGCGTTGGTAAGTCATGACCTTTGGCTTTCTCGTCTCGATTGTTACGCTTAGTGGGAGGTTAGCAGGGCCGACAGAATGCTGAAAAGTAGGGTTGATGGTTTCTCTGAGAAGAGGACTCCTTCCTCGGTCTTGAACCCGGGACCTGAGTGATGAAGTTACAGGTTTCAGACTTATGCATTGGTGCTTAAGAGCCACAATACAGTTCTTAAAAGATATATGTGTTCTTCTGTCAGTTGCTGAGAGTGTTTTGAAATTGGGATTCGGGTTCTCCATCTGAAATCGTCTTCAGGGTTTTGAAAAATTGTGGTTACTGATGTTGCTACCAGGCTTCGTCGTTCTTTTGCTGGTGTGGTGTGCCACTGATCCGAACTTCGATTAGAAGGTAATTGTTCACAATAATGCAATTATACAGTGTAGCCTATTTGTAAACTTGTATCTTCTAGCTTTTAACCTCTTCGAATGTAACTTTGCAGGTACCAATTCGAAGGATGGTTCTTGTGCAATACTGGAGAATGGAATATGCTTCTACTTCTCCTAGTAAGCTCCGGTGGTTCTTGAAAACCTTGTAGGTGCTCTTTGACACGGTTTTGATGGTGATTTCCGAGTGCTGAGAGTTGGAACCTTTCGACTTGTTTTGGTGATGGTCGAGTGTGAAGTTTTAAATATTGTTTTGATATCATACTGTAAGAGGTTGATCCTCAGTCTTGTATTTGATGCTCAACTCAGTATTGTTTTTGTTGTAGTGTTGGAACCGACTTTGAGTTGGTCTTTACACCGTTGGTTGTTTAAGGGAAAATACCCAATGTGTTTTGGAAAATTTGAATGGAAATAACAAAATCTATGTCATGCTTTATCTATGCTATTGGGCATTCCTTAATGGAGTCGTGTTTCACTTGCTTCTATGCTATTGGTTCTCTTGTACTGTAATGATATAGTCTTGTTTAAATAGATGTTAACAAATGACTGTTTGGCAAAATGTTGATTTGAGTTCGAATACGAAACTATCTCAAGTCAAATGTAAATGGTTGTTTCTTGTACTTCGTCATTGATGTCAATATTTAAGTTTTCGAAAGGTTATGAGATAAGTTCAATCGTCAATTGTTTTTGTTAAAGATAGTCCACAATGTCTATTTTAATTCGTAAATGAATCCTACATGTAGCTTTTGATTTCTATCTGACTTGCAATAAGCTGTTGTACCAGAAGCTTAACCTATGTATAAAAGATCTCGATAGTATGAATGTTTTCGATGTTGAGATGTGTTCTTACTAGGGTTATGAGCTCTCGATAACATTAGTATAGAATCGTGCTTTCTGCTATGTGGTGAATACTGTCTTGAAGAAGTTTCGAAATGCTAGTTAGGGTTTGGAAAATCTATAGCTTTTGGGTTTAGAAAGGAAATGTCTAAAGTTTGTCATAAAAGACTTGAGATGGAAATTATGAGATGTGTAAACAGAATTAGGGTTTGTAGTATCTTAGGGTTTGATACTACTGTGTAGATATTCGATAATTGAAATCAAAGAAGGAAATTAGTGAAGAAATAAAATATGTATAATGACAAGAAATCTATACAGTGATTAGTTCTTGCAACTGCTATAATTCTTGAAAATACAATTACTTTGAAAACATGAAATGTTTAATATTGATTGCATTTGCTTGCTATCTGAAATAAATAGAGTTACAAGAAATATATGGAACTATGCAGAAACATACTATGTTTTTCTTTCATGTATTATTTAAATGAATTCTATGCTGCAATTGATGCTATACTGTAATGTTTTACTGTGTTTAAACATAGGACAGAATTTTAACCAGAACACTATTGAAATCATTTATCCAATAAATGGCATTCTGCCTATATCTCATCTATCCTTAATTTGCTTCTCTATACTAGAGTACTATGCAGAGAATAGCATGGGGAAAAATATAGAGATGGTTATCAAATCAATTATTTCACAAAGCTTTACCATTCAGAATCATACATGGATCAGAAAATAAAATAACTTCTTTTACATGACAGAGTTTAATAATTCTACTAAACAGAAACATTAAACTGTAAACAAAAGTAGGAACAGTAAAACCTGGTTAACTGTAGGGAAACAAACAGCCCAAGGAACCTGTTCCACCCAACCAATTCCTAAAGACAGCCAAGTTACTTGCCTTAGGAACCCCGAGCTTGTTCATTGAACCACCAGGAGGAAGAAACTTAGAAGCTTGGGACCTCAACTTGCAGTAGAAATAGTTACCTAGTCTTAAAGACTTAGCAGTCAAAGGGACCTGCACTAGCACCTCTGGTTTTCCTTCTCAGAATAATTTGCAGACTTACAGTTGCACTCTCACATAGCCTCCCTATTCGAATCTCTCAGTGATCACCTGATGCACTTGAGGAATATTTCTGCAGAAAATATTGTAAGAGAGATGCCTGCTCAATTCGAATTGCCTTATGTAGGCTGCCTAGGCCTTTTAGTGGTTAACTGGTCATTTAATGAGCTGCCTGCTCACTCCCACCACCTAGGGGATAATGCCACATTTTTAGGGGTAGTTGTCCCATAACCAACAGCTAGTGGTGAAGTGCAATTGCTGCCATCTGTCCCATGCCTTCGAACAGCTTCCATTCCTCTTAGTGGGTCAGTGAACACTCATTTAACAGCCCCCTTGGGTGTTTGTCTCCTACTTTAATTTATTAAATAATAATAATCAGTAATTACATTCATCCTTGACCAAACTTGGTCATAATTACAAAACTTTGTAATTAAAATTTAACATAAAATATTTTGCAAATAAAATAATATTCTCAGAATTTGGGTAGCTGACAAGAATGTAAGTACATGAGCGAGAAGGATTTAGGAATGTGAATTCAAATACATATACATTGGCCATTGTGTATGGAAAAGGTAGTTTCTAAGTGAGTATCAATAGAATGTAAAGTGGAAAAAAACTAATAGAGTAGAGAAAATAGAAGAGTGAAGGTGAAAACTTACAATTTAGATAGGAAGCTAAAATGAGAGTTGAAGTTGTGTAGGCACAAAACATAACAACTTCTTGAGAACTGTATATCTGAAAAGGGTATTAATAAATGAAATCTATGACAAAGATCAACTTCACTATAGATAAATTAACACTTTAATTTCAACTTCACAATAGATAAATTAACACTTTAATTTATATATACAGATGAAGTGTATAAAGAATGCTATAGCTAATTACATTCATAGAGCATGTGATTTTGTGCAAAATACTTGTATGTATCACGTCCTTTCACAAATACCTCTTTCTCTATTGGTGGAATCATTCCTATTATTCAAGCTACCAATACTGTAGGGGAATCATTTTGAAATATAACCTACATGAAATAACAATGGAAACAAGTGTGTCATTTGCAAAATAACACAAAAGAACATTCCCATCTATCTAAGGTCCTCCCAACTACATAAACTAAACTTTGTTCTGCTAATGAAAATAAATAAATTAGTAAGAGCTTGTAAACAAATATTGCATCTAACCTAATATATATTATCTCCAAACTATGGGCGTAAAGTTGACCTTATCAGGGAACCTCTTAGTAGAAGAGATTGAGAAAATTCAAAATATCATGTCACTTACACTGCGAGAGATGAAACAATTGAAGAATGTAGGTATTCATGAGTTTTTCTCAATCCCAAGAATTCCCTACAATTCTGATAAATAATTTAACAATGCACAAGGATCTCGCATCGTCACTAATACATTAGGCATAAAATCTTAAGGGGGAAGTTGTTTGGTGTGAGGAACCTACAACAATTAATTGATAAAATGCATAACATATGAGATCACATAATATTTTTATTGATCGCAGGCCACTTCGAGGGGGAAACCTCCTTTGAGCAAGATTGATACAAATAACTTCACGGTGCCTTCATTGGCCTCAACACACACTTATATACTAAGTCTATGCCCAATACTATGGGTCAATACCATGGAACATATAATACTACGGGATGACTTACAAAGCATATGTGTCCAATACTATGGGTCAATACCATGGACTAATACAAACTATGGATCAACAAATACTACGGGACGACTTACAAAGCATATGTGTCCAATACTATGGGTCAATACCATGGACTAATACAAACTATGGATCAACAAATACTACGGGACAACTTACAAAGCATATGCGTCCAACAACAATATACTAACAAAGTAAAGAGAAGGGTTGACATGAGTTCCGAACATCCCCTCTCCCTTATAAAAAGCTTTGTCCTCAAAGCTTTAGATGTGGAAATTGATACGGAATCTAAAGGAGTGGTTCCCCTGTAGCATCCTCGGGTTGCATTCCGTGCCACTGAATTAATACCTTTGTGATAGATTAAAAGAGAAGCTGACACCTTGTGAATTTCTAGGACGATTGCTTGGAAGGTTGTAGACGAAGAAGAACCATATCACCTGCTTGAAAAGTGCGCTAAGAACGGCGTTGATTGGATTTTTGTTTCAGTCGAATTCTTGCCATGTGAAGATTTTCCTGCAAAATGAGAAGAATCTGATCGCGGTTTCGAAGAACCGAGTCAATTTCCTGAACTGGGGAACTGTTGAGGGTGTATGGAAGAAGAACTAGCAGTGCCTGACCATAGATTGCTTCATATGCTATCATTTTAGATGTGGTATTGTACCACCGGAGCGCTTCAAGGAAATCCATACAAATAGTTGTCCAAATCTGTGTAGGGATGGGCAAGGGTTCGAGCAGTCCCGGAAGGATTGTCGTTTCACCCTTGTTGACCTGGAAAGTATCACAGTCAGCCACCATGTATTGAATTGTCATTTTCAGTCCCTGCCAAAAGAAGTTACACTGTTCCCGGTCATACGTTTTGAGGAACCTAGAGTGCCCTGCTGATGGAGAAGCATGGAGTTCATAGAAGACATAGCCCTGTTGAAAAAATTGCAACCAATTTGGAACAAGCATACAAATAGATGAAAGAGAAACTGGGGCATCAAATGTGGGAGAAGGAGCATCCGCCACCAGATAGTCTTTACCCTTCTTGTAAGTGATCGCATAGGCATAACCCTGGAGTTGGATAACCCATTTTAGGTGTGCTGGGGAGGAGGCTCGTTGTTCCAAAAAAAATTTTAGACTCTGCTGATCAGTCTTGATGCAAAAATAATTCCCTAATAGGTATGGCTGTCATTTCTATACTACATGCAAAATAGCCATCATTTCCTTCTCAGATGTAGATGCGGCTAAATTCTTACCGAAAAGGTCTATTGAAGGAAGCAAGTCCATTGGTTCAGCAAAGACACCTGCATATCGATCCAAGGGAGTAGTGGAGACCGTTGATGGGTGCAACTGAATGGAACGGAGCTTAGCGATGACACCATGTGAATTCTTCTTAAGGATATTTTCCAGGAGATGTGAACTAATGATGCGGAGAGACCCTGGTTGTAAGCCCGTAAATGTGTGTTGTTTTCCATTGACTGAAAACTGCATCCAAAGTTCAGCAAAATCCCATAAGATGGGGCCAAGTGTGCGTAACCATTGAGCGCCCAAAACCACATCACATCCGCCTAAGGACAAGGAAAACATGTTAGAGCGCGGGTTATAATCTTTCATAGAGATACGCACATTGCGACACTTCCCCTTGCAAGGTAAGGTGCCCCCATTGGCAATCATGACTTCAAAGTTGGAGCAAGGATGGACAAAAAAATCAACCTGTTTGGTGATCCGAGGGTCAATGAAGTTATGAGTGCTACCAAAATCAATGAGTATTGTAAGAGGGATCTTCTTGAAGTAACCCCTGACCTGCATTGTTTGTGGGGTGGTGACTCCGGCTAAAGCATGGAGAGATATCTCTGGCTGGTCGTCTGGAGACAGAGGGTCAATAGGTTGAATGTCTACCTGATCATCTAGTGTATCTGGAGCTTCTGCACCAAGTTCAGAGGTAGGCAGAGAATCCACATCTAAGAAATAGAGTTGTTTCTCAACACATCTATGTCCCCGAGTGAATTTCTCATCACAATTATAACAAATCCATTTTTCTCTACGTGCCCGCATCTCTGCTTCAGATAAATGCTTGATAGGAGTTGTGCGAGGAGTTGATGTGATGGGAGATCGTTGGGAAACCATATTACTGAATGGAACAAAAGTGGATTTGGAGCGTTGTTGGGCTGTGATTTTGTCCTCCGCCAACTTAGCCAACCCTAGGACTGTAATACCCCATTCTGACTCTTAGGATGTATTAGCATTTAATGTAAATAATGTGTACATGTGATGTATGTTTTCCTAGCGTGGAGCTCAAGGCCAAGGCCCCGCTAGTGAAAGCCTGAATTTTGATTAAAAGGCAAGCATTGATATTTTGATGCCCATGTGCTCTTAAGCCATGGAAATTGTAAAAATGATGTAAATAAACATCATGCAATATAAAATACCAAAACTGGCTACGGAGGCAACGAATGAGAAGGGGCCACGTGTATCCACTAGGGAGTGGTGAGGGGGCTATGGCATTGAACCATAGGCTGCCATATGTCACCTTGAGAACCCATTTGACTTACCTTGCTGACATTTACTATGTTGTAAGGAAGTGGTTGAGGAAGTCAGTCCATGGCTTCAATGGAGCATGGGCAGCCCAGAAATTCGTATGGCAGAGTATGGGCTCTGTTTTCTTGTACCACAAGCCACTCTACCTCATGGGAGTTGCTTCTTCCTCATCCCCATTCGATTGTGGAAGTTACCAGCACCATTTTCCATCCAAAAAAAAATGAATTGCCAGCAGAGGGAAAAACCAGAAATCGCGACTTTGAAAGAACCCGCGTTTTGGAGAGCCAAAAACGCCCAGATTTGACATCGGACAGTGAAATCCAATGGGGGATCCATTGGTATGAACCTTGGGGCGAATTTGGGAGCATTAGCTATCCCGAAATCCATTGGAAAACCCAGTTTTTACAGCCCAAAAATGAAGTGACGGGATTGAGTTATTGGATAACAGAACTGTGAGAAATCCAAGTGTGAATGACTGAGCAGAGGTTTGGTTTGTTTGATAAACCCAGTGAAGGCTAGAATCTCAAGGAATTAGCAGCTGGACCTTTCTATGCCCACCCTAAAGAGAACTGGAGGGAAGGGACGCCTGAGGGACTGTGCAGCAGAGAAAGGGACCTTCCTTGTGTTGGGTGTGGTAGGTATTATGGGTGCCATGACTGCTGAGATCATTTGAGATGCCTGTAGCTTTGTGGTTGAGCTCACTGGCTTAGCATCCTCCTCATTTTTCATTTGTATGCTTGATAAACCCAACGGTGTGTTGGCTTAGCATAGCTGGTGACCGAAACCATGGTTGTGAGTGAGCCCAACTAGTTCTTCCTTAGTGGATACACAGCCCAGCTCGGGGGTGATCTCTCAGCTGAAAGAATATAGGCTGGACAGAGATCTATGGTTGGGTGGAACGTTGCTCTCACGTAGCCAGTCGTTGGACATTTGTGTTAAAAGATAAGTATTCTTGTGAATTAATTTATATACATTCTGAGTTCTGTAAAGTGCTAAATCTAAATGTTATTTATTCATGAGGTTGAAATTGAAATGAAGTCTGTGCATAGCATAAGAATGGGATTGAATCCCTGCATATGGAATCATCTTTTGTTGGTGCTAGATGTGTTGAAGCATTGCTGTTGGTGTGCGTGCAAATGTGTTTTAATTCCGCTGTGCTTATATTTGAAGCTCGAATCTGCACACAGAAGTTTTTAATTGTTATGGATTTATGAGTAAAGAAAGAATATTGGGGCTAAGTCTGCCAAAAGCCCGTGTGTGTCGTTAACGTTTCCTTCCCTGCATTTGATGATGGAAGGGGACGTTACAAGGACTGTGAAGCACCTGCAACAATTAATTAATAAGAATATGCGAAATAGGAGAAATGATAGAACTCATAATCAATTTTATATTGATCACAGGCCACTTCAAGGGGGCAACCTCCTATGAGCAAGCTCAATACAAATAACTTCACGGTGCCTTCATAGGTCTCAACACACACTTATATACTAAGTCTAGGCACCAATACTATGGGTCAAAACCATGGGCCACTACAAACTATGGATCAACAATACTACGGGGGACTTACAAAGCATATGCGCCAACAACAATAACACAAACAATTGATCAACAAATACTACGGGATGACTTACAAAGCATATGCGTCCAACAACAATATACTAACAAAGTAAAGACATGGGTTCCTAACATCCCCTCCCCCTTAAAACAAGCTTTGTCCTCAAAGCTTTAGATGTGGAAATTGTTGTTGAATCTGAAGGAGTGGTTCCCATGTAGCATCCTCTGGTTGCATGCCATGCCACTGAATTAAGACCTCTGTGATAGAGCGAGAGCGAAGCTGACGAGTGCACCGATTGAGGATGGCCTCCAGCTCCAAAAGGATGGATCCTTCATTATCCAGTTCGGGTAAAATCGTTTGTCCACTGATGTTGGTGCCAAGAACTTTCTTCAGACAAGAGACATGAAAGACTGGATGAATGCGGGAAGAAGGAGGAAGTTCCAATTTATAAGCAACGGACCCAATCTTCTGAAGAATCCGATATGGCCCATAGAACTTTGGAGCAAGCTTATGACGCCCTTTGAGTTTCAGGGAGGATTGCTTGTACGGCTGGAGATGAAGAAAAACCATATTGCCTACTTGAAAAGTGCGCTCAGAACGGTGTTGATCAACTTGTTGCTTCATGCGATTTCTTGACATGTAAAGATTGTCCTGCAAAATGCAAAGAATCTGATCGCGGTTTCGAAGGACCGTGTAACTTCCTGAACTGGTGAACTGTTGGGGGTGTATGGAAGAAGAACTGGAGGTGCCTGACCATAGACTGCTTCATATGGGGTCATTTTAGAGGCAGTGTGGTAAGAGGTATTGTACCACCATTCAACGAGAGGGAGCCACTTTTCCCACTGATGTTGTTGTTCAGAGGTGAAGCAACGAAGATAAGTTTCCAAGCATTTATTGATAATTTCAATCTGACCATCTGTTTGTGGGTGATACCCTGAACTCATCTTCAGTTTGGTGTCAGTGTGGCGAAATAGTTATGTCCAAAAATGACTGGTGAAAGTCGCATCACGATCCAAGACAATGGAAGAAGGGATGCCATGAAGACGAAAGATCTGGTCCAGGAAAATTTGAGCGACTGAGGAGGCTATATAGGGATGGCTAAGAGCACAAAAATGACTATATTTGGAGAGGCGATCAACCACAACGAGAATCACTGTCTTCCTGCCATATTTAGGGAGCCCTTCAATGAAATCCATAGAAATATCTGTCCAAATCCGTGTAGGTATGGGCAAGGGTTCGAGCAATCCTGGAAGGAGTGTTGTTTCACCCTTATTGCGCTGGTAGGTATCACATTTAGCCACCATCTGTTGAATTGTCCTTTTCATACCCTGACAAAAGAAGTTACGCCGTGCCCGTTCATACGTTTTGAGGAACCCAGAGTGCCCTGCCGATGGAGAAGCATGGAGTTCATAGAAGACAGCCTATTGAAGATCTGTGCTTTGGGGAAGCACCAGATGACCCTTGTATCTCAGAGAAGCACCATCCCAAGAGTAATGTGGTACAATAGAAGGGTTGTTGGTCAAGCATTGGATGATTTGAGAGAAGGAAGAGTTATTGACATAACCCTGTTGAACAGATTGCAACCAATTTGGAACAGGCATAGAAATAGCTGAAAGAGAACCTTGGGCATCAAATGTGCGAGAAAGAGCATCTACAACAATATTGTCTTTACCCTTCTTGTAAGTGATCTCATATTCATAACCCATGAGTTTGCTAACCCATTTAGGTTGTGCTGGGGAGGGGACACGATGTTCCAAGAAATATTTCAGACTCTGGTGATCAGTCTTGATGCAGAAATGATTCCCTAATAGGTATGGTCGTCACTTCTGTACTACATGCAAAATAGCCATCATTTCCTTCTCATAAGTAGAGGCAGCTAAATTCTTACCTGAAAGGGCTTTGCTGGTGAACACAATGGGGTGTTCATCTTGAAGGAGAACAGCACCAAGTCCATTGCTGCAAGCATCACTCTCAATAGTGAAGGGCTTGGAAAAATCGGGCATAGCTAGAACAGGTGTAGTACACATAGCTTGTTTTAGTTTGTCAAATGCACACTGAGCAGCATGTGTCCATGTAAAAGCATCCTTTTTCAATAGAGCAGTTAATGGAGCTGCAATCTTCCCATAATCCTTCATAAACTTGCAGTAGTAGCCAGTCAACCCCAAAAAACCACGAAGGCTCTTGAGTGTCTGAGGATGCGGCCAATTGTTCATGGCATCGATTTTGGTAGGATCCACACAAACCCCTTGTGCTGAGATAATGTGCCCGAGATACTCAACTTCCTTCTGTCCAAAAACACATTTAGACTGCTTGGAGTGGAGATGATGGTCGGAGAAAAGTTGCATGACAAGATCCAGATGTTGGAGATGTTCATCCCATGTTTTACTGTAGATCAGGATATCATCAAAGAATACCAGAATGAATTTCCACAAGTAGGGTCGAAATATTTTATTCATTAAGGCCTGGAATGTGGCAGGAGCATTAGTAAGGCCAAAGGGCATGACCAAAAACTCATAATGGCCATCATGTGTGCGGAAAGCTGTTTTAGGGATATCATCCTCATGAACCCGAATTTGATGATACCCAGAACGAAGATCCAACTTGGAGAAAAAGTGAGCCCCATGAAGCTCATCAAGAAGCTCATCAACAACAAGAATTGGAAACTTATCCTTGATGGTGAGGTGATTAAGTGCTCGGAAGTCAATGCAGAGGCACCATGACCCATCTTTTTTGCGGACAAGAAGAACTGGAGAAGAAAAGGAACTAGTGCTTGGGCAAATAGTACCTTGCTTCAATAAGTCCCGAACGAGCATTTCAATCTCCGTTTTTTGGTGAAATGGGTAGCGATAGGGCCTGATGTTGGGAGGAACATTTCCAGGAAGGGGTTGAATACGATGGTCTTCTGGACTTGAAGGTGGCAATCCCATTGGTTCAACAAAGACACCTGTATATCGATCCAGAATTTGTTGTAGATCCAAAGGAGTAGTGGAGACCGCTGATGGTTGCATCTGAATGGAATGGATCTGAGTGATGACACCATGTGAATTCTTCTTGAGGATTTTTTCCATGCGATGTGAACTAATGATGCTGAGAGAACCTGGTTGTAATCCTGTCAATGTGTGTTTTTGTCCATTGAGGGAAAACTGCATCCAAAGTTCAGCAAAATCCCATAAGATAGGGCCAAGTGTGCGTAGCCATTGAGCGCCCAAAACCACATCACATCCGCCTAAGGTCAAGACAAACATGTCAGAGTGCAAGGTATAATATCCCATAGAGATACGCACATTTCGACACTTCCCTTTGCAAGGTAAGGTGCCCCCATTGGCAACCATGACTTCAAAGTTGGAGCAAGGATGGATAAAACAATCAGCTTGTTTGGCGATCCGAGGGTCAATGAAATTATGAGTGCTACCAGAATCAATGAGTATTGTAAGAGGAAGCTTCTTGAAGTAACCCCTGACCCGCATTGTTTGGGGGGTGGTGATTCTAGCTAAAGCATGGAGAGATATCTTTGGCTGGTCATCCTAAGACGGAGGGTCAATAGGCGGTTCTTGAATGTCGACCTGAGCATCCATTGTTTCTGGATCGACGTCACCAATTTTAGAGGCAGGCGGAGAATCCACATCCAAGAGATAGAGCTTTTGCTGAACACATCTATGTCCCCGAGTGAATTTCTCATCAAAATTATAGCAAAGCCCATTTTCTCTGCGTGCTTGCATCTCTATTTCAGACAAACGCTTGATAGGAGTTGGTTGAGGAGCCTGCGGTATAGTGGTCGTTGAGAACCCATATTTCGGAAGGGAACAAAAGTGGGCTTGGAGCGTTGTTGGGCTGCAATCTTGTCTTCTGCCAACTTAGCCAACCCTAGGGCTTCCATCATTGTGTTGGGACAGAACATTTTGACCTCAGAGTGGATGGCATCCTTTAGACCACTGATAAAACAACTCCGGTAAAAGTCATCAGACAATCCTTCAGTGTGGTTGGCTAGTTTCTCAAATTCGGTTTGATACTCTCTCACAGTGCCAATTTGGCGAAGTTTAGTGAGGGCTCCTGTGAAGTCATCAAAAGCACTAGGACCAAATCGTTGCAAAAGGAGCTGGCAAAAGTCTAGCCATTTTGGCTCTTCATGAGCCTTGATGTACCAACGGTACCATTGAAGAGCTTCCTGTTCCAAATGAAAGGATGCAAGCGGAACTTTGTTGACATCAAAAGTATTATGCAGACTGAAATACTATTCTACACGATAGATCCATCCAGTTGGATCAGTACCATTGAAGCGAGGAAAATCAAGCTTCGGACCACGGAAATTGCTAGAAGAAGAGAACACATTGTCTGATGAAGACTCGGACTGCCGTTTGTTGTTCATAGCTGAATGTTCAAGATGGAGGCCGAGAAATTTTTCATCTAGATCCTGGAGTTTGGCTTGGATGGCTGCAAGTGCTTCTTGCATGGTTTTTGCTCCTGCACGGGTGACAACCATAATCAGGAGTTTTTTTTTTTTTTTTTTTTTGGTTGACTGGATAGGAAAACAAAAACAAAAACTGCTTCAGTAAAGAAAAATCGGGACTTGGGAAAAAATCTGAAGGGTAAGTGGGGTTTGACTAGGTTTCGGACACTGTCGAATAGACAGGGAAGCAAAAAATGAGGATTTCAGAAGCGGGGTGAAAGAATGGGAAAATTTGGCAGAGGGGGACAAAGAAGCAGAATTCAGAAAGAAACTCTGTGGTAAAATTTGAAGGTGATTGGGTGAAATCTGAGGAAGTTATGGCAAACCCTAAAAATAGACAAATGTGGGATTTCGGGCTTTGGGAAGGGGAATTGGGGATAGGGTCCTCAGGAATGAAATATGCAAAATGGGATGACAGGGGTTCCCCGAAAATTTCAAGGGAAACAGAGTGAAAACAAGGGAGATTTGGAGGAAAAAACTTTTTTTTTTTTTTTTTTTTTTTTTTAGACTGGAGCGGCTACGGCTCGGAAGGGATTTGAAACAAATAAATTTGCAACAGCTCAAAAGTGCGTGGAAATAGAGGGATCTGAAATGGCGTCGAATGGATTGAAAATGGCTAGATCTGAAACGGCGCAACAGTGATCGACAACAGTTCAGCTGAAAATAGATATGGACCCCAGGTATGTGCGGCTTCCTAACAGTTCCGGAGTTTCACACGGCCACCAATGTTGTCTGACGGCTTGCGTATTGGGGCAGTACCCCTCACTCCACGCCTCAGGTAAAACTGATAACCGCTCTGCCACAAACGACAGCTCTTGGTTTACCTCACGGGTGGGAACTAGTCAATCAGGTAGGGGTCATTGCCCTTTTCGCTGGCAGGTCCTCTCAATGGGCCAGCTACTTCGGGCTTCCTATGGTACTTCTCACAATGAGTTTTAGGGCTTATGCCCAAGTACTTCCCACAGTTAAGCGGATAGGGATTATTCCCAAATCCGAACCTACAACAGATGCGAAAAAAAAAATTGGCAGAAATTTCACCCAGCGAGCCCAAGAAAGTGCTCTGATACCAGATGTGAAGCACCTGCAACAATTAATTAATAAGAATATGCGAAATAGCAGAAATGGCAGAACTCAGAATCACTTTTATATTGATCACAGGCCACTTCAAGAGGGCAACCTCCTATGAGCAAGCTCAATACAAATAACTTCACAGTGCCTTCATAGGTCTCAACACACACTTATATACTAAGTCTAGGCGCCAATACTATGGATCAAAACCATGGGCCACTACAAACTATGGATCAACAATACTACGGACGACTTACAAAGCATATGTGCCAACAACAATAACACAAACTATTGATCAACAAATACTACAGGATGACTTACAAAGCATATGCATCCAACAACAATATACTAACAAAGTAAAGACATAGGTTCTTAACAAGGACTTCCATCATTGTGTCGGGACATAACATTTTAACCTCTGAGCGGATTTCATCCTTAAGACCACTAATAGACCAAATGTGGGATTTCATCCTTAAGACCACTAATAGACCAAATGTGGGATTTCATCCTTAAGACCATTTTAACCCTAGCTCTTGGTTTACCTCATGGGTGGGAACTAGTCAATCAGGTAGGGGTCATTGCCCTTTTCGCTGGCAGGTCCTCTCAATGGGCCAGCTACTTTGGGGTTCTTGTGGTACTCCTCACAATGAGTTTTAGGGCTTATTCCCAAGTACTTCTGACAGTTAAGTGGATAGGGATTATTCCCATATACGAACCTGCAACATATGCGAAAAAAATTTGACAGAAATTCTACACAACGAGCCCAAGAAAGTGCTCTAATACCATATGTGAGGAACCTACAACAATTAATCGATAAAATGCACAATATATGAGATCACATAATATTTTTATTAATCCCAGGCCACCTCGAGGGGGCAACCTCCTTTGAGAAAGCTTGATACAAATAACTTCACGGTGCCTTCATTGACCTCAACACACACTTATATACTAAGTCTATACCCAATACTATGGGTCAATACCATGGAACATATAATACTACTGGACGACTTACAAAGCATATGCATCCAATACTATGGGTCAATACCATGGGCTAATACAAACTATGGATCAACAAATACTACGGGACGACTTAAAAAGCATATGCGTCCAATACTATGGGTTAATACCATTGTCGCATACCCACCCTAGGACCCAATTCGTGGGAGGGAACATGATGGCAAACCCTGGGGCTTTGACATAAAACTCAGTCCATACATTAGATTTTAAAGCTAAGAAAATACATGTGTGCATATGTAAATCGATTAAAGATGCACAGCGGAATGAAAACCTCATCCACACACATTACATGATGCCATTCAATTTAACATAGCCAATAAATTAATACATTTGCAGAAGTAATTACATAAGAAAATACTCATCTTGATGTAATTCTGTCCCAACAACTAGCTATGTCGCTGCAACGTTCCTCCCAACCATAGGTCTCTGCCCAGCCTGTATTATTTCAACACTCAGAGACCACCCCCAAGCTGGGATGATATCTACAAGGAACATGGGACTCTCAAACCCTTCACGGCCAAAGCAATGGATACCCATCTCAACCCCAACATTCTTTCACACACAGTAGCTCAAAAGTGGCATGGATACATAATTCAACCATGGATTCACAGAATAGGGTCTATGGGTTTTCCCCAAAACATGGGCACACCAAAAACGGATTGTGGGAAGAGGGAATCAACCCCAGGGAAGAAAACCGATTTCTCACACAGATGTATGAGCATTCAGTGGGACAAAATGACCTCAATTATACCCCAAATCATTTCCCCTCTCTTCCCCACTGTTAACCACAACAAAAATGCCCTTCCCAGCTAGGAAAACGAACGTAAACACGGGAAATTCATGGAGGGAAATGCCCAGGAAGCTCTAAACTCATGAGAGAGCAAACTGATGGTTGAATAATGGCTTGGGGGGGAATTTCATGGCCCTTTTCTTGCCCAAAAGCCAAAACATGAAAATCTAGGAAGGGTGGCTTTCCCATACTCGAATTTGGACAGCTGTACCTCTCCATTCCCCAAGGCATTAACTCCCTCAACCAACTCTTGGGAGAAATGAATGATTGGGTACAAAAGTCAACTTGGGTAGTTGAGGGTTCATGGGTTCTCTCATTGACACTTGGCTTGACTCAATTGGCTCAAGGGTTTGAATATTCTCCTCCCAATTCCTTGTAATATCATGCCCCCATCTCTTGTTGCATTGCATAGCTAGTTGTGGGCATTTATATTAACATGCATAATTACAATTCCCATGGTTCACTAGCACATGGGTAGCATAATATCAAATACTTGCCTCTCTAGATCGAGCGTTCACTAGCGGGGCCTTGGCCTTGAGCTCCACGCTAGGAATCATACATAATATGCATACATTATTTACATTATAGCCCAAAATATTATAAGGGTCAAAATGGGGGACGTAACATTCCCCTCCCCTTAGAATAACACCGTCCTCAGTGTTCCCATACCTAGGAATACATACACGCTATATACATGTCCACAATTGACAAAATGTGGCAGATTTGTCCTGCATTTCACCCTTTACTTAGGTTTTCAGGACCAAGTCCTTTGGTCTTCACAAACGGCTCCTGCTGGCTGGGACTTTCTAGCTCAACATGAGGGCATTGTTCCAAAACAATCCCTTCCCTTTCTTTACCTTCCCGCTGATCTACAAGTCTGGAAACTTTATGGCGGCTACCCTCTTGATGTTCCATTGTTGGGTAGTCACGGAGGTAATGATTTCCTCCACATCCCCAACATTTTATTGGTTTCTTTACCCTTTAATGCTCAAATTCCTTTGAATCTTCCCACCTGGAACGTTTCTTAATTGGCCGATTGGATGAATGCTTCTTCATGGATCCACTTTCCTTTCCTTTACTGATTGCTCCCAAAATGCTTTTTACCTCTTTTTGCAGGCAAATAGAGTCCTGCAAAACATTGTGGTTCATCTCATTTTGTTGCCTCTGTAGCTTGAGCATCTCTCCAAGATTTTCATGGGTCCTGGCAATTATTTGAAGAAGTCTTTCAGCCAACTCTAATAGCCCTCAGTCTGCTGCCATGGTCAATGGAAACAACTGACCACACTTTGCTTACTAGCAACACTATCTTGTGCCGACTGCAACCAATTGTTTCACCTTCTTACCTGTGAACTTCATCATGGAAATCCTTTGTTAGGACAAGCATAACATAAACATTAGAATTAGTCAATTATTTTCCCAAATGACATGGAATGTCCACGCTTTATTCATGGGACTTCCACACTTTTCATGCTTTCCCAACATACAATTGAACTCATTCATGTTCATCCTTTCACAAGAAGTTTACTATTTCAGCATTCACAATTCATTTCAAGCAAATAAACACAATCTATTTTCAGCCATGACATGCACTCATCAATCTTTTGTTTTATAAATGCATCAATCAAAAGGAAAGAGAAGAGTAGGGGTTTCTCCCTCTTAGTCTTGTTCTATTATGGAGCTACACCATCGTTGTGGTTTCATGCTCCTTAGTCTCTTTCACTTGAATGTGAATGCTTTGACTTTCCTTTCTTGGCTATGACACTTAGTGTCTAAGGTCTGTCTAAGGATTTTCAACTAGGAACCCTTCTACATAGTTGCCTATAGAACCTTTGGCTGCTATGACCCACTCATGTCCACTAGCACCATCTTTCATTACTGCTCATACTGAGCTCTTTAGGATGGTCACATTTCCATCTGCATCCCTATGATGCCTTCATAGTCCTTGCTTCCAACAATACCTACACTCAAACATTGAATCAATTCACATGTTTAGTTTATTTCCATAGGGTTTATCTCTAAACAAGAGTTTAGGAAATCATAATCAAATTAGATATACATGTATATTCATAAGCATGAAGCTGCAAGGTAACCGAATACTTAACTGTATTGGATGTCTTCACTTTATTCCACGAGATCCTTCTTTGCTTTACAAGCCTTGGATTTCCAGTGGACACAATTATGAATGTTGGGCTAGCACGTAGGCTACTCCACAATCATTTGAATAGGCAATGCTAGGCCAGTATGCCGACTGGGTTTATCAATCATTTCCTTTAGCAATATGCTAGGCCAGCGCGCCAACTGGTTTTATCAATTGTTTAAGGGGTGTTGGGCCAGCATACACTTTGCTTTACAATATCAAGTAGTTAATGCCCAACTAGTCACTCTCTGGACTTATCAATAACTTTATAGCGTTCAACCAGCTACTCCCTGGATTTCTCAATAATTTATATCGCCCACTCATTTACTCTTTGGATTTACCAGCAATTTATATCGCCCACTCATTTACTCTCTGGATTTACCAGCAATTTATAGTCTTTCAGGGTCTTGCCTTCCTGCAATGACCAAGGTTTCCAACAAAGAAACAATAGTGTATCAGTTTAGCTGTGAGAAGACTTATACCTGAAATATTCGTTATTCCAAACAAGACATAAATGAAAACGAATACTTATCTGTATTGCGCGTTTCCCCTATGGTCCACAGGGTCCTGCTTCGCTTTGCAAGACTTGGAATCACCTATGGACTTGGATATAGTTAATGCTTAACTAGTACACCTCCCTATCGGCTGCATTTACCAAGCATTTGGTGGTGCCCAACCAGTCCCATACCAGGTTGGCCTTCTCCAATGCCGAGCCAGCAGATTCGTCTGGGTCATCGACCAATGGAAGGAAACTGCGCCACCTGACCATTATAGGTCAAGGCTCTACTATGGAGCCATAGGCATCTCTGGGTGTTCAGTCAGTCTTGGTGCCCGCCTTCCTACTACTGACCCAATAGGTATCTCAAGGTTTTAAGTCAGTCTTGGCGCTCGCACTCCTACTGCTGACCCAATAGGCATCTCAGGGTTTTCAGTCAGTCTTGGTGCCCACCCTCCTACTGCTGACCCAATAGGAATCTTAGGGTTTTCAGTCAGTCTTGGCGCCCGCCCTCCTACTACTGACCCAATAGGCATCTCAGGGTTTTCAATCAATCTTGGTGCCCGCCCTCCTAATCTTGACCCAATAGGCCTCTTAGGGTTTTCAGTCGGTCTTGGCGCCCGCCCTACTAATGCTGACCCATTAGAGATTTTATGCCTTCACCAATGTCACCACACCTTCTTGCACCATAACCCTTCACACACACATCAAATATTCATTCATACAAGGACGCCACTCCTTCTCTTGTGCAAATCGGTGGTTCCTTTTAGCAACTTTATAGGTGACTTTCTTGACAGCAGGTTAACATGGCCCCACTCACATAAGGATGATACCCCTTTTCACTACAAAGATCCCTGGGTTTGTCCATCCCTTCCAGTATTATTTAGTGTGAGCATAGAAAGGTTGCCAATTCCTATACAGTCCTCCTGCGTACCCTTCTTCACTTTGCCTCTTAATGTGCAGTACTAATTGGCATCTGTGCAGGCTGACAACACAAGAAGGATAAGCAAACTTATCAGTATTGCTTCTCAAAATTGTATCTGCATTCCATAACATTCACTATCAAGTATTTAAACACCGGGAATGTGTCCATTTCCCTAGGGTGTAATCAATATCGACAATCCTATCATGACCCGCCACCAGAAAAGGTGTGCACCCCCTTTCCAATGTGAGCCATGTAGGCCCTAATCATACTCAAGCAGTCTGAAATGATATATATAAATAAAGTAGAGCATCCTCTGCATATTAACCCTAATAACTTAGACATGCATGTTCTATCTAGGGTCACAAAATACTCATTCATTTTGCAGATGTATCTTTTCTTCATTTGCGAAGAATGGGGGCTCCCTTCTCTGAGTCAACAATGCTTCGGGTTGCCACCCCAATCTTTCCACGTTCCATAAACCACACATTCCTTCTTGGCGTAGCTTTCCATCTCACTCTCATGGTTTTCAATCATACAGCTCAGACGAGATGTCATCCTTAATAAATGTAATGGTGTTTCACCCGAAACCCATTTCCAAAGCATCGGGTCCTTCCCATGGAGTTTGGCTTCTGCAGGTCATCACACATGGTCTCCCTGCAATGTGTCTTCCTGGCACATTTATCAAATAGCCAAACAGTCAGCAGCATTTAACAATAATCATTCAATGGCATTAATAATTAAATTCAAGTATGAATTTGCAATTCTGTTCTCTACAGAAATTGATTTGCTTAGCCATGAGTTTGTTCTCATATCGTTTGGCTCTTTCTCATGGTAGATTCCAATCTTCATCATGGACTTACCAACATTTTCCATACCCAAAACAATCTACCTGAAATCTGAAACTTCAATCAACCAAACATGTTGTGAGTATCTATGCATATAATCCTTTCACTGCTACAACAGTCATTGAAGTGATCTCAGAATTATAACACTCAATAATTCAAACACCTTCAGCTGTTAGCATTTGAGGTGCAATGAAATATATGTATATATCTATATATGCATCATTATCATCAATAAAATTGCAAGACATGGGTACACTATCCGTGCAATTTAAATAAATTTTAAGTACTCATTACTTCACATTCCATGCAATCTCTGTCTTTCCATAGAGCACTTTGGTAGCCCATCATCATGTCTACTTTCTTCATGCAATCTTTCTCCTGCATTCATAGCAGCTCATGAAATTCTCTCAGTATTAAAAATGGTTCACCATTTCCTCTATTATCCAAATGCATTGAAACCTATACATATCACAACCGTGCATTCTCGCAATGCATCTCAACATGTGCACTTACACATATGCATGCACATTCACAACATTCACATAATATTTTAATGCGCATTCACTCAATGCATAATCCCTCAATACAACTTTGCATCAATCCGCGGATGCTAAGCATTCCAGCATATTATGGCCTAACCATTCATATGGCATGTACTACCACAACATGACTATAGGTCTTTACTTTCTTTGGTTATTTAAACTTATAATCCAGCATACACAATGGCATGTTATAATTTCATATGAATGCATTGAGGTTTCTGAGCAATTATAGGGTGTAAGGATCCTTTCCCTCACTTACCCACACCTCATCATACTCGGTAGATTAACATTCACATTTAGGCACTCAATACCATATCCAACCAAATCAACATAGTTGGACATAGTTGAAGGGATCTTACCAAATCCTCTTTCAACATTCATGCAATTAAGCACAAATAACCATTACCTGCATGGTTGTCATTAATATCGTTTGATGTTACTTGATCAATTGGCCTCTTACCAAGGCTTCACAGTTCTTTTTTCCAACCTCGTGCTCGTAGATTTGTTGCACCATCTTTTCCTCATAAGGTTGTTGGTCATATGCAACAATCCTCATCCACATCTTTAGTCATGCTTCGGTTGTCTTTGGTCCTATAACCATTGCAAACACGACTAATTATTTAACAACCACCATAATCATCTTTAAGTGGCTCATTGCATATGCAAAACCTCACTATTCTACCAATATTCAATATCATATATATACACAAGTATTTTTACATGCACTGTGCAATGTTTATCAATATGCCATCTAGTGCATATTCATTTCAGCTATCTAATCTCTTACATTTTCAATCATGCTTCTATGGTTTGATTCATACAACCATTATCAACAACATTACTGGTGATCAACCATAAGCAATACCATTAATGGGCTATTGCATGTGTAAATTTCACTACCTTTACCCACATGCAACATCATGCTTTATGCATAAGCGATTCACATGCACTATGCAATGACTCCTTAATCATGCCCATTAATTCATATGCATTACTCTCTTGCATTTATAACATCCCTATGCCATAATTTTCAACTTATGAAACTTAGGAAATATAAATACAATAGTAAGAGAGGAGTGAAGGAATTCCCCCTTTTCAATTCCTCATAGTAGCATGGAATTTCCTCTTACGCATCATAGCTGATCCAGTTTCATGGGCTCTCTACCATGCACACAGGGTATCATTAGCTGTCATTTCTCACCAAGTATCAATTTAATACAAATGTAAAACATTCTTAGTTGCTACTTTGCAAGCATGCAATTCCTATGCTATAACAGAAATAGTTAAGGTGAGAAGCTTCCCTCTCTATCAGCATTGTCTTACGTAGCTCCCATAGATTCTTTCTCACCATTGACGATGTCTCAAGGGGACGACGGGGGTCAAGGGGGCTTTCCCCCTTGTGGCTTCTCTGGCGCATAAGTTAAAAGCCATTTTTCTCTTTTGGGCACATGAAAACTTCACTGAAGAACTGTTGTATTTTCTCTGTTTCAGCAGACTTGGCAATTCTCTTCCGACCTGCTGCGGACAAACTTGTGTATCTCTTCCGCCGTTGCAGAGAAACTCGTCCATCTCTTTCGTCATTACGGAGCAACTTGCCCATCCCTTTCGCCGTTGCGGAGCAACTCGCCCATCTCTTCCGCCGTTGCGGAGCAACTTGCCCATCTCTTTCGCCATTGAGGAGCAACTCGCTGAGTTCTTCCGCCATTGCAGACAAACTTGTTGAGTTCTTCCTGTCGAAAACTCAGCTTTTCCTTCCGTCACTGCGATGGAAACTCGCCAATTCCTTCCGACGTTGCGGCGGGAACTCACCAACTTTTTTCGCAGTTGCGGACGAACTTGCAGAGTTTCGCAGCCGTTGCGGAAGAACTCGCCAAGTTCTTACGGTTTGGCGAACTTAAAAATTTTTGGTCGACCATTTTGGCAAAAACTCGTCAGTTCCTTCCGCCGTTGCAAACGAACTCGCTAAGTTTCGCTGCCGTTGCGGATGAAAACTTGTAAGTTCCTTTTGTCGTTGCAGATGAACTCGCTGAGTTTCACCACTGTTGCGGACGAAAACTCGTAAGTTCTTCCCGATACAAACTTAGAAAAAGTTTCAAAAACACTTAGAAAAATTTTCAAAAATTTGAAAGTTTGAAATTTTTCTTAATGGTCTGTAATGAGCAGGAAGCATACTTACCCCTGTAAGCTGTGATAGGTAGCCCATGAAGGCCCAAATGTTGCAACCTTCGCTCTGATACCATCTATCACATACCCACCCTTGGACCCAATTCATGGGAGGGAACATGATGGCAAACCCTGGGGATTTGACATAAAACTCAGTCCATACATTAGATTTTAAAGCAAAGAAAATACATGTGTGCAGATGTAAATCGATTAAACATGCACAACGGAATGAAAACCTCATCCACACACATTACATGATGCCATTCAATTTAACACAGCCAACAAATTAATACATTTGCAGAAGTAATTACATAAGAAAATACTCATCTTGACGTAATTCTGTCCCAACAACTAGCTATGTCGCTGCAACGTTCCTCCCAACCGTAGGTCTTTGCCCAGCCTGTATTATTTCAGCACTCAGAGACCACCCCCGAGCTGGGCATGATATCTACAAGGCACATGGGACTCTCAAACCCTGTACGGCCAAAGCAATGGATACCCATCTCAACCCCCACATTCTTTTACACACAGTAGCTCAAAACTGGCATGGATACATAATTCAACCATGGATTCACAGAATAGGGTCTACGGGTTTTCCCCAAAACGTGGGCACACCAAAAAAGATTGTGGGAAGAGGGAATCAACCCCAGGGAAGAAAACCGATTTCTCCCACAGATGTATGAGCATTCAGTGGGCCAAAACGGCCTCAATTATACCCCAAATCGTTTCCCCTCTCTTCCCCACTGTTACCCACAACAAAAATGCCCTTCCCAGATAGGAAAACGAAGGTAAACACGGAAAATTCATGGAGGGAAATGCCTAGGAAGCTCTAAACTCATGAGAGAGCAAACTAATGGTTGAATAATGGCTTGGGGGGCAATTTCGTGGCCCTTTTCTTGCCCAAGAAGCCAAAACATGAAAATCTAGGAAGGGTGGCTTGCCCATACTCGAATTTGGACAGCCATACCTCTCCATTCCCCAAGGCATTAACTACCTCAACCAACTCTTGGGAGAAATGAATGATTGGGTACAAAAGTCAACTTGGGTAGTTGAGGGTTCATGGGTTCTCTCATTGACACTTGGCTTGACTCAATTGGCTCAAGGGTTTGAATATCCTCCTCCCAATTCCTTGTAATATCACGCCCCCATCTCTTGTTGCATTACATAGCTAGTTGTGTTCATTTATATTAAAATGCATAATTACAATTCCCATGGTTCACTACCACATGGGTAGCATAATATCAAATACTTACCTCTTCTAGATCGAGCGTTCACTAGCGGGGCCTTGGCCTTGAGCTCCACGCTAGGAATCATACATAATATGCATACATTATTTACATTATAGCCCAAAATATTATAAGGGTCAAAATGGGGGACGTGACATTCCCCTCCCCTTGGAATAACACCATCCTCAGTGTTCCCATATCTAGGAATACATACAAGCTATATACATGTCCAAAATTCACAAAATGTGGCAGATTTGTCCTGCATTTCACCCTTTACTTGGGTTTTCAGGACCAAGTCTTTTGGTCTTCACAAACGGCTCCTGCTGGCTAGGACCTTCTAGCTCTGCATGAGGGCATTGTTCCAAAACAATCCCTTCCCTTTCTTTACCTTCGCGCTGATCTACAAGTCTAGAAACTTTATGGCGGCTACCCTCTTGATGTTCCATTGTTGGGCAGTCACGGAGGTAATGATTTTCTCCACATCCCCAACATTTCATTGGTTGCTTTACCCTTTCCTGCTCAAATTCCTTTGAATCTTCCCACCTGGAACGTTTCTTAATCGGTCGATTTGATGAATGCTTCTTCATGGATCCACTTTTCTTTCCTTTACTAATTTCTCCCCGAATGACTTTTACCTCTTTTTGCAGGCAAATAGAGTCCTGCAAAACCTTGTGGTTCATCTCATTCTGTTGCCTCTGTAGCTTGAGCATCTCTCCAAGATTTTCTTGGGTCCTGGCAATTGTTTGAAGAAGTCTTTCAGCCAACTCTAATAACCCTCGGTCTGCTGCCATGGTCAATGGAAACAACTGACCACACTTTGCTTACTAACAACACTTTCTTGTGCCGGCTACAACCAATTGTTTCACCTTCTTACCTGTGAAATTCATCATGGAAATCCTTTGTTAGGACAGGCATAACATAAACATTAGAATTAGTCAATTATTTTCCCAATTGACATGGAATGTCCACGTTTTATTCATGGGACTTCCACACTTTTCATGCTTTCCCAACATACACATGAACTCATTCATGTTCATCCTTTCACAGGAAGTTAACTATTTCAGCATTCACAATTCATTTCAAGCAATTAAACACAATCTATTTTTCAGCCATGTCATGCACTCAACAATCTTTTGTTTTATAAATGCATCAATCAAAAGGAAAGAGAAGAGTAGGGGTTTCTCCCTCTTAGTCTTGTTCTATTATGGAGCTACACCATCGATGTGGTTTCATGCTCCTTAGTCTTTTTAACTTCAATGTGAATGCTTTGACTTTCCTTTCTTGGCTATGACACATAGTGTCTAAGGTCTGTCTGAGGATTTTCAACTAGGAACCCTTCTCCATAGTTGCCTACAGAACCTTTGGTTGCTATGACCCACTCATGTCCACTAGCACCATCTTTCATTACCGCTCATACTAAGCTCTTTAGGATGGTCACATGTCCATCTGCATCCCTATGATGCCTTCATAGTCCTTGCTTCCAACAATACCTACACTCAAACATTGAATCAATTCACATGTTTAGTTTATTTCCATAGAGTTTATCTCTAAATAAGAGTCTAGGAAATCATAATCAAATTAGATACACACGTATATTCATAAGCAAGAAGCTGCAAGGTAACTGAATACTTATTTGTATTCGATGTCTTCACTTTATTCCACGAGATCCTTCTTTGCTTTACAAGCCTTGGATTTCCCGTGGACACAATTATGAATGTTGGGCCAGCATGTAGGCTACTCCACAATCATTCGAATAGGCAATGCCAGGCCAGCACTCCGACTGGGTTTATCAATCATTTCCTTTAGCAATATGCTAGGCCAGTGCTCCGATTGATTTTATCAATTGTTTAAGGGGTGTTGGGCCAGCATACACTTTGCTATACAATACCAAGTAGTTAATGCCCAACTAGTTACTCTCTGGACTTATCAAGAACTTTATAGCGTTCAACCAGTTACTCCCTGGATTTCTCAATAATTTATATCGCCCACTCATTTACTCTCTGGATTTACCAGCAATTTATATCGCCCACTCATTTACTCTTTGGATTTACCAGCAATTTATAGTCTTTCAGGGTCTTGCCTTCCTGCAATGACCAAGGTTTCCAACAAAGAAAGAATAGTGTATCAGCTTAGCTGTTAGAAGACTTAGACCTGAAATCTTCATTATTCCAAACAAGACATAAATGAAAACGAATACTTATCTGTATTGTGCGTTTCCCCTCTGGTCCATAGGGTCCTGCTTCGCTTTGAAAGACTTGGAATCGCCTATGGACTTGGATATAGTTAATGCTTAACCAGTACACCTCCCTATCGGCTGGATTTACAAAGCATTTGGTGGTGCCCAACCAGTCCCATACCTGGCTGGCCGTCTCCAGTGCCGAGCCAACAGATTCGTCTGGGTCATCGACCAATCGACCAATGGAAGGAAACTGCGCCACCTGACCATTATAGGTCAAGGATCTACTATGGAGCCATAGGAATCTCACGGTTTTCAATCAGTCTTGGCGCCCGCCCTCCTACTACTGACCCAAAAGGAATCTCAGGGTTTTCAGTCAAGCTTGGCACCCACCCTCCTACTGCTGACAAAATAGGCATCTCAGGGTTTTCAGTCAATCTTGGCACCAGCCCTCCTACTGCTGACCCAATAGGAATCTCAGGGTTTTCAGTCAGTCTTGGTGCCTGCCTTGCTACTGCTGACCCAATAGGCATCTCAGGGTTTTCAGTCAGTCTTGGCGCCCGCCCTCCTACTACTGACCCAATAGATATTTTATGCCTTCACCAATGTCATCACACCTTCTTGCACCATAACCCTTCACACACACATCAACTCTTCATTCATACAAGGACGCCACTCCTTCTCTTGTGCGAATAGGTGGTTCCTTGTAAGAACTTTATAGGTGACTTTCTTGACAACATGTTAACATGGCCCCACTCACATAAGGATGATACCCCTTTTCACTACACAGCTCCCTGGGTTTGTCCATCCCTTCCAGTATTATTTAGTGTGAGCATAGAAAGGTTGCCAATTCCTATACAGTCCTTCTGCTTACCCTTCTTCACATTGCCTCTTAATGTGCAGTACTAATTGGCATCTGTGCAGGATGACAACACAAGAAGGATAAGAAAGCTTATCAGTATTGCTTCTCAAAATTGTATCCGCATTCCATAACATTCACTATCAAGTATTGAAACACCAGGAATGCGTCCACTCCCTCGGGGTGTAATCAATATCGACAACCCTATCATGACCCGCCACCAGAAAAGGTGTGCACCCCCTTTCCAATGTGAGCCATGTAGGCCCTAATCATACTCAAGCAGTTTGAAATTATATATATAAATAAAGTAGAGCATGCTCTGCATATTAACCCTAATAATTTAGACATGCATGTTCTATCTAGGGTCACAAAATACTTATTCATTTTGCAGATGTATCTTTTCTTCATTTGCGAAGAATGGGGGCTCCCTTCTTTGAGTCAACAGTGCTTCGGGTTGCCACCCCAATCTTTCCACATTCCATAAACCACACATTCCTTCTTGGCGTAGCTTTTCCATCTCACTCTCATGGTTTTCAATCATACAGCTCAGACGAGATGTCATCCTTAATAGATGTAATGGTGTTTCACCCGAAACCCATTTCCAAAGCATCGGGTCCTTCCCATGGATTTTGGCTTCTGCAGGTCATCACACATGGTCTCCCCGCAATGTGTCTTCCTGGCACATTTATCAAATAGCCAAACAGTCAGCAGCATTTAACAATAATCATTCAATGGCATTAATAATTAAATTCAAGTATGAATTTGCAATTCTGTTCTCTACAGAAATTGATTTGCTTAGCCATGAGTTTGTTCTCATATCGTTTGGCTCTTTCTCATGGTAGATTCCAATCTTCATCATGGACTTACCCACATTTGCCATGCCCAAAACAATCTACCTGAAATCTGAAACTTCAATCAACCAAACATGTTGTGAGTATCTATGCATATAATCATTTCATTGCTACAAAAATCACTGAAGTGATGTCAGAATTATAACACTCAATAATTCAAACACCTTCAGCTGTTAGCATTTGAGGTGCAATGAAATATATGTATATATCTATATATGCATCATTATCATCAATAAAATTGCAAGACATGGGTACACTATCCGTGCAATTTAAATAAATTGTAAGTACTCATTACTTCACATTCCATGCAATCTCTGTCTTTCCATAGAGCACTTTGGTAGCCCATCATCATGTCTACCTTCTTCATGCAATCTTTCTCCTGCATTCATAGCAGCTCATGAAATTCTCTCAGTATTAACAATGGTTCACCATTTTCTCTATTATCCAAATGCATTGAAACATATACATATCACAACCGTGCATTCTCGCAATGCATCTCAACATGTGGACTTACACATATGCATGCACATTCACAACATTCACATAATATTTTAATGCGCATTCACTCAATGCATAATCCCTCAAAACAACTTTGCATCAATCTGCGGATACTATGCATTCCAGCATATTATGGCCTAACCATTCATATGGCATGTACTACCACAACATGACTATAGGTCTTTACTTTCTTTGGTTGTTTAAACTTATAATCCAGCATACACAATGGCATGTTATAATTTCATATGAATGCATTGAGGTTTCTAAGCAATTATAGGGTGTAAGGATCCTTTCCCTCGCTTACCCGCACCTCATCATACTCGATAGATTAACATTCACATTCAGACACTCAATACCATATGCAAACCAAATAACCATTGTTGGACATAGTTGAAGGGATCTTACCAAATCCTCTTTCAACATTCATGCAATTAAGCACAAATAACCATTACCTGCATGGTTGTCATTAACATCGTTTGATGTTACCTGATCAATTCGCCTTTTACCAAGGCTTCACAGTTCTTTTTTCCAACCTCATGCTCGTAGATTTGTTGCACCATCTTTTCCTCATAAGGTTGTTGGTCATATGAAAAAATCCTCATCCACATCTTTAGTCATGCTTCGGTTGTCTTTCGTCCTATAACCATTGCAAACATGACTAGTTATTTAAAAACCACCATAATCATCTTTAAGTGGCTCATTGCATATGCAAAACCTCACTATTCTACCAATATGCAATATCATATATATACACAAGTATTTTTACATGCACTGTGCAATGTTTATCAATATGCCATCTAGTGCATATTCATTTCAGCTATCTAATCTCTTACATTTTCAATCATGCTTCTATGGTTTGATTCATACAACCATTATCAACAACATTACTGGTGATCAACCATAAGCAATACCATTAATGGGCTATTGCATGTGTAACTTTCACTACCTTTACCCATATGCAACATCATGCTTTATGCATAAGCGATTCACATGCACTATGCAATGACTCCTTAATCATGCCCATTAATTCATATGCATTACTCTCTTGCATTTCCAACATCCTTATGCCATAATTTTCAACTTATGAAACTTAGGAAATCTAAATACAATAGTAAGAGAGGAGTGAAGGAATTCCCCCTTTTCAATTCCTCATAGTAGCATGGAATTTCCTCTTCCGCATCATAGCTGATCCAGTTTCATGGGCTCTCTACCATGCACACAAGGTATCTTTAGCTGTCATTTCTCACCAAGTAGCAATTTAATACAAATGTAAAACATTCTTAGTTGCTACTTTGCAAGCATTCAATTCCTATGCTATAACATAAATAGTTAAGGTGAGAAGCTTCCCTCTTTATCAGCATTGTCTTACTTAGATCCCATAGATTCTTTCTCACCATTTATGACGTCTCAAGGGGACGACGGGGGTCAAGGGGGCTTGCCCCCTTGTGGCTTCTCTGGCGCATAAGTTCAAAGCCATTTTTCTCTTTCGGGCACCTGAAAGCTTCACTGAAGAACTGTTGTATTTTCTCTGTTTCAGCAGACTTGGTGATTCTCTTCCGACCTGCTACGGACAAACTTGTTGATCTCTTCCGCCGTTGCGGAGAGAGTCCTCCATCTCTTCCATCATTGCGGAGCAACTTGCCCATCTCTTCCGTCGTTGCGGAGCAACTTGCCCATGTCTTCAGCCATTGCGGAACAACTCGCTCAGTTCTTCCGCCGTTGCGGACAAACTTGCTGAGTTCTACCGGTCGAAAACTCAGCTTTTCCTTTCGTCACTGCGGCGGAAACTCGCCAATTGCTTCCGACGTTGGGGCGGAAACTCACCAACTTTTTTCGCCGTTGCGGACGAACTTGCTGAGTTTCGTCACCATTGCGGACGAACTCGCCGAGTTCTTCCGGTTTGGCGAACTTAAAAATTTCTGGTCGACCATTTCGGCAAAAACTCGTCAGTTCCTTCCACCGTTGTGGACGAACTCGCTGAGTTTCGCCGCTGTTGCGAATGAAAACTCGTAAGTTCCTTCCGCCATTGCGGAAGAACTCGCTGAGTTTCGCCGCCGTTGCGGACGAAAACTCGTAAGTTCTTCCTGATACAGACCCCTCCAAGTTGTGATAGGTAGCCCATGAAGGCCCAAATGTTGCAACCTTCGCTCTGATACCATCTGTCACATACCCAACCTTGGACCTAATTCGTGGGAGGGAACATGATGGCAAACCTTGGGGCTTTGACATAAAACTCAGTCCATACATTAGATTTTAAAGCAAAGAGAATACATGTGTGCAGATGTAAATCGATTAAACATGCACAACGGAATGAAAACCTCATCCACACACATTACATGATGCCATTCAATTTAACACAGCCAACAAATTAATACATTTGCAGAAGTAATTACATAAAAAAATACTCATCTTGACGTAATTCTGTCCCAACAACTAGCTATGTCGGTGCAACGTTCCTCCCAACCGTAGGTCTCTGCCCAGCCTGTATTATTTCAGCACTCAGAGACCACCCCCGAGCTGGGCATGATATCTACAAGGAACATGGGACTCTCAAACCCTGCACGGCCAAAGCAATGGATAGCCATCTCAACCCCGACATTCTTTTACACATAGTAGCTCAAAACTGGCATGGATACATAATTCAACCATGGATTCACAGAATAGGGTCTATGGGTTTTCCCCAAAACGTGGGCACACCAAAAATGGATTGTGAGAAGAGGGAATCAACCCCAAGGAAGAAAACCGATTTCTCCCACAGATGTATGAGCATTCAGTGGGCCAAAACGGCCTCAATTATACCCCAAATCGTTTCCCCTCTCTCCCCCACTGTTAGCCACAACAAAAACTCCTTTTCGAGCTAGGAAAACGAAGGTAAACACGGGAAATTCATGGAGGGAAATGCCCAGGAAGCTCTAAACTCATGAGAGAGCAAACTGATGGTTGAATAATGGCTTAGGGGGCAATTTCGTTGCCATTTTCTTGCCCAAGAAGCCAAAACATGGAAATCTAGAAAGGGTGGCTTGCCCATACTCGAATTTGGACAGCCTTACCTCTCCATTCCCCAAGGCATTAACTACCTCAACCAACTCTTGGGAGAAATGAATGATTGGGTACAAAAGTCAACTTGGGTAGTTGAGGGTTCATGGGTTCTCTCATTGACACTTGGCTTGACTCAATTGGCTCAAGGGTTTGAATATCCTCCTCCCAATTCCTTGTAATATCATGCCCCCATCTCTTGTTGCATTGCATAGCTAATTGTGGGCATTTATATTAAAATGCATAATTACAATTCCCATGGTTCACTAGCACATGGGTAGCATAATATCAAATATTTTCCTCTTCTAGATCGAGCGTTCACTAGCAGGGCCTTGGCCTTGAGCTCCACGCTAGGAATCATACATAATATGCATACATTATTTACATTATAGCCCAAAATATTATAAGGGTCAAAATGGGGGAGGTGGCATTCCCCTCCCCTTGGAATAACACCGTCCTCGGTGTTCCCATACCTAGGAATACATACACGCTATATACATGTCCAAAATTCACAAAATGTAGCAGGTCTGTCCTGCATTTCACCCTTTACTTGGGTTTTCAGGACCAAGTCCTTTGGTCTTCACAAACGGCTCCTGCTGGCTAGGACCTTCTAGCTCTGTATGAGGGCATTGTTCCAAAACAATCCCTTCCCTTTCTTTACCTCCCCGTTGATCTACAAGTCTGGAAACTTTATGGCGGCTATGCTCTTGATGTTCCATTGTTGGGCAGTCACGGAGGTAATGATTTCCTCCACATCCCCAACATTTCATTGGTTGTTTTACCCTTTCCTGCTCAAATTCCTTTGAGTCTTCCCACCTGGAACATTTCTTAATCGGTCAATTGGATGAATGCTTCTTCATGGATCCACCTTCCTTTCCTTTATTGATTGCTCCTAGAATGCCTTTTACCTCTTTTTGCAGGCAAATAGAGTCCTGCAAAACCTTGTGGTTCATTTCATTCTGTTGCCTCTGTAGCTTGAGCATCTCTCCAAGATTTTCTTAGGTCCTGGCAATTGTTTGAAGAAGTCTTTCAGCCAACTCTAATAGCCCTCGGTCTGCTACCATGGTCAATGGAAACAACTGACCACACTTTGCATACTAGCAACACTTTCTTGTGCCGATTGCAACCAATTGTTTCACCTTCTTACCTGTGAAATTCATCATGGAAATCATTTGTTAGGACAAGCATAACATAAACATTAGAATTAGTCAATTATTTTCCCAATTGACATGGAATGTCCACGCTTTATTCATGGGACTTCCACACTTTCTATGCGTTCCCAACATACACATGAACTCATTCATGTTCATCCTTTCACAGCAAGTTAACTATTTCAGCATTCACAATTCATTTCAAGCAATTAAACACAATCTATTTTCAGCCATGACATGCACTCAACAATCTTTTGTTTTATAAATGCATCAATCAAAAGGAAAGAAAAGAGTAGGGGTTTCTCCCTCTTAGTCTTGTTCTATTATGGAGCTACACTATCGCTGTGGTTTCATGCTCCTCGTTCTCTTTCACTTGAATGTGAATGCTTTGACTTTCCTTTCTTGGCTATGACACTTAATGTCTAAGGTCTGTCTAAGGATTTTCAACTAGGAACCGTTCTACATAGTTGCCTACAGAACCTTTGGTTGCTATGACCCACTCATGTCCACTAGCACCATCTTTCATTACTGCTCATACTAAGCTCTTTAGGATGGTCACATGTCCATCTGCATCCCTATGATGCCTTCATAGTCCTTGCTTCCAACAATACCTACACTCAAACATTGAATCAATTCACATGTTTAGTTTATTTCCATAGGGTTTATCTCTAAAGAAGAGTTTAGGAAATAATAATCAAATCAGATACACACGCATATTCATAAGCAAGAAGCTGCAAGGTAACCAAATACTTAGCTGTATTGGATGTCTTCACTTTATTCCACGAGATCCTTCTTTGCTTTACAAGCCTTGGATTTCCCGTGGACACAATTATGAATGTTGGGCCAGCACGTAGGCTACTCCACAATCATTCGAATAGGCAATGCTAGGCCAGTACACCGACTGGGTTTATCAATCATTTTCTTTAGCAATATGCTAGGCCAGTGCTCCGACTGGTTTTATCAATTGTTTAAGGGGTGTTGGGCCAGCATACACTTTGCTTTACAATATCAAGTAGTTAATGCCCAACTAGTCACTCTCTGGACTTATCAAGAACTTTATAGCGTTCAATCAGCTACTCCCTGGATTTCTCAATAATTTATATCGCCCACTCATTTACTCTCTGGATTTACCAGCAATTTATAGTCTTTCAGGGTATTGCCTTCTTGCAATGACCAAGGTTTCCAACAAAGAAACAATAGTGTATCAGCTTCGCTGTTAGAAGACTTATACCTAAAATTTTCGTTATTCCAAACAAGACTTAAATGAAAACGAATACTTATATGTATTGTGCGTTTCCCCTCTGGTCCACAGGGTCCTGCTTCGCTTTGCAAGACTTAGAATCGCCTATGGACATGGATATAGTTAATGCTTAACCAGTACACCTCCCTATCGGTTGGATTTACCAAGCATTTGGTGGTGCCCAACCAGTCCATACCTGGTTGGCCCTCTCCAGTGCCGAGCCAGTAGATTCGTCTGGGTCATCGACCAATGGAAGGAAATTGTGTCACCTGACCATTATAGGTAGAGGCTCTACTGTGGAGCCATAGGCATCTCAGGGTTTTCAGTCAGTGTTGGCGCCCTCCCTCCTACTGCTGACCCAATAGGCATTTCAGGGTTTTCAGTCAGTCTTGGCGCCCGCCGTCCTACTGCTGACCCAATAGGAATCTCAGGGTTTTCAGTCAGTCTTGGCGCCCGCCCTCCTACTGCTGACCCAATAGGCATCTCAGGGTTTTCAGTCAGTCTTGGCGCCCGCCCTCCTACTGCTGACCCAATAGAGATTTTATGCCTTCACCAATGTCACCACACCTTCTTGCACCATAACCCTTCACACACACATCAACTCTCCATTCATACAAGAACGCCACTCCTTCTTTTGTGTAAATCGGTGGTTCCTTTTAGGAACTTTATAGGTGACTTTCTTGACTGCAAGTTAACATGACCACACTCACATAAGGATGATACCCCTTTTCACTACAAAGCTTCCTGGGTTTGTCCATCCCTTCCAGTATTATTTAGTGTTAGCATAGAAAAGTTGCCAATTCCTATACAGTCCTTCTAAGTACCCTTCTTCAGTTTGCCTCTTAATGTGCAGTACCAATTGGCATTTGTGCAGGCTGACAACATAGGAAGGATAAGCAGGCTTATCAGTATTACTTCTCAAAATTGTATCCGTATTCCATAACATTCACTATCAAGTATTGAAACACCAGGAATGCGTCCATTCCCTAGGGTGTAATCCATATCGACAACCCTATCATGACCCGCCACCAGAAAAGGTGTGCACCCCCTTTCCAATGTGAGTCATGTAGATCCTAATCATACTCAAGCAGTCTGAAATGATATATATAAATAAAGTAGAGCATGCTCTGCATATGAACCCTAATAATTTAGACATGCATGTTCTATATAGGGTCACAGAATACTCATTCATTTTGCAGATGTATCTTTTCTTCATTTGCGAAGAATGGGGGCTCCCTTCTCTAAGTCAACAGTGCTTCGGGTTGCCACCCCAATCTCTCCACGTTCCATAAACCACACATTCCTTCTTGGCGTATCTTTACCATGTCACTCTCATGGTTTTCAATCATACAGCTCAGATGTCATGTCCCCACCTTGACCCTATTGCATTAAAATGTAAATGATGTAATATTGTGATAAAATCATGGTGAGGAGCTCAAGGCCAAGGCCCCGCCATCGATTTATTGATGCATATGGTTTGCATGCTAGTAATGCACATTGGAAATTCAAACATCATGTAAATATGCATTTTAATAAAATACCCACAACTAGCTATGCAATGCAACAAGAGATGGGGGCATGATTTTACAAGGAATTGGGAGGGAAACATTCAAACCCCTGAGCCAATCAGGTTAAGCCAAGTGTCAATGAGAGAACCCATCAAACCCTCAACTACCCATGTTGACTTTTGTACCCAACCATTGATTTCTCCCAAGAGTTGGTTGAGGTAGTTAATGTCTTGGGAATGGAGAGGTATGGTTGTCCAAATTCGGGTATGGGCAAGCCACCCTTCATGGAAAATCGTGTTTGTTTTCTTGGGCAAGAAAAATAGCAGTGAATTGCTGCCCAAGCCATTACCTATCAACCAGTTCCTCTCCCTCATGAGTTGGGAGCTACCTGGGCGTTTTCCAGCCATGTTTTTATGGTTTTCCTTGATCCTCAGTTGGGAGAAGGGCGTTTTTGTGTTGTATACCAGTGGGGAAGAAGGGGAAATCGAATGGGGGTTCAATAGAGACCGTTTTGGGCTATTGAAGGCTGAGATATTTGGGGAAGAAATCATTTTTCCTCCCTGTGGTTGTTTGCCCCATCCCACAATCCGTTTTTGGTTGGGAACGATTTTGGGAAAACCCATGGCCATTTTATTCGTAAATCCCATTGTTTAAAATGTGTATCTATGCCCAATGTTGTGCTTGCTATGTGAGAAAAGAGTATGTTGGGGTATGGGTTATGGGAATCTATTGCTTCGGCTTGAGCTTGAGTGCAAGCATCCAGGGTTCAAATGTAGCCTGATAAACCCAGCTGTGGACTGGCTTGGCTCAGATGAAATGATTAAGGATCCTTTCCCTCACTTACCCGCACCTCATCATACTCGGTAGATTAACATTCACATTCATGCACTCAATACCATATGCAAACCAAATCAACATAGTTGGACATAGTTGAAGGGATCTTACCAAATCCTCTTTCAACATTCATGCAATTAAGCACAAATAACCATTACCTGCATGGTTGTCATTAACATCGTTTGATGTTACCTGATCAATTGGCCTCTTACCAAGGCTTCACAGTTCTTTTTTCCAACCTCTTGCTCGTAGATTTGTTGCACCATCTTTTCCTCATAAGGTTGTTGGTCATATGCAACAATCCTCATCCACATCTTTAGTCATGTTTCGGTTGTCTTTGGTCCTATAACCATTGCAAACACGACTAGTTATTTAACAACCACCATAATCATCTTTAAGTGGCTCATTGCATATGCAAAACCTCACTATTCTACCAATATGTAATATCATATATATACACAAGTATTTTTACATGCACTGTGCAATGTTTATCAATATGCCATCTAGTGCATATTCATTTCAGCCATCTAATCTCTTACATTTTCAATCATGCTTCTATGGTTTGATTCATACAACCATTATCAACAACATTACTGGTGATCAACCATAAGCAATACCATTAATGGACTATTGCATGTGTAACTTTCACTACCTTTACCCATATGCAACATCATGCTTTATGCATAAGCGATTCACATGCACTATGCAATGACTCCTTAATCATGCCCATTAATTCATATGCATTACTCTCCTGCATTTCCAACATCCCTATGCCATAATTTTCAACTTATGAAACTTAGGAAATATAAATACAATAGTAAGAGAGGCGTAAAGGAATTCCCCATTTTCAATTCCTCATAGTAGCATGGAATTTCCTCTTCCGCATCATAGCTGATCCAGTTTCATGGGCTCTCTACCATGCACACAAGGTATCATTAGCTGTCATTTCTCACCAAGTAGCAATTTAATACAAATGTAAAACATTCTTAGTTGCTACTTTGCAAGCATGCAATTCCTATGCTATAACATAAATAGTTAAGGTGAGAAGCTTCCCTCTTTATCAGCATTGTCTTACTTAGCTCCCATAGATTCTTTCTCACCATTGACGATGTCTCAAGGGGACAACGGGGGTCAAGGGGGCTTGCCCCCTAGTGGCTTCTCTGGCGCATAAGTTCAAAGCCATTTTTCTCTTTCGGGCACCTGAAAGCTTCACTGAAGAACTTTTGTATTTTCTCTGTTTCGGCAGACTTGGCAATTCTCTTCCGACCTACTGCGGACAAACTTGTTGATCTCTTCCGTTGTTGCAGAGAAAGTCGTCCATCTCTTCCATCGTTGCAGAGCAACTCGCTGAGTTCTTCCGCCATTGCGGACAAACTTGCTAAGTTCTTCTGGTCGAAAACTCAGCTTTTCCTTCCGTCACTGCGACGGAAACTCGCCAATTCCTTCCGACATTGCGGTGGAAACTCACTAACGTTTTCCGCCGTTGTGGATGAACTTGCTGAGTTTCGCCACCGTTGCAGACGAACTCGCCGAGTTCTTCCGGTTTGGCGAACTTAAAAATTTTTGGTCGACCATTTCGGCAAAAACTCGTCAGTTCCTTCTGCCGTTGCGGACGAACTCGCTGAGTTTTTCCGCCGTTGCAGACGAAAACTTGTAAGTTCCTTCCACCGTTGCGGACGAAAACTTGTAAGTTCTTCCCGATACAGACTTAGAAAAATTTTCAAAAATTTGAAAGTTTGAAATTTTTCTTAATGGTCTATAATGAGCAGGAAGCATACTTACCCCTGCAAGTTGTGATAGGTAGCCCATGAAGGCCCAAATGTTGCAACCTTCGCTCTGATACCATCTGTCACATACCCACCCTTGGACCCAATTCGTGGGAGGGAACATGATGGCAAACCTTGGGGCTTTGACATAAAACTCAGTCCATACATTAGATTTTAAAGCAAACAAAGTACATGTGTGCAGATGTAAATCGATTAAACATGCACAACGGAATTAAAACCTCATCCACACACATTACATGATGCCATTCAATTTAACACAGCCAACAAATTAATACATTTGCAGAAGTAATTACATAAGAAAATACTCATCTTGACGTAATTTTGTCCCAACAACTAGCTATGTAGCTGCAACGTTCCTCCCAACCGTAGGTCTTTGCCCAGCCTGTATTATTTCAACACTCAAAGACCACCCCCGAGCTGGGCATGATATCTACAAGGAACATGGGACTCTCAGACCCTGCACGGGCAAAGCAATGGATAGACATCTCAACCCCAACATTCTTTTACACACAGTAGCTCAAAACTGGCATGGATACATAATTCAACCATGGATTCACAGAATAGGGTCTATGGGTTTTCCCCAAAACGTGGGCACACCAAAAACGGATTGTGGGAAGAGGGAATCAACCCCAGGGAAGAAAATCGATTTCTCCCACAGATGTATGAGCATTCAGTGGGCCAAAATGGCCTCAATTATACCCCAAATCGTTTCCCCTCTCTTCCCCACTGTTACCCACAACAAAAACGCCCTTCCCAGCTAGGAAAACGAAGGTAAACACGGGAAATTCATGGAGGGAAATGCCTAGGAAGCTCTAAACTCATGAGAGAGCAAACTGATGGTTGAATAATGGCTTGGGGGACAATTTCGTGGCCCTTTTCTTGCCCAAGAAGCCAAAACACGAAAATCTAAGAAGGGTGGCTTGCCCATAATTGAATTTGGACAGCCATACCTCTCCATTCCCCAAGGCATTAACTACCTCAACCAACTCTTGGGAGAAATGAATGATTGGGTACAAAAGTCAACTCGGGTAGTTGAGGGTTCATGGGTTCTCTCATTGACACTTGGCTTGACTCAATTGGTTCAAGGGTTTGAATATCCTCCTCCCAATTCCTTGTAATACCATGCTCCCATCTCTTGTTGCATTGCATAGCTAGTTGTGGGAATTTATATTAAAATTCATAATTACAATTCCCATGGTTCATTAGCACATGGGTAGCATAATATCAAATACTTGCCTCTTCTAGATCGAGCGTTCACTAGCGGCGCCTTGGCCTTGAGCTCCACGCTAGGAATCATACATAATATGCATACATTATTTACATTATAGCCCAAAATATTATAAGGGTCAAAATGGGGGACGTGACAACCATGGGCTAATACAAACTATGGATTAACAAATACTACGGGACGACTTACAAAGCATATGCGTCCAACAACAATATACTAACAAAGTAAAGAGAAGGGTTGACACGAGTTCCTAACAGTTGGACCAAAGCCCTTCAATCTTAGGTTTGTTAGAAATAAGGATGAGCATCACAATATGTATATTCCATTTTGAACCCAACAATTAGACTAGAGTAGGTAGAATATAAAATACAACCCCTCCTTATATCTGGGTAAAATATACATCAAACCCAGATGGGATAAAGAGTAAGATTGAGAATCAAAGTTATCCGCGTGCACACATCACTCTATGTCTTAGAAGATTTTTCTTTACTACCCCTTATTTCCGCAGCGTAACCAATCCTTGAGATAGATGACCGTAGGGAAGAGAGGGAAGATTGAAAGAAAGATGTTTTCTCTCTCTCTCTCTTGTAGTCCCTTAGTGAATTAAAGATAACCATAGATAAAATGATTTCTTCATCCATTTGCTCAGTGGAGATTATCAAGTAGGAGATGTAGCCTCTCCATATCCACTTAGAACTCACAACCGATAAGTAGAACAAGCTTCTAGAGTAACGTTGGGTGACAACAAATAATTGAATTCACGCTCAGGGAGCCAATTTGATTAGCATCATAGTATCTTCACGACTCTCTCAACCATGTTGAACTAACTTTAAAGAAGTGGTTCGAGGTATTTGGGTCTCTAAACCTTATAAGTATGGGCAGGAGGGAAAGAGCAGTAAGTAGATGCAAGGTATCCTTTCCCAAGTTTTGGTAGTTGACATCAAACCACGTTGAGTTAGCATCTATTGAAGCAACTAGTTTAGGTAGTTGATTCAAAATAGAGGAATATTCCCTTTTGAGTCGCTGGTAAATAGTCACGTTTATCCTAGGACTCGTTGGGCCATTAAGAAGAAATAGGGTTCATTAGGCCATTTCTATATTGCAAGTGAGTAAGTAGGACAGTTTTTTTAATAAATGTGGGTCAATGCTATCGAAAAAGCCCAAATTTTTCCTCTCCTTTAAATCTAGGGGAGTTTTAGAAGCTTTCAAGTTCTATGTCACATTTAGGAAATATGCTTATGACCCTCGACCGAATAAATGCTCTCTCTTCCTTGTAGGTATCAAAGATAATAAATCTTCCTGACGCATTAACAAGTTAAAAATATAGAGAGGTTGTGGATGGGTTATCCCAACAAGATTTAAAGTTTGATCTAATGAGTTAATCAGTGAGTAAATAGTGCCCCTAAGTCTGCTAATAAGAAATGCCCATTTCGTCGGGATAAATCAAAGCAATGTTTGATTTCTAAGGGCGGGTCAATTTCATTCACAAATAAATTAAAGACAATGTTGAATTGTTAAAGAAATGAAACTTTCTCCCACACATGCTCATATAAGGGTAGAGACGTTTTTATTCTCATTAAATATGAACAAACGGGCCATTAGATTGTATTTTTGAGGTAGATTCTCATGTGGAAGGCTATAGTTCTGAATTTGGTTCGTTGTTACTTACTAATATGAATTAAGAAACCATTCTTATTTCTTTGTATCAAACCCCAGACCTGATAAGGATTAGTCATGTTGTATGTTTTGGGTACAGAGAGATAACAACTAGGAGATTCATTCCTTTGTATGATTATAACAACAATTATATTACCTTATTCACAACTTATGTAATGTCCCCAGCTTGACCCTATTGCATTAATATTGTAAATGATGTAAATATTGTTAATTAGTCATGGTGAGGAGCTCAAGGCCAAGGCCCCGCCATTGATTTAATGTTCTATGTATCGGCAATTAGAATAGATGCCTATGGTTCTTGTGCGAGATGGGCACAATGTAAATAAGACACCATGTAAATATGCAATTTTAATGAAAACACCCACAACTAGCTATGCAATGCAACAAAGAGATGGGGCATGATTCTACAAGGAAATGGGAGGGAAATTATTCAAACCCTTGAGCCCATGGTCTTAATCCATTTCATTGAGGAAACCTATGAACTCTCAACTACCCATTTGGTCTCATGCACCCAATCACTTAATCCTTCCAAGAATTGGTTGAGACAATAAATGCCTTGGGATGGGAGAGGTATGGCTATCAATTTTCGTGCATGGGCAAGCCATCCACTTGGAAAATCGTGTTTTTGCTTGTGGGGCAAGAAAACCCCCACGAAATTGGCCCAAAAGCCATTCTTCACCCATGGCATTCTCTCTCTCACGCAGTCTGAGCCTGTTGGGGTTTTATCCTTCACGTTTTCACCTTTCCCTGCGTTTTTTCCATGCCTGCAAACTCGTTTTTGGTTAGCTCATTGGATGGGAGAAGAGAGCCACGATTTTTGGGGTTAGGGAGGCCGTTTCTGTCCACGAAATGCCCATGAGCATTCTTCTGAAAACGATTATGCTCTCCTGGGGTTGAATTCCCATTTTCTCCTTTTCGTTTTGGTTGCCCACGTTTTTTGGAACGGTCAGGAACCCATTGTTGGGAACTTCACTATAGAAGCGTTTTTCTCATGCCCAACACTTATGCTTTTGATGATACATGCACCCATCTCTTAACATCCTGAGAAACCCAATTGCTGATGGGCTTGGCTGATTTTGATATACCTTTGGCTATGTGAGAGCCTGTTTTCCCCTTTTTCCTTGTGGAGATCATGCCCAGCTCGGGGGGTGGCAGTGGTGCTGAGAGATTGAGGAGCACACTGGCCTACGGTTGGGTGGAACGTTGCAGAAGCGTAGCTAGTTGTTTGGTACTACTTCATTAAGATAAGTATTTTCTTGTGCTATCTTGCAATTGTTTATTTGATGAATATTAGAATGAATGATGGATGTGCTATTGAATTTAAATTCCGCTGTGTTTTTCTTATGATCATACATCCCATATGTCTTTTATATGTTTTCAAATGTCTATGCAATTGCACATGTTCATCTTCTTCTTGAATTGAATGCTTGATTTCAATTTATGGGGCTGGATGCCCGGTTTAACCTCACGATCCTCTCCATCTAGCTGGTGGGATGGGAGGGGACGTGACAACTTACTTAAGAATCCCACTTAGCCATTGAAATGTTATTCCACGTAATCAAAGTTGTGAGTGATACATCTCATTTGTCTTAATTAGCTTGGGATGAGGAGAGCAAAAGAGAATTTCAAGGGCATTATTGAAATGTTTGATGGGTGTAGTATCCTCATTGATTTGCTAGAAACATCAAGAAGAAAGCGAAATAGAATGGAGAAAAACTGGGATAATCAATATGGAGAACAAAGAAGTGAGAATTTGATGATACTAAAAACTTAATTGGTTGAATTGGATCACAATTCTTAGGGTTTTAATAATAAAAATTAAGTTTTATTATGTTGATAAGTTCAATTTTATAGACCCTCATATCAAAAACATTTATTTTTATGTTTTCTCAAACATAATCATTAATAAAACAAGGTATCAAAGTTTTCATTAATAAAACAAAGTATCCAAATTTTTATTAAATGAATGTTGGATATACCAATACAATAGTATAATTATGTAAATGTAAATTGAAAGATGAAATGCTACAATGTATCAATAAAAATTTAAAAACTAGTAATTAATACTAATAATAAAATATAATTCTAAAAAAACAAATAAACAAACAATAGGTAAATTCACTTACCTCATTCACAAGTTGGAAGCCCTTGGAAAGACTTGAAAATATCCAATTTTGATCACCACATGACTAGAGAGATTTCTTAAAGCAAAATTAGTTCCTACCGTTATATATGTTAGACATCACCAAGATTTGTAACATCTCTTATGTAATATCTAGTGGACCCACAAAACAACAATTTCACAGTGTATATGAACTACACATTATGTACAACATAGTCACATAGATAAACACATGCACAAAATTAGAGATAGAATAGTATGTTGTACATTGACCATAAAAATGTCTTTATATTCATAGGTTTTTGTTTCCGACATGTGATTGGTCTATCTATACATTAACCTTTTGGACCCGAGATAATTAGTTTTTAACTTGTTAAATTTAAGCAAAAAGATTAGGTTGTTGTTCCCATGGTTAAAAAAATAATTAAGCAAAAAGATCAGGTTGAACTCTATAAATAAGGAGAGGCGTTTCATCCACTGAAGGGCTGAAGAACTTGAGCTTTGGCTGGTTTTAGAAATGCCTACCCTCTTCGGCAATGGTTACAATGTAAAAATAGTTAGCAAGGAAGTTCTAGTTAATGCTCTTCCTATGTAAGAGTCCTTTCTCCAATCTGGATCTGATGATTCCTCCTGTGTTTATTAGTGTTTTCTTATGTTATAAGAAGTTGAATACCAGATCAGAATCCTCCTTTGAAAAGGAGGTCACCCATGATCTGAAATGTTCACTATCATATGCATTGTTTCATTTTTTTGGTAGAATGGTATCCAACAACTTTGGCGAGTTAGAACTGCTTTGGATTCCCTTGACAACTGTTTCAATAGGTCATTTATTTAGCTGATTTGGTCCCAAGTATTATATTAAAAAAGGAGATCGCCTTACTTCGAAATTTTAAAGAGGTTGTCATGGAGATTACACAATCTTCACGAACTTGAAGATTTTTCAAATGTGGACACGACTCGGCTCTCTATCTATAACTAAGTGCTCGACCCTCAACCAAGTTATAGATGTTGATTGAGCCTTCTCCCTCGACTTAAAATCCAAGTTGACCGAGATTGCTTACATTATGAAAAGGTTGAGCATACCTGCTTTGGAATTATAAGGGTAATTCTTATTACACGCATAATATCTTAATAATGCTACCCCCACTATCATCTCAGTAAGGTTGAACTGCTTGGATACAATACACCTGGTTCCTATATATAAAGATGTTGTCATTAGAGTTTTGCTTGATAACAAGACTTGAGATCTCTCAATCATTGGTTCTTGTTTTAATAGGTCAAAAAATGACCTTGGTGCATAAGAGTAGTGATGATGCCTTTTGCAGGCTAGTAACTCCAGTGGAAGGGTAAAAATACATAGAATTCAAGAGAAACTGCAGGAATAATAAGCATAAGAATTTTTTGAACTTTGTCTAGACAACAAATAAAGGTAAAGCACTACCACACTGCTCAATGCCAATGTCTACAAATAGCTTATTTTTTCAAAGAATTGAATGCAGGCAAGAGTTGATGGATAGTTCGGCCTCAAGAAACACAGTTGGCAGATAAAGGATGAAAGATTGAAATGCGAGACAACTAGAGATAAGATAAAGGATGACGATCGATGGATAAAAATATTTTGATGATCGTATAAAAACTATCGACCACTGTAAATCTTCCTCGACCCAAAAAAACATAGGCTTCACCAAAGAGAAAACACCTTATGGTGGAAAAGTAGAAATAAAGAGTAACCCAGTTCCTTGGGAATGAAATAAAGAGGTGAATAAGAAGCCTCTTCCGGGGGGAAACCTCCTTATATAATGTATCAAATGCACAAGACAAGATTGGGTTATAGTTTCAAAATGTGCAAGTGTATCATTGGCAATGCGTCTAGCCATATAAGGTACACTGATGTGATGTTGGTTCCCTTGTGATCTATGGTTATCTACAATTATCTATTGGTGTGGTAATCATGTCCTTTTCATTCTAAAATCTTGATTTATTATTATTATTATTATTATTAATTTTGTAAGTTAATACCCACAGAGTTTCAAACCAGTGACCTTACGGAAGGAGTACGTTAACAGTACATCCATTCACCATCTATTCCATGCCCCGTGGGCTTCTTGATTTTTTTTGTTATTTCTACTCTAACTTTCATATTATGTTGTTAAGGTACATAACACTAAAAGACAATTGCATGTTAAAGAAACATTGAATGGATGATTCAATGCCTTACTTGCAACTTCATTCAACTTATGGGATCCTTTGCACTAAACAAAAATAGATGGATTTGTCCCTCGTGATTTCATGGAATGCATTGTGGGAAATTTCTTACCTGGACATTCATGAGCTAGACTAAGCCACTACAGTTTCCCTCCTTCACTTTATGTTTGAAGACAACCATAACTTTGTTGGGTATGTGTTATATTCGTTGCATGTGTGTGGGGGGGTTGTCGTCTGTACGATTGTGCCTGATGATAGCACCATCTAGTGCCGACTGTGGGGAACCTCCAGCAATTAAATGATGAAAATGCATGATATATCAGAAATAGCAGAACACAGAAGGGATTTATTGATCGCGAGACACTTCGAAGGGGCAACCTCCTTTGAGCAAGCCCAACACAAATAACTCGTGGATGCCTTCATTGGCCTCAACACGTACTTATATACTAAGTCTAAGCTAAACAACTATTACTCCCCATGAATGTGGGATAATACAATATACTCACGGGACAAATTACAAAGCATATGCATCCAATCAACAATATACTAAAAAAGTAAAGAGAAGGGTTGACATGGGTTCCTAAGATCCCCTCCCCCTTAGAAAAAGTTTTGTCCTCAAAGCTTTAGATGTGGAAATTGTTGCTGAATTTGAAAGAGTGGTTCCCATGTAGCATCCTCTGGTTGCATTCAGTGCCACTAAATTAATACCTCTGTGATGGATCAAGAGTGAAGTTGACGAGTGCGCCTAGTGAGGATGGCCTCCAGCTCCAAAATGATGGATCCTTCATTATCCAGTTATGGTAAAACAGTTTGTGCTCTGATGTTGGTGCCAAGAACTTTCTTTAGACAAGAGACACGAAATACTGGATGAATGCGGGAAGAAGGAGGAAGTTCCAATTTATAAGCAACGGAACCAATCTTCTGGAGAACCTTATATGGCCTATAGAAATTTGGAGCCAGCTTATGACACCCTTTGAGTTTCAGGGAGGATTGCTTGTAAGGTTGTAGATGAAGAAAAACCATATCACCTACTTGAAAAGTGCACTCAAAACGGTGTTGATCGGCTTGTTGTTTCATTTGATTTCTTGCCATGTGAAGATTGTCCTACAAAATGCGAAGAATCTGATCTCAGGTTCGAAGAACCCTGTCAACTGCCTAAACTTGTGAACTGCTGGGGGTGTATGGAAGAAGCACTAGCGGTGCCTGACCATATACTGCTTCATATGGAGTCATTTTAGATGCAATGTGGTAGGAGGTATTGTACCACCATTTAGCGAGAGGGAGCCACTTTGCCCACTGATGTTGTTGTTTGGAGGTGAAGCAACGAAGATAAGTTTCCAAACATTTATTGATAACTTCAGTATGGCCATCTATTTGTGGGTGATACCTTGAACTCATCTTGAGTTTGGTGCTAGTGTGGCGAAATAGTTATGTCAAAAAATGACTGGTGAAAGTTGCATCACAATCTGAGACAATGGAAGAAGGGTTTCCATGAAGACGAAAGATCTGGTCTAGGAAAATCTATGTAACTGAGGAGGCGGTATAGGGATGGATGAGGGCACAAAAATGACTATATTTGGAGAGGCGATCAACCACAACCAAAATCACTGTCTTCCTTCTAGATTTAGGGAGCCCTTAAATGAAATCCATAGAAATATCTGTCCAAATCCGTGTAAGGATGGGAAAGGGTTTGAGCAATCCCGAAAGGAGTGTTGTTTCACCCTTGTTCAGCTGGAAGGTATCACATTCAGTTACCATCTGTTGAATTGTCCTTTTCATTCCCTTCCAAAAGAAGTTATGCCGTGCCCGCTCATACGTTTTGAGGAACCTAGAGTGCCCTAGCGATGGAGAAGCATGGAGTTCATAGAAGACATCATGTTGAAGATCTGTGCTTTGGGGAAGCACCAGACGACCTTTGTATCTCAGGGAAGCACCAGCCCAAGAGTAATGCGGTACAACAGAAGGGTTGTTGGCCAACCGTTGGATGATTTGAGATAATGAGGATTTATTGATATAGCCTTGCTGAACATATTGCAACCAATTTGGAACATGCATAGAAATAGTTGAAAGAGAAAGAGCATTCGCCACAAGATTGTCCTTACCCTCTTGTAAGTGATCTCATAGTCATAACCCATGAGTTTGCTAACCCATTTCTGTTGTGCTGCGGAGGAGACCCATTGTTCCAAGAAATTTTTCAGACTCTGGTGATCAGTCTTGATACATAAATGATTCCCTAAATGATGGCCACCACTTCTGTACTGCATGCAAAATAGACATCATTTCCTTCTCATATGTAAAGGCGACTAAATTCTTACCGAAAAGAGCTTTGCTGGTGAACACAATGGGATGTTCATCTTGAAGGAGAACAACACCAAGTCCATTGTCGCAGGCATCACTCTCAATAGTGAAGGGCTTGGAAAAATCAGGCATAGCTAGAACATGTGTAGTACACATAGCTTGTTTCAGTTTGTCAAATGCACACTCAATAGCATGTGTCCATGTAAAAGCATCATTTTTCAAGAGAGCGGTTAATGGAGCTGCAATCTTCCTGTAATCCTTGACAAACTTGCGGTAGTAGCCAACCAATCCCACTGGTTCAACAAATACACATGCATATATATCCAAAATTTGTTGTAGATTCAAAGGAGTAGTGGAGACCACTGATGGTTGCATCTGAATGGGATGGAGTTGAGCGATGACACCATGTGAATTCTTCTTAAGGAGCTTTTCCATGCGATGTGAACTGATGATGTTGAGAGACCCTGGTTGTAAGCCCATCAATGTGTGTTTTTTCCCATTGACTAAAAATTGCATCCAAAGTTTAGCAAAATCCCATAAGATGGGTCCAAGTGTGCGTAACCATTGAGCACCCAAAACCACATCACATCCGTCTAAGGGCAAGGCAAACATGCCAGAGCATAGGTTAAAATCTCCAATAGAGATACGCACATTGCGACACTTTCCCTTGCAAGGTAAGGTGCCCCCGTTAGCAATCATGAATTCAAAGCTGGAGCAAGGATGGTTAAAACAATCGGCCTATTTAGCGATATGAGGGTCAATGAAGTTATGAGTGCTACCATAATCAATGAGTATTGTAAGAGGAAACTTTTTGAAGTAACCCTTGACCCACATTGTTTGTGGGGTGGTGACTCCGACTAAAGCATGAAGGGATATCTTTGGATGGTTGTCTTGAGAAGGAGGGTCAACAGGCAGTTGCTGAATGTCAACCTGATCATCTACTGTATCATGAGCTTCTTCACAAATTTCAATTGCAGGCAGAGAATCCACATCCAAGAGATAGAGCTTTTGCTCAATACATCTATGTCTCCGAGTGAATTTCTCATCATAACTATAAGAAAGCCCTTTTTCTCTACGTGCCCGCATCTCTGCTTCAGACAAATACTTAATAGGAGTTGCTCTAGGAGTTGGTGTGATGGGAGGTTGTTGGGAAACCATAGTTTTGAATGGAACAAAAGTGGATTTGGAGCGTTGTTGGGATGTGATCTTGTCCTCCGCTAACTTAGACAACCCTAGGAATTCCATCATTGTGCTGGGACAGAACATTTTAACCTCATATCGGACTGCATCCTTCAGACCACTGACAAAACAACTCCTATAGAATTCACAGGCAATCCTTTTGTGTGATTGGCTAGTTTCTCAAATTCTGTCTGATACTCTCTCACAATGTCAATTTGGCGAATTTTAGTGAGTGCTCCTATGAAGTCATAAAAAACTCTAGGGCCAAATCGTTGCAAAAGAAGTTGACAAAAATCTGTCCATTTTGGCTCTACATGAGCCTTGATGTACCAACAGAACCATTGAAGGGATTCATGTTCCAAATGAAAGGATGTAAGTGGAACTTTGTTGACATCAAAAGTATTATGTAGACTGAAATATTGTTCTGCCCGGTATATCCATTCAGTTGGATCATCACCATTGAAGCGAGAAAAATCAAGCTTCAGCCCACGGAAAGTGTTGGAAGAAGAGAACCCAGTGTCTGCAGAAGACTCTGGCTGTCATCCATTGTTCATGGCTAAAGGCTGAAGATGGAGGCTGATAATTTTTTCATCCAGAGCTTGGAGTTTGGTCTTGAGGGATGCAAGTTCTTCCTCCATGTTTTTTGCTCTTGCGCGGGTGACAACCATAACCAGGATTTTTTTTTGGGGGGGAAGAATAAGTAGAAAAACAAAAACAAAAACTTCTTTAGTAAAGGAAAATTTGGACTTGGGAAAAACTCTGATGGGTAATTGGGGTTAAACTAGGTTTTAGACACTTTCTAGTGGATATGTAAGTAGAAAATGGGGATTTCATAGGCGAGGTGAAAGAATGAAAAAAATTGTCCAAGAGGGACAAAGAAGCATAAATAAGAAATTGACACTATGGCAAAATTTGAAGGCGATTGGGTGAAAATCGAAGAAGTTGTGGCAAACCCTAAAAATAGACAGATGTGGAATTTCTGGCTTCGGGAAGTGGAATTTGGGATAGGGTCCTCAGGAAGGAAATACGCATAATAGAATTGCAAGGGTGCCAGTGAATTTTCAAAGGAAACAGAGTTAAAGCAAAGAATATATAGTGAAAAAACAAAAAAATGTACTTTTTATTTATTTATTTTTATACCGGAATTGATCTGCAACGGCTCTAGACATATGAAATCTGCTATTTATCAATTGTCAATAGATATGGACCCCAGGTATGCTCGACTTCCTAAAGTTTCAGGGGATTCACTCGACTATCGATGCTATCTAACGGCTTGCGTATTGGGGCAGTACCCCTCACTCCACGACTCAGGTAAAACTGATAATCGCTTTGCCACAAATGCCAACTCTTGGTTTACCTCACGGGTGGGAACTAGTCAATCAGGTAGGGGTCGTTTCCCTTTTCGTTGGCAGGTCCTCTCAATGGGAAAACTACTCCGAGGTTCTTGTGGTACTCCTCACAATGAGTTTTAGGGCTATGCCCAGGTACTTCCCACAATTAAGAGGATATGGATTATTCCTGGATTCGAACCTCCAATCGAAAGGAATAATACAGAAGCAAAGAAAAATAACTTCTGCAATAATCAAAACGCCTGGAAGCCATTGCGATTTTTTTTTTTGGCAGAAATTCCACCCAGCGAGCCCAAGAAAGTGCTCTGATACCAGATGTGGGGACCTCCATCAATTAAATGATGAAAATGCATGATATACCAGAAATAATAGAACACATAAGGGATTTATTGATCGTAGGCCACTTCGATGGGGAAACCTCCTTTGAACAAGCTCAATACAAATTACTCGTGGATGCCTTCATTGGCCTCAACACGTAATTATATACTAAGTCTAAGCTAAACAACTATTACTCCCCATGAATGTGGGATAATACAATATACCCACAGGACGAATTACAAAGCATATGCGTCCAATAAACAATATACTAACAAAGTAAAGAGAAGGGTTGACACGAGTTCCTAACACCGACACTGGGTGTTAGCCCAGTGTTGGCACAAGCCGAAGGCAAGTCACGAGAGAAGCGAGTTTGAAATTTTTTGGGCTATTTTTGAGTTTTTTTTTCTAAAAAGACGTAATTTAATCCTGGTTAAGGGATTGGGGTCTATTTCTAATCTAGATTAACGGATTAGGGTTTTGGATGGTGTGAAATACCTACATATTGTATTGTTAGTGGTTAATAAGCATAATGAGAAAGTAAGAGGTGCAGCTCTAAGTTTTGATGGTTTTCGCGATTAAGGGTTTCCAGGGTAAATCTCTGTGTATTATGTGTGAATGCTATGGTGTAATCTCTATTTTACTTAAAAGAATCTATATACTTTGCTTCTCAACACAGGTTTAAAACTTACAAACTTCTTACACACTCCCTTGCATTAGGTTCATCGAGTTAGCTTCTAGTACATAATGACATCTTTCTCAAACATGATAACCTACTACGGTTTAGATGATAAGGAACATAGGCCTAGGTGTATTGCTATATCGTTGACATGAACCTTTGCAACTACCTTGGTGAATTTCCATTGCCTCGCCGAGCATAAACGTGCAAGACTACCATTGCCCACATTGGACTAATCCCACATAGTGTGCCCAAGTGGGATCGATGACAAACAATCTTTATCCTCAATATAATTAGATCATAATAATAATAATTTATTTTTAAAGTCACAACCAAGCTAGACACCAATTTATAATAAGTAAAACAATTTATAAAAATTTATAGAAATGATGATTAAAAATATTCAGAAAAAAATTAAAATGTATATAAAAAATAAATTTAATCACGTGAATATAATATTTCAATATTAATTAATTGATATATTTACAATTATATAATGTAATGACACTGCATTTTTTTCTTTTCTTTTCTTTTTTGAGATCCTTGATCTTGAGATGTTTTCATATTACCTCATGTATTCTCGATCTATCTTTGTATTATTTGATTCGGTGTGAATAGCAATAGTACGATTTTTTTTGATGGAAAAAAAAATACTATATTTTTATCATTAAAAATATTATATTTATTTGACTTAATAACCTTGTAAAAGCGCATATATATATATATATATATATATAACTCAATAAAACCATCAATATTACATAAATAACTTGTAAAAAATACAAAAAGAAATAAAAATATTTTATATACCATCAACAATTCCAAAACAAATCAAATGATATACACTTGAACATCCACGATCTGATCCAAAATGCATATACAATCTATATTGGTATGGGGATTTCATAATATTTGGACAATGTACTTCCCAACACTTTACTAAAAGGAATATGCCAGACATATCGAACACTCAACAATGATCTGGTAATAGTTTGAGGTGGGCATGCCCGAGATGTAAGCTCGGTTACGTGACAATGTTAAGAACGCCCAAGTAAATCTGGAGAAATCGGAGGCCGTGGCCCAATCCTCTTGTCTCATCATCCCCTTTCAATGAAGATTCTGCTGTCTTTTTGCCTCGCGTATTCACTTTAAATCCTATGAATGCATTTACCATTTTCTGCGTTCGCTCTTTAAACAAAAACTGCAATGGATTTGCTCATCAGAACCCTCAAGTTATCAATAGCATTGACCATGTTATTTCTGGTCATTCACGATCCAGGAGCCTATGCTTCTCCGGGGATTTTTCTTGGGTCAAAAACTCCAGATGGATCTCTTCCATTTTTGGATAAAGACGAAGGTTCCATGCAAATTACTCTATTTGAAAAGGGCCTAAATTATGCTAAAGATTTGTTGGTGTCACAAGCTCTGCAAGCTTTAGCTAGCCTGCGTATATCGGACATGGAGAAATCAGTACAAGTTCCATTTATCGGTGCCGTGCGTGTGAAATTGTCCAATATTACCGTCTATAATGTTATGGTGCCTTCCTCCACAATTAATTTGGGGCAAGATGGAATCAATATAGTAGCCTCCCAAGTAGAAGTGAATTTAACTATGGATTGGAAATACGCTTACAGGAGTTCGTTCATTCCCTTCATTGTCTCTGACAAAGGACGCGCTCTAATTAAGGTATGGAATTCTTCCTATGTTCATTCACAGGCCGTTTGAGGCTTATTATAAGGAGTCTCGTTTTGTTATTATTATTATTATTGTATTTTGGGACTAGATGCTTCCGAATTGTGAGCCCTTGACAATGCCCTGGAAAGATCCCTTACTCAAGACGTGCACCTGCCCCAGTCTTTTGAAGCAGTGAGATGGCTCTCAAGGGTGAAAACCTTGGAAAGGGGATTTCAAGCTTACTGGGGAATATGGCCACGTCCTTTTAATCGTCAAACCAAGACACCATTGATATTATTTTGTTTTTTAAATGTGTTGCCATTTGCAATTGCAATATGTGACGAACTGCTCTGTGTAGTCCACGTCCCAAAGAGTTGAACCTGCCTATAATATATCAAGAAGTTGAACGATAAAATACCAGAGACATGGGAAAAAATATAAAATGCACAGTTTTTAAAATATAAATTTTATAAGAACTTTACTGAATTTAAAAATCCCTCATAAGAAATACATGTTGACAACGAAATTTGAATGCTTGGCATTCCCAAACATATGGCATAAATGTTTGGCAAAAAACAACTGTTTTTAACCCTAGCATTAGTCCAGCCTTGCCCCTTTCTTGGTTAATACATGTTTACAGCGAAATTTGAATGCCTAGCATTCACAAAACCATATGGCATAAATGTTGGGCAAAAAAGCAACTGTTTGTAACCCTAGTTTTTGTCCAGTCTTGCCCCTTTCGTGGTTATTTTTATATGGTCAACAAAAAGAGAAAGAAATAGCGCCAGCAAGCAAAAGGCCATTTTTTGTTACTAGTTCTGACATAGTGGCCCAGAGTCTGGTGACCACGTGGGCTTTCTTTATCTTGATGCATGGCAGCAGATTTAAGTTTTAACCTCAAGCAAATGGAATAATTGGGCTTCACCTTATTTTGTCACTAGTTCTGATACAATGGTCCAGAATCTGGTGGCCATGTGGACTTCTGTATTTGGATTAATGGCAGCAGATTTAACCTCAAGCAGATGGAACATTCGGAGCTAGTCAAAGTCTCCATTGGAAGGCTAAGTAAAGGAGGGCAAAGAAGCAAGCTCCTCGTCAAAGTTCTGACAGCTCCTTGCCTGTAAATCTATAGAGAAAAGCCTGTTTTTCCATGTCATTGGACACATAGTTGTTAGCCATGCCCAAAATTTGACCACCCAGATTCAACAAAATCCAAACTAGGCTTGATGAAGGGTCAGTTCCACACCTCATTATTCCTGGGGCAAGCTGGGGGGGACCAAAGTCGCCACACCACCTTTACCCTTGACATAGGTTGTTGTAAAAGCTGTACGATGTGTCCAAAAAACATTTAAAGCAACTTTTAACAAAAAACCAACAATTTTCACTTCTGGAATACAAGACACCAATGTCCTGAAACAAAGTCCTTTTGCTACAAACCATTGTTTTTTCTAGTGTTACATGGGGATGCATTCCCAAGGGTAGGGGATGCGCCCCCTGTATTTCCCATGACCCTGAAACTTGGTGACGTCATCTAAAATGTTCCGTATGTCCCTGTTTTAGGGAAACACACAGAAATGCAGGGAGGGATGTTTCCTGGAAAAAGGGCAACGTTTCTGTCTTGAAAAGTGCATTTTCATGTTCCCTATTGATCAAAACAGTCCAAAAAATTAAAAAGGAAAAAAACGCTGTGTAAATTCATTTGCCACCCACAATTTGGTATTTATCATTTCCATTTTTAGTTTTTCTCTGTGTGAGAGAGTTCATCGCTCTCGATTTGACCGTGAGACAGTTCTTTGTTTGTGGTGTGAAGGGTGAGACAGCTGTGTGATTAGTCTTTAGATTATACAATTTCAATGATTTATGTTTCAATTTGCATGTATTTTAATTTAAATTTTGTAGTATTTTGGGCGAGGTCCCCTATGTTGAAGACTCCAATGTCCCCTTCAACGTTCCCTAAAATTTGGGGGTACTTTTTCATAGGCTGTTCCCATGTTTTCCCTCTCACACGTCCCCACGTCTTGGAAACTTGGTGGAACATTGTTTTTTTTAGGGATTTGTAAATCCCCTGACATTGCATGATGCTACTTTCATTGGGAGTTAATAGCAATATAGCCCATATTGTCCTCTTCAACCTTTTGCCTAACTTAAGTAGGAGTTCGTACGAATTCAAGGTTGTCTAGCCTTTCAACATAGAAGTGTGGAGTCAATCCTCTAGGGCATGAAACTTGGGATTTTTTTGCAATTCCTCGATGGTAGGGCTCCCCTAGAGGATTAAAAGGGGAGGTATGGTATGCATCCTCCTACCATCTCCTTGAGAGGAGGAGGCTAGGGAGGGGTGTACCATTTTCTCCCAGTGGTTGAGGCCGTGGACTTAATGGCTGCCAACATACTAGAAATTGTTGGCTTGGGAGATTCTGCCTTTTGGGCTACAATTGTCTTACTGTAAATGGATTTCTTACAAACTACTTGAACTCAACTGCCATTAGTGTCCTTAGCTTCAGGCATTGGTTGAGCATGAGCTTGAACAACTTAAGTAGTTGGAGCAATTGAGGGGTCTAGCTAAGCCATGAGTGGGTGGTCTCAGATTTTGTGGTTTGAGCTTTGGCATCAAAATTATGTGTTGGGTATATTAATATAACGCACAAGTTGTTTTATCATCTTGTCCCGCTACCTAAATGAGGATGAATTCTGTTGGATCCTTGTATAGGTTGATTCTATGACATATCCTTTTCTGGGGTCTAGTTTAAAATAAAACGAGGGGGGGGGTTCATGGTAGATAAAGCCTCCTAGCATTGTGCAGTTGGACTTGAGGAAATGCCAGAATTGCATGGGCAGGTTGGGGAAGTCAATCCACAACATTGGACAACATAACTAACTAGGTAATTTTGCTCATAAAAGAAACTTTCAACCCAGGGTGAAAACATAAATGTTTTCCTACAGATCCATGGTTTGAAGTATCGATGGCATTACAATGTGCTTCCTCAAGGAAGGAAAAAAGGAAAAGGCCTTTAGTTAGGCTTACGTGCTAAGGCAAGGCCATCCATTTCCTTATCTCATTGACCCAGGTCTTAATCATGGCCTCTAAAGGTACGCGGCCAACAATGTACCCAAGTAGTGTGTGCTTTTTATGCTTATTATAGACATCTTGATTTGTAGATAGAACAATATGAACGGGGTTTCCTTTGGGGTATTATCATTTGTTGAAATATTGTAACTTCAAAGAATATTCTATTTGTACTTTATTATTATTCATCTGGAGATGTTTTATTCCTCCGCCGAGATGTTATTATTATGTAAAGTCATTGAGGTAAATCCTCCCATGTAAGTCGGGGCAATAGATCCCCTAAGAGTCATTTGTAATGGGTGTTTAAGTCCCCTAGAGGGGTCGGCCCAGTCAGCAAGAGAATAAACTATTGAGGCCGACCTGTCAAGTGTAAAAGTCAATTGAATGTAAAGTATAAATAGAGGAGGTGTGTTCCTCATTTAACACACACTCACTCACTTGTGAATTCACATAGGAGAGAGAGAGATCTGCAAAGAAGGAAAAGGAGCTCTTGTTTGGGGATTTCATCTTTGTACTTTTGATCATCTATATTGAGGAAGTTTTGCTGGGTTTTCTACCCCATGAGGGTTTCCCAGGATAAATTGTGTCTCTTGTGTTTATGCTGTGCTTGTTGTTCTTTCAGTGATCCTGTATATGCTATTGTTGTGAAATTGAATGGAATACTGATGTTATCTATCTTAGCATATTGAATCTTAACATCATTACCTTTGTATCATAAAAAAATAATGATTATGGGTATTATCATTACCTATGGATAGTTTGTTCTTAAAGAAAATCTTCAACCTAGTGTGAAAACTTTAGGTTATTCTTACAGAGCCATGGTTTGCGAGTAGCGACTACATAACAATGCACTTCCTGAAGCAAGGAAAAAAGGAATAAACCTTTAGTTAGGCTTCTTTTGGGGCTAAGGTAGTGCCATCCATGTTGTTTTCATACCTTTTTAACCCATGTCCTAATCATGGGCTTTGGAGTATGGAGGTATGCATCCAACAAAGCACCCGAGTACTGTGTGCTTGTTATACCTATTGCAATTCCAAGATGCAAATTGGAGGACAGCTTAAACAAACTGGATTGAGTAAATTATGGGCGCTAGTGCATGAACAAAAGTAAAACAAATAATGAATACACAACACATATTAGAATGCAAGATTGTTTATATTACGATGATTGTTTGGTACAATACTTTGTGAAAGAGAGTGTAAGAAAGATGATAATTACTAATTGCTCGATGCTATGCTTCATATAATAGATTGTATAACTATATGTAACAGTACATTTCAGTTACATAATATCCATTCAGTTGCCAAATGTGGTTCAGTTTCATAACTTTTGGTGATAGGGAAAATTTTAAGGATCCATACTTATCTTAAAGTGTAGAACCCATGGCGAATCTTACTAATTCTTTACATGCCAACTATAAAATGTTTGGTGATATTTTTATAAAATGATCAAATTTCTAAGGATTTTATATAGTTTCTAGAAAATTTTGACAGTCTTAAGTAAAATAATTTTATCCTGTAGAATTTGGCCGAATCTTTTTTGGAAAGAATGGAAATTGGCGAATCATTTTGGTAAGAAAAATGTGAAAGATTAGCCCAATAGCAAAATCTAGCCCCTAAAATTTTCTTTGGTTGGTGATTGTTGATCTCTTAGCATGCCATGTGTCCCTGCAGGCCTGCATGTGTAATGGTCTTAGTGGCTGTAGGCACACAAGATGCTAAGGTGTGCCCTTGCACATGTTGAAGCTTTGGTGTGCACATCTGGAGTTTAGTGCATCAATTGGTGTAGTGGTTTTATGGGCGTGTGGGCACTACCCCTTATTTTCATGCGATGGCATTGCCCCTTGACCCTGCCCATTAGTGACTTTGCCCATCAGTGATAATGGGAGGCTACTAGTGGAACATTGCACCTTGGACCTCATGATGGACATTGTGTGTTGTGGTGTTGTGGGTGCAAGGGTATCCTGGTTGAAGGAGGCTGATGTGGAGGAGGGTGCTTTCAGGCAGAGGCTTCGCAGCGGATACCCATGGTTGCATTGAAATCAACACTTATTGTAGACATCTTCATATTCGAAAACAATATTATTATTGGGAGTTTTCTTAGAGGTATTATCATTACCTCTATATCATTAGAAAAATGATGATCAAGGGTATTATCATTACTTATGGGTAGTCTGTTCATTAGAAAAACCTTCAACTCACGGTTGGGTATTCCTACAGGCTCATGGTCCACAAGTATCAATGGATGGTTGTATAATGCATTTCATTAAGGCAGGACTAAAGGAAAAGGCCTTTAGTCATGCTTTAAGTGCTAAGGCGGTGCCATCCATGTGGTTTCGATACCTCATTGATCCATGGCTTAATCATGGCCTTTGAAGGCATGCGACCAAGAAAGAACTCAAGAAGTGTGTGCTTTTTATTCCTATTATAGACATATTCATATTTAGAAATAGTGATATAATTGGGGATTTCCTTAGGGGTATGATCATTACCTCATAATAAACTTTTGGGAAGAACTTTTGGGGTGCCTCGGGCAAGACCGTTATGATTGCATCCTGTGACCTCCCATGAACCTCGAAGCTCCTCTAACCTAGAAGTGCAATCTATCTTTTCGTTATCAAGGATGGGCCCCCTCAACTCCTTATAAGTGGGGGGCTTATACCCCGGCCCAACAATAGAAACAGCCTCCAACATTGGCACGTAGGGTCCGCAACATGTTGTCCAAGTAATATCGGACAATGCTGTGAATTATGTGGTAGCTGGCAGGATGCTTATGGATAGGTATCCTACTTTGTTATGGACCCCTTGTGTTGCACACTGTATTGACTTGATCTTAGAGGATATGGGAAAGATTGAGTTTATCAGGGATGTCATTGATTCGGCAAGAAGCATCACCAAATTTATATACAATCATGCTTCCGTGCTTAGCTTGATGAGGCAGTTTACTCATGACAAGGAGTTGGTTCGTCCTGCCATCACTCGCTTTGGCACTTGTTTCATCTCTCTTCAGTCTCTCCTTACTTCTATGTGGGACTTGCAGACTATGTTCCTTTCAGCTGAGTGGCATGCTTTATCGATTAGCACTAAACCGGAGGGACATGCCATATTCAAACTAGTGTCATACCGGGAGAGTTTCTGGGATGGGGTGAAGGAGGTGTGTGCCATATGTGAACCTTTGGTAAATGTTCTTCGCTTGGTTGATGGAGACAAGCCCGCAATGGGCTACCTATATGAGGCCATGGATAGGGCCAAAGAGGCCATTCGTGCCTACTATGAGGACAACAGGGATGAGGGGCAAGCAAAGCAACAATTGAAATGGGCGGTGATTGATCAGCAATGGAACAACACACTTCATCGCCCCATTCATGCTGCAGGGCTATTCCTCAACCCCGCATTCTCTTACTCCTGTGGCTTCGGGTTTGATGCAGAGGTAATGGATGGGTTCTTGGAGTGTGTCCAGAGGATGGTGCCAAGTGCAGCTGACCGTTCAGAGATTTCCAAAGAGTTGGAAGTCTATAGGAGGGCCATGGGCACATTTGGGTTTGATATGGCTATCAATGACAGGAAGAACATAATGCCAAGTAAGCTTCACCTTGTTTCAACTTTCAAGAATGAAAATTCAATTTATTTACTTTCTTTGTTTTAAATTTTAAATTTTCAATGTCTTCTCTTATGTTTCTAACTTTCTCCAATTCATTGTAGATACTTGGTGGGAAACCTATGGCAGACGAGTACCCCATCTCCAAAGGCTTGCTGTTCGGATCCTTAGCCAGACATGCAGCTCTTCTGGTTGTGAGCGCAACTGGAGTGTATTTGAAAAAATACACCCCAAGAAGCGCAACAGGTTAGAGATTTGAAATTAAATTCTAAATTCATTATCTATTGTAATTTATGCCCCATGGGTAATTCTAATTTATGTATTCTAAATTCTAATTTAATAAATTTACTGTACTCATATAGGTTGGATACCCAACGCCTGAATGATCTAGTGTACGTCTTCTACAATATTAGGTTGTGGGTGAAGCAGCTTGAGAAAAAACCTGAGGTGAAGGCCATTTCATTGGATACCATTGACACCACTGTTACGTGGAGAGTGGAGATTGAGGAACCTATTATGGAGGAAGCCCCTGATTGGTTAGACGATGATACACAGGACCTCCAGAGTGAGATATGGGAGGATGAGGGGTTTGAATTTGAGAGTGTGCCACCACCGAAGCCACCAGTAGCATAGCCACCAGTTGCACAACCAACAATTTCTGTTTCATAGGCACCAGTTTCACAGCCACAGTCTCAGCCAAAGGGAGCCAAATATATGGGCAGTGGTAGCAGTAGCAGTGGTAGAGGACTTGATGAGGGTGACCTAGTACCTCATCATTCTTCTAGTTCTTTTAGAGTACATAAGTTTCTAGGCACTTCTAGAGGACGCCATAGTCCACGACGACCCCCACGAGCACCTGGGATTTCTAGCGCTAGAGGCAGAGCCATTAATAGAGCGATTACCTTTGGCCGTAAAAGGGGTAGAGGGAATCCATAGTTTACTTTATTTAGTTGATTTCATTGCATATGACTCTATGAGATACATTTGATTGTATTTTTTTGGTGATTCATGAGTCGGGGACTCAAGATATAGGACACGATTCATTTTTGATGTGTGATGTCTAGCGATACGTCTTATACATCTTATATATCAGTTTTCTTTCCATATGCATGTGGCAATGTGTTTATTTGATGTTCTTGTTGCTTTAGATTTTTAGAAAATTGAAAAAAAAAGAATATTTTTGTATTTTTTTAAGTTTGTCGATATACTGCCGATGTTTGCCAACATTTTCGCCGATAAATCCGATAAGTTCTTTTTGGACCCTCGGCGATATATTCGTCGACACGATGTTTGTAACACTAGTTTGATTTTATTGTTCTGTGATCTCTATGGGATGGCATTGTAGTTTTCAAATACGTTTTAACAATTTACTATGAGAATCTTTGACAATATTGCAGTTATTCTTGCTTGATATTACTTCTTGTTGAATGTTTTTATAACCATAACAGCTATGAACCTCAAACCATCCATTTATTGAGTTCAGCAAGATCGAAAGCTGTAATGATAGAGCTGTTGCATCTTTGCAGCTAGTTTGCTATTTCCAACTCCTTGTATTTAGTGTAAAGTTCCCTTGCCAGTTCGTGGGCATTTTGTATGGGCTGCATATGGATGGAGTAATTAGGTTATTGAAATTGATTTCTTGCTGCCTCATATCCCTTCTATGTCTCCCATACACAAGTTGACCTCTTAGCAATCGTATGCTTTCTATTCTGTGGCAAGTTGACTTGGGAAACAGGGGTAATAGTTGTCGATGTTTCTCCAGGTTGCAGCATCGGGCAGACATTCATCTACGGGATATGGCCTGAGTCATATGGCTAATGGTGAATGGCCTAGGCAGGGGCAGACAATCTCCCATTATCCTGAGTCATATGGTGTGGGGACATTGGCTCCAGGGTCCTATCACATTGCCTGCTCCGTGATGGAGTGATCTATTCTATATTAGAGTTATTTGACTTGTTTATTTGATAGGGGATTTCATTCCTTTTTGGAATATACAAGTCTAGTCTAATGTTGTATTGACATAGACTCTAAGAAGTGTCCGGGACTTCTTAGTGTGGGTCAAATCAACATTAGAGCTCTATGCGTGAATAGACATGCATATGAGGAGATGATCATCAAGAAGGACAACTTTTCTATGATGAAGAAATAACCAAGAAGACAAGTCAACCATTGAAGAAGTTCTAGATAGCATTGAAGAAGTCCCATAAAAGATTGAAGACAAGAAGACAAGTCGGCCTTGAAGATAAAATGAAAGGTGAAGATCAAAAGTACAAGTCGACCCCAAGAGGAAAATTACAGTAAACTGAAGTGTATAAATAAGCAGCTAACACTTCATTTTGTCACAACACAATCACATCTTCTCTACTCAGCTAATGCACACTTTTCAAGGAGACCTAGTAAAGGTACAAAGGAGCATTCTTGTGAAGACATCTTATCATCTTTTGAAGGTTCGCCATCTTGAGCTAGGGTTCGCATCTTGCTAGGCTTCCTCATGTAGGAGGTTTGCTACCCTTGCTAGGGTTTCCTCATGAAAGAGGTTTGCTATGTGCTAGGGTTTCTCTTCATGAATGGTAATGTACTTTGAACTATCGGACTGATTTCTCCTAAGAAAAGTTGTCTGGGCTTTCTCCCAAGTTTGGTTTTCCGAGGGTAAAATTCTTGTGTCTATTGCGCATGGCTGTGTTTCTATGATCTTTTGTTTCCACTGCAATTTAAGTTGAAATTTTCAGTGTGCAATTATTCAATGAAAAACTATGGGATGAAATGAATGTTTGAAATCATTAGGAAATCCGAAATAATTGTCAAGATCTGAAAATTGTATTTCTACTGCTATGAGAAAAATTCAACAATAGTTTGAGCTTTTTTCATTCCCTCAGAAATTTGTAAGTCCAGGAGAGCCCACGGCCAGCACTCTCTCTTTCATCCTACAGCCACACATGTTGCCAAATAAAATGTGCTTATGAATTCTTTAATGGCCTGCTATTGGGTGCCCAGGAATTGACATTAAAGTGTCTTTCTGTTGGACATTGAAAATGTTTCTTCTCCTTGTAAACTGAAGGACGATTTGCCATGTAATTGCCGCTGGAATTTGCATTTATATATGGGTGTCAATGCTGAGCTAACATGCTCTTAGAGGAAACCATTTTCTGTTCTACATTAATGCTGGAGTGTGATTCTTCTACAGCGTCTGTCTTTATTATTCTCAGAGTGATAGATTTTGTGTGCTGTTGGATTGAAAGGGGTGACCATAAATTTATAAAATGTTCTTCCTATTGTTAGTACTGGAACGTTCTTTCCTTTGTAAACAGGAGTAATAATTCCTTGGGTAATGTTATTTAAATTGATGGTCCGCATTTACATGCATATATGTTGAGTGTTGGGTAATGCTGTCACTTATTACTGCTGGAGCATCCAATCATTGTTAATGCCAGAATGTGAGATCCCTTTATTGCTGGAGTGTTGAGGATTAGTGGTTGCTGGATTAAATTGCATGCAAAGGCAGTTTTGGTGATTGGTATTTGGCTACTGCAATTAAGAGGCAAGAGCATATCCATATCCCCGTTGCCTTGTCTTCAAGCAAGAAATTATCGAGGAAGTATGCCTGTGGATGAGGATGCTCCATGTTATGTTTACCATTAAGTATAACCATTAACACCGCTGTTCAGCCATTTGCTTGATGAGCATATGAGTGTTTGGAACATTTGACAGAAAAGGTTCCATTAATAGCTGCTGATACTATAGGCTGGACTGAGCTTTGCATCTCAAATAAGTTGGATATTAAATTGAAATCAATTGAATTTTAATTAAGTGGCAGTGTGTTTTGATTGTCATATAGCACGACATAGTATAATTCTATTTTGACATTGACAGAGTGCAATTGTTTTCTCACTGGTGGTATTTGCAATTTTGCACTGGCATTTCAAAGGCAACAAACAGAGCCATCCTTACATGCCTGCTGAAGAATAGTGACCAGAGAAGTTTTCGATCAAAATTGCATTGAGCACAGAAGGCTTGGAGTCAATTCTGAAAAACAAAGATCTCTACATCATTCTGAGATCAGATACCAAAATTTCATTTCCATATAGGATCCATGTATGTGAGATGTGAGGGCTATAAGTCCTGCATTTATAGATCATTAATTACAGCAGCGAACAGCAGCAAATACTTCACTTCCTTTTCAGTCTAAATCACTAGGCAACTCAAGAGTAAAGATACCAAACAAATATACTTAAATGCCGACAAGTTACAACCCTTAGGGCACACTTATCCAAGCATATATCAGATCTGAAAATCACTTTATTGCAACAGATTTTTCATTTTACAGTAGAAAATCTGCTCTCTTCTCTTCAAGTTATATGTTAGATCACTTCATAGTTTCAGCCCTATGTTATGTCAAATCATCATGGATGAGTGTTGGAAATTACCTATTCAAGAAGGTAACACAAGCTGAAAATCAAATATGCAAAGTAATACACAATTCTGGACAGCTGAAAACTTCATATACATGTAAATTTTCCAAACCCGAGGTGAATGCTGTAGTAACCAACCTGCTAATAAGGCTGGTAACTATGGGTTTAATCACCCATATAAAACTGTCTTTATTTATGATAAATAATTTCATGGAATTAATAAAAAATGCTAAAGCATTCCAATCTGTTCACACAATTTGGGGGTTGGAGAACTTAATTTATTCAGGTAGCTAATTAGTGAAGGGAAAACTGAATTTAAACTAAACTTTACTGAACAGAAATAAGTTTCTTTCTTTCATTATTTATTAAAAGAACATCATTTATTAACAGAACAGTAAATAAATTAAGCAAACAATTATTCTAAACCACTGAATCAACTCTACTCTAGCACAGCTAGAGGTACTTACCTGGTTGGTTGCAGCTGTTCCCAGTGTTGATGTTTGCGGCAGCTTCGGGCAGACATCCTCCTGGACATAGCCATGGTGCTTGGCTCGATGGGTCATGGTGATTTGACCTATGGAGGATGATGATGGTTCACTCATTGGTATATGTGAGGCCCCTGGATGTAGCCTTTCTTGGTCATGGTGCCTGGCCAAGTGGTAGAAGGCTTGGATGCTTGCAGATCTTCTCCCTGGTTCTGGGAGGCCCTGGTATAGTTCTTCTTGATCATGGTACTTGATCGAGTGGTATAGGACTTGGGTTTCCCATCACATGCCTACGTGGCTCTGGTATTCCTTGTCATAATAGAGTGGATTTGACTTGCCCATTCTTAGGGATTAGCTACCCCTGTTGGAATGGTCAAGTCTACTCTAGTGTGGCTGCACGCACACTAGATCTCTTCTGACATGGATGGACGTGCATGTGAAGCAAGCTCATGGAAATCCTACTTGGGATATGAAGACTAAGTTTCTAGATTTTGTTACATACATAAATGATAATTAAAGAATAGTTGAGGGTATGTGCAAATAAATAAATAAATATAAATAATATAAATAAGAGAAAATAATGAGTTAAACATTAAAATGAAAAGATAAAGAAATAAAATACCATGGTTTTATGAAACCATGGAGAGGCGATATAATAATAAATTAAATATTAAAATGAAAAGATAAAGAAATAAAATACCATGGGCAAATACCATGGTTTTATGAAACCATGGGAGAAGCGATGATATAATAATTAATTAATTAAGCATCTAAATACAGAGTAAAAGAATGTGCCTTTTACATTTGAAAAGGCACAATGAGACCTATTTAATTGTCCACGTACTGTATTGTATTCATTCATTTTTTTATTATTATCAATCATTCATCTTTTATATAAAACATTTAAGGTGTAACATATGGTTGAATATTTTAGTGTATAATTATTTTATGAAGAATCTGTTGCGTAAAATTCATAAGGGAAATAATTATCAGATCTGAAAGTGGTAAAATCAACATGGTATCAGAGTAGCAAGGTTTCAGATCTTAGTTTTGAAGACATATCGGGCTGATGCAGTCCTACAGTGTACTAGAACAACTTCATTTGCAACTATTAAGCATCCGTGGTTGGGTGCTAGGGTCAAGATGGTGACCACGCTCAGGGTTGAAGACAGACTTGACGGTGCTATGAACTTCAGATCCTGGAAAACTAGAATACAATTCATCCTGGAAGAAAATGAGGTTAATGATTATGTAAGCAAAGTTATCCTGAACCTACAGATGATGAGGGGAAATCTAAGCAAAAGAAAAATGATTCTAAGGCAAAAAGGATTTTGGTTGACTCAGTAAAAGATCACTTGATCCCACATATTGCACAATTGAAGACAGTTAAAGAAATTTATGATGCTTTGACAGGTCTATTTGAAACCAATAATCCTAACATAAAGTTAGCATTGAAGAATAAACTATGTGACATCAAGATGACAAAGTCAAATACTGTTTCTACATACTTTATGAAGATTACTCAGACAAGGGATCAACTCATAGCTATTGGAGAAAAAGTTGATGATGAAGAGCTTGTCTCATTAGCTCTCAATGGTTGTCCCAGTTCATGGGAACCTTTCATTCAGGGTGTTTGTGCTAGGGAGGCACTACCATCTCTTGATTGATTGTGGACTGATTGTGTCCAAGAAGAAGGAAGAATTATATCTCGAAGTGGTCCTCAAAAATATTAGGATGAAGAAATTTTAGCCCTTGTAGCTCAAGCAAGGAAAGGGAAAGGAAGGAAATTTCCTTATAGAAAAAACAAAGGAAAAAGACATGCTCCAGCTCATGAACATAAGACAAAGGATCTCTCTCATATCAGGTGCTATAACTATCAGAAGTTTGGCCATTTTGCTAACAAATGTCCCGAGAAGAAAAGAAAATGCTGAAGCAGAGGACCTATCACCGAAGAGGACGGAAGAATCATGGTTTGATGAGCTTGCTGATGGTATTAGGAAGGAGTACTACTTTTTCTCTGCTCTTTTAGGATCCATTACCAACAGCAGTGAGATTTGGTTGGTAGATAGTGGCGCTTCCAGACATATGACAGGATATCAGAGCACTCTCACAAATTTGTCAGAAGAAAATTCTTCACTACATGTGGAACTAGGGGACGATTCCAGATATGAAGTGAAGGGTGATGGATCTACATCCTTTCAATTGGATTCAGGAGACACTCTGCATATGAATGACATACTGTTTGTACCAGGACTAAAGAAGAACCTCCTATCTATTTCAGTCTTGGAGGACAAAGGCCTTAGAGTTGCCTTTGTGGATAGTTAGGTTCTGGTATGGCATACGGACTCAAGCATAGATTCAACTAAAGTGATTGGTGTTCGAGAGGGAATCTTGTATAGGTTGACAGGACGCCCAATATAAGCATTGATCCATGACAACATTAGTCTATGTGAGCTAGGCATCAGAGATTTGCCCACCTGCACTATAGAGCTCTTCCCGGCTTAAGGAAGATGGTCACAGGTTTACCAAAGCTTCAAATGGAGCATGATGGCATTTGTAAAGGATGTGCACTTGGTAAGAATACCAAGGGATCTTTTCCGAGTAGTGACAGTCGATCCGAGGGAATCTTGGATCTGGTACATTCTGATGTTTGTGGACCAATGGCATTTCATTCCTTGAGTGGATACCTATACTATGTGATATTCATTGATGACTACTCTCAGAAGACTTGGATATATTTCATGAAGACTAAGGATTAAGTCTTTAGCAGATTTCAAGAGTTCAGGGCTCTAGTTGAGAACTTGACAGGGAGGCATCTTCGAGTCTCGAGGACAGATAATGGAGGAGAGTATACCTCTAATGAATTCCATAACTTTTGCAAGGTTGCAGGGATCAAGAGGGAGCTGATAGTTCCCTAAGGAAAAACATGGCTATCTGTTAGGCAACCAAAGCAATGATCCATGATCAGGGCTTACCCATGGCTTTATGGGTAGAGGCATCCAACACTGTGGTTTATGTTCAAAACATGAGCCCTCATCAGATATTGGGGGGCAAGACTCCAGAGGAGCCATTCATATGTATGAAACCTGAAGTCAGTCATTTGAGGATCTTTGGTTGCCCGATGTACATTCATGTACCCAAGGATAAAAGATCGAAGTTGGAACCTTCAGGAAAGAAGGGGACCTTTGTGAGATACAGTGAGACATCAAAGGCTTTTCGGATATACATCCTGTTAGTGTTTGTTCTTTAATTCAATTATGTTAGATCTTTAATCTGAAAGATAGACAAGCACAACAATACACAATAACACAAGAAATTTCGTCGGGGAAACCATAAAGGAGAAAACCCCGCAACTTCTTCAGTAATAGATTCATCACTTAGTACAATATCAAACCAAGATAGAAAACCCAAAGATAAGATGTCTTCTGCAGCTTCCTTCTTCTTCCTCAACGAACTTTGTCTTTCTCTTCCTTGGAGCGAACTTGCTTGTTGGTTGTGTGTACAAATGAGGGAGAGCACCTCCCTATTTATACTTTAAGTGTGAGTAACCTAAATCCCCAATGGGTCCGACTTCCTCAAATAACTGGGCCCACCTCTCCTAGGGAGACTCAAAAATACATTTTACATTTAGTCTTTTGGGGACTATTGCCCCGACTTACAATGGAGGTTTTACCTCGATATTCTTACATGACCAAATACAATAATGACATCCCTGAATGGAGGAAAAACATCTCCGACGGAGGTACAATAACAGTACAATAATAATATAATAATAATATACAAAAGAATATCTTCCGAAGTTACATTTACAACAACACTCCTCTTAACTAGGAAGGTATTCTCTCGACACAGTCATCATCACAGCTGGAAACAATCTCTAGAGAACGTCATCATCGCTGGATCATCATCATTGCTGCTGCAACAATTCTCATCTTGTTGATCATTGACTAGTGACATCTCTCGAATCTACCTGACATGAGAGGTTCTACAGAGCCAACCCTTTTTCATGCTGGATGTAGGCCTAGCTCTCATCTAGGACTTCATCATCTATACGAGCAATCCATCAAGTAGGTACAGCCCAAGAGCACATATTACATTGCTAGAGCAATCACCTGCGTCTCCTACTATCATCTCATCGTATCCGGATCATCTCATCATCTCATGTGGAGAGCGGCCCAGGTGCATATACTATGTCCACTAGACAACCTGTGTCTTCCACCCAGTGGATACATCCCATGAACATCTGCGTCTTCCACCCAGTGGATACAACCCATATGTATTACGTCTCTCTCTTAGTCAACCCGCATCTTCCACCCAGTGGATACAGCCCAGGAACATCTGCATCTTCCACCCAGTGGATACAACCCAGATGTATTACGACTCTCTCGGTCAACCTGCGTCTTCAAAGATGTGGATACAACCCATTAGCATCCCAGATGCATTACGTCCTTGCAGACTACCTGCGTCTTCTACCATGTAAGATATAGCCCAGGCGAATCCCAGATGCATTATGACCCGTGGAACACCAGCGTCTTCAAACATGTGGATACATCCTAGGAGCAACCTAGATGCATTACGTCCTTGCGGACTACCTGCGTCTTCCACCATGTAAGATACAACCCTGGTGCACTTGCGTCTTCCAGACATGTCACATCACTCCCTCTTGCGAGGAACATCGATCTGGATAACACCAAGCTTCTCTCTGAAGTACTCAAACTTCACTCTTGCTAACAGCTTGGTCAACACATCGGCTGTCTGCTCGTCTGTCGCCACATACTGGAGCTTTACTGCTCCTCTCTGTACCATATCCTGAATATAGTGGTACTTGATCTCAATATGCTTCGACTTGTCGTGGAACACCAGGTTCTCGGACAATTCTACACAATTCTGGTTGTCACAAAACATACAAGTCGCCTCTAAATCGAGATCAAATAAATTTGACTGTAGCTTCCGAAGCCATACTGCCTCACAACTAGCCGAATAGGCTGCAATATACTCTACTTTGGCTGTACTCAGTGCCACACTTGACTGCTTCCTGCTAAACCAAGAGATCATATCGGATCCCAAACTGAAGCAGCATCCCGAAGTGCTCTTCCTGTCTGTGGCACTGCTTGCCCAATCTGAATCAACATAACCATGCAGGTTAATCTTCTGATTTGTCGCATATTTGAGCCCATACTCAATTGTACCCTTTAGGTACCTCAATATATGCTTTGCAACAATCAAGTGAACATGTCTTGGATCTGTCAGGAACTGGCTCAGGGTGTTCACAGCAAAGCATATGTCTGGTCTCGTGTTCGTCAAGTACATTAACGAACCAATCATCTGCCTGTACATCGTGGCATCAACTGTCTCTGAAGAAGCATCACACAGTAGCTTCAAGTTCGATGCCATTGGTGTGGCCATTGCCTTGCAGTTCATCATTCCGAACCTCTTCAGAATCTCCACTGCATACTTTCCTTGACCAAGGAAAATCCCATCTGAACTCTACCACACCTCCATACCTAAGAAGTAGTGCATCATTCCCAATCCTTCATCTCGAACTTTGCAGCAAGCCTTCTTTTTGTATTTGCAATGAGCTCATCCTCCCCTATTAAGAACAAGTCATCTACATATAGCAGTAATATTACTGGTCTTCCGCCCTCAACCTTGAAGTAGAGGTTGGAATCTGCTTTGCTCTTGGTAAAGCCTAAGCTCCCTAGAAAACTGTCCATCTTGTCGTACCATGTCCTGGGTGCTTGCTTCAAACCATACAAGGCTTTCTTTAGATTGCACACATGAGTCTGTCTGTTATGTGTCTCGAATCCCAGTGCCTACTCCACATACACTTCCCCTTCGACTACACCATTCAAAAATGTTGTCTTGATGTCCATCTGGTGTACCTTCCATTTCATTACTGCGGCTAAAGCAAGTATAAATATGATGGAAGTGTATCTTGCTACAGGTGCAAATGTCTCCTTGTAGTCTATGCCTTCTTTCTGGGAGAAGCCACATGCCACAAATCTTGCCTTGCGTTTTTCGATGCTACCATCTGCAACATGCTTGATCTTGTAGATTCATTTTGAAGTCACAACAGACTTCCTGCTGGACTCGAAACTATCTCCCAGACATCATTCTTCATAATCGACTGGTACTCTTCGATCATGCCATCCTTCCATTCCTTCTTTTCTTCTGCTTCCTCATAGTTGGAAGGTTCTTTATCAATGATGTTGCATAGTAGGGCCACATAGATGGAGTATGGTTTGGGTCTCTTGCTTTCTTTGAGTTTCCCATCTGGAGCACCATACTTCTCTGCTTCTTGTATTGCCTCATGTGCCCATGCTAGTCTTCTCTTGTGGGAGTTCTTCTCACGAGGTGGATCTATAGGTTCTTGAGGTTCAGTTATGTCATGGTCTTCGTGATCTTCTTGGATTGTCTCTTCCATACCTATGTCTCTGGTTCTGGGAACTTCAGGTTCTTCAGTTTCTTTAGTGGGTAATTGTCTTGACTTGTTGTAGGTCGAGTCTTCATTAAAAGTTACATCTCTGCTGATTTCAATCTTCTTGAATCCTGGTAAGTATATTCAGTAAGCTTTTGATGTGTCACTATATCCTACGAATATGCCCTTCTTCCTTGAAGGATCTAGTTTTGTTCTCTTTTCTTTCGGGATGTGTATGTACATAGGGCAGCCAAATATTCTGAGATGGCTGACTTCTGGTTTCTCTCTTGAGAAGGCTTCTTCTGGAGTCTTGTTGTTCAATACACGGTGAGCTATATGGTTTTGTACATACACAACTGTTCTTGTTGCTTCTGCCCATAAGTGCATTGGGAGATCTTGATCATGGAGCATTGCCTTCGCTGCTTCCATTATTGTTCTGTTCTTACGTTCTGCAACGCCATTTTGTTGAGGATTGTAAGGAGTGCTCAACTCCCTCTTAATCCCCGATTCTTTGCAAAGATCCTTGAATTCTTCTAAGGTGAATTCTCCGCCATTGTCTGATCATAAAGTCTTGGTCTTCTTTTCAGTATGATTTTCGACCAAGGCTTTGAATTCCTTGAATTTGCTAAACATTTCATCTTTGCCTTTCAAGAAATAAATCCATGTCTTACGAGAAAAATCATCTATGAAAGAAACATAGTATACATACCCGCTTAACGAGATGGAAGACATGGGGCCACACACATCTGAGTGAATTATCTCCAAGATTCCTTTTGCCTTGCTTTCACTGCTAGGAAATGACTTCTTCACATTCTTCCCTTGTGCACATCCCTTGCAAATGCCTTCATACTTTGTTTGAATTTCTGGTAGACTTGATACTGCTTTGCTTGCAATTGGTAGTGCTCTATAGTGTACATGTGCAAGCCTTCTATGCCATAATTCACTTGGTTCCATGGAGTCATGAACCAACGCTTGTTCTGGTTGTCCTTTTAACTTGTACAGGCCTCTCTCTTGCTCTCCAATTACTGTTGCATCATTTATTGTCTTTCCTCTTGGCCACATTAGAACTTGACCATCAACAAATGCAATACGAAGTCCTTTAGCATCTAAGGCTGAAATGGAGAGAAGATTTTTCTTCAAACCTGGTATGTAGAGAACATCCTTTATCTTCATTGATTTGCTTGAATCTAGTTTGTAAGAGGCTTCTCCACTTCCTTTGATAGGATATTGATAGTCGTCTCCAAGTTTCACCTTGTGGGGTGACTCATGTTCTGATAAGTTGACAAAAGATTCTTTGTACCCTGTCATATGCTTGGATGCTCCACTATCCACAAGCTAATCATTGCTTCCATGGGTGATGGTACCTGTAAGGGCTGAGATTAAAACATATTCTTCATCGCTTGAAGAATCATCCCTTTCTTCTCTGGTTTTCTTACTTACTGGTTCATCATCTTCAGCTGTGTGAGCATGATGCCTCTTCTTGTTGATTCTCCTGGAGGAACCCTGGTTTCTAGGACAGTTTCTTGAATAATATCCTTTCTCATCACATGTGAAGCACCTAATACTGGAGAGGTCTCTTTTAAATCCATGATTCCTATGGGATCTTTTAGACTTCTTGTGATGGTGGTCCTCCCTCTTGTTTTGATTCTTAGTATGAGCAGTTAGGGCTTGGTCATCATTAGCTCCCATCTTTTCTTCTCTTGCTACTAGTCGAGCTTCTTCTTGGGTGCATTCTTTGCATAATCTGCTGAATGTGATTAGCTTCTTTTTGGCGCATATTCCTTGAATGAATGAGTCCCATGATCTTGGGAGACCATTCAAGGTAGTCATCACAATCTCTCCTTCTTCAACATTATCTTCAATTGCCTCAAGTTGTTCCTTGATCTGAGCGACTCTTGTGAAGTAAGATTGAATAGTTTCTGAGTGTTGAACCTTCACATTCTTGAGTTGGTTCCTCAGAGTCATCTTCCGGTTGATGTTCTTTCCTTCATATAGCTTGGTCGAAGCCTCGGACATCTTCTTCGGAGTCTTCAAGGATGATACACGAGGGATGAGGTGATCTTTGATGGAGTCTGTAATAATCCTTTTGGCCTTGATCATGTTCTTCTTGTGATTTGCCTTTGCCTCTTCTCCCTCTGGTTCTGGAACCGCCTCATTGACATACTTGTCCAAGTCATTCTCTTCTAGAACTAGAGAAATTCTATACTTCCATGCCCGGAAGTTATCAACTCCTTCAAGCTTATCCTCAAGCTTGGTGTGATTTGTCATTTTGATATGAGAACCTCAAATGGAAATAGCAAGGAATTAGATCTTACCAATTTGAGATGTCCAACTTGATTATGGAGCTGGCTGACCTAGGGTTTGATAGAGAAACCCTAATTTTTCAAACTTGAAATTTTGAACTTCTGCTTGGATAGAAAGATGTGCCTCCTCAAGGTGAGTTGTCCAGTGTACTCCTTTTCCTGTATTGGTGGATGGAAGCTCCAAAAATTTGATGCCCTAGTTTCTCCTAGCACTAGTGAGTGGGTCAAAAATGAAAATTCTCCAAACTGAATTCTGCTTGCACCAAAAGATGCGCCTCCTTGAGGCGAGTTAGCCTAGCCCTCTTTTCTTGATGATCTGTGGAGAGAAGACCTTGGATTTGGAAACCCTAGCTTTCCGTTGCTGCACAGTGCCTTTTTTAGAGTGGCTCTGATACCATGTTAGTGTTTGTCCTTTAATTCAATTATGTTAGATCTTTAATCTGAAAGATAGACAAGCACACCAATACACAATAACACAAGAAATTTCGTTGGGGAAACCATAAAGGAGAAAACCCCGCGACTTCTTCAGTAATAGATTTGTCACTTAGTACGATATCAAACCAAGATAGAAAACCCAAAGATAAGATGTCTTTTGTAGCTTCCTTCTTCTTCCTCAACGAACTTTGTCTTTCTCTTCCTTGGAGCGAACTTGCTTGTTGGCTTTGTGTATAAATGAGGGAGAGCACCTCCCTATTTATACTTTAAGTGTGATTGACCTAAATCCCCAATGAGGCCGACCTCTCCTAGGGAGACTCAAAAATACATTTTACATTTATTCTTTTGGAGACTATTGCCCCGACTTACAATGGAGGTTTTACCTCAATATTCTTACATGACCAAATACAATAATGACATCCTCGAACGGAGGAAAAACATCTCTGACGGAGGTACAATAAAAGTACAATAATAATAATATACAAAAGAATATCTTCCGAAGTTACATTTACACAATGATCCCCCAAGTTTCTGGGATGCGGGAGCTGGGAAACGCACATTGGGGATGTGTGGAGACCACCCCCAAATTTTAGTGAAATTCGGGGGGGGAACGGGGGGACGTCCAACTCATAATAAAAATTATAAAAAATATAAAAATTAATATTATAAATTATTAAATCCCAGCAATAACAATTGAATGATTCATCCCATGTAAATCACTAAAAGTAAATAATAAATAGTAAATACTAAATTCATCATTGTGCAATGTAAATCAAAATGTAACAAATTAATTATACAAACACGTTACACAATTCATCATGATCGTTTTCAAATTTGTCATTTGAATCTTGATATTCATATTTCTAATTGAAAAATTGAATTAGTGATATTGTCGTAAAATAGTAAATTACTAAAGACCAAGTCTGAAATAGAGACTAAACAACAATTAAAATTAAAATTTCGTATTTTTAAACTGAAATTGGGAAAATCATGGGGGGGCGTCTAGGAGCCCCCTAGTTTCGAGAGGGAGCGTGTGGGAGCCCCCCTTCATTGGAGCGCGCTGTAGAACAGGGGGGCGCGCTCCCTTGTGCGTTTTCGAGAGTTTCCTTATTTTGGGGACGTTGGGAAATGTTTCGCCAGGAGTCCCCGGGGCGCAGGGAGCGAGGGGGGCATGCCCCCGACCCTGGGGGACAAGTCCCCGTGGAACACTGCTGATTTACAACAACACATCCTTGGTCAGAGACATATTGAGGTCAGTTGGGATGTCACCTTTGATGAGGAGGTAGCTTTCATGAGATCTACAGAATCTCACATGGAGATTGACTATGAGGAGCAGGAGGCTCCCAGAGATATAGATCACTCTACTCCAGATATTCATCCTTCAGATGACCAGAGGGAGGAGCCAGTATAGCCAACAGAGCCTGTGGATAGGACGAAAGATATTGCAATGGTCAAGAAAAGACCAGCCTGGCTTCGTAACACTCTGCAGGAGGCAGAGAAGCATTCGTCTCCTAGTGGTACCTTCAGGGAAAGTAAGAGATCTCAGAGATTCTCAAGTTACATGACACTTATGAGTCACATTATTGATACCGAGCCTTCCAATTATGGGGAAGTTGTGGATCAACAGGTTTGGAGAGATGCCATGATGGAGGACTATCAGTCCATCCTGAAGAATGATGTGTGGAAGATTGTTTCGAGACCTGAGGGGAAGTTCGTGGTTACTTCCAAGTGGATCTACAAGATCACGGATAAAGCAAATGGTAGCATCGAGAAACACAAACCAAGGTTCGTGGCTCGAGGATTCTCTTAGAAAGAGGCGACCTTTGCTCCAGTGGCTAGGTACACTACTATCAGAACTATCATTTCACTTGCTTCGGTAATGGGTTGGAGATTACATCAGATGGATGTAAAGACCGCGTTTCTCAATGGTGAAATTGAGGAAGAGGTGTACATAGAGAAACCTCTGGGCTTTGTGATACATGGGAAGGAGTCCCATGTCTGCAAATTGAAGAAAGCATTGTATGGACTCAATCAGGCACTTAGGGCTTGGTATTCCAGGATTGACGGATACCCGATGAGTTTGGGATTCACCAAGAGTGTTGCAGATCCCAACCTTTACTACAAGGTTGTCAACATTGATCCTCTGATCTTGGTACTATATGTTGATGACCCGTTTCTTACTGGTGCAGAGCAACTCATCGTTGAGTGCAAGAGGGAGTTAGCCTCTGAGTTTGAGATGAAGGATATAGGGTTGATGCATTACTTCCTGGGATTGAAAGTGTGGCAGAGATCAGATGAGATCTTCCTTAGTCAGGGGAAGTATGTAGTTGAGATCCTGAGGAGATTCGGTATGATGGACTGCAAGTCCATGATTACACCGATGGTGACAAATCTGAAGAAGCTGGGCGTTTCTGCTTCAAATTCAGATTTGGTGGATCCACTATGTACAAGCAGCTTATTGGATCCTTGATGTACTTGGGTAACACCAGTTTGCTTTGCAGTAAATACCTTGAGCCAGTTCATGGTTGAGCCGAGGGAGTTGCATTGGGTGGCAGCAAAGCATGTGTTGAGGTAGATGCGTGGTACACTTGGATATGGTCTCAAATATGTCTCGGGTGGTGATGTGTGGCTACATGGTTATATAGATATGATTTGGGAGGCAATGCAGTAGACCGAAAGAGCACCTTCGGGTGTTGCTTCAGCTTGGGAACAACTATGGTTTCTTGGTTTAGCCAGAAGCAGACTTCTGTAGTTCAGAAAAGTGCCCAAAAACACTTTGAAAGTGTAAAAAAAAATACTAGAAAATTTTGCAAAAATTTCTAAGTGTAAAATGCAAAAAGTGAACCCAAGAAAGCAAAGCTTTCTTGTGGATCTTGGCTTGCCTCTTGGGGCATCCAATGAAAGCACTTTAAATTTGCTAAATACGAACCTATGATACCCAAAGAAGAAAGCTAATCTAACAATCCTTTAGATCTACAAATGATTAGCTTGTAAAAGAAATACTTTCTTGAAGCTAGATCGAGTTTAAGCAAATGATTAATCTTTCTTTAAAACAATCTAGATCTAAGCATGTAAAACTTATAAATCAGATCTGAAAATATGATATGAACTTATTAGTAATCAAATCTAAGAAATAAGCTTAAGTAACCAATGAAAAGTTTGATTTAGAAGGAAGAAGAAATGTGGAGAAGAAACCCCTTGAAACTTTGTGGAATGGAGCTATTCCGGTGGATTCTAAGGAAGACTATGTCTTCTTTAAGCACAAGAATTGTTGGAGGGTAGTAGAAACAAGTTAGATCATCCACCAATCCAACAAAGGAACCTGTAAAAGAAACCTTTCACACTTGCCACACAATTTGTCAAATCTAGTAAAGCATCTGAGCTAAAGAGTAGAAGAGCATACATATAAACGAATAAGCATGCAAATTCTAGATCTTGAGCTAAGCATGATTTAAATGAATAAAAGAGACTTCTATATTCATTCTTAACAATTAATACTAATCCTTCCTTAAGCTAGTATTCACAAAGCAAGCAAGAGAAAGCAAGAACTTCTACAGATTACCTCAACACATATGAAAGACAATGATCATCCACCATTTGCAAGAGACACCAAACTAGACCTCCAAAGCCTTTTTATTCACAAAATATACTTCAACAGAACTATTACATGAGTGAGCAGCGGTTCCACAATCCTCCTTGAATGAGAGCATGGACCGTGCTTATATAGCATACGAGAGAGGGGAGGGGCAAATTAGCTCATGAGAGAGCAATGGCGCATCATAGGAAAGATTAGGGGGATTGGGAGCCCACGTGAATCCGCCATTGAGGGTTAACACTGAGTTGCATTTAATGAGGGGGGCGTCACCTCACTTGAGGTGCGCCCCCTCTCTCTTGGGATCTCCTCCCATAAACCGCGAGCTGCCACATCCCAATAATGGAATGCGTCATCCTCATTAGAGAGGGTGGATGGAATGATTCGAATCTCCTTTGATTTGACTCCCAACATGTGCCTTTATTCATTAGTTGAGTCGCCTTTTAATTGACATGGCATGCCAACTCATTTGGCACATGCCAAATGACCCCTTTTTTAATTTTTTGCCTTGGTGCATTTTGACTTTTTTAGCATTTATTTGCCAAAATGTCGCATCTTTATGAAAAAATGCTTCCAGAGACGTCACAGCTACCCGAAACGTAGGGGAAGTGTGTCCTAGGGTAAAAAGGATGCTCTGAGTGTGAAAACGAGCATCCCCATGCCAAAATCCGCCTCTAGACCACATTTTTATTACAATTTGAATTTTTCCATTTAAACTATTAAAAAATGGTCTAGTTTTACGGAAAAAATTATTTTCTTCGGAATTTAAAAAAAACTTAGGGGGACCTAACACATGTCCATACGACTCAATTTTAATATCTAGCATGGTAATATACATTGACACATGAACTCTAATAACCTCCTAAGATCGAGAAATCATATTGACCACCCCAACTTTGGAGGTATGAGTGAAACACTCAAAAATTATATGTTGTTTATTCAACAACGTATAATTGACAAGGGAAAAAACACTCTAGGCTAGTCGAATTGATAACTAAGTCCTAGGAAAGCCGAGTCCTTTACAAAACCATCATGCTATGACATTTTTTACAATTTCCTCGTAGGGCATGGACATGTGATTTTATTAAAAAAAATGGGCCAAGGTGGCCTGCTAGGACTTCTGATTATGAACAGGTAGACTTGTTCTATCTTCACAGGCTCACTTGAAATCACCTAAGTGCAACTTAGCTGATAGCAGGCCCTAATAAAGAAAATCTAAGGTTTTTAATCTAAAAAGAGAAAAAACTATCTCTAATCTAGGAGTTAAAAAATGATGATGATAAATACTGAAACAACAAAGACTTCAACAGTAAATTTAAGTAACAACATGCATGTTTAAACAAGATACATTACGACATTGTGTCGATTGATTTAATCAAAAGATATTGAAGTATTGACCAGTGCCGAGATCGTGAAAATGATGCTGTTGTGTAGTGTTGTGAAAGTATTGCAAAGTCTTGTTTTGAAGTATTGACCAGTGCCGAGATCGTGAAAACGATGCTGTTGTGTAGTGTCGTGCAAGTATTGCATAGTCTTGTTTTCAGTTTTAAAATATTAGTGAGTATTAGTGGGTTTTCAGTTTTAAAAAAGGATGATGATAAATACTGAAACAACAAAGACTTCAACAATAAATTTAAGTAATAGCATGCATGTTTAAACAAGATACATCACGACATTGTGTCGATTGATTTAATCAAAAGATATTGAAGTATTGACCAGTGCCGAGATCGTGAAAATGATGCTGTTGTGTAGTGTCGTGAAAGTATTGCATAGTCTTGTTTTCAGTTTTAAAATTATTAGTGAGTATTAGAGGAGTGGGTTTATTGGGGGTTTGGCCCAAGTAAACTTAACTTCTCGAACTGAGTGCTACAACGGTTTAACCAAGTGTCCAACAAGGCGAGGCATAACTTGCTTAGAGTAGCCTTCTAACTCTATGGTGTTAACCAATGCAACCTCTCGAGTTCTCGAAGTTCAACTTAATTGGATTTTCCTATTAAACTAGTGCTTATCTTCCTTTCTGGTTGACCAACTGATCAGACTAAGCTGCAATAGCCAAGAACATACTCGGGGTTTAAGTGTTGGTTTATTTTATTAAACAAAACTGATTTTTCTACTTGGTTAAATCTACCTCCAAGAATCTCTTTTTCGACCGAATTCCAGTACTCGAGCAAGCTCTTTCCGTGACACCGTACTTCGGGAAGGCAAGGACAAAATTACTCTGAAAGCGGGAAATTGTAAAAAAAAGAGAAAAACTAAGTCCCGAGTACTCTTGTGGCTCGCCGTTGAAACGGATCCAACAAGTTAAATTTTAGTCCTATGTTTATTTTATTAGTTGAAAAAAAAACTGAAAATCAAAAAGGTAAATGTGAGGTCCTGAGTACACTTGTGGTCCGCCGTTGAAACAGAACCAACAAGGTTACTTTCAGTTTGGTTGATTTTATTAAAGAAAGAAAAAAGACTAAACTGAACTAAAAGAAAGGAACAATCACAAAAAATGAGACGATGCAAATCCCCCAAGGGGGATGGGATGTGGGCGCTGGTTAGCCCACTTGCCCTCGTTTAATTTTTCCTTTACAATACTTTTAAGGAACACTTGTAGTCCTTTGAAAGATAGGAGTAACAAGTTTACAAAAGATTCAAAGAAAATGAATCGGATTAAGAGGAGGGTTCACAAAATGCTCCAGATGGCTCAAATCCTTGAAATTTCGCCAGCACACCTCTCTACCTGTTCAACAAAAAGCTAAAAACAACAAAGAATAATTAGTATAAAAGTGACCTAAAGCACTTTAAGAGTGACTTTGGGTTGCCATCTAAAACTTGCAAAAAATCTCTAAGTTAAACTAGGAAAAAACTACTCAAAATGAACCAAGAAAACAAGCTAGAAAGCTTGTTTCTTGGGATCTTTGCTTGCCCTTTTAGGGAAGCAAATAAAAGACTCTTAAATCAGCCAAATATAGCTTTAAACCACAAGCAAACTAGCCTAACAAGCCTTTAGATTTTCTGATAAATGAACTTGTAAAGGAAAATTGCTTTCAGTAGATCTAGATATAAGATTTATGAACTTTGAACTCTAAGATTTAATGAGCAAAAATCAGATCTATTTTAAATGCTACAATAATTACAGATCTGAAATAAAACACCAAAGCAACCAAGGAAAAATTATGAGTTTTGAAGTAGAGAGATAGAACCCAAAGATTGGAAAAGAGGTTAGGCGAATGGAGTCCTCTCGATAGTGGGATTGAGAGGGACTAAGCTCCTTTTTCGAAAAATCCTTGAGAAGTAACAACTCTAACACGCTTGCTACACCCTCCAACTTAGATAACCTGTGAACACTCACAACAACTTGCACAAGGGGACTTAAAAGATCGATGCTTAACCACATAAAAGATTTAAAATTTGCTCATTCAAACAAGAAGTAACAAAAATCAAAGCATTTCTATATAGCTATCAATAAAAAGTAAATGTCAAATGTTACCTTTTACCCTACTAGAATGCACATTCCCTTCAAAGGTCGATCTTAAATTCCAACAATAAGCAAAAATTGCAAAAGACACAGTTTACCTCAATGGTTCAAGGAGCTTCCAACATCCACACAATGAGATAGCCTCCAAAGCCTTTCTTCTTATTCCAATACTATAAAATATTACAGACAAACCAAGAGCAGAGGTTCCACCTTCTGATCCAAAAGGTGTGGAATGCTCTCTCTTAAATAGAGTTTACAAGCATGAGGGGGCGCTAATCCCAAGAGTGGAGCGCATGGGTGAAGAGGGAGTTAGCTTGAAGTTGAATGAGATGATTGTGGGATTGAATGGATCTCAATCCCATGAGGATGCGCGATGCGCCACAATTCCATGAGGTGGGCAACCTCTCCTTGAACTTATCACACCCAATACAACAAAACCACGTGGAGGAAGTCGCCCATATTTGAGAGGGTGCATATCTTGATTGGATAGTTAACTTAAGCTCCAAAATGGTGATTGATATTCGATTTGGAAGCCAACTTATGGGAGTGCGCCACCTCTCCATGAGGTAGGTGCCTCCCTCCTTGAAAACGTCACATCCAATGCCTTCTTTCCATATGGACAAAGAGGTCCACGTGAAGAGGGGCGCTCCTCTAACATTGATATACTTGCCCACTCTATGATTTGACTTTGAAACACAAGCCTTGTGCCTTTAACTAAGTCGCCCACCACGTAGGATGAAATGCCAAGTCATTTGGCACATGCTCATTAGCTTTTTTTGTTTTTTGTTTTGATATTTTGGGTCATTTTGTTGCATCATTGGCATTTCCTTGCCATTCTGTTGCCTCATTAAGAAAAAATGCTCCAAGTGATAATTTAATCTCCCGAAACATAGGAAGAGTGGGCTCCGGGGTAAAGAGGACGCTCTGAGCGTTAAAACGAGCACCCCTGTGCCAAATTTTGCCTCGAGACCATACTTTTATTACATTTTGAAAATTTCCAATTAAACCATTAAAAATGGCCTAATTTTGCAGGAAAATTTTATTTTTCCGAAACTTAAAAAAACACCTAGGGGACCTAGCACATGTCCATACGACTTTATTCTAGTGTCTAGCATGTTCATATACATTGACCCATGGAATTTAATAACCTCCTAAGGCCTAACCACCACGCCAGGTGTTCCAACTTTGGAGGAGCAAGAGAAAAACTCAAAAATTATGCCCTGCTAAAACGCAAAACATAATTAATAAGTGAAAAAACTCCTTGGAATACCTGACTTGATTGATAAGTCCTAGGAAGCCAAGTCCTTTACATAAAAATACCATGCTAGCACACTTTATTACAAACCCCATGGGGGTATGGACATGCAATAAAAAGTTAAAAAAGGGCCCTGAAAAAGGCTCGATGGACTTCAATATCGTTGAAAAAGAAATGTAACACGTTCAATATTGGCACGCTCGTTTGTAAGTCTAGCTAAGTGCAACTTGATTGGTAACATATGCCACTGTATATAGATGATTGGTTTGTTGATGTATCTAACGAACACGAGACCAGAGTTATGCTTTGCGGTGAACACACTCAGTCAGTACATGGTAGAGCGGAGATGTGTTCACCCGATTGCAGCAAAGCATGTGTTGAGGTACCTGAGGGGTACGGTTGATTATGGCCTCAGATATGCATCAGATCAGAGGATTAACCTGCAGGGTTATGTTGATGCGGATTGGGACGGTAGTGTCACAGATAGGAAGAGCACATTGGGATGCTGCTTCAGTTTGGGATTTGGTATGATTTCATGGTTCAGTAGGAAGTAGATGAGTGTGGCATTCGGTACAGCCGAAGCAGAGTATATGGAAGCTTGTTCGGCAAGTTGCGAGGCAGTATGGCTTCAGAAGTTGCTTGTAGGTTTGTTCGATCTCGGGTTAGAGACGGCTTGTATTCTCTGTGACAACCGGTGTGTGAAGTTGTCTGAGAACCTGGTGTTTCATGACAAGTTGAAGCACATCGAGATCAGGTATCACTATATCTAGGATATGGTGCAGAGAAGAGCAGTGAGGCTCTAGTATATAGCGACAAAGGAGCAGATAGCCGATGTGTTGACCAAGCCTCTGTCAAGAGTGAAGTTTGAGTATTTCAGGGACAAGCTTGGGGTGGTTCAAATCAAGAGGGAGTGATGAGTAACATAGCACGTGTGACACGCAGGTAGTCACGGGTCATGCGACATAATTGAGTCTCCTTGGCATCTCCACTTGAGATGTGAGTTGTAGCGGGTAGTCACTGGGTATGTGACGTAATTGAGTCTCTTAGGATACACTCACAAGGTGTGTTGTCCCGACATTGATATGTGACGTGGTAGCAGGTAGTCACAGGTTATGTGACGTAATTGAGTCTCCTAGACTACGAGATAATCTGTACACGTGGTGAGGTAACACTAGTGGTTGCAGTATGCAACGTAATGTACGCTCATGGGATGGACCCACCAGATGGCTTGCTAAGTTCATGAAAAAGGGCTGATGACTACATCTAGTATGAAAAAGGACTAGCACTGTAGAGTTGCATCCAGTATGAAAAAGGACTGATACTACAGAGAGTTGCATCCAGTATGAAAAAGGACTGGCATTGCAGAGATGGCTACATCCAGTATGAAAAGGGACTGGCACTGTAGAGTTGCATCCAGTATGAAAAAGGACTGGCACTGCAGAGATGGCTACATCTAGTATGAAAAAGGACTGGCACTATAGAGATGCATCCAGTATGAAAAAGGACTGGCGTTGCAGAGAGGTTTACATCCAACATGAAAAAGGGCTAGCACTGTAGAGGTTTACATCCAACATGAAAAAGGGTTGGCACTGCAAAGACAGTTACATCCAGCATGAAAAAGGGCTGGCTCTGTAGAACTTCTAGTGATGTATAGATACGAGAGACATCAGAAGTCAATGATTAGAGTACAGAGTTGCAACAACAGTGATAAAGATGATGATGATAGCGTTGGAAGAATACCTTTCTTGTTAAGAGGAAGTGTTGAAGAATGTAACTTCGAAAGATATTCTTATTGTATTTTTATTGTACTTCCTTCGGGAAATATTCATATGGTATTTGATTATGTAAAAACCCTAAAAGAAATCATGTAAAATAGTCAAGTCGGATAAATGGGTAAACTGCCCCAAACAATGGGCATAATTGCCCCAGTCTGGTCGTCCCAGTTAGGGAAAGTTAGGTCGGACCAGTTATGTAAAAAGGCCAGTTTTGTGACCAATATAAATAGGGTAGCGCCTAGCTCATTTGTGCATCATCTCACTCAAGCAAGTTCGTATGAGTAGTAGCAGAAAGGCAAGTTTTCCTGGGAGAAAGAGTAGCTGCATTGAAGACATCTTTTGTTGGGGTTTCTATTGTTTCTTGTTCTCGGGTTATTGTACGAGATTGACTTTGTACTTTCTAACGAATCTATATGAAAGAAGTTTTGTTGGGTTTTTCCCGTGAGAGGGTTTTCCCAAGGTAAATCTTTGTGTTCTCTTGTTATGCTGTGCTTGTCTATCTTTCAGTGATCCTATTGCATATGATTATTGTGATAATAATATATATTGTTTGAAGATCTAACATAATCATCCTGGTAGTATCAAAATTCTAACACATTTGGGGCAGCAAACAAAGTTCGAAGAGTAGGTTCATTTTGAAGGCAGTTCCTACTTGAGCCCTATGCAAGCTTGGATAGAGTGGGCTTATGAAAGAGGCCCTTCTCCTTGGCAAGGATTTGAAGACATCTAGGTTCATGATCTCTTCTATTGTTCCAACCCCATTCTGATGAAGATAATGACATCTACTTAGCTCATCATTGACGTGATTTTGTCTTGGATTATTGCCAAAGACAATGGGAAGAAGCCCTAACATGGTGCTTATGCTAAGGTGGCTTCATTGGTTGTATGATTTCACTTGATTGTTTGATTTTATCATGATTAAAGTAGGTAGGTAGGATGAATAAGCTCATCAATCAGCACTTGATTTCTTGATCCATGAAAGAATTATGTGATACTGTGAAATTTTTTGTTTTTTGGTGGTTGAGTAAATGCCTTGTTGAGATTATGGGGTTCTCACATGTTCTCCTTTGCAAGATCAAGCATGTGTGTCGCAGTTGGAGCCAATGGTTACCGCTCATTTTGTATGAGTGTCTATATTACGAGAACCATTTAAATGAAAAACCCTAAATAGGGTTATGTCACGGAACACATTGGAGCTCAATAACACACAACACAATATTATTATTAAATAGTATGGTACAACCTTACATTGAGGGTCCTTGCTCTTATAAAGAGTCTGAGTGACCAAAATCCAAACCCTAATACGACTAAAACCCTAAGATACCTAAAACCCTAACTTTTACCCTAAGTCACTTTGAGTGACTTCATTACATGTGTAGCCTTAAATCTTAACATCCCCCATAAGGCGTACAGTGCTAAAATCAAATGCATATACTGAAAAACATGTAACTGAAAACAAAACATCTATTGGAAGCTTCTTCTTTGAATAGAGTTCCTGGATCAGGTTGAGCTCCATAAAGCTGTATCGTCACCCTCATAATGGTGTAGTTCCTGAGTTGAATTCCCGAGTTCTCGGATTCCACTTCCCTAAACTCCCGAGTTCCTGGATTCCACTTCCCTGAACTCCCAAATCACAAATCTCCCAAAGTCAATTACTGGACATCAATCCACATGTATGTCGCATAATCTCACTAGTAGATTGTAATCCACATGCATGTCTCAACCAATGAGGGATCTTTCCCAAGATCCACATCTACTGAACTCTCTGGGCAACCATTCTCTTCATAAGCTTTTAGTTGATCCCTTTTCTGTCTTCAAAGTATGGACCTCTTAAAACATGAAAGATTCATCTGTCTTTCCCTAGATAGCCAGATTTGTTCACACATGATTCATTTTTGTCACAAATTGATAGAACACAACGAGGACAACCAAGAATTGCATGACTCTACCACTAATCTATCAAAGATCTTGCTGACAAAATAATATTCTACCCTGAGAGAAAAATAATTAATGGATGTTGAAATATGTGCAGCGAGTAATTTCAAAAAAACTAAAACTTCTAGGAATACACACGTTATAAATGTTTGTAGGAAATCTCTGTCTATTCTTTAGTAAGGAAAACACCACAAGCAGTGTCCGGGGGTTCTTCCTTGATAAACTCGACAACATAGGCTATGTGACCCATCTTGACAGATTCCCTATGAATCACAGCAACTGAATGGTTCAATCAGATCTGATTCCTTCTGCATCATTTGCAAAAAAAATTATTGTTGGAAAATTACCAATCATACAGACTGTAAGGATCGGTTTGATGGTTGATAATAGTTGTACGGACTGTAAATATTGTGATTGGCGGCTGTATAGACTATAAAAAATCATGATTGCTGTACAGACTACATAGATATCGACTGGCGGTACAGTTGCTTCGACAGATGGCAACGTAAAGGAAAATGACGACTGAGATCAGGCATTTGGATTTCGGCGGGGGCTTGGTAGACGACTAAACAAAAAATGGCTAGATTCTTTGACACAATGGCAGATAGTTTTGGAAGATGACTAAACAAAAAACCGTGGTGGCGGCTTAGTGCACGGTAGCTAGCGACTTTCTTCAGACAATGGTGACTTTCCTTGGCAACATCCTTCTGGTCGACATCTTCAATCTTAGTATCATGTTTTTGTGGTGGCTCTCCCTAAACAGAGGTTGGTAGTTGTGTAAAGAATTTTTGTAGCTTAAAAATGACGGCTTTAGATTGGGTGATTCGTGGATTAAAACAATGGCAGCAGCTTTAGCTTTGCTGGTAGCAAATTCTTTCTAATTGTGGCTGGCAGATGAATCCTTGCTCGTGGTGGCCCTAACAAGCATGGCAGTGCCCAACAGGTGGTATGTCGGATTCAAACGATGACTTGATGGCAGACAACAACGTATCCTTTTTTTTTTACAGTGGCATATTTTGGTGGACAAGTCTGCTAGTCATGGAATATGTCGGATTGTGGCTCCCTTTTAAAATCGATTCGTTGCTGGAAAATTCGAATCAACAACGCATGTAAATAGTGAATCGAAAAACCTTAATGAAATGGTGGCCCAAAGTGATCAAACTTCCTGCTCTGATACTATATTACTAGAACTAATAAACGAGAAACCTTAACTAGGGTTACGTCATCAAACACATTGGAGCTCAACAACACAAAACACAATACTATTATTAAATGGTACAGTACAACCTTACATTGAGGGTCCTCGCTCTTAAAAAGAGTTTGAGTGACCAAAACCCTAACCCTAATAAGACCCTAAGACGACTAAAACCGTAACTTTTACCTTAAGTCACTTTAAGTGACTTTATTACACATGTAGCTTTATATCTTAACAATCCACTCATGATAAAGCAGTTCTGGTCACATATCAACTTCCAAGAAGGATTTTTGGGCAAGGAATAGCTCTACAGTGGTCCTAATCATCATGATTGTCTTTTACCTCAATTATGGGCAGTCTCATCCTAGTAACAACAGTGTGCATGGTTCTGAGCACATATCAACCACTAACATATAATTGGATGACGCATTTTCGTGCTTGAGAGGTTGGGCGCAAGTAGTATTGTTGCCTCACTCTGATTCGCTTATAACAGAGATGATTTCACTGGGGCAGAGAGGCCACAACTGTAGAGTTTCATGAGCAAACCTCAACGCCTCTTCTCCTTTATAAGTTTGTATATATATTTGTTGGTGCTATGTTTTGGATGATCAACAAATTGCTTGAGTTCCTTTCAAATTCTCTGCCTAGCCATCTATGATTTGGCATTGAGTTTCAGAAATCTATGCTACTGCTCGGGTGCACCCTTGGGGGCAAGTCTTGAGTCAAGGTTGTCACCTGATCTTGACTCCTCCGTTTAGGCCAACTCCTAATCGAAGCCAAGGGGGGTAGTCGCTACAAAATGCTTCTAAGGTTATTTAGAATGTTTCGGTGAATTAGTTATGAATGTTGTTTTAAGGAGTTTGAGGAAGTTTATTATTAAAAATAGTCCAAGTTCGTTTTGGAAAATAGTTTTAAAGAAAAGCTTTCACCAACAAAAATTGAAATGACCATCGATATAGATAACACAACAAATTATGATATTAAGCAAAAGTAAATAAATGGTTGTTGTGGACCAGTGCCAAATGGAGTCGATATACAAGATATAACAATGCTGCTGAAAGGGAAATGTTTTGCAATTGTCTCTTGGTTGTTTTTAACTTATTAATGATTCAAAGTTATTTAAGGAAAAAGGGGGAGCTCCCGAGATACCGTGAGGTACAGGGAGGAATGTCTAGAAATTGAAGGATGGTGGCTCCTCACGAAGACGTGTGGGTTGGAATGGAGTCTCTAGGGCGGTGTTCAACACTACACCAACGAGGATGTAGCCTAACTGTGCCCTGAGGTCGCCTCCCAGTTGTTCCCGCTTCTACTGAGAAATTTGCCCACGCAAAACTCAATGAATTTTAGTGCCGGATTTTCACTATGTGAAGGGTCGTAGATTTTATTAGATGAGTTGTTAGTTTTAAATGTGAAGATTTAAAGAATGGCTACAATCATTTCTGATTTCCCACAGAGCCAGGCAAATGCCTGCAAGGGGAAAGAGCATACTTTGATTAATAGACCAAATGTTTACTCCGGTTTATGCTTGAAAGTAAAATGCTTTAATTGAAAAACAGGAAGAATGAAGCACTAAATCTGTGTGTAACGTTTCTGATCAACCACCACTAATTGGCAAAGCCTTTGTGTGGTGGTGAGAGCATACTTCGTGGCAACGAGATTTGTGTTATTTCTAAGTTACTCTTGCGAAAAGAAAAAATAACGTAAAAAGAATAAAATAGTGTAAGTATACAACCCTGCAGTTAAAAGTTTTTGTGTGTGATTGGTGTTTTGTTAGAAAAATTTATGCCACAAAAACTTGACACTACAAATCTCCCTAGGGGAGATGGGGTGTGGGCGCTGTGTAGCCCACTTGCTCTCATTTAAAATGTGACAAGGAAAGCTTTAAAGAAATGCCACTTAGTCCATTTATAGTTGGATCTAAGGGCTTACAATTGTATAGAGTAATGTACAAGTGGATGGGGGTCCACGGGGAGTGTTTTTTGCACTCTTTGACAAGTTTTGGTAAAAAATCTGCCATTTTTTGTCACGGACCTGCTAAAAACCAGCGAGCTAAAATGCTGCAAATTAGTGGTTAGAACATGTAAAATTACATAAAAATACAAGATCTATACTTGCATAAAATATTGGAAAATATTAAGCACTTTCAAGTATGAAATACTAGATCTAGATCTATGTGTTTGACTTTGAAAAATATTAATTTTCTAGATCTATTTGAGAAGCAAGAGTTAAAATAATTTAAACTTTTAGATCTATTCTACTTGCTTCTAAACGAAAAAAAGAAAGAAAAGTTTGCTTGTAGATTTAAAAGGAGACGATGGGAGAGAAACCCAAGCTTGTTAGCTTTTTCAAGATGGAGAAGAAGCTTGGTGCCCACAAGAAAATAGATATACGTTTGGAAAGAGGTGATACACCACCAAACTTGGGAGAAGGGTCAAGACAAGATCAAATCCCAAAGTCTAGCACCTAATCCTGTAACGCAACCAAAAAGCTCATACACACAAGAGATTAAATCCAGTAAATAAAATGGTAAGAAATTAGAAGGGCAAGAGTACAACCAAATACTATTTGCTGCTCGTAGATCTCTAAACATTCAATAAAAATAAGCAACTCAATAACTATGAATGCTTACCTTGTTGATGTATTTGTAACTTTGGAAGATATTCACTTGTATATTTTATATTGTATTTGTATTTTATTATTCTATCTCCGACAGAGATGTTTATTCCTTTGGTCGGAGAAGTCATTATTGTACTTGGGTCATGTAAAGTCATTGAGGTCAATCCTCCCATGTATGTCGGGGCATTAGACACCAGAGTTAAGTTATTAATGGGTTATTAGACTCTCCTAGAGAAGTCGGCCCAATCAGTTACACTTAGGGGCCGACTTGTTTGGGGTTAAGGCTAAGTGGAAAGTAAAGTATAAATAGAGAGGGTGCTCCTCTCTATTTGATCATTCACACACTCACTCACTTCGCATTAGTGAGAGAGAGGAGGAGTTCGCACAAGTGGAGGAGGAGGAAGCTGCTGGAGACCATCTATTTGTTTTGGGGTTTTGTACTATTGCTCATTCTATCTCTGAGGAAGTTGCAGGGTTTTCTCCTTTATGGTTTCTCCGGTGAAATGCTTTGTGTCTCTTGTCTCTTGTGTTTGTTTTGCTGTGCATGTTATTCTCTCAGTTAAGATCCTAGATCATATTGAATTAAATGATGAAAAACTAACATACCCTACTAGGATCCAAGATCCTTGCCAAACTAGATCAATCTACTATTGTATGTGAAAGCAAACATTGGAAATTTACAATTTTACCTCAACCGAAATGCATGCATGAAGAACAATAGCCACCTTTGACCTCCAAAGTCTCCAAATATTATTAATTCAAAAGAATATTACAAATCACAGGAGCATAGGTTCAGTGCAATCCATCATATGCAAATGAGGAGACTTCACCTTGCTTTTATAGCAAAAGAGAGAGAGGGGGGCGAGTTAAGGAGGAGAGGGCGCAATCCTTGAAGAGGGGGATGTCAATCCCTTGATTGAATCTTGATTGATACTTGAAAAGGGGGATTGAAGGTGATGTGGTTGCCACCTAAGGGAGGCGCCCCACCTTCATCCTTGTTTTCTCTTCCCTCCATCCATATTTTGCCACCTCATGAATTCGCCCAAGAGGGAGAGAGGGTGCATCCTCCTTAAGAGGACAACTCATAGCTAACCAATCCTTGATTGAATCTCTCCAAAATTGATTGGTGTTTACCTTAAATTCCCCTGCCAACTGAACTGGGCCTTTACAGAGACAAATTCCATTGATTTAGGAATTTGATTTTCACTCATATTCATTATTTTTTAATTAAATAATTCCTCAAAAATAATTTTGAGAGAATTTTTTATTTAAGTGAAAAATAATCACTTAAAACTTAGGAAAAGTGTGTTTAGAGGTTTTGTGGGTGCTCTAGGTTAGAAAACGAGCACCCCCATGCCAAAATTCACCTCCTAACCACACTTTTATCACTTTTTTGTTTTTTTAATTAAAATATTAAAAAATCTCGTTAAATGAGATTTTTTTTTGTCCGAATAACTTAAAAATGCTATGGGACCTAGTGCATGTCCATATGACCCATTATTGATGGCTAGCATGTTTAAAATACATAGGCTTTAATAACCTCCCTAGGCTCGACTACCATGGAAAATACTCTAGCTTTGGAGGTGTGAGTGAAAAACTCAAGAATTATACGCCATTGGAGCGCAATGCATAATTCCTAAGGAAAAAACACTCTAGAGTATACCCTTGATAGCAAAACCTAAGGTAGGCCAAGCCTTTTACAAAAGTATCATGCTTAGACCAACTTATTGCAATTCCCCCATGGGGGTCTGGACATGCAAATTGTACAAAGGGCCAAAAATTTGCCCTGATGAACTTCTGAACTTTGGAAATGAACAATGTAAGTTGTTCAAGTCTTCTGAGGTTCACAAGGAGTCCACCTAAGTACAACTTAGGTGATAACAAGGACCATGCTAGACCAACTTATTACAATATCCCTGCGGGGCATGGACATGCAAATTTTACAAAACGGGCCAAAACTGGCCGACCGAGCTTTTGAATGTTTGCAATGAACAAGTGCATTGCTTCAATCTTAGCCGACTCACTTGGCAACCACCTAAGTACAATCTGGGTGGTAACAAGGGCTTTATGCGATAATCCCATAGATAATTTTGTATACACAATTACAGAGTGAGATAGGCCAAAAAACTCATACCTGTCGAGATTGGATACTTTCGAGATCAGTGCCAGAAAAGTTGATTTAAGAGTTGAGAGGATTTTTCCTTCTTGCTTGGAGTAGTTTACCAATTAGAGTAGATCCCTGTGAATAATGTCCCAGAAACCCTTGAAAAATTCAACTGGGAAGCCATCTAGGCCCAGAGATTTATCCCACGAAAGCTTAAAGATAGCTGCCTTGACCTCATGGGGTGAAATAGGGGCATTTAAAACTTGATTTCCATCCTTCCCAATCCCTGATGGGAAGGCTACTGCTACTAAGAGTACATTGCATAAAGGTTCTGTTAATGTTAGCACTTTAATTCAATATTATTTACGATCTTTAATTGAAAGAATAACAAGCACAACAAAACACAATAGACACAATAGTTTTCCTCGGGGAAACCATAAAGGAGAAAACCTCGCAACTTCCTCAAAGATAGATTTGTCACTAATACAATATCAAGCCAAAAGTGGAAAACCCAAAATATGTCTCTGCAGCTTCTCTCTTTCTCCACCAGCGAACTTGTCTTCTCTCCCTTGCTATGCGAACTTGTGTGAGTGAGTAGTGTGTCCAAATGAGAGAGCAAGGCTCTCTATTTAAACGCCAAGCCTGTTACAAAAAGACCATGCTTAGACCAACTTATTACAATTCCCCCATGGGGGTATGGACATGCAATTTTTTGAAAAAGGGCCAAAATTTGGCCCGATGGATCTCAGAACACTGATGATGAACAATTTGATTGTTCAAGTCTTCGACGGTTCACTCGGAATCCACTAATTGCAATTTAGTGGATAACATCTGGCTCCAACTGCGGGACGTGTGCTCGATAAGGCCTTAAGGTAAGGAGAGGATGCGAGAACACCAGAATCTCTGGTTTATACAACTTGTAAAAACATCTCAACTTGACAAGAAAAACCATCAATAGCACAAGCTTTCTGAAGAAACCAATGAATCACAAATTGCATTTATTCATAAAAACTAAAACTAAGGAAAAAGTTATTATTCCTAAGTACTAGAAAGAAATGCGTAAAGTAAATGCTCACTTTAAGGAGTTTATTTTCCTACTCTAAGCATGGTATACAGTAAAATGCTAAGTAAAATTATAAATCCAATGTAACCATCTTAACATTTCATCAATATAATAGATTTTTGCCTTGTCTTTGGTTACCAGCCAAAGCAAAGGCATGTTTATTAGAAAGTGCAAACCTGCATAGATATTCTGGATGGGAGGGCTGGATGAGAAATCATATGTATGTGATAGATCTTTGAAGTGCTTCCCCAAATGGTAAATCCTCCTGCAGGATCCTTCTGTCCATGACTGAATAGGGCTGAGAAAAAATTCCGAATGATAAGGCAGACCAACTAACTTATCATATCGATTTGAAGGGCTCTTCTGACTGTAACTTTTTGTGAAAGCATAAGCCCCAAGCTGCTCCAAATCATAAGGAACCTTTGTATATGGAGACAATGGCTGAGACTGCTCTTCAATTAGCTGTATTTGATCTGATTCTTAACTAGATTGCTTCTTTAGGTCTTTATTGCCGATGCTCATGCATGGCTCATACTGATTATATGAAAAGATTTCATGCTCTGTTTCCATGCAAAGATGTCCCAAAGTCTTAAGGTCCATGCTCCTTCTCCGAACACCTCATAAATGGGATTTTCAATAAAATCATCAAGAGCTTCTGACTTAAACTTTCCCTCTTCAGATATGTCATATATGGGATTTTCAATTATGCTCTCAAAGGATTCCAACTCATTATTTACCTCTTCAGACATGGCATAGATGGGGTTTTCTATAAATGTCCAGTTATCATCATTAACATCTATGTCAGTCATGAGGGACTCTTCATCACTTATATCATGATCCAAGCTATATTTGTCTTCTTCATGCTCATAATCCTCCTCTTCGGAAAAAAGGTCATAAGGAAGTAAGCCTTCCAAGCCTTCATAATGATATACATTACAAATTTCATCTTGGATTTTTATATGGGCTTCTGTAATGGTTTCTTCTGGAGGTGGATCAGGAGTACACATGTGCTCATTATCACTAAAATAAACTTGATAAAACTCCCAATCTTCAATGTCTTCTGTTATGGTGGCATGAGGAGGGTTTTCAATAACATCTTCAATAACCGGATCTTCATGAATCTCTTCAATAGGGTCATGCTGTGCTTGATGGAAAAATGCACGATTTTCTTGAATAAGCTGCCTAATCTCTCCGTCACTTCAAAACTCAGAGGCAACTCCCAATATTTTTCGTTTTCTACTATGATGAGGCGAGGATTGTTAGGGTCATCCTCATGATATTCTATCCAAGGCAGGAATATGTGAAAGAACTTCTCAAGGATATTGTCGAAAACTTCCATACCAAATCCTTTATTATGCCACTGCCTCAAAAAATTCTAAGGAAGCTCGGAAGGGAAGTAATACATTTATCCGGGAGGCTCTTAGAATACCAATAATGAGCATCTCCCCGCAGAGTGCTAATAAACATCTCCATCATGCTATCTTCATATAAAACATTGAAGTTGGCCAAAACCTTAAGTAATGTTATGGCATGCTGGGTCTCTGAATCACCATTTCCCCAAAAGATTGGCAAATGATCAGATATATCTCTACCAATATGATAATTAGGGAAACCTGGGATGTTTGAGAAGTCAATAGGAGGATACTCATTTGAAAATTCATCACCAGACTCTTCATCATCCATACTCAACGATCAGAAGCATATATTTGAAATGACCATGGAAAGTATCTGCTACTGCATTAGGAGGGTTGTTAACAAAAATGAGCCTTAGAAATTTTCCTTAGGGACTACCCCCTTGGCTTCGTTAGGAGTTAGCCTAAACGGAGGAGTTAGGATCAGGTGACAGCCTTGACTCGAGACTTACCCCCAAGGGCGCATCGAGCAGTAGTGAGATTTCTGCTGCGTTAACCAGTGTGCAATCCGGCGGCAACAGTACACATTTCAAAATTTGTCATACATGATGAAAATGCTACAAAACCTAATATAATCTATGACAAAAACATTAGGAGCTAGTGTGGATCCTAATAAGAATACCATTATCCAAATGGCTAATTGTCTGCCATGTCCAACTGCTCCTCTGTATAAGGTCCCTGCGCAGAATTTGAACCTTTACGAGTTCTGTTGCTCTATCCCTCCCTCCTCTGCCCTGATGAAGATTGACTGCCAGTCAAGAGGTCCTCTCCATTATTCTCATTGACCTCAAGTGGCAACTCATCATTGCTATCATCCTACGTTACTGGAAACACCACCAGAAATGTTGGAAACACATTATTGTGTTTTGGAAATGTTTCCTTGTACAAAACACCTATGAAACACAACATAAATGTTTCAGTGGTGTTTTAGTATTGGCTGTTTCAGCTGGTGTTATGGTAATTTTGGTTGGTGTATCAGTGGTTTCAAGTTTCAACCAACTTTTTGGTCACAAAAAAAAAAATTAAAATTGAAAAAAGAAGAATGCTAACACCAGTTTCTTACAGATTAAGTTATAAATAGAGGGCTTGGGTGTCTTTTAATAATAACTCCCTTTTTGGCTTTATTTCCAAATTTGAAATTAATGAATGCTATATTGAATTTTTATGGCCTCTGGTTTCTTTCTTATATATATATATATATATATATATATGTAGAAAAATTGCAACCTCTCCTCTATTATTTCTAACTGAAGAGAGGTTGTCGTTATTAAGCTGGTAAGCTGGTACACGTTCACATGACTGCCTTAAGGTTACAACATTAATTGGCACGAGGTCCACAAAGCCACTGAGGCAACACCTAGTAAGCGCAAGAAGCCCCAAGAAAGATGGCTGGGTCACACGAGTCACATCCAACAGATCCAGTCCTTTTCCCGGAATATCCAAATGGAAGGCAGCTCAACTGCTTGCCACAATAGCAACTAGCAATCCCAAGGGACTCGACTGGAATTGAACCTTGGCCTCCCCACTGGTGACATGCCTTGGGCCGATGGTTCAATCAATTGAGCGAACCCTTGGGGCTATATATATAAAGTTATAAACATATATTTCAAAGAGAAACGTCATGTGATACCCCTCTCTTCATTGGAATATCTGAATGGAGGGAAACACAATTGCTAGCCACAATAGTAGCTAGTAACCTTGAGATGTTTTACTGGAATTAAACTTGTGACTTATGGCCTCCTTTTTGACAACAAGCCTTGGGTGGATGGTATATTTGTTTATCTAAATATCTATTTATATTTATATTTAATGTATTCCGATTTTATAAAAATGTGTAATATTCATTTGAGATACCATATCTTCATCTATTCCTGTATTGGTATTTATGCAACTTAGTTATCATACATGGAGCCCCCATACTCCCACATGCTACAGTCACGCAGCTTGCATTTGTTTTGTGTTGGGGATAAAAGACAGATTTGAATGAAAATATATGAGATCTCCTTGACCTTTTCTTGCCTAGCCTACTATGCTTCATTGAATGGATGAAAGCGTATTCACTCCAGTGGCATTCACAGGTTGACAAACAGCACACCTATGAAGGGAGATAAAAATAATATAATGAAGCAACAGCTAACAACTAGGCATGGTATCCATGTTGTTGACTCGTATTTGTTATGTAAGAAAGCACTTACAGAGTTAGATATAAGAAAAGAACTTTGGCATGATAGTCAATCTTAGTTATGTTCTATTGAATGGTTTTTATTTTTGTTAAGTAGGCAAAATGAAGGTAAATTTGAAAATATCTTTAGAAGTCTTTTCCAAGTTCTTGCTAGAGTTACAAAAATTCATGAACACGCTTATGCTCATTCATAAATATTTGGAAATTTGACTCAGAACATTTTGTGATGAAGGTGAAAGGAATAGAAGTTGGAAGCACTCTTCGATTGGATGAGCAAAATGGAACTTTGTATTTGATCTCAATGGAGTGTGGGACACTTGTGAAGGATATCATCATTACATTAGATGGTGGAGCCTCTTGGTTTTATCAAGGGTATTTGCTAATTTTTAGGAATTTACTTGGTCTATTTTTAATTTATTGTTAGTTCTATATTGCTTCAATTTATATTTGATAATATTGGCCATTTGTTGTTGGTTAGGAAGCATATTGTTTTGGTGTCCATGAAATATTAGTAATAAAGGAAGGTTGGAATTGTAAGTGTGGATTAATACTTTAGATGTTCTTACATGCAAAATCAATCAATGAATTAAGCTTAGTGTTTGAACTTTGAGCTATCCATTTATTCATTAATTCCATTTAAAGTGAACAAGTGAAAGCAAGGAAGCATAAACATAAAGACAGAAAATCCAAGCACATGGTTACATGGTGTATTTTCAGCTCCTATAGAGTTCGAGATGTATTAGTGCATGGGAGATGGGCCATGATGCATTGCACACTGGAGGTAGCTTGCTTAGTGGTTGTTCGATCTCAGTAGGTGCTTGCTTGGCATTCTTCCCTAGGGCATGGAGTTCCCTTGATAACTTGGGAACGTCCTTCATGATGGCCACATGGAGAGGTTTGCTTGCTTAGAGAATGCCCTACTTAGGAGTGTTGTGCATTTTAGAGGAGGGCATTCAACCCTAGACATCATGGGGTAGCTTGGATTCGTATATGGAGGCTTGAAGTTGGCTCAGGGATGCCTGGGTTGTGACAGTGTTCATGTGGAGTACATGGCTTAGGAAGAGTGATGGAGTCCGTGTGGGCTTGTGATAGAGGGGTGTGGACATAGCTTATGTAGCTACATTGTCTTGGAGTCCTTATTGTGTATGACATCACCTTGGAGCATGACATGTGTACTCTTGGAGTGGAGTGCTTCACTTCTGTAGGTTTGCATGTGTTTATTATAGGTTGCTTGTAAGGGCTTGGGCCCACATTGTATTGATGGTCTCCCATACACACACACACACACACACATATATATAGGAAGGAGAGAGTCCTTCTCATTCAGATCATTGTGTTCATTCTTTTACTCTTGAGTAGAGCTATGACTAGGGGGAGACCACATTATTCACCTCTTAGATTTTCATTTGTACTTGGTTTCTCTCTCTCTCTCTCGGAGTTGTTAGGGTTTCATGATCTTCTTGGAGCATTTTGAAATATAGGTTAGGGTTTCATCCCTTGGAGGTTTGAGATTACAGTTTTGAGATGAAACCCTAGGTGCTGTATTTTGTGGTGAAGAAGAAGAAAAGAAGGCTTCTTGTTGAGGAGGACTTGTTTGAGTGATTCATGCATGCTGGAGCTCCTTGGTTGAGCTAGGGTTTTGGAGAGCTAGTGGATTGTACTAGCCTTGTGTTAAGGCTATGTAATGTATAACAACTTCATATTATACATATCAATGAATTTTTCAGCTGTCCAATACTAGTGTAAATTGCAGATTTGATTTTCAGCCCTCTTTATTCTTCACAATTTGTTATTTAGAGCTATAAATGTCTTGCTGTTTTGACAGTGAAGGGCAATTCTGTTAAGTGATTTAATGTCATAATTGAAGAAGTTAAGGGCTGTTTTATTGCTGTTATCGCTGCTGTAAAAGAGAGTTTTCAGATCTAATGCATGATAAGATTGCCTTCTAGGTATGAAACTTATCAGAACAATTTGGTACTTTTCTCCTTGGATTTCCTAGAAGTTTGGGTTATTTTTCACTTTCCATTGCTCTTTTTTTCCATATTCCATACCATCCCTAAGACTGAAAATTTATAGGGTTAAGATCCGGGAAACCTCTAGTCAATGGGGTCAAAACACAGTTTTGCATTAGACTATTAAAACACACAAATTTCCACATGGAATTAGAGCAGTTGTGGATGAGATCACTGTTGATGTATATGTAACTTCGGAATGTATTTCACATATATGTATATTGTATTCCTATAGAGATGTTATTATTCCTCTATACGGAAGTGTCGTCATTTATATTGTAAGTGTTGTAACTTATACTTGATGGGTTATTAGACCACCTTGTTGGGGTCGGCCCTGTATAAGTCATGTGGGTCAAAGGGTTATTAGATCACCCTATTGGGGGTCGGCCATGTGGGTCAAAGGGTTATTAGACCACCCTAGTGGGGGTCGGCCTAGTCAGCATTATGTTAAGTGGTTAAGTTGAGGCCAACCTAGTTGAGTAAAGGTCAAGTCAAGTTAGTGTATAAATAGAGAGTGTGTCTCTCTCATTTTACACATTCTATTCTCTCACTCACACTTTGGAGAGTGGCGCACTTGTGGAGGAGGAGGCTCTGCTGCTAGGAGAAGACTATCTCTTGTATTCTGGTTGTATCATTGCTCTATCTATCTCTGAGGAAGTTATTGGGGTTTTTAACCTTTATGGTTTTCCCCAAGTAAACTCTGTGTCTCTTGTGTGCTTGCATTATTGTGTCCATGATTGATATGCTGTAGATTTGTTGTACATGTTGTTCTCTCAGTTAAGATCCTAGATCAGATTGAGGTAAATTATGAAAATTTAACATGGTATCAGAGCTAGCCTGAAAGAAGGCATGATATGGCATGTATAACACTTGTTACTCTTACGATGTTAGGGCTTGATATAGCAAAAACTAGTCATCGTAGCACTTTCGCTATAAATCCGTTTTGGAGAATTTTTCGGATTTGAAACTTTTACAGGTCGAAGATTAGATCCCCGTGTACCTTGTGTCCAAAGGACAACCTCTAATTCGTTGTACTTTGTGATTTATGATCTATACAATATAGGGTTTCTGCCTCTTCCAGATCTGAGTCAAAATCAGGTGACCTTGGGAAAAAGGTCATAAATTGGGCTAGGAAGATCCAAATGAAATTTCGTAAAACATGACAGGTAGTAAACAGACTGTACTATCTCAGGAAACTTTTTCAGAGGCCGAAGTTGAACCAGTGACACGTGGCACGCCGTACAAGTTCGCTCTCCTGTATTATCCCATAAACAGGTCACGTTGCGACACTTGGCATAACTCCCTCTCAGAGAATCCAATTGAGGTCAGACCTATCAGGATGGAAAGATAACAGGTCGGGATATCTCAGGAAAAGTTTTCAGAGGCCAAAGTTGAACCAGTGACACGTGGCACGCTGTACAAGTTCGCTCTCCTGTATTATCCCATAAACAGGTCACGTTGCGACACTTGGCATAACTCTCTCTCAGAGAATCCAATTGAGGTCAGACTTGTCGGGATGGAAAGATAACAGGTCGGGCTATCTCAGAAATTTTTTTCAGACCTTGTGGATTGAAAAGTTCGGAGTTACACCAGAAACAATCAGGTAGATATTTCTGTCAAAACATAATTATTTTTTTAGTACCTTCATTCATGGCTTCCAGAATTTAGGGCTTCGGAGAAAGTTGGAATTTTTGTAATCAGAGACCACGGCTGGATGCCACTCACCAAAATAGAAATTTAGAGACCAAGATCAGATTTTTTGGTTGGGCAGAAGGTCGGGCTTGATCAAACCCCAGTTCGGGACTTTGATCGGAAAGATGGAAAATTAGGGCTTCTGCAAAAATTGGAATTTTTGAAATCTATGACCACGGCTGGAAGTTCCTCAGAAAAATCGAAGCTTAGAGTTTTGAATCAAATCTTTTGGTTGGGTGAAGCTCCGGGAAATTCAAACCCTAATTCAGGGTCCTCCCTAGTAAATCCAGAAATCTAAAAGGCAATTTCGAGGGGTGAAACTTTGCAGTTTTCAAATTCTGAATATACCAACTTGATCAACTCATCAAGGCGCATATTTCTATCCTTTCGGAAGCTTGAAATTCAAAGTTTGAATTTTTGGGGTTTCTTTGACAAACCCTAATCCAGCTCCAGGACTAGTTCTTGCAAATCAAGTGGATTGGGTTAATCCTAGAAGAAGATGGATTGGTCACCTGCATAAGTGAAGAAGTTCCTGTCTCAGAGGGAGATGAGGCTAAGGCCTTCCATAAGAAGATTACAAACAATCTTGACAGGTATGGCTTACAGGTATGTTTCATGGTTAAGTTTATCATATGTTTGTCTTCATATCATTACAGTACAATCTTGATTAATTACTGGACTTGTCATATCACCTTAATAGAAGATATTCATTGATTAAGGTTTTGACACTTATGATTGTACTAATGCATTGCGATGTTGTATGAGGTTTATGTTGTTTGCTAACACAAAAGGTACACCAAGAAAGTCAAATCATGTTCTACTTCAAGAACATATGCTCATGGTGACATGAAGACAAAGATTCATCCATTGTCATGGATCACATAGAAGATCTACTTTCGAGGTATGTATAACTTGGTTCTACAATGGTTAACTTATGAGACATGAAGGTTACTAGCACAAGTCACTGAAGAGAACTAGAAGACATTATGCGGGTATGTTAGACATAACTAGCTAGCATGCTAATCCAGGTATGTTTTTCCTATATCAAGCTAGAATCCTACCTTGTGTTAGGATCTTATACTGTTGTGTTGTTGATAATGATTATTCATGAAGTCATAGGTTTGAATAATCATGGTTGTATGCATATTATGTTTCTTACCATAATTTATGATATGACTAACCAGAAGAATCATGAAAGTATAGGTTTGAATAATCATGGGTTTTATGCATATTATATCTCTTATCTTGATTGATGATTCAACTAACCTGAAGAGTCCTATGATCAAATAAGAATGTGTATGAGTAAAAGAAGACTTTTTTGAAACCTTGAATACTAATGTTTATTATCTGTGAATGATCATGAATATACATGTTTAAGATTATTGTGTTTTGATAGTATTAAGATTATACTAATAAATGTGTGATTATGTATGAGACCTCAAGGATAACACAATGATGATACTAATAAGCATTCATAGTGATTAAGGATGGATGTAAGTTCAAGAACAGGTAATCCAAGAAGCAAAGATCAAGAGGGAGCACACTCCAGTTGTTCCTCCAAGAAAGCAAAGGAGCACACTTCAGTAGGATGCAGATATTCAGAGGGAGTTGACCACTTCTCACAATCCACATAAGAATGGAGTTGCAGAAAAGAAGCAAAGACTGAGAGGGAGTCAACCCAACAAACAAACAAAGATAAGTATTTGAATTGTCATTACTTGCATATTTTATTGTTTAAATAATACTGTTCAATAATGTATATACTGATGTTCCTAGAATTAGGTTGTGTATTATGCATATTAGAATAGTTGCATTGATGAACAGTATACTACTAATATGCATGGGTAAGTGGCCTATGGCACTGTACAACATTCCATTGCTACTTATCTAGAATGAAACCTCTTTGCTGACATGTTGGGAGTTGTGCACACTCTTAACAATGTTCTGGTAGAGATTGGAAGGCATCTAGAAAGTTACGGGATATGGATAAATGTTGTATTGAAGCATTGGCTAAGATAATTGCATGACTGTATGACATATTTCTTTATGTGTAAGAATTTGTTCTGAAAACTATGAGATGTTTTCTAATCATGCAATTTAACTTCTTGTGTAGGAAAGATCGTATGCCATCACCTACAAAAGAAGAACTACAACATTTGTTCAGCAACAAAATTATCTATTGAAGATATTGAAGTTCCCAAGATATGGGAAGAATGCCATGATCCGTCTATCATGAAGAATGATGTTTGGGATGTAGTCCCAAGACTTGAAGGGAAGTTTGTTATGACTTCCATATGGATCTATCAAGATCAAGCATGCTGCAGATGGCAGCATAGAGAAATATAAAAGTGATGAAATAGAAGATACACCAGATGGATTTCAAGACAGCTTTCTTGAATGGTGTAGTTGAAGAAGAAGTGTATGTGGAGCAGCCACTTGGTTCTGAGACACATGACAGGGAGTCATACATGTGCAGAACTTGGGTATGATGCACCACTTTCTAGGTATGGAGATGTGGCAGAGTGCAGATGGAATCTTCCTTGGACAAGGGAAGTATGTAGTAGAGATCCTGAAGAGGTTCGGGATGATGGACTGCGAGGCTATGGCATTGAATCTGAAGCTTCTGTGTGATGCTTCATCTGAACCGGTTGATGTCACTATGTATCGTCAGATGATTGGGTCCTTGATGTACCTAACGAACATGAGACCAGATATTTGCTTTGCGGTGAACACATTGAGCCAGTTCTTGACAGATCCGAGGAGTGTTCACCTGGTTGCTGTAAAGCATATTCTGAGGTACCTGAAGGGTACAGTTGATTATGGGCTCAAATATGATGTGAATCAAAAGTTTAACCTACAGGGTTATGTTGATTCAGATTGGGTTGGCAGTGCTACAGATAGGAAGAGCACATCTGGATGCTGCTTCAGTATGGGATCAGGTGTGATCTCTTGGTTTAGTAGGAAGCAGTCCTGCATAGCACTGAGTACAGCTGAGGTAGAGTATGTTGTAGCCTGTTCAGCTAGTTGTGAGGCAGTATGGCTATGGAAGCTACTGTCTGAGTTATTTGATCTCCCATTTGATGCTACTGGTATTTTCTGCGATAACCAGAGTTGTGTGAAGCTGTCTGAGAATCCAGTGTTTCATGACAGGTTGAAACACATAGAGATCAAATATCACTATATCAGGGATATGGTGCAGAGAGGAGCTGTGAAGCTCCTGTACGTTGCGATGGACGAGCAGATTGCAGATGTGCTAACGAAGCCACTAGCCAGGGTGAAGTTCGAGTACTTCAGGGAGAGGCTTGGCATTCTTCAGATTGATGACACTTCGAGGAAGAAGTGATGGACACATTTGCTGAAGCCATTCCAAGCATGTTGGAAGGAGGATCCTTCACATGGCTGTGGATGTAAGCGCTGGATGATGAGCATCAGGATGATGTTCTGGTTTCTGCTTTGTATGATCAGTTGGATCATTTATATGTATGTACGCATCATGTTGGATGCTGGATATGATCAGTTGGATCATTTATATGTATGTACGCATCATGTTGGATGCTGGATATGATCAGTTGGATCATTTATATGTATATGTATGTACGCATCATGTTGGATGCTGGATATGATCAGTTGGATCATTTATATGTATGTATGCATCATGTTGGATGCTGGATATGATTGGTTGGATCATTTGCATGTATTTTGTATATGCATCATGTTGGATGCTTGGACCATGTATCTAGGTGGATACATTGTATGATCAGGTGGATCATGTATGGTGATATGTATCATGTATTTTTATTTGTATCAGGTGGATACACTGTATGATCAGGTGGATCATGTATGATGATATGTATCAGGTAGATACTTGGTATGCATCAGGTAGATGCATTGTATGATCAGGATGATCATGGATGACGAGCTTCAGGATGTTGCTCTAGATGACATGCAGCAGGATGTTGCAGTGATGATGATTAGGATGATCATGTGTACATCAGGATGATGTATGGTGAGTATCAGGTTGATACTCTATGGCCGTGGATTAGGTTGTGCAGATGAGCATATAATTTGGCCCTAGGAGATTTGCAGATAGTCTTTCGAGGTTTTGCCTATGGCATGTAATCTGGCCCTGGGATATCTGGCAAATTCTCTTTTGAGGTTTTGCTCTGGGAGGACATATAATTTGGCCCTGGGAGATCTGCAGATAGTATTTCGAGGTTTTACCTATGGCATATAATCTGGCCCTGGGATATCTGGCAGATGCTCTTTCGAGGTTTTGTCCTATGTCATATATATGTCCCTGGGAGATCCGATAGGTTGGGCTGTGTGCCCGTAATAAGTCCTGGGATACTCTTGCGAGGTTTTGCCATGACCACATATAATCTGTCCCTGGGAAATCCTATAGGTAGAGTTGTGTGCTCGTAACAGCCTGGGATGCTCTTGCGAGGTTTTGTGGTGACCACATATAATCTGTCCCTAGGAGATCCTATAGGTAGAGCTGTGTGCTCGTAACAGCCTGGGATGCTCTTGCGAGGTTTTGTGGTGAGGTCACATATAATATGGCCCTGGGAGATCCTATAGGTAGAGCCGTGTGCTCGTAACAGCCTGGGATGCTCTTTCGAGGTTTTGTGACGCACGTAATAGGTCCTGAGGATTCCACAGTATGGCCAGTGATGACGAAGACCTACAGGTGGTGGGCCTACATCCAGTATGAAAAAGGACTGGCTCTGTAGAACTTCCTATGACGAGTAGATTCAGAGATTGATTGAGATAGTAGCAACAGTGACGATGATGATGTCTCGATGACGATGATCCAGAGAAGAAGACTTGTGCTAGAAGACCTGTGTCGAGAAATACCTTCCTAGTTAAGAGGGAGTGTTGATGTATATGTAACTTCGGAATGTATTTCACATATATGTATATTGTATTCCTATAGAGATGTTATTATTCCTCTATACGGAAGTGTCGTCATTTATATTGTAAGTGTCGTAACTTATACTTGATGGGTTATTAGACCACCTTGTTGGGGTCGGCCCTGTATAAGTCATGTGGGTCAAAGGGTTATTAGACCACCCTATTGGGGGTTGACCATGTGGGTCAAAGGGTTATTAGACCACCCTAGTGGGGGTCGGCCTAGTCAGCATTATGTTAAGTGGTTAAGTTGAGGCCAACCTAGTTGAGTAAAGGTCAAGTCAAGTTAGTGTATAAATAGAGAGCGTGTCTCTCTCATTTTACACATTCTATTCTCTCACTCACACTTTGGAGAGTGGCGCACTTGTGGAGGAGGAGGCTCTGCTGCTAGGAGAAGACTATCTCTTGTATTCTGGTTGTATCATTGCTCTATCTATCTCTGAGGAAGTTATTGGGGTTTTTAACCTTTATGGTTTTCCCCAAGTAAACTCTGTGTCTCTTGTGTGCTTGCATTATTGTGTCCATGATTGATATGCTGTAGATTTGTTGTACATGTTGTTCTCTCAGTTAAGATCCTAGATCAGATTGAAGTAAATTCTGAAAATTTAACAATCACTCTCAATGTAAAAGGGAGTTTGTATTTCAGTTGAAGATTACCCGGGAGAGGTATTGACCTTGTTCAAGATGCTGGATGTGGAAACCCTAGGTTACTTGGGAGAAACACTTGAACCCTTGAAGGGTTTTGTCCACTCCATATACTGCTGATTTTGTGCACTTGGAACTAGTTTATGATGTGTAAGGTGACTTTTTGTCTTAGATAAGATAATTTTATTAATATCCAACAAATGACCGAAAGAGTAGGTTAATGGGACTACTGAATACAATGTGACATTACAAAGTGGGAGCACCAAAAGTGGTTCCTATAAAAAGCATGAAATCGAAAGTAAAGTGAAGTGAAGTAAGAATCTATGCTAAAGCATGAAGAAAACCCTCTACTCCAAAAGCAGACAGTCACCTTGGGAGAAGGATGTACAAGGGAAATTGATCCCGTTACCAACTATTTTGTACAATAGCTGAACTTCTAGTGAGCCGCCAGTTTCATGAACATGTTCAATGTTCATCATCAGTATTCAGAAGTTCAAAAGTCATTTTCAGGGCAATTTTGCCCTATTTGTAATAACTGCATGTTCATACCCCAATGGGGAAATTGTAAAAAGTTGGTCTAAACGGGGTCCTTTTATAAAAGACTCGGCTATCCTTAGGTTTAACCGTCAGGGGGATACTCTAGAGTGTTTTTTCCTTAGGAATTATGCATTGCGCTTCAGTCGTGTATAATTCCTGAGTTTTTCACTCATACCTCCAAAGCTGGAGTATTTACCGTGGTGGTCGATCATAAGGTGGTTATTAGAGTCTTGTGTCTAGGATTTTTTCTGTGTTAGCCATCTATATTGAGTCGTATGGACATGCACTAGGTCCCCTAGGAATTTCGTTTCATTCCGGCAAAAATAAAATTTTCCGTAATTTAGACCATTTTTTAATGGTTTAAATGGAATTTTTCAAAATGTAATAAAAGCCTCATCCAGAGGCGGATTTTGGCGTGGGGAGGCTCGTTTTGACGCTCAGAGCGTCCTCTTTACCCTGGTGCTCTCTTTCTTCAAGTTCCGGGCGGTTACATCGCCTCTGGGAGCAATTTTCGCTAAAGATGCTTCATTTTGGCATTTAATTGCCAGAAAAAGACAAAATGCACCAGAGACAAAAAAATAAAAAAATGTGATTTTTTAACATTGGAAAAGTGGGGCATATGATTTAATTGAAGTGTACGACCATGCCAAAAGATTAAAGCACATGGAAAATTAAGCTTTGGATAAAAAATTGTTTTTTTTCAAAGAGTTAAAACGTGGGCATCCTTCACGTGAATGTTGGTGGGCGGATTAGCTCACGAGTTGAGCGAGTGAAGGCTCCAGTGTGGTGGGCGACCATGTTTAGTTATAAAGCATATGCTAATCTAAAAGTTTGGATAGCACATGAGTTAGGGGGATGGCGTAAGCATGTCATATGTGGGCTCTCCTTTCACCTGGGGGATTCTCCATTTACGCGTTCACTTTCTTGTTGGGCGAATAGTCTATGGTGATGGGCGTGGGTTCTAATGGAGAGAGGCTCCACCTCATCCCCCACCAACCCCAATCACACCAACCCAACCTACCTCATGTGCCAAGTCTCCACGAATAGCTCTTGCGCCTACCTCAACCCTAGCTCTCCATGCCAATTCGATTTAGGTCTCCTGCTCTTCATCATTGTATAAATACAGAGCCTTGCTTCCATGTTGAGGGGAATTTTTGTGCAAGGATACTCTGCTCATTTGCTGTTGCTATTTGAATAAAATCAAGACTTTGGAGGTCCATATGGTGTGCACATTTTGTCCATGAGAATTCATTGAAGCTCTATTGAGGTGATCCTAGTTCAATTATATTCTTCGTATGCAATTTATTTTATCATGTATCTAGCTTAGAAGGCTTTGTCAAAGTCCATAGGGTGAACATTTATAGTCTTAAGTTGTTCATTGATGCTTGGTTGTATGAGATTTAAAAGTACCAGAATGTAGTTGGTTATACTTATGCTCTTTTTATTTCATTTGATTAATCATATTATACTTGATAATATCTTGTGTTGAAGTGGTATCTTTTTGCAGATCTCCTAAGAGTGAAGTGGGATCTTGAGCTAGTTTTCTTCTTCCTCCCTTTCACCATTATTTTTGGCTAACAATTTGTGCATTTCAGGATTCTACAAGGTCGTCTTTTGTTCAAGATTGGGCCCTAAAAAGTCTTGTTCATCATTCACTATTTAAAATCAATTTTCAAACTCTCAAAACTTCGGTTACCAAGCAAAGGTTTGATCCCTTAGAGTGATATTTTTCTCAAGCTTTGCTTCACTTTTCTCCTCACTTTTTTGCATCACTCTTCCTCACTTTTTCTCTCCCTGACTTATTCATTTTCAGCCATCTTCCATCTCTGATTTTTACCTTTGTTTCAGCCATTCCAAGGTCTGATTTTTTCCCACTTTTGATCATTTTCAGCCATCTTCCATCTCTCTGATTTTTGGCTTTGTTTTCAGCCATTCCAAGGTCTGATTTTTTTTCTCACATTTTGATCATTTTCAACCATCTTCAAGGTCTGATTTTTTGGCCATTTTCAGCCTCTTTTAAGGTCTGATTTTTTCTCACTTTTTGATCATTTTCAGCCATCTTCAAGGTCTGATTTTTTGGTCATTTTCTGACTCATTTTCAGCCTCTTCTATGTCTGATTTTCTCTTTGATTTTTGTTTTTGTTTCCAGCCTTCTTCTAAGTTTGAATTTCGCTCTCTTCTTGCCCATTTTCAGCCTTTTCAAAGGTCTGATTTTTTATCTATTTTCAGCCTTTCAAAGGTCTGCTTTTTTATCTATTTTCAGCCTTTCAAAGGTCTGATTTTTGTCCCATTTTTGCAGCCTCATCTCATCTCTTGTCTTCTCTCTTGCTTCTTACTTCCTCCTTGATACTTCTTCATTCCATCTTTGATCTTAGCTCTTGCATTTGGTTACTTCATTTAGCTTAATTTTCAACTCATATTTAGTTGCATCTAGTTTCAAATTTTTGCATCTTAGTTTAAGTTTCATTTTTCATTTAAGCTTGAGCCTAGTTTTCATTCATACTTAGCTTTTCTACTCTTAGTTTTCTAGCTCATAGCCTCATTCATATCTTGCATCTAGTCTTGATTTATTGCTTGCATTAGTTTGGTCAAGTAGCACTTAGTTTACTTTTCATTTCTAGATCTCAATTTGTTTAGAATTGCATATTAGTTAGCTTGTAGATCTTTGTTTAAATTTTTATTTTTCACTAATCCCTTAACAGGCCTTTGTTTAGATCTCTTATTTTTAGGTAAACAAAGAAGACTAAATCAAGATCGAACAAGAAGAGCAAAGAACCAAACAAGCAAACCAAAAACATACTCCTTGAAAAGCACTTCCCTATTCTTCACTCCCCCATCCAATATTGTGCTTTCAAGTGAAGACAAAAAACCAAAAAATCATTGTAACAAGTTAATAAAAAGCAAGTTGGATAACGACTCCCACAACCCCACTTCCCCCATTTGGGGGAAGCCTGTATCGCCCATTGTCTGATTGTTGCACTGTACTTTGCTATATACCTTCACAATAAATTGTTAGAATAGTTAGTTAGCTTCATTTTGATAAGTTGTAGATCTTAGAACTAATTGTTTAGCTCATTTGCATCTTTATTGTTCTTAGATTAATTTTATTTTGCTTGAAGTAATTTGCTAGTTTAGCTTTGCTTCAATACTTTTCATCTTGATATAAACTGCTAAAAATGAACAAAATCTTTTGAATCTCACTATAAGGCAGATCAAGAGTGCTCTCTGTCGGAGAGTTTTACAATGGTTCTTGTTCATCACACATAATAAAATTGGAATTTACAATTTGCTACACTATGTATGCTTTGCCCACTTGTGGGAACCCAGAAACAATTGTAGACTATTTAATTTTTCACATCTTAATCCACTCAAACCATAATAAAACACTCTCCCGAGAACCAACGAAAATCCAGCGTTGATCGTCGAATATTCGAAAGTGGGCAAATTCTTCCTGGGGATGCTGGAACCATTGTACCAAGATCTTAAGAGCACCGTTAGATTACATCCTTGGTTGGTGTAGTGTTGAACACGCTCTGGAGACGCGGACAACCAACATGTCCTTGTACGAAACCACTTAGAGTATTTTCCGGACACATCTCTTGTACCGTAGGTATATCTTGGAGATTCCCTTCCTTTTAATAATCAACTCATATTAAAATTTACAATAAAATTCACCAAGAACAATTACAAAACAGTTCTCAAGCACACCAAGACTTGTATTCAACATCCCACATTGACTCCGTAAGGCATTAGTCCTTCAAACTCAAACATTTATTTGCTTATTATCTATCTGGAGCACATGTCTTATCTTTTAAAAATTTCATATTATGCTGTGGATGCCTTGTTAAAATTGTCATCATCATTGGTTGTGTATCTTCATTTTATTTTGCAAGTACATGATTGGATTATTTAAATTGTTATTGTAAATCACTAAACTCCTAAAAAACACCCATCTGCATCATACATACCATAAAAACACTTAAAACACAAGAGCCTTAGAAACTCTTTGTAGGGTCTACCCCCCTTGGCTTCGTTAGGAGTTTGCCTAAACGGAGGAGTTGGGATCAGGTGACAACACCTGACTCTTTGCTTGCCCCCAAGGCCACACCTTTCCCACTTGGGAAACAACTTTCGAAAGATTTCTTCTGTTGGTGTGCACATCCGACGGGCAACAGATCCGAAAACTGGAGAGAAAATAACGATGATGATGATCCATGTGCCATGGTCTGTAAGAGCCATCTCTCCTAACATCCAAGGTTAATGTTATCACACAACTTGTAGTTGTCCCTAAAGGTTATCCTATCCAGGACGGTAGAGGTGTTGGACAACTAAAGAGGTGACCCAAGAGATGTCGCGGTTCCCAATGCAATTGGGTGTCACGTTAATCGAGGCACTCTTCACTTCAGATCAAGCCTAAGCAAGACCAAGGGGGAGACCCTAGCTTAGCCAATGAAGGTTAGCGAACCCAATCAAGACCTCCTAGGGAAATGTGATAATGACAAAGGAGAAGATCAATATAGGAGTAGATCTAGATCTCGAATGGATAAGTGGACCCAATGAGTTAGGGCTTGGTTGAAGAGGCTTAAGGAAGGACAAATGTTCAACCAAGGATGAATAAGGGTCACGTATAGGTTTAAACAAGTAGATCTAGATGGATCTAATGCCAATATAATAGATCCAAGTGGGACCCACCCTTAAAATATGGAAAATGGTCCAAATGGGGCCCATTAGGTGAAAATCAAAGTGAAATGGCACTAGGGGGTTTGCTACACAATGGATCTATGACTTTCAAAAATAAGGAGCAATACCCACGATATAGATCTAGCAAAAGACCACCTACCCAACAAGTGCGACCTCCCTTGGAGAGGCCCAGTGCCTTTGATCGGGGGGGAAATGGAGTCGGATGTCCACCAAATTTTAGATCGGGAATGTTAAGGTGATTATTCAGGTGGGTTTTAATTATTAAGCCCAAGTGATTGCTAGATCTCCATAGATCTGAAAAAATAAAAGTACACGGGTTTTGACTTTTAGGGTTTGAGATGATCAATGCATGAAAATGCATGAAACAAACTACTAACCTTGTAGATCTTACCTCTAGATCTTGAGAATACTTTGCAAAGTGATAACCTTCCCCTGTGTGTATATTCAAGAGTGAGATCCAAGCTACCCAAGTGAAATCGATAACTCTTCAAGCTCACACGTGCGCCCTCCTCCCGCAAGAAAAGATCTGTATGAGAATCATTCCGGCATGAAAATGACTATAAGGATGAAAAGATGAAAGAGAAAGCATCAACTATGTCACTAAGATACAATAATGATACTCCCTCAGACAAAAAGTAGATCAAAGGTAAGATATGGGGTTTCCCCACAATAGCATCCCCTTTAAACGTCCTCCTCTTCATCCCACACAGCCTCCTGTAAAGCAAACGTTGGATAAATAGATCCACAATGATACACAGAGAAAAAGTTGTATATTCAAGTTGCAAAGATACCCATCAAGACAAAAGAAGCAGATCCACAAAAATAGTAATTTTATTCCAAGTTTCCAGAGCTCCAAAGATCCCTTTACAATAGGGGGGTCTCTTCCTTAAATAGGATGAGGGAGACCAAAACCCTAAACCATTTTTGAAATGAGTGGTTGAGATCAAAAGATAAAAAAAATACAATCAACGGCTAAGATGAGCCGATACAATATAACATGGATCACTCACATGAGGGGGGTGTGCATTAGCCTAAAGATGCCCTAGGGGGTGCGCACCACATAGAGAGTGACAATAATACAAGTGTGCCACATAAGATGACTAGGACAAGTGACTAGGAGCACATGGTGGGGCTAGGAGGCATTACTTTCCTTCACTAGCATCACCCCATGGCACAATAATATAACATAAGACTCAATGACATGTCCAAGTGTACAAATGATCAAATCCTGGCCCCCTCAACTGAGAGAAGAATACAGTAAAACACATCCTGATGAATGTGTGGACCCCATTGAATGCTGCAAACTGATCTGGAAGGAGTGGGATACACCATAGATGACATCAGAGCAGACCTCATGCCAAAACCTTGCCTCAATTGCCCAAATCGAATTCCTAAATGACCTTTTTATTCCACCTAAAAAACCACCAAACTGCCCACAACCCGGTGTCTGGTGCCCGTGCACAAAATTTGACTGTACCATCTGTTGCCAGCTAAGTTGTACTTAGTTGGACTACCAAGTGAGCGGGCAAAGTTGAACATGTTACATGTTCGTATTTAGTGATTTGATGTCCAACAAGCCTTTTTAAGGGCCCTTTTTAAAGTTTTTCCACATGTCCATGCCCTGCGGGGTTTGTAATAAAATGTACTAGCATGGTGTTTTATGTAAAGGACTTGGTTCCCTAGGACTGTTTGACTAACTCGGGTATTCCAAGGAGTTTTTTCCCTTATTAATTATGTCTTGCATTCATGCATAACATAATTTTTGAGTTTTTCTCCTGCTCCTCCAAAGCTGGAATGCCTGGTGAGGTTAACAGGTCTTAGTGGGTTATTAAAGTCCATGGGTCAATGTATATGAGCATGCTAGACATTGTTTTGGAGTCGTATGGGCATGTGCTAGGTCTCCCTAGTTTTTTTTTTAATTCTTGTGAAAAAAGTTTTTTCGTAAAATTAAGCCATTTTTTAATGGATTAATTAAAATTTTAGTAATTGGTGTAAAAGTGTGGTCTAGGGGTCTTTTTTGCCATGGGGGTGCTCGTTTTCTAACTCAACCCACCATACCCCAAAACCCACTTTCCATAGTCTTAGAGTCATTTACTTTTCACTTATGCCCAAATTTAAAAAAAAAGTGAAAAAGTGAGAAAAAATTGAAAAAAGTAAAAAAAGTCATAAAAATTAACTTCCAAATTTTATGGGATTGGAAGTCAGATTCAGATCAACTATGTTTTAGGAGTTGTAAGAGCTGATTTTGGAAAGATTCCGGGCAGCTATATTAGTGGGATTATTTGCCCACTTGAAGGGGACGCATTTCCCAAAATTGGGCCCCTCCAATCATGGAATTTGCAGCTATGTTTATGGGCTGTCACATGGCTGATTTCTAGCTGATTTGGGGCTGATTTTGGTAGCCCATTACATGGGAGTGGGCAACCCCATTCGCTCCACAAGTTACTCCATCAATTCCACCATCTTCTCCTCAACTTGGGCTCATTCCCTCTCTCTTTTGCTCTATATATATACTTGGCTGCCCACTCCATTTTTCTCTAGTTGGAGTTGGACCAGACCATCTTGTACTTGTATTATTTTGGTATTGTGAATAAAGAAGACTTTGGAGGTCCACATGTGTGATGCTTTGTGAGTGGCTTCATGATCTCATGGCATAAGGTGATTTATAGCTAAGGTAATTTTTGTGCAAGTAATTTTCAGCCATCTACTAGCCTACTTGAAGGATTGGTAATGATTTTGTAGGAAAGACTAATTAATCTTGTTTGTTTTAATTAGTTCTTTTATTTGTCATCTTGATTAGAGATTTAAAATTTATATGTTCATTTGTTTATGCTCATATTATTTTGATTTCTAACCATGTGCATTTCTAGTTTGATGGTTTCTTTGTGAGTGTTTTTGTTAGCTACAGGTCGACAGGTTTGAAGAAGATAGCTTGTTTTCTCTCCTTTTCTTAATCTATGCATGCTTTGGTGGATCTTGCCCTTGGTGTCCCACTTTCAAGCCTTCAAAGTTTTCGGATTTCAAAGGCCATTCTCCTTCCTTTCTCTTACTCAACATATAAAAAATTCAAATCTTCTTGGTCACCTCGGTTTGTGTATCTTAGATCTTTCTCCTTTTGCAATATCATAAGTAGATCTGAAATTACTCTAAGAAATCTGATCTGTATCATTTACAAAGTTTATCATAACTAGATTAGATCTCTTCATTTTTTCAAGCATTTTACTTTTCTTAACTTGTCAAAAAATTGTTAAATTTAAAAAAAGTTTGAAAAGTAGTGTTTAGATCTGATTTTAAAAGTTTATTTGGCTGTCATAAAGAGCTTAGAATTTGTAGCTCATTGAGTTTGCAAAGACCCAAAGGAGACAAGCCTCACAGCTTGTCTCACTTAGTTCTTTTTCGTGTTTTTACTTAGATTTCTACTTCGATTTATTTTGGGGTTTTTTGTAGGTGTTCCACATACACTCTTAAAGTGTTTTTGGGCATCTTTCACTAATATTTGCTTGCTGGTTTGCAACAATTGATGAACAGGTAGGAGGAGATGCTGGCCAAATTTTGAAGATTCAGGCCATCCGGAGCACCATAAACTTTATTTCTCAAAACCGGTTACTTTTTCCTTCTGTCATTGTAAGCCACCGAGTCATTTTAAAAGACTGGGGCACTTCTATCTTGTATTGTAAAGAATTTTAAACGAGAGCAAGTGGGCTAACCAAGCGCCCACACCCCATCCCCCCAGGGGTGAACTGTGTCGACTCATTTTCGTGGCGTGATTTTTTTAGTTTTGTTTTGTTTTCTTTTCGGCAATAAATTAAAATTAACTAGGACTTAAAATTAACCTCGTTGGTCCGTTCCATTGGAGGGCCACGAGTTCACTCAGGACCTAGCTTTTTCCATTATTTTTTACAATCCAAAACACCCCCTTGCTTTCCCGAAGTAAGGTTTCAGGACAAGGGCTTGCCCGAGTACTGGCCCGAAAAGAGACTCTTGGGGATCTAAAAAAAAAGTAAAATTTTGGTTCTAAAATACTTAAAATTTCCAAGGCTTTTCCCCGTATGCTCTGTGGTCACTACAGCGTAGTCTGAACATGCTGACACACATCAGAAAGGGATTAGTGACTAGTAATAAGTTCTAACACACTCCAATAAACCACCTACTTGTGAAAATCCGGCACAATCGATTATTTTTCTTTGGTGGGCAAATTTCTCAAAGGACGTGGGAACCCCTGGGTAGTGACCTCCTGGAAACCGTTAGACAATACCCTTGTTTGATATAGTGTTGAACATCTCCTTGAGACTTCGATCCAGCCCACATGTCTGAGTGAGAAGCCACTTGGTTGAATTCCGGACATATTCCCAGTGCCTTTTGGTATATCGGGAATCCCCCAACCTTAATAAAAGATCCATTACCACAATAATAATAAAATTAACTAAGAACAATTGCACAACATTGTCATTTCAGTTTCAAGCATTTTATTTCTGACTCCACTTATCAGCACTGGTCTTAATTTTTACATTTTCATCATGATGGATGTTTTATATTTTCGAATGACAATGATAATGAACAGTGAATGATTTTTCTTTATATATGTTGCATTGCTCTTGTGTTTACAAAAATCTCTAACTCTTAGATTAGTTGTTTTTCATAGATTAGACACCTTAGTTTTATTTTTACGTTTTAGGGTCTGTTACCAACTTTTTTGTACCATAGTTGGATTATCTAAAGAGCTGCCATTTGACAAACATGATAAGTGTTTGACTCCAGTGTATCAGATGATCCAGCATTTGTGACTAGCCAGTTTTGTTTTTTCAGTCGACATGACCATGGCCCCATGGGGTTTGTAATAAAGTGTGCTAGTAGGATCTAAGTGTCTCGGTTCCCCATGACTTGATTAAGCAACTAAGGTATTCTAGGGAGTTTTTTCCCTTGTCAATTATACTTTGCCTATAGCCGAGCTATAATCGATGAGGTTTTCTCCCGCTTCCTCCAAAGCTGGAATGCCCGACTTTGAAACTTTTAGCCATGGGGGGTTATTAGAGTCCAATTAATGTATATAAGCCTACTAGACACTATTAGAATAGATGTTTGTCATGTCCCAAGTCTTTAGGACCCTCAGAAAAAATTTCGAAAAAAATTTACTGGGTCCGTCGAAATTTGGATTTTTAATTATTTTTTAAATTTAATAAATTTCTCTATAGTTTAAATAGAGAAATATTAATTTGTAATATGTCAGTCGTCCGGGATCCAAATTTGATGATTGAAGGCTCTAACCTTAAGCCAAAAATCATTCATGATCCTCGGTCCAGTTTATCCTAAGTTTCGGATGTCAGCTAAGCCTCATAATTAATAATTTCTCAAAAAAACCAGTTACAGAGAAATTATTAATTAAAATAATAAAATTTGATTATTTTGGAGATAATCCAAATCTCTCCAAAATAATCCAAATGGAATAAAATAAACGGCTAGTTGACATGGCACCTGACATGAAAGATGATTTCAATCAACTTCACTGAGCTCCAGTCAACTGTACAGTCAGCACAAGTCAAATCTGTTCAAGTGAATTTGCCCTCCATGCATGCAAGCTCGATTTTGGTGATGTGGAGTGGGCATTTAATGTATTTTGGTTGGTTTGGAGTGCATTGAATGGGAGTGGGGGCGCCTTGCCTAGGTGGAGGCCACCTCCCACTCTCCACCATGATTGCAATCTAAAAGTTGTCAAACTCCAAGTACCTACCACATAAGTCACGCCCTCTCCAAGATAACTCACGTCAACCTCTTTTTGGAGCTCGAGTTTCACATGTGGCATTCGAATATTGGTTGGTGATTTTTCCAAGAATGAGATGGGGGGCGCCTTGCCTAGGTGGAGGCCACCTCCCCATCCATGTAGACTTTGAACTCAAGTTCTAGATTGGAGCTAGCACTCCAAGTTTGATTGACATGTATTTCGATTGGTTGAGACTAGTTGTTGATTGGAACTCGACTTTAGTTAGGTGGCATTTGGCTCTCTTCTCATGGCCAATTCGACTTAGGGTTTTAGTAGTTGGTTTTGCTATTTAAGAGAATCCATTTGGGCTCTCTCTTCATGGATTTCTTGTGCACAAAAACTCTGGCAAAATATTGTAATACTTCTCATGTGGAATAAAATTTAAGGCTTTGGAGGATCATCTTGTGTTATTTGGATTAATGCTTATGGAATGAGGTGATATTGTTTCATTCTTTCATGTTGTTATTCAATATTGATTAATTAGTTCATGCTTGGGAGGGCTTTATTCAAGCACATAAGTCAAATATTTGTAGTTTCAATTTATTTGAATATTCATTCTCTTTAGAGATCTAAGAGTACATGCATATTACTAGTTTGTATTTCATGTCTTTTGATCTCCATTGATGGATAATACATGACTAATTCTCTATCTTGTTAGCATTTGATTGTTTATGCTTGCAGATCTTCTCATCCATTTCGAATAAGCTTGTGGAGCTAGTTTGCATCCTCTCTTCTCGAAGCTAGGCAAAAGATCCAGAACAAACATCAAGTGGATTCCAACTTTCTTTCAAAATTTCCAAAAGGAGCTCAGTATCGTACTTTAATTCATCTCTCAATTTTTTAAAAAACTATTCTTGGTTACTAGATCTACCCATCCAAGCTGTGGGCTTCCAAGTTTTTTCCTTTCTCCAAGTTTGTGATCACTACCTTGTTTGCCCTTGTTTTTGGCCTACTTGGTTTTTGCCTTCTCGTTTTCCTCATCAAAGCCATTCTTCCTCTTCCTCTCGTTTTTCCCAAGTCTTATCCCTCTCGTTTTTTCTCTTTTCCTCTCCTCGTCTTTCTCTTTCACCCACTTGTTGTTTCCCCTTTCCTCCTCTCGTCCCTCTCTTCCCCCTTTAAGTTTCACCTCCCCCTCATCTTCTCGTCTTGCTCCTCTTCCCTTCCATCGACCTATAAAAGCATATAACAATAAAAAAGAGTAAGGTAGTTAGTGTTAGAATTATTTTCACGATCTAGATCTTGTGTATTTGATATAGTCTAAATCTCTTTTCAAAGATCTAAGCATTGCACTAGTTCATTAAAGTTTCAAAGTTGTTCTTCTCTTATTCACAATCTCATGCATTGAAAGAGTTAGATTTTAGAGCATTCTACATCCCATTTTTTTTATTAGTGTAGTTTGCATTTGTTTAAATTTTGTTTTCATTTAAAAGATAGAATTTCCTTACAAAAAATATCTCAAAAAATTTACATCCTAGATCTCTTTCCCATCACATTTTAAGCATTTGTTGCTTGCTGGTCCGTTTGCATTTTTACACATGTTTTGAAATAAAAATCTCACAAATCATAGTTTTATAGTCTTTTTAAGATTCTAGGTTCAATAGTTTAAAATTTTTGTCTTTCTTCTAATGACTAATGGGTGCCTTGTTTAAGAAATCTTTGAGACTTGTGTAGGTGTTTCAAAAAGAGGAGAACTTGAAAAGCTTTTAAGAAGCAAGATCCAAGAAAGAGCCAAAGAGAAGCTCAAGTGAAGTATGAACCAAGAAGAAGTGCAAACCATGAATATCATTTGAACTAAACCACTATCCTTTGTACAAACTCATAAGAGTTTTCTTCTTTTTTCATTTAAGTTTTATCTCTCAAAAAGTCCTTCAAAGGTTTTAAACCCAAGGCATCTGTAAAAGCTTAATAAAGGTTCAAGTGGAGGAGCCCTCCACCTTTGGGTTTTCTTCCCCATTTGGGGAAGAGTGTTGTGGTTGATTAGCTTGGAGCTTTTATTTCATGCTTTAGAGTAGTCTTTTATTTCATTTTTGTCATACTTCTCTTCCAAGTTTTGACCGGAGGTGGTATCCTTGGGATTTCATTCCAAGGGCAGGACCACATAACTTTGTGGTTACTCCTCTTTCCCCGTTAGTTGCCTTGGTCGAAATTTCAGCTAGTTGGAAAGTTCTCAAGTGCCAGCGGTTCTTAGAGGTTGACCTTGTTCGGAGGTTGATCCCACCTTAGAGTAAATTTGTTGGTAGAACACTAAGTTTTGCTTTCTGTTATCTTTAAAAACATCATAATATCTTGTTGTTGTTATCTTCTACTTTGCAGTCACTTTAAGCTTCTTTTAATTTCTTCAAATATCACAACTGCTCTCTTTTCTTTCATAAAATAAACAAAGCGTCTTGAACTTGGCCAAATCCAAGTCAAGAGCACTCTCTGTCGGAGAGCATTGTAGATTTGCATTTTCCCCTTGCATTAGGCATTTTAGATTAGAAAAGTCTCTTGAACTTTGGTCTTAAGACTAAGTCAAGAGCACTTTCTATTGGAGAGTTGAACGGTGCTCTTAATTAATAAAACATTTCAACTCACATCCCCCTTAATTAATTTATTTTTTGGTTGATTATCCAACACCCGTATGCTCTGCCAACCTGAAAAGGTTGGGCTAGTACTTAGAAAGGTGAAGGACTTGATAAACTTACAAGTGATAACATATTAAAACTTTACCCAAATCCAAAACCAGCGTCAAATCACTGAGGTTGCTTCCTGAAACAGGTGGTGCCGGGAATCCACTGTCAGACTCGAGGGTGGTCAAGCCATTGTACACTTATCCTCTGAATCTGGGTGCTCCCGACCTATCATCTAAGAGGTTGCCAATATTTTTCCTAGTTAGGTTTACTCTTTTGATATCCTTGGTTTTAGCCTAATAATCGAGAACACCTAAAACACTTAAAATTTACCAAGAACAATTTCAAAACGATCTCACAAACAGTTACTTTGAGACTTATATTTTCCAGCATCACAAGCATTTCTTTCGACTCCATTTGGCACTGGTCTTTAAAAACTCTTATATATTTTCTGAATCTGGACCATATGTTCTTGTCATTTGTTTGATCTTTATCTTGTGGATGCTTTGTTTTAATTCTAAGTCAAAGTATATTGTTCATCTTCTAAATTGTATCTTGTAAATTTGCAATGTGGATTGCGTGTTTAATTGTGTTCTCATCATCATACAAAAAACTCCTAAATAGCACCCATCCAAATCACCCCACACTTAAAACATATAAAACACAAGAGCCTTAGTGAAACTCTTTATAGGGACTACCCCCCTTGGCTTCGTTAGGAGTTAGCCTAAACGGAGGAGCTGGGATTCAGGTGATAGTACCTGGCTCATTGCTTACCCCCAAGGCCACACCTCTCCCCACTCCAGTGAGGGAGACAGCTTTCAAAAGATTTCTGCTGTTGGTGTGCAGTTTGGCAGACAACAGGGTCCACCCCCCTTGGCTTCGCTAGGAGTAAGCCTAGACGGAGGAGTCGAGTTTTAGGTGTCAACACTTGACTCTGGCTTGCCCCCAAGGCCACAGTAGCGGCTTGAAGACTTCTGCTGCGTTTTCCCAGGTGTGAACCCATGCGGTAACACCGTCATGTTCGAAAGGGGGGTAATATGGTAATAACAAGTTGCTGGACCACCCGCTTCCTTTGTAGCGCCCTAGGCAACGACTTGCCTATAATGCACCAGCTGGACAGGCCACATCAGCATGGCCAAACTGGTCAACAGGTGAAAAATTGCTCAAATCAAGTTTGTGAGTGCTTGAAACTGAAATATAAGTGTCCCAATGGATCCAAAAGATCCAAATCCACTAGAGATGAGTACTCATATGCCTCATGGTAACCTGTAAGATCATCTGTAGCAGCCACCATACCCGAACAAGTAAAAATATGATGATCTGGAAATAATAATAATCAATAAAAAATGCATCAATGATCATCTGAAACCTGTGCCCATCATATGGAATCATCAAAAGGTACATAAAGGACCATAGATCAACATCATACAATATAAGTGGTCCATCTCATCACGGATCCCAAGGTTGACCTTGGTCAAACTAGTTTTGACCGATCAAACCGATCAAAATATGACCCTGGCCAAAGAAGCCATGCTGCTGCAAGTGCAAATGGTTAAGACATGCTGTTTAAACCATTTTCATAGCAAGACTTTAAAGTATTAAACATTATTTCACTGGCAGTTAATAGATAATAGTAGGTTAGTTAATAATTTATTTTCAAATAGAACCCCAAGAATATACTCATTTGTAGACATGATCAATTTGCTAGCAGAGGGTGAAGGCTAAGGATGCAAGGCTAGGCCAAAAGGGGATGACTTGACTGACTTGACATTGTGATACTTTGGATAAGGGAAATGGTGTTACACACTTAAGCATGTGTTGAACAAGGAATACACAAGGAATGGTGGTGTCTCACAAATGGGTAAGTTGTTCAGAGAAGTGCTTATTCAACCTTGGCAAAATGTCTACTATTAGAACCGCTGTGAATTAGGTGCTCGGCTAACCGTAACTTGAGGTTCTAGGGGACACTTAGAATTAGCTGCCCCTTGCTCCATCTCATATCATAACCCGCAGGCTCAATGAGGAAAATTTCATATAAGGTCAACAGTCTTTAGATTTGGCATATACTTAACCACTGCTTTATTTGGACCTTTCATTTCATTTCATATCATTTACTTGGTCAACAATCTTTAGATTTAACATACATTTATCCATTGCTTTTTTAGGCCTTTAGGACCCCTCTGGGATTTTGCATGTGCTTAAAAGCACAACTAATCGCAGCTTTCATCCGGGGTGCATTTACATTTCATTGCATTTCATTTCACAACCATTTTCATTGGGCTTTACAAAAGATATATATCAATAATTTCCAAAGGTAGTACAATTTGCTTCAGGTTTTAGCCAACACAACTCAAGCAACTATGGGGACTTCCACAATCAAGATCACACATCGGGGAAACCGACTAGAGAGATCAAGGTATAAAATCCAACTCACCAAAGGCAAGTTTTGTTGCCAACTCAGAGCCGAGACACAAATAAACATGGATGCCGTCCAACACAGAGGCAAAAGCGGGGAGGTCCTCCATATCACAAGTCAAGGTGTAAGTCAGGGTAAAGACCAATAATGAGGAAAGATAAATGGATGGATGGGGACAAGTGAAATTGGTGCCTAAGCTAGCAAGTCAAAAAGACAATAGTGATCATGTCCACATTCCTAGGAAGGTAAAGACCAACAATTATAAAACAAGAGTTTCCAAATGTTAGTAATACAATCATGCATGTTGCCGCCGAGATTGCACACCTGGGGGATGGGAGCGCAACAAAAATATTCCTAAGCTGCTCGATGTGGCCTTGGTGGCAAGCAAAGAGTCAGGTGCTGTCACTTGATCCCGACTCCTCCGTTTAGGCAAAACTCCTAACGAAGCCAAGGGGGGTAAACCCTCAAAAGAGTTTCTAAGGCTCTTTAAGTTTGAATGTTTAGTGATGGGAAGGTTGTTTTTTAGGATTTTTTATGAAAGAATAAAGAGATTAAAACCAAGTTTATTCGCAAAATTAATGGTACATCCACATCATATAGTTTGAAGGATAACAAATTGAATCAAAATTCATCCACAACATGATATGATAATCAACAATAACTCATGAAAGATAATAAGCAAATAGAGAGATTGAATAATTGTTGTTGCTGAAAGACCAGTGCTAATGGAGTCACTGTCTGTTGGAATGCTAAGAGAACTGTTGTGCGAATGCTCTTGGTTTATTTTATTATATGATTTTGAAGATGAGGTTGAATTATTGTGGGATAAGGGGATTTCCGATATACCTTGCGGTATAGGAAATGTGTTTGGAATGTGATCTAGGTGGATCCGTACAAGGACATGTGGCTTGGAACTGAGTCTCGAGAGCGGTGTTCAACACTACACCAACAAGAATGTAGTCTAACTGGTGCTCTGAGGTTGCCTCCCAGTGGTTCCCGCGTCCTTAGTCAGAATTTCCCCACTTTCGATCACAACGTGGCAACGTCGAATTTTCGTTGGTTTTGCGGGACTTAATTTTATTAAAATTGAAGTTTTCTAATTAAATGTGAGAAAATTGAAGAATGCGACACTTCCGCTTTTGATATCCCAAAACTATGGGTAGAGCATACATGGAGTGGGCAAAAATTATTCGTTACGATTGACTCTTCGACAGAGAGCACTCTTGATCTGAATTAGAACGAGATTGATGAGATTTATTGAGTTGGTAAATTTTAAGATTGACTCTCCGACAGAGAGCACTCTTGATCTGCTTTAAGAGCGTGATTCAAGAGATTTTGAACACTACTTTGTTTGTTGCAAGTAAAATGCAAAAAACAAGTTCTTTAATTATCTACCCAAGAATCTCTTTCAGGTCCAAAGACCGTACTTGGGAGAGCAAGGGGATTAGTATGCTAAAGATGAATAAAAAAAAACTCTCCAATAGAGAGTACTCTTGATCCGCAAATGGTGAGATTCAAGAGATTTTGCATATGAACTTAATAAAAAAAATGCAAAGACTAGAAATAGTAAAACTTGCAACTAATTACTTTTGCAAAAAGAAATTTTTAACTAACTCCTTTGATAACTTTGCAAAAAACGAAATTTAATCTAGCATGCTATTGATCTAACTATGCAAAAATGAAACAGGGGACGGGTACGGGGATGGGTACTGGTACGGGGACGGGGACGGGGACGGGGATGCCACTTTTTGAAACATGGTACTTGGGTACGTCGGGGGTACTGTATATATATATATATATTAAAAATTTATAAAAATAAAATATGTCACAGTCACATGATACATGTATATTTGATATTTCTAAATTCAATGATTCATATGAACATTCACATTGAAAATTTGAAACATAAAATAATAAATTTGATAAATCATTTGACAGTCTCATAGTAGATATCAAGTGGAAGATTGGAAGACTGAAGTTATATTAATATAATTAATAACATGAAAAATTATATGTCCATGACACAATGAGTTAAAACTTCATTGTCATACTACATTCAAAATTTGCCTAATGGCATTTCTAGACATGAAAAAGAAAGTTCAAAACAATAAACATTGAACAATGAACAAGATAGCTAATTTGGCTTCCTCAAGCCATGTCATCAACATCCTCAGGATCAATGTCATTAGCATCACTAAGGTCCTCTGTCAGCAAGCTCTCTAGATAGGCATCATTGGAGTAGTGAGCACAGAGCACTAGCAGTGAGAATTGGAGTGCCGCGAGGGTTTAGGTAAGGGGCAAGGGCCCACATAACATGTGTTTTAGTGTTTTAATTTTTAATGTTTAAAATTTTAAACTTCAAACATTGTAAATCGACCCCCCCCAACTGGTGAGCTAAGGTAAATTGCCTAATGGCTGTACCGCCAGTGTACCCAAACATGCAGTACGACATACCGAAATCCGTGCAAGTACCCTGTTTTCATAAATGAAGTACTCGGTACGTGAGATTGGATTTGGGTATGGCTGGGAACGTACCATCAAAGTACCCAAGTACCTCGTACGTGTACCCGGTACTGGTTCGTGTACCCTACCCTCGGTACGGGTACCCATGCAACACAACAAAAATCACAAAGCAAGTAAGGGACAGATATAGGCTTCCCCCAAATGGGGGAAGAGGGGTGTGGGAGCCGTAATCCCACTTGCTCTTTTATTTATCTTATTACAAATTTTTTATTAACCCTCCGATAGAGAGCGCTCTTGATCCGCTTATGCAGCGTGATTCAAGAGACTTTAGGCCTAAGAAGGCAAAGGGATAGCAAAGGGATGAAGAAGAGGGAAATTTTTTGTTTTTATGCTTTATGTTTTAGCTTTCCTTCCTTTGCTTTTTTCTGGAAAACAAACAAGAAATCAACGAACAAAGAAATTGTTAAGGTTAGTATTGGTTAGCTAAAAAGTACATGAAAATTACAATATAGTATTTGCGAAATAATGGAAAAAATTGACTTTTATTCCAAATACTAAAACTTAGATCTAGATCTTATGATTTATATAAAGCAACTCCTAGATCTATGAAGCAAAAGGACTTTAAAGATGGAACTTTTGAAATCAGATCTAAATGCTTTTCTTAACAAAAAGGGAAATAAAGTTGATTGGAATTTTTTAATTGAAGGAGGAAGAAATGCTCAAGCCCGAGCTTGAATAAACTTGAGAAATGGAGCGCCTGCAGTACAAGAGGGTATTAGATCTATAAAACGATGGAGAAAGATAAGACGCAACTGAACTCCGATCGCTATTCCAAGATTGGTGATCTACAAAAACTAAGAAAACCTTCACACAAGCGATTAGATTTAGTATGAATTGTTGAATAAAATGAAAAGTGCATGAGTATAACTGACTATAGAATGCAACTTTTGGATTTTAGACAACTTCACATAAATAAGCAACTTGAAACTTCCAATGCCTTTTCTAAGGATTAGCATATAATCTTCTTTAGCTAAATATTCAACACTTGCATGAAAGGAAAAAATGATTAAACATATATTACCTTGGTTTATGAGCAAAGCATTCACCACAAAGATTTTTGCACCATCAGACTGACCTCCAAAGTCTCAACTTTATTCATAAGAAAGATAAGCAAAATAACATTTACAAGATATAGGCAGAGGTTCCTTGCATCCATTTGGAATGAGGGAGCAAGCCTCACATTTTATAGCACCAAAGAGGAAGAGAGGGTGAGTTCTAGCGTGTTCTAGGGCTTGGAGGGATGCACATGGGATGGAGGGCGAATCACTAAATTAATGGAGTGATTCGTGGATGGAACTACCACTTGGTTGGTGCGATAGTGAGGTGGCTGCCACCTCATGAGAGGGGTGCCCCTCTTACTTTGGAACCATCACCCAATCCGTTGCGAACTTCATGCATGGGTATATCTGCCCACGTGAGGAGGAAAAGCACATGAGGTAGTTGTGATGTCACTCAAAACATGTAGTTTGACTTTATAACATGTGCGTACACCCACTTAGTGAGGTCGTACATCACTTAGAAACTATATGCCATCCTTTCCACATAATTTTTTAATCATTTTTTTGACTTTTTGAATTGTCTTTTGTGCAAATCGTAGAACACTTAACATTTAAGTGTCATTTTGTAGCATCTTTAGGAAAAATTGCCACAAATGGCAATTTAGTCGCTTGAAACCCAGGAAAAGTGTGCCCTAGGTTATTAAGGAGGACGCTCTGAGCGTGAAAACGAGCATCCGCACGCCAAAATCCGCCTCCAGACCAGGCTTTTATTTCTTTTTGAATTTTTCCATTTAAACCATTAAAAATGGTCTAATTTTACGGAAAAAATATTTTCACCGGAATGAAACCAAACTCCTAAGGGACCTAGTGCATGTCCATACGACTCAATTTAGATGGCTAGCATGTAAAAAATACATAGACACATAGACTTTAATAACCTCCCTAGGTTCGACCACCATGAAAATACTTCAGCTTTGGAGGTGTGAGTGAAAAACTTAGGAATTATACGCCATTGAAGTGTAGCGCATAATTCCTAAGGAAAAAACACTCCAGAGTATCCCCCTGATAGCCAAACCTAAGGTAAGCTAAGTCTTTTACAAAATAATCATGCATAGACCAACTTATTACAATTCCCCCAAGGGGGCCTGGACATGCAATTATTACAAAGGGGCCAAAATTGGCCCTGAAAAAGTCTTTTGAACACTGATGATGAACATTGAACATGTTCATAAAATTAGCGGCTCACAAGAAGTCCAACTATGGTGCAAAATAGTTGGTAACAATGCATATAATCAATAACAACCAATTTCATTTTAACATATATATACTGCCAGATCATAATTACTATATGCCAAGTCAAGCTATCAAAATGACCTAAACAACAAGATAATACTACTACCAATGCACATCATATATATACTGGGTCATATATCTGTATCTGTAATCTGGGCCAACTATACCCACTGAGAACATTGCTGCTGAAACTCTGAACACTGCCCTATACCTGTATGGAATAAAAGGTCTCTCGATCATCAAAGATGATGTCTTAAGTCTCAGCCTTGGCAGAAGGTCTACTGTGTTGGATTTTGTGCAACTTCGGAAGATATTATTCATTGTATTTTATTGTACTTGATTGTACCTCCTAAGGGAGATGAACTTGATGTAATTACTTATGTAAACACATGAAAGACTCCATGTAAACCTTGGGGTGCAAAGAAGCAAAAGAAAAATATTAAAATTAAAATTATTAATTGCCCCCAGGTGAAGTCGGCCCAGTTAGGGATTTTTCATGTTTGCGCTTGTATAAATAAGAGGTAAAGTGCACCTCATTATCTCATTCACTCACTTCACAATTGCGTATCAATTGGGAGAGAGAGAAGTTCGCTCATGCTGGAGAAGGAAGCTATTTTGGGGTTTCTACTTGTGGAAAGCATTTTCACATTTTCTCTTTTATCTTTGTACTCTGATCTCGGTATTATCATCTCTATATGAAGGTTGCTGGGTTTTCTCCCATTTGGGTTTTCCAGGATAAAATCTGTGTTATTATTTTGTGCTTTGTCTTCTAGTGATCTTGTTTATGCATTTGAATTATTATGCTATGAATATATGAAATTTAACATGGTATCAGAGCAGTTCTAGAAGTCTTTGTCGGAACATTGTCGGAACCCTGCCGGAACTAGGGTTTCATCTTGTGAAGTCTTCACCTAACATTTTGGAGAAAAAGAGCCTTAGGAATTTCGTTTTTGGGAAGGCGCATCTTTTGGTGAAGACATAAGTCAATTCCGAGAATTTTGAATTTTTGACCTATCTCTGCAACTGGAGCATAAATTAGGGTTTCAGTTTTGACCTACTTCTCTCCACAGATTTGGATCATCCCTACCTCAATTCAACTTGCCTTGGCAAGGTGCATCTACCTGTGGTTTCAGTTTTTCAAATTATCAACTTTCATTTTTTACCTAGCTCCTGCTAGGGTTTCTGAACCAGATCTGTAGACAAGATGATTGGTATGAAGGTTGAAGATCGTTTGGAAGGAGCTTCCAACTTTATCTCTTGGAAGTCTAGGGTTCTTCTACTACTAGAATAAAATGACCTATTACAAATTGTAAATGAGAAGGTCCTGTTATCACATATATAGTAGCCGGGCTACCATACATTATTTTTCTGATGCCAGTACACTATTCAGCCAGTTCCCTTACATTTGAGATGCTGAGATGAGCATCTATATTGGATCACTATCAGATTTTGGACAGCAGTTGTATTCCCCATGCCATGACTGAGTCTCAGGACACTCAGAGAGATGACCGATATAGCCATTATACCATTGGTACAGAGCAGTCAGTAGTGCCCAGAGTTACAGCAACAGTTTCAGAGGACAGATGATGGTTCAGGTGATGAGCATTCAGGTATATGACTCAGCAGGTATATCATTGTGTTATGGTTATATTGCTTTTATATTTATTCTTATAGCATGTCTTAGCACCTAATGTCATGATCTGGCGATCATATAGATATGCGGACCTGGTTGATCTTATTATATATACTATATTGTCCCTACTCAGACTTAGAAGTTCACTATCCATACTCATTGGTTTTACCCTCCATAGGGAGAATAGAGGTGATCATTCCACCATACCTTGGCTTGCTAGTGTTGGCTCCATTATTCATTGTCTTCATCCATCCATTGCCTACCTTTTAGTTTATCACCCTGACTTACTACTTGACTAGTGGCATGGAGGACTTTTCCCCACTGTAGCCTCTGTATTGGATGAGCTTCCCTGTTTATTGTGTCTTGGCTCTGAGTTGGTGACAAAACTTACCTTTGGTGAGTTGGATTGTAGGCCTAAATCATTCTGGTCGGTTGTTCCGATGTTTGGCATTGGCTCGAACTCCCCCTAGTCACTTGAGATGTTGTTGGCTAAAACTGAAAGCTCATGTACTACTTATGGAAACTGATAAATTCGCCCATGGAAACTAAAAAGGGCAAGAGCGATGAACTGCTGAAAAATACTCCTCGAAGAGTATAAGAAAGGTCCAAAAAGCAATGATTCTTAAAAGCTATATCTAAACAATTGCTGACCTTATATATGTATAAAAAACATGCCCTTGATGCAAGCTGCAACTAGTTGTGCTTATCAGCACACCTGAGATCCGAAGGGTTATGTAGGCGAAAAAGGCCATGAAATGAAATTGAATGATCCTAATGAACCTGGATCAACTTGATGTAGACATGATGCCTAAGTTGAATAAGCACTCTCTAAACAACTTATCCATTTGTGAGACGCTGCCATTCCCTGTGTTGTTGCTCATTCAGTATATACTATGGTGTGTATTCCCTTTCCCATTGCCAAAGTGTCACAAAGTTAAGTCGGTCAAGTCATCCCTTAACTTAGCCAGCTATTTTAGCCTTCACCCTTCACTAGCAAATTGGTCACAGCTGAAGTGAGTATGATCTTGAAAGTCTAGTCTGAGTAATAATAATAATTAATAGCATTATATATTTGGATTTAGATCGCCAGTAATGATTGCTTTGTGTTATAATTGCTATTTGAATAAGTTGTAGAGCATGCATTAACCTTTGACACTTTGCAGCAGCTTCCGATGGTGGTCTGAGTTATATTTGGTCATGTTGACTTGGTGAAACCTAGTTTGACCAAGGTCAACCATAGGACATGAGATCGTTGGACCTTATGATGATATGGATTGATGATATATGGTCTATGTACATATACATCATGATTCTATGCAGCAGCTACAGGGTTATGATGATGATTCATGGTTTACAGCATGATTTGATCATTTACAGATTATTATTATTTCACCTGTTCCGGTATGTTGGATATATATTTTGATCATGTAGAGACTCATATGGTGTATGAGTACACATCTTGGATGGATTTGGACCTTCTGAGTCTAACGAGACAGTCTGTTTTCAGTTCCGGGCACTTACAATGATGATTGAGCCTCAGTAGGCTATCCCAGTGCAGTTTTGGTCTGTTGGAGACCCTGTCAGAGCAGATGTGATTTTTATCCGGTTGACCTAGGGCGCTGTGCTTGGAGGGGGTGGTCCAGCCACTTGTTTTTACCATATTACCCTCCCCCGGACACACTTGTGCCCTCACCTTGACAGCGCAGGCACTCCAGGAGGCAGTTTGGGGCAGTTTCACGCTTCCTGAGGCATTTCAAGATTGGTAGAAATGGCTATTGAGGAATTCGATTTGGGCTATTGAGGCAATGTTTTGGCATGGGATGATCAGTGATGATGGATTGATGTCTTCCACACCTCCTCCAGCAGTTTCAGCTTCATCGGGTCCCGCATCCATCACTTATGGCACTTTCTGATGATTTCTGAGGTCTTTTGAGGCCTACGATTTGACCATAGAGGCACGATTTGGTATATTGATGACTACTTTATTATTATTGTGCTATGGGGATTGACCAAGGGTGGCTAAAATTACCCCTTGGACCCACCATAAGCTTCATATTATATTTTGTCATCATGATTTGGTGGGATTCCCCTCTCCTAGGGCGATTTTGTCCACTTATGTTATATTTTATGAGTGATCCATGTATTTTATTGTGAGCTCATCTCAACCATTGATTAGACATTTGTATCTTTTAATCTTAGCCACTCATTCAAAAAGTGGTTAGGATTTTGATGCCTCTCCTTCCTATTTAAAGGAGAGAGCTTCTCATTGTAAGGGGTCTTTGGCTCTTGGATTATTGGTATAGAAAAACTTTCTTGTGGAAATTCTTGTGGTCTCCTTTGCATCTGGTGTTCTTAGATGGTGATTGGAAAGTCTATTGCAACCTAGCATTTGGAATTTGTGGTAAGATCTATCTATTTTGGAAATCATTGTCTTGTCTACAGGAGGGCGACTTCAACAAGGGCGATTTTGCAAGGCTTCTTCAAATCGACTTTCTTGGCATTTGCTTGTATCAGGGGGTTATCATTAGTATCATTGTGATCTATGCTATCTTTCTGTTACTTCTCTTGTGGCATTAGTCTTATCTCTTGATTACATCAAATATGATATTGTTGACGTTTGTTGTGTAGGAGGGAGGGCGCATTGGTTTCTTGGACAAAATCGATTGCATAGAAAACTACCTCAAAGCTTCTCAAATTGATCGCGTTTGCATAGATCATCATCATCAAGGCATCTACAAGGTTACCCAGGTAAGATCCACAGGTTTGTTTATCTTATCTTGATCCAATCCATTGACATAGCTCATAAATTGATAAAACCCTTATTTCTTCAAACCCTCATTTTTACATTTTTTCATATCTACTAAGATCTAGTGGCTTCTTGGGTAAGATATTTAAAACCCACCTCTATAGTATCCACGACATCCTGGATCTATAGTTTGGTGAGGATTGGCCTCCATTTGACCCTCTTCCCAAGGCATTTAGCCTCTCCAAGCAAGGGCGCACTTCCTAGTTTGGTGGGTTGACCTAGATCTAGTACGTGGGTAGTTGAGATCTCGCTTGTTTAATGATTTACACATCCAATAACCTACCCCCAGATTGTCACTTTTCTGATTTCTACCCTGTGGGCCCTATTCCACATTTTAAGGGATTTAATCCCCATTTTGGACCACTTGGTATCTTTAAACTCAGATCTAGTAAGATCTAGCCATCGGATTGCCTTGAAATTGTAGATCCATACTCTCACTTGCTTAAACTACTTGGATCTAAAGTTTGGATGCCATTGGACTTGTCTTGATCCATTTATCACCCTTTTTAGCCTTCTTGGGTAAAGTCGCACCACCTTGGAGAAGTGAGTTGGTCCACTTCTAGGACATGGGTATATGAGATTTTTGTGGATTTGGAACAGGCATAATTCAAAACCTAGGTCTAGTAGGTCACCTTGTCAAATCTTGCCTTGGGGATAACATTCCTTGTTTTAAGGGATTGTGGTCCACTTAGGTCAAAACATTAAATCTTTAGATCTAGACCTAGTCATCCATCAAGACTTTAATTGTCCACTTGTCTCGTGCAATAGGAGTCCTTAACCACAAGTTAACTTCACTTTGACTCCATTATCCCAATTCCCAAGGCACTGGTTTCTCTCCAAGTCAATTCGACTTTCCTAGATTGTTGGATTAACTTGTGGTTTGACCTTTGTGTGGTGAACTAAACCCTTTGATGTCATCATGTATCATGATCAAGCTTGTCACTTGTACTAGTTAGCCCCAATTCAACCCCTAAACTACCCTGCATTGGACACGGTTCCCAAGGCAGTGGATTTTCTCACATTGAACTAGTACTTTAATTTTGGATCCTATTTCACAAATCATAAGTCACTTTCACATCAATAATGAACCAAAGCTATACTCATTGAACCCCTCACTTGTCTTGTGACTTCATCCTAAGGTCTAGGATAAACCATACACCTTACTTCACTTATAATTAACTTGATTTGGTGTCTTGGTTTTGATCTCTCCTGTCGGGAGTAGATCGGGTCTCCCCCTTTGTTGTCTGGGCTAGATAACATAAAGTGAAGGTTGCCTCGACTGGCGTGACAACCATCTATTGGAGGTCGAGGTGATCGTGGTTGCACCTTTTGAGCTGCCTTTTCCTATTGCCATCCATGAGTGGATACATCCATAGGGGTAACTACAGTTTAGGTGATAACAGGTCCCTGAACCAGAAGCCGAAGAAGACAAACCTCGATGGAGGAAGAATGATGCCATAGCAAGAAGGATTCTAGTGGACTTAGTGAGAGATCATTTGGTCCCACAAATTCCAGGAAAAAAGAGTGCTAGGAAAATGTTCAAGACCATAAAGAAGTTGTTTGAACACACTAGCCTCAATGTATCCATGACATTGAGAAACCAGTGCTCAAATATGAATATATCCAAATCAGAATCCATTGCCTCATATTGCATGAGGATCACAGAACTAAGGGACAAGCTTAGTACCATGATGAAAGATTTTCTTTATAACCTGTCATGTGTCTAGAAGCACCACAATCAATGAGCCAAGTATCACTAGTGGTGGGGATAGTACCTGATAAAGCTGATATGAAGAGGAATTCTGTACAATCTTCTTTCCTTTGCTTCTTGTGATGATGGACTTCTTCTACATCAACAGTTGAGGCTTCATGCTTCCTTTTGTTTGAGCTTCGATAATTACTGGCATAGTGACCATATGCCCTGTACCTATAGCATTGTATCTGAGATAAGTCCTTCTTCTTTTGATCTGGGGGTGGACTTGGTCTCCTACCTTGGTGCTTGTGTTTGTGGAACTTTCTTTCCTCTCCCTTACCTTTCTTGGCATGGGTTACGAATGCTTGATTCTCCTCAGGTTGAGTGCCATGAAGTCTTTGTCTTGCTGCTATTTTTGTCTCTTCCTAGGTGCAATCTGCCCATAGCTTGTCAAATTTGGGTAGCTTGGATCTACCGCTTATACTTTGGATGAAGGACTCCCAAGATGGTGGGAGACCATTTAGAGTAGTGATGACAAGCTCCTTATCATCAATGGGATCTCCACTGGTACTGGGCTTGTCCCTTAGTTCTGTGATCCTCATGAAATATGAGGCAATAGATTCTGACTTGGACATCTTCATATTTGATAGCTGATTTCTCAATGTAATGGATACATTGATGCTACTATATTCAATCAACTTCTTTATGGTTTTGAACATCTTTCTGGCAGTCTTCTTACTTGAGATTTGAGGAACCAAGTGCTCTCTAACTGAGTCCACCAAAATCCTTCTTACTGTGGCATCATTATTTCTCCAGCGAGATTTCCCTTCTTCAGCTTCTGGTTCTGGAACATTCTCATTGACAAACTGCAAGAGATCATTTTCTTCTAGTAGAAGAAGAACCCTAGACTTCCAAGAGATAAAGTTGGAAGCCCCTTCCAGTCGATCTTCAACCTTCATTCCATTCATCTTGTCTGCAGATCTGGACTAGAAACCCTATAAGGTGTTAGGTCAAAAATGAAAGTTGGAATTTTGGAAAACTGACACCACAGGTAGATGCGCCCTAGCAAGGCGAGTTGAGTAGAGGTAGGACCGAGCCAAAATTGTGGAGAAATTAGGTTAAAAACTAAAACCCTAATTTCTGCTGCAGCTACAAAATTAGGTCAAAAATTGAAAATTTCCAGAATTGAATTCTGTCTTCACCAAAAGATGCGCCCTCCTTAGAGCGAAATTCCCCATGCTCTTTTTCCTTCCAAAACGTTGAGCGAAGACTTCGAAAGATGAAACCCTAGTTCCGACAATGTTCCGGCAATGGCTCCATTAATGGATGGCAATAGGGAAGGGCAACTCAAAAGGTGCAACCACGATCACCTCGACCTCCAATAGATGGTTGTCATGCCAGTCGAGGCAACCTTCGCTTTATGTTATCTAGCCCAGATAACAAAGGGGGAGATCCGATCTACTCCCGACAGGAGAGATCAAAACCAAGACACCAAATCAAGTTAATTCTAAGTGAAGTAATGTGTATGGTTTATCCTAGACCTAAGGATGAAGTCACAAGACAAGTGAGGGGTTCAATGAGTATAGCTTTGGTTCATTGTTGATGTGAGAGTGACTTATAATATTTGAAATGGGATCCAGGATTATAGTACTAGTCAATGTGAGAAAATCCACTGCCTTGGGAACCGTGTCCAATGCAGGGTAGTTTAGGGGTTGAATTGGGGCTAACGAGTACAAGTGACAAGCTTGATCATGAAGTATGATGACATCAAAGGGTTTAGCCCACCAAACAAGGATCAAACCACAAGCTAATCCAACAATCTAGGAAAGTCGAATTGACTTGGAGTGCCTTGGGAATTGGGATAATGGAGTCAAAGTGTAGTTAACTTGTGGTTGATGACTCTTATTGCATGAGACAAGTGGGCAATTAAAGTCTTGATGGATGAATAGGTCTAGATATAGAGATTCAAGGTTTGACCTAAGTGGACCACAATCCCTTAAAAAAAGGAATGCTATCCCCAAGGCAAGATTTGATGAAGTGACCAACTAGACCTAGGTTTTGAATTATGCTCGTTCCAAATCCACTAAAATCTCAAGTACCCACGTCCTAGAAGTGGACCAACTCACTTCTCCAAGGTGGTGCGACTTTACCCAAGGAGGCCTAAAAGTGGGATTAATGAATCAAGACAAATCCAATGGCATCCAAACTTTAGATCCAAGTAGTTTAAGCAAGTGAGGGTATGGATCTACAATTTCACGACAATCCGATGGCTAGATCTTTCTAGATCTGAGTTTAAAAATACCAAGTGGTCCAAAAATGGGATTAAATCCCTTAAAATGTGGAATAGGGCCCACAAGGTAGAAATCAGAAAAGTGACAATCTGGGGGTGGGTTATTAGATGTGTAGATCACGAATCAAGTGGAATCTCAACTACCCATGTACTAGATCTAGGTCAACCCGCCCAAACTAGGAAGTGTGCCCTTGCTTGGAGAGGCTAAATGCCTTGGTAAGAGGGTCAAATGGAGGCCAATCCTCACCAAACTATAGATCTGGGATACCGTGGATACTATAGAGGTGGGTTTTAAATTTCTTACCCAAGAAGCCACTAGATCTTAGTAGATCTGAAAAAATGTAAAAATGGGGTTTTGATTAATTAGGGTTTTAAATGTTTTAGACAAGTGGATAGATCATGGAGATAGAACTTACCTTGAGATCATACCTGAGTGATGAAGAGAGATGCTTTGATGTTGAGGAAGATTCCCGCAGAGATCAAATGAGAGATTGTTGATTTTGCTTGCCAAATTGATGCCCTAGCCCACAAGTGCGCCCTCCTCTACCTGTCAATCCAAGGAAAATCGATTTCAATCAGAGAGGTCAAGCATGGAGGAAATATAAGCAAAATGCAGTGATAACATAGAATAGAAGGTCCTGGGACAATAATACTCCCTGTTACCAACGAAGAGATCCAAAGAAGAAGTAGGGAGAGTCTTCCCCTACCAAAACTTCCTCCTCAAAGCAAATCGGCCTCCACCTGTAGATGCAAAAACGTGGTACAAAAGATATGGCAAAACAAGATCTCCAATAACTCAGTGCAAAGGAAGAACCAACGAACGAACAGCAAAAACATTCACCACAACACTGGAGATAGATGCAATAATAATTTTCTATTCCAATAATCCAGAGCCACAAGTCCCCTTACAATGAGAAGCTCTCTCCTTTAAATAGGAAGGAGAGGCATCAAAATCCTAACCACTTTTTGATTGAGTGGCTAAGATTAAAAGATACAAATGTCTAATCAATGGTTGAGATGAGCTCAACAATAAAATACATGGATCACTAATAAAATATAACATAAGTGGACAAAATCACCCTAGGAGAGGGGAATCCCACCATATCATGATGACAAAATATAATAAGAAGCTTATGGTGGGTCCAAGGGGTACTTTTAGCCACCCTTGGTCAATCCCCATAGCACAATAATAATAAAATAGTCATTAATATACCAAATCGTGCCTCTATGGACAAATTGTAGGCCTCAAAAGACCTCAGAAATCATCAGAAAGTGCCATAAGTGATGGATGCGGGTCCCGATGAAGCTGAAACTACTGGAGGAGGTGTGGAAGACATCAATCCATCATCACTGATCATCCCATGCCAAGACATTGCCTCAGTAGCCCAAATGGAATTCCTCAATAGCCATTTCTACCAATCCTGAAATGCCTCGGGAAGCGTGAAACTGCCCCAAGCTGCCTCCTAGAGTGCCTGCGCTGTCAAGGTGAGGGCACCAGTGTGTCCGGGAGGTGGGTAATATGGTAAAAACAAGTGGCTGGACCACCCCCTCCAAGCACAACGCCCTAGGTCAACCGGATAAAAATCACATCTCTGCTCTGACAGGGTCTCCAACAGACCAAAACTGCACTGGGATAGCCTACTGAGGCTCAATCATCACTGTAAGTGCTCGGAACTGAAAACAGACCGTCTCATTGGACTCAGAAGGTCCAAATCTATCCAAGATGTGTACTCATACACCATATGAATCTCTGCATGATCAAAATATATATCCAATATACCGGAACAGGTCAAATAATAATAATCTGTAAATGATCAAATACTGCTGTAAACCATGAATCATCATCATAACCCTATAGCTGCTGTACATAGACCATATATCATCTATCCATATCATCACAAGGTCTAACCATCTCATGTCCTATGGTTGACCTTGGTCAAACTAGGTTTGACCAAGTCAACATGACCAAATATAACTCAGACCATCATCAGAAGCTGCTGCAAAGTGTCAAAGGTTAATGCATGCTCTACAACTTATTCAAATAACAATTATAACACAAAGTAATCATTACTGGCGATCTAAATCCAAATATATAATGTCATTAATTATTATTATTACTCAGATTAGACTTTCAAGATCATACTCACTTCATAGCTGTGATCAATTTGCTAGTGAAGGGTGAAGGCTAAAATAACTGGCTAGGCTAAGGGATGACTTGACTAACTTAACTTTGTGACACTTTGGCAAAGGGAAAGGGAATACACACCATAGTATATACTGAATGAGCAACAACACAGGGAATGGCGGTGTCTCACAAATGGATGAGTTGCTCAAAGAGGGTTTATTTACCTTTAACAGATGCGCACAATCCATAATACAAATAAGGCCGGCAATTGTTTTGATATAACATATAAGTTCCATTGCTTTTTGGGCCTGAAGTTTCCATAGCCTTGATCTATGTGTGTTTATAAACACATTGCATAGATTTACATTTATTTAGGCTTTCTGCTGCAGGTGTGTTTTTAAGGCACTTGTTTACCTGAGCACTTCTAGGTGTGTCACAAATAGCTTGTTTACCTAGGTATTTACATTTCCAAAAGATATAACATTTTATTTTCATGGCCATTTTCATTTGGCATGCCTTTCATTCATGTTTGTTGAAAAACACATTGCATGAATGGGCTTTTCATACAAGATATAGCATTTCATTTTTCCAGATTTTGTATTCATGGCAGCACTAAAAGTTTCAGGTTTAGCCAACACAACTTTAGTGACTTGGGGGAATTCACAAGGAAATCCAACTCACCACAGGTAAATTTTGTCACCAACTCAGAGCCAAGACACAATAAACAGGGAAGCTCATCCAATACAGAGGCTACAGTGGGGAAAAGATCCTCCATGTCACTAGTCAAGTAGTAAGTCAAGGTGATAAACTAAAAGGTAGGTAATGGATGGATGAAGACAATGAATAATGGAGCCAACACTAGCCAGCCAAGGTATGGTGGAATGATCACCTCTATTCTCCCTAAGGAGGGTAAAACCAATGATTATGAATAGTGAACTTCTAAGTCTGAGTAGGGACAATATAATATATATAATATGATCAACCAGGTCCACATATCTATATGATCGCCAGATCACGACACTAGGTGCTAAGACATGCTATAAGAATAAATATAAAAGCAATATAACCATAATACAATGATATACCTGTTGAGTCATATACCTGAATGCTCATCACCTGTACCATCATCTGTCCTTTGAAACTGCTGCTGTAACTCTGGGCACTACTGACTGCTCTGTACAACTGGTATAATGGCTACATCGGTCATCTCTCTGAGTGTCCTGAGGCTCAGTCATGGCATGGGGAATATATACTGCTGTCCAAAATCTGATAGTGATCCAATATAGATGCTCATCTCAGCATCTCAATGTAAGGGAACTGTCTGAATAGTGTACTGGAATCAGAAAAATAATGTATGGTAGGCCGGCTACTAAATATGTGATAACATCTGGTTCTGGCTGGGACAAGTGCTCTGTTGAAATGAGCGCTTGAGAACCTCAGAATCTCTGGTCCCCGAACTCTACTACTCGAATCCTCGATCCAGCACTCTACCATTTTGCTTCCAGCTTTTATTTTTGCAACCTATTTCTGCATTCACAAACATCAAAATACCTCATGCCGCATGTGGTACAAAATATAAAACCAACTGAAGTAAAATCTATTCTATGTCAGAAATATGAATGCATGAAATATAAATGCAGAAAGTAAATTAAACTATTGACATAATTTGCAAAATTTGAAATTTATTGTGTAGGAAAAAGAAAAATGACAGGTACTCAATTAAACTAGGAGCTTACAAAGGAGCTTAGAAATAAACAAGGTGCCAGACTCAATGGTTGAAAAGACTAACTACTGCCCAAGTAGGCTTATTTGGTTTCCTACCTATTCTAATCTACCAGGCAATGCAAGCGGAGAGATCCCAACTATGTGGGATCAGGGATGTGATCCCTGAAGTCCCTCTGATTGACAGGATATAAAATACGTCGTTCACTACCAGTGGTCAGAAAGCACATGCCATCAATGCATTGCTCTACTGTAAAAGGTCCAACCCATAAGTCATCAGCCTGTCCCGATCTTATATGCAATAAATGGTTGGGAATGATGACTTGTCTTCCTGTATGAAACGTATTTCTATTGACAGACTCACGAATTACTCCAATATTACGAATAGGCATGGGATGGATTTCAGCAGGGTTTTATGGTTGAGGTGCGACAATTCTTGAGTTCCTCCTAAAAGGAACTGCATCAACTCTGGGTGGACCACCATCTAAGGAAATAGCAATTTTGCCAACAAGGACCTCCCTAATTCCTCTTCTTGTTTCTTGGACTACTTCATTTGACTCTTCCTCATGGGGAGATACGACTCTTTTAACAACTTCTCCTAGAGTCCATAAATCTCTATGTTCTTCCAAGGGAGGTGGCTCATGAGATATGACAGTGTTATGACTAGAACCTTCCCCTGAAGGAACAGGAATGGCCATGCTTTCCAATCTAGCAGAAACTGACTCAGGATGAATAGTAGAAGAACTAGGAATGTAAGAGAGATCATGAGTGTGATGACTAGATGACTCAGATGGTAAGAAAAAATTAGGGACATGAGGATGTGCAGATAAAGCATGGCTTTGAGGCTCTGAAGGAGTTTGAAAAATAGCAAGATTATTTAGATTGTATTCTCCTTCAGATGCATCATTAATTAAGGCATCCTCTTCCCAACTTAGAGAGTTATCATGAACTTGAATTAGGCTACCATCTTCTATAGATAAATGAGATAGAGAATCTTCTACATCAGAATAATAGGAGGCTTCAGACTCTTCATTCGTTTCAACCCTAGTAGATGTTGCAAGATTGTTTTCCCATGGGTAAATAGGTGCAAGCCCTTGGCTTTCTCTTTCTCTATTATGATCAGTCAAGGAAAACCACTCCCTAACAGTAAAAGGAATTCTTTCTCCCCTCCTAATATCATCAAATTCATCTTCATGTATTGGATTCTCAATATTTTGTTCATCATTTGTTTGATCATGAAGGTTTTCTATTGGGGGATTTGGTTCCAAACTTTGATCATTAGGCAAATGCTCATGTCTTCCTATATCTCTTATGCCATCATCAACTTCCTCAGGTGCTTGATTTTCAATAGAAGGTTTTTGAATGATTTCATTGTTTTGTTCATGACCTTGAGGTTGATTCTCACTTCTTCTTAATTCATCTATTTCCTCAGCAAATTCATTTCTAAGTAACTCCAAGTTGATTGTTCTTGCAATATCAGCTGCTTGCTCTTCTTCCCAAGAGGAATCAGAATCTTCCATGACCATACACATATTTTGATCAACTTCATATAATTCATCCTCTTCTTCAACAAGGTTAGTTTTGGCATTATTTAACAATTCATCCCCATATGTGTTTTTTAGCCCTTCATCAAATGATTCAACATGCTCATTATAACAAGGTTCTCTGTTTACCCGAATCAAAGCTCCATCAGGGTTGGGAACACAAATAAATGATAAATCCATCATAAGGTATCCACCTAGACCAGCTGCCCATTTTCTAGATAACAACATTCCATATGCTGGGGGTAAGTCAATGACAACTACATCCATCATGGTAGAAATGTTTGAACATGCAAAAAGATCGGCTCTAAGGTTTTTAATCAAACCATAAGATGGCACTCGTCGGGAGTCTATACCACAGACATTTCCATAAGGTCTAGTCACTTCAAGTCCCATTTCCTTCATAACTTGTAAAGGCATAACATTCATTGCTGCTCTAGAATCCAACATACAATTGTGAAGGAGCATGTTTTGAATGTGTAAGGTAAGGTAAAAGGGAGAGTGACCACCACTCTTTCTCTCATAAATTGCTGAATGGATGTTTATCGGTGGATCTTTCTCTATTTCACTAGGTTGTGTTCCACTAAGCTTTTGGATATGACATGATTCTAGGACCGGTTCAGGATTTTTCTCTTGGCCAATACCATCGAAAAATTCCTCTACTTGGCATCTAACAGAAGGCACCTTCATCAACTCAGTGACAGGGATATTACACATTATCTTGCTTAACTCATTCTTCATATCAATATTAAGATCATAATCATCCATAGCAAGATCCTCTTCTTCCTTTTTATCTTCATCAGTCTTCTTATGTTTATCAAGGAAAGAAGGTTGGGAAGTACTTCCTCGTTTATAAATCTGATATTTTGGTTGCTCTTTAGGTCTTGGGAACTCTATAACACAACATGAGGAACTAGGTTCTTCAACTATGTCCTCTTCTTGCTCCCAAGGCTCTTCTTCTAACAGAATTCTTCCAAAATTTTCATCATAAGACAAGTCATTTATAAAGTTGATGTTTTCTGGTTGGTCATCATGGTCAATGGTGTCAGAGGGTTCTTCTTCTTTTTCATCACACCAATTGACTTCCTTCTTCTCAGAGTTTTTTGGATACTCAGGTCGTCGCCTATCCCTATCCCCATTAGGCCTCCTATTATTGTTCCAATGAGATTTTGGGCCATACGGATTTCTATGGCTCTCAGAGTCATTCAAACTTGCCACATTCTTTGTTAGGACAGTTAATTGCTTCATCATTTCTTGCATGACTTCTAAAGTATCCTTTGATTCCTTTGGCACACTCACAGGTTCCTTTGGTTTTCGAAGTCTAGGGTCAGATCTGGAAGTGGATGGGGTAAATTGATCGAAAAAGTTTTGTTTCCCCATGGATGCTACATTTTGCTCAGCCATCTTGGCATTTGATTGTGCGGTCTTCAAGTCATTTGGGTTTTTATCCTTTAGCTGATAACCAACCCATCCCTCAAAAGCATTCAAGTAGTGAATAACAACTGCTTGGTCTTTTGGTCTAATTTCTTCAGGGATAACAGCTACAGTCTTGTTGAATCTTATGTTAAACTCATGGACTGTTTCATTTTCTCTTTTCTTAATGTCAAAAAGTTGATGTAAGAGAAATTTCCCATTTAAGTTTCGGGACCACTCACTATTAAGCTTGTTGACAAAGTTGTCATACCCATCAATGGATGAGGCTAGCAACTTGTCAAACCACTTCCTAACATCTCCTTCTAAAGATGCCAGGAGACTCCTCATGAACACATCTTCCTCAGATGCTCCATATGCTTCCATGTGTTCCCATACCTTATCAATGTGGTCTTCAATTGATATAGCAGATACTCCGTCGAATCTGGGAACCTTTTCAAAATACTTTTCGGGCATGTCATGGGGTGCTCCTTGGATTTGGGAAAAGTCTAAAGGAGATGGTTTTGCCTTTCTTCCAAAAATCCTAGGATTCTGTGGAGGAGGAACATTCTGGTTTCCAGAGTTTGTTCCGGCCATTGGATTCGGTAAGTTTGTGTTTAAGTTTGAACTAGGAGATGAGGGAGGAACCGGATTAATCAAAGGGGATCCTATAGCTCTGTTTGGAGAATCGTTAACCAATTTCCAAAAGAAGTTAGATGATTGTGCTTTAGGATCTCTTTTACGATATGTAAGTGGGGTTCCTTCAACTTGATCCAAGTTTACTTTACTTCTCGTGTTATAAGGATGCAAATGAGCTCGCTCCTCAACGGAGTCACGATTGGGAGTCGCCAGGTAGATTTAAACTCTTCTACCAAGATATGTGTCGTTGTATATGCAGGAGAGAGTGAATAATGACTACTAGTTTGTCAAGGTAATGCCTATGCCTTTCAATACCCAAAATGTTAGGTAGGAAGAACGGGAGTTGGGCTCTAGGAAATATATGTCAAACCAAAGTAAGCTATTGCCTTCCCCGGCAACGACGCCAAAATGTTATCACCTAAACTGTAGTTACCCCTATGGATGTATCCATTAATGGATGGCAATAGGGAAGGGCAACTCAAAAGGTGCAACCACGATCACCTCGACCTCCAATAGATGGTTGTCACGCCAGTTGAGGCAACCTTCGCTTTATGTTATCTAGCCCAGATAACAAAGGGGGAGACCCGATCTACTCCCGACAGGAGAGATCAAAACCAAGACACCAAATCAAGTTAATTCTAAATGAAGTAAGGTGTATGGTTTATCCTAGACCTAAGGATGAAGTCACAAGACAAGTGAGGGGTTCAATGAGTATAGCTTTGGTTCATTGTTGATGTGAGAGTGACTTATAATATTTGAAATGGGATCCAGGATTATAGTACTAGTCAATGTGAGAAAATCCACTGCCTTGGGAACCGTGTCCAATGCAGGGTAGTTTAGGGGTTGAATTGGGGCTAACTAGTACAAGTGACAAGCTTGATCATGAAGTATGATGACATCAAAGGGTTTAGCCCACCAAACAAGGATCAAACCACAAGTTAATCCAACAATCTAGGAAAGTCGAATTGACTTGGAGTGCCTTGGGAATTGGGATAATGGAGTCAAAGTGTGGTTAACTTGTGGTTGATGACTCTTATTGCATGAGACAAGTGGGCAATTAAAGTCTTGATGGATGAATAGGTCTAGATATAGAGATTCAAGGTTTGACCTAAGTGGACCACAATCCCTTAAAACAAGGAATGCTATCCCCAAGGCAAGATTTGATGAAGTGACCAACTAGACCTAGGTTTTGAATTATGCCCGTTCCAAATCCACTAAAATCTCAAGTACCCACGTCCTAGAAGTGGACCAACTCACTTCTCCAAGGTGGTGCGACTTTACCCAAGGAGGCCTAAAAGTGGGATTAATGAATCAAGACAAATCCAATGGCATCCAAACTTTAGATCCAAGTAGTTTAAGCAAGTGAGGGTATGGATCTACAATTTCACGACAATCCGATGGCTAGATCTTTCTAGATCTGAGTTTAAAGATACCAAGTGGTCCAAAAATGGGATTAAATCCCTTAAAATGTGGAATAGGGCCCACAAGGTAGAAATCGGAAAAGTGACAATCTGGGGGTGGGCTATTAGATGTGTAGATCACGAATCAAGTGGAATCTCAACTACCCACGTACTAGATCTAGGTCAACCCACCCAAACTAGGAAGTGTGCCCTTGCTTGGAGAGGCTAAATGCCTTGGGAAGAGGGTCAAATGGAGGCCAATCCTCACCAAACTATAGATCCGGGATGCCGTGGATACTATAGAGGTGGGTTTTAAATTTCTTACCCAAGAAGCCACTAGATCTTAGTAGATCTGAAAAAATGTAAAAATGGGGTTTTGATTAATTAGGGTTTTAAATGTTTTAGACAAGTGGATAGATCATGGAGATAGAACTTACCTTGAGATCATACCTGAGTGATGAAGAGAGATGCTTTGATGTTGAGGAAGATTCCCGCAGAGATCAAATGAGAGATTGTTGATTTTGCGTGCCAAATTGATGCCCTAGCCCACAAGTGCGCCCTCCTCTACCTGTCAATCCAAGGAAAATCGATTTCAATCAGAGAGGTCAAGTATGGAGGAAATACAAGCAAAATGCAATGATAACATAGAATAGAAGGTCCTGGGACAGTAATACTCCCTGTTACCAACGAAGAGATCCAAAGAAGTAGGGAGAGTCTTCCCCTACCAATACTTCCTCCTCAAAGCAAATCGGCCTCCACCTGTAGATGCAAAAACGTGGTACAAAAGATATGGCAAAACAAGATCTCCAATAACTCAGTGCAAAGGAAGAACCAACGAACGAACAGCAAAAACATTCACCACAACACTGGAGATAGATGCAATAATAATTTTCTATTCCAATAATCCAGAGCCACAAGTCCCCTTACAATGAGAAGCTCTCTCCTTTAAATAAGAAGGAGAGGCGTCAAAATCTTAACCACTTTTTGAATGAGTGGCTAAGATTAAAAGATACAAATGTCTAATCAATGGTTGAGATGAGCTCAACAATAAAATACATGGATCACTAATAAAATATAACATAAGTGGACAAAATCACCCTAGGAGAGGGGAATCCCACCATATCATGATGACAAAATATAATAAGAAGCTTATGGTGGGTCCAAGGGGTAATTTTAGCCACCCTTGGTCAATCCCCATAGCACAATAATAATAAAATAGTCATCAATATACCAAATCGTGCCTCTATGGACAAATCGTAGGCCTCAAAAGACCTCATAAATCATGAGAAAGTGCCATAAGTGATGGATGTGGGTCTCGATGAAGCTGAAACTGCTGGAGGAGGTGTGGAAGACATCAATCCATCATCACTGATCATCCCATGCCAAGACATTGCCTCAGTAGCCCAAATCGAATTCCTCAATAGCCATTTCTACCAATCCTGAAATGCCTCGGGAAGCGTGAAACAACCCCAAACTGCCTCCTGGAGTGCCTGCGCTGTCAAGGTGAGGGCACCAGTGTGTCCAGGAGGGGGGTAATATGGTAAAAACAAGTGGCTGGACCACCCCCTCCAAGCACAGCGCCCTAGGTCAACCGGATAAAAATCACATCTGTTCTGACAGGGTCTCCGACAGACCAAAACTGCATTGGATAGCCTACTGAGGCTCAATCATCACTGTAAGTGCCCGGAACTGAAAACAAACCGTCTCATTGGACTTAGAAGGTCCAAATCTATCCAAGATGTGTACTCATACACCATATGAATCTCTGCATGATCAAAATATATATCCAATATACCGGAACAGGTCAAATAATAATAATCTGTAAATGATCAAATACTGCTGTAAACCATGAATCATCATCATAACCCTGTAGCTGCTGCATAGAATCATCATGTACATGTACATAGACCAAATATCATCTATCCATATCATCACAAGTTCTAACCATCTCATGTCCTATGGTTGACGTTGGTCAAACTAGGTTTGACCAAGTCAACATGACCAAATATAACTCAGACCATCATCAGAAGCTACTGCAAAGTGTCAAAGGTTAATCCATGCTTTACAACTTATTCAAATAACAATTATAACACAAAGTAATCATTTCTGGCGATCTAAATCCAAATATATAATGTCATTAATTATTATTATTACTCAGATTAGACTTTCAAGATCATACTCACTTCATAGCTGTGATCAATTTGCTAGTGAAGGATGAAGGCTAAAATAACTGGCTAGGCTAAGGGATGACTTGACTAACTTAACTTTGTGACACTTTGCAAAGGGAAAGGGAATAGACACCATAGTATATACTGAATGAGCAACAACACAGGGAATGGCGGTGTCTCACAAATGGATGAGTTGTTCAAAGAGAGTTTATTTACCTTTAATAGATGGGCACAATCCATAATACAAATAAGGCCAGCAATTGTTTTGATATAGCATTTAAGTTCCATTGCTTTTTGGGCCTGAAGTTTCCATAGCCTTGATCTATGTGTGTTTATAAACACATTGCATAGATTTACATTTATTTAGGCTTTCTGTTGCAGGTGTGTTTTTAAGGCACTTGTTTACCTGAGCACTTCTAGGTGTGTCACAGACAACTTGTTTACCTAGGTATTTACATTTCCAAAAGATATAACATTTTATTTTCATGGCCATTTTCATTTGGCATGTCTTTCATTCATGTGTGTTGAAAAACACATTGTATGAATGGGCTTTTCATACAAGATATTGCATATCATTTTTCCAGATTTTCTATTCATAGCAGCACTAAAAGTTTCAGGTTTAGCCAACACAACTTTAGTGACGAGGGGGAATTCACAAGGAAATCCAACTCACCATAGGTAAGTTTTGTCACCAACTTAGAGCCGAGACACAATAAACAGGGAAGCTCATCCAATACAGAGGCTACAGTGGGGAAAAGATCCTCCATGACACTAGTCAAGTAGTAAGTCAAGGTGATAAACTAAAAGGTAGGTAATGGATGGATGAAGACAATGAATAATGGAGCCAACACTAGCCAACCAATTTATGGTGGAATGATCACCTCTATTCTCCCTAAGGAGGGTAAAACCAATGAGTATGAATAGTGAACTTCTAAGTCTGAGTAGGGACAATATAATATATATAATATGATCAACCAGGTCCACATATCTATATGATCGCCAGATCATGACACTAGGTGCTAAGACATGCTATAAGAATAAATATAAAAGCAATATAACGATAACACAATGATACACCTGCTGAGTCATATACCTGAATGCTCATCACCTGCACCATCATCTGTCCTCTGAAACTGCTGCTGTAACTCGCACTACTAACTGCTCTGTACAACTGGTATAATGGCTACTTCGGTCATCTCTTTGAGTGTCCTGAGACTCAGTCATGGTATGGGGAATATATACTGCTGGCCAAAATCTGATAGTGATCCAATATAGATGCTCATCTCAGCATCTCAATGTAAGGGAACTGGCTGAATAGTATACTGGAATCAGAAAAATAATGTATGGTAGCCCGGCTGAATAGTCTTCTCCTTCTGTAGGTGCAAACCTCTCCCTCCAAGTGATGCGAAGTTGTGTGAAGTGGATGAGTGAATAATGAGGTGAACTTTACCTCTATTTATACAAGTGCCAACTGGCCTGTGTACCTCACTGGGAGTCTGGGCTGACTTCTCTTGGGGAGCAATAAATAATTTAATTTTAATTTTTCTTTTGCTTGCTTTTCATCCCAAGGTTTACATTGATTCTTTCAAGGGTTTACATAATTAATTACATCAAGTTCAACTCCCTTAGGAGGTACAATCAAGTACAATAAAATAGAATAATAATATCTTCCGAAGTTGCACAAAATCCAACAGACATCAACTTGTACCTGCGATACATAAAAACTACTAAGTATAGACGTGCCAAAAAAAAAGCCTTCCCTGAAAAAGAAAAAGAAAAAAAGTAGGAAATACTGATCTTGAAGGGAAAGAGCATCGGTTTATCTTCTTGTAAAAAACAAAAAAAGTCTCATTGGAGTCGCTTTTTGACAAGAAGCATGAATGTGTGAATATCACTATCATGTGGGCCCTTGGATCTTAGGCTCCTGGAAGAAAGCAATTGCTAGCTCTGGAAGGAACTCAGATCAGATATGCATGTACCGAATCAATTTGCATTTCTGGATACCTTCGGAATGGGATCAGCCTGATGGAATCTAGCTGGATCTTAACCATCAAGTAGTGCAAACACAACTGGGGTTTAACAAGTCTCCGAAAGCTCCTAACTTGTTCTCTAGAGTTGCCATGAGAATAGCCATGTTGTGAGAGATGTTAGTGACTTGTGCATTTAGCTTTGAAAATCTCGTTTGACTCATCACTTGGATTGTTATTACTGTACTCATCTGCCATGGCTAGGGTTTGAAGACTTCTTATGCTAATTCTTGGATTGTGCAACTTCCCACAAACCCCAAAGAAAGCTGCATTGATACCATTATGATCTGTAAACTGCCATGGATATGCTACTGGAGCAGTTTGTCACAACATATCTTATAATATTCTACAATATCTTATTATTTAGTGTTTTACTTAAGATTGTAGATTTAATATTACTAGCTTAACACACAAATTACTGAAATAATTATTTTAAACACCACATAACCAACTAGTGCATCCACATTTTTTTCTTTTTCCTATTTGGCATTTACTTGGGCTTTAATAGTAGATGAAGTGCTACTTGTGGAAGGAGAAGGTAGAGTTTCAAGAAACAGAGTACAGGATTTCACCTCTTAGATATAACACTATGCTCTACAAAATACTGCGAAGATATCCTGAAACTAACTGTTGTGTATTATAGTGTAGAAAGATCAGGCACTTACAAAGAATGCTTTAAATATTGTGCAACTATATTATTTCTGCTTGCTTCAGAGATGGGCTTGTTTTTAGAACTTTCATTCTTGTTGCATTTTGGTGAATGCCTTTCTAGGTATTGTCTAGACTCTATGGGATGATTCTTTTTAAAAAGCCACTATAACTAGAAAACATTGAGGTTTTTGTCTGTTTCATTGTAGCAAAATTGAAAACATATTCTGGTCCATTTTAAATATTTCTATCTATTACAATAGAAGATTCATGTTGTCTTTTATTTCTTGGACAGGTTAGTGGATGCCTTTGAAGGAAGAATTAGGGCTGCAGTAGAAAGTGCAGTGACTTCAAAGATAATGGAAGGCATCACGCGACTTGATTCGTTCTTGCAGAACCTACCCAAGGAAATAGGAGTTGATAATACTGTGGCATTGAATTTTACAGTCATGCAAATTCCTGTTGTGGGTCCTACATCTATAAGCATTGGAGTCGAAGGATTGTTTGTGGACCCGAGACCTTCTGATGTCCTTTTGCTTCCAGTTTACAATTTACAGCCTAGGATCTCTTGCAGTGGTCCATCAAAGATGTTGGAAATCACATTAAGTCAAGCGGTGCTGAATTCGGCAGCAGATGTGTACACTAATGTAATATCTTCTTGGTTCCTTCTTGATAGAAATTGTATCATTTCCCCCCCATAAGTAGTAAACTATTTGTTCTCTGTAGTTGTATTGAAATTTTGCAAATCCAAGAAAATAATAAAGTGAGATAAGTGCAGTCCATAATCCCATTGATAACTTTGCCATTCAGGACCGGGTGCAGATTACTCCCTAAAACTCATATCTAAAATCATCTAATACAGCCTGTATACTGTAGAGAGAGACAATTAACTAGATTCTTATTTACTACTAATTGGATTGTTAATGTTTGCCATAGATTTTGATTGTTCACATTTTGACTTGGAAGAGGTATACCTAAAATCATCCCATATTTACCAGTTCCAGTTTTAACTTATGGATTTGAGCTATAATTTTATTTTTTGAGGAAATACTTCTTATTGCACCGAGAGAAGCAAGGTGCATTCCACAGCCTAGTATGAGGGAGATGTGTAATATCCATGTCTAATGGTGACGTGACACATGGCATAAGTTGGTGTGATATAATATTTAAAACAATTAAAGAAATAACACCCTAATATGGATGAGATCTGTAACATCCGTGCCTATAAATAAAAATGTATAAAAAAATTGTAATGTAAAAAGGAAAATTTAAGAAAAGAATACAAAGCATTGATTGATATCTATACATATGCACACGCATCAGTGTAGATCCATTTAACTCGGTATCTTTTAAGCACTGAGAGCTTTCCATCTGTGCTTTTTTTTCCCTCTCAGTGATTAATAGATCTGGAGTTGAGATGGATCTTTGCTGGTATTAGCAAAGAAATTATGTACAGTGATAAAAGCTCTGTGCAAAGACAGCTACACAAAATCGGGCAACTTCCTTAGCGCTACAAACGCTGAGATAAAATATGAATGTGCAAGTACATTAGTATTCTTTGCATCCTTAATTAGCAAAAAAACCTTTGGCAAGTAACTGAGCATGTAACTCTCTGCGCCACATTCTAAGGAAAGAGAGATCAAAGCTATCACAATTTTAAAAAATTCACTTACATCTCATTCTCCATATTGAATGCATAGTGGATCCCTGAATGTAGTGCCAAAGGTTATTGAAAACAGATAGCAACAAATCCTGGAATCCCCCAGCAGGGTGGCTCTCCATTGTATGTTACTTTGGAAGATTAATTGAGAATGTTGCTGAATTTGCTGCCAACAACTTTTGGATATCTTGCAATCCCATAAAACATGCTTAACAATTTTGGCCTTTTCACAGTGAGATTATTGATCCTCTGTGAGTCCACTCTTGGCCAGGCGACCTTTCATAGGAAGTCCTGGTAGATGACAAGCCAAGCAAAGACATGAAGCTTGTAGGAAATACAGAAGGACCACACACTATGTAGCCTCTAAATCCATCTATTCTCTGGATATCCAAGGCATTCCCTTTCGCATTTAGTGTAGGTGCTAAGTTGCACGAAACGGGGACGTGTTGGAAACGTGACCCCCCAAAATTTTTGAAACAGGGAAACACGATATATATATATATATATATTAATAAATGAGCAAGGACATTTAAAAAAATGAATGTGAAACATAAATCATAAATCATAAATCATACATGTCAGTGAATCATTGCCTATATTGGGATCCTATTCATCAATAGCACCCTATGCCTCCCTCCTCTATGCTATAGCCCTTGCCTCTAACTTGAATCTCAAAGTTGATCCTCCAAGGACATTTGTCAATGACTCAACACCCTACAATTTTGATGAAACTTCCTAATAAAATCGTTAAAATAAGGTAGAAAAAGCTTCCCATGCTTAATAAGTGATTTTGCTTAAGTGAAGAGTACATTTTTATTAAGGTCATGACAAAGGAGTTCAACAATCAACACCACCAACATCAAGGTACATACAAGGGTTGATGTGCTTGATTAAATGCCAATTCCATACCCTCATACATGATAGAAACTGATGGAAACTTTGCAATCCTGAAATCCTGAAAACTCTAAAGTCTGCTGAATTTTGAATGGAATCTAAAATTCTACTTTTTGCATATGAAGTCCGATGAGGTTGGAACCACTCTCAAACATCCTGAAACAATTAATGGTAATGTTAAAAATTTAAGTAAAATGTTTACTTCAAGAATTTAATATTACCATTTAATACTACCAACTACTACTGAATAGGGCGATATTTTTCATCAACCAGACAATGTTTTTTGGGGGAACGCGGCCTTACAGATCACATCCGTATTGGAAATGCGTTTTCCGTATGGAGGGGACGCGTTTCCATCTCGAGAAACATGCTTGTCCGTACGGAAACGCGTTTCCATGCCGTACTGTACGTGTTTCTGCGTTTCCAGCAGGAAATGGCCTGGGGATGTGGGGGTGGCATTTCCTGCAACGTATTGTAGGTGTGAGGGGAGTCTTATTATGCAACAAGAAATACAACTTTTTAGAATCATAATGGTGGATTGGTTTATCAAAACTCCAACACCGATCTCTCCAAATTGGCCACTTCATCTGAATATTCATTTTAAGTAAATTCTTAGTAAGAGTTAGCTTCTAAAGATCTCTGATAGTCAATCTATCATAGGTGAGAAGAGTCATCTCTTGTCAGAGTGTCTGCCACTATCCATGTCCTAGAATGAAGATCCCAAAGGTCCTTTTGAAGGAAGATCCTCTTCCCGCTTGTTATTCCTTAGACTGTATGAGGATTGTCCAGTTTGAAGACCTTGTCTAATCAGGTTACCAGGATTTTGGTTTTGATTGGTGCTTTGATGCATATTCGTTTATGGATTTTCACCTTGGTGGCATAGCCATTTCATGTGTTGGAGGCTTGCATGTTTGATCTTGATGGAGCGATAGCCTTGATGGGGGTCTTGCATACACGATTATACATTTGATTGACCCCTAGTACATTGCATTGAGAGGGAAACTGATCAACTAAGGGTTCTCACTTCTCCCTAAATATGACGGTTCATTATGTGATGTGGTTGCTCATGGAGGTGGTGTATTGGTTTGTTTTAGCATATTGATGTTCATATTGGTCTCTCTGCACCTTGAGATTGATGATGGTTACTTGGGTGGATGAGATGTTTTCTAGAGGAATACTCCACACTTTTGACATGCATATATAGGGTGCATGCCTTGGGATCCTTGATGGGGATGTGCATCTCTTTACGGGCATGTCACTTGTCCACATACTCCTAGAATTCCCTCTTGTTTTACCCATGGTTTTGGAGATGATGTGATGGTTTGAGCACATGGTTTCACATTGTGGCACATGTTCTAGCTATTTTATGCTTATCTTTGTAGGTTGCACCACCTTTTATTCACATCTCCTAGGTCATTCCACTCTTTTGGCCTTTGGATTAATGAGGGTTGGTTGTTTGCTCATGGATCTAAGCTCTTGACACACTTGATGAGGAGTTTGATTTGGTCATAATGCATAGATTGAGGTTTTATGTACATTCTTTTTGGGCACCCTTGTTTTAAGGGGTTGTTTTAATAACCATTACCCACTTTATGTGGGAAATGGTTAGCATGATTTCAGGAGTGTTCCACATCTTATTGACACACATGTTGAGGTTGCACTATGTTTGCGGAGTTGTTAGAAGTTATAACAACTCACATATTGTTGCTTGCACACTTATCTATGAAATCCATTTTTGGAGGAGTTTAATAGCTTTATTGAAGGGGCATTCTAGCTCACGAGCATATATCTTTTGAAAGAGTGCCCAGATTGTTGCAAGATCAATGCCATTACATGCATACTAACTACAATATTTCATCATTGGGGTTACTAATAGAAAATTTGACAAATATTAGACCTAAAAAAGGATACTAGATCTCGATGATACAATCTATCGTAAGATATCCTGTGAAACAAACCCTAGATCTAGAGATGATGTTGAATTAAGGTTCAGGATCTAAGATAAGGAACACTAGGGCAAATGATATGAGAGTTGAACATACCCTACTGAAGCTTTCTAAGAGAATTGACAATTAACACCAACAAGACAACGAGCATTTCATGTGAAGATGACTACAACCTTTAAGGGCAATTTAATCTTGAACAAGGGCTAGTGCTTTATAGTTGGGCATATGGAGTCTATGGTCAATGGATTTAGTTAATACCATCACATTAATGTAATATCACTAACCGAGTGAAATTCAACCTTTGTGCGAATTGACTTGTGGGGAGTTATTGTCACAATAAATTTCATATGATGACTTCGGCCCAATATTTCTTGTAAAACAAACGACGTCAAGTAGAAATTTTCTGAATACAAGACAATGCCAAATCAATAACTCTGAGCATGAGTCATCCCTTTTCTTATATATATCCAAAATGCATATGATTGTGGTAGCTGCCAAATGAGTCAAAACCGTTTTCCAAGTGTTTGATGACAATTGAGGGGTCAACACAACCAGTAATACGACACAAATTAAATTCGCTCTAACCAAGGATACTGCCAAAATTTAATTCTTATTGTCCAGGGATGACGCTTATGAAGTATAAACGATATTGGAGGGATCTGATTAATCCAAATAAAGATAGAACTGTTAAACCAAATGATACCCATGCCCAAATGCTTGAAAATTGAACAAATGAGACACAATGTCAAAATCTAGAAGAAAAAACGAGCATTAAGTTGATTTTAGAAGGGAATTCATGGCTCATGCTAAGTCTTTAATCTGACATTGAACACATTCAGGGCCAAACGACTTCATGAAATGCAAATGCGATTTCGTTTCTACTATACAAATACCCCATGAGATTGGTCGTTAAGATAAATGCATTTGCCAGGGTTCAAAATGAAGCCTTAGGGCATACGATATAGATCCACGAGAAAATAAAATGGCCTCTCTACTAATGATTCGACCCCCACAACTCAATCAGACATGTTCTTGAAGGAAAATCATGAGGGTTTTATATATGATGCCCAGATTTAATGAAGACGCCGAAAAGATAATGCCCAAAGAAATTCGATCTTCAACATCAATTTCTCTGGAATCCATTGCACATACATTTTGATACGGTCTTGTGACTTGCAGGTTCAATTGTTCCATGACTTTTCTGGTCATGATGTTGGATGCGGCCCCTAAGTCTAGCATGCAGTTATGGAGTAGCATGTTGTTGACCACTAAGGATACATAGTATGGAGGATGATCTTCTTTACGAGGATCCATACTATGCAATATAATGGGAAGGTCTTCATTGACTTTCTTAGGAACATCAGGAATGACTTGTTTAGGTTTATCAGGGATGACCTCTTTCGGTTTTTCTTGAATCTTATCCTTAGTCTTTTCTTGGACCTTTTCTGCAGTTTTCTCACATACAATTTCCATGGGCTCTTCAACAATGTTTCCACTAGCTTTTAATGATTCTATCAGTCTATCCTTTTGACCTGACATTTTAATTACTTCAGTTACAGGAACAAGCATTTTAGCACCAACTAGCCAGCTAACCACATCAACATTTAACTCTGGGGAAGGAAGATGAGTTACCTTAGGAATATGCAGATCTGACTTGACAGGGATGGCAGTCTTTCTTCAATGATAGGTGAAGCCTTTGAACTTCACTAATTCTCTGATCTCTTCGGGGGTAGGCTTCTCTCCATAAATCTTTGTAACATTGTCCTTTTCCTGTGCCATTTCCTTAGCTTGTTTCCAAACTTCTTGTTATCACCAAACTTGTAGGTGCCCCTAGAGATGGATCCAAGATGGATGGCAGAAGGGATGGGCCACCAAAGAGGTGCAACCAAGATAGCCTCGACTCCCAATGGATGGTTGTCACGCCAATCGAGGCAATCTTCACTTCATGTTATCTAGCCCAAGACAACAAAGGGGGAGACCCAGATCTACTCCCGACAGGAGAGATCAGACCAAGACACCAGATCAAATCAAATGATGATGAAGTACGTAAGGTGTATGGTAAACTCTAGATCTATAAATGAAGTCACAAGGTAAGTAATAGGTTGGATCAAGGGGTTTAGACAATGTAGATTTGGTCCAACATGTTTATGCAAGTGACTTATGAGGTTTAGAATAAGATCCAGAATCAGGGTACTAGTCAATTGTGAGAAAATCTGTTGCCTTGGGAACTGTTTCCAATGCAAGGTAGTTAAGGACTGAATTGGGGCTAACCAGTACCAAAAGTGAGCTTGATTGATTGATATGACAATGTCAAGGGGTTCAAGCAACCAAAACAATGATCAAACCACATGCAAACTCAACAATCCAAGAAAGTCGAATTAGCTTGGAGAAAGATCAGTGCCTTGGGAAGTGGGCCAAATGAAGTCGGATGTCCACCAAATTGTAGATCAGGAATGTTGAGGTGTTGAGGTAGGTGGATCTAAAAGATTAGGATAATCCAATGGCTAGATCTCAGTAGATCTGAGATTGAAAATGTGCCACAAAGTGACCCAAGTGGGGCTCAACCCTCAAAATGAGGAATGGGGCCCACAAGGTCAAAATCACTGAAGTGACACACTAGGGGTAGGTTATTGAATGTGTAGATGAAGGATCAAGTGGGATCTCAACTACCCAGGTGCTAGATCCTAGCAAACTCACCTCTCCCAGGAAGTGCGACCTCCCTTGGAGAAGCTTCTTTGCCATGGGAAATGGGTCAAATGATGGTCAATACACACCAAACTATAAATCCGAATCGCCGTGGATACTATAGAGATGGGTTTTAAATTTTATACCCAAAAGCCAAGTGGATCTTGCTAGATCTGAAAAAATGTAAAAATGGGGGTTTTGAAATTATGAGGGTTTGAAGCATTTAGACAAATGGATAGATCATGGAAAGAGAAATTACCTTGAGATCATACCTGAGTGATGAAATGAGATGCTTTGTTGTTGAGGAAGACTCCCGCAGAGATCAAAAGAGAAATTGTTGAATTTGCTTGCCGAAATGATGCCCTAGCCCACAAGTGCGACCTCCTCTACCTGTCAAACCAAGGAAAATCGATTCAATCAGTCAGATCAAGTATGGAGGAAATACAAGCGAAATGCAATGATAACATGAAATAGAAGGTCCTGGGACAATAATACTCCCTGTTACCAACGAACAAACCCAAGGAAGAAGTAGGGAGGGTCCTCCCCTACCAATACGTCCTCCTCAAATGAATTCGGCCTCCACCTGTAGATGCAAAAACGTGGTATAAAAATATAGCAAGACAAAATCTCCAAGAACCCAGTGCAAAGGAAGAATCAACGAACGAACTCCAAAAGCATTCACCACAACACAACAGATAGATGCAATAATAATTCTCTATTCCAATAATCCAGAGCCAAAAGTCCCTTTTACAATGAGAAGCTCTCTCCTTTAAATAGAATGGAGAGAAGCCACAATCCTAACCACTTTTTGAATGAGTGGCTAAGATTAAAAGATCAAAAGATCTAATCAATGGTTGAGATGAGCTCAACAATACAATACATGGATCAATAATAAAATATAACAATATGTGGACAAACTCGCCCTAGGAGAGGGGATCCCACCAAATCATAATGATAAAATATAAAAAATAGCTCATGGTGGGTCCAAGGGGTAATTTCTAACACCCTTGGTCAATCCCCATGGCACAATATCCAAGAATAAGTGATCTAGAAACCAAATCGTGCCTCTCTGGGAAAGTCGTGAGCCTTAGGAGGCTCCAGAAATCATCAAAAAATGCCATAAGTGATGGATGTGGGTCCCGATGATGCTGAAACTACTGGAGAAGGTGTGGAAGACATCCCACTCATCATCACTGATCATCCCATGCCATAACCTTGCCTCAGTAGCCCAAATCGAATTCCTTTGTAGCCATTTTTACCATTTCTGGACTGCTTCGGGAAGTGTGAAACTGCCTAAATTGCCTCCTAGAATGCCTGTGCTGTCAAGGTGAGCTCACCAATGAGTTTGGGAGGGGCGTAATATGGTAATAACAAGTGGCTGGACCACCCCCTCGATGCACAATGCCCTAGGTGAACCAATAAAATCTCATCACTGCTCTGACAGGGCCTCTGACGGGCCAAAACTGCACTAGGATAGCCAACTGAGGCTAAAAATCACTGTAATTGCCCGGAACTGAAAACAGACTGTCTCATTGGACTCAGAAGGTCCAAATCCATCTAAGGTGTGTACTCATACACCATATAGTCCTCTGCATGGTCCAAAATAAATACTCATCATATCTGGCAGACCAAATAATAATAATCTGTAAAAGTGCTGAAAAGCATAAATCATCATCATAAGCCTGAAACCACTGCATAAGCCCACCATGGTGACCTGTACCAGACCATATATCATCTATCTGTAACATCTGAGGTCTACCACCTCATGTCTTGTGGTTGACTTTTGGTCAAACTGGGTTTGACCAAGTCAACATGACCAAAATATAACTCAAACTGTCATCAAACTGCTGCAAGGTGTCAAAGGTTAAAACATGCTTTACAATCCATTCAAATAGCAATTATAATAAATAACAATCATTACTGGCGATCTAAATCCAAATATAATAGGTCATTAATTATTATTATTACTCAGACAAGACTTTCAAGGTCATACTCACTTCATAGTTGTGATCAATTTGCTAGTGAAGGGTGAAGGCTAAGAAATAAGTGGCTAGGTCAAAAGATGACTTACTGACTCAACACTGTGACACTTTGGATATGGAAAAGGGAATACACACCATAACATATAGTGGACAAGCAATAACACAGGGAATGGCGGTGTCTCACAAATGGGTAAGTTGTTCAAAGAGTGTTTATTCACCTTGGCTAATGCGCACAATCCATAATACAAATGAGGCCAGCAATCTTTTTGATATAGAGTTTAAGTTCCATTGCTTTTTGGGCCTATAGTTTCCATAGCCTTTGATCTATGTGTGTTTATAAACACATTGCATAGATTTACATTTAATTAGGCTTCTTGCTGCAGGTGTGTTTTTAAGGCACTTGTTTACCTGAGCACTTCTAGGTGTGTCATAGACAGCTTGTTTACTTAGGAATTTACATTTCACAATAGATATAACATTGGATATTTCATAGCCATTTTCACTTGGCTTGCCTTTCATTCATGTGTGTTGAGAAACACATTGCATGAATGGGCTTTCATACAAGATACAACATTTTATTTCCATAGTTTGTATTCATGGAAGCACTAAAAGTTTCAGGTTTAGCCAACAACATCTTTAGTGACTAGGGGGAATTCACAAGGAAATCCAACTCACCATAGGTAAGTTTTGTCACCAACTCAGAGTCGAGACACAATAAACAAGGAAGTTCATCCAATACAGAGGCTACAGTTGGGAAAGGTCCTCCATGCCACTAGTCAAGTAGTAAGTCAAGGTAATGAACAAACTGGGTAAGTCATGGATGGATGAAGACAGTGGATAATGAAACCGACACTAGCAAGCCAAAATATGGCGGGAATGATCACCTCTATTCTCCCTAGGGAGGGTAAAACCAATGAGTATGGGCCAAGAACTTCTAAGTCTGAGTAGGGACAAATATGATATATATATATAAGTACAACCAGGTCCACATATCTATATGATCGCCAGATCATGATACTAAATGCTAAGACATGCTAAGAAAATGGAAATAAAAGCAATATAACCACAACACCATAATATACCTACTGAGTCATATACCTGAATGCTCATCATCAGAACCATCATCTGTCCTCTGAAACTGCTGCTGTAACTCTGGGCACTACTGAATGCTCTGTACAAATGGCTAAATAGCTACATCGGTCATCTCTCTGAGTGTCCTGAGACTCAGTAATGGCATGGGGAATAAAACTGCTGTCCAAAATCTGATAGTGATCCATAATAGATGTTCATCGCAGCATCTCAATGCAAGGGAATTGGCTGAATAGTGTACTGGAATCAGAAAAATAATGTATGGTAGCCCGGCTACTATATATGTGATAACATCTCCTTTGATAAAGTGTGAGTTTTACCAACATGGTTGATATACTCAGGTTGATTTGAATACCCTACATAGTTGTTGACTTCAGGAGGACCTTGTTCATTTATGTAGTTAAACTTAGGACAAGTTGAATCATCATGAAATTCATTACAAGCCCTACAGAAAGGGGGCACCTCTTCCATAACCATGTTGGTTGAATCAAGTTGACTAGGGATCCTCTGATTGTTGGATGGAACTTTGGCTTCCATTCATTATTCTATCTGGGAGGATACCTATTGGAAGGCATGTGAGACTTCTCCCTTTCCATAGCAATAAGTCTGTTTTGCATGGAATTGAGTTGTGCGGCATGATTGGCTTCCATAGCCTTGATCACATCTGTCAATTCTCTCAAAGGATCTTTTGCTAGATCCTTGCTATCTGTTGATGCTGACTTGTCTTTGTTGTTTGACTGTTTTGATGAAGTACCTCTGGTAAAACCTGGAAGATTGGACTTTCCGGACGACTACATGTTCTTATCAATCTTTTCAGCTATAACTTGGGATTTCTTAAGATCAACAGGTTCTTTATCCCTAAGTTGATATCTCATCTCTCCATTGAAAGATTCAATATAATGTATGAGGATTGAGCCATCATGAGGCTTAATCTCGGCATGTAGGCTAGAGATGAGATTGTTGAATCTTTTGTTGAAATCTTCCATAGTCTCATTCTCATTCTTCTTCATGTTGTTTAGGGATGCTAACAGGCACCTATCTTTTTTCTTGTCTCCCTATTTGGTTAGGAAGCCCTTTTCAAACTCTTTGAAAGTTTTGAAGCTGTCGGCATCTAGGTCTGAGAACCAATCAAAGGCATCTTCTTCTAAGGATAGCGCAAACAACTTCATCTGCACATCCTCATACTTAGCGTTAAGAGTCAAGACACCATTTATTGAAGCATTGTCAAAATAGTTTTAAATGTGCCTTAGCACTTATTGCATTGTTTCCCTGAAATGAAGGCAATTTTTCAATTGCCTTCTCAGTTACGACATGAGGGTACCCTACAATTGCAGTAAAGTCTAAGGGCTGAAAAAATCTCCCATGTCTTCTTGTGGATTAGACTCTTCAAAAAGATGGTGAATATCTAAAATTGACTCAAGTCTAAGATTTTCGAGTATTCTCCGAGAGTTTTGTTTATTCAATCTTCTTCTATATACCTTTTCAAGTTCAGGAATAAAATTGAATAATCCTTCTGAATTTCTTCTTGTTGAATACTTCGTTTAATTGTTTAAAAGTAGAGTCGCCAGTTGGACCGAGTAAAATTTAAATATTCACAGGATACATCAAACAAATTAAAAAAAGCAAAAAGAAACAAAGGTCGTGCCCGGGAATAGAAAGGTTTATCACCGACAACGACGCCAAAATGTTGTCGCCTAATACACACCTGGGGGGGACCCGACAGGAAACCTTCAAGCTGCTCGGTGTGTCCTTGGGGGCTAGTGAGAGTCAAGTGCTGTCACCTGATTACTTGACTCCTCCGTCTAGGCTTACTCCTAGCAAAGCCAAGGGGGGTGGTCCCTATGAAAAATAAACTAAGGCTTTTAGTCTATAACAAAAGAAAAAGTCTGTTCCAGAAGTTAAAAGATGACGAGATGAAAAAAATAACAACTAAGCACTGCTTGTGAATTAAATCAATTAACCCAACACAAGATAGATAAGCATTCACGACATTTATGATTGAAACTTAAAACATGGAAAATTATTGACCAGTGCCGAGAATCTGAAATGCGTGCGATTGTTGCTGTGTAGGGTTGCTTCTGTGGTCTCGGTGAAAGTATTGCAGTGTCTCAGTTGGTAAATTTTAAGATTATTAAATGAGTGGATTAATGAGTGGGTTAATTCTTGGTTTGGCCCAAAAGAAACCTAACTTCGAATTGAGTGCTTTAGCAGCTTTACCAAGTGTCCAACCAGGCGAGGATGAACCTGCTTAATAGTAGCCTGCTGACTCTGTAGTTTCTGCCCATGCAACCTCCCGAGTTCTTAGAATTTGGTACTAATGGATTTTCCTATTAAAACTAAGTACCTTGCACCCGTTTCTGATTGGTCCAACTGTCCCGATTAAGCTGCAGCGGCCAAGAGCATACTTTGGGCTTGGGGCATGGTTCGTTTTATTAAAAGTGGATGATTAACCTACACTAAACCCCAAGAATATCTTTTCTTCACACCAAATGGTGGAGTACTTCGGTAGAGCAAGGGGGGTTAATTTTAGGATTAGATTTTAAGAACAGAGTAATGATTGAATAAAACACATAAGCATATAACAAAATGATAAATGAGTCCTCGGAGGACGTTGTGTGCTTGAGTGAGTTGTTTAATTACTACTGCTCAGATAAAACTAATCTAAACCGAAAAATTAGAAAAAGTTGCGAAAAAAAATAAAAAAAATGAAAAAAGTGCGAATCCCCACTGGGGTGATTGGGGTCAGGCGCTGGAATTGCCTGCTATGCTCTTTTTATTCTTGCGATTACAATATGAAACTTGAAACGAATACTGCTTGCCCTTTATGCTTAGGGAACAAGTTAGTTTACAATTTAAGAGACAAACAAAACAGTGCTTGAAACCGAGTCTTTGCATGGTTCTGGAAGTTCCAAATGCAAATTTTTATGTGTTTTCTTACTCCAACCTGTTATGAAATCAAAACAGACCAGCGAACTATGTTGGTTAGAAAAGTTAATCAAAACACTTTAAGAGTGTTTTGATAATACTACAAAGTGCAAAACTGAAACTAGCTTAAACAAGTATGTGGAATTGATAATACTACAAAGTGCAAAACTGAAACTAGCTTAAACAAGTATGTGGAAAACTAATTTATTGGCAATTTTTTGAGTCTTTAACTGACTTTTAGTTAACTTTTAAATGTAGGATTGTCATAAAATGGTACAAATTCCAGCGAACAAAAGTTTATTGAAAACTACCGAAACACACTTTAAGAGTATGTTCGGTTTAAATGCAAAAAATGGAATTTTTTTAAAACTTAACTACTACAAAAAATGAAATCAAATGACTAAGGAAAGTGAGCTAGAAAGCTACTTTCCTTAGGATCTTTTGCTTGCTTTTGGAAAAGCTAAGCGAACCAAAGCACTTAAATGCCTAATATACTATTCCACTCAAAACAAACTTTTCCTATCAAGAACTCTAGATTTTATGATAAAACAAGCTTGAAAAGGAAAACTTGTAAAACTAGATATAGATTCGAAGTTCATGCCTTTTTAATATGACTATGATCTAGTAAATAAAAATCAGATCTAATTTAGATTGAAAATTGCAAGAATGTAAATCTGATACAAGTAACCAGTAATCAGAATGATTTAAGAAAATAGGATGAGAAGAAGTGAAGTATGTTAAGCCCTTGAACTTGGGCAAATGGAGTCGCTTGAAGTGGGGATCCGAGGGAAAACTTCTTGCTTGAAATGGTTTGAAGTCAAGAGGACGCTAACTTGCACTGCTTGTTTTCCAACCTAGGTAACCTGCACACTCATATCAACTTACAAAAGAAGGGTTTAAAAGCACCGATGTGAACTAGACTAACAATCTAGATAACATTTATTTAAACAAAAATGACATATTAATCCAATGTAGCTATTGCAATTCAATAGAAGAGATAATAGAGTAATCTACTATTCTACCTTACTGGACAGTAATTTCCTTTCAAAAGCTAGATACATACCAACAATCAGATGAAATGATACAAGACACAGATTACCTCAATCTCGAAATGAAGTCATGCATCCACACATGAAGTTCCACACATCAATTAGCCTCCAAAGCCTTTATTCTCATTACTCAAAACTTCACAAAGATTACACTAGCAAATAAGTAGAGGTTCCACCTTCTCATGGTTTACAATGGACCTCAACTCCTCAATTTATAGCACAAGGCAAGTAGCCTGGGGTGCCAAAACCCTAAGGAGACAAAGCTCCTTGATTGTAGAGCAAGCAACCTTAATTGTAGAGCAAGCAAACTCCAAAGCCAATGAAGAGGCATTGCTCCAAATGGCAAAAAAACAACAAAATGGAAAGTTTTGAGCTTGGAGCATCCATGTGAGGATGAGGATGGCGACTTGATGGATGTTTCCATGAATTGTTGGAAAGGTGAGTTGGTTGATGTTGTAAAATGAAACTTATCCAAGCTTTGTGCCACCTCACAATGGTGGAGGCGCCCACCCTTTGACTTACCACTCATCAAATCGCAAACATGGCCGTGAGGAGAGGCTGGCCCACGCGTAAGGAAGATGGAAGCTTCCACGCTTTGTTGGAGTTAACGTTGGGAGGTTGGATTGGTGCTTCAAAATAGAAGCTTGACTCAAATGTGCCATCTCATCACTAAAGAGCCGCCACCACCACTTAACTTACCACCACTCCATAAATTCCGTACACGGCCGTGGAGAGTTGGCCCACGTGAAGGTTGAGCGAATCCTTACCTTGAGATATTCATACTTTGACTTTTATTTAAACTTTAAACATAAGCTTTAACTCTTTAATGAAGTCGCCTTCCTTTATGAACCAATGCCATGTCATTTGGCATGTCACAAAATTCAATTTTTTTAATTTTTTAATTTTTTGCCACAGTGCATTTTGTTGCACTTTTAACATTAAAGTGCCAGTTTGTAGCTCTGATAGGAAAAAATGCTCCATAGGGGTTTTCGGTCGCTCGAAACATAGGAAAACCAAGTGCTAGGGTAAAGAGGATGCTCTGAGCTTGAAAACGAGCATCCTTGCGCCAAATTCCGACTTCGGATCACACTTTTATCACCCTTTGAAAATTTTCATTTAAACCATTAAAAAATGGCTTAAAAATGTGAAAAAATTAATTTTCTCGGAATTGACTCAAACTTCCGGGGGACCAAGTACATGAGCAAACGATAAAATTCCAACGTCTAGCATGTTTATAACTGTTACAAAATGGGCTCTAATAACCCCCTAAGGCCTAACCACCACTTTGGGCATTCCAACTTTGGAGGTGCAGGAGAAAAACTCATCGATTATACTCGGCTAAAGGCAAAGCATAATCGACAAGGGAAAAAAATACTTGGAATACCTTCTTTGGTTATCAAGTCCTAGGGAACCGAGTCACTCAAGGACTGCCATGCTAATCGATAAGGGAAAAAACTCCTTGGAATACCTTCTTTGGTTGTCAAGTCCCAGGGAACCGAGTCACTCAAAGACCGCCATGCTAGCATAGTTATTACAAACCCTGTGGGGTATGGTCATGCATTACAAAAATAAAAAAAGGGGCCCTGAAAAGGCCAAACTTGGAACTTCTGAACTCTGAAAAAGGAACAAGTAAATGTGCAATACTGGCGGCTCACTGAAGTCCAACTGTAGTGCAACTCAGTTGGTAACACACCACCTTTGGAGCTTTGCTGACTCAACACTAGGGCATGATCGGTACCCGTACTTGGCCCATCTCTCATCGTAGTCCATTGCTTTGGATCGCCCTTTGGGATGTACTAGAACCTGGTATGTAGGGGTCACGTATCTTTTAGCATCTGTTGGGATTGTGATGGACCAACTTCCCCCATTTCGGTATCCCCAAGACGTGCCTGGCCGCCTCTTACTTACAAGACAGGATTTGAACATAATCATTTGAGATGACGTCTATAGATAGTTCGTGTAAGTCACTTGGACCAACCCTTAGGGTGGGTTAAGTCCAAAAATGGCCTTTTATGCTACACATTTCATGGATCTGAGGGACAGTCTCATCGTTCAACCCCCTTACACACTCCGCCGTTAGACACATGCCCTTCATACCCCTTTGGGCAAGTTCAAAGTGGGTTGTCATCGTCTCAAGGTTGAGACGGATCACTAGATCGATCGATCAAACAGGATCTGCCAGGTTTGTCAATTGTCATCTTCGGGAGACCGAGATTGAGGAGCACTTCATCTCGATGCCCCTATCTATTATGAGATTCACAGATGGTTCCATTGTCTTTTCAGGGACCTTCTTCTCGTGGAGTCCCACTCTTTGGCTAGTTTCTTCAGGTATCCGGATCAGAGATGTCTAGCCTTATACTTTCAAGAGGGCCTCCGACTCCGGTCCCTCCTCCAACGACATTCGCAGTCAGGACCAGTCTCCACTCAGCAGATCACTTCCTTCTTTTTGGTGCTCCCCTCCTCTAGGGGCACTAAGAGATCGATAGAGGACGATACTACTTCTGACCGCAGATCTGTTAGAGCGCGACAAACCTTCTCTACGTTTGCTCGACCCCAGCGACGTGGTCAGCCTTGGACCTATCCCAGCAGCCCGTCGACTACATCCAGATCACAACAGTAGGCTCCCCACTCTCAGCATTGACACACTACCCAATACAACCCTTCTTCTAGTATTTCTAGTTCTTTCGGTTCTTCTTTTAGGTAGATTACTATTTTGAGATTCCTTCATTCGACTTTGGATGTTAGGAGAGACGCTTCCAGTGCTTCTAGTGCTTCCAGTGTCTCCAATGTGCCATGATATGCGCACCATTTTTGTATCGCAAATCCGGGATCCACCCTCCTTATAAATTTTTCTTCTGTATCGGCTCTCTTTGTACTTATCCCTTTTGGGTTGGCTCTCCGTATTTGGAGATAGCTCTTTTTGGCGTTATGATAGAGTTTCACATCTTGCTTTATATAGGAGCCATCTTAGCGCTCTCACTTTTTATTGACATCTTGGTAACACACAGTCCCATTGACCTACTTCTGTGGTCATCTGTTGGACATTAATACAATTATCTTATCTTATCTACGGACATAATTATCTTATGCTTATGGGAACATATATTTTAATAAACAATTCTTTCATTATGAATTACATATGTTCCTAATTAATGTTGGCGTTTTAAACAAGTGATTTGTGTATTGTTTTCCCTGCTTTTGTGAACTTGAAGGTGCTGTAAATCTATAGTTTTTTTAACATATCATTTAGATCATTTGCAGTATGTTGAATAAAAACTACATATCTTCTAATCATTTGAAGAAACGAAAATTTCCCTTGGACCAAACTAGTAATCTATGGTCATAATCAATCTTATGTTTATGTGAGTGTTTATCCATTAAATTCAAGCATTAAAAATGTTCCATAAGTGGTCCTAGCAGTCATGTAGATTAGAGTATCAGCTGAGCTAATTATTGCAAGTTGAAATGTATGTTTGTTATTCAAATTGCAAAATGAGTCTTATTATTTTTATGCTTGGCAGGAAGGCTTACTATACTGGTTTGTGGATAAATTGCCACAACAGTCTCTTCTAAATACGGCTAGCTGGAGGTTTTTTGTTCCTCAACTCTATAACAAGTATCCCAATGATGACATGACACTAAATATTTCTGTTTCTTCACCGCCAAGCATAACCATTACTTTGGATGGAGTGGAAGCTGTTGTTGTTGCAGATATGGTAGTGGATGTTGTAGATGGTAATGACACTATCCCAGTGGCATGCATATCTATGGTAAGTTAAAGGATTCAACACAGATTGGGATAATTTTTCCCCCAAATTCTTTGAAACATTAGAACATGAAGTGCAATTGAGCTTGCAAAGAATTATCAAAGAAATCTGAATTTGAAAGAGCTCCCTTCTATGTCATCCATAATAATTTACTACCCATGTGATCTAAAAGATCAAAATATTACCATGGTATTCATGTAATGATTGGAGTCTAGCGTGATCAATTCCAGGCTTGGATTTGACCTATTTGGAATGCTTAATCCAGTTTTGTCCTTGAGAGTTTTCTTTTCATTTTACTTCACTATATGTTCCCTTCTTTTCTTTTACTTACCAGCTCTTAAAAGTTTATTCTGACCAAACTAAGATTGAACCTACTACTATAGCATGGGGTGCTTGTGTACTTGTTTATGGTACGTTCTGCTACGTAGATATGTTAAAGAAATCTTCAGTAACCACAATAAATATATTCCTCATAGATGGGCTACATCTTTAAACTTTACAGTGAGATTCTGAGATGGACTAATGAAATGTTTTACTTTTCACCTTCAAGTACTTAAACACCCTAATTTTAAATGTTCAAGTATAAAATTTGAAGAAATATTATTCAGATGAGTCTTAAAGTGTAGTGGTTATTGGGAAAATAGAATTTTTTCATTTTATTTTGCCACAAGGAAGCCATTCATCTTTTCGATATCATGGTAGAATTTTAATTATGTTTGTAATATCTCTGACTCTAACACACAAAAAATTTGCAGAGACAAGACCAAGATGGTAATAGACAGAATATGCAAGGGAGCAAAACACATTGCAAAAAGGGCAGCCTCAAAGACAACCTTAGTCCTGATTTGTACATTTGTTTACTTAGATTTTTTTTGATAGCAATATCTCGGCTTCTAATGTTTAATTTTCTTGATTGCTTTCCTGCTAGTTGTGGGTTTTTGAAATGACTTGTGAACAACCAGATTATACTTGGTCTTAACCTGGTTGAATAGCATTAACTTGGCATTAAAATGATACATTCATTGCCTAATCCAGAGTCATTACCTACAGAAGTTAAATGGCATTAGAAATTAAATCAATTCACAAAGTGTCTGTTTTAAAGTCAATGTCTACGTGTCCTTCAACTTCCTATTAGATACAAAAGAATTACATTAGTCTTTGAATTGGAGGAAGGAGGACAGTTCTGGTTCAAGATCCTAAATGTGGAATTCCTCGTTTCTAGGCAAAGCTCCCAAATCTGGGGGGATGGAATGATACAAAATGGTAAGTTTATATGCTGCAATAACTTAGATTCCTACTTCATTAGTATTTAATACATATTCAACAATAGCAGCATAAATAGGATCTCTGAAAGACACACAATTACAAGGTACACAACAATTTATCTTGGGAAACTCTCAAGGGGAAGAAAATCCAGCAAGAACTTCCTCAATATAGATTACCAAAGTACAATGCCCAAAGAAATAAGTCTCATGAAGAAGAGAGACAAAACCCAAACTCTTGAGCCAAGAACAATCCTCCTCCTCCTTCGCAATCTTCCTCTTTCCTCTAGTGCGCAATGCTTGAGTGAGTGAATGAATGAATGGTACAAATGAGAGGACACACTCTCTATTTATACTTTACTTTTTACTTGACATTTAAAATAACTAGGTCGGCCTCACCAACTTAACTTCGCCGACCGCTCTAGGGAGACTCAAATAATATTTAAATTACATTCTTTTGGGTACTAATGACCCGACTTACAATAAAGGTTTTACCTCATGACTTTTACATGACCTTTTACATTAAAGACATCTCCCGAAAAAGGAATAATACAAGTTGAATATTCTTCGAAGTACATTATTTCAACACTCCCCCTTAACAAGAAGGGTATTCTACTGACAACAACAACAACAGGTGTGGCTCTACACAACATCATCAGAAGGAGGGAGGAGGAGGCATCATCAACAACATCATCTGGAACATTGCTTGGTACATCTATAAATCATTGGAAGTTCTTCAACAACATCTATATCAGCAACTGGAACAATTAGCTGTAACATCATCAACATCTCTAGTGTTATCACACAACTTGTAGTTGTGTCTAAAGGTATCCTATCCAAGACGGTAGAGGTGTAGACAACTAAAGAGGTGACCCAAGAGATGCCACGGTTCCCAATGCAAGTTGGGTGTCACGTTAACCGAGGCACTCTTCACTTTAGATAAAGTCTAAGCAAGACCAAGGGGGAGATCCTAACTTAGCCAATGAAGGCTAGCGAACTCAATCTAGACCTCCTAGGGAAAAGTGATGATGAAAGAGTAGGAGGCCAAGATGAAACTAGATCTAGGATGATAAGTGGACCCAAGATGGTTAGGGCTTGGTTGAAGAGACTTAGGGAAATGACCAATGTTCAAACAAGTGTAAGATAAGGTCACTTATGGGTTAAGAGTAATAGATTTAGATAGATCTAATGCCAAGAAAAGGTACCCAAGTGGAACCCACCCTTAAAAAGTGGAAAATGGTCCAAATTGGGCCCACAAGATCAAAATCAAGATGAAATGGCATTAGGGGGTATGCTATAGCATGAATCTATGGATTTGAGAAGAGATTAGCAATACCCACGTGTGGGATCTAAAAAATGGCCACTTACCCAAAGAGTGCGGCTTCCTCAAGAGAGGACTAGTGCCTTAGATCGGGGGAGAAATGGAGTCAGATGTCCACCAAACTTTAGCTCGAGGATGTTGAGATGATTATTAAGGTGGGTTTTAATTATTAAGCCCAAGTGATTGCTAGATCTCCATAGATCTAAAAAAATAAAAATAACAAGGGTTTTGATTTTAAGGGTTTTGATGACCAATAGGATGAAAAACAAGAGAATGGATACGTACTGTGTAGATCTTACCTCAAAATCTTGTGGCTACCTTGCACATAGATGATCCTTGCATTTAGTTACAATTTCAAGCTAGATCCAAGTGATTCCAAGCAAAAACGTCCAAGCCCTAGGAGGAAAAACATCCCACTCAACCTGTAGAACAAACTACAATAAGTTAGATTTGATCCACAGATGAATGAGATCTAAGCATGCCATATCAAAAGAAGCAAATCAATGAACAAAGCACAATTGAAAACTCCCTTAAAGATGAAAACGTCATGCCCAAGGGGGATGTGAGAAGCCCACAATCTTCCCTTCAAGCAATTCTCCCTCCTTTCTCTAGTCAATTCGGCCTCCCTTTGTAGCTGGCAAAATCACCCATTACAAGCAAAGATGTCTAAAGCAAAAGATGTATAATCATGTACAAGAGCATCCCAATCAAAGCCAAGAAGTAGATCTGCAAAATAGTATTTTATTCCAAGTTTTGCAGAGCCCAAAGGTGCCTTTACAATAGGGGGGTCTCTTCCTTAAATAGGATGAGGGAGACCAAAACCCTAAACCACTTTTGAAATGAGTGGTTGACATCAAAAGATACAACAATATAATCAATGGCTAAGATGAGCTGGTACATAACACGACATGGATCACTCACTAAAGGGATGGCGTCATGACTAAAAAACGCCCTAGGGGGGGATGGCGCACAACATAAGAGTGGCTAAAATACAAGTGTGCCACATAAGATGACTAGGACAAGTGACTAGGAGCACATGGTGGGGATAGGAGGTATTATTTCCCTTCATTAGCATCACCCCATGGCACAATAATATAACATGAGACTCAATGACATGTCCAATTACACAAATGATCAAATCCTGTCCCCCTCTACTAAGAGAAATATACATCAAATGACATCCAGATGACTGTGTGGACCCCACGGACTGCTGCAAACTGATCTAGAAGGAGTGGGATACACCATAGATGGCCTCAGAGCAGACTTCATGCCAAAACCTTGCCTCAATTGCCCAAATCGAATTCCTTTGACCTTTTTATTCCATTTTTTATCCTCCTGAAAAACTATGAAACTGCCCATAATTGACTGTCTGGTGCCTGCGCTTGGAAACTGACTATGCCATCATGTCCGGAAGGGGGGTAATATGGTAAAAACAAGTGGCTGGACCACCCCCTTCCCCTGTAGCACCCTAGGCAACCACTAGCCTCCAATGCTCTAGCTGGACAAGCCACATCAGCATGGCCAAACTGGTCAACAGGTGAACAACTGCTCAAATCATGCCTGGGAGTGCCTGAAACTGAAAGATAAGTATCTCAATGGATCCAGAAGACCCAAATCCAATAGAGATGAGTACTCATACACCTGATGATAACCTGTAAGATCATCTGTAGGGTCCACCATACTCGAACAAGTAAAAATATGATGATTCGGAAATAATAATAATCATGAAAACTGCATCAATCATCATCTGAAGCCTGTGCCCATCATATGGAATCATCAAAAGGTATATAGGAGACCATAGATCAACGTCATACAAAAAGTGGTTCATCTCATCACTAATCCCAAGGTTGACCTTGGTCAAACTAGGTTTGACCGGTCAAACTGATCAAAATATGACCCTGGCTAAAGAAGCCATGCTGCGGCAAGTGCAAATAGTTAAGACATGCTCTCTAAATCATTTTCATAGCGAGACTCTAAAGTATTAAGCATCATTTCACTGGCAGTTAATAAATAATAATAGGTTAGTTAAATAACTTACTTTTAAGAAGAATCTCAAGAATATACTCGTTTGTAAACATGATCAAATTGCTAGCGAAGGGTGAAGGCTAAGGATGCAAGTCTAGGCTGAATGGGGATGACTTGATTGACTTGAAACTGTGATACTTTGGATGAGGGATATGGTGTTACACACTTAAGCGTGTGTTGGACAAGGAGTACACAAGGAATGGCGGTGTCTCACAAATGGATAAGTTGTTCAGAGAAGTGCTTATTCAACCTTGGAAAAAATTGTCTACTACTAGAACCGCCATGAACTAGGTGTCAGGCTAACCGTAACTTGAGGTTCTAGGGGAGTCTTAAAATTAGTTGTTCCTTGCTCCATCTCATAATATCACATCATAACCCGCAGGCTCAATGAGGAAAGTTTCACATAAGTTCAACAGTCTTTAGATTTGGCATACATTTAACCACTGCTTTTTAGGACCTTTCATTTCACAAATTTCATGGCCAACAATCTTTAGATTTAGCATACATTTATCCATTGCTTTTTAGACCTAATATGACTCCTCTAGGATTTTGCATGTGCTTATAAGCACAACTAATCGCAACTTTCATCCGGGGTGCATTTAGATTATATAGCATTGAATTTCATTTCCATTTCACAGCCCTTTTCACTGGGCTTTACAAGATATAACAATAATTTCCATATGTAGTACAATTTTGCTTCAGGTTCTGGCCAACACAAGTCAAGCAACTAGGGGGACTTCCGCAAATCTAAACCACACATCAAGGAAACTGACTAGAGTGATAAAGGCATAAAATCCAACTCACCAAGGGCAAGTTTTGTTGCCAACTCAGAGCTGTGACACAAAATAAACATGGATGCAAGTCCAACACAGAGGCAGAAGCGGGGAGATCCTCCATATCACAAGTCAAGGTGAAGATCAATAAATGGGGAAGGACAAATGGATGGATGGAGATAAGTGAAAATGGTGCCTAAGCTAGCAGGTCAGAAAGACACTAAATGATCATGTTCACATTCATATGAAGGTAAAAACCAACAAGTATAAAAGAAGAGTTTCCAAATGTCAGTAGTACAATCAATGCATATTATCCATGACAACCAATTTCATTTTAACTTTAATATACTGCCAAATCATAATTGCCATATACCAAGTTAGTGCTATCGAAATGACCTAAACAACAAGGTAATAACATCAATGCACATCACATATATATACTGGGTCATATATCAATATCCGCAAACTGAACCATCTACAACCATTGAGAATACTGCATCTGAAATATTGAACACTGTCCTGTATCTGTATGGAATAAAAGGTCATATCGGTCATCAAATCTGAGGTCTAAAGGCTCAGCCTTGGCATAAGGTCTACTAACTGTCTGATATAAAGATGCTCTGATGTGTGAGTGATCATAAATAATGCTACTCATCATAGTTGATCTCACTGAAAAAGTGCAAAGGCAAAGCTCTGAAAAGTGCAGATATCTGCTCTGCTAACATGGTAGCCCAACTACTATGTATGTGATAACATGTAGCACGAAGCTGGAACACCATCATCTGCAGCACGAAGCTGGAACATCATCATCTGCAGCACATGGTAGCCCAGCTACTATGTATGTGATAACCTAAGTTGCCAGGGTACTCGGGTACTGGGACGGGTACGGGTACGGGTACGGGGACGGGTACGCCACTTTATGAAAGAGGGTACTTGGGTACGTCGGGGTACTGTAGACATATATATATATATAAAATTTTCAAATTTAAATTATAATTAATAATTATATTAATAAGTTTTCAACAAGTAACACACATTTGACATTGGTATTGCTGCTTGCACATTAATTCAAATTGAAATTAAATATATGATATTGATATTGATATGAATCATTAGCATAATAGCATGATATATGTCCATGACTCCATGAATCCATTGTCTACATCCAAAAAATCGTGATCATCCTTTGTCAATATTAAAAAATCGTGATCATATTAAAATTTTATTTAAATTTTGTCACAATTTCCATTAACAATTTAACACCCAATATTAAAAAATCGTGATCACTGATCATCCTTTGTTTACAGAAGCTAAAACAGAACATGACGGTACTCAAAACACATGGCAGAGCAATCAACAAAATGTTACTGTAAAGTCACAAAGTGTCACTTGATCTTCTATTATCACCCTGTGACATTGGGATCGTGGGTCATATGTTCAGTTTTTTGAGCAAGCTTTGGTGGGATTAAAAAATATAAAAACAAGTCCCGCTGCATCAAAGCAGCAAAATCATCATATTTCATGCAAAAATACAGTATATAAAATCTATGATACATTTCTGAATTCAGTAACATTTTACCACAAAGAAAATTAAGGTGAGCACAAAATCTATAGATACCCTGTCTTTGTATTAGTTTGCAATCCCATTGTCTGCTGATAAGCAGTTTGGATTATATCTTCTTTTGTAATGATCATTTAGCCTGAGACTGTTATAGATTTAAGTGACGGTAGTATAAATGCATTCCTTGAGCTTTGCAAACGAACACTAAGGTGGACACGTTGATGTTGAGCTGAATATGCAGTCGCATATTATGTTCTATTGTAGTATTGATTTCTCTCCACGTTGTATCCTTGATGCCACATCACGATTGGATGTTCCAAGAACGCTGCCACCCAAACAATATGACCCACTGTATTCTGTGTGTGCGTGTAATTGCTTCCAAAGGATTTAAAATCTTAGCAAGATGTTGAGATTGATGCCTTGTCGCACTTGTGAGTAAAATCCTGGCAAATGTTGTATTGGTGAAAACAAGTATGGACAGGTGAAAGGTAAAATGCATGAAATACGGGTTTATGGATGATGTAAATGATGTCATTTCTGAGGCTCACTAGTCATTGCTGCTGCTTTATCCTGTCAGATTTCAAAATCTGGTTTCTCTATTTCAAGAGATTGCCCTGATGCCTGAATGTTGCCCTCTTGTTTTCGTGTAGCTTTCATTCTAGCAGGTTTCTTGTTTGCATAGTGTCAAAGGTCAGAGAAATAAGTTTACATGCTGAAAGATACAATTTCCAAACTCCAAAGTTGAGTGGCTTCTGTAGAAGTACAACACAGTTGAATCATGGGAATGTTTGTGGAATATGCTAGATAATCCAAATTATTACAGATTCTGTGAGACAGTTTGTTGAATTTTTAGCAGTCGGAAGTACCCACGGAGTACCCAAACCCGCGGTACGTGGGCCTTTTTGAAGTACCGGTACCCTCGAATCAGTAACCAAGTACCCGGTACTTAAGCGGTACTCCTAGAGGTACCAGTTCCAGTACCCGGTACGGTGGTACGGGTACCCGGTACTGGTACGGGTGCCCAACCCCCCGGTACGGGTACCCTGGCAACTTAGGTGATAACATGTAGCATGAAGCTGGAACACCATCATCTACAGCACGAAGCTGGAACATCATCATATGCCTTAAATTATTGCTCCCAATCATTAGAAGTAGAGTAATGTAAGTAAGTTGACTTGCTTTTTCTACTTTGAATACATATTTTTAGAGATCTAGATCTAACATGTTTTATAAGATTATATGCATGTTACTTAACACTCATTGTTGTTTTGTTGTGTGTTCTTGTTTATGCTGCGCTTGTCTATCTTTCAGTGATCCTATTGTATATGGTTATTGTGATATAATGCAGATTGATTGAAGATCTAACATAACCATCTTTGTAGTATTAAAATTCTAACAAAGGAGTGGGCTAGGGAGACTAGACAAGACTCCTTGTGTCTCAAGTTTGATTTTGACAAAGCTTATGATAGGGTTGATTCGACATTTGTTATAGAGATGCTCGAATGGATTGGATTGGCCCTAGTTGTTTTTCCATGGTACATACCCTCTTCTCCAATGCTCCAACTTTTGTTATAGTGAACATCACTTTGACTTGTTGCATTCGACTGCATCGCTTGATTGGGAAAGAGTGCCCTCTTGCCCCTTATTTATATGTTCTAGCTGTTGATGCTTTAGGGTGTGTTGCCGCCTAATACACACCTAGGGGGGACGCGGTAGGAAACCTTCAAGCCGCTCAGTGTGTCCTTGGGGCAAGTGAGAGTCGACTGCTGTCACCTGATTACTCGACTCCTCCGTCTAGGCTTACTCCTAGCGAAGCCAAGGGGGGTGGTCCCTATGAAAATAAAACTAAGGCTTTTAATCTATAAGAAAAATAAAAGTCTAATCTAGGATTTGATTAATAATGAGATAGAAAAAATAAATCAACAATACATCTTTGCAAATACTACATCAACAATACACATGATATTGGAAAAAGAGATACATTCACGACATATTGCGAGATAAAATAAATGGACCAGTGTCGATAGATATATGCGTGCGATTGTTGCTGTGTAGGGTTGTGAAAGTATTGCAAGAGGCTTGTTGGTTTATTTTAAGATTATTAGATGAGTATTAGAGGTGTGGGTAAAATTGTTGGTTTGGCCCAATCAAATCTAGCTCTTTGGACTGAGTGCTTTAGCGGTTTCACCTAGTGTCCAACCAGGCGAGGATAAACCTTCTTAAAGTAGCATGCTGACTCTATAGTATACACCCATGCAATCTCCCGAATCCGCAAAGAAAGATGAGATTATATTTCCCTATTAAACTATGTACCTTACACCTATTTCAGACTAACCCTACTATTCAGACTAAGCTGCAGAGGTTAAGAGCACACTTTGGGTTTGGGGTGTTGGTTCGTTTTATTAGAAAATGTTAGTGGACGGTTAATCTAAGCTAAACCCCAAGAGTATTTTTTCTTCACACCAAATATGGTGGAGTACTTCGGTAGAGCAAGAGGGATAAATTTTAGTTTTAAAATTTTAGAACAATTGTAGTTTGTTTTGTAGCATACAAGTGAATGATTGAACAATGATTGTAAGTCCCCCTGGGATGCTTTGTGTGTTTGATGTATGTTTTCTAATTACTAATGACAAAAATAAACTAATCTAAAACAAAGAAAAATAAAAAAAATGCAAAAAATAAAAAAATGAAAAAGGTGCGAATCCTCCTGGGGGGATTGGGGTCAGGCGCTGGAATTGCCTGCTTTGCTCTTTTTATTCTTGTGCTTACAAAATGAAACTAGAAATGAAACACTGCTTTCCCTTTATGCTTAGGGAACAAGACAATTTACAATTTATTGTGAAAATAAAACAGTGCTTAGAGAGCTGGTTCTTGAGATGATTTAGGAAGCTTCAAAGTGGTGTCTTCTTAGTTTTCTGGCTTCAACCTGCTAAAGAAACAAAACAGACCAGCGAACAAATGTTAATGAGAAATGACAATCATAACACTTTTATGAGTGTTCTGACAATACTACAAATTGCCAAATTGCAAACTAATGCAACTAGTATGTAAACTTGTTTTTTTGGCAAATTTTTGGATCTTAAACTAACTTTTAATTGAATTTAAAATCTAGGATTGATATGCATGCAAAAATTTCCAGCGAACTAAATTTTTTTAAAAATGCTCTAAAATTGATCTAAACTAACTCCTATTCAAGATGCAAACTATGTAAAAAAAGTGGAAAAATAAACTAAGGTAAGCTTTCTTAGGATCTTTACTTGCCTCTTTAAGAGATGGCAAGTAAATACTTTGCCACTTCGATTTGCTTGAATAAAACTTTTAAAACACTTAAATAGTTTCTCAAAATTTTTAGATCTAAATTATAAAAGCTTGAAAAATGAGAAATTTTGCAATCTAGATCTATGATTATATGAAACTTTAACTTGTTTGGATTGCAAAAGATTAGATCTATTTAAGATGTAAATTTGGATCTAGATCTAAGAAGTAGAGAGAAGGTAACCGATTTAGATTTAGAAAAGTTTGGATCTTGAAGCTTGAAACTTGGGGGGTTTGAGCAAATGGAGAAGGGTCGTGGAGTCTACTTCTTGGCGTACCGGTGGGATCTATCAATCTGCCTAAGTTTGTTGAAAGAGCGGAAGATCTAGCATGTTCATCCGTTCATCCAGCTTGAGCAACCTGTAAAATCACAAAAGAGACTAGCAAAGGGATTAAAAGCACTTGTGTAAATAATCAAAAGAAAATTAGAGATGATAGATTCAAACAAGAATGTTCTCAACCTCTAGCATTCTAATAAAGTTTACAATAGACAAGATAGACTATAAAGCACTACTTACTATTCTTAATGAAAATATTTTCTCTTTAAAGACAAATGAATCCAACATATACTAACATAATGTACGATACATATTTACCTCATAAGATGCAGATTAACTGAGATCCAACACAATAGACACACCAGGGTAGCCTCCAAAGCCTTCTTTTATTATTCAACACTTAAGAAAATATTACAGATAAAGCGAGCAGAGGTTTCGCCTTCAAATGAATAACAATGGACCTCAACTGCTCAATATATAGGCCAAAGCATGCAAGCTAGGGCGCAAATCCCTAAGGAAGGCACATGAGAGGAGAGGGAGAGTTGAACTGAAGTGTTTGGTGTTGATTGGAATACCAAGCTGAGGAGAATGCGCCACCTTTCAGGTAAGTAGGTAACCACTTCTTGAGATCTCCACCATGAAATCTGAGACATCCAATATGCCAAGTCACCCATGCATGAGGAAGGCGCATTCCTTGAAGGAGAGGTGACTGGAACACAACTGGTTTGACTGGAAAAGTCTAATTTGGAGCTCAGTTAACTCAGTATTGATTGTCCAGTCACTTTAGATCAACTCCGATTCAACTCCAGACATCCTCCTTGGTTTTAGGAACTTGTCCTTTATTTAATAAATATGTCTTTTTTCATATTTATTTTGTCTTTTTTGGAGTTTTTGAGTAAATATCAATTTTCTTGATAAATACTTACTCAAAACTTAGGAAAAGTGGGTTTATGGGTTAAATGGGTGCTCTTGCTTAGAAAGTGAGCCTCCATTTATCAAAATCCACCCACAAACCACTTCATTATTACAACTTGAATTTTTTCAATTAAACGATACAAAAAATGGTTTAATAAATTGAAAAAATTAATTATTTAATAAAAAATAAAAAATAAAAAATATTTTTGCCCACGACCGCTAATTTTTTTTATTTATAAAATTGACTGTGACCACCTAGGACCTAGAAAATGACCATAGGACTCAAAAATAGTGTCTAGCATGTTTATAATTTACAAAATGGACTCTAATACCCCCCTGAGGCCTAACCGCCAAATTTGGGCATTCCAGCATTGGAGGTGTAGGAGAAAAACTCATCGATTATACTCGGCTAAAGGAAAAGCATAATTGACTAGGGAAAAAACTCCTTGGAATACCTTGTTTGGTTGTTAAGTCCTAGGGGACCGAGTCACTCAAAGACCACCATGCTAGCACACTTTATTACAAACCCCGTGGGGCATGGTCATTTATTACAGAAATGAAAAAGATGGCCCAAAAAGGCCAAGGATGGAACATCTGAACTTTGATAAGCAACAAATAGTTGTGCAATACTGGCGGCTCACTGAAGTCCAACTGATGTGCAACTCAGCTAGTAACAAGGTGCTTACTTGAGTTGCTTAGGGTGCAAGGAAGGATTCAGGGTATTCTCTTCTAGATGGGTCTAAAAAGGTTAATAATCATTTTGCTGATGACTTCTTTTGTTGGTTTGTCTAGATCAAAACTCAGTGCAAGCTACTATGGGTTGCTTGGATATATTTTGCAGTGTGTCTAGGGCTTTGGTTAGTGAATCGAACATCGAGTATTAGTTGGTTGGGCTTAATGATGCACCAACTTGGATCTTGTCTTTATGGAATTGGGTTAAACCTAGGGTGATTGTCTGTTATTTAGGGATTCTATTTGGTACTGATCTTTCAGTTGTTGATATGTGGAATTGGTGCTTAAACAAATTTAGTCCAAGCTTTTAATTGATAGTATAAAAATCTCCCCTTTGCAATTAAGCTTATAGTGATTTTGTGCGTTCTTGAAGCCTCCCACATCTGTTGTGTCTCTTGCTAGGTCTCGAGCAAGACACAGTTCAAGAGGTTGGAGTAGATCCTCAAAAATTTTCTTTGGTCCAAGTATGATATTGAGAGAGGATTTCCTATGGTTCCTTGGAAAGGTTGCACTATGCCTAAGGAGGAAGGTGATCTCAATGTTATTGATGTTGTGTCTTAGGGTCATATTTTGGTTGCAATATAGATAGTTAGATGCCTTGAAGGTTCTGCCCCATGGCAGATCCTCATGTTACTTGTTCTAGTTTGCCTAACATTTGTTGTTGATCTGAAGCCGATTAGGGCTATGTGATATTATTTCATTCTCACACATCTTTAAGGTGTTTGGGTTAGTCATTTGTCAGAGCATGTGGGAAGCTTCAAAGTTTTTGGCCCTTTTGGTTAGTTCGAAATTCTCTTGGAGTTCTGTAGGTTAGGACTTGGCTTGGTGCTCTATTTGGAGTTGGCTGCATCATGGGTAGAGAATTTCCAAGTGTTCTAGATTTTAGGCATGCAGGTTGAGTAAGAAAGGCATATTCTTCTTGAGGGATCTTTGGGATTTTGAGACTCGGGATTGGATGGACTAGAGGTTGTTAGCTAGTTAGATGGTAATGCTGTCCTTTGATAAACGAACTACCAAAGATATCACGTGATTGTTTCCTCCTGAAGAGCAATATAAATTGAATATAGATAAGTAGAGCCTATTACCATACAAACCAACATCTTAAGATTGAAAGCCCTAAAATCAATGATGGCTTATGGATAACTAAGAGGGGGCCATTGTCACCTCACCATCCCTCTTCTGCTCTCTAGGCTAACTCTTCTCTAGCTCAAGGGAGGAGTCCCTAAATAGGATTATTAGGTTTTAGCAACGAAGCACAATGTGAATTTGAAGAGTAATCCTAGTAAAACAAAGTTTTTTTTTTTATGAAAGTAGAAAGATAATGGTGATGAAGGGACTGGAGGCCAATGTCTTATCAAATTGGCAAATGGGGACAATCATTGGTAGTGGCGAAGAGCTTACTAATGTCCAAGAATAGCTAGGGCTTGAGTGCCCCCTACCAAATCCAAGGAAGGCTAGAACTCACCCAAGGATCTACAAAGGAATAACCAGAGTAGTATCTTCAATACTACTTTGGGTACAATATTCTTCAACAATGGAATCCTAGGGAATACAATCACGAGTTGAGAACACAGCACTGATTCATCCACAATTAAACAACTTAACCTTACAAAGTAATGAAGTTACTTGCAAATCATCCCAAAATAGCAGCAATTCTTGATCCAAGAATAAACCAAAGCATTAGCAAGACATCCACATCATAGTGCTAGCATCAACCATCCATTAGTGCCAAAAAAATTCAATTAAGTCTTAGTGCGATTTCTCCCCCAAATCTAAACGTGATAAATGAATGAGGAAGTGGCTCTCTCAGATAGAAGAGGTGTTCAACTTCCTTTACGATAAAATATGAATAAATTAGGCTAAAACCCTAGATCTAGCCTAGGGTGGAGTAAACAAACACAAAAACCCCATTACTCAACTAACAATTCATATAAAGGAGTGGGCAATGCCACATGTACAATGTATCCATCGAACTCTCTCCATGCAAGGAGGAAATACCCAAAATAGAGGTGAATAAGCCATGAATATTCTCCTAAATCTAGTGTTTGACCCCCTAAATCTCTCTTATGCCAAACGTCCTCCCATTAAAAGTGTGTTACATAACCAAGAGAAAAGCCCTAGAAGAGGGATGAATCGATCAATTGAGTGATGAGTGATGCTCAAAAGTGTATGACTCCTCCAAAAGTGGCTTGAAGCCCCTCATAAGTGGGATGGCTCCTCTAAATGTAGTGGAAAAGAGTTTCCAAAGGGGGTGGCCCCTCTAGATATAGCATGAAACCCTCCATAAGTTGGTGCATCCTCCAAATATGGCCAACAAATCATGTCCACATAACATCCTCCTTAATATCAAAGTAGAAGGATGTCCAAGTGATGAAAGTGGCTCAAAAAGGTGAAAAAATGGTCTGAAACATGACCCCTATGCTCCCGAACTATTAGGAATTTGAATGAGCATTCTGCACCATTGGAAAGATTTGGGAAAGAGCTTTCCAACCATATATGGTATTCCCCAAACAAAGCTAGGATGAGTGAGATATACCCTTCTGAAGACATGCTACCAAATTGCTGAAAAACGACCTAGAAAGATGACTTGATTGCTCTAATGCCTTAGAGAACTAGGCTGAGTGCTTTGCACCATAAGACAACCTTCTGAAAGAACTTTCTATCCATATATCATAAGCTTCTATCTGAGCTAGGGCATTGTAGAACCAAGGGTTTGAAGACATGGTTCTGTTTTGCACAATTCGCCCTGGAAACAACATGAAAACCAGCTGCAAAGCCATGAATAAGATGAACCAAGCTAGGCGTCTCATCACTGCTGTCTTGGACAAGTTGCTACAGGAACTTTTTTGGTTGGAAATAAGGTACAATAATGCTCTCTGCGGTGTGTTGCTGCCTAATACACACCTGGGGGGAACGTGGTAGGAAACCTTCAAGTTGCTCGGTGTGTCCTTGGGGGCAAGTCAGAGTCAAGTGTTGTCACCTGATTACGTGACAACTCTATCTAGGCTACTCCTAGCGAAGCCAAGGGGGGTGGTCCCTATAAAATGAATCTATGGCTTTGTTGTGGCCACAACAGATCCCATGCTTAGCTAAAGCACGGGAACCCCATTTTGAATAAACGCAAAGGTATTTTGGGGAGTGTACTCTGAAAATCTGAGAATTTGAGTTTTCACTTGTTTAGTTTTCTCACCCATACCTTTGTCTTGCTTGTTTTTCTCTTTCTGGATGATCTCTACCTGTCTGGTTTGTAATTTTCCCCAAATTTTGAGTATTTTACCTTTGGTTTTCATCAACCCGAAACCCGACAGCTAGGAGACCCGAAACCCGCAACCCGACACTTTCGGGTTGCGGGGTGTGTGTTTTACAGTTTTTGGACTTTACGTTCCCGAAACCTGCAACCCGACAGTTGCGGGTTGCGGGATTTGTTTGCTCTGTTTTTGAGTTTAAGAAACCGGAAACCCGCAACCCGACGGTTGCGGGTTGTGGGACTTTGCTTTTCGAGCTTTGGTTTTCATCAATCTGAAACCCGCAACCCGACAGTTGCGGGCTTCGGGTTTTTCCCTTTATAAATAATTTCGGGAAATTAACATCCTGAAACCCAAAACCCGAAAACCCGCAATTGCGGTTTTCGGCTTTCGGGCCATGCCTTTTACCTTTTTGTTGCATGTTCCCGAAATCTGCAACCCGCAATTGTCGGGTTTCGGCTTTTGGGAAGTTGTTTTTTGTTTACGAGTGTGTCGTTCCCGATACTCGCGACCCGCAAGTGTTGGGTTGCGGCTTTCGAGAACACGTTTCTCATTTTTTGATTATGGTCATCCCCGAAACCCAAAACCCGCAGTTGCGGCTTTCGGCTTTCGAGAACTCTTTTTCCACCTTGCTGTTTGCGCGACTCCGCAACCCGCAACCCGCAATTGTTGGGTTGCGGCTTTCGGGATCCTTTAATAATTTTTGTGATTAAGTTTTTCGCGCGACCCCGTATCCCGGTTCGGTTAATTTCGGCCGTCCATTTGTTTTCATCCTACGATCATCTTTTAATCTGGTAAATTCAATAAATAAGGTTTTTCTATTTTATTTTTACCATTTTTACTTTCAAAGAGTTACTCCGTCGCACTGTTGTTTTTACTGTGGATTGCGTGGCAGGCATCGTTTTTCCGTTTGTTTGCTATTTCGGGTAAGCTCACTGTCATCCTTATACTACCCGTCTGCAATTCTTGATATTTTTGGATTGATTTTGATTTTAATTTTCTCATTGATCAGAAATTGCAAGCTCTTTCGCCATGTCGAAAGGTACACGTTCTAAAACGCCACTCAGAGATCCCCTGGTCAAAGCCCCAATTTTGGTTTGCTCTCCGACACCAGTGAGCGAGTCACTGAGACATACCAGATAGATTGGTCGAAAATATACGCCATTTTTGATAATGACGACCTTTCCCATATTGAGAACGATAGGCCAGTGTATGAGAGAATTAGGGCTTCCCAAATTCATGCTATTGCTGCGCGCCCTGCTATTTTGCCTTACACAGATGTTGTAAAATGGATAATTGAGAATGCCAGTGTTAAAGACCGTTGTTTTAACGATAGCACGAGGTGCCAATTAACACATTTTCGCCTAGAGGTTTTTGTCTGAGCTTTTGCTCTGAAACCACATATGCAAACCCTCTCCCCTGATTTCATACAGTCGTCCAAAACCCGTTTTAACTTTAACGAGATGATCAGTTCATGGATGCTTAAGTTGAACGCTTTTGTGCCTAAGGTTGATAACCTCTATCCCATCATTTGGTTTAAGGAACCCTACTCTTTACTGGCAGCCATGCTCTGCAGGCTTTTTGGTCTACCGAATTGTTCTCTTTTGAAAGCAGAATGGGCACCCATAACACATCATGTGCTACTCACGGGTGAGTCTTTCCCATGGGCCTCTATCCTGTCGGCTAAACTGAAGAATGCCATTCATGAATATCAAAAGGCTCCAGCTCATAAGAACCACCCTTTTTCCTGTCTGCATATGTCCTTGATGTTTTTTGCTCAGAGTTCCAGTACCCTAACTTGGGTTGGAATTGGACCCCTTCGGATCCTCCTGTGCACATTTATCATTCGACACTATGGGAAGAGAATTTTTCACCTTTGTTATATGACATTTGTGACCACTTCATGGGCACCATCTATTTCAAGATTTTCAGGCAACAACCACCTGCATTCTCAGAAAATGCTAAGACTTTCATCAACACCATGGGTGATTGGTATGTAGGTGAGTATTTTTCATACATCGGGATTTGGGGAAGTGACACAGTGCACTTCCTTCCCAGGATTATCCCAGACAGGATGGTAATACAGGAAATTTCTTTTCAAACTGTCACCGATGGCATGTATAAGAAGCTCATAGGCCCCAAGAAGAAAGGTTGGCCTAAGTTTCCTCTCAATCTTGGCCAGCTGGTTATCCCAACTTCAACTTGGGCTACAGTTCTAGGTGACCAGATAGCCGCCTTGAGATTAGGTACTGCCCCGAAAATGAAACATGACTCCAAGAAGTTCCTGGATGCACACCTCAAGCAAGTACATATGAAAATAGATTATGCACATGAGTTAGTTCCAGATGACTTCATATACCAAGGGGTGGACACATTCTCAGAGGTGCTAGCTAGAGCAAAAGACTTACAAGAACAACAGGACATTTTAAATTACCAGAATGAACTTAAGGTTGGAGTTCTGAGTTACAGGGCCATGCAGCTGAATATCATTGAACAAGCAAGAAGAGACAGAGAAGAAAAAGAAGTTCAGAAGGCCAATACTCCTCTCATGATTACATTCCCTGATGGAAACAAAGGTAAAGCTCCTTTAGGGGAACCCTCTCAAGAGAAAGCTAGCGAAGAAACTAAAATGATGCTACAGTCAGCTCGTGAATCCCAACAGGAGATGGTACAATTGTCATCGATGTTAAAAACTCAATTGCTAGAACCTCCTAAGCTTGCAGTCGACATTCAGCCACCAGTTACATCAAATGCTCAAATCTCCACTAAAGAAACTCAAGAAGATGATGATCTGATCATAACTTAGGCTAGCCCTGCTAAGAGGTAGAAAGTCTTGCCTTCCTCCTCACAGGTTTCTACAGTTGACATAATAGACTGTGATGAAGAAGTGGTTCCACCTCCTCTAGTACCAGTAACAGATGAAGTCATTGAAGATCCTAAGACTATCACGAAACTGTTGGATAGCATTGATATGGATCAGTCCTTCCCTGAGCAATCAGTGTTGGAATTTAATGCTGTTCCTGGCATAGCATCATCAACATTTACACTGCCATCTGTCCAACCAGCCTCTACTGTGCCTTTAGGGGGAACACCTCCTGTTTCTTTATCACTCTTGTTCAACACCCTCAATGACATCACTATCCCATTACCCGAACACTCAGTCCCTTTACCAATTTCATTGTCTATTGCTGCAAAAGTCCAGCCTTCGGCTATCCCTCTGCAGTTACCCATAGTCAATTTATCAACAACCACTACTGATGTATCTTCTAAGATTTCCTCACCATCTTCACCCATCAAAGTTCATAGTCAACTTCCACTTCCAGAAGCTAATGTTGATACTCAGGTTCCATTATCTGAAGCCTTTGTCTCAATCCCTTCCCCAGATCCAGCTGTGTCAGTTCCTCGAGCTATCATTACATCTTCGGTTACTACTCAAGTTACCATACCTATTCCTACCCCTGTTATTACCCAAACACCTTCACTGATCTCAACTGTTAGTGTCACTTCTACTTCCACACAGTCAATGGTTGAATACACAGATGAAGCTATAGTTCCCCTTGGGAATTACTTCAATAGCAAGGATGATAAGACAGTGATAAGGAAGACTAGGAAAAGAGGTCAAGGTCAAGATGGTTTGGAAGCACCTCAACCAGTTCAAGTAATATGGGCTCCCAGGACCAATAATCCAAGAATTGAAGCAATTGAAGCAGCAACAGCCTTAGGAGCCTTTGCCAATGCTAATTGGGATTCTGTTCAAGGTTTTGATAGGGAAGTTGACCTCAGGGATGAAGAGATCAAAAACCTGAAAGAGGAATTGGCTGAAGCTAAAAAACAACATTCTTCTGATATGGCTGATCTCAGGCAAACTTGGGCAAGTAAGTTGCAAGACCTAGAACAAAAGAATGCCACTCTTCTCACTGAACTCAGTCTCTCACAATCTCAGCATTCCATTGATGTTGAAAAAATAGTTTCCTTGGAAAAGCAGGTTGAGGATGTAACTGCAAGTGCAGCCTCCTCAAGTTTTCTCAAGTTTACACCCTGTGATTTTAAGAATTTGGCCCTCAAGGTGAATCAGGATCATCATAAGCTTTTGGAGAAAGTATACATTACTTTGGATGAAATCAGGGAAAACTTCATTAATTTTTCCAAGATGTCCTCCACCCTTGAAGAACAAAAGGAGAAGAGACTCCTAGCTTTTAAAGCTCAGCAGGAAATCAGTGAATGGCAGGGGTATGTTAAGAATGTACCAACAGATATCCCAATCCTCAGCAGTTTCCAGTTCAAAAAGATCAAAGCCTCTCTAAATACTTGGTTTGATTATAATGAAACAGCTGAAGAAACTATTAATAAATCAAAAAATATCGGCACCAGGCGATGGTATGCGGTTGACAACATTATGCATGTTCTGGGCTTACCATTAATGACCCCTATCCTAGAAGCTTTACCGCCAAAATGCAGACTAGAAGAGATCGAGAGCAGGCGTGAGGAGTTCGCACAGAAGATTCGGGATCTTGAACAAGTTAGCATTCAGGATGTGGATGATCTGGTTAGAGAACCGGTTGTTATGGAAGGCAAGATTCGTATGTATCTTCGCACTTGGCACAAGCTGGCGAAACATGACATGGAGAATAATGTGTGCAATGTTCAGTTAGCTTTAGAATCTGTTAGTTTCTCAAATATAGACGAGTTGTTAGACATATATGAGAAATGGCAGGATTTCTTGGATCTGTAGTTTGATCCGATTTTGTAATCTCTGTTTTCTAAGGATCTCTATTTTTAAGAATTTATTGTAATTATTTAAAGAAGGATACCTCTCGTAGTTAGGGGTTGGTAATTTTGGAGTTGTAAGCCAACAGAAGATTGGACCGAGGGATACTCTGTTAAGCAGAGCTTTTTGTAATTTCTGTACAAGACCTCTTCGTACAGTAAAGTCATCTTTTAATCTATCTTCTGTTATGTCTTAAATTTCTTTGAGAGTTTTCTGATTTATACTTCAAATTGTCATCTGTTATGTATCTGATCTTTTGCTAACATCTTTTAATGCACAAATCTGTTGTATCGATTTCTCTATATGATTGGTTTATGTTCCAAAGTGCTTCATTGAGTTTTTTCAATACAAGTACTTTCATGTTTTATTTCTCCAAATGATTCGGTGCATATGAATTCTAATAATCATTGTTAATTTTTCAATTAGCAGAGTGGTTACGGACTGGATCTTGAATGAGCATGAATACTTGAAAGATGGTCATTTGATTTTCATTAACTGATAATAGTTCAAGTTAACAAGTAAAACAACTAAGGACATTTTTGGTTAAGCTGTTCAATTACTTGTTTAATCACATCTCAAGACCAATCTGCACATAAAATAAGCTTTCATTTTAGAATAGGATCACCTTAGTTTAGTTTCACTCTTCTAAAATAGGTTAGGTTAGCTTAGCATTACTATATCCACACCTTGATTTTCCATGACTGGAAAATTGACATTATAGGTCAACTCATCTACTCTTAGAGTGACAGCGGAGGCCTAATATTCGTGGGGGATCACCACACCAAACAGGTTGGGGATAGAACTGCCCTTGCGCAGGGTCTTTCGAAGCCTTTCAACTTGGGTTTTCTTCCTCTGTTGAGTGTCTTGGAACATTCCAGCATCTTTTGCATCTAACCTGCACAACCGAGGCATCAGCAGGCTTTTAAACTATTAATGATAAAAAGCACATCTAGGAGTTAATGATGAAAATGGAAAATCTTGAAACAAAGAAACAATTGCAATTAAGTTTAAGTACAACAACACATAAGATTAAAACCATTCACGACATTTCGTAGATTTAACTTAACCATGATAATGAATAATGACCAGTGCTGAGATTGTAAGTATGATGCTGCTGTGTTGTGTCGTGAAAGTATTGCAAAGTCTCGTTATTCGTTTTAGATTTATTAATGAGTATTAAAGGAGTGGGTAAATTCTTTGTTTGGCCCAACGCCAACTCGCTCCTTTGAACTAGGCGTTGTGACAACTATACCAAGTGTCCAACCGGGCGAGGATGAACCTGCTTACGACAACCTGCTGACTCTATGGTTAGCCTCACTCGTGTTAGATTTTCAACTTTTAATCAATAGTTATCTAGGATCTTACTGAGAGAATAACAAGAACAGCATAAACACAAGAGACACAAGAGACACAAGAGATTTTCCTCGGGGAAACCATAAAGGAGAAAACCCCTCAACTTCCTCAAAGATAGAATGATCACCAATACAATGTCACAAAAAGTAAAACCCAAAATAGAGATGGTCTTCAACAACTTCTCTCTTCTCCACTTGTGCGAACTTCTCTCTCTCACTAATGCGAATCGAGTGAGTGTGAGTGAATGAATAAATAGAGAGCCTAGCTCTCTATTTATACTTTCACTTTACCTTTACCACTTGACAAGTTGGCCTCAACTAAAGTTGACTGGGCCGACTCCTTTAGGGAACTTAAAAACCCCAATACAAATGACTTTAGGGGAACTAATGCCTTGACTTACATGGGAGGGTTTACCTCAATGACTTTACATGACCCAAATATAATAATGACTTCTCCGACTGGAGGAATAAACATCTCCGTCGGAGGTACAAATAAAATACAATATAAAATACAAGTGAATATCTTCCCCAGTTACAATAACATTAACAACCTGACCTCCCGAGTTCTCAAGAATGAGTTTTTGTAGGATTTCCCTATTATACTAGTCACTCTACGTGCTTTTCTGATTGGCCAACTGTTTAGTCTATGTTGCAGCGGTCAAGAGCATACTTCGGATTTCAAGTCGTGGTAAATTTTATTTAAACTTGAATGTGAGTTGCTTAACTATTCTACAGCCCAAGAGTCTCTTTTCCATACACCAAAGGTGCAGTACTTCGGGAAAGCGAGGGCACAAATTTTATTAGAAAAAAAGGTAAAATTGTGGAAACTTTGACAAAAGCAAAGAAAGTAAATCTAATCTAAGAAGTCCTTTAGGGACAGATTGTGTGCTCGTGATGTTATTTAATTACTAATTGCATAATAAAACTAAGCTAAAACAAAAAAATTACAAAAATGGAAAAAAAGACAAAAAACACAAAAAACTCAGATCCCCCCTGGGGGGATGGGGGCAGGTGCTGAAATAGCCTACTTGCTCTTTTTATTTTTTGTTACAACATGCCCAATAAAATAAATGCTGCTGGTCCTTTATGATTTAGGCACCAAACATCTTACAAATGCTAGAAAGAATTGAGAGAAAGGTAAAATCGGTTCTCCAGATGGCAGATGGTCACGGAAGGTTCCAAATCTCAGTTTTTGACCAATAAATCCTTCAAACCTGCCAAAATATCAGAAAAACCAGCGAGCTTATTTTGATCAAATACAGTCCCAAACACTTTAGGAGTGTTGGGAAAAAAGCCTAAAAAATGCTCAAAAATTTCTAAGTGAAAAGCATGAATAAAAGCTGCAAAAAATGAACTAGTAAGACAAGCTAGAAAGCTTGTCTTGCTAGGATCTTTGGCTTCCCTCTTTCGAGCAAACCAAATAATGCAAGTACTAATATGCTAGATTTATCTTTCAAACACTTGAAATAAAACCCCTCTTCCCTAACTAATGAGATTTTCAACTTTTAAGTGCAAAAAAGGAAGAGACTTTTCACTTATGTTAAATATGAGATTTGTTAGATTATGGTAACTTCGGGATGTCCTCCATGATTCAGATGCCTTTCATGGAGGTACATTAGCAGTATAGGTATCAGTATGGAGTAGAGGGTGAGATACACTCTACTTAGTGGCATGAGCCCAGTGGTGGCTGCATGCGGACCTTCCGCGGTGATTTGACCTTTGCATGCATGAGTTTTGCATGACCTATCAGCGATCATTGGATGCATGCAAAAGTGACTTTTGCATGCACCAAGAATTAGGGTTTTGGTAAACCTAATTCATCGGTGAAATTATTTATAGAGGCAGGGGGTCCCCGGATGAGGTTGCTCAGTTGTATTATTAGAGAGTGATAGTGCTGGAGAGAGGAGGGTGCAGTCGTGCATGCATGGCGACTTTCTGAGAGAGAGAGGAGCTACTACAGGAGCTAGGGTGGTCAGATCTGAGCTGGATTAGTGACCATTAGCTCCAGAGTCATTAGGAACCTAGTACTGTGAGCTGAGATAGCTCATCAGTGTGATTTCTGCTCAGTTTAGAGGAGGACGTGTTCACTTGGAGGAGGGCACATTTCCCAAGGAGGGAGGAGCTCATTTGGAGCTTGATCGACCGATTCAGAGTCTGAGACTTCCAGGATAGCCTTGCCTCAGCACTTGAGGAAGGTTAGGGACGATCAGAGCTCAGATCTGTTGAGATCCAATTTTGTACGAGCATTAGACATCCAGAGGGGAGGGCGCACTTTTGCATGTAGTGGAGGTTGCATTCTTCAGAGGCAATCTTTAGAGAGAGCAGATCAGAGCAGTGAGATACAGAGAGGCAAATCAGTCAGAGGCACCTGCAGAGATACTCAGATCCAGTTTGCCAGTTAGGGCTTACTCTTCCAGTGCATGCATCAGTTGATGCATGTAGATCTAGAGTCTGTCCGGTTCAGGGAGTGAGTTACTTGTCCATTTATATATATGCTCTTGGCTTGAGAGAGAAGATAGCCCCACAGTTTGCTGGTTTTCCCCCGTTGGGGTTTCCAGGGTATATTTGGTATTTATGTGTGATTGCATGTGTTTCAGTTTGGTAAAGAGATCTAGCTGTTGAGTTTATATTTATATGAGTATGTATTGATATTGAGACTCAAACTGCTTGAGATCTCAGGGTGATTCGGAGGGAGTAGTGATCTCTAAATCAAAGATTTACATGGTATCAGAGCCTTGGTAAGGGTCAGAGAGGGCAATCACAAAGAGATCTGTGGTGTTGGAGACTAGATTTGAGATAGATGTAGTGGATCGGTGGAGATAGAGACTAGATCTACCAGATCTGAGCAGCACAATTCAGATCTGAGGTTGTAGAGGTCAGATCTATCAGATCAGTGGATTCAGTGGTTAGATCCGTGATAGATCTACTAGATCTGTGATCAGGAGAGACTCTTGTTCATTGTGGGTTACAGTATTTCAGTTGAGAGAGTATGGCCACCAGCTTGAGAGTGGAGGATTGGTTGGATGGGGCCTCCAAATATAGTGCATGGAGGGCACATATTACACTCTTGCTGAAAGAGTGTGAACTATGGGATGTTGTGAACAACACAACGACAACTCTACTTACAGTTCCGTCTGATGCCACTGCCAAAGCAGTGTATGATAAAAAGAATGTGAAGGCTCAAAGGATCCTTCTTGAAGCGATCAAGGATCATGTTATCCCACATGTCTCTACCAAGGACAATGTGTTTGAGATGTGGGATGCATTGACTAGTCTGTACCAGAGCTTTAATGCAATTAGGAAGATGGTTCTCAGATAGAAGCTGAGAAGCATCAAGATGGGGAAGGATGAGAGCATGACTACCTATCTCACCAAGATAACTCAAGTGAGGGATGAGTTGGGAGCAGTGGGTGAGAAGGTAGAGGATAGTGAGATGGTTCGACAGGCCTTGAATGGCGTGACTGTGCCATGGGCAGTGTTCGTTCAGTCTATCATAGCTCGGGAGAACCTTCCCAAGTGGGATCGTCTGTGGGACGATTTCACACAGGAGGAGATCCGGAGAGGGTACATACAGGGTTCAACTTCTGCTACTCCAAAGGAGGAGGATGTGGCTCTCGCAGCAGGCGGGAAACAGAGAGGTAGACAAAAGAAGGATCTGAGCAAGATCAATTGCTTCGCCTACAACGACTATGGACATTATGCAGGACAATGTCCGCATAAGAAGAAAGGGAAGCAAGCGAAGGACGAGCAGGTGGCAGCAGCGGAGGAGGTTGATGAGTTTACTTCTCGGTTTGAGAAGGAGTTCTCATTAGCCTCAGTTAAGTCAGGACATGATAGTAACCTACCAGAGGCTCTGGTTGATCAGAGTTGGAGGGTTGACTGCATGCTTAACAGTCACATGACAGGAGTGCGGGATGCATTTCTTATCCTAGAGCACACATCCTTGCAGTTGGCTCGGGATGTCCAGGGGGTTGACCACTTGGTCATTGGAGTGGGCAGAGTGAGATTTCTGCTTGACCTTGGGGAGCTCCTAGAGGTTCAGGAGTTCTATTTGTTCTAGGACTGAGAGGGAGTATCCTTTTAGTGGCAGCTTTGGCAGCTGCTGGCTACTCAGTGGTGTTCCAGCGGGATCAAATCTTCACCTATCCTAGAGGAGTAGACCCAGTCTTGTTGGGTCACAAGATCGACGATGAATACTTGGTTCAGGGACAACCTACTATGGGCACATCAGGATTGCTGAGTACATCCTCTTTAGATTCAGAGGGGGATGATGAGCGAGATGAGGCCAGGAGGAGTGAGTTTGGTCAGCAGATGGGTGGGCGAGATGCTCACCATGATGAGGAGGATCAGGGGAGTGATTCTGGAGTTCTAATGGATGAGTGAGATGCTCTTGATAGTGATGAGTCTCAGGAGATTGAGCCCTTGGGCTCATATCAGATGGATGAGCATGTTGCTCATGCAGGTATCGGTTAGAGATTGAGTTGGTATGAGATAGTTGAGAAGGACTTGGCTTAGGAGAGAGTTGAGTCAGCTTAGAGACAAAGGGAGTTGACTTACAGAGCTGAGCTAGATCAGGGACATAGACAGATCACCTACAAAGCGGTGGATCCACTTGACAACAGTCTTCAGGACTGGTTACAGCAGCAGAGATTCAGAGGGAGTCTGAATCAGAGTGCAGTGATAGAGTCAACAGTGGGTGATCAGTGGGCTTCTTCTGAAGCCACACTTATGGCGATTGATCAGGGTTGTTCAGGTCAGAGGACAGTAGTGACAGGCAGATCAGTTAGATCAGTGTCAGCCGCAGGGGACTTGTTGGATCCAGGCATCAGTGGTAGGACTTCCCTCGTTAAGAGGGAGTGTTAGATTATGGTAGCTTCAGGATGTCCTCCATGATTCAGATACCTTGCATGGAGGTACATTTTTTAGTTTTTCATCATTTAATTCAATATGATCTAAGATCTTATCTGAGAGAACAACATGTACAACATATCAAACACAAGAGACAAGAGACACAAAGCATTTCACCGGGGAAACCATAAAGGAGAAAATCCTGCAACTTCCTCATAGATAGAATGAGCAATAATACAAAACCCCAAAACAAGTAGATGATCTCCAGTAGCTTCCTCTTCCACTTGTGAGAACTCCTCCTCTCTCTCATTAATGCGAAGTGAGTGAGTGTGTGAATGAGAGAGTGAATAAATAGAGAGCCTAGCTCTTTATTTATACTTTACCTTTCACTTTACCTTTACCACTTGACAAGTTGGCCTCAACTAAAGTTGACTGGGCCGACTCCGTTAGGGGACTTAACACCCCAATACAAATGACTCTAGGGGAACTAATGCCCCGACTTACATGGGAGGATTGACCTCAATGACTTTACATGACCCAAGTACAATAATGACTTCTCCGACCGGAGGAATAAACATCTTCGTCGGAGGTATAATAATAAAATGCAAATACAATATAAAATATACAAGTGAATACATTCCGAAGTTACAAATACATCAACAACATTAGTAGTATAGGCATCAGTATGGAGTAGAGGGTGAGATACACTCTACTCAGTGGCATGAGCTCAGTGGTGGCTGCATGCGGACCTTCTGGGGTGATTTGACCTTTGCATGCATGAGTTTTGCATGACCTGTCAGTGATCATTGGATGCATGCAAAAGTGACTTTTGCATGCACCAAGAATTAGGGTTTTGGTAAACCTAATTCATCGGTGAGATTATTTATAGAGGCAGGGGGTCGTCGAATGAGGTTGCTCAGTTGTATTATCAGAGAGTGATAGTGCGCTGGAGAGAGGAGGGCACATTTGTGCATGCATGGCGACTTTCCGAGAGAGAGAGGAGCTACTGCAGGAGCTAGGGTGGTCAGATATGAGCTGGATCAGTGACCATTAGCTCCAAAGTCACTAGGCACCCAGTACTGTGAGCTGAGATAGCTCATTAGTTTGATTTCTGCTCAGTTTAGAGGAGGATGTGTTCACTTGGAGGAGGGCACATTTCCCAAGGAGGGAGGAGCTCATTTGGAGCTTGATCGACCGATTCAGAGTCTGAGACTTCCAGGATAGCCTTGCCTTAGCATTTGAGGAAGGTTAGGGATGATCAGAGCTCAGATCTGTTGAGATCCGATCCTGTACGAGCATCATACATCCATAGGGGAGGGCGCACTTCTGCATGCAGTGGAGGTCGCATTCTTCAGAGGCAGTCTTCAGAGAGAGCAGATCATAACAGTGAGATACAGAGAGGCAGATCAGTCAAAGGCACCTGCAGAGATACTCAGATCCAGTTTGCCAGTTAGGGCTTACTCTTCCAGTGCATGCATCAGTTGATGCATGTAGATCTAGAGTCTGTCCGGTTCAGGGATTGAGTTACCTTTGAGGTAATCCTGTATTGTACTTGTCCATTTATATATATGCTCTGGGCTCGAGAGAGAAGATAGCCCCACAGTTTGCTGGTTTTCCACGGTTGGGGTTTCTAGGGTATATTTGGTGTTTATGTGTGATTGCATGTGTTTTAGTTTGGTAAAGAGATCTAGCTGTTGAGTTTATATTTATATGAGTATGTATTGATATCGAGACTCAAACTGCTTGAGATCTCAGGGTGATTCAGAGGGAGCAGTGATCTCTGAATCAAAGATTTACAAGATTTAGATTTGATAATATGATAACATTAGCGGAATAAAACAAGATCTACTTCTTTAAGATTTCGAATTTTGAGATCTAGAGAAATATGGAACAAGTAATCAAGAAAGAATGAAAATATGTTGAACTAAAGGTAAGAAGAACCGAGTTATGAGCTAAAAATAGATGAATGAATGGAGCCTGCATGAGAGTGGGAACAACAGGGACTACGCTTCCGTTGAAGTGGCTTGGTAAATGGCAAAACTAACATGCATGCCTCCTCCTTAAGCTCCAATAACTTGCAAAAAAGATCTGCCTCCTCCTTAAGCTCCAATAACTTGCAAAAAAGATCTCACACAAGAACTTGCACAAGAGGATTAATAGCACTGATATAAACAGTATAAAAGACTTCTAAATACAAGCATTCAAACAAGAGATGCAAAATATTTGAAATATTTCATACTATTATCAAATAAGAAGAAAGCATTAGATCTTATTTCTTTCCGTATTGAAATATAAATTCCCTTACAAGGTCAGATGCAATCCCAACAATAAACAAAATACTTATGCAAAAATACAGGTTACCTCCATGGGTTTTGAAGCATCAAGCATCCACACACGACATGCAACCACAATGTAGCCTCCAAAGCCTTCTCTTTATTAACTCAAGAACTTAGAAAATATTACAACACAGAGGAGCATAGGTTCCACCTTTAGATGAAGAATGAGGTGAACATTTCTCTCTTTAAATAGGAAAACCAAGCAAGAGAGGGGTGCATTCTCCAAGGAGGGCACATGAAATGATGAGGGAGTCAAATTGGGACTTGATAGATCTTGATTGGAATGTGATTGAGTGCCAATTGAATGGAGATGCGCCACAGCTAGAGATAGTAGGTGACCCCAACTTCGTGATTATCACAACCAATCAAAGATGCCATGCAGAGAAGTCGCTCAAGTCTAGAGAGGGTGCATTCCTTCATGTCTTGTTAGCTAGATCTTCACAAACTTGAGTGGATTTGTCTATTTCGGAGCTTAGATCACCTTTAGTTAACTGCTCAGTCACTTTAGTTCATCCTCAGATCAACTTTGGACACTTTCCACTGATTTAGGAATTTGTCCTTTTCCTTTATTATGTCTTACTTTGACATTTATTTTGTCTTTTTTGGCTTTTTCGAGTAAATATCATTTTTTGAGATAAATACTTACTTGAAACTTAGGAAAAGTGGGTTTATGGGTTAAATGGGTGCTTTGGCTTAGAAAACGAGCATCCCATTGTCAGATTTTGCCCACAAACCACTTAATTATTACATTTTGAATTTTCCTAATTAAACCATTAAAAAATGGCCTAATTTACGGGAAAATTTAATTTTTTCAAGACATTAAAAAAAACACCTAGGGACCTGGTACATGTCCATATGACTTTATTATAGTGTCTAGCATGTTTATATACATTGACACATGAAATTTAATAGCCCCCCAAGGCCTAACCACCAACTTGAGCATTCGAGCTTTGGAGGTGTAGGAGAAAAACTCGAAAATTATACTCGGCTAAAATGCAAAGCATAATTAACAAGGGAAAAAACTCCTTGGAATACCCAGATTGGTTGCCAAGTCTTAGGAAGCCAAGTTCTTTACAAGACCACCATGCTAGCACACTTTATTACAAACCTGGTGGGGCATGAACATGCGCTAAAAAATTAAAAAGGGGGCCCTGAAAAGGCCTGATTTGAACTTCTGAACACTGAAATGCACAAGTACATGTGCAAACTTTGGCGACTCTCTGGAAGTCCAATTGTGTGCAACTCAGTTGGTAACATGGTGCATCCAAAACTCTAAGTTGCACTAAAGCGGATACGGATACGGGGGGAGACACGGATACGACAAATTTTCAAAAATGCCAGATACGATATAGTGGGGAAACGACATATATATATATATATATATATCGTCATCATCATAAATATTATCATTGTCATCATAATCATCATAATATTATCATTGTACATCATCATCATCACCTAACACTACTATCAAATATCATTAATCATACATGTAACATGATACTATGAAAACTTTTAACTAATATCATATGAATCCTCATGCTCAGAGTCAGAGTCATCATCTATGTCCTCAACAAAAGTATACCGAAAATAGGGATCCTGAGCTTGGTTTGATTCCCCTGGGCTTGGAGGCACTCGTCCAACACCAATGTTCATATTCTCTAGCTATGGAAGTGGGTCGAAGTCCATTTTAAGATAGAGGAGTTCAACAATCAACACCACCAACATCAAGGTACATAGAGGGGTTGATGTGCTTGATTGAATCCAGTGGCAACATTGCAATCCTGAAATCCTGAAAACTGTTAAGTCTGTTGAATTCTGAATGGGACTAAAAAGTCTACTTTTTGCATATGAAGTCCGATGAGGTTGGAACCGCTCTCAAACATCCTGAAACAATTAATGGTAATGTTAAAAGTTTAAGTAAAAGTGGCATTCTAAGGAGAATGTCACTTTTACTTTAAGAATTTAATATTACCATTTAATATTCTTTATAGCTTCCATGGAGAGGTTGTGGGTCCTTCAGGGTTTCAATGTAGACCAAGGAAACAATTAAAAAGTCGACTTCAAGAATTAAAAACGGTTAGAAATGTGGCGCTCTCTCTCTGATACGTTTCACAATTCCCCTGAAACGTATCCAAAACCCTTGAAACGTATCTCTACCACTCTGATACGTTTCAATGACGTTTCAGGGCCGTATCCCCTCCGTTTCAGGATCCGAAATGGGGAACGGCGTTTCACCAAGGCTACTGTGACGTTTCCGGTAACTTAGCCAAAACTTGTTTACAGGACTGTTTTTTGCCTTCTCCTAACAAATCTGGAATATGTGCTGATCAGAAGTCTGCTACAGGAGTCCTTAGCTAGCTGCTTCAGGCAGAAAATGTCATTTTCAGGCCCAGATTATCCAACAGATTTAGAATTACAGCATACCCCAGTCTTGAGAAAAATGTGGACAGATCCATGGCTTGTTGTCACCCACAGCAGTCCTTCAAATCTGAGTAAAAAGGGCTGATTAATGACTAATCAGCTACACACAATGGTTTCCTTTATCCCAGTTCTTTGATCTTTCACCCTGTTCACATTATAAGCTTCTGGATTGACAGTAAGAATGATACAAGTCTGTTACAGATCTTGCCCAGGTTTGCCCAGAATTGGCAATGATGATGTTCACTTCTATTAGGTCAGAAACAGGCCTGATTTTGACTTAGCACACCCAAGTTTTCCTTCAGCCCTGAAGATAACAGTAATATGAACCTCTGCCATTGATGCTGCTTTAAACACATATACTTCTGCTGCGTGTAGAGGAAGAATCTCTGATAAGCAAGTCCACAACCTACTGTTGGCTCAAAAGGAACTGCTGTTCATACAAATTTCTGGGTGATAGTATGATGGGAGAATGTCGTAGGTCTGCCCAGATTGATCTTTTAATTGCCCAGATTGCTAGCTACCTCATTCCTAGCTTCATTTCTGCCCTCAAACCAGCAGTTCTAAACTCTCAACGATAATCCATATTCCTGTACCAGCTTAAACATGTGACAAAAATCACAAATAGGCATCCATGCAAGAATGGGGGTAACAGGGCCCTCTTTTCATGGGATTGGGGTTGGGGATTTGAGAAGTCAATTCAGCAGTATGATACCAAAAATATTTATTCTCTTCTGCATTGGAAGCACCCTTTGTCTCCTGTTTGAATGCTAGATAGAGATCTTTTGACCTAGAGATCAAGTGGATTCATTGGTTGCATAGTGTTTGTTCACTTTAATTCAGCTATAAGCTGAGTTTCTGCTTGGTTGGTTGTTTATCAGGGGCTACCTTCCAAAGCCTGCCTTGCCAAAAGCAGGTTGAAAGATGGTCTTTGCCTCTGTTGCAGCTGCTTAGAGACCTTGAAGCACATCTATCTGAGTGCAAGTTTGCTAAAAGTTGCTGGAAATATGATCAAGATCAGCATTCAGCGTTTTCCCAAGGTCATCTTTATTGGTGTGCAGTATTGCTTGGTGACTTGTGCTCCTTGGTTTGTCCTCCCTTCATGGGCATTTGGGACTGCCTTCGTATTACTTCTTTATTTACCATCTGGAAGTTAAGTTGCAAATATGTGTTTTCTGATGAGGTCATTTCGATCAAATCTTTTTGTCATTCTTGGTGAGAATAGGTATGTATGCAATTATCTGCCAGAGGCTATCTTCTGATTAAGGATGCCAAAGAGTTAAATGGAATAGCTTACTCTGGAATTTCTTGCAGCTTTAGTAGCTATAAGGAAGAGGATATAAAGCTCCACTCTATCTATCCTACCACTTTTATTTTCAGCTTTCTTGCAAATATTCTCTTGTTAATATATGATATATTTAAAAAAATTTAAAATTGTACTCGTAATTTAAGGGTTTACTATTCTATTTGATTCATTTGCAATGTGGTCAAGATTGAATGGATCCACAACCTTTTTCTTTTGTTCCCTTCAATTAACCATCTCGTGGCATTCATTTTTTACAGCTATGGAATAGGATCATAATAGCAATATCTGATATTGATTGTGAATTGACATTTCTAAATAGATGTGTCTTGTACAATTACCAATACAAGTGTCAAGAATTGCATGTTTCTTATCTACAGCTAGCATTTTTCCTTAACCAATCCAGAGAATTTTGACTAAGCAACTGATATGAAGTTTTTGCATAGAAGGTTGAACGTTATGACTGTGTGATGAATTTGACATGTTTTATTCGTAGATGTTTGACTTCTTTGGAGGGTTTGCGATGGAAGTCTATGATTGTTAAGAATAAAAACATGTTGTGTGTTTTTGTTGACACAGGTGATTTCTGCCAGTGGATCTGTGGGAGTTTCAGAGAACAATATTACTGGCGTAGCAGATTTAAGTGACCTTACTCTTAAGCTTAAATGGAGTAATATAGGCAATTTTCATATGCGTTTTATTCAGGTATATTTCTCGCTTCTCCAATGCCCACATTGAACTGATTAGGTTACCATTATATAAGCACAAGCAGTTGTGTGTGCATGTTTACATATGTGCAAATCTTATATACATATAGCAAATTGTTTGATCCTATGTATACTAATTAGAGAAAATATATTTGTTTCCAAAGAAGGGAAGAGCATGATCCTGATGGCTTTTTGGTTGTCTTTCCTGAATAGTGTAGGTATATTTTTTGTCAAGTTGAGAAGTTACACATATTTGCATCTGAACAAATTTTCAGACTGAAAGATCCGTAACTTTCTGAATGTACATGAATCCATGTGAACGATGGGACCAAGTATCTGCAGTTATAATGTTTTCAATATTGATTTTTTCAACATTAGCTTACAAACATTGAGTTTCCTTGCACTTGATTGGAAATTTTGAAATCGAAAGATAGCTGTGCTGTTTGTGCCTGTTATGACAGCTTTCCCCTTTGAAGTCCAGTATTTTATGCTCCTACTACTGTCCATACTCACCAGATATGACCATATCTGGGCTTGGGGTACGTATTTGTTCATACTGTATGGATAAGATTGTATTTTCCACAATATGGTCAATGTATCTTTGAACTTATTGTATTTGTATCTGTATTGAATGGTATGGCCATAAGTACACCATACCATACGAATTTAGGAAAAAGCCCTAAATTCATCATTATAGAAAAGGCCTCTGAAAATCGAGTATTTTACAGAATAAAATAGATCTTTAATTTTGTCTGTCTAGACTCTATCCTCCCATATCTGGCCATATTGGGTTTTGTCAGGTACATATTTTTGTTGTTTCAAATCCTATCGGAATCCATATATGGTAACTATGTTTTGATTGTGTTCCCATGTTGTTCTGGCCTAGCCTCCATTTACTTGAAACCTAGACTGGGGTGTTGAAGGTATTTTCAAATTTATGCTGCCTTTGATCTACATTAGCCTTTCAACAACTTGCTATTGCTGTCTTATTTATATGAGAGGAGGATGTCTTATTTATATGAGAAAATACATGCCTTTTAAAAAAAGACACAACTTTTCCCTCCTGTAGCCCGACCTACCTAATTTTGTCTTTAAAACTACTTTTAATGATTTTTTTAGGGTTTTCACCTACAATTTGGGGACAAAACCTCATAAAACATACAATAATGATAAAATAAGATGAATTCTTCAACTTGATAATGAGTTGAGCTTGGTAGGAGGATGTCATGCCCCATCTAACCCCAACAAGTGTCTTTTGCTCTCAATGCCCTCCTTAGGTTGGTACGGCCTCTTCTTGTTCGCTTGGAAGGTGGACAATTTGCTCCTTAAGACCAAGATGACCAAGAAGGAGGGATGATACAAGAAAGATAGGTCCAAGGGGGTATCCATGAGGTATGTTAAGGTGGGTATGGCAACCCTTACAAGCACAATCACATTTACAAAGTGTAAAACATAAGTGTGGCTAGGAGCCCCAAATCATGTGTCCTAATGGATTCATCCCAAGGTGCACCGTAATACCAAATCACAATGGTACCAACATTCTCTGACATCTCCACACAAGGTATTAGAAAAGACCTTCATCATCACATCCTCATGTTGGAGGTAAAATTTCTCTGCGAATGTACAACAATCTCTAGGATGCTACTTTGCAGAACCACAGTTCCATTAAATTTGGGGAGAAAACTAATCCATTTTGATGGTGCAGGAATTGGATTTGGATATCCACGAATAGCAATGAAACCCAAGGGAGCATATCTCTTGGCTAAAAACTCTACAAAACTCATTTTGCAACTCTACAATCGAATTTCTGGATGGGTTTCCTTCTTGTAATGAGATTTTCCCTTTCCTCTTTTAGTATGGGTAGCTAGAGCTTGATCATCATCTCTGAGTAGTGCTTCTCTAGCTTCCTCTTGAACACATTCTTCCCATACAACTTCAAATTGTAGACTTTCCTTTCTTGCACACATTGTCTGAATAAAAGAATCCCAAGTTCTAGTAAGACCATTGAGAACGGTCATCACTAATTCATCTTCATCAAGGTTGTCTCCAATTGCTTCTAGTTGTTCTTTGAATTCAGAAACCCTTGTAAAGTAATCTTGGATAGATTCACCCTGACTCATCTTTGTACTTTTGAGTTGGGTTCTCAAATTCATCTTCCGATTAATGTTCTTTCCTTCATACATTCTTGATAGGGCATCAAACATTTCCTTAGGTGTTTTCTTGGAGGATACTTGAGGAATCAAGTGATCCTTGATGGAATCTACTATGAACCTCTTGGCTTTAATCATGTCCTTCTTGTGCTTTTCCTTTGCTTAAGCTTCTACGGGTTCTAACACAATTTCCTTGACAAACTTCGCAAGATCATTCTCTTCTAGAATGAGTCCAATTCTGTATTTCCAAGCATGGAAATTTTCTGTGCCTTCCAACTTGTCATCAAGCTTAGTGCTTGGGGCCATCTTATCCCAGAGAGCAGAAAAATACTAAAAATTGAAATTTCTTAGAAATGGAAACTGAGCTTACCAAAAGATGCGCTTGACTGAGGCGAGTATGCTGGTACAATCAGTTCCGAAGAATCCAAAATTTAACCCCTGAAACTGGACTTGTGAAATTCTGGACTGCAATTTCTGGTTTTCTGGTTTTTCTGGTTCCAAGTCAAACCAGGGTTTGACTTTTTGGAAGTTCTAGCCACTGAAAAACTTTGATCTAGGTGTCAAAAGATGCGCCTAGGATGGGCGCACTTCCCAATGTCACTTGCACTAAAAAATTCCTTTTCAATATGAAGCTCAAATTTTCTTGTCCGGAGAAGGAGAGAGAATTTTAACCTAGTGAGAGATGCTCTTTTCAGTCTAGCTCTGATACCATGTTAAGATTATATGCTACTAAAGACTGAATTCTAACTTCATTAGCATTTAATACATTTTCAACAATAACAACATAAAGAGGATCTCTGAAAGACACACAATCACAAGGTACACAACAATTTATCCTAAGAAACCCTCAAGGGGAAGAAAACCCAGCAATAAATTCCTCTTTTCTCTCTTGCGCAATGCTTGAGTGAGTGAATGTTGCAAATGAGAGGAAGACACTTTCTATTTATACTTTACTTTTCACTTTGACCTTTTAACCTAACTAGGTCGGCCTCACTAACTTGACTAGGCTGACCTCTCTAGGGAGACTCAAAACAATATTTATATTACATTCTTTTGGGTACTAATGACCCGACTTACAATGGAGGTTTTACCTCATGACTTTTACATGACCTTTTACATTAAAGACATCTCCCGAAGGAGGAATAATACAAGTAGAATATTCTTTGAAGTTACATTATTTCAACATTAATTTCCCCCATCATCCCTTTCCACATAACTTGCAATTCAACTTTTCTCAATTATTCTCCTCTGTGGGCTCACCATATTCCCACATAGGGTCAAAAGCTTTTGGCATTTTTAGATAGCAATGAGTAAACCTCTAGGGAAAAGAGAAATGGAAATCAAGATAATTTGAAATTTCAAAATACAATAATGTTGCAAATAAAATAAATATGATCTAAATAAATGGAAGATCTCCCACTAAGAATCCGAAAAAAATGGAAAACTGATGGACATTGCAAAACCGATAAAAAATTAATAAAAACAAACAAAAACCATGTAGAAATTGTTACACATACTTGCAAATATGGAAACAGCTGATGGGAGTCAATCCCCAATTCACAATAAATTGTTGATGGCAAATGAAAACACTCTATTTCTAATCCTTAGCTCAAATAATAATGGTGGAAACCCCCTTTGCTCTCAAACTCCTTCACTCTGTTTTGAAAATGAGATAAAAAGGTCAAATTTCGGGTTATAAGGAAGATTGTTCATGGTGTCGGCGATATTTTCCATTGACTCACAATGTTTTTGAAAAATATTGTGATATTTTCTTCATTAGAAAAAGTCACATTTTTTTTGGTGGGAGGGGGGGGGGGTGTTGGGGGGATAATTATTGCTAGCTAAGGGACACTACAATATATCATGATGTCAACAATAACGTTGCGATTTTTTTAACATTGGTCTAGTCAAGACTCGAAATTGAATACACAATACAAATTAGTACATTAAATATAATAAATGAATATCATCATCATGAGTCATCTACAATGGTAAATCTAACAATTAGCTATCGATTCCCTTTATCCCTTTTATGGGAAAAGGTGATTGATCACCTCTAAAAGAAAAAGGTCCCATGGCTGGAATTGGATGGTCACTAGTGGGGGTCTCCTTTTGTGTAGAACTTGGTGTTGAGGTTGTCACATCAACCTCATCATTCTCAGTTTCCCCTCCTCATCCCCTAATAGATTGTTAAGTTTAGCCTAAATTCACAAGCAAGATCACTGAAAGAAACACAATCACAAGATAGACAAAGATTTACCCTGGGAAACCCTCATGGGGTAGAAGACCCAACAAAGCTTTCCTCAATATAGATAATCAACCAATACAAAGATGTAGTCCCCAAACAAGAGCTCCTTTTCCTCCTATGCAGATCTCTCTCTCTCCTATACGCAATACACAAGTGAGTGAATGAGTGATAAATGAGGAATATACCTCCTCTATTTATACTCATCTTCTAACTGACTTTTCACCCTAACTGGGCCGACCTCTCCTAAGAGAGTCTAATAACCCCTAAACAGCTAACTCAGGGCCGACCCCACAAGGGAGGTCTAATAACCCTAGTTACCACATTCTCTCGGAAGAATAAACATCTCCAGATATACAATAGGGTCTCCACGGAGGAATGAAACATCTCTGGAATAATAAAGTACAAATATAATATTCTTAGAAGTTACAATATTTCAACAGTCCCCCTTAACGAGAAGGATATTATAACAACATCTGCAGGAGCAAGGAGTCATCAACTACATGATACATGATACATCTATAAATCATTGGAAGCTTTCTTCATACATCATCAGTAACTCAATCAGTTATTGGAACATAATCAAATACTGGATCATAAACATCGTCAGTACTGAGTCTTCATCTTCTGCAGCACTTGATCAACTACAGCATCATCATCTGGATCTCTTGATCAATAGCCTCATCGTCTGGATCTCTCTATCAACAACATCATCTAAATCTCTAGATCAACAGCCTCATCGTCTGGATCTCTCTATCAACAGCATCATCTGGATCTCTAGATCAACAGCCTCATCGTCTGGATCTCTCTATCAACAACATCATCTAGATCTCTAGATCAACAGCCTCATCGTCTGGATCTCTCTATCAACAGCATCATCTGGATCTCTAGATCAACAGCCTCATCGTCTGGATCTCTCTATCAACAGCATCATCTGGATCTCTAGATCAACAACCTCATCGTCTGGATCTCTCTATCAACAGCATCATCTGGATCTCTAGATCAACAACACCATAGCAGCATACCCTGCAATACACATGATCTATCTTACGGGATGATCAATCCTTATCCTTTTAAGACACCATATCATGTCTAGGGACGATGTAGTCCGCTCGTCATCTTAGACAAAGTCTAAGGACCACTTCTCGGAGACATATGTCTACGGATCAATTCATGGACCGAGGTCGAGGGATGATACAATCCCTCTCGTCCACTAGGGACCACTTCTCGAAGACATCTGTCTACAGATCCATTCAGGGACCGAAGTCCAGGGATGATACAATCCCTCTCGTCCACTAGGGACCACTTCTTGAAGACATCTGTCTACGGATCCATTTAGGGACTGAAGTCCAGGGATGATACAATCCCTCTCGTCCACTAGGGACCACTTCTCGAAGACATCTGTCTACGGATCTATATTAAGGGACCGACATCCAGGGATGATGCAACCCCTCTCATCCACTAGGGACCACTTCTCGAAGACATCTGTCTACGGATCTATTCAGGGACCGAAGTCCAGGGATGATACAATCCCTCCTCGTCCACTAGGGACCACTTCTTGAAGACATCTATCTACAGATCTATTCAGGGACCGAAGTCCAGGGATGATACAATCCCTCCTCGTCCACTAGGAACCACTTCTCGAAGACATCTGTCTATGGATCTGTTGTCCGCCAGATTGCACACCAGCAGCATAAATCTTTCGAAAGCTGTCTCTTCACTACAAGTGAGAGAGGTGTGGCCTTGGGGGCAAGCAATGAGCCAGGTACTGTCACCTGAATCCCAGCTCCTCCGTTTAGGCTAACTCCTAACGAAGCCAAGGGGGGTAGTCCCTACAAAGAGTTTCACTAAGGCTCTTATGTTTTTATAATGTTTTTTGACGAAGTGATGCGGATAGGTGTTGTTTAGGAGTTTTGAAGATGAGAGACACAATAATACTTTGAATAATACCAAGATAACGCAATACACGTTGCAAGATAAGATAAGAGATACACTGAATTAGATATAAGTCACTCTTTATATGAAAATCAACACAAGTACTCCAGATTGATAATAAGCAAATAAGAAATTGTGATTCAAGGACCAGTGCCTTATGGAGTCAGAAAATACTTGAGTGCTTGGGTTGCCTGATACAAGTGTTCGAGAGAAATGTTCATGAGATCGTTTTGCAGCTTATCTTGGTAAATTAAGGATTTTAGTGGCTTTGATTATTAGGCTAAGAACAAGGATATCAAAAGTCCGAAAATAGTACTGGTAACCTCTTAGATGATAGGTCGAAGCCACCCAGATTGCAAAAGGGTAAGTGTTCAATTGGCTTGACCACCCTTTAGTCTGACAGCGGGATTTCGGCACCACCTGTTTCAGGAAACTTCCTCAGTGACTATCAAAAGCAATGCCAGTTCGTTGGTTGGGGTAAAATTTTATTAGATTATCACTTGTGAAATTAATAAGTCCAACACCTTTCTGAGTACTAGCCCAACTCTTTCAGGTTGGTAGAGCATACGGGTGGATAAGCAACCAAGATAAATTAATTATGGGAAAATGGGTTGGAATGTTTTATTATTAGAGCACAGTTCAACTCTCCGATAGAGAGCGCTCTTGACTTAGTCTTAGGACCAAAGTTCAAGAGACTTTAATTAATCTAAATGCCTAATGCAAGGGAGATGCAATAACTAAAATGCTCTCCGACAGAGAGTGCTCTTGACTTGGATTTGGCCAAGTTCAAGAGACTTTAGTTCTTTTTATAAGACGGAAGCAGTTGTAACTCTCGAAGAACAAGTGAAGCTTTAGATAACTGAAAATGAACTAAAGATGAGAAAGTGCTTGAAACAAACTAAAAAGTAGACTAGTGTTCTACCAAACAATATTAATCTAAAAGTGGGATCTACCTCCGAACAAGGTTGATCACTAGAACCACTAGTCCTTGAGACTTTCCAGCTAGCTGAAACTTCGTCAAGGAGGCTAATGGGGAACGAGAAGCTACCACAAAGTTGTGTGGCCTTTGGGATGCAATCCCAAAGTTAGCTTACTCTAGTCAAGACTTGGAAATGGAGTTTTAATCTAAGTACGAGAAATGAAAGATCAATCTATAAACTTGAAAGAATGAGATCTAAACTAAGCATGTGACAACACTCTTTCCCAAATGGGGAAGAAGAACCAAAAAAGTGGAGGACTCCTCCACTTAGCTTTTTATTAATTTTGATACAATTGCCTCGGGAAATTACCCTTGTAAGGTCTTTGAAATGAAAAATAAACTGAAATGAAACTAAGAAGCTTTTAACATCTTTTACAAAGGAGAGTGTGTATGGAAACTTTGTCTTCTCTTGGTTCAAATCTCCAAGGTTTGGATCTTGATTTTGGATTTTCTCCTTGTTCTTGGTTTCTTGGCTACCTCCTTTGGTTTTCACTTTCTCTTGGCTTCAACTTCTTCAACACCTACAACAAATCTTACTCACTCATGCACCCTTTAGATGTTAGCCCAAAAATCAAAATAATTGAAACTATTTCGAACTAAGCTTGCAAAATGGAGTCTAAGTGCAAAGAGTATGAGATTTGACTTTTCTTTTATTTGAAAAATAAAAATGGACCAGCAAGCTAGCAAATGTCTAAAATGCCGAAAATGAGATCTAGACTAAAACAAAAATGAACTACTTGTATGCAAAATTTTATCTTTCTTAAATGAGAAACTAATAAGGGGCAAAAAGAATAAACTAGATGCGAAGATCTAAGTATTTAAAAGAGCATGAAAATGTAGTACAAATGCAAATCTAATGTTTGTGATGAAATCTAAATGCAAACTAACAACTAAATTAGATGCAAAAAAAAACTAAGATGCAAGCTAACCCACAAACTTGTAAAAGAGATCTGTAATGCAAGTAAATCTAACTGATAACAATAATGAAACTACTCTTTAAACAAATGAAACTAGATCTAAACTTTTAAAGTGTTTTATGAAGTTTTTTGGGGTAATTTGAAGAGTGAAATGACTGAGGGAAAGGTAGGATGCTGATCACTGTTTGTAGGACAGCGAACAGTGATGAAGGGAGCAGCAAGAAGGCAAGTGGACTGAGATTGCAAGGCAGGGAGCAGTGAGATGAAGTGGAGCAGCGAAAAGGAGGACAAATGGAAGACTAGAGGATGCGAAAACAAAGGGGAGCTAGAAGCTAAAGAGAAGCAAAAACGAGAGCAAGGATGAAGAAAAGATGGAGAAGAGGAAAGGCAAGAAGATAACTAGGGCAAGGTTGGAATGAAGGGAAGAAGGCCAAAACGAATGGGAAAAGAAGGGGAAACTAAGAACAAAGGCAAAGAAGGTGGGCTTGAATAAAGGAGCCCTTAGAACCAAGGTAACCAAGAAGTTTTTTGAAATTTGTTGTTGACAGAAAGAAATAAACCCTTAGTTTCGATTGCAAATCTTAAGATTTTGTCTTTGAGATGGCTTCCTGAAAACACAAGTGTTAGGGAAAAATACTGATGGAGAGGAGGGAGAGACAACCGAGTTCACTTCCACTCCATCGTTTGGATACATGCACACATGCAATACTTACACCAACAAACTCAATCATGCTTAGTGTGTTAGACCAAATCGAAATAAAAGACAAACAAATATTACCGATTACAGTTTGTACTTTTAAAACAAATCTAGCCTAAAACCAACAAGTAACTTGGAGTCTTGGACCATCAAATACTTGTTCCTTGCTTCTTAAAAAAGAGTTCTAAGCTAAGCAATAATTAAGCGTGAAATGATATAAATAAAACAAAGACAAGTATCACCTCAATGATGGAAGATTTGCTCACAAACACAAGATGCACATCATAAGCCTCCAAAGCCAACTTTATTTCCAAAATATAGCCAATAGTTATAAGCTCTTACAATCTCCGCAGAGTAAGTTTACAATAACAATCCATGAAGAGAGAGCCCAAATGGCTTCTCTTAAATAACAAAACTAACTGCTAAAACCCTAATTCGAATTTGGCTAAAGAGAGCCAAATAACACTTGACAAAACTTGATTTCCAATCAAAAACTAGTCATCAGGAGGCTTGGAGTGGTAGTAGATGAATTGACATAGGTTTGGAGTAGCATGGGAAGCTCCACCCACCAATGGAAAGCCTCCAACTAGGATCCACGTGAGCAATCAAGGAGAAGGCGTGAATAAACAAGGGATAAGCATGAGCTTGAAGGAGGGATGCGTGAGTCAAAGGAGTGACGAGTGTGAGTTTGAATGGGAACCAAGCCAAGTGATTGCACAATTAGGGGTGGCACCTACCATAGGCATTAATGCCAAGCAACCAACCCATTCAACAATTGACACATCACTAAATCGAGTTTTCAAGGAAGGATGGCGAATTGGTTTGAAGAGATCTTTTGCTAGTGACTGGATAGTGGTCTGGTTGATGACTGAGATGATTGGAATCCTCTTAAATGCCCAGTGCCATGTCAATTAGCCTTTTATTTTATTCTTTTCTGATTATTTTGGAGATATTTGGAAATCTCCAAAATATTCATTTTTATTATTTTAATTAATAATTTCTCTGTAAATGGCTTTTTAGAGAAAATATTAATTATGAGGTTGAATTGACATCCGAAAGTTGGGTTTAGCGGGTCCATGGGTCATGTGTGATTTTTGGCTTATGAATCGAGCCATCAATTACTGAATTCGGACCCCGAACGACTGACATATTACAAATTGAAATTTCTCTATTTAAACTATAGAGAAATTTATTAAAAATTAAAAAATAATTAAAAACCCCAAACCGGAGGACCTGGTAAATTTTTTTTTGGGGGTCCTAATGACTTAGGACATGACCAAAACCTATTCTAAGAGTGTCTAGTAGGCTTATATACATTAGTTGGACTCTAATAACCCCCCATGGCTCAGATTTTCAAAATCGGGCATTTCAGCTTTGGAGGAAGCGGGAGAAAACCTCATCGATTATAGCTTGGCTATAGGCAAAGTATAATTGACAAGGGAAAAAACTCCCTGGAATACCTTAGTTGCTTAATCAAGTCATGGGGAACCGAGACACTCAGAATCCTACTAGCACACTTTATTACAAACCCCATGGGGCCATGGTCATGTCAACTGAAAACAAAAACTGGCTAGCCAAAACTGGCTAGGCACAAATGCTGGATCATTTGATACACTGGAGTACAAACATTCATCATGCTTGTCAAATGGCAGCTCTTCAGATAATCCAACTATGGTACAAATAAGTTGGTAACAGGATCTATTCAGGGACCGAAGTCCAGGGATGATACTCCTCGTCCACTAGGGACCACTTCTCGAAGACATCTGTCTACGGATCTATTCAGGGACCGAAGTGCATGGATGATACAATCCCTCCTCGTCCACTTAGACAAAGTCTAAGGACCATGCATCGACCTCATCATCGTAACCGCTAATCTCATCATCGACCTCATCGTCGGAACAGGTAACCTCATCATCAACACAAGTATCCTCATCATCGATACAAGTATCCTCATCATCGATAAAGGTATCCACATCATCGACCTTACCATTGATGTAGTAAAACTCATCATCGATACAGGTATCCACATCGATACCAGTATCCACATGTCATCATCAACCATATCACTCCCCCTTTCGAGGAGGGTCCTTCTAAACTACACCAAGCTTGTCTCGAAAATACTCGAACTTTACTCGAGACAGAGGTTTGGTCAATATATCAGCAACTTGTACGTCAGTGCTCACATAATCGAGCTTTATAGCTCCTTTCTGCACCATATCCCGTATATAAAAATATCGGATTTCTATGTGCTTTGACTTATCATGGAATACTAGATTCTTTGTCATCTTGATACAACTCTGGTTGTCACACAAGATCACAGTGGGTTCCATCTCTAAGTCAAACAATCCTGATAACAGCTTCCGAAGCCATATCGCTTCACAACTAGCAGAGCAAGTAGCTATATATTCCGCTTCAGCTGTGCTGAGAGCCACGCTAGACTACTTCCTGCTAAACCATGAGATCATGGCTGATCCCAGATAATAACATCCGCCCGATGTGCTCTTTCTGTCTGACACACTTCCTGCCCAATCAATGTCTGTGTAACCATACAATCTAAGGTCATGATCTCCAAGATAATATAGAACAAAGTCTATCGTACCCTTTAGGTACCTCATCACATGCTTTGTAGCTATCAGGTGAACATGTCTGGGCTCAACCAGATACTGACTCAAGGTGTTCACAGCAAAGCATATATCTGGCCTGGTATTCGTCAGATACATCAATGACCCAATAATTTGTCTGTACATAGTTACATCCACTAACTCCGATGAGTCATTGGCTAACAACTTCAAGTTGGAATCCATGGGAGTGGCCATAGCTTTACATTCCAACATATCAAATCTTTTCAAGATTTCCACAGCATACTTTCCCTGGTTGAGAAAGATTCCTTCTGGGCCTTGCCATACTTCTAGACCTAGGAAGTAGTGCATCAATCCGAGATCTTTCATCTCAAACTCTGAAGAGAGCTTCTTCTTGCACTCGATAATTTGTTTCTCATTTCTTGTCAGAAATATATCATCCACATATAGCAACAGTATGACAGGTTCATCATCCATAACCTTGAGATAAAGATTAGGATCAACTTTACTTTTGGTAAAGCCCAAGCTTGTCAAGAAAATGTCAATTCTTCCATACCAATCTCTAGGAGCTTGCTTCAACCCATATAATGCCTTTTTCAGTCTGCATACGTGGGTTCTTCTTGTTGGATTTTGTACAACTTCGGAAGATATTATTCATTATATTTTATTGTACCATTATTGTACTTGTTTATACCCCCTAAGGGAGAAGAACCTTATGTAAACAATTATGTAAACACATGAAAGAATCAATGTAAGCCTTGGGGTGCAAAAGGAATTAATAAAAAGATTAAAAATATAATATTTATTGCCCCCAAGACAAGTCGGCCCCATAAGGGATTTTTTGGTTTCAACACTTGTATAAATATGAGGTTAGTGCTCCTCATTTGTTCATTCTCACACTTGAGAGTGGCACATCACTAAGGAGAGGAGAATTTCGCATCACCTAAAGGAGGAGGCTGATTTCTAGGGTTTCTATTTGTGGAAAACATTTCCACACTTTCTATTTTCTCATTTGTACTCTGATCTCAGAATTATCATCTCTCTGCGAATGTTGCTGGGTTTTCTCCCTATTGGGTTTCCCAGGGTAAACTCTGTGTTGTTTTGTGCTTTGTCTTACTTCTAATGATCTTGGTAATGCATTTATGTTTTATGCTATGAATGTATGAAATTTAACATGGTATTAGAGCTGTTCTAGAAGAAGCAATTGCCGAAGCATTGTTGGAACCCTGCCGGAACTAGGGTTTTATCTTGTGAAGTCTCCAACCATCATTTTGGAGAAAAGAAGCTATAGGAATTTCGTTTTTGTCAAGGCGCATCTATTGGTGAAAACGAAATCCAATTCCGAGAACTTTCAATTTTTGACCTAACTCTGTGGCTGCAGCAGAATTAGGGTTTCAGTTTTAACTCATTTCTCTCCACAGATTTGGACCAGCCCACCCTCTATTCAACTCTCCTTGGCAAGGCGAATTTATTTGTGGGTTCAGTTTTTCAAATTATTAACTTTCATTTTTGACCTAGCTCCTGCTAGGGTTTCTGAACCAGATCTGCAATCAAGATGATTGGGATGAAAGTTGAAGTTCGATTGGAAGGAGCCTCCAACTTTATCTCCTGGAAGTCTAGGTTTCTTCTACTCCTAGAAGAAAATGATCTCTTACTATATGTAAATGAGAAGGTCTTTGAACCAAAAGCCGAAGAGGATAAATCCCGTTGGAGGAAGAATGATGCTAAAGCAAGAAGGATTCTTGTGGATTCAGTGAGATACCATTTGGTTCCTCAAATCTCAGGAAAGAAGAATGCTAGGAAAATGTTCAAGACCATTATGAAGCTGTTTGAACACACTAGCCTAAATGTATCCATGACTTTGAGAAACCAACTCTCAAATATGAAGATAGCAAAGTCAGAATCCATTGCATCATACTTTATGAGGATCGCAGAACTTAGAGACAAGCTCAGCACCAGTGGAGATACTATTGGCGATAAGGAGCTTGTCCTCCACACTTTAAATGGTCTTCCACCATCATGGGATTCCTTTATCCAAAGCATAAGTGGTAGATCCAAACTACGAAAGTTTGACAAGCTTTGGGTAGATTGCTCTCAGGAGGAGACCAGGATTGCAGCACGTCAAAGACACCATGGCCATGGCACTCAACCTGAGGAGAACCAAGCTTTTGTTTCTCATGCCACGAAGGGTAAGGGAAAAGGTAGGAAGTTCCATAAACACAAGCACCAAGATAGGAGACCAAGTCCTCGCCCAGATCAAAAGGAGAAGAAGGACATGTCTCAAGTTCAATGCTATAGGTGCAGAAAATATGGACACTACGCAAATAGCTGTTGAAGTTCAAGTAAAAGGAAGCATGAAGCCCTAACTGCTGATGTAGAAGAGGATCATCATCACAAGAAGCAAAGGGATGATGATCGTTCGGAGTTCCTCTTCTAGAAGATCCAGAATGCAAGAACATAGATCTCTTATGGTTCCCACAAGAAGGCAGTGGGGGCCCACACACCAAAACAATAAGAGATAAGTATTTTGTTTTCTTGCTTACATAGATCTGTTTTTGTCTTATATGCTTTTTATATGCAGATCTAATGTATTGAGCAGTTGATATAGTTTACCCTGTTATATTATGCATATGAGCTACACAACATTTCATGAAGTTAGTCTAGATGATATCTCCTTCCTACATGCTTAGGGTAGTGCACACTCTTGATGGCATGGTCTAGTGGAGATAACAGACATCTAGATACTTCCCAGAAGTGTTTGTTAGACATGTTCATGATTGCCGTGATAAAGTATTAGCTAAGATGCCTGTGTAAACTATTTGTTTTTCCATTTGATTATAAAATGTCACTGATCATCAGTCGGGATTTGACTTGTAGGGAAAAGACCATGTGATTTGGCCTACAAGAGAAGACTTGTTTTGATGGACATATGAAGCATATAAAATGATAAACGGGTCCTTGGAGGACGTTGTGTGCTTGAGTGTGTTTATTTAATTACTACTGCTTGAATGAAAACTAATCTAAAACGAAAAATAAAAAAAATAAAAATAAAAAAGGGATCGGTGCGAATCCCCCCTGGGGGGATTGGGTTCAGGCGCTGGAATTGCCTGCTGTGCTCTTTTTATTTTTTATGATTTACAAATTTACATTCCAGGATCCAGACAGATTGAAGTCAGTAGGGATGTGACCTTTGAAGAAGAGTTGGCTGTCAGGAAAGGCAGAGGATCAGATATGGAGATCGATGATGCAGAAATGATAGAACCAAAGGAGATGAGATCATCTCCCTCTCCAGTTTAGAGGGAGTCAGCAGAAAAGGATGAACCTATCGATCCCATAGATCCAGTTGATATCCCCAAAGATGTGATAGGTCGAAAAAGACCTAGATGGGCACAATAGACACTGCAGGATGCAGAGGGGCATGATGCTCCACATTGCACTTTCAGAGAAAGCAAGAGACCTCAGAGATTCTCCAGCTATGTGGCACTAATGAGCAACATTATCGATTCAGAACCTACCACTTACGAAGAAGCATCCAAACATCAAGTTTGGAAGGATGCCATGATGGAAGAATATCAATCCATCATGAAGAATGATGTGTGGGAGGTTGTGTCGAGACCTGAGGAGAAGTCAGTTGTGACTTCTAAGTGGTTATATAAGATCAAGCATGGAGCAGATGGCAGTGTTGAGAAATACAAGGCCAGATTTGTAGCCAGAGGATTCTCTCAGAAAGAGGGAGTTGATTATGATGAGACTTTTGCTCTTGTGGCCCAATATACTTCCATCGGATTCATTATCGCGATTGCTTTAGCTATGGGATGGAAGTTGCATCAGATGGATGTGAAGACAACTTTTCTCAATGGTGTTATTGAGGAAGAAGTTTACATCGAACAGCCAGATGGGTTTATTGTCCAAGGAAAGGAGTCTCATGTATGCAGACTGAAGAAGGCATTGCATGGCCTCAAGCAAGCACCCCGTGCTTGGTATGGACGAATAGACAGATTCCTGGTGAGCTTGGGATTTTCCAAGAGTGATGCAGACCCCAAACCTTTACTACAAGGTTGTAGATGACGAGCCACTGATTTTCGTATTATATGTTGATGACTTGTTTCTCACTGGAAATGAGAAACTCATTGTATGGTGTCAGAAGAATCTTGCCTCTGAGTTTGAAATGAAAGACCTTGGTTTGATGCATTACTGCTTAGGATTAGAAGTATGGTAGAGGCAGAAAGAGATTTTCCTAGGACAAGGAAAATACACCATCAATATATTGAAGAGATTCGGAATGTTGGACTGCAAGTCCATGGCTACTCCGATGGATGCAAATTGGAAGAAGTTGAGAGATTCTACTTCAGAATCTGATTTGTTTGATCCCACTATTTATCGCCAGTTGATTGGGTCATTGATGTATCTGACCAACACCAAACCAGATATATGTTTTGCTATGAATGTCCTCAATCAGTTCATGTGCAAACCGAGGCAGATTCACTGGATTGCTGCAAAACACGTGCTCAGATACTTACGTGGCACTGTGGGATATGGTTTGAAATATGCTTCAGATGGTGACTTGATATTGCAGGGGTTTACAGACTCAGATTGGGCCGGATGTGTTGCAGATCGGAAGAGTACTTGTTACCACCTAAAGTTGCACTTTAGTTGGACTTCAGTGAGCCGCCAGGGTTGCACAATCACTTGTGCTTTTCAGTGTTCAGAAGTTCCAAGCTTGGCCTGTTCAAGGCCCCTTTTTTTAAATGTTTTGTAGTACATGACCGTGCCCCACGGGGTTTGTAATAAGCGTACTAGCATGGTGGTTTTTTGAGTGACTCGGTTCCCTAGGACTTAACAATCAAAGAAGGTATTCCAAGGAGTTTTTTCCCTTGTCGATTATGCCTTGCCTTTAGCCGAGTATAATCGATGAGGTTTTCTCCTGCTCCTCCAAAGCTGGAATGCCCAAAGTGGGGGTTAGGCCTTAGGGGATTATTAGAGCCCATTTTGCAACATGTATGAACATGCTAGACGCTAGAATTTTATCGTTTTGTCATGTACTAGGTTCCCCTGAAGTTTCAGTCGATTCCGAGAAAAAATATTTTTCGCATTTTTTAAGCCATTTTTTAATGGTTTAATTAAAAAATTTCAAAAGGTGATAAAAGTCTTATCCGGATTCGGAATTTGACGCAGGGATGCTCATTTTCAAGCTCAGAGCATCCTCTTTACTCTGGTACCCAGTTTTCCTAACTTTCGAGCAGTCAAAGCACCCCGTGGAGCAGTTTTGCCTATCAGAGCTACAAAGTGGCACTTTAATGCCAGAAAAACATCAAAATGCACTTTGGCAAATAATTAAAATATTCAAAAAGTGGAATTTTGGCACATGCCAAATGACATGGATTAAGTCAACTAAGATGGACGACTATGCTAAGGGAGGAAGCATATGTTAAAAATTGAATAAAGAGTCAAAATTGGATTATTTCAAACTCATGCTACGCTCTTCTCTCCTTCACGTGGGCCATGGCCGTGTACGGATTATCACTTGGCATCTTATGGTGGGCGATTGAGGTTATATCTTAAACCATATATTATAATTCAAGTGGGCGAATTCATTAATGGTCAAAACATTTGATATTCCAAAGAGGTGCTACGTAAACTCCATCTTCACGTGGGGCCTGCCTTCTCCACATGGCCGTGAGCATTATGATGGGAGTTTGAAGTAATTTCTAAAAACCATATATTATAAGTTATGAAGGATTACGATTATGCTGAAGTGGCAAGGCATGTATTCAAAAGTCAAAATGTGAATATCTCATGGAGAGGTTTCGTTCCACCTTCACGTGGGATAACCGTACGGAGGTGTTGGGCGAGTTGGAGGTTGTGAGGCCCACCAAATGACAAAGCATTAGACAAGAAAGGAGGGCGATTTTAATAAATTGGTAAGGCATATATTAAATGGTCATGAGATATAATGATTCGCCATCTCTCTTCACTCCTCACGTGGGCCATCACTCTCACGGCCGTACGGTTTTGTGATTGTGGTTACTTTCCAAGTATGTGTCTACCAACTCATATGACTTGGCACCAACGTAGATAAGTTTCTAATTTATGAGCAGCCAATCCACTCCTCTTTCCAAGCAAAGCATGGAAACATCCAACACGCTCTCTTTTTTCCTCATGCGTGAGCTTCACAAGGGGGCAGCTTGTTCATCAAATTCGGCAATTTCTTCTTTGAGGTGTTTTTTGTCCAAGAGAAATGGTGCTTCTCCATTGGCCATTGAGTTTACTTGCTCTACAAACTAGGAGCTTTGTCTCCTTAGGGTTTTGCGCCCTAGCTCACTCTCCTTGTGCTATATATTGAGGGGCTTGGCTCCATTGTAAGGATCAGAAAGTGTGGAACCTCTGCTTATATTTGTATTGCAATATTTTTCTGAATTTAATAAAGAAGGCTTTGGAGGCTAGTCTGGTGATTGTCTTTGGTTGGATCTTCATGCTTGTTACATTTGAGGTAAACTGTATCGTGTTGCATAAGTTAGTATTGTCGGGATTGTATGTCTTTTAAAAGGAAAGTTATCTTTCATAAGGAATAGTGAGTAATGCTTTATAGGTTGCTTACTTTTGTCAATGATATTAGAATGCTAGAAGTAGTATGATCTCTTGTTTGAATCTATTATTTCTCAAGTTTTCTGTTGTTCATTTACACATATACTCTTATCCCCTTGCTAGTTGTTTGCAGCTGTCTACAGGTAGCCTAAGCTGGAGAAGTCCACGAACATGTTAGATCGTGCCTTCTTTCAGTAAATACGAACCAAGTCTCGATCTTACCGGTGCATCAGAGAGCTTGACTCCATTGCCCATTCTTCACTTGCTCAAACCCCCATGGGTTCACTTTTCTAGATCCATTTTTTTTATTTTATCTCGGTTACTGTCCTATTTAAATCTAAATCTTGCTTCAAAGTTCATTTGATTAATAGATCTAAGCAAGTAGCAATCTAAAGAGTCTAATAGCTTCATTGTTATTTAGTTCTAGGTTGCTAGCTAAGTTAGAAATTTTTGCAATTTTTTGTAGCAACGTCAAAGACACTTTTTAAGTGTTTCTTGGCATTTTTAAGACTAATTCAGTTCGCTGGTTTTTTTTGTCTTTTAGCAGGTCCGAACCTTTTAAAGCTCAAACTCTGAGATTCGGAGGTGTTCGTAGCCATCCGGGGAGCTAGTTTTACCTCCCTTACATCATTCTAACATTTGTAAACTGTACTGGTGCCTAGTTAAAGGACCAGCAGTGTTTCTTGAGCTTCATGTGTAAATCATAAAAAATAAAAAGAGCACAGCAGGCAATTCCAGCGCCTGAACCCAATCCCCCCAGGGGGGATTCGCACCGATCCCTTTTTTATTTTTATTTTTTTTATTTTTCGTTTTAGATTAGTTTTCATTCAAGCAGTAGTAATTAAATAAACACACTCAAGCACACAACGTCCTCCAAGGACCCGTTTATCATTTTATATGCTTTTGTGTTTATTTCAAATTATTATTCTGTGCTTAAAATTTAATCCTAAAATTAACCCCCCTTGCTTTATGCTTGGGGTTTAGTGTAGATTAATCATCCACTCATACCTATTTAATAAAACGAACAACGCCCCAAACTCGGAGTATGCTCTTGACCACTGCAGCTTAGTCGGAACAGTTGGCTCAATCAGAAACGGGTGCAAGGTAATTAGTGTTAATAGGATAATCCATCAGAATCCAATCCTAAGAACTCGGGAGGTTGCATGGACTGAATCCACAGAGTCAGCAGGTTCTTAAGCGGGTTCATCCTCGCCTGGTTGGACACTTGGTAAGGTTGCTAGAGCACTCAGTTCGAAGTTTAGGTTTTCTTTTGGGCCAAACCAAGAATCAACCCACTCCTTAACTACTCATTTAATAATTATAAAATTTACCAACCGAGCCACTGCAATACTTTCACTGAGACTACACAAGCAACCCCACACAACAGTACTTACAAGCATTTTTACATTCTCGGCACTGGTCTTTAATTTTCTGAGTTTAAGTCAATCATAAATGTCGTGAATGCTTATTTACCTTATGTTGGGTTAGCTATTTGATTTAATTCATAAGCAGTGCTTTGTTGTTATAATTTTATCATCTCGTCATCTTTAACTCCTAGAATAGACTTTATCTTTTGTTATAGATTAAAAGCCTTAGATTATTTTTATAGGGACCACCCCCCTTGGCTTCGCTAGGAGTAAGCCGAGACGGAGGAGTCGAGTAATCAGGTGACAGCACTTGACTCTCACTTGCCCCCAAGGACACACCGAGCGGCTTGAAGGTTTCCTGCCGCGTCCCCCCCAGGTGTGTATTAGGCGGCAACATTTTGGCGCCGTTGCCGGGGATAAACCTTTCTATTCCCGGGTCACGACTTTTTGTTTTCTCCTTTTTGTTTCTGCTTTGTTTGATGATTGTTTAGAGTAAACCTTTATTCTTTCATCTGGCGACTCCACTAACCTTTTTCTCTTTATAAAATTTTAAAGTAAAACAAAAAATATTTTTGTGAGAGCTTTTAATGCATATTATTTTTCTCACATGGCGACTCCATTGAAGGGATAAAACCCTTGTATCTCATAGATTTGTTGAGACTTGTTGTGTGTAGATGAGCCCATGCGACACAGTAAACTTAAAAGCTCATCATTCTGACAACTCCTTTGATTCAGTACAAGTTGGCCTCCATGATTATTTCAGACTGACGCTTTTGACACCAATATGGATGATGAAGAGTCTGGTGATCAAATTGCTAGTGCATATCCTCCCCTCAATTTTGCATATATCCCAGGTTTTCCTAACTTTCACTATGGTGAGGAGGATATATCAAGCTATTTTCCGAGGTTTTATGGAAATGGTGATCCAGTCGTCCAACACATCATGTCTTTCCTTAAGGTTCTGGCTGACTTCAATGTTTTGTACGAAGATAATATGATGCAAATGTTTGCGGGTACTCTGGAAGGAGAGGCTTATTATTGGTTTACTGAGGACCTTCCTAACAAGTGTATTACCTCCCTTTCATGCTTCCTTAGAATTTTCTTAAAGCAGTGGCAGTATGATGATGACACTGTGGAAAGATTCATTGAAAAATCCTTGGCTTACTTCTTACCCGAGATAGAATATCACATGGAAAACCCTGAGCCTCTTTGTGTTGTCATGACAGAGAACATTGAATATGTGGAGGTTCCTATAGCCTCTCTCACTAAAGAAGAGATTATGCAGCTTATTGAAAATCATGGTGCCATTCTCCCTGGAGCACAATTTGACTTTGAGAGAATGATCCATGATGATCCCATTGAAGAGTTTCATGAAGCATCCTTGATTGAGGACATTGTTGAGGACCCTCCGCATTTCACTTTAACAGAAAATATGGAAGATTCAGAATGTTCCCTGGTCCACTTCAATAATGATGATCATATGTATGTTCCAAACTTACCTGAAGAGGAAGCCATTGCAAAGATTAATGAAGACATTCATGAGGGATCTTTAATTGAGGAGGTCTTTGAGGAGTTTTCTCACATTGCCATGGTAACAAACATTGAAGATTTGGGATTTCAAGATTACTTTAGTGAAGATGACGACATTTGTACTCCTAAGCCACCTCCAGAAAAAACTATCACAGAAGCCCTTATTGAAAATGAGGAAGTTTGCAATGTGTATAATGATGATGGTTTGGAAGGCTTACTTCCTTGTGATCCTTTTTCTGAAGAGGAGTATTATGAGCATGAAGAAGCCATTATGGAGGTTGATGAAGAAACTCTTAAGCATCCATTAATGGAAGATTTTATTGAAGAACCTCTTCATATTGCCATGATGAAAAGCATTGAATATTTGAAGCTTTCTCAGCATAATTTCAGAGAGGATGATGACACTTGTACTTCGCATCTACCTTCAGAAGAAACCAGTATAGAGGCTTATAGAAAAATTTATGACGAAGACAATATTATGTATGATGATACCCCTCTTGACTCTCCACATGGTAACGAAGTTAGAGAAAGCTTGTTCTCTTGTAAACATTTTGAAGACAAGCCTTGTAAAGAAGTTTATTATGACCATGAGGAAGATAGATCTAGCCAGGGACATGATACGAATAGTGAAGACTCCTCCATCTTTGCCAAAAATACCTATGATGATTATTGGACATACATTGAGAAACCCATTTTTGATGTATCTAGAGAAGGGAGTGTGTATTCAGAAATATTGGGAGATCTTGATATAAAAGAGGAGCATGCATGTGATCAGTCGAAACCAAACATGAGTACTAGTATTGAAGACCCGAAGGTGCTATGCATTGAAGATTCAGATGGAACTCAGTCAATTGAACGTCAATCACAACCTTCAACTTCACATTCAGAATTCTCTTATGATTTGGAGCATCCTGGGGCTTATGTCACTACAGAAGTTTTTCATCCTATAAGCCCTCTAAGGCAGTATGGTGGTGTGGTTGATTTACTTCATCCTACAGATTTATACATTAGTCCTATCCAATCTTGGATAGAAGCAGCCTACGAGAGGACTTGCCAGTTGAGGAAGCAATTTGATGATATTCTGCATGGTCATGATCTCCCATCCAGCCCCCCCATCCTCAACATTTTCGTAGGTTTGCATCTTGTGAATAAGGTATCCTTGTTTTGGCTGGTAACCAAACACAAGGTAAATTTCTTTTTTGATGAAATGTTAAGGTGGTTGCATTGGATTTATCATTTTACTTAGCATTTTCGTCATGTTATGTTTAGAGTAGGAAATAAGCTCCTCAAGGTGAGCATTTACTTTCTGCATTTCCTCTTTATTAGTTAGTTTTTTCCTTTTGAATAAAGTAACTTATGGTTCATTGGTTTCTTGCAAACACTTGTGCTACTAAAAGGTTTTCTTGTCAAGTTGAGATGTTTTTACAGGTCATAGAAACCGGAGATTCTGGTGTTCTCGTATGTTTTCCTTGCCTCAAGACTAGATCAAGCACACGTCCCACAGTTGGAGCCAGATGTTACCACCTAAAGTTGCACTTTAGTTGGACTTCAGTGAGCCGCCAGGGTTGCACAATCACTTGTGCTTTTCAGTGTTCAGAAGTTCCAAGCTTGGCCTGTTCAAGGCCCCTTTTTTTAAATGTTTTGTAGTACATGACCGTGCCCCACGGGGTTTGTAATAAGCGTACTAGCATGGTGGTTTTTTGAGTGACTCGGTTCCCTAGGACTTAACAATCAAAGAAGGTATTCCAAGGAGTTTTTTCCCTTGTCGATTATGCCTTGCCTTTAGCCGAGTATAATCGATGAGGTTTTCTCCTGCTCCTCCAAAGCTGGAATGCCCAAAGTGGGGGTTAGGCCTTAGGGGATTATTAGAGCCCATTTTGCAACATGTATGAACATGCTAGACGCTAGAATTTTATCGTTTTGTCATGTACTAGGTTCCCCTGAAGTTTCAGTCGATTCCGAGAAAAAATATTTTTCGCATTTTTTAAGCCATTTTTTAATGGTTTAATTAAAAAATTTCAAAAGGTGATAAAAGTCTTATCCGGATTCGGAATTTGACGCAGGGATGCTCATTTTCAAGCTCAGAGCATCCTCTTTACTCTGGTACCCAGTTTTCCTAACTTTCGAGCAGTCAAAGCACCCCGTGGAGCAGTTTTGCCTATCAGAGCTACAAAGTGGCACTTTAATGCCAGAAAAACATCAAAATGCACTTTGGCAAATAATTAAAATATTCAAAAAGTGGAATTTTGGCACATGCCAAATGACATGGATTAAGTCAACTAAGATGGACGACTATGCTAAGGGAGGAAGCATATGTTAAAAATTGAATAAAGAGTCAAAATTGGATTATTTCAAACTCATGCTACGCTCTTCTCTCCTTCACGTGGGCCATGGCCGTGTACGGATTATCACTTGGCATCTTATGGTGGGCGATTGAGGTTATATCTTAAACCATATATTATAATTCAAGTGGGCGAATTCATTAATGGTCAAAACATTTGATATTCCAAAGAGGTGCTACGTAAACTCCATCTTCACGTGGGGCCTGCCTTCTCCACATGGCCGTGAGCATTATGATGGGAGTTTGAAGTAATTTCTAAAAACCATATATTATAAGTTATGAAGGATTACGATTATGCTGAAGTGGCAAGGCATGTATTCAAAAGTCAAAATGTGAATATCTCATGGAGAGGTTTCGTTCCACCTTCACGTGGGATAACCGTACGGAGGTGTTGGGCGAGTTGGAGGTTGTGAGGCCCACCAAATGACAAAGCATTAGACAAGAAAGGAGGGCGATTTTAATAAATTGGTAAGGCATATATTAAATGGTCATGAGATATAATGATTCGCCATCTCTCTTCACTCCTCACGTGGGCCATCACTCTCACGGCCGTACGGTTTTGTGATTGTGGTTACTTTCCAAGTATGTGTCTACCAACTCATATGACTTGGCACCAACGTAGATAAGTTTCTAATTTATGAGCAGCCAATCCACTCCTCTTTCCAAGCAAAGCATGGAAACATCCAACACGCTCTCTTTTTTCCTCATGCGTGAGCTTCACAAGGGGGCAGCTTGTTCATCAAATTCGGCAATTTCTTCTTTGAGGTGTTTTTTGTCCAAGAGAAATGGTGCTTCTCCATTGGCCATTGAGTTTACTTGCTCTACAAACTAGGAGCTTTGTCTCCTTAGGGTTTTGCGCCCTAGCTCACTCTCCTTGTGCTATATATTGAGGGGCTTGGCTCCATTGTAAGGATCAGAAAGTGTGGAACCTCTGCTTATATTTGTATTGCAATATTTTTCTGAATTTAATAAAGAAGGCTTTGGAGGCTAGTCTGGTGATTGTCTTTGGTTGGATCTTCATGCTTGTTACATTTGAGGTAAACTGTATCGTGTTGCATAAGTTAGTATTGTCGGGATTGTATGTCTTTTAAAAGGAAAGTTATCTTTCATAAGGAATAGTGAGTAATGCTTTATAGGTTGCTTACTTTTGTCAATGATATTAGAATGCTAGAAGTAGTATGATCTCTTGTTTGAATCTATTATTTCTCAAGTTTTCTGTTGTTCATTTACACATATACTCTTATCCCCTTGCTAGTTGTTTGCAGCTGTCTACAGGTAGCCTAAGCTGGAGAAGTCCACGAACATGTTAGATCGTGCCTTCTTTCAGTAAATACGAACCAAGTCTCGATCTTACCGGTGCATCAGAGAGCTTGACTCCATTGCCCATTCTTCACTTGCTCAAACCCCCATGGGTTCACTTTTCTAGATCCATTTTTTTTATTTTATCTCGGTTACTGTCCTATTTAAATCTAAATCTTGCTTCAAAGTTCATTTGATTAATAGATCTAAGCAAGTAGCAATCTAAAGAGTCTAATAGCTTCATTGTTATTTAGTTCTAGGTTGCTAGCTAAGTTAGAAATTTTTGCAATTTTTTGTAGCAACGTCAAAGACACTTTTTAAGTGTTTCTTGGCATTTTTAAGACTAATTCAGTTCGCTGGTTTTTTTTGTCTTTTAGCAGGTCCGAACCTTTTAAAGCTCAAACTCTGAGATTCGGAGGTGTTCGTAGCCATCCGGGGAGCTAGTTTTACCTCCCTTACATCATTCTAACATTTGTAAACTGTACTGGTGCCTAGTTAAAGGACCAGCAGTGTTTCTTGAGCTTCATGTGTAAATCATAAAAAATAAAAAGAGCACAGCAGGCAATTCCAGCGCCTGAACCCAATCCCCCCAGGGGGGATTCGCACCGATCCCTTTTTTATTTTTATTTTTTTTATTTTTCGTTTTAGATTAGTTTTCATTCAAGCAGTAGTAATTAAATAAACACACTCAAGCACACAACGTCCTCCAAGGACCCGTTTATCATTTTATATGCTTTTGTGTTTATTTCAAATTATTATTCTGTGCTTAAAATTTAATCCTAAAATTAACCCCCCTTGCTTTATGCTTGGGGTTTAGTGTAGATTAATCATCCACTCATACCTATTTAATAAAACGAACAACGCCCCAAACTCGGAGTATGCTCTTGACCACTGCAGCTTAGTCGGAACAGTTGGCTCAATCAGAAACGGGTGCAAGGTAATTAGTGTTAATAGGATAATCCATCAGAATCCAATCCTAAGAACTCGGGAGGTTGCATGGACTGAATCCACAGAGTCAGCAGGTTCTTAAGCGGGTTCATCCTCGCCTGGTTGGACACTTGGTAAGGTTGCTAGAGCACTCAGTTCGAAGTTTAGGTTTTCTTTTGGGCCAAACCAAGAATCAACCCACTCCTTAACTACTCATTTAATAATTATAAAATTTACCAACCGAGCCACTGCAATACTTTCACTGAGACTACACAAGCAACCCCACACAACAGTACTTACAAGCATTTTTACATTCTCGGCACTGGTCTTTAATTTTCTGAGTTTAAGTCAATCATAAATGTCGTGAATGCTTATTTACCTTATGTTGGGTTAGCTATTTGATTTAATTCATAAGCAGTGCTTTGTTGTTATAATTTTATCATCTCGTCATCTTTAACTCCTAGAATAGACTTTATCTTTTGTTATAGATTAAAAGCCTTAGATTATTTTTATAGGGACCACCCCCCTTGGCTTCGCTAGGAGTAAGCCTAGACGGAGGAGTCGAGTAATCAGGTGACAGCACTTGACTCTCACTTGCCCCCAAGGACACACCGAGCGGCTTGAAGGTTTCCTGCCGCGTCCCCCCCAGGTGTGTATTAGGCGGCAACAGTACTTCTGGATGTTGCTTCAGTTTGGGTTCTGCAGTTATTTCTTGGTGCAGCAGGAAGTAGAACTCGGTAGCACTCAGTACTGCAGAGGCCGAGTACATGGCTGCTAGCACAGCAACTCGAGAAGCAGTTTGGCTTCGTAAACTCCTGGCAGGATTGTTCGGCCAGATTCTAGAGCCGACCGTGATTCACTGTGATAACCAGAGCTGTGTGCAGATGTCAGTGAATCCTGTATTTCATGACAGGTCGAAGCATATTGAGATTCGATATCACTTCATTCATGATATGGTGCAGAAAGGTGCGGTTGAGTTACAATATGTGCCGACAGACGACCAGACTGCAGATGTTCTCACCAAGGCTCTTCTCAGGGTGAAGTTCGAATACTTTCGCGGAAGACTTGGAGTCGAAGAGAACATATCCCTCCTTGAGAGGGAAAGATGAGATGCTTTCCCTGCTTCGCCCAGGTGCCTCTGCAGTCCAGTTACCCAGCCAGATATGGGAGAAATACCATAAGCAGATGAGTAGGATAGTCAGCAGTTGGCCGGGCTCACCCAAGTACCTTCTGCAGTCCAGTTACTCAGCCAGATATGGGAGAAATCCCATAGGCAGATGAGTAGGACAGTCAGCAGTTGGTTGGGTTCACACTGGTGTCTCTGCAGTCCGGTTACTCAGCCAGATATGGGAGAAATCCCATAGGCAGATGAGTAGGACAGTTAGCAGTTGGTTGTGTGATTGCACAGGTGCCTCTACAGTCCAGATACTCAGCCAGATATGGGAGAAATCCCATAGGCAGAAGAGTAGGACAGTCAGTAGATGGCCGTGCCCTTTTGCTCGTCTGAAATCTCAGCTAGGTATGGGAGGACCCCATTGGCAGATGAGACAGACAGGTAGCAAATTGTATAGCAGAGATGGTACAACTGATAATCTCAGATATCCAGGATTGAGTGATTCTCCTGGATCCAGGATCGAATGATTCTCCTGGACTCATCGAAGGATTGGTGATGATGATGCACAGAGACTGTGTGGACAACCTTCAGTATGCAGAAAGATGATAGAGACAGAATGGATGTACAAGATGAAACCCAGTTGATCGTGATGCAGATGAAGACTGAAGAATACCTTCCTCGTTGAGAGGGAGTGTTGGATTTTGTACAACTTCGGAAGATATTATTCATTATATTTTATTGTACCATCATTGTACTTGTTTATACCTCCTAAGGGAGAAGAACCTTATGTAAACAATTATGTAAACACATGAAAGAATCAATGTAAGCCTTGGGGTGCAAAAGGAATTAATAAAAAGATTAAAATAAAATATTTATTGCCCCCAAGACAAGTCGGCCCCATAAGGGATTTTCTAGTTTCAGCACTTGTATAAATATGAGGTTAGTGCTCCTCATTTGTTCATTCTCACACTTGAGAGTGGCGCATCACTTGGGAGAGGAGAATTTTGCATCACCTAAAGGAGGAGGCTGATTTCTAGGGTTTCTATTTGTGGAAAACATTTCCACACTTTCTATTTTCTCATTTGTACTCTGATCTCAGAATTATCATCTCTTTGCGAAGGTTGCTGGGTTTTCTCCCTATTGGGTTTCCTAGGGTAAACTCTGTGTTGTTGTTTTGTGCTTTGTCTTTCTTCTAGTGATCTTGGTAATGCATTTATGTTTTATGCTATGAATGTATGAAATTTAACACTTCTATCTTCAACCTCAAATCCTTGTGGTTGTTCTATGTACACTTCTTCTTCCGTCACACCATTCAGGAAGGCTGTCTTCACATCCATCTGGTGTAATTCCCACTTCATCATGGATGCAAGTGCCATGATGGTTCTAATGGAAGTGTACCTTGCAACTGGTGCAAATGTCTCTCCATAGTCAATTCCCTCTTAATCCTCTGGCCACAAACCTTGCCTTATACTTTTCAATGCTACCATCCGCAGCATGCTTGATTTTGTATATCCATTTGGAGGATACCACACTTTTGTCCTTTGGTTTGGGAACTATATCCCAAACATCAATCTTCATTATTGGTTGGTACTCCTCCGTCAATGCCTCTACCCACTCTTTATTATGAGCTGCCTCATCATAACTAGTGGGTTCTTGATCTACAAGATCACACAACAAAGCCACATAGCTGGAGAATGGCTTTGGTTTCTTGCTTACTCTTGTGGAACCTTCAGGAGCTCCATACTTTTATTCTTCTTGAATAATGTCTCTTGCCCATGCTGGCTTTCTTTTTCTTGATATGTTTAAGGTAGGGGGTTCTTGTGGTTCTAACATGTCATGCTCTTCTGGTGTTTCATCTTCAGGAATGGGTGCAGCTTCTGCAGTTCTGGAAGATGCATCTTCCATATATACTTCTTCATACTGACACTTCATAGATCTTTTAAGAGCTGCTTCTTCATCAAATGTGACATCCCTACTAATTTCCATATGATGAAATCCTGGGATGTATATTCTGAATGCTTTGGATGTTTCACAATATCCAACAAATATTCCCTTCTTTCCGGAAGGGTCCAAGTTGGTTCTCTTTTCTTTTGGTATGTGAATATATATTGGGCACCCAAATATCTTGAGGTGGCTCACTTCAGGCTTCTTTCCTGTGAACACTTCTTCTGGAGTCTTGAATTCAAGGGCACTATGAGATAGTCTATCTTGCACATAGACTGCTGTCCTGGCTGCTTCAGCCCATAGATGCATAGGTAGATCATGATCATGTATCATTGTCTTCACTGCTTCCATAATGGTTCTATCCTTTCTCTCCGCAACACCATTTTGTTGAGGATTGTAGGGAGTGGTTAGTTCCCTTCTGATTCCAGCCTCTTTATAAAAGACTTCAAAATCTTTTGAAGTATATTCCCCACCATTATCTATCCTAAGTGTCTTGATCTTCTTTTCTGAATGGTTTTCTATCAAGGCTTTGAATTCCTTGAACTTTCCAAAGACTTCATCTTTTCCTTTCAGAAAGTATATCCAAGTCTTTCTTGAATAGTCATCAATGAATGTAAGGTAGTATTCATATCCACTCAAAGATGTGGAGGGCATGGGACCACATACATCTGAATGGATCAATTCCAAAGTTCTTTTAGTCTTTGTTTCACTCTTTGGATATGGGTTCTTGATATTCTTCCCTTTTGCACATCCTTTGCATGTGCCTTTATGATCAATCTTCAAATCTGGTAGTCCTATAACTACCTTGCTCACATGAGGTAGTGCTTTGTAGTTAATGTGGGCAAGCCTCCTATGCCATAGCTCACTTGGACTAGTGGTTTCAAGAACAAGGGCAGCTTCTGGATGACCGTTGAGTTTGTATAGACCACCTTCCTCTTCACCAATAACAATTGCATCCTCAATTGATTTCCCTTTGGGCCACATGAGTACTTGTCCTTCTATGAATGCAACCCTATAACCTTTCTTATCTAATGCTGAGATAGAAAGTAAGTTCTTCAACCCTGGTACATATAAGATCTCCTTCATCTTCAATGGAGTTCCAGAATCAAGCTTGTAGCTTGCTTCACCAATTCACTTGATGGGATATTGATAGTCATCTCCTAAAGATACCTTCTGAGGAGAGGACTTCTCTTCAAATCTTCTTTTGTCCTATCATGTGCTTTGAAGCACCACTATCAATAAGCCATGTATTTTCTCCAGGTGTTACTGACCCAGAGAGTGCAGAGAATAGAACATACTCTTCTGCATCTTCTTCTTCTTCTACTTTAGCTTTCTTCTTTTGAGGCCTTTCCTCCTCTTCTTCTTCACTATCATCTTCTGCTAGATGTGCTTGATGTTTTCTGTGGTGGAAACTCTTCTTCTTCTTTGAAGGACAATCTCTAGCAAGGTGTCCTAATTTGTGACAAGTGAAACATTGAAATGAGGAGTAATCTCTTCTTTGATTAGTTCCTCTTCTCTTTTGAAATCTTTGTGGAGGTTGAGACTCCTTGTGACTATCCTTCTTGAAGTTGGATTGCCTCCTTCTCTTGGTATGAGTGGCCAATGCTTGATCATCTTCTTTGAGCAAGGCTTCTCTATTGGCTACTCTAGCTTCTTCTTGAATGCAATCCTCCCATACCACATCAAACTTCATGCTTTCTTTTCTGGCACACATGGTTTGGATAAATGATTCCCAAGGTCTAGTGAGACCATTGAGAGTAGTCATGACTAGTTCATCTTCATCAAGGTTGTCTCCAATGGCTTCTAGTTGTTCTTTGAACTGGGAGACCCTTGTGAAGTAATCTTGAATAGATTCTCCTTGATTCACCTTAGTGCTCTTCAATTGAGTTCTTAGGTTCATCTTCCTATTGATGTTCCTCCCTTTATACATTTTGGATAGGGCATCATACATCTCCTTTGGGGTCTTCTTGGATGCCACTTGGGGAATCAAGTGATCCTTGATAGAATCAGCAATGATTCTCTTTGCCCTAATCAAGTCCTTCTTATACTTCTCTTTGGCTTCATCTTCCGGAGGTTTTGCAATCTCATCTTTGATATATTGGACAAGATCATTCTCTTCAAGAATGAGACCAATCTTATATTTCCATGCCCGGAAATTCTCTATACCCTCTAGCTTGTCTTCAAGCTTAGTGCTTGGAGCCATCTTATCCAGGAGGTCACAAAAAATTGAAGTTTCTCAAAATGTAGAATAGATCTTACCAGGAGATGTGCTTGATTGAATTGAGATAACTGGTGTACTCTACTTCTGGAAACTTCAACTTTTCACCCTTCAAATCTGACCAGCAACTTTCGGATCTGCAACAACTTTTCTGGTTTTCTGGTTCACACTTTTTCTGGTTCACTGGTGCATAGGTTCGCAGTTTTTCTGGTTCACTGGTTTTTCTGGTTTTCTGGTCCAAAAGTCAAACTAGGGTTTGACAAAGCTCGGGGTTCTACCCACTCAAAAAGTTCGATCTAAGGCTCAGAATTTCGATTTTGAGGAGGAGCATTCAGCCATGCTCTCAGAATCCAAAAATTCCAACTTTTGTAGAAACCCTAATTTTCACCGGAGGGGGAGAGAGAGGTATTTTCACCTTATGAAAGATGTCCTATTCAGGCCAGCTCTGATCCCATGTTAAGTTTAGCCTAAATTCACAAGCAAGATCACTGAAAGAAACACAATCACAAGATAGACAAAGATTTACCCTGGGAAACCCTCATGGGGTAGAAAACCCAGCAAAGCTTTCCTCAATATAGATAATTAACCAATACAAAGTAGTCCTCAAACAAGAGCTCCTTCTCCTCCTATGCAGATCTCTCTCTCTCCTATGCGTAATACACAAGTGAGTGAATGAGTGATAAATGAGGAACACACCTCCTCTGTTTATACTCATCTTCTAACTGACTTTTCACTCTAATTGGGACGACCTCTCCTAAGAGAGTCTAATAACCCCTAAACAGCTAACTCAGGGCCGACCCCACAAGGGAGGTCTAATAACCCTAGTTACTGTTAAAATATTAACCAGGAAAATGATCAGAGAGGAATGCATGCATGCATGCAAAAGTGAGTTTTGCATGCAACTATTTTTAGGTTTTTGGTAAACCTAACTTCTTAGTAAGATGTTATAAGGAAGACAGGAGGTGATTGTCTTCATCAGTGAGACTATTGATCTGAGATAGATCAAGAGAGAGGAGGACGACTTCACTTGAGAAGGAGGGCGCATCCCTCAAGGAGGAAGAAGCTCGTACTGCATCCGGTAGAGCATTTGAGTGTCTGTAACTTGCAGAGTATCTTCGTCTCATAGATTGAGGAAGATCAGTGACGATCATAGCTCAGATCCGTCGAGATCTGATTCAGTATGAGTCATTCATCATTGGAGGGAGGGCACACTTGTGCATGCAGAGGAGGACGTTTTCAGTCAGAGGGCAATCTTCAAAACGAGCAGAGCAGAGCCGAGGATAGAGACAGATAGATCAAGCAGAGGCGGATGCAGGGATACTCAGATCTAGTTTTACAGTTAGGGCTCATCTCTTCAGTGCATGCATCAGCTGGACGAATGCAAATTTAGAGTTTGCCTGTAGAGATTTCTGAGGTAACCCTGTATTGTACTTGTCTCTTTTTCTATATGCTCTGGGCTCGAGAGAGAAGATAGCCCCACAGTTTGTTGGTTTTTCCCCAAAAGGGTTCCAGGGTACATTTGTTGTTTATGTGTGATTGCATTCATATTTTTTCAGTTCGTAAATGTAGATCTAGTTGTTTGAGTTAATATTAATGTTGTATTGATATCAAGACTCATACCGCTTGAGATCTCAAGGCGATCCAGAGGGAGTAGTGATCTCTGGATCAAAGTTTTACAGTTACCACATTCTCTCGGAGGAATAAACATCTCCAGATATACAATAGGGTCTCCACGGAGGAATGAAACATCTTCGGAATAATAAAGTACAAATATAATATTCTTAGAAGTTACAATATTTCAACATAGATTTGGGTCATCCTCCCTTGCCCCTGGTCCTTTTGCGTCTCCTCTAACTGGTCAGATGTGTAATAAACAAAATATATATAATATATAAATATAATAAACATTAACAATAAATCAATAATTAATATTCAATAAACTGATATGTAATGAAGAGACACCTTCCTGATGAAAGGGCACGTCTCTTTACGAAAGGGCATCCTACATGGGTGTTTACATGAGCTATCATTCTCATTGTAATAATCTCATTCATTCATATACATTTATTTATTATATTATTGTTTTAAATGGATTACTTTATATTCTGTATATTTTGGATAGTTTATATTACGCACCTGCAGACACATAGTCAGCAATTCAAGGTGGTTTGATTGGGTTTATCGCCCACTTTGTTTGTCTCATTTGGTATCAGAGCAAGTCTGATCCAGCCTTTGGCCATATTTTTCAGACCTTCTGAATCAGATGTTGGCCACATTCATTCTATCAGAGGTTCTCTGATTTCAAGGTCTTTGACCCAAAACAGCCTCTTGGTTTCCACCCTCCGCTCAGTCAGGTGTCAGTGTCATAGAAGGAATTAGCATCCATATCAAGGGGTCTCTCATGCTGCTTTACCCACAACCAGATATTGTAGTAGGCGTAGACCATATTAGTAAGGGCTAATTATCTAACCTGCAAGGTCATAAGAAATGTTAGAGGGCCATGTAAACTTCAGAGTTCATTACAGGTATATGATAGAGCGACAAATAAAAAATTTAATTGTTAATTGTTGTGCTTCTTTATGTGTGTCTTTTCAAATACACCAATTAATGCTTGCTCCCCAAAGAGCTAAATTTTTTATAAGCACCTTAATGACAAATCTCCATAAAAGTAGTGCTTTTCCGCCATAATTTCTCCACCAAACATTGTAAAAATGATGCCGAAAAAGGTTCCAGTTACTGATTATAACAACCGCTGGACTAATCAATAGGGAGATGAACCTTTTGTTACTTGATTGATTGGAGTTTGAGGTTTGTTGGCACTATGTACGCGGGTAGTGGCATCGGGGAAAGCAAAATGTATGTGCAGGTGAGGATCAATTACAGGCAGCGTTCAGGCGGGCACTTAACTGGTTTTGAATTGAAACTTTATCAACTCCTGATAAACCATCCTCCAAAAATCATGATTTATTAAAAAAAATTGCCACATCGCCATTGTTTGCAACTCTAATCTTGCCTTCCACAGTCCTTTCTTATTCTTGTAAAATATTGTAGTACTTCTAAACTAATAATGAAATAATAAAAAGTTTGAAAAAGGCTAGCTTTGGCCGTAGTTTTGTAGTTCTTATGCCATTGAATGTTCTCAAAATGAGTTTGATTTAGCTAGAGATATAAATTCACATGCAAAGGTAGACATTTTGGAGGCAGAACCATACAAATATCTGGGATTGAATTTGTAATTGTCAACCAAGAGAGAAGGAATGCAAGATAAAAACATATTTCCTTTACCGTGTTTATCTACTAAGAAGAAGAATGTAGAAGATAAAAATGCCGGATAATGGAAAGAGAAAGGTGAACTTTAATGCACTTGTAAGTCTTTTTATTCCATGGGTCTGTTTATTGGTGGAGAAAGCTTGCGGAACCTAATAGAATTATCGATCTGATTCTAAGACAATTTATAAAGCTTTTTATACAAAGTTATTTGAAACTTTACATAGAAGGTCTATGCGTTACTTATCCATGCCCTCTCATTTTTCACAGCATCGGAAAGGTCTGATATTTTTCCCAGAATTATTAGGCTTATAGCATCGCTATAAAAATTATGATGTAGGTTTGATGATGAGCAGTGCATGATACATTGTCTGTAATCTAATCCAAGCCTTTTGTCTTTCTGCAGACTATAGTGCGTACTCTTGTGAAGGATGTCCTTTTACCCTTGGTAAATCAGCACTTGAAAAGGGGATTCCCTCTGCCCATAATTAAGAACTTCAGAGTACAAGATGCTGATGTACTTTATGGCGAATCTCAATTACTTGTGTGTGCAGATGTACAGTACATGCTTTAATACTTGAGCATATAGTAAGTGTTTCATGGCAAAGGCCCCAAAACAGTAGGGCTGACCTGATATTCTCTGCAATTGTGCAATATGTTAAATTTGGAGCCCTTGTAACACTAGGCTTACATATGTAAAATAAATTATGTAAACTAAATTCACCTTATTCTGTTCACCACTTTGTAACATACATGATGTAAAATAAACGAGGAAGTATTTCTTTCTAAGTTGAAATAATTGTATGTGACTTTTTTTCAACTCTATTATATGCATTTTCTTTGGGTATTAACATGACTAACTATGCTCAACCATTGCAAAAAAGAAAAATTGAATCACCATGGATTATGTTTGTCAATGGTGTCTTTTACTACTAGTTTGCCATATTCAGTAAGCAACTACTATTGAGGGAAAGTATTTTCCTCTTGCAAAAATATGCTTTTATTTTACTATATAGTATTGAAATGAATTAGCATATCAATTCTATGATGAGTGGATAAAATAGCGGATTCACATGATAGATTTGTGGAAAGCACACACCATAAAGATATTACACGGTTTTTTAATCCCATACGTAGGCATGTGAGTGTAAATAAAGTGCCAACAAGACAAAGGACAATTGGTAAAGGTAATTACAATGGAAGAGGTGCAATGTTTGAATTTCCCTCATTACAAAGATGATAATAAATAAATAATTAGTGTTAAGAGGAATTTTTTCCTTTTTCTTTGTTTCTTGATGTATATAGGTCAAAGTGGTTTGAAAGGAATATTTTTGGGACATGCTCACAAGGTTTATGCACGAGTAGTGTCAAGAGGAATTTTTTTTCCTTGATGTATAGAGGTCAAAGTGGTTTTAAAGGAATATTTTCAAGACATTTTCATATGGTTTATGCATTAGGCTTGGAAGGATATATCGAGAAAAATAATGGAAGTATTATGTAATGCTTTTGTTGGCTAGATACAAATATTAACATGATAAGGTATGCTGGAATATTGCAATTGTCACTTTGAGTAGTGTGTTGTATTTGGAATATTGTAATGCTTACTTTTATAAGTAGTGAGTTAGTAAAGTGATGTTGAAATATACGAGGTCAAATTGTAAAAATTTGGGATGTTATTGTTGATATCTTTCTTCAAATTCCATAGATGACATGTTTTGCACTAAAGGGTTGAAAATGTAACTAGTACAAAGTTAATGTGTGGTTCATGGTTCCTTAGGAAGGGTTTATAATCACACAAGAAAATGTTTTAATAAAGAGGCATGGTTATATGAGGTGTCAGAATTTTGAATAGTAAAACAGGATGATATTTATATTCCAATATACCCTTGTTAACACACGATGTGCCCATGTAAATCTAGAGGTTAAATCAACACTTCAATAAGGTTTAATGCAGCTTTGAGTGCTTCACCGGAGCCTATTTCAACCTTTGTTTTAATGGAAATTATTACTAGGCTGACCTATGTCAAGGGTTCTATTAATATAGCATGAACCTAAGTTTTGTTTAGTCATTCTTTTTCATGCAAATCCAAGAGTATGTGTAGTGCATGGTATACAAGGGAAGCTTCTAATAAGAAATTTGAGAGTTGGTATGAAAGTCATTAGAGGAAATTTGGATTAAAAATAGGTCTCCCAAGGAAAATGATAAAATAATGTCATGTAGATAATTTTTTTATATTATTTCATTTTTATGAAAGCTACCCAAGGTTATTTCACTTTTATGAAAGCTATCTTACATATATATTTTATATTAAAATCAATTTATGAGGATGAAGTTCGATGTAGTGTTTTACCCAAAATAAAGGAAACTAAATTACACAGTGTCATCTTAAAAGTTATTGGACCCAACTTTTCACAGTGTATACCATTATTATAATATAATATTTTTATATATTAGTTTTAATATTAATTACTATTATATATTACTTATAATATTTACTACTATTATATATTGATTATATATTAACATTGATTATGAGATTAGTTAAAAGTTATTGGAGCCAACTTTTTATGGTATATAGTAATATTATAATATAATAATTATAGTATAATATTATTATATATTAGTTATAATATTAATTACTATTGCTATTATATATGGATCATGTATTACCTAAAATATGGATGGGTATATTAGTTATTACTTATATTAATTATATATTAGTTATTAGTTATGATGTTAATTAAAAATTATTAGACCCAACTTTTTACAATGTATAGAATATTATAATATATTAATTATATTATAATACTATTATATATTAGTTATAATATTAATTACTATTATTAATATATATTGGTCACATATTAGTTAAAAAGATGGATGGGTATATTAATTATGGTGTACTATCATATATTAGTTAAAAATTATTGGACCTAACTTTTTATGATGTATAATAATATTATAATATATTAGTTATAATATATATATATATATATATATATATATATTTTGTAAGTCTGCACAGTATATTAATTAAGAGTAAAAAATGGGAGAAATTACATAGTAAGGAGGCTTTTGAGGCGGCCTGGGATAGTGGAACCATCCCAGTCTAGCAGAAAAAACAGAACTAACAAGACTATTACAGAGTGTTTGAGGGCCATACAAAAAAACTGCCTCCTACAGCGAGGCCGAGACCAAAAAACAGTCTGAGCATAATGAGTACTGTGGAAGACCAAACCATATAGAAAAAGCTTGAAACAACTATAACAAAAAAACTGGAAGGAGCAAAGAGAACCAGTTTTCCCAGTGGTCTTCCGAGTAGACATGGACAAAGTTATTCAAGAGGGAATTCCTCCAAGATGGGGCACCCACCCGAAAAATCATCCTTAGGCAGCTTCACAGGAAGCGGTTCAGTTTTTCGAGTAGCCAGAAGGTCAGGTTCCGATTGGCTGCAGATCTTCTTGTTGGGCGGAGAGCCAATGGTGGAAGGGACCGAAAACGGTGCAGGAGGAACTGTGGGCGGAGAGCCAATGGTGGAAGGGACCGAAAACGGTGCAGGAGGAACTGTGGGCGGAGCAGGAGCAGGAGTAGCCAGGAACGGAGTTGGAGGAGCAGCAGCTGCAGGCCCTTCCGAGGGTGAACCACTGGCGTTCTGGACGCTGGAGACACCATCGCCAACACCCCTACATCCAGTGTCTGCCATAGCCGGATCTCGATCCCCGAGAACAACCTGGTTCCAGGAGAATCTGGCATCCAGGTTGGCCAAGCATTCGTCCATCTCTATGAGTTTAGCTCTAGTGGCCAGCACCAGATTTCTCGCTGAGCCCTAGTTACCGAGCATGTCATCCATGAGCTTGTTGAGCATATTTTTGATAATCCAGTAATGGTTGATGTTGCCGCCATTGTTTCCTGAGGCCAAGTGGTCCGCCACTAGCTGCCCTTCCCACTCACGATCAGATTACGAATAGTGAAGGAGACGCCATTGTCGTAGCCATCGCCGGTGACAGGAGGGCACTGAGTTTTGCCTCGGGTCCCATTACCCCGACGAGGAGTGCCGCGCGACCTGGTCATGGTGGAGAGCACAGTGTAAATCCACACCCAAATCCACACCCAAATCCACACCCAAATCCACAATTGAGAACGAGGATGCGCAGAACAGAATCAGTGTCGAGGAGGAACAAACAGAATGCAGTCATGGATGCCCGTAGGCCCATTAAAGGAGCAGTATTCCAAGTTCGCACGAGCCATAATAAATTGCAGAGAGCTAAAATGATGATGCAGAGAGCCAAAGTGAGGGTCGTCTTGAATGCACAGGGGGCTGAGGTGAGGGTGGGATGTACCAGAGTCGCGCCTAGCTAACTGGTGAGGGGACGTGCAGGCGAAGGTTCGGGAAGGGGCCATTAATCCGCAGGTGGGAGAGGCGAGCAGATCGTTAAATGCATGGGGCGCGTGTGCCACGTTTCGGGCTCCTGGGCCGAGGTCCCTCCACCATGTGCCCTCCTCGTGTCCAGCACGTGCCCCCCTTGAGTCTTGGTGGCGCCCGCATATGGGGTTATTATAATATTAATTATTATTACTATTATATTATATATCGACCACGTATTACCTAAAAGATGGATGGGTATATTGGTTATGATATTAGTTTTTTTTTTTTGTAAGTCTGCAAAATATATTGATAAAAAAATAAAAAAAATAACATAGCTTATAGGAATCTGAGGCGGTCTGAGACGATGTAACCACCATCCCAATCAGTGAAATACGCTACTGTGTCTCTTACATACCATACAAAAAAAAAAAACTTCCCCTTAAAGGGAGGTTGAGCTAGAGTTTTTTGATCACAGTTTGAACTGTACATAGCTAATTTATACAAAAGAAAACTGAACATTATATAACATAAAAGATGGAAAAAACAGAGAGAACCAGTGGGCGACAAAGCCGGATTCAAGTTCTTCATAGAAGAGCTATTCAGGTGGTGTTTCCTCCAGAATGGGGCAACCACCCTGGAAGGCATCGTTAGGCTCTAGCAGCTTGACTAGCAACGATGCAACCTTGTGACCATCCATGGGGTCATGCTCCACGGGATTCCAGATTCTTTTACTGGGGGGAGGCCTGACAGTAGAAGGAGTCAGGAATGGAGCTGAAGGAGCTAGGTTCCCTTCTGAGAGCACACCCTTACCATCCGACTGATAACCTGAAGCGCTACCGCTTCCAACCTCAATGTTTTCCGGGCTGCATCAACCAACTGCAAGGTGCTTTGCAAGTCGGTCATCCACATCAATGAGCTTAGATTTGGTAGCTAGCACTGAATCTTTTGCAAAGCTCCAATTGTTTATCATATCCTCCATGAGCGAACCCATCATATTCTTTATGAGCTAATAATGATTGATATTACCTCCGCCTTTCCCTGAATCCAGGTATTTCGAGACTAATCGAGCTTCCCAGTGATCTATGAGAATGCGGACCGACATAGAGACTCCCATGTCATAGCCATCTTCAGTCACCAGAGTAGAGTGGCACTGAATCCTACCCCGACTTCCACTTCCCCGTCGAGGAGAACCACGTTACCGAGACATCGTTGAGAGCACAGAGTGAAGCAGGACCAATTTCCACAGTCCAAAACTGTAGAGTGGAGGGAAAGACCAGCACATGCGAACACAAAGCCGAGGATTGATGGAAGATATGCCCTCATCTTCCTCCCTTAACCTGCTTTTGGGGCAGTTCTCAAAGCGCACACGTGCCATATCAATGTGCAGAGAGTTGAAGTTAATGAACCAGGTACCCAGACTGCATTCCGCTAGCAGATGAAGGGACGTCCAGTTGAACTAGCTTAATGAGGCATCATCATCGACCTCCAAGGGATTAATGCATGCAGTGCGGGGTGCCACGTTGTGGGCTCCTAGGTCGAGGTTCCTCCTCTGCATGATGCCCAGCTGTCGTGGTGGTACCCGCATCCGGGATGGAGAGATCCAACTTAGCAATGGCTCTGCATTTTTGAGACATAGCTTCTGGACAATCTTTTCCCAGCTCTCCTTCAAAAATAGGCAGATTACTTGTGACCCCTTCATTGGCCAAATATTCAGCCAGAGCATTAGCTTTTCTTCTGATATGGTGAAAATTAACGACCTTGTTTTGATTCAGATTGTTCTCCAAGCAGTGTAGACCATGATCCAATCTCCAGCTAGGAGAGAGCTTCGAGACCTGGGAGCCATTCTGTAGTTTGGTGGCCAAGGAGAGGATAACCTGGGAGTCTCCTTCCATGATAAGCAGGAGACAATGTCGTTTATTAGCTATAAGAACTCCCTCCAAAAGGCCTACCAACTCTGCCGCACTATTACTATCATAGCCAATGTTTCCAAAATAGACCCAGAGAATGATTCTGTCAGAATTTCGAAGCGCACCTCCAAATCTTGCATTTCCAGGATTACCCTTCGAGGCACCATCAAAGTTGAGTTTGAAGGCCCCCTCAGGGGGGGTCCCATCTGTCGGGGCTTACAATGAGCATGCAGACGCTTCTCGGTGAGGGTGGGAGGGATGGTTGGTTCAAATTCAAATTCACCAAGATTTGTCTCTCAGCTGCCGAGTTGGGATAATCCGAGCTATTCCAGTCTCTAGAGAAGAGAGTCTCTTGAAGGTTTTTCCAAATGATATGTTGAATGTCTTCAATAGTTCTGCTCTTGTCTTCAAAGATGCGAAGATTCCTTTCCTTTTAGATGTTCCAGACAATGAACCCTGGAGTGAGATTCCACAATTTTTTTAAGAGCATGCTTTGGAAAGGGTTTTCATCCCATTGTAGCATAGTGTCAGTGATGTTTCCCTTGACTCTGTTAGATTTTCTGTAATTGAGCGCAACTAAGTCCCATATATCAAAGGAAAGCATGCAGGAGTCCAGAAGATGATCTATAGTTTTCGAGTGGTTGTTGCACAAGACGTAGAGGGAAGGTCCTTGGAAACCCCTCTTCAAGAGGTTATCCCATGTTAGAATAAGTCGATTAGAGAGAAACCATAAGAAACAAGATATTTTTGGCCAGAGATTGGATTTCCAGATGTTCTTTCATAGGGGGAAGGAATGGGCGTCTGGCCTTCGATCTAAGAGAGAGTAGGCTTCCTTGACAGAGTAGCTTCCTTTTGGGAGTTGTCCCCATCGAATTATATACGGGCCATGTCGTACTCTGATTTTTCTTTGCTGAAGATTCTGCCAGATGGGATCAAGGAGGACTTGATCAATTGCATGGCCCTAGAGAGAGGGCTCCTTCCAAAGGTGAAAGGGAGATAAGCCTTCTGGCTTCCAATAGTCCTGAATGACTGAGTTGGTGCTAGAATGAGTGGGGGCGGGTACCATTGATTGATCACATTGGCTGCTGAGACATGGCAGTTGTTTCTAGGAGTCCTACCAAAAAAACACGTGTGCTCCCTCGATTTCCCAGAAGCTGTGCTGTTGAATTAGAACTATTTGGCTCTTGGCAGCTTTCTAGATCACGGAGCTCGTTGGGTATTGGTCAAAGCGAATCAATTGGGAGGAGTCCCAGTTTTGTGCATATTTTTTATTCCAGAATTGAACCCAGGGGGAGTCTTTTTGCGAGACCCATCTCCACCATATTTTCATAGAGAGGGCTTTATTGTTGATTTCTGGATCCCTTAATCCGAGGCCTCCTTCCTCCCGAGGTAGGAAAACCATCCGCCAGTTGATGAGATCCCACTGATTTCTATTTTTGTCCCTTCCCCAGAGGAAGGACTGTTGAAGATTTAGTATAGATTTCAGAACCCACTTGTGAGCAACAAGGACGGAAAAAAGGTAGAGGGGCATGGATTGGAGAACTACTTTTAAAAGGATTAGTCTGCTGACCATATTCATAGAGCGGAAGTTCCAAGAGGAGATTCTTTTTTCTATCTTGTCCAGAAGCTCCCTCCAGGAGGAGTGTTTGATAGAAGATTCAAACAAGGGGGATCCTAGGTACTTGGATGGCAGGGTGGAGATCGAGAACCCCAAAAGGTGGGCAATGTTGCGCTGAGTGACTACATCGATGTTGTAGAAGAGTTGGGATTTGTCTAAGTTTATGGAGGTACCGGAGGCTTCTGAAAAAAGTTTCCAAGATGTTTTTCAAGGTGCGTGCTTCCTGAACCGAGGGGTGTCTAAAGAGAAGGTTATCATCAACAAATTGCTTGTAGTAAAGGGGGGGACCTCCATGAGGGGAGAGGCCTTGTTGGGAGTTGGAGGAGACTGCCGCTTGAAGCAAATGAGTTAAACCTTCTTCCATGAAGATAAACATGAATGGGGAGAGGGGGTCACCTTGACGGATTCCACGAGAAGGGGAGAAGGTTGAGGATGGTGAGCCATTGACCAGGATCGAGAAGAAGGCGAAGGAGCTGAGGGATAAGATCCATCGGGTCCACTCATGGTTAAAGCCGAAGGCCTAGAGCATTTTTTCAATAAATTGCCAACTTAACTTGTCAAAGGCTTTTGAAAGATCCAGTTTTATAAGAATTCCGGGGGTCTTGGTGATTTTCAGGGAATGGGTGACTTCATGGGCTAAAATGATCCCATCTAGGATTTGTCTTCCCTCTGCATAGCCTCACTGTTCAGGGGAGATGATCAGGGGGGCAGAGGTTTCAAACGAATGGAAACCTATTTGGAGATGATTTTATAGATAACGTTGCAGAAAGATATGCTGAACTTACCAGGGTGAGAGGCGCCTGTCTCCTTGGGTATCAAGGTAAGCAGGGTGGCATTGAGGCCCGACGGAATCCACTGCTTTTTTCTGGATTCTTCAACCAGCTCAAGAAATTCAATCTTTAACATGTCCCAACAGTGGTGGAAGAAGTTGATAGTAAAGCCATCAAGGTCTAGGGCCTTGCCTTCTGCCATCTAGTTCATTGCGGTTTCTACCTCTTGCATCGTAATAGGTTGCATTAGGGATGCATTGTGATCGGCGGTAAGGATGGAAGGAATACGCTGGGTGAGACGATTGATGGTCGTCGCGCGATTGGGGGTGGGTTCTGTTAGCATATCTTGGAAGTAGCAAGTGAGCTCCAGTTCGATATCCTCATGCTCCTCCAAAATGTCACCATTTTCCAATTTAAGCTTATAAATTTTGTTGTGCATTCTATGTTGAATTGTGGATTGATGGAAGAAGGTAGTGTTACGCTCTCCTTCTTTGAGTCAAGAAACTCTAGACTTCTGCTTCCAAAGGATTTCCTCTTGCTCACATCTTTTGTCCAGTTGTGCCATGGGATCCTTTTCCTTGAGCTTACCTTCCTTCGTCTGCCCCTGAGCCATGATTGTTTGTTGCAGGTTCTCAAGTTCTTCGTCAAGAGCCCCTTTCTCCTTGAAGATATTGTCAAAAGTTATGTGATTCCAGTGATAGAGATTGGTTCGAAGTAATTTCATCTTTTGGTGCATGATGGCTATTTTTGATCTCCCCTCAACTTGCATGCTAGTCCACGAGCTGGTGACAGTGTCCAGGAAGGAGGGATGAGAGAGCCAAAACATTTCGAAGCGGAAAGGCCGGTGGATCCGGGTGCCTAAGCTGTGCCAGGAAAGTAAGATGGGCCAGTGGTTTGAGCCGAAAATAGGGATAATAGAGGTGGAGAGAATACCTCCAAAAAAAGGATATTGTCCGTGGCCATGAAGCGGTCGAGGCGCTTGGAAATTTGGTGATCTCCCCCTCTCCTATTGTTCCAGGTGAAGAACCCAGAGGAGGGATGCAGGTCCACCATTCTAGAGGTGGTTAAGGTGGTTTTGAATCTCTTGTCTTCAATTGAAAGGGTTCTCAACCCCCCTTTTTTCTCCTCTAGGGTTGTGATCATGTTGAAGTCTCCCCCTATGATGATGGGGGAGTTGTTGTGTTGTTGAGTGAACCATTCCAAGAGGTCGAGGAGCTATAGCTTTTGAACAGAGGATTGAGAGCCATAGACATTTAGGATATGACCGTGTATATTGGTACCCAAGAGATGAAAAGAGGATGAAATGGAGTGCGATGTGGAGGCTAAGTTGCTTAGTGAGACAACAATTGGGTTTCTAGATCATGGCTATTACACATGAGGCTCCTTTAACATCGATTGATGCACTCTGACTATCCTTCCAGATCCTGGCCATTAACAAAAGAAGGGTTTCAATAGAACACTTAGTTTCCCGGATAAATAAGACCGCTGGCATATCTTGTTGGATTTTCCTTTTCAGCATACGGTGTTTGGAGGGTCCATTCAAACCACGCACATTCCAGGTGACTAGGAGGTCGATTCTTTGGAGATCTAATTTGCAACCTCTCTTCTTGTTGTCCCTCTGAAGTCTTTGGTTGTCCTTTTAAGCAAGGTTGAGAACCCCAAGATTGTTTTGGGATTTTTCTTTTTCTAGGGAATCATGGAGGAGTTGGATTTAACGTGTCGGAATGGATCCATAAGCTTTTCTGGTGCATGCATCCTCCATTCCCAAAAGATCAAGGTCTCCAAGTTCTAGTTCCCCCATTTCTTCATCCATTATGATTTATGGGATAGATCCCATCGGTTGCATAGGAGGGTTTGCTTCCAGATTGGAGTTGGCACCTTGCATGCCTGTGTCGCAGTTCATCAGGTTCAGGGGGTTGATATTTGGTGAGGAATCTGATCTTTTGGGAATCTTTTCCTATGATTTTTGAGGCTCAGATGAGACATTATTTTGAGCAGGTTCTTCTAAGCCTGCCCCAGCTTCTGTATTTTTCGGCTGGACATCCAGGTCGAAGAAGCTATTGCTTGTGGATGGGATTTATTCTTTTTTCTTTTTCGATGCATATTTGTGCACGTTGCATCTCTTTTTGTCGTTTTTCTGGAATCCATCAGCATCCTTCTCCCCTTCTTTTGAATCTATAGGGCATGGTTTGTTTAGAGGGAAATCCCTGTATATGTGGTCGTGCTCATGACATTTTTGGAAACAAAAGGGGACATTTTCATAGTCCAAAGGCTGTATCCAGTCTAATTCCTCGTAAGTGAGGCTTATGGCGTCTGGGAGGGCTTTCGCAATATGCATGTAAACGCAGATTCTGGAATACGAGGTGTATTTGTTGAGCTTTGTTTGATCGACCGAGCGAACGTATCTCCCTAGCATATTGACTATATCTTTGAGGGTGTCATTGTCCCAGTACTCCCGTGGAAGTGAGTACATTCGTATCCATACTATAGCCCATGTGAAGTCTTCTTTTTTCTGTCCTGAATCTTTCTACCCAGTTTCTTAGGTACATGCCGACAAAGTTGAAGAAGTACGGTCCTTCGTCCTCTACCTTGGCTTTGCCGTCCAGGTGATAGAAGATAATAGTGAATAATCCCTTGGGACCTAACTGTAAGTTATAGTGAGATTTGGGTTTCCATTTTGCAGCGATCCAACCTCCGAGGGCTTGTTCTATGGGCCATATTCCCACAAATTTTCCTATGAGAGCGTGATCCTTCATTCGCTGAGCTCTGGCATTGATCTGTTTTGCAGGTAGGATAAGGATAGGGCGTTCATCCATCCGTGCTATACAAGTGTGGGTTCTTGTGCTACCAATGTCAGGTGGGAGGACCTTATTGTCATTATGTTCCAGTTGAATTGTTTTTCCAGCGTTCATGGGGATCTCCACTGAGCCAATCTGGAGCTTGGCATGAGCAGGGATGTCCTGGGTTGAAATTTTTTGCAGTGCCAGTGGATCCGAGGACAAGGGGAAGGGGCATCCTTCCCCTCCCTGTTCAGAATCCATCAGGGATTCCCAAATCCATTAGAAGGGAAGGAAGCGAGAGGGTGCAGAGCAAGCTTGAGAGAAAACGAGGATAAAAAAAACTAGCCAGAGTGAAACCCTAGCCTAGTGCTCTTCGCAGGCTGCTTTAGAGGTCGGTTGAAGAAAATTATGTTTTTTTTATGATATTAGTTACTATTTATAATAGTTATGATATTAGTAAAAGTTAGGGGACCCAATAATATTATTATATATTAGTTATAACATTAATTATTATTACTATTATATAGTATATATTGGGTCACGCATTACCTAAACTTGGTAAGCATATTATTCTCATTATCAATATCCAAGATCATTTTGGGAATCTTGGGAAGTGGTGTTAGACACAATTCTCACTGAGAGCGGGGGGGGGTGAATCAGTGAGCCTACTCTATACCCAATTTTCAACTTCAATAAAAAAACTTACGTCTTAATTCACACATCCACTTTCATATCATATTTATCAATAAACTTATATCATTAATCAATCACATGTCATAGCACATTTCACAAGAGACAAAAGATTTAGATTTGTAATCTTTGTATATAAGTGGAGACTCCAATCTCCTGTATGGGAAACAACCCATAAGGTGGTACCACCCACCAGAATGGTTCAGTCAGCTACAACTGACTGAGATGCTACAACATCTAGACAAACTTCAACTTGTCAAAAGATCAATAAGTCTTTACCCAGCTCCACCCAACCTCCCTATACAAATTTGTTACATTACATTACATTCACCAAACAAACACATTGCATTATTACAATTCTGTCCATATCAAGATGACTCTGTCCAAACATGTCACAATTCTGCTTCTTCAACTGTAGCAGCCTCAGATCATCATTCTGTCCTCTTTTCATACAAAGCACTTTATCAACATTTTGTCATGCCCAACATCTTCATCATGCACATCAAACTACTACCCAAAAATCAGTGATAAATAAGAAGGGTCTTCATCATGTCAACCATCAACCAAACATCATGTCTACAACCACCAGTTGCCTCAAACAGACTCAGTCATAAAGATAAAAACTAACTTATTGCTATTGTTGTTGTAGCTCCATGCCACTGTCCTCGGCTCTGTCCTCCTCTTCTTATGTCTCCCCGAACTCAGAGCTCTTCCCCGAAAACTGCTCTTTCAACTCCCTTCAAAACAACGAATATGCTTTTTTATTTATACTTGATTTTGTTCATCAAATGAGGGGCCAACCTATCATTTATTAAATGTCATTGTATTTTTATTTCCTTGATTTACTCAGTAAGTAAGGAGGCCGACATGCATCAAATAACATCATTTTTATTTGTTTTGAGCTAACTTGTTCATTTCTCAACAAACATATATTTATATTTTTAATCTTCTTTTCCATGTCATCATGGTAGGTGTAAGGCCCAGATAATACTTATTAAATACAGATATATGTTTTACTATCAAATCATCATCATTCTCTTATTTGGCATGCCTCCAGGATGCCTGCATCAGTTCTTCCATATGCCCGCAATTAGGAGTCTTCTTATGCCCGCAAGGGCTTGTCCATACATGCCCTTAAATGCCCACATATCATTTCAAATATGCCCGCAATGGGCTATGTAACTCCCACTGTGATGCCCGTAGTCTTCCATGATTAAATTGTCATTTCCATTGCTTGTCTTCCATGTCCATGCTCGCATGAGGGTCTTTGGGATGTCCGTAGTGACCATCAAGATGCCCGCAGCAACCTTATGTCCACTTTGCCTTTTCATGCCCGCAAGCTTATGCTTGCTTGGCATATTGCCATGTCATTATCCTCATATTTCCATCGTCTTCCATATTAGCATTTGTCCTTGTATCCTTGCTTGTCTTCGTGCTTGCCATGCTTTCCATCATCAATTCATTGTCTTCATGTCACTCCTTTGTCATTAATGGGTGTCATCAATGAGAACCTATGCTCAACAAACTCCCCCTTTGTCATTGATGGCAACCATCCAAACTTTTTCTCCCCCTTTGACATTAATGACAAAGGGTCAAGTAGCCATTAAAAGCTTCACAATGCCCAAAAAAAATTTAGCTTTGAATTCATCATTTTATGCTGAGTCTGCCTTCAATATTTTTATAAGTATCTATATAGACACTCCCCCTGAGATCTTGCTGGTCTGTTCATTGTAGTCTAGTTATTAGTGAATGTCAAATCTGCTACACAACTGCCCATATAATCACACTTATGCCAAGACTGTTCATGACCTCTCTTGGAAGAAATGATGCACAGATAGGTGTTGTTCATTGATTTGTCAACTGCCATCTCATATCAAACACTCTGCTTCTTGACTCAATCAAACTTTGTTAATTCTGAGTCAATGATATCTTTAACCCACTGTCAAGTTGCTAGAATAAGTCTTTGACTTATTGTTGCAATTCAGGGTTTCGCATACCTTTTGCTACTCTGCTGTACAAGGGAAAATATACATACTTCAGACTTCAATCAAAGCTTCTGACAGTGGCAAACGTCATGACTTGGATTGTGGCAATTTCAATCTTTGACTGCGGTAGTACTGTAGCAGCTTTAAAACTTAGAATATAGCAGCTTCAAATATGGACTGTGTTAAAATTTCAGGTTATGCACATTTTATCATATATAACAACCTTGATGCAAGAACATGTAAACAATTGTACTGCAAAATTTAAATTTAAACTAATTTAAAACATAAATGACATAATTTTCATCTCTTTCAACTTAATGCTCCATTTAGTCACTGCATTAATGTTGGTCCTCGAGAATCATCAAATACTAAGTTCAGAAAAATAAAACAAATGAACTATAGTAAAATAAACATGAACTGCATTAAGGAATTAAATCAGCCATTTGGAATCAACTTATACTCAGATAGTTTTGATTTTGTCACTGAAAGGACAAGTCAAACTAAATAAACCATATACGTACCTTAAGAGAGAGAAGGTTCAGGTAGAATAAAACAGACCTCAAGTTCATCAATTAAAATGACAGTAATAAGAAAGACACACAGGTGCTGCAGACTACAAAGGTCAAGCACGTAAGCAAACACTCACTCAGAGTTCAATTAGTGATGACTGCTGAATGCTACAGGCAGAATATAGAAGCTGTGAATCAATCAAATGCTACAGCCAAAATAAAGAGTCACATGCTTCAGCCAGAATACACAATCAAATGCTACAGCCAAAATAAAGAATCGTGAGACAGTCACATGCTTCAGCCAGAATATACCATCAAATGCTATAGACAGTTAGATGCTACAGCCATATTCGTGAAGGAGAGACAGTCGTGGAGTGATAGCTGAAAAGAGAAATCCGTGAGGATAAAACCGTGACAGGGATACCACGAAGAGAGATCACCGTGAGGATGAGCCCGTGACAGGGATACCACGAAGAGAGAGATCACCGTAAGGGTAGGACCGTGTGGTGAAGTGGAAACAGCCGTGAGGATACAGTCGTAAAAGAACAGCAACTGAAGATAAACCCCGATGAGAGACAGCCTTGCGTAAAGGAGAAAGTCAGCCGTGAGGGAGAACCCGTGACAGGGAAGAAGCCGTGGAGAGACAGCCTTGTAAAGAAGGAGAAAGTCAACCGAAAGCTCACGGCTGAGATAAAAGAAGGAAACCGGTCAGACAGTCACCCGAAAGCTCACGGCTGAGAAAAACAAAAAAAGAACAGGAAACCGTGAGGTAGAGAATGCCACCCGAAAGCCAAATGGGCTGAGATAAAAAAAGGAACCGGTCAGACAGTCACCCGAAAGCTCACGCGAATGCTGAGATAAAAGAACAGGAAACCGAGATACAGTCCACCCAAAGTAATTGACGCGAGAAGAGAGACGTAATAGCTCAAGCTCACGATATATCTTTTTGTTGAAATTGAGTTAAGTTTTTATATAGTTTTAGATTTAGAAATCATAGGAATAAAATAATAATAATAAAAACTTAGGATAAAAAAAAGGAATAAATAAATAATAAATAAAATAAAAGTAGGGACCAATGGTCTAAGGGATTTTAAATAAATAAAAGTAAGACTTTAAAATAAAATAAAATAAATAAAAATAAAAATAAAAACTTTATTAATAAACTCATAAAAGTCTTTATTAATAAAATCATAAAGATTTTATTAATAAGACTAAAATAAATATTTAATGAATTTATCATAAAGTGAAAAACCAAAAGCAAAAGTGGGACAAGGCCTTATAACAAAACATAATAATACATGGTCCAATGGTCTTTAATAAACTCCATAAAGTAGGAATCATTAGGGTCAAGTGAGCACACAAGTAAGAGTGTTGGGACCAAGTAAGAATAGGACCATGGGTCAACAATCACAAGATCAAAGTGGGCAAGCAACCAAAAACTTTTCTCTCTTAAGATACATAGTTTATATATTTTTGTCATCACTGTATAAGGGAGAAGATCCAAACGGATGGTGCAATCCTTTTGTCCTTAACGCTGCTCCTAAGAGTTAGATACTAGGGACATCGTCAAGGGGTGGCCAGTCCCTTGAGAAACAACCTAGCAATAACCGATTAGGAGAGGGGACAACAATATCTTCCATTCTCAATGAATGGCTTTCAGCTCAAGGCTGAACCTCAGTCCTAGACTGGGACATGTTGATCAACCATCTGGTCCATGACCAGGATCTCCATTCTCCCAGAGAATGGTCCTCAGCCTCAAGCTGAGCATTCAGTCCTAGGCTGAATGTTGATCAACCATCTGCAGGACCTAGGAAGTCTCTGTCTCAACCTGCAGGATCTGCTTGGTCATCATGACCAAGAAACCGTCTGGTTCTAGACCAGAATACCCTAGAGACAAATAGGGGCCCTAGCCACATGCTAGGGACTTTGCCATGGCATCAAATCTGCTTGGTCCTAGACCAAGAACCCCAGGAGACAGCTGGGGGCCCTAGGGTACCTTCTAGGGTCTTACTCATACTCTGCCTGGTTAACTTGACCAGGAACCCTAGTCAAATGACTAGGGTACCATTCTCTCTGAGAATGGGTCTCGCAGCTGCACTAAAATCAACAGACTGTGGTGGCTTTGGACTGTGGGAGAAGATTATTATCAAGTATACCTTTAACTTATTTGTTGGATCCATTTTGGAATTTTCCCATAGTTCAAATTTGGTGATTAAATGACCATTTGTCAGGGATCCAACCCTTCTTCAATTCATTCTTTGAACATGTTCAATTTTCACATGTAGTGGGAATATATAATCCCCGGAGATTACAAATATAGATGCTCCCTTTTGTCACTTGGATGAGAGACTCGCCTATAGGATAGTGCTTATGTTTTCTTGTTTTGCATTACTGCTTCCTTCACTTGGACCTGAAATTCATCGATTTTAGAAATTTCTAAATCCAAAATTTGGCCAAACGTTTTTCATCCTTGATCCTTTATGAAGTCATGATAAAAACATGGGTGACATTTCTTCCAACCAGATCTGAGTATGATCTGAGTAATGCTTCACGAACTAGGGCCTCATTGATGTTCCATTACTTATAGTAATTCCTCATGAAAATGTTAAGTTTTGCACCTGCTGATTGCCCCAAATGTGCTGAAAATATTGTCTTAGAATATTTTGTAAGTGTTGTTCTGCAATCTTGTTGATGGTAATCATCTAGTAAATGCATAAAAGGTAAGCATGTATCAATTCTTCAAGACATGTCCTCCATTTACCAATCTTGACAGTGTTCAAACTTCGGATGACTGTCCTCCATTTTGCTACTTCTGGAAGAGTCCCAAGGCAAGCTTAAGAATCTTGATTTAGCCACAAGGTCTGCTCCCACACTTAAGTTAGTGTCCTCAAAATTCATTGTACTCTCCCTGTAGATCTACTTTTATGTCTTCTTGTCCTTACTTTTGATTGTGACTTCAACATGATAAGTATTGAGACTTTGACTCAGATTTTTATCACTTTCAAATACTGCTGCAAACACATTCAAATGTCTTTCTTCATCACTGCAGTAGCCTTCTTGAAGCTGCCTTGGTTGAGATGACATTCTAGGATGCCTGAGATATATCCGTTCGAAGAATATTCAGCCATCAACCAAACTTGAAATAAGCTTTTGATGACTTTGACAGAGATCAAGTTATCCATCAATAGACTGTGATCGCATGTATTCTCTTGATCATCCAAATTTCAGAGCTTGAAATGCTTTGACATATTTCTGAGATGAGTGCTTAATCAAATGATGCTGCTGTAACTACTGCTTCCTCAATATGCTCGAGTTCAGGGCTTAATGCACGCAAGCTAGTACTGTACCTTCATTTGTGTAAGGTAGATGTATTTATAGAAGCAGTATCTGAACAATCCTTTGCTTATTTCAAAAATATGAGCTTGATTATTTTACATTTCCTGTGGCTCAACTTGTCTGAGATAGATCACAAAACTCTTAATTCTACCTTGACCTTTTTCTTCAAACAGTTTTCATGACATATTTATCTTCAAGATCAAAGCTGTTTTCTTCAAGTTCCTTATGGGATCAACGCAAGCTACTCCTGCTCCCCCTATCAACATGCATTTTCCCTGAGCCAATTATTTTAGACTTCATCCTTACATTAGCTTTCCTTCTATTAAGGTTTGGAATCCGATCCTAGGGCCTGGTTGGAGTGACCACCATGTACCTTTGAGTCCATCCTCCCACTTCATGGACTCATGGTGTGCCAAGGTATTTTGAGGAACCTCAAACTTGGCTTGCCAAATGGAAACCACCTTCACCTTTTGCGCATTGATCCTCTACTTCATTTAAGTCTAGCAAAATGTTCTTCCTTACCCAAATATTAGAATGTCCTTGGATGAGGTTATTTGTCTTCTGATCTTCAATGTTGGTTTCATTCTTCTTCCAAGCTTCATTGAATCTTCTTGCTGGTGTGTAGGGGAAGCTGCTTATTGGCTGTCTTCTTAGGCTTGCACACACTTTGGCTTTATGACCAATACCTCCACAGGTGAAGCATTTCATGGTGTGACAATTGGCAGCAATATGTCCTCTTTGATTGCATGTCCAACATCTCACTTTGTCATGTGGACTTTCAACTTTTCTACAATTCACAGCCTTATGACCAAAATTAGAGCAAGAGAAACAATAGCCATTAAATCTATTTTCATACTTTGGACCTTGATTCCATTTAGGAGTTGTCTTGAAATTTCCTTGAGGTGTAGTGCTGACTTCTTCACTCATTTTGGACTTTCCAAACTCTTTGTTGTCATTTGCATGTACATGAAGAGCTTTGATTTCTTCTTTGGAAGAGGTGGATCCAACTTCAAAAATCTTGGGAGGCGAAGTGTTATCTTCATATTTTTCTTCTTTCTTGTATCCAAGGCCAGATTTGTCAAATGGGAGCCTTTGACTATCCAAAATTTCATCTAAGATAGCTGAGCTATGTTCGAACTTGCCATATGCATCAAGATTTTCATTTTTCTTCTTGAGTCCAACAACCTCCATTTCAAGCTTTTGATTTTCCTTCTCCTTTTCATCTAACTGATTTTTCAAGACTACTTCAATTCTCTTGTACTCATCCAACTGAACCTTCAAATCAAGATTAGCCCATCTAGTCTCTTCAAGTTCTCTAGGATTCACATTACTCCCTTTTTGTTCATTTCCTAGTTCATCCTTCAATCTTTTGACCTCAAGATTCTTTTCTTCTAACTCACCTTGCAAGTCTTTGTTCTTGACCTTCAAGCTCATGAACAAAGCTTTTGACTCCTCTTGGTATTTTTCAAATGCTCCCGTAATCTTCTTCTTAAGCCTTATATTGGATTTGCCATCCTTATCCAATAGAGTTTTTGCAAATTCCTCCGTGATTTTTAATAATTCATCTTCTTCATCCTTTACAAAAACAATTTCATCATTATTTATTTCAGAATTATTGCCAATAGAAGAATTATTACCTTCAACAATGCTTGAAGATTGAGTCTCCTTCCTTTCTTTTTCTTTAGCTTCAGATGTCTTGGCTTCTCTTTCTTTGTCTTGACTTCCTTTTTGATATTCTTCTTCTAGCTTGAGCCAAATATCTTTGGCTGAGATGTACTCCCAAACATTCAATCTTTCCTTCTCAATTTGAGATAAGCCACTTATGATCAGACTGAGTGCCTTTTCATTTCCTTCATGTAGTTTTCTAGCTGCTGCTTCCTTCGGTTTATCTTTTGAAGGAGTGTAACCATCCTTAACTGATTTCCAAATAAGGAATCCCTCTTCCTGTATATGAGTTCTCATTCTGATGCTCCAAGTCTCATAATTTGACCCATTGAACACTGGAATTCCATCTTTTGAATAATCCTCCATGATCTGCCTTTCACTTGTGTCTAGGATCCCTTCAAGCTTGTTAGGCTTATCTAGAAGGCCCGCTCTGATACCAACTGTTAGACACAATTCTCACTGAGAGATGGGGGGGTGAATCAATGAGCCTACTCTATACCCAATTTTCAACTTCAATATAAAAAAATTATGTCTTAATTCACACATCCACTTTCATATCATATTTATCAATAAACTTATATCATTAATCAATCACATGCCATAGCACATTTCACAAGAGACAAAAGATTTAGATTTGTAATCTTTGTATATAAGTGGAGACTCCAATCTCTTGTATGGGCAACAACCCATAAGGTGGCACCACCCACCAGAATGGTTCAGTCAGCTACAACTGACTGAGATGCTACAACATCCAGACAAGCTTCAACTTGTCAAAAGATCAATAAGTCTTTTCCCATCTCTACCCAACCTCCCTATACAAATTTGTTACATTACATTACATTCACCAAACAAACACATTGCATTATTACAATTCTGTCCATATCAAGATGACTCTGTCCAAACATGTCACAATTCTGTTTCTTCAACTGTAGCAGCCTCAGATCATCATTCTGTCCTCTTTTCATACAAAGCACTTTATCAACATTCTGTCATGCCTAGCATCTTCATCATGCACATCAAACTACTGCCTAGAAATTAGTGATAAATAAGAAGGGTCTTCATCATGTCAACCATCAACCAAACATCATGTCTACAACCACCAACTGCCTCAAACAGACTCAGTCATAAAGATAAAAACTAACTTATTGTTGGTGTTGCTGCAGCTCCATGCCACTGTCCTGTCACGTCCCCTCCCATTCTACCAACTAGATGGAGAGGATCGTGAGGTTATGCTGGGCATCCAACCCCATACATTATAAGAAGCATTCAAACAATCATTCAGATTTTTAAATAGAGATATGAAGATGCATAATTATCAGAAATCACAGCAGAATTTATTTATGAATTACACAATCTTCACACATTCATAATATTCATCAAATGGTAATTGCCAATTTAACGCACAAGAGAATACTTATCTTATACAGAAGTAGTCCCATGCAACTGGCTATGCAACTGCAACGTTCCACCCAACCGTAGGCCAGTGTGCTCCTCAATCTCTCAGCACCACTGCCACCCCCGAGATGGGCATGATCTCTACAAGGAACCAGGGAACAACAGACTCACACATAGCCAAGCATACACCAAAATGAGCCAAGCCAATCTACAATTGGGTTTATCAGGCTGCTAGGAGATGGAAAGGAAGAGTTGCTAAGCTAGTGAGCTCCAGCACAGAGCCAGGGATAACCTTGCAAGATCTATCTAGCTTGGCATCCACAATACCTACACACCCATCACAAGGAAGTATTCTTTTCTCTGCTATACAGTCCCTCAAGCCATACCTTCCCTATCTAGTGCTCTCAGGGTATGTATAGAAGAGTAACCAAATCCCTCTTGATCTTCTTGAGAGGTTGTCTCCCCCACTAGGTTTATCAAGCTACTTTTGTCCACTACCACTCCAAAACTTCAATTCACAGGTTCAAACCAAAAATGAGGATGCACACCACAGCAGAACACAATCATGGGGCAGGATAAAACGTTTTTACAGGCAGATGCATGAGATGGGGTTTCAGCTAGCTCAGCAAAACATGGGAACCCACAAAAACGAAATGGGAAGTTGGGGAACAACCCACGAAGCCAAATCCGTTTTTAGTAAAACGTCCAGGGTCAATTCGGGGCAAAAACGACCTCCCTCCTAGTCCCCAATTCGTGGCCTTCCTCTCCCAACTGTTATACCAGGCAAAAACGACTCCCAGGCATGGAAAAATGCAGGATTTTGATGAAAAATGTATGTGGAAAAGACCCAGCTAACTCCAACTGCGTGAATGAATGAAGACTGCCCATTCCCCATGGCTTTGGGCACCATTTCGTGGGTGTTTTCTTGCCCCACAAGCAAAAACACAAATTTCCAGGTTGATGGCTTGCCCATGCACGAAAATGGCTTGCCCATACTTCTTCATTTCCAAGGCATTAACTGCCTTAACCAATTTCTTGGAAGAATTAAATGATTGGGTACATGAGACAAAATGGGTAGTTGGTGGTTTATGGGTTTCCCCATTGACACATGGATTAATACCATTGGCTCAAGGGTTTGAATAATTTCCCTCCCTATTCCTTGTAGAACCATGCCCCATCTATTTTGTTGCATTGCATAACCGGTTGGGGTTTTTTTTTTCATTAAAAATTCGTAATTACATGATGTCTTATATACATTGTGCCCATCTCGCACAAGAACCATAGGCATCTATTTTAATTGCCGATACATGAAACGCTAAATCAATGGTGGGGCCTTGGCCTTGAGCTCCTCACCATGATTAAATATCAATATTTACATCATTTACAAAGGGGGGTCAAAATGGGGACGTGACATGTCCTCGGCTCTGTCCTCCTCTTCTTATGTCTCCCCAAACTCAGAGCTCTTCCCCAAAAACTGCTCTTTCAACTCCCTTCAAAACAACGAATATGCTTTTTTATTTATACTTGATTTTGTTCATCAAATGAGGGGCTGACCTATCATTTATTAAATGTCATTGTATTTTTATTTCCTTGATTTACTCAGTAAGTAAGGAGGCCAACATGCATCAAATAACATCATTTTTATTTGTTTTGAGCTGACTTGTTCATTCCTCAACAAACATATATTTATATTTTTAATCTTCTTTTCCATGTCATCATGGTGGGTGTATGGCCCAGATAATCCTTATTAAATATAGATATATGTTTTACTACCAAATCATCATCATTCTCTTATTTGGCATGCCTCCAGGATGCCTGCATCAGTTCTTCCATATGCCTGCAATTAGGAGTCTTCTTATGCCCGCAAGGGCTTGTCCATACATGCCCTTAAATGCCCACATATCATTTCAAATATGCCCGCAATGGGCTATGTAACTCCCACTGTGATGCCCGCAGTCTTCCATGATTCAATTGTCATTGCCATTGCTTGTCTTCCATGTCCATGCCCGCATGAGGGTCTTTGGGATGCCCGTAGTGACCATCAAGATGTTATGTCCACTTGCCCTTTTCATGCCCACAAGCTTATGCTTGCTTGGCATATTGCCATGTCATTATCCTCATATTTCCATTGTCTTCCATATTAGCATTTGTCCTTGTATCCTTGCTTGTCTTCATGCTTGCCATGCTTTCCATCATCAATTCATTTTCTTCATGTCACTCCTTTGTAATTAATGGGTGTCATCAATGAGAACCTATGCTCAACAAGTGGGTAGACAAATTATATTATTAAAATATTCTACTTATCCCCAAATTATATAATAAAAAATTGCCTTAGACATGCACCTCTTTTGAATTTTAAAGCATTTTGATTGGCTAATACATGATGGCATGGAATTTGAATTAAGGTTGAAAGGCCCATTTTTCATCCAAATTTCTTGTAATGCTTAATAATGTGCAAAGTTTGCACTAAAAAAGAGGTTGTTGTAACATTTCTTCAACAAGAGTGCAACTCTTTCAAAAATATTTTGCCCATTGGTGGGGCCTTTTGATCTAATAGAATTCAAATATTGGTATGATGTTGGAAAATACAAAGCACTTGTTTTATATAGTGATGATGTTCACAAGGGTGAGGAGTTGATAGCAATGAAGGGTTGCATTGAATCTTCCGGTATGAGGATGGTAGATCTGGTAGACAATGACTTGGCTAATGATCATTTGTGCCATCTAATGGGTGGGCATTCAAATATGGAAAATGAATTCCTTTACATGTTCATGTTTATTGAGAGGTCAGGTGCATTGATGATGTTTATATATGCATTTAGTGCTTGTTGGAACATAAACTTGTTTTATTACTATACATAGGGTGAAACTAGTACAAATGTATTGGTTGGAATACAAGTTTCAAAATATAATGAAGAAGAAATTATAGAACGATAAAAAATGCTTGGCTATGAATACAAAGATGATAGGTAGAATAAGGCTTATCACCTTTAGACGCACTCAAACAAGATATAAATTAATCCTTTTAGAGTTACCCTTTTAGGATTACTCTAATAAGATGAGAAAAATGACATTTGCAGAGATGCATGCTTTGAATGTAGGGATATGTAAAGGTTTAAGGGTGCAATATGCAACCTCTGTGAAAGTAATGAAATTTATCCATGACAAATAAAAAGAAAAAGGGCATGTTTTGATGGCTGTTAGTAACACTGTAAACAAAAAATGTTGTGTTTCAACTTAGTGGTAGGATGAAGAAGAAGAAAGATACACCGCTTAAAGGAAATCCAACTAGTGTTTACACATAGTGGTTCTCCTATAGCATATTCCCATTGGAAAAGGTGTGTAGTGTGAAGCAAGTGGTCCATAACTTGTACAACACGTTATAACCATAGTGCAGAGTGCATGTGTTAGATTGTTTCATCAAGATTTATGCTATTATTAGGAAAGGATTGTGCACTCCTGTTAATCTCTCTTCCTTGTCAAAGAAAAAAGGACCAACATTGGTAGGGTCATGGGAAGATCCTAGAATTATCTCCCTTGTTTTTAAGGAGGTGGCACTCCTTTAGAGTTTACTTTTTTTTGTTATTTCTTATTAAATGCAATGGGTGAGTGCTAGATAGAAAACCCAACAAATCTATTAGCTCACAGAAAAATATTGTGAAAACACATTTTCTTTTAAAAGTAAAATGTTGCTTGAGAAAGGACAAACAGTCTCAATTATTGAAGGAAAAAAATTAAAGATAACTACAAGATTCGCAAGTTGATATGATTTGCTTATAACACATATAGATGCTAACCAAACTATATAATCCTGACATCTTCCCTAACTTTACAATATGAAAGAAAACAAACATGGACGTGTATTCAAATAACTTTAAAGGACCATTTCTTTCAAGATCAAGAGAGATACAAAGAACCATTTGGTCAAAGTTCCATTGATTCAAAACCATAATTGTTTTTAAAAAACAAGATGGCCACTTAAATAGTGGTTTGCAGGGCCACTTTCAATACAATAGTAATCCCAAGTATGATAAAGTTTGAGATTGTCTGAAACGAAGTGAGAGGACATCATCTCTATCAAAATTTCCATGACTAATACATAAATAGGGAATTCAAATTCATTTTCCCCTGAGTGGAGGGATGGGGCTCTCACAAAATAAAAAATAGATAAAAAAATACCTAGAAGAAGACATGGAGCAACTAGTCAATCCAATACTCATCCACTATAGATTGAGCATAAAGAAACCTAATGAAAAGACAATAGAGAAGAAATGGTGGGAAAGGTTGTAGAAGATAGACTTACACAATATTTAGAAGGGATTCATGTGCTCTTACATCAAGGTGCCCCCTTCAAATATTATGTTGATGTCTCCATGTATGCTCCTCGAACCGTAATTGTGAACCTAATTGAATTCTATCAGGTCTTGGTCACTTTATCCAAATCCTTATGGACCTATAATTTGATGAAATGTAGGATGGGGTCAACTATGATCTCTTTTATTGTCAAAGCATGTATTTCATCTTGGACCTTGCTTAATTTTATGCATTGCTCCTACACAACTAAATCAATCCCGCAATTTTCGACCAAAAGGTCCTTCAACCATCATCTTATCTCTATCCCTAAGAAGGTGGTGAGCCCATGAAACTATTCATCTAATGTGGTGTCGAAAGTAATCAACTTCAACTCATATTCCTCTTTGGTGAGGATATTATCTTGATAAACACTTGAGGGTCCATCTACTCCCTTGATTTTATCAATGATCTTGAAAAATACTTTACTCCGACTATTGGTGAATACATCACAAGTATTAATTAATTGCTGCAAAACATCCAATCTAAAACCCCAACCGGACCTGGCTTGCTTGAGTCTATCATTTGAAGGGTGATTTCCCTTGTGCCTTTTGTGATCATTCATGTGTTTCCGAGTCTTGCACAAAGTGTAAACATAGCTCTTGCAGAAGTCCTAATTAGTTTGCAGGTGTTGATTTAGAGTATCCTTCAAATAAACAATTTTAGTGGCGAGGATAAAGGATTTACTCAATAGATTATAGAGATCCATCAATAAATTCATCATTTATTCAATGTTGGCAACTACTATCTCTCTTAATCCTTGCAGTAATCACTGGGATTTATTTGTCTTGGAAATATCTCTACATCTTATTCTAGCTGCTCTTCACGGGTCATGGAAAATGGTTGTGTAAACAATGGCCTAGGTATCAATGTTAATTCCAACTTAGCGTTTCTCGTTTTTCTCTTTGGTGTTTTCATATATTTTCTCTTGAACAAAATACCCAAGCATTCCCCTAGTTGCATCATGTATTCAAAGTGCTTCCTCTATTCCCATTTCCTCAATGTTCCGTGAAGTGCATATGTTCTCAAAGAGATTCCTTTCACCTTTCTCCCAATTTGCAATTTCTTGCCTTGTGGATCGAAATCAATGTGATGTAAATATAATTGAGTTATTATATTCAAAGATTGGAAGTTTTGATGGGAGACTTTCTCCTTCAACCAAAGTATTGTTTCCCAATTGAAAAGAAGCCAAGGTAAGCATTATGTCATTTTGGTCTTCAAATTCCATTGTCATGGAAAATTTGTTGAACTTTGGTTGTCATTGATGTCAACTAATGTCAAAGAGGAATCAATATTCCTATGCCAGTTTGAAGAAGTATATGAAACATACTTTGAAGAAGTATATGGAAGCCACTTTGAAGAAGTTTATGCGCAAGAAAGATGAAGAAATACATGGATGACAGTCTAGAAATATATCCAGAAGTGCATCAAGCATATCTAGTTTGAAGAACTACATAAGGAATACATCTTATAACATGTGGTACATGAGTAGGTCTCAATTCCACTCAGTCATAGTCCTTCAAGGTAAAATCCAAAGAGTTGGTGGACAAAAGCTTGGAAGTGTGTAGGCCTTCTAGAAAGTTGATTGGACAAGGTTCAGGAGTGCGAAAACAAGTCAAAGAACTGATTGGAAAAGTTAGGAAGTGCACAAGCAAGCCAAAGAGTTTAATGGAAAAGGTTCGGGAATGAGCAAGAAGCTTGGAACAAGAAATGGTCAAATAGTTATGAAAGTCCTGAAAGCGCGCAAGACTCACTAGTCGGAGGAAGCTGTCAGTTATTGAAGCGTGCACAAGTACCAAGAACGGTGTAACGGTTGAAGATGTCAAGTGCACAAGACCCACACACAATGGAAAATAAAGAGCGAAGACAACACTACAAGGATAAAAGTCCCACTAAGGCAAGGACCATGTATGTGCAAGACCCACAAGAGATGACACCTTAGTGGCGCAGAACATGATAAGTGGAGGAAGCATGAACCATGAAGAAAAGAAGAAGGAAAGCCACAACCAACTTGTTGACATACATCCCGTGCAAGACAAGTATAAATACGAGGCAAGTTGGAGATTTGAAGTAAGATTGAAGAATGGAAAGTTAGGAAAGATGGAAGATACATATTTATCAAGCTTTGAATACTCGGGGCACTAAGGGCTCATGAAACCGGAACAAGATGATCTAGTAGAGAAACGAGTGCAAACAAGCAGATGAATGGAATAACTAATGGTGCATAGAGACAGAAAGGAAGAATTACAAATGATGCACAAGTGCGCGAGGACTGAATGACAATATCAAATACAACACGTAGACAATCACATATGTTCTAAGAAAAGAGCGCAGAGACATATTTGAAGTATATCTTGTGATGCACGAAGTGAAGAAGTTTATTTGATGCACTTAGACTAAATTGATGTGTGTGAAGTAAGGCAGTCCATCAGATGCAGAGTTGCAAAAAAATAAAGGATGGAAGTCATGAGGATGATCTGAGACAAGTGTGTTAAATAGAAAGGACAAATCATATGATGCATAGAAGGTCACCGATTGTCTAAATATTGTTGCACCTAAACAAAAAAGACACATCTCAAAAGGTGTGCAGTTCCATCTGATACTGATGCGCAAATTCAAAGCAACATATTATCAATAGATGTGTAGTATAATTTGAGATTGCAGATGCATAGTAGCAGAATGGAATATTGAACCTTGGCACGTAGTGCATAAGTTTATGAATTTGCACACAACATATGAAGTGCGACATCAGTTGAAGTGAAGTGTTGAGTATGAAGTCAAGTAATGTATGCAACACAATGACAACAATATTACAACATACAAAAGTTGCACAGTATATGAAGTGAGACGTCAGTTGAATTCAAGTGATGTATGCAGCACAGTAATAGAAATATTACAACATACAAAAGGTGTGAACAACATAAAGAACAACAACTTATCTGAAGTGTGAGTGGATCAGAAGTTCATCAGTGCAATATCTTATTATATATATCAGGGCAACAATACGAGGCAATGACCAGGGTGACAGTGCGGCCTTCTAGTTGGTGCTGGAAAACTCAGGGAGTTGGTGCTTCCTTTAGGTCGGTGCCTGTAAAATTAAGGGTTCAGTGCCTCCTTCCAGTTGGTGTTGGAGAACTTAGGAAGTTGGTGCTTCCTCAAATGTAATCTTTTCATTATAAAAGAGAATTCCATGGTTTTGTCCCGTTTGGGTTTCCACGTAAAAATTATGTGTGTTTTGTGTTTTGTATTTTGCGCATATGTGGAGGAATGATTTATTTATGGTGGATGCATAATTAAAGTTCATATCAATCAATTAAGAAGTTAAAAACTGCTCATAACTGCACTATTATTAATTCACCCCCCCCTCTCAGTATTAAATAGTGTTGACACATATATGTTGACAGGGGTTCACTTTGCACAATTTTCAACAAAAATCAACGCAATCTCCCATAGATATTGGCCCAGAAAGGGTTTAGCCTTTCCAGCAACACCCGTAGAGTGAGTGAAGTCTCATCCGAGATATGTAAGGGGGGATGCAAGAACCACGTTTCCGCAAATATAAGAGAACATGCATCAATCACATTCAATCACAATGCAACCCGAAGATCGACATAATCATCATTCGCATCAGAACATACTAATAAGATCTACGCAATAACATATTATAGAAGCATATTTAACCAATTTGAGATACATAACACTGCTGCGACATTAAAATCCATTCATAAACCATGTTTAGTCATGATGAGATAACATACATTCAATTATACTGAAATAACAAATATTCAATCACACTGCGACAAGTTAAAAGAGACAAAGACATGGACAAAATGATCCTTCTCATTACTCATCAGTCTGTCTTACACATCGCAGAATCCGGGATACACATCTGCAGAACCAATACCAGGTCAGATCTGCAGCTCAAACTCAAGATGAAAAATACAAAAGACGCCGAAGGTCAGATTAGATACAATGAAATCAGATGCTATAAAAATATGCCAAAAATATGCCCTTAGGATTACAATTCTACTCCTATTTATAGGCTCACTTTACTGTTACACTTGGTCCACTTCACATAGTGACTCATTAATTAATTAACTAATTGCTAACTACTTCGCATTATCCGCCTTATTACGCTCTGCGACTGGTCCTTTTACCCTTGTCGCTATCTATTTCATCGCTGAATGTACCAAAAGTTGTGCACCTTAACCCCGTCTGTGCCAACAGGCCCCCAACACAAATTTTTGGCTCTCCCTCGAGCCACCTCACCTGGATTTTGTTAGTGCATTCACCTGCATTTTGAACTCATTGTAGGCTGCCCTGATTTGGTCAACAACTTCCTTGGCCGTGGCTTTGTGCGTTGTGTAGTCTTCAACTTCTTGCATTTTTGGGTGCTCGCCTCCTGTCTACTGCAGTTTCTCTAGATTTTCCTTTATCCGTGTCATTACTGGCATCACTTCGATCGCTAGTTTCTCTGCTTTCGTATATAGCTCATCCAACCGTGTCGTTCTTCTTTGTTTCCTTGTTCATGTCTTGTTGACGCGATGCTGTAAATATTTCAATTCTGTCGCCTTCATCATCTTCGCCAGTAGGGGCATCACCTTAAGCAATCCCCTCAATGCCTCTAGTTGCTCCTTTGTCTCTCCAAGTTGCACATTGAGCTGGTGCAATTGCTCGTCTTGCATGAGACTTCCCAAAAACTGTGACACTTCTTTTGCGATCCTCTACACTGCTTTCTCCAATTCTGCGATCTCTGTCGCGGCCTCCTCAATGGCAGTCTTCCTTTCTTCAACCTGCTCTGGTGGTGTGCTCGGCACCACCCTTGTATGCAATTCCTCATTCTCTTTCCAAAGATCTGCGATGACTACGCCCAACCTCAATGCCTTAGCTTCCGCAAGCATGTCTTTGCCTATTTCTGGCGCATCTTCACATGCCATGGAGATGGCATGTTCCAATCTCCTTCTATCCTCCACTGCCTTTTCCCTTTCATTCATGACCACCTCTTTTTCTTCGTGGATTTTTTCAACCTCCGCTTCAATTCTTCATACTTGCCGCTTATGAGTGACCATTTTATCATGCGCTGATGCTTTGTGTTCATTGATCTATTCACTCACCCCAGTGTGAGTGTGATGCAACATAAACATGGGAAGCATGTTTAAGTCGATGCTGATGGTGTCGAGTCCTCACAACGCAGCATCCAAGTCTTCATTTCCTATCGTGGTCACACTAGGTAACACCTGTATGATCCGATACTGAGTATCGATATCCACAGTGACCTAGCGCACTTGGCTCTGCTTGTCCTTGCTACAGCCAGCTTGTTTCCATGATTGCAGTGCTCAACGTCTACAATAAATACGACACTTGATGAAAATATCCCATTGCGTGCTATGTTACTTTTGCGCGTTTCTCCTCCACCACAGTCATCATTTTATTGAGCAGCTATTGCATTTGATCGTCGGGGACATCAACAATAGTACTCCCCTCACGTCTCTCCATTCTATGCTTCGTTCAATATTCTTATCGTTGGGCCTCTAGATATGAATCCGTTTGAGTATTTGTCGATACCCCATCATAGCTTGCGGTGCATGAATGGTCATACGCACCTTCATCCTCCTCATCCGAGCCCTTTTATTCTGCTTGTGTCTTCGGTATATCTGTCGGAAGCCCATCCTTTGGGTCCGACAGTTGATATTCGTTGACTGGAACCTCCCATTCATTCTACCATTCCTCTACTATGGAGTCTAGTTCTTCTTCTCTCATCTTGTATTGTTTCGTTAGCCATTGGTTTTCTGGATCTGCACGTGCTTGGATAAATATATCCTGAAGCCCCATAGAGAGCCTCACAATCCTCCTATATTTCTTCGCTGCAGCCTCCGTCAGTTGTAGAACCTTCACCGCTTTTGTGCACAATTCTTCTAAATAAATAAAAAATTTGATGTTGTTACCTTTTTTCCTTTCCTTGATATTCAATGCCCATAAGTTTTGGTATCTTTCCCCTCAACAAAATTTGGCTATCTCTATCTCCATGCCTTGATATTGCGGTGGCTCCATCCATGCGACCAACGCAATCGACAATAAGAGTCACGAGTATGTGAAGGGATTACCCTTATCTTGTGCCGCCACCGCATCCTCCATCAATTCATTAAGTAAAAAAATGACCATTTCATTTGAACTCCCACCGCGCACTTCTCCATCGATGCAATCACCCCTGATGTGCACTGATTGGGGTGATTCTTCCTCACAATATTTATGGCTAATAACTTCGCTGTGAGCCTTACAGCTCAATAATTGATGGTGTCAATTAGATATCCCCAGGTGTTTTTCCCCACACCGTACTTCTCCTTCATCTTCGCAGCTAGCTTTTTGTCGTTATCCTTCCCTTGGAAGTACTGCGATGGGTCTACCCCTGAATTGGGTAACCCAGTGATCTGCGCGATCAAATCAACAATGATCAGAATCTTCGTGTCGATCCATAAGTATCCGTCATGAAATCATACCAGCAGTTTCTTTATGCATGCATTCACCTCCGTTGATTGCCCAAAATGCTGCATGTGAATAATGGATAGCAGTCCTTTGCGCTGCAACCCCAATGCCCATTGCACTGGTTCCCTAGTGATGGGCCCTCCACCTTAGTGTGATTTTTCGACAAATGTGTTCTAAGTACACTCTATATATGCCAGGATATCATGATCGTTTTATTTCAGTTTTTTCAGTCCTTGCAATACGTCTAACTTCTTCTTCTGATTGGTGGTGAACTCCTCAGGTGCTCTTCCCATAACCAAAAACTGAATAATATGTTCATAGTGGTCGTCGATCATTTCAATCTTGAATAACTGCGAATCGGGAAGACCTTCGTCGATGCTACTTGGTTCTTCGCCTGATTCAATCCTTGACAGATGACCAAGTCCTGCATGTAGTTGTCTAGGTTTCACGATTATCTCAAAGTTGAATTCCTGAAATAACATCAACCATCGACATATCTTCCCCCCAAACACAGGCTTGTTGACTAAGTACTTCAATGTTGAATGGTCAGTAAACATCTAGAAGTGTCCTCCAAGAAGGTAGTGTCAGAATTTTTGCAACGCATATACCATCACCAAGCCTTCTCTTTCTGTCGTCATATAATTATTTTCTGCGGTGGACAACTTCCGGCTCGGAAATGCGATCATATGGTCAATCGACCCTTCTCTAGGATGGGACAATATCACCCCCAATGCTATTGATGAAGCATCTACACGGAGATGGAATTATTTATTCTAGTCGAGGAATACTAATATTGGTGTTGCGACCATCTTTGCCTTCAGTATGTCGAGGCTCTTCTGGTACCCGTCGTTCCATTCAAAATTTGCATCCTTCTTCAACAGTTTCTCCATGGGTGCAGTAATCGCTGCATATACCCTTATGAACTTCCTGTAGTATCCTGTATGGCCCAACATCTCCCTCAACTGCTTTACTGTCATTGGTGCTGGTAAGTCGACAATGATCACAATCTTGGCTAGGTCGACTAACATGCCTTCTTTGCATACAATATGTCCCAATAGGATACCGAATGGTGCACAAAAGATACACTTCTTTATATTCAGCGATATATGATGCTATCGAAATATTTCCAGCATCATCCCGAGGTTCGCAACATGGTCCTTAACCAACCCATATACGGTCCAGTCCTCCATATACACCACCAAAAACTTGTAAATGAAATATTTGAACGCAATGACAACTAATCTTGAAAAGATTGCAGGGGCGTTCTTGAGACTGTTGGGCGTGTCCCAAGCGGCATAGTTTTGGGCGAAGCGAAGTCCAATCATGGCGCAGTTTTGCTGATGCGTAGCACCAATGCAACAGTTATTTTTTGCAGCGAAGTACAAGCGAAGCGAGGTCCTACATCGACCTATTTTGGGTAATCCACTCTGCAGAATCCAAGGAACAGGGTAAGGAGTGACATGGAATTGGAGGAAAGCTACCTATCGCCTTAGTACATATAGTACTAAGAAAACTAGAGCGACAGAAACTGTTATAAGTAGAATGGTGGGCCGATAGCGACAGATGAAGCAGAGCGGCGGGCCGATAGCGATATATGAAGCATAGCGGCGGAAAGGGATGTGCCAGAGTGCAGTCAGAGCCACGCAGTCAGAACTGCAGCTTTCAGAAGAGGTGTCAGATCCAGGAGCGGTGTAGAAAGGCACCCAAAGGAAAGTGAAGTAGCCGTCGACTACGACATGCAGGGTTAGCGGGGTAACCGTGCCATTTTGGGGGGATTTTTTGTACTATAGGGTTTTTTTCCCACAATCATTGTAAAGACGTGACCTTTGGGCACAATCTATAAAGAGGGAAATTTTGTAAGGGAAGGGTTGGTCTATTGTGTTCTTCTAATGTATTTTAGTGGTCTTTATTGGTATTATTTTTTGATCTCTCATGGTCTCTGAAAGACCAACTATTGTAGAAAGGATCTGCAGCTGTGTGCGTAGAGACCCATTGAAAGAGAAAAAAAGGCTCTGTAGCTGAGTGCGCAAAGACCTATTGTGGAGAGAAGAGTCTTCAACTGAGTGCACAGACTGGAACTATTGACCCTTCCCAGTAATAAAAACAACAGTTCCCATGGATGTAGCTCCCATCCTAGGGGTGAACCACGTAAATAAGTGTGTTATGTGATTGGATGAGTGTGATTGTGTATGCTTATGCTTATGTTGACATTCATATTTATGTTTACATATGTTAGTGCTTGTATATGTATTTTAATGTGCATGGTGGATGAGGATAATATGTTAAGTATTGAACATGTATAACTGAATCTCCAAGTAGTTCTGAGCATGTTGAATGTATGAGTTATTTGGGTAAACACTAAGTCAGTGAAGTCTGTGATATGTGTGATTCCCTATAAGAGCAATCTTGAAGTAGCTCTGTTGCGTTGTATTACACCATATCTTATGAGTTTGCGAAGTGCGCAGTCCTGTATGTGTGCAGTAATCACAAAGTATATGCGAAGTCGAGAGGACTTCTCTCACGCCAGTTTCATAACCATGCATCACTTGATTACATGAACCTACTTCTATAATCCCCCACAACTTCACCTTGGGTGAGACCTCATCATGTTCACAGGTTGTGGCCGAAAGGGCCGATGGAGAAGTGGCATTGTTGGCCCCATAAGTGCGTAGAACCCGGGTCGGTACAAGAAAGTTAAAGAAAAAAGTAGTAAGCCAAAAAATGGTTCTGTTTCCACGCTTGAACTGGTGATGTGCTCTGATAATTGGAATCCTGAGAGGACAGAGATATAGAACTGGGTAACTAAGATAGAGAACAAGTTTTCGAAGAAAGAAAACAGGCATCCGCGCTTGTCTACGGTTGAGTGGTTACAAAAATATCTTTTCTCTGACATACACGAAATTTTCTTCGCATCCTTCAGCAACGAGCTACACGAGTGGATATCGAGGCTCGCAGAGCGGAAAAATCATTTTCAAGGTGGAGAACCTATAGTGTGGACTCTAGAAGTGATTTAGATACTTAAAGCAGTGGATATACCAATCTCAAGAGTAATAGACTTCTGGATAAACAGTGTACTAGAAGGCTACGTTACATAATTTGCTGTGGACACTCTGAAGTCTTACAGCGCATCAGAGGCAGATTTCTTCAATGGATTCATAGGTAAGTACCTGAACAATCTCAATCTATACATTAAAATGCTGTTAACAGAGAATGGTGTCTTAAGAATGTAATAAGATTCCTATAAACTTGAATCTGTAATGTTCACTAATATAGACAGTGATATTGAGGAAAATATTTACACATTACTAAGTGGTAAAAGATACAAGTATAGTACCGAGAAGAGGTCTAATGAACATGATCCCCGGACTTCTCTAGAGACTGAGTTAGGAAGTAATAGGGACTCGTATCAGGTTGAGAATGATAGTGAAACAGAGCCTAGAGTAACTGCCTATCATCCCATTACTCTGTACAGTTGACGACAAAAATACTACTAACCACAGAACAACAGTAGTAGTAACTGTTGGGATATTCCTATACTCCATCCTAGTCCTACCAGCATGATCCATTTTTGCATTTTCAATCATGCATGCAGTCATGATTTTGCATGCATGCATGCATCCCAGTCATCGGTCCCAGCACCTAGCCCTTAGTTAGATAGCGCCGGGAGCTTCTCACTGATAAGTTTCATCCCTCCTAGTGCTTAGTGCGCCCTGCATGCATCTCATGCGCCCTCTCTCACCTACCACTTAGTTGCACTTTAGTTAGTTGATTTATCTTTAGTTCTTTCCTTGATTTAAGGCTAGACTGACTCTCAACTGACTGTATCACTCCGATGGACCTCCAGTGATACTAGACTTCCCATTTTGACTCCAGTTAGCTCCTCATGCGCCCTCCACTGAGCCTCCTTCATTTAGTTAGTGCCTCCATGTGCCAGCTACACCTACCACACTCAGTTAGACTCAGTTTGACATCTGGTTGACAGTTACTTGTGCATTGATGACTCCACTGATGATGATCATGGCTTCTAGTTGTGCTTTGATGACACTCCAGTGATCTTTTGATCACTCTATGAGAGGCTAATTCAAATTTCCACCTTGGCATTCGAATCCCCTCCACCATTGTATTATTTATTTGTCCATTTGTGATTAATGAATTAGAGTGTGTGTGAATTTATTTTGCTTCTATCCAAGTTCTAATGTATTATTATTCTGTTGCTCATTTACACTGCATTGACCACTCTTCTTCTATCTTCCTGCTTAATCACAATATTTCTTGTGAGGTATACATCAACTCTTAGATCTGCTGTGAGGATTTTCACATGGTATCAGAGCCTGTTGAGATTATTGTGTATCTCCATTCCTGAGAGTTTTTTGCAGGTTATTATCAAGATTTCGAGTGCAGCAATTTCTGCATTTTTACAGCAGTAGCAGTTGCATACTTTTTCTATTGTTTTTGCAGGTCTTCTACAGCTTCCATGAATTCACAAGAAATCCCTCCTCTTTCTCCATTCAACTATGATGAATGGAAACCAAAAATGATAGCATATTTGAAGAGCCATGATCTCCTTGATTATTGTTTTGAAAGAGAGTTCGAATCCTCTGAAGAAGAGAATGACTGGTTAAATGAAGGTGAAAGAGCCCATGAAGCCATGTTGTTTTCTATGTCTCATTGTATGTTACCCCACTTCATTGATTTTACTGAATCTCCAAAAGAGCTATGGGCCCATCTAGATGAAAGATTTGGCAAACAGAATGAAGGGATTGGTCCAATCCATTTCGAGAGAATCCCACTGTTGCATTCGCCCTCCTTGATGCTCTAATTGATCATGAATCAGTATCAAACATATCTCATATTGAAGTTGTCCACAAAGAAGAAGAACTTGCAGATTCTACACTCATGCTCTCAAATTCTTCTATTTCGAATTCTGTGCCAGTTCACACTCTAGAAACTGCAGAGGTTCCTAAATCCTCTCTTGCATCAGAGTCTATTGGTTTGCATCATGATCTACTGAATGTTTCGGAGGTCAAATCAACCATTGGAGGTAATGCATTCACTCTCCTTGATCAATCACCTCTTATTTACTACTGTAAGATCATTATTTCATGCTCTCGGAAGGTTATTGAAGATGATGGCCATTGCCATTCGCTTGGGATAATTTCTCATGCATTTTATGGGTTAGATCTCACCTCAAATGGTTCAAAGGAGATATTAAGAAACCATTTTTCAAGTCTTGGATCTGATTTGGATTCCAAGCAATCAATGATATTTGATGGTTCTTTTGGGCATAATCTCACCCATGATAGTTCAAAGGAGAAAACAAAAGACTATCTGCATATTCTTGGATTTGATCCTACCTCAACTGATTCGAATCACAGGTTCAAGGATCATCCTCATACTTTTGGATTTGTTCTCATCACATTTGATCTGAAGAGCAAGTACAAGCACATGCTTTCTGAGCATGATCCACTTCTTCCCAAGAATAAGATAACTCCAGACATATGACCAAGCATCACACCTGCTTGAGTTTGGAGCATTTATTTTTTGTGTGTACCTTACAGTCTATTTTGAGGGGGGATATTTTTCCCATGATGTTTTCCCCATTTCCTCGGTTTATTGATTGTTATTATTATTCATTGTATTGGGTGACCTTTGGTCTCAGTTACTATGGATCAGGATGGATTAAGGGGGGGTGTTGGGATATTCCTATACTCCATCCTAGTCCTACCAACATTATCCATTTTTGCATTTTCAGTCATGCATGCATCCCAGTCATTAGTCCCAGCACCTAGCCCTCAGTTAGCTAGCCCCATGAGCTTCTCATTGATCAGTTTCAATCCTCCTAGTGCTTAGTGCACCCTGCATGCAGTTGCATGCATCTCATGCACCCTCTCTCATCTACCACTCAGTTGCACTTCAGTTAGTTGAGTTATCTTTAGTTCTTTCCTTGATTTAAGGCTAGGCTGACTCTCAACTGACCGTATCACTCAGATGGACCTCCAGTGAGACTAGACTGCCCATTCTGACTCTAGTTAGCTCTTCATGTGCCCTCCACTGAGCCTCCTTCATTTAGTTAGTGCCTCCATGTGCCAGTTACACCTACCACACTCAGTTAGACTCAGTTTGACATCTGGTTGATAGTTACTTGTGCATTGATGACTCCACTGATGATGATCATGACTTCTAGTTGTGCTTTGATGACACTCCAGTGATCTTTTGATCACTCTAAGAGAGGCTAATTCGAATTGCCACCTTGGCATTCGAATCCTCTCCACCATTGTATTATTTATTTGTCCATTTGTGATTAATGAATTAGAGTGTGTGTGAAATTATTTTGCTTCTATCCGAGTTCTACTGTATTATTATTCTGTTGCTCATTTACACTGCATTGACCACTCTTCTTCTATCTTCCTGCTTAATCATAATTTTTCTTGTGAGGTATACATCAACTCTTAGATCTGCTATGAGGATTTTCATAGTAACACCGCAGGAGCAAGTACTTAGAACACTCCAAGTACCATCATACCTAACACATCACAGAACACTACGCCTTCTAGAAGAAGAATGACATACGACATCAAGATGCCTATATTCAAAGGAACGGGTCTTGAGGACCCATAGCAACATTGGTTTCTTTGTGAAGTAGTATGGAATGTTAAACAAGTACACTGTTGGTGTCCATTTTGTCACCACTTTTGATCATCAAACACACTCTGATTGGCATCATTTTCACCATTTTTGATATAATAAGTTATTCTTTCTGCCATTCAGATTGTCAAACAGATCAGGTATGCATATATTCGCACATCACCTGAATTTTGGGTAAAAATCGTCATATTGTGATTTATTGATGTTTATTTGATATTTCTTGGCTTGCTTGGCAAATATATTTCATTCCACAAGTTATGGCTCTCAAACGAACCTCCATTCAGACACATATTCAAGGTGCAAACATTCATCCTTCCATTTAGACCCGCATTCAACCCGCGAGATCGTTGGTTGAGATATTCTCGGGCCGTTAGAAAGCAAACCATCACATGGGTTCTGTTTAGAATGTGGCCCTTATGGTGAGTGAGCTGGTGTTCTGGAAGATCCCCTCTCCTACACGATCAACTCGATAGCACATCTCTATGCCCACGTCAATGAAGGATCAACGTCTCAACGACCGCATGAAGGAAACCAACGTCGTGGAACCTGGTAGATCCCTCGTGCGCTATCGTAAACTGTTATGGGGCCGTTCCTTGGCCATGTGTTGTCATGTATTGTTAAGTAGAGCCGTTTTGTGGCATTAAGACTGCCTATTATTAGAGCAGTCGACCACTAAAGGGTCGACTTGCTCCCCCAATTGTACCTCTGTATATATAGACGTCTTCGTGACTGAGGCGAGTTTGTATTTAGTCCTTTTAGTCTCTTAGTTTCTAGTTTTTCAGCTGCAAGTAGGCACAACAACGCTGTAACTCGTTTCTAATTTAATACACCTCTGTTCTAGTTTTATGAGAGCTTAGTAGCGTGCGTGGTTATTTATTGATTAAGGCATAGCCTCTGATTGCTGAGAAGGGCCCCTCAACAACCAATGGTCTTCCATCTGTGTATATAATTTGTCTTTGTCTTCTGCAGATAAGTTGTGTTATTTGTTTAATTTATGTATTTTTTTGTATATGATATCTTTGTCTTGTAATCCATATGTTGTTTTTCCACTTATGTAAATGATACCTCTGTTTTATGAATGTATATTTTATTTGTTGTTCATATTAATGTTATTTTCAGAATGTAATTAGTGACTGGTCATGCTTAGTATGCTTAGTTTGCTTAGTCATGTTTAGTTTGCTGAGTTTGCTTAAATTGTTTAGTTGCTTAGATTGCTCTTAGTCCTATTATTTAAAAGTACCTAGAGTTTAGTTAACTTTACATTCCAAGTTCTGTTGTAGTTAGAATTAATTCTGTTAGTTTCTTTCATGTAGTTGTAGGTTAGTTTTATTTATCTCAGTTCTGTTTTCTTATACCATAGGAATAGTTCATTCCTTAGACAATAGTTTAGAATAGGTTACTTCTTGTTATCTTAGCTCCTAAACACTCTATCCATTGCTTGCATTGTAGGTTCATATGCACCAGCCAGCTAACGTTAAGATCATCCAAACCGCTTATTTCCTTAGTTTAAATCGTTTTCTTCCATCCAGACTGTCATTCGGATAGTCATCCGGATCGCCATTCGGACCTTAATACTTTCTGCATTGTTTTTATGCTTATTTATAATCCAGTTTCTTAGGTCTTTAAACTGTGATAATTCTTGTTTTTAATTAGCTTCCTTAGATGTAATTAAGATCTTGTCTTACACCACTTAGAGTTTTAATTAAGTTTGTCATCATCCTTAGTTTTCATTCTATCTTTCCTTAACCTTGCTTTAGTTGCTTTACAAGTTATGTTTATTTTATATCTGGTTCATTAATGCTTTACTGTTACAGAAGTTATCAGTTTCATTCTTAGTGTAGTTTATCATATGTCGTTAAGACTAATATCATATTAGGTTTAATAATTTCATTCTCCAAATTATTCGTTAAGCATAGGATTAGTTTTCCCATTCATACCAATAATGAAGATGTTCATAGAATAGGATTTGGTTCAGAAGTAAAACATCTTTATTAAGTGTTGCTTGGTTTTTCAACCAAGCATGTGCAAGGATGCACCTATTAACTTGTAATAACAGTCTTGAATGAAAAAAAATAACAATAAACTTAATCTAATCTAACATTAACATATGTAAGAGAAATAAAGAACTAGATTGATAACAATAAGCAAATAAGACAAGAGATTCAAAATAATTTGTTTTTGTATTACCTCAAATAGTGAGGATGATGGGTGTTGAGCAACTCCAAGGTTGAGAAGCTCCAATATCCAATGCTCTCTTCTTCTCCAAATCTTCAATGGGATTCTTCAAACTCGAAATGGGAGGCAATGGCTCTCAAAGGGAATTTGGCAGCATAAGGATAGGATGAAATGTGGATGGAAAGTGAGGAGCCCCTATCACCTTTTTATAGTTTTTGGTGATGGGGAATACCATTATGGTTTTGAGGAAACCAATGGTATTAACCAACATGGTTTAGGTCTTTTTTTCCATTTTTTCCTTTTTTGAATATTTTGAATATTTTTATTCCCTTTTAATATTTTTTGGGAATTTTGGACCCTTTTTGAGGGTTTTTTGTGTTTTTTGAGGAAAAAATACATATTTTGAGGGGAAAAAGGGGTATTATGGTCTTTTTGGTGACCTTTTGATGGCTTTAGGGGCTCAAATGGTGGAAAAGTGGACCAATGGGTCATGTGAATAAGGGAATGAGTTAGTGAGCACTTTTTGGGTGTTAACAGATTGCCCCCTGATGTGTGAGGGTAGGAGCTCATCGTATGGCCGATAGACATAATAGTTCTTTGGTCTTTTTCCTGGGCTGTGGAGAAGAGAAGAGACCGATTAGAGACTGGAACAACGACCCCTTGGAAGCTGCAAAAATTGAAAAAATACATGGCCTCAAAATGAATGAGGAATAATTTCTGATTCTGGATGAGGCGGGCATACCCATGCTCGTATCAAGATATATACATAACAATTAGGCCCAAGAAGGGGGACCTGAATAATACATTAAAATTTGTTGGTAAATCATAATGGTCCAGAGGGGACACAATGCTGGGACATACTCATGATCATGACATGACTGATCTCAATAACTTATACACTTGAATAAAGCAACAACCGTTCTGAATAAGGTATCGGAAGGGTTGATGAATTGCTGAAACTGAAGGTGTCCATCATCTGTAGAGACTCAATAACTGTGATTCAATTCTGAGGTGTATATGTAATTGTATACTCGAGGGAGTATAAAAATGCGGTACATCTGTAAATTGTCGTCGAGCGCAACTCAAATATCCATAGGAATGTGTAATTGGATTGGTGGTTTCCTCAATTAGACTCTCAAATGTGGTAGAGACAGGTGATATCTAGGGTCTTCAACAAAAAAATGAAAGGGTCGATACCCTGTACGAGTCTCAAAGATGCGATCAAAATGTTGAAGTCGAGCATGTGAGAAACAATCATTTGGAGAGGCATCGAGGACTCCTTTCAAAATGATCCGTAGGGACTTATCACTAATGGTGATGAGTCCAAGGCACAGGGACCTCTGGGTCTATCCTTTGGAATAGATTTGGTTGGCGTCGACAGAGGGAGACCAAAAACAACAAAGGCAATGATGTTTATTTGATAGGAGTGCGAGGTGTGCAACGAAACTGTGATAATAGGACTGACATACTGTGGGGATGTGGAAAAAACTGGGGTCATAGAGTGGGTGGACTCAAACTTCCTTTCTTCAGAGCATGATGACATGGTTGACCTAGCAGCATAGGAAACTGACTTTTAGGTGTGAAGACCATAGCTTTAAGGGATCAAGGATATGTATTGCAGACTGGAGTAACTCTCAGGGTGACATACTGCAGAATACTCTGAACAAAGGCGACCATAATGGGGAAGCTGCCTTATGAGAAGACATAATTTGTTGTGGCACCGAAAAGCACCGTTGGGTCCTTCTTTGTAGTTTTAATGAGCTCTAAGAAGGGATAAAAGTGTGCTCTGAAATGGTACTATCCTGTGGATTTATGTGAGCTCGAGATTGTTCATGCTCATGAGTGCTTTCATTTTTAAGGAGTCTGAAAACGATAAGAAGACTCTGAATTGGAGGAGGAGTACCGTCTTGCGGATTTGTACGAGCCCAAGATGGTGATTGCTCGTGGTTGCTTTCATTTTTTGAGAGTCTGAAAGCAATAAGTAGATTCCATTGGTGTTCTTTTTCGTATGTTAGTCTCCAATGCTCGAAAAAGGATAAAATGATGCAGATGGAGAACTCTTCTAGGAAATGTGACTAGAGTATTCCTTTTTTGTAATTAGTTTATAAGGTCTGGAAAAGGGGTAAACTTATACCAGGTAGACGCCCTTTTAGATACTTTTAACGAGCATGAAAGGAAGCATGGTTGCTTGGCGATCTTTTCATTGTTTTAGGAGTTAGAAAAGAGCTTAACATAAACTCCCTAAGTGCCTTTTTCGTAAACGAATTGCTCAGCCCGAAAAAGGGATAAAATTATACCGAACAAGAAGGTATTGGAGAGAGCGAAAAATGATCTTGAGCATCGTCATGAGCATGGAAAACTGAATCCGGTGACATAAAGATCATAAAAAACGGATCATGGCCGATGTGGCATGCAAATCGAGGCGATGAGGGGCATGGAAAAAAATGTTCAAAAAATCTGGTGGTGAGAGCGAGAAATGACCTCAAGCATCATCACTGGTGCAGAAAACTGAATCCGGCGATCTAAAACTCGTCAAAAACGGATCACGGCCGAGGTGGCACGCAAATCGAGGCAATGAGGGGCATGGGAAAAATGCCCGAAAAACTGAATCCGACGATCTAAAACTCGTAAAAAATGGATCACGGACGAGGTGGCATGCAAATCGAGGCGATGAGGGGCATGGGAAAAATGCCCTAAACATTTGGTGGTGAGAGCGAGAAATGATCTCAAGCATCGTCACAAGCGTGGAAAATTGAATCCGGCAATATAAAACTCGTCAAAAATGGATCACGGCCAAGGTGGCACGCAAATCGAGGCGACGAGGGGCATTGAAAAAAATGCCCAAAAAAGGGACCTAGTGGAATCAGAAAAGGAGTGGACTATCGTGAAGTTCTCGCTGCACTGATTCCAACGGTTTGAAAAACGGACATCGTATGATGTTGAAATGGTTGATTGAAAATTGTCAAATTTCTATAAATAGCAAGTGGGCCCAATGTGACAAGTGTCATTTTCACCGTTGAGTTTCACAGAGTAATTGAGGTGGTTAGAGCATTTTCTCGATTTGTGGGAGATTCGACCATTGGTTTTTTATTCTACGAGTTTCAGGTAAGCCTATGTGCCTTAGCCTTTTAAATTATTTCCTTTCTGGTTAGTGTCGGGGCCTCGGAGGTTGCGAAATTCCATTTTGGCTTCCCAACATGGAATATCGTGGGTTTCGGCTCATTTTCCACGATGCACATCGCGGGTATGGGCTTGATAGCTGCGATGTGCATCGCGGCTGTGGGGTCTGACAGTCGCGATGTTCATCGCAACTGTCGGGGCTGACAGTCGCGATGTTCATCGTGGCTGTGGAGGCTGACAGCCGTGATGCCCATCACGACTGTAGGGCTGATACCGGCGATGTGCATCGTGGCTTTGAAGTTGAAAGTCGTGATGTCCATCGCGGCTAAGAGCCCGAAAGTCACGATGGGGTTTTTGAGAAAAAATTTTGTTTCTAAAATATTTTCCTTTGTTTTTTGGCAGGATGCTGAGGAGGCCACTAGTGTCGTGGTGGGAGAGAGAGATAGATGTGGTATTGATGGGTTGGATTCATGATGACCCGGGTGTGCGGACAACCTTGGCTGAGGGTGGACTCCTAAAGTTCGCACAGGTTCCTCTTATGCGTTCAGTCAGAGATCTGCTGAACAAATTGGTGGATTTATGGGTTCCGACAGAGGGTGCATTCATGGTGCAGGGTGAGCGACTAGAGATCACTTTGACTGATGTTTATTTCCTTACTGTTTTGCCCCGTTTGGGGGAGATCAGGGAGTTGCAGCCGAGGATTCCAGCTGGTTTGGACATCGAAGATCTGCTAGAGAGATTCTGTGTTCCTGGGGCTCGTACGCAGAACAACGCACTGAGTATTTCGGACCTGCAGGAGCCGGAGATGCAGGTGGTCGGGGCTTGTGTTCTGCGGGTGCTTGGTGCACAGGTGCCACATTGTTTGTCTGGGGGGAAAACAATGATGGTAGACCGTGTGTTGAGAGGGACCTACTTTTCCTGGGGTCAGATGTTTTTGGCCTGTGTTCGGCGAGAGTTGGACAAGGTCAGTCGAGAGGGAGGGGAGTTTAGCTATGCCTCCTTCCTCTGTTGTTTCTTTTTTGAGCAGGTACCTACCTTGCGGCCACGTGTGCTGGTTCGGGAGGGGTTGCGGAGTGAGCCGTAGATGGTGTGGTGGGGGGGGATGATGCCCCGGGGTGGTGGTGGTATCCAGCTGTTCTTTTCGGCGGATATGTATGGTCAGTGGGAGAAGATGCCCCTACTTATTGATGATTATCCATATGCCAGTATGGACTTCCGAGGAGATCCTGAGATGCCTCGGGCTCAGGGACAGGCCTGGGGTTTAGACGGTATGTCTTTGTTTTTGGTTCTCTGTTATATCATGTTTAGATGTTTTTGTTATGAGCAAAGCCAGATATATTTATATGATATTGACTTGGTTCACTTGTGTGATTGTGCAGATATTGGTCCGAGGCCACCAGCTGATCATATAGGCCGTCGGGGACGGATGATGGTGGTGGCACCTCCACCTGTAGTGGCAACACCTCCTCGTGCTCGACGAGTTGTGCATCCTCGAGATGATGCCCTGGAGGGTACATGTGAGACTTTAGAGGGGCTTCTGGTGGGAGCACCCGAGGAGGGTTGGAGGGATTTGGACCGGCCTACTATCGAGCCTTGTTTCGATGCTCCCCGTGAGTGGCGATCTATCCTTCTTAGAGTAGCTGTTGTGATGGCCGAGAGGAGGGCTCAGGATTAGTATGATACGGAGGAGCCATCGGAGGAGGAGCCAGAGGATCCCGGAGATCATGATGATTAGGTGATCTTATATGTGCCCCCAAATGCTGATGAGCATATGGGGATGATTTTGTGGATACACTTTTCGTACGTCTAGTGTATTTTTTGTATATTTGGGTGCTGAGGGCACTCCTGACATTATGACTTTTATGATGATATATATATATATATGTTTTGGTATATAGTTGTGTATGCATGTGGATGCACATCGTGTCTTGATTACATTTTGTTGCACGTGGATGCAATTGTAGTTTGTTTGTTTGCCCGTGGAGGCATGTTTGATTTTTTGTACGCCCGTGGAGGTATATCTTATGCACGTGGATGCTATGTTTTACTTCTTTGTACGCCCGTGGAGGCATATTTTATGCACGTGGATGCAATTTTTTAGATTTTTTTGTATGCCCATGGAGGCATATTTTATGCATGTGGATGCAATGTTTTGATAATTTTATAATGCCTATGTGATGCATGTCGTGATGTCCGACATGTTTTGGTTGACATGCCAATCTAGAATGTTGTTAGCCATTTGGTCTGCTACAGTGTTATGATTTCTTGGGACATGAGTAAAAAAGAGGGATTCAAAATGTCGAATCATTTGTTTTGTGCGCAGGAATTTTCTAAATAGACAGGGATCGCGTACTTGGTAACAGTTGTTGAGTTGGGAAACAAGGAGCTGGGAGACCAGGAAAACACGAAGGTGACTTATGCCCATTTGGAGAGCGGCGACGAGGAGACCAGTCACGACATCGTACTCAGCTTGGTTGTTTGTGGCAGCACCTATGCACACTCCGTCGAGGTGGATCAACTCATGTGAATGGGAATAAATTACCCAAGCTACTGACGCGAGATTTGGAGACCAACGACTTGCGCCATCGGCAAAGCCGATGTGGGAGAGTGGAATAGGATCCATCTGTGTTCATGCAAGAAAGAATTGAAATGTAAGGTTTCAAAAATTTACAGTGAAAAAATAAAAAAAAACTGTACAATATGGACTATGGTGTCCAGGAGTTTTTTATTTGTAGAATATTTTGAGGTACAACCCATTACAAGGGTTGCGCATGGGATTGCCTTCTGAATCGGTCAAAATGTATGCTCCATGTTCAAGGCAAGTGTGTATGATATATGGGCCTTGCCACATAGATTGGAACTTTCCTTTGCCTGTTTTGTCATGGGCTTGATCGTAAACAAGGATCAGGTCTCCTTCACTAAATGCTCGTGGGTGAAGATGTTTATCGTAATGGAGTTTAGATCTATTTTTTGCGGCTTCGATTGTTTGGAGAGTTGCTCGGCGATATTCGTCAGCTTGTTCTAAAAGAAGTAACCGTTCTTCAATTAGTGAAGTATCAGGGAGGAGCTCTATGGAAATTTGTAATTTTGGTATTTGGCATTCAATGGGGAGAACAGATTCCACGCCATGAACTAAATGGAATGGGGTAAAGCCGGTGGCGGTTTTGGTCGACATTTGATAAGCCCATAATGCGGGAAAAAGCATATGTTGCCAATTAGATTTATGTTTGTTGACAGTGCGCTGGAGGATAGTGTTCAAAATTTTGTTAACAACTTCGACTTAGCCGTTCCCTTGGGGGTAGTAGGTGGAGGAGAAATGATGTTCAAACTTAAGGAGTATGGACAATTCTCTCCAAATGGAGTCTTCGAAGTGAGAGCCGTGGTCTGAGACGAGTTGCTTTGGTACTCTGAAACGAGCAATAACATGGTTGAGAAAAAAACGGGCTGTAGTGTCAGCTTTGCAATTGTAAGTAGGCATGGATTCCACCCATTTGGTAAAGTAATCAACAGCCACATTAATGTATTTGTGGCTGCTGGCTGTTGTGGGATTGCAATCCATGAAGTCGATGACCCATTTGCAAAATGGTCCAGCGGTGACGACTGGATGAAGGGGGGCAGGGGGGGGGGGTTCTTGCCTTTGGGGCAAAGAGCTAGCAGTTTTGGCAGTGCTTGACTGCTATGATACAATCAGTGAATAATTATGGCAAAAAATAACCTGCGTGGATTACCTTTTGGGCGGTGGCCATTCCGGAGAAATGGATGCTGCAGGCACCACTATGACATTCGTTAAGGACTTGTTTTGCTTCGTCTTGGGAAAGGCATCGTCGTAAGATTATTTCGACGCCACGTCGATAGAGGACATCACCCAAGAGGAGATAACAGAGGGCATGGAGCCGGATGCGACGGTGTCCGTCACGATCAATGTTGGGTCGAAATTTCGGTGTGCGGAGGTATACCAAAATGTCGCCATACCAAGGGTCGTCAGACGAGATGATGAACAAATGTTCGTCGATTATATTAGTATGGATAGTTGGTGATGACGATGATGATGGTAATTCCGTAATGAGTTGAGCGAGTGCTAATGCTTTGGTGCTCTTCGGTGTTTTAAAATTTAGGTCATATTCTTGTAAGACAATCACCCATTTGGCAACACGGCCTTGTAGAAGGCGATGATTCAAGAGATAGACCATTGGGTTGGAATTTGCCACAACTGTGGTATGGCTGAGGAGAATATAATGTCGCAGATTTTGTACAGAAAAGATGACGGCGAGGGCCATTTTCTATTCATGTGGGTAGCGTAATGGTGGGCTTGATAAAGTTTGGCTCACATAGTAAATGACATGCTCTTGGCGAGCAGAGTCTTCTTGGACGAGAACTCCAGAGATGGCGCAATCTGATGCCGAAATGTAAAGGGTAAAGTCTTTTGTGAAATCTGGTGGAGAAATCAATGGGGCGCTTGTAAGTGCTTTTTTCAGATCTATGAAAGCTCCTTTTGTTTGGTTGTCCCATACGAAGCGGGTATGACGACATAGAAAATGGAGGAAACCATGTACAGTGGTGGCATAGTCTGGGACAAAACGACGAAGGAAGTTGGACTTCCCCTAGAGGCTTTGAAACTGTCTTAATGTACATGGTGATGGTAGGTCCACTATGGCTTGAACTTTTAGAGGGTCAACGGTGATCCCTTTTTCTAAAATGACAAACCCTAGCAGGCGACCTGCTGGAACACAAAAGACACACTTGAGTGGGTTCAAGCGGATGTTGTATTTTCGACAACACAAGAAAACTTGTCGAAGATCATCTAAATGGTTAGATCGTTTCTTAGATCGAGCGGTGAGGTCGTCTAGATAAACTAATATGATTTTATGCAGATTGTGAAAGCAATAAGTCATGGCACATTGGAAAGTGGCTCCCGCGTTCTTGAGACCGAAAGGCAAGACGCGGTAGGCGAAAGTGCCCCATGGGGTTGTAAAAGCGGTCTTGTATTGATCCTCTTTACAGATTTTGATTTGGTTGTATCTGAAGAAACTGTCCATAAAATAAAGTACCTCATGCCCCGCACACTCATCAATTAGATGGTCAATAAATGGTGTGGGGAAGTTGTCTTTGGGGCAAGCTAGGTTGAGGTCATGGAAGTCAGTACATACGCGGATGGTGCCGACTTTCTTATTGACTAGTATTGGTTTTGAAACCCATGTGGTGTATGCAATAGGGTATATGAAGCCTACTGCTCGAAGCTTCTCAATTTCTACTTTGACGGCTGGAAGCTTGGATGGGTGTATGGGACGTTGCTTCTGGTGGACCAGTGATATGTTGGGCCAAGTGTCTATGTGGTGTTCTACGATGGTAGGATCAAGACCAGGCATCTCGGTATAAGACCAGGTGAAGACATCTCGAAATTCTTGGAAGAGTTTCTTATAAGCTTGGGTTTCTTTCTCAGTGCATGAAGCGCCCAAAGAGATAAGCTTAGGTTTTCCGAGGGTGGTGGAGATGTCGATTTTTATAATGGGCGAAATGTTAGCCATGTTACCTTCCTCGAAGGCTTCTGGAGCTGGTATTGGATCTTTGAACCAGTCGAACTTGGTTGGTAAGAAGTCCTTAGATTCAATAGATAGTTGGTTTTACGTGGTGGACGTAGATGCCTCCGGGAGGAAGTATGATCGATGGTGCATATCATCCCAAGGGTAGTCCGGTGCAGTGAGTGTTTGTAGGATTTCTTCATCGGTACAGAAGTAGTGTTCCATTAAATTAATTGGTTCGGGTTTATAGGTAGTTGAAATCATATAAATGGTTTTGATTTCTTCTGAATGGGAAGATTCTCAGGGAAATATTTCCTCGATAAGCGGTGGGGATATCTCTAGGTCGGCATTATTCAACTCGTATAGTGCTGCTCTATAATTTGGGAGATCGGGGCAGTGATGTGAATAATGGCCGTAGATGCCGCATATTGCACAAGGATGGTTTGTGCACAATGATTTATCACGAGGCTGAGGGGGGAGTTCTAGTTTGACTACTGGAACATTGGTGTCATCATCCAACATATTCATGTGTTCTTGAAGTGCCGGTAGTTGTGGACATAGATGGGTAGCATGGCCAATATCGTCGCACAACGAGCACTTAGGGAGCACACGGGTTGGGGGATTCTTAGCTAATTTGGGAGTCACTGGGGGGGTACGAGTTGTGGGTGCAGTGTTGTAGGTTTGTGGACCTCTACCCCAGTGTGGCGAGCTTGAGGGGGGACATAACTAGGTGTCGATGTAGTGCCCCTTGTTGGAGGTTGTCAGTTTTGGGGGTTCGAAACACCTAGTGGTGGGTGATTTTGGGGGTTTGGTATGCCAAGTGGTGGATGGTTCGACATATTCATGGGTTGTACCGGTTGTAGAACAACAGTTGGAGTCGGTGGGGGAGTTGGGGAAGGTAAGTACCATATAGGTAATCCTAACGTTAAACCTGGAAGGTTGAGTGTAGCCATTACTGGCGTGCTGACAACTCCTGAAAATGGGAACAAGAATGGGATAGTATGAATCAATGTTTTTCCGATATGACTAGGCACGATGGGTGCTTGTGGTGGTGGTTGAGGTTGTTGAGGATGTTGTTGTTCATTGTGCGATAAGGTGCACAAATCAGATACTTCAGTCACCTGGAGAGGGGGTGGGATTGACAGGAAAGTGCTGGTCATGAGAGTATCCGAATATATCCCGGGTCCGACTGATGAGATGAATGATGTTGGTGCACTAAGAACGGGTTGTTCGATCATGGGAAGAACATTTTATAGCGCTACGGGGGCATTGGTATCATAGTATGTAATTTGGTCGATTTTGACTACGCGTCCTTCATGGGGGAACATCATGAGGCGAAAAACTGAAGAAGCGACAACTTTCATTTTATACATGTAGCTTCGTCCCAGAAGGAGATTGTAATCAAGTTGGGCATTAATGACCTCTATATCGATGAGAACCAGTTTGCCCCCAAGCTGTATGGGTACGTTCACTAACAAACCTTGAGGTTGAGCTGCACGGCCATCGTAAGCTCGTAATGCGGTAGTTGACGGTTGTAGCATTGGGGATCCAAGTTTCTGCCATACAAAAGTCAACATAACACAGGTAGAGGCCCCTTCATCGATTATGCATCGATGAACGACGAGGTTGCGAATGGAGATGGAAACTTGAAAAGCTAGAGATGAAGGCAGGCAAGGTTCAACTTGTTCTAAGTCGAAATCCATCATGTTGGAGTTGTCAGGGTCTATAGCACCAATGGCAGATAACAACAATTTTCTCTGTGTAGGACAATTTTTTAGGATTTTGAGAGTAGACATAGCAGCGGGGGACTGAGTTAAATCCTCTACAATGTTATAGTTGGAAGCTGCACAAGCGTTCGGGTTATTGTTAATTCCTCTCAAAGGGAAACGAGGTGATTTTGGACCCTTGTCCATGGGCATATTGGGTATGCAAAGTGGTTGATCGGTTAGGAGAGTACTCGACGATGGGTCAGTAGGTGTGGCCTTAGGGGCGGATCCGTATTGATTTCAACGGGTTTGAATATTGACATCATTTGATGACATCATTAGCAAATGGTGAGTGTTGGACTCTGCATGCTGGTAATCGGCTGCTGCATAGGTAATTTGCTGCTGTGTTGTAGCGGATCCTTGAGGGGGATCATTTGGACGAGTGTTTACCGTGCCTTGGTTTGGTAAGGGATTTTGCAATATCATGGGTTGTGGCTGAGGAGGAGGTGCTGGATATGCAGCATGTCCTTGTCATTGGGCGTCGTCGGTCCAGAGTTGACGCGCTCGATCTAAATGGGGACAATTATGTGTGTAATGGCCGTAGACTCCACATATGGAACATGGATGGTTTGTTCTCAAGTTATTATTTTTGGCCTGTTTCGGTGGACGTTTAGGGTTTTGGTTGGGGGGAGCAGCGTTATTATTATTTGGGGGATTAGGTGGTGGTCCACCTTGGCTGTGTTGCTGGTTGTTTCCATGGTTACGTCCTCTTCCGCGGTTTTGTTGACCTCCTTGGTTACGCTGGTTGTTCTGGTTTTGAGATTGGTTTTGCTGTGCGTAGACATGCCCTTGGGTAGTAGGTGGGTTTTAAGGTCATGAAGGCTCTGGAGCAGGTTGTGGTGGGTAATAAGCAGGAGGGTTATGAGGTGGACCTGTTGCTTATTATGGTTGTGGGTAAACTTGAGCTGCTGGAAGTGTTGGAGCAAGAGGTGCTGCTTATTGAGGATAATAAGCCACTTGGGCTTGTGGCTGAACCAGAGTCTGGTGGGCCTGCTGGTTACACTATGAAGGTGGTGCATAAGCTGATGGTGCTTGACCATAACACTGTGGTGGACATGAGGGTGCATGAGTGTGGTGAGTGTGCGTTACTGGAGCATACGAAGTTGTAGCTCCAGAATGAGATGAAGCCCTAGAAAGGTCTAGGGCGTTGTGTGTACTCATCATGGTAAAAGGTTTGTTTTGCACCATAACCTGGCCGATAATACAGTAGATGGCATGGGATGCCCCCGACGCATTACGGCGGGATGGATCGTCGCGTGGGGCATCCAGTAAAATGGTGTATAGATATCCAGACTCGGCATATATGAGGTCAAACTGCTGGGATTTTAAGATGGCTTCTTCTTCCGACTGGGGTCATTCAGAAGCTACATCTTTGGCTATGAGGGGGAGGAGTGATTTGAGGAACCAATCGAAAAAGATACGGTCGTTAAGCTTTATCTTGCAGAGGCTACGACGCTTACGCCACTCATGGATATGATCAGTGATGTGTGTGGCGGTGTTCTGTCTACAAGACAAAAGTATTTCCACTCCTGCATCATAGCGTATGGGTAGTTGAAAGAATTGAAGGAACGTTGAGGCGAGGGATGTAAAAGTGGGGTGGGTCCCATGTGGCTACTCAATGTACCACTTGGCTGTAGAGCCAGTGAAAGTTCTTTGTAAAAGTATCAGTCTAATAGAATCATCTACTATGGAGATTGAGGAACACCATAGGTGAAATGACATGATATGGTTTTGGGGATCTTCCCAGCTTTTCCTTCAAATTTTTGGATATCTGAGGGAATCTTTTTGGGCATGGGGGGCCACGCAGATTCGTGTCTAATAGGGTCGTTGGTTAACCTTTCCAGGTCTGGTAAGTTTAGACTAGCCATGTATGGAAGAGTGGCAGATGGGTGTGGCATGGTCACTGGGGCATAATTGCTAATGGTAGCATTATGGATTGGTCCAGTGCCCCTAAGGGTATGCTAGGTGTGAAAGGGATGTGTCCTCCAACCGATGTGGTTTGGGAGGGGCCTACGATCCCAAGTGCAACATGGGTTGCAGATGGGTTAGGAATGGTTCCAGTAATCACTGGGATCTGGGTAGTGGCGATGAGAGAGGGGGTGACCCCCATGTTGGGCATACCTAATATAGGTGTTGGTCCTGTGTTGGGCATGCCTAAAGCAGGTGTGGCCCCCATATTAGGCATGCATAAGGGGGTTGTGGCTACCGTGGTTGTCATGGTAGTAGCGGGGGTTGTTGATGTAGCCCCAACAACACTGGTGAAAAGGGGGTCATATTGTGATCCAGCCATGGGGTTGGTTGGTGATGTCTCCGTAGGGTGTTCAGATTCAGCCTCAAAATCAGATGTGAAATGAGGTGCGTCAGAATCGGATGACTGGGTTCTATGGCGATGACATGTAAAGTTAAGGGATAATGCTCTACGTCTATGACGTGTAAAGTCAAGTGTACCGAATTGAGGGGGTTCACCCTAAAAACAACGGGATTGTCTTAAGTTCTCAATGGTGAGAGATGTCTAGAAATGCCAATGGATGGTGGTGAGATAAAAAACTCAAGACCCTAGTGCAACGATGTGTGCAGGAGGGGAGTGTGAAAAAACAATGGCTCTTAGGCCAACAACCAACCTCAAAAACACTTACTATAACAACTGTGTTATAGTAAGTGGAGAAATCAAGAAAAGTGGTCAGAATACCAAAAATCAAGCGGCTCCTAGAAAAAAGTGGTGCTCACTAGACCAAGGGGGGTAGTAGAGCATGCAAAAGCCTAACTAATAGTGGTATTATGACTCAACAAGGTATATCCTCTACAAGGTGATGAAATCCAATTCAGACAATATAAAATGTGGAATCAAAGGCTAGATATCCCCCTACCGGGAGGGACACCGGGTAGACAATCCTAAAAATTGGCCACTAAGATAACCCGTTCATGACACGTTCGGTTGGGTGAATTTGCAGTTTGGTTCTATCGCCGCTGTACTCCCATAAGGGTGGTACAACGAGAACTACAAAATGTATCCTTCGGTTACTGAATGGATAGCGGTATTCCACTCAGACTTCCGGAACCAGTCTGGCTACTTCAACCCTCCTAAGGGAAAGGCCTTCCCGATAAATTGGTGTATAACCGTGTCAACAAATAATAAGGGATTTTTGGTACCCTAAATGTCAATCACTATGTCTCAGATGTGAATAATTGAGGGGTGTTATTAGAACACCTATCCCCCCAATCCTACCTAGCTACAAGATTCTTTAAGTGTTCCCCAAGTGGGGTTAAAGTGTTTGTTGAGTTTAGGCAGATTTTAAGGCTCAGTTAATTAAAAAAGTGGTAGTTTCGGTGCAAGTGTGATTATTTTACTGAAAAAGAATTTGCCTCGCTTGGGCAATTGATTACAAATTAAAAGCAAGACGATTTCAATTTGTAAAAAATAAAAGGCTTTTTCTCAAATGTAAATGCTTTAAAAAAAAATAATTCAAAAACTATGAACTTTTGAAATAATTTTTTAAAGAAGAGCAAATATCGTAAAATTTGTAAGAAATAAATGGATTTCTAAGCGCTTGCTTGGGCAAAACTATTGAGCAAATCGGAAAGATGGTTTGAAATTTGCAAAGAAGTGAAATCTATGATCTAAACAAAGTGCTAAAAAACTTTTCTTTCACTTGTTGAAATTTTTTAAAAAGATTTTAATTGAATATATGTAATAGAAAATGATTTACTATTGCTGCAATAATTAAGACAAAATGCTGGAAAAAATTGCAGGAAAAAATAATGTTGGACGAAAATAGGCTAAATGGGAAAAAACATAGTAGAATTTAAAAAAGAAAAAGAAAAATTGGGCAGGGCGAAAAACAACGGCATCGCGGGTTTATGGGTAAAAGTCGCGATGTGCATTGCGGGTTTAAGGCGCACAGACGTGATGTGCAGTGTGGAAAAAAGCCGCGAAGCCGCGATGTGTAGCGCGAAAAAAAGTCGCGAAGTCGCGATGTGCAGCATAGGAAAAATCCATGAAGCCACGACGCGCAGCGCAGAAAAAGGCCGTGAGGCTGCGATGCGTAGCACAGAAAAAGACCGCGAGGTCGCGATGAGCCGCACGGCTGTTGGGCAAAAAAGTGCGATACAAAAACGGAAAAATTGTTGCCGGAAACGAAACCAAAAAGTGAAATTTCAGGCTACTAAAGGCTACAGAAAGGGCCAAAAGCTAGGGCAACAATGAATATGCTGTCTAGTATGGCAGATCTGCAAATTGGAATGGTAAAAACTAGAAAAAAAACGAAGATCTAAAGCTAAAGTGTAAGATTCAAAAATTTGAATACCAGTGGAGTCTCCAAAAACTATTGTTTGGTTTTTCAACCAAGCATGTGCAAGGATGCACCTATTAACTTGTAATAGCAGTCTTGAATGCAAAGGAAATAACAATAAACTTAATCTAATCTAACATTAACATATGTAAGAGAAATATAGAACTAGATTGATAACAATAAGAAAATAAGACAAGAGATTCAAAAGAATTTGTTTTTGTATTACCTAAAATGGTGAGGATGATGGGTGTTGAGCAACTCCAAGGTTGGGAAGCTCCAACATCCAATGGTCTCTTCTTCTCCAAAGCTTCAATGGGATTCTTCAAACTCGAAATGGGAGGCAATGGCTCTCAAAGGGAATTTGGCAGCATAAGGATAGGATGAAATGTGGATGAAAAGTGAGGAGCCCTTATCACCTTTTTATAGTTTTTGGTGATGGGGAATACCATTATGGTTTGGAGGAAACCAATGGTATTAACCAACATGGTTTAGGTCTCTTTTTCCCTCTTTTTCCTTTTTTGAATATTTTGAATATTTTTATTCCATTTTAATATTTTTTGGGAATTTTGGACCCTTTTTGAGGGTTTTTTTGTGTTTTTTAAGGAAAAAATACATATTTTGAGGGGAAAAAGGGGTATTATGGTCTTTTTGGTGACCTTTTGATGGCTTTAGGGGCTCAAATGGTGGAAAAGTGGACAAATGGGTCACGTGAATAAGGGAATGAGCTAGTGAGCACTTTTTGGGTGTTAACATCAAGTTTTCTACGTGCTTCTGAATACAATATCTTTATCAAGTTTTCTACTTGTTTCTGAATAAATATCTTTATTAAGTTTTCTACTTGCTTCTAGACTTCATTAGTTCCAAGTCAATTGCTTATGGATAGAAGATAGGTCATCATGTTTAAAGTTAATTGTAGTTGGAAAATATTTAGTTTGCATTTATTTGTAGAAGTTAAACTAGATTTAGTTCCATTTTGTTTCCTTGTCACATTTGAAAGCCACTTAGATACATTCAATCCTATTCCCATTACATTTGATACACTTCCTTAGAATTCCCAAGGAGAATGGAATTAGGTAGTTTAGTGTAGTTTTGAAATATTAATTGAATGCATAAGTGGTTGTTGAATTCACTTAGTCGTTTGTAGTTTTGCTTTAAATTAATTGTCAGTTGAATTATCTCATAGATAGGTTTCTGAACTCATTTACAATTGTTTCTGATTCATAGTCCAGAGTTTTAATCAATAGTTTTCAACTTTATCAAAGTAGTTCTGCTTTTGATTCAGTCTCGCTTCCTAGAATAACATTGTTGTTTTACATCTTTCAGTTATTATCCATAGAGTAGAGTAGTATAGCTTGATACTATTCTTATCTGTTAGGTTTGATTAGTGATTTTGTTGTTTTTCTGAAGTTTGACTCAGTTTTTCATTTTGAAAGATCTTTCGATCTTTTCTTTATTAAACATTTTCTAAGGTTTGCTGAGCTGAAACTTTAGGCCCCATTCTACCTCAGCATATACTGTGCCACAACTATAAGATTACCAAACCTGGTCGATAATTAAATATTTTGGTGGTTCTTTAAGACATTAATTACACCTCAACATTTTGGCGCCGTTGCCGGGGAGTTGTAGATAGGTAGAACTCGGTTGTAGATAGGTAGAACTCTCCTTTAAAACTTAGTTATAGATTTAATTCTTCTGCTTTGAAATTTAGAAATAGGCTGGTGGCGAGTGAGCGGTAAGATGAGAGGTAAGAACCTGCGCATTTGTTATAACAGGCATCCCCAAAACCCAACAGTAGTAGTGATGCAGTTAGAATTTATTTCAATTATAGTTTGTTTTCATGAATAGGTCTAGAGATTCATAAGGTAGATTTATTAAAATTAGCCTTCCTAATAAAATTCCCACTAACCTATATGAGGGGCATGCCACCCCAACTAATAACTCAACAGAAAGGTATCAGAAGACACCTAAAGGGGATAGTCCTACTTGGAAAGCAAAGGAAATCCTTTCTGGAAATCAATTAGTGGAAACCATAGGGACATCAGAAAAAGCTGTTCATAAAAAAATTCCACTAGAAGAACCTCAAGCTCATATTGAGATTGAACCTAGACAAGAAGAAATTCAAAAGAATAAAACTTTAGAACTTCCCAACCCTCCATTAGTACAAAAACCCAAAGACACTAGTTTTTCAATAGTAGGTGGTCCAAACTTAGTAGATTTTGTTGATCCTGCACAAGTAGACACTCCTTTTGAGAATTCTGTGAACATAGTCATCTCACAGACTGAGGAAACAACAGTAGGACCTTCAAAATTGGATACCCATGTAGCTAGTAGTTCTCCTGCTAAAAAGAAGAATACTCTTCCTGAAACAGAACGTTGGGACATCCCATATTCACCAAGAAAGGATCCACGTAAGTATTCTCTCTTTGGCAATCGGATCTTCATGGAGGATGAAAATGAAGATCGTGTTCGACAAAATGAAGAAGAAGGAGAAGTTAGAACTGAAGGTACCTTCGGGTTCCCTATCTTAGACACTGCACAAGATGTAACTATGAAAAACATCCCTCCTTCCTCACTACCAACCTTTTATGGGAAGAGTAGTGAGGATCCAGATACATTCTTATTCGAATTTGACATTTTGTGTAAGAGTTATAATTACCTACAAGATGGCCAAAAACTAAAACTCTTTCTTGCCACATTAAAAGATTCTTCTCTTCGATGGTTCATGGGGTTAGGAGAATCTAGTATTAGAACTTGGGAAGACATGAAGACTGCATTTCTACGGAAATATCAGGATTACTATAAACCTAAAGACTCTCGCAATGATATTTTTAAAATACAATATCTTGAAGATGAGAGCCTAGAAGACTATCTCGAAAGATTTAACTGTGTGTTACATAAAGCCAAATATAGTGATCTTCAAGAAGATGCAGTAAGAACACTCTTCCTCAATGGAATCTCAGAAGAATTCTTAGAAAACCTTAATCTCATGGCAGCAGGAGACATCTCTCACAAACCCTTTTCACAGATTTGTGAGTTTTGTAGGAATTACTCTAGGAGCAGAGGGAAAAGTGGAAGACACTTTCGAGAATCTTATGCTAGGAACCTAAAAGGAAACACATCCAGTCCTGGTGGAGTTACAAGGGTAGAATTGGGAAACCTATTGGAAAATTTCAAAACAGATATCTTAGGAGCTATGGGTTCTCAGCTAGATGCACTACAAGCTAAAAAGAGACAAGATGAAGAGCGGGAACCAATGAGTGTTTTTTTCCTAGGTGTAGAACTAAACATCCCCAATGAGAATGTCCATTGAACAGTGTTTTAGTTTGTCACCTTTGTATAGAAGAACATCCGACTGATAATTGTCCATCATTGCCTGGGTTGCAAGCTGTGTATAAGAGTGGAAACTTTGGAGAATCATCTAGGAGGCCTTGGCAACCTAGAGATCAATAATCATATCAAGATCCATCACAAATTCCACCATATTACTCTTCTTATCAACCTCCTCAACAATGGAACACTTCAGGTTGGAAAAATTGGCCACCTCAGTACCCTCCTCAAAATGCTCAACAACAACAATGGCCACATGGATGGAGAGGACAAACTTATGCTCAACCACCTCATCCTAGGCCTAAATATCTGTAGTGAACGTATCCGTTCACTAAGTTAACCGTGTCCAGTTAAGGGTTAAGAAGCGAGACTGTCTTCCATATTTGAGATAAATGATAATAATATATTGATTGATGATGATGATAAATTACAATAAGATTTCCTTTTATAGGGCTTGATCAAGCATAGTGAAGGGTTACACCCTTTCACTAGTAACCTAATAATCTATTAGTTTATAAATAATAATATTAAATAAATATTCACAGCATTGCCTTCCCCTTAGGAAAGCTTTGTCGTCAAAGCTTAGATTATTGTTGTCATCTTTTCATTCTCGTTTTGTGTTGAAACAATGTCATTACTTCCTTTATGTCTTTTTTAGAACTGGTATTATGTATATGCTTGGTATTTACGCAATAGTTTGTCATCTTCCTTTCATTTGTAACTTGAATTTGTACTCCATTATGTTTATTATTGTTATCCCATTTTCCTTGTACATGAATATGAGGAGTATTTTTGTGACTGACCATATCAAGCCTTGTTTTAGAAGCCGCTTGTCCTACGATAATTAGGATGTCATCACGTAATGTGTTCATTTTATTATCCTTACGAGTTATCTCGAGAAGTGGCGTTTCGTGAGGCTTCTCACACTCAAAGTCACCTGATAAAGTTACATTTAGGTTTCTCCAGGGTGGTAGAAGAGTTAAGGTAGAAGATGAATCTACGATATCTGATTCCTTTGACTTGGATTCCTTTGCATATTGTAGGATCCATCTTTTGTCATTGTATGGATTGTACTTATTGTCAATGATATTGGCTTGACTCTCAATATGATCTTGGTTGAGGTCATCTTTATCAAAAATATTATTGGTATGTTGGTCATCCCTATGATATTTAGTCTCCTTGTCTTGTTTATTGTCTTGACCAATTTTGTTACTCTCATTTTTGTTGACATAGTGGTCCAACATATCTGAGTTACTGATATGGTTTGTATTAGACCTTAGTTTTTGTAACATTTCCATTATGGTATTCTGGTTCTGTGTCATGATGCTCAAGTTATGTGCCATGGTGCTTATGTTCTGTGTCATCGCACACATCTTTTTATCTAACTCTTTTTGTTTCTCGTGCATGATGTCTACTTTGTTATCAAGTTTTCTTCCCAATACTAGAACAACATCTTCTTTAATTCCTTTCTTAAGTGCCTTGTTATTTTTCGTTTCTTCTCTGAATTTTTCTTGGTTGACAACGAGGGCCTTGATGTCCTTTTCCAATTTCTCAATTTTGTCTTTTAATTCCGCCATGGTCTTGGAGAAGGGAATTTTTTTGCTTTCCCAGTTTAAAATAATAACTTTTAATAATATTAACAATAATATTATTTATTAATAATATCATTATTAATTTTTATTATATAAATTTTAATTTTTATTATAAGTTAGAACTATAATGATAATAATAAAATTAATAAATTTTTATTATTATATTATGTTTTTTTTTTAATTAGGGTTTTCGACGTTGGAGGAGGAAGGGATGATCGGAAGTGAGGCGCAAGCGTGGGAAGTAGGAGAAGTGCAAGATTTGGGGGGAGTAGGGGATGCAAGTAAGGGCGCAGTGAGAAGGAGGGAAGGGGAGGTAGCAGCGTAGAGGAACTGTGGGATGGTGTGGGAAGCTGCGAGTTGAGTGTGCGCAGCTGCAATGGGAGAAGGAGGAGTTGAGAGGGAGAGGGCACGTGCGGAGTGGAAGGTTGCAGGGGGTGGGAGCAAGTAGGTGGGAGGGAGTGAGGGGCGGATGACGTGGAAGGAGGAGTGGTGGGGGAAGGGATGGAGTATGGGCAAAGGAGGGAGGTCGGGCACAGAAGCAAGGATGGCGAGGGACGAAGAAGGGCTGAGAGGTGGAGAGCATGGATGTGGAGAGTAGCGAAGGAGGGTGCGGGAGTTGTAGCAGGGGAGCTGGTGCACGTGGGCGTGGGCGTGAATCTGGTGGGGAAATTATGCAGGGAGACGGGGAGGAAGGAGGAGCTGGGCATGGGCGTGGTGGAGGGAGGGGACGACGTGGATGGATGGATGGGCAGAGGAGAGCCGAGAGGGAGTATTCAATGGAGAGGGGGGGTGTGGAAATGAGGGAGGACGAGCAGGGCGTGGGCATGGAACGAGGATGGAGAGCTGGATGCAGGTGCGGGGGAGCAATGGCGCGGGCTGGTCGGTAGTGGAGTGAATGCGCGGGGGTGGGAGCGCGGGTATGGAGGGACATAGAAGGTGATGATGAAGCAACAGAATGGTGGAGAGCTGAACATTGAACGAAGAGCTGAAAGTTTAATGCAGACTATGCAGAGAAATGAATGTTGACTTGTTGGAGGGAAGAGGGGATGAGCCGAATTCGAGCTCAGGCCGAAGGAGAGAGTGAGGATAGGTGAGCCAAAACCGAGCTCGATAGTAGGAGGACCCGAATACGAGCTCAGGTTGAAGGAGCCGAAACCCAGCTCTGATACAAAATGCAGTGAACATATCCATTCACTAAGTTAACTGTGTCTGGTTAAGGGTTAAGAAGCGAGACCGTCTTCCATATTTGAGATAAATGATAATAATATATTGATTGATGATGATGATAAATTACAATAAGATTTCCTTTTATAGGGCTTGATCAAGCATAGTGAAGGGTTACGACCTTTCACTAGTAACCTAATAATCTATTAATTTATAAATAATAATATTAAATAAATATTCACAGCAATATCCTTACCCACCTAATATTCAGCGAATTTTTCCTGGATTTGTACCTCCTTCATTAACTCCTATCCCAAGTCAACCCCACCATTTTCAGAGCGTGACTCCTCCAAGACTCACAATATTACCTACACAATTGATACCAAATCCTAACAACAAACCAACCCAAGCTCTTAATAGCATTAGGTTGTTACCTCTTCCATCATATGCCATTTCAACCGCACCAATACATGACATTCAACTGCGGTCTGGAAGATTTTTGCAAGATCAACTCAAGTCATCTGTTGTTATCCGAGAAGAGAATGAAGAAGAAAACATACCTAACAAAGATTTGAATGATGCTATTCTTGAAGATGTGGTTATTCCTAAATCTTCAACACACAACCATCCACATAAAGAAGTAATTATAGGATAAAAATCACCCCCATATCCGGAGCGTCTAGTAATAGAAAAACCTGTAACTTATCCAGAGTATGATATCATTAACGAATTGAAGAATATTTGCATTAAAATCCCTTTGTTACAAGCCATTAAGGATATCCCAATTTATAGTAAAGTAATAAAGGAACTCTGTATTAAGAGACCAGGTAGAAAACAAAAAGACCCTCCGACGATTCATGTAATAGGTGAAATATCGGATTGCATAGAAAACCAACCTAGAATCCCAAAGTATTCAAATCCAGGGAACCCTTTGGTGACTGTTATCATCAATAACATTGCCATAGGAAACACACTTATTGATCTAGGAGATGCTATTAATCTGATGACTACCATAGTTTTAGAAACTCTCAATTTAGGACAATTCCTACGCCCTACCCCAACAATGCTAGAATTAGCAGATCGCACTATGGTTCAACCTACTGGGATCTTAGATGACATCACTGTATCAGTAGCTTCATGGGAATATCCCGTGGACTGCATGGTCATAGAATCAAAAGACCGTTCCAAAGGTCATCCTATTATTTTGGGAAGACCTTGGTTGGATACTGCCAATGCATTTATATGATGTAGGGATGGAGAGATGATTATCTCTAATGGGTTATCTACAAGAAAACTAGCTTTATACCCACCAGCTCAGCTAGTAACTGAAAACCTATTTTGGTTAGATTGTCCTTTCAAGGATGAAAAATTGGAAGAACTTCCCCTTGTTAGTGATCTCTCCTGGGCACTTCAAGAATAGAATACCGAGAATGTGTTGAATCAATTTATCTCTTCCACTACATGCATAGTACTTTCGTCAGTCTTTTTCCCAACTTGACCAGATTTTTGGAGACGAATTTCAAGCAAACATGAGCCTCTCAATATTTATGAGTACACCCTGTGTCTTAACAATCAAAGAAGATCTAGGATCCTATACCATACCTTGTGAGGTTAGTTCCAAAAAAATTCTGCATATAAATGCAGTTTCAGATGAAGGTCAGCAAAAACAATTACTAAAATGTCTCAAGAGTCAAACTGGAGCATTTGCATGGGAACATACTGATATGAAAGGTATAAACCTAGATACCTGTATCCACCACATTTACATAGACTCAAACATACCTCCTGTTAGGCATCCCCATAGAAAAATGAATCCATCCCTAAAAGATATAGTAAAAGATGAATTACAAAAACTCCTTAATGCTGGTTTCATTTACCCAATTTCCAACAGTAAATGGGTGTCTCCTCTGGTGGTAGTTCCAAAGAAAGTCATAGGGAAATGGCGTATCTGTGTTGAATTTTGAGAATTGAACAAGGCTACTCTCAAGGACTACTTCCCTTTTCTTTTCATCGATCAGGTGTTAGAAGGTAAATTAACTACTCGTTGGATGGGTCCATATGAAATTATTACAATTTTTGATAATGGATATGTTAAAATTAAGACAATTGATGATTCTCAAATTTCCTTTGTTGTAAATGGACATAGAATTAGACTTTATCATCAACCAATATCTAAACAAGATTTTGTGTAGAATGCCTTACAACAGGAGGAGATGGAACTGGTAGAAGAGGAAGTCATTCCTCCTTCTCCTGGTTCTTAAATTATTTTGGGTTATCTTCATTTGTATATATGTAAATATGTTTTTGTTTTTCAATAATAAAGAGTCATTTATAACCATTAGTTGCATCCTTGCAGGAAATTCACTTCCATGGTCAGCTATAAAAGTTTGTCAATTAAAACAGGAAGACTCTTTTTCCCCTTTCCTAGACTTCCTATGACTTTTTATTTGTACATATGTTTTTGTTTTAAATAAATTTGAATCATCTAACAAGTGGTTTTGCAATTTTATTACAAGAACCTTATATTTATAATCATCTTATGCAATATTATCTGAAAAGGGAAGTGCTCTAAAAGAAATACTTATAATTATCCCTCTCTTTTGATTACTGTTGAAAATTGAAAATTTATAGTAAAAGGTTAAAGCGTTCTCTACATTATTTTTAACCACTTTCTTTTATGATTCTGCATATGGTATTTGATTCAGACCTGTACATCTCTGATTTCTCGTAGAACAGTTGCTTAAGGTCTACTTTAATCATCATGATTTTCAAAAAAAATCTATCTTACACCTATGGACTACTAGCTCATCCTAGACTCATTATCAAAACTTGTCTCTTAAGCACTTTTAAAAGGTAGCCCAAAAGTGAGTGATATTTCTATTTTGTGGGGAACATTACTGATCTTTTATGAAGAGGATGTACTGAGAGGTCAAAGAACAATTTTAGGTTATTATCTTTTGACATGATCTATAATTTAGGCCATTATAAATAAAGTTACTCATAAGGTTCGCTCTAAAATTTGAATTATGTGTTTAACAAGCTTAGCACACTCTAGTGCCAACCAACTTCCTTACTACAAATATCATTATACGAAGCAAACCCACCGGGGTACTGAACAGGCTCGCTAGAAGCGGGTCCATGCTAAGTAAAATATTAAACAAGGAAGCTCGGTAAATGCAAGTAGACCCGTTGGGGTATTGAACAGTCTCGCTGGCAGCGGGGATATGCTTGCATGGTACCAAGATAAACCTGCCGGGGTACTGAATAGGCCTGCTGGCAGTGGGGCAATATTGGGTAAAAGAGGTTTGGTTAATGCATGGCTATCCACATGGCTCATAAAAACCTGAGTATACAAATACATGTTTAGGCCAATTATTTATACTGTCATTAGAGAATGGTTGTAAGTTGGACTTGGACCCTGTTATCTAATTCAAACAATACCTAGGGTATGACTATCCTAGAAATGGGACCCATAACTATAGAAATCTCACGAACTCTACGGTGAACCTTATCTATATTCTTTGGATGACAAGAGATCTTTACAATGAGTCATGGATGACTAGTTTTCCTATGGCAATTTTTCACATCAATTATACTATCATTCTTCATATGGTCTACTTAAGCACTGTTGTATTCTTTTTCATGAATGTACATATTTGAATCATCTCCATTTAATAGTTAATATTTCATTTTTTTTACGAAAATTATTACAACATTTTTAGAAGTTATTTCCTGAACCATGTGTTGAAAATATTCGAATAATTATCAATTTTTCCTTGATGGCTTGAGGACACGCCATATTTTTGGTTTGGGGAGATTCATAACTGTTTTTAACTTCTGAATATTTATAAAAAAGTTCATTTGTCTCTGAAAAATGATAGGTGTTTTCAGGATAATGCAAAAAGCAGAAGAAAAATGTTCTGATCAATGACAAATAAAGAAGAACGTGACTAAAGTTCCAGAAAAGCAGGTTTACAACATCTCTTGTGTGCTGACAAGTCCCAGAAAAATTCTCTGCATAATCAGTAGTAGTCAGATCCATCAAAGCATGTTTTTGTACAAAGGTCTGTATGAAGGGTTGAATGAAGGGTCAAATGAAGGGTCGAATGACGATCCGAATGAGGTGACGAAGGAGGAAAATGGGAATAATGATCTGAATGAAGGGCCAAATGAGACCATAGATTGTAATGATATTAATAAGTGTCCTAAGATATTTAAAATTTTGATTTTATATCTAATTAACTAATCATGTCAAGGATCAAATTAAATGCCATCTTTGCATACTCATTTCGTCTCATCAAATGAATTGATTAACTTTCATATGGCTATCATACGATTTTAATCCTCTATTTAATTTTACCGTGTGATCTATCGTTTCATTTATTAAGTCATCATGATTTTTTATGTGTAATTTATGGCTATAATTTCATAATGAGAATTATGTTTAACCTATCCAAAGTTTTACTTTGGACATGGTTGAACATCTCATAAGCCATACGAATTCATTAACCATGTAGTTCTATGATGGCACATGACACAAGGTAACTAAATGATAGTGTATCATTCAAACGTGCCAAGTCTATCTCCATGATCATTCAGCCGCTCCAACGGATCTCAATTTAAACCTACCTCTGCGTAAACTCTGCTTCATCTTGCTCATTTTTTTCATCCGCCTTGAACCTATCAAGCTCCATTCCCTGCAATTTCGTGCATCCTCTCTATCCATCCGTATCTGTTGGGCCTAGCCCAGATGGGGCATTTTTGAACAGAAGGAATTTTGAGAACTGCGGAGATAAGCGCGGTTAAGTTTGAACAATTTTGGGATAATTTTTGGTATGTTGCGAAGTTGCGTGCAACATAGTATCGGAGGAGCTGCGAGGCTGGTGCTGAGAGGAGTACAACACCATGATGTGCCACGTCAATGAAGATCCAGCTAAGCAAAGCATGGATGGATAAAGGCAGTTATTTTGGTTAGGTCACAGAAGACCTATTTTTGGCAAAAGATCATCGATAAATACCAAGCAGTGGGTAGGTGCAGATCGGAGGTAGGTGACTGATCACAACGGGAAGAAGACTACTACTAGTTGAACCACTTGTCTAAGGCCGTGAATGGAGGAACAACTTGGTGGAAGCAAGCTGTTGGCATGCATATAACAGAAGATCTGCTGCCAGATGTCAGTAGTCCAGCTTTGGGAAAACTGCGATAGTTTTTGTAGACCTAAGGGTTTTTCCTTCATAAATGTAAAGACATGACCTACGGGTCTTGGTCTATAAATAAGGCAATTTTGTAAAGGAAAGGGTTAACTCTTAATTTTGTTGACATTATTGAATATTGTGAAATCTGTTAGAGAGAAGCATTGTAGAGGCTTTGCAGCAGAGTGCACAGAGGCCTAATTTTTAGAGAAAGAGAAGAGCGTCTGCAGCTGAGTGCACAGGCGAAGAACTGTTGTACCCTTTCCAAGATAAATAAACAACAGTTCTTGTGGACGTAGCTTCCCATCCGGGGGGGGTGAACCACGTTAAACCATTGTGGTATGTGATTACTGTGTATGATTTCCATTAAATTGTGATCTAATTTACTTACAATGCATGCATGAAGTTATTATTGCTTGTTATATGTTTACCGTGATTGGTATTCACCGTGGAAAGGATGGAATACGATGCTAAGTAGTCCATGTAGGGAGGAAAATTAAACAGTAAATCACCTATAAGTCTCGAATGAATGGATCGATAAGATAAATACACAGTTAATTGTTAAGGATTGAATCGTAGTATCAAAGCTCACAGCGCTGCGCATCTCACATATTTGCATAAGTTATGTTGTTTATCAAGCTAAGTAATGATGAATGCTTAAAGGCTGTTGAATAAGGTTGAGTAGAAGTGATTAAGTATTATAAACCCCATTGCGCGGCCTCTGGACACACTGAGGGTGCCAATATCCTTGTTCCTAAAAATACTCGACGTGGAGTAGGAGACTCCGCGTGATCACCAAACGCAGCTGTGTAGTCTATCACCGCGCTGTGCATTAAGCAGCTAAATCACTCGCATCACAAGGTTGTGGAAACCTGCTTCTACAACCACCCCCTCAACTTCGCCTCGGGTGAGACCTCAGGCTGCTTGTAGTCTCTTTCCGAAAGGGCCGGTGAATAGGGGTTTTGTTGGTATTTTGTACCGCGAAGTACCTGGGTCTACATTGGAAAACCTATAGAACAGTGCTGCGACCAACAAATGGTTCTGTTTCCACGCTAAGACCAGTGATGCGATAGTGTATTCAAAAAAGTAAATGTCCGATAGTTGGCATCCAGAACAGAAAGAGATTTGGGCTTGGTGCGATAAGATCGAAAGAGACTTCGTAAAGAAAGAAAACAGACATCCACGTCTATCTGACGTACAGTGGTTGAATAGATACTTGTGGAGAGACATCCACGAAATTTTTTGGGCTTCGTTTCCAAATGAGCTACACGAGTGGATATCGCACCTAGCAGAAAGAAAGAATTGCTCCCAAGGCGAAGTACCTACAGAGTGGAGTCGGGAGCTTACCGAACAACTTAAAGCAATCGACAGCCCACTGTCATGAGCAGTTGACTTCTGGGTTGATAGCATATTAGAAGGATTTGTGACCGAATTTGCTGTAAACACGATGAAGTCCTACAACCAAGCTGAAGCATACTTTTTCGAAGGATTCAGAGGTAAGTTCCTAAAAAACCTCAGTTTATACATTAAAATGACTTTAGCTGAGAAAGGTTTTTTAAGAATGCAGCAATAGTCCTAAATCTGTCATGGTATAGAAAAAATACATTGATTCTGACAAAGAAAACCATACTTTGAGAAGTGGAAAGAGATACACGCCTACTAACGAAAAGAAACCCACACCATTTACAAATCGTATAGATACCAAAATTCCATGTGATCTCAATAATACGAACACTCAGTTATTAGCCACAATCCACCGTATTATACCTTAGAATCAATCAGTCCAGAACCCACCCGCTGCGAGTCTCGCGTAGCCCATCCCACAGATTAGTAATACTAGTAACACCGCAGGAGTGAGTGCTCACAGTACTATGACTCAGACTATTCCGCAGAATACTGTCCCTAGTACACAATCCGAAAGAAAAATGACAGATAATGATATAAAACTGCTGATATTCAAAGGAGTGGGTCAAGAAGACCCTGATCAGCACTGGTTTCTATGCGAATCCGTGTGGAGTGTTAAGCAAGTGACAGATGATGCTATCAAGAGAGCGCAACTCATAACTACTTTTAGAGACAGAGCACTGCATTGGTTTATGAAGTATTCTCAAGCACAGCCGAGAACCCTAGCAGAGATCAAAACTGCGATTGCAGCAGAGTTTAAGAAACCCAAATCAGAATCATAGTGCATAACAGAGTTGAAAGAAATCAAGAAGAAACCTATTGAATCGGTCTGGGAATTCAACCAAAAATTCAAAACATTGTTGGACCAAATGAGCTTTCTTATAGCTCCGCAACAGCATCAAGAATGGTTCATTGCTGCGCTGTTGCCCCACATCAGACAACCAATAATGCAACAAAAGGTTGTATCTCAAGCTGAGGCCTTGGAGATCGCAATGAAGTTGGAAGCTTCACCAAATGGAGAAAGTAGTTTGGGGATGATACAGATCCAGAACCAATTGGCCACCTTGACATTAGAATTACAAGGTATGAAGAATGGAAAAGAGCAGAGACATGAACAACGACATGAAGTTTGGTGCACAGGATGCAAAGGAGAGGGCCACACAAGAGAACATTGCCCCTTATTTCAAGAATACCTTAACAGTGGCGCACCAAACCCAATAAATATGAATCAGAACCAGGCACCATGGTGTGAAATTTGTAGAAGTAGAGGACATAGGTTTGAGGATTGCTACCTGATACAAAAATATGTAAATACACCTAAAAAATTATACTGCAATTTTTGTAAGTCAGTTGGACATGATGAGTCCAACTGTCGCGCTTATGAAATGATGAATGAAAGAAAGTGAGATACGAAAGCAATGCGAGGTGCTGGAATGTACTGCGTTCAAGAGGAAAATCAGCCAAAGCAAGAGAACACCCACTATGTTCAAGGAGGATATAGAGGCCACGGTGGTGAATATCATGGGAGAGGAAGAAATACTGGCAGAAATAAAGGAATAGGATGAGGCTAGGTAATATGCTATAACTGTGGCTAGCCAGGTCACATATCAAGAGATTGTACTAATCCATGCACCACATGCAACTACTGTAAATCATTTGAGCATGTGATTGAATATTTTCCGGTGCTTGAGGTAGAAATGCAAAAGAGGAGAAGAACAAAATCACCGAACCCTAGCATCCAGTTGATCGCATCAGAGAAAAGACCTACAAGTCAGAGTGTCAACGTAGTAACGTGAAGTGGCGCTGATACAGGAAAAGACAAAAGCACAGAAGCCTCAACTTCTGGAACAACTGATCCTAAGAACAACCCTGAAGGAACAATAGGGATAAGAAAAGCTCCTGGGAAATCACCTCCATTGAACTTATAGAAAAACAAAGAAATATTCAAAGAAGCACGGGACATGTTTAAACAACCACTTACTTCACCAAGGAGTCCACTGCGAAGTCAAGAACCACAAATACAAGACATGCCATTGGCATATGATCGGACGCGCACTACACCAGATACCTCTAATGTTGTTGCGTAGTTTCTACAAAGCTGCATCAAGTTATTTAAAAACAAGGACACTCTTATGGAATTTGAAAAACTGATAAATCAATACGAATCATGCAGTAAGAAAGGAATAGCACATGGCGCAGTACATAGCATTAGAAGTCCCAAAAGAACCGGAAGGGAAATGCGGTTCACTGCACAGATAGGAGAATATGAGATGGATGAGATCATTCTTGATCTCGGATCTGAAGTGAATGTCTTAACCAAGCAGACATGGCAGGCGATGGGAAAACCAAATTTACAGTCGTCACCTATACAGTTAAGAATGGCTAATCAAGGCATAGTTATACCGCTGGGAAGGTTAACCAATACCATTGTCGACATTGATGGAGTGCGAAGTTATGCAGACTTCGAAGTAATTGAAATTGTGGATGATAGAAATCCTTATCCAACACTACTGGGCATCGATTGGGCAATGACAAACTCCACTGTCATCAATCTCAAGACCATGAAAATGATATTTGAAGGCAATGACATAAGGGTCGTCGCACCATTGGATCCTTCGCAGGGAGAGAAATATGTAGAACCTATTCAAGAAGAGCACAGAGCTCAAGACCTTGACCGTATCTATCAAATGACAAAAAATGTTGCAGATTATATTGATCCTACTGCGGATGGAATGCGCAGCTGGCGCTGTGATAGTTCTTGCATCTTACACTCAGACGCAGGATTAGAAAACTGGCAACACAGAATGCATGAAGTATCTGCTAGGAGATGCGGGACAATTACAAAATCACTCCGCTGGATTGTGTTAGGAACCTATGTCAACCCTTCTCTTTACTATGTTAGTATATTGTTGCTGGACGCATATGCTTTGTAAGTCATCCCGTAGTATTTGTTGATCCGTAGTTTATATTAGCCCATAGTATTGACCCATAGTATTGGACGCATATGCTTTGCAAGCCGTCCCGTAGTATTATATGTCCCATGGTTTTGAATCATAGTATTGGGCATAGACTTAGTATATTAGTGTGTGGAGGTCATTGAAGGCACCCGTGAAGTTAATTGTAATGAGCTTGCTCAAAGGAGGTTGACCCCTCGAAGTGGCCCGTGATCAATATAAAATCAATTCTATTCTATTATTTCTGATATCTCGTGTATTTGCATTAATTAATTATTGCAGGTTCATCACATCTGATATCAGAGCACTTTCTTGGGCTCGTTGGGTGGAATTTCTGAATTTTTTTTTTTGCATCTGTTGCAGCTTCGGATTTGGGAATAATCCCTATCCGCTTAACTGTGGGAAGTACTTGGGCATAAACCCTAAAACTCATTGTGAGGAGTACCACAGGAACCCCAAAGTAGCTAGCCCATTGAGAGGACCTGCCAGCAAAAAGGGCAACGACCCCTACCTGATTGACTAGTTCCCACCTATGAGGTAAACCAAGAGCTGTCGTTTGTGGCAAAGCGGTTATCAGTTTTACCTGAGCCGTGGAGTGAGGGGTACTTCCCTAATACGCAAGCCATCATACAGCATTGGTGGCCGAGTGAAACACTTGAACTGTTAGGAACCCGTACATACCTGGGGTCCATATCTATTTTCAGTTGAACTATTTTTGATCACTTCCGCTCCAGATCCAGCCGTTTCAGATCTATTCTGAAAGTTGTTCCAGATCCAGTCATCGTTTCAGATCCAGCTGTTTTCGATCCCTTCCGTGCCGTTGCAGATCCATCTATTGCGTATCTCTTCCGCGCCGCTGTTGCCGATCCATTTTTGAATTAAAAAAAAAAAAAATTCAGTTTTTTCTCCATATCTCCCTTGTTTTCACTCTATTTCCCTTGAAATTTTCGGGGAACCCCTGTCATTCCATTCTGCATCTTTCATTCCTGAGGACCCTATCCCCAATTCCCCTTCCCAAAGCTCGAAATCCCACATTTGTCTATTTTTAAGGTTTGCCATAACTTCCTCAGATTTCACCCAATCACCTTCAAATTTTACCACAGAGTTCCTTTCTGAATTCTGCTTCTTTGTCCCTCTCTACCAAATTTTCTCATTCTATCACCCCGCTTCTGAAATTCCCCTTTTTGCTTTCTTGTCCTTTCGACAGTGTCCAAAATCTAGTCAAACCCCAATTACCCATCAGATTGTTTCCCCAATCCAAATTTCCTTTTCCTAAATTAGCTTCTGTTTGTGTTTTTCTACCCATTCCACCAAAAAAAAAAAAAACCTGGTTATGGTTGTAACCCGTGCAGGAGCACACACCATGGAGGAAGCACTTGCAGCCATCCAAACCAAACTCCAACATCTGGATGAAAATTTTCTCAGCCTCCATCTTCAGTATTTAGCCATGAACAATACCAGATAGCCAGAATCTTTTGCAGCCACCGGGTTCTCTTCTTCCAACAATTTTCGTGGGCCGAAGCTTGATTTTCCTCGCTTCAATGGTACTGATCCGACTGGATGGATATACCGAGAAGAACAATATTTCAGTCTGCATAATACTTTTGATGTTCAGAAAGTTCCACTTGCATCCTTTCATTTGGAACAGGAAGCCCTTCAATGGTACCATTGGTACATCAAAGCTCATCCTAAGCCAAACTGGACAGATTTTTGCCAACTCCTTTTGTCACGATTTGGTCCTAGTTCTTTTGACGACTTCACAGGAGCACTCACTAAACTTCACCAAACTGGCATAGTGAGAGAGTATTAGACGGAATTTGAGAAACTAGCCAATCACACAGAAGGATTGTCCGATGAATTCTACAAGAGTTGTTTTATCAGTGGTCTCAAGGATGAAATCCGCTCAGAGGTCAAAATGTTTTGTCCCAACACAATGATGGAAGTCCTAGGGTTGGCTAAGTTGGCTGAGGACAAGATCGTAGCTCAACAACGCTCCAAACCCACCTTTGTTCCCTTCAAAAATATGGGTTTCCAACGACCTCCCATCACGCCTTCTCCTCAACCAACTCCTATCAAGCATTTGTCTGAAATAGAAATGCAGGCACACCAAGAAAAAGGGCTTTGCTATAATTATGATGAGAAATTCACTCGGGGACATAGATGTGTTCAACAAAAGCTCTATCTCTTGGATGTGGATTCTTCGCCTGCCTTAGAACTTGGTGAAGAAGCTACAGATACAGTAGATGAGCAGATCGACATTCAACATCCGTCTGTTGACACCCAATCTCAGGATGACCCACCCGAGATCTCTCTCCATTGTGTAACCGACGTCACCACCCCACAAACAATGCGGGTCAGGGGATACTTCAAGAAGCTCCCTCTTACCATACTCATTGATTCTGGTAGCACTCACAACTTCATTGACCCTCAGATTGCCAAACAGGTTGATTGTTTTGTCCATCCTTGCTCCAACTTTGAAGTCATGGTTGCTAATGGGGGCACCTTACCTTGCAAGGGGAAGTGTCACAATGTGCGTATCTCTATGGAAGATTATAACTTATGCTCTGACATGTTTGCCTTGTCCTTAGGCGGATGTGATGTGGTTTTGGGCGTTCAATGGTTACGCACACTTGGCCCCATCTTATGGGATTTTGCTGAACTTTGGATGTAGTTTAAAGTCAATGGGACACAACACAAATTTATGGGCTTACAACTAGGGTCTCTCTGCATCATCAGTTCACATCGCCTGGAAAAAATCCTTAAGAAGAATTCACATGGTGTCATCGCTCAGCTCAATTCCATTCAGATGCACCCATCAACAATCTCCACTACTCCCTTGGATAGATATGCAGGTATCTTTGTTGAACCAATGCGCTTGCTGCCTTCAAGAGACCTTTCTGGTAAGAATTTAGCCACATCTACCTCTCAACTGGAAATGATGGCTATTTTGCATGCAGTACAAAAGTGGCAGCCATACCTATTAGGGAATTATTTCTGCATCAAGACTGATCTCCAGAGTCTGGAAAATTTTCTGGAACAATGGGTCTCCTCCCCAACACACCCGAAATGGGTTATCCAACTCATGGGTTATCCCTATGTGATCACTTACAAGAAGGGTAAGGACAATATGGTGGAAGATGCTCCTTCTCGCATAATTGATGACCCAGTTTCTCTTACCGCTCTTTCTCTGCTTGTTCCAAATTGGTTGCCATATGTTCAACAGGGCTCTCTCTTCTATGAACTCCATGCTTCTTCATCAACAGGGCACTCTGGTTTCTACAAAATGTCTGACCGGGAACAATGTAACTTCTTTTGGCAGGGAATAACAATGACAATTCAATAGATGGTGGCTGACGATGATACTTTCCAAGTCAACAAGGGTGAAACAACACTCCTTTCGGGATTGCTCAAACCCTTTCCCATCCCTACACAGCTTTGGCCAACTATTTCTATGGATTTACTAACAACGCTCTGGTGGTACAATACCACATCTCAAAGGACACCATATGAAGCAGTCTATGGAAAAACACCGCTAGTTCTTCTTCCATACACCCTTAGTAGCTCCCCAGTTCAGGAAATTGACTCAGTTCTTCGCCCCCGTGATCAAATTATTCTCATTCTGCAGGACAATCTTCACATGGCCATAATTCGCCTGAAACAACAAGCCGATCAGCACCGTTCTGAGCGCATTTTCCACGCAGCTGACATGGTTCTTCTTCATCTACATCCTTCCAAGCAATCCTCCTTGACACTCCAAAGGCATCAGTGGCCCGAAATGCAACTCGAGGATGCTACCGGGGAACCACTCCTTCAGATTCTGCAGCAATTTCTCCAACCAAAGCTTTGAGGACAAAGCTTTTTCTAAGGGAGAAGGGATGTTAGGAACCTATGTCAACCCTTCTCTTTACTATGTTAGTATATTGTTGTTGGACGCATATGCTTTGTAAGTCGTCCCGTAGTATTTGTTGATCCGTAGTTTATATTAGCCCATAGTATTGACCCATAGTATTGGATGCATATGCTTTGTAAGTCGTCCCGTAGTATTATATTTCCCATGGTTTTGACTCATAGTATTGGGCATAGACTTAGTATATAAGTGTGTGGAGGTCATTGAAGGCATCGTGAAGTTAATTGTATTGAGCTTGCTCAAAGGAGGTTGCCCCCTCGAAGTGGCCCGTGATCAATATAAAAGCGATTCTGTTCTATTATTTCTGATATCTCGTGTATTTGCATTAATTAATTATTGCAGGTTCATCACAGATTGGAAAGCAGGTAAGTCCAATCCCCACTTATGATGGTACAACTAACGTCTATTCATTTATCAAAGAATACACTGCAATAGTGGCAGATGAACATTGCATCTCAGCATTACACATGGAACTCAGAAAAACACCTGCCAGATGGTGGGATACACACAAAAAGACAATGACAACTTGGGACCAGTGCAGAATAAAACTACAGATTAGATTTGCTGATAAGGTCACGCTACCATTTGAGAAATATAATGGCCAGAGGGATCCAGGAGATCATATCACGGCTTGTGTACAAACTTGGAAGGAAAGACCATAGACAGAATGGGTACATCTCTTTGTGCATACGTTGGAGGAGCCTATTCCAAAAAAGTGGTATCTAGAGGAGGAGATGCTCACAGGAACCGCGGATTGGTCCGTCCTTACTACGACCTTCCAGAAGGATTTTAATTTTCAAGATGACTCTCTGACTATACATAACGCGCTGCAACTGATCAAGCAAAATATATTTAGCCCACATCGCAAGGAGGAAAATATAACACTAGAAGAGTTTTTTGACACAAACAATGTACTTGTGAGTCTACAACCAGATTGGTCAGAACATATAGAGCAGGCTTTAGACTGCTACAACATAGCTAAAGAAGTTGAAGATAGCGATGCAGAGGACCCGCGCAACATAAAAATCCAAGAATCAGAATGTATATGCGAGGTAGAGGGACCTCCACTAGAAATTCCAGATATGAGTGGACCAGTTAAAACAAAGAAAGTGAACATTGACACCCCTGAAGAGCCGAATTTTGTAGCAATAGGAGACTACTGGATGATGACACAGATGCAGAGATCGTAGCCATATTACAGGAATATCAGGAAGTATTCCCAACAAAGTTCACAGAAATGAAAGGTATCCTAGGAGACTTAGGAGTGATGAGAATTCCTCTTAAGCCAGGAGGGAAACCTATTAAACAAAGGCCATATAGACTGAATCCACGCTACAAGGAATGAGTTAAAGCAGAACTCGATAAGATGCTTGATGCAGTAATTATTGAGCCGGTTGAAGAATCTGAATGCATAAGCCCAATGGTCATCCAAGACAAGAAAACAAAGGGTGAGATTAGAATCTGTGTTGATCTCAGAAAGTTGAATGATGCCTCTATGCATGATCCATTTCCTACACCTTTTACCGATGAAGTACTTAATAACGTTGGAGGGAATGAAGCATACTCTTTCACTGATGGATTCTCTAGATATCATCAGATAAAAATTGATCCAGCCGATAGGCGCACAACCACTTTTGCAACAGAATGGGGGTCATTTCAGTATACAGTGATGCCTTTTGGATTGAAGAATGCACCATCCATATTTTAAAGAGTAGTGATCGCAGCATTCAAATACTTTGATGATTGGACCATTTTTGGGTTACTGAAGAACCATGCCGCGAACCTAAGAATGATGTTAGAAAAATGTAGATAGCATCAAATTTCATTGAATTTAAAGAAATGTATTTTCTGTGTTCCGTATGGGATTCTGTTTGGACATATCATGTGTAAGCAAGGGTTGATGGTTGATCCAACGAAGATAGCAGTTATTGTAAATTTGCCTACACCAAATTCAGTTAAACAATTACGCACTACACTAGGGCATATTGGATACTACAGGAAATTCATAAAAGGTTATGCATAGATAACTGCAGCAATGGAGAAGATTTTTAAAAAGGATGCACCATTCATTTGGAATGAGGACTGCGAGAAAGGATTCGACACATTGAAAGAAAAAATGGTCACTGCGCCGATCCTAGTTTTTCTAGACTGGGAAAAGCCATTTCACGTACATGTTGATGCTTCATGTATAGCATTGGGTATCATTCTTGCGCAGCTAGGAGAAGGAGGGATTGATCATCCCATTGTATTTTCGAGCAGAAAGCTGTCATCTGCTGAGAAGAACTATACCACTACTGAAAGGGAAGGACTTGCAATGGTATATGCACTACAGAAATTCAAACACTATTTTCCTGGTGCACACTTTTCAATGTTTACTGACCATTCTGCATTGAAATACCTGGTCAATAAACCAGTGTTAGGGGGACAAATATGCAGATGGCTCTTACTCTTCCAAGAGTATGATTTTGAAATAATAGTTAAACCAGGCAGATTAAATTTAGGCCCTGATCATCTATCAAGGATTGAGTCAGGAGAAGAACCAACGAATCTAGAAGACAATCTGCCTGATGTGCAATTATTTGCTATACAGGTTGCCGATGATTACTATCAGGATATAATTCACCTTCTAACTACCAGATTCACACCTACTGAATTCACAACGCAACTGTTAACACCCAAAAAGTGCTCACTAGCTCATTTCCTTATTCACATGACCCATTTGTCGACTTTTCCACCATTTGAGCCTCTAAAGCCATCAAAAGGTCACCAAAAGACCATAATACACCCCTTTTTTCCCCTCAAAATGTATATTTTTTCCTCAAAAAACACAAAAAACCCTAAAAAAGGGTCAAGAATTCCCAAAAATATTAAAAGGGAATAAAAATATTAAAAATATTCAAAAAAGGAAAAAAGAGGGAAAAAGGTACCTAAACCATGTTGGTCAATACCATTGGTTTCCTCAAAACCATAATGGTATTCCCTACCACCAAAAACTATAAAAAGGTGGTAGGGGCTCTTCACTTTCCATCCATCCATCATCCTATCCTCATGCTGTCAAAATCTCTCTTGAGACTTTTGGCCATTTTCAGCATCTTGGATAAGAGACCATTGGAGTTTGGAGCTACTCACCCTTGGAGTTGCTCAACATCATATCCTCACCATTTGAGGTATCTTAATACAAAAAATTCTCTTATTTCTTGTTCTTCTATGAATCGTTTTTAGATTTATTTGTTATATGCACATGTCAGTTTAGATTTAGTTTTAATTCATAATCGTTTTTGCTTTCTATATTGAAATTGCTATCACATTGTTTATAGGTGCCCATTGCACAAAGCTTGGTTGCAAAACCAAGCCAACAGTTTTTGGCAACTCCGCTGGCTTCGAATTCTTAGATCTTGGTTTTTTGCTTTAGATCTTAGTTTTTGTTCGTTTTAATCATTTTAATTCACAGATCTGCCATCCTAAACAGCATATCCATTGCTGTTCTAGATCTTGGCCCTTTCTGTTGCCATTAACAGCTTGAAATTTCCATTTTTGGGTTCATTTTTCGGCGTCCATTTTTCGGCTTTCGCCTCGCGGCTTTTCGCCCGACAGTAGCACGGCTCATCATGACCTCGCGGCCTTTTTCCGCATGGCACACCGCGGCTTTGCGGCCATTTTACGCGCTTCACATCGTGGCTTCGCGGCCATTTTCTGCCTGCACATCGTGACTGTGCAACCGAAACCCGCGCTTCACATCGCGGCTGCGCGACGATTTTACGCGCTTCACATCGTGGCTTCGCGTCCATTTTCCGTGCTGCACATCGCAACTGTGTGACCGAAACCCACGCTTCACATCGTGGCTGCGCGACCATTTGCTGCGCTGCACATCGCGACTGCGCGGCCGAAACCCGCACTGCACATCACGACTGTTTCCCCAAAACCCGCGATGCTGTTATTTTGAATTCGGCCAATTGTTTAGAAAATTTTTTGCTGTATTTTTTGCCCATTTAGCCTATTTTACAACATTATTTTTTCCTGCATTTTTACAGCCATACTAATTCTTTTTATATTTTATATATGCTCCATTAAAAAGTCTTTTTAATTTTTTTTTTCAGTAATTGAAAGAAATATTTTCTGCATTCTATTTAGATCATAGGTTTCACTGTGTATTTGCTCAATAGTTTGCCCAAGCAATTTTCTAAGAGATCTATTTATTTCTTGAAATATTTATGTGATTTGCTTCCTTTTAAATTATTTCAAAGATCCATTATTTTTGAATAGTTTTTTCAAGCATTTACATTTCAAAAAACGCCTTTATTTTTTGCAAACTAGAAGCGTCTTTTCTTTCATTTGTAATCAATCGCTCAAGCGAGGCAAATCAATTTCAGTTCAATAATCATACGTGCACCCAATCTGCCACATTATTTAAACTGAGCCTTAAAATCTACCTTAACTCAACAAACTTTTTAACCCCACTTGGGGAGCACTTAAAAGAATCTTGTAGTTAGGTAGAATTGAGAGGATAGGTGTTCCAATAACACCCCTCAATTATTTACATTTGAGACATCGTGGTTGTCCTTTACGGTACCAAAATCCCTTATAATTTTGACACGGTTATCAACCAATTTATCGGGAAGGCCTCTCCCTTAGGAGGGTTGAAGTAGCTAGAATGGTTTCGGAAGCTTGAGTGGAATACCGCAATCCATTCAGTAAGCGAAGGATACCTTTCAAAGTTCTCGGTGTACACCCGTATGGGGGTACAGGGACGATAGAACCAAACTGCAGATTCACCCAACCGAACGTGTCATGAATGGGGTGTCCTAGTTGCCACTCTTTAGGATTGTCTACCCGGTGTCCCTCCCAGTAGGGGGATATCGAGCCGTTGATTCAACACTCTATATTGTCTGACTTGGATTTCATCACCTTGTAGAGGATATCGTTTGTTGACTCACAATACTTCTAGTTAGGTGTTTGCATGATACAATACCCACCTTTGGTCTAGTGAGCACCACTTTTTTCTAGGAACTGTTTGACTTTTGGTATTCTGACCACTTTGTTGGATCCCTCCACTTATTATAGCACAACTGTTATAATAAGTGCTTTTGAGGTTGGTTGTTGGCCTGAGAGCCATTATTTTTTCACTCCCCTCTTGCACTCATTGTTGCACTATGGTTTTGAGTTTTTTACATCACCACCTTCCACTGAAATTTTTATATATTTCTCATCATTGAGAATTTAAGACGATCTTGTCATCTTCAGGGTGAACCCCCTCAGTTTGGTACACTTGACTCTACACATCATAGATGTAGAGACTTATCCCTTGAATCGACACGTCATCAGCATAGAACACAGTCATCCGATTCTGACACGCCTCACTTCACATCTGATTTCGAGGCTGAATCCGAACACCCTATTGAAATATCACTAACCAACCCCATGGATGGATCACAATACGACCCCATTTTCACCAGTGCTATTGGAGATACATCACAAACCCTACTACTACTGTGCCACCCATGGTAACAACAAGTCCTTTAGGCATGCCTAATATAGGGTCCACTGCACCTTTAGGTATGCCCAACATAGGACTACCACCTATTATGGCTATGCCCAACATAAGAATCACACCCCCTGTCATTACCACAACCTAGATCCCAGGAATTCCTGGCACTATTCCTAACCCCTCTGCAACCCATGTTGCACTTGGGAGCGCTGACCCATCCCACACCACAACGGTTGGAGGACACATACCTTCAATACCTAGCATACCCTTAGGGGCCACTGGACCACTACATAATGCCACCATTAACAGGTATGTCCCAATCACTACGCCACACCCATCTGCTAGTTTACCATACATGGCTAGTCTGAACTTACCATACCTAGCCAGGTTAACCAACGATCCTATCAGGCACAACCCTACATGGCCACCCATGCCTACAAAGCTCCCCTCGGACATCCCCAAGTTTGAAGGAAAACCTGGGGAAGATCCCCAAAACCACATAATGTCATTTCACCTATGGTGTTCATCTAATTCCATAGTGGATGACTCCATTAGACTAAGACTGTTGCAACGAACGTTCACTGGCTCTGCAGCCAAGTGGTACATTGAACAACCACATGGAACCCAAAATACATTTTTGTCCCTCACCTCCACTTTCCTTCAGTTTTTTCAGCTACCTATATGCTATGATGTAGGAGTTGAAATACTATTGTCTTGCAGACAAAACACAGCTACCCACATCACCTACCATATCCATGAGTGGCGCAAGCGTCGTAGCCTCTGTAAGATAAAACTGGACAACCATATATTTTTGGATTGGTTTCTCAATCACTCCTACCCCTCATAGCCAAATATGTAGCTTCCGAAGGACCCCAGTCAGAAGAAGAAGCTATCTTAAAAGCTCAACAGTTCGACCTGATTTATGCCCAGTCAGGCTATCTCTACACCATCATACCAGACGCCCCACGAGGCAATTCTTCATGCGGTGATGCTCCGGGGGCATCACATGCCTCTGATGGTATTATCGGCCAAGTCACGACACAAAATAAACCTTTAATCATGGTGAGCACCATAAATTCCCTAGTCCTCTCTAGGGCTACATCTAAATATGGAGCGACGACTTCGTATGCTCCAACGAATCAGACTCATCACACTCATGGACCCTCTTTCCCACCACATTGCTACGGGAAAGCGCCATCGACATATGTGCCACCCACATACTATAACCAACCGGCCACCCAGAACCCAATTCACTTACCGACCCAACCAAAGTATTACCCCCAGCAAGCTACACCAGCTAACCCAACACTTCCAATAGCTCAGGGTTACCAACAACCCTAGCAGGCAACTAGACCTCCTCCAGCCCCACTAGCTTATTATCCACTGCAACCTGCTCCCGCACCTGCGGCACCCCAAAATACTCCCACTACTCAAGGGCAAGTGTACACACAACACAATCAGCCCCAACACCAAAACAACCAATGCAACCAGGGTGGACAACAAAACCGCGGAAGAGGACGTAACCGCGGTAATAACCAACAACATAATCAAGGTCCACCACCACCCAATCCTGAAAAATAATAACAACGCTGCTCCCCCCAACCAGAATCCTGATCGTCATCCCAAGTAGGTGAAAAAAAATAACCTGAGAACAAACCATCCATGTTCTATATGTGGAGTCTATGGCCACTACACTCACAACTACCCCCATTTAGAGAAAGCACGTAAGCTTTGGGCTGACGATGCCCAATGCTAGTGCCACACTGGACAACCAGCTCCACTTAATCAACTGCAATCCATGATATTGCAAAACCCATTGCCAAACTAGGGAGTAGTAAATGCTCACCCAATGGATCCCCCACAAGGATCTGCTGCACCTCAGCAACAAATCACCTATGCCGCAACTGATTATCAGCATACGGATTCAGGAACACACCATTTATTAATGATGTCATCCAATGAAATCAACCTCTAGACTCACAGAAATCAGTACGGCCCACCCCCAGAAACTCCTCCCACTAACGCATCCACCTCCCTTCCATCAGATCAACCACTATGCATACCAAATATGTCGTTGGACGGAGGACCTAAAATCCCTCGCATCCCTTTGCGAAGAATTAACAACAATCCTAATGCTCGCATGGCATCCAATTATAACGTCGTGGAAGATTTAGCACAATCCTCCACTGCTATGTCTACTTTAGAGGTATTGAAAACATGACCTACACAACGAAAACTACTACTATCCGCCATCGGAGGAGTAGACCCTAACGATACACATATGATGGCTTTCAACATAGACCAAGCCAAACCTCGATTGCCATCAAATTTGGCCGTCCAAGTATCCGTAAACATTCGAAACCTTGTTGTGCATTGATGCATCATCGATGAAGGAGCTTCAACCTACGTTATGTCCACTCTTGTGTGGCAGAAACTTGGCTCCCCCCCTTTACAACCATCCACCACAGCATTACGAGCTTATGACGGGCGCTCAGCTCAACCACAAGGCCTCTTAGCGAATGTACCCATAGAACTAGGTGGCAAATTTGTTCTCATCGACATTGAAGTGATCAATGCCCAGCTCGACTACAACCTCCTTCTTGGACGTAGCTATATGTACAAAATTAAAGCCGTCGCTTCATCTGTGTTCCGCCTCATGATGTTCCCACATGAAGGACGCGTTATCAAGATTGATCAACTCACATATTATGATCCTAACGCCCCCGCAGCCCCTCAAAATGTGCTACCAATGATTGAACAAACCATTCAAACTGTACCGACATCATTTGTCTCGTCAATTAGTCCTGGAATCTACACCATCACCTATGACTTCCACATTTCCATCGATCCCACCACCTTTACCGATAACAAAAACATCCGATTTGTGCACCCTGTCGCACACCACATAGCAGCCTTCGTCACTACCATAAACACCCATAGTGCCTACTCATATCGGAACAACGCCAATTCATACTATCCCATTCTTGTTCTCGTTTTTCGGAGTTGTCAGTTCGCCAGTAATGGCTACACTCAACCTTCCTGGTTTAACATTAGGGTTACTTGTATGTTACTTACCTGCTCCGAGCCCCCTACCGACCCCGACTGTTATTTTACAACCGGTACAACCTATCCCTACTACCAACCACCCACCCCCTCCTGTCACTCATCTGCAAAACAGACCACCCCCAATAGTGACTACGGCATCAACTTCTAGAAATGCCCCACCTCCGTTACGAAACACAGGGGGCAGAGGCCCACAAACTTATAACACTGGACCCATAACTCGCACCCCCCCAACAACCCCCAAGGTAGCCAAGAACCCCCCAACTATTTGCATTCCCCCTAAGTGCTCGTTGTGTGACGACGTAGTCCATGCCACTCATCAATGTCCACAATTACCTGCACTCCAAGAACACATGAATATGTTGGATGACGACACCAGAATTCCAGTGATAAGACTTGAGCCACCTCCTCAACCTTGCGACAAAATGCTTTGCACTAACCACCCTTGTGCAATATGCGGCATTTATGGCCATTATTCACACCACTGCCCTGATCTCCCAGATTATAGAGCAACTTTATACGAGATGAACAATGCCGACTTAGAGATATCTCCTCCCCTCATCGAGGAGATCTACCCTTTGAAATCATCTTCTTCGGAAGAAATCAATAAAATCTATATGATTTCAACCACATACAAACCTGAACCAGTTGATTTATGGTCTGATTACTTTCATATTGATGAGCAAATTCTAGAAACACTCACTACACTGGACTACCCTTGGGACGATATGCACCATCGATCATACTTCCTCCCTAAGGCATCTACATCCACCGCGGAAAACCAACTATCAGTCGAATCAAAATATTTTCTACCAACTAAGGTTGATTGGTTCAAAGAACCCATCCCAGCACCAGATGCCTTCAAAGAGGGGAATATGTCCAACATTTCCCCTATTATACAAATCGACATTTCCACCACACCTGGAAAACCTGAGCTCATCTCGCTAGGCGCATCATGCACTCAAGCAGAGACTTAGGCATATAAGAAACTCTTCCAAGAGTTTCGTGATGTCTTCGCTTGGTCTTACACCGAGATGCCTGGCCTCAATCCTAACAGTGGAACATCGCATCAACACTTGTCCCAATGTGCCTCCTGTCTGACATAAACAATGCCCAATTCACCTGTCTAAGCTACCAGTGGTTAAGGATGATATTGAGAAACTCCAAAAAGCAGGATTCATATATCCTATTGCCTACACCACCTGGGTTTCAAACCCAGTGCCAGTAAACAAGAAAGTGGGCACCATATGCATTTTTATTGATTTTCGGGACCTCAACCTCGCTTGTCCCAAAGACAAATTCCCCACACCATTCATTGACCAACTAATTGATGAATGTGCAGGGCATGAGGTTCTTTCTTTTATGGACGGTTTCTCTGGATATAACCAAATCAAAATCCGTAAATAAGATCAATACAAGACCGCTTTCAATACCCCATGGGGCACCTTCGCCTATCGCGTCATGCCTTTCGGTCTCAAGAATGCTGGAGCCACTTTCCAATGCGCCATGACTTATTTCTTCCATGATCTACATAGAATCATAAAAATTTATATAGATGACCTCACCACTGGATCTAAGAAACGATCTGACCATTTAGACGACCTTCAACAAGTTTTCTTGCATTGTTGAAAATACAACATCCGCTTGAACCCACTCAAGTGTGTTTTTTTTGTTACAGCAGGTCGCCTGCTGGGGTTTGTCATTTCAGAAAAAGGCATCACTGTAGACACCTTGAAAGTCCAAGCCATTATAGAATTACCGTCACCCCGCACATTAAGACAACTTCAAAGCATTCAAGGGAGGTCCAACTTCCTCCGTCGCTTTGTCCCTAACTATGCCACAACGGTCCACGATTTCTTTCAACTACTATGTCTGCATACCCGTTTCATATGGGACCAACAAGCAGAATCAGCTTTCACCGAATTAAAGAGAGCACTCACGAACGCCCCGTTGATCTCTCCTTTAGATTTCACAAAATATTTCACCCTCTATGTTTCAGCATCTGAACATGCTATATCTGGAGTACTTGTCCAAGAAGATACTGCTCCCCAAGAGCATGTCATCTACTATGTGAGCCAGACCTTGTCAGGCCCACCCATCCGCTACCCACATGAAGAGAAGATGGCCCTCACCGTCGTCTTTTCAATACACAAGCTATGACATTACATTCTCCTCAGCCACACCATGGTTGTAGCCAATTCCAATCCAATGGTTTACCTCTTGACACGTCGCCTCCTTCAAGGCCACGTAGCTAAATGGGTGATTATCCTGCAAGAATACAACCTAACTTTCAAAACCCCAAAGGGCACCAAGGCCCTAGCACTCGCTCAACTCATCACAGATCTCCCATCCTCTTCGTCATCACCCGCTATCGAAACGGACCTCATTGACGACCACATTTTCATCATTTCCTCTGACGACCCATGGTACGGCGACATCTTAATCTACCTCCGCACACAAAAATTTTGACCCAACATCGATCGTGACGGATGCCATCGTATACGACACCACGCCCCCCGATATCTCCTATTAGGCGATGTACTATATCGACACGGTGTCAATACCATCTTATGACGCTGCCTTTCTCATGACGAAGCAGAACAAGTCCTTAATGACTGCCATAGCGATGCCTGCGGAGGCCATTTCTCTGGCATGGCCACCGCGCAAAAGATCATCCGCGTAGGTTACTTTTGGCCCTCATTATTTACTGATTGCATCACCGCAGTCAAACATTGTCAAAACTGCCAACTTTTTTCCCCCAAGGAAAGAACCCCACCTGCCCCCCTTCATCCAGTCATCACTGTCGGACCATTCTGCAAATGGGCCATCGACTTCCTAGATTGCAATCCCACGCCAGCCGACGGTCATAAACACATCATTGTAGCCGTAGATTATTTCACCAAATGGGAGGAAGCCATGCCAAATTACAATTGCAAAGCCGACACCGTAGCACGTTTTTTCCTCAACCATGTTATCTCTTGTTTTGGAGTGCCAAAGCAACTCGTCTCAGACCACGGCTCTCACTTTGAAGATGCCATTTGGAAAGAATTATCAACCCTACTGAAATTTGAACACCATTTCTCCTCCGACTACTACCCCCAAGGGAATGGCCAAGTCGAAGCGATTAACAAAATTTTGAAGAACATCCTCCAACGCACTGTTGACAAACGCAAATCAAATTGGAATCACATGCTCTTTCCAACACTATGGGCATACCGCACGTCAACCAAAACTGCCACCAGTTTTACCCCTTTCCATCTAGTTCACGGTGTCGAATCCGTCCTCCCCATCGAGTGCCAGATTCCAACCCTACATATGGTCATTGAACTCCTACTAGACACTTCCCCAATTGAGCAATGCTTACTACTTTTGGAGCAAGCTGATGAAGATCGGCGCACAGCCCTCCAAACCATGGAAGCAACCAAGAACCGATCCAAACTAAGTTACGACAAACATGTCCACCCAAGAACCTTTATTGAAGGGGACCTTGTCCTTGCCTATGATCAAGCTCATGACAAAACCGGAAAATGAAAGTTTGTGTCCATGTGGCAAGGTCCATACATTATACATACCTACCTTGGATAGGGGGCATACATTCTGACCGATTCAAAAGGAAACCCCCTACGCAACCCGCGTAATGGGTTGTACCTCAAGCGATTTTACCCATACAAAATTTGATGGACACCACCGTCCATAATTGTACAGTCTTATTTTGTTTTTTACAAAAAATACAAAAACGTAAAAATTTGTTTTTCCTGCATGACCATAGATGGATCTAGTTCCACTTTTCTACGTTGGTTTCGTTGATGGTGCAAGCCGTTGGTCCCCCAATCTCGCCTCCGCAGCTTGGGTAATATATTCCCCTTCACATGAGTTAATCCACATCGACGGAGTGTGCATAGGTGCGATCACCAACAACCAAGCTGAATACGATGCCATGACCGGTCTCCTGGCTGCTACTCTCCAAATGAGCATAAGTCACCTTAATGTTTTCTTGGACTCATAGCTCCTTGTTTCCCAGCTCAACAATAATTACCAGGTACGCGATCCCTGTCTTTTCAGAAAATTCCTGCGCACTAAACAAATGGTTCGACAATTTGAATCCATTTCATTCACACATGTCCCAAGGAATCTCAACAGTGTAGCAGACCATATGGCCAACAACATTCTTGATTGGCACACCAATCCAACCATGTAGTAAAATACAAAAGGTGCATCCACGTGCATAACATGTGCCTCCATGGGCATATACAAAATTAAAAAAGTGCATCCACGTGCATAATATGTGCCTCCATGGGCATATACAGAAATTAAAATGTTGCATCCATGTGCATAATAGGTGCCTCCACGGGCATACAGAAAATAAGACATGGCTCCATGGGAAAACAAATAGACAATAAATGCATCCATGTGCATACACGACTATATACCAAAACATATATATATATATATATATAGTCAACATGTCATAGGTTCCCTCAGCACCCAATATACAAAAATACATAAGTCGTGCAAAAAGGTACTTCCCCATATGCTCATCAGCATTTGGGGGCAGATACAAGATCATCTAATCATCATGCTCTCCGGGCTCCTCTGGAACCACCTTCGCTGGCCCCGCTGGATCATGCCGAGCCCGAACCCTCCTCTCCGCCGGCCCCACTAGATCATCCTGCACTCGAATCCTCCCCTCTATCCCTCCACTCAGCCATCACCAATGCTGCTCTGAGCAGGATATAGTGCCACTCATGAGGTGCATCGAAACAACCCTCGACGATGTCCCGATCCAAGTCCCTCCACCCATCCTCTGGCGCTCCTGCCAGGATCATGTCCAGTGTCTCTTGTATGACCTCAACGACATCATCTCGGGGCCCAACTCCTTGACCGCGAGGCCCAACTCCTCGAGCATGAGGAGGCAGTGCCGCTACAGGAGGAGGAACAGCAACCATCGCCCGTCCCCTACGGCCTGCATGATCGGCCAGTGGTACAGGACTAACATCTGCATAATCACGCAAGTGAACCATCATATAAATATCTCTAACTATACTCATAACAAAAACATCTAAAAAACACATGATATAGTAGAGAACCAAACACAAAAACATACCATCTAAACCCTAGGCCTGCCCCTGGGCTCAAGGCATCTCCAGATCTCCTCGATAATCCCTACCAGCATATGGATAATCATCAATCAGAAGGGGGATCTCCTCCCACTGCTCATACATATCCTGTGAAAAGAACCCGCAGATACCACCACCACCGTGGGGCATCATCTGCCCCCACAGCACCATGCGCGGCTCACTCACCAACTCGTCTCGAATCGGCACTCGTGGCCGCAAGGTTGGTACCCACTCAAAGAAGAAACAACACAGGAAGGAGGCATAGCAGAACTCTCCTCCCTCCCGACTGACCTTGTACAGATCTCTCCGGACACTGGCCAAAAACATCTGACCCCACGTGTAGTAGGTCCCTCTCAGCACAGAATCCACCATCATCGTTTGTCCCCCAGACAAACGATGTGGCACCGCGGCACCCAACACCCACAGAACACAAGCCCCAATAGCCCGCATATCCCACTCTCGCAGAGATCTCAGGCTCAATGCGCTGTTCTGCACGATAGCCCCCAGAACACAAAATGTCTCCAACAGATCCTCAATATCCAAACCTGCCGGAATCCTCAGCAGAAGATCCCCTACCTCCCCTAAGCGAGGCAACCCAGTAAGAAAGTAAACATTAGTGAGGGTGATCTCTAACCTCTCATCCCCAACCATGAAAGCACCCTCTGCAAGGACCCAAAGACCCACCAATTTGTTCAGCAGCGGTCCTACTGAATGCATCGGTGGAATCTGAGCGAACTTCAGGAGCCCGCTCACAGCCAAAGTCTATCGGACACCCTAATCGGTCCGAATCCGAATTGTCAGGTCCTCCTCCATCTCCTGTTCCCGCCATGATACCAGTGGTCTCCTCAACATCCTGCCAAAAAACAAAGAAATTTTTTTAGAAACAGAAAATATTTTCAAAAATTTTCATCGCGGCTTTTCCATCAAACGCCGCGATGATCATCGCAGCTTTCATCCATGAACCCGCGATGAACATCGCAGGTATACACCCCACAGTCGTGATGAGCATCGCGACTGTCAGCCCCACAGTCGCGATGAACATCACGACTATTAGCCCCATAGTCGTGATAAACATCGCGATTGTCAGCCCGACAGCCGCGATGAACATCGCGACTATCGGCCCTAAACCCACGATGTTCATCGCGGAAAAGGACGTGAAACCCGTGATATTCCATGCTGGAAGGCCAACATGGAATTTCGTGGCCTTCGGGCCCCCCCCGCTAACCAAAAAAGACATAATTCAAAAGGCTAAGGCGAATAGGGTTACCTGAAACTTGCGGAATCGAAAACTAACGTTCAAATCTCCCAGAAATCAAGAAAGAGCTCTGATTGCTCTACCAAATTCACACGTAACAATGAAACGTCATATTGGCCCCACACCCTATTTATAGGGATTTGACCATTTTTCAAACAACCATTGCGGTATCATACGATGTTCCTTCCTCAAACCGTTGGTACCGTTGGAATCAACACAGCGAGAACTTCATGATAGTCCTTTCCTTTTCCCGTTTTCACCAGGTCCATTTTTGAGCATTTTTTCATGCCCTCGTCACCTCGGTTTGCATGCCACATCGACCATACTCAGTTTTTGATGAGTCTTATATCGCCGGATTCCATTTTTTGCGCTCATGATGATGCTTGAGATCATTTCTTGCTCTCACCTGCAGATTTTTTGGGCATTTTTTCCATGCCCCCACGTCGCCTCGGTTTGCGTACACATTGGCCATCGTCCGTTTCTAACAAATCTTATACCGCTGGATTCAGTTTTCCGTGCTCGTGATGATGCTTGAGATCATTTATTTCTCTCACCTCTAGATTTTTTGAGCATTTTTCCCATGCCCCCTCGTCGCCTTGATTTGCGTGCCACATCGGTCGTCGTCCATTTTTGATGAATCTTATACCGCCGGATTCAGTTTTTTGCGCTCGTGTGATGCTTGAGATCATTTCTTGCTCTCACCCCCTATTTTTGGGCATTTTTTCAAAATGCCACTCATCACCTCGGTTTGTGTGCCACATTGACCGTTTCCCATTTTTGACAATCTTTATGTCACCGGATTCAGTATTCCGCACTCATGACGATGCTTGAGATCATTTCTCGCTCTCATTAATACCTTTTTTGTTCGGTATAATTTTACCTCTTTTTCGGGCCGAGCAATTCCTTTTACGAAAAATACACTTAGGGAGTTTTCGTTAAGCTCTTTTCTGACTCCTAAAACAATGAAAAGATCATCGAGCAACCTTGCTTCCTTTCATGCTCGCTAAAAGTATCTGAAAGGGCATCTACCTGGTATAATTTTACCCCTTTTCTAGACCTTGTAGACTAATTACGAAAAATGAATACTCTAGTCACATCGGTTAGAAGAGTTCTCCATTTGCATCATTTTATGCTTTTTTCGGGCCTTGGAGACAAACTTACGAAAAATAACACCAATGGAGTCCACTTACCGCTTTCAGACTCTCTAAACATGAAAGCAACCATGAGCAATCACCATCCTGGGCTCGTAAAAACCCACAGGACGGTATTCACAACCACTGCAGAGTCTTCTTGTCGTTTTCAGACTCCTTAAAAATGAAAGCACCTATGAGCACGAACAGTCCTGGGCTCACACAATCCACAGGATAGTACCATTTCAGAGCACACTTTTATCCCTTCTTGGAGCTCATTAAAACTACGAAGAAGGACCCAATGGTGTTGTTGGAGCATAGGCCGCAGCTATAGTAAAGCTGCGAATTTTGAGGAAAAAGCACAAGTGTTGAAGGGAAAAAAATGCTAATTTTGAGTAAAAGCACCAATTTTGGGCAGAAGTGAACAGTGCACAGTACGTCGCCAGATGGACGAGCTCACCGCAGAGTGCGGACCGGAAATCGTGGAGCTCACGTGCACAAGCCAAAGAAGAGTAAAGGTGGCCGAGTAGAAAGCTCAACCACCACAGTAAATGAAGGAAGTGATGGAATAGAGTGTTCAGCTACCCTCATTTAAGGAAAAGTACAGAAGTTATGGTTGCTCGGACCAAGGAAGAGAAACGGGCCGAAGCATTGAAGGAAAAGGATGAGGAGCAGAGAATGATGAAGCAACGCCCATACCCGCAATCTGCGCCGGAAATCATGGAGTCTGCAGGAAGCTGCGATGTGACTACAAGGGGGCGCCTACAGTACACCTAGCCGTGTCAATGGTTAGGGTTTTTGGGGATCACTGTTGGGGAAAGGCCCACAGTTTTGTAAAGGTGCGGCCCTCAGGGCCACCTATATATATGTGCAATTGTAAAGGGAAAAGGGTTGGATAAATTAGAGATAGAAGGAGTTAGAGATTTGGATAGCTGTAGAGCTAGTCCTTGAGGTTGCAGACAGTCTAAGTTGATGTCTGAGTCATTGTAATCTTTGTAGAAGAGAGTAGATCTAAGAGAAGGGCTCCCAGCTGTGTGCATGAAGTTTCCCAGAAAGATCTAAAGCTGCAGCTGTGTGCGCAGTGGAACTATGTAATTTCCCTCTCGAGATAATATAAGATACAACTCCTGTGGACGTGATTTCCCCGTGGAGGCGAACCACATGACTTGTTGTTATGGCGATGTTTTGCGTGAATGCATGTCTATGTTTTACTATCTATGTTTACATGAATGTTTCGTTAACTTTATGAATGAGTATATAGAGTAAGTCCTTGAAGCTCCCTTAGAAGTTATACTCATGCACTGACGGAGGAGTCTGTAAGAACACTATCGCCGCAGCGCTTAAGGAGTGTGTTACTGCGCTGTGGCGCGAGAGTAGAGACGATACATAGTGTATCGGACGTAGCGGGAAATGCTTCATGTGCAGACGTGGAGATACTGCGCAACAAGGAAAGGAAGAGTGAGTTCACGTGCGTAGCGCAGTGAGGTCTGCAGAAGAGTAAGATGTTCCACTCCAAAGTATCCTCCCAGTTGGGAAGGGAGAGGACTAGTCTCCACATCGCCTAGGCTAAGGAAACCTGATTCCTTAGCCCCCCCATAGCCACTTCGGGTGAGCCTGCGGGTTGCTTGCAGCTCGTTGCCGAAAAGGCCAGTGCGCCAAGGGGTGTTTGTTGCTGCACATCCTGAAAACCCGGGTCTGTCCAGAAAGCAGCCAACAAATGGTTCCGTTACCTTGAGACTTGTTATTTCAGCGATGTGCGAGATTGATGCGAAACCTAGAGAAAAAGGGAGCCAACAAATGGTTCTGTTGCCTTGAGACTTGTTATTCCGGAAACGTGGGAGATTGATGCGAAGCTTAGAGAAAAAGGAAGCCAGCAAATGGTTCCACCGCCGGCTTTAACCCTATTATTTTGAAGGCAATGCGGTGTTGGAATCCTACAGCTAAAGAAATTCAAGAGTGGTTTGATTCAAAGGCGAGCGAGTTAGCTGAACGTGAAAATAGAAGCCCTAGGCTTCAGACAGAAGACTGGTTGCAGAAGCATATTTATATTGACCTTCACGAAATCTTCTTTGTAACATTTGCAATCGAGTTGCATGAGTGGGTATCCAAGCTAGCAAATACTCAACCCACTGTGGATGTTGATCAACCTATCGTTTGGTCGCCTGATCTAGTTAGCACTGTGAAGCGGGTAGATAATCCTGTGTCCCTCGCAGTAGACTTTTGGTTGAACAGTCTGCTGGAAGGCTTCATTACCGAGTTTGCAGTAGATACGAGAAAGAGCTTCAACGAGGTTGAGAGGAGCTTCTTCAAAGCATACAGGGGTAAGTTCTTAAAGTCTCTGAACCTGTCGATTAAAATGCTCTTATATGAAAAAGGAAAACTATGCATAGCTTTCGATGAATAGCATAGACAAGTAATGTCCGCAGATTTTGATAGTGATTTTGAAGCTATTGGTTGCACTCGTAGTGGAAAACGATATAAAGTAGGCCTCGACCAACATTCTTTTGAGTCTAGCCCAGAAGATAGTCGAGCTCATAGAGCGAGCCATATAGATAGACAAGGGAGTGTTCATATCCCTTATCACCCTTTTACACCACAAAAGCCAGACGGGGCTCAGCATAACCCCGCAGTAACACCTTCTAGTAGCTCGCACAGTACTTCTAGTACCTCAGCTCCACCTTTGTTTAACCATCCCGAAGGCAGTGGCACAACACCTCCACGTCAACCTAGCGCAAGAAGGATGGGTGATGACATGAAGCTACCAACCTTTAGAGGAACAGGGCTAGAAGACCTTGAGCAGCATTGGTTTCTATGTGAAGCCATTTGGACAATTAAGCAAATTAATGATGACGCTGTTAAGCTGGTTCAGTTAGCAACCACACTAAGAGAGAGAGCCTTAACCCGGTTTATGAAATACTCAGCAGCACAGAATAGGATGCTTGTTGATGTAAGAAATGCTATGCTTAAAGAATTCAAGAAACCTAAATCAAAGTCACAGTGTATAATAGAACTCAAAGAAATAAAACAGTTACCTACAGAGTCAGTATGGGACTTTGACCAGAAGTTCAAAGCCTTGATAGATCAAGTAAGCTTTGAGTTTGCACCGCAGCAACATAAGGAATGGTTCATTGTTGCGCTGCTTCCTCACATTAGACTTCCTTTGATGCAACAGAATCTCACTACACAAGAACAAGCTCTAGAGATGGCTATGAAACTAGAAGCTTCACCAATTGCTGGAGCAAGCAACGATGTTGCGCAGTTGCAAAACCAGATAGCAAACCTAACCTTGCAAGTGCATGATATTAAGAAAGGAAAGGATGTCAAAGAAGAAATTTGGTGTACAAAGTGTAGAGCACAAGGACATTCAAAGGACCATTGTCCTGTTTTCATAGATTATATTGAAACTGGAGCACCTAACCCTTTACCACAGGCACAGGGGTCTTGGTGTGAAATCTGTAGAACTAGAGGCCACAGACCACAAGAGTGTCACTTGTTACAGAAATATGTACAAACTCCAAAGAATCTATATTGCAATTTGTGTAAATCAGTAGGCCATGATGAGAACAATTGTAGAGCATATGAGCTCATGATAGAAAGAAAACATGATGTTTATAGAGTACAGTCAGAACCACAAGGACCCACAGCAGGTCCGCAGTATGACCAAGCTCGCGAAGGCAGAGGAGGAAATTACAGGGGCCGTGGACGCGCAGCAGGTTTTGGTCGAGGAAGAGGACAGATCACTTGTTATAACTGCGGAGCTCAAGGCCATTATGTAAGGGATTGCCAAAATCCTACAACCATCTGCAGATACTGTAAATCTTATGATCATATCATTGAAGAATGCCCTCAGTTGATGGCCAAGATGCAAGAAAAGAAGCCACAGGTTAACCAGAATATTCAGTTGATTGGAGCAGAAAAAGGGAACCAGATCCTACAGTTAATATAGTGACGAGCAGTGGAGCAACCACTGGTGTGCCAGAGTCGGGAAATGGAAAGCCAGTGACGCAATGGGTGCACCACGCTAATATTAAGTCATCCCCACTTGACCTACAGAAGAAAAAAGAAGCATTCAAGCAAGCTCAAGAGTATTTCTCAGATCCGCGAGCTTCAAGTTCTGTAGCAATTCCGCATAATGATATCAGACCACATGTGCCGCATCAAGAGAACTGGGTACAAGAGCAGGCCACTACATTTGGAAGGCCTGAGGAGGAGGATGCACTAGGCAGTGTTCATGCTTTCCTGAGAAACTGCTTAAAGTTGTTGCGCAATGAAAAAGCAACTATGGAACTCCAACACCTGTTGGATCAGTGTCAGCAATCTGCTTCGATGAATACACCGCAACGTGCTGTTCATCAGATTGGGAGTCATGCTAGAAATGGAAGAGAGATGGGACTCACAGCGCAGATTGGAGCATTTGAAATGGACGAGGTCATTTTGGATTTAGGCTCAGAAGTTAATGTTCTCACCATGCAGACATGGGAACAAATGGGTAGCCCTCAGCTTACCAGATCTCCTATCCAGCTAATACTTGCGAATCAGCAACGAGTTTCTCCATTGGGAAGATTACCCAATGTACCCATTGATATTGAGGGAGTAAGAAGTTTTGCAGACTTCGAAGTAATCAAAATTCTGGATGACAGTAGAACTTACCCAACACTTTTAGGCATAGACTGGGCATTTGATAATTTGGCTGTCATTAATTTGAAGAAAAGACAGATGACCTTTGAAGATGAGCAGATCAGGGTCATTGCACCGCTTGATCCCCTTCAGGGACCACGGTATATTGAACCCATTCGAGCAGAAGAAGAATCTCGCCATATGAAAAGTTTGTACCAGATGACTGCTAGTCAGAATGATTATGTCAATCTTACAGCAGACAACCATATCAGCTGGCGATGCGATAGCTCGTGCGCATCAAATTCAGAAGCAGGACTAGAAAACTGGCAGAATCGCTTACATGAAGTTTCTACAAGGCGTTGTGCCAGGATGACTAAATCCATTCGATGGATTGGCACAGAATTGAATAACACCCCAACCTTTGATGGTTTAACTGGAGTAAGTGAATTCATACATGCATATGAACAAGAAATCCCAGACGAACAGCGCATGCAAGCACTGGATGTAGCACTGCGCGCTACACCCACGAGATGGTGGGGTGCGCATAAAGAAAACATCGACACATGGCAAGATTGTCGTAGGTTGGTACTGCGCAGATTTCAAGAGACTACAGCATGATTTTTGCGCAAATATGATGGACAGAGTGACCCCAGGACACACGTGAAAGCATGTATTCAGCAATGGTTAGATATTCCAGAGGATGAGTGGGTTCACCTATTCATCCACACGTTGGATATAATTCCAAGGAACTGGTACACTGAAACAGAATTGCGCAGAGGCACTATCACTTGGCCTCTTATGATCGCAAGTCTTCAACTCACTTTCAGCTTTGAGTCAGAACATCCAAGCATCGATCAGGCTTTAAAGTGTATTAGAAAGAAGGTATTTGAACAATGTCCATTACCAGAGTATTCTCAACCAGACTGGGCTGTCCATATGGAACATGCCCTGGAATGCTATAATTTCACTGTTGGAGAAGAGGATGACGATCCTCGCAACATCAATGTTCCAGATTCAGAAGGGACGCGCAAAGTCGAAGGCCCTCAGCTTGATATCCTTGCTATTACAGAACACATCAAGCTTAAGAAATTAACATTGGTACAGAAGCCGAACCCAAGGTTGCCTCTATAGGAGATTATTGGGATGATGAAACTGTTGGCCATATTGTAGATCTACTACAGGAGTACCAGGATATCTTTCCTACCAAGTTTACAGAAATGAAAGGCATCCTAGGAGACTTAGGAGTCATGCGCATACCTTTGAAAGCGGATGCTAAGCCAGTAAAGCAGCGCCCGTACAGGTTGAACCCGTGATATAAAGAAAAGGTCAGAGAAGAAATTGATAAAATGCTCGCAGCTGGTATCATTGAGCCAGTAGAGGAAAGCGATTGGATTAGTCCTGTGGTGGTACAAGAGAAAAAGGAAAAAGGTGAAATAAGAATCTGCGTGGACTTACACAAGCTCAATGATGCATCAGCGTATGATCCATTTCCTACGCCCTTTACAGTTGAAGTGCTTGACAATGTTGGAGGACAAGAGGCTTACTCCTTCACTGATGGCTTTTCAGGATACCATCAGATCATATCCATCCAGAGGACCGCCATAAGACCACTTTTGCGACTGAATGGGGCTCATTCCAGTATATGGTAATGCCCTTTGGTATTAAAACCGCTCCTGCTATCTTCTCTAGAGTCGTTGTTGCTGTTTTTAAAGAATTCATCCATAAGTTTCTAGAAGTCTATTTTGATGATTGGACTGTCTTTGGTTTACTGAAGAACCATATAGGGAATCTAAGGATGATGTTAGAAAAATGTAGACAGTATCAGATCTCCCTGAACTTAAAAAAATGTATATTATGTGCTCCTTTTGGTATTTTGTTGGGTCACATTGTATGCAGACAAGGACTCATGATGGATCCTGCGAAGGTTTCCATCATTGCTAACTTGCCTGTGCCCAACTCAGTCAAACAACTGCGCACTACATTGGGACATACAGGATACTACAGAAAATTTATCAAGGGTTATGCAAAGATTACTGCGCCTATGGAAAGACTGCTGAAAAAGGATTCGAAGTTCCAATGGACAGAAGAATGCCAACAGAGCTTGGACACACTTAAAGAAAAGATGATCACAGCACCTATTCTAGTTTTCCCAGACTGGAGAAAACCCTTTCACGTTCATGTAGATGCTTCTTCCATAGCATTGGGGGTTGTGCCTACACAACCGGGAGAAGGAGGTATCAACCACCCCATTGCTTACTCTGGCAGAACGTTGTCCACAGCTGAGAAGAACTACACCACTACAGAAAGAGAAGGACTAGCTATGGTGTATTCCTTACAGAAGTTCAGACACTATCTATTGGGTGCTCATTTTTAAATGCATACTGACCATTCTGCTTTGAAGTACTTGGTCAATAAGCTAGTGTTAGGGGGAAGAATTTGCAGATGGCTACTCCTCTTCCAGGAGTATGATTTTGAAATTATTGTGAAGCCAGGAAGATTGAACACAGGACCTGACCATTTATCTAGGATAGAGTCAGGGGAGGAACCTACAAATTTGGAGGACAATCTGCCCGATGCGTAGCTGTTCTCTATTCAAGCAGTAGATGGATATTATTCCGATATTCTTGAGTTTCTCACTACAGGGCAAGCACCAGTTGAGTTCACAATACAGCAGAAGAAACAACTTGTTGTCAAAGCCGCAAACTTCACTTTGATAGCAGGCCAGATCTATAAGTTGGGCCCCGATGAAGTCTTGCGCAGATGTATCTTACCGCATGAGAAGAACTCCATAATCGTAGAAGCGCACTTAGGAACCGCAGGAGGCCATTTCGTAGGAAAGCCGACTGCGCAGAAGATCTTAGCCGCAGGTCTTTGGTGTCCAACATTGTACAAGGATACTAAGGAATTCTGCAAGTCTTGTGATGTGTGCCAGCGAACAGGAAAACCTTCAAGAAGAGATGAAATGCCGCTAAGACCCCAGATAACAGTGCGTGCTTTTGATAAGTGGGCCATTGATTTCGTGGGACCTATCAACCCACCAGGAAAGAGAACTGGTGCAAGGTACATCATCACAGCTATTGAATACCTCACCAGATGGGCTGAGGCAAAGCTAGTTAAGAATTGCGACGCTATCACTGCCGCACAGTTTATTTTTGAGAATATTGTCACTAGATTTGGATGTCCACTGATTCTAATGAGTGATCAGGGCACACATTTCCTGAATGAGACTATAGAGGCCCTTACTGAAGAATTCCACATTAGTCACCATAAGAGTACACCCTACCACCCTCAAGCTAATGGTACGGTGGAGGCATTCAATAAGATTCTCGAGAATGCCCTGACAAATATCTGTAATCAACAAAGAGATGATTGGGACCTTAGAGTCACAGCTGTGTTATGGGCTTACAGAACGACATGCAAGAAACTAACAGGTCACACACCTTTCAGTTTGGTGTATGGAAAAGAAGCAGTTATGCCCATGGAATACATTGTTCCCAGTCTCAGAATTGCTTAAATTACAGAAATGGAAGATACTGATACTATGAGTGAAAGACTGTCACAATTGGTTGGCTTAGAAGAAGACAGGCTTCTCGCTGGTGTTATCTCCTAAAATAACCAGTCAGTTTTTTCATTATTTTAAGTGATAGGTTTGAGTCCAAAATTTATTTTTAAATTTTTTAGAGTCCATAAGGAGGTCCTCATTCTTATTACTGAGTCAAAAATCCGATTTAATTGAGTCTTGGTTTCAAATGCAATTCGAGATCTATCCTCCAGGTTTTTTTTTTATATTGCAAAGGGTAAACACATGTCAGGGTATGTAATCAACCTCAGGATTGAAAGGCAGATTTTCAGCCTTGATATAAGCAGTGCTACAGGTGGCAAAGAGAGTCAGTCTTCCCAGCTTTCAAGCATCTTTTTGAGGCAGCAGTTCTAGGATCGAGCGCCACATCTTCAATGTCAAGTCAATTCCTGAATTTCAGCCAGAATCTCAGTCCAACTCAAAGCAACTCATACTTATGAATCCTATCATGAGTCTTGAGTTTATGATTTGCTCAGCAGTTGTCAATTCTCTGTTTTGCATGTTCGTTCACAGATTGAACCATTAATAAAGACAAGTCAAGTGATAATTCGGAGGAATTTTCTGCTGAAATCACGTGATCTTGCGGGGCCATTTTGACGGCCTTCCCAAAATCCAAATTCAGATCTGGAAGCACCAATGGATAGCTTATGATCTGTAGATCAAAATAGACTATTCGAACGTGCAAAACGGACATCGGACGGTTGAGAAAATCGATTTTTTCCAAAGGCCGTTTTTTCAGGAATCCTACAGGTTTCGGCAGCTTAGGCGAGCCCCACAGAGCTCATTAGCTGCCGAAAAGTATGACTTCCGGCGGCTAAGGCACGAAATCAGCAGAAAACAGCGTTTGGGTTTTAATTTTTGAAACAGTTACAGCTTTCGGCAGCTTAGGAGAGCCCCACAGAGCTCATTAGCTGCCGAAAGGTCTGACTTCCGGCGGCTAAGGCACGAAATCAGCAGAAGAGTTAACTGCCGAAAGCCTGTTTTTGCCAATTTTCTCTAATTTCGCCCAGATCTCAGTTTTGTTCGTTGAACTAGCAGAGTAAAGGCTATAAAGCCACAGAACCAAGACTATTTAGAGGAGGTTCAAGTTTGGATACATTTTGGGGGCTATGTACTTGACACTTTCTTGCTATATGAATCACAGTTTTCTTTGGTCATTAGATATCAGTCTTTCCACAATTTCCATTATTCTACATTTGATTCTATTCAATTCAGTTGTTCAGAACTGTCATCTTCTGATACAGCTCATGGAGGAATTAGATCTTCTTTATATTCTTGTATGACCTTACAGCTCTGTATTTGGTTATCTTGAATGTCTTTCTTCATACCTTGATTATTTACTGTAGCTGATATTTGATTTCTCGAAGCACTGGCTTATTTAGAGGCATGGCATGTTGTCTCACTGCTTAGTCTTCTCAGTTATCCCATTGATCCACACTTTGATTATTATAATTTCTTAAGTTACCAAGCACCTTTGGTCTACAACCACAAAGGGTTTCTTGGAGTGATAACAAATTGGCGCCGTTGCCGGGGAACGGAGAGTGAAGCAAGCTTCCCTGGGAGACGACATAGTTTCAGCTTTTGATGATAGACAAAGGTTGAGCATTATATTGGTTGTAAACATCTATCTGGAGACTCCACGTTCAAAGACTCCACTGGGGAGGATCCTGTTCATAAAATATGAAGAAGCTCAAATCAAAGTCCAAGTATCAGTTCATTATTTTGCTTCATGAACTGTTGTTGTTCTTTATTACCTCTTTCATTCTTTTCCCTTCGCGTGTAAAGAGAATTATTTTCTGTTTTGTATATTCAGAAAATCATCATCCTTCTTGTATATATTCATCTTTAGAAGAGGAAATCCTACAGCCCTGCATTGTAGATGTAGATTCGGTAGCTTTACCTCAGCCCATTCACAAAGATGACCACTGTATTTCGTTGCCTTCAGAATCTGATCAGCCATGTGACCTTGAAAGTATAGAAATTGTTTCATACCCTATACAGATCTCAGCCCCTCTTGTTATAATTTCTGTACCTTGTCATGAACCCGTTAACTCTCATGATCAGCCCACAGCCTTTGAAGTTAAGATCCGGATGAAGATGTTTAAGCCTTTAAAGCTGCCCCTTCTTCTTCATCCTTATCCCGATGATTGTTATGAATATCTCCCTTGGTTTTCTGGAGAAAATCAAACTTCAGCTGAGGAACACGTGGAATCCTTTTTGGATTTTGTTGATCGTTTTCAGCTTACCCATGAAGATGTGGTCATGAGATATTTCTCCAAGTCTCTGATCAAAGATGCTGCTATATGGTTTAAAAGTCTGAAAGCTGATTCAATTGGCTCTTGGACCGAGTTCTCTAATGCTTTCTTGAAGTATTGGGGCAGGTACAAATCTTTTGATTCTTACCTTGCTGAATTTTATGCTTTGAAGAGAGAGCAGAATCAAACTTTGCATATTTTCAATCGAAAGTTTAGCCGCATATATCATGACATGCCTTTGGAGATCCGGCCTACAGAAACATCTGCTATGATACATTATGTTATGTGTCTTCATTCAGAACTTGCCCTTCTTCTGCTGGAAAGGGAGTCTTCATCATTAACCCAGTTGTTTGAAGATGCACAAAAGGTAGAGGAGAACATCCGTGCATCCAGGTGGATCAAAATGCAGGCTGACTCTGAAAATCTGCAAACATATGAGCAAGAAGACAGTCAGGACATTTCAGATTCCGAGTATGCAAGCAGTGGGTATGAAACAGATTTGTACTAGCAGCCCGAAGGTGAGTACATTTCAGATTTCGAGTGTGAAAGCAGTGGGTATGAAACAGATTTGGACCAGCAGCCTGAGGGTGAGTACATTTCAGATTCAGAATCAGTTTCTTCAGTATGTGCAGAGTATTCCAGAGACAGGTATGACTATGAAGTTTATGACCAGTTTGCAAATCAAGAAGCGCCTATGTTAATTGATGATTATATAGGTAACTACATATTTTCAGCTGATCCAAACTCATATGATATAAAACCTATTCTGTCACCATCTTGTGTACATTTGTCTGAGGAAGAAGTTATCATCTTTATTGATCAATCACTGATTTCGAGAAAACAAGAAGGTGATCAGTCCTCTTGTAGAGAAACAATCATGGCTGAGCATGAGGCTGCCATAGATGTGCAACTTTTTTCCGAGGAGCATGTTACTTATCTTCCTTCTAAGGATCTAGTGGCAGCTTTCATGGACCTATGCTTTTCAGAGAACCTGAAGATTTCAGATTTCCTTAGCTTGCCAGTGTTTCCGGGTAAGTATGGTTTCCTAAAGGAACTCTTATTACTGTTGATTCATGGAAAATATCAGTTGTTGAGCAGTGATAGAGATAAAGTTTCTTCAGTCTTGAAATTGCTTGGATGGCTACTATGGAAATCAGCATTCACTTAACAAATGGTACAGTTGGTTAGTGTAGGAGTAGGAAATAAGCTCGCTGCCCGAGCATTTCTTTCTTCCAGTTTGCAGCAGAAATAATAGTTAACTTGGTTGAATAAAGGCAGGCTACAGGCAGACTACAGCAGGTTTGCAGAGGGAACAGTGGCACAGGCTTAATGACTCCATGCCCAATGCCAAAGGCAGCTTGATGACTCCATGCCCAACGCGAAAGGAAACCAGATGACTCCATGCCCAATGAAAGTACTAGACTAGGTGTCAGTTTTATTTTCATGTATGTCAAATAAACTCCATGCCCAATGGGAGTACTAGACTAGGTGTCAGTTTTATTTCCAGGAAAGGCATTTGGTTCTGGGATTCTTTGGAACCTCACTGGGAGGATTCCATCCCCGAGTAGGAGCCAGTGTTATCTCCTAAAATAACCAGTCAGTTTTTTCATTATTTTAAGTGATAGGTTTGAGTCCAAAATTTATTTTTAAATTTTTTAGAGTCCATAAGGAGGTCCTCATTCTTATTACTGAGTCAAAAATCCGATTTAATTGAGTCTTGGTTTCAAATGCAATTCGAGATCTATCCTCCAGGTTTTTTTTTATATTGCAAAGGGTAAACACATGTCAGGGTATGTAATCAACCTCAGGATTGAAAGGCAGATTTTCAGCCTTGATATAAGCAGTGCTACAGGTGGCAAAGAGAGTCAGTCTTCCCAGCTTTCAAGCATCTTTTTGAGGCAGCAGTTCTAGGATCGAGCGCCACATCTTCAATGTCAAGTCAATTCCTGAATTTCAGCCAGAATCTCAGTCCAACTCAAAGCAACTCATACTTATGAATCCTATCATGAGTCTTGAGTTTATGATTTGCTCAGCAGTTGTCAATTCTCTGTTTTGCATGTTTGTTCACAGATTGAACCATTAATAAAGACAAGTCAAGTGATAATTCGGAGGAATTTTCTGCTGAAATCACGTGATCTTGCGGGGCCATTTTGACGGCCTTCCCGAACTCCAAATTCAGATTTGGAAGCACCAATGGATAGCTTATGATCTGTAGATCAAAATCGACTATTCGAACGTGCAAAACGGACATCGGACGGTTGAGAAAATCAATTTTTTCCAAAGGACGTTTTTTCAGGAATCCTACAGGTTTCGGCAGCTTAGGCGAGCCCCACAGAGCTCATTAGCTGCCGAAAAGTCTGACTTCCGGCGGCTAAGGCACGAAATCAGCAGAAAGCAGCGTTTGGGTTTTAATTTTTGAAACAGTTACAGCTTTCGGCAGCTTAGGCGAGCCCCACAGAGCTCATTAGCTGCCGAAAGGTCTGACTTCCGGCGGCTAAGGCACGAAATCAGCAGAAGAGTTAACTGCCGAAAGCCTGTTTTTGCCAATTTTCTCTAATTTCGCCCAGATCTCAGTTTTGTTCGTTGAACTAGCAGAGTAAAGGCTATAAAGCCACAGAACCAAGACTATTTAGAGGAGGTTCAAGTTTGGATACATTTTGGGGGCTATGTACTTGACACTTTCTTGCTATATGAATCACAGTTTTCTTTGGTCATTAGATATCAGTCTTTCCACAATTTCCATTATTCTACATTTGATTCTATTCAATTCAGTTGTTCAGAACTGTCATCTTCTGATACAGCTCATGGAGGAATTAGATCTTCTTTATATTCTTGTATGACCCTACAGCTCTGTATTTGGTTATCTTGAATGTCTTTCTTCATACCTTGATTATTTACTGTAGCTGATATTTGATTTCTCGAAGCACTGGCTTATTTAGAGGCATGGCATGTTGTCTCACTGCTTAGTCTTCTCAGTTATCCCATTGATCCACACTTCGATTATTATAATTTCTTAAGTTACCAAGCACCTTTGGTCTACAACCACAAAGGGTTTCTTGGAGTGATAACAGCTGGATTCCATCAACAAGTGCAGAAGGCGAGACAGAAGGTCTGGCATGACAGGCATATTAAGAATAAAGTCTTTCAAGAAGGAGACTTGGTACTCCTCTATGATAGTAAATTCATCAAATTTCCAAGCAAGTTTCATGTACATTGGTTAGGCCCTTTTCAGGTGACGAAGATAACAGAAGGAGGAGCAGTTCAGCTTGCAAAGCTTAATGGAGAATTGCTGCCCACAATGATTAACGGGAGTCGGCTCAAGCTTTATCGCCACAGCCACTCCACCCTGTCAACTTAATTAATTGCTAAAGTAGTGCAGATGCCTAGTGTAGTTGAAAGACGCATCGCACTTATCACAGTCTACATAGAAATCGCGAGACACTTTCAGTCTCCGGCTTCCCGCGCAGTTCCTTGAAACATCCGCGCATGTCAATAAAGCCTGTTTGGAGGGAGCCTATTTTGTGCTCTTGCGAAGTTTTTCCCTGGGTTGTCAAACCGTCGCTCTTGCGGAGTTCCCTGTTGTCAATTTGCCGCTCGAGGAGTTCTCCTCGCCGTGGAGCCCTCCATGTGCACAGTTACCTATGCTGAAGTGACCCGCCGAAAATTTGAATTACGGTATTCCTATAGCCCTGTCTGAATATTAATGAAGAATAAGATCGCCAATTTATTGTATTTGCTCTGACAGATTCGGCTTGATCTCCCTAATATTCTCATTTAAGTAATGAGCCGAAGGCCTTAGCTCATCTCTTGAAAGGCTGTCAGAGCCCGTCCATCGTAATTAATGCACCGCAGAGGCGCGGGGGTAGGGGGGTTGTCAAATCATGCATAGGCGCCTACGGTTATTAGCCCCACTTGTCCGCATCTACTACCGCATTTAGCTATAAGTACCCCGCACTCGTATATGTTCGGGTTACTTTCCTCGAGTTGTATAGTGTCTTGTTTGAGAATCTAAGTCATTGTTTTCAGAGTCGTGTCGTGCAGACTGCTCCCTTTGTTTTCAACGTTTGTATCCTATGTTGTTCCTCCAATTGTCTGTTTAAGTGCTTCTTGTGTATACCGGTTCATGATGGAGAACCTGTCAACTGAAGAAGTTGTTCGTCAATTCAAGCGCAGAGGCTTAGATTTTGGCATGGATACCCCGGTGACGACCTCGGCTTACACGCATCCTGGTTGGTCTGATCCCAGACAATCCCCGGGCACAAGGGCGTCTCAGCAGCAGTAGGTGGATGAACTCGTTTCAGAGCCCTTGGCCACTTTGGTTAACTACATTTCTCTGCGTCTAGATGATGCACCCGAGGTGCATATTCCCAAGAATGCCAAGTATCCCATTCCGCTGCCACCAATGGCGGAAATCGTGCGAGAAGAAGGGTCCCTGCTTGGACACCTTCCACTGGTTAGGTTTTCTGACTTCAACTTGGGAGACTACAAAATGTATTCTCATTTCGCATTGGATCACTATCTAACGGTAGTCCATAATCCCATTAGAAAGGTTAATGAATTTGTCCCGAAGGAATTTGCAGCAAATCTAGAGAGGCCTGGACTGTTGAATCTGTTGAAGCTACCGCACTTCGGGCGTAGCAATGAAGTAAATGCAGTTGTTAAGGCCCTGCTATCCTGTGTTCATGGTGGTTATCTTTGGCTGGGGAGGCCAATCGATTTGAATGTGGACTTGATTCATCATATTACCGGCCTATCTAAGGTTGGTAAGGACCCCAATGTTCATTTTGTTGGTAAAGATAAGGACAGAAAGTTGGCTGCACAGCTGGTGCAGAAATACAAATTGCTAAGAGGAGGTCGGGCTTATGACCTCACTATAGTTGAAGATGAAGCACCTAGATTCACAGGCAGTCTGCTTGCAGGAAGACTTCTAATGAAGTGCATACCTAAAGAAGTCACTGGAGCTATTGTAGAGCTCGCAATCGCAGCTGTAGAGGGAGAGCAGTATAACTGGTCTCTCTTCCTCCTGAATTCTTTCTTGGATGACTGCCGGAACATTCAGGACACCGCCGACCAGTTGTTCCATTTTTCTTGGCTTTTGATTTTATGCGCCTTTGTTGGGTGGAAGGAGCCCCCCAACACTCAGTTCCTTCCGCGCCGCGCAGGAGAGGTTGCAGGGATGCGCTATGTCAACCTATGGGATTCTAGTAATCCCGTGAAGCGCAAGATGAACCGCGTCGTGTTCTATGAATATTACCATCTCCTCAAGGACACCATCCAGGAGATGCCGAGGATGACTGAGGAGACAACACAAATCTATGGAACGAAGTTGGTCTTTTCTGCCAACTTACATGAAATTTACTTCCGCCCTCGCGAAATTCAGGAAGAATGGGCCGTAGGCCTCTACCGAATGACTACTCAGGATGTCGAAGAAACTGTGAAGTCCTGGCCAGACGAATGGAGGCGGGCCGCTGAAGTCGCTGCCGCAACGCCACCCCCTCATGCACAAGAGAAAGATAAGGGAAAGGAAACGACTGAGCAAAGAAATGATGAAGGTTCACCAGAACCAGCTTCCAAGAAGCAGAAGCTGTCGCACCCCTCTGAGACCCTGGCCTCGGGGTTCGACCAGTACCTGCAAGAGAAATTTTGTGAGCTGCGGACCTCTCAGGATCACATCAGAAGTGCTTTGGACCTGCAGCTCTTGGAGTTGAAAGGTCTCGCAGGAAGAGTTGCGCAGACCCATGCACCAGCATCCGGTTCCCAGGCGCCGCAGGAATCTACAAGCACCGAGCGGGTTGAAGTACTTGCAGAGAGGCATACTGTCGTTCACATCCTGCCTACAAGTATGACATTCCCGGATCCTTTGGATGCAACCCAGGTAAACACGGTTGGCCCTATTGAGATAAATTTGTTATTGATTCCGATAGAAACTTTGCAGTTAGTACAAGAGCAGGTCTCTATTGAGTTGAGAGCTAGAGAGCTCTCCACATTCCATGCAAACCAAAGACTGCAATCGCAGGAAATAGAGCTGAAGGCAGGCTATAAGAACATCACTGAGCAGCTTGCACTTTACGAGGCACAAGACACTGGGATAAGAAACGTAGTTGATGAAATTGCCCAGGAGATGTCGGCCTGCCAGATTCAACCAGACCTTCCTCTGGTTGAGAAAGTGAAAATTATTGGCGGAAGGGTGAAAGCCCTAGAGCAGGAAATAGTTGCTATGGCTGAGGACCATAGAGCACAGATCGCCGAGTTGGAAGCTCGTGTCGCAGCACCTCCTATAGATGATAGGCAGGAACAATTTGAAGCACTGCGCATAGCTTCCACACAAATGAAGTGCAGAGCAGATGAAGCCCAAAACTTAATGACGCAAGATATGGAGGCTTGGGTTGAGCTTGAGAAGCTCCCTTTCAAAGTCAGCCTTTTGGAACAGGTGCAAGCAGCAGAACAGTCCCTAACTATTCTGAGTGAAGAAGCTAAGGCCTTAGAAGGCTTAGCCAAAATGAGGAAAATGAGCGAAGTGCGCAAAGTACAACAACAACTGCACAAGCTAAAAAATGAAGATGCTAATCTCACCAACAACATTCAGCCATTTATGGATGAGTATGCTGAACTTGCTGCCCAAGCCGAGGCAAAGATCAAAGAATTTGCTGAATCTCAATAGTTGGTTGATGGCATAACTGAAGAAGAAGCCAGTTCAGACATGGTGCAGATAGCTGCGGAGTGCATGGATGAAATGGACTCCGCTATTGCGCAGTGGAAGCAAGCATTTGCTGCGACCCAAGCAAAGGCAGACGCGCAAGTAAAGCGACCACACGCTAGTGTAAGTGGGTCGGGGATGAGCCACAAGTAAGTGTTAGGGGCCTGTTGGAGCATAGGCCGCAGCTATAGTAAAGCTGTGAATTTTGAGGAAAAAGCACAAGTGTTGAAGGGAAAAAAATGCTAATTTTGAGTAAAAGCACCAATTTTGGGCAGAAGTGAACAGTGCACAGTACGGCTCCAGATGGACGAGCTCACCGCAGAGTGCGGACCGGAAATCGCGGAGCTCGCGCGCACAAGCCAAAGAAGAGTAAAGGTGGCCGAGTAGAAAGCTCAACCACCATAGTAAATGAAGGAAGCGATGGAATAGAGGGCTCAGCTACCCTCATTTAAGGCAAAGTACAGAAGTTATGGTTGCTCGAACCAAGGAAGAGCAACGGGCCAAAGCATTGAAGGCAAAGGACGAGGAGTAGAGAATGATGAAGCGGCGCCCATACCCGCAATCTGCGCTGGAAATCACGGAGTTTGCAGGAAGCTGCGACGTGACTGCAAGGGGGTGCCTACAGTACACCTAGCCGTGTCAATGGTTAGGGTTTTGGGGGATCACTGTTGGGGAAAGGCCCACAGTTTTGTAAAGGTGTGACCCTCAGGGCCACCTATATATATGTGCAATTGTAAAGGGAAAAGGGTTGGATAAATTAGAGATAGAAGAAGTTAGAGAGTTGGATAGCTGTAGAGCTAGTCCTTGAGGTTGCAGACAGTCTAAGTTGATGTCTGAGTCATTGTAATCTCTGTAGAAGAGAGTAGATCTAAGAAAAGGGCTCCCAGCTGTGTGCGTGGAGTTTCCCAGAAAGATCTAAAGCTGCAGCTGTGTGCGCAACGGAACTGTGTAATTTCCCTCTCGAGATAATATAAGATACAACTCCCATGGACGTGATTTCCCCGTGGAGGCGAACCACATGATTCTTGTTTTTATGGCGATGTTTTGCGTGAATGCATGTCTATGTTTTACTATCTATGTTTACATGAATGTTTCGTTATCTTTATGAATGAGTATATAGAGTAAGTCCTTGAAGCTCCCTTAGAAGTTATACTCATGCACTGACGGAGGAGTCTGTAAGAACACTATCGCCACAGCGCTTGAGGAGTGTGTTACTGCGCCGTGGCGCGAGAGTAGAGACGATACATAATGTATCGGACGTAGTGGGAAACGCTTCATGCGCAGACGCGGAGATACTGCGCAACAAGGAAAGGAAGAGTGAGTTCATGCACGTAGCGCAGTGAGGTCTGCGGAAGAGTAAGACGTTCCGCTCCAAAGTATCCTCCCAGTTGGGAAGGGAGAGGACTAGTCTCCACATCACCTAGGCTAAGGAAACATGATTCCTTAGCCCCCCCATAGCCACTTCAGGTGAGACTGCGGGTTGCTTGCAGCTCATTGCCGAAAGGGCCAGTGCGCCAAGGGTTGTTTGTTGCTGCACATCCTGAAAACCTGGGTCTGTCCAGAAAGCAGCCAACAGGTGCTTCTCGACGCCACAATAGATCATGTCTACTCATATGGAAGCTTCTCCATTTTGGTCGCCTTTGTTCAGAGTATTCTGCAGTATGTCACCCTGAGAATCCCTCGACAACACCCATCAGCTTGTCCCCCCAGAGTCAATACATACCCTTTAGTCCTTAAAAGCTATGATCCCCGCACCTACAAGTCAGTTCCCTACACTGCCAGTTCAACCATGTCATCATGCTCTAAACAAAGGAAGTTTAAGTCCACCCACTCTATGACCCCAGTTACTTCCCATCCCCACAAGTATGTCAGTCCTATCATCAGTACTACCACACTTCAGTTCTACACCTTGCGCTCCTATCAAGGAAACATCATTGCCTTGTTATTTGCTGGTCTCCCTCTATCGACGACAACCAAATTTATTCTAGATGATAGACCTATAGGTCCCTGTGTCTTGGACTCATCACCATTTATGATGAGTGCCTATGAATCATTTCGAGAAGAGTCCTCAGTGCCTCTCCAAATGGTTGTTTCTCACATGCTCGACTTCAACACCTTGATCGCATCGTTGAGACTCGCACAGGGTATTGGTCCTTTCAATTTTTTGTTGAAGACCCCGGATACCACCTGACTCTTCCACATTTGAGAGTCTACTTATGGACACAACCAGTTACATTTTCCTATAGATATCTAGGTTGCGCATACTCCCTCGAGTATACAGTTACATGTACTTCTCAGAGATGACTCACAGTCATTGAGTCCCTACAGATGTTGGACACCTTCAGTTTCAGCAATTCATCAACCCTTCTGAGACCTTATTCAGAACGGTTGTCGCTTTATTCCAATGTAATAGTTATTGAGATCAGTCATGTTATGATCATGAGTACATCCCAGAATAATTTCCCCTTTGGACCATTATGATGTACCGCTAGATTTTTTATGTCTTATTCAAGTCCCCCTTCTTGGGACTAATTGTTATGTATATGTCTTGATACGAGCATGGGTATGCTCGCCTTGTCCATTATCAGAGATTATTCCTCATTCATATTGAGGCCATGTAATATTTTTGTTTTTGCAGCTTCGAAGGGCCGTTGATCCAGTCTCCAACCGGTCTCTTCTCTTCCCCAATTCCCAAGAAAAAGACAAAATAACTATGATGTCTATCGGCCATACGATGAGCTCCTGCCCTCACACATCAGGGGGCAATCTGTTAATACCCAAAAAGTGCTCACTAGCTCATTTCTTTATTCACATGACCCATTTGTCCACTTTTCCACCATTTGAGCTTCTAAATCCATCAAAAGGTCACCAAAAGACCATAATACACCCCTTTTCCCCCTCAAAATGTATATTTTTTCCTCAAAAAACACAAAAAACCCTAAAAAAGGGTCCAAAATTCCCAAAAATATTAAAAGGGAATAAAAATATTAAAAATATTCAAAAAAGGAAAAAAGAGGGAAAAAGGTACCTAAACCATGTTGGTCAATACCATTAGTTTCCTCAAAACCATAATGGTATTCCCCACCACCAAAAACTATAAAAAGGTGCTAGGGGCTCCTCACTTTCCATCCATCCATCATCATATCCTCACGCTATCAAAATCTCTCCTGAGACTTTTGGCCATTTTCAGCATCTTGGAGAAGAGACCATTAGAGCTTGGAGCTACTCACCCTTGGAGTTGCTCAACATCATATCCTCACCATTTGAGGTATATTACTACAAAACATTCTCTTATTTCTTGTTTTTTCTATGAATCGTTTTTAGATTTATTTGTTATATGCACATGTTAGTTTAGATTTAGTTTTAATTCATAATCATTTTTGCTTTCTATATTGAAACTACTATCACATTGTTGATAGGTGCCCATTGCACAAAGCTTGGTTGAAAAACCAAGCCAACAACAGCAAAAGAAGCAACTGATAGTGAAAGCCGCAGACTTCACCATTATCGCAGGACAACTCTACAAGTTAGGACCTGATGAAGTGCTGCGAAGATGTGTATTAGAACATGAGAAGCCATTTATATTAGCTGATGCACATTCAGGAGTCGCAGGAGGTCATTACGCAGGAAGGGCTACTGCGCAGAAGATATTGCACATAGGGCTATGGTGGCCTACGATTCATAAGGACTCCAAAGAACATTTCCAGAACTGCGATGTCTGTCAAATGAAAGGGAAACCGTCAAGAAGAGATGAAATGTCGTTGAACCCTCAGCTAACCTTGCAGGCATTCGAGAAATGGGCAATTGATTTCGTGGGACCTTTTAACCCACCAGGAAAAAGAACTGGTGTGAGGTACATTATTACATCAACTGACTACCTCACCAGATGGGCAGAAGCAAAACCAGTCAAAGACTGTAGCGTAGCTACAGCCGCACAATTTATTTTTGAGAACATCCTTACACAATTTGGATGCCCAAAAATTTTGATGAGTGATCAGGGTACTCATTTTTTGAACAGAACTATTGAAGCTTTGACTGAAGAATTCCACATCCATCATCAGCACAGTACGCCTTATCACCCACAAGCGAATGGTACTGTTGAAGCATTTAATAAAGTACTTGAGAATGCGCTAACCAAAGTATGCAATGTAAACCGCGATGACTGGGACCTGCGCATTCCTTTAGTATTATGGGCATACATAATGACATGCAAGAAATTAACAGGACACACACCTTTCAGATTGGCTTACGGACAAGAAGCAATAATGACAATGGAGTACATTATACCCAGGTTGAGAATAACTGCATTTATAGGGATGGCAGATCACGTAGCACTAGAAGAAAGGCTGTCACACTTGGTTGGCTTGGAAGAAGAGCGCTTCATCGCGGGATTCCACCAGCAAGTGCAGAAAGAACGAGAAAAAGCATGGCATGATCGCCACATCAAGAATAAGTCTTTTCAGGTAGGTGATCTAGTCCTACTGTATGATAGTAAATTCATGAAGTTTCCTAGAAAATTTAAAATGCATTGGATTGGACCATATACTGTAATAGATGTTACTAATGGTGGCGCAGTCCAGCTAGCTACTTTAGTTGGTGATACACTACCCAGTTTGATAAATGGAAGTAGACTAAAGCTTTACCGCGATAGTCCTGCTTTACAGCATCTAGAATGATCAATAAGAAAGGAAAGTTTATAGGTGCCAAGTATGGTCGGAATTGGGCATTAGAAGATGTGAAAAAGTCTATACAAAGACTGATAACGATAGATCAATACAGTGCACCGCGTTGAAAAAAAATAAAATAAAAGAAATTATATGCCGCGAAATCACTGCGCAGAACCAACGATGACCTGCCATGTAGTTCAAAGCAAGAATCCAGAAAATAGATGTTACAAGTGTCGGTTGGGAATATAGCCGTTATACAGTAATCCCTGCCGACCACTCGAGCATTTAAAGACCAGATAGCTGTTCTGAACAACTTAATGACGGAAATGACCCAAGAATCTGTCAGATTTAGCCAATGGATACCACCATTAAATGCATATCTAGCCGTTCAGGGGCGCGGAGGAGGGTCCACCATGCTTATAAATAACACTGCTTATCATCTTGCGGGCGTATCAAACACTTAGAATTTTCTACAAATACTTTTGTCTGAGCTAGTTTTCATAAGCTGTCTGCAACCGTTGAAATTGTTTGCATGTCTAAGAAATTTTTATTTGAAGAAGAGTTCACGGTTGAAGAGACTATGAGGTTGTTCCAACACGGAGGAATTGACGAATTAATGAGAACCCCAAACAAGAAGATCGTTAAGGAATCATAACAAAATCCAAGGAGATCACCAAGACACGGCCCCTCAATGCAAGATAAAGGGAAAAATCCAACAACGCCCAGATCAAAGCTACCGTAGACAAGTTCAGTAGGGCCAAAAAAGCTCCTTGCTGATAAAGACATACCGTTAACTATGACTCCAGAATACATCTCGCCACGTGCAGTAGATGTGCCGACCATTAAACTGCTGAAGAGCCCAAAGTATGAGATACCACTCTCACTTGTATCGAAGCATGTTGAGGTGGACAAAAATATGTTAGGAAAGATTCCAGATTGCAAATGGGAGGGCTATGATCTGCTAGCAATGTAGAAAGAGAAGCCAACTGAACCAAAGTTCCCACAGTTCTATCCCGATAAATACATGTGCTGGAAGAAGAATGCAAAGGGTGACCTCACCTTGGTTGCCGAGAGATGGCTATCAGGAGTAGCCAAGTCTGGGCTGCTCAACTTGCTAAGGCTTCCACATTTTGACGGATCACCGGAGCTCAACGTGGTGCTGCGAACTCTTATGGCTTGCATCCACTAGGGATATTTATGGCTAGACCAGAATATCGGCCTGACAATTGACTTAATCCATCGTATAACTGAATTAAGCAAAAGGGGAGAAGACCCAAGGCAGTTCTTCCAGGGAAAGACAAAGGACAAAGAGGTAGCAGAATTAATGAAGCAAACACAATATGTGGTCAAAGGGAAGCGAGGCTTCCAGACGGAGGAAATAAAGGATGATGCAATAAGGTTTGTCATGCAGCTATTAGCAGGCAAAATCTTAAGGAAGTGCAGACGTTTAGAAGTAAATGCAGGCGCAATACTGCTTGGCGCTGCAGCAGCCGAGGGACAAGAATTCAATTGGTCCCAATTTCTATTAAATGAATTCCTTGAAGAACTCAATGATACACAAATCAATGGTGGATATTTTCATTTTACCCGGCTAATCATATTGATCGGTTTCTTGGGGTGGAGGGAACCGAAGCAATATGTCGGAGTAGTCACAAACACTTCGGACTGCAGAGGTGCTAGATATTAGAATCTATGGGCGAGCCTGAATCTAGACAGACAACACGAAACAACAATGGTGTTTTACACATATTACGACCAACTATGCGGGGCCATCATGCTTACACCTCGCATACCAAATCAAGTGACAAGCAAATATAACCGCATTATAAATTTTTATGCTGCGATGAAATGCATCTCCATTTCACCCAAAGTGCAGAAGAAGAATGTTGATTGGTATCCTAGAAACTACCATATGTACGAGGAAGATATTGAGAACCTAATGAAAGAATGGCCAGCTGAATTATGAGTTGAGGTCGTGGATATTGAAAGTGATTCTGGCGAGGATAACCCTATCCAATGTCCCATTGTAGAAGATAAAGAGTCAGGAAAAAGAAAGGATGTTGGAAGTCCTTCGTGGCAAAAGGGAACAAGGAAGAAGCAGAAAGCAAATAAAGACTAATTAGACACAGTGCTTTGCGAAGATGATTATTTAATGATTGCCACGAGGGTAACTGAACAAATGGAGGAACTTTCAACAGACAAAGAAAAGAAGGAAAAGGCAATTCAAGACAGCTTAAAGAAGAACTTGACTACACTACAAGGTTTATCCAAAAAAATTGATGAAGTTAGCAAGAGACTACCATTGCACCATGAGTCAGCAGCTGGAAAAGGGTCCGCGGGGACTTCGCAGCAGCAAACAGCGGTTCCTGCGAGGTCCCGTATTGTCCATTTGCAGCCACTATCTATCAGATTGCCATTACAAGATCAAGCAATGCTAGATACAAAGAATGTAGAGCGCGTGGAGCTTGATCTTGCAACCATACCATTTCCAGGACTCCATTACTTACAAACGCAACTAGGTGAAGAAATGCATGATAGAACCATGGAAGCACTGAAAGGACAAGCAGAGTTACAAAGGAAACTTGAAGAAGAGAGCTCACGAAATTATATGAAATTACAAGATGAAACAGATCGTCGACTGAGATTGGAGAGCACAATCACTGCCGTTGTAGGTAATATAGATGAATTTGAAATTCAAACAGAACCAGCAGATACCATCGTCAAGATTGGCGATTTGGTCAATAGCCTAAGGAGTAGTGAAGACCACAGTGCAGAGTATTGCTATCAAAGTCACTAAGTGCCAGAGTCTACTGGAAGCAGCATTGAAGGCATTTAGTGCCCTTGAAGAAGATGAACAATTACAGCAAGTAAAGAAGGAAGTGAAGGAAAAACAAGAAGAACTAGAAAAGGTTAGTGAGGAGGTTAAGGCGCTGCCAACAAGGGAGAAAATCCTAAAGTACAGGGAAATCAACAACCTCAAGAAGGAAGTTAAAGCGTTGCGAGAGAAGGAGACAGAAATGGGCGATAAGTCGAAGCCATTATTAGAAGACGCCGGCACGATCTCATAGGAGATCAAAGAAAAGTTGAAGGAGCTGAACCAGAATCAAGAGCAGGTGGAAGGCCATATTGGCCAAGAGATAACACTTGAAATGGTAGAAACAATTGGGCAAATTGAACAAGATACAAAGGCCGCAGTTGAAAAGCTAATGGAAAGATTCAACGAATTCGCTGCGAAGATCGGCCAATAGGCAGCGGAAAACCTTCAAGAAGTTCCAAGTGGCTCGGGGGCGAGCCACATGTAAGTGTTAGGGGCCTCTTGGGCCTCTTCCATATGGGGCATTTTTTAACAGAAGGAATTTTGAGAACTACAGAGATAAGCGCAATTAAGTTTGAACAATTTTGGGATAATTTTTGGTATGCTGCGAAGTTGCGTGTAGCATAGTATCAGAGGAGCTGCGAGGCTAATGCTGCGAGGAGTACAATGTCACAATGTGCCACGTCAAAGAAGATCTAGCTAAGCAGAGCATGGATGGATAAAGGCAGTTATTTTGGTTAGGTCACAAAAGACCTATTTTTGGCAAAAGATCATCGATAACTACCAAGCAACGGGTAGGTGTAGATGGGAGGTAGGTGACTGATCATAACGGGAAGAAGACTACTACTAGTTGAACCACTTGTCTAAGGCTGTGAATGGAGGAACATCTTGGCGAAAGCAAGCTGTTGGCATGCATATAATAGAAGATCAGCTGCCAGATGTCAGTAGTCCAGTTTTGGGAAAACTACGACAGTTTTTGTAGACCTAAGGGTTTTGCCTTCGTAAATGTAAAGACATGACCTACGGGTCTTGATCTATAAATAAGGAAATTTTGTAAAGGAAAGGGTTAACTCTTAATTTTGTTGACATTATTGAATATTGTGAAATATGTTAGAGAGAATCATTGTAAAGGCTCTGCAGTTGAGTGCGCAGAGACCTAATTTTGAGAGAGAAAGAGAAGAGCGTCTGCAGCTGAGTGCATAGGCGAAGAACTGTTGTACCATTTCCAATATAAATAAACAACAGTTCTTGTGGACGTAGCTTCCCATCTGGGGGGGTGAACCACGTTAAACCATTGTGTTATGTGATTACTGTGTATGATTGCCATTAAATTGTGATCTAATTTACTTAGAGTGCATGCATGAAGTTATTATTGCTTGTTATATGTTTACTGTGATCGGTATTCACCGTGGAAAGGATGGAATAAGATGCTAAGTAGTCCATGTAGGGAGGAATATTAAACAATAAAGCACCTATCAGTCTCAAATGAATGGATCGATAAGATAACTACACAGTTAATTGTTAAGGATTGAATCGCAGTATCAAAGCTCACAGCGCTGCGCATCTCACATATTTGCATAAGTTATGTTGTTTATCAAGCTAAGTAATGATGAATGCTTAAAGGATGTCGAATAAGGTTGAGTAGAAGTGATTAAGTTTGATAAAACCCACTGCGCGTCCTTTGGATGCATTGAGGGTGCCAATATCCTTGTTCCTGAAAATAATCGACACAGAGTAGGAGACTTCGCGTGATCACCAAATGCAGCTGCGTAGTCTGTCACCGCACTACACATTAAGCAGCTGAATCACTCGCATCACAAGGTTGTGGAAACCTGCTTCTTCAACCACCCCCTCAACTTCGCCTCGGGTGAGACCTCAGGCTGCTTGCAGTCTGTTGCCGAAAGGGCCAATGAATAGGGGTTTTGTTGGTATTTTGTATCGCAAAGTACCTGGGTCTACATTGGAAAACCTCTAGAACAGTGCTGCGACCAACAACATCCTTCGACCTCTATTCAATATGCCAATTCGTTACAAGCCTGGCAGTTACCAGGACCTCCTCTGCATTCCCGAATTTAAGTCCTATTGTGAAGTATTTTTGCGAGTCGGATGGGGTCTGTTAAGTCAGTAAATTTTTCTCCATTTTTGAGTTATTTTTTCCAATTTTGTTTTGTTTTTTGAATCTACCTCAGTTAAATTTTTGGTTTTCAGTTTTAGTTTTTGTCTTCTTAGAAACTTTATGAGTGATTGAATAAGTTTTAAGCCCTGTCTTTTTCATATTTTATTTGATTTTAGTGATTTTTTATATTGAAAAGGGGATCAATGAGAGTCATATGTTCAAAGATAGAATCATTAATGTCTTTAGAGAGTGGTTAAACTTATTTCTTAAACCAAATAACTGCCAGAACCTCCAACAAATTAGCAAAAAGTTGAAAAATTGCTAAAATTTGGTCTAAAAGTTATTCTTGTAGCGCTATACCAAAGTTTAACAAAGAGCGCGCTACAGGAATATCGTGGCCTGAATTTTTGTTCAATTTTCGATCTGATTTCAATCATGACGCAGAATGGGAGTGTCTAATTGCCTTGTGTGAGTGTTTTAACACGTGTTTGCAGCATTTTGAGCATGATTTTAGTTGGTTGCTAATCACGAAGAAAAACAAGTTCATCATTGCATGGTATGCGGGGATCAGTTGCACAGAAACCAGCAAATTCCGGTTTAGCTATCAGATTTCTCTTGTTACACGCATCATTGCAGGAGAAGTAGTGTTTTTGAAAGAGAGTTCACTGTTAAACGGTGGATGGTGTTGCTGTGGAAAGGAGACAGGTGTGTTTTATCGCCAGCGAAAATTAGGGCTTCTGAATTCATTCACCAGTAGCTAGAGAAACGATATGAGGACACCTATGCTTGTAAGAGGACATCGTTGACACCTCAAATTGAAGCTATTAAGCCACAACAGACGAGCAATTGACAGGTATTCCGTTATAACCCTTATAGCTGGAAAATTTGGGTTTTTGTCGCTGCAACGATTTTCTGGAGAAATTGGTTGTTGAAGAGGATATAGTAGATCGTAAAATAAGGAATTCACCACAGAAATAGCTATCTGAAACCTGGTATGAGAAATGTGCATGAACTGTTTTCTCTCATGACCTAATGTTATTAAACATCAGAATATACAGAATATAGCATCGAAAGGACTCACAGAGCTATATGTGGTGCTCAGTTTTTACACAGAAGGGGTTTTTGCTAGTTTGTGCAGATGTTACACAAAATGGGTTTTTGTTAATTTGTGCAAGTGTTTTAAACATTGCTGAAAATTGTGATAACCTGTAAGATCACTTGCTCAGAAAACATTGAATTGAAATATTGTCCAGGAGTGTGTAGCGTAGTTCAAAAGAGCTCAAAGCATCAGAAAATAGCTTATAAAACATATTTTGAAACCTGAAATCAGACTGTTCCTGTTCCCTGAAAAGAAGAATATGGGAAAAAGTGGCAAAAGTGGTAAGGTTAACAGGGCTGAGCCCACAGACTTGACATGGATTCAGAAGCTTCCAGACTGTGCAGAGCTGTTCCAGCAGGCAGGCTGGTTGAAATTTTTCAAAAGGATAGATGGTTTTGATGCTCAGGTGTCCTGCAATTTTGCTAAGGGACTTAAAAATGAGATGATTATAATGGATACTTTGAGATTCAAACTGACTGTGGAATTAATAGCAGAAGCTACTGAGATTAGTAATGAAGGCGAGCACTGGTTTAAGAAGTCACCTTTCGAGTTTGACCCCCAAAGGTACTTATTGCCTAATGTTACTCCTGACTGGAACAAGGGTATTCTCATACATAATTTCAGGAAAGAGTGGATTGATCCCATAAGGATACTTCAGAGTTATGTGACTTGTGAAGGAAGATATTCATTAGTGTTCAAATATCATCTCAGGTTCCTACAACACATGGCAGGGATTTCTAAAATGAATTTGCCATTCTTTTTCTTTAAAAGCCTGCAGAAAATGTCAAGCAAAATAAAACAGCATGATGATCACACTTCTCAATCACTTTTTCATCATGGTCTCATTAAACTAATCATCACTACAGTGTTGCAGCATGAGGGAAAAACTTGGGACTTCTTTTTGTTCTGGTCAGGGGTTCATCCTAAAGGAGAAGACCAACAATCCAAAAGACAGACTGACAAGGGGAAGGTAATGATGCAAAAGTTAGGCCATTCAGTCAAACCTGCAAGCAAACATGACATTAAAGCTAAGAAGGTGACAAAACAGGTAGCAGAAGAAGGACAGAATGACAGTCAGCCCCAAGAAATTCCAGATCACACTAAAATCAAATTCTCATTATTTGAAGACAAAAAGGAATTTCTTGAAAAGAAGTCACCACCTATAGCAGATTCTGAGGAGGAGAAGAAAGTTGACATCAAAATAATTCCTGTATCTAAAGAAGAAATCCATGATCAGCTAAGAAGCCCCATCACAATCCTCTCGGATGATGAGGGATATATGTTAGAAGAAGAGCAATTTATTCCTGAGATCGAAGTTAAAGCTGAAAGTAAAGAAGATCAAGTTATAGATGGCAAAATCACAAAGCCTAAGAAGAAAGTCAAAAAGCTGGAAGTGGTAGAGTTAGCATCTATTCAGTACCAAGGGAAGAAATTAAAAATGATGGGAGAGGCAGCTAATTTCTGGAGACCTAAAACTAGGTCGAAAAACAAATTAAGGTTAAACATGAAAAAGCTGTTAAATCCAAAATTAAAGACTGATAAGGTGACTATCTCTGATGAAGAATCTATGGAGGAGGATAAATCAAAGAAAGGTGAATTGCAGCCAGGTAAAAAAGAGGAAATTAAGTCAGAAAAAGTAGCAGGTGAAGAAAGCTCCAAGTCCATCATTGAAGACATTCCTGGGAAATTGTTGACAGAAGAGATTAAGTCAGTACAGGTAACAGATGGTCCAAACCCCACCATTGAAGATACTGCTGAGAAGCTATTGACAGAGGAAGCAATATTTAAGAAGTTTGACATGTTTTGCAAACCTAATGAGGAGCAAGATGCTGCAATAGAGAAATTGGTTAATTCTGATAAGGAGAATTTAAAGAAGACTGTCAAACAGTATAAGCATCAAATGAATTACATGCAGGAAGTTAATGATGGTTTAATGATGGCAAATAGAAGATTAAGAGAAGATCTTCAGGATGTCCATGACAATTTTCAGGAGTTAGTGGTTGATGCAAAGGAAGCACTCAGAAGGAAAAGGGCTGCTGACAGGCACTGTTCAGAACTGGAAAAAACAGTTGAAACTTTGCAACATGAAAATGAACACCTTCATAAAAGAATAGCTGAGCTGGAGAAGAATCATAAAAGAATGAAGAAAAGATATTCAAGTCCAGATGGCATATCTTTGCTTGTGGAGGCATTGAAAGAGATATGAGGCAGTTAGGTTCATTTAAGACATTTTGTTAAAGAATTTGCTATTTTTAGCAAAATTGTAATTTTGTAAAAATGTAATCTTTACTTTACCTAGTCTAGTCATTCGATGGAGAATTAGTAGGAAAAACCCTAACTGTTTTTTGAAAAGCAAACTATTTAGATAGAAAGGAAAGACATTGTAAGGGTTCTGATTTTGGAGAACATTAGGAGGTCTGCTAAGCTGCTTATACTTCCAGACTTGTGCAGTGATAGGTACTGTGAACTCTCATATGCATTTTTGATGAAACTATGAATATATGACTCATTACCCTACATTTGATCTGTGTTGGCTTCATTTTGAACTTATTTAGTTTCATGAATGACAAATTCATTTCTGGTTTATGTGTAATTTCCAGTGATGCTTGTCCTTTATGTGTGAACTTCATTTACAGTCTTTTGTTGGACTATTGTGATATATGTACATCTTTATTGATTTATGTGTATGATTTAGTTGTTGCTTATTTACTGAATGTATTCCCTTTATGCTCTTGAAATCAATGACCAAAAACATATGAAACAAAACCCTAAAACTTAGTTTGAATTGATTTTTACTTTTGAGATTGTGTTGGCTTGTTACCTTAGCCTTAGTAACAATTTCTGACACAAACATCTTTGGCGCCGTTGCCGGGGACGAAGCTGAAGCATATCTTCCCTGGGATACTCATCATTTTCCTGGTTTAAGAGGTGGACTTGAACCAGCAGTTTTTGAAGGCTATTTTCACCAGAAAATTGTCACACTGGCTTCTAACAGAATTGGAACCAGGAGCAGACCTACATCTCCATTACAGCTGGGTGTGACAGACCCTGAAAAGATTATAAAAACAACAAGAAAGCTCAGCAGATCTCGATCTTTACCAGTCTCTTGTGACTCTCACCAGTTGAATGAGCCATTAGATCCAGCTGAAACTTTACCTTGTGTAAAAACTATCATCTCTGACAGTACTTTCCAGGTTTTCACTAATCCTCGAAGCTTCTTGAAAGCTAAAACCTCTTCTCCTGATAAAATACCCATCTTTCAGTTGAAAGTAGGAAGAAATCCTTTTCAAAAAAGTTCTAGTCAAATTTCTTCCTCCTCAAAACCTCAGTCTAAACCTCAGTCCACAATGGCAGCCCAAAATCCACCTATGGATATGATGGATAGAATGGTAGCAGCTAGGTATGCACCATTAGTTTTACCTCAGCCTCTACATGCATTGCCTGGAGGTGATTACCAGAAATATATGCCTAGATTCAATGGACAAGGGGAAATCACTGCTGAGGAACATTGGGAGGCTTTCCTGAGTTATGCTGACAATCAGAATATTGAGATTAAAGATGTGTGGATGAGGGTATTTGTTCAGAGTCTAGATGGGGATGTTAGAAAATGGTTTAGAGATCTGCCTGCTAACTCAATTACCATCATTGAAGAACTCCATGATCTTTTCATGAGACAATGGGGAGACACTAAAGATCACACATACTATATAACTGAGTTTGGAGCTCTCAGAAGAAAGAAAGATGAGACTGTTGCAGATTTTTCCAAGAGGTTTAATAAGATGTACAGTAGAATTCCAGCAGAAATTAAACCCACTGAAACATCAGCCAAGTTGACCTATGCAAATGCTTTTGATCATGAATTCTCTTTATTACTCAGAGAAAGAAGACCTATCACCCTGCTGAACATGCAAGATGCAGCCCTAGAAGTAGAGTCTAATTTGCTAGCTTCAAACAGACTCAAGAAAGAAACACCTCAACAGCTGTATGAAAGAAAAGGAAAGAAAGAAGCTGTCACAGCAGGTTCTGCTTCTCAGTCTCCTGAGGCCAAGATAGATGAGATGGCAAAAATGGTTAAGATCCTTACTGCAAAGTTGAATAAACTAGAGCTGGAAAAGAATTCTGCTAAACCTGCTCCAGAAGCTCAGAGGAACCCAAATAACCAAAATCAGTTTAGAAGACAGTTTGCTCCTAGATTCATGCCAAGGGAGCGAAGAAATAATGACATCCAGCAAGAAAGGAGAGAAAATGAAGATCAAAAAGTTCCCCCACCCTTTCAAAATAATTTGGTTGATGAAGAAGAAATTGATCAGCAGCTGCTTTTTGAAGAAACTGAGACTGATCAGGATATGAATCATATTGGAGATAGATTGTTTACAGGTTTTGTAACAGAAGAAGATTTTTTAAATTCTGAGTATTATGATGCAGATTTATATGAGGTTGAAGATGAATTGGAGTTTGAAAAAACTGCTGTAAGTGCTGCCACTAATCAGAATGGAATTAAGAAAACCATTAATCTCAGATCTGGCCCGAAACAAGCAGTTCATGCTCCTAAGAAAAAAGATGCTGTTCCTGCTCCAGTTATTCCTGATAAACCAACTGCTGATCCTGTAGCAGAAAAGAAGCAACCTGCAGAAAAACCCAAGAAGAATACAGAAATTGAAGAAGTAAACAAGTCAGGTCAAAATTTTAGTTTGGAATTAGGAAAACTTAAAATTCCTGTGCCATTTTCTGAGCTTATAAAAAATCCATCATACAAGAATACAGTTTTGAAAGTAATGAATATGCCCAATAATCAGCGAATTTCAGATACAGTGAATCTGCAGGAGGAAAACCCTAGAATCTTTATTGGATCAGCTTTGGCTGAAAAGACTGAAAACGAAGCTGGTGCTTCTCCTCCTTTCTATATAACTTTGACTGTGCATGAGCAGATGATTCATAATTGTCTGCTAGATTCAGGAGCATCCCATAATTTGATGCCAAAATCTGTGATGGAAGCTCTGGGCCTTAATGTCACCAAGCCTTACCATGATCTATATGCCTTTGACTCCCGAGCTGTAAAGTGTCTAGGAGTGATAAAAGACATGGTTGTTAATCTTACTCAGTTACCCATGAAAAGTGTAATAATGGATGTTGTGGTAGCTGACATCACACCAAAATTTGGCTTACTTCTGTCTAGGTCATGGGCTAAGAAAGTTGGAGGAACATTACAGATGGACCTCTCTTATGCCACCATTCCTGTTTTTGGTGGAGAAAACAAGAGACTTTATAGAGAGCTATAACTGGCTTACATAGTCACAGATGATAAAAATCCTACAAATCACCCAATGTATTCTGTGGATAAAGACCTTGGTTCATGCATACTACAGTTTAGTGAAGAAGAGAATTCTGCTGGTCTGTTACAAGTACAAAAAGAACAGCCTGTAAAACACAGCAAAGAAGAGCAGGATGCATTGTGGCAGTTGTATTTTGATGGGTCTTCATGAAAAGAAGGTGCTGGAGCTGGAGTTTTATTGATTTCTCCTGGGGGTGAAATGGTAAAACTCATGTATAAGTTAGAATTTACTACCACCAACAACACTGCTGAGTACGAGGCCCTGCTACTGGGACTGAAGGCTGCTAAAGATTTGGGAATTCAGCAGATTTCTGCATTTGGCGACTCCGAACTAGTTGTTCAACAAGTGAAGAACAAATATCAAGTAAAGCAGGGTTTGCTGAAAGTATATCGAAATGAGGTATGGGATATGCTTGAGAACTATTTTATAGCATTTAATATCACTCGTATTCCCAGAAATCATAATGAAACTGCAGATTCTTTAGCCCTGGCTGCCACACATTTCAGAATTCCAAAAACCACTCAATTAAGGTATCCAATAGAAGTGAGATATAGACCATGTGTTCCAGATAATGTGAAGCATTGGAGGGTTTTTGAAGATAACATTGAAATAAAAAATTTTCTTGAGCTCATAGATGAATTTTCAAACAATCAAATTGATCAAGAAGTAGAAGAAAGGGATGAACAGTTAGATGAATTTGCTGCAGAAGAGATAGCAGGCCATAAGATTATTGAATTGAAGAGCAATTTCATTCCAAAAGGTCTAGTACCTTTAGAAAGAATATTCACTAAAGATGATACACCTACCAGACCAGTAATTCAATCTTCAGAAGACAATGTAGAGGATTACAATATTGGTTCAGCAGAACACCCCAGAATGGTAAAACTGTCTAAAAACCTAACAGCTGAGCAAAGAAGTAGATATATTAAACTGTTGAGAAAATATATAGATGCATTTGCTTGGTCTTACAAGGAACTAAAAAATTATGATACAGCAGTTATTCAGCACAAGGTTCCTTTGAAGCCTAATGTCAAACCTTTCAGGCAGAAATTAAGAAGAATCAATCCAGCCTTGTTTCCTGTAATTGAAAAAGAATTAAAGAAGTTGTTGGATGCAAAAATAATAGTGCCTCTTAGGTATTCTTCTTGGGTGGCTAATTTGGTTCCTGTTAGAAAGAAGAATGGGGAGATTCGATTATGTGTTGACTTCAGAAATTTGAATCGATCATCATTAAAAGACAACTATCCTCTCCCAAAGATTGAACAGGTTTTGCAGCAGGTGGTTGGAGCTCAAAGGATTTCTATGCTAGATGGTTTCTCAGGGTACAATCAGATTGCCATGCACCCTGATGACAAAGAAAAGACAGCTTTTACAACCCCCTGGGGGACATTTATGTATGACAAGATGCCTTTTGGTTTGATGAATGCTGGAGCAACCTTTCAGAGAGCCATGGACATTGCATTCGTGGGTGAAAAAGATAAGTTTGTAGTTATCTATCTGGATGATATCACTGTCTTCTCAAAGTCTGATGATGAACATTTGAAGCATTTAGAACAAACTTTCATAAAATGCAGAAAATTTGGCTTATCATTGAACCCTAAAAAATCACATTTTGCTGTGCAAGAAGGTAAGTTACTTGGCCACTTGGTATCAGCCGATGGTATCAGAATTGACCCTGAGAGAGTCAAAGCAATACTGAAAATTAGCTTGCCCAGGAGTAAAAAGGATGTGCAATCATTTATTGGCAAAATCAATTTTCTGCGGTGGTTTATTCCTAATTTTGCTGAAACCATTAAGCAAATTACAGCCATGTTAAAAAAGGACCAAGAGGTCAGGTGGACTGTTGAAGCAAAGGCAGCTTTTGAAAAAATTAAAGTAGCTCTGACTGAAGCACCTGTTCTGGTAAGTCCTAATTTTGCCAAAGAATTTCTTACATTTTCTTTTGCCTCAGAAGACACCATTGCTGCTGTCCTACTTCAGAAGAATGAGGAGGGATTGGAACAACCAATTGCCTTTTTTAGCAAAACACTTAGAGATTCAGAGCTGAAATATAGTATCTTGGAGAAACAAGCCTATGCTCTGGTGAAGGCTTTAAAATTTTTCAGAATTTATATTTTACATTCCAAGGTTGTTTCCTTTGTTCCAAATGCTGTAGTGAAGGATGTTTTGACACAACCTGATAGTGAAGGAAAGAGGGGAAAGTGGATTGCCAAAATTATGGAATATGAAGTGGAAATCAGACCTACTAAGCTGGTCAAAGGACAAGGATTGGCCAAACTGCTGGCTGACTCAAATTGTCAAGCATTAGGATTACATGTTATGACAGAAGAATCAGCACCTGAAGAAAAGCAAGTAATCCTGGAAAAAGAAAGAATCATGGATTCTTATTCATCTTCAGATTGGTATGCTGATATTGTTCATTTTTTGTTATTTTTGCAATGTCCAGAACACTTAGACAGAAAAGCTGCCAGGTCTCTGAAATTGAAAACTACTAAATATTGTCTGATAGAAGGTCAATTGTTTTGGAAAGATCCAGCAGGAATCTTGTTAAGGTGTTTAGATCAGGCTGAAATAAAAGAAGTAATTTCAGAATCTCATGAAGGAGCTTGTGGAGGACATAAATACTGGAAAACAACAGCCTATAAAATTTTAAGGGCTGGTTACTATTGGCCTTCCCTCTTCTCAGATGTTTACCAACATGTAAGAGCTTGCATACCTTGCCAAAAATTTGCAGGTAAACAAAAATTACTATCTTTACCTTTGAAGCCTATTGTAGTCAATGCCCCTTTTCAGCAGTGGGGTCTGGATTTTATTGGATAAATAAATCCAGCATCTTCAGGCCAGCATCATTGGATTTTGACTGCCACATATTTCTTTACAAAATGGGTGGAAGCTATCCCCACAAGGAATGCTACAGATAAGGTGATTATGGATTTCATTGAAAATAATATTCTGAGCAGATTTGGTTGTCCACAAAGATTGATTACTGATAATGCCAAAGCATTCAAATCCAAGGCAATGGTGGCCTTTTGTGAGAAAAATGGTATTATACTGAAACACTCAACTCCCTATTATCCTCAGGGAAATGGTCAGGCTGAATCATCTAACAAAAATATCATTCAGTGCATCAAGAAATTGCTCAAACAAAATAAAAAATCTTGGGATTCAATGTTGAAATATGCATTGTGGGCAGATAGAATTACTGTAAAACAAGCTATTGGTACTTCTCCCTTTCAGCTGGATTATGGAACAGAAGCAGTATTTCCAGTACAATTGGGAATTCCAGTAATGAAGTTCCTTCAAAATTCTCAAGAGGAACCAGATGATTTGCAAAGGAGAATTTTTGAAATGATTGAGTTGCAGCAGAATAGAGAGAAGGTAGATAAAGAAGCACAGCTGTATAGAGCTAAAATGAAAACCAGGTTTGATAGAAATATCAAAGATCACATTTTTTCAGAAGGTGAGATGGTTTTAAGATGGGATGCAAGGAAAGAACAGAAGGGGAAGCATGGAAAATTTGATAATTTATGGTTTGGCCCTTTTCTGATATCTAAAGTTTTGGAAAATAATACATTCATATTGCAGTCCTTGGAAGGAGAGGAATTGCCTAGCCCTGTCAATGGGCGATTCCTCAAGCATTTCTACAGTTAAATGAAGATCATGGTTACTTTTCATTGTATATACCAGTGTGAGTGAGATTGAATAAAGACTCCATAGCCCAATGGAAGACTGAAGGCACTAGTCTACAGGTTCTTGAAGCCTCACAGGGAGAACTTCATCCCACAGCTGGAGCCAGATGTTAAGTCAGTAAATTTTTCTCCATTTTTGAGTTATTTTTTCCAATTTTGTTTTGTTTTTTGAATCTACCTCAGTTAAATTTTTGGTTTTCAGTTTTAGTTTTTGTCTTCTTAGAAACTTTATGAGTGATTGAATAAGTTTTAAGCCCTGTCTTTTTCAGATTTTATTTGATTTTAGTGATTTTTTATATTGAAAAGGGGATCAATGAGAGTCATATGTTCAAAGATAGAATCATTAATGTCTTTAGAGAGTGGTTAAACTTATTTTTTAAACCAAATAACTGCCAGAACCTCCAACAAATTAGCAAAAAGTTGAAAAATTGCTAAAATTTGGTCTAAAAGTTATTCTTGTAGCGCTATACCAAAGTTTAACAAAGAGCGCGCTACAGGAATATCGTGGCCTGAATTTTTGTTTAATTTTCGATCTGATTTCAATCATGATGCAGAATGGGAGTGTCTAATCGCCTTGTGTGAGTGTTTTAACATGTGTTTGCAGCATTTTGAGCATGATTTTAGTTGGTTGCTAATCACGAAGAAAAACAAGTTCATCATTGCTTGGTATGCGGGGATCAGTTGCACAGAAACCAGCAAATTCCGGTTTAGCTGTCAGATTTCTCTTGTTACACGCATCATTGCAGGAGAAGTAGTGTTTGTGAAAGAGAGTTCACTGCTAAACGGTGGATGGTGTTGCTGTGGAAAGGAGACAGGTGTGTTTTATCGCCAGCGAAAATTAGGGCTTCTGAATTCATTCACCAGTAGCTAGAGAAACGATATGAGGACACCTATGCTCGTAAGAGGACATCGTTGACACCTCAAATTGAAGCTATTAAGCCACAACATACGAGCAATTGACAGGTATTCCGTTATAACCCTTATAGCTGGAAAATTTGGGTTTTTGTCGCTGCACGATTTTCTGGAGAAATTGGTTGCTGAAGAGGATATAGTAGATCGTAAAATAAGGAATTCACCACAGAAATAGCTATCTGAAACCTGGTATGAGAAATGTGCATGAACTGTTTTCTCTCATGACCTAATGTTATTAAACATCAGAATATACAGAATATAGCATCGAAAGGACTCACAGAGCTATATGTGGTGCTCAGTTTTTACACAGAAGGGGTTTTTGCTAGTTTGTGCAGATGTTACACAAAATGGGTTTTTGTTAATTTGTGCAAGTGTTTTAAACATTGCTGAAAATTGTGATAACCTGTAAGATCACTTGCTCAGAAAACATTGAATTGAAATATTGTCCAGGAGTGTGTAGCGTAGTTCAAAAGAGCTCAAAGCATCAGAAAATAGCTTATAAAACATATTTTGAAACCTGAAATCAGACTGTTCCTGTTCCCTGAAAAGAAGAATATGGGAAAAAGTGGCAAAAGTGGTAAGGTTAACAGGGCTGAGCCCACAGACTTGACATGGATTCAGAAGCTTCCAGACTGTGTAGAGCTGTTCCAGCAGGCAGGCTGGTTGAAATTTTTCAAAAGGATAGATGGTTTTGATGCTCAGGTGTCCTGCAATTTTGCTAAGGGACTTAAAAATGAGATGATTATAATGGATACTTTGAGATTCAAACTGACTGTGGAATTAATAGCAGAAGCTACTGAGATTAGTAATGAAGGCGAGCACTGGTTTAAGAAGTCACCTTTCGAGTTTGACCCCCAAAGGTACTTATTGCCTAATGTTACTCCTGACTGGAATAAGGGTATTCTCATACATAATTTCAGGAAAGAGTGGATTGAGCCCATAAGGATACTTCAGAGTTATGTGACTTGTGAAGGAAGATATTCATTAGTGTTCAAATATCATCTCAGGTTCCTACAACACATGGCAGGGATTTCTAAAATGAATTTGCCATTCTTTTTCTTTAAAAGCCTGCAGAAAATGTCAAGCAAAATAAAGCAGCATGATGATCACACTTCTCAATCACTTTTTCATCATGGTCTCATTAAACTAATCATCACTACAGTGTTGCAGCATGAGGGAAAAACTTGGGACTTCTTTTTGTTCTGGTCAGGGGTTCATCCTAAAGGAGAAGACCAACAATCCAAAAGACAGACTGACAAGGGGAAGGTAATGATGCAAAAGTTAGGCCATTCAGTCAAACCTACAAGCAAACATGACATTAAAGCTAAGAAGGTGACAAAACAGGTAGCAGAAGAAGGACATAATGACAGTCAGCCCCAAGAAATTCCAGATCACACTAAAATCAAATTATCATTATTTGAAGACAAAAAGGAATTGCTTGAAAAGAAGTCACCACCTATAGCAGATTCTCAGGAGGAGAAGAAGTTGACATCAAAATAATTCCTGTAGCTAAAGAAGAAATCCATGATCAACCAAGAAGCCCCATCACAATCCTCTCGGATGATGAGGGATATATGTTAGAAGAAGAGCAATTTATTCCTGAGATCGAAGTTAAAGCTGAAAGTAAAGAAGATCAAGTTATAGATGGCAAAATCACAAAGCCTAAGAAGAAATTCAAAAAGCTGGAAGTGGTAGAGTTAGCATCTATTCAGTACCAAGGGAAGAAATTAAAAATGATGGGAGAGGCAGCTACTTTCTGGAGACCTAAAACTAGGTCGAAAAACAAATTAAGGTTAAACATGAAAAAGCTGTTAAATCCAAAATTAAAGACTGATAAGGTGACTATCTCTGATGAAGAATCTATGGAGGAGGATAAATCAAAGAAAGGTGAATTGCAGCCAGGTAAAAAAGAGGAAATTAAGTCAGAAAAAGTAGCAGGTGAAGAAAGCTCCAAGTCCATCATTGAAGACATTCCTGGGAAATTGTTGACAGAAGAGATTAAGTCAGTACAGGTAACAGATGGTCCAAACCCCACCATTGAAGATACTGCTGAGAAGCTATTGACAGAGGAAGCAATATTTAAGAAGTTTGACATGTTTTGCAAACCTAATGAGGAGCAAGATGCTGCAATAGAGAAATTGGTTAATTCTGATAAGGAGAATTTAAAGAAGACTGTCAAACAGTATAAGCATCAAATGAATTACATGCAGGAAGTTAATGATGGTTTAATGATGGCAAATAGAAGATTAAGAGAAGATCTTCAGGATGTCCATGACAATTTTCAGGAGTTAGTGGTTGATGTAAAGGAAGCACTCAGAAGGAAAAGGGCTGCTGACAGGCACTGTTCAGAACTGGAAAAAACAGTTGAAACTTTGCAGCATGAAAATGAACACCTTCAGAAAAGAATAGCTGAGCTGGAGAAGAATCATAAAAGAATGAAGAAAAGATATTCAAGTCCAGATGGCATATCTTTGCTTGTGGAGGCATCGAAAGAGATATGAGGCAGTTAGGTTCATTTAAGACATTTTGTTAAAGAATTTGCTATTTTTAGCAAAATTGTAATTTTGTAAAAATGTAATCTTTACTTTACCTAGTCTAGTCATTCGATGGAGAATTAGTAGGAAAAACCCTAACTGTTTTTTGAAAAGAAAACTATTTAGAGAGAAAGGAAAGACATTGTAAGGGTTCTGATTTTGGAGAGCATTAGGAGGTCTGCTAAGCTGCTTATACTTCCAGACTTGTGCAGTGATAGGTACTGTGAACTCTCATATGCATTTTTGATGAAACTATGAATATATGACTCATTACCCTACATTTGATCTGTGTTGGCTTCATTTTGAACTTATTTAGTTTCATGAATGACAAATTCATTTCTGGTTTATGTGTAATTTCCAGTGATGCTTGTCCTTTATGTGTGAACTTCATTTACAGTCTTTTGTTGGACTATTGTGATATATGTACATCTTTATTGATTTATGTGTATGATTTAGTTGTTGCTTATTTACTGAATGTATTCCCTTTATGCTCTTGAAATCAATGACCAAAAACATATGAAACAAAACCCTAAAACTTAGTTTGAATTGATTTTTACTTTTGAGATTGTGTTGGCTTGTTACCTTAGCCTTAGTAACAATTTCTGACACAAACAGGGTCCATTTCTTTGCCTTCTTGACGGCCATGATGCCGAGATTTCACTACTATTTGCTAAGGTGTTTGATGGAAAAACCTCTAAGTCTGGCCATCTCACCTTTCCTGTGACAGAAGAATCCATTGCATTGGCCATGAAACTGCCCAGGGAAGGATCCCGTTGGCACAAACATCTCTTTATTCCATGGACGAAGCTCAAGTTTGCCCTTAAGGACGAATATCAACATGTTGCTGGAACCAAAGGGTTCCACAGAGAATTGGTTAAGCTTGAGTACCTCGAGCCACTGATTGTCATTATCCATTTGATTATCTGTGAAGGTAAGTACACCATCTTCAAAGCTTGCCACCTTAGGTTACTGGCGCATTTTGTTAAAGGTCAGGCTCTTAATTTCCCTTTCTATCTTCTGAAAATTTTAGAGAAAATGTCGAGCCAGGTTAGGAAGAATACCATTAACCCCTTTGGAAGCTTATACCACCACTGTTATATCAAAGTTTTGATCACTCACCAGTTGGAAGAAAAGGGACAAACCTGGGAACGCTTTGTCTTTGAAGTATTGAACCCTCACCTGGTTAAGAAGCCTACAGTCAAATCCCCTTCCTCTCGTAAACATCATCGTTTCCTATCCCATGCTAATGAACCGGCCCAAACCTCTGTCCAAGAAGAAAAGGTTACCAAGTCCGTAAGATTTAGTGAGGGTCTCTCGGAAGAAATACACCCTGATCATTCATCATCTCCTGAGCATGACCACGAGGACACAACCATGGAACTCCCATTCTTTTCACCCATACCCACAAAGTCAAGAAGGGCTAATCGTGACTAGTCAGACGACCAGACCGCCGTCCAGTCCGTCGACCAGACTGTTGTTCAGTCCATCAATCAGTTAGTCATTGAGCCAATGCACTCGAAAAACCCTGAGGGCCAAGCAAATGACACTATCTTTGAGTGCCCTATCCTCGCATTGGCCAATTTATCAACCAGTTTACTTAAAGACCCTATCTTGGAGCCTACCTCTGCACATATTGAAGATAAGAGCCATGAGACACACATTACACCTACTGATCCCGAACCACCTCTAAGGGGATTAAGCCCTCAAAAGGACCCTACGTCTCTTGTAGAAGCATCTATTCCACTCCATCAGAATGTGGACAAATTAACCGAAGACATAGCAGAGTTTAGAAGCCAGAATGAGAAGTATGTTGAGATCATATCTAGGCTTCGTCAAGAGAACAAGGACTTGTGTTTCCAGGTGAAGTGAGTGGAAGATTTAAACAGCACCAAGACAACCTCCAACCTTTCTCTCTGATTGAGGCATGATGATTTGAAGGACCAGTTTCATAAGCTTAGAGCTAAATCCACTTCCTTTTCCAAGTCGAAGGCAGCTGCTACCGTAGCTCAGCCTTCTTCCTGAATTTCTCTTCTTTTTGCTCAGTGGGACCTGGCATATCTCCGGTTTGGGGGAATGTTGGTGTCCATTTTGTCACCACTTTTGATCATCAAACACACTCTGATTGGCGTCATTTTCACCATTTTTGATATAATAAGTTATTCTTTCCGCCATTCATACCGTCAAACAGATCAGGTATGCATATATTCGCACATCACATGAATTTTGGGTAAAAATCGTCATATTGTGATTTATTGATGTTTATTTGATATTTCTTGGTTTGCTTGGAAAATATATTTCATTCCATAGGTTATGGCTCTCAAACGAACCTCCATTCAGACACATATTCATGCTGCAAACATTCAGCCTACCGTTCAGACCCGCATTCAACCCGCGAGATCGTTGGTTGAGATATTCTCGGGCCGTTAGAAAGAAAACCGTCACATGGGTTATGTTTAGAACATGGCCCTTATGGAATGTGAGTTGGTGTTCTGGAAGATTCCCTCTCCTACATGCTCATCTCGATAACACATCTATCTGCCCATGTAAACGAAGGATCAACGTCTCAACAACTGCGTGAAGGAAACCAACATTGTGGAACCTGGTAAATGCCTCGTGCGTTGTCGTAAACTGTTATGGGGCCATTCCTTGGCCATGTGCTATCATGTATTGTTAAGCAGAGACATTTTGTGGCATTAAGACTGCCTATTATTAGAGCAGTCGACCACTAAACGGTTGACTTTCTCCCCCAATTGTAACTCTGTATATATAGACGTCTTCGTGACTGAGACGAGTTAGTCTTTAGTCCTTTTAGTCTCTTAGTTTCTAGTTTTTCAGCTGCAAGTAGGCACAGCAACGCTGTAACTCATTTCTAATTTAATACACCTTTGTTCTAGTTTTATGAGAGCTCAATAGCGTGCGTGGTGATTGATTGATTAAGGCATAGCCTCTGATTGCTGAGAAGGGCTCCTCAACAACCAGTGGTCTTCCGTCTATGTATATAATTTGTCTTTGTCTTCTACAAATAAGTTGTGTTATTTGTTTAATTTATGTATTTGTTTTGTATATGGTATCTTTGTGTTGTAATCCATATGTTGTTTTGCCACTTATGTAAATGATACCTCTGTTTTATGAATGTATATTTTATTTGTTGTTCATATTAATGTTATTTTCAGAATGAAATTAGTGACCGATCATGCTTAGTATGGTTAGTTTGATTAGTCATGTTTAGTTTGTTGAGTTTGCTTAAATTGTTTAGTTGCTTAGTTTGCTCTTAGTCCTGTTATTTACAAGTACCTAGAGTTTAGTTAACTTTACATTCGAAGTTCAGTTGTAGTTAGAATTAATTATGTTAGTTTCTTTCCTATAGTTGTAGGTTAGTTTTATTTATCTCAGTTTTGTTTTCTTATACCAAAGGAATAGTTCATTCCTTAGACAATGGTTTAGAATAGTTTACTTCTTGTTATCTTAGCTCCTAAACACTCTATCCATTGCTTCCTTGCACTGTAGGTTCATATGCACCAGTCAGCTGACGTTAAGATCATCCAAACCGCTTCTTTCCTTAGTTTAAATCATTTTCTTCCATCTGGACTATCCTTCAGACTGTCATTCGGACAGTCATCCGGATCGTCATTCGGACCTTAATACTTTCTGCATTGTTTTTATTTTTATTTAGAATCCAGTTTCTTAGGTCTTTAAACTGTGATAATTCTTGTTTTTAATTAGCCTCCTTAGATGTAATTAAGATCTTGTATTATACCACTTAGAGTTTTAATTAAGTTTGTCATCATCCTTAGTTTTCATTCTATCTTTCCTTAACCTTGCTTTAGTTGCTTTACAAGTTATGTTTCTTTTATATTTGGTTCATTAATGCTTTACTGTTACAGAACTTATCAGTTTCATTCTTAGTGTAGTTTATCATATGTCATTAAGATTAATATCAGATTAGGTTTAATAATTTCATTCTCCAAATTCTTCGTTAAGCATAGGATTAGTTTTCCCATTCATACCAATAATGAAGATGTTCATAGAATAGGATTTGGTTCAAAAGTAAAACATCTTTATCAAGTTTTATACTTTCTTCTGAATACAATATCTTTATCAAGTTTTCTACTTGTTTCTGAATAAATATCTTTATTAAGTTTTCTACTCGCTTCTAGACTTCATTAATTCCAAGTCAATTGCTTATGGATAGAAGATAGGTCATCATGTTTAAAGTTAATTGTAGTTGGACAATCTTCAGTTTGCATTTATTTGTAGAAGTTAAACTAGATTTAGTTCCATTTTGTTTCCTTGTCACATTTGAAATCCCCTTCGATACATTCACTCCTATTCCCATTACATTTGATACACTTCCTCAGAATCCCCAAGGAGAATGGAATTAGGTAGTTTAGTGTAGTTTTGAAATATTAATTGAATGCATAAATAGTTGTTGAATTCACTTAGTCGTTTGTAGTTTTGCTTTAAATTAATTGTCAGTTGAATTATCTCATAGATATGTTTCTGAACTCATTTACAAATGTTTCTGATTCATAGTTCAGAGTTTTAATCAATAGTTTTCAACTTTATCAAAGTAGTTATGTTTTTTATTCAGTCTTGCTTCCTAGAATAACATTGTTGTTTTACATCTTTCAGTTATTATCCATAGAGTAGAGTAGTATAGCTTGATACTATTATGATCTGTTAGGTTTGATTAGTTCCTTTGTTGTTTTTCTGAAGTTTGACTCGGTTTTTCATTTTGAAATATCTTTCGATCTTTTCTTTATTAAACATTTTCTAAGGTCTTCCGAGACAAAAATTTAGGCCCCAGTCTACCTCAACATATACTATGCCACAACTCTAAGATTACTAACCCTAGCCGAGAATAAATATTTTGGTGGTTCTTTAAGACATTAATTACACCTCAACATACACGATGATGCTATTAGACAAGCATATATAGTTACAACATTTAGGGACAGATCCTTAACATGGTTTATGAAGTACTCTATTGGAAAGAATAGGAATCTAGTGGATATCAGACTTGCACTCATCAGAGAGTTTTAAAAACCCAAGTCAGAATCACAGTGTATCATAGAGCTAAAAGAAATCAAGCAAACAAAAAGTGAGACAGTATGGGAATTTGACCAAAAGTTCAAAGCGCTGTTAGATCAAGTGAGTTTTGACATAGCACCACAACGACACCAAGAATGGTTCATAGCCGTGTTGTTTCTGCATATCAGGTTACCATTGATGCAACATAAGGTTACTTCACAGATAGAGGCCCTAGAAATTGCGATGAAACTAGAGGCTTCACCTATAGGAGAGACTAGCGTAGGAATGGTTCAGATACAGACCCAACTAGAAAATTTGACAGTACAATTGCAAGATATGAAGAAAGGAAAAGAAACCAGAGAAGAGGTTTGGTATACAAAGTGTAAAGGAGAAGGACACCCTAAAGAACATTGTCTGATATTTAGAGATTACATCGCTAGTGGAGCACCAAACCCATTAAATCAACAACAAGGATCATGGTGTGAGATTTGTCGATGTAGAGGACATCAACCAGAAGAATGTTACCTAATTTAGAAGTATGTGCAAACACCAAAAAACCTGTACTGCACATTCTGTAAGTCATTTGTCCATGATGATACCAACTATAGAGCATATGACCTTATGATAGAAAGAAAACACGATGTCTAAAGAGTTCAAGGGGAAATGCAAAACAACAATGAAAATGCGTAGTATGATCAAGGAACATACAGAGGACGTGGCAGATTCAAAGGAAGAGGACAAAACACTGGACAAGGATGAGGAAGAGGTTAGATTGTGTGTTATAACTGCGCTCAACTAGGACATCTAGCTAGAGACTGCATGAACCCTTTCACTACTTGTAAATATTGTAAATAATTTGAGCATGTCATTGAGGCATGCCCTGTTTTGCAAGCAAAAATGCAAGAGAGAAGACTAGAAGCACATAATTAGAACATACAGATGATCACAGCTGAGAAATGGAATACAGATTGCAACATTAATGCTGTGACGCGAAGTGGTGCCACCACAGGTGTAGATCGAAGAACTGAAGCTTTGATTTCTGAGAATCACCAAGCTAGACAGAAGCCTACTGAAGGGGCTTGGATAAGGAAAGCAACTGGAAAAAAATATGATTTCAACCTGAACAAAGAAAAAGAAGTCTTCATGGAAGCAAGAGAAACCTTTAAAGAACCAGAACTTGTAACTCCAAGAATCAAGTTGTGAAGTGAGACCGCACCTGTAATGTATATTCTAGCTTTGTACGATCGATCATGTACTGCAACAAACCTGGTGAGTCCTGTTGCACAGCTGCTACAGAGCTGCCTAAAGTTCTTAAATCATGAAAATGCCTTAGCAGAACTACAAATCCTGTTGATTCATTATGAGCAGCACAATGTGGTGAATGAAGCACACAGAGTGGTTCATCATATTAAGAGTCATAAAAGAACCGGAAGAGAAATGCGACTAATTGGTCAGAGAATTTGAAATGGATGAGATTATCCTCGACTTAGGCTCAAAAGTAAATGTCTTGACAAAGCAGACATTGGAACAAATGGGGAAGCCAAAGTTATCACGGTCACCCATACAGTTGAAACTAGCTAATCAACAAAAGGTTATACCATTTGGGAGATTATCAAATGTCCTCGTTAACATTGATGGAGTGCGAAGTCACGTAGACTTCGAGGTTATTGAAATTATAGATGATAGAAATCCATATCTTTCACTATAGGGGATAGATTGGGAAATTGATAACCTCACAATTATCAATTTGAAAAAGAAGTAGATGATATTCGAAGGAACAAATATCAGGGTCATTGCACCTTTAGACCCTGCACAAGGACCTAGATACACTGAACCAATAAGAGAAGAATGTCGAGCTCAAGATATGGATCATATCTACAAAATGATGGCGAATCAGGAAGATTACGTCAACCCAACTGATGATGGAACATTGAGCTGGCGATGTGACAGTTCTTGCATATCAGAATTAGATGCAGGACTCGAGAACTGGGAGAGTATAATGCACTAAGTATATGCAAGGAGATGTGTGCAGCTCACTAGATCACTGCACTGGATCAGAATAGAGGTAAGTCCAATTCCTACTTATGATGGTTTCAGTAATATCCATGCATTTTTTCAAGAATATCTTATATCAGTTTCAGATGAACATAAGTTAATAGCATTGGATACAACACTGTGGGCTACACCTTCTAGATTGTGGGCTGCGCATAAGCAAAATCTAACCACATGGGAAGAATGTAAGTACATGATGAAAATCATATTTCTAGAAAAACCTGAACTTGTACAAGTGAAATATAACGGACAAATTGATCCTAGGGATCACATAGACTTGTGCATGAAAGCATGGACACACATACCACAAGTAGAATGGGTCCATCAGTTTGTACATACATTGGAGCAAATTCCAAAGAACTGGTACATAGAAACAAAACTTCGCAGAGGAACAGTAGAATGGTCTGTCATGACTAAGAACTTCAATGCAACTTTCAGATTTGAGGATGAATGTCCAAGTATAAATGATGCACTACAGATCATAAAAAATAAGGTATTCAATGACACACCAGAACCTGTGTATCAACAACCGGACTGGGAAAGATAGTTAGAACATGCCCTGGAATGTTATAATTTCACATTAGACGAAGATGGAGAGGAAAGCGAAGCTGACGACCCACACAATGTTAACATACCTGTGTCGGAAGGAAAGCACGAAGTAGAAGGACCTCCATTGGAAATTCCAGATTTAAGAAATCCTGTGAAAACTCGGAAAGTGAACATTGGAACTTCTGAAGAACCGAAGTTCGCCTCCATAGGTGATTACTGGGATGAGGAGACGGTTGCGCAGATAGCATATTTACTCCGTGAATATGAAGACTTATTTCCTATGAATTTTTTTGAAATGAAAGGAATTTTGGGCGACTTGGGAGTCATGAAAATACCTCTCAAGCCGGATGTGAAGCCCATTAAGCAGAGACCTTATCGACTTAATCCAAGATACAAAGAAAGGGTAAAAATGGAATTGGATAAGATGCTTGATGCAGGAATAATTGAATCTGTAGATAAGGTAGAATGGATAAGTCCCATGGTTATCTAGGAAAAGAAAACTAAAGGCAAAATTAGGATCTACATAGATCTCAAGAAGTTGAACGACGCATCGCTGCATGATCCATTTCCTACTCCATTCAGAGATGAAGTGCTAGACAATGTTGGAGGGAATGAGACATACTCTTTCACTGATGGATTTCCTGGATATCATCAAATAAGAATTGATACAACAAAAAGGCACAAGACCACATTTTCCATTGAATGGGGCTCATTTCAGTACACAGTTATGCCTTTTGGTCTAAAGAACGCACCTGCTATTTTCTCAAGAGTAGTTGTTGCCACATTCAAGGATTTTATCCATAAGTTTTTAGAAGTATATTTTGATGATTGGACAGTATTAGGGTTATTGAAAACCATTATGCCATCTTAAGACTGATGTTAGCAAAGTGTAGACAACATCATATTTCCCTCAATTTGAAGAAAAGAATCTTCTGTGTTCCCTATAGAATTCTGCTGGGACACATTGTTTGTAAACAAGGACTCATGGTTGCCCCAGCTAAAATCACAGTTATAGTGAATCTGCCAGCACCTAATTCAGTAAATCAACTACGCACTACATTGGGACACATAGGCTACTACAGGAAGTTCATCAATGGATATGCGTAGATCACTATGCTTATGGAAAAATTGTTGAAGAAATAAGTGAAGTTCATCTGGACTGAGGACTGTCAAAAAGGATTAGACACATTGAAAGAGAGGATGGTAATTGCACCTATCTTAGTTTTTTCAGATTGGAGTAAACCATTCCATGTGGATGTCGATGCTTCGTCCATCGCACTTGGCATTATGCTAGCTCATCTAGGTGAGGGAGGCATTGACCATCCTATTTCATTCTCAAGTAGAAAGCTATCCTCAGTAGAAAAGAATTATGCCACAACAAAAAGAGAAGGTTAAGGTTTATCTATGGTGTACGCACTACAAAATTTCAGACGCTACTTGCTAGGTGCACACTTTTGTAGGTTTACTGACCATTCCGCTTTGAAATACTTGGTCAATAAACCAGTGTTATGTGGAAGAATTTGTAGATGGTTATTACTCTTTCAAGAGTATGATTTTGAAATTGTTGTTAAGCCAGGAAGGATGAACTTAGGACCTGACCAACTTTCTAGAATTGAATCATGCGAAGAACCTACCATCCTGGAAGATAATATACTAGATGCACAGTTGTTTGCTGTTCAGATAACATATGACTATTATAAGTATATTATAGAATTCCTGACCAGAGGGTTGGCACCTACAGAGTTTACTATGCAACAGAAGAAACAACTGGTAGTTAAAGCAACAAACTTCATGATAATTGCAGGACAATTATACAAGCTAGGACTGGATGAAGTACTGCGCAAATATGTGCTAGAACACGAGCAATCATTGATACTTGCTGAAGCACATTCAAGGGTGTCTGGAGGCCACTACGCAGGAAGAGCCACTGTGCAGAAAATTTTAAGAGCAGGGCTATGGTGGCCTACACTCCACAAGGATTCAAAGGAGCATTGCCGTAGTTGTGATGTTTTCCAAAGAATAGGGAAGCCATCTCGTAGAGATGAGATGCCATTGAGGCCACAGTTGACATTACAAGACTTTGATAAATGGGCTATTAATTTTGTGGGACCTATCAACCCACCAGGAAAGTGAACTTGTTCGAGATACATTATTATAGCTACATACTATCTAACCAGATGGGCAGAAGCAAAACTAGTAAAAGACTGTAGCGCAGTTATTGCCATGCAGTTCATTTTTGAAAACATCCTCACAAGGTTTGGATGTCCAAAGATCCTAATGAGCGATCAGGGAACCCACTTCTTGAATAGAACTATCGAATCCCTGACTGAGGAATTTCATATTTATCATCAGAAGAGCACACCATATCATCCACAGGCCAGTGGAACTGTTGAAGCTTTTAAAAGCGTATTGGAAAATGAGTTGACCAAGGTATGTAAAAAAATAGGGACGATTGGGATCTATGAATACCAGCTGTGTTATGGGCATATAGGACAACTTGCAAGAAGTTGACAGGACATACACCATTCAGATTAGCATATGGACAAGAAGTTGTGATGCCAATGGAATACGTAGTACCAAGTTTGAGAATTGTAGCATTTACAGGCATGGCAGACGATGAGACAATGGAAGAAAGGCTGCTACAATTGGTTGGCTTAGAAGAAGTTCGCTTCATTGCAGGATTTCACCAACAAGTCTAGAAAGACAAAGAAAAAGCATGGCATGATCGCCACATCAAGTACAAATCTTTTCACGTAGGAGATCTTGTTCTCCTCTATGACAATAAATTCATGAAGTTTCTTGGAAAATTTAAGATGCATTGGATAGGGCCATATGTTGTCAAGCATGTTACTAATGGTGGCGCAGTTCAACTAGCCACATTAGCGAGAGAAAACCTACTAGATCTTATTAATGGAAGTGGACTAAAACCCTATAGGGATAGTCCTACTTCTCTCGACCCTCATTGATCAGAAGAGAAGAAAATTTTAACTGTCAAGTATAGTTTCAATTGGACACTAAAATTTGCATAGAGTCTGTACACAATTTTGTTGAAACGTGAAGTCTCATGAAACATGGATGCGAAGTGCATGTCGGAAGCTGCGATATGAAGAATAAAGAGGATGCGCAGCTGCGAAGTTAAATACAAAGGAGCACAAGTTTGTAGAGGAACCATGCAAAAACATTTTTGACAGAGATGTGAGCGCAGTTTGAAGGAACTAGCCATTAAAATGTCGGTCGGAAAAATAACCGTTATACAGTGTTTTTGCTAATGGTCGCTTCTGCATTTAACGCAAATTTAGCTGTTTTGATGCATTCAATGAAGGAAAGGACAAAGATCCTCAACAGATTTGGACAACGGACACAACATTTAATGTTCATCTAGCCATTTATGGGCACATCTCAAGGTTAACTGCGCCTATAAATAGCGCTAAGCCCAGACTTGCAGGATTTACTGTAAGTTTTCATTTTTACCGCAAGAATAGTTTCAGTTTTTACCAGTGAGTGCTGAGTAATATTGAGAGCATACAAACCAATTTCCAAGTGAATGTCTGAGCAATATACAGTCAAACAGGTTGTGAGGGAATTTAAACGCTTTGGTCTTGCAAGGTTGATGAAAACGTCGGTTAAAAAGTCTGTTTCAGAAAGAGGTTCAAGGTCAAGAAGCTCACCGCGCCACACAACAAGTATGCAGTGAAAGGATAAGCAACCCATTAAGGAAAATGAGAAGTTGAAGGCAGGAGGAGTGCTGAGGCCTGGACCACCATTTCCACCAAGGGATAGGCCCATATACCTCACGCATGAGTATATCCCACCTAGAAGGCTTGGCACACCTTCGGTTCACTTGTACAAGAATGCGCAGTATGACATTACTTTGCCGCCGATTTCAAGCCATGTGGCTGTCCAAGGGACTTACTTGACCAAATAGAAGGATGTAGACCATGATCTCTTAGAGGGGAAGGACCCTAAACAGACAAAATATCCTCAGTTCCAAGCTGACCTGTATATGTGCTGAAAGGAGGATGTGAAATAGGGAAAACCTATCATCATCGCGCAGAATTGGGTCAAGGCCTTGGTGCCATATGGTTTGTTGCACCTTGTGCGTATACCCCACTTTGACCGAAGTACCGAGTGTATTGCGGTGGTGTGCACTTTGTTGTCGTTCACGCACCAGGGCTATCTATGGCTCGACAACAAGATCGATATCAATGTTGACCTAATCTATAGCATCACTCATCTCAGCAAGCAAGGTGATGATGTTGCAATAGAGTTCACAGGAAAGTCAAAGGACAAGGAACTTGCCAAGAGGATGAAGGATGGATACAAGCTAGTAAAGGGGCACTAGGGCTTTGTCACAGACAGAATTGAAGACACAGCTACACGGTTCACCGTCTAGCTGCTCGCAGGAAAAATTATGAGAAAGTGTAGACCGACAGAGGTGCCGGCTGCAACAGTTCTTCTCGCTATGAAGGCCAAGGATGGGCACCCATACAATTGGGAAGGCTATTTACTGAATGAGTTCTTGGAGGATGTCCGTGAAAATCAGGAGATGGGAAACACATTCCACTAGACTTGGCTATTGATATTGATTGCTTTTGTAGGCTAGAAGGAGCCACTATACCAGAACAACCTTCCAATGATAACGAGAGATTTCCGAGCAGAGAAGTATGCCAACATGTCGAAAAATGCGCGGCCTGACAGACAACGTGTAAGAAATGAACAAATACACACTCACTATGGCCAATTGTGCAACGTAATACAGTGAACTCCGTGCATTTCAAAATATGTGACAACCATGTATCTCCAAAAGATGATTTTTAAGGATGACTTGCACTCTATCTACATTCAACCAAGGGCCGAAAAGTAGAACCCAGAATGGTTCCCTATGGATTACCAGCTGGATGCGTAGAGGATTGAGCTCGCCATGGAAGACTGGACAACAGAGTGGAAGGTAGATGCACCACTAGAAATCCACACTACATCAAATGAAATAAACGCTAAGTATCCACTCGATGAAGAGGAAACCGAAAAAGACACTACTGAAGTACAAAAAGGGGAAAAGAGAAAGGACCCTAAAAGTTTGGAACTAGAAAAAGGGCACAGGAAGAAACATAAGGAAACCAAGACTCAGTCAAAGGCGCAGTTACACGCAGACGACTATGAGCATCACACTGTGTATAAGCGAGCATCTAGATGAGGCGCTCGCTCTAAAAGAAAACAAGAGCGAAGAGGCTCAAGCGTAGTTGAACCAGAATCTCACAAAGCTCAAGATTATAGTTGCAAAGATAGAACAAGTCCAGGAGGAATTGGTTCGAGAGTATGACTCTGAAGGAAATACGGGTGAATCTAGTCAAAGAAAGAGAAGGCCACCTGCCTTGAAAATGAAACCCTACCTAGTTAGAATGCAGTCGATCAACATCATTTTCCCGAATGATGAGTTAGCTGAAGGTGCAGAGAGGTTAGAGCACCTCGACATTAACGTTGGCATGATACCTCTTGAGGGGTTGCACAATCTGCATCTGCAGGTTGTAGAAGACATAAGAGATAAAGACATAATCTCTTACAATCATAACGTACATCTAGAAGAAAGTTACAAAGAGCTAATAGAGGTATGTGCGTAGAAGACAAGAGAACTAGCCAAGGCGCAGGAGAAGCGAAGAAGGTTGGAAGAGATAGTTGCTACGGTATGCGTGCAGATACCAGAATGCGAAGCATAACCGGAGTTAGAAGATACAATAGTTCATATTGGTAGGGTGGTTAGCAATCTTAAAGCAGAGATGGCGGATATGGAGATCGCCCACAAGGAATAGGTTTCTAACCTCGCAACTCAGAAGCCACCTAGTACCCTTCCAGCCATGGGAGAGGCAAGAGTCATAGCGATAAAGGCTTCAGCAGCGAATATCTCTTCCGAAATAGTAAATTTCAAGATTTGCTAGAACAAGCAACTAAGATATGGACTACGCTACAGGAGGATCCTTCCCTGCAGCAAATTCAGGATGACTTGCATCAATGACAGGCAGAGTTGGACGCTATGAATGCATCCATGAAAAACCTGAAGCCTAGAGAGAAAATCCAAAAGTTTGCAAAAGTCAAGGACTTGACAAGAGAAATGAAAGTTCAGAGGGACAAGGAGGCTGAAACTTCAACAAGATTACAATGAATGTAGGAAGAGGCGCTCTCCCTCACCAACGAAATCGAAGAAAAATTACAGGAACTTCGCACCACAGAGAAGACAATAAAGGAGTATGCTTGGGAAGACGTCTCAGAGGAGATGTTGATAACTATTAAGGACTTCAAGCATGAAACAAAGGAAGCAGTTTCGAAGCTAAGTGTAACTCTTCAGGACTTCATTGGAAAATTGAGTCCTCCAGAGGACGTGCAGCCAGAGTAAAGTAGATCAGAGATGATCCATGAGTAAGTGTTAGGGGCCTGTTGGGCGTGGCCCAAGTGGGACAGTTTTGGGTGAAGTGAAGTCCAAGCATGGTGCAGTTTTGCTGATGCGTAGCACTAGCGCAACAATTATTTTTGGCAGTAAAGTACAAGCTAAGCAAGGTCCAGTAGCGACCTATTTTGGGTAAGCCACTTTGCAGAATCCCGGGAGCAGGGTAAGGAGCGATGCGAAATTGGAGGAAAGCGACCTATCACCTTAGTACAGACAGTACTAAGACGACCAGAGCGGTGGAAACCATTATAAGCAGAACAACGGGCCGATAGTGAAAGATGAAGTAGAGTGACGTAAAGGGACGTGCTAGAGTGCAGTCAGAACTGTGGCTGTCAGAAGAGGCATCAGAGCTAGGAGCAGCATAGAAAGGCGGCCGAAGGGAAGTGAAGTAGTTGTCAACTACGATAGGCTAGGTTAGTGGGGTAACCACGCCATTTTGGGGGTATTTTTGGTACTATAGGGTTTTTGGCCCACAATCATTGTAAAGACATGACCTTCGAGCACTATCTATAAAGAGGACAATTTTGTAAGGGAAGGGTTGGTCTATTGTGGTCTTCTAAGGTCTTTTAGTGGTATTTATTGGTATTATTTTTTGATCTATCATGGTCTATGAAAGACCAACTATTGTAGAAAGGCCCTGCAGTTGTGTGTGCAGAGACCCATTGAAAGAGAGAAAAAGGCTCTAAGCTGAGTGCACAGAGACCTATTGTAGAAAGAAGAGTCTGCAGTTGAGTGCGCAGAGACCTATTGTAGAAAGAAGAGTCTGCAGTTGAGTGCGCAGACTGGAACTGTTGACCCTTCCCAGTAATATAAACAATAGTTCTCATGGACGGAGCTCCCATCCTGGGGGTGAACCACATAAATAAGTGTGTTATGCAATTGGATGAGTGTGATTGTGTATGCTTATGCTTAGGTTGACATTCATATTTATGTTTACATATGTTAGTGCTTTTATATGCATTTTCATGTGCATGGTGGATGGGGATAATATGTTAAGTGTTGAATATGTATAGCTGGATGAGCAAGTAGTCCTGAGCATGTTGAATGTATGAGTTATTTGGGTAAACACTAAGTCAGTGAAGTCTGTGATATGTGCGATTCCCTAGAAGCATAGTCTTGAAGTAGCATTGTTGCGTTGTATTACACCGTATCGTATGATTTTGTGAAGTGCATAGTCCTGTATGTGCGCAGTAATCACAAAGTATATGCGAAGTCGGGAGGACTTCACTCACGCTAGTTTCATAACCACGTAGCACCTGATTACAGAAATGTGCTTCTGTAATCCCCCGTAACTTCACCTCGGGTGAGACCTCAACCTATTCGCAGGTTGTTTTTGAAAGGGCTGGTGGAGAAGTGGCATTGTTGGCCCCATAAGTGCACAGAACCTGGGTCAGTACAAGAAAGTTAAAGAATGAAGTAGTAATCCAACAGAGACCAGATGGCATCACTGTGTACTGAAAGCATCCCCACTCTGTTACTGTTAGGAACCTATGTCAACCCTTCTCTTTACTATGTTAGTATATTGTTGTTGGACGCATATGCTTTGTAAGTCGTCCCGTAGTATTTGTTGATCCGTAGTTTATATTAGCCCATAGTATTGACCCATAGTATTGGACGCATATGCTTTGTAAGTCATCCTGTAGTATTATATGTCCCATGGTTTTGACTCATAGTATTGGGCATAGACTTAGTATATAAGTGTGTGTTGAGGTCATTGAAGGCACCGTGAAGTTAATTGTATTGAGCTTGCTCAAAGGAGGTTGCCCCCTCGAAGTGGCCCATGATCAATATAAAAGTGATTCTATTCTATTATTTCTGATATCTTGTGTATTTGCATTAATTAATTATTGCAGGTTCATCACATCTGGTATCAGAGCACTTTCCTTGGCACAAGTGGGAAATTTTTTTTCTTTTTTTGGGCGGCGACTTTCAGGTCAATTTATGAAACTTTTTGCACAAAATCAGAAGAAACCGATTACATATCTGAATTCCTCTTTCAAAAATACGCAGTTTAAAAAAAAAACTCATCTCATTTGGAGTTCTAAAAGTGGAGATATGGCGGATTTAAAATCAGCAATTTTTCAGAATTTCGGTGACGGCCGTGGAAATTGCGGCGAGAAAATCTTTTGACCGAGTGCCCAGATTTCTATTCCGCATTTACGAGTAGAAGCAGAGTGGTTGTTCCAGTTCCGGAAACATGCTATAATAGCGATTCTGAGCAATATAGATCCGGTTTTTGAACATTGGGTGGAATTTCTGCCCAAATTTTTTCTGTTGCAGGTTCGGATTTGGGAATAATCCCTATCCGCTTAACTGTGGGAAGTATTGGGCATAAGCCCTAAAACTCATTGTGAGGAGTACCACAGGAACCCCGAAGTAGCTGGCCCATTGAGAGGACCTGCCAGCGAAAAGGGCAACGACCCCTACCTGATTGACTAGTTCCCACTCGTGAGGTAAACCAAGAGCTGTCGTTTGTGGAAAAGCGGTTATCAGTTTTACCTGAGCCGTGGAGTGAGGGGTACTGCCCCAATACGCAAGCTGTCAGACAGCATTGGTGGCCGAGTGAAAACCCTGAACTGTTAGGAAGCCGCACATACCTGGGGTCTATATCTACTTTCAGCTGAACTATTTTCGATCACTGTTGTGCCGTTTCAGATCCATTTTGCAAGCCGTTCCAGATCCAGCCGTTCGGCGTTGTTCTAGATTCCTTCTGAGCCGTAGCCGCTCTAGTCTGTAAAAAAAAAAAATAAAAATAAAAATCAGTTTTTCCTCCATATCTCCCTTGTTTTACCTCTGTTTCCCTTGAAATTTTCAGAGAATCCCTGTCATTCCATTCTGCATATTTCATTCCTGAGGACCCTATCCTCAATTCCCCTTCCTACAGCCTGAAATCTCACATTTGCCTATTTTTAGGGTTTGCCATAACTTCCTCAGATTTCACCCAATCACCTTCAAATTTTACCACAGAGTTGTTTTCTGAATTCTGCTTCTTTGTTCCCCTCTGCAAAATTTTCCCATTCTTTCACCCCGCTTCTGAAATCCTCATTTTTGCTTCCCTGTCTATCCAACAGTGTCCAAAACCTAGTCAAACCCCAATTATCCTTCTGATTTTTTCCCAAATCCAACTTTTCCCTTACTGAAGTAGTTCCTGTTTTTGTTTTCCTACCCAGTCAACCAAAAAAAAAAAAAAAAAAAAAAAAAACCTGGTTATGGTTGTCACCTGTGCAGGAGCACACACCATGGAGGAAGCACTGACAGCCATCCAAACCAAACTCCAAGATCTGGATAAAAAATTTCTCAGCCTCCATCTGCAGCATTCAGCCATGAACAATACCAGACAGCCAGAATCTTTTGCAGCCACCGGGTTCTCTTCTTCTAGCAATTTTCGTGGGCCGAAACTTGATTTTCCTCGCTTCAATGGTACTGATCCGACTGGATGAATATACCGAGCAGAACAATATTTCAGTCTGCATAATACTTTTGATATTCAGAAAGTTCCACTTGCATCCTTTCATTTGGAACAGGAAGCCCTTCAATGGTACTGTTGGTACATCAAAGCTCATCCCGAGCCAAACTGGACAGATTTTTGCCAACTCATTTTGCCACGATTTGGTCCTAGTGCTTTTGACGACTTCACAGGAGCACTCACTAAACTTCACCAAACTGGCACAATGAGAGAGTATCAGATGGAATTTGAGAAACTAGCCAATCACACAGAAGGATTGTCTGATGAATTCTACAGGAGTTGTTTTATCAGTGGTCTCAAGGATGAAATCCGCTCAGAGGTCAAAATGTTTTGTCCCAACACAATGATGGAAGTCCTAGGGTTGGATAAGTTGGCCGAGGACAAGATCGCAGCTCAACAACGCTCCAAACCCACCTTTGTTCCCTTCAGAAATATGGGTTCCCAATGACCTCCCATCACGCCTGCTCCTCAACCAACTCCTATCAAGCATTTGTCTGAAATAGAAATGCAGGCACGCCGAGAAAAAGGGCTTTGCTATAATTGTGATGATAAATTCACTCGGGGAAATAGATGTGTTCAACAAAAGCTCTATCTCTTGGATGTGGATTCTCCGCCTGCCTTAGAACTTGGTGAAGAAGCTACAGATACAGTAGATGATCCGGTCGACATGCAACACCCGCCTGTTGACACCCCATCTCAGGATGACCCACCCGAGATCTCTCTCCATGCTGTAACCAGCGTCACCACCCCACAAACAATGCGGGTTAGGGGATGCTTCAAGAAGCTCCCTCTTACCATACTCATTGATTCTGGTAGCACTCATAACTTCATTGACCCTCAAATTGCCAAACAGGCTGATTGTTTTGTCCATCCTTGCTCCAACTTTGAAGTCATGGTTGCCAATGGGGGCACCTTACCTTGCAAGGGGAAGAGTCACAATGTGCATATCTCTATGGAAGATTATAACCTACGCTCTGACATGTTTGCCTTTCCCTTAGGCGGATGTGATGTGGTTTTGGGCGTTCAATGGTTACGCACACTTGGCCCCATCTTATGGGATTTTGCTGAACTTTGGATGCAGTTTAAAGTCAATGGGGCACAACACAAATTTAGGGGCTTACAACTAGGGTCTCTCTGCATCATCAGTTCACATCGCCTGGAAAAAATCCTTAAGAAGAATTCACATGGTGTCATCGCTCAGCTTAATTCCATTCAGATGCACCCATCAACAGTCTCCACTACTCCCTTAGATAGATATGCAGGTATCTTTGTTGAACCAATGAGCTTGCTGCCTTCAAGAGACCTTTCCGGTAAGAATGTAGCCACATCTACCTCTCAGTAGGAAATGATGGCTATTTTGCATGCAGTACAGAAGTGGCAGCCATACCTATTAGGCAATTATTTCTGCATCAAGACTGATCTCCCGAGTCTGAAAATTTTTCTGGAACAATGGGTCTCCTCCCCAACACACATGCAATGGGTTATCCAACTCATGGGTTATACCTATGTGATCACTTACAAGAAGGGTAAGGATAATATGGTGGAAGATGCTCCTTCTCGCACAATTGATGACCCAGTTTCTTTTACAGCTCTTTCTCTGCTTGTTCCAAATTGGTTGCAATATGTTCAACATGGCTATCTCTTCTATGAACTCCATGCTTCTTCATCAACATGGCACTCTGGGTTCTGCAAAATGTATGACCAGGAACAATGTAACTTCTTTTGGCCGGGACTAAAAATGACAATTCAACATATGGTGGCTAACGATGATACTTTCCAAGTCAACAAGAGGGAACCGACACTCCTTTCGGGATTGATCAAACCCTTGCCCATCCCTACACAGCTTTGGCCAACTATTTCTATGGATTTTCTAGCAGCACTCTGGTGGTACAATACCACATCTCAAAGGACACCATATGAAGCAGTCTATGGACAAACACCGCCAGTTCTTCTTCCATACACCCTTAGCAGCTCCCTAGTTCAGGAAATTGACTCGGTTCTTCGAAACCGTGATCAGATTCTTCTCATTCTGCAGGACAATCTTCACATGGCTAGAATTCGCCGGAAACAACAAGCCAATCAGCACCGTTCTGAGCACATTTTCCACGCAGCTAATAGGGTTCTTCTTCATCTACAACCTTCCAAGCAATCCTCCTTGACACTCCAAAGGCGTCAGTGGCCCGAAATGCAAACCGAGGATGCTACTGGGGAACCACTCCTTCAGATTTTGCAGCAATTTCTCCAACCAAAGCTTTGAGGACAAAGCTTTTTCTAAGGGAGAGGGGATGTTAGGAACCTATGTCAACCCTTCTCTTTACTATGTTAGTATATTGTTGTTGGACGCATATGCTTTGTAAGTCGTCCCGTAGTATTTGTTGATCCGTAGTTTATATTAGCCCATAGTATTGACCCATAGTATTGGACGCATATGCTTTGTAAGTCGTCCTGTAGTATTATATGTCCCATGGTTTTGACTCATAGTATTGGGCATAGACTTAGTATATAAGTGTGTGTTGAGGTCATTGAAGGCACCGTGAAGTTAATTGTATTGAGCTTGCTCAAAGGAGGTTGCCCCCTCGAAGTGGCCCATGATCAATATAAAAGTGATTCTGTTCTATTATTTCTGATATCTTGTGTATTTGCATTAATTAATTATTGCAGGTTCATCACAGTTACGAAGGTGGTTTTATGTCGATATTATTTCATAATCCTGAGAACCCATTTGTGAATGAGTATACTTCCTATCCTCCAACACCTTTAAGTACTTTATCAGTAAAGGGTGCAGGGAATGGATCATGAAGGCATGCATCGTTTAACTTTCTAAGATCGACGCAAATCCTAATTTCGTCAGTATTTTTATCTTGGGAGTGTTAACACTCAAAAAGTGCTCACTACCTCATCCACCCCATTACATGACTCATTTGTCCATATTTCCTACCATATTTGCCCCCAAAACCTTAAAAACCCATTAAAAGGCCTCCAAAAGGCCAAAAAAACATTAAAAAAGACTCCAAAAGGCCAAAACCCCCATTGTTTCCCCAAAATAAAGTAAAATTTTCCAAAAATAGCAAAAACCCTCTAAAAAGGGAATAAAAAATACAAAAAAGAGGAAAAAGAGAGAAAAAAGGAAGCAAAAACCCTATACAGCTGACCTAAACCATATGGTGCCCAAAACCATGGGTCAGCACTCCACCACTAAAAACCTATAAATAGGTGATGGAGGCTCCCCATTTCATATCCACAGTCATCCATATCCTTACTCTGCCAAAATCACTCCTGAAACCCTAGCTCACCCTTTTGAGCTATTTTCACATTTGAGTGCCCCTTTGGCCCATTTCCAAAACTCTTTGGAGAAGGAGAAAGGAACAACACTGGAGCTTGGAAGAAACCCTCTTGGACTGCTGCAAGGGCTTCATCAACCTCTACACTTGAGGTATATTCAATACAAAAATCAATTTCTATAAGCTTGTCATTTCTTTTTATGCACATGCTTAGAGTAGTTTACTATTTTATTTACTGCTTTATTTACTGTCTTTTGAACTGCTACTAAGGAGGCCCTTCTCCTTAGTAGGTGCTCATTTGCACAAGCTAGGGTGAAAACCCTAGCTACAGTTTTGGTGACTCCCCTAGTGTTCCTTTGAATTTCTGGTTATAGTTTTAAACATTTTTAATTTTCTGCAATATTTTTCTGTTTTTACCTTTCGGCTATCCCTTTCGGTTGCCATAAACCGCGTCTTTCGTCCCCGTAGTTGTGATCTGACCGCATCTTTCAGACTGTTACCTGTGATCTGACTGTGGCTCTCAGCCTGTTTCGTACGGTCCGACCGTGGCTGTTCATCCAGTTTTCCGCGGGCCGCCTGCAGCTTGCAGCCATTTTCTTGCTATTCGCCTACATCTTTCGGCCCTTTTCCCGCGGTCCGCCTGCGTCTTTCGGCCCTTTTCTCGTGGTTCACCTGTGGCTTTCAGCCATTTTCCTGCTATCCGCCCGTGTCTTTCAGTCCTTTTCCCTTGGTCCGCCTGTGGATTTTAGACATTTTCCTGCTATCCACTTGCGTCTTTCGGCCCTTTTCCCGCGGTCCGCCTGCGGCTTTCAGCCATTTTCCTGCTTTCCGCCTGCATATTTCGGCCCTTTTCCCGCAGTCTGCTTGCGAATTTCGGCCTTTTTCCCACGGTCCGCCTGCATCTTTCAGCCAAATTCCCTCAATTTTCCCGCGACTGTCTACCTGTTTTCGCGGTCCGACCGCACAGATTTGCCACAGACCCGCGGTCTGTTTTCTGCACTTTTTTCCCTGTTTGAACCAAGCACTTTGCTGCAATATTTTCTGCACCTACACAGCCATCTGTCCTATCTGCAGCCATACTTCCCTACAGCCTTTTTCTGTAGTATTATTTATGTTCCATTTACATAATTTTTTTTTAAATTTCAGCATTTTAATTGAAAAGAGAAAATTTTACATTTCAAAGTTTAATTTCTACATTGTTATTATTAGTTAGAAAGTTGCCCACCCCGTGGCACTTTTGTTTGGGTTCATTATCTCACATGCACACACTCTGTCACCTAATTCAAGTGAGCCCTAAAATACTGCTTAACACAACCAACATTCTAACCCCACTTGGGGAACACAAAAGAATATTGTAGTTAAGTAGGGTCGGGGGGATAGGCATCCAAATAACACCCCTCAGTCGCTTACACTTGAGACATAGTTGTTGTCCATTAGGGAACCAAAATCCCCTAGTATTTTTTGACATGGTTTAAAACCAATTTATCGGGAAGGCCTCTCCCCTAGGAGGGTTGAAGTATCCAGACTGGTTCCGGAATCCTGAGTGGAATACCGCAATCCATTAAGTAACCAAAGGATACCTTTTGTAGTTCTCGGTGTATCATCCGTATGGGGATATAGCGGCGATAGAACCAAATTGCAGATTCACCCAACTGGACATGTCATGAACAGGGTATCTTAATTTCTTTTCTTCTAGGATTGACTACCCAGTATCCCTCCCGGTAAGAGGATATCTTTAGCCACTTGGCTCTACTATCCATATTGTCTGACTTGGATTTCATCACCTTGCAGAGGATATGTCTGGTTGAGTCAGAATACTATTTAGTTAGGTGTTTGCATGCTCCCTTACCTCCTTTTGGTCTAGTGAGTCCACTATTTTTATTTTCTAGGAAACCTGCTGCTTGTTGGTATTCTGACCATTTCTGTTGATACTCCACTTATCGTAGCACAACTGTTATAGTAAGTGTTTTGAGTTGGTTGTTGGCCTAAGTGCCATATTTTTTATGCTCTCCTTTTGCACACTTGGTTGCATTAGGGTTTTTGAGCTATTTTTCACTCAACACAACCCCCAGATACTTGACACCATCTGTCACCATTGAGTCCCTGAGACATTCTTGGCGCCTCCGAAGCAAGCCCCCACAACACGGTTCACTTGACATCACCCGTCATAGATGTAGATCTTCATCACTTGATACCACTCATCATAGATTTCGAGCTTTGTCACTTGACTCCATTCGTCAACGACATCGAACTCCGTCACCCGATCTAGATGCCCCTTATTTTACCTCTGATTCCGAGGCAGAGTCTGAGAACCCCACTTACATTGCACCAACCAGCCCCATGGCTGGCATGACATCCAACCCTTTTTTTGTAGGGACCATTGGTGGAGCATCCACCACCACACCAGCTACCACACCCACTTTGGGTATGCCCTCGATGGGGCCCACATCTACCATTCTGATCACTGTACCCATTCCAGTAGCTAGCATACCCATCCCCACTCCATCAGTGACTCACACTACCCTTGGCGGTGTAGGACCGTCCCATACCACTTTCGTTCGTCCACCTAGGGGAAACATCCCAAACCCAACCCCTCCACTCGGGGGCATTGGCCCCAACATGGTCACAACCACTAGTATGTCACATCCTTCTACTAGTTTGCCATTCATGGCTAGTCTCAACCTTCCTGACCTGGCTAGACTGACTAACGATCCCATCAGACACGACCCTGGGTGGCCTCACATGCCCACCAAGCTCCCCTCCGACATCCCTAAGTTTGAGGGAAAGGCAGGTGAAGACCCCCAGAACCATATTATGTCCTTCCATCTATGGTGTTCCTCCAACTCCATAGTGGACGACTCTATCCACCTCTGTCTATTGCAGCGCACCCTCACTGGCTCTGCAGCTAAGTGGTACATCGAGCAGCCCCATGGGACCCAAGCCACATTTACTTCCCTTGCCTCGACTTTCCTGCAATTCTTTCAGTTACCTATCCGTTATGACCCAGGAGTTGAGATCCTACTGTCTTGCAGATAGAACACGGCTACCCACATTACTGACCACATTCATGAGTGGTGTCGATGCCGCAGCCTCTGGGAAATCAAGTTAGACAACCATATCTTCTTAGATTGGTTTCTAAAATCTCTCCTTCCTGTCATTGCCAAGGATGTGGCATCCGAGCGACCCCAGTCCGAAGAAGAGGCCATCCTCAAAGCCCAACAATTTGACCTTATTTACACCCAGTCTGGTTACTGATATTCCATCATACCTGATGCCCCCGTGGTGATTCCTCTCGACATGATGCGCCGGGGGCATCCCATGCCGCAGATGGCATCATTGGCCATAGAGCCTCACATAACCAGCCATTTTCCATAACACGTCCTACCCCTGGCCCCGACCTTTCGTGGGCTACATCCCAGTCCGGAGCAACCAATTTGTATCCTCCCATGACACATCATCACCATTCCCACGGACCCTCATGTCCACCTCAGTGCTTTGGTCATGCATCCCCTGCTTACGCCCCTCCGGTCGCACCTTAGCCATATTAGCATCCGCAGGCTGCACCAGCTCCTGTGTCCTCTCAAGCCCCACCTTCTTATTACCCGCCACAGGCATCCACTGCGACAAACCCACAACTCGTTCAGCAGACATATCAGCAACCCCCACAAGGTTCAGCACCTGCCTCCACCTACTTATTATCCACTGCAGCCTGCTCCCACACCTGCACAACCCCAGAACCCACCTGCTGCCCAAGGGCAAGTTTATGCCCAATAGAATCCACAGTAGAACCAAAATAACTAGCGCCAACAGGGCCAACAAAACTACGGCAAAGGCCGTAACTGTGGGAAAAACCCCCCTCTAGACCAAGGCGGTCAACCTCCCAATCCTCCAAACAACAATAACGCGGCACCTGCCAACCAAAACCTTGACCAGCCGCCCAAACAAGCCAAAAATCCTAATTTGCGAACAAACCATCCTTGTTCTATTTGCGGGGTCTATGGCAACTACACACATGCTTGCCCACATTTGGAGCGAGCTCGACAACTTTGGACCGATGATGCCCACCGCCAAGGGCATGTGGCTCCTCAGGCGCCACCCAACCCCCCACCACCTCAGCATCAACCCTTGGTGCTACAAAACCCTTTACCGACCCAAGGCATAGTGAACACTCAGCCGTTGGCACCTCCTTAAGGAAACGCGCCACCACAATAGCAAATCACTTATGCCGCTCCTGATCAATGCATGTTAGAATCAGGTACCCATCACTTGTTAATGATGTCATCCACCGATGTCAACCTTCAAACCCGTCGAAACCAATATGGCTCCACCCCTGAAACCCCTCCCGCTGACAAAAACACTAATTCTCATCGCACTGATCAGTCATGATGTATACCTCTGGCTCCACTAGATGGCGCCTGCAAAGAACCTCGATTCCCACTTCATCGCATCAACAATAACCCCAATGCTCGAGTTGCGTTTAATTACAACATTGTAGATTACTTAGCCCAGTCCCCCACAGCCATGTCTGCGTTAGAGGTCTTAAAAAACTGTCCTTCACAGTGAAAGACTTTGCTCTCAGCCATTGGTGCTATTGACCCAAATGATTCACGATTGATGGCCTTCGATTTGGACCAATCCGAACCACGCCTGCCTTCCACTTTAGCGTTCCAAGTTTCTGTCTCCATTCGGAATCTTGTCATCCATCGATGCATTATCCATGAAGGTGCCTCTACATGCGTTATGTCCACATTTGTTTGACAGAAGTTGGGATCCCCTACTCTCCAGCAGTCCACCACTGTGTTGTGAGCCTACGACAGTCGTTCGGCTCAACCCCAAGGTCTCTTAGCTAATGTCCCTGTCCAGTTGGCTAGTAAAACAGTGCTCATTGACATAGAGGTCATCAACGCTCAACTTGATTATAACCTCTTACTTTGCTGTAGTTACATGTATGCCGTACAGGTGGTTGCCTCATCCATTTTTTGTACCATGATGTTCCCCCATGACGGACGTGTGGTCAAGGTCGATCGACTCACCTATTACGATCCCAATGCCCATGTTGCACCCGAAAATGTTCTCCCCATGGTTGAACAACCTGTTTGTGGTGCATCTACCTCGTTGGTTTCTTCCATGGGACCCGGAGTTTACTCAGATACTCCGATGACCTCAACATTCTAGTTCATTCCATCCCCATCACCAGCGACCGAAATATCTAACCTGTGTACCCTTTCCCACAATGCACAAGCACCCAACAATCAACCGCCCTTTGTTACCCAAACCACCATTGGTACCTAGTCATATTGGTGTTACACCCATCCACACAATCCCCTTCCTATTCCCTCCCTCGGGAGTAGTAAGCGCCCCAGTTATGGCTACTCTCAGCCTCCCCGGATTAGCCTTAGGACTACCCGTGTGGTATATTTCACCTCCCGTTCCCCCACCGACACCAAATGTCATCCTACAACCGGTGCAACCCATTGCCACTACTAGTCAACCACCCCCCGGTGTCTCTACTCCTTCCTCAACCACCAATCCACCCCCCATTGTGAAGAACACTGGGTGCAGAGGCCCACAACCATACACTACTATACCCCCGCCCAAAACAGTTAAGACCCCCCCGTGTTTCGTGCTCCTCCCAAATGCTCGTTGTGTGATGAGTTAGGCCATCCTACCCATCAATGTCCATAATTACCTACATTACAAGAGCACATGCAAATGCTTGATGATGACCTCAACATCCTGGTTTTCCAACTCGATCTAGCCCCTAAGCCTCGTGATAAATCACTGCATACCAACCACCCTTGTGCAATATGCGGTATTTACAGCCATTACTAACATCACTGTCCTGATCTCCCAGATTATAGAGCATCTCTCTACGAGATGAATAATCTGGACCTTGAGACGGCGCCCCCCACATTTGAGGAGATCCACCCCCCAGTATCACCCTCATCCGACGAGATTAATACCATCTATATGATCTCTTCTACTACCACTTCCTCATCAACCGATTTAACAACTCAAAGTTTCCGCGGTGATGAGGATATTATAGAGGATCTCACTTCCTCGGATTACCCCTAGGAAGACATGCACCATCATTCCTACTTCCTCCTAGAAGAGTCCTCCTCCACCACAGCCACCCAATTCACGGTTGAGTCCAAAGATTTCCTCCCCACCAAAGTCGACTGGTTTAAGGATCCCATTCCCACTCCTGATGCCTTTGAGGAAGGTAACATGGCCAACATCTCACATGTCATCCACATTGATATCTCTGACCCACCCGGTGCTCTTGAAATCATTACATTAGGAGCCTCCTGCAGTGAGTATGAGATCAGAGAGTACAAATTTTTTTTCCAAGAGTTCTGTGATGTCTTTGCCTGGTCCTATACCGAAATGCCTGGTCTCGACCCCTCTATTATAGAACACCACATTGACACATGGCCAGATGTACCCCCGTTCGCCAGAAACAACGCCCTATTCATCCCTCAAAGCTCCCTGCCGTTAAAGCAGAGATTGAGAAACTTCGCAATGCAGGATTCATTTATCCTATTGCATATACCACTTGGGTTTCTAACCCCATCCCTGTTAACAAGAAACAAGGCACTATCAAAGTATGTACTGACTTCCGCAACCGAGCCTGTCCCAAAGACAACTTCCCCACGCCATTTATTGACCAACTCATCGATGCGTGTGCAGGGCATGAAGTCCTATCTTTCACGGATGATTTTTCTGGATACAACCAGATTCAGATCCGCAAGGAGGATCAGTACAAGACTGCCTTTACCACCCCCTGGGGCACCTTTGCTTATCGCATCATGCCTTTCGGCCTCAAAAATGTTGGTGCCACCTTCTAGAAGGCCATGACCTACTGTTTTCATGACTTGGTTCATATCCTATTAGTCTATCTCGACGACCTTACAGCTCATTCCCGGAAACGATCAGACCACCTTAACGACCTCCGGAAAATCTTTCCGCGTTGTCGCAAATATCAAATCCGCTTGAACCCACACAGGTGTGTCTTTTGCGTTCTGGGAGGCTGGTTGTTGGGTTTCATTGTTTCCCATAGAGGCATCGTTGTTGATCCCCTGAAAGTCCAATCCATCATAGACCTTCCCGCTCCTCGCACGCTCCGGCAGCTCCAGAGTCTGCAGGGGAGATCTAATTTTCTCCGACACTTCGTTCCTGATTATGCCACCACCATTCATGGTTTCTTACGCCCGCTTCATACTCACATACCCTTTGTTTGGGATGACCAGGCGCAAGCGGCATTCGAAGCCCTTAAGCAAGCTCTCACGCAAGCCCCTCTGATCTCCCCTCCGGATTTCTCTCAAGACTTCATACTTTACATCTTGGCATCCGATCATGCCATGTCCAGCGCCCTTGTTCAAGAAGATGCTGCTCTCCAGGAGCACGTCATTTATTACGTTAGCCAAACCTTGTCTAGACCACCCCTACGTTACCCGTATGAGGAAAGACTAGCCCTTGCTGTGGTTTTTTCCGTCCAAAAATTGTGACATTACATTTTACTCAGTCATACCACAGTTGTCTCTGACTCCAACCCCATGGCCTATCTCTTGAACCGGCGCCTCCTGCAAGGTCGCATTGCTTAATGGGTAATTATCCTCCAAGAATATGACCTCACTTTCACAATACCTAAGAGCACTAAAGCCCTCGCACTTGCCCAGCTCATCACCGATCTCCCATCCCTCTTACCGTCCCCACAAATCTTCAATGAGTTACCCGACAATCACTTGTTCATCATCTCGTCTGATGACCCATGTTACGGTGATATTTTGTTATACCTTCACACACAGAAGTTTTGACCCAACATAAATCGTGATGGACGCCATCGTATCCGTCACCAGGCCTCTCGATATCTCCTCTTGGGCGATGTCCTTTACCGGCGAGGGGTTGACACGATTCTTCGTCGTTTTCTTACACACGAGGAAGCCGAACAAGTACGCAATGACTGTCATAGCGGTGCCTACGGAAGACATTTCTCTGGAATGGCCACCGCCCAAAAGGTCATCCGCACCAGATACTTCTAGCCCACACTCTTTACCGATTGCATCACAGTGGTCAAACATTGCCATAATTGCCAAATTATTGCCCCTAAGGCTCGGACACCACCCACTCCGTTACACCTAGTCGTCACCATTGGTCCCTTTTGTAAATGGGCCATCGACTTCATGGAATGTAAACCCTCATCCACCAATGGCCATAAGTACATCATTGTCGCCGTCGACTACTTCACCAAATGGGATGAATCCATGCCCACCTTCAATTGTAAAGCTGACACCACTGCCCGTTTCTTTTTTAACCATGTTATCACTTGATTTGGGGTCCCCAAATAGTTGGTCTAAGACCATGGTTCACACTTCGAAGATTCCATTTGGTGCGAGTTATCCACCCTACTGAAGTTCGAACATCAGTATTCCTCTGCTTACTACCCCCAAGGGAACGGCCAAGTAGAGGCCATCAACAAAATTTTAAAAACTATCCTCCAATGCACTGTTGACCGGCATAAGTCCAATTGGCATCACATGCTTTTCCCTACATTATGGGCTTACCGTACATCAACCAAGACCGTCACCGGTTTTACCTCGTTTCATTAAGTTCACGGTGTAGAGTCTATCCTCCCCATCGAGTGTCAGATACCTGCCTTACACATTGTCGTCGAGCTTCTTCCAGACATCTCCCCACTCGAGCAACATCTGCTATCACTGGAACAAGCTGATGAAGACCGTTGTGCCACCCTCTAGACCATTGAAGCCGCCAGGAACCGCTCCAAATCTAGTTACGACAAACATGTCCACCCACGAACTTTCCGCAAAGGGGACCTCATCCTTGCCTATGACCAAGCCCACGAAAAGATTGGTAAAGGAAAGTTTGAATCCATGTGGCAAGGCCCATACATCATGCAGACCTGCCTCGGAAACGGGGCATACATTTTAACTGACTCAGAAGGTCACCCTTTGCGCAACCCCCGTAATGGGTTGTATCTTAAATGCTTTTATCCTTAAAACAAACCCGTGGATCCATTGGTTCGTATTGTACAATTTGCTTTCTTTTTGTTTTTCACCTTTTTTACCGCAACCTTACATTCATCATTTTTGCATGATCACAGATGGACCATCTTCCACCTCAACACATTGGCTTCGCTGATGGAGCAGGCCGCTGGTCTCCAAACCTGGCTTCTGCAGCATGGGTCTTATATTCCACTTCACATGAGTTGATTCACCTTGACGGAATATGTATAGGCGCTGATACCAATAACCAGGTTGAGTATGATGCTGTGACCGGTCTCCTGACTGCTGCCCTTCAGATGGGCATATGTCACCTTCATGTGTTCCTTGACTCCCAGCTACTTGTCTCCCAGCTCAACAACTGCTACCAGGTGCGTGATCCCTGCCTCTTTAGAAAATTCCTACGCACAAAACAACTTAACCGAAAATTTGAATCCATAACATTCACCCATGTCCCAAGAGCTCAGAATAGTGTCGCAGATCAAATGGCTAACAACATCCTAGATTGGCATATCAACCACACCAAGTAAAACATCCATCATGCATCACCATCCCATATCATCTCATAAAAAATATATAAAAACCCAAAAAGATTGCATTTACCACAAGGGGCATCCACATGCCTATCATCAAATAAATATTTGCATCCATGTGCAATAACATAAACACATTACTATATAGGGGCATCCACGTGCCTATCCTACATACATAATGTTGTATCCATGTGCAATACATAACATAAAATACACAAGGGGCATCCACATGCCCATCATCCTACACTACTTGCATCCATGTGCAGTACAAACATATAACAAACTATAAGCACATCACGTGCGTACACTAAATCATCATCGCAAAAAGGTGCACCCATGTGCATATATATATATATATATCAAAACATAAATGTCAATGTGCTACACATGTCCTGAGTACCTCAGTACTTAGCTATACAAAAAATATCTATACATCAATAAGCCTCATAGAATACATGCCGTAGCTACAAAATCGGGGGGGAGTCCTCTGTACTCCCTACTGAGAATCATACCCTCCATCACTGTCTGCATCAGCTGCCTCCGAGTCCTCACCCCGCTCCTCCTCTAGCATCTCCTCATCCCCTGCAAGCTCCTGTGCCCGACCCCTATCCGCCAAAATAGCCACCCAGATTGCGATCGATCGGAAATCCTATGGCGCCCCCAGACAATCCTGAATCACATCCAAATCCAAGTCCCACCACCCATCATTTGTCACTACAACTAGCAAATGATCGAGAATAATCCGTACATAATCTAGAGTCCCCTCAGCGTCCTGTTGACGCACCTCCCCTCGACTCGGCAGGGCTAGTATCGCCACATGCCCCCTGCGAGCTACATGTCCTGGTGGTGGTCTCGGGCCAACATCTGCAGATCATACATCAGTCAGTAACAGCATATCAATATCTCAAACCTATCATACACAAAACTTGACATCAACAACAATCAAGCAAATAAATACATACCATCTGGTCCCCACGCCTTCCCTGGCAGCCGTGGTGCCTCTGGATCCCCTGTGTAGTCCATCTCTCTATATGGATAATCATCCAGCGTCAGCGACATCTGCAACCACTATAGGTAGAGCTCCTGGGTGAAGTACCTGCCAACCTCACTGCCACCCCATCGACGCATCATCTCTCCCCACTGCACCATGCATGGCTCCATAGGTCCTACTGCCCTAATCGGTACTCGCGGCCGCAGTGTAGGTACCCTCTCCATGAAGAAGGCACACATAAAAGATCCATAACAGAACCCTTTGCCAAATTCCTTCACCGAGGTCAACTGCCGCTGAACACAAGTGAGGAACATCTGGCCCCAGGCATAGTACACTCCATCCAGCACCTGCTCCACTAGCTGCATCTAGCCCCCCGACACCTGCTCGGGCGACTGGGAGTCCAAAACCCGAACCACACACGCCGTGATCGCCCATACTGATGGCTCCCGTAGGTCCATAATCCAGAGTACATTCCTCTGCACCCTAGCCTCCGGACCGTAGTACCGCTCCAACATATCCTCGATATCCACATCTGCGGATACTCGTGGCTGCGTATCATCCACCCTCCCTAGACAGGGCAACCCCGTCAAGAAAGATACATCTGCAAGGGTGAGATCCACCCTCTCTCCCTGCACCCTGAACGCATGTATGTCAGGCTCCCAAAGGCTCACTAACATGTTCAGTAGTAGCATTGCTAAACGCATCATGGGCACTTGTGCGAACTTCAATAGCCTGCACAAACCCAAAGTAGACCGCACATGCCGATCCCTCTAGATGACATCCACTATGTCGTTCGGGACCTCCCGCTCTCGCCACAACACTAACGGAATCTTGTCAATCACACAATGCACACTTGTTAGACTCATGTCAAATAAATAACCCTTCCCCCCCAGGAAAACCCTAAAGCTTGATCCCAATCGCGGCTTTAGGGCCCCTTGCCGCGGTCTCTAAACGCGGCTGTCAGGCCTACAGTCGCGGTCTCGAACCGCGACTCCTGACCCAGAACTCGCGGTCCCCGGCCGCGTGATTAGCCCCGGAACCCACGGACCCAGAACGTGGTTCCACCCCACAAACCCATCTTCCACCCCACATGGACCGTATAGAAAACCCCCTGGGACCCACTTCCCCCCCGAACCCAATAAAAAATGCAGGTATGAGTTTATCGAAATACCTGCAACTCCCGGATCTGCAAATGGTCGGTCGGATCATCCAAAAACACCAACTTGGTTCTGGTTCACTCTGATATCTAGTCAAAGTCAACAAGTCCAAATGACACTTGTCATGTTCGGCCCACTTACTATTTATAGTCCGTTGACTTTTTCTTGTTTTGGCTATTCTGAACCCATACGGAGTCCATTTTTCAAACCGTTTCCACCACTGGAATCAACACAACGAGGCCGCCATGATGGTCGACTCATTTTATTATTTTTTCTGCATCATTTTTTGAGCATTTTTCTAGACACCACTAGTCACCTCGGTTTGCGTGCCACTTCAGATGCTCTCCATTTTTGATATATTTTATATCATCATTTTTTCGATCCCGTGATAATGCTTGAGATCATTTCTTGCTCTCACCCCCATATTTTTTGGGTATTTTTCCAAAACACCCCCGTCGCCTTGGTTTGCGTGCCACATCGACCGTTATCCATTTTTGACACTTTTTATATCGCCGAATTCATTTTTTCGAGCTTGTGATGATGCTTGAGATCATTTCTCACTCTCACTAGGCACAATTTCAACATTATGTCCCGACACCTTGCTTCCTCGGTTTGTGTGCCACATCGGTCGCCATCGGATTGTTCCACATTTTTACATGAGCCATTCACTCCTTTGATACTACAATTATTTCATTATTTTGCCACCATTCATTATCCTGCAAGGAGGCCCACTAGTGTTCCCCCCTACCCTCGTTCTTGGTCATCATCAATGTTCCTTCATTGAGCACTTCCTCCTTTCCTGACCATTCCTTTTGTTCGGTATAATTTTATCCCTTTTTTCGGGCCGGACAAGTCCTTTACGAAAAAGGCACTTAGGGAGTTTTTGTTAAGCTCTTTTCTGACTCCTAAGACAATGAAAAGATCGCCGAGCAATCTTGCTTCCTTTCATGCTCGTTAAAGTACCTGAAAGGGCGTCTATCTGGTATAAGTTTACCCTTTTCTGAACTTGGTAGACTAATTATGAAAAAGGAATACTCTAGTCACACCGGCTAGAAGAGTTCTTCATTACATCCTTTTATGCTTCTTCAGGCCTTGGAGACTAACACACGAAAAAGCAACCCCCTGGAGTCTTCTTATCACTTTTAGACTCTCTAAAATTGAAAGAAACCACAAGCATGAACTGTCCTGGGCTCGTACAAATCCACATGACAGTACCATTCCATTATTTCAGAGTCTTCTTATTGCTTTCAGACTCCTTAAAATTGAAAGCAATCACGAGCATGAACTGTCCTAGGCTCGGATAAGTCCACACGACAGTACCATTTTGAACACACTTCTTCTAGTTCCTTAACCCGTGAAGAAGTCCCCGCGTGCCTCTCGACACTATGATCGATCATCTCGACAGCACCCCCAATCAGGTCGCCTTTGTTTAGAGTATTCTGCAGTCTCCTACCATTTTACACCAACTTGAGTATCACTCATACCAATCACTATCCTTGATCCATTACAGCTATGATCCCTTTCCCACCAGTCAGTTTCATAAGCTGCCCGATCATCCCCCATCATCATACTCTGAACAAAGGAAGTTTGAGTCCACCCACTCTACTTACCCAGTTATCCCCCACAGTATGTCAGTCCTACCATCAGTACTCTCACACTTCGGTTCTCCACCTTGTGCTCCAATCAAGGAAACATCATTGCCTTGCTAGTTGCAGGTCTCCCTCTGTCAACGACAGCCCATCTATTCCAGAGGATAGACCCAGAGGTCCCTGCACCTTGGACTCATCACCATCTGTGGTGCGTGCCTATGGACCATTTTGAGAAGAGTCATCATTGCCTCTCCGAGTGGTTGTTTCTCACATGCTCAAATTCAACACCTTGATTGCATCGTTGAGAATCGCGCAGGGTATATATCCCTTCAGTTATTGGTAGAAGACCCTGGATTTCCCTCGACTCTAGCACATTGGCGAGTCACTTCGAAATGCCCAGTTATATGTTACCGTGGATGTCCAGGTTGCGTAGGTGATTGTATTCCGAATCCACCCAGTTATATGCTTCCTTGAGTACCCAGTTCAGTTCCAGTTCAGTGTACCATTGAGGGTATGACTCCCCATCACTATGATCTAGCAGCTCATCAGTTCCTCTGGTACCACACTCAGCATCACTGTTGTTATTCCAGTGTATCAGTTCTTCAGCTCATACATGGTCATCCCAGTAGTATGTCCCATATTTGTGTCCCCTCTGGACCCTTATGATGTACACAGTGGTTCTCCATGTATCCTCCTGGCCCCCATTTTTGGGCCTCATTGTTATTTTTTATATATATATTGATACGAGCATGGGAATGCCCGCCTCGTCCATATATTGAGATTCTTCCTCATTTGAGGCCATGTATATTTCAGGTCCCCATTTTTGGACCCCCTTGTTATTGTTTTATATCTTGATACGAGCATGGGAATGCCTGCCTCATCCATATGTTCAGATTATTCCTCATTCATTATTGAGGTCATGTACTTTCAATTTTTGCAGTTCATTCGGGACTGTTGTTCCGGGCTCTAGTTTGTTTCTTCTCCTCTCCACACCCTAGGAAAACCATCAAATACTTATGATGTCTATCGTCCATACGATGAGCTCCTTCCCTCACACACCAGGGGGCAATCTATTAACACTCAAAAAGTGCTCACTACCTCATCTACCCCATTACATGGCTCATTTGTCCATATTTCCTACCATATTTGCCTCCAAAACCTTAAAAACCCATTAAAAAGACTTCAAAAGGCCAAAAAAACCATTAAAAAGGCCTCCAAATGGCAACAACCCCCCTTTTTTTCCCCAAAATAAAGTAAATTCCTCCAAAAATAGCAAAAAACCTCTAAAAAGGGAATAAAAAATACAAAAAAGAAGAAAAAGAGGGAAAAAAGGAAGCAAAAACCCTATACAGCTAAGCTAAACCATATGGTGCCCAAAACCATGGGTCAGCATTCCACCACTAAAAACCTATAAATAGGTGATGGAGGCTCCCATTTCATATCCACGGTCATCTATATCCTTACTCTGCCAAAATCACTCCTGAAACCCTAGCTCACCCTTTTGAGCTATTTTCACATTTGAGTGCCCCTATGGCCCATTTCCAAAACCCTTTGGAGAAGGAGAAAGGAACAACACTGGAGCTTGGAAGCAACCCTCTTAGACTGCTGCAAGGGCTTCATCAACCTCTACACCTGAGGTATATTCAATACAAAAATCAATTTCTATAATCTTGTCATTTCTTTTTATGCACATGCTTAGAGTAGTTTACTGTTTTATTTACTACTTTATTTATTGTTTTTTGAACTACTACTAAGGAGGCCCTTCTCCTTAGTAGGTGCTCATTTGCATAAGCTAGGGTGAAAAACCTAGCTACAGGGAGACCATTGGGATGATCCATTCCGACTCTTCGACAAGCTCAATGATCCCTACATCCAACATTCGCTCTATCTTAGCCTTCACCCACTCCTTATATCTGGGATTCAGTCTATACGGTCGCTGCTTCATTGGCTTAGCATTAGGTTTAAGAGGGACCTTCATCTCACCCAGGTCCTCGAAAATGGCCTTCATTTCAGAAAACTTTGTCGGGAACAAATCTTGAAATTCATGCAGTAGGTCGGTGACCTTTGCAGTTGTTGAATTATCCCAATAGTCTCCAATACTAGCAAACTTGGGATTTTCCATTGACCCAATATTGACCTTCTTAATTTTCAATGGTTGTTGGAATTTGTCGAATGGCATATCTGGTGCTTCAATATCACGGATTCCTTCTGACTCTGGGACATAGACGACTCTAGGATCTTCCTCTTCATCAGTTCCTCCAGACACATTATAACATTCCATCATAATTTTTGGTGTCTCAGTCCATTGTGGTCCCGCTGGTCTTTCGGTGGGAACTGTCTTGAGTACCTTTTCACAGATTTCTTGTAGTGCACTGTGGATGAAAGGATTCTCATCAACAAAACTGAATGTGTGACTGAAACTAGTGGTCAATTCTTCCCATGTAGTTGTTCCTCATCGTAGTTCTGCTGCAATGTACCGGCTCCGCGCTACTTCATTTAGCGTATGAATGAACACATGAACCCATTCGTGCTTTGGCCTCATTCCCCATGCGATTTGACACACTCCCAGATGATCCCTTGGATCCCTCCTTCCATTATATTTCTTCCCTTTGTAGCATTCATTCTCCCAAAATATTACTTCCATCAATTGTTGACATAGTGTCCAGCTCGTTATCGATGACTTGTGCACAGCCCACCACCTTGCTGAAGTAGCCTTCAATGATTCTTCTAGTGCCAACAGGAGCTGTGGTTCTGATACCTTGTCTTGAAAGTCATTGAGGAAAATTTATAAGTTAGGTAATCCTTTGTATGTCGGCATATCACATAATTCTATCGCCACCCATATCAACGACTAAGTGATTCGTGCGCACTTCCTGAATGATACCTCATGCAACCGATTCTACCAATTTTCTAGTGCCTCGTCGAAATCTGATGGTGCCGAACTGATACTTTGGCACCCCAATTCTCCATCGGCGGTGGGATTGATGTAATCTTCTGAAACATTGTAGACATTGTCCCATCCTTCTGTAAACTCATCTCTCATTGGTTCGACATATCTTTTCCATTCAAGTGGATCAAGAGGGGTGACAACCCTCATGTCGTGGTTCTCAAAGGACATCGTCCCTTTCTTAAAATTGATAACAAACTAATTTTCCATTTCCTAGTCTATTCCCAACAGCGCATGATACAGGCTTGTATTGTCGACTATCTCTATGATGTCGAAATCTGCGTATGTCTTCAGTCCTTCTACTTTGACAAGTAGATGAGGGAATCAATCGATTGGTGTAACCTTGCTCTGATTTTCCAATATAATATACACAAGGGACCATACCAATTGCGGATTCCCCATCATTTCCCATGTTTTCTTTGTTAGGATATTCACATCCAATCCTAGATCCAAAATGATGGAATCTACCTCGTATGCACCAATCTGGGCATTCATCCTCATTTCTCTTCTCGTATTTTTCCTATGCAACTGGTTTACTGTCTGATATTGTCGCCCTTCCTCCTGTCGATACAAGAAGCTAGCTATTTCTGCCAGTGAATCTTGATCCTTAGCTAATGTCAAGTAAATTTCTAAAAAAGTTCTTAGAGTATTGACCTTCCCTGGAGACCTCTGCGAATTTGTCATATAAAAAATTGGCGGCATATCATAGACAGGTTCTTTGTGGACCATAGATGATGACTTACCATTATTCTTGATCAGTCCATCTTGTGCTTCCAAAAAGACTTATTTTTCTGCTTCGACATCAAATCGAACCTGCTTCCGGGTTGTAGGCTGGACATTTGGTAATGGCCTATATTCTCCTGTCGCAGCTGATCCTCTGGTTACCACTACGACATTTACCAGTCAACTTCTTATCTCAGCTGAGATATTTTGCACATTAGGATTAGGGTTCTGGTTCTAATTTAGGTTCGGTTTGGTTCTGGTTGTGGTTCATTCTTTGTCTGCCACTTTGCGATTAATTGAGGACAATCTTTGAAATTGTGATCGGCTGTGCTGCAATAGGTACACTGCGGGGTCGTATTCGGGAAATATCTTTGATAATGTCTGATCTGGCCACAATTATAGCATGTGACTCGTCCTCGACCTCAACCAAAGGTTCCTCCACGACCAAAACCTCTGCCATGACCACCGTGAAATCCTCCACTGAATCCGCCTCACTGTTGATTATATTGCAGCATATTATACTACGACTGTGGTTGATTGTAATGCGACTGATTATACTGCAGTTGCGGTTGATTATACTATGGCTACAGTTGTGTAGGAGGTTTCTCATCTCCCTTCATGAAATAAGTATCAACAATCCTTTCTTGAAGCAAGTCATATGATCTACAGTCCTTTTCCTCATGACTGAGAGCTCAACAAAAGTTACAAAAAATATTATCCGGCTTCGACACAACCTTCTGTAAATACACATATTCCTCTAAGCAATGTCCCCTTGTTTGAAAAATTTGACACTAGGGGATTCCTCCTTGACTGAGCAGATTTGGTGCACCAAATTGTAAATATTTGCAGAATTCAGGGAATTTATCTTTATGATGTCCTTTAGACTTGCATCGATTGCACCATACCTCTTTTCGAACTTCCTTCCCTTTCTTAATCTCCTACAGCTGGATAGTTAAGTTTTCTAGCTGCGACTAGATCTGGCTCGTGCTAATCCCTGTTTCTCCAATCGGTGAACTTTGAGCTTCATTGTGTTTTCCAATGCCTCCGCTTGAGATAGGATCTTTTGCTGCATCAACGATATTCGAATGTGCGGTATCAATCTTGCAATAAACCATTCCTTATGCTGTATGTCGCTCATCCCAAAACTAACTTTAGCCATCATAGTTTTGAACCTCTAATCAAAATCCCATACCGACTCATTAGGGAATTGCTTTATCTTCTTCAATTCTATGATATACCACGATTCCAATTTTGGTTTCCTAAATTTGTTGATCAATCCAACTCTAATTTTTGACAGAGGTTTCTACGGAATACCTATAGGTACTTGTATAAAATTCATGTACCAATCCAGTGCACAACCTCTAAAGGTCGTCGCCAATTGTCCTTTCTTAATATCGTCATCCTGCACTTGTTTTACTGTCCATACTTCTTCACATAAGAACCAATATTTATTTGGATCCTCGGTCCCATTACCTTGAAAGAGAGTCAATTTTACGTCATCTCCCGCCATCCTTGGTTTTCTACTGGTGTTTGTAGATCTGCTACTCTTACTACTATTCTGACATGCAGGACAACCTTGCGAAGAACTTGTGTTTCTTCCTCCAAATTTTGGAAAAGTGCACGGGGTTGTGGGTACGTTGTAGCTCTGGGTCTGTCCTTCCTCATGTTCAGGAGTATCCTGGTCATCCTCTTCATCACCTTAGGGTCGCTTAGTCCCTTGTGGTCCTGTTTCGTATTTCTCTATTCCGGTCGCACTAGGACTCTCTCTCTCTCTCTATCTCATTCCTCCTCTTCTTTTCCGAACGGAACCTCACCCCACTTCTCAGGAGACCACAATATTCCACATCTTCCCTCACAATTTACTCATAGCTCATATCCATCTACCCCTCACCATTCTATCAAACCCACATCTGCGCAGTACCCACAGCCTCCGCACACCCAAGATTTACTCGTCGGAGTTCATCTTCAATATTCCTGTTTTCACAGATGAGCATTTTAATCCACAATTGTAGCGACAATAGATACCTTCCTCTGGGTCGCTTGAAGAAACTTCTTTCTGCATCACTGTATGATCGAATTGTGTCGACAACAAACTCAGTAACATATCCTTCCAAAATGCTATCTACGCAAACCTCGACAGCCCTTGAAGCTTTGTTGTTAACCCGCCTCAATTGTTGGATTAGTTATGGGGTCCAAAGTTCAGGCTCACCTCCTTGGAAATTATTCTTCTAAAAAGTTAGTTGCTCCAAACATTCATATAGAAGTATAGGAAAATCGCAAAAAAATACCTCTTGGATATCATAGTAGATGTACTTCTGCAACCACTCGTTTGTCGACCATCCAGGGTTCCAATTTTCTTCCTCGAAAATTCTCATGTCTTTTTATGGAACCAATATGTGATCTTCGGCTTTCTCAGATGCCACAACATGTCCTCTCTCCTTCGTACTAGGGTCCTGGAAACATAACCATTTGTTGACATAGATCCCTCGATAGGGGTTCACTTCGCACAATTGTCAACAAAACTGAACGCAATCTCCCATAGATACTGGCCCAAAAAGGGTTTATCCTTTTCCAGCAACATATGCAGAGCGAGTGAGGTCTCACCCGATATACATAAGGGGGGATGCAAGAACTACGTTCCTGTAGATATAATAGAACATGCATCAATCGCATTCAATCACAATGCAACCCGGAGATCGACATAATCATCATTCGCATCAGAACATACTAATCAGATCTATGCAATAACAGATTTTAGAAGCATATTTAACCGATCTAAGATACATAACACTACTGTGACATTACAATCCATTCATAAATCATGTTTAATCATGATGCGATAACATACATTCAATTATATTGCGATAACACATATTCAATCACACTACGACAAGTTCAAAGAGACAAAGACATGGGAAAAATGATCCTTCTCATTACTCATAAGTTTGTCTTAGACATCACAAAATCCAGGATACACATCTGCAAAAGCAATACCAGGTCAGATCCGTAGATCAAACTCAATATGAAAAAGACAAAAGACGTCGAAGGTCATATCAAATACAATGCAATAAGATGTGATAAAAAAGATGCCAAACAGATGCCCTTAGGCTTATAATGCTACTCCTATTTATAGGCTCACTTGGCTGTTACACTTGGTGCACTTCGTAGAGTGAATCATTAACTAATTAACTAATTACTAAATACTCTGCATTATCCTCCTTATTGTGCTCTGCAACTTGTCCTTTTACCCTTGTCGCTATCCCTTTCGTCGCTGAATGTACCAAAACTTTTGCGCCTTAACCCCGTGCCAACAATTAGATTCCAACAATTGGTATCAGAGCGGGTGTGCTCAGTAACAACTTAACATTTGGAATATATATCCATGCGCATATATGGACAAGCAGGAAGGTCTCTCCACCAATAGAGCACCAAGATTTGATGGCACCAACTATAGCTTTTGGAAGGTCGGGATGGAAGTGTATTTGTAATCTCTCGAAGCTAATGTATGGAATTCCATTGTAAATGGTTACAGTAGTCGCACTAGTCGACCCAGCTGAGAAGAGACTATATGAGTGCAATGTAAGAGACAGGAACACGGTGCTATGTGGGTTGACAGATAATGAATTTATTAAGGTCATGCATTGCGCCTCAACCAAGGATGTATGGGATAAGATCAGAAGTGTCTATGAAGGTGACGAGAAAGTAAAGAAGGAAAAGGTGCAGAATTAGTCGGGGTTATTTGAATCCTTGAAAATGAAAGATGAAGAGAATATTGCCTCTTACTTCTTATGAGTGGATGAGATAGTTAATGCTATAAAGAATCTGGGAGTCACTCTAGAAGAAGAAACAATAGTACAAACGATATTGAGAACTCTGCCTTCAAGATTTGATGTAAAGGTATATGTGTTAGAATATAGATCCAATCTTGAAGATATGAAAAAGGATGAGCTTCAAGGGATCTTGACAACATATGAGATGAGAACCGAGAAAGAGAATCCCATCAGAAAAGAAGCGGCCTTTAAAGACACTAGAAACACTAATAATGAGAATGACAAGGACTCTTGCAATGAATCAGATGAAGAGGAGGAAAACTTCGTAAGGAAGCGGAAAAGAGGATGTAATAAGCATAAAAAAAATTTCCTTTCAAATATTTCAAATGTGGGGGAATAGGCCACTTTGCTTCTAAATGTCCATACAAGGAAAATGGAGATATCGACAATGAGGAAGAAGCTAGTTCCCATGAACAAAGAACAATGCGCATTCAGGATATACTAGAGACTAGAAAGAAGGTTCCAAAGAATAAGAAGAGTTTGCATACTAAGGAAGATAGCAATGTGTCTGAAGGAAGTGACTACGATGACAAGCCAAAATAAGTACTATTCATGGCCTTTGTAGAAGAAGAAAGCAGTGATGAAAAGAAGAAGAGTTGTTTATCAATAAAGAAGAATACACCAGTTACACAAAGCAAACAAGGATCACTAGATAAATACTTCTTTAGTGGTGCCTTCAATATACCTCCAAAGTCTGTCGCAGAAGTCAAATCCAACAATCAATCTAAAGAAGAAGAAGCTACAAAAGTTGATTGGGAAGGTGAATTGATTAGTTCCATGGATGAATTAAATAAGTCAAGAAAGAAGAGTAAACTCTTACAGGACCAACTATCGAAGTCTGAAGAACAGGTCAAGCAAGCAAGAAAGGTTCAAGAGTCTTTTGATGCACAGGTTTGTGAAAAAGTGATGAACTATAAGAAACAACTGAATTGCGCACAAGATAAGGTCAAAGTACTCGAAGAAGAAAAAACCATGTTGAAGGATTCTTTGGAAGAGTTAGCACAGAAAAATAATATGCTGGTAAGTCGGATTGAACTAAAGGATAGAGAGATCTCTCCCCTGGAAGACAAGTTGATCGAAATAAAGGGAAAGAAACAAGTTCAAGATCCAATAATAATAAGTGACATTGCAAATCGCGCACACCCAGGAAGTGACAAGACTGGTCTTGAATATGAAGTGAAGAACAAGTTCAAAGGTAGCACATCAATTTTGAACAAAATTTTGAATGATTAGAGATCACGAGAAGATAAGTCAGGACTTGGGTATGAAATAACATCTAGAAAGGTCTGCAATAGTGAATATCGTTCAAATCAAGTGAATTCCTTTAGGTATGAAAATTCCTTCAATGATTACAACTCATTTCATTATACTAACTAAAGAAGGATCAACATAATGAAGTCCACAAGGTGCAATCACACTGGTCATATTGCAAAGTATTGCTAAACTATGAGATGCTATGCATGTGATGGATTTGGACATAAGGCTCTGTATTGTTGAATAATGGTAAACTGTCCTGATGAAAACATGTAGCGCAAAGGCAATACAAATACAAGGATCAATATGGAAGGCATTCAAGTGCATAATCTGAATAGAAGTGCGCACATAAAAACTTGGGTAAGGAAATATCCTCAAAAATGCACAAAAGAAGCCGACAATCCAAGTACATTCAAAGCAACAAGCAATTGTTTCCCCTCTTGCTGATCTCCAAGAGATTAAGTGAGATCCTTGAATTCAACACGATGCATCTTAGGGATTCAAGGCGTATGTTAATGAATTTTATAATTGAGGATGTTTGTCGCTTGAATGTTGCAAAGGGTTACATGTGTTAAGTTGGATTGTCGCAGAAAATATTTTCAGTACTATTGATAAGCAAAGATATGTGTATGTCATGTTCACATTTTGTAAAGCACTAGGAAGCAACCAATGTCTATTTAAAACCCCATGGATCCTAGTGAAAGTCAATTAATTAATTGATGAGGGGATAACATTAGTAAATCACTCTAGGCAATTAAATTAACTAGGAATAAAATTTAGAATATAGTTGTTGTAATTAATTAAATTGAAGGTGATGTAGTTATTATTTTTGTATTTAATTATTAATTATATGTGATGATGAGTTGGATAATGACAAGGGTGCATAAGGAGATAAGGTTGGCTTAGTGAGTTGTCAACCAAAGAGGAAGGTGAAAGAAAAGAAAAAAAAGAGAGGAATCTGGAGTAAAGCAGCATAAAGCAAGGTGTTAGGAAAAAAAGAAGGAAACTGACAAAAGAAGGGCATAAATCATGCAAGTACACAAACTAGGAAACATCCATAAAAGATAGAGGGCGCAGTTTCCAAAAGAGAGCAAAAGCTAGTCAGAGGAAAAGTAGGAAAGTGCCAACTCAGTCAAGGAAGGCGCATTGAATGAGGATAAGGTTGTTCTTTAGAAAATAAACTTTTTCAAAAAGTCATCTCACCTATAAAATAAGGAGGGCACACCACTTGTACAATATTTTGACAGTTGATGATTTGTATGTGAGAAAGCCCAAGCTTCTCTAGGATTTGGTGATGCACCTTTAGCCACTTGTGGGAGATGTGCCCCATAGTTCTTGTTACAGTATTCTACACATGATCCAATGCATCTAGTGATGACCAATTTTCATATCTGATCTAGCTCTGTGATTACATCCTCTCTTCTTTCTATTTTTTGAAGCATTCTTCTCATTCGGTGGAAATAGTGTTGAAGGGCCGAAATGGAGGTTATGGTTTCAAATTTTATGAGTATTTATGGACATTGAGACATGTTCCATTTTTTCCATAGAATCATTTCCAGTACGAAACACTTTTTGTTTAATCATAAAAGGTGTCCGGATGAGCAAGTTATGGCCATTTTACTAGATATGGGGTTCCAACTGTGAAGAACGCGCCCTTGATTTTCTATATAGTTTGGTGAATGAAACCATGAGAATATTTTGAGACTTGGTGAAACTTCATGAGAATCCATATGCTCTGTGTTCACCTCTATTTCATATCCATATAATATCCCTCTTCTTCTTCTCTTCTCAGACTCCTTCTACACTCAATATTGTAATAATTCCATGGTTAGAGATTCTCTGTAAAGTATGAGATCAAACTATCTTCATTTTATGCTCAGTATTCTATAATATAGTATGCTTATATTATTTTATATGTATCTGATCCATATTTTTCATAATAATGATAATTTGAGAGCCTTAGAGGTTGATTGTGCTCACCTTTCACAAGACTAGCTCTTTGTGCAATTTTATTGACTAGTTTCCAGAAATTTGCAATATATTGAGTTATGTAAATCCATTTTCCTTTCTGTAAGTTGATGTAGGTGTTAATTTGTCTGAATAATCCATACCAAATAATAAATAATATATTCATGACCCTTTAGGACTTCTTGTATTCATATTTATGAAGACTAGCTCATTAAGGACTTCTATTTGACTAGTTTTGCAGTTTGTTTAATTAAAAAGTATATGTCTCCTCAATTTCAGTTCTGTCAGTCATGTTGGGTCCATGAGAAATTTATGAATACCATACCACCATTATACTAATGATTCTTGGCCTTATTTTCATGTTTGGAAGATCTTGGAATAAATCTAGTGGAACAGTCCACCATAGCGCACTTTCTCATTTCCCCCCCAAACTCAGTCAAACCTTCCCTAAACATCAGAAAATATTGTCCATCATCAATTTAGGAGTTTATTGACTTGTTTTACATTTCTGGTTGATTTCAAGTGTAAGTTAATGAGTTTAGTATGCATGTGCTAGTGTGCCCAGGAATCCTTGGAGTAGACTTCAGCCTGGCTGATGTTCGAAACATAAATGGACCCAGTACCTTGTGCATAGAAATCAGAAGTTGGCCTTGATGTTGTTATACTTGCTGTTTCACACTACCTATTACATTTTTCAGCTCCAAAAGTGTTCTCCTATCAAGCTCTGGGTGGGTTATTCACTAACCAATACTAGTTTCATCTTGTCTAGTTTTTTGAGCTAGTTCTGCTTGTGAATTTTCTGATTTTAAAGTTTGTATTTTAGATAATATCATTGATATCAGATAAAGGATATTAAAGTGGTATCAGATCAATTTCCTTGGCTCATCCCATGGAAATTAATTCTCAGTGGAATATATCTCATATTTATTTTCAAGTTGCAATTGTGGAACTAGTTTCAGTCATGGAAGATGAAGAATTTGAGTTGGATGAGGAAGAAGAAATCATTTACATTGATGGAGGATTAACAAGAGATGAGGATGGTTACATTTGTTACCATATGTATAGATACCAATAGGATGAACCACCTATGTCTCATCCTAAGAAATATTTGGCAGAGATGATATCTGCAATTGAAAACTTGCCCCGCCACTACTAGGAGTATATATCCTTGGGGAAAGAGATTGATAAGGCCATTTCTTTCAAAGATTATTTTTACTATAAATTTGGATTTGAGCTCAAGGATGGATATTTGGATTCAAAAGAGATCAGTAAACCACCGATAGAGGAACCAAGGTTTTATGCCTCTTTGAGTAAAGAAGAAGGAATAATAAATCAACTAACTACATCTTCTAGCATTATGAGATTGTTTGGGTTTTCTTCAAGAATATATTCCAAAGGTTATAAGCATGAATAATACACCAACAGTGCTTCTAAGGATAATCCAATTATGGATCAAAGAGTATATACTAATGGGTTCCAAGAGGAGGCATCTACTAATGGTTGCTCGAGTGCTGAAGAAGCATCTACTGATGTATGTTGTGACGAGGTACCCATAGATAGGTTCCTAAGTTTTGAGGATACATCTATTAATGAATGTACTTCTCTCTATGTTGGTTATATAGAGATACCACTAGATGATGTTGTTGAAAGCACAAGTTCCCTTGAGAATGAATATGAATATATTTTAGTATTATAAGTTATTCCAAAGTGACAACTTTTCAACCATCACTTGACTAACATTGTGAAGTTGACCTCACCAAAGAAGAATAAGAGGGTCATCCTCAAGAACCTCATTTCCTTTCATGGTACTTGAATATGAATGAAATAAATATTAAGGAGGCATTACACATTCTCCATGAAACACATGTTTCAATGTCACAGTATTTTTGGAGAGCTGCCTCATTGGAAGATTCATCTTTCCTTGAAGCCATGGAGAATACTTAGAAAGCAATGTCTGCAATCCAAGGTAATTTTTCATATTTTCTTTCTGACAGAGATTATTTGCATGAGCTTGTTCATACGTTGCATGAAGAATCCTTGAAGGATGATGAAGATATTTACAAGCTCAATGATGAGTTGATGTCCACCCAATATTATTTGAGAATCACTCAAAGTGCCCTCTTAGAATTCAAGATCCAGATAGAGAAAATTCATCAACAGTTGCAAAGATCACTCATACCAGTCAGCGAGTCTCTTATGGTTTGTTGTATTCGGAGTTCTATGTAGGAACCTCATGAGATGGTGGTTCATGAGGTTCATGATGAAATACATGTGCTTGAGGATATTTGGAATGAATATGATGGGTTCCAAGAACATACTATGCCCCATAGTGAAATTGAGATTCTTCCTGGAGTGAGTCATTCCTCCATTGAGGAATCATAAGAGCTCATGTTTGATGGAATAGGCTTTTATGGAGTTGATGCATCCATTAGCTTGATGGATTAGGTTTGCAGAGATGATATTTTGGTCCATGATCCTGCATTAGACCCTTCTAATTCTTCCATTTCATTTGAGGATGAAGTTTGGGTCAAGAATTTATTTTTGATGGTGCTTGAAGAGGAGAAGAAGTCTCTCACATTCGCTCCAGCTGATTTAATGTTTGCACTAGTTCCTACCCAACAATTGCAGAGGAATCTCATGCCTATCTTTGATGCCACCTCACATAAAGGTGCATATGGTTCCCATTTGACCTCATTGAGTGGGACATATTGTGATTGCATGCATACTTTGACTAGTGGTAGAGAGTTGAGCCATTGGGAGTCTTCACACGGGGAAGCACATTGCTTTCCATTTGAACCATTGGGTTGGAGTGTCTATTCTTTTCCTATTTGGGAGAGAAGAAACATGAGTGATATTACTGCTTGCATCTACGAAGAACTCTTTGATACACTTTACACTTTTTGTGAGCAACATGGGTATCCATGGAGTTTTGATGATACCTACCCTTTTGGTGATTGGACACGGGAACTTCACCCTTTTCATTTGAACAACAATGTTTTGATCGTCGGTACTTGTGTGCATTGGGAACATGGAGTAAAATATGATTTGCATGTGCTTGGAGAGCTTGGAGTTAAGAAAGATGAATTCAAGCACCTGTTCATTTCCAGAAATATTATAAGTTTCCTCATGGAGGAAGTTGCACAATTTTGGAGGAGGCACATGATTTCATTTCGATTGAGCCAACCACAAGATTGATGAATATTTGTTTCCAAGAGTTGGTTCACTTTACTTCACCCCACATACATATGGAAACCAACACACATAGGGATGATTGGGTAAAGGGATTCTTTCTTTTGGTGCCACATGAGGAGCAGGAGGCTCCCACACTCTTACTTGATGACTTGATGGTTAGACCTTGGGGTTTGACAAGCACACTAGTCCTTGAACAGTTTGTTGAGAAACATCTATGGCTGCTATGTGATGCCTTAAAGACATGCGATTGTCCCTTATGTCAATTGGCTAGCAGTGACCTGAGGATCTGTGTTCGTTTTCACATGGAACATAAGGAGTTTCATACTTGGTTGGAGGGACCCACATAAGTTCGGTTTTGCATTAGAAGTGATGAAATTCCGGTATGGTGGAGTGATCTAGACATACTCCATGATGATATATTATTCATGTTGATTTTGATGTTAGGAAGGATGAAACTGAGACAGTGGGACCCTGGAATTCTTTGGAATGACATTTTTCCACAAGTAACAATGCCATTGGGAGACATGCAACATAGACAGTGGGATCCGGGAATTCTTCTCAGCCGTCTTAGATGGCTTGAATTTTTTTTGAAGAAGAGTTAGTCATCAGGAGAATGACTATAATCAGAGTGGTGCAGAAGAAACATGGTGGACTTTTGGTTGGATTTGGAGTTGGTTTCTTGCTTGAGGACAAGCAAGCTTGGGAGGGGAGGAATGTAATTTTTCCAGTTTTGCAAGCACCAATAAGCATCCAATGTCACTTTAAAACCCCATGGATCCTAGTGAAACTCAAATAATTAATTGATGAGGGGGATAACATTGGTAAATTTCCCTAGGAAATTAAATTAACTAGTAATAAAATTTAGACTATAGTTGTTGTAATTAATTAAATTGAAGGTGATGTAATTATTATTTTTGTATTTAATTATTAATTACATGTGATGTTGATTTGGATGATGAAAAGGGAACATAAGGAGATAAGTTTGGCTCAGTGAGTAGTCAACCAAAGAGGAAAGTGAAAGAAAATAAAAAAAAGAGGAAATTGGAGGAAATCAGCACAAAGTAAGGTGTCGGGAAAAAAAGAAGGAAACTGACAAAAGAAGGGAATAAAGTAGGAAAAGTAGTTTCCAAAAGAGAGCAAAAGCTAGTCAGAGGAAAAGTAGGAAAGTTCCAACTCAGTCAAGGAAGGAGCATTGGATGAGGATAAGGTTTTTATTTAGAAAATTAAATTTCTCAAAACATCATCTCACCTATAAAATAAGGAGGGCACGCCACTTGGAAAATATTTTGACAGTTGATGATTTGTATGTGAGAAAGCTCAAGCTTCTCTAGGATTTGGTGATGCACCCTTAGCCACCTATGGGAGATATGCTCCATAGTTCCTATTACAATATTCTTCAAATGATATAGTGTAGCCAGTGATTACCAATTTGCATATCTGATCCAACTCTATGATTACATCCTCTCTTCTTTCTATCTTCTGAAGCATTCTTCTCATTCGGTGGAAATAATGTTGAATGGCAGAAATGGAGGTTATGGTTTCAAATTTTATGAGAATTTATGGACCTTGATACCTATTACATTGTGTCCATAGAATCGTTTCCAGTAGGAAACACTTTTTCTTTCATCGGAAAAGGTGTCTGGATGAGTGCGTTATGGCCATTTTACTAGATCCGGGGTTCCAGTTGTGAAGAATGTGCCCTTGCTTTTCTATATAGTTTGGTGAATGTGCCCATGAGAATATACTGAGACTTGGTGCACCTTAATGAGAATCCATATGCTATTTTTTCACCTCTATTTCATATCCATAGAATATATTGCTTCTTCTTCTCTTCTCACATTCCTTGTACACTCAGTATTGTAAGAATTCCATGGTTAGAGATTCTCTATAAAGTATGAGATCAAACTATATTCATTTGCTGCTTAGTATTCTCTAATATAGTATGTTTCTGTTATTTTATATCTATTTGAGATATATTTTTCATCAGTGTGAAAATCCTCACAGCAGATCTAAGAGCTGATGTATACCTCACAATGAAATAATTTAGGAATAAGATTAAGAGTGGTCAATGCAGTAAAATGAGCAACAGAATAATAATACAGTAGAACTATGATAGAAGCAAAATAACTTCACACATGCTAACTCATTAATAAAAAATGGACAAATAAATAATACAATGCATGAGGATTCGAATGCCAAGGTGGACAATCGAATTAGCCTTCATGGAGTGATCAAAATATCACTAGAGTGTCATCGGAGCACAACTAGAAGTCTTCATCATCATCAGTGGAGTCATCAATGCACAAGTAACTATCGACAATCAGTCAAACTGAGTCTAACTGTGTGTGGTAGGTGTAACTGAGTGTAAATGTCACTAACTGAATGAAGGAGGCTCAGTGGAGGGCGCATGAGGAGCTAACTGGAGTCATAATGGGTAGTCTAGTCTCAATGGAGGTCCATAAGAGTGATACAGTCAGTTGAGAGTCAGTCTTTCCTTAAATCAAGGAAAGAACTAAATATAACTGAAGTGCAACTGAGTGGTAGGTGAGAGAGGAAGAGTGGATTCCTTAAATCAAGGAGGAAGGGCACACTAATCTCTAGGAGGGATAAAACTGATATGAGAGAAGCTCCCGAGGGCTAGATAACTGAGGCTAGGTGCTGGGACTAATGACTGGGATGCATGCAATCTGCATGCAGAAATGCATGAAAGACGGAAAATGCAAATAATTAAAATGTTGGTAGGACTAGGATGGAGTATAGGAATATCCTAACAATCAGAAGGAGAGTTCGAGAGCCGTAGAGGCTAATTGTGCTCACCTTTCACAAGACTAGCTCTTTGTGTAATTTTATTGACTAGTTTCCAGAAATTTGCAATATACCGAGTTCTATAAATCCATTTTCCTTTTTGTAACTTGATGTAGGTGGTAATTTGTCTTAATAATCTATACCAACTCATAAATCGAATATTAGTGACCCTTTAGGACTGCTTGTATTCATATTTATGAAGACTATCTCATTGAGCACTTCTATTTGACAAGGTTTGCAATTTGTTTAATTAAAAAGTCGTTGTCTGCTAAATTTTGGTTCTGTCAGTCATGTTGGGTCCCTGAGATATTTATGAAGAAAATAAAACAATTCAAATGATAATTAGTGGCCTTATTTTCATTTTTGGAAGATCCTGGAAGAAAGCTAGTGGAGCATTCGACCATAGCACACTTTCTGATTTTGCCCCCAAACTCAGTTAAACCTTCCCTAAACCTCAGAAACTCTTGTACATCATCAAGTTAGGGTCTTATTGACATGTTGTACACTTATTTTTTATTTCAAGTGTAATTTAATGAGTTTAGTATGCATATGCTAGTGTGCCCAGGAAGCCTTAGAGTAGACTTCAGCCTAGCTGATGTTCGAAACATAAATGGACCCATTACCTTGTGCATAGAACTAAGAATCTGGCCTTGATGTTGTTTTACTTGATGCTGCACACTCCCTGCTACATTTTTCAGATCCAAAAGTGTTCTCCTATCAAGATCTGGGTGGGTTATTCACTGACCAAGACTAGTTTCATCTTGTCTAGTTTTGTGAGTTAGTTCTGCTTGAGAATTTTCTGATTTTAAAGTTTGTATTTGAGATAATATCATTTGATATCAGATCAGGGATATTACACTGTGTGTGTGTGTATATATATATATATATATACATTCAATTAATTTCTAAGTTATGTTGAAGTTGAGTTGTCACACAAAAGCACTTGCATATGACTATAAGGAAAAGTACAAACAAATACTGCTGAGAAGTAAACATGAGTCTGTGCAAAGATATAGATACATAAACATAAATTGTATTATTTTCAAAATATGTTCTTTTACAAAATGCATGAGTCTTCCATTGCTGAGAATAGAATTGAACATCAAAAGAGACTTCATGCCGAGGCTAAAAGAAAAAATCCAAGATGACAATGGAAACTGTATTAGGCAAAATTGAGAATCATGTAGTAACTCAAAGTCGCAATTCAAGGTCTAACTCTGCATTTGGTTTCTGTGAGAGACGGAGCTCCAAATCCATCAGAACCAACTCATTGTACTCAGAATTTGGCCACATGGGACAAAGCTGTAGAGTTGCAGACGATGCTTGTTCAACATATTTCTTTAGACCGAATTGAATTCAGTGCATCAAGAATTCCTTGTTTTTGTTGCTCCAGTAAGTCAACCCATTTGCTCAAATTAGTCAATCCTTCTGCATGGATATGGTTCACCTGTGACTAAGCATACAAATTTTTGAATTCAAACTCCTTCATTTGGCCCTGCCAAATTCCCATGTCGACTCTTAGATGAGTGAACTCCGATTGCTGCAATTGGACAACAAGGCATACATTGTTAAGAGATTCATTCATCATCTTGTAGAAGGAAGCCATGACCAGAAAATTTGAAAGACCAGGAGGAAATGTGACGTAGATCAAGATGGAAAAAGAACAAAGGTGATGAACCAGGCATTTCACAACTCTATTAAAGAATCAAATGGTATTTTTTTACACTCGTGAAATTAAGTCGAAGAGATGTGTAGTAAATCCCATTCAAGTCTACACGATCTGAACTTGGTGATGGAGTCGCAAAAATTAATTGCTCGAGTTAATGAGTCTAAGAAATAGGATGAAAAGTGGAAATATAATTCATTGTTTCATGCGACAAGAATGATGTTGCCCCAAAATCTTAAGTACGATCCTGACACGTCAAAGGTGCCACACAAATGGTTAGTCATATCAAGTTGGATGACAGGTGGAAAAACATGCCAAATATTTGTTTTTTGTGGAAAAGGATGCGATGTCAGAAAAGGTAACAAAGGTAGTCACGATGCAGTAAATGTAACGGGAAAATGGTCTGATGCCGGAAGAAATCGATGGGAGCACAACGTAGAAACATAAGTAGATAGAAATTGGTACTGCGCAGTTGGCCAACCATGAATATTGCATGAATATTTGTGCAAGTAATAATGAAGTATTATGACAGGAACATAAGATAAAGATACATAATGAAGATAAAAACTGTACAAGGGGAGTGTATTTGAGATGGATATGAAGACAATGTATGAACTGTAGGTATCAATGCAAAAAGTTTAGCGAAATAATGGAGCATGAAGGTAGGGGGAGTTATTCCAGTAAGTAGTTGAATAAATCCAAGCGCAAAACATAAGAAAGGAGAACCAGTATTAATGGCACCTCTTTTCCATTGATAAATCCCAACACAAAAAATTAGCGAAAGAATGGAGCATGAAGACAGGGGGATTTATCCCAATAAGCAGTGAATAAAGCCCAGCGAAAAATAAAAGAAAGGAGAACCAATATTGGCGCAGTAATGGCACCTCTTTGCCATTGATTTCAAAGGGGGAGAAATAACATGAAACCGATCATGAAGAGCATGGAATTGATCATAAATCATGCAACACCGCAATGAGAATGATCATGAAGCATGTGATCCGTGCAGAAGTAACAAAAAGAAGAAAGAGTAGTAATAACAGTATGCACAAATGTCAAAGGGTCAAATTGGCAAATAACACAAGGGGATTATTGTGACAAGCACATATGAAGCATACAATTTAAGGAGATGATTATGCACTTCTTCATAAGGTGTTGACATCAATGGCAAAGGGGGATGTTGTTGAACTTTGGTTGTCATTGATGTCAACTGATGTCAAAGAGGAATCAGTATTCCTGTGCCAGTTTGAAGAAGTATATGAAAGATACTTTGAAGAAGTATATGGAAGCCACTTTGAACAAGTTTATGCGAAAGCAAGATGAACAGAGACATGGATGCTAGTATAGAAGTATATCTAGAAGTGCATCAAGCATATCCGATTTGAAGAAGTACATAAGGAATACATCTTATAACATGTGGTGTTGATGTATATGTAACTTCAGAATGTATTTCATATATGTATGTTGTATGTACTCCTATAGAGATGGTATTATTCCTCTATACGGAAGTGTCGTCATTTATATTGTAATTGTCGTAACTTATACTTGATGGGTTATTAGACCACCTTGTTGGGGTCGGCCCTGTATAAATCATGTGGGTCAAAGGGTTATTAAACCACCCTATTGGGGGTCGGCCATGTGGGTCAAAGGGTTATTAGACCACCCTATTGGGGGTCGGCCCAGTCAGCATTATGTTATGTGGTTAAGTTCGAGCCTACATGATTTATGTAAAAGGCAAGTCAAGTCAAGTATAAATAGAGTGCGGGAGGCACTCTATTTGTTCACTCACTTCTCACTGATGCACTCAAGGAGGAGTGGCGCACTTATGGAGGAGGAGGATCTGCTTCTAGGTTATGTCTATCTCTTATGGTTAGGTTGTATCATTGCTCTATCTATCTCTGAGGAAGTTATTGGGGTTTTTCACCTTTATGGTTTTCCCCAAGTAAATCTTTGTGTCTCTTGTGTGCTTGCATTATTGTCTCCATGATTGATATGCTGTAGATATGCTGTACATGTTGTTCTCTCAGTTAAGATACTAGATCATATTGAAGTAAATTCTGAAAATTTAACATGGTATCAGAGCTAGCCTGAAAGAAGGCATGATATGGCATGTATGACACTTGTTGCACTTACGATGTTAGGGCTTGATATAGCAAAAACCAGTCATCGTAGAAATTTCGCTATAAATCCGTTTTGGCGAAGTTTTCAGATCTGAAATATTACAGGTCGAAGATTAAATCCCCATGTACCTTGTGTCCAAAGGAAAACCTCTAATGCATTGTACTTTGTGATTTATGATCTGTACAATATAGGGTTTCTGCCTCTTCCAGATTTGAGTCAAAATAAGATGACCTTGGGAAAAAGGTCATAACTTGGGATAGGAAGCTCCAAATGAAATTTCGTAAAAAGTGACAGGTAGTACACAGACTGTACTATCTCAAAAAAAGTTTTTAGAGTCCGAAGTTGAACCAGTGACATGTGGCACGCCGTACAAGTTTGCTCTCCTGTATTATCCCATAAATAGGTCACGTTGCGACACTTGGCATAAATCTCTCTCAGAGAGTCCAATTAAGGTCAGACCTGTAAGGATGAAAAGATACCAGGGAAAGCTATCTCACGAAAATTTTTCAGAGGCCGAAGTTGAAACAGTGACACGTGGCATGCCGTACAAGTTCGCTCTCCTGTATTATCCCATAAACAGGTCACATTGCGACACGTGGCATAACTCTCTCTCAGAGAATCCAATTGCGGTCAGACCTATCAGGATGGAAAGATAACAGGTTGGGATATCTCAGGAAACCTTTTCAGACCCTGTGGATCAAAAATTTTAGAGGTACACTAGAAACAATCAGGTACATATTTATGTCAAAACACAATTATTTTTGAGTACCTTCATTCATGGCTTCCGGAATTTAGGGCTTCGGAGAAAGTTGGAATTTTTGTAATCAGAGACCACGGCTGGATGCTACTCATCAAAATCAAAATTTAGAGACCAATATCAGAATTTTTGGTTGGGCAGAAGGCCGGGCTTGATCAGACCCTAATTCGGGACTTTGATTAGAAAAGTGAAAAATTAAGGCTTCTGTAAAAATGGGAATTTTTGAAATCTGTGACCACGGCTGGAAGCTCCTACGAAAAATAGAAGCTTAGAGATTTGGATCAAACCTTTTGATTGGGCAGAAGAGTGGGCTTCATCAAACCCCAGTTCAGGGTCATGTCCAGTGAATCTTGAAGTTTCAAAGGCAAAATTGAGGAGTGAAACTTTGCAGTTTTCAAATTCTGAATATACCAGCTTGATCAGCTCATTAAGGCACATATTTCTATCCTTTCGGAAGTTTGAAATTCAAAATTTGAATTTTTGGGGTTTCTCTGACAAACCCATATCCAGCTCCAGGTCCAGTTCTTATAAATCAAGTGGATTGGGTTAATCCTAGAAGAAGATGGAAGTTCCTGTTTCAGAGGGAGATGAAGATAAGGCATTACATAAGAATATTACAAGCGATCTCGACATGTATGACTCATCGAGGTATGTTTCGATATTTGTTCATGATTAAATTTAGGGTATGATTGTCTTCATGTTATTATGGTTAGTACAATCTTGATTTTAGATTTGTCATATCACCTTAACAAAATTTATGAATGCATGATAGAAAATATTCATTGATTATGGTGTTGACACTTATGATTGTACTAATGTGTAATGTCCCTTGTTAGGAATTTTATTAAAATTGCAATTTTCCACTTTTTTCCTTGGTTCAACCTTTGACTAGTTTCGATCTCTAGGTCCCAAATTTGCCCCAAATGATCCCAAATCTTCTGAGAAGGTATATGAATGATATTAGAACATAAATATATGTTTCAGGGATGCCTTTGTACCTTTAAAACACTTCTTCAAATACTCTTTCAATTCTGGTCAATGTAGGTAACTTTACTAGTGATTTCCCTTTGACTAGTATTGGTCTCTAGGTCTCAAATTGACTCCAAATGCCTTCAAATATTCAAGGAAGGTGTATGAATGATATTAGGGATTGAATATGATGTTCAGGGATAACATATGGCCACCAAAAGACCTCTACAAACTCTCTTAAGATTCTGGACCAAGTATGCAATTTTACTAGTAATTTGGGGTTCAAATCCCCCTAAGGTAAGTACTGAAAATGGCTTCCCAAAAGCCTCCAAACCCACTCAAATTTATGAAAAGAGGTATGTAATGTGTTAATTATGTTATTAAGGTATCATATGCACCATTAATGGTTTATTACAACTTTTCTCACCCTCTCCCATTCAACTGCAAAAGTCACCAATTCGACCCTTGGGGAAATGACACTATTTCGTCTCCCAATGCAATTAAACTGAGTAAAAATACTTCAAATGCTCAAGTACAGTACATGAAACTTGTAAAATACATCCATGGCAGTCCATTAATCACAAATTCATCATAGAATCATCCATTCATTCGAAATAATCATCAATACATTGGTTCACAACAAGGTAGTGGGGAAATGGCATTGTTCTTCCATTAAAAATGAGATTTATACATTTCTACTTGGAATTTCGACCTGAAAATTTTTGGAGATGAATAAAATAGTATTTGATTCATATTACAAAATAAATGGGGCATTAGAAGCTCCCCCAAAGAGTACAATCGCTCACCAAAAACGCCCTCCCTCAAGGATCAAGAATATGCCATCAAAACTGGAAATGGTTGAAGGAGTGAGCTGCAATAGAAGAAACCATGAGCTGCCCTGTAGATTACACCTGCAAATAAAGACTCCATTAAAGCTCCAAATGAAAGGTCTGAATGGCCTTTTCAATTGACAACTTGGATGGGAATCTTTCACCCTCGAAATTGGCTAAGGCAAGAAACTAGTCATCCACTAGCTCTCCCTCTTCACAAATGCAATTGCAAATTCTACAAATGATCAAAATCCATTCTCATACTTCATTTCTACATTTTATAAACAACATTATCCTTCTAAGGGTCAAAATCCTCTCAATAGATTCAATAGATTTCCATTTAGAAAATATTCCACATTTGCCACTTGTCTCCTAGTTCCAACCTTCCATCTTCTCCCAAATTCGATTTTGAGTCTCTTTGGCTTCTCCAACTCCCAAATTCGCCTTCCTTGAGCCTATTTTTGGGGATTACATGTCATAGTGGTCAGATTTCAGAGGTCAAGTCTGCAATTTGTCATAGTTGTCATAGATGCTCCATCATTGGTGTCATAGGGGCTAGGGAATCTAGCCCAAGTGTCCACAAACTTCCACTTTGACTCTTTATCTTCCATGGAGGTTACCAATCCTTACCAATTCGACCTAATATGCTCAATGACATGTGTTATGACTTACCAACTCACCCAATAGTGCTCACATTCCCATTAATTCGAATTTGCAAAAGAGAGATACCATGTATTATGAAAAATCAAGCTAGTGTGGGTCCCACATCCTCCATATGTCTCCAAAACCATTTGTCACCTAGGATTTCTCTTGAATTTCTTTATTCACTCTATTTATTAAATAATTGAACCCTTCTAATGTCTAAACATCATTTATTATCCCCCTTATTCCAAATCCCAAAGCTTCCACCCCAAACCTAGGAAACTAGTAATTTTCCTCCTTGGCAATTATTTGACCCTTAACATCAATTTTACAAACTCTAATGAATATGGCTAATGTGATTAGGCCATTGTGACCCAATTCCAAATTTGGGACATGACAAATCCTCCCTTTCCAATATTGCTTGTCCTCAAGCAATTTCAAACATGGGTGTTGAAGAATCTGCTTTCTGTATAATTCTTTGATGTTGCCATTGAATTGCCAAACCTTGAGTCTTTGAGTTTCCATGAATATTTTAGAGAGGAACCACCACGCTTGTTGCTGCACTACTCTGATTAAAATCACTTTATTAAGTGGGGAATCCATCTTCCATACTGCTTGCTTCCCCCCAAAAAATGAAACCAATGAGACAAAAATTATTACAGGGTCCCATTGCTTGTATTGCACCCCAACAATTAAGAGTGCTCTCCAACCTACACCATTAGATAAGAGGATTCCTGGATCCCATTTTCTTGTATGCATTCTTCCAAACATCATGAGTACCAAATATATATCATCAAAGTACATAACAACATAATGAAAATGTACATCAAGGATATGCTTCATCAAAGAGTCATGAAAGTGCTTATACCTCCAAGCAAGTAGACCACCATTTTCCAAGTGCACACAAGCTTCAAGTGACCAATCAAATCTGCTCCAATGACATAGGTGAGGATCCCATGTACTATAATGCTTCTCCAAAAGGATGTGATATGTATCAAAATATTCATCCATGTATTCTTTCATCCAAGAAGTGAATGAAGAATCTCCACTAAAATCTGAACCAAATAATGAGCAGAAAAAACAAGGAGACTTCAAATGACTCAAAGAAGTCTCACCCATACATCCATGAATGTGAAAATCATAAAAATATAACAAAGTATGTGGCTGCCAACAAAACTGTTCTCCAATCATAAATCTATTCTCCCAAGTGTTGGATGAAGTTCCTCCAACATTAAATGAATCAAATGTTGAGCAAGAAAAACCATGAGTCTTCAAGTGATTCAAATGCATATCATAGGTGCATCCATGTAGATTTGCATTATCATAAAGTGACAAATAATGTTGCTGCAAATGTGAATAAGAATGTGCTCCAACCATATCATCATAAAAAGTAAATCTAGGAGTTCCATACTCCTCATGTGGCACCATCAAAAAGAACCCTTTCACCCATACTTCATTGAGATTAATGTTGCAAAACATGGAATTGTAGGATGTAGGAGAATGAACCAAATCACCCAAATGATCAAAAAGTACAGAAGTTTCATCATGGGAAGGATCCATATGGGTAGTATCATGCAGCTCCTTCAAAAGTGTGAACTCTTTGTCATAGTTTGGTTCCAATGTAGAGGAATCATGGTCTTCTTTAAAAATTGCGTAACCTTCATCAAGAGGCAATTCAAATTCCTCTTCCACCACACCAAGTGTTTGGATCTCTTCAAGTTCATCTTCAAACACATCAAGAAAATTCAAATTTTCACATTTCTCATGATCCACCATGTCATGAGAATCCTCCAAACAATCTACCATTTGACAATCTGAAACATAGGAGGAAAACCAAGTATCTTGCAACTTTTCAAGAAGTTGCTCATTTTGAATTGTGAGCTTATGAATATCCTCATTATTCTTCAAGTATGCATCATGTAACAATTCATTAATCTCAAACAAATGGTTTCTATAAAAAAGAAAAGACATGAAATTACCTTTGATGTGGCACATTGCTCTTTGAATCTTCTCCATGTCTTCAAGGAAGGATGTTTCATCCAATGAAGTAGCTCTCCAACAAGAATTTGACACCAATGCTTGAGTGCCATGGAGAATGCTGAGGGACTCTTGGATCTTATTTTCATTCATCTTTAAGGACCCTTCAAGAAAATGAGGCTCTTGCAAATGAACCTCCTCATCTTCTTCAATTTTGCTTGGACCAACTTCATGAAGCTCAAGTGGTGATGGGGAAGTTGATCTTGGTTTTTCTTCAACTGCTACAAGGTCTTCATTATCATTCTTAATGAAACTTGTACTTGTAGAAACACTTTCAAAAGTGATCTCTATGTCACCAACATAGAGGTGTGAGCACCCATTAGTAGGTACTCCTTCATAGTTTAAGCATCCATCAGTAGATGCTCTTTGGTTCATGTCTAAGCTAGAAGGTGTCTCGAAATGATCTTCCATATTTTCAATAGAATCTTCTTCATGCTCTTGTGATGTCTCTTCCTTTTGATCCTTAAAGCAAGCTGATGCATTTTGCCCCTTGTTTTCCTTAGGATCAATATATTTGGAATCTCTTCTTGAATAAATCTCAAAAGCTCTCCTCAAGGAGGACATCATTTCATGCACACATATATGATACTTGCTCCAAGGGTTTTTACAAGAAGGGCATAAACCTTTCTTCACTAACTCCACATCTTCATTTTTGGGCCTATTTTCAAAAACATGTTCAGCATAGTAAGCAAAAGACATGGCATTTTGTGTATTTTTTCTAAAAGCAAGATATTCTTGATATTTTTGATATTGTTGGGGCAAGGTTTTATATTTTGCTCTCCATCTTTCGAACTCACTCATAGAATTATCCTTGGTTGGTGTGACACACTCATATTCATCAGATTTAAAGTCATAAGAATAATCTTCATTTCTCTTGAAATTGTAAGAAGTGTTGCATGATGGCACCTCTTCCTCATACCATTCACATTCTGCTTCATATTGCTCATAAGCATCTGCATATTCCTCATAAGAATTGTACTCATAGGATTCATCATAATAGTAAGACATGGCTGCCAATTATTCTTGAATGTATGTACCTAATACACAGGTGCAAGGACCATTATCTGATACCACTGTAATGTCCCTTGTTAGGAATTTTATTAAAATTGCAATTTTTCACCTTTTTCCTTGGTTCGACCTTTGACTAGTTTCGATCTCTAGGTCCCAAATTTGCCCCAAATGATCCCAAATATTCTGAGAAGGTATATGAATGATATTAGAACATAAATATGTGTTTCAGGGATGCCTTTGTACCTTTAAAACATTTCTGCAAATACTCTTTCAATTCTGGTCAATGTAGGTAACTTTACTAGTGATTTCCCTTTGACTAGTATTGGTCTCTAGGTCTCAAATTGACTCCAAATGCCTTCAAATATTCAAGGAAGGTGTATGAATGATATTAGGGATTGAATATGATGTTCAGGGATAACATATGGCCACCAAAAGACCTCTACAAACTCTCTTAAGATTCTGGACCAAGTATGCAATTTTACTAGTAATTTGGGGTTCAAATCCCCCTAAGTTAAGTACTGAAAATGGCTTCCCAAATGCCTCCAAACCCACTCAAATTTATGAAAAGAGGTATGTAATGTGTTAATTATTTTATTAAGGTCTCATATGCACCATTAATGGTTTATTACAATTGTTCTCACCCTCTCCCATTCAACTGCAAAAGTCACCAATTCGACCCTTGGGGAAATGACACTATTTCTTCTCCCAATGCAATTAAACTGAGTAAAAATACTTCAAATGCTCAAGTACAGTACATGAAACTTGTAAAATACATCCATGGAAGTCCATTAATCACAAATTCATCATAGAATCATCCATTCATTTGAAATCATCATCAATACATTGGTTCACAACAAGGTAGTGGGGAAATGGCATTGTTCTTCCATTAAAAATGAGATTTATACATTTCTACTTGGAATTTCGACCTGAAACTTTCTGGAGATGAAGAACAGAGTATTTGATTCATATTACAAAAGAAATGGGGCATTAGAAGCTCCCCCAAAGAGTACAATAGCTCACCAAAAATGCCCTCCCTCAAGGATCAAGAATATGCCATCAAAACTGGAAATGGTTGAAGGAGTGAGCTGCAATAGAAGAAAACATGAGCTGCCCTGTAGCTTACACCTGCAAATAAAGACTCCATTAAAGCTCCAAATGAAAGTTCTGAATGGCCTTTCCAATTTCCAACTTGGATGGGAATCTTTCACCCTCGAAATTGGCTAAGGCAAGAAACTAGTCATCCACTAGCTCTCCCTCTTCACAAATGCAATTGCAAATTCTACAAATGATCAAAATCCATTCTCATACTTCATTTCTACATTTTATAAACAACATTATCCTTCTAAGGCTCGAAATCCTCTCAATAGATTCAATAGATTTCCATTTAGGAAATATTCCACATTTGCCACTTGTCTCCTAGTTCCAACCTTCCATCTTCTCCCAAATTCGATTTTGAGTCTCTTTGGCTTCTCCAACTCCCAAATTCGCTTTCCTTGAGCCTATTTTTGGGGCTGACATGCCATAGTGGTCAGATGTCAGAGGTCAGGTCTGCAATTTGTCATAGTTGTCATAGATGCTCCATCATTGGTGTCATAGGGGCTAGGGAATCTAGCCCAAGTGTCCACAAACTTCCACTTTGACTCTGTATCTTCCATGGAGGTTACCAATCCTTACCAATTCGACCTAAGATGCTCAATGACATGTGTTATGACTTACCAACTCACCCAAGAGTGTTCACATTTCCATTAATTCGAATTTGCAAAAGAGAGATACCATGTATTATGAAAAATCAAGCTAGTGTGGGTCCCACATCCTCCATATGTCTCCAAAACCATTTGTCACCTAGGATTTCTCTTGAATTTCTTTATTCACTCTATTTATTAAATACTTGAACCCTTCTAATATCTAAACATCATTTATTATCCCCCTTATTCCAAATCCCAAAGCTTCCACCCCAAACCTAGGAAACTAGTAATTTTTCTCCTTGGCAATTATTTGACCCTTAACATCAATTTTACAAACTCTAATGAATATGGCTAATGTGATTAGGCCATTGTGACCCAATTCCAAATTTGGAACATGACATAATGCATTATGGTGTTGTATGAGGTTTATGTTGTCTACTAACATAAAAGGTACACCAAGAAAGACAGATCATGTTCTGGTTTCAAGAACATATGATCATGATGACATGAAGACAAGGATTCATCCATTGTCATGGATCACATATAAGATCTACTTTCGAGGTATGCATAACTTGTTTCTACAATGGTTAATTTATGAGACATGCAGGTTACTAGCACAAGTCTCTGAAGAGAACCAGAAGACATTATGCGAGTATGTTAGACATAGCTAGCTAGCATGCTAATCCAGGTATGTTTTCCTATATCAAGCTAGAATCCTACCTTAGGTTAGGATCTTATACTGTTGTGTTGTTGATAATGATTATTCATGAAGTCATAAGTTTGAATAATCATGGGTATATGCATATTATGTGTCTTACCTCAATTAATGATATGACTAACCCAAAGAGTCATAGGTTTGAGTAATTATAGGTTTAGACATGTTATGTTTCTTATGATTTGACTAACCATAAGAATCCTACATAAACCTTGAATGCTAATGCTTATTATTTCTGTTTGAAATGATCATGACTATACATGCTTGAGATTATTGTGTTTTAATAGTATACTAATGAATGTATGATTTTATATGAGACCTAGAGGATAACACAATGATGATACTAACAAGCATAGGGATTGAGAATGAATATAAGTTCAAGGACAAGTAATCCAGGAAGCAAAGATCAAGAGGGAGTACACTCTAGTGGTTTCTGCAAGGATGCAGATATTCAGAGGGAGTTGACCATATCTCTACATTCCACAACAGAAAGGTGTAGAAGAAGCCACTTCAGATTAGGACTCCAGTAGCTCCTGTAAGGAAGCGAAGACTCAGAGGGAGTCCACCCAACGAACAAACAAAGATAAGTATTTGAATTGTCATTTCTTAAATAATACTGTTCAATATATACTGATGTTCCTAGAATTAGGTTGTGTATTATGCATATTAGAATAATTGCATTGATGAACAATATACTACTAATATGCATGGGTAAGTAGCCTATGGCACTGTACAACATTCCATTGCTACTTATCTAGAATGAAATCTCTTTGCTGACATGTTGAGAGTTGTGCACACTCTTAACAATGTTCTGGTAGAGATTGGAAGGCATCTAGAAAGTTACGGTATATGGATAAATGTTGTATTGAAGCATTGGCTAAGATAATTGCGTGACTATATGACATATTTCTTTATGTGTAAGAATTTGTTCTGAAAATTATGAGATGTTTCTAATCATGCAATTTAACATGTTTTGTAGGAAAGACCGTATATCTTCACCTACAAAATGACTACAATATTTGTTCCAGCAACAAAGATATCTATTGAAGATATTGAAGTTCCCAGGATCTGGGATGAAGAAATGGAATTCCATGATCCGTCGATCATGAAGAACGATGTTTGGGATGCGGTCCCAAGAGCTGAAGGGAAGTCTGTTGTGACTTCCAAATGGAACTATAAGATCAATCATGTTGCAGCTGGCAACATTGAGAAATATAAAAGTGATGAAATAGAAGATGCACCAGATGGATTTCAAGACAGCATGGTGTAGTCATATATGTGTGCAGAACTTGGTATGGTAGGATAGACAACTTTCTATCCAGTTTGGGCTTTAACAAGAGTAAAGCGGGTTCCAACCTTTACTACAAGGTTGAGGAAGGCAATCCAGTGATACTACTTTTGTATGCGGATAACCTGTTTGTTACAGGTGAAGATAGATTGATTGCCGACATGCAGCGGAAACTTACTGCCGAGTTCGAGATGAAGAACTTGGGGATGATGCACTATTTGTTTTTGGCATGGAGGTGTGGTAGAGTATAGATGGAATGTTCCTTGGACAAGGGAAGTATGCAGTAGAGATCCTGAAGAGGTTCGGGATGATGGATTGCAAGGCCATGGCCACACCTATGGCATCGAATCTGAAGCTTCTATGTGATGCTTCATTTGAGCCGGTTGATGTCTCTATGTATCGTCAGATGATTGGGTTCTTGATGTACCTGACGAACACGAGACCAGATATTTTCTTTGCTATGAACACATTGAGCCAGTTCCTAACGGATCCGAGGAGTGTTCACCTGGTTGCTGTAAAGCATGTTCTGAGGTACCTGAGGGGTACAGTGGATTATGGGCTCAAGTATGAAGTGAATCAAAAGTTTAACCTGCAGGGTTATGTTGATTCAGATTGGGATGGAAATGCTGTAGATAGGAAGAGCATATCTGGGTGTTGCTTCAGTATGGGATCAGGTGTGATCTCTTGGTTTAGCAGGAAGCAGTCCTGTGTAGCACTGAGTACAGCTGAGTTAGAGTATGTTGCAGCCTATTCAGCTAGTTGTGAGGCAGTATGGATACGGAAGCTACTGTCTGAGTTATTTGATCTCCTGTTGGATGCTACTGGTATCTTCTGTGATAACCAGAGTTGTGTGAAGCTGTCCAAGAACCCAGTGTTTCATGATAGGTCGAAACACATAGAGATCAAATATCACTATATCATGGATATGGTGTAGAGAGGAGCTGTGAAGCTCCTGTATGTTGCAACGGACGAGCAGATTGCAGATGTGCTGACGAAACCACTAGCCAGGGTGAAGTTCGAGTACTTCAGAGAGAGGCTTGGTGTTCTTTAGATCGAGGACACTTCGAGGAAGAAGTGATGGACACATTTTCTGAATCCATTCCAAGCATGTTGGAAGGAGGATCCTTCACATGGCTATGGATGTAAGCGCTGGATGACGAGCATCAGGATGATGTTCTGGTTTCTGATTGGATATGATCAGTTGGATCATTTTTGTATGTATGTATGCATCATGTTGGATGCTGGATATGATCAGTTGGATCATTTTTATGTATGTATGTACGCATCATGTTGGATGTTGGATATGATCAGTTGGATCATTTTTATGTATGTATGTACGCATCATGTTGGATGCTGGATATGATCACTTGGATCATTTATATGTATGTACGCATCATGTTGGATGTTGGATATGATCGGTTGGATAATTTGTATGTATTGTGTATATGTATCATGTTGGATGCTTGGACCATGTATCTGTATATGTATCAGGTGGATACATTGTATGATCAGGTAGATCATGTATATTGATATGTATCAGATATGATCAGGTAGATCATGTATGGTGATGGATACATTGTGTGGATCATGTATCTATGTATCGGGTGGATACACTATGTATGATGATATGTATCAGGTAGATACTTGGTGTGCATCAGATGGATGCATTGTATGATCAGGGTGATTGTGGATGATGAGCTTCTCCAGATGACATGCAGCAGGATGTTGCAGTGATGATGATCAGGATGATCATGTGTACTTCAGGATGATGTATGATGAGTATCAGATGATACTTTGTGGCCGTGGATCAGGTTGTGCAAGTAAGCATGTAATTTGTGCCCTGGGAGATTTGCAGATGGTCTTTCAAGGTTTTTCCTATGGCATGTAATTCGGTGCCCTGGGACATCTGGCAAATGATCTTTTGAGGTTTTGCTTGGGAGGACATATAATTTGTGCCCTGGGAGATCTGCAGATAGTCTTTCGAGGTTTTGCCTATGGCATGTAATTCGGTGCCCTGGGATATCTGGCAGATGCTCTTGCAAGGTTTTGTCCTATGGCATGTAATTTGCTCCTGGGAGATCTGGATAGGATGAAAAAGTCCTCATATGCTTCAGCCAGGTTTTGCCATGACCACATGTAATTTGCTCCTGGGAGATCTGGACAGGATGAAAAAGGCCTCAGATACTTCAGCCAGGTTTTGTGGTGGACCACATGTAATGTGCTCCTGGGAGATCCGATAGGTAGAGCTGTGTGCTCGTAACAGCCTGGGATGCTTCAGCCAGGTTTTGTGGTGAGATCACATGTAATGTGCTCCTGGGAGATCCGACAGGTAGAGCTGTGTGCTCGTAACAGCCTGGGACGCTTCAGCCAGGTTTTGTGATGAGATCACATGTAATGTAATCCTGGGAGATCTGACAGGTAGAGCTATGTGCTCATAACAGCCTGGGATGCGTCAGCCAGGTTTTGTGATGGGTCACATGTAATGTTCTCTTGGGAGATCCTACAGGTAGAGCTGTGTGCTTGTAATAGCCTGGGATGTTGCAGCCAGGTTTTGTGACGCACGTAATAAGTCCTGAGGATTCCACAGTATGGCCAGTGATGACGAAGACCTGCAGATGGTGGGCCTACATCCAGTATGAAAAAGGACTGGCTTTGTAGAACTTCCTATGTTGAGTAGATTCAGAGATTGATTGAGATAGTAGCAGCAGTGACGATGATCCAGAGAAGATGACTTGTGCTAGAAGACCTGTGCTGAGAAATACCTTCCTAGTTAAGAGGGAGTGTTGATGCATATGTAACTTCGGAATGTATTTCATATATGTATGTTGTATGTACTCCTATAGAGGTGGTATTATTCCTCTATACGGAAGTGTCGTCATTTATATTGTAATTGTCGTGACTTATACTTGATGGGTTATTAGACCACCTTGTTGGGGTCGGCTCTGTATAAGTCATGTGGGTCAAAGGGTTATTAGACCACCCTATTGGGGGTCGGCCATGTGGTTCAAAGGGTTATTAGACCACCCTATTGGGGGTCGGCCCAGTCAGCATTATGTTATGTGGTTAAGTTCGAGCCTACATGATTTATGTAAAAGGCAAGTCAAGCCAAGTATAAATAGAGTGCGGGAGGCACTCTATTTGTTCACTCACTTCTCACTCATGCACTCAAGGAGGAGTGGCTCACTTATGGAGGAGGAGGATCTGCTGCTAGGTTATGTCTATCTCTTATGGTTGGGTTGTATCATTGCTCTATCTATCTCTGAGGAAGTTATTGGGGTTTTCCACCTTTATGGTTTTCCCCAAGTAAATCTTTGTGTCTCTTGTGTGCTTGCATTATTGTCTCCATGATTGATATGCTGTAGATATGTTGTACATGTTGTTCTCTCAGTTAAGATCCTAGATCATATTGAAGTAAATTCTGAAAATTAAACATGTGGTACATGAGCAGGTCTCAAGTCCATCTAGTAATAGTCCTTAAAGGTGAAAGCCAAAGAGTTGATGGACAAAAGTTCAGAAGTGCATAAGCAATACATAAATTTTTTTGGACAAGGTTCGGGAGTGTGCAAATAAGTCAAAGAGATGATTAAAAAAAGTTCGAGAGTGTGAAAGCAAACCTAAGAGTTTACTAGACAAGGTTCGGGAGTGCACAAGCATCTTGGAATAAGAAATGGTCAAACAATTATGCAAGTCTCGAAAGCACGCAATACTCATCAATCAAAGGGAGATGTTAGTTGTTGAAGCGTGCAAAAGTACCAAAAATGGTGTAGCAGTTGAATATGCAAATGAAAAAGACCCACAAGCAATGACAAATCAAGAGCACAAGACCACCACTAGGGTAAAAGTCCCACTAAGGTGAGGACCAGGTATGTGGAAGAACAACACGAGATGACACCTAGACAATGCAAAACATGACAAGTTGTGGAAGCATGAACCATGAAGAAAAGAATAAGGAAAGCCACAACCAACTTGTGGACATAAAATCCACACAAGACATGTATAAATAAGAAGCAAGTTGGATATTTGAAGTAAGCTTGAAGAATAGAAAGTTAGGAAAGATAGAAGATACAGATTTATCAAGCTTCTAATACTCGGGGCATCAAGGGCTAGTGGAACCAGAACAAGATGATCTAGCAAAGAGTCGAGTGCGCACAAGAAGAGGAATGGAATAGCTGATGGTGCGCAGAATGATGATGTAGATCTATGACAGTTTTGCGAAGACATAAAGGCATAATTACAGAAGATGCGCAAGTGCGTGAGGACTAAATGCCAATATTGAAGAAAACACGTAGAATGTCACAGATGTTCTAATACAAGAGTGTAGAGACATATTTGAAGTATATCATGTGATGCGCGAAGTGAAGAAGTTTATCTGATGCACTCAGACTAAATTGATATGTGTGAAGTAAGGATGTCCATCAAATGCGCAAAGACAAAGTTGCAGCACAGTCAAGGACGCACGTCATGATGAGGATGATATGAGACAAGTGCGTTAAATAGAAAGGAAGAATCAAATGGTGAACAAAAGGTCCCAAATTTTCTAAATACTATTGCACCTAAATAGAATGGATACATCTCAGAAGGTGCGCAGTTCCATCTAATATTGATGCATAAAGTCAGAACCACAGATTATCAGTTGATGCGTAGTATTAGTTGAGATTCTAGATGTGCAATAACAAAAAAGAATATTGAACCCTGGCACAGATTGCAGAATTTGATGAAGTTTCACACAACATATGAAGTGCGACGCCAGTTGAAGTGAAGTGTTGAGTATGAATTCAAGTAATGTATGCAGCACAATGACAACAATATTACAACATACAAAAGTTGCACACCATATATGAAGTGCGACGTCAGTTGAAGTGAAATGTTGAGTGTGAAGTCAAGTGATGTATGCAATACAATAATATAAATGTTACAGCATACAAAAGGTGCACACAACATAAAGAGCAACAACTTATCTGAAGTGTGCGCGGATAAGAAGTTCAACAGTGCAATATATTATTCTTATATATCAGGGCGGCAAGATGGGGTAAGGATCAGGGGGTCGGTTCCTCCTTCCAGTTGGTGCTAGAGAACTTGGGAAGTTGGTCCTTCCTAGAATGTAATCTTTTCATTATAAAAGAGCATTCTGTGGTTTTCTCCCGTCTGGGTTTCCACGTAAAACTTCTCTGTGTTATGTATTTTGTGCATATGTGGATGAATGTTTTATTTATGGTGGATGCATAATTAAAGTTTAGATCAATTAGTTAAGAATTTAAAAAATGCTCATAACTGCATTAATACTGATTCACCCCCCCTCTCAGTAATTAAATAGATTCCAACAAAAATTAGCTATGAAATGGCCCTCCTAAGATAATAAAATAATAGTTAAAATAATAAAATAAGAGTTAAGAATTTTGTACAGAAATAAATAAATCTAGTTCCCTCATATTTCAAGTGTAGGTACTCATTTCATGCGGAATATATTCTCCATTGAATGAGTACCTACACTTAAAATTTGGTTAAGCTTATAAGGAGATGAGTTGAAAATACGAGTTTTGCATTCAATGAGTACCTACACTTGAGATTTGAATAAACCTATGAGCTGAAAATACAAGGAAAAAATATGTGTTTTCACTCTCCAACACTATTTATCCTTATGATGGACATCATCAATTTGAATCCTATTATTTATTTTAAAGTTGATGTTGATAGACAATATTTATTTTGATGTCCAATTTTTACCTCAAAAATTCTCTAATGGACATCAACAACATTGACCATCTCAAGTTGTGTTGTAGGTTCATTTTTAGGTGACCTCTTCCTCTCGGGGACAACATGTTCTTTCTCCATTTTAGATTGAGGTGGTACATGGCAATCTTTTCCACCATTAGCACCAACAGTGCCTACAATAGTGTCCCTGGGGAAATTGTGGTAGCATATTTCCTGGAAGAGGCAATGGTATTTCTCTCAAAAAAGGACACTAAACTCCCTTTCCCACTAGTTTATGACCGGCCTCATTGTTTCATAATTGGTATATGATGCTTAACATCATTGGGCTTGTTTTCTTGGGTTGCTTCGCATCTAGGGTTAGTTGTACAACTAATCAAGGTGCATAAATCACTATGGATCATAATTTCATCACAATGAGAATCAACATGTCCTTGCTCAACTTCAAGAACTTCATTATCTCCACCATGTTCAACCTATCTTTTAGAAGGAGGAAAGTAGTGTTGGAGTTTTTTCGGAATGACACTTTAATGCACTTCAAAACTTTTACCTTATTTTGAGAAAATTTATTAGATATTAACCCTAGAACATTCATCCTTTAGGATTGTTGTAAGTTAGTGTGTAAAAACAATGATAAAATTATCACAATAATTCGCTTATAACAACCCCAAAATTCACAACAATTCAAGGAGAAAATAAACCGAATAATGAGATAAGTTTTGACCTCTTCTAGGAAAACGTATTAGCTAATAACTAGATTTGAAAATGTACTTTAATAATTTTAAATACAACAATATAAAAACAATAGGAAACCCATTATATTATCCCTTTAGATGTTAAATCACTTAACAATTTGCTCTTTTACTCATGTTAAATAAACAAGATGCAAATCACTTTAAATAGAAAAACATAAAGAACATATACTTGGAAATTCAATATGAAAATGGAAAAAGATATAGTTAGATGGAAACTTAATATATAAGCTCAATATGAAGTACAACTACATACTATATATTTCTCTGAAGGTTATTAAAAAATCCAACCATAAAAAAATCCCTAGCTAGGGTAAATCCACAAGCCATAGTTAGGAAAAATCCTCAACCAAGAGAAACCTAGTGCAAGAATCTCTCCCACACAATCTACAAGGCAAGACATCCTCATTCTCTTCTCTTCTTATTGAATCCACCTTAAGGTTTGATAAAAAAAACCATAATATATGATCTCCAAGGGTAAAACATTAACCACAGAATTCCAATATACTCTAAGAAACACAATAAAGACAAGATACCCTAGTGCTTGAAAACAGAGAGAGTACAAATACACGTGAAGATCCAAGAGAGATAAATCCAATATCATCACCAACATATTATTCACAAGAGTAAACCAAATTCACAAGAATCAAGCCCCATTAAAGGAATCTCCTCTAGATGCCATGAATCCTCCTAGGGTTCATGAAGAAACTAGTGACTTCTTCCAAGATGTTAAGTACAAAGAAAATAGTACAAATTATGATAAATGGAAGAAATATCTCATTCTTTTATCTATGAGAGGTAAGATATGCAACAATACTATGTTGGAACATGAGGCTTACGAGCAACCTACGTGATCCCTTGTAGGACACGAGTGAGACATCCACTCTAGATTACAGTCTCATGCTCCAATTATGATGTTGTGTAGAATAATGACTGTAAGGTCATGTAGCTATGCAAGGCAAGTCCACACCAGTCGATCAAAATACTCAATGGATTCCATCTATCCCCTAAAGCAATGCGCTCAACTAGGTTATCTACCCCTTAAAATAATATTATCAAAGCCCCAACCATCCCCAAAACCCTCAAACCTTCGAACATGAATCCAAACTACCACATGCCATATAGGTATTGAAGCCTTCCTCCATGATGCAAAATTCTCTTCAACGGATCCTCTACAAGGCCTTAATAAAGGTTGTCCACGAAAATACGAAGATATCTCCACACCTAAGGGAGGAATTCCAAGCCAACTGACCATCTTGATTTCAAGCATCCATTAAGAAATCTATCTCAATTGTGCATATCTATCATGGATCATTTCTACGTTTTAATCCATCTCATACCATCTCAGGTCTAGTCATACAATATGTACCCCAAATCTCATGAAGCACCCTCAAACAAGGTGTAAACACTTTCGAATTAATCTAAAAAACTAACATCGGCTCTTTAAAATGAAAGTGTTTACATTGACACTTATAGAATCCCTTTACAACTTTTATTAAGCCATAGATATTGTGACATTGCATTTCAATTCTTATATTAGTATTGCCTTTTTTGGGCGGCTTGGACCTTAATTGTATTTGTATGGTCAACTAAGGTCTTAATTGTAATTGTAACCTTTGTCTTCTATTTATACCAATGAGACCTAGTTTTTGGGATCATCTCATATTTTCTAGTGCAATTGATACTTTGTAAAAGGAGGTTTCCCCCTTGAAGAGGCTTCTTATTCATCTCTTCATTTTATTCTCAAGGCATTGGATTACTCTGTCTTTCTAATTTTATGCTATTTTGGGAATTTGGCGCATAACATTTGGTATCTGAACCATTATATATATATATATATATATATATATATTCCACGGATATTTGAAATAATTTTTTTTGAGGCACCTTAGGAGACATAGCGAAGTTATCTATCTATCTATCTATCTATATATTTCAGAGATATTTGAAATGAAATTTTTTTAGGAACCTTAGCAGACATAGCGAAGTACCTATGGTAAAAAATTCAAATTTTGGTTCATTATAAGTTTGAAGTGAGAGTGAGGGGAAGTTATGATTTTTGACTAGTCCAAAATCTAGTCTCAAACATACGGTTCTGTTAACACTGTTATATATGAATCTTTAGAGTTCCAAATTGAGAACCACCTATTGCATAAAAAATAAGATGGACCATAGTGTTTATGGTAAATTATTTTGAAGCAAAGCAATAAAATTAGATACATGTCAAACTGCACAAGTTTTATCTCTTGAAAGGGACAAAAAAAACAAGTTTTGGGAATGTTATCATAACTTTCCCTTGGTACATCATAATTTGGTCAAATCTATGGAATTGAAAATAAAAAAATTATGGTAATTTCCCCCAAAAATTATTGTTTTTGTCCCAAATCTGTGGCATTGCAGAGAAGACATATGAAGCTACTACAAGATGAAATTAAACTTGGCCCATGTTCTAATATTTCTGCAGGGAATTTTGTTAGTCTTCTTCTTCCATAATTATATCTACAATAGTCATTTTTTAGTCATTGTTTCGAACCTCAATTTGGATTCATTATCAAGACATTGAGTCTAATAAGAGAGAAGTTGATCTCATCTATTAGCAAGAGTTTAAGGAAGATCAAATTTGCTTCCCTCTTTGCTACTTTAACCCTCAAATTCTCCAATAGGTGGATTTCATTACTAACTTAATGCCTGTACAAGAAAGTAATTTATGTTCTGAGATTCATGCTGTGATTTTTGTTAAATTCTTTTCTTCTAGGATATCTGCACTAGTCATTTTGTTGTCAACATTTCGAACCTCAATCCGGGTTCATTATCAAGACAATGAGTCGAATAAGAGAGAAGTTGATCTGATCTATTAATAAGGGTTTAAGGAAGATCATATCGACAACCCTCTTTTCTATTTTAACCCTTAAATTATCCAATAGGTGGATTTGATAAAAAAATTCTTTCCCATACAGGAAAGTAATTTTTGTTCTGAATTTCTGTAGCGATTTTTGTTAAAGTCTTCTTCTTCCAGGATATCTACAGTATCCATTTTGTTGTTGGCATTTCAAACCTCAATCTGGGTTCATTACCAAGGCAACGAGTCGAATAAAAAAGCACAATTTTGAAATCACAGTGCGACGTCCCTTTTTTTTAACTATTTTTTCTTGTTGATAAAGATTATCACTTTAGAGAATTTCCTTGGAATACCTATGAGTTCAATATTCTTTCCTTACAAGGAGAATCTCATCAAAATTTCTTGCAAATTAAGAGCCATTGTTGCAAATTATTGTAACCATTGGATCATTAATACAACATGAACACCACCCATTTGTATTGCAATCGTTGGAATATCTTGTAAGCTTAATGTTGTGGAACTTCCTTGAGAAATTTATGGCACCTCCATCTACAATCATTATTTGACACTCTAATGATGGATATATAAATTAATTGAGAAGTTTGGTTAATTTGCAATTAATGAAGATATAGGTACTATGAGAATCAATCAATCTTGTTACATTTTTTATTTTGATATATCCTTTTATCTTGAAAGTTTGAGGAGCGTTAATGTCGTCCAATTCATGGAAATATATGTTTGTAGAATCTTCTTGTTTTACATCTTGAGTTTTTTCTAATTCTAGAGCTTCTTCCCCTTCACAGTCTATCTATCTTCACAGTCTATGTAGAATAAATTATTCTCATGACACTTATGCCACTTACTATACTTGACATCACAATTGAAACATAGTCCCTTTGCTCTTCTTTCCTCCACTTGCTAAGGTGTCAACCTTGTAATCTAAGTGAGGTTGGAAGGGGCGGGGATTTATATAGGTGTTAGTGGAAACCATTATAGTACCCATACATTTACTTTCGACTTTCCTTTTCAAACTAAAATAATTCTCCAATTATTTAGGTTCGAAAATACGTACCCTATGTTGAATTCTCTCCCTTAAAGTGTTGGAAATAATGCAACTTCGAAAGCTATTCTTATTTATTTTATTATATTATTGTTGTACCTCCTATGGGAGAATATATTGATGTATTTGATCATGTAATCCCTTGCAAGAATCAATGTAAACCTTGGGGTGCAAACACACAAAGAAAAGATTTATTAAATATTAATTTTATCTTCCCCCAAGACAAGTACGCTCTGTGAGTTAGACAAGTCGTCCCAGTGGGTAAACTACCCCAAAACAGTGGGCAGTCTACCCTAAACAATGCAAAAAAATTCCCTAGTCAGGTCGGCCTAGTAAGGGAAAAAGCCACTTTTTGATGTGTATAAATAGAGAGGTCGAACCTCTCATTTGGTCATCCAATCAAGACAAGCAAGTTCGTAGTAGAGAGGAAGAAGTTCGCAGCAACAACTAGGAGAAGTGATTTTTGGGTTTCACACTTAGAGAAGTTTCTCTTTCTCTCTCTTATATATGTACTCTATTCTCGGGACTGATTATCTCTATAAGAAGGTTGCTAGGTTTTCTTCGTGTTGGGTTTCCCAGGATTAAACTTTGTTTCTATTGTTTATGTGCTTGGTTGTTCTTCTAGTGATCATGTTTTATTATCTACATTTGATTATGATGCTATAATTATATAAAAACTAACATAAAGTTCCCATAAAGAAATCCAACAAATTATATTCTAAAATTTTCTTCACTCTAAGACTCAACTTTTGAAGGCTATTAATGTACTTTATAATTGGACCTCTTTTCCTGAGATTTATTAATTGGATAAAAAAAGTGTTTCTCTTAGCATCCCCATAACGTGCCATCAATTCATCTGTACATACAGACAAAGAGACAATAGAGTCATTTTTATAATCACAAATCCATTGGTACCACACAAATTGATCACTTTCTAGATACACAGATGCAATAGTTACATTTTGTAAAGTGAGAACTAGTGTAGATCAAGGAATTGATCCATCTAGAATATCCATGTTATGGGTTCATTATCATCAAATTTCTTCATATATGTCTTGGGAATGAAGTAGTTCATTGGTCCCAAGTTGAATCAATGATGATGTGGATTATGGAGTGATGAATTATCAAGTGTCGAGGACTAAAACCTCTTGTTCTCCATTTTTTTTCAATTTTCTCAATATGTTACTAGGGAAAGACCCCCTTGTTCTCATTATCCTCTTCTTGAGAATATGAATTAAGATTAAAGAGATGTATTACCTTATTCATAATTACATCGTTCATATTTACAAGATCCTCTTTATTGACCATCTACTGACCTATCTTTTCCATCTTTTGATCCATGGTTTCCATCTTTTGCATGTTCAGTTTCAACTCACTTTCTATACCATTTTTTGTGTTTACCAATTAAACATGTGTCACTGAACTATCACTCAACTCATTAACATTGTCCTCCAAATTAGATAGCTAGTTAACATTTCTTCATTTTTGTCATGAATCGTGGTTGAGCTCTTTAGAGGTTTAATTGGTGTAGCAGTTTTTGTAGAACCCCTTTCCATGTGACCCCAAAACAATATTTACGTATAATTCTCATATATTTCCTCTATATCACACCTCTTGAACTACTTCAAATAGATATTACAATTAAAAGTTATGCAAGTTTCAAGTTAACATACCTTTAGAAACCCTAGTTTGTAGGTTGTCTTGTTAGTTGAACTTTCTATTGAATTATCTCTAAAATTCTTGCTTGAACTACTTCTTGTTTCATCATATTTTGTGCTATAGCCAAGTTGGTTTCAATAGTTGGAGAACCTCTTGTTGGTGTTCTATGTGATCCTCCATTGCATGAAGCCTATCTTTCTCTTTCAAGGATGATGTGATGGATGGAGGATGATAGCCATAAAGTTGCATAAATGGTGACATTTTTTATGAAGTATGGAATGATGTGTTTTACCACCATTTTTCCAACAAAAACCACTTGACCCATTGTGTCCTTAGCGGATACAAACAAGAAAATGTTTCCTTTCAAAAATTACTAGTGAAATTTGAATCTCTATCACTTACAATAATCTTGGGGATCCCATGTAGCTTATGAACTATTTCCATGAATATTGTAGCTATTGTACTCTCTTTAAAAGGACGAGAAAGAGAAGAAAAAATGACATACTTTGTGGGTCAATCCACCACTACCATGATGGCATTATCTCCTTTAGATTTCGTTATACCTGTGATAAAATCCATTGAGACCTCTTCCCAACACTCACTTGGTATGGCTAATGGTTATAGAAGACCTGGTGTCTTGATATTTTCATTTTGTTGGAAAACCATACATTTTTCCTCAAACCTTTGGACATCAATTTAGACCTTCCCAGAAAAAAAACCTTCTTGATCATGTGGCAATATTTCAAGAAACTTGAATGTACTCATATAGAATTGTGCAATTCCAAAAGGATATTCCATCTGAGGTGGGAATTCTTACATAAATATAGGTGATCATGGTACCATAATGAATCATTCTTTCACACAAATTTATCTAATGAAATAGGGTCCTCTTATAGTTGTTGAATTAGCTTGCATGCCTCTCGATCCTACTTCCATTATATCCTTTCTTCTTCTACTCAATCAAATTATACAATGGAAATAACAAAAAATAAGCCATGTATGTCATCTTCTTTAATTGAAAGTGCATCTCCAACCACATTATGTTTTCTTTTTTTTGTATATAATCTGGAAGTCATAAACCACCATATCTATAGCCTATTTTTGTGTATGTTCTAAATATAATGGTGCTGTGCAGGAAAAATACCTTATAGTGAGGAGAAGACACTACCAACTTGGGCGGGGTGATAGGTAAATACATTCATTGCATTGCATTTAGTTCCTTCAAATGAAAGAGATCAAGATATTGAAAGATGTACCTTTTATCGATGGCTGGTCCTAGCTTTCGCTTGGTCTTCCGCTTGATCTTCCGCTATGATGAACCTGCAACACAAAGGAAACCTTCCTTAGCGTATCTTGACTGCAATAAATATGATGAAATTGAAAGCAATTAAACATCAACTACAATCAGATATTAAACCAAATGCAGATACAATCCAATAGACATTCGATTTGGGACAGGAAGAGTATTTTCACCTTTTTATTGTCAAAGAAACATGAATCAGTACAAATATACTGGATCGATCAAGATGCTTCTGCAACCGAGTCCTGGGCTCCTGCTCTTCATAATGACTTGGGAATTCCTCCAGCATAACAACACTTAAATCATTCCTTCTAGGTCCCTCTCTCATGGACCCTCCTTGTATTTATGGGACAAGGTAGGCAGTTGGAATCAAGAGGTGGTTGAATTGGGAGGTTGGGGAAGTTGCAGAACCAACTTCAACTAATCCCAATTCGTAATATTAATATATTTTTTGACTTCATCTTAAGATGTGCACGGGTTTCATACAACCAGAGTAGCGCACAATATGAAACTCTTGTCCTTTGTAAGGCAAGCGTTTGCAACATTTTTAAAGGTGTGCGTTGGTTGTCCTTGAGTAAAGAAGTGCATATGTTGGTGAAGAATGTTGGTTTACTATGCAAAGAGTAGCGCACATGTCATGAAATCAGCAGAAACAGTAAGATTATCATCTAAAGAGTGTAGTTCCAGCAATAAGTCATCTAGGTCAACCTAGCTCTTCAATCCATGTTGTCCTTTTGTGTGATTGACAGAGCAATGTGATCACGGACGGAGAAGTGCAGATTTGACCTATAATAGACAGTCTGTTGTGCAGGAAAAATACCTTATAGTGAGGAGAAGATACTACCAACTTGGGTGGGGTGACAGGTAAATACATTCATTGTCTTTCATTTAGTTACTACAAATGGAAAGAGATCGAGATATCGAAAGAAGTACCTTTTTATCGACGGCTGGTCCTAGCTTTCGCTTGATCTTCCGCTATGATGAACCTGCAACACAAAGTAAACCTTCCTCAGTGTATCTTGACTGCAATAAATATAATGAAATTGAAAGCAATTAAACATCAACTACAATCACATATTGAACCAAATGAACATTCAATCCAATAGACATTCAATTTCGGACAGGAAGGGTATTTCCACCTTTTTATTGTCAAAGAAACATCAATCAGTACAAATATACCTGATCGGTCAAGATGCTTTTGCAACCGAGTCCTGGGCTCCTTCTCTTCACAATGAATTGGGAATTCCTCCAATGTAACAACACTTAAAGCATTCCTTTGAGGTCCCTCTCTCATAGATCCTCCTTGTATTTATGGGACAAGGTAGGAAGTTGGATTCGAGAGGTGGTTGAATTGGGAGGTTGGGGAAGTTGCAGAACCAACTTCAACTAATCCCAATTTGTAATCTTAATATATTTTTTCATTTCATCTTAAGGTGTATGCGGGTATGACACTAGCATACCCGCACACGGTGCGCAACTAGTGCTCTTAACAAATAACGCATACAACTTTCAGGATATGTGCGCGGGTTGTCTATAGTGAAACCTACGCACATTTAGGATATGTGCACGAGTTTCCCTTTATAAGAGTACCACACATCCACTGAAATATGTAGAAAAAATATATTTTTCAGCTGAAGATGTGTGATCTCAGCAGTAACTCATCCAAGGCAACCTAGCTCTTCCATCCCTAGTGTCATTTTGTGTGATTGATAGAGCAATGTGACCACGGACAGAGAAGTGTAGATTTGACATATAACAGATTCCCCCTAACGTGTGAGGTCAGAGGGAAACGATGGCCAAAATACATTATAATTCCAAGTCAGAGGAGGAGCAAGAAACCACAGAACCAAGTCACAAAAGTACCTGAAACAACGATAAAAGGTCAACGAGCAATTACAATCTTGAAATCATGTAGCATGATACAACATGATCTCTGATACATAACTAGGAGATGTATATATAGCATGGCCACTGAAATACAAGCGTGGATCCATGTCAAAATGAGAGATCATAGCCATAACAACAAACTGGATCTATGTCTCATGAAGAGCCAAAATGAGTGAGGCTCAGTCTTGCGCAGCTTGGGTGATAACATAAATATGGTGATGCTATCAGGGTCCTAAGGTTTTCATCCAAACAACCCAAGGTACAAACCCTAACCATGTGAATAAATGAGCTGTGGTCGAAAATGGGGGTATCATTTGATTACCGATCATTGATGTATACCGTTAACAAACGCGAGGACTTCCATCGATAATGATAATGGGGTCCAAGGTACCTAGTACGTTCCAACAAGTGTGAATAAGTGGACTTGAAGTCGAACACTTGAGGAACCTACCAAATAAGAGACATTGATGTATTCCCATTATTCAACAACGAGGGAAACTGCCACTGATGACTGCAATCCCCAAGGTACTAACCGAAAGTCTAAACTTAGTTCCCAGAGCATAATGAGTTGAAGTCGATGGGAAGAAGTCCGCTGGAAGGGAGTCCTTAATGCATCCTCCATCAGCCAACACAAGGAACACTCAAAGGTATGAGTAGATTTGGAGTAGGACAAGTAACAAGATGAAACAAACTGATACCAGGATGGATGACACATGAAGTCAAGGTAAACTGCAGGATGGCTGACACAGGCTGTATCCTTGAACAGTGAGCACGACACAAAGTGACTTAGGTAGTTTTCAACATGAGAAAAAAATGATATAAGTTTGCAATGTAGGAGACATTAACAGACCCTCCATATCATTGGAAAAATAACCAACCGAGGGAGTAAAAACTCGGAGATCAGGTTCACCCTAAGGTCAAAAAATAAAACCCAATTGAAATGGTAGACTCAAATAGGTGTTGTGTTCAAGGACATGACTAACTTAACTGCCTTTGAAACTAAAAAGATGTGATATACCCTTCTCATCCCTTATTCTTTTTGGTAAAAGAATGTCCTTCTTGTTGTTTTAATGAGTCCAAGAAAGAAAACTCAATAAGTCCAACCATGTAAAAGTTTAACGAGCCCATGGGAGGAAAAATCAGGACCTTCTTCATTATTTACAGAATTTGAAGAAGAGATAGAAGAATACTCTATAATACTAATCTCTGGATTTTAATATCGAGCCGAGATCTGTTCTTGCTCGCCGGTGTTTCCAATTTTAAGGAGTCTGAAAAACTTAAACAATAACTCCATACACCTACCCGTGGATTTTAATATCGAGCCCGGGTTGGTATATGCTCGCTGGTGTTTTCCTGTTTATAGAGTCTGGAAAACTTAAAAAATCCTCTATACACCCTCTCGTGGATTTCACATCGAGCCCGAGTAGGTGAATGCTCGCTTGGTGTTTTCATGTTTCGAGAGCCTAAAAACCCTAAAGAAGGCTCCAAAAGTCATTTTTCGTACAGTTAGGCTCCTCCCCCGAAAAAGTATAAAACGATGAGAGAAGAACTCTTCTAGCCACAGATGACTAGAGTATACCTTTTTCATAAATGATCCACAGAGGTCTGGAAAAGGGGTAAACTTATACCTAAGTGGATGTCACTTCAAATCCTTTAACGAGTCTGAAATGACAACCATACTTGGAAATATTGTCATATTTAAAGAGTCTAACAAGAGCATGAAAGAACTCTATAAAAATATTTTTCGTAAAGGTTTAACAAGCCCGAAAAAGTAAAATCGTGACCTCTTTACTATTTTTAATGAGATCAAAGGAGATACAGAAGAATGCTCATAACTTCCTTACTGTTTTTAACGAGCTCGAAGTGAAGGTGGAAGAATGCTCGTAGCCTCCTTATTGTTTTTAACGAGCTCAAAGAAAAGGTGGAAGAATGCTCGTAGCCTCCTTACTGTTTTTAACAAGCTCAAAGAAAAGGTGGAAGAATGCTCGATGGTGGATCAATGTCCAAATGAATGGTAGACTGCATTATAGACTCTAGGAAAACTTCATCAGAGGGAAGTATATTATCCTAGATAAAACACATATCTAAACATTCAGATGGAGTCATCACCTAGTCAATTGCTGGGACCCAGTCCCTATAAGGTAAGCATGAATTCATAGGCTTCTTCTCAGTAGCAATTGGACTCGAGGAACAATATGCCACATAATTTGATTGTGGCATGGTAGTGCCTACTGGCGAGGGATATACTTCGTCTATAGTTGGGTAATAAGAGGGATAAAAAAATGTAAGCTGATCGATAGTGACAATAGTTTTGTTGTGAGGAAAATGCATCACACGAAAGAGAATAGACACCACAGCCTGCATAGCATATACGTAACCATGCCCGATGATTATATCAAAATCCATAGGGTCCTTTAAAACCATAAAATCAACTAAGACTGTTTTTCCACCCAAAGTGACTGGTACTTGAGGGATGAATCCCAACGGTTCACTAGGTCTTCTATTGAAGGTCAACGACCAATTAACAACTGGAACAAGGTTAGGAAAACCTAAATCTCTCCACGCATAAGGGGATCAGATAATAACAAAGGCTCCTTCATCTACAATACATCGATGAACTGCATGGTTTCCGATATCAACCTTTATCTGGAAAGGTGAAGAAGAAGGAAGGCGAGGCCCAGTTAGACTATTCCAATAAAAAAAATGATCCCAGAGCTTGGTAGGGGTTTACTCGGCATAGATGCAGTGCCCCCATTTTCATAAACATCTAAACTGGTAATGCAGAAGACTTCAGGGATAGATGCATCAGTCTCTGAAGGATTGATGGGATCAGTCGAGGATTGCATCGATTCGATCACTTCACTCTCCGAAGGAAGAGTGGGGTTGACCAAAGATTGCATTGGTTCAACCACTTCATCAACCAAAGGTTGATCAGGTTGTTGGGAATCTACAGATAATTCAGGAGCAGAGGATCCTTCAGACATGGACCACACTCTCTGCACCTCTGGAATAGCAGGGCATAGGTGAGTAAGGTGACCTCCCTTGCAAAGTTTACAAGGGAACTTTGGCTTCCGTCCTATAAGCTTAGACTCCTTTAAAAAAACAGTACTCTTAGCATGACTAGCATTGGCTGACAGCTTGCCCCCAGCATGACTCGCAGTGGCTGGTTGCTCAGAAACAAAATACTTTTGAACTACAGACCACACTCTTTGCAGTTCTGGAAGTATAGGGCACAAATAGGTCAGGTGGTCTCCCTCGCAAAACTTACAAGGGAACTTAAGCTTCCGTTTATTAGGTTAATCGACAATGTCAACATTCTCAGCATGACTTACAGTGGCTGATTCAGTGTCTCCAATATGACTCATAGTAACTGGTGACTTGTCATTAATATGACCAGCAGTGATCAATGACGTGTCTTCAACATGAGCAACAGTGGTTGAAGACATGATTTCAGTATGATTTGCAGTCACTATTACATATGGGCAGATTTTTCGACGCAATATTTCCATGTTTTCAACATTTGTGGGTCCATGAAATGAATTTTTATTGTTTTTTTTTTTTTTTAAATTTACATGGAGGAAAAATTGTGGCAATAGCGACAATGTTTAATTTTGTCCCTATATCCATGAACTTTCGTCCCTATATCCACGAAATTTCAATGTTTCAATTTTCGTCCCTATATCCACAAAGGTCGACATTAAGAGGCTTCTGCATGAAGGACTGGACATGAGAGGGCATGGAGGGAGGGTTTGAAATGGAAAATAGGGGTTTCTTTGGGCCCGAGAAGCCATTCAGAAGAGGCCACGAAGGGAGGGTTTGCAATAGTAAGAAAGGAATGCATAGCACGAAAGCTTCTTTGCATCATCAGGTATACAAAATTTCTACTATTTCAATTGCACCGAAACAATTTTTTTTCAGAACATTAAGCTTGATGTAGGGTTTAAGCTTTCAAGCTTTAGTGTATGACCATGTAGCTTGTTTGGATAATATTAGCAGTTATGATGTTGCAACAATATTGAGGGTTTAGGTCTTGGCTGTGGTTATTTCAGAAATGGATGCGAATGCTCTAGTTTTGCAATTATGATATGTGGGGCAATTGTTCTATTCGAACCCGTGTTAGAAACCCACAAATATGCAACTGTTGATTTATTTGTACCCAAATATCAAGACGTATCTTGTGGAAGGTTGGTAGTGTCTTTCCAATTAATTTAAGCATTTAATTTTCTAAAATGGATCAAACTTGTTCCCCCTTCAAATTTGAACCATTGGCAATCTGATCAAATTGATTGTGTTTTTACCATGGGATGGGATTGGATTTTTTTTTTGTATTTTGATGCAGGAGCATTAGGAAGGAGAATAAATTTTTATTATTATTGTGTTCTAGATTAGATTGAGTTAGTTTGAGTGATGGTGAGGTGTGTTGTAATAATGGCTTTTTTGCCAAATGGGCTCTTGAATCCCTAAAGAGCCAGCATTTGTTAGTTGTTTAGATTGTTTGTGATCTTTAAATGTTGTAGATCCTATTTGTCAGGATCCAAAACTAGATTCTGGTGATTCTTTAAAAATGGGGCTGTAATCGAATTTTGGTTGTTGTTGGAATAGAAAAGTAGAGTAATCATGCTTGTGGGTTTTCATGAATTTATTTGTTTCCAGATAACCATTCCCCGTTGAGATAGTCGCCATTGGACATATAAATCTAATCCTAGTGTTGAATCTTATTGGGAGGAAGTCAATTGATCGTGATACTTGATCAATTGATCTCTGGTGACTTGTATTTGAGAATGAACCTCCAGAATATTTGAAGAACTTGTTAATGCAGGAGTTTCTATGAAATAATTTGAAACAAAACTTGGTTCTGCTTGAAGATCGCTGCGTCTAACTGCTAATGAATGTTGAAAGTTGATCTCTGCTCTGAGGGGGCTGAAACGATTTCGAAGGCCAACTCCTTCACCGAGTCTAAATACCACCTGGATCGAATCCTTAGAAAGAAGCCCTGCACACAACCGAAACCCTGGACACCTTTGTTGTTGAGGTTAAATAGAAGGAAACGCTGCCAGGTCAGTTTTACTCCGTTGGATTGAACGAAGAATGGTCATGATTTGCTGTGGAAGGTAAATTTACCATGGAAAAGTCAAACAACTCTGCATCATCGATCTGAGTGAAATCAACGGTGGCTGAGTGTGTAGTTTGAATTCTTTTGCCTGTCAAAATATAGACATATATATTGATTAGCGAGTTGAAGATTGGCTCAGCAAAATTCGTATCATTATAGAGTGGAATTCATTTATTGCTTGCCTGGTTGCCATCATATTTTGATAGTTATGGATGGACGCAGATTGTTACTGGTTAGGACTTTGTGCGAATGACCAGTCAGAAATCCAATTCTCATGGATTCATACCACTTACACATTTTTTTGTTTTTTATTTGGTGCTGGCAAAGTCGTGGGATTTAAGTAACTTCATGCTTATTATGATTTTTAGGTGCATATTCTCTTACCGTGGTATACTAGTTTTCCACAATCGCAGTTCATCTGCTTGCAATTTCATTCACAATTTAATTCATCTGTTTACAATCACAATCCATCAAATTACTAGAGACGTGGAAAACAACATTCCCCGTTATGATAATGTAGAATTAGAATCTTAGAGTAGAAATGAACTCTTTCAATCCTACAAATGCTCACCTTTGCTTCTGGACCAGAACTACTTCAAAAGCCTTCATCTCAAAATTTTCAAGTTCAGAATACATGATAATCCAATGCTTCACACTTTCCATAGCTGAAAGATCAGATGGGAAGACCAATTCAAAGAATACCATTTAACCATAAACTGGATCTGGATCATGAAATGGCTGTGGGACTGTCTAAGAACCTGTCTCTGCGCCTAGCTCTGCTACTGCTATTTCTCAAAAATAGACTACTGGATCAACGGCTTCTTAATCTTCTTACTCAATAGAATCAATTACTGGATCGAGATAAACTGCTGCTAATGGGGTCCATGCCGTAAACTCATTAATTTAGTGTGTTTTTGGATGTGGACTAATGGTTAAGTGCTATATTTCAATATATATATATACTTTACTGGTTATCCTGGAAGGTAGGCCGCTTAGGGAAGGAATGCTAGGGGAGCTAATAGTGAGACTCAATCAATTGATTATGCTACTGAATTTGCTTATGTTGGTTTGGGTGCTGGATATGCTGCTATCGTAGGATCTTGCTCTTCACGATATGGAATAAGCTCCGTGTTGATGCTTTATCCAATTTAGGTATGCAGATGGCTCCAAGTACTAGCCATATTTTGGCACACTAAGAACAAGTTCTCTACCAATATGTACAGGACTTTAATATGAAGGTTGTTGTTTTATATAGAGAATTTGCAGTTGTAATTTTCTTCAGTTTTTACTTTTTATGACATGTACAATGTCCTTAGGGAAAATGATCAGCTACACAAATATTTGTTTATGATACTCATTTTTTTAATCTAATTGTAATATCAATTTGTATGTTGACTTAGATGATAGATCCATTATCTGATCTATTAGATGCACCTTACAATCGCAGTTCATCCGACATTTTTTTATGATACTTATATTTTTAATCTAATTGTAATATCAGTTTGTATGCTGACTCTGATGATAGATCCATTAGATTCACCTTGCCAGTCCATTTTTGAGTTTGATTGAATGGCTCTGTTGTCATGCTATTATTTTCATGAAGGGGACGGGGGGATAAAATGTTGCCTCATCGAGCTGTCAATTACCATGAAGGGGCCAATACACTATCTGTGAAAATCATCAAAGTCCAGTTATCTCTATCATTTTCTCAACATCTAAGATATAAATTCAACTTGTATATCAACACCATGTGCATATATTTCAAATCTAAGAATGCGGTGCTCTCCAAATCTAGGCATAACACATAGTTTGCATGGGTTATTTGCACACCATTTACCATAGTCTAATCTATGTGAGAATTAGACTTCATAGATTAAAGAGATGAGGTAAGAAATCATGCTATTTTGTCACTACAACCGTGCTTGTTAGCAATAGAGGTCATTCAATTTAAACTATCAACATGGTCATAGTGTTTTGATAAAGTGAATTTTACAATGCTTGGTGATTTATCCTTTCTATTTTAAGAAGTAGTTCCAGATTTTTGGTTTTAGATTACATTTTGCATGGTTATAGTTCCCTGTTGTATTTTATATTAATGGCTTGCTAAACCACCCTAAGTGGATGTCCAAAGTTTCCATAAGGATTCATTGTGGTAGAAATATTCATGTAGTGGTTTCAGTTTTATTTGATAGTTCAACAAAAGATTTAGATTGTGCCTTTGTATTGACTCTATTAAATTTTCATTGATATTTATTTATGGAATGCTTGAGCATAGTGCCACTAGGATTTAGATGATCTCTTCTATGGACAAGTTTTGATTGTGCGATAGGGATATTTTGAAATTTTTATGGAGAAAATTTAGACAATGGTATCATTGGCATTGTGATATTTAGATGTTCTTTGATAAACACAGCAACTCCCTACCTCTCAAGCTTAGTGCAATTTACATCTTCAATCAACTAGATTAAATTCTCATCATGCAAATAGTGAGGATGACGCAAATCCCTCTCTATCATCTCCTTTTGGTACAAACCAACACTTGCCAAGATATATGTCTACCAGAATAGGTTTTTCGCATAAGTATCTTGATCTTTTGCCCCTTGCTTCTCAATGATGATGTAGATTAAAAAGAAACGTGACAACTGCTAAAGTATGAATGTGTGATAATTTGGAGAAGTTTGACATTTGAGTTTGTTAGGAAAATTGTGGATAGTAGAAGAAGTGGGTTTAAATCAATCACAGAACCTGGAACAACCATGTTTTCCAATACAAGATATTTGAACCTTATGGTTTAAGCAGGTAGTCTCTTGGTTATGTTGGGGCTTATGCATTGTGATTTTGGGCCTGAGCAATTTTCAAGACATGCCAGAATTCTGATGTAATCTTCTTCATTATTATCCAATAGTATATTGGTTGGATTTTGTGCTTTAGTGACCTCTAGCCATGGATACGTCCATTCTATGTAATATAATATCTCTTTTGTTAAATCAATTGCAATAAAATGGTTCATTTTTTTCTTCCAATGGATTCTATTTGCATTTTTTTCAAAACTTCTCAATTTTTGTTGTTGGTTATTTCATTTGGGTTATGCTTATAAATCCAACTACAATAGATATATGATTAGGGAATTTATAGCTCAACTGAAAATTAACCACAAGTAACCCTCTTAGATTCTCAATGCATTCCATAACTTTATTTCAGAATCCCCTACAAGTCCAAGTCCCCAAAATTGGAGGTTTTATAAAAGAAAATAATAAATAGTAAAGCACACAATCTTCAAGTGTAATTGGAAGACGTTTATCGGTTTGGATGGGATTCAAGCAGTGATGATCTAAAGGGTGGTTGAGTTATTGTATATTTTGATCAAACCAATGACATGCCCAATTCTTCCATCTGGCAAGGAAATTCAATTGACACACACACACACACACACACACACACACATATATATATATAAACCTATACCCTAGGTTCCATACTCATATCCCTTCAATGCCTTCCTTTGAAATCGGCAACAATCTCTACAGAAGTATGGAAATTGATGAAAGAAAACAACCCTTGAAGAGATCGCAGTCCCATACCTACTTTCCCTTCATAGGTTTCTCTAGCTCTGATTGGACAATAAGGGAAATAAGAGTTCAATTATTGCCAACTCGTCCTTTGGTCAATGTCAGTTCCAGTGACACCCATGTTTGCCAATGCTGACCTTCATAGGTTTTCTTCTTTTCCTTTGAACCTTATCATCTATATAAAGGGGTGTCAACTTAATGTGCTCTATTTGGTGAGTTGTGGCAATTGCATTCGGCACAAGCCTTGGAAATTGAGAAAAATGTATGTGTGTGTGCATAGAAAAATTTATATAGACGAGCCTAATGGCTAACCTCATCGGAAATTCATTGGAAAATTTGAACCTGAATCGAACTTAATGGTTATTGAATCCAATCTCTAACCCGAACCTCGTGACTTAGTGTAAAATGACCATTATGGGAGGGTGTTACTATAATAGTCCTACTTAAAACTTATACTTCATAACTAGGACTTAGGCCTAATAAAGAGTTACTAATATAGTGATATAATAATGAATTAATTAATGTAGCAGTTAACTTAACATAATCTTCTCCTACTATGTAATGAAACATTGCATCACCTTATAATGCATTAATCCACTTTTTCTCATTTTTTTGTGTATTCATGTCCATGCTTGTGTGTGTAAACTCACACATGGGTTTCCTATGTTTCATTAATCAACTTTATAATTTCTTCTAGATGCACTTGTTCAAGGAAGTGCTTCACAAGGGTGATGGTATATGTTTATTGCATGGTTAAATATACTGAGTTCCACTGGCTAAGATAATGGGTCTGTATTCAATAAATTCAAACATGCAAGTCTAGTTGTATTAATTACCTTGTGAAATATTTTGGAAAGAAGCTCTGAGATTATTGGGTGTTGTTATCTTCTTTGCAACTAGAATTATGCAAATGCAGGTTCAAGGTTCCAACTTAACACATTTATATAGCGTTCTTAAGACATAATTATGCCCCTAGCACAAGGTTCAATCAGCTAAGGAGATTAATTATGCTAAAACTAAGTGGAATTATCTCACATTTCAGATATATTATAATGTATGCATTCATTAATTTCAAAGTTGTCATCCACTATCTACTGATTTTTATTTGAGAAATTTCAATAATATCATGGGGAATAGGGCTTCTAGGTTTCATGTCCAGTGTCTCCTTTCTATTTAACAAGTTTTAAGGTATAAGTTTCATTATATATGATGTGGGATTTTCAAATTTGTATTTGTAGGTCCCTAAATCACAATGTCTGCTTGACATGGTGTAGTGTGGTTCATAGGTTCAGAAATACAGATGATGGAGAAAATGGCATAATATTATATATCTCAATGTGTTGTAGAGAAATAAAGATTAATTTAGGAATACTTTTTGTTTCCTATTCTATGATCTGTCTTTATATTGACAATATTATAATGCTATACTCATGCAGAAAATGCAACAGATGGTTCCCTACCAATAATGCCACTTGAAGAGATTTTGATCAAGGCTCTGCTCGTGCTTGCTTCGCTGGATCTTGCTAAAGATACGAGTACATGCACCAAGTTGTTGTTCTGCGCTCATCATCTATGTCTTGCAAGAGGAAGCCAGAAGAATGTCGTGTGGAAGGTTAGGATCTCTTGTTGTTATGGATCTATCATGTTGTATCTGGGATTATACTTTTGGCTACTTTTTTCATTCAGTGGTGTTGCTTATTTTATTTTATACTTTACCTTTCAGCATCTAGGAGTTTCTTAGGCACTTTTATGGTTTTACTGGATTGTTCTTTTGAGTCCCACTAACATTTTTTTGGGTCACTAGTGGACATTTACTTATTGATATTACCTACATCTGAAATTAAATTAATCTCAAATATTATTCAGTTCATTTGTATTTCATTGTAGGGGAAAAATGGAAATTGGTGAAAAAAATGGTCTTAGTCAAATGCTAAGTTACCAGGATACAGATACGGATACAGATTTGGATCCGAACCGGATACGGATTCACCATATTTTTTAAAACCCAGGATCCGGATACGGCCGGGAAATGGCAAGTACAAAAAAAATATAAAAATATTCATATAATAAATAAAAATATAGAGTGAAGAATCAAACTATTCATGAAACTCAAAAGTAGAACTATAAGTTATTGCCATAAAAGAGAGTTCATGTACCATAACTGATAATTTGATGAGTTGTAACCATGATTGATATTGATAATTTTAAAAACCATTTCAGCATGAACTTGAAGCAGGTCATAATAGTGTTTTTGTGAGCCACATCCACATGTCCTTATCAGCAGGGAATAAAGTGGTTTTCTTGAAGACCGTGGCAAGTCTACATAGTAGTGTAGATGAAGTGAGCAACAACATAGCACGTAAAGATAGATCAGCCCTTGACAAAAGACCTTGACCATAAAGATAAATCAAATAAAAACATTGAAAGCAGAACTTGATATTGATATATCAAAGTTCAAGAGCAAATCTTGACATAAGGATAGATCATACCTTGAGTAGGATCCATTTCATAGGACCAGGATACGTTTCCTTCTATAGGGGATACATTTCCATGATGGATCCTAGGTGGATTCGATCTGGTACGCATCAGATCCTTGGATATGCGGATCAATCTTGTTTAATTTTATGCTCAAATGTTTTAGCATCAATAGTTGTCATGGGCAAGGTATGAATGTATTTTTCAACTTGTCAAAGAGACATTTCTCGGGCTTTGTTCTATTTCAAGGCCATGATCTACTTTTTTATAGTGGAAAAATAGAAATGTAACAGAAATTGCCATTCATTCTTTTAATACGTTAATGCTCCCTTGTTCCCTAATTTTCTTTTTGCTAAACATGATTGCTACTGGTGGTCTTCATTTCAAGTAAACACATTTTCTGAATTTCAACAAACATATAGCTACATAATACCCTAATTTTTTGTTCATCTAGCCACAATAACCTAATGTTCAATTTAGCCAACTCTACTATTTGATACAGAATTCTTGAAACTTGCATTTGGAGCAGCTTTAGTAACGTTTTTAGTTTTGGAGATGATTAGAGTATGTAATCCTATGTAGCAATTACTATATTTACAAAATACACAAAACCATAAGCTAACTACTAAGTAGTTGTTGAGAAACCTGGGATGTATCATGTTTTCTGCCAATTTAAGTTCATAGAAAATTAATATCTTCTTTAAGATCATGAGACAAAAATCTGTTATGTGCTTTATTTCAAATATTCTTCTTGGAGTGATCTTAAAGCACTATTTTATATTTGTTGATGCACTTATTGAAGATTATATTGTGTAATTCATTCAACTGGATTCGTTGCATTTTAAGATGGCTGAAATGATTGAATTTCCTCATTTTCTAGCTTCCAAGCCACCTTGATTAGGTAATGAAGTTGCACAATAACTAAATACTTGCAGCGATAGAAGAGATAGATTTTACTTCATACAATTCAATATGGTGTATGCCAATACCTAAAGGGAGATAATGACCTAGACCACAAGTCCCATATGACCACTTATTTAAGACAGAACTTAATCTAATAGTAGAGTGTAGGCCTTCAGACCTGGATATACTGTCATAGATTTTTATTTAAGTCGCGTAGAAAATCACTCCAAAAATTAGATTTCAAAACTGTCACCAAATGAGAAGTAATTTTGAATTCATGGAATGTATATGACTTGGTATATTTAGAGCAAGTTTACTCACCAACAACCACATATTTGCTTATCAATCAGATGAGAGTTAATATTGGTTGAAAACTTTACTGTTAAGGGAGGGCCAAATCTGTTGAAGGTCTTAGATGCTTATTTTACTTCATATTATTCAATATGGTGTATGCCAATACCTAAAGGGAGATAATGCCCTATACCACAAGTCACATATGACCACTTATTTAAGACAAAACTTAATCTAATAGTAGAGTGTAGGCCTTCACACCTGGATATACTGTCGTAGATTTGTATTTAAGCCGTGTAGAAATGCACTCCAAAAATCAGATTTCAAAACTGTCATCAAATGAGAAGTAATTTTGAATGCATGGAATGTATATGACTTGGTATATTTAGAGCAAGTTGCCTCACCAACAACCACATATTTTCTTATCAATCAGATGAGAGTTAATATTGGTTGAAAACTTTACTGTTAAGGGAGGGCCAGATCTGTTGAAGGTCTTAGATGCTTATTTTTCTCTAGATTGCTCTGCAGGAGATTGATTGAAGACATTTCAAACATGTGGGGTCACTTAAGTAATTAGTGGAAAATATTTTATTGACTGATGGTTCTTAACAAGCCCTTTGTTACCAGTAGATTCAAACATGATTTTGTATTCAAGCTACATTTAAGTAGGATATGCAAATTGTTGATTTATGAGAGGGAAATTTCAGAAGGGAAAAAGCATAACTATGATGGATATGCGTTTCTATTGGCTATTCCTATGAGAAACTGGAATGCTTCATTGAGAAGGAAAAGTGCAGTTAATCTAGACCATGATAATCTAGTTTTTTTTGTTTAAATAGAAGAATGGAGAATACTCAATAGAGAATACTGAGATCTTAGTTTGAGAAGAGTAGTTATCTCATACTAGAAACCAAATAATTGGATAGTACTTCTTTTACTCTTGATTGATAATAGTGTGTTCCTTGCCATTCAGAGGACAATGGGTATGCTCTTATGGAACGACTTCAAAAACACACAAGACATGTGGGTCTTTTTATTTCATCATTTATTCATAGTTGGGGATGTAGGTTTTTTATTAATTTTATTTGTGAGCAGTGCAATAGTTTTCTCAACTTCTTTTTATAGGTTTGTGGTCTGAAGTTCAATACAATTTCTACAAATTTGTTGGCCTATGGAGCTGAGGATGGGGAGATTTGTATCTGGGATCTTCCAAATCTTGCAGAACCTACCCATTTTCCACCATTGAAGGTGTGGCCTGGTACCATCATAAGATTTAGATAATTGTCTCTAAGTGAGTAATTGTGGAAGGCTTACTGGTATATGCTTAATTTCAAGATATTAATAGTAATTTTTTTTATGCAGGGTGTGGTATTAGTTGCTCAAGGGAAAGTTTCATTTTTATCTTGGAATCAGAATATTCAACATATACTGGCATCCACTTCATATAGTGGAAGACTAGGTGAGGATGTTGGTATTTTACATAATCCAACTTGAATTTTGCTACTTTGTTTGTTTATTGGCTGCCGAATAAGGGATTAGTTAAACATAAAGTCTTTGTATCTTGCAATAGGATGTTAATGAGTCTTTTAAATTTGGAATGCAATATGTGCAGTGGTTTGTGATTTAAGGCTCCATAAACATATCATTAGGTAGTGCACTTGTTAATTAGGTGTAATCTTATGTAAAATCTTTGGCTTGCTGATAATGTGCATATAAGGTTTGGTCGATATTTTGGTAAATTCTGAAGAACTGTTACTTCCATCCTATTTCTGGTAACAAATTTCCAGAGGCAACTTAGAGACGATGCTAATTAGTGTCCCAAGACTTGCTTGTTCCCTCCAAACAATCTTCCTAGCAACATCCCACACCCAAAGAGCTAAAGACATGGATAAGCTCTTGTAAGCTACACTCAGTAGAGTGATATATTTCCATCCCCTGATAAAGTCTTTGGTAGAATCCTTGGGGATCAATGTAATTAGCTCTTCGTTAATGGATTTAGTCAAGCAACCCATGTAAAAGGTCTCAAACACCAAGCAGTTGAAATCATCCTCTACTATGTCCCACATTGCCTTGTAAAACTCACATTATAATTCATTTTCATCACCTACCATCAAGATTCCATTGACATGCAGAACAATAATCATCCCATTCCCATTACTTAGCTTAAAGTGTAAAAATACCTCAAATTCCAAGTAGCAGAAACCAACCCCTACTATGTCCCACATCACCTTGTAAAACTCACATCAAAATTCCCTGTCATCGCTTATCATCAATATGCCATTGAATTTTTTCTATAAATATCATAGCTCTGAAATCTTTATTTTATTGATCCATCTAAGCTTGTTAATAGAATGTCATGACAAAATGGAAATATCTATCATATCCCTGTGCACAATGGCATTCCTCAATATTGATGATGATGATTGTTAATGTATATTGAGAACGACTTTGGTCTATTAATATTTAAGAACAAAAATGGTAAGGAATTACTAGGTTTGCTTTAAAATTTTATTCCGATACTCTAAAAAATAGGCCCATTGTCTGATAAGCCTCATCTAGATTAGCCAGATTATGCCAAGAAATATCTATCATTTGTCACGATACCAAAGATTGGCATATTAATTTGGTCTTAACACCTATGCATCATTTCTTAAGCATGGAGGTTATGATTATTAGATGGAAAATTTGAATGGTTAACAATATATGTTACAATGTAGAGGAATGTACTACACGAGGATTACACATGCATGCTTCAATGATTGCCATTTAGTCTGGTTTATTTTTTTTTAACACTTCCAGGTTTCGTCTCAATATCGACGAACGTTCGTGTACACCATAGAAGATGTTTCCATGGAAGTTCGTCTCAATAGCCATGCATCTCTTCTAGCAGTTCCCATGCAGATGCTAAACTTGCCACAAAAGTTAGTGAATTGCTTCGTGGATATTGCGACGAATGTTCATCACTATTCGCAACAAACCTCTTCCATAAGTTCATCCCTATATCCATGAACATTCGTGGCAGGTTTAGCATCTGCATGGAAACATATAGAAGACATTCGTCTCTATATCGACGAATATTCATGGCAGATTTCAAATTCCCTAGATCTGAGTTGTATAGGTGACATGTGGCCACTATGAAGCATTGCAATTGCCACGACGGGGAATTTTTGTCCCTATATCCATGAAAATTTTTCCACGAAAAAATGAAACCCTAATCGTGGCAACATGGACAATAAATTGTGGCAACAGGGACGAAAAATTGTGGCAAATTTGACCATATGTACTAGTGAGTGACTGAAAGTTTGCTCCCAACATGACCTCCAGAGGCTGGGTAGGTTCCCCCAGCATTACTTACAGAGGCTAGGTGGCTGCCCCCATCATGAATTCCATAGGCTGGGTGGGTGGGTTCAGTATGGTTTACAGTGACTGAGTGAATTCTCCCAACATGACCTTTAGAGGTTGGGTAGGTGCCCCTAGCATGACCTCCAAAGGCTGGCTGCATAGGTTCAATATGATTTACAGTGACTGAAAGTTTTCCCCCAACATGACCTCCAGAGGTTGGGTGGGTGCCCCCAGCATGAATTCCAGAGGCTGGGTGGGTGCCCCCATCATGACTTCCAGAGGCTGGGTGGTTGCCCCCTTGCTTTGGCATCTTCTTCGTATTCTTCCTCTGTCTATTCCTTTTAGACTGCTGGTTACTAGTATTACTACTTTCACCACATGAGGTAGACGAAGGAGGAGAAGATGTTACTGGCTAAGCAGGCATAGGGTTTTGATGCTCTTGATGTGAGGTGCTTACTTGAAAAGTATCAAGAGCATACAAGGCATTCGGAGTGAAAAACAACCAAACCGGTAGCCCTATAGTGAATCCCGAAAGATTCAAGGTAGCCATTAAGGGAGTACCAATATTCCCAATAAATGGAAAAGCACAAGGAGCCCCTTGAACATGAGTCCCTTGAATGGTGGTCACCGGGATGCTTTCCATAGTTTCTGACTCAACAGGCTAGAAATATCTAAGGCCAACTAAAAACAAGCAGCATAAAGAGCACACCACTAAAAGGTCCTAGGTAATCCAAACCAGGAAAATAGATTCCTTTCGGAGGAAAGTTTGGGATGATTTGGGCCCAAAACTAACCAATGAAGGATGAAGAACAGTTACCCGGGATCGACATACAGGTCCTCTAGGTGAAAAGGTTTGAATCACCAAACCGCCTTCCCAAATTTCTGTAGAGGGTTTCCTCCCACGTCTGTCCTAGGTACAACAGAAATAGCCTTCCGTCGTCACCTGTGTAGATCCCTATAGTCTAGATACTAAGGTCACCACCAATACGAAATAACCTGGGGGGACAGTTGTCAGCCTAGTCAAAACGCATGGGTAGGGTAGCAAAGCCCAAAATCAGAAAGCACTTTAAAAATCACTGGTGGACCCTTGTACGCGAGTCAACTCTGGTTTATGGTTGATGGGAAAGTGAGGGGGTATCCTCAACAATTCCAATCGCCCACGGCCTCGTGCTTAACTCTGGTTTGAGTAGAGCATCCCAGGACAATTTGATAGAGGTGGATTTACCTGATAGATAGTCGTACTACGATTGTTGAGTAATGAAGTTGATTTCAAGTGGTTTAAGGTGATTTAAACCCGAAATCCTAGCCTAAGCTAGTTGATGATGTGTATACCTAAAAAGAAAAATGTTGCTAGTTAATATTATTAAGATTTCTTTTTAAGGGCTACTTTTTACTCAATAAAGGCAGTGCGGTGTGTGGAATGGTTTCAACAGAAAACAAAGTGCGTAAATAAATAATGCATTCAAATTCACAAAAGACTTTTTTCTTTTCATTTATATTCTTTCAAAAACTGAAACTAGGCAATCCTAAATCAAATTTCTTTTTGTATTTTTCTTTTAAATTTCAAAGCAAAGCAAACTATGCTACTTCAAAACAATGATAAATCTTGCTACTAAGCTACTGAATTCACTTTTTGTCTTTTTTGATAATTGCAAAAGAAAAGAACTTGGAAAGGAGCAAGTAAGACCTAACACAAAGTGTGAGTAAGACAAACCACCTAATGGATCAAAACAATCAAATCAAAGACTTGAGAAAGACTCCACCTACTGAGTTGTTTCCAAAGGAAAAAAACTCTAAGCTTGGAACAAAGTGTAAAAGAAGTAAGGAAAATAGATGCCCAAATGGAAATACAAACCTAAAAGGTTTCTCCAAAACACCAAAACCCTAAGAAAACACTCGTCAAACAAAGGAGTAGGTAAGCAAACCAAAAAGTGACCCTACCAACAAACGGACTCAAAAGAAAAGCAAACTAGAAAGCTTTAACTCACTCGGACTGAACTGAAAAGATAAAGATCAGGTATCTAGACCAAACAAACTTTTGAAGCCACCCTAAGGACTCAAAATTGGGGTCAAACCCTAAACAAAAGGACAAGACACCGTAAAAGCATGCTAATGTTGCTACAGACAACAAACGTTAAGAACGCAGGTATGTATGACTACAACAGGCATCTAGGGCAAGAAATGTGCAGCTATGTCTAAGAAAGAGCAGTGCACAGCCTTCAAAAGAGTTAAAAACAGTAAAGACACCTTAAACAAGTACTCAAGCAAGCAAAGGCAAACTAAAGGACTTCAGAGAGGCAAACAAGACTCAAAAGAGACATACAAGTCTCAGGGGTCAGTCAGGGAAGCAAAGCAAAAGCCTGGAAATGAACCCAAAAAACTGGAAATCAAACCGTAACAGAGAACTGAAAGTTATAGGAAAATGCACTACTGTGTAGTACAGAAACCAGCGCACACTAGGAAAGGTGCAGTGCACAAAACAACGTTCATCAGACAAAATGCGCTACTATATGTAGGGTAAACCAGCGCACAAGGCTCAGAAGCAAACAAAAAATCTTTGCAGCAGTGGAATGAGATGAGTCTAGACAGTAAGAACAAGCAACAATGACCTATAAGACCTCTCAAAGAACAAATAGACTGAATTAGACTAGAAGAAAAACCTAACAAGGTCTCCTAGAGCAAAAAAACAATCAATTACTCCCTAGGGGAGTCACCAGTCTGTTGTGCAGGAAAAATACCTTATAGTGAGGAGAAGACACTACCAACTTGGGTGGGGTGACAGGTAAATACATTCATTGTCTTGCATTTAGTTACTACAAATGGAAAGAGATCGAGATATCGAAAGAAGTACCTTTTTATCGACGGCTAGTCCTAACTTTCGCTTGATCGTCCGCTATGATGAACCTGCAACACAAAGTAAACCTTCCTCAATGTATCTTGACTGCAATAAATATGATGAAATTGAAAGCAATTAAACATCAACTACAATCATATATTAAACCAAATGAACATTCAATCGAATAGACATTCAATTTGGGACATCAAGGGTATTTCCACCTTTTTATTGTCAAAGAAACATGAATCAGTACAGATATACCTGATCGGTCAAGATGCTTATGCAACTGAGTCCTGGGCTCCTACTCTTCACAATGACTTGGGAATTCCTCCAGCGTAACAACACTTAAAGCATTCCTTCTAGGTCCCTCTTTCATAGATCCTCCTTGTATTTATGGGACAAGGTAGGCAGTTGGATTCGAGAGGTGGTTGAATTGGGAGGTTGGGGAAGTTGCAGAACCAACTTCAACTAATCCTAATTCGTAATCTTAATATATTTTTTCATTTCATCTTAAGGTGTGCACGGGTATGACACTAGCATACTCGCACACAGTGCGCAGCTAGTGCTCTTAACAACTAGCGCATACAACTTTCAGGATATGTGCGCGAGCTGTCTATAGTGAAACCTGCACACATTTAGGATATGTGCACGGGTTTCCCTTTATAAGAGTAGCACACATCCACTAAAATATGCAGAAAAAATATATATTTTCAGCTGAAGATGTGTGATATCAGCAGTAACTCATCCAAGGTCAACCTAGCTCTTCCATCCATCGTGTCCTTTTGTGTGATCGACAGAGCAATGTGATCACAGACGGAGAAGTGCAGATTTGACCTATAACAAATGGTTTTTCCAAGAAGTAAGTAAGACTATCATGATATGCTCTTACCTTGAAATGTATTCCTATTAGGTAAAAATGTCATTTCTTAATTGTGTGTAGCATTTCCAACACATGGCCAACATTTCCTTTTCTTAAATTAGTTTGAATGAGTTTTTTGTACTTTAAGATGGCGAATTTTAAAGGAATGGGGCATTCCTTCTTGTATTAGAACTACACCAATGCCATGTCCTAATGCATCACATTCCACAATAAAGGTTTTTGTGAACTCAAGGGTGGCTAATACAAGAGTTATACACATGGCCTCTTTAAGTTTTTCAAAAGACTTAGTTGCTTTTTGACTCCAAGAAATGGCATCATTTCTCAATAACATTGTTTGAGGTGTTGCTACTTGACCATAATTCTTGACAAAATTGCAGTAATAGCCTCTTAATCCTAAAATCCTCTTAGATTCTTCAAGGTTTTGGGAAAATTGAAATGGACATTCCATCATAGTTTTAATTGTGTTAGGCTCCACTTTGATGCCTTCATGAAATAAATATTACCTAAATAATCTACTTCCTAAACTCCAAAGGCGTGCCTGGAAGGATTGGCATATAGTTGGTGCTCCTCCAATAATTTTAAGACCATGTCAACATGTAGTACACGCTCTTTCCAAGATTTGATATAAATTAGTATATAAGTAAAAAATACTAATTTATAAACATGGTACAGCGAAAATAAATTTAAAGTTAGGGATTGTGTATTTTTTAGGCTACTCTTGGAAACATAATCCTTAGGGTTGTGGTAAAGTATATTGCATTATGATTATTATTCACTTGGGAGAGTCATAGGTGAGTCATGTTGGAGTTCAAGACACATGATAAAATCAAAGATCAAATCTTAATATATGGATATGTGTATCAAATTAATAAAATACATCTCATGTTTATTTTCATTCAAAGTGTTTCAAGAGTGGTTCAAAGACCTTTAATTTTTAGGGCATGAAGTAAGATATCTCATGTTTATTTTCAAAATGCATCTCATGTTTATTTTCATTCAAAGTGTTTCAAGAGTGGTTCAAAGACTTATAATTTATAGGGCATGAAGGAAGATATGGTATTTTCCATAGCATGCTATCTATGAGAGTTCTTTCTCATATTGGGTCAATGTTGAATTCATTTGATTAGGGCATGAAGGAAGATATGGTAGTTTTCCATAGCATGCTATCTATGAGAGTTCTTTCTCATATTGGTTCAATGTTGAATTCATTTGATGAGAAATGTTGCGATATCGTTTACCACTGAGCACATTCCTATTAGTGGTTTCCAGATTTGCACCTTCATATCAATGCATTTGAGTGAGAAGCAATAAATGGCCAGATATGAATACAAAGTTACATGGTGTTGGTAATCATTCCTATGGTCAATACGCTCCAGAATACATATGTTCTTCCACAACAGTTTTTCCAGTATTCAGTTCAGCAAAGAGATATGTTAACAAACTAATTGAGTTTTGCTTGTTCTTATGAGTTATATTTGATGGATACGAATTCAAAATGCAATTACCAGGAATCTATCTAGCTTGTGATCTGAGTTGCCTTGAGTTGTATTTCGTCCATTACAAGACAATCGTTGCCAAGATGAATCGATGGTGAGAATTATAAATCTATCGGCATTATTTTCCATTTCCAATTGTGTTTCTAAATCCGTAGTTGGGAAATGGGCGTGTGACCGTTGGATTCTCGACGAATTTCTGCTAACTGCACGGAGGTTTGTTGTTGATTGGTTTTGGGAGTTGGATTGAAGAGGGAGATGAACGAAACGAGTAGCCTATTCCTGTACTTGCATGGGAACGTCTATTTGGCATTGTCACGGTGGTGTCGAGCGAGGATATATATCCACAACTCCAGAACCAAATCAAATCTATTGACACTAATCAAGTTAGGGTTTTGAATTATACACTGTCCCGTGAGCTAGAGAACCAAAATAATATAGAAAATCAAATCGACTTTGTCAAATTAAGTTCCCATAGACTGAGATGGTTATGATGTGAGTGTGCTGCTTGAATTTGATAGTGATTCCAATCATAAAATCACCCACAAGTGGAGCTATCAATCTGCCTGTTTTCAATTGGAATAGTCAATATGCATGTTTGTGGAGAGTTCTTAGAAAAACCCACATTCTATCACTCAGAAAATCCAAGAGATGAATTTTTCAAAATCCCATAGCCTACCTGATGTATTTCTATTATGTTTTCATAAGGTAGGATTGTTAACTATGTTGGTGTTTTAAGGAAAAAAAATTTGCCCTATAAAATTTAAATTTTAATGTAAATGTAATTAGATTAGGCATTTTAATATAGGTCAAACCTGTGCATTCATATTGTATAGTTTTTTCATTATCTTAGTGGTGTACCCTTTATGTTAGTTACTACTAACATTTCTAGAATAGAATAGAAACTACTTGTGACATATTTCAAGTGCTAGGAATGCATTAAATGAATTAGTACATTGTTTTCTAAAAAACAATTGTAGTTCCCATTTTTATTGTAGATTTTTCAGATATCACTACTGACTCTAGAAATCTCAGATCCCAATCAGCCTTAAGTCTCAATAAGCCACATGCATACCAAAACCCAACTTCTCAATTTCCAGAGAAGGTATCAACAATACAATATAGTTATAACTTGAAGCACATGAAATCTATATACAACTCAACACATATAGCAATCACACATAAACAATAGGACACAATGTTTTTCGGTCAAATACCTAGGAAAAACCCTTGCGGGAAAACCAATCAGAGATAGAAGCAACTTTTATAATCTTATGCAATTACAATTAGTACAATAGAGTATTCCAAAAATGACTTATCTTTGAGCCACACAAGCTCTAAGTTTGCTATGATGGAAGGTTGGGTGACTCTCGCTGACTGCACCGTCACTCTGAATGAATGTGCCCCTCTGCTCTGACTGTATATGTCTTTGAACTGCTATTTGATGAGGGCCTCTTTCCCTTCTACCTCAAAATCACTATCTCGGTGATGCCCTACTGTCATATTTGGAGAGCTCTATCTCAGAGCTCGCCCTCCTCAGGAAATGTGCCCCTCTGCTAAGGAAATGCACCCTTCCTATGCTTGATCAAACTCCGATCTCGCACCAGATGGATTCGATCTGTCTTGGAAGCCGACTCTGCCTCCAACTGATCCAACCTCTGATTGAGATGAATAAGGATAGATATTTGCTCAGATCTGCGCCCCTCTCTCGCTATGGAAGTGCGCCCCACTCCTTAGGAATTTTCCCTAGCTCAATCTCCAAGCTGCCTCTGTGTAGATGATCTCACTACACAACAATATTGCTCCTTAGTTCCTTAGATCAAGTGTGCACTGATTTCTCTTAGATCTACCCACTCCTCTCCTCAGAAAATATGCCCCTTCTCTCAAGGATGTGCCTCTTTGCATGCACTAATTCACCCTCACTCACTCTCTCTTCAATCTCTGAAGAAAATACTGAGTAACCTTTTCCTATTTCCCCTTGCCTCCTTTTATCAACTCACAACGTGATTAGGGTTTCCAAAACCCTAATATGAGTGCATGCAAAAATCATGCTTTTGCATGTAAAATAACAATGTGCATTAAAAAATTTCACATGCATAAGGGAAAAGTCATTGAAACCTCTACATGTCTCCACCACTGGATCCATGACACCTGGTAGAGTGCATCTCACCCTCTGCATTGCCCCGATTCCTATACTGAAAATGTATCTTCATGCTAGGCATCACCACATGAAGGACATCCCGAGATACACATATCTCTAACACTCCCTCTTATTGAGGGAAGTCTTGCAAATGCCTAGATCCATCAAATCCCCTATCGTTGCATCTGCTACCTCTAAGCTAGATGCCACTGCTCCAATCTGATTTGATAACCCATGATCTACCTCCATCAATGTTGTCTCGAGAGAAGCATATTTCTCTCTCTCTCTGCCTCTGACGCTAAAATCTGTTCCAGACTCCCTCTGAAACTTTGCTCAAAACTCCCTCTAAAGCTAATCAATAGTGGATCCACTAGCCTGTACCTGACCCTCTTGCAATGATATCTCTCATATCGCTCTTGATCCCGATCCAACACAATCATCTCGTACAAGCTCAATCTTTGGCTAGTACTGGTATGAGCTTCTCGCTCATCCCTCCGATCCGAGGACTCACTCCTCAGTGCCTCATCAATCCTAGGAGCATCACGCTCTTTGTCTATCTCAAACTCAGATGAGGAATCTCAAATCCACCCAGATGGTCCTGAAGTGGGCTGGCCTCGAACTACATACTCCATACCAATATGATGACCCATCAACACAAGATCAACATAGTCTTCTCCCACTGGATAAATGAATATGTGCTCCCTTTGAAACAATACAACATAACCTGCATCCTCCAAGGCTGACACTAAAAGTCTATTAACCTTTAGTCTTGGAATATAGAGCACTCATGATACCTCCAGTAGTTCTCCAGAATCTAGAAGGAACCCTACTCGTCCCAACCCTATGACCACATGCACTGACCCCTCAACATCCTGTACCAGATGATATGGAATAACATCTAGAGTGAGGAATTCATCTCTCATCCCTGTCATATGACTGTAGTATCTAATTTCAACCATCCATCTCTCATTAACCTCATTCTCAGGTTTACTATTTTCCTGGCCTGATATGAAAGAAGAAAGAGAGAACTCTCTGTCAAACTTGGCACTAAACTCATATACCTCTTGAGTCCTCGACAACTACTACTTGTTCATCCTTCTCCCTCTTTCCCTTCTTCTTATGAGGGAACTGGCCTACATGGTGGCCATACTCATGGAAGGAAAAACAGTTTACCTTACTGAGGTATTTCTTCTGATCACCCTTCTTGAATCTATGATTGAATTTTGTTGCAAGCGCCACATCCTCCTCATTGGGAGTTGTAGAATCTAGTTACCATGCAGATATCCTCTCCAGGTCTCTTCTTGTGTGAAATCATCCCAGAGATGATCCCACCCGGGAATATTTTATCTTTCCACTATGGAATCGATGAACACTGCCCATGGCTTGGTCACACCATTCAGGGTTTTCTGCACAATCTCACCATCCTCATTATTCTCCCCAACTGCTCCCAACTCATCTCTTACTTGAGTGATATGGGTAAGATAAGTGGCCATGCTATCAGTTTTGATCATCTTAATGCTCTTTAGTTTTTCTCATAGTACCATCTTCTCATTCTCATTGTATATTTGGCACAACTTGGTCAAGGAATCCCACATATCATACACATTGTCCTTACCTATGATGTGTGGGATCACATGGTCCTTGATTGCATCAAGGAGGATTTTCTAGGATTTAATTCTCTCTTATCATAGGATTATTTTTCCGTTTCATCTATTGACACTGTCATAGGTTTTGCGGCTGTACTATCCACAATGTCCCATAAGTCACTTTCTTTCAGAAGCAAGACAATCCTGGCCTTCCATGCACTGAAATTTGAGGCCCCATCCAACCAATCCTCAACCCTCAAACTAGTAGCCATATTCTTTGATCAATTGAAAACTAAAACAAGAATATCTCGGTGACCAAGAACCCCTCTAGGTCACAGATCTATCCTTGGCTTGCACAGATATGATAGATCTATCTCAGATCTAACCTCTCACCTCGCAGATATGATATATCTGATATGTCTTTGGACAGATCTGGATCTCCAGATTTGAATACTGATCTCATAGATCTAATATGTACCCTCTTAGATATGATATCAATACTCACAGATCTGGTATGTGATTTCTCTGATATTTAACAAGGCTCTGATACCATGTAAATTTTCTAGAGATCACTACTCACTCTGGGATTCTCAGATACCAACTTGGCCTTAAGTATCAATAAGCCACATGCATACCAAAACCCAAATTCACAATCTCTAGAGAAGGTATCAACAATACAATATACTTATAACTTGAAGCACATGGAATATATCTACAACTCAACAAATACTTTAATCACGCATAAACAATAGGACACAATATTTTCGGTCAAAGACCCTGGAAAACCATTGCGGGAAAACCAGTGAGAGATAGAAGAAACTTTTATAATCTCAAGCAATTACAATCGACACAATAGAGTATTCCAACAATGAATTATCTTTGAGCCACACAGGATCTAAGTATGATTTGATGGAAGGTTGGGTGACTCTGGCTAACTACACCCTCACTTTGAATGAATGCGCCCTTTTTCTTTAATTATATCTGTCTCTGAATTGTTATCTGGTCAGGGCCTCTTTCCATTCTACCTCAGAATCACTATCTCAGTGATACCCTACTCTCATATATAGAGAGTTTTATCTCAAAGTTCACCCTCCTCATGAAAGCACCCCTCCTCTACTTGATAAGACTCTAATCCCACAATAGGTGGATCCTATCTATCTTGGAATATGACTCTACCTCCAACTAATCCAAACTACGATCCAGATGAATAGGGATATATCTCTAATCAGATATGCACCCCTCTCTCCCCCTGGAACTGCGCCTCTCTCCTTAGGAATGTGCCCTAGCTCAATATCTGAGTTGCCTCTGTGTAGATGATATCACTTTATAGTAATAATGTTCCTTAGTTCCTCAGATCAAGTGTGCACTGATCTCTCTCATATCTACCCACTCCTCTCCTCAGAAAATGTGCCCCTCCTCTCAAGGATGCACCCCTTTACATGCACTGATTCACCCTCACTCACTCTCTGAAGAAAATATGAGTAACCTTTTCATGTGGCCCCTTGCCTCCTTTTATCAACTCACAATCTAATTAGGGTTTCCAAAACCCTAATATGAGTGCATGAACAAATCTTTCTTTTGCATGTAAAATAACATTGTGCATTAAAAAATATTGCATGCATAAGGAAAAAGTCACTGAAACCTATGCATGTCTCCACCACTGGATCCATGACACCTTGCAGAGTGCATCTCACCCTCTACATTACCTTGATGTATATACTGATAATGTACCTTCATGTTAGGCATCACCACATGAAGGACATCCCAAGATAGACATATCTTTAACACTTAATTCAATCAATTATGGCACTATGATTGATTCTCAGAGGCTTATCTTTTGTAGGCAATTAAATTAGAATAAACTAGTATTTTTCAATGAGCATTGACATTGGAATCACAACAATTTCATCAAAATAAACCTAAGATCACTGAAGCATCATCAAACTAGTAATCAAATGACTCAAAACACCTTAAAGCACTCAAATATAAATATCAATTCAACATTGAATTAATATGAAATTGTAACTTGCACACAATGGGTTTTGTAAGTTTACTTGTAATAGTTATTTTTGTGTGTTAAATCAAATCAAATTGAATTTCATTATAATTGTGATCGGGTGTAGCCTTGGTAGAAACCGACACCATCCATTTTTCTAAATTGGAATTTCAATTGTTGAGTCTTAATGTTAAAGGTGGAGTTGCAAGAAATCATCTGAGGTTTCAATTAGTCCTTCAAACGGATTAGACTAAAATATTATTGGCATGATTGAACACTCTAATACTCACATATGTTGATGATACAATCACACAATCAACAAGGAAACTCTCCAATCTGTTCTAACTTGTTTGCAATATTCAAAAGAAAAAGAAGAACTTCTTCAAACTCAATTACAACTCTAGCATGATGAAATACAATGAAGGAATCAACATTTGGAACTAGTTCTTACGTTTAGACTTTAGAACAATCCTGTTTTTGAATTTGATTCCTATCAACAATCAACACATGATCAACTCAATGAATGCACTTCAAAAACAGACGTTTCAGATGAAGATGAAGTTTATAATGAATAGGTTCACTTCTTCTTTCCAAGCCCATCATTATACTTTGGAAAGAAGTTAGGAACAACAAACATAGAACAAGACTATGACATGATAAGGAAGTGACCTTTCATATTCTAGATTATTCCAGACTAATCTAGTTTCAAAGTTCTAGATTCCTTCAAGAAGATTCATCTCCACCTATTCCAGTTCATCATAAGTGCCAACATTGTCATCGAATTGGCCACATGGAGAACTAGTGTTTTGATTTCCATCTTTGTTAGCATTACAGGAAGTGTAATAATTCTTCACATAGATGTTCAATATTGAAGAATCCCACATGATTAAAGATTCACTATGGGTGGATCAATTCTTGGTGATGATCATCAACAACCAATCGGATATATCAATCGTACTGAGGAATTTAGTCTCGAGTAATGACACAACTTGAATTAGAAAGTATTCCTACTTATCACCTTGTATTTGATAGGGGGAATATAATTGATTGAAAGTCAGATAGATTGCTCGGTAAGAAAAATTCTGCACTGCGGGAACAAGTGAGCCTGGGTTGTAGCCAAAGTCAAGGCCTGTATATAGAGCCTTGATCTAGAGCTAGAGAAAGAGTCTGAGCTATAGCTAGGAGCTAGATTTAGATCCATGTTCCAGAGCATCCATTGGTTTGTGGTCATCCAAAATCACCATCTAGATTTTGGTTTGTGATCATTCTAAACCACCATTTATTAGAAGACATCAACTTATGCTAGTTATTGGTTTGTTGTTATCCAAAGCCACCATCTATATTTTTGTTTGTGGTAATCCTATACCACCATTTAGTAGAAGGCATCAACTTTTTCTAGTTATTAATGTGTGGTCATCCAAAACCACCATCTAGATTTTGGTTTGTGGTCATCCAAAACCACCATTTAGTAGAAGACATCAACTTCTTTTAGCTATTGCTTTGTGGTCATCCTAAAACACAATCTAGATTTTGGTTTGTGGTCATCATAAGCCACCATTTAGTATAAGACATCAACTTCTGCTAGCTATTGGTTTGTGGTCACCCCAAAACCACCAATCAGAGAGAGCTTTAGTGATATTACATTTTCACCAACTTGGAAAATGATCAATTTGGAAATGTTTATCCATTGGAAACTATCTACTTCTAGATTTCAACTCTCTTACATAAATATGCTTGGGATCACAAACACCCATTCAGATTAAAGTGGGGAATCTTGGAATGTTAGGGTTATGGTAAAGTATATTGTATTAATATTACTATTCACGTGAAGAGTCATATATCAATAGGAAGAGTCACAGTGGAGTTCAAGAGACCTCTTGGAGGATGAAACCAAAGGTCACATCTCAATGCATTTATATGTGTATCATCTTAATGAAATTCATCTTACACTTATCTTCATTTAGAGTGTTCCAACAACTATAACCATACAAACAAATGTCCCTTGAGAAACAAAAGAAGGACAACAAATTAGAACCCAAGTACTATGGTACATATAAGGTGTTGCAGAGAATTGATAGTATGCTTACAAATTGGAATCGCCTCCATCTTTACGTGTACATCTAGTCTTTCATATTTTTTTCTTAAAAAAAGGTAATTGGAGACAAGATTACAATTTGGACTATTTTACTAGAGATTGATGAATAGGTGAAAATTGGACTAGAACTAAAAACAATTCTTGAAACATAAATCAAGAAACTGTGAAATCGAGCAATTACTAAGTACCTAATAAAGTGTAAGAACTTTCTAATAGAATAGGCGACATGGGAAGATACGTTCTTCATGAGGTAACACCCACATGTAATCCAGTGTTGAGGACAACACTTGTTTGAAAGGGAATGGCATGTCAATCCCTAGATATTGTGACATTACATTTCTATTATTATATTAGTAATAATTGTCTTTATTGGTAGGCTATGACCTTAATTGTAATTGTATTGTTGGCTAGGATATTAATTGTAATTGTAACGTTTATCTCCTATATATACCAAGGAGACCAAGTTTTAGAGATTATCACATCTTGTCTTGTGCATCTGATACATTGTAAAAGGAGGTTTCACCCTCAAAGAGGCTTGTTATTCATCTCTTTATTTCATTCTCAAACGTGTTAGGGTTACTCTCTCTTTCTAATTTGATGTTATTTTGGGAATTTGGTGTATAATAACTCCAATAAATCTATTATCTACAAATCAGTACTAGTCGTGGTCCCATAATCAACCATTATCATATGTAAAGAACTTGTCTCCTAGAAAGAAACTACGAACCATGTGATCACAACATATCTATCCTCTAATGAATAATGGTCACTTGTGAATATGAAGGAACAAATCCCTACATTAAAATATAACTTCCAACCTCCAACATCCTCCAAATCAGCACCATAGGTCAACATCAAAGGACGCCACATCATAATTGTCTAGGAAAACTTGCAATATAGGCATATGTCCATGCAAGATCAAGACAAGTGAATCACATATATCAAATTCAGAAAGATATAGATCCACATAAATCAAGTCCTTGATCCTAGAACACAAATTGTAATAAAGGTAACAACCTATGCAAGTCCATCATCAACCTATTATCATGAGAATCCCTCTCCTTTACCTCAAATTATCTAGAAACTAAAACAAACTCCTTCATCCCAAGAGAATCTTGATATAAGAGTATCATCAAGTGAGATTTCCTTTGTCTAAGAGAACCTAAAATCCATCATAGGTTTGTACTCCACAATACTCTCAACAACTACATATTTGGAATCTTTCTCTGCATCATTCTCCATCAAGGTATCACACCTATCCAATGAACAACCATAATTAGTATCAAGGGTTAATTCAATCTCATCATCACACCTCTCCTCCTCTATACAATTGAAATTCTTTTGGATGGAAGAAAGCAACGTTATATGACTATTATATCTCCTAGGAGGTAACTCACTCTTGTATGCTCTTGAGTATATGAAAAAAGAATATCCATGTTCTCTTGAATCAATGAAGTGGAGTCATCTATGTTCACCACAACCTCTTTCCATGTCGACATATCAAACCTATAAGACATAGGTCTATCACTATAATCATCAACATAAGATGTTGTCACAACAGCCTGGACTAATCCTAACACTGTGCATCTCGACATGCATGTTCCTCTTGAGAATTAGAAGGAACTACTATCCTCTTGATATAATGTAATATTTATACTATATTAACAAGTAACCTTTAAAGGCCACCCTCTCTTGCCCCTCTAGCAAAATTCCTTGGACTAGCTAGACTACAATCAATGATGGTGCATTGTTGTCCCTCAAAACAATTCTCATGTATATCTATCATGGAATAAACTAAAAGGAGGATTATCATCAACCCTCAACCAAATAGAATATCAGTTAGCTAAAGAACATATCATTAAGGAATCCAAAATGAAATGGAGCAAACTCCCTTCACAAGGTGAGTGGCATCATCACCAAGCTACATAATTATACCTCACTCTTGCTATTGAATCCTATTAAATAGGGACCCGCCGTATGTCATGTGTCTTAAAAGTATGTTGTCCATGTACCAACCAACAATAGATCCAATGCTAGAAGATAAACAATAAGCCTTGGAAAAATTAGTCTCAAACTGAGAAGTCATCTCCTCTACTCTTGCAACAGTCCCATTTGCAACCCGTTTCATGCCTTTTCACTTTTTCTTCAAAAGGAACTATACTACATAATGTCTAATGATACCATGACATCTAAATCACATAATCTTATTCAAGTCATTCTTTCCTAAATCCATCCCATAATTTTTCTAGAATCCTTTCTTGATACCCTCCTTATTCTTCCCAACAAGACCAATAGCAACCACTTTCGCTTGTTTTTCCATACAAGACTGCAATCTAATTTCCCCTTGTATAATATTTCTCTAAAGATTTTGGGAAATTTGGTATATTTTCCTTATCATAAATACCCTAAACAAAAGTTTAGTAGGAAGGAGAAAACACTTTAAGGGCTATGGATACTAACCACAAATCCTCAACCTTAGTTCCATTGGAACCCAATTGATTTTTTAATTCACTAATCCTAGTAAAACATATCACCATAGTATCTGTCTTTCTCATTTGAATTGTTGAGAGTTGGTAGCGTAAGAGCATCTACCAATAAGCATAAGAATTATGAAATATCTTAACCAAATCATAAAATATTTTCTTACCTAACTTATTGTTTGTAATGTGTGAGATCAAAAAATCCTTTACATAATCAACAATGATTCTCTTCACTTAATTTGGCTTCCTTCTTCTGATGAGTCATCAACTATGCTGGATCAACATGTTTTTGAATATATTTCAATTGATGTTCCCAAGGGTCAAATTCCTCCATAAGAATTTGAACCCTGAACAATGGATATAGTGATTGAGTTAACAACTAACCCTCCTAAGCATAAATCACATCATTCTAAATATTCCACTCTTTGGGGATCGATAGAATCACATTGGGTAGAGAATCTGGATTTGAGAATGGAAATGAAACCAATACAACCTAACCTACTTAAATAGGATGGCAATTGATCAGTGAGGAGTTTCTTGAGGGAAACCTTAAATCCATTGTTGCTCACAATGGTTCCTTTTCTGATGGTATCTAGTCCTATGTGGGGATAGGTTTTCCTTTGATGGTTGACAACCTTTATAGTCTTTCGAGGTTGGGATCTCTCTCAACCAATCCATAGCAAGTAGGACATCTCAACTATCTCAAATTCATTCATACTAAGAAATGTAATACATGAATCTCTTAGATCCTTGCTCTAACCCATATTTTATTTCCATTAAATTTTGACATAAAAATGACATTTGAAAAAAATATAAATATAAGTTTCCTTTGTATGGTAACCATCATCAAATTCCCCCACTGGGGGTGATGACACGACGCCATCCCATCAATGTGACTGCCAGCTAGGGGGCAAGACACATGCCAACCCAGGCCAGCCATGAGGCTGGGCACATGCCTATCCATACCACCCATGCATTTCAGGCTGCATTATAACTCGGACTTGGTCCCCGATTGCTCGTCTTCTCCAGCATGCGCTCCTTCCAGTATGCAAGCTACCATCTAGCTTAGTGTAATGGCCATTACTACCATGGAAGATGATGAGTCAGTAGGTACATCAGCTCTCATGGCATCCGTTGGTTGCAAAAATAAACAGGTTCATGGTCTCCAGGGCAACACGACTCGACATAATTGTTCCAAAGGTGCTTGGCGCATAGCCCGGCGCCGCACTCTTTGCAACACAAAGCTCGTTCTCTGGTTTGGAAGCTCGTTCTATGGTTGGATTGCAGCGATTACGAACATGCCTCCCACCAAGAGAGCCTACACTCGACGCACTGCCAAGCCCTTCCCCTGGCCTGCCGAAGCATTTCATGCACGATGTCGTGGGAAAGGCATGCAGACCTATAAAGAGGAAATCTCGCAGAAGGCACATAATGAAATCCATGAGGCAGAAGAGGATGCCCATATTTCTAGAGGTTGTATCACTGACGCTAAGATAAGAAGCGAGTTCGAGGCCCTGGTTCTGGACCCAGGAAATACTAGGGGTCGCACCACCTTGTACCAAAAGACCCTCGACTACCACTGGTTGCACAAATCCATTCTTGGAAAGACCCTTGCAAACAAAGGTGAATCCCAGGTAGAAATCCTTCTACAACAGGATGAAATGGTCGGGTATCTGAAACAAATCTTCTTCAACCAGTAGTAGATAGCCTAGCGTCTCGACATTTCTCTTGCCAAGGAGCCTACTTCCCAGGATGGACCGACAGGTTCGAACCTTTAGCTAAGTTTTGATTAGCTCTTGTTTTTTGGTCTAGTTTTATCTATACTATCTCTATTGCAGTTCTTTATTTCCAGTTTCATGGCAATCTTGTTGTTAGTCTGTTAGTCTCAAAATCAGAACAATCTTGTTTCCCCATGAAGAAGACTTCCTTTAATTTTGTTCTTGAGTCTGTTTTCTCAATTATGAGAGGGCCCTGTAATACTTTGTTTATTTTGATGAAAACAATATAAAGTTTCAGTCTAACTTACAAAAAAAAATACATCATCAACTTCAATTTAAATATATTAAATTATTATAGTTGTAATGATCTTACCATTCTAAATTAAATAATCAAATTTCCACATAAAAATGACATTTTCAAGAAATATTCAATATAAATTCTTTTGGGATAGTAAATATCATCAACACATTTTTTTATATCAAAACAGTTCTTAATTAGCACATTTTTTTATATCAAGATTCATTTATAGAATTGTTGTAATATCTTAATTTTGACTCCGTTGCATTAACATTGTAAATAATGTAATATCATTATAAAGATTGTGGTGAGGAGCTCAAGGCCAAGGCCTCACCATTGATTTAGTGTTTTATGTATCGACAGTTAAAAATCGATGCATGTGGTTTGTGTGCTAGCCATGCATGATAGAAATTGTAAATATCATGTAAATTTGTATTTTAATAAAATACCCATGACTAGATATGCAATACAACAAGAGTATGGGGGCATGATTTTTACAACGAATAGGGAGGAAAAATATTTAAACCCTTGAAACAATAGTGTTAAGCCAAGTGTCAATGAGAGAACCCATAAACCATTAACTACCCATTTTGACTTTTGCACCCAATCATTTAATTCTTCCAAGAGATGGTTGAGGTAGTTATTATTTTGGGAAATGGAGAGTATGGATGTCCCAATTTCATGTATGGGCAAGCCAGTTGCTCATAACAACCTGTTTCAATATAAGTATTCTCTCTTGTATTGATTATGCAATGTCTTTATTTGATGCATGTTATCAATATGCTAGAAATTGCATGATAGATGTGTGTAGAAGATTTTATTTCAACTGTGTTAATTTGAATTATACATCTGCACACATGTAAATTTGGTTGCATTTTACTTGTTTGATGAATTTGATGATGATAGGGCTTGAAAAGTAGAAATGGCCCATATTTTTAGTCATGTTCCCTTCCTTGAATTGGATCCATGGAAGTGGATGTGACAATTACTAACTTAAGATGCTTTGATTTGGAAACAATAATAGTGGTTTGTATGCTTAGTAAATGATGCAAATTATTAAAAATTTATGTGAATAAACGTTATGATCAATTTAATTAAAAGCATTATATATATTTTTGGAAATAAGAATAAGAAATTAATTTAAAATGCTATATTCAATATGGTATAAAATGAGGAAATTGCTTCATTTTGTTGGCTAGTTGATATCAAAAGTAAGCATCACATCATGGAGGTGTAGAGAATAATTTTATTAGTAGATGGATGATAATGTGGAGGTGTAAAGAATAATGTTGATTAGAAGTTGGATGATAATGTAGATGAGTCGATAAGTGAAGAGTTTTCTAGATCGCACTAACACATATTGTTTTTAGATTGCACATACTCTCTATAATGCACAGTATGTATGGAACAATCAAGAATATGTTGTAAACTTGTATAAATATAGAATTGGTGAACGGTAATGCCATGACAATGGCATGTATGGACTCCATTAGTTGTGAGTTGTAAATCATATTTTTTCATCAATATTCTATGTATATTGTTCTATATTATGTTTCATAACAAAATATGTGATTGCACCGAGTGAAACGAGGTGCTTTACAATCCAGTATGGGGGAGATGTTGTAATGTGTATGTGTCCCGTTACATGTCCCATTATATGTGTGATGTAGCATTACATCTAATAGTAAAAAGTAATAAATTATATTATGTCGGCTCATAAAATAAAAAAATTAATGAAAGTATTTAAAAAAAAATCCATGTTGACTCATAAAATAAAATATTATGAAAAGTATTTAAAAAATAGATGTTCGTTTATAAAATAAAAACTTAAAACTTAAACCAGTCTATCAATCAAGAGATATCAAATTTCTTGAGTTTAAATTTAAAAAAAAAATACACCTCAAGAAATTGGATCCCTCTCGGTGCTTGATAGATACAGGTTTAAGATGGATCTATGCTGGTGTTCTTAACTATGAAATTTAGAACAATCATAAGATATATATAGATAAATGATGTGAGAAATCATGAATTATCATTAGAGGAAATTTGGGGTCTAAAATAAGCCTTATAAAAAAATGTGTTATGGACAAGTGTGCGATGAGTAAGATTTCTCAAACCAATAGAATTTAAGTATTTTGGTCAACCATTATGGTTTATTTGGACCTATATAAGTCAAATATACTTATGTGTCATAATTTATAAATCTCGTCTTGGTTAAGATTTTGAAAAGTTCATCTCAAAATATGATAAATATACTTGAAATAATAAATATAGAGTATTTTATATTATCACTACTTCTAAATTCTTTAAAATATAAATCTCACATTAATTAAGATGATAGTGGAGTAATTTTGAAATAATAAAAACATTTATATAATTAATCTCTCATAAATAATATTTAAAAAAAGTATCATAAATACAAAATAGGATAGGAGAGAGAGATAAAATAATTGTTTGGTATTTTTGTGATAAATTTCTCCCCTAAACTCATAATTTGATGCCCTTGGTATTGTTGGAAAGGTCTTGATGAGAGTTACAACTTTCATGTTTTGAGTTTTTTTATATTCCGCACTAATTTTCTATGGCGGGCATTTTAGTACCACAGTACTAAAATGGGCACTAAAATGTCCGCCTTAGAAACTTAGTGTGGAATATTAAAAAACTCAAAACACAAAAGTTGTATCTCTCGTCGATACCTTTCCAACAGTACCAATAACGTCAAATTTCAAGTTTGGGAGAAAACGTTATCACAAAAATAGCGAAATATTATTTTATCTCTCTCATATTTTTTAATTTATGATCATTTTTTAAATATTATTTATTTTTATTTTTAAGAGATTAATTACATTAATGTTTTTATTATTTCAAAATTAATTCACTTTAATTTTAATTAATGTGATATTTGTATTTTTAAGTACTTGGAAGTAGTGATAATATAAAATAAAATAAAAATAGTGATTGTTTATTTTTAGTATTAATGTAATTATATTTTTTCATTATGATTTTAGTTTTTTTTCAAGTGTTATATTTTATTAAATATATAAAAAGAAGTAGTGGTATATTTATAAAAAAATTATAATATAAATTAAAATTTTTACCACTATATCATTTATTGTGTATGCACAATAAACTAAACCTTTCATTATTATTTTCAACCATCTTCTCTTAACTCTACACTAACCCAACATACTTGGCAGCTACCATTAATGAGATATTATAGGTTTACGTTCACTAGATAACACCTTTAGCTTAGTGTGATATGACATACTTGTAGTGTGACATGGTTTTTTTTATTATTTTCCTTAGGAGGCCCATTTTAGACCCCAAATTTCCTCTAATGAACACAAGTTAACTAAACTAAGATAAGAGAGAAGCTGCAAAAGTAACTCTTGTATTATGATAATCAATTTACGAAGCAATGTTCACTCACCTCTTAAGGTTGGGTGACCTTTCACTTGAGCAGAGATCCATTAAAAAAATTCTTTACAAAAAAATCCATAGCCTCCTATTTCTTTAAATAAGCTTTCAATATCCCAAAACCATAATTATTTGGCTTGGTCCCATAATTAATGAGTACCAACTACCTAGTGGGCCTTAATTAATAGAGAGATTGTTTTTACATTAATTGTACACTACTAACTACTTGTCCTTACTCAAAAGAGTTGGCCACACACATTACTTGAACAAATCTAAAGTAAGGAAGATTAAGGTGGGATCCTAACATGCCCTCCCCCTTAAAGATAAATGTTGTCCTCAAGGTTGTAGATAAGGAAATTGCTGCAAAATACCTTCAGGTTCCCATGTGACATATTCTGGTTGCATATCTTTCCACTGGATCAAGATATTTTTTATTGTCTGCCTATGCAATTGGCGTTCCCTGGTAACCAATAACACATCCAGCTAGATCCAAATGGAACCTTCCTCATAAAGTTTCTGTAACTTGGTTTGCACTTACAATTGGAGACCACCAACTTCTTGAGGCAAGCTACATGAAATATTGGGTGAATCTTGGATTGATATGACAGAGTTAGCTTGTAGGCCACTTGTCCAATGCATTGTAAGATTTGGTAAGGTCCATAGAACTTCGGGGCTAGTTTTTGGTGGAGGTTATGTTTGAGTGATGCCTATTTATATGGTCGCAGTCAAAGAAACACATGATCCCCTTCTGCAAATAAATGCTTTGAGCGATGTTGATATGCCTATTGTTTCATTTGATTTTGAGCCATAGCCAAATTGTCTTTAATTTTCTAGAGAATGTCTCCTCTGGTGTGAAGTGTGCTATCCAGTGCTTGGACCCGGGAAGTTCCTAGTAAATACAAAACCATAGACAAGGGTTTTTGGCCATATAAAGCTTCATATGGGGCCATTTTAGTAACACCATGATAAGTGTTATTATACCACCATTTGGAAAGAGGAATCCATTATTCCCCGTGGTGCAACTTCTTTGAAGCAAAGTATCTCAAATAAGTCGCCAAACACTTATTTACTACTTATGTTTGGCCATCTGTTAAATTGTCGGTGGTAGGTCATGTTGAGTTTCAATGGTACCTTAAATTTAACAAATTTCCAACCAAAATTTGGTTATGAAGGTAGTCTTGATCCAAGACAATGGAAGTTGACATGCCATGCAATTTAAAAATATGATCTATGAAGACTTGGGAAACTTATGAGGATGTAAAAGGGTGTGTCAAGGAATAAAAGTAGGAATATTTGGAAAGACGATTAATGAACAACCTGATGAATGATTTATTTCCAACTCTAGGAAACCCCACTATAAAATCCATAGAAATATCTGTCCATAGATGGGTTCGAATTAGAAGTGGTTGTAAGGCCCCTAACGACTTCATAGTTTTTTCGTTGCGCCTTTGCCACGTGTCACATGCTGCAATAAAGTGTTGGAGGTCTGTTTTCATGCCTTCCTATAAGAATGAGCACTTAATTTTCTCATTGGTTTTATGAAATCTTGAGTGACCTACTGAGGGTGATGATTGCAACTCCTCTAAGATTCTTTGTTTTAAGGATGAATTCGGGGCCAAAAAATGTGCTCTTTAAAGTGAAATGTATCTTAGTGCCATGTATACCTTGTATGAGGGTTAAAATATTCCTTAATCCATTGGATTATTTATATGGTGTCATTCACCATCCATTCTTGACAAGCTTCCTCAAGCCATCCTGGAGATAGTAAGGATAATGCAAAGAGACAACCTTCCTCTTCAAATTGCCTATACAATGCATCAACCACCAAATTTTCTTGACCATTCTTATATATAATCTCATAATCATATCCCAACATTTTTGTGACCAACTTATGCTTCTTTGGAGAGGAAAATTGTTATTCAAGGGAATATTTTAAATAGTATCATGGCCAATATTGATCTAGAAGTGTCTCCCTATTAAATAAGGGCACCATGTCTCAACTGCGTGTAAGATGGCCATCATCTATTTTTCATATGTAGATTTTCCCAAATTTTGATCACATAACTACTTACTAATTAAGGCCAAAGGGAATCCTTCTTGCATCAAGACTGCTCCAATACGATGTCCTAAGGCATCATATTCTAAGACAAATTCTTAGTGAAATTAGGCATTCGTAAGACTGGAGCAATGCACATGGAATCCTTTAATGTAGAGAAATATTGTTTATCTTCGATGCACCAAGCGAAGGATTTTTTTTTAGCAATGATGTTAAGGGGGCTGCATTTTTTCAATATTTTTTCACAAAATTTAGGTAGTAGCTAATCATACTTAGGAACAACCACAATCTCTTGAGAGTCTTGGGACATGGACAATCTTGCATAACCTCCATTTTCTTTGGGACCACATGCACTCCATCATGACTCACAATGTGCCCAAATATTTTACCTCAATGACTCCAAAAAATCATTTGGAATGCTTCAGAAATAATCAATGGTCTTTGAGTAATTGCAAGGCATGATCAACATGCTCCAAGTGGCTTTCCCATGTGGTGTTGTAGATCACGATATCATTAAATAAAATTGACACAAAATTGCAGGGGAACGATTGCAAAATAATTTTCATGAGGTTGGCTCTAAAGGTTGGATAGAGCACTTAAAAGGCCAAAAGGCATGGATAACAAATAATAATGACCCTCATGGGTGTAGAAATTTGTCTTGGGGTTGTATTTTTCTTTTATCCTGATTTGGTGGTAGTTGGACCAAAGGTCTAGTTTACTGAAGAACATGGCTCCATGAGGGTCATCCAAGAGATAATCAATGACTGGAATGGGAAATTTATTCTTAATAGTTAACTTATTGAGAGCCCAAAAGTATAGACACATCTTCCAAGTGCCTTCCTTTTTCAATATCATAACTAGTGATAAGGAATACGGGCTTGTACTGGGACATATGATGCCATCCTCCAATAGCTCATGAAATATCTTTTATATTTCATTATTTTTGGAAAAAGGGTGCTAATATGGGTGTACATTGGGGGGTTGATTTCCTAGCATTAGTGGAATACCATGGTCATGGTCCCCATGGGTCAGTGGTAAACCCTTGGGTGTTTCAAAAATTGGTTGATGTTTGGAGAGAACTAGTTGCAAGTCAAGGTGAATGTCCTATGGGGGCATGTCCACTACTTAGATGCCATTTAATTATGCAATAATACACGAGTGGCCTTTCTTAAATAACTTCTCCATATAGTAAGAGGTGATAATTTCTAGAGAAACTGGAGTAATCCCTTTGAGATAATGATTGTACCCTTCCTTAGAAAAGCTAATATATAGTTCCTTGAAATCCATGGTGACCAGAACCAAAATCCATAGCCATCCTACCCTAGGAATTAAATCACAACCACCCATGTCAATAGAGAATATGTGTGTTTTAAGATGGTGGTCACCCATTTCTAGTTTCATGTTTTCACATTGACCCCCACACTTCATTCTACCACCATTTGCTATCATAATTTTGAAATTTTATATAGTCTTGACATAGAAATGGATTTAGTCTTCCACTCTTATATGAATAAAGTTTTGGGTGTTATTACTGTCAATTAATATAATGATTTTATGATTCTTGATGTATCCTAACAACTTCAAGGGTTTGGGGGTGGAGAAACCCAATAAGGCATGGAGAGAGATTTTGGGTTCCTCCCCAAGATCTTGCAAGGTGTGGTCATATCCCATGGGTGGAGAAATATCCTCCACTTATGGTTCTTAACTGCCTTCCATGGTTATGTCTTTTGGGTGCTCATGTGGGGATACATCTATTTGGAATAATTTACGTTATTTTCATTTATTCCCTTGAAAATATTTTTCATCATAGTTATAGCAAAATCCAAGGTGTTGACATTGGATGGTCGCATCTAGAGATAGATTTCCAATTCTTAATGGTTGTGTGTTGAAAGTGCTGGAAGTAAAAGCCACATGAGACACAATGTGAGTTAGAAATGAAAAAAATTTGGGTTGAGGATTGATCACCATTTTAGCTTCTCGAGTTGGATCTCAAACTTCTAACAATGTTGTGGGGTGTTAAATAATGAAATGTGCTCAAATTGCCTTATTCATACCACTAATGAATCATTTCCAGAAAAAAGAATTAAAGAGACCATCTATGCATATTTTCAATTTCTCAAATGGTGTAACATGCCTAGGTAGTGAATGATTGAAGGATCTTCACAAATTGGATCCAAGCGACATACCAATAATAATATTTATGGTACCATTTCCACCATTTCAAACATTTTGACTCTAAATAGAAGACCCCCACTTTTAACATTTGGATATCATCATTAATGCCATGAAGAGAAAAATAGTTTTCAATTTGGGTGACCCAACCTAAGGGATTTGAACCATTGAATTTGTGCATGGAAACCTTAGGTAAGTGGTTCGAGGAATTTTTATTTTGAAATGGTGGAGGCTGGAACATATTATACAACTTGACGAGAACTCTTAAGAGTTCTCGTTTTTTTATAGGTTATATTTATGGCTATTTTAACCTCAAATTGAAAAGTGGTGCTACCGGTAGCACCGTTATTTATTTCAGGGAAAAAATCATGACTTTTTGGGAATCTCTACTAGTGTCAGTGCAATCAAAACCCTAAATCGACCCTCAAATCGAAAAGTGGTGCTATTGGTAGTACCTTTTCTTTTAGGGATAAAAATTAGGATTTTTGGGAAATTTTGGCCAGTGTTGGTGCATTCAAATCCCGAAATCAACCCTCAAATTGAAACCATGAATGGCGTATTTTTTTTTTTAATTTTTCAGCTTCTTTTGAATCAATTTAAAAAACGAGAAAACCATATTTTAATTAAAAATAATATTTTCTCTAAAATGCTTTATTTTTTAATTAAAAAAAATATTTAAAAAAAATTGACACAAAAAATAAATATTATTAAAAAATCAAATATTAAAAAACATAAAAAAATACAAAACTTAAAAAGAAAAAAAAAATACCAAAAGAATTAAAAAAAACTAAAACTAAAAATTTCTTTGAAAGAATTTGAAAAAAACAAAAAACATTGGAAAAAAAAATATTAAAAAAAACTAAAATCAAAACTAAATAAAAAATTAAATCTAGTAAAAATAAAAAAATAAAACAAAATTTAAAATTTAAGATTTAAAAAAGTAAAATAAAATAGACTAGACAAATAAAAAAAAAAAAAAAAAAGAATATAAAAAAATAATAAAAAATAAAAAATAAAAAACATATGTCGAAAAAAAAGAGCAAAACCTAACAGTATGGCGGGTGCTCAATTCCTGGAATTGAGTCACCATCCCCACTCATCCGTCCTCACATATCACCTCTATGCAGTTTCTCCTCCTCCCTCCCACTCACCCTCTCCTCGACCTCTCATGTGCCCTCCCCCTCCTTGAGTTCCCTTTGCTCTGCTCTACCCTCCTACTCCCCTTCCTTACTTGCCCTCTCCCTCCCTCCCTTGAAGCACCCAATCTGGGCGCTCTAAGGGAGGGAGGGAGGGAGGAGGCAAGGAAGGGCAGCGGAAGGGCGGGGCAGAGTGGAGGGGAGTGGGGGAGGGGGAGAGCACGTGAGGGGTGGGGAAGGAGAGGTTGTGTGCAGGTGGTGGGGGATGGCACAAGAGCGGGTGGGGAGGGATGCATGTGGGTGGTGGCTTGATTCCAAGAATCGATCTCCCTCCCAAAATAATAGACCCAAGCCGGCATAACTAATATGATAATAGCAATGACAATTACCACTAATAGATCCAAGCCGACCTCAATAATATGTAATGAGCCGCAATACATGTAATACCCCAATTTTGACCCTTATGAAACATTGGCTTCTAATGTAAATATTGTATACACACGTTGTATGTTTCCCTAGCGTGGAGCTCAAGGCCAAGGCCCCGCTAGTTTATGCTCATATTTTATTTAAATTAGACACGCTTTGATATTGTGTTATCCACGTGCTATTAAGCCATGGGATATTGTAATTTGATGTAAATATTTAATATTGAAATAAATACCAAAACTGGCTATGGGAGCAACGAATGAGAAGGGGCCATGTGTATCCACTTGGGAGTGGTGAGGGGGTTGTGGGATTGAATCATAGGCTTCCATATGTCACCTTGAGAACCCATTTGACTTACCTTGCTGACATTTATTTATGTTGTAAGGAAGTGGTTGAGGAATTCAGTCCATGGCTTCAATGGAGTATGGGCAGCCCATAAATTTGTATGGCAGAGTATGGGATCTGTTTTATTGTACCACAAGCCACTCTACCTCATGGGAGTTGCTTCTTCCTCATCCCCATTCCATTTTGAAACTTACCAGCACCATTTTCCATCCAAAAAACGAATTGCCAGCAGGGAGAAAAATCAGAAATCGCGACCTTGAGAGAACCCACGTTTTGAAGAGCCAAAAATGCCCAGATTTGGCATTGGACAGTGAAATCCAATGGGAGATCCATTGGTATGAACCTTGGGGCAAATTTGGAAGCATTAGCTATCCTGAAATCCATAGGAAAACCCAGTTTTTGCAGCCCAGAAAACTAGTGACGGATTTGAGTTATTTGGTGAGCAGAATGGTGAGAAATCAAGTAGGAAATGACTGTGCAGAGGTTGGGTGTGCTTGTTAAACCCCATGAAGGCTAGGATCTCAAGGATTAGCAGCTGGACCTTTCTATACCCATCCTGAAGAGCACTGGAGGGAAGAGTTTCCTGAGGAACTGTGTAACAGAGAAGGGGATCTTCCTTGTGTTGGATGTGGTAGGTAATGTGGGTGCCTGACTGTTGAGTTCACTTGAGATGCCTGTAGCTCTGTGGTTGAGCTCACTGGCTTAGCGTTACCCTCCTCTATCTTCTTGAATGCTTGATAAACCCAACGGTGTGTTGGCTTAGCATAGCTGATGACCGAAACCATGGCTGTGAGTGAGCCCAGCTAGTCCTTCCTTAGTGGATACACAGCCCAGCTCGGGGGTGATCTCTCAACTGAAAGAATATAGGCTGGATAGAGATCTATGGTTGGGTGGAACGTTTCCCTCCCATAGCTAGTCATTGGACATTTACATTTCAAGATAAGTATTCTTGTGAATTAATTTATATACATTCTGTGTTATGCATTGTGTTCAATCTGAATGTTAAATATTCATGGTAATCAAATTGAGATGGAATCTGTGAATAACATGATAATGAGATTGAATCTCTGCATATGGAATCACCTTTTTGCTTGAGATAAACATGTTGATGCATTCCATTCTGTTTGTGTATTATTATGTTTAATTCCGCTGTGTTTATATTGAGTTGATTCTGCACACAAAAGTTTTTAATTGTTATGAATTTATGATTAAGAATGAGAATATTGGGGCTAAGTTTGCCAAAAGCCCCGTATGATTGGTCATATTCTCTCCCCTGCGTTTGGAAGGCAGGAGGGGACGTTACAGAGTGGTATCAGAGCCCAGCTTGCAGTACTGGGGCTGCTTGGGCCAAATTTTGAGTTATAGGCAGGTAACAGAATGGTTTAATGTAATATTGGGAAGTTGGGGGTGGCACTTTGATTGGGAAAAATGATAGGGTCAGACTTCTCAGATGAAGAATAAGATCACATAGGTGCATAGACCTTTCCAAGATATTTCCAACGGTACCAAACTTACCTTATTTGGTTAAGGGACGAGGGAGATATGACCCCTGCAAGCACGCAGGTCGCGCATAGATTGCGCGCAGGTCGCGCACGGGTTGCGCGCAAGTTGCGTGCGGGTTGCACGCGGGTCACGCACGGATTGCGCATAGATTGCGTGCGGGTTGCGTGCGGATTGCGCGCAGGTCACGCACGGGTTGTGCGCAGATTGCGTGCGGGTTGCGCGCGGATTGCGCGCAGGTCGCGCACGGGTTGCGCGTAGATTGCGTGCGGGTTGCGCGCGGGTCACGCACGGGTTACGTGCAGATTGCGTGCGGGTTGAGTGCGGATTGCGCGCGGGTCACGCACGGGTTGCACGCAGATTGTGTGCAGGTTGCACGCGGATTGCGCGCAGGTCGCACATAGATTGCGCGCGGATTGCGCGCAGGTTGCACACAGGTTGCGCGCAGGTGGCGCACAGGTGGAGCACAGGTTGCAAAGGGAGTTAAAAAGGAAAAGTAGTTAAACCCAGAATTTTATAAAAGATGAATGGCGCATTGAAATTGAGATCCGCGAATTGCTGAGTGTTCCTTGTTATATGGACTAACTTCGCCCGATATAAATTTTTTTGTGATTCTTCATAGATTTTCTTCGACAGGTGGATGAAGTTGGCATTCTGGACCAAAATACAACTGTGTAAAATGTGCAGAATTATTGGTAAGAGTTGTCATTTTTGAAACAACGCTGTTTTCACACCCGATGTCGGAATGGAGCACGGGGACAGGCATTGGAAAGCTTGTCTAGTAGGTAATAATGGTGTATGACCAGAATTGGAATGAAGTTATCATACCCCACAAATAATTAGAGCATAAATGTACCAGCGACTGTTTTGACAAATTATTGATAAATATGGGCAATTCCCAGAATTGCTTGAATGGGCAAGAGAAAGGAATGCATAGCAATTGTGTGAATTATTCCATGAGTTCTATTATGTAAATATTGATTGTGTATATTTCTATATGCATTCTTATGATGTCTGACAAATATTCTCATAATGCACAGTGCTTGCAGCTCATAAAATTTATAATTGTAGCAGAGGCAACATACAGGAAAGATGGTGACCATAAATGATGCTCAAGATCCTTATGAACATGAAGAAGATGTTCTAGGAGAAAATGTGCATGAGGGAAATGCGGAGACTGAATCCAATGGGAGAAGGGAGCAGGTGACTCCTCATAATTTGGTTGAAACCATGGTGAGCTTCAATGAAAGATTGATGAAGGCTCAAGAAGAACAACACCAACTCAATGCTGCTATTTTGCAAAGCCTCACTGATATGCAGCATAAGATAAACCTTGGGTCCAACCCAAGCAATATGGGTGAAGAAGGAAGAGATGCAGGGAGTCATTCTAGAGGTCGCTCGAAGAGGAGGACTCCAAGCCCAAGGAAGAGTTCGGTGAGCAGAAAGAATAAAACATCTTCATCAAGGTCTTCTTCCAGCAGGTCGTGTGACTCCAAATGTTCTAGAAGAAGTCCAAGACGTGCACCTAAAAGATTGGATGGAAGAAAGAAGTTCAAGGGCATCCCACAGGGAGAATTTAGGAAGGAAAGACCTCCCACATTTGATGGGGAAGGCAAGACTGGCCAAGAAGCAGAAGCATGGCTTTTTGGAATGAAGAAATACTTCAGAATTCAAGACTACTCAGGAAATGAGAAAGCCAGAATTGCCATTTACAACCTAAATGGCAGAGCTTCCATTTGGTGGGACAATCTCGTGCAAGTGAAAAGAATTAATGAGAGAAAGATCAGTTGGGAAAGATTTAAGAGGTACTTCAAGGAGAAATACCTTTTTGCTAGGTATTATGACAGTAAGAGAAAAGAGTTTAATGAAATCAAGTTGGGACTAAAGTCTATGGAAGAGCATGTCCACAAATTCTTGGAATTACTGAGGTATGTTGACTACATTAAGGATGAGAGAGTAAAAATCCAATGTTTCCTTGGAGGTCTACCTCAAAGCTTCAAGGATCGTATTGAGTTTGTTAATCCACCAAGTTTGGATGAAGCCATTAGGATGGCAATGCATTGCTATGAGCAAAGTAAAGGAAAAATAGAGGCTAACCCAGCATGGAAAGGAAAGCCAAGATGGAAGTTTGATCAAAAGAAGAATGGCTTCAAGCCACCATTCAGAGGTCAGCCTAGAACCTTTCCACGGGAGCAGCAAGCAAAGAGTGGATTCAAACCAGCAGTGGCAGCAGACAAAGCATCAAAAGGACCACTTCAGTGTTGGGGATGTGGAGAAAACCACATGTTGAAGGATTGTCCACATCTAAAAGACAATTCTCGAAAGTTGAACAACTTAAAGGGAGTAGCTACGGTGGGGGACATGGCAAGGACAACACCTCGGATTTATGCAGCGTTGGATAATCATCAAGCAGACCATCAATCATCAGTGGTGGAAGTCGAAGGTAAGATTGCTATGCAATCTATTTTTGTTTTGATTGATCTAGGATCTACTCATAGTTATGTTTCTCCAAAAGTGGTTGAAGGTTGTTCTCTTAGAAAAATGAAGCATAATAAGTCTTGGCTAGTGCAATTAACCACGGGAACCAAGAGAAAAGTAAGTGAGGTAGTGATGGAGTGTTCCATAAAATTGAATGGACTCCACACATATGCTGAATTGAATGTGTTACCATTAGGATCCTATGACGCATTAATTGGCATGGATTGGTTAGAAAGACATAGAGCCAAATTGGACTGTTATGAGAAAGCACTTGAGTGCATTGATGAAAAGGGAAGGCCAACATTGGTAAAAGGGATTCCCAAGCAAGTTTCAGTAAGGCAGATTTTAACCCTGCAGTTGAAAAAGTTTTATAAGAAGGGTTGTCAATTATATGCAGTCCATATGCCAGATTCATTAGAGGACAAAGGGCCAAGACTAGAAGACTTCAGGATATTGCAAGATTTCCAATATGTGTTTCCAGATGAGGTACCAGGGTTGCCACCGAAGAGAAATATTGATTTTACCATCGATCTTGTTCCAGGGGCAGCGCCAAATTCCAAAGCTCCTTATAGAATGAGTACACCGGAGTTGGTGGAATTGAAGATGCAGCTGCAAGAATTAATGGATAAAAGGTATATCAGGCCGAGTGTGTCTCCTTGGGGAGCACCGATGTTATTTGTCAAGAAGAAAGATGGGACTTTAAGGCTGTGTATTGATTACAGACAGCTCAATAAAGTGACAGTTAAGAACAAGTATCCATTACCAAGAATTGATGACTTGTTTGATCAAATGAAGGAAGCCAAATTATTTTCAAAGATTGACTTGAGGTCTGGCTACCATCAAGTGAGGATTAAAGAAGAAGACATTCACAAGACGGCTTTCAGAACTAGATATGGTCATTATGAGTTCACTGTGGTTCCATTTGGCCTTACCAATGCACCTGCCACATTCATGTGTCTCAGGAATAGTGTATTCAGCAAATATTTGGATAAGTTTGTGATTGTGTTTTTAGATGACATTCTTGTCTATTCGAGAAATGAAGAAGAACATGAAGAGCATCTAAGAATGGTGTTGCAAGTTCTTAGAGAACATCAGCTGTTTGCCAAGTTAAGCAAGTGTGAATTCTATCAAAAGAGGATTCAATATTTGGGTCACGTCATTTCAAAAGAAGGAATTGCAGTGGATCCGGAGAAGATTAATTCCATCATGGATTGGCCAACTCCAAGAAATGTTTCAGATGTTAGATCTTTTATGGGCCTTGCTAGTTACTACAGAAGGTTTATTGAAGGATTCTCCAGGATAGCTCATCCGATCACTTCATTGCAAAGGAAAAACATCATATTTGTATGGTCTGAAAAATGTGAGAAAAGTTTTCAGAAGTTGAAGGAGTTACTTACCAGCGCTCCTGTTTTGAAGATAGCAGATCCAAGGAAGGATTTTGTAGTGTGAATAGATGCTTGCAATGAAGGACTGGGTGGGGTTCTCATGCAAGAAGGAAATGTGATTTTCTATGAATCCAGGAAATTAAAAGAGCATGAAAAGAATTATGCCACATGATTTAGAATTAGCAGCCATAGTGCATGCTCTTAAGATGTGGAGGCATTACTTGATGGGAAGAAGATTTGAGCTTAGAACAGACCACATGAGCTTGAAGTATTTGTTTGATCAGCCAAACTTGAATGCTAGGCAAGCTAGATGGATGGAATTTCTTTGTGAATTTGATTTTGAAAATAAACACGTAAAAGGGAAGGAGAATAAGGTTGCAGAAGCTCTTAGCAGAAAATTTCATGTTTCAGCAGTAAGTATGTGCAAATCAGATTTGAAGACAAGAGTTCTTGAATCCCAAAATGGTGACGAAACTTGCCTTCAAATTAAAGAGAAGTTGCGGCACGGTAAGGTGGATGAAAAGTGTGCAGGATATCAGCTGGGTGAAGACAATATCCTCATCTACAAAGATAGGTTGTACATTCCAAATAATGCAGATTTGAAGAAACTAGTGATGGATGAAATGCACCAAATGTCGTACTCTGGACACCCAGGATATCAGAAGACTATAACAGCAGCAAGAAAGCAATACTTTTGGAACGGTATGAAGAAGGACATAGCTGAGTACATTGCTAGGTGTCAGAAGTGCCAACAAGTCAAGGCAGAACACCAACATCCAGCAGGGTTATTGCAGCCCTTACCCATTCCAGAATGGAAGTGGGAAGTGATCTCCATAGATTTTATAACAGGTTTGCCCATGACAGTGAAGAAGCATGATTCAATCATGGTTGTGGTGGATAAGCTATCGAAGGTAGCTCACTTTATTCCAGTGAAGTCCACTCACAAGGCTAGTGACATTGCGAACATCTTCATGAGAGAGATATTCAGATTGCATGGATTGCCTAAGGCAATAATTTCTGATCGTGATACAAAGTTCACCTCCAATTTCTGGACGGGATTATTTCAGGAATTGGTAACTAAATTGAATTTCAGTACAGCTTACCATCCTCAAACGGACGGCCAAACCGAGAGGGTGAATCAGGTTCTTGAAGACATGCTGAGAATGTATGTGATGGAAAAACCATCCAAGTGGGAAGATTATTTACACTTGGTTGAATTTGCATACAATAATGGACACCATGCATCCTTGGGAATGAGTCCATTTGAAACATTGTATGGCAAGGGATGCAGGACACCAATGAATTGGGACGCCCCAGTGAACAGGGTAGTTCTTGGACCAGAGATGATCAAGGAAATGGAACAGGAAATTGTTAAGATCAGACATAATTTAAAGGCGGCTCAGGACAGGCAGAAGAGTTATGCAGATTTGAAAAGAGCACATAAGGAATTTCAGATCGGGGATCATGTTTACTTGAGAGTGAAACCAAGGAAGAGTTCCCTCAAGTTGGGGAGTTGTGCCAAGTTGTCACCAAGATATTGTGGGCCATTTGAAGTTCTTGATAGGATAGGGCCAGTTGCATATAGAATTGCATTACCTGCTAACATAAGAGCTCATAATGTTTTCCATGTATCTTTGCTTAAGAAGTATGTACATGATCCTAATCATATGATTGATTGGAATGTGATACAGGTGGAACCCGAGGGAGAGTTCCAAGTAGAACCTATGCGCATCCTCGACAAGAAAGTCACATTGCTCAGGAATAGAGCCATCGGGTAGGTAAAGGTCCAATGGGAGCACCTTAGTCCTGATGAGGCTACATGGGAGCTAGAGGATGCCATGAGGGAGGCATTCCCATTTTTGTTCAGTTTTGAGAACACCGAGGGCGGTGTTGTTCTAAGGGGGAGGGGAATGTAATACCCCAATTTTGACCCTTATGAAACATTGGCTTCTAATGTAAATATTGTATACACACATTGTATGTTTCCCTAGCGTGGAGCTCAAGGCCAAGGCCCCGCTAGTTTATGCTCAGATTTTATTTAAATTAGACACGCTTTGATATTGTGTTACCCACGTGCTATTAAGCCATGTGATATTGTAATTTGATATAAATATTTAATATTGAAATAAATACCAAAACTGGCTATGGGAGCAACGAATGAGAAGGGGCCATGTGTATCCACTAGGGAGTGGTGAGGGTGTTGTGGGATTGAACCATAGGCTGCCATATGTCACCTTGAGAACCCATTTGACTTACCTTGCTGACATTTATTTATGTTGTAAGGAAGTGGTTGAGGAATTCAGTCCATGGCTTCAATGGAGCATGGGAAGCCCAGAAATTCGTATGGCAGAGTATGGGCTCTGTTTTCTTGTACCACAAGCCACTCTACCTCATGGGAGTTCCTTCTTCCTCATCCCCATTCCATTGTGAAACTTACCAGCACCATTTTCCATCCAAAAAACGAATTGCCAGCAGGGAGAAAAACCAGAAATCGCGACCTTGAGAGAACCCACGTTTTAAAGAGCAAAAAATGCCCAGATTTGGCATTGGACAGTGAAATCCAATGGGGGATCCATTGGTATGAACCTTGGGGCGAATTTGGGAGCATTAGCTATCCCAAAATCCATAGGAAAACCCAGTTTTTGCAGCCCAGAAAACTAGTGACGGATTTGAGTTATTTTGTGAGCAGAATGGTGAGAAATCAAGTAGGAAATGACTGTGCAGAGGTTGGGTGTGCTTGTTAAACCCAGTGAAGGCTAGGATCTCAAGGATTAGCAGCTGCACCTTTCTATGCCCATCCTGAAGAGAACTGGAGGGAATAGTTGCCTAAGGGACTGTGTAGCAGAGAAGGGGATATTCCTTGTGTTGGATGTGGTAGGTAATGTGGGTTCCTGACTGTTGAGTTCACTTGAGATGCCTGTAGCTCTATGGTTGAGCTCACTGGCTTAGCGATACCCTCCTCTATCTTCTTGAATGCTTGATAAACCCAACGATGTGTTGGCTTAGCATAGCTAATGACCGAAACCATGGCTGTGAGTGAGCCCAGCTAGTCCTTCCTTAGTGGATACACAGCCCAGCTCGGGGGTGATCTCTCAGCTGAAAGAATATAGGATGGATAGAGATCTATGGTTGGGTGGAACGTTGCCCTCCCATAGCCAGTCGTTGGACATTTACATTTCAAGATAAGTATTCTTGTGAATTAATTTATATACATTCTGTATTATGCATTGTGTTCAATCTGAATGTTAAATATTCATGGTAATCAAATTGAGATGGAATCTGTGAATAACATGAGAATGAGATTGAATCTCTGCATATGGAATCACCTTTTTGCTTGAGATAAACATGTTGATGCATTCCATTCTGTTTGTGTATTATTATGTTTAATTCCGCTGTGTTTATATTGAGTTGATTCTGCACACAGAAGTTTTTAATTGTTATGAATTTATAATTAAGAATGAGAATATTGGGGCTAAGTCTGCCAAAATCCCCGTATGATTGGTCATGTTCTCTCCCCTGCGTTTGGAAGGCAGGAGGGGATGTTACAATACAGGGGGTTATATGACAACATTTAGGGCTTAACAGATCATGGGTGAAAGAGGAGTCTTTTGATATGTAACATGAAACGTGGTATTAGAAGGTCCACACAAAACAGGATGTTAGAGATGTATACCAATAATATCAACACAATGCAAGGATTCTTTTGAGACAGGTGTCCAACAATAGTGTCTGTGGAGTCTAAACATTTTATTTTTATACTAAGGGGAGTATTAATCCTTGTTGAATATTACTACATTGACAAAATATTTAAATTACTTCTAGAAGGAAAGATGTAGGTATGTGATTGGCATGTCATAGAGGACAAGGTTTCCAAAGTCCTAAGGACAAGGGATTGTTGGGTTCTATAACTCTTTGATATACTTATAGGGTCCAACAATCATACTTGGCCCAATCTCTTAGGGAACTAACTAAGGATGCTCAACTGTGCACTTAGCTAAACTATCCAACTACCTAGGTACATGAGAGTATGATTCTTGATTGTTGTGCGGTGCCACTATAGTATCAATACGGTTGATCAGATGATCTACAACTGATTTTAGATTTCCTAGTGGACTTCTAATATACCCTAGGGTATGTGGAAGTGATATTTCGTATACAAGTGTTATCTGATTTAGTACTACTTGAAGGTGTATCAACAAAGGTTACAAGGGTGTCCAACAAATATGACTTAGTAAATGTTGTGTTCTTTGCATGTATGCTTCCCCAACAACAACTTTACTCATTTAAAATTAAATCTCTTTGTTATTTAAAGACGACATAACATATCTCTAGCCTAAAAAAAAGTTGCTAAAATTTTGGAGGCATGTTGGCTCAGGAAAGTGCTCTAATTCTACTTGTGGTGTTCTTAACCCTGAAACTTAGAACAATCACAAGTTATACATAGATAAATGTGTTAATTTTTTTATCTTTAATTTGGAAATGCAATAGTACTTGAAATCAAATAACAATCATACACAATAGGAAATCACATTTGACACATGAATTTACCCTGGGGAAACCCTCTATGACTTGAGGGAGAAAGCCCCAACAAAACCTTCTTTAGTATATTGATAGATAGTAGAGAATGTATTTTACATCGAGCACCCCTGGTGAAATTAAAGAGCAAGAGAAAGATATAGAACAAAGACTTAGAATAATATCCTACACAGAGAGATGTGCATTGCCTTCAAGAGAGAAGAGAATTTACTTCACATTCAATTCATCAATCCTGTATAAAATATTTATATATTCTTCACATGAATCGGCTTCTATTTTTATCTTTTGACTTCAGGATGAACTCGCCCTCCATCTGGATGCATGATCCAGGAGGATCTTCAAATATTGATCAGAATAGAAGTCTTCAAAATGTAAAATAAATCTTACATTGGTAAAGAGCTCGTCGACATCTTTCCGTCAATGCTTGTTTTGGGTGAAATGGCCTACGGATGAAGAAGTTGTCAAGATTAGAAGTTTCGACAGAAATGGTTAAAAATGGCAAAACAAAATGGCTAAATTGGAAAAAAAAGAAATTAAAAGGAATGGTTTGTAAAAATTGGGTGGATTTTATGGTGATTGAACCCAAGACCTCCAAGTCCACTAGATTTTTCGCAGAGCTCTACTAGGCAAGCCTCCCGCCAGTGTCACTTAATATGTATAGGGCAGAGGTTGTATTTAAGTTTGAATGACATTATGTTTTGAAAATGGGGTAAGGCTGAGGGCTTAGCCCTTGACCCCATGTCAACACAGAGACCCCCATTGGAATACTATATGCCACATCACCGAATTATATGCCAATGCATTTAACAACACATCAAGCCAAATCATAACCGATGGGCCAACATATATTGCCAAACCATAATATATTACTGAGCTGTAATGTGGAACCACATTACATAACTACTGTTCAAACTTCAACAAAAGCGCGTGGGAAGGGGAGAGGCCCTTGGGTTTGACCCCGAGACCTATGCCCCAATATTGCAATGCCTTTACCATTGGGCCACGGCCCATCTGTTGAGCAATCAACAATGCATTTTATTTAAAACTTTGATCTGGAAATGGATCCAAAGAAGGGGCGCATGGCTCCTCCACGCGTGCCCAAAACACTATTTAAAACCATGAAAGTTCGAACCTCGAAGGCAGTTTTGGCGACTACCTGGGATCGGTTTCCGAGACAAAGAACATAATGTTTTGCACAGAGTTCGAGGCAAGTACATGGCACAGATCCCAAGGTGGTTTCAACACAATTTCCAAGGTGGTTTCGGCATGTTTTCCAAGGTGGTTTTGCATAGTTCCTGAGGTTCGTACATCCATTAATGGGAACAAATACCGAGGTGGAAATTCATATAGTATGTATTGTTTTGTCTTTTATGCAAGAATATTTTCTTGATTTGCATGCCAAAGGAGGCCTCAGGCAAACATAGTCAAGTTTATACTCATTTTATCGAAATTTCGAGAGGATCACAGTGGTGTTGTCTGTGTTTGCTGATAATTGAATGAAAACACAAGTGTTTCCAGAAACTCATATTTGTAAGCTTTGAAGATTAAATAAGATCGACCTTCTTATTAGAAGTGGCTCCGAGACGTAGCACAAGAAGGGTGAATTTCATTATCAGTTATTGCCTACAAATTCCATTGTTTGCATCTATTTTATGTGTTTTATGTGCTTTAATTATGCTCTTTAATTTTTTCATTTAAAGCCTTTTTAATGGATTCAAGCATGCAAACTTTCACATGCAAATAATGGTCATAAAGATCCTGTCATTTTAGGATCAAGTTTGGTATCAGAGCAACTTAATCATTGCATTGTGAGTTTGTTTATGTTAACAAGATATAGGATTCAACGTGGTGAAGGATATCTTGAAGAGTTTGATCAATAAATTGGCTCAAGAAGAAGAAATAAAATGGTATATGAAGACTATCGAGAAGAATATGAGAAGGCTTTTCGCAAGGCTTTCTATCAGATGGAAGATAGGGTAGAAATTTTTTTTGCGGATTATCAAGAGATATTGGAAAAGAAGAAAAAGAAGAAGGAGAAAGCAGAGAATGATACTTTGGGAAAAGGAGGAGGCCCTTCTAAGCCCCTTCCAGTATTTCTTCTTCTAATTCAAAGAAACAACCTAAGAAGACAGTTTAATTTACCTTATTTGAAACTTGATATTAAGTTTGATTTTCCTACATATAATGGTGAACTTAACAAAAAAAAAATTGCAGATGAAGTGTATTTCAAGATACAAAAGCTTGCAGATGATAGTGCAAAGATCCAGTTGGCTACTTTCTGCCTTGGAGGCACTACACTCATTTGGTGGGAGAGTAAGAAACGGGAAGGAATACTTACAAAAGGTAAAATTATTTCTTCCTGGTATGAATTTAATGCTACGTTAAAGAAGCAATTTTATCCATTAGACTACATACAACAAGACATGATGGATTGGAAAAACTTCAGGCAAGGTAAAGGTCAGAATGTACAAGAATACACTCAGGAATTCAGAAAGAGAGCTTTGATGTTGGGTATACCTCTCTACACTCAAGAAACTCTTCTCAAATTTATTGGAGGATTACATAGTTATTTGCATCATACAATACTTATGTTTAATCAAAGCTCATAGGTATACTTATGAGCTTGCCTCAACAAAAAATCATGGAGAAAGAGGCAGAAAATCATGGAGCACCTCTAGGATCATCCAGAGAGCGAAAGAGACCTGGAATATTTTCAGGATATGTAGCAAAAATGACACACATCAATGATTCAGAACCCTCGGCCTGAATCATTGATGTGACTCATCTGTGCTACATATCCTGAAAATATTTTAGGTCTCTTTCGCTCTCTGGATGAGCCTGGAGGTGCTCCATGATTTTATGCCTCTTGCATAATGTATCGACACCATGCAAATATCCTCTTAGCAAGAGGTTCATCAAGAGATATTTCTATCAGATATTCTATCTATTAAGGATCAAGCGAATCTACGAGCTACTATGATTTCTCCCTCTCACTATATGAAAGGGGAGAATCAGAAACTGGATCCTCCATCATAGGAGTATCATGCTCCTCTATATCTGAATCACATTGAAGTTCTTTGGAGCGCTTGAAAGCAGCCTCTTCATGAAATGTTAGATCTCTTCTTACTTGAATGTTTCTTTGTCTTGGAACATATATTATGTAGGATTTGGAGGATTCAATATATCCAAAAAATGTTCCTTTATTTCTGAATGGATCCATCTTTGTCCTCTTCTCTTTTGGTACATGAATCTAGACAGGACAACCAAAAATATTCAAGTGTCTAACATCTACTTTTTCATCAGTGAAAACCTCTTCAGGAGTCTTTCCTCCCAAGATAGCATGAGGGATTTTGTTCTGAATATAAACAATAGTGTTAGAGGATTATTCTCATAAGGATGTGGGAAGATCTTGATCACACATCATGGATTTTTTAGCCTCACATATTTCCATGTTCTTTCTTTCAGCAACCCCATTTTGTTGGGGGTTGTAGGGTATAGTTTGTTTTATTTTTATTCCTGCATCTCAACATGAGAAGTCATTGAAGCCATGGGACTCAAACTCTCCTCCATTATCATATCTCAAAGCTTGATTTTTCTTTCCAATCTGATTCTCAACCAGTACTTGTTGTAGTCGAACGGATTGCATAGTTACCAGTGATACATGTTCTAGATTAAATAATCAAGTATAAAGATAAGAATAGTAGACAAGTAATGGAGATGGGATCAACAAGTCTTTCTGTTACACAGCAGAACATGTATAGAACTAATTGACAATACATCACAACCTATCTTATATCTGGCTCTCCAGCCTATTTATACAGTTACATAACGACCTTTTGGTTCAGCTAACCGACTCGACATGTAGTGACCAACATGTAATGAATCTACATGTAATGAATCAACATGTTTTACAAAGTGGTCAAATGGAGGAACTAGTCAGGCGGTTGACTAGGATCCTCCAACATCTCCCCCACTAACAAAACATTTCTTCATCCCGAAGAAATGGGAAGATGAAAACAAGATGGAGTTTAATGACAAAATTATAAGTGACTGAGTAATAAGAAGAAATTGTCATTACTACTGGGACTGACTGGTGCTGGCCGAAATTTTTTGATGGACACATATTTCGACAATGGATTTTGCAGATACTGAGAGCTGATGCAGAAAGTATTCCCAAGCATGAAGTGCATTCTGGATTTCAATGGTGAGAGTAGTGAGACTAGACAAGCTCTCCATTTTGTTGTGAACATGTCGGTCTTAAATATTTATCATATCTTGTCCCAGTGTTAGTGTTTTGTTGTCGGAAGTGGAGAGAAGTCGATGGAGATAGGGCATGATCTTGTCGAATTTTGTCAAGATTATTTGAGCTTGTGTGATCCATTAATATTATTTCTTCTCCAGCTTTGCTAGCTTCCTATGCTCCATACTGATCTGATCGTCAAGGTTTTGTGATAATGCATTGTCGACAGTCTGTCTTTGTTGTTGTAGAGTGTTGATGAGATCTCAGGTTTTCTGCATTTCACCAAACACATTACCATAATGTGTATACTAGTTGCACAATACTTTTGTAGTCGAATCATATTCTTGGGAATATTGTGCTGATAGACTAAGTGCTTCTATGAAGGCCGTGTACTGGTTTGTCATGATCATAGATGTTTCTTCAACTTGATCTTGTCATTCCTTGGCCAACTGTTCTTGTAGGGTCGACACAACACTTTAAAGTAATGCATATGCTTTGTCAAGAGGGTTTTCCATGTTGGTCCTTGACGGGATAGGTACCGCTTGTTGTACTAAATTTTCACACTTAGTAAAAAATGAATATTTTTTTGTTTGTAGTTTTTCAATGTGCTCTTTGTCTTCATTTATTCTCTTCCTACGCTCTCGGACAATAGTGTCTGTGAGTAGATCAAGTTCTTATTCTTTGGATTGTCGAGGGTCAAAAGTGGCAATAGGACCTAGCTGATCCAGATGGATAGTGAGTAGAGGTTGCTGTTGGAGGTGTTGTAGGTGCTACTATTGTTTTTGTTGTTCCTTTTATTTCCTCTTCTTTTCTCTCCTTTGCTTCTTCTTTTTCCTTTATTTCTCTTTCTCATTTTGCTTTTAAAGTTCTTTCTGCTTGTCTGTTGCTTTTTCCTTGTCAGCAACTTCTTTGTCTGGTGTAGCTTGTGTTTATTTGTTTTCCTTCTCTATTGATGCTGCAGAAGTTAGGTCGACAGTAGGAAGAGGTGGTATCTTGATTGAATCAACAGAAAGTGGAGAAGTGACTTCGACCTGTTCATTTGGTGGTGGTGAAGTGGTCGGTGGTGAGACTAGTAAGTTGGTTGTGTCAAGTTTTGTCGACGGAGAGGGGGGTAGGTCATAACTGTCGGTCGAGGTCATATTTTCCTATGACAAAGGTATTTCCTGGTTTTTTGTCGAGGTGGGTTCAACAGTCGGTTCTGACACTTCAAACAGAGTTTCCAGTGGCACGTCGGTGGTATCAGATTGGTCGGGATCTTCTTGAACTGGAGGGGTCAGGGATGGAAGTGAAGTTGGGTGGTCGACTGGTAGGGGTATAAAAGTGGATGTTTGCTGAGAACCAACCTCAGGATCAATATTTTTCTCTAGAATAGTTTCAGTATATCCGACAATTTTTGGATTGGAATCTGGAGGTGATGGTACTTGCTCGAATATATAAACATATGGTGGAGGTAAGTTGGTTCACAGGTTAGGGTCGGCTACGATTGGTTTCTTTATAATGAGTTGTTTCCATTTAGGGATGATGAGTTTCTCCTCCATAGCATATCTCTCCCTCACTTATGCCCTATTCACAAGTGAGTGTAATGTGTGTTAAATGAGGAACACACCTCCTCTATTTATACACAACTCTGACTTGACTTTTACACTAACTAGGTCGGCCCCAACTTTAACCACTGGGTTAAACACCCCATTACAACTGACTTTGGGCCAACCCCACTAGGGAAGTCTAATAACCCAATTTACCACATTTCGATGGAGGAATAAACATCTCCGGATATACAATAGGGTCTTCACAGAGGAATGAAACATCTCTGGAATAATAAAGTAGAAATATAATATTCTTAGAAGTTACAATATTTCAACACTCCCCCTTAACGAGAAGGATATTATAATAACATATGCAGGAGCAAGGAGTCATCAACTACATCATACATGATACATCTATAGATCATTGGAAGCTTTCTCAACATCATCGGTAACTCAAGCAGTTACTGGAATATCTTCACGTCTTCAATACTGGAGTATCAACATCGTCAGTATTGAGTCTCCACCTTCTACAACACTCGAACAATTACAGTAACATCATCATCTGGATCACTCAATCAACAAAATCATCGTCTAGATCTACTGATCATCATCATAACAGCATCAACTGGATCCTCTCGATCAACATAATCACATCATCAACTGGATCCTCTCGATCAACAACATCATTTGGATCATCTTGATCTATAGCATATGGATCATCTCGATCTACAGCATCGTCATAACAGCATACTCTGCAATACATAAGATCCTATTATGGGATGATCAATCCCTCTCACTTTAGGACATAGGTCCATGGACGATACAATCCAGATCAAATTCCAAGATGATCAATCCTTGTCAATTTTAGACAAGTCTCATGTCTTTGGACGATGCAATCCAGATCTACTTCCAAGATGATCAATCCTTATCAATTTTAGACAAGTCTCATGTCTATGGACGATGCAATCCAGATCTACTTCCAGGATGATCAATCCTTATCAATTTTAGACAAGTCTCATGTCTATGGATGATGCAATCTAGATCTACTTCCAGGATGATCAATCCTTATCAATTTTAGACAAGTCTCATGTTTATGGACGATGCAATCCAGATCTACTTCCAGGATTATCAATCCTTATCTATTTTAGACAAGTCTCATGTCTATGGATGATTCAGTCTTATCATCAATTCTCGAAGACAGATGTCTATGGATCAATTCTGGGACCAAATTCCAGGGATGATACAATCCCCACACTCTCGGACACATTTGTCTACGGATCAATTCTGGGACCGAAGTCCAGGGATGATGCAATCCCCACATTCTCGGAAACATCTGTCTACGGATCAATTCTGGGACCGTCGTCCGGGGATGATACAATCCCCACATTCTCGGAGACATCTGTCTATGGATCAATTCTGGGACCGTCATTCGGGGATGATACAATCCCCACATTCTTGGAGACATATGTCTATGGATCGATTCTGGGACCGAAGTCCGGGGAAGATACAATCCCCACATTCTTAGAGACATCTGTTTACGGATCAATTTTGGGACCAAAGTTCGGGGAATATATAATCCCCACATTCTCGGAGACATCTGTCTACGGATCAATTCTGGGACCGAAGTCTGGGGATGATAAAATCCCCACATTCTCAAAGACATCTGTCTACGGATCAATTTTGGGACCGAAGTCCGGGGATGATACAATCCCCTCTCATCCATTAGGGACCACATTCTCGGATACATCTGTCTACGGATCAATTCTGGGACCGAAGTCTGGAGATGATACAATCCCCTCTCATCTACTAGGGACCACATTCTTGGAGACATCTGTCTACGGATCAATTTTGGGACCGAAGTCCGGGGATGATACAAACCCCTCATCATCTTAGACCAAGTCTAAGTACCACTCATCGACCTCATTGTCGGTAGAGGTAACCTCATCATTGACCTTACATTCGATATAGGCAATATCATCATCAACCACATCACTCCCCCTTTCGAGGAGGGTCCTTCTGAACGACACCAAGCTTGTCTTGAAAATACTCAAACTTTACTTGAGATAGAGGTTTGGTCAACACATCAGCAACTTGTTCGTCAGTGCTCACATACTCGAGCTTGATAGCTCCTTTCTGCACCATATCCCGTATATAGAAATATCAGATCTCTATGTGATTTGACTTATCATGGAACACTGGACTCTTTGTCATCTTGATACAACTCTGTTCGTCACACAGGATCACATTGGAGTCCATCTCTAAGTCAAGTAATCTTGATAACAACTTCTAAAGCCATATCGCTTCGCAACTAGCAGAGCAAGCAACTATATATTCCGCTTCAGATGTGCTGAGAGACACACTATACTACTTCCTTCTAAACCATGAGATCATGGCAGATCCCAGACAATAACATCCACCCGATGTACTTTTCTTTCCTGATAGACTTCCTGCCCAATCATCATCTGTGTAGCCATACAATCTGAAATCATGATCTCCAAGATAACATAGACCAAATTCTATCATACCCTTTAGGTACCTCATCACATGCTTTGTAGCTATTAGGTGAACATGCATAGGTTCCACTAGATACTGTCTCAAGGTGTTTCATAGAAAAGCATATATTCGGCCTTGTATTCGTCAAATACATCAATGACCCAATAATCTGTTTGCACAGAGTCACATCCACTAACTATGATGAGTCATCCGCTAACAGCTTCAAGTTGGAATCCATGGGAGTGGTCATGGTTGTACATTCCAACATATCAAATCTTTTCAGGATTTCCACAGCATACTTTCCCTGGTTGAGAAAGATTCCTTCTGAGCCTTGACATACTTCCATACCTAGGATGTAATGCATCAATCCAAGATCTTTCATCTCAAATTCTGTAGCTAGCTTCTTCTTGCTTTCCATGATTTGTTTCTCATTCCCTGTCAGAAAGAGATCATCCACATACAGTAATAGTATGATAGGTTCATCATCCATAACCTTAAGGTAAAGGTTAGGATCAGCTTTACTTTGGTAAAGCCCAAGCTTGTCAAGAAGCTATCAATTCTTCCTCTGTGACTGAACATCATTCACACTTTGCATTGAGTGATCTTCTGCATATCTATCTGTGCCATCTCTCGTCAGATGGGTCTACTGATATGCGCCTCAAGATCATTCGAACTCTGGGGTGAGTTCCTTCTTGAATGTCATCTGTATATAGATACCATCTTCAACCTTGTAGCAAAGGTTGAAATCCGCATCACCCATGGTGATCATTAAGCTCATCAAATGACTATCGATCCTGGGTACCCGTACAGAGACTTCTTCAATTGAATCCTGGGAGTTTTCTTGATTCACACTTCTTCTTCAATTACACCATTAAGAGAATGGTATTATCTAGGCACTTGGAGCAAAGATCTCGTCATGATTCTCTTTCTCTTTCTAAGAGAATCTTCTAGCCACGAGACTTCTATAGTATGTTTGATTTGTAAGTCTTCTTGTTTGAACATACATCACTTGTTCGTTGTTCATCATTCTTCATGATCTTTCCTACAAATAAAAGTTAATTACATGATTAGTAATACTTCATAATCATCAAATCATGTTGACATGATAACCTATTATGCATACAGATATGATTCACATAGTTATGCAACTATCTTGAACAATACTTTGGCACAACACTTTTCCATATCCTGTATGCATATATTAGCTATCTAGATGCCTTCCATCTCTACCAAAACATACTATCAAGAGCGTGCACAACTCTCAACATGTCAGCAAACAGGTTTCATTCTAGATAAACAACAATGGAAAGTTTGTCCAACTTACCCATCATATGCATATTAGTAGTATACTGTTCAATGCCATATGAAGGCTTACACTCAGCATGATATATTATAGGAATGCATACAACTACTACGAGCAATATCATTTACTATTCATAGATTCAAGAAGTAATTCAGATGACAACTTAAACACTTATCTTTTATGTTTGTGTGGTTGCCTCCCGCTTGATCTCTATTTTGAACTTCTATCCATCTTGGACCACTATGCATGCTTAAGTGTGCACTAGTGTCATCATCATGATCTCATACATAATCATACATTCATTAGTATAGTCTTAATACTATCAAAACATTATGATTCTAAATAATCTTAAGTATGTATGGTCATAATCATTTCATACATAGGTATACTTACCTAAGATCCTAACAAAGTAGGATTCTAACTTGATATAGGAAAACATGCCTAGATTATCAAGCTTGGTTATGTCTTACCATACCCAAACAATATCTTCTTTGTTTTCTTCAATGATTTAGAGACCTTGTGCTAGAACCTGCATATCTCATAGGCTAAGCATAGTAGAACAAGGTCATACATACCTTGTAACTAGATCTTCTATGTGGTCAAAGACTATGGATGAGTCTTTGTCCCTATGTCATCATGGTCATAGAACTTGATTTGTCTTTCTTGATGTACCTGTATCTTGTTAGCATACAACATCATCCTCATACAACACCACAAGTGCATTAGTACAATCATAAGTGTCATAACCTTAATCAATGAATGCCTTCTATCATTCATATGCATTCATTATCAAACAATCATAATTGTACTAATCTCAATAACATGAAGACAAACATAAACTTAACCATGAACAGATTTAACACATACCTGTATCTCCTCAAGTCATACCTGTTAGGATTGCTTTTAACCCAATCCACTTTGATTTGTTGAAACTGGATCTAGAGCTGGATTAGGGTTTGTTAGAGAAAACCTAAAAATTCAAACTTTGAATTTCAAACTCCTGAATGGATGGAAAGATGTGCCTTGATGAGCTGATCAATCTAGCATACTTCAATTTTGAAATCTCCAACATTTGACCGCTCAAAATTGCCTTTGAAACTTCTGGATCTTCTGGACAGGATCCCGAACTAGGGTTTGGTGAAGCCCACCCTTCTGCCCAATCAAAAGGTTCGATCCAAAGCTCTAAAATTTGATTTTTCTGAGGATCTTCCAGCCGTGGTCACATACTTCAAAAAATTCCAACTTTTGCAGAAGCCCTAATTTTCCACCTTTCCGATCAAAATCCCAAACTAGGGTTTGATCAATCCCAACCTTCTGACCAACCAAAAATTTTGATCTTGGTCTCTAAATTTTGATTTTGATGGGGATCATTCAGCCGTGGACTTTGATTCCAAAAATTCCAACTTTCTCTGAAGCCCTAAATTCCCGTAGCAGTGATAAGCCAAGAATGAAGGTGCTTAGAAAACAATTCTGTTTTGACAGAAATATGCACCTGCTTGTTTCTAGTGCAACTATGAAATTATGAATTCACAGGGTCTGAAATCTCGGCCTATGGTAGCCTAACCTGTCAGATTTGCAACCCCACAGGTCTGACCTCAATTGGATTTTCTGAGAGAGAGTTATGCCAAGTGTCGCAACGTGACCTGTTTATGGGATAAAACATGAGAGTGAACTTGTACAGAGTGCCACATGTGGCTGGTTCAACTTCAGCCTCTGCAAACCTTACCTGAGAAACTACAGTCCGTTCTCTACCTGTCACATTTTACGAAATTTCATTTGGAGCTTCCTAGCCCAAGTTGTGACCTTTTTTCCTAGGTCACCTGTTTATGACTGAGATCTGGAAGAGGCAGAAACCCTAACTTGTATTGATCATAAATCACAAAGTACAACGAATTAGAGGTTTTCCTTTGGATAGAAGGTACAGGGGGATGTTATCTATGACCTGTAGATGTTTCAGATCCTGAAACTTCGACAAAATGGATTTATAGAGAAAGTTCCATGATGACTGTTTTTTTTTTTCTATACAAAACCCTAACCTTCAAATTGTCTCAAGTGAAGCAAGTGTCATAAGTGCCATACATTGCCTTCCTTCAGGTTAGCTTTGATACCATGTTAATATTTAATATGCTAAGACAGAAAATATCAGCATTGCATTTTATTTCACAACAATAGCATATACAGGATCACTGAAAGAACAAACACAGCATAAACACAAGAGACACAGATTTATCCTGGGAAACCCTCATGAGGTAGAAAACACAGCAAAGCTTCCTCAATATAGATGACCAACAAATACAAAGATGTAAACCCTAGACATGAGCTCCTTCTCCTCCATAGCATATATCTCCCTCACCTATGCGCTATTCACAAGTGAGTGTAATGTGTGTTAAATGAGGAACACACCTCCTCTATTTATACACAACTCTGACTTGACTTTTACACTAACTAGGTCGGCCCCAACTTTAACCACTGGGTTAAACACCCCATTACAACTGACTCTGGGATGACCCCACTAGGGAAGTCTAATAACCCAAGTTACCACATTCTGATGGAGGAATAAACATCTCCGGATATACAATAGGGTCTTCACAGAGGAATGAAACATCTCTAGAATAATAAAGTACAAATATAATATTCTTAGAAGTTACAATATTTCAATACATTTTGTGGGACTCTCCATCTAGATGTTTGTACTTTCAATGCCTGGAACTAGTTTTTGAGCCAAATTTTTCCTACCGTCACACCGAGTTGACATCCACCTTGTGAAAATGAGCGAAAGTTCGACATCAATGGTCCTTTGGATGCAGTGAAATCTTTATCGCTTGCTGGTCGAAGGTGATCCATGGAGATCCAAATGATAAGTGAAGGATATCAGATATTGGATCCCTCCTCTTGGCATTTATGGAAAATATGTCAGACAATTTATGCCAAGTACTTGGCCCATCGGTAGACTTTCCCTTTCATCGCCACATTCTGCACGGCTTCGAACATGCCTATTTTGAGGTCGAACCCTCGACCAGTACTTGTTAATGAGGCCAACACAACTCTCGCCACTATTTGATGTGTTCCATAGATGATTTGGTTGACAACTAACCCTCTTGATTTTTTTCCTGCGGGAGTACCTATGAAATATTTAACGAAAGCAGGGTTTGGTAGGATAGGTACTTTATTGTAAGATACCAACCAATAATAGGCTAGAATCTCAACTCAGAAATCAAATTTTAAGCAGAATTTTCACTAGTAAATGTTACAGAGTATTTTTCCACCTTGTGAGCGGTTTTACTATTTGGCCTCTATTATTCATTTGCCTGACTCAGAACCACTTTATGCCCTTCAGGAACTCAGTTTTTGCTATTTTTTTTCCTATACGCGAGCTTCTTAATTGCAATTCGCGCATGCGCAGGCTGTCCCACTACAACCAGCGTACATCGATTTAAATGGTAATTTACTATAAAAAACTCTATTTTTACTTCAAAAGGCGGTCATAGGGTGACCTTTGTCCCTCCATGTATCCTAAAATGACTTGATTCGACCTTTCATCTACCTTTGGAAGGCTATATATTGAGCTCTTATGGTACATGGAAGGAGGAGAAAGAGAGAGCATCGAAACTCTATTGGATTTTTGCCATAACTTGAGTCTACATTCATTGATCCTAGTTGTTGTGAACCTCTTATGTTCAGCTACCAAACTCCATCATAGTTTTAGTTTTCCATCGTATGAGGGATTGAAGTGGCGGAGAAACAAGTGGAGGGACCTAGTTCTCGGTTCAGATGAGTTGCCAGAAAGAGGTTGTATCATGTAATTCTTGTTTCATTAATAGAAATACTCATTTTCTCATCCAATTGATGTTGTGAATGGTTAATTAACATTGGGTACATTTTCTTATTATATCATGGACCATGCTATTGTTTATGCTAATATATTTCATATATTATATGCACTTGCTTGTATTTGTTGTTGAGATTAAGCTACAGGTTCAAGTGTAGAGATTTGAAAGCTCAACGAGGATCTACATCGAACCTCCAGTTGAAGGTTGGTTATTTATTCCACATCTTAGCATTTACATTTATATGGAATTTCATTGAGAATTGAGTGATTTATGGTAGTCATCTATCTGTTGTGGCCTGCCCCGAGCCATATGAAGTTTTTCTCCATAACATAAATGGTGACTCCACTAGGGATGAACCTCCATTTTGGGTATTTTTGGCATTTTCCCTTGTTTTGGGTTTCTGTTTTGTCAAGCTTCTGTGTCATTGACCGACTGTTAGGATCTGCATAAGAAATCTTGATTTTTCTTGGCTGTTTGATTCATTTTTGGTCCACCTTCCTTTCCCTGTACGTGGGTCAGCTTCGCTTAGCCCGTGTGGATGCGCTACTGTTAGTACAGTAGCGTGCGTATACCCGCTAGTGTTCTATGAACAACTGCGTACAACTCCGAGATTGTCTTGTTTGTGATATTTGGTTGTTGTTGGGTGAATTCTGGGTGTTCCTGAGTCTTAGTAGGACTATATTCTGATTGTTCCATGTCTCTTTGTTGACCAGAAACTCCTATTTCTTTAGTTTTGAGCTTTGGGTTTTGAACCATTTATTGTTTTGTACAGCTCATTAGCTTGGCCGAGTCTTACTTTTTGGGGATTTGCTGGTTTTCTTGCTTTGCATGCTCTGCATTCTTCTGAAGAGTTCTGATTCTACTTGCATTTTTTTCATTCATCTATATTGAAAAAATACAAAAACATTGTTTTTCATTTTCATTTAATTTATTATGAAAATACAAAAAAAAAATTCTTTATGTTATTGCATTTTGCATTAGAGTGCTTGTGCTTTCATTAGGACTTGCTTGAGCATGAAAGTATAAAGAGATTGCATTGTTATTTTTGAATTACGAAATGTTTGTTTGATTGTCATTTAGTGGCATATTTTTTCCATTGATAGAAGGGTCTAGTGTTTATTGGATGTGCATTTTTTGAGTCCATTCACATCATCAGTTGCACGACCATATCCTTTGAGTAATCACAACCATAAAATTAACGCTTAATCTAAAATTGACTTAGAAACGATTTTCTCTTTTATAGGGTACACCAACAAGTATAGGTTTAGAGTCTTGGAATAGATCACTGTGAGTTAACAATCCAAGACTATTGAACAAAACATTATGTGTCTGGACAGGGAGTGGTGAAACCCATGGTATACATCAGTTTTCTCAGGAAGCTCTACTCAGAACAGAGTTAAGCACGAGGTCATGGGAGAATGGTTGCAGAGATAGCCCTCCAATACTAGCTAAACATGGGAGATATTTCTAGGATTTGTTCGTGTTTTGGGACTCTTGGGGGATTTGACCCTCTTGAGTTTCATGCTTAGTTACCCTTCCCATACGACGGATCCCACCTGCGACTATCCGCTTGAGCATTGATTATACGTGGTGGCCTTAGTTGCTTTACCTAGGTATCACATAGGGTGCTTGCAACGACTATTTTGTGAGTATTCTGAGTCAGATAGGCGTCAGACAAAATAGTTGTTGTTTGTATATGGATTTGACCCTGTGCACATAGTGAAGTATTGGGGCCCTTATAACTGATTCTGTTACCTCTGGTTATAGTTTGGGAGTCTCAAGCCTCTCGTAGGTGAGACATACCGACTGTAGTGTCGGGAGGTCCCTTGAGCCAGTCCTATTTGTGTGCATTTGGCTGTAGTTTCTTTTAGGTGTATGCTCTGTGACAATATAGTAGGCATTTAGGAGACGATTATTTGTTGACTTTTTGGAGTCATCATGGATCGATATCCACCTCTCCGCTGATCTTGCTATTTGGCTGGCTTAACAGCTAGCGATCTGTCAGAGTCTCTTTATAAGAGATGTCAGAGGACTACCGCTAGTATTTCATTTACATCTCAAGAGATTTAGAAATCTTCTATTATGAGTTGCACATATGGAGTGCCTGGAGTGCCTTCAACTCCACCCACTAGTACAAAGTGAACTTCCCCTCCTCACATATTCTATCCGAGAACTGATTGGGTGGGGGGTTCATCACACATGACTCCTCATGGGTCTGGGACATCCCATCCCACGAGTACAAACCCTTTTGATGAAGTATGGTCATCGGGTTATTTATATAGTTCATCCTTAGGGATGCCATGTTATGGTTCTACATTCATCCCTTCGACCTCACACCCTTTTTCTTTGGTTATGCCCGGTTATATGTCGACTATTAATTCCACCCTGTCTAATAGTCATGCTAGCTCTAGTATTGGGACTGAGGGCACTACAATCCCTTTTACTACATATCAGTTTGGGAGTGGTCACATCCCTCCATCTACTCCGTATATTGGAGGAGGGCCACCTCCTATGGCAACCCCTAGTGTTATTGTGAACCCATTTTCGAGTGGAGGTTTCACGATAGGTATGGGATCTACAAATTACATTCCATCTTTTAACCCGCATACCTCTATGCATGTACCCTCGAATGATTTTATAATTCTGAATCCTCCTCCTGTATATAGTTTGTCGATTCCAGTGGGTGGGAATATACCATTTTCATACAGACCTCACTCGTCTAGTTTCTGTTCCTCGAGTGGTTATATGGGACCCCATTCTTATGGATTTTCAACTGGTCCTAGTTATTATCCCAATCCTTCCCATGGAATCCCTTCTATGCACATGCCTGTGTATCATAACATGGGTCAGTTCGGATGAGGTTATTACCCTTACGGTCATGGTCACGGATTCTATCAAAGTTAGTCGTCACCTCAGGTGTCGGCTTCCATGAACACAATCTCACCTTCGTAGAACTAGTCTCTTTTGGGAGCTTATAATGAAGCTTCATAGCCTCATCTCTCATTTCTTGCTAGATTGAATCTACCGGATTCAAAGATCACGAATGATCTAGTGTGTCACGATCCTACATGGCCTCCAGTCCCCACCAAGCTCCCTTCTGACATTCCAAAGTTTGAGGGGAATAATGGCGAGGATCCAGGTGATCATGTTACCACATTTCACTTATGGTGCTCCTAGAATTCCTTGAACCATGACTCTATTTGTTTGAGGCTATTTCAACACACCCTCACGAGGGTAACGAAAAAATGGTATGTTGAGTTTCCTGGGGGCACATATAGAGGTTTCAACAATTTAGATTTGGTTTTCCTAGACCAATTTCAGTTGCCGGTTTGTTATGATACTGGAACCAAACTTTTATCCACCTTCCATCAGGACAAAGCCACGCACATCTCTGACCATATTCAGGAGTGGCGCCGGCGGAAGAGGCTAGTGAAAGCCAACATTCCTGCAGAGTTTCTGTTGGAATGGTTCCTTAAGTCTTTACTCCCTTATGTTTCTAAGGACGTTTCATTGTCCGGTATTATTATTGAGGAACAAGCTATATTCAAAGCCCAAGAGCTAGACCTAGTCTATGCGCAGTCTTGCATCTTATACGACATTATACCTGATACACCACGGTCACGGTATGAGCCCAAGCCCATTCCTGGACCACATGCCGATGTAAAGTTAGTCACAGCAGATCTATTGAACAAGAATATCAATCACAATGATGTAAAACAAATTGGAGTAAAAATTGTGCAAGAGAGATGCATCAGTGCTCTATAATCCAGAATAGTAGAATTACAATACAATACTGTCACAATGAGTGAGCAATTCGAATTAGCCAAGGAGGTCATTCGAATATACTGCATGGCATAGCTTGGCTCCAACTAGGAGTCCATCTCATCAATCAGTGGTGGTCATCAAGGCACAAGTAACTATTAGCTAGGTGTTAAACTGAGTCTAACTGAGTGTAATAAGTGTAACTGATGGTAAGTGGCACTAAAATAGGGATGGAGGCTCAATGGAGGGTGCATGAGGGCTTAACTGCACTCAGAACTGTCAGTCATGTCTCATCGGAGGTCAATCGGAGTGATAACATCAGTTATGGGTCAATCGGAGGTAAATCGGAGTGATAACTGAAGTGTAATTGGACTGGTAGGTGAGAAAGGTGCCCTCCTTCAGTGGAAGGTGAGAACTGGGCGCATGACAGGCTAGTAGGGCTTAAACTAAGTGGAAATTAGCTCCCGAGTGCTGGGAGACTAAGGACTGGGTGCTGGAGGTACCATACTAATGACTGGGCAGCATGCGGATGCATGCAATGCATGCAAAATGCAAAATGCATGCAAAAGGCATAAGTGAATGATGAGATATCCTAACATCCCCCCTCAAGCTATACTATGATGTAAAAAATGAAATGTAGGGCCTTGGTTACTGAGACCAAAGGTCACCCCAATACAATAATCCAAAAAATGCTGAAAATAAGCTAAGTGAGGAAAGAGGGAAAACCTAGTGGGAAGAAAACCCCCCCTTAAGCTAAAAATAAAAATGGATCTAATATCTCTCCACCATGATGGAACTCACCCCCAACAGTGAATGGAGGTAAGAGAACTTCTCAGTGAAGCTCTTGGTGAAGATGTCTGCAATTTTCTCATCGATAGGGCAATATTGCAGAATGATGGTGCGATCATGCACCAACTCTCGAATGTAGTGCATATGAATCTCAATGTGTTTGGTCCTCTGTCGCTGAACTAGATCAGTGGAGATATTAATAGCACTTAGATTGTCACAAAATAGGACAGTCGAAGTAGTGCTACCAAAATCAAACTCAGAAAGAATACCCTTCAACCAAACTTCCTGAATGCAGGCATTGACTACCCCTCGATGCTCTGCCTCTGCTGAAGAAAGTGCAATGGATGCCTGATTTTTGCTTGACCAGCAAATAGGGGCATTACCAATCATGAAAACATATTCATAAGTGGACTTCTGATCTATGCTATTACCTGCCCAATCTGAATCAGTAAAACCAATGAAATTTAGCTCAGAATCTGCAGCATAATGTATGCCAAAATGTTTCGTACCTTGCACATACTACAAGATCCGCTTGGCTACCTTCCAATGAAGCTCATGGGGCTGCTACATATACCTTTATAAAGCACTCATGGCATAATATATATCAGTCCTTCAGTGTGCCAAGTAGAGTAGTGAACCAATCAACTGTCGATACATAGTGCAATCTACAAGCGGTGTAGTATTTCCCTCTTCAAGACTGATTCCTGAGAGGAATGGAAATGGATCAGCCTTAAATTCTTCCATATTAAACTTTAATAGCAGGTCTTTAGCATATTTTTTTCTGATATAGTGTTATCCCATCAAAATTTTGAGCTATCTCCGAGCCCAAAAATTGCTTAAGCAAGCCCAAATCGCTCATATCAAAAGCTAGATTTAAAGCGGTTTTCAGCTTGTTAATTGTAAGGAGAGTGCTACCAGTAATGAGAAGATCATCGACATATAAAAACAAAATCAACAAATTACCTTTATCTTGCTGTAGGTACACATTAGGATCAGATTTGCATCTTTTTAAATTCTGAGAAAGAAGGAAGGAGTCCATCTTTGCGTACCAAGCTCTTGGGGCCTATTTCAATCCGTACAAAGATTTCTTCAATATGCAAACTAATGATGGATATGATATGTATCCTTCTAGTTGTTTAATATATACCTCCTCATCAAGGTATCCATGTATAAATCTCTCTTCACATCCATGTGGTGCACTTCCCAGTGCTTGGATGCAGAAATGGCCAAAACTAGGCTGATGGAATCCATCTTTGCAATCGGTGCAAAAGTCTCAGTGTAGTCCACACCTTGGACTTGGGAGAAACCTTTTTCCACCAGCATAGATTTGTATTTTCTGATAGAACCATAATCAACAACCTTCATGCGGTAGATCCACTTCCATTGAACTAATTTTCTTCCAGGTGGAAGAGAAACTAGCTCCCAGGTATTGTTCTTTTGAAGAGAACTGTACTCTTCATCCATGGTGGTTTGCCATCGTGGATCTTGGTGGGAATGATAGTATGATTTGGTATCTGAAACAATCATCAAATAACATTTATCAGATAATAATGGATCATAATATGAAAGAGCCATACCTGCTCTTTGAAAGTCTGCTCTTGTTCTCCTTGGATTAGCAGGATTTCCAATGTTTGGAGCAGCAGATTGTAGAGTGTTTTGAGCCCACTTTGGTAACTGAGGAGGATCATTATGGTCTGATTCCAAAAATTATATGTCATGGCCATAAAATTATGATATAATATCAGAAATATCATATCCAATTATTTCTTCATAGTCACTCGAATCTTCTTCTTGTGGAGGGTGTAGATCGACAGTGTTTTCCTCAACTAGTTTCAGATCTGGCAGTGGTTCTTCAAACTTCACACTTCGCTCTATGAATTCCTTTTTGGATCTGATATTCATGAGTTTATAAGATTTTGATTCTTCCCCATATCCTATCAGGATACATTCAATACTTTATGGATCCAAAGCTTTCCTCTTATCAGAAGGAATTCTAGCCCATGCAATGGAGCCAAAAACCCTCAAATTTGACACATCCGGTTTGCGACCAAAGAATGCTTCGAAAGGAGTTTTACCTTTCACGGATGAATGTGGAACTTGGTTATGAATGTATGAAGAAAAATTAATGGCTTCAGCCCAAATATTTTCAGCCAAACCTTTTGACTCAAGCATGCAGGTAGCCATCTCTTTCAGTGACCGGTTCTTCCTTTCTGCTACACCGTTCTGCTGGGGTATGTAGGGAACTGTATGTTGGATCTGAATTCCGCTTTCAGCACAAAGTTGTAGCAACTCAGTCTTGATATATTCTCCACCATTATCATATCTAAGAGCTTTGATCTTTCTCTTAGTGGCGGTCTCAACAGAAGCCTTAAAATCCTTGAATTTTCCAAGCACTCCTAACTTGTTTTTGAGAAAAAATACCCAAGTAAAGCGGGAGAAGTCATTGATGAATGTAAAAACATACCTTGAACCATTCATGGACATATTTGGTAGTAGACCACTGATATCAGAATATATGAGGCCCAAAATGGTGGAAGCTCTGCTAGCTTTGTCGCGGTCGAACCTGTGCTTGGGGTGCTTCCCAACAATGCAACCGGGGCAAATTCCCTTCGAGGAACGGAGTTGCGGAAGACCATCTACCATGGATTTCTATTGTAGAAGCAAAAAATACTTGTAATTAAGGTGTCCAAACCTTTCATTCCAAATCCTACTAACATCATTTCCATGAGTGAGGAGAGCAGTGGGCTTTTCAAGCGGGACAAAGTGAGAAAACTCATAGTATTTTGTAGTGTGGTTTGCCTTTTCGACTGCAATGAGTCTTCCACTTTTGATATCATAAATTTAGACATTGTTAGGGCTGAATGCAACTTGTTTTGGTTCACCAGTTTGTGTCATTTGATACACAGAAAGTAGATTTGAAGCCAAGGAAGGTACATAGAGAACATTCTGGAAGCTTCCATGCTTTACATGGATGGTACCTTTGCCCTTCGAAGAAATTTTTGAGTCATCTCCCAAATGGATGGGGATGGAGCTGCTTGGATCGAATGAAGAGAAGGTTTCAATGTTTGAAGCCATATTATTCGAGGCACAGGAATCTATCAGTAGAGTGGTGGGTTTCGAAGCAATTGCCATGAGTGCTTGACTCTTTCACAATCATCATTTCTATCCTTCTTCCGTGCACCATCGGGAAGACATATGTTATTCTTTTCCAAAAGGAGGGCCATTTGATCTATTGTTTTCTTCATGCATGAACATTCAGGATGAAAGCCATAGTTGCAATAAGAACACTTAGATTTTTCCTTACCCTCTTTACCCTTTTGCTTGTTCCTTGAACCAGATGGTGCATCTGATTGCTTGCCTTTCTCTCTTTGCTTGGATGGTTCGAATTTGGGCTTCTCTTTCTTTTGCTTCCCTTTGCCATTCGAATTCTTGGATCCTTGAACAAATAAGGCTGAATCTTTGGAGCTTATGGACCCCATTTGAATCAACTTGTCATGCTCTCTGGTAACGGATTCAATGAAGGCATTCAAGGTAGGCATCTTCCAATTCAGGGTAGTTAGCCGACCAGAATTGCAAGTAGAGACAAATACTGAGAAATCTTTACCAAGTTTGGAAAGAATGGAGAGGATCAATTGCTTATCCTCTTTCACAACACCACTGTTCTTCAACTGTAATGACAAATGATTGAATCTAGTGAAAAAGTCATTAATGGTCTCTAAATTCTCAGGATTCAAGGAGATCAATTCGTGTTGTGAATCCTAGGAAGGAAGCTGTGATTAAGGCAGAAGTAGAGAAACTACTCAAAGCTAGTTTCATCTACCCGGTTCCCCTTACCAAATGGATATCCAATCATGTTCCTATGGATAAGAAGCAGGGAACCATCCGAGTGTGTACCGATTTTAGAGATCTGAACCGAGCATGTCCTAAGGATAACTTTCCCACCCCATTCATAGATCAAATCTTGGATGCATGTGCGAGAAGCAAAGTGTTTTCATTCATGGACAGTTTTTTAGGATACAATCAGATCCAGATTAAACCCGAGGATCAACATAAGACCACATTTATATGTCCTTGGGGTACCTTTGCATACCGGAAGATTCCCTCCGGCCTTAAAAACGATGGAGGTACTTTTCAGGGTGCCATGACCTATGCCATTCATGATCTTAAGCGCATAGTGGAGACTTATTTGGATTATCTTGCTGTTCACTCTCGTAAGAGAGTTGATCACCCTAGTCACCTCTGCCTTATTTTCAAAAGATGTCGGTGCTACAAGATTCATTTGAATCCCAACAAGTGCATTTTTGTCATGAAAACGGGTCTCCTTCTAGGGTTTGTAGTTTCCAAAGAGGGTATTAGAGTCAATCCTCTAAAGTTTGAGGCAATACTTTGATTTCCTCCCCTGCGTAACTTGATTCAACTTCAGAGCCTCCAAGGGAGAGCCACTTTCTTATGCCGCTTTATCGTGAATTATGCCAATCTTACTAAGGGTTTCGTGTGATTACTGAAGAAGGACACCCCTTTTATTTGGGATGAGTGAGCCCAGCAGTCCTTCGACGCTTTGAAGAAATCCTTGGTATCGGCCCCTCTTCTTAGCCCACCCGACTTTGCAAGAGATTTTTTACTTTATGTGGTCACGTCTCAAGAGACGATTGGTATGGTCTTAGTTCAAGCGGATGATGTGATTTAAGAGCATGTTGTCTATTATCTTAGTCAAAACCTTATAGATGCTGAGCTAAGATACTCTCACATTGAGAAATTGGCCCTTGCGACTATTTATGCAGTCCAACGATTACGACATTTCATTTTGCTTAGGAAAACCACAGTCATAGCGCACGTCAATTTGTTTCAGCTCGTGCTCTCACGCCGCCTAATTGGGGGGAAATACAATAAATGGATTGTCATTCTTCAGGAGTTTGATCTTGATTTTGCTTCGGCGAAGTTAGTGAAATCCTTGGTTTTTGCAGAACTTATGTTGGATTTCCCGAGACTAGATGAGGAAGTAGTTCATGAAGACTAATTTTGGATGAACATTTATTTCTTATCTCGTCAACGGACCCTTAGTATGGGGATATCATTATATATCTCCAAACTCTGAAGCTCGCTTCGCACTATTCACGAGATGAGCGACGACGTGTGAGACATCACGCCAAAGACTATGTCATCGTCGGTGAAAATTTGTATCGTCGAGGAAAAGAATCTATTCTCTGTCGTTGCTTAACTCATGAAGAAGTGGAGATAGTACTTAATGATTTCCATAGCGGAGCGTGTGGTGGTCACTTATCCGGGCTTGCGACAGCCCAATGTATATTGCGAGTGGGCTATTTTTGGCCTATGATCTTCAAATATTGTGTAAATGCTGTGAAGAGATATCACCCTTGTCAGGTGTTTGCTTGGAACATGCACTCGCACCTTGCTCCTTTACATCTGGTCGTCACCGTCGGTCCGTTCACCAAGTGGGGGGTAGATTTCATGGATTGCAAGCCAACTTCCACTAGGGGGGCATCACCATATCATCGTGGCTGTTGATTATTTTACCAAATGGGCTGAGACCATGCCGATCGTTAAAAACGATGCTGCTACAGCTGCCCACTTCGTATTCAATCAGATTATAACTCGATTTGGTATCCCGAAGGAGATTGTCACTAACCATGGCAGTCACTTTCAAAACCATATGATGGCATATTTGTCACTCAAAGTTGGGTTTAAGAAAGATCACTCATCTTCATACTATCCCAAAGCGAATGGTCAGGTTGAGGAAATAAATAAATCCTTAAAGATCATTCTCCAACGAACCATCCGACAAAGCAAGAGAAATTGGCATATCATGTTATATCCTGCTTTGTGGGCATATCGAATCGCAATAAAGACTGCCACTGGGTTCTCACCATTTCAGTTAGTTCATGGTATGGATTCTATCTTACCGATTGAATGTGAAATCACTTCCTTGAAACTAGCTATACAGCTCCTACATGACACTTCAAAAGTAGAGCAACGTCTAGTCTACCTCGAGCAACTTGACGAGCAACGTCGGGATGTTGTCGTAGCAATTGATGCTAACAAATGTTGTGTTAAGGTTCAGTATGATAGGTCGGTCCATCCTCGGAAATATGATAAAGGTGACTTGGTCCTCCTGTATGATCAAGCTAAGGAACCCCTGGGGGCAGGAAAGTTCAACCGCATGTGGCACGGTCCTTATGTTGTGAAGCGTGTCCTGGAGAAAGGAGCCTATGAGATAGAAGATTATGAGGGGAACGCCTTGAAGGAGCCTAGAAATGGGCTCTACCTCAAGCGGTATTACGCTTGAGATTCTAGCTCGAGATGATACTTTTGTATACTACTATATAGTTGTTTCTGTACATAGTTTAGCTTTCTTTTGATTTTCTGGGGCTGTTGATTCGCTTCCGTTTGGTTGATAGATGTCAGTGGAATCTTGATTATTCTTGGGATTCGCGGATGGGGCTATCCATCAAACGCAGATACTTTCTTCTACTGCGTGGGTTATTTACTCGCCCGACCATCATATTGTGTCTTCAGGAGGTGCTTGTCTCGGTCCTACATCCAACAATGTGGTAGAGTATAGTGTTGTTATCGAGTTACTTCGCGATTCCATTTTGCATGGTATCCAGTCTTTAGAAGTCCGTCTAGATGCGCAACTAGTTGTGTCTCAGTTGAACAGCTAGTACCGTGCGAGGGATCCTATGTTACTAAGGAGGTTCTTAAGGGTAAGACTCTTGGAGTGTCATTTTGTTTTCATTACATACATTCATGTTCCGAGACGTTTTAATCATGTAACTGATGCATATGTTAATTATGTTCTGTATTGGCACTTGTCACATCAATAAAAGAAGCACACAAATAAACATTAATTCATACATTTGTACATACACAATAGTAGAACCGAAGAATCATATTTTTTTCATTAATAATATGTCAAAACGTGGTGTCATAATACAAAACTGGAGCCCGTAGCTCTCAAAAATATACAATCTAATACAAAAAATAGTGAGACCCCATGGCATCTAAGCCCTGCGGGGAGCTCTAGCCTCCTGAGATGGATGAGTTTGAATATAATAGTTTACGGCGTTGGCTATATGCCGCAGTAGCCGCACCAGGTACACGGTAGCCACACCCAAGTACTCGGGAGATGCTTTACCTCTATGATCGGTACTCTGGTAGTCATGCGGGTCAGGTTGACCTATACCGTCTTTAGTGTGCACTTTGTCGCTATACCTACTACCTCGCCTCCTCTGTCTCTGCGGCGGTGTCGTGGGAAACCCTGAGGTCTTCGCGGACCCATATCTGCGAGAAAATAGTCACCCATTAATATGTGATACCACACCAAAAATATTTGTTCATTCACTTATATAATAAAAAATCCCAAAAAATTAAATACACAAAACTTAAAAAGAGTAGTCATACCTATGTCCCCAAATGCAGCCCCTGGAGGGAGCTTCATATCCCGGTCTCCTCGATAGTCTATCCCCTCAGATGGGTAGTCATCGATGGTGATGATCTGTCATGCCCACCAGTGAAAGAACTCCTTAGAATATGGTGAAGCCTGTCAGCCACCACCCTACTGTGTCAGTACTTCCGTCCACCGAGTCAGGGAGGGGTCTCAGAGACCATGCGGAGGGGCTTCAACCCTCGGACTCAAGCCCGACACTCTCTCAAAGAAAAAGCTGCATAAGATACTGCTGAATCCAAATTTCTTTGCCCGTCCAAGCTTGCACTCTGTCAGCCGGGTCTTCATCGTGCCTAGCAATGTTGTGCACCATTCGTACACTGTGGGTCTCATGCACTTTGCTGCGTAGAATATCATAGGCCTTGAATCTTGATGAAGTGCAGTCGATCCTGTGATCCTCCCGAGGGTGAGCACTATGATCTTCATGCTGAGGCTCGCTATGGCCTCTATGGGAACTTGGATACCCACCTTTTGGGTGCCAATAATGCAATACTTTTCTATGTAATCACTAATAGTGATTCCACCTCCCACATTGCGATACCTCCGACTCATTGTTTCCGCTCGGTGGGACAATCTAGTGATGAAGTAGATATATTCCACCTCCAACGAAGTGGTTTCCCATCTAGATTGAAATGTCGTGCTTTTGCATCCCAGTAGTTGATCAAATGAGTGAGCAATCTGTTTTGGGCCCTTAAACCCCCTATGCTCCAAAAATTGTAGAGCCCACATGCTTCTAATGCTTGTTGGGGGGGTAAATCTTGGCGTACATGCTCATCAACAACATCATGTTCTCTCTCTCTCCACTCTAGGACCTTCCTGGAGGCAAAAAATAGTGCATTTTTAGTGCCCACATGTGTAAAAACTAAACCTGTGGCGCTGTACTCAGGCTACTCTGTACACAGTCGCGTATATACACAGTTGATGCATGCATTGACCGTGCACAAAAATCCCTATACGCGACCCGTATTATGATAGCCCGCGTACAGCGAGTTATGGGTATAACCAATGGCAAAAGATAAATTTTTGACCATTAGGAACAAAAATAAAAACCATGAAATTGAAGAGGGGGATGAGACCACCAACTTGATCCAGACGGCTCGTGAATCTGATGCCTGTAGCTCCCAGTATCTGTAGCTAAAGATCGAGGGTAAAAACTAACCAAAAGCACTATTTTGGGTGAAAAGTAAAAATGGAATGGTAAAATCAATTTCTTTTTACTATTTATAATTTTTAAACCCACTTTCCTATAGTTTTTTCCGTTTTGAGCTGTTTTGGACTAATATGACGTTGTGAAGCCTTTTTGAGTAGTTTTTTTCCGATGATAGTGGATTTTTCAACCGTTTCGCGCCTTCGGCAGGTATTTTCTATACTTGGCATATAGGTTAGGATGTGATTTCGCCTGCATTTTTGCATCGACCTTATGACTGCATTCATAAACCTTAGGTGCAACCCCACTTTTTAACTGACATGGAACCTATATGTTGCTTTAGAAGTGTCGTTATTTGGCGGTAGGGCTTGTCTGACCATGGGTGCCCTAGTTAGAACCTTTTTATGTCTTTTGGCGCCCATGTCGTTGTTTCTCCTTAGGATTGGGAGTCCTTTGTAGTTACGCCATGACATTGTGATGAAGACTCATACTCTACTTCATTTTATTCTGGCCATCTCTCATAAGGACTCCCCATTTATGTCGAGTTGTGATTGCATTGCATAAGCCTGCTTTCCTTTGAGCCTTGTGTCGGCTCCCACTTTTCGCAGTTATTAGCCATGTGTCTGAGCACTTTCCCTTTCGAGCCAAGCAGAGCCTTAAATTTATCCTTCGCAGCTTGATGACCCTTTACCTTGAGGGAACACCCCCTTGAGTGTCTACATCTTGCACATGCTTCCTTGCATTGATCATAGGTATGTTCCACTTCTTGGAACTAGTTTGCTTGCACTTAACACTCGTTCCCTCACCTGTTGTACTATAAGCAATTTTATTCTTTTTCAATCTTTCACATTATGAAAAAGACCCAAAAAATCATATAACTGAAAAAGCCCGATGAGAAAATATTTACTACCTCTTATTGGCAGCTGTAGTGTTGCCTTTGAACATAGCATTCATTTCCACTCCATTCATTATGAGTCGGGACATTAGTAGGACCTTAGGATATGTACTCAGTTCTCAGATTTTACTCCATCGACTGGTTAAGCTTCCAGTCATTATGGAGCCTTTGTCGATGCCTCCTGAGTCACAAAGTATTATTATCATCTAGTACTTGAGTCTATGCTGCCTGAGTCTATCCATCTGCTCATGCTTTTGTTCAAAGGAAGTCTTGAAACCAGAGTCGGCCACTCCTCATATCTCTTGACTATTGCATGTTGGCCATCCCATACAGTCTGATCTGTTCGTCCGAGTTCTTCCAAATATTTCAGCGTAGCTGATTACCTCGTGCTGGCTGATGGGGGATGCATTAATTCCCTCCTTCCAACGAGTTTCATTTCATCGAATTCAACCCATTTATTCTAGAATTGAGACTTAGAGTCCATTGAGTACCTTGAGGCTTGCAGTCATTAGTGGTAGGTTCTCTCTCCATCGAAAGTTGGGGATTCATCAATGCCTCTTGATTGATGGTTTCGTCAAAGTGTTCAAACTCAACACCGCTATTCACACTTTGATGAATGTACTCCATGACTTGATGCCCATTTTCATTATCGGTGGGTTATCTTGCATCTGTTAATGTATACATCAATGAACGGTAATCAGATGATGCCACATCATGTTCGACATCAACACCTTTATTCACTTGATAGGGCATGCACCCTAGATGATTTGTGTAGAAGACCCCAGACTTCAGTGGCATTCAGTATGCTACTGGTGATTGTGAGTATGCTTATGAGAGATCATTCTCATACATCAGCAGTTTGCATTAGTTTTTTCCTCTGCAGCAGGAAAACATATCTTACTGTATATTGGGTCATGGCTATGACCACTTATGACATGTATTCACTATATACTGCCTATTCATGGCCAGTGTATCAAATTGCTATGTATTGTACCGATATGTATTCAGAGATATCATTGTATTATGACAAGTGGGATACTCCTTCCATTTGTGTCCCCATCACTCCACTTTTGAGATTTATAATGTATTTAGGCCATTGTAGTACCTTCTCTGACCTCACACATTAGGGGGCATCTATTACAGTGTATTTTTCCACCTTGTGAGAATTTATAATATTTGTCCTTTGTTATTCATTTGATTGACTTAGAACCACTTTATGCCCTTCAGGAACCCAGTTTTCCCTATTTCTGTTCCTATACGCAAGCTGCTTTACTGCAACTCATGCATGCATAGGTTGTCTCTCTACAGCCTGCATACATCGAGTTAAATGGTAATTTAAAGTAAAAAAATCTATTTTTACTCCAAAAAGCGGTCATAGGGTGACCTTTGTCCCTCCATGTATCCCGAAACGACTCGATTCAACCTTTCACCTACCTTTGGAAGGTTATATATTGAGCTCTTATGGTACATGGAAGGAGGAGAAAGAGAGAGCATCGAAACTCTATTGTTTTTTTTTCCATAACTTGAGTCTACATCCATTGATCCTAGTTGTTGTGAACCTCTTATGTTCACCTACCAAAATCCTTCATAGTTTGAGTTTTCCATTGTACCGGGGATTGAAGTGGTGGAGACACAAGTGGAGGGACCTAGTTCTCAGTTTAGATGAGTTGTCGGCAAGAGGTTGTATCATGTACTTCTTGTTTCATTAATAGAAATACTTATTTTCTCATCCAATTGATGTTGTGAATGGTTAATTAACATTGGGTACAATTTATTATTATATCATGAACCATGCTATTTTTTATGCTAATATCTTTCATATATTATATGCACTTGCTTGTATTTTTTGTTGAGACTAAGCTACAGGTTCAAGTATATAGATTTGAAAGCTCAACGAGGATCTACATCGAACATCTGGTTGAAGGTTGGTTATTTTTTACACATCTTAGCATTTACATTTATATGGCATTGCATTGAGAATTGAGTTAATTTCTGGTAGTCATCTGTTTGTTGTGGTCTTCCCTGAGCCATAGGAAGTTTTCCTCCATGACAGTAAATTTTAACAATTTTTATAATATGCAAGGTGATAACTCTAGATACTAACTCCCAACTCAAGGATGATGGGGATGAATTTAGGTTCTGGTTTTTATATGGGAAAATGTGCAGCATAAAGGTAGAACAGGGCCAACCTCCAAGTCCTATGCACAAAGCACTGGAGCCATTTACTTTTCAACAGTCAGCCAGAGTTGATGTCTACTTCAATGCTTCCTGGGCCTTCCATCATATGAAAACTAGACTTAGATGTAACACCTGAATGAAACCAATGGTGTATGTCAGGATTTAAACTGTGTAGTAAATGATGGATCAAATTTCAGGGAAAATTGGGAGGATCTGGATGAAATTTGGGATCAAAAGCGTCAAGTGCGCTAGGTAGGACTGCTCAACTAGCAGTTTTCCAAAATCTCTCAAACTAATTAAGGTGTTTCCTTATTCTTAGAAATAGGGTTTGGGGTGGTTTAATATTTTCTCAGGAACCTCATACATCCATCATATCAGAAAATAGACTTATACATAAATTTTACTAGCCAAAATGGAAAAACTAGTCATTAATTGATGCATAAAGAGTTAGTCTTCCATTTAATTGTTCCAAATTTCCTCAAAGGCTTACAAATATTAGTTCTGGAATAAATGAGGGTTCTGATACAATATATTTAAAAACATCAGGTCTAAATCATAGGTATTGAGTAGAGAATAAAGATATTTTAACATTTATACCTTCAATGCACCCCCAATGCTAGAAATTCTTACATTATTGAGAAAATGGGCATGAGAATAGGAGGAAGAGATGAAAGTATGCACTGGAACTTATAGGAGGATGAGATCAGAGATATTAACTATATATTAGGTGTGCAATGAACATTCTGAGCAGCACTGGACTCCTCCACTGAAATGGAGCACCTCCTTCTGATTAAATCTTCTAATACTCTCTCCAAGGGCACTCTGACTGATGATCACTATAAGGAAGATTGCGAATATTCAATACTGGACTGATATGGATCTGAATATCAGAAATCCATGGCTTTGTATCTCATCAATGGTTGAGTGGAACATGAAATACCTTGGGGTTCATCTCCCAAGCAATTGTTAAGGCACATCTCTCATCTGTGAGTAGCAAGAGCTCTCAATGACAAAAATAATTAACCAAAAGATGTGAATGGGAGTCTGAATCATTCTTTTATTGCTGAGGTAACTTCATACACAATCCATCCACATGTGTGAGAAAGGAAGGGTTCATTCCTTGAGGTAATTAGCAACTTCTTGCTTAGCAAACCTTTCCTGCTTTGTGTCCTTTCACTGAAATTAGCAATTGCGCCCTAGTTAGCCTTTATGAAGGTTTCCTGCTTTTCCAAACATATTGCTTTCTGCACTTTCCTTCTTTTAAATTTCCTTATTTTTCTTTTTCCTATTTTTCCTTTCTTTTGTTAGTTTCCACTTCCTTATGATGCCACCTTGCCTTTAGCTATCTCCTTGATTTTTTTGAACTTTCCTCTTGAGTAAGTGAGGTTCATTTTGACCTTATGTGCCCTCCTAGACATTTCATCCTTAATTCTTTCCAAAAAAATTAATTACTAATGATGATACATTTATTAACAAAAATAATTTAAAACTCAGAATATTAAAAATAATTAATTACTATAGTAATTGTGCCCAAAATTTACCCCTTTTAATTATTTCTTATTTAATTATTTCTCCTAGACCCCATAGGGATTGAAGGATCCAAGTCTTGACCAAGATCACTAGGGAATGGACATGAAATTTCTCCCCTCCCAAGACTTCTTGTCCTCAAGCAATTTCAATCCAGGATGTTGCAAAATATTTTCACCTTCCCAGGTTGCATCTTCACTAGGAAACCCCTTCCACTGCACTAGATATTCTTTAATGGTTAGGCTCCTCAAGTTCTTTTCTCTAACCTGCAAAATACTTTATGGTTCTAATACCATGTGTTTTTCATCATCAAGAGGAGGAAATTCTTTTGAAACAGTTACTTGTTGGCCAACCTCTTTCTTCAAACATGAAACATGGAAAACATTATGTATCTTGCTCCTTGATGGCAGATCTAATTCATAAGCAACTTCACCAATTTTCCTTGTGATCTTAAATTTATCAGCCCCTTTTGATTTCAGAGTGGATTTACTGTAGGTTTTTAACCTCAAGTAGACCAAGTCACCTTCTTGGAAGGTTCGGTCTATCCTTTTCTTATCTGTATTCATCTTCTGTTGGTTTTGTGCAACCTGCAAGTTTTCTTTGAGGGCCTTGAGTATGTCTTGGATTTCTTGCAGCCAATCCTTTGATTTTTGTTCTCTGTAATCCCCAAAAGTCAGATCTGCAAATGTGGGGGATTCATAACCATACATAGCTTTGAATGGGGTCATTCCAATGGAAATGTGGAATGTTGTATTATAACAGAATTCCCCCAAATGTAGCCAATTGAACCATGCTTTCTGCTTCTTGGTAACATAATTTCTAAGATAACCCTCCAACCATTGATATACCCTCTCATTATATCTGTCATTTTGAGGGTGATAGCTTGTGCTGAGATTCAAACTAGTTCCAACTAGTTCAAACAAGGTTTTCCAGAAAGAACTAGTAAATTTGCTATCTTGGTCACTTATTATAGTCTTGGAAAGACCATGCAATCTGAATACTTCTTTAAAAAATAGTGCATCTAATTGATTGGAAGTAATAGTTGATGTGACATCAAAAAAGTGAGAAAATTTATTCAATCTATCAAATACTACAAAAACGTTATCCTTACCTTGCATTTTTGGTAGTCCTGTGATGAAATCCATGGACACACTTTCCCATTTCTGTTATGGGATTGGTAGGGGTTGTAGGAGACTAGCAGGATGAGTGTGCTCCACTTTATTCTATTGGCATGTAGTACACTCCCTTACATGCCTTAACAAATCATTTTTGAGGCTGTTCCAAGTGACCCTCTCTCTCACCTTCCAGTAAGTTTTTAGGAATCCAAGGTGGCCTGCTATTGGTGCATTGTGGGAAGCCACCAAAATATTTTCTTTTAATTTGGATCCAGGAACTAGAAAAATTATGTCCTTGTAATATATGACATCATTGAGGACTTTGTAGGAATCATCCTGAATCACCCTATCCAACACTTCACAAGCAAACTGGTTCTTAGAGTATTCCATAGCTAGTTGGATTTTCCAATCAGTAGGGACTTGCAGCAAAGAAAAATCAAGTTTCCTAGAGAGGGCATCACCTACCACATTTATCTTACCCTTTTTGTATTCTATGTCAAATTCATAAGACTAAACTTTACTTACCCATTTCTATTGTCTATCATTCAGCTCTCTTTGGGCCAGAATATGTCTCAAACAGTTGTGATCAGTCCTGACTATGAACTTGCCTCCCACAAGGTACTGTCTAAATTTGACCAAGGAATGCATGATGGCCAACATATCTTTATCATAAATCGAATAATTCCTCTCATGTGGCTGCAAATTTCTTCTCTCATAGGAAATGGGATGCCTATTCTGCATTAAAACTGCTCCAATGCCTTCTCATGAGACATCACATTCCAATATGAAGGCTGAGTGAAATCATGAAGTGCAAGTACTAGGAAGTTGCTTATGACTTCCTTCATTCTGTTGAAATATTTTTCAGCCTCATCTGACCAGAAAAAGGCACCTTTCTTTGTGAGATCTATCAAAGGGTATGTTAACTTAGAATTTTTTTTTACAAATTTCTGGTAGTACGTGCACAAACCAATGAATCCCCTTAAGGTTGTTATGTTCTTTGGGATTGGCCATTCAAGTATGGCCTTGATATTATGCATATGCACTTTGAATCCTTCTTTCCCAATGATATGACCAAGATAAAGGATCTCAGTCAATCCAAACTCACACTTGGACAATTTGGCATAAAAAAGATTGTTCTGCAAGGATTGTCAAGACATTGTCCAAATGGTGCAAGTGTTCTTCACATGTCCTACTATAAATAAAAATATCATCAAAGAATACAAGGACATACTTACATATCTTCTTACTAAATTTTTTGTTCATGCAGGATTGGAAAGTAGCCGGTGCATTGGTCAAGCCAAAAGGCATGACAAGAAACTCAAAATGCCCATAATGGCAGCGTAAAGCAGTTTTATGAATGTCTTCATCCTTCATCCTGATTTGGTGGTATCCGGAGTGGAGATCAATATTAGAAAAATATTTGGCTCCATGCAGCTCATCCATCAATTCATCAATCCTTGGGATAGTATATCTATTCTTGATGGTCTTCTTGTTCAAAGCCCTATAGTCGATGCACATGCGCATTATTCCGTCCTTCTTTTTTACTAGGACCATTGATGATGCAAATGGACTTGAGATTGGTCTTATGAATCCCATATCAAACAGATATTTGATGGTCTTCTCAATCTCATCCTTGAATATTTTGGGGTGATTATAAGTATGGATCTTGATAGGAAAAGTGCCAGCTTCCAGCTCAATCCACTGTTCAGTACCTCTGTCAGGAGGCCTTCCATGTGGAAGTTCTTCAAACACTTTTTTGTGTTTGTGTAGCAACATTTGGATGTCCTCCGGATGGAGTGATACATCTATTGAAGTCCCTTGAGTGGTGATTAAACATTCAACATCCCACTCAATATCACCATGCCTCAATACCAACTTCATGCTATTTGCAGAAATCACTTGTTTTGGGTAGGTGTTGACACCCTTCAAAACCACTTGTTTTCCTTCAACATCTTTGAAGCTCATTTGGGGTACTTGGTAATTAACTAAATGCTCACCAATGGAGTACAACCACTGCACTCCAAAAATCACATTGGTATCATCCACATTGACAACATAAAATCTGTCAGTCACAGTATGGTCTCCAAGAGTCACTTGCAGTTTTGGGATCCATCTCTTACACTCCATAGTGTTGTTTCCCGGAATGATGATAGCGAAACCTCCAAATTTGTATGTTTGTATATTTCTCTTCTATACCATGGATGCATCAATAAAATTGTGGGTGTCACCCCCATCAACCAAAACTGATACTTTTTGTCCTTGCACAACCCCTTTGAATCTCATGGTATGGAAGCGGGGAACTCCACTTAACACTACAATTTTTCTTGCTGGCTGCGGGGGTTGTTATTCTCTTGCTGTTTCATAACCATCATCTATTGGTGCCTCTTCTTCCACTTCTTCCTCCTCACTTTCTGAAAATACCTCAATGTAGTTTGCTTTCCCCTTAACACATTTGTGGCCTGGAACCCAAGGTTCTTGACAAGAAAAACATAGCTTTTCCTTCTTAATTCATCTTGATCTTTGTATGAGTATTACTTCTTGTTCGGGGAAGCGACATTCTTGAAAGGTGGTCTTTGATTCTGAAATTTAGCATACAAATTAACCTTCAGAGGATATCTTGTTCTTGGGATTGCATCTTGCAAATCCGTTGTTCTTCTCACTGCTTCTTGTAAGGTATCTGGTCGGTAGGCCTTTACCATCCCTTTCAATGGCTCTACTAATCCTTCTATGAATAGGAGGATCAAGCAGAATTTAGATATGTCAGTGACCATCACTGCAAGATTTTGGAAATCTGATATGTAAGCTTTAGGAGTTCTAGTTTGCTTCACATGTGCCAACTCCCTGAAAGAGATTTCATGGTCTCTTCTATCAAACCTCACCATTAGTCTCTTAGTGAAATATTCATAGGAAGTCACTTGATCATGGCCCAAGGTTCTCATTCCATGTAACCACCAGGAATTTTCCTCTCCTTCCAAATGCAAATTTTCCATTCCAATGGCATCCCTCTTAGCCATGGTATTTAGTTGAAAATAAGTGTCTAGCTTCTACGCCCAGAAGCTAGCATTACACTTTGAGGATCCATCAAAGAAGGGTAAATGGATCTTACCAATTGCATTTATCAACTCATAATTTTGTGTTGGAAGCCTATGACCTCCTCTTGGATTATTTTTATATTGTGCTTCACAAAAATCCTTGAAAGGCAATGCCCTTCTGCATTCTTCACTCAAGGTTTGGTATTCTACATACCGATCCTCCCAGGAAGCAACTGATTCAGTTGGAACTTCATGATCCTCCTTCTGTTACTCAAAGAACTTGGGCATGTTCTGTCGAGGATGATCCTTGAATTACTATTTGAACTCATTAGGCATATTATGAGGCCCAATATTTGAAAATATATATCCACCAAGGATCTTCCTTTCTTCCTTTTGAGAGCCATTGCTTCTCCCTTCTACATCTTTATGTCCTAGCTACTTAGCCAAGAATTCTTTGGTGTCTTTCCCAGATTGGATGATGTTCTGGGATATTTCATGAAGCCCCTTTAACATACTTTGTACAAATATTTTGAACTCTTCCTTCTCGTCTAAGTCAGACATGTCCTTTCCCTCGTGTATTTTTCCTCCAGTAGATTCCACCTCTTCTTCAACAGAAGGTTCTTGAGGGTTCTTTTCTTTGGGGAATGGAAATATCTTAGGAATCATCATAAATTTTCAAGAGAAGGTTAAGAGGACCATGCTCTGATACCAATGTAATATATCAGCCAAGAATAGGCTAGAATCTCAACTCAGAACTCAAATTTTAAGTAGAATTTTCACTAGTAAATTTTAACATTTTTTATAATCTGCAAGGCGATAACTCTGGATACTGCTTCCCAAATCAAGGATGATGGGGATGAATTTAGGTTTTGGTTTTTATATGGGAAAATTTGCAGCATAAAGGTAGAACAAGGCCAACTTCCAAGTCCTATGCATGAAGCACTGGATCCATTTACTTTTCAACAGTCAGCCAGAGCTGATGTCTACTTAGATGCTTCCTGGGCCTTCGAGCATATGAAAACTAGACTTAGATGTAACACCTGAATGAAAAAAGGGTGTATGTTAGGATTTAAACTCTGTAATAAATGATGGATCATATTTTAGGAAAAATTGGGAGGATCTGGATGAAATTTTGGAGCAAAAGGGTCAAGTGCACTAGGCAGGACTGCTCAACTAGCAGTTTTCCAAACTCTCTCAAGCTAACTAAGGTGTGTCCAGATTCTTAGAAATAGGGTTTGGGGTGGCTTAATATTGTCTTAGGAACCTAATACATCCACCAGATCATAAAATATACTTATAAATAAATTTTATTGAACAAAATGGCAAAACTAGTCATTAATTGATGCATAAAGAGATAGTCTTCCATTTAATTGTTCCAAATTTCCTCAGAGGCTTACAAATATCAGTTCTGGAATAAAGGAGGGTTCTGATACAATATATTGAACATCAGCAGGACGAAATTATAGGTCTTGAGAAGAGAATAAATATATTTTAACATTCATACCTTCAATGCACCCCCAATGCTAGAAATTCTTACATTATTGAGAAAATGGGCATGAGAAGAAGAGGAAGAGATGGAAGTATGCAATGGAACTGATAGGAGGATGAGATCAGAGATATTAACTATATATGAGGTGTGCACTGGACATTCTGAGCTGCACTAGACTCCTCCACTGAAATGGAGCACCTCCTTTTGATGAAATCTTCCAATACTCTCTCCAAGGGCACTCTGACTGATGATCACTCTAAGGAAGCTTGTGAATATTCAATAATGGACTGATATGGATCTGAAGATAAGAAATACATGGCTATGGATATGATCAATGACTGAATGGAACATGAAATACCTTGGGGTTCATCTCCCAAGCAATGGTTGAGGCACATCTCTCAACTCTGAGTAGAAAGAGTTCTCAGTGACAAAAATAATCAACCAAAATATGTGAATGGGAGTTGGAATCATTCTTTTATAGTTGAGGTAACTTCATCCACAAGCCATACACACGTGTGAGAGAGGAAGGGCATATTCCTTGAGAGAATTAGAAACTTCTTGCTTTGTGTATTTTCACTGAAATTAGCAAGTGCACCCTACTTAGCCTTTCTGAATGTTTCCTGCTTTCCCAAACTGATTGCTTTCTCCACTTTCCTTCTTTTAACTTTCCTGCTTTGTGCTTTTTCCTATTTTTTTCCTTGCTTTTGTCAGTTTCCACTTCCTTATGCTTCCACCTTACCTTTAGCTAACTCCTTGGTTTTTCTGAACTTTCCTCTTGAGTAAGTGAGGTCCATTTTGACCTTATGCGCCCTCCTAGCCATGTCATAATTAATTCTTTCCACAAAAAAAATTAATAATGATGAGCCATTTATTAACAAAAATAATTTAAAACTCGGAATATTAAAAATAATTAATTACTATAGTACTTGTGCCAAAAATTTACCCCTATTAATTATTCCTTATTTAATTATTTCTCCTAGACCCCTTAGGGATAGAAGGATCCAAGTCTTGAACAAGGTCACTACGGAAGGGACATGACATTTATCCCCTTTGTTGGATAGTCTGGTGATCTGATTGATCAGGTCGCCATTGATATTGACTGGTTTGTCAAAATAGAATTTACCATTGTGGTATTGGCTCATGATGAACTGGGCTATCACCTCGAGTCCTGCAAAGCTGTCAAACAAAGGTGCATTGATATAATTGGGGATGGTGCTTTTTCTGAGATTTTGTGCTTCCTCCTAACATCGGTCATCATAATCCTTTCCCCATTCAAAAATTTCGTTCCATATTCTCTTCCATTATTGTTCCACTATTTTTGTATTGTGAATGTTTTGGAGTCAGATTTTCAATGGTGTATCTGCTTCTTCCAGTTGTCGAACTTTCGAAGCTACGAATCTGGTGGCTGATTGAGATTTCTTGGTAGCCATTTTGTTTGCATGGTTCTTTGGTTTGGAGGTTGGTTTCATTTTTTCAGAAGTATCGGTGCTATGTTGCTCGAGTTCTTGGCAGAATAACATCCAAGTATCTTCTAGTTTAGTATTTATAGCGGAATTGTTATGCACGGGAGTGTTAATTTTTTAGCATTAATTCAACATACTCTAGGATCTTTACTGAGAGAATAACATGTACAACACATCAAGCATAACAATGCATATCAATCACACCAAGCAATCACATGAGACAATAGACACATAGAGTTTCACTGGGGAAAACCATAAAGGTGAAAAACCCCACAACTTCCTCAGATATGGAAAGAGCAATGATACAACCCAAGTACAAGAGATAGTCCTCCTAGCAGGTACTCCTCCTTTCTGACTTGTGTGCCACTTTCTGGAGTGTAGAAGTGAATAATGAAGTGATGAAATAGAGTGCCTCTCGCCCTCTATTTATACATGACCTGACCTTCCTAATAAACTAGCAGGGCTGACTTGTCTAACTCAGTCTAATAACCCATGGTAATACTAATCAGGGCTGACCCCACACTTGGTGGTCTAATAACCCATCACTTGCAAGTTGCAACACTTGCGACACTTGTCAATACAAATGACGACACTTCCGTATAGAGGAATAATAACATCTCTATAGGAGTACAATATACATAGGTGGAATACATTCCGAAGTTACATATACATCAACACTCCCTCTTAACTAGGAAGGTATTTCTCGACACAGATCTTGCTAGCACAAGTCTTCTTCTCTAAATCATCGTCACTGGATCATCGTCATCGAATCATTGTCATCGCCATTGCTGCTGCTATCTTAATCAATATCCGATCTACTCGTCATAGGAAGTTCTACAGAGCCAGTCCTTTTTCATACTAGATGTAGGCCCACCACCTGTAGGTCTTCATCATCACTGGCCATACTGTGGAATCCTCAGGATTGATTATGTGCGTTAAGACAAAACCTCGAAAGAGCATTCCAAGACTGATTACAAGCATACTACTCAACCTATCGGATCTCCCAGGATCTTTTACATGTAACTGCACAACCTGTCCATGGCAATGGAGTATCATCCTGATACTCATGATCATACTGATCATCTCATCGTCTACGAAGCACAGTCCAGATACACACAATACAGCACTTACACTCACCGGCATGGGAAGACACACTTCAACCATCCGTGAAGGGCTCAGCACTCACATCAACGCACATGGGAGAACACATCTACCACCATGTCGGAAAGGCTCTGCACTTACATCAACGCACATGGGAGAACACATCTACCACCATGTCGGAAAGGCTCTGCACTTACATCAACGCACATGGGAGAACACATATACCACCATGTCAGAAAGGCTTTGCACTTACATCAACGCACATGGGAGAACACATCTACCACCATGTCGGAAAGGCTTTGCACTTACATCAACACACATGGGAGAACACATATACCACCATGTCGGAAAGGCTTTGCACTTACATCAACACACATGGGAGAACACATCTACCACCATGTCAGAAAGGCTCTGTACTTACATCAATGCACATGGGAGAACACATCTACCACCATGTTGGAAAGGCTCTGTGCATCTGTTGTCTTCAGACTCATCACACATGATCCACCTGATCATGTCAAAGCATCTACCCGATGCATGTCATCATAGCATGATCATCCTGATCATCAATGCATCCACCTGATGCATACCATGTATCCACTTGATACATATCATCATATATAATCTACCTGATCATACAATGTATCCTCCTGATACATATCAACATACATGATCTACGTGATCATACAATGTATCCACCTGATACATATACAAATACATGATCCATTTGATCATATCAAGCATCCAACATGATGCATATACATATACATGATCCAACTGATCATATCCAGCATCCAACATGATGCATATACATATACATGATCCAACTGATCATATCCAACATCCAACATGATGCATATACATATACATGATCCAACTGATCATATCCAACATCCAACATGATGCATATACAGAGCAGTAACTGGAGCATCATCCTGATGCTCATCATCCAACGCTTACATCCACAGCCATGGGAAGGATCCTCCTCTCACCATGCTTGGAATTGTTCCTGCAAATGTGTCCATCACTTCTTCCTCGAAGTGTAATCAATCTGAAGAACACCAATCCTCTCTCTGAAGTACTCAAACTTCACTCTGGCTAGTGGTTTCGTCAACACATCTGCAGCTTGCTCATCTGTCGCAACATACAGGAGCTTTACTGCTCCTCTTTGCACCATATCCCTGATATAGTGATATTTGATCTCAATGTGTTTCGACCTGTTGTGGAACACTGGGTTCTCAGACAACTTCACACAACTCTGATTGTCACAAAAGATACCAGTAGCCTCCAGCGGGTGTTGGCAGGAAATACTACCCTCTAGTGAGGAAATAGACACTATCAACTTAAGGGGGTGACAGGTAAACATACTAATTGCATTACAGAAGTGTTTATAAAGGGAAATAGATCAGAGACCTTGAGGACATACCTTATGAATGAAGTTTGATCCTAGCTTTTGTCCAACCTTGCGCTCGATCCTCCACTCGATCTCTCGTCCGATAAACTTGCAATACAAAGACCTTTCTCAGCATATCTTGGCCAATATAATAATGATGGAATTGAAAAAGTAATTCAAACATCAAGCATTAACCAACATGATCCAAACAAATACATAGTCCATTAAGCATTTGATTCGGGATGAGAAAGATGTTTCAACCTTTTATTGTCAAAAACATATGAATGATACAAAGTATACCTGACTTTGCAGCATGCTCATGCAACCTAATCCTAGGTGCCTGCTCCCCTCTGACTTCAAAGTTTCTCCAGCATAACCACCTTCAATACAAGGTTCTCATATAAGAAGAGTATCTCTATGGCTCTTATCTCTTTCTATCTAACCCCTCTCTTCAAACCTCCTTGTATTTATAGGACAAGGTAGGCAGTTCAGGTCGAGAGGTGGTTGAAGGGGAAGTTAGGGAAGTTGGGAAACCAACTGCAACTAATCCCTATTCATCAAATTAATATTTTTTTGAACATATTTTAAGATGTGTGCAACTATTTCATAGTGGAGTAGCGCACAGTGTGTGACTAAGGTATTTGTCACCTACCCAAATTTATGAACATTATTATTTATTTGCAAAAATACTTTAGGTTAAATTTAATTACAAGTTTTGTAATTATGATTAGTTTTTATCATGGATGAATGTAATTACTGAATATTATTATTTAAATCAATTAATTAGGAGACAAACACTCGGGAGGACTGTTGAATGAGTGTTCACTGACCCACTAGGAGGAATGGAAGTTGTTGGAAGGAATGGGACACATGGCACCAGTTACATCACACCACTAACTATTGGTTATGGGACAACTTCCCCTTAAATAGGGCATTATCCCCCAGGTGGAGGGAGTGAGCAGGTAGCTCATTTAATGACCCAGTAACATCTGAAAAGGCCTAGGCACCCTATAAAGGCAAATTCAAATTGGGCAGGCAGCCCTTAATCAACATTTCTGCAGAATGTTTTTCTCTTGCAAATCAGGTAATTTCAAGAGAGATTCGAATAAGGGAGATTAGTGGTGATTGAAAATTGATATTTTACTTATTATTGAAGAGAAACAGAGTTGCAGGAGCAAGTCTTTTGGACTGCTACCTATTGAAGATTCAGAAGATTACTACAACAAGAAGAAGCCCATATTCCTGAAGGTTCTTCCTCCTGGTGGTTCAGCGAATAGGCTCGGGGGTCCTAAGACAATATTTGACTATTTTCAGGAGTTTGGTTGGGTGGAAAGGTCTTCCTAAGTTGTTTGTTCCCCTACAATTTTAATCAGGTTCTACAATTTCTTCTTATTTAATTTCTGTTATGTTTTAACAGTATTTTCTATGTTTCTGTTTTTGAAAGAAAAACCTAATCCTAGAATTGTTCTAAGTTTGAATGTTTAAGTTTAATGGCGAAGATGAATTGATAAATCAATATCCCCATTTTTCCACATGCTATTTGGTAGCATTGTACTCTAGTAGAGATATGCAAATTAAAATAGAATAGAAGATAGGCAAATTGTGCCATTGAATTCAATAGCTAGATAATAATTTGGTATGCATCAGTTTCTGTTCTTAAGTTAACTAATTGTAGAGGGTATGTATAATATTTAATATATATAATATTTTCTCATTTTTATAATAATCAGTCAATTAAATAATTCTTGAAATCATTCTACATATGCATACATTATATCCATGAAAGGTAGATGAATTATACACTGTACATGGTTTTAAGACTGTTAACATTGAATAAAAATATTCTTGATAATAAGCTGGAAAGCAATAGTTTTTCACACAGATATCATATGCACATTTTTCACTCACTCACATTTTCATTATAATTACTACACCAGCATTTATGTATAGGAAATTAATTTATAGACTGAATTATAGTTTACACAGTCTTCATGAATTTCTGCACTATGTATTCATATTTCTTTCATTTTCTATAGTACTGTTGTATTATATAGAAATGTACAAATGATAAGAATTTACTAAACACAATTATTATTACCATATATTTATTCTTTCTTTGGATTTTCTAACATTGGTTGCGATTATCATAACTTTGAGTTCGTATCAGAAGGAAAACCCTAGCTAGATTTATATTGTTCATAACAAAACTCTACACTCTTTTCAAACCTGCGATCGAAACCAAGCTAGTATCACAAACGATCAGATTATCACTTCAACAAAACATGAAGTAGGGTTTGACCCTATTCGTCTTCCTTGCAAAATTTATTACTGAGTTATGAGTTCAACCTTATACTCTTTTGTTCAAACATCAACAAATAAGAATACACATTATCAATCTACATTTTTAAAACAAAACACACAGACTTATACGAAGGGTTCAACATATTTTTCTCATGCTAACGTTGAAGTTTTATTTACACAGAACCCTCATCATCAACGAATTATCCAAACCCTAAACTAGCTCGACAAACATGGTAGTAACGTTTAGCTTGAGGATGAATTACATCAACTTACAGTTTCCAGGCTAATAAACCAGATATCTTTACAACGTTTTAAACATACAATGTATTACAAAAGGAGTATTATTCTTACACACAGATCGAGCCCTCGGCTCTCTGTCTTACGGTCACAAACATTTCAAAAAACAAGTCGAATGTCATAAAAACCTCAACATTACCACAGCTTAACTTCTAAAACAAAGACGAAGCTTGAGCAACGTTTGTAATATGTTTTTTTAACAAGGAAACGAAGTTACACAGGGTTTATCCCAAATTTTTCCAATAGGTAGAAGAGCCAAATATTCAAATCGACGAGTTAAATCTCCAGTCGACAAACAACAAGTTTACAAAATACAACACCGAAGTATCACTGTTAACAATCGTGTTTTGAAGATTTCCCAAGACACCTTCAATGACAGAGCCACGGCACAGATGAAGGGCACTACGAGGGTATGGAAGACCCGAATCTTACCGGTGTAAGAGTGCGAGGTTTTCCTTTCACCATATCCTAGCCAGACGTTTTGTTTATACCCTACAACTGACATCAAACCAGAGTTAGACATCTATTATTTTTTTTTAAGCTGATTTTTGAAATGCAAATAGCTTTGTTAAACAAAAAGCTTACCTCCATAGCTTGACGAGAACATTGTCACGAACGACACCAAGGAGCCACTATCCTCACCTAAACTCTATATTTTTCCCTCTTGCTTGTCTTAGAGATATTAAAATATAAAACTATAACCTTCGAACCAGAGAATCTATCTTTTTAAAACCACTTCGCCATCACAGTAAAGAAACCCGCAACGTCAACTTAAGGAGAATGTCTCAGGTTCGAAACCCTTGCAAACTTCCTACCCAGACTTTGGCAGCCTGTCGGCCACCCTAGCCAAAACAATAGCACAATGAATCATTTTCTTCAAGTCTTAACTCTTTTTTTTTCACGATAGATATTAGGGTTTCATCCGACGGTTTAGGTTCATCACCATCAACGGTCTCCACACTGCCAACAAACTAAGCTTTGGTACAAACAACGTCCGCAATAAATACCAAACCTACCTTACAGGTTGACAACGCCACCATGGCACAGAATGGAGCATGCACAACTAACGCGTGGTGTATTAATCCTACACATCGACGAGTTGGAGACAATCATGTCTACCTGGAACAATGGACATCCAACTCAGCATAGACACGACATCGAGCCTTTAATACAAGATCAATACATGATCTCTATCGCAGCTCGAGACCGACGCCATTAAATGAACCAGCAACCTGTCAAGTTTCATTTTAAATGCCTGTCAGCATCCTCGACGTGACTTCAAAACCCTGCATTAATTCACCACAGTATTAGAAATACTATGCAAAGAGTTCACTATATTATTATAGTTTCGACGTAGTACATTTGATAACAATTACACACCCATTTTAGGTGATAATCTTTTGGTTGCACCTTAATACAAGAAGTTTAGATATAAATCTATAATGTGGATAATAAACCAAAAAATGACATAGTCACACCACTATGTACATAGGACTTGAATAGACCATAATATGAAATAATAGTTAATCTTTTGTGTAAATTATTATTATTTAATTGTTACAAATGCCTAGTCTTTGGGAAGGACTATTTTTTATTATTAAGACCTAAATAATTATAGTAGAGAATAGGAATGGTTAACCATAAGTCTTTAAAGTTAATTTAAAAGTGTTGTATAAAAACTAACATACAATTATGCTATCACATATAGTTTGGTATCATGGAACAATAAGTTCTCTGGATTCCTATCCATTTTTGGTACGGTATTATCCTAGTACTACTAATTAAATGACGACAATAGAACCAGCTAGTATAATGACGACTACAGTGACGATGTTTATTAAATTGATACAAGATGAACCTTGGAAAGTTGAAGAGCAAGCACGTGAACCGTACCTATATGCTTATACATTTGCAACAACCTCTATTGATTCTATTCTATTTTCTTACGATGAAGTTGAACTCACGCTATTTGGAATTTATTGTTGATGTATATGTAACTTCAGAATGTATTTCACATATATGTATATTGTATTCCTATAGAGATGGTATTATTCCTCTATAAGGAAGTGTCGTCATTTATATTGTAAGTGTCGTAACTTATACTTGATGGGTTATTAGACCACCTTATTTGGGGTCGGCCCTGTATAAGTCATGTGGGTCGAAGGGTTATTAGATCACCCTATTGGGGGTCGGCCATGTGGGTCAAAGGGTTATTAGACCACCCTATTGGGGGTCGGCCCAGTCAGCATTATATTATGTGGTTAAGTTCGAGCCTACATGAGTTAGGTAAAAAGGCAAGTCAAGTCAAGTATAAATAGAGTGCGGGAGGCACTCTATTTACTCACTCACTTCTCACACATGCTCTCAAGGAGGAGAGGCACACTTATGGAGGAGGAGGATTGCTGCTAGGTTATGGATATCTCTATTGGTTGGTTGTATCATTGCTCTATCTATCTCTGAGGAAGTTATTGGGGTTTTTCACCTTTATGGTTTTCCCCAAGTAAATCTTTGTGTCTCTTGTGTGCTTGCATTATTGTCTCCATGATTGATATGCTGTAGATATGCTGTACATGTTGTTCTCTCAGTTAAGATCCTAGATCATATTGAAGTAAATTCAGAAAATTTAACATGGTATCAGAGCTAGCCTGAAAGAAGGCATGATATGGCATGTATGACACTTGTTGCACTTACGATGCTAGGGCTTGATATAGCAAAAACCATTCATCGTAGCACTTTCGCTATAAATCCGTTTTGGAGAAGTTTTCGGATCTGAAATTGTTACAGGCCGAAGCTAAGATCTCCAGGTATCTTGTGTCCAAAGGACAACCTCTAATTCGTTGTACTTTGTGATTTATGATCTGTACAATATAGGGTTTCGGCCTCTTCCAGATCCGAGTCAAAATCAGGTGACCTTGGGAAAAAGGTCATAACGTGGGCTAGGAAGCTCCAAATGAAATTTCGTAAAAAGTGAAAGGTAGTACACAGTCTGTACTATCTCAGAAAACTTTTTCAGAGGCCGAAGTTGAACCAGTGACACGTGGAACGCCGTACAAGTTCGCTCTACTGTTTTATCCCATAAACAGGTCACGTTGCGACACTTGGCATAACTCTCTCTCAGAAAATCCAATTGAGGTCAGACCTGTCAGGATGGAAAGATAACAGGCTGAGCTATCTCAAAAAACGTTTTCAGAGGCCGAAGTTCAAACAGTGACACGTGGCACTCCGTACAAGTTCGCTATTCTGTTTTATCCCAAAACAGGTCACGTTGCGACATTTGGCATAACTCTCTCTCAGAGAATCCAATTGAGGTCAAACCTATCAGGATGGAAATATAACAGGTCAGGCTATCTCAGGAAACTTTTTCAGACCCTGTGGATCAAAAATTTCGGAGTTACACCAGAAACAATCAGGTACATATTTCTGTCAAAACAGAATTATTTTTTGGTACCTTCATTCATGGCTTCCGGAATTTAGGGCTTTGGAGAAAGTTGGAATTTTTGTAATCGGAGACCACGGCTGGATGGTACTCATCAAAATAGAAATTTAGAGACCAAGATCAGAATTTTTGGTTGGGCAGAAGGCCGGTCTTGATTAGACCCTAGTTCGGGACTTTGATCAGAAAAGTGGAAAATTAGGGCTTCTGTAAAAATGGGAATTTTTGAAATCTGTGACCACGGCTGGAAGCTCCTCAGAAAAATAGAAGCTTAGAGCTTTGGATCAAACATTTTGATGGGGCAAAAGAGTGGGCTTCATCAAACCCCAGTTCAGGGTCATGTCCAGTGAATCCGGAAGTTTCAAAGGCAAAATTGAGGAGTGAAACTTTGCAGTTTTCAAATTCTGAATATACCAGTTTGATCAGCTCATCAAGGCGCATATTTCTATCCTTTCGAAAGTTTGAAATTCAAAGTTTGAATTTTTGGGGTTTCTCTGACAAACCCATATCCAGCTCAAGGTCCAGTTCTTGCAAATCAAGTGGATTGGGTTAATCCTAGAAGAAGATGGATTGATCACCTGCATAAGTGAAGAAGTTCCTGTCTCAGAAGGAGATGAGGATAAGGCCTTACATAAGAAGATTACAAGCGATCTCGACAGGTATGACTCATCGAGGTATGTTTCGATATTTGTCCATGATTAAGTTTATGGTATGTTTGTCTTCGTGTTATTACGGTTAGTACAATTTTGATTTTAGATTTGTCGTATCACCTTAACAAAATTATGAATGCATGATAGAAGATATTCATTGGTTAGGGTGTTGACACTTATGATTGTACTAATGCATTATGGTGTTGTATGAGGTTTATGTTGTCTACTAACATGAAAGGTACACCAAGAAAGACAAATCATGTTCTCGTCCAAGAACATATGATCATGATAACATGAGAACAAAGATTCATCCATTGTCATGGATCTCATAGAAGATCCATTTACGAGGTATGTATAACTTGGTTTTGTAATAGTTAACCTATGAGATATACAGGTTACTAGCACAAGTCATTGAAGAAGAACAAGAAGACATCATGTGAGTATGTTAGACATAAATAGCTAGCATGCTAATCCAGGTATGTTTTTCCTATATCAAGCTAGAATCCTACCTTGGGTTAGGATCTTATACTATTGTGTTGTTGATAATGATTATTCACGAAGAGTCATAGGTTTGAATAATCATGGTGGTATGCATATTATGTTTCTTACCATAATTGATGATATGACTAACCAGAAGAATCATGAAGGTATAGCTTTGAATAATCACAGGTTTTATGCATATTATATCTCTTATCTTGATTGATGATTCAACTAACCCGAAGAGTCATAGGTTTGAGTAATTACAGGTTTAGACATGTTATGTTTCTTATGATTTGACTAACCATAAGAATCCTACCTTGAATGCTAATGCTTATTATTTTCTGTTTGAAATGATCATGATTATACATGCTTGAGATTATTGTGTTTTAATAGTATACTAATGAATGTATGATTTTATATGAGATCACAAGGATAACTCAATCATGATACAAATAAGCATGCATAGGGACCAAGGATGAATATGAGTTCAAGAACAGGTAATCCAGGAAGCAAAGATCAAGAGGGAGCACACTCTAGTTGTTCCTGCAAGAAAGCAAAGGAGCACACTTCAGTAGTTTCTGCAAGGATGCAGATATTCAGAGGGAATTGATCATCTCTCTACATTTCACAACAGAAAGGTGTAGAAGAAGCTACCTCAGATTAGAACTCCAGCAGATCCTGCAAGGAAGCAAAGACTCAGAGGGAGTTCACCCAACAAACAAAGAAAGATAAGTATTTTAATCATCTTTTCTTGCATATTTGTTTGTTTAAATAAAATTGTTCAATAATGTATATACTGATGTTCCTAGAATTAGGTTGTGTATTATGCATATTAGAATAATTGCATTGATGAACAGTATACTCCTAATATGCATGGGTAAGTGGCCTATGGCACTGTACAACATTCCATTGCTACTTATCTAGAATGAAACCTCTTTGCTGACATGTTGGGAGTTGTGCACACTCTTAACAATGTTCTGGTAGAGATTGGAAGGCATCTAGAAAGTTACGGGATATGGATAAATGTTGTATTGAAGCATTGGCTAAGATAATTGCATGACTGTATGACATATTTCTTTATGTGTAAGAATTTGTTCTGAAAATTATGAGATGTTTCTAATCATGCAATTTAACCTGTTTTGTAGGAAAGACCGTATATCTTCACCTACAGAAGAACTACAACATTTGTTCAGCAACAAATTTATTTATTGAAGATATTGAAGTTCCCAGGATCTGGGATGAAGAAATGTAATGCCATGATCCGTCGATCATGAAGAATGATGTTTGGGATGTAGTCCCAAGATGTGAAGGGAAGTTTGTTATGACTTCCAAATGGAACTATCAGATCAAGCATATTGCAGATGGAAGCATTGAGAAATATAAAAGTGATGAAATAGAATATGCACCAGATGGATCTTAAGACAGCATGGTGTAGTCATATATGTGTGCAGAACTTGGTATGGTAGGATAGACAGCTTTCTATCCAATTTGGGCGTTACCAAGAGTAAAGCAGATTCCAACCTTTTCTACAAGGTTGAAGAAGGCAATCTAGTGATACTACTTTTGTATGCAGATAACCTGTTTGTTACAGGTAAAGATAGATTGATTGTCGACACGCAGCGGAAGCTTTCTTCCAAGTTCGAGATGAAGAACTTGGGGATGATGCACTATTTGTTTTTGGCATGGAGGTATGGCAGAGTGCATATGGAATCTTCCTTGGACAAGGGAAGTATGTAGTAGAGATCCTGAAGAGGTTCGGGATGATGGACTGCAAGGATATGGCCACACCTATGGCATCGAATCTGAAGCTTCTATGTGATGCTTCATCTGAGCCGTTTGATGTCTCTATGTATCGCCAGATGATTGGGTCCTTGATGTACCCGACGAACATGAGACCATACATTTGCTTTGCTGTGAACACATTGAGCCAGTTCCTGACGGATCCGAGGAGTGTTCACCTGGTTGTTGTAAAGCATATTCTGAGGTACCTGAAGGGTACAGTGGATTATGGGCTCAGGTATGAGGTGAATCAAAAGTTTAACATGCAGGGTTATGTTGATTCAGATTGGGCTGGCAGTGCTGTAGATAGGAAGAGCACATCTGGGTGTTGCTTCAGTATGGGATTAGGTGTGATCTCTTGGTTTAGCAGGAAGCAGTCCTGCGTAGCACTGAGTACAGCTGAGGCAGAGTATGTTGCAGCCTGCTCAGCTAGTTGTGAGGCAGTATGGCTATGGAAGCTACTGTCTGAGTTATTTGATCTCCTGTTGGATGCTACTGGTATCTTCTGTAATAACCAGAGTTGTGTGAAGCTATCCGAGAACCCAGTGTTTCATGACAGGTCGAAACACATAGAGATCAAATATCACTATATCAGGGATATGGTGCAGAGAGGAGCTGTGAAGCTCCTGTATGTTGCGACAGACGAGCAGATTGCAGATGTGCTGATGAAGCCACTAGCCAGGGTGAATTTCGAGTACTTCAGAGAGAGGCTTGGCGTGCTTCAGATCGAGGACACTTAAAGGAAGAAGTGATGAACACATTTGCTGAAGCCATTCCAAGCATGTTGGAAGGGGGATCCTTCACATGGCTATGGATGTAAGCGCTGAATGATGAACATCAGGAGGATGTTCTGGTTTCTGCTTGGATATGATCAGTTGGATCATTATATGTATTTTGTGTATGCATCATGTTGGATGCTGGATATGATCAGGTAGATCATGTATGCTGATGGATACATTGTGTGGATCATGTATCCTTGTATGATCAGGTAGATCATGTATGCTGATGGATACATTGTGTGGATCATGTATCCTTATATGATCAGGTAGATCATGTATGCTGATGGATACATTGTGTGGATCATGTATCCTTGTATGATCAGGTAGATCATGTATGCTGATGGATACATTGTGTGGATCATGTATCCTTGTATGATCAGGTGGATCATGTATGCTGATGGATACATTGTGTGGATCATGTATCCTTGTATGATCAGGTGGATCATGTATGCTGATGGATACATTGTGTGGATCATGTATCTTTGTATGATCAGGTGGATCATGTATGTTGATGGATACATTGTGTGGATCATGTATCTATGTACGTATCAGGTGGATACTTGGATGATCGTGGATGACGAGCTTCTCCAGATGACATGCGGCAGGATGTTGCAGTGATGATGATCAGGATGATCATGTGTACATCAGGATGATGTTTGATGAGTATCAGATGATACTTTGTGGCCGTGGATCAGGTTGTGCAAGAAAGCATGTAATTTGTGCCCTGGGAGATTTGCAGATGGTCTTTCGAGGTTTTGCCTATGGCATGTAATTCGGTGCCCTGGGACATCTGGAAAATGCTCTTGCGAGGTTTTGCTTGGGAGGACATGTAATTTGTGCCCTGGGAGATTTCAGGTCGGAGTTGTGTACCCGTAACATCCTGAGATGCTCTTGCGAGGTTTTGTCCTATGGCATGTAATTTGCTCCTGGGAGATCTGGACAGGATGAAAAAGGCCTCAGATGCTTCAGCCAGGTTTTGCCATGACCACATGTAATTTGCTCCTGGGAGATCTGGACAGGATGAAAAAGGCCTCAGATGCTTCAGCCAGGTTTTGTGGTGGACCACATGTAATGTGCTCCTGGGAGATCCGACAGGTAGAGCTGTGTGCTCGTAACAGCCTGGGATGCTTCAGCCAGGTTTTGTGGTGATATCACATGTAATGTGCTCCTGGGAGATCCGACAGGTAGAGCCGCGTGCTCGTAACAGCCTGGGATGCTTCAGCCAGGTTTTGTGATGGGTCACATGTAATGTGCTCCTGGGAGATCCTACAGGTAGAGCTGTGTGCTCATAATAGCCTGGGATGCTGCAGCCAGGTTTTGTGACGCACGTAATGAGTCCTGAGGATTCCACAGTATGGCCAGTGATGATGAAGACCTGCAGGTGGTGGGCCTACATCCAGTATGAAAAAGGACTGGCTCTGTAGAACTTCCTATGACGAGTAGATTCAGAGATTGATTGAGATAGCAGCAGCAGTGATGATGATGATGACGATTATCCAGTGACGATGATCCAGAGAAGATGACTTGTGCTAGAAGAACTGTGCTGAGAAATACCTTCCTAGTTAAGAGGGAGTGTTGATGTATATGTAACTTCAGAATGTATTTCACATATATGTATATTGTATTCCTATAGAGATGGTATTATTCCTCTATAAGGAAGTGTCGTCATTTATATTGTAAGTGTCGTAACTTATACTTGATGGGTTATTAGACCACCTTATTTGGGGTCGGCCCTGTATAAGTCATGTGGGTCGAAGGGTTATTAGATCACCCTATTGGGGGTCGGCCATGTGGGTCAAAGGGTTATTAGACCACCCTATTGGGGGTCGGCCCAGTCAGCATTATATTATGTGGTTAAGTTCGAGCCTACATGAGTTAGGTAAAAAGGCAAGTCAAGTCAAGTATAAATAGAGTGCGGGAGGCACTCTATTTACTCACTCACTTCTCACACATGCTCTCAAGGAGGAGAGGCGCACTTATGGAGGAGGAGGATTGCTGCTAGGTTATGGATATCTCTATTGGTTGGTTGTATCATTGCTCTATCTATCTCTGAGGAAGTTATTGGGGTTTTTCACCTTTATGGTTTTCCCCAAGTAAATCTTTGTGTCTCTTGTGTGCTTGCATTATTGTCTCCATGATTGATATGCTGTAGATATGCTGTACATGTTGTTCTCTCAGTTAAGATCCTAGATCATATTGAAGTAAATTCAGAAAATTTAACATTTATTGCAATCATGAAACTTCTTACCTGTTGTCTACACATAGAGCAGGTCCAATGTTTTAGAATTATAGCTAAGTAAGCTTTGGGGCCCCTCATAGGACTCCCCTGGGTAGCAAAGAAGCAAACTGTCAGTATCGTCTCAAAGAAATATTTCCACATTACACTTCTAACTTGGCATTTCATTATTACATATTTCATACATTGCATTGCTTTAAAATGTGTCACATCAAAAGTCTAATCTAACCATGCATTTAACTATCTCAATGATACAGGTTACGAATATAATTAAGTTGTCACTGTCGCATTAGTTTCTTCAGAAATATATTGGTGTTTAGTACAAACAGCTGTTAGTTAACATTGTTACATTCAACAATTGTTACCTTCTGCAATGATGAATTATTATAAATTAAGCTAATATTGCCATTAATAAAAAATTTAATTTTTTACGAAAATATGGGATGTTACATGTGATATCAGAGCACAGATTCAAACTCTAGGCCTAATTTAGGTCCAAACACGCGGTAGAAATTTTTATATACAAAAAAAAAAAAAAAAAAATTGTACTAACTTGAAAATTTTATTATTATGTTCTCTTCAGAAATCATTTTCAGTTACAGGTATGGAGAACTCAGCTGAACATTTAAGTGACAGATTTCAACCAAACAGTCACAGTTCGGGACAACATTATGTGGAGGAAGGTCACGGGGAAATAAATAACAGTTCGACGAAACTATTACATGCCTTTCAAGATTTAAAAGTAGAAATCAGATCTGTGAAATTAGATAATGAAAGGATTCTGCAAGCACAATAACAACTGAATCAAGTGCGGTTTGAACACAGCCAAACAGAAGAACAAGGGAAAAACGATGAGGATATTTCCAAGGTAGAGGACATGCCTCACACTGATAAAAATCAGAACATCAAATACAGTAAAGTAAAAGACAGTTCAACCTCATCTGGAGATGTTATTATAGAATGCAAAAAGAAATGTAATTACATCAATGACGACAGTGAAGAAGATTCCAAACCAAGAAAGAAAAATAAAAAAGAATATGAGCAGATTTCTAGAGAATTCAAGAAGAGAAGGCCTCCAACTTTCAATGGAGAAACTGAGAAAGGCAAGACAACTAAAGCTTGGCTGTCAGGGATGAAGAAATACTTCCACATCTACAACTATTCGGAGTTCTTAAAAGCAAAAATGGCCATATATAACTTAACCAGAAAAGCAGATATTTGGTGGCAGGATGTCAAAAGGGTAAAGGGCATTAAGGATAAAGATGTAAGCTGGAGTGCTTTCAAACGATATTTCAAAAAGAAGTATCTATCTGAATAGTACTACGAAGAAAAATCTACAGAGTTTTACGATTTGAAGTTGGGAGGTATGAACATGAAGGAACTAAACAGTAAGTTTTTGAACTTACTGAGATATGTACCCTACTTCATAGAAGAAAAACCAAAAATTCAAAGGTACTTAAGTTGTTTACCTTTCATCATTAAAGACAGAATTGAGTATGACAACCCTAAAACATTAGAGGAGGATATGAGGAAGGAAGTCTTCTATTATGATACAAATCAGAAGAGAGAGGGTATGTCTACTTGGAAAAATAATAAGCCCAACAATTTTGAACAGAAGAAGAAAAAATTCAGATTTAGTGGGAATTCCGGATTCCAAAGGAAGAATTTTCAAAATCGAAATTTCCAAGGAAATAATTCTAGAAATAATTCAAAGCAGAATTCTACAGCACCGAAAAATGCATCTAATACTGTCAAGACCAGTGAGCCAAAGACACATATTAAATGTTTTGAATGTCTAGGCCCTCATTTAGCATCAGAATGTCCCTTATGAAAGCGGAAGACAAACAACATCAACTCTATTCAGATTGAACCTACTGTTGGAGACGTAGCAGGGAGATGCCAAGAATTAACGTAGCACTTGACAACATGCAAGCAGACCATCAAATCTCCATGGTAGAGATTGAAGGTATGATACATGACCATCCTGTTACTGTTTTAATTGACCCAGGTGCTAGTTTAAGTTATATATCACCCAATGTTGTGGAAAGTCTTAAACTAAAAACTGAAAAGTTTAGTAAATCAGGGCTAGTTAGACTAGCAATTGGAACAAAGAGGAAAGTTTCAGATTTTATAGAGAACTGTGTTTTATCCATGAATCATTTGCAAACACAAATCAAGCTGAATATCTTACCTTTAGGTTCGTATGATATTATAGTTGGGATGGACTGGTTGGAAGCCCATCATGTCATCCTAGACTGTTATGGAAAAAGTTTTACATGCTTAAATGATGAAGGGATAACTATAGAAATAAAAGGCATTCCAAGGAAGGTAACCCTTAGACAAATTTCAGCCATGCAAGTTAAGAGGGCAGTTAGGAAGGGATGCCAAATGTTTGCAGTAAACGTGATAAATGATGAGATTATGGGTAAAGAAGACAAACTGAAATTAGAAGACATACCCGTCCTAAAATATTTTAAGGATGTATTTCCTGAGGAGATTCCAGGATTACCACCCAAAAGAGATTTAGATTTTACTATAGAGCTAATACCAGGAGCAGTACCAAATTCAAAATCTCCATACTGAATGAATATACTGGAGTTAAACGAATTAAAATATCAGTTGAAGGAACTTATTGACAAGAAGTATATTAGACCAAGTGTGTCTCCTTGGGGAGCACCTATCATCTTCGTAAAGAAGAAAAATGGAACATTAAGACTGTGCATAGATTATCGCCAGCTTAATAAGATGACGATCAAAAATAGATACCTGTTTCCCTGCATAGATGATCTATTTGATCAGCTACGAGGAGCAACAGTATTTTCGAAGATCGATCTAAGATCAGGGTATCATCAAGTAAGGGCTAAAAATAAAGATATTTTCAAAACAGCTTTCTGAACTCGGTATGGGCATTACGAGTTCGTAGTCATGCCGTTTGGCTTAACTAATGCTCCCGGCTGTATTTATGTGTTTGATGAATAATATTTTGCATAAGTATTTAGACAAGTTTGTTGTTGTGTTTATAGACGATATTTTAGTGTACTAAAAAAGAAAAGAAGAGCATGACGAACAGTTACGGATTATCTTACAAGTATTAAGAGATCATCAATTGTATGCCAAATTTAGTAAATGTGACTTTCACAAAGACAAAATTCAGTATTTAGGACACATCATTTCAGCGGAGGGAATCTCGGTTGACCCCGACAAAATAAGGGCCATTAATGACTGGCCGGTTCCAAAAGATGTGTCGGATGTGAGATCATTTATGGGCATTATGGGGTATTACAGAAAGTTTATAGAGAATTTCTCAAAAATTTCCAACCGCATAACTTTCTTACAAAAGAAAGGGAAGAAATTTGTTTGGGATCAGAAATGTGCAGAGAGTTTTAAGAAATTAAAGGAACTATTGACGATAGCACCTATCTTGAAGATAGTTGACCCCAACAAGGATTTTGTAGTTTGTACAGACGCATGCAAAAATGGACTCGGAGGAGTCTTGACACAAGAAGGGCATGCGATAGCATATGAATCTAGAAAGATGAAAGTACATGAAAAGAATTACTCTACATATGATTTAGAGTTATTAGCAGTTATTCATGCCTTAATAATGTGGCGTCATCACCTTATTGGTAGAAAGTTTACACTATTAACAGATAACATGGGTTTGAAATATTTATTGGATCAGACAACCCTGAACGCTAGACAAGCTAGATGGTTGACATTCTTAAGTGAGTATGATTTCGAAATTCAGCATATCAAAGGAAAGGAGAACAAGTTTGTAGATGCCTTGAGTCGCAAGGAAAAACTAAATTTCATTTCAGCAATCAGTAATTATTCAACTGATTTGGAAGATCAGATTTTGGAAAAAGGTGAAACAGATGAAGAATACCGAAAAATGAAGGAAAGGATAGCCAATGACAGTTCTGAAAATTATATGGTAGATTACAGACTTAAAGAAAATGGTCTATTACTATATAAAAACAGATTGTATGTACCAAATATACCAGAAATAAAATTTATGATATTAAATGAGATGCATAAAAGTCACTATTCTCGTCATCCAGGATATCAAAAGACCATCACTATGCTGAGAAAAGAATACTATTGGCCCAGAATGAAAGATGAAGTAGTAGAATACATTGAAAAATGCTTGGATTGTCAAAAAGTGAAGGTTGAACATCAACATCCTGCTGGATTGTTGCAACCATTACCAATACCAAGCTGGAAATGGGAAGTGATTAGCATAGATTTCATTACTGGATTACCTAAAAATCGAAAACAACATGATTCTATCATGGTGGTGGTGGAAAAACTTAGCAAAGTAGCACATTGCATACCAGTGAAGACCACACATAAAGCACCAGACATTGCAGAGATTTTTATGAAACAGATTTTTAGACTGCACGAAATACCAAAGGTAATAATTTTAGATCGTGATTTGAAGTTTACAGGAAACTTCTGGAGATCATTATTTAAGGGATTAAATACAACTCTAAATTTCATCCACAGACGGATGGACAAACAGAAAGGGTAAATCAAGTGTTAGAATATTTATTAAGAATGTATATTAAGGATCGGCCTGGTAAGTGGGAAGATTATCTGCACTTAGCGGAATTTGCTTGTAATAATCATTATCATGCTTCAGCCATACTTATTCCTTTTGAAATTATTTATGGTAGGAAATGTAATACACCTGTTTCATGGAATGATCTAGTCAATAGAGTTGTTTTAGGACCAGAATTATTGCAGGAATTAGAACTTATTGTGAAACAGGTGCAAGGACATTTAAAAGCTGCCCAAGATAGGCAGAAAAGCCAAGTAGATTAAAAAAAAACTCATAGAGAGTTCCAAGTGGGTGAACATGTGTTTCTCAAGGTAAGACCGAAAAAGAGTTCACTGAAACTAGGGAGCTGTGCCAAGTTGGCACCCAGATATTGTGGTCCTTTTGAAATATTATCTAAGGTTGGAGCAGTGGCATACCAACTGGCCTTACCACCTAACCTGAAAATACATAATGTTTTTCATATATCGTATTTAAAGAAATATGTGCACGATACTACTTATGTTGTACACTGGAATGATGTACATGTGGGACAAGACGGAGATTTTCCGGTAGAACCGGATTGTATCCTCAAAAGGAGGGAAACTATTCTATGGAATCGCAGCATTGGGAAAGTGAAGGTGTAGTGGAAGCACCTTAGCCCAAAAGAGGCAACCTGGGAGTTAGAGAGTAGTATGTGGGCAGCATACCCAACTCTATTTCAAGAACACTCAATGAGTGACTAGCCAACATCGAGGACGATGTTGAGACTTAAGGGGGGTTGTATGTCACCTACCCAAATTTTTGAACATCATTACTTATTTGCAAAAATACTTTAGGTTAAATTTAATTACAAGTTTTGTATTTATGATCAGTTTTGATCATGGATGAATGTAATTACTGAATATTATTATTTAAATAAATTAATTAGGAGACAAACACTCAGGAGGACTGTTGAATGAGTGTTCACTGACCCACTAGGAGGAATGGAATTTGTTGGAAGGAATGGGACACGTGGCACCAATTACATCACACCACTAACTATGGGTTATGGGACAACTTCCCCTTAAATAGGGAATTATCCCCCAAGTGGAGGGAGCGAGCAGGAAGCTCATTTAATGACCCAGTAACATCTGAAAAGGCCTAGGCAACCTATAAAGGCAAATTCGAATTGGGCAGGCAGCCCTTAATCAACATTTCTGCAGAATGTTTTCCTCTTGCAAATTAGGTGATTTCAAGAGAGATTCGAATAAGGGAGATTAGTGGTGATTGAAAACTGAGTTTTTACTTATCATTGAAGAGAAATAGAGTTGCAAGAGAAAGTCTTTTGGACTACTACCTATTGAAGATTCAGAAGATTACTACAACAAGAAGAAGCCCATATTCCTGAAGCTTCTTCCTTCTGGTGGTTCAGCGAACAGGCTCGGGGGTCCTAAGACAGTATTTGACTTTTTTCAGGAGTTTGGTTGGGTGGAACGGTCTTCCTGAGTTGTTTGTTTCCCTACAGGTTTAATCAGGTTCAACAATTTCTTCTTATTTAATTTTTGTTATGTTTTAATAGTATTTTTTGTGTTTCTGTTTTTGAAAGAAAAACCTAATCCTAGAATTGTTCTAAGTTTGAATGTTTAAGTTTAATGGCGAAGATGAATTGATAAATCAATATCCCCATTTTTTCACATGCTATTTGGCATCATCATACTCTAGTAGAGATATGCAAATTAAAATAGAATAGAAGATAGGCAAATTGTGCCATTGAATTCGATAGCTAGATAATAATCTGGTATGCATCAGTTTCTGTTCTTAAGTTAACTAATTGTAGAGGGTCTGTATAATATTTAATATATATAATATTTTCTCATTTTTATAATAATGAGTCAATTAAATAATTCTTGCAATCATCCTACATACGCATACATTATATCTATGAAAGGTAGATGAATTATACACTGTACATGGTTTTAAGACTGTTAACATTGAATAAAAATATTCTTGATAATAAGTTGGAAAACAATAGTTTTTCACACATATATCATATGCATATTTTTCACTCACACACATTTTCATTATAATTACTACACCAGCATTTATGTATAGGAAATTAATTTATAGATAGAATTATTGTTTACATAGTCTTCATGAATTTATGCACTATGTATTCATATTTCTTTCATTTTCTATAGTACTGTTGTATTATCTAGAAATGTACAAATGATAAGAATTTACTAAACACAATTATTATTACCATATATTTATTCTTTCTTTGGATTTGCTAACATTGGTTGCGATTATCATAACTTTGAGTTCGTATCAAAAGGAAAACCCTAGCTAGATTTATATTGTTCATAACAAAACTCTACACTCTTTTCAAACCTGAGATTGAAACCAAGCTAGTATCTTAACCAAATGATCAGATTATCACTTCAACAAAACAAGAATTAAGGTTTGACCCTATTCATCTTCCTTGCAAAATTTATTACTGAGTTATGAGTTCAACCTTATACTCTTTTGTTCAAACATCAACAAATAAGAATACACATTATCAATCTACATTTTTAAAACAAAACACACAGACTTATACGAAGGGTTCATCATATTTTTCTCATGCTAATGTTGAAGTTTTATTTACACAGAACCCTCATCATCAACGAATTATCCAAACCCTAAACTAGCTCGACAAACATGGTAGTAACCTTTAGCTTGAGGACGGATTACATCATCAACTTACAGTTTCCAGGCTAATAAACCAGATATCTTTACAACATTTTAAACATACAATGTATTACAAAAGGAGTATTAGTCTTACACACAGATCGAGCCCTCAGCTCTCTGTCTTACGGTCACAAACATTTCAAAAAACAAGTCGAATCTCATAAAAACCTCAACATTACCACAGCTTAAATTCTAAAACAAAGACGAATCTCGAGCAACGTTTGTAATATGTTTTTTTAACAAGGAAACGAAGTTACACAGGGTTTATCCCAAATTTTTCCAATAGGCAGAAGAGCCAAATATTCAAATCGACGAGTTAAATCTCCAGTTGAAAAACAACAAGTTTGCAAAATACAACACCGAAGTATCACTGTTAACAATCGTGTTTTGAAGACTTCCCGAACCACCGTCAATGACAGAGCGACGGCACAGACGAAGGGCACTATGAGGGTATGGAAGACCTGAAGCTTACCAGTGTAAGAGTGCGAGGTTTTCCTTTCACCATACCCTAGCCAGACGTTTTGTTTATACCCTGCAAATGACATCAAACCAGAGTTAGACATCTGTTATTTTTTTTTAAACCAATTTTTGAAATGCAAATAGCTTTGTTAAACAAAAAGCTTACCTCCATAGCTTGACGAGAACATTGTCACGAACGACACCAAGGAGCCACTATCCTCACCTAAACTCTATATTTTTCCCTCTTGCTTGTCTCAGAGACACTAAAATATAAAACTATAACCTTCGAACCAAAGAATCTATCTTTTTAAAACCACTTCACCATCACAGTAAAGAAACCTGCAACGTCAACTTAAGGAGAAGGTCTCGAGTTCGAAACCCTTGCAAACTTCCTACCCAGACTTCGGAAACCTGTCAACCACCCTTGCTGAAACAATAGCACAATGAATCATTTTCTTCAAGTCTTAACTCTTTTTTTTCATGATAGATATTAGGGTTTCATCCGACAGTTTAGGTTCATCACCATCGACGGTCTCCACATTGCTAGCAAACTAAGCTTTGGTACAAACAACGTCTGCAATAAATACCAAACCTACCTTACAGGTTGACAACGCCACCATGGCACACAATGGATCATGCACAACTAACGCGTGGTGTGTTAATCCTACACATCAATGACTTGGAGACAATCATGTCTACCTGGAACAACGAACATCCAACTTAGCAGAGACACGACACCAAGCCTTTAATACAGGATCAATACATGATCTCTATCGCAGCTCGAGACCGACGCCATTAAATGAACCAGCAACCTGTCAAGTTTAATTTTAAATGCCTGTCAGCATCCTCGACGTGACTTCAAAACCCTGCATTAATTTTCCACAGTATTAGAAATACTATGCAAAGAGTTCACTATATTATTGCACTATATTATTATAGTTTCGACGTAATACATTTGATAACAATTACACACCCATTTTATAGTTTAAGTGATAATCTTTTGGTTGCACCTTAATACAAGAAGTTTTGATATAAATCTATAATGTGGATAATAAACCAAAAAACGACATAGTCACACCACTATGTACATAGGACTTGAATAGACCATAATATGAAATAATAGTTAATCTTTTGTGTAAATGTTTATTATTCAATTGTTACAAATGCCTAGTCTTTGGGAAGGACTATTTTTTATTATTAAGACCTAAATAATTATAGTAGAGAATAGGAATGGTTAACCATAAGTCTTTAAAGTTAATTTAAAAGTGTTGTATAAAAACTCACATACAATTATTCTATCACATATAGTTTGGTATCTTGGAAAAATAAGTTCTCTGGATTCCTATCCACTTTTGGTATGGTATTATCCTAGTACTACTAATTAAACGACAAGAACAGAACCAGCTAGAATAACAACAACTACAGTGACGATGTTTATTAAATTGATACAAGACAAACCTTGGAAAGTTGAAGAGCAAGCACGTGAACCGTACCTGTATGCTTATACATTTGCAACAGCCTCTGTTGATTCTATTCTATTTTCTTACGATGAAGTTGAACTCACGCTATTTGGAATTTATTGCAATCATGAAACTTCTTACCTGTTGTCTGCACATAGAATAGGTCCAATGTTTTAGCATTATAGCTAAGTAAGCTTCGAGGCCCCTCATAGGACTCCCTTGGGCAGCAAAGAAGCAAACTGTCAGTATCGTCTCAAAGAAATATTTCCACATTACACTTCTAACCTGGGATTTCATTATTACATATTTCATACATTGCATTGCTTTAAAGGGTGTCGCATCAAAAGTCTAATCTAACCATGCATTTAACTGTCTTAATGATAGAGGTTACAAATATAATTAAGTTGTCACTGTCGCATTAGTTTCTTCAGAAATATATTGGTGTTTAGTACAAATAGTTGTTAGTTAACATTGTTACATTCAGAAATTGTTACCTTCCACAATGATGAATTATTATAAATTAAGCTAATATTGCCGTTAATAAAAAATTTAAATTTTTACGAAAATATGGGATGTTACAGTATTAAACAACTAGCGTTTGGCACTTTTTGGATGCTGTGCGCTAGTTTACTGAAGTAGAGTAGTGCATATCAGGAGGTATGCGCTACTATATAGCTTATAGGGTAGCGCATATGCGCTGGTTTTCTTAAGAATAGTAGTGCCCATGCCAAAATATGATATTTTTTAGGGTTTTATCAGCTTGCAAGAAGGTGAGTCAGGTCAAAGTGTCATCTGAGGTTATCATGCTCTTCAATCCAAGTTGTCCTTTTGTGTGATCAACAGCTCAAGGTGATCACGGACGGAGAAGTGCAGATTTGACCTATAACAGATGCCCCCTAATGTGTGAATTCAGAGGGAAATGATGGTCGAAATATATTATAATCCAAAGCCAGAGGAGGAGCAAGAAACCGCAAGACCAAGTCACAAAAACACCTAAAACAAAGATCAAGGTCAGCGAGGACTTCCACCGATAATGATGATGGGGACCAAGGTACCTAGTACGATCCAAAAATTGTGAATAAGTGGACTTGAAGTTGAACACTTGAGGATCATGTCAAATAAGAGACCTTGATGTATTCTCATGATTCAACAGTGAGGAAAATTGCCACTGATGACTGCAATCTCCAAGGTACTAACCGAAACTCTAAACTTCATTCCCAGAGAAAAATGAGTTGATGTTGACGGGAAGAAATCCGTTGGAAGGGAGGCCTTAAGGAATCTTCCATCATCCAACATGAGGGACACTCAACTGGTATGAGCTGATATGGAGTAATATATGTAACAAGACTGACACTAGGATGGCCGACACATGAGGTCAAGGCAAACTGCAGAATGGCCGACACAGGGTATATCCTTGAACAGTGAGCATGAAACCAAGTGACTTAGGCAGTTTTCAACAAAATGGGGAAAATGATATAAGCCTGTAATGTAGGAGACATTAGTAGACCCTCCATATGGTTGGAAGAATAACCAACCGGGGGAGTAAACAACTCGGGGATCAGGTTCACCCTAAAGTCAAAAAAATAAACCCAACCGATATGATAGACTCAAGTAGGTGCTGTGTTCAAGGATAGAACTGATTGAACTGCCATTGACACTAAAGATATGATACATCTTTCTCATCCCTTATTCTTTTTAGATAAAAGAATACCTTTCTTGTTGTTTTAATGAGTCCAAGAAAGAATGAAAACTCAATAGATCCAACCATGTAAAAATTTTAATGAGCCCATGGGAGGAAGACTCAGGACCTTCTTCATTGTTTACAGAGTTTGAAGAAGAGATAGAAGATTACTCTATATTACTGATCTCTGGATTTTAATATCGAGCCGAGATCTGTTCCTGCTCACCGGTGTTTTCAATTTTAAGTAGTCTGAAAAACTTAAACAATAACTCCATACACCTACTCGTGGATTTTAATATCGAGCCCAACTAGGTTAATGCTCATCAGTGTTTTCCTATTTATAGAATCTGAAAAACTTAAACAATCCTCTTTACACCTATCCGTGGATTTTATATCAAGCCCGAATTGGTCTATGCTCGGTGGTGTTTTCTTGTTTATAGAGTTGAAAAACTTAAACAGTCCTCTATTTACCATCTCGTCGATTTCACATCGAGCTTGAGTAGGTGAATGCTCGCTTGGTGTTTTCATGTTTAGAGAGCTTGAAAACCCTAAAGAAAGGCTCCGAAAGATCCTTTTTCATAAAGTTAGTCTCCTCCCCCGAAAAAGTATAAAATAATGGAAGAAGAACTCTTCTAGTGTATACAAAAGTATACCTAGAATATACCTATTCCGTAATTTATCCACTAAGGCCCGGAAAAGGGGTAATTCTATACCTGAGTGGATGAGCCTTCAATTACTTTAATGAGCTTGAAGAGGACAAGTTTGCTCGGGGATCTTGTTTAGGTTTAAATAGTCCAAACAAGAGCTTAAAATGACTTAAATGACAGCTTCTAGGATCACGACTCATGATCTGCCAAAACTAGGACTTCAACAAATATGTCAGTAATCGCGTCAAAAATTCTTAAATGATATGTAAATTTTAACTATGAGCTAGTTGAGAAGGTCTATCATCAAGAAAATTAGTCTTAAAGGATTGATCCTACAAAATTTTAGTGAAAAAATGAGAACCATTGGATGAAATTATCATAGTACCATGTGTAGCTATTAATTGATTAAATAGAACAAATTGGTAGAATTTGCAACTATAGAGATTTTACCAAAGTGGGTAAAAATTTAAAAACAAATTCATATATGTAATTTCAAAATTAAAGTTCAAATTTCATTTTGGTTTTGTAGGGCAAGAAAATTTGGAGCAAACCCTTGTATTTCAATCCTCCATGGCGATCAACTCAAGCAACCAATCAACATTTTGCCTCCACCAAGTTGAATTCATCCTAACTTGCATTTTCATTGGTTATTTGTCAATTTTTTAGCTTAAAATCATTTTTAAGGCCACGCTCACATCGTGAGAAGCGTGTGCACTATTGTATAGTAGGAAAATTAGTGCATACTGGAGGTATGATGGAGGTATGCGCTACTCTGCCTCTACACAGTAGTGCCCATGCGTGACTGTGTAGCGTATACAGTAGTGCACACCCCTGAACATGAAAAAAAAGTGTCGAGATGCTAAAATTTGTCATTTTTGTGGCAGGATGGTACTTATTTGGTCGGAGAGAGAACATGAGGAGATGGATAGGTTGGCAATGCAAGAACTGGCCACTCTTTATGCACTCCGAAGTTGTGGTTTGTTAAATTTTTATCGAACCGTGAACATGAGAGCACTCAATAGATTGCTTCGAAGACTTGTTCAATACTAGGATGTAGATGCCAATGCATTTGTTATCCGAGGACAAACCTTGGACCTTACTGTCGACGACATATACTTCATTACTGGACTCTCTAGGATGGGAGATGCGGTAAATTTGAAAGGATCTTCTCACAATGTGGGTGCAACGTCAGTGTAAGAAATTTTAAATGTATACTGTGTGGCAGGGGCTGAGAAAAATACCAACTTCAGGTATGAAATATAGACCTACAAAAGTTATGCAAGTACAATAAGTAAGTGAAGAGATTGAGGTTAGAGATATGTGCACCTTATTCAGAAGGTTGATCCCAAGCTTTCTCTTCCTTGCACTTCAATGCTATCCAATATCGCAATGCCCACACCTGCAAAACTACTTCATACCTTTCTCAAATACATTTGACTAAATATATAAGACTGATATTCATAACAGAAGAAGACATCAGACTATAAGCAAATTGTAATCAAATTGTAATCAAATCTAAGACACACATGAATAGGTCATATTTGGAAAGGGAAGAACGCCTGATCTTTATTAATGAATGAAGCAAGTACATAGCATTATACCTTCCTTCAAGCTTTGCACTTCACGAAACTTAGATTCAAGGTATCCTGTTTCTGTTCTCCAAGGATCCTAGCCTCTAATCAGCTGTGCTAGGGTTTATCAGAAACTTGAGGCACAAGAGAGGGGGATAAGGGTCTCCATTCCTCCAGCATAACATTGTTATGGACTTGGTCACCTCACATGGCCCTTCTACATTCCTTATATAGTCAATGAAGGAGAGGAAAAGTAGTTATAACCGATTAGGAGGTTGCCAAACCAACTCATTTCAACCAAAATTTGAGATTTTGACTAGTTCAGGAAAGTGCCCTACTCTTCCTACTGTAAACCAGCGCATTTATCAAGGTGTGCGCTAAATTATTGAAGTGGAGTTTCATATTTTCCAAGGTGTGCACTACTCTATAGGAATAAGAGTTGTGCACACATCCTAGTATGCCCTACTCTATGCATAGGAAACCATCGTTTTTGGAGAAAAATGGCCAAAAACAGGGTTTTCTGATTATTTTCAGGAGATGGTTTGGTTTGGAAAAGTGTTTCTAAGGGTTATAACCATCAAATGGGCCAAGAGTGAGGTAATTTCAACCATTTTTAATGTCCCAAATGACCCTTCAATCCACAAGTGTCCTGTTGTGTGACTAAACTTGATCTCAAGAAGTGTCGTCATGTGACCAAGCGATACAAGTGTTGTCACAGACGGAGAAGTGTCATTTTAAGCTATAACAGTGGGAGATCAAATAACTCAGACAGTAGCTTCTGAAGCCATACTGCCTCACAACTAGCCGAACAAGTTGCAACATACTCTGCTTCGGCTGTACTCAGTGCTATGCAGGATTGCTTCCTGCTGAACCAAGAGAACACACCTGATCCCATGCTGAAGCAACACCCAATGAAAGTGCTCTTCCTCTCTGCAGCACTGCCTACCCAGTCCGAATCAACATAAACCTGCAGGTTAAACTTTTGATTCGCATCATACTTGAGCCCATAATCAATTGTTGTAATGTCCCTTATTAGGAATTTTATTAAAATTGCAATTTTCCACTTTTTTTCCCTTGTTCGACCTTTGACTAGTTTTGATCTCTAGGTCCCAAATTTGCCCCAAATGATTTCAAATCTTCTGAGAAGGTATATGAATGAGATTAGAACATAAATATGTGTTTTAAGGATGCCTTTGGACCTTTAAAATACTTCTGCAAATACTCTTTCAATTCTGGCCAATGTAGGGAACTTTACTAGTAATTTGCCTTTGACTAGTATTGGTCTCTATGTCTCGAATTGACTCCAAATGCCTTCAAATCTTCAAGAAAGGTGTATGAATGATATTAATACTTGAATATGATGTTCAGGGATGATATATGGCCACCAAAATACCTCTGCAAACTCTCTTAAGATTCTAGACCAAGTATGCAATTTTACTAGTAATTTGGGGTTCAAATCCCCCTGGGGTAAGTATTGAAAATGGCTTCCCAAATGCCTCCAAAGCCACTCAAATTTCTGAACAGAGGTAGGGAATGTATTAAGGATGTTATTAATGTCTCATGTGCACCATTAATTGATTATTATATCTGTTCCAACCCTCTCCCATTCAACTGCAAAAATCACCAATTCGACCCTTGGGGAAATGGCACTATTTCTTCTCCCAGTGCAATTAAACTAAGTAAAAATACTTCAAATGCTCAAGTACAGTACATGAAACTTGTAAAATACATCCATGGAAGTCCATTAATCACAAATTCATCATAGAATCATCCATTCATTCGAAATCATCATCAATACATTGGTTCACAACAAGGTAGTGGGGAAATGGCATTGTTCTTCCATTAAAAATGAGATTTATACATTTCTACTTGGAATTTCGACCTGAAACTTTTTGGAGATGAAGAACAGAGTATTTAATTCATATTACAAAATAAATGGGGCATTAAAATCTTTCCCAAAGAGTACAATAGCTCACCAAAAACGCCCTCCCTCAAGGATCAAGAATATGCCATCAAAACTGGAAATGGTTGAAGGAGTGAGCTGCAATAGAAGAAACCATGAGCTGCCCTGTAGCTTACACCTGCAAATAAAGACTCCATTAAAGCTCCAAATGAAAGGTCTGAATGGCCTTTCCAATTACCAACTTGGATGGGAATCTTTCACCCTCGACATTGGCTAAGGCAAGAAACTAGTCATCCACTAGCTCTCCCTCTTCACAAATGCAATTGCAAATTCTACAAATGATCAAAAGCTGGTTTAATTCTTTGTTATTGACATTTATAAAGTTCTAATGGCCTCCATGGGTCGAATTCCTTCCAAGAGACTCATGCCAACTCAAGTTGGGAAGAGATTCCAAAGAACGCCACTTGTACAACAATTCCTAGTCTCCCACTTCCACCAAATCACATGTGGAAGCATCTTAGCTGCCCTAACACCCTTGAGCGCCCTCTTGGAGTCTATTTTTAGCCCTGACATGTCATATATGTCATATGTCATCCTTCAGGTCTGATTTGTGTCATAGGTGTCATAGCATCTTCATCATTGTTGTCATAGAGCTAGGGAATCTAGCCCAAGTGTCTCACTAGCTCCAAATTGTCTCTTCCTCTTCCATGGGAGTTACTCTTCCTCTATATTTCGACCTTGGATGAGTTATGCCATGAATAATACCTTTTGGACTTCCCCAAGTATGTTACCATTCACCTTGAATTCGAATTGGTGAGAGAATGATGCCAAATGTAGTGGGGAAATCTAGCCATATGTGGGTCCCACTTCCTCCATGTGTCTTCATGATGAAATGCCACTTTGATTTTCACTTGTATATATTTATTTAGCTCCTTTATTAAATATTTATGCCATTCTAATGTTCAAACATCATTTATTATCCCCATTATTCCAAATCCCAAAGCTTCCACCCCAAACCTAGGAAACTAGTAATTTTCCTCCTTGGCAATTATTTGACCCTTAACATCAACTTTGCAAACTCTAATGAATATGGCTAATGTGATTAGGCCATTGTGACCCAATTCCAAATTTGGGACATGACAAATCCTCCCTTCCCAATATTGCTTGTCCTCAAGCAATTTCAAACATGGGTGTTGAAGAACCTGCTTTCTGTATAATTCTTTGAAGTTGCCATTGAATTGCCTAACCTTGAGTCTTTGAGTTTCCATGAATATTTTAGAGAGGAACCAACATGCTTGCTGCTGCACTACTCTGATAAAAATCACTTTATTAAGTGGGGAAATCCATCTCCCATACTGCTTGTTTCCCCAAAAAATTTGAAACCAATGAGATAAAAATTATTCCAGGGTCCCATTGCTTGTATTGCACCCCAACAATTAAGAGTGCTCTCCAACCTACACCATTAGATAAGAGGATTCCTGGATCCCATTTTCTTGTATGCATTCTTCCAAACATCATCAGTACCAAATATATATCATCAAAGTACATAACTACATAATGAAAATTAATATCAAGGAGGTGCTTCATCAAAGAATCATGAAAGTGCTTATACCTCCAAGCAAGTAGACCACCGTTTTCCAAGTGCATACAAGCTTCAAGTGACCAATCAAATCTGCTCCAATGACATAGGTGAGGATCCCATGTCTTATAAAGCTGCTCCAAAAGGATGTGATATGCATCAAAATATTCAGCCATGTATTCTTTCATCCGATAAGTGAATGAAGAATCTCCATTAAAATCTGAACCAAATAATGAGCAGAAAAAACAAGGAGACTTCAGATGACTCAAAGAAGTCTCACCCATACATCCCTGAATGTCATCATCATAAAGATATAACAAAGTATGTGGCTTCCAAAAAAAATGTTCTCCAATCATAAATCTATTCACCCAAGTGTTGGATGAAGTTCCTCCAACATCAAATGAATCAAGTGTTGAGCAAGAAAAACCATGAGTCTTCAAGTGACTCAAATGCATATCATAGGTGCATCCATGTAGATGTGCATCGTCATAAAGTAACAAAGTATGCTTCTGCAAATGTGAATAAGAATGTGCTCCAACCATATCATCATAAAAAGTAAATCTAGGAGTTCCATACTCCTCATGTGGCACCATCAAAAAGAACCCTTTCACCCATACTTCATTGAGACTAATACTGCAAAACATGGAATTGTAGGATGTAGGAGAATGTACTAACTCACCCAAATGATCAAAAAGTTCAGGAGTTTTATCATGGGAAGGATCCATGTGGGTAGTATCATGCAGCTCCTTCAAAAGTGTGAACTCTTTGTCATAGTTTGGTTCCAATGTAGAGGAATCATGCTCTTCTTTAAAAATTGCATAACCTTCATCAAGAGGAAATTCAAATTCATCTTCCACCACATCAAGTGTTTGGATCTCTTCAAGTTCATCTTCAAACACATCAAGAACATTCAAGTTTTCACATTTCTCATGATCCACCATGTCATGAGAATCCTCCAAACAATCTACCATTTGACAATCTGAAACATAGGAGGAAAAACAAGTATCTTGCAACTTTTCAAGAAGTTGCTCATTTTGAATTGTGAGCTTATGAATATCCTCATTATTCTTCAAGTATGCATCATGTAACAATTCATTAAGCTCAAACAAATGGTTTCTATCAAAAAGAAAAGACATGAAATTACCTTTGATGTGGCACATTGCTCTTTGAATCTTCTCCATGTCTTCAAGGAAGGATGTTTCCTCCAATGAAGTAGCTCTCCAAGAAGAATTTGACACCAATGCTTGAGTGTCATGGAGAATACTGAGGGACTCTTGGATCTTCTTTTCATTCATCTTTAAGGACCCTTCAAGAAAATGAGGCTCTTGCAAATGAACCTCCTCATCTTCTTCATTTTTTCTTGGACCAACTTCATGAAGCTCAAGTGGTGATGGAGAAGTTGATCTTGATTCTTCTTCAACTGCTGCAAGGTCTTCATTATCATGCTTAATGGAACTTGGGCTTGCAGCAACACTTTCAAAAGTGATCTCTATGTCACCAACATAGAGGTGTGAGCACCCATCAGTAGGTACTCCTTCATAGTTTAAGCATCCATCAGTAGATGCTCTTTGGTTCATGTCTAAGCTAGAAGGTGTCTCGAAATGATCTTCCATATTTTCAATAGACTCTTCTTCATGATCTTGTGATGTCTCTTCCTTTTGCTCCTTCAAGCAAGCTGATGCATTTTTCCCCTTGGTTTCCTTAAAATCAATAATTTTTTCCACAAGTTCGATAGAAAACAATTCGAATCCTTCCTTAAGTTGCTTGGTCATATCTTCAAATATTGTTTTCATAATTTTTATATGCTCCTCACCATCATATGAGGCTCCCTTTTCATCCCTAGTCATAGTTTCCTCAAAAAATTTGCTCTTCTTCTCCTACTTTTTTTTTTCTTCAACAAAAGCACTTTCGGTTTCAATATCTAATGGTGGTACCTGAATTATTGTCCTCATGAATATTATACCACATCAGGTGCCAAGATCATGCTCTGATACCACTGTAATGTCCCTTATTAGGAATTTTCTTAAAATTGCAATTTTCCACTTTTTTTTCCCTTGTTCGACCTTTGACTAGTTTTGATCTCTAGGTCCCAAATTTGCCCCAAATGATTTCAAATCTTCTGAGAAGGTATATGAATGAGATTAGAACATAAATATGTGTTTTAAGGATGCCTTTGGACCTTTAAAATACTTCTGCAAATACTCTTTCAATTCTGGCCAATGTAGGGAACTTTACTAGTAATTTGCCTTTGACTAGTATTGGTCTCTATGTCTCGAATTGACTCCAAATGCCTTCAAATATTCAAGAAAGGTGTATGAATGATATTAAGAATTGAATATGATGTTCAGGGATGATATATGGCCACCAAAATACCTCTGCAAACTCTCTTAATATTCTAGACCAAGTATGCAATTTTACTAGTAATTTGGGGTTCAAATCCCCCTGGGGTAAGTATTGAAAATGGCTTCCCAAATGCCTCCAAAGCCACTCAAATTTCTGAACAGAGGTAGGGAATGTATTAAGGATGTTATTAATGTCTCATGTGCACCATTAATTGATTATTATATCTGTTCCAACCCTCTCCCATTCAACTGAAAAAATCACCAATTCGACCCTTGGGGAAATGGCACTATTTCTTCTCCCAGTGCAATTAAACTAAGTAAAAATACTTCAAATGCTCAAGTACAGTACATGAAACTTGTAAAATACATCCATGGAAGTCCATTAATCACAAATTCATCAGAGAATCATCCATTCATTCGAAATCATCATCAATACATTGGTTCACAACAAGGTAGTGGGGAAATGGCATTGTTCTTCCATTAAAAATGAGATTTATACATTTCTACTTGGAATTTCGACCTGAAACTTTTTGGAGATGAAGAACAGAGTATTTACTTCATATTACAAAAGAAATGGGGCATTAAAATCTTTCCCAAAGAGTACAATAGCTCACCAAAAACGCCCTCCCTCAAGGATCAAGAATATGCCATCAAAACTGGAAATGGTTGAAGGAGTGAGCTGCAATAGAAGAAACCATGAGCTGCCCTGTAGCTTACACCTGCAAATAAAGACTCCATTAAAGCTCCAAATGAAAGGTCTGAATGGCCTTTCCAATTACCAACTTGGATGGGAATCTTTCACCCTCGAAATTGGCTAAGGCAAGAAACTAGTCATCCACTAGCTCTCCCTCTTCACAAATGCAATTGCAAATTCTACAAATGATCAAAAGCTGGTTTAATTCTTTGTTATTGACATTTATAAATTTATAATGGCCTCCATGGGTCGAATTCCTTCCAAGAGACTCATGCCAACTCAAGTTGGGAAGAGATTCCAAAGAACGCCACTTGTACAACAATTCCTAGTCTCCCACTTCCACCAAATCACATGTGGAAGCATCTTAGCTTCCCTAACACCCTTGAGCGCCCTCTTGGAGTCTATTTTTAGCCCTGACATGTCATATATGTCATATGTCAGCCTTCAGGTCTGATTTGTGTCATAGGTGTCATAGCATCTTCATCATTGTTGTCATAGAGCTAGGGAATCTAGCCCAAGTGTCTCACTAGCTCCAAATTGTCTCTTCCTCTTCCATGGGAGTTACTCTTCCTCTATATTTCGACCTTGGATGAGTTATGCCATGAATAATACCTTTTGGACTTCCCCAAGTATGTTACCATTCACCTTGAATTCGAATTGGTGAGAGAATGATGCCAAATGTAGTGGGGAAATCTAGCCATATGTGGGTCCCACTTCCTCCATGTGTCTTCATGATGAAATGCCACTTTGATTTTCACTTGTATATATTTATTTAGCTCCTTTATTAAATATTTATGCCATTCTAATGTTCAAGCATCATTTATTATCCCCATTATTCCAAATCCCAAAGCTTCCACCCCAAACCTAGGAAACTAGTAATTTTCCTCCTTGGCAATTATTTGACCCTTAACATCAACTTTGCAAACTCTAATGAATATGGCTAATGTGATTAGGCCATTGTGACCCAATTCCAAATTTGGGACATGACAATTGTACCCTTCAAGTACCTCAGAATATGCTTTACAGCAACCAGGTGAACACCTCTGGGATCCGTCAGGAATAGGATCAATGTGTTCACCACAAAGAAAATATTTGGTCTCGTGTTTGTCAGGTACATCAAGGACCCAATAATATGACGATACACCATGACATCAACCGGCTCAGATGAAGCATCACACAGAAGCTTCAGGTTCAATGCCATAGGTGTGGCCATGGCCTTGCAGTCCATCATCCCGAACCTCTTCAGGATCTCTACTGCATACTTCCCTTGTCCAAGGAAGATCCCATCTGCACTCTGCCACACCTCCATGCCTAGAAAATAGTGCATCATCCCCAAGTCCTTCATCTTGAACTCGACAGCAAGCTTCCTCTTGGTATCAGCAATCAATTCATCCTCACCTGTAACAAATAGGTCATCCATATATAGAAGTAGTATCACAGGATTGCCTTCCTCAACCTTGTAGTAAAGGTTGGAATTTTCTTTACTCTTAGTAAATCCCAAACTAGATAGAAAGCTGTCTATCCTACCATACCAAGTCCTAGGGGCTTGCTTCAAGCCATACAAGGCTTTCTTCAACCTGCACACATATGACTCCCTGTCATGTGTCTCAAAACCAAGTGGCTGCTCCACATACACTTCCTCTTTGCCTACACCATTCAAGAAAGCTGTCTTGACATCCATCTAGTGTATCTTCCATTTCATCACTGTAGCCAGGGAAAGTACTAATCTGATGGAAGTGTACCTGGCTACAAGAGAAAAAGTCTCTTCATAGTCTATCCCCTCTTTCTGGGAGAAGCCACGAGCTACAAATCTCGCTTTGTATTTCTCTATGATGCCATCTGCAGCATGCTTGATCCTATAGATCCACTTGGAAGTCACAACAGACTTCCCTTCAGGTCTTGGGACCACATCCCAACCATCATTCTTCATGATCGAGTAGTATTCCTTGACCATGGCATCCTTCCATTCTTTCTTTTCCGCTGCTTCTTCATAATTGGAAGGTTCTTTGTTCATAATGTCACAGAGTAAGGCAACATAACTGGTATGAGATCTAGTCCTCTTCCTTTCTTTGTGTTCTTCTTCTGGAATGCCATACCTTTCTGCATCTTGAATGAGCTCTTTATCCCATGCATGTTTCCTCTTGTGAGAGTTCTTCTCACGGGGTGGATCTACAGGTTCTTGCGGATCTTCCATTTCATGATCTGCATCTAGAAATGTTTCAGTTATGGTAGTGTCTTGAAATCTGGTTTCCTTTCGTTCTTCATGATCTTCAACAGATGTCTTCCTTGACTTGATGAAGGCTGAGTTTTCATCAAATGTTACATCCCTGCTGACATCAATCTTCTTGAACCCTGGAAAGTATATTCTGTAAGCTTTTGAGCTTTCACTGTACCTCACAGAGATGCCCTTCTTTCCTAGAGGATCTATCTTTGTTCTCTTTTCCTTTGGAACATGTGTATATACTGGACAACCAAATATTATGAGATGGCTGACTTCAGGTTTCTCAACAGAGAATACCTCTTCTGGTGTCTTGTTGTCCAATATCTTGTGAGGTGTTCTGTTCTGCACATATACAACTGTCCTAGCTACTTCTGCCCATAGGTGCATAGGAAGATCCTGGTCATGCAGCATTGCTCGTGTTGCTTCCATGATTGTTCTATTCTTTCTTTCTGCAACCTCATTCTGTTGTGGATTGTAGGGAGCAGTCAACTCCCTCTTAATCCCTGAATCACTGCATAGCTTCTTGAAATCACCTGAAGTGAATTCTCCACCATTGTCAGATCTGAATGTCTTGATCTTCTTATCAGTTTGATTTTCCATCAAGGCTTTGAATTCCTTGAAATTATCAAACACTTCATCTTTGTTCTTCAATAAATAAACCCCAAGTCTTCCTAGAGAAACCATCAATGAAAGAGACATAGTATACATACCCACTCAGAGAACTGGATGACATCGGACCGCATACATCAGAGTGGATAATTTCCAAGATTCCTTTAGATTTGCTTTCACTGCTTGGAAATGCCTTCTTAATGTTCTTTCCTTTTGCACATCCTTTGCAAACCCCTTCATGCTTTGTCTTGATTTCAGGAAAGACCCTCTACAGGTTTGCTTGCAATTGGTAGTGCCCTATAGTGTACATGAGCAAGCCTTCTATGCCAAAGCTCACTTGGCTCCATGGATTCATGTACCATGGCATGTTCAGGTTGTCCCTTCAGTTTGTACAATCCTCCCTCTTGATCTCCAATCACTACTGCATCATCTATAGTTTTACCCTTTGGCCACATTAGGACTTGGCCATCGACAAATGCAACCCTCATACCTTTTGCATCCAATGCAAATATGGAGAGTAGGTTCTTCTTGAGCCCAGGTACATATAGAACGTCTTTCATCTTCAAAGACTTCCCAGAGTCTAGGTTGTAGGAGGCTTCACAACTTCCCTTGATAGGGCATTGATAGTCATCCCCAAGTTTCACCTTATGGGGTGACTCATGTTCAGATAGATTTGCAAAAGATTCTTTAAACCCAATCATGTGTTTGGAAGCCCCACTATCAATAAGCCAATCATTACATCCATGAGAGATAGTACCTGTGAGAGTAGAGATTAAAACATATTCATCTTCACTAGATGAGTCATTACTTTCTGCTCTAGCCTTCTTCTTGGGAGGTTCATCATCCTCGGCAGCATGAGCATGATATCTCTTCTTGTTTTTCTTCTTCCTTTTGTTTTTGTTGTTGTTGTTGTTCTTTTTGTTCTTAGGACAATCTGAAGCAAAGTGTCCCTTCTCAATACATGTGAATCATCTAATATCTTTCTTATCTTTATGTTGATGGTGGTGTGAAGATTTCTTGGCATGAGAATGCTCCCTCTTTGACCTTCCTTTCTTGGTGTGTGCTGTGAGAGATTGATCTTCATTTCCCATCTTTTCTTCTCGAGCCACAAGCCTTGCTTCTTCTTGTGAGCATTCCTCCCATAGTCTACTGAATGAGATCAACTTCCTTCTTGCACAAATTCCTTGGATGAAGGAGTCCCATGACCTAGGTAGGCCATTCAAAGTGGTCATGACAACTTCACCATTGTCCACTACTTCATCCACATCTTCAAGTTGTTCCTGAGAGACCTTAGAGAAATAGGATTGAATGGTCTCTCCATTCTGAAGGTTTACCCCTTTCAATTGGTTCTGCGGAGTCATCTTCCGATTTATGTTCTTCCCTTCAAAGAGCTTGGTTAGGGAATCAAACATCTCCTTGGGTGTCTTTAGAGATGACACATGTGGTATGAGATGGTCTTTGATAGAATCAACAATGATCCTCTTTGCCTTGACCAAATTCTTCTTATGTAAGGCCTTAGCCTCTTCTCCCTCTGGGATAGGGACCTCTTCACTTATGTAAGTATCCAATTCATTTTCTTCCAGGATTAACCCAATCCTATACTTCCATGCTCAGAAGTTATCAACCCCTTCAAGCTTATCCTCAAGCTTGGTGTGGTGAGACATTTTAATGAGAAACTCAAATGGAAATAAAAGATTTACTTCTTACCACTTGATTTGTAGAAATCTGGATATGGAGTTGGATTACGGTTTGTCAGAGAAACCCTAAAAATTCAAAATGTGAATTTCAAACTTCTGAAAGGATAGAAAGATGTTCCTTGATGATCTAATCAACCTGGTATACTCAGAAATTGAAAACTGCAAAGTTTCACCCTTCAGAAATGCTTTTCAATCTCCTAGATTCACTAGGGAGGACCCTGAATTAGGGTTTGAGTTTCCCGAAGCTTCACCCAACCAAAAAGTTCGATCCAAATCTCTAAACTTCGATTTTTCCAAGGTGCTTCTAGCTATGGTCTCAAAATTCAGAAATTCCTATTTTTGTGGAAACCCTAATTTTTAGGGCCAAAACTGAAAGTGCCCAGAATTGAATTTTGATTGGACAGAAAAGTGCGCCTTGTTGAGGAGAGTCAAAATACCCTACTGCCTTTCAAGATCTGTGGAGAGAAACCCAATAAACAAGAATCCCTAGCTTATGCAACTGCACAGTGTCTTCTTCTCAGGTTAGCTCCGATACCATGTTAATTTTTTAGAATTAATTCAACATACTCTAGGATCTTTACCGAGAGAATAACATGTATAGCATATCAAGCATAACAATGCATATCAATCACACCAAGCAATCACATGAGACAATAGACACACAGAGTTTCACTGGGGAAAACCATAAAGGTGAAAAACCCCACAACTTCCTCATAGATAGAAAGAGCAATGATACAACCCAAGTACAAGAGATAGTCCTCCTAGTAGCTACTCCTCCTTTCTCACTTGTGTACCACTTTCTGGAGAGTGTAGAAGTGAATAATGAAGTGATGAAATAGAGTGTCTCCCGCCCTCTATTTATACATGACCTGACCTGCCTAATCAACTATCAGGGCCAACTTGTCTAACTTAGTCTAATAACCCATGGTAATACTAATAAGGGATGACCCCACACTTGGTGGTCTAATAACCCATCACTTGCAAGTTGCAACACTTGTCAATACAAATGACGACACTTCCGTATAGAGGAATAATAACATCTCTATGGGAGTACAATATACATAGGTGAAATACATTCCAAAGTTACATATACATCAACAGGGAGGACGCATAGTAGGTAGTTGTATTAATTGTAAGTTTGGTGGAGGCAATAAATTTGATTGATAGGTTGTCAGTGCTTCGTCTGGTGCATGTCGAATTTTCTTCTCCCGGTGTTGAGTTTGTTGATGAATTAACTTTATTTTATTTTTCTTCGGTGTGATGACGGTGTATTCCTTTATCTTTTGGTGTGCTGCGTTGGTCGAGTTCACATCGGTGAGGTCGAGAATATCTTCTGACAAATTCTTGTCGACTTGTTTCTCCTTTCCTATGCATTTCATGTCGATGGTCATGCTTCGGGGTTCGTTTCCTGGTCTCAAACGATCTTCTACTTGTGTATTTTCTTGCATCGCAATTGTCGATATTGTCTTTCCAATCTCTTGTCATGATGAATCTCCCAATACACTTGTCTCAAATGATTATTTCTATTTCTATTTCTTTGAAGGTAGTTATAAATAAATTCTCTTTTTTTATGCTCTATAACGTTTTGGTCTTACGTCGTTGACAAGTTTTCGAAACACACTCCCTTGTAGCGTTTTCAGTCAAGCTGCTATGTTAGCATGGATTTATTCGACGACATAGGGACCCAGCCATGCAGTGTGTAGCTTTTTAGGCTTCCCTTTGATCCGGCTATCATAAAGCAAGGCTAGATCACCAGTTGATATATTTTTGTTCTTTATATTTCTATCATGCCAAGATTTATGTTGTTGCTTTTGGATTTCTTGATGGTGGATTTCTATCTGTCGATGTTCTTCTAACTTCAAAAAATTGGGAGAATATTTATTTTCTAGCCTGTTCGATATCAATATGTAGTATTTCTACAAGCACTGGTTCCTGTTGTCGAAAATGTAGTGGAACGACTGCTTCTTGTCCATATATGAGTTTAAATGGAGTCTGGCTTGCTGATATTTTTTATGTTGTTCTATATTCTCATAATACTGTGGATATCTTGTCTTTCCAATCATCCTTGTCGATATTACACATTTTAGTGAAGACTGTAGTTAGTGTTTTATTGAATGCCTCTATTGCGCCATTGGATTGCGGATGATATGTTGTGCTCCTTCTATGCTCGATCACAAATTCTTTTGTTAATATAGAAATTGTTTTGTTGACAAAATGGGATCCTTGGTCGCTAATCAAGGTTAGTGGACTTCCAAATCTTGTAAAAATATTCTCATAGATAAAATTTGCAGCTATCTCACTTGAGCAAGTCTCGATAAGTTCTGCTTCTTCCCATTTAGTAACATACTCAACCGCAGTAATGATATATCTTTCTCCCGTTCGTCGACCAGGAACCATAAATGGACCAATGAAGTTGATTGCCCAGATTTCAAAAGTTAGGCTTGGATTTATTGATATTAGAGGCATTTTAGTACTTGGTAATGGTCATCCAAGTCGCTGGAATCTTTCAAGTTTGTTCACAAATTCTCGACAATCTTTATGGATTTTCAGCCACCATAGTCCCTATTGTTGAATTTTTCTAGTTGTTGTGTCGGCTTGGAAATGTTCATCTGCTGGCCCATTATGTGTTTCATTAATTATATTTTGTCTTTCACGATCTAGTCAACAATTCCATAGTACATCATCTAGTCCAAGATTATAGAGAAATCCATTTACTATAGTATAGGGCGCTGCATTCATCGCTAGAATATTCTTTTTATTTTCATGCAATCCTTCTGGGCTTGTCCTTATTCTAGAAACTGAGCAATTTATGATAGGTCTGATGGAACAAATTCAATTCTGAATAAGTGAGCATAAGGTAAATCATCCTCAGTTCCAATCAGTTCTTCACCTGTTTCTATCCTTGACAAGTGGTCGGGTCCAACATTTGCTTTACCCGGTCGAACTACGACTTCAAACTCAAATTCTTGGAATAATAGAAACCATCAACATATTCTTCCATGGTGTAAGGGTTTATTGACTAAATATTTCAAGTCCTGATGATATGTATAAAACACAAAAGGATTGGAAAGAAGATAATGTCGGTATTTCTGGAGTGTGAATACCATCCCTAATGCTTCTCTTTCAGTTGTAGAATAATTCCTTTCTGCCTTATTTAATTTATGCTACTATATGCATTGGGGTAATCCATTCCATTGTCTCCAGGTTGAGTTAGGATCGTGCCAACTACTATTCCAGAAGCATCTATATGTACGTGAAACTTGATCGACCAGTTTTGAAATATTAGTATGGGAGCTTCGACTAGTTTCCTCTTTAAAATGTCGAACGATGTAGTGCATTCATCTATCCACTGGTATTCTTGGTCTTCTTTCAACAAATCCTCCAATGGGTATGTCATGTCGGAGTAGTGACAAATAAATTTTCTATAGTACCTTGTATTCCCTAGCAAAAATCTGACTTGTTTAGAGTTGACTGGAGGTTTTAGGTCGAGAATTACTTTAATTTTTGCGACGTCGACTTTTATACCTTCCTTGCATATGACATGTCCAAGTAGGATTCATATCGGAGTTGCAAATATACACTTCTTAATATTTAGTGAGATTTGGATTTATTGACATCTTTCCAACATAAGTCTTAACCATTTGTAGTGATCCTTCAACATAGAATAGATCGTCCAAACGTCAAAATATATAGCCATAGTTTTGTAGATATATTCTTGGAAATCTTTGACAACGATTCTTGGAAACACAGCTGGTGCATGTTTCAATCCGAATGGCATTACTTTATATGAAAATAATCCAAATTCGCATACAAAGGTGGTATTCTTTTGATATTCTTTAGGAATAGGTACTTGATTATATCCAGAAAATACGTCCATGAATGAGTAGCATTCGTGTCCTGCAACTTCATTAATAATTTCATCAACGAAGGGATTTAGAAATGGGTCTGTAAGTGTTACCTTGTTGAGTTCTCTGAATTCGACATAGATTCATAATCATATCGGGTTGTGCTTCTTAGGCTGGATGACCATTAGATTTTCCCACTCTAATTGATCTATGTGTTGGATTGCTTCCTCGTTCCTTAACTTTCTTGTACTAACCTAGGTTCTACGCACTTACGGGGCCAACAATTCCACTTCTCCACCGGCCCTTTCGGCAACAACCAGCGAACAGGATGAGGTCTCACTTGAGGCGAAGTTATGGGGGATTACAGAAGCATGTTTCTGTAATCAGGTGATGCGTGGTTATGAAACTGGCGTAAGCGAAGTCCTTCTGACTGCGCACATACGGGTCTACGCACTTCGCAACTGGTCCGATACGATGCAATACTACGCAACATTGCAACTTTAGGACTGTGCTTCTAGGGAGTCACACTTATCACAGACTTCGCTGACTTAGTGTTTACCCAAATACTTATGCATTCAACATACTCAGAATCACCTACTCATTCAGTGATATATGTTTGATACTTAGCATATTATTCTCATTCACCATACACATGAACATACATATGAAAGTGGGAACACACATAAATCTAAGTATGAATGTAAACAAAAACATAAGCATACACAATCGCACATTCAATCACATAACACACTTATTTACGTGGTTCACCCCCAAGATGGGAGCTACGTCCACGGGAACTGTTGTTTATATTACTGGGAAGGTTCAACAATTCTAGTCTGCGCACTCAGTTGCAGACTGTTCTCTCTACAATAGGTCTTTGCTCACTCAGCTGTAGAGCCTTCCTCTATTTTAGTGTTGGTTTATGCACACATAGCTGCAAAGCCTCTTTAAAATACTTATCCTTTTCATAAGACTATGAGAGACCAAAACAATACCCAAAAAGACCAACCCTTCCCTTACAAAATTGCCCCTTTTATAGATCATGTTTGAAGGTCATGTCTTTACAATGATTGTGGGACAAAAACATATAGTACCAAAAATCCCCCAAAATGGCACGGTTACCACGCTAACCCGACCTGTCGTAATCGACAGCTGCTTCGCGTGCCTTCAGTCGCATTTTCGCGTCGCTTCTAGATCTGACGCATCTTTTGACAGCCGTAGTTCTGACTGCGCGGCTCTAACTGTGTTTTGGCATGTCCCTTTTCGTCACTCTGCTTCATCTGTTGTTATCGGCCCGCTGTTATGCTTCTAACGGTTTCCGCCGCTCTGCTTCAACTATCACTATCGGCCCGTCATTCTGCTTCTAACGGTTTTCGCCGCTCTGCTTCAACTGTCACTATCGGCCCGCCATTCTGCTTCTAATGGTTTCCGCTGCTCTTAGTTGTCTTAGTATTGTCTGTATTTCGGTGACAGGTCACTTTCCTCCACTTCTACGCCGCTCCTTACCATGCTCCCAGGATTCTGTGGAGTGGCTTACCCAAAATAGGTCACTGCTGGACCTCGATGCGCTTATACTTCGCTACCCAAAATAGTTGCTATGCTAGCGCTACATATCATCAAAACTGCACCATATTGGACTTCACTTCTTCCAAAATTGTGCCACTTGGGCCACGCCCAACACTATGGGATAGATAATTCTAGCAGCGAGAGTGCTATCTATTTCTTTCTTGACTATTTCTTTGTATTTATGCGCGAGCTTGTATGGTATCTTCTTGATTGGTTTTGCATCTAGCTTGATGTTTATTTTCATTTCTCCCATTTCCTAGAAAATTCCTTTCAGATCTCTATAATCTCGTGAAAATACATCTTGAAATTCTTATAGAAGGCTTATAATTTCTATTGTTTGTTCTTCATTCCAATACTCGCCTATTTTTCCATCTTGGGTCTGTTGTCATTAGATATATCATTTTATTTTATTTTAATTTGTGCGTCCATCCATTCAGGTGATCTAGTTTCATTGATTTGTCGTTCACCTTCTTTAAATTGTGTAAATTTAGAGGGGGAGTATTTTTCCATCATCCTTTCAGGATCACCTTTCTCTGAAGTTGCAACATTAAAAATTGTTCTGACCAACTTTGATGTACCTAGATTTTCTTGTTTCCATTTGAAACTTTTTCCTTCCATTTTGTCTGTTTCCATTTGTAGTCTTGTCGAGTGCTGGAGTTTAGTCGTCTTGATATTGTTACATGTAGCAACTTGTCGGGCAATTTGTTTTTTATTATCTGATTGTATTCCGTTGCTTGTAGGTTGTAGAAATGTTTTTACCTGATTGCTTGCTTCTATTAATAGATCATCCTGTGTGGAAAATGTGAAATATTTGATGAACTTCTCTCTCAGTTCTTTCCTGATAAATGTTTCTCCTCATGCTTCTTCCATTTTATACCATTTGTTTGGTAGTTCGTCGAGTTTTCTTGGAAAAAGGTGTGACTAGGTTCTTTCATCTCTGTAACCTAGTCTTTTCCATTCCTTTTCACAGTTGTTGAAATGATTTTCAGGATCTTTCCCTTGTGTGGAAGACATAATATTTTCTTGTGCTGTGAGTTTTCTTCCTACGAATATTTAAACAAAATATGTCGACGTCATAGTCCAAGTTTGAAGTATCAAATGGTGTGTATCCCACCATCTTGCAGCTTGACCTGTGAAGGTTTCGACCAAACTCTGAAGTCAACCTTGTTCTCCGACATTCTTTGAGACTTTCTCGACATTAAATGATGGAGATTCTTGTTCTTTGTATCTCAATGGTGGGATACCCGACGACTCATTTTTCACCGGTGCGAGTGTCATATATTCTCTGATTTTTCTTTCAAATATATTTGGAATGACAGAAACAGAATAACATTGTTGAATTTTCTTTTTAGGAACAACTTCATTCGTCCAACATTCTCGTGCTTGTAGTTCGTAATTCTCCATTTTCCAGTCGTAAAGTTCAGCGTTTGAATTATATCCGAATGATGAAAAATTATTGAGTTGAAGATCTCCTTGTGCATTTGGCTCGGTATTGTCTCCATTGTTCATTACTTGGTATAGATGTCGAATGTCAATGTTGTCATCAATAGGTTCTGTCCAAGGCTCTCCTTGTGATGGGTGAATTGGTACAATCACTTTCTTCCCATTTCCTTTGAGTTGTATCCTCTCTTTGTCAAGTGATATCGATGCTTTCATCTTTCTTCCCCATGGTTGACCAATTAGGGCGGGGAAGGAACTGGACCCTTCCTTTGGATTGATAATTTCAAAATCAACTTGTGTTGTTATACCCTTGATGGATGTGTCGACATTTTTCCATACCCCAATTGGTTCAATTAGTCATTGGTCGGCTAATTTTCGGTAAATGCCCAACTCGTGTAGTTGTGGTCGACCAAGCTGTTCCCAAGTGTCTCGAGTCATGATATTTGCTTGTGATCCTAAGTCAAGAATGACTTGATAGACATAGTACCCTTTGATTTCTAAATCAATAAATGGGTTTGCATCATTTGTATCTCTCGGATTTAGTCGACTTAGATTTTTAGTTTTCATTTCTTCAATAGACTTGCTTCTAATATTACACATTAAATATAGTAGCTTTCCGACTGCTTCTTCTTTGGTTATTAATTTGAGAATTTCATTAATGTCACTTTGTCGAGATTCATCATTGGCTTCTTGTGATGCCAATTCTTGAAATATTTTTGCTGCATTACTGTATACTTTCTTCTATTCGATTGGGTTAGGATAATCGTATTTTCTTTTTAATTTACTGATTTGCATATTATCAACACCAATTTTAGTTCCATGTCAAGTTACAATCTAGATATTCTTAGTGTTAACAACATCATACTTTAGAACACTAGACAAGATGTTAACATTCTTTTTATTAGAAATATTTTCAAGTATGGTGGGGCAATCCTCCAAGAAATGATCACCCACTACACACTTTGTACAAAATTTGAGATTTGTCCAATCTTTGAATGGACAATCTACAAAAAGATGTTCTTCGCTAAGGCATGTAAAGCATTGCAGCCATTAACGTGGTTGGGGGTCTCGATTTCCATTTCTTCTATCATGACCTTGGAATCCTCCTCGTCGATTGAATTTTTCATTTTGTCGATCATATCGTTGGCTTTCGTTTCTCTGGCATCTATCTTTTCTGTCGTTTCTCTCATTTATGTCATTTCTTTCATTTCTTTGATCGATGTTATTAGTCTGATATACTGCATGATAGTTCTATTTATTCTTCAAATTTAGACTACATTCTGTTGTGGAATGGGATTTGACATCACATATGGAACACCATCGACCTTGATCATTCTTCATATTAGGGACAGTCTTTGGTTGAGAGTGAGTCGTGCTCTTGGACAATGTCCCAGAAGCATTTTGTTTGTACAAATCGAGCGTCTTGTCGTTGGTCATCTTGTCAACAATAGTCTTTTGTATGGCCTATTGTTGAGCATTTTGTACACCATTGGTCGACTCCTCTAAGACTGATTTCACGAATGGATTTTTGCATATTCTCTAGTTGTTCTTCAATTCATTGTTCGACAGGAGCTGTAGGATAATCATCATCCATTTATATTTGTAATGATTTTTTCAATGCATTTTCATATGTAGTGAATTCGTGTAAACGGATGTGCATTCTAATTTTCTGTAGTAGTCCAGCCACTAACCATTGGATCAACAAAGGTTCTTCAATGTTGTACTCAATCTGGCTCAGAAAGTATTTGAATCTTTTTTCATAGTCCTTGATAGTGTCTGTTGGCTTTTGAGAGGTGGTTTTCACTTTCTTAGCAGCTAGAAAATTTGCATCGGGAGTTTTGAAAAAAGACATAAATTGTTGTTTTATCTGTGCCTTCGTTGCAGTAGGTGTTCTTTCTATATAAGTCATATATCATGTAAGAGATAGTTTCCGAAGAGAACCAACAAATTGTGCCATTTTTCGATCTTCATTGGAGATGGAATTGGCTTCCCATATTGACTCACAGACAAACCATTGTCTTCTTGGATATTCGTCTCCTTCATAGAAAGGAAGGTGTGATGTTAAGTGTGTCATATCTGCTGCAATTTCGACTTCCAAGTTAACTAGTGGTGATGGTGGATTACTTCTGGCGACGGAAATTCTCTTACAGTTGTTTTCAACAAGTATTGTTTCTTGACGTGTATTAAAAATATTTAATTCTCACTCTTCTCTTTCGACAACGATGTCTCTATATTCGGTTGGTTCTTCGTCAACTGTTGGATGTTGATTTCCTTCTGCAGCCTCTGTCGACACCCAGGAAAAGTTTTGTTCTATCTGGGTTGAACTTCTTTTCGGAGTTCTTGACTGACTCGATGAATTACTCAATGTTGGAAATGGATGGGGGGAACTTTCTCATGATTTGAATAGAGTAGATGAAAACTCTGGTTGGAAAATTCGGGTTGAAAAGTGACCCAATTCCCTTCTTGCGGTCGATGGATCAATAATATAGCAACGTCATTACCTTCATCATTTCGTCGACTCTAGATGCCATATTGACAAGCGTGAAGTCCTAAATATTCTTAGAAAATATCTTGAACTTGGTAACTTTGAGTTAGATGTAATGAGGAATGCGGGGTTATAACCTCGGGTATACTCTCCTAGAGAGCACTTCCATGCTCCATCCACAGGTCTTCATCCATCGGTGACAGGTATTCATCCATCGGTGACAGGTCTTCATCAATTCCCTCTTTGTCTCGAGCTTGACTCGAATAAGGAATATTTCCTGCTGCATCTGTCACTATACCCGACCTTCTTTTATTCTGGAGAAAACTAGCCTTCTCCCTTAACTCCTCGCGTTTCTTCCTCCTCTTTTCTAGTTCAATCTTTTGGATGTCCGGAGTGCTTTTGTGGATCACTGATGTATGTTTGTCAAATTTTTGGTATTTCTCACTACTGCCCATATCATGTTCTCATCTGTCGACTGTCATTCATCTACTCCATCAGGGACATGATCGGCTACCCCCTATTTCCGACCCGAAATCTCTTTAGAGAACTAGGGTGATGCAAGGATTAATTTGATCATAAAGTATTCTCACTCTCATTCTTGCATGAATTTTTCCCACTTTCTTTGTTTTTCTTCCCAATTCGTGTTCGAGAGTGGTGATAGCAACAGTGGTCGAGGTTTGACAATATACGCTGCCCCTTTATCGATAAAAAAAATTGAACAAAAGCATCGGTAACGAACATATAAATTGGTCAGTGAGGTCGTTATAGAACCTTTTCTTCACGTTATCAACAGATACTCACTCCTCAATTGCACATTCTTCACAAAACTCATCGGCAATTATTTTGCACCATTCAGACAGATTTGTCTGGCCTCCTCTGGTTAAAGTTTTGAGCAATTGTCGATATTTTTCATTTGGAGGTCTTTTCATCTAACAGATTCTTCAACGCGAATAGCACAGACTCAACGAACTTTTCATGTCTTTCAGAGAAGAACTTCTCCCTTGTTTGAGCGATAGTCAACTTGTTTCTTCTAGCATAATTTTGCAGATAGTTTGCTATCTTTCTTTACCATCATTCCTTTATCTCTTGTTTTGATATCATTTGATCATGCTCATTATCGTCCTATACATGTATCACTAGCAACGAAACCAATGTTGTAGTCGAGCGGATTGCATAGTCACCAATGATACATGTTATAGATTAAATAAGAAAGTATAAATATAAGAACAGTAGACAAGTAATGGAGATGGAATCAACAAGTCTTTCTATTACTCAACAGAACATGTACGAGAATGATTGATAATATATCACAACCTATGTTATAGTCGACTCTTCATCCTATTTATACAGTTACATAACGACTCGTCGGTTAAGCTAACTGTGATATTTTAGGAATAGGATCACTCAATAGTAGACCTCACTAATAATTCATTCATGAAGTGCAGAAAGAAGAAGAAGAAGAAATGTTGAATCAATAATCACTCATTACACAGAAAAATGGAGAAAAACTGTTGTATCATACATCAGTTGTAAGTTGGAACTCTGTAAAAATGAATAATAACTGAATATAATCAAATGGATTCGAATACCTCTAAGGGCATTCAAATTCTCCTCAAAGTGTGTCTTGGATAGCATTGGAGACATAATCCAAACCAGTGGCAGTAGTCATAAATGTCAGATAGTCAGTCAAATGAGTCTAACTGAGTGCATGGGAACTGATGTAGGGAAGGAGAATCCAATGTGGGAACATGAGGAGCGGTTAGTAGTCAGTAGAGCTCAAAATAGTCTCAGTAGGTGCCTATCTAAGTGCTTCAGTCAGTTAACTAATCAATCAGCCCCTGAATCAATGAACTGAGTCATTAACGAACCAACTAACTGAAGTAACTCCTAAATAGGTGGAATAAGGCGCACTCTTGCTCCGGTGATGAAAATAATGGTGCATCAGTGGCTAGGAGGGATAAAACTGAGCAGAAACAGGCTCTTGGGGATTGCAAAATAAGGACTAGGTGTTGGGAGACTGCCATATTGATGACTGAATGCATGCAATTGCATGCAGATGGTTGGATGCATGCAGAATTGCATGCAGGCATGCAAAATAAAAAACCTATGGTGAGAATATTCCAACACCCTCCCGCAATATATACTATGAGGTAGTAACTGAAATGGTAGGGCCCTAGTAACTGAGACCAAAGGTCACCCCATACAACAATCTAAATAATAAAAGAGGAAAGAGGGAAAACCCAGTGGGAAGAAATCCCTCCCTCAAAATAGACTGAAGGATGCTAATGTAGCATATCATCACCCACCCCAAGAAGAGATCTAAGGTAAGCGAACCTATTCACCATGAAGGTCTTGGTGAAGATGTCTGCAATCTGCTCTTCCGTCGGAAGGTGGAGCAGTGAGATTGTTCGATCATGCACCAATCCTCAGATGTAATGCATGTGTATCTCAATGTGTTTGGTTCTATGTCTCAGAACCAGATATGTGGAAATCCTGATAGCATTATGATTGTCACAATAGATGACTGTTGGAGTACTGAATCGAATCCCAAACTCTGATAAGATGCCCCGCAACCAGATGCACTGTGTGGTTGCATTGACTACACCTCTATACTTGGCCAGAAAGAGCTAAAGCAGTCTTCCTTTTTCTCGACCAACAGATAAGTCCAGATCCAATCATGAAAACAAAACGTTGACTTTCGATTTGAGCTATCTCTAGCCCAATCTGAGTCAGTGTAGCCAATAAGGTTTAGAGGAGACCCAACTGAATAGTGAATACCATAGGTCTGTGTCCCTTTCAAGTAATGAAATATACTCTTTGTTTCCTTCCAGTGAATCTCATGAGGCTCTTGCATGAATCTGGAGACAGCACTAAATTCATAGGAAAGATCAGGTCAAGTGTGTGTAAGAAACAATAGACTCCCAATCAACTGGCGATACAGTGTACTATCCACCAGAGGTGTGGAAGAACCATCCTGAAGGCTGATCCCTAAAAGAAAAGGAAATGTTGTTGGTTTGAATTCACTCATATGGAACCTATCAAGCATATCTGAAACATACTTGGACTATGCAACGTTGATGCCTGAATCACTCTGAGTGACTTCAAGACCAAGAAACTATCTCAACAATCCAAGATCTGACATGGAGAAGGAGTTATGCAAAGCTATTTTTATAGATCTGATGCATGAAGTGTTGCTCCCAGTAATCAATAGATCATCAACATATAAAACAATCAGAAGTAGAGAGTCACTTTCATGTATCATGTATACATTCAAATCAGATTTGCATCTCAAGAAATTTTGTGACAGAAGGAAGGAGTCCATCTTTGCATACCAAGCTCGGGGAGCTTGCTTGATTCCATAGAAGGAATTCCTCAATCTACATACGAGTGAAGAATCTTCAACATACCCCTCAGGTTGCTTCATGTAGATATCCTCCTCTAGATATCCATGAAGGAAAGCACTCTTGACATCCATGTGATGCACTTCCCAGTGCTTGGATGCAGCAAGAGAAAGAATAAGACAGATGGAATCGATCTTAGCAACATGAGCGAATGTCTCTGAGTAGTCAATCCCATGGACTTGGGAGTAACCCTTTGAAACCAGTCGAGCCTTGTATTTTCTAGTGAATCCATCAGAGTCCATCTTGGTTCTATAAACCCACTTGCATTGAACAAGCTTCCTCCCAGGGGGGAGAGAAACAAGCTCCCAAGTTACATTGCTTTGAAGAGAATCATAGTCTTCATCCATAGTTGCTACCCATATTGGATCTTGGTAGGCTTCAAGGAATGTCTTTGGATCTGATCTAATCATAAGAAAGCATCTCTCAGCTAGAAATGGATCTGTGTGAGAGAGTAGATCAAATATGGTTGTTCTTGAAGATGATGGATCTCCAACAAGATCAATGGTGGATGCATCAATAGTGGTGGCCCATGGTGCAATAGGAGTTCGAACCTTAGGTGCTAGATCTTCAGGTTCTTGTGTATCTGGATCTAGCATTCACTCTACCTTTTGAATCTTCTTTTTCTCAACCTTCTTTGCTGGATCTTTTCCATTCAAGCAACCTTTGTAGGTGCTTTGGGAAAACTTGATCTTGGGCATCCCTTCAACCATATCCTTTGTATGCATGTATTGCAAGTATTAATAGTTAATATGCCCAAATATTTCATGCCACAATCTACTCTCTTCATTGGCATGAGTGTGAAGAGCATATTGCCTTGAGAGAGGTAAGAAGTGTGAGAACTCATACAGTTTTGAATTATGATTGGCAACTCCTTTTGCAATGGTAGATCCTGATACCATGTCTTGAATTTTGACCTCATTTGGAGAGAAGATCACCCTCTTGGGATCTCCAGTATGGGTCATCTGATATACTGAAAGTAGATTAGTAGTGATAATGGGGACATAGAGTACATCTGAGAAGTATCCGTGATCTACTTTGATTCTTCCAATCCCCTTAGAAGAGACCTCAGAATCATTCCCCAACATAATGGATGGTCCAACATTAGCTTTGAATCCAGTGAAGATATCCTTGGAGGAAGACATGTGTCTTGATTCTCCAGAATCTATGATGAAGGAGGATTGAGTTGATTCACTTTCCATGAGGGCATGGCATCTCTCTGTGTTCTTAGATCCAGATGGTTCACTCTCTTTCTTTCTAGCACATGCAGGTATTGGAAGATTATTTTTTTCAAGAAGTGAAGCCATGAGATCTATGGTCTTCTTCATACATGAGCTCTCAGGGTGATATCCTCGATTACAGTATGTGCACTTGGATTTTCCCTTCTGAGTGTTCTTGTCCTTCTTAGGATTCGAGGCTCCATCTGACTGCATGGGATCCTCCTTCTGCTTTTGGTCATTCGACTTTCTATCATAAATTTTTTGTTTTCCTTTGCCATTCACTCTCCTTGACTCAGTGGCTGCAAGAGATGAATCCAGCTTGGATTTTATCACTCCCATGTGCACTAGCTTCTCCTCCTCAAGAGTTAGACATTGGATGAAGTATTCAAGCGAAGGGAATTTCCATTTTGGAATGGACAACTTTGCTGACTGGAAGGTCGAAACAAACCCTGAATAATCAGGGAAAAGCTTCAACAGGATGGAAAGGATGGGTTGTTTTTCTTCCTTCTCAATCCCATACCTCTTCAACTGTGAAATCAAGTTCTTGAATTGTTGCCCCAGATGTGGGTGCTCGACACGACACCACTGAGGATAGGGGTTCCACCTGCCCTCCTGGCAGCGTGGCTCCCACACCTGGAAACCTTCCTCCGTCGGCACTGTTACCTATCCCCCTTCATTAATACCACATCCTATTCCAGCCCATATGGCCTCCTCGCATGAGTTGAACTTCACTACCCCCTTGGCTCAACTGCTTGCATTCAATCTGGCTCGGCTCTCCTTGTCACATCCCCTTAACTAGTTCAAATGCGCCATTAATCTATCCTGTGTGAGTTCTGGAAGCTCCCAAATTGAAACTCTTGATATGAGGCTCCCCCTTCATGCCTCGGCTGTCATTACTCGCCTTTGTCATCCTCTTCTTGCTGCCTCTGCTGAGAACTCTGCCCCTTATCCATTCTCTGGTGAACTTGTTGCTTGTTGACAGTGCCATGACCCGAACGTGCGACACCTCCAAGCGAGGTTCTAGTCACAGTGCTGGAAAAGTGGCCACTTATGCTGAGAAGGAAAAGATGGCCAACATCAACTATGAAGACAATGTATTTGTCCCTATCCGTAGGCTAGTGGACAGCTGGGAATCTCGTAGTGTTGCCAAAATTCTGGCATTTGGAAACCAGGGTAACCAAGCAAACCATTACTGGTTAATGAAAAATATGTTGGGAACTTTGGTGGAGGAAATGCTAACAAATTGAAACATGGCCAAGGTGGCGATTATAGACACCAGGTCACACATGGCCCACTAAGATCGAATGTTTGCTGCCCTAGAAGCCAATTTGACAGGTCGAAGGTACTCTTTGTTTCGACATTCTACTCCTCCCCATGATTCTGGCCCCGCTGCTCATTCTGAAGGTTTGGCTGGAAATCCTAATGTCCATACTGAGGGTGCTGCTACTGCCACTAAAATCCATGCTACAAACAGCTCCCTGCTCGACTCCCTTGGTGTTACTACTACTGCGGAAGGTGCTACTCCAGTTCTAGGCCCCTCCTCAGGCCCGAGTTCTCCTACTGCGGTGGTGGTTCAGGGGGCCTCTCCCCCTGGGACTTCCTTCCCGACGCCCTCAACGATTGACACCTTACACTACAAATGGGTTAGGAAGGATGAGGATGAAGTAGCCATACAATGCAAAACTATGCCACAACCCATCAAGTTCCCACTCCAAAATTGAGAAGAGGACTTCTTTGGAAGTTGTCCAATAATTGAAGGCAATCCTGGTTCTTAGAATGCAGAAGCTAGCACATAGAACTGCTCTGAGTGAGCCTAGCTCCAAATTTTTTGTGGTTAGTGTTATCTATCTTCCTCTGTTTTAGCTCAATGGACTATTGTCAGACTCTAGATTTTTCTACTAGTCTAGTTCAGTCTATGTTTTTAATGGTCGGCTGTAATAATGTCAATACTGCTCAACCCACTTATGGGCAGGACTATGGATGCTCCTAATTGATTTTTCTGCTCCATGAGAATGTTGATGTATATGTAACTTCGGAATGTATTTCATATATATTTATTGTACCCTTATTAGAGATGTATTATTCTTCTATAAGGAAGTGTCATCATGTGGATTGACAAGTGTCGCAAGTGTGTGTACTTGCCGATGGGTTATTATACCACCATGTGTGGGGTCGGCCCTGAAATATATATATTATAATGTGGATGTACCTAGCTAGACAAGTCGGCCCCATAAGGTCATTGGGCAAACAGGTTAGTATAAATAGAGATCAGGTGATCTCTATTTAGATCATTCCGAAAAGTATCTCTCTCTCACTCAGAAAGTCACGCACTAGTGAGGAGGAGGATCATCTGCTACTAGGAGACTATCTCAGTGTATTTTGGTTGTACTTTTGGTTGATCCATTGCTCTCTCTATCTCTGAGGAAGTCGTGGGGTTTTTCACCTTAGGGTTTTCCCCACGAAAACTCTGTGTCTCTTGTCTCTCATGCTTTTGATTCTTGTGATGCTTGTCATGCTTATTGTGATTGTTATGCATTGATATACTGTATATGTTATTCTCTCAGTGAAGATCCTAGAGTATTGTGAATTAATGCTCAATATTTAACATGGTATCAGAGCTAACCTGAGAAGAAGACATTTTGCAGTGATGGAAACTTGAGTTTCTTATTTATTGGGTTTCTCTCCATAGAGTTTGGAAAAGCAGTATAGTAGATTGACTCTACTCATCAAGGTGCATCTATCTGTCCAATCAGAATTCAATTCCAAACATTTTCAGATTTGGCCCTAAACATTAGGGTTTCCACAAAAATAGGAATTTCTGAAATCTGAAGACATAGCTGGAAGCTCCTTGCAAAAATCGAAGTTTAGAGATTTGGATTGAGATTTTTGGCTGGGTAGATCTCCGGGAAACGCAAACCCTAATGCAGGGCTCTCCATAGTGAACCCGGGAGGAAAAAAAAGCAAATCTGAAGGGTAAACATTTGCTGATCTCAAATTCTGAATGCACCAGGCTGATCAGCTCATCCAAGCGCATCTTTCTATCCTTTCAGAAAATTGAAATTCATATTTTGAATTTTTAGGGTTTTTTCGACAAACCCTAATCCGGGACCAGATCTAGTTTTCAGCATTTCAAGTGGTAAGACCTAAATCTTTTCTATTTCCATTTGAAGTACTCTTTAATATGTCTCACCACACTAAGCTTGAGGATAAGCTTGAAGGGGCTAATAACTTCCGAGCTTGGAAGTATAGGATTGGGTTAATCCTGGAAGAGAATGAGTTGGACTCATATATAAAAGAAGACATCCCTATCCCAGAGGATGAAGAGGCCAAGGTATTGCATAAGAAGAACTTGGTCAAGGCAAAGAGAATCATTGCTGATTCTATCAAAGACCATCTCATACCCCATGTGTCTTCTCTAAAGACACCCAAGGAGATGTTTGACTCTTTGACCAAGCTATTTGAAGGGAAGAACATAAATTGGAAGATGACTCTGCAGAATCAATTGAAAGGGGTCAAGATGTTGAATGGAGAAACCATTCAATCTTACTTCTCCAAGGTCTCTCAGATCAAGGAGAAACTTGAAGTTGTGGATGAAGTAGTGGACAATGGTGAAGTTGTTATGACCACTCTGAATGGCCTACCTAGGTCATGGGAATCCTTTATTCAAGGACTCTATGTAAGAAAGAAATTGATCTCTTTCAGTAAACTATGGGTGGAATGCTCTCAAGAAGAAGCTAGACTTGTATCTCGTGAGGAAAACATGGGAGGTGAAGATCAAGCTCTTGCAACTCACACCAAAAGAAGCAAGCCCAAGAAGGAGCACTCTCGCTACAAAAGATCCTATCAAAAGAATAAGAAGGATCTAAGATGCTTCACATGCAATGAGAAGGGTCACTTTGCTTCAGATTGTCCCAAGAACAAAAGGGATAATAGCAACAACTTCAGCAAGAAAAAGAAGGGCAGCAAAAGAAAGTTCCATGCTCATGCTGCCGAGGATGATGAACCTCCAAAGAAGAAGGCTAGGGCAGAAAGTGATGATGACTCATCAAGTGAAGAGGAGTATGTTCCAATCTCTGCTCTCACAGGTACTATCTCCCATGGTTGTAATGATTGGTTGATTGATAGTGGGGCTTCCAAACACATGAATGGGTTTAAGGAATCTTTTGTGAATCTATCTAAACATGAATCACCCCATAAGGTGAAACTTGGGGATGATTATCAATACCCAATCAAAGGAAGTGGTGAAGCCTCCTACAACCTAGATTCTGGAAAATCTTTAAAGATGAAAGAAGTCCTTTATGTACTTGGGCTCAAGAAGAACTTACTCTCCATCTCTGCATTGAATGCAAAAGGTATGAGGGTTGCATTTGTGGATGGACAAGTCCTAATGTGGCCAAAGGGAAAGACCATAGATGATGCAGTAGTGATTGGAGAGCAAGAGGGAGGATTGTATAAATTGAAGGGTCAACCTGAACATGCCACGGTGCATGAATCCATGGAGCCAAGTGAACTTTGGCATAGAAGACTTGCTGATATGCAGTATAGGGCACTTCCAATTGCAAGCAAGGCTATAGAAGGTCTTCCTGAAATCAAGACCAAACATGAAGGTGTTTGCAAAGGATGTGCAAAAGGTGAGAACATTAAGAAGGCTTTCCCAAGCAGTGAAAGCAAGGCCAAAGATATCCTGGAAATCATCCACTCAGATGTATGTGGTCCTATGTCATCAAGTTCTCTTAGTGGGTATGTTTATTATGTCTCATTTATTGATGACTTCTCCAGGAAGACTTGGGGATACTTCTTGAAGAACAAAGATGAGGTGTTTGATAAGTTCAAGGAATTCAAAACTTTGATGGAGAATCAAACTGACAAGAAGATCAAAACATTCAGATCTGACAATGGTGGAGAATTCACCTCAGGTGACTTCAAGAAGCTTTGTAGTGATTCAGGGATTAAGAGGGAGTTGACTGCTCCTTATAATCCTCAACAAAATGGAGTTGCAGAAAGGAAGAACAGAACTATCATGGAAGAAGCAAGAGCAATGCTGCATGACCAGGATCTACCTATGCATCTATGGGTAGAAGCAGCTAGAACAACTGTATATGTGCAGAACAGAACACCCCACAAGATATTGGACAACAAGACACTAGAAGAGGTCTTTTCTGGTAAGAAACCTGAAGTCAGCCATCTCATAATATTTGGTTGTCCAGTATACACTCATGTCCCAAAGGAAAAGAGGACTAAACTAGATCCTTCAGGAAAGAAGGGTATCTTTGTGGGTTACAGTGAAAGCTCGAAGGATTACATAATATACTTTCCAGGGTTCAAGAAGATTGATGTCAGCAGGGATGTAACATTTGATGAAAACTCAGCATTCATCAAATCAAGGAAGGAACCTATCGAAGTTTATGAAGAACCTAAGGAAACTAGATTTCAAGACACTACCATGACTGAAGCAGTTCCAGAAGTTGTTCGTGAGTTTGAAGATCCACAAGAACCTGTAGATCCACCCCGTGAGGATAAATCTCACAAGAGGAAACCTGCATGGGCTAGAGAGCTCATTCAAGATGCAGAAAGATTTGGCATTCCAGAAGAAGAACACAGAGCAAAGAAGAGAACCAGATCACATACTAGCTATGTTGCTTTCCTTTTTGACATTATGAACAAAGAGCCTTCCAGTTATGAAGAAGCAGCGGAAAAGAAAGAATGGAAGGATGCCATGGTTGAGAAATACCAATCAATAATGAAGAATGATGTTTGGGATGTTGTCCCAAGACCTAAAGAGAAGTCTATTGTGACTTCCAAATGGATCTACAAAATCAAGCATGCTGTAGATGGTAGTGTAGAGAAATACAAGGCAAGATTCGTAGCTCGTGGCTTCTCTCAGAAAGAGGATGTCAAGACTTGCCCTGGCTGCAGCGATGAAATGGAAAATACACCAGATGGATGTCAAGACTGCTTTCTTGAATGGTGTAGTTGAAGAGGAAGTATATGTGGAGCAGCCACTTGGTTTTGAAATACATGACAGGGAGTCATATGTGTGCAGATTGAAGAAAGCCTTGTATGGCTTGAAGCAAGCTCCTAGAACTTGGTATGGTAGGATGGACAGTTTCCTATCTAGTTTGGGCTTTACCAAGAGTAAAGTGGATTCCAACCTTTACTACAAGGTTGAGGAAGGGAATCATGTGGTTCTACTCCTGTATGTGGATGACTTATTTGTAACAGGAGATGACAGATTGATTGTAGATACTAAGAGGAAGCTTGCTACCGAGTTCGATATGAAAGATTTGGGAATGATGCATTATTTCCTAGGTATGAAGGTGTGGTAGAGCGTAGGTGGGATCTTCCTTGGTCAAGGGAAGTACACAGTAGATATCCTGAAGAGATTCGGGATGATGGATTGCAAGGCCATGGCCACACCTATGGCATCGAATCTGAAGCTTCTATGTGATGCTTCATCTGAGTTGGTTGATGTCTCTATATATCGTCAGATGATTGGGCCCTTGATGTACCTGACGAAAATGAGACCAAATATTTGCTTTTCCATGAACACATTGAGTAAGTTCCTGACAGATCCGAGGAGTGTTCATCTGGTTGCTGTAAAGCATGTTCTGAGGTACCTGAAGGGTACAGTGGATTATGGGCTCAAGTAGGAGGCAAATCAAAAGTTTAACATGCAGGGTTATGTTGATTCAGATTGGGCAGGCAGTTCTGCAGATAGGAAGAGCACATCTGGGTGTTGCTTCAGTATGGGATCAGGTGTGATCTCTTGGTTTAGCAGGAAGCAGTCCTGCATAGCACTAAGTATAGCTGAGGCAGAGTATGTTGCAGCCTGTTCAACTAGTTGTGAGGCAGTATGGCTATGGAAGCTACTGTATAAGTTATTTGATCTCCCATTGGATGCTACTGGTATCTTATGTGATAACCAGAGTTGTGTGAAGTTGTCCGAGAAACTAGTGTTTCATGATAGGTCGAAACACATAGAGATCAAATATCACTATATCAGGGATATGGTGCAGAGAGGAGCTATGAAGCTCCTGTATGTTGCGATGGACGAGCAGATTGCAGATGTGCTGACGAAGCCACTAGCCAGGGTGAAGTTCGAGTACTTCAAAGAGAGGCTTGGTGTTCTTCGGATTGATGAAACTTCGAGGAAGAAGTGATGAACACATTTGCTGAAGCCATTCCAAGCATGTTGGAAGGAGGATCCTTCACATGGCTGTGGATGTAAGCACTGGATGATGAGCATCAGGATGATGTTCTGGTTTCTGCTTTGTATGATCAGTTGGATCATTTTTATATGTATGTATGCATCGTGTTGGATTCTAGATATGATCAGTTGGATCATTTATATGTATATGTATGTACGCATCATGTTGGATGCTGGATATGATCAGTTGGATCATTTATATGTATGTACACATCATGTTGGATGTTGGATATGATCAGTAGGATCATTTGTATGTATTTTGTATATGCATCATGTGGATGCTTGGACCATGTATCTGTATATGTATCAGGTGGATACATTGTATGATCAGGTGGATCATGTATGGTGATATGTATCATGTATTTGTATTTGTATCGGGTGGATACACTGTATGATCAGGTGGATCATGTATGATGATATGTATCAAGTAGATACTTGGTATACATCAGGTAGATGCATTGTATGATCAGGATGATCATGGATGACGAGCTTCAGGATGTTGCTCCAGATGACATGCAGCAGGATGTTGCAGTGATGATGATCAGGATGATCATGTGTACATTAGGATGATGTATGGTGAGTATCAGGTTGATACTCTATGGTCGTGGATCAGGTTGTGCAGATGAGCATATAATTAGGCCCTAGGAGATTTGCAGATAGTCTTTCAAGGTTTTTCCTAAGGCATATAATTTGGCCCTGGGATATCTGGCAAATGCTCTTTCGAGGTTTTGCTCTACGAGGACATATAATTTGGCCCTGGGAGATCTGCAGATAGTATTTCGAGGTTTTTCCTATGGCATATAATCTGGCCCTGGGATATCTGGCAGATGCTCTTTCGAGGTTTTGTCCTATGGCATATAATATGTCCCTAGGAGATCCAATAGGTTGGGCTATGTGCCCGTAATCAATCCTGGGATGCTCTTGCGATTTTTCTCCATGACCACATATAATCTGTCCCTGGGAGATCCTATAGGTAGAGTTGTGTGCTCGTAACAGCCCAGGATGCTCTTGCGAGGTTTTGTGGTGACCACATATAATCTATCCCTGGGAGATCCTATAGGTAGAGCTGTGTGCTCATAATAGCCTGGGATGTTCTTACGAGGTTTTGTGGTGAGGTCACATATAATATGGCCCTGGGAGATCCTATAGGTAGAGCCGTGTGCTCGTAACATCCTGGGATGCTCTTTCAACGTTTTGTGACACACGTAATAAGTCCTGAGGATTCCACAGTATGGCCAGTGATGACGAAGACCTGCAGGTGGTGGGCCTACATCCAGTATGAAAAAGGACTGGCTCTGTAGAACTTCCTATGACGAGTAGAGTCAGATATTGGTTGAGATAGCAACAGCAGTGACAATGATGATGACAATGATCCTGAGAAGAAGACTTGTCTAGCAGATATGTGTTGAGAAATACCTTCCTAGTTAAGAGGGAGTGTTGATGTATATGTAACTTCGAAATTTATTTCATCTATGTATTTCATATATATTTATTGTACCCTTATTAGAGATGTATTATTCCTCTATAAAGAAGTGTCGTCAAGTGCATTGACAAGTGTCGCAAGTGTGTGTACTTTCTGATGGGTTATTAGACCACCATGTGTGGGGTCTGCCCTGAAATATATATATTATAATGTGGATGTACCTAGCTAGACAAGTCAGCCCCATAAGGTCACTAGGCAAACAGGTTAGTATAATAAATAGAGATCAAGTGATCTCTATTTAGATCATTCGGAAAAGTATCTCTCTCTCACTCAGAAAGTGGCGCACTAATGAGGAGGAGGATCATCTGCTACTAGGAGACTATCTCAGTGTATTTTGGTTGAGCCATTGCTCTGTCTATCTCTGAGGAAGTTGTCGGGTTTTTCACCTTAGGGTTTTCCCCACGGAAACTCTGTGTCTCTTGTCTCTCATGCTTTTGATTCTTGTGATGCTTGTCATGCTTATTGTGATTGTTATGCATTGATATACTGTATATGTTATTCTCTTAGTGAAGATCCTAGAGTATTGTGAATTAATGCTCAAAATTTAACAGAGAAGCTTCTGAAAGCTCATGAATCTACAGATTCTCATGAGAATGTAACTTTTTTGTACTTTAATATATTTTCCTTATGTTGCTTACAAAAAAAAAGTTCTTGAATTTGTTGAGAAACTTAGTGATAGTTTCAAAACTGCTTGGGCTCAAGGAGATGAACTCGTTTTCTAGTTTATGCCCCTTCAAATCATCTTTATGGCCAAGAAGGGATTCGAGCTTGTCCCAAACGTCCTTTGGAGTCTTCAAATCGATATCATGAAAGTGCAAATCTTCAGAAATGCTAAGTAGCGGTAGTCCTACTACTTCATCAAGCTTGTCTAAGTACTTGGATTTCTCTACTGCACCAATGGGCTCAACTGCAAAGCCATTCACTACTCTGGAAAGACTCTTTGACTTCAAGAAGATGTCCATTTTTGCCTTCCATTCGAGTTAGTTGAATGAATTCAACTTGAGATCCATGATACTGAAGAATTCGAAGCTGAAAGAGGGAGATTCCTGCAAAACAATGAGAATTATGAAAAGAAGATCTGCTACAATTCGAATTGAACACTGCCTTAGGACATTGAGCACATGTGACTAATTCCTTCACACCTAGATATACCTCACTGGATTTCTCTAGTGAATTCAAGGTCATAGCACTAGGATTTGTTGTGGAAACCCAGAGGCTTCTGGTGCTCAATGAAAGACAACTGCTCAAGGAACTGTTGTTGCTGCAATTCGAATAACTACTGTCAGCTATGATACCATGTGATATTTTAGGAATAGGATCACTCAATATTAGTAGACCTCACTAATAATTCACTCATGAAGTGTAGAATGAAGAAGAAGAAGAAATGTTGAATCAATAATCACTCATTACACAGAAAATAGAGAAAACATGTTGTATCATACATCAGCTGTAAGCTGGCACTCTGTAAAAATGAATAATAACTTAATACAGTCAAATGGATTCGAATACCTCTAAGGTCATTCGAATTCTCCTCAAAGTGTGGCTTGGACAACATTGGAGACATCATCCAAACCAGTGGCAGTAGTCATAAATGTCAGATAGTGAGTAAAATGAGTCTAACTGAGTGCATGGGAACTGATGTAGGGAAAGAGACTCCAATATGGGCGCATGAGGAGCTGTTAGTAGTTGGTAGAGCTCAAAATAGTCTCAGTAGGTTCGTATCTAAGTGCTTCAGCCAGTTAACTGATCAATCAACCCCTGAATCAAGGAACTGAGTCATCAACCAACCAACTAACTGAAGTAACTCCTAAATAGGTGGAATAAGGCCCACTTGTGCTCTAGTGATGAAAATAAGGGCGCATCAGTGGCTAGGAGGGATAAAAATGAGCAGAAACAGGATCCTTGGGGATGCAAAATAAGGAGTAGGTGTTGGGAGATTTCCATACTGATGAGTGGATGCATGCAATTGCATGGAAATGCATGAATATGATTGGATGCATGCAGAATTGCATGCAGGCATGCAAAATACAAAAATGATGGTGAGAATATTCCAACACTAACCGACTCGACATGTAATGACTCGAAATTTTTTACAAAGCGGTCAAACAGAGGAACTATTCGGGTGACTGACTAGGCTCCTCCAATGGTACTTTAAACTCTTGAAACTTGTTGAAAGTTTCACTCTTTGGTTTCATAAAATAAACCCATGACTTGCGAGAGAAGTCATCTATGAAAAGCACATAATACAAGTAACCACTCAAGGAGGGTGCAGACATAGGACCACATAAATTAGAATGAATCAAGTTAAGAATCCCTTTGGATTTATTGGTACTACTTGGAAAACTCTTCTTAATGTTATTTACAAGAGAAAAACATCTACAAACACTATCAAAATCAGATTTAAACATGGACATACCTTTCACCATATTTTGCAATCTGGGTAGCGCTTTGAAATGGAGATGACCAAGCCTTCTATGCCACAGCTCACAAGGACTGACTATGACATGGATCATGGCTTGAATGAGTTTTCTAGGAACTTTATAGAGACCTCCCCCTCTAACTCCTATCACAAATGCAGAGGTGAAGTATTCATGCTTAGGGAACATGAGTGCTTTTTTGTCCATAAAGATAACTCTGAATCCTTTATCTTTTAGAATCGAAACAGACATGAGACCCTTCAAATCTCATATATCTAGTCATGTTCTTGGATGCACCACTATCTACTATCCATGTCTTAGCACTAGTGGTAATGGATCCAAAAAGGGTTTATACAAGATAGTACTCATTCTTTGTCTCTTGATCATCGGATGAATTATTTCTTTTAAGTTCATCTTTTGTAGCAGTAGAAGCATGAAACCTACCCTTGAACTTTCCTCTTCACTTTGTACGACATTCTCTTGCATAATGGCCCTTCTTATTGCAATTGAAACATTTAACTTTAGACTTATCAAATTTATTGAAATCATTCTCCTTTTGATGAGAGAATTTCTTGTGAGATTTATTACCTCTTTTCATCCATGCTACAAGAGTGAGGTTCTCTTCTTTGTAGGGAGTATAAGTCTTTATCTGGATTCACCCTTCTTCTTGTAGGAAATCATGTCACAGTCTCTCAAAGTTAGGTTTCACTTCTCAACCATTTACTACAGCCAAGGATGTCTCCCATGAAGAGGGAAGACCATCGACAATGGTCTGAATGAGATCACCATCATCGACCGTCACACCAATGTACATGATTTGATCTATTACTTGAGAGATATTTGTGAAGAAGGAAGCCAAAGTTTCATCCTTTTCCATCTTTAGATTTCTAATCTTGTTATTCAATAATATATTTTGACTCGGTGCCTTCTTCTCATAAATATTTTTCAAAGTGCCGAAGCATTCCTTTGTGGTATTCAATGGATTAATCACAGGAATCAAGTTTTCTTTCACGGAATCATCCATCTAAATCATGTGCTTCCAATATATTTAGGATCCTGGCCTTCCAAGTATTGAAGTTTGAAGTTCCTTCAAGTCAGTCTTCTAATCTTACTGAGATTGAAGCCATAATTATTCAAGTACTGTCCACACTCAGGATCTACGTAGGCTCAAGCTTGATTGTTGAAGTTAGCTCTTTCACTCCTTGAGATTTGAGACCATGTTAAGTTTTTATCTTTAATTCAGAAATGCAATAGTACTTCAAATAAAATAACAAGCATACACATAAGCAATCACATTCTACACATGAATTTACCCTGGGGAAACCCTCTATGACTCGAGGGAGAAAACCCATCAAAACCTTCCTTAGTATATTGATAGATAGCAGAGAATGTCTTTTACATAAAGCACCCCTGGTGCAATTATAGAGCAAGACAAAGATAAATAAGAGAAACTCATAATAATATCCTGCACAAAGAGAAGCACATTGCCTTCAAGAGAGAAGAGAATTCACTTCACATTGAATTCATCAATGCTTTATAACATATTTATATATTCTTCACATGCATCATCTTCTATTTTTATATTATGACTTTAGGATGAGCTTACCCTCCATTTGGATGCATCAATCTTGCATGAATAAGTGCGCCCCACTTTTCATGTAGTGCATTAGCTCACTAAATTTATTCTTAGGATGAACTCGCCCCTTAACTGAAATATTTCCCACTTAGTTAGGTGGTTAACTTAAGTGTCATCATGCGAGTGTCACAACTCAAGTGTTGTATTTTATTTTAACATAAGTGTCATATTTTAGTTTACCATAAGTTTCGTCATGCAATAACACTTATTTAACTAGATCTTCTTTGTTATCACTTAGTTAGCCCTCTTAATTGATTCTTTCTTGTTATTATCACTGTAGTGATCAATTCAAGTTCTCCTTTGATTTAATGAAGACTTCACTGAAGTTTAACAATTTGAATTTCTCTCTTAATTAATTCTTTTATGTGCAATTTGAATTCTCTCATATCTTATCACATATTATCCTTTTATATCTGTCTTATTTGCATGGTCCATATGTACCAGCTTAATTATCATATCAAATAGACTAAGGATATTTTCCCAATGATGTGATCATATTGTTCTACTATCATTCCAAGTGGTTATATGCTAATGTAATTCACTCTAGAGGTGGTCATTCCCTAGAGGAGACTTAATAGCTCAACCATGGTTAGTAGTACATCACACACCATACATGCTTTGACATGCAAATCATCACCTCAACACATGAGGATATGTCTTGACACACAAGACCTTAGCCTTGACTAGAAATACTATACAACATCATCACTTGGACATTCAAAGCACTTTCCTCAACACATGAAGCTTTACTATTCTTGACTCCAAATTAAGATTCTTCTCCAATTTTCCTGAGTCCAAGTTAGGCTCCTATAAGGAACTATCTCGACACATGAGGATCAATATTGACACACAGGGCTCAATCTTGACACATACGATTGTCCTGGAGAATGAATCATGATGTTGTAGCCTTAACAAAATGATGTGAGAAAAAATGAATTATAATGCAATTTAACTAAATAAAGGAAATATATAAGAGAGATGTTGCATAAATAACTCTTGTATTATGGTAATCAATTCAAGAAGCAATTTTCACTTTCCTCTCAAGGTTGGGAACCTTTCAATTGAGCAGAGATCTAATACAAAAATTCTAGACAAAACAATCCATAGCCTCCTAGACCTTTAAATAGGCTTTCAATATCCCAAAACCCTAACTATTTGACCTGGTCCCATAATTAATGAGTACCAACTACCTAGTGGCCCTTAATTAATAGATATAACATTTTTACATCAATTTTCCACTACTAACTACTCAACCTTATTCGAAGGAGATGTCCACATACATTAATTGATTAAGTTTAAAGTAAGGGGGTTTAAGGTGGGACCCTAACAGTATCAAAGAGCATTGATGTTGAGTTGTATATCTATGTTTGTAAAAGCTAGGTTGTCTTCATATGTTTGCAAATTATTTAATTGGGGACCATTATTATTCTTATGTTTGCAATGCATACCAAATAGTGTTGCGGTATGTGGATTATGTGGAGATTGCTACCTAGAATAGACTTTGTCGACAATGCTTAGTTGTGATTGTTGTTGTTTCCATCAAAATGGGGGCACATTTCAATGAATGATGTTTTGTTGAAGGGTTACTTAACAAAACATGGGATGTGTTTTTATTTCTCTACGTGGAAGATACCATTTTTTGCTTAGTGTATTGTCTCTCAATTGGTTGTGAAGGTTACCAAACCCATTTCCATAATTATCTATAAGAAGTGTTGAATACTAAGGAGATCACCCATTATCACACATAAGATTTAGATATCAAATAGATCTTCTAGATGTGACCTTCAGGCATACACCATAGATAGATTTCTTGATAATGTCAAATAATGCTTACTCTATTTTTTGTTCATGTGCATGGCTATTTCACTAAAAGGATGAAGCGTAGTACTCAAGGGGATAAAGATGATAACACAAAATGAATTGAATTCAATGAAGGAGGTACTCAATCTCCCATTGTTACATCAGCCATAAAATAGTTAATTGTGTCAATTTAAGAAGGTTGAAATCCAAGAAGGTACATTCATTTCCATATTTTATGCAATTTTTTTGTCGGTAGAAGTGATATTCTTTTATTTGTTGAGATTATATTATTGAGAAATATGGATTTCATACCTTTACCTAAAATTAAATTTTATGGAAAGAATTGGGAAGAATGGATTTAGAGTGTTGAATCTACATTACTGCCGATAGATGCACATTATTTAGTAATTGGTATTCAGTTTGCCCCTACAAATGAAGAGGACTTAGAAAATTGGGACAAAAGAAATAAGTTATCTAGATCTATTATCAATTGTTGTGTGACTAAAGTTGTCTTTTGAAAAAATAAATATTCTAAGGTTGGCATGGAGATTTGGAAAACTCTCAAAGCACTTTATAAGAGTACATAAGAGTTCTAGAAATTGGATGATCAAGAAGATGTTATGAAGTTAGAGGAATAGGTTACAACCCTTAAAAATTTAAATCAAAATTTAATGAAGGAGATTGCCAAATTAAGAAAAGAAAAAAAAAGTTTGAAAGAGGACAATAAATACCTACAAGAAATGTGTGAAAATATCACAAATAGTAATAAGGGATTGATCCAAAAGGATGAAGAATTAACAAATGAATTAGTAGCAAATGATTATATGATGGAAATATTGAAAGGAGAGGAAATGAAAAAGCAAGATAAAATTATTGATGTACAAACAATGACATGTGGTCTAGATTAAACAAAATTAAACTACAACAAAAAAAAATGGTCTCTTTGAGAGACATGCTAGGGTATTGACTCCAAGCTACTTCAAAATATGGGATATAAAAGAAATGGGCTAGAAAATTTTGAGTAAGGAATTGTAGAACCTATTCACTTGGATATCAGACCTAAATATATGGGCCTTGGATATATGTATTTTGAGATGATAAGGTTGATAATGGTTCACATGAGTATTTTTCTACAAGTGGTTCTTGTAATAACAGTGAAATAGGTGAAGGTGTTTAATCATGGACATAAGCAAGCTAAAAGACATGGTGTATTTTATAAGCAAAAATCTAGGACATATAAAAATTATCTAAAAGAGGGATGAGCACATTTAGGACATAGATTTGAATGGAATAGTGTTTTTCATAAATGCTATGTATGGATAGATGTACCATAATTAAAAATGTGGAGTGCATAGTTATGAAAAACATGTTATTGGACTCATTCAATCGTATAGGTTCATGATGAAGGAAAAAATACAAACATGAATTGATAACAAATTTTTTTTCTATTGACATTTCTATGTGATAGTTAAGGGTTGAATATGGATCATGATGGTTGATTCCTACTGTCAAATGTGTGTGATCAAATGCTTGTTTACTCCTATTATGTTGAAATCAAATGAAGATGCATCGTGATACATTTTTTGAATACCCAAAAAGGGTGAGATGAAAATAAATCAAATAAGATCCACAATGTATAGTGTGAATCCCTAAAAAACAGGTGATGAGTGTTTATGTTGTTTGTCTTAACATGTTTTAAATGGGAACATAATTAGCCATAAGACCTATTTGACCCATATTGTCTATCAAGTATAACATTGTTTCATAGGCAATCAATTTAATGTAAACATTGTTATGTGTGATCAACATTAAAGGGGTTGTCAAGATAATGTTGACTAGTAGAATAATTAAATCCTCCCAACCAACATTAAAACCACAATGTTGGAAACCAGAATCAAAACCTTGGTAACAATAACCCACTTCAACAAGGGAAACAAAATAACCTTAAGACTAATGTATTGTTAAGCCCTAAATATTGGCACATTACCCCCTTTATTATGGTGCATTATATATTATTGATGTCAGATTGGGTCTATTAGTTGTTATTGTACCCCTTTGTCTCCTATATATAGGAAGGAGACCTTTTTATTTTAGTCATCATTGTATCTTGTCTTGTCTTGTGTACTTATTACATTGTGTAAGGAGGTTCCTCCCTCAAAGAGGGTTGTTATTCATATCAGTTCTTCATTATTAAGTCATGTATGAATTTATTTTGGTCTATTTATGCTATTTTTATGCTATATTCGGGACTTGGTTGCATAACATTTTCTATTAGAGCTCTTTCCTCGGGACTGGTTTCTTCAAAATGAGTCATCTTGGAATTTTCTCTATAATTTTGTTTCTACAAGCATTCAAACAGCCATATTAAAAAAACATCTCCAAAATAGGCCTAGGTATATGTGGTTCAATTTTCATATCCTCGAACCCTACAGTTTCATAGATATTCACCTCGAAAGCTAGGGATTTTGATTAGTCCAAAAACTAGTCTTAAACATGTGTTCTAGGGAAAAATGTCATATCCAGGGTATGAAAGGTCCAAATTGAGTAAAACCTATTGCATAAGAAAGAGTAATTACCACAATATATGTGGTATGGATTTCAGACTCATATACAAAATATTGGACACGTGCAAGACCCTACAACTTCACTCTTCTGGAAAGATCTAAAATAAGAAGTGTTGGGTGATTCACAATAACTTCTTATTGGTACATTAGAATTAGGTCATACCTGTGGCATTGGAAAAAGGACACATCAGGATACATCAGGCTAAAGTTTCAGACCTATAGGAGCAGAAATTTCAAATTTACCTCAATTACAAGTCATCCATAAAACAATCTTCCAATCAGGGTTTGAAAAAGGTACACCATTTTAAATTTGAATAGCTTTGAGTAGAAGGATCTAATTTTGGTTAAACCTAGGGTGTGATATCTATTTATATTTTTCAAAATTCCTCCTAAAGGAAGTGTAAAAACTCACACTCCCCTCAAACCACCATAGGATCCATCCCTGACGTACGATAAAAGGGAAGACCTATCTTTTCGAGTGTCCTACTTGGAAGATATGATTAAAGGGACTATGACAAAATTTGATTTAGTTAATTTAGAGGAGAAGTTGAATAAAATGGAGGAAAATATGAAAGGTTCGGTGACAACAATTGATTTACTCAATTTAGAGAGAATTTGAACAATATTGATAATCCCATACAAAATTCAAGAGATAATCCCCCTACAGGTGATGATGTGTTCCAGGATACTCAGGAGGATAAAGATAATTTGCATGTTGAGAAACATTCCATGAATAAGAGTATTCCAAGAGGAAATGATTCTAGTAATGGAAATCATCAGGGATGGTTACCAAAGGGTACCCAACTTCCTAAAATTGACATGAGAAAGTTTGATGGCAATGATCCAATAACTTGGATATTCCAGCTGGAGCAATTCTTTGATCTACACCAAATGCCAACTTTGAAAAAGGTAACTATTGCATCCTTATATTTAGAGCCTGATCAATTTGTATGGTACCAATGGCTTTGTGACCGTAAAAATGAATCTATTATCTCATGGTCTATATTCACAGAAGAATTTATTGCATATTATGTGGATATAAATATTAACACCTTCTTTAGGCAGTTGGTAAATCTAAAGCAAAAAGGCCTAGTTAGAGAGCACATCAAGAAATTTCAGAAGCTAAGTCTCAGAGTGAAGAACATTTCAGAAGATATTTGTTGGGATCTCTTTATTGGAACTTTGAAGGATAAAATCCAACATGAGGTTCTCCTTTGGGAACCTAAGTCCTTGGAGCATGCATTCACGGTGGCAAGAAAAGTTGAAAACAAAATTATGGCAACAAGTGTGAAATTCCACAGGGATAGATCACTAAGCTTGAACACACCTCACAATTTCACTCAGTTAATTGCAATGAAGAATTAGCAGAAATGATGAACAAATTCACTCACGAAACTTAGAAAATAGTGATAATACATTCATCAACTGTAAGCTGGAAAAAAATGTCAATACAATAGAATGAATTCGATATCTCCAAATGTGATTTGAATTCTCCTCAAGTCGACGCTTAGTCAGCATTGGAAACATCTCCCAATAAAGACTCAATTACCACCGATGGTGAATAAACAGTCAACTGAGGTAGGACTAAGTCTAACTGAACCATCTGAGCACTGAAATAGGGAAGGAAACTCCAAAGGGCACATGAAAGGCTGTTAGTAGTCAAGTGGCACTCTGATACATTCAACTAGGAGCTATAGTCAGTTGATTGAGAAATCAATGCATGAAATGACTGATCAATGCATGAACTGACTGATGAGGCCCTAGAAGTGTGTAGTAGGTCGCATTAGTAATCCAAGTGATGAAAAAAATGTGCACTAGGTAGGTAGGAGGGATATTGATGGCTAGAAACAAGCTCCAGGGGGTCAAAACTGAGGACTATTGCTGACTGGATGCATGCATGCAATGCATGCAAATCTAACATGTGATGGTGAGAATATTCCAACACCCCCCTGTAAGCCGGACTATGAGGAAATATAACTGAAAAATAGGGCCCTGGTTACTGAGACCAAAGGTCACCCCGTACAATAATCTAAATAAAATGTGAGGAAAGAGGGAAAACCCAGTGGGAAGAATACCCCCTCAAGATATATTGTAGAAAAAGCTAATCAACCAAGGTATCACTCACTCCAAGAAGAGATCAGAGGTAAGTGAAATTCTTCACCGAAAATGACTTGGTGAAAATATCTGCAATCTGCTCTTCTATAGGACAATAGAGCAGTGAGATGGTATGATCATGCACCAATCCTTGGATGTAATGCATGTGTATCTCAATATGTTTGGTTCTTTTTCTTAGAACCATATCTGTATAAATCCTGATAGCACTCTGATTGTCACAATGGATGACTAGTGGAGTATCGTAGCGAATCCCAAACTTTGACAAGATTCCCCGCAACAAATTGAACTATGTGGATGCATTCACTGCACCTATGTACTCGGCCTCAACTGAAGAAAGAGATAAAGCAGTCTGATTTTTGCTCAACCAACAAATAGGGCCAGATCCAATCATGAAAACAAAACCTGATGTAGACTTCCAATCTGAGCTGTCTCTAGCCCGATCATAATATGTATACCCAAATAGGTTCAATGGAGACCCAAATGCATAGTGAATACCATAGGCCTTCGTCTCTTGCACATAATGCAAGATCCTCTTTGTTGTGTTCCAATGAAACTCATGAGTCTCCTGCATGTATCTAGACACAGCACTGACTGCATAGGATAGATTGGGGCGAGTATGTGTAAGAAACAAAAGACTCCCAATCAACTGCCGATACAAAGTACTATCCCCCAAAGGTGTAGAAGAACCATCCTCAAGGCTGATCCTTGAAAGAAAAGGAAATGATGCTAGTTTGAATTCCAACATATAAACCTGTCAAGTAGATCTGATGCACACTTGGACTGTGCAATCTTGATTCTTGAGTCACTCTGAGAGACATCAAGACCAAGAAACTGCTTTAGCAGTCCTAGATCTAACATAGAGAAGGAGTTTTGCAATTTTTTTTTGATAGATCTAAGACATGAAGAGAGACTCCTTGTAATCAACAAATCATCAACATAAAGAACAATAAGGAGTAGAGATTTACCATCATGTCTCATGTAGACATTCGAATTAGATTTGCATCTCTGAAAATCTTGTGACAGTAAGAAGGAGTCCATCTTAGCATACCATGCTTGGGGAGCCTGCTTGAGCCCATACAAGGACTTCCTCAATCTGCACACTGGTGAAGGATCATCAGTAAATCCTTCATGTAGATCTCCTCCTCTAGATCTCCATGAAGAAAGGAACTCTTGACATCCATGTGATGCACTTCCCAATGCTTAGATGCAACAAGAGATAGAACAAGTCAAATGGAATCCATATTTTCTATAGGAGCACATATCTCTGAATAGTCAATCCCATGAACTTGGGAGAAACCTTTTGCAACCAAGCGAGTCTTTTACTTGCTTGTGATTCCCTCTGAAGTCTGAATCCATCTTTGTTCTGTATACCCACTTGCACTGAACAAGCTTCCTACCAGGAGGAAGAGAAACAAGATCCCAAGTCTCATTTATTTGAAGAGATTGATACTCTTCATACATAACTTCTATCCATCTCGGATCTTGGGAGGCCTCAAAGAATTGTTTTGGATCTGATCCAATCATTAGAAAACATCTGTTAGCAAGAAATGGATTTGTGTGAGAAAGTGAAAACCTTGCATTTTGAAAATCAGATCTAGTTCTCCTTGGATCTTGTGGATCTCCAACAAGATCACCGGTAGAATCAAGAATTATGGCACCCAATATTGGAAGAGGATTTGGATCTTCAGGTGTTATATCTTCAAGTTCTTGTGGATTTGGATCTAGCATTCACTCATCTTCACTATCATGGTCAGAATTTGAACATTCTTGAGAAGAGGCTTCACTATCTTGTTCAATAATCTATGTAGGTGTAGTTGGTTAGCTTTTTTCATCAACTTAATGAGCATCATGCAGTGGCCACTCCTAAAAATGTACACTTCTATCAAGAAATGTATGCATGGTGGATAGATCTAGGAGTTTGTAGGCCTTTGCACTGATTTCATAACCAACAAGTATACACTCTCTGCTCTGTGGCTCCAAGGCTCTCCTTTTATCTGTTGGAATCCTATCCCAAGATTTGGATCCAAATACCCTTAGATGAGATACATCAGGTTTGTATCCCATCCATGCTTCGAAAGGAGTTTCACATTGTATTCCTTTGTGAGGAACTCTATTCTGAAGGTAAGAAACACAATTAACAACTTCTTCCCAAATTCTAGGAGACAATCCTTTCGACTCTAGCATGCAAGTTTCCATTTCCATCAAGGTTATGCTCTTTCTCTCTACTACACCATTCGGTTATGGTGTGTAGGGAACAATGTGCTTCCTGGATATACCCTCATCTACACAAAAATATTGAAACTCATTCTTTATGTACTCTCCTCCATTGTCAGTTTGAAGGATCTTGATATTCTTTTCAAATAAATTTTCTACAGGAGATTTGAAGAACTTGAAGCACCCAAAAACTTCTGATTTATGCTTAATAAAATACACCCAGCTAAATCTATAATAGTCATCAATGAAAGTTAGAATATATCTTGCATTATTCAAAGATAGGTTAGGAAGTGGTCCTGAAATGTCATTGTGGATTAGCTCAAGAGGTGATGAGGCTCTCCTAGCCTTGCCTTTCTCAAACTTATGCTCTGGATTCTTACCAATCAAGCAACCATTACAGGTACCTTTGGAAAATATGATATTTGAAATCCCTTCAACCATGTTCTGATTGTGCAGTTCTTGCAAGTACTTGTATTTGAGGTGCCCAAACCTCTCATGCCAAAGTCTGCTTTCTTCATTCGCATGAGTAAGGAGGGCACTCTGTTTTGAGTAAGGTAGGAAGTGAGAAAAATCATAGAGTTTCAAATGATGGTCTGCAGTACCTTGTGAAATAATATTCCCAGATGAGATCTCTAAGATTTCAACCTTATTAGGATTAAAGGTGACCTTTGGAACTCCTATGTGGGTCATTTGGTAAACATAAAGGATATTTTCTGCAAGAGTGGGAACATAGAGTACATCATTGAAGTACCCATGATCTATATTGATCCTTCCAATCCCTTTAGAAGAGACTTCAGAATCATTTCCCATCACAATATAAGGCTGCACTCATGTGCCTGGATGCTCCAGAATCTATGGTGAAGGAGGAGTCATTCGAAGTTCCTGCGATGAGTGCATGACACCTCTCCTTGTCCTCAACTTTTGGATCAGATTTTCTTCTAGCATTCGCTAGTACTAGAAGGTTGTTCTTCTCAAGATGCTGAGCCATTAGATCTATTGTCTTCTTCATAAAATCACTTTCAGGATGGAAGCCTCTGTTGCAATAGGGGTATTTGGTCTTCTCCTTCAGTTTTTGCTTGCCTCTCTTAGGATTCGAAGTCCCTTCAGATTGTTTGTGGTTCTCTCTTGGCTTATGCTCATAGGATTTCTTTTCTTTTTCCTTCTGCTTCCCTTTTCCATTAGCATTCTTCCCTTCTTCTGCAGCAAGGGCTTGATCCAATTTTTGTTTGATCACTCCCATCTGCACCAACTTGTCCTGCTCTTTGGAGAGAGAATGGATGAAGGCATCTAGGGAGGGCATCTTCCAATTTGGAATGGAGAGTTTTGTTGATTGAAATGTGGACACAAAGACTGAGTAGTCTGCACCCAATTTTGAAAGGATAGCAAGGATTAGCTTCTTATCTTTTTTTTCAATTCCATATTGCTTCAATTGCACAACCAGATTCTTGAACTTGGAGAAGAACTCATTGATAGAGTCGAAACTGTTGGGGCTCATAGAGATTAACTCATTTTCCATACGATGGCCTCTCAAATCATCTTTTTTCCCAAATAGTGTTTCGAGCTTGGTCCAAACCTCCTTGGGAGTGGTCAGACCCATGACATGAAAGTGTAGATCATCGGAAATACTGAGGAGTAGCAGTTCATTTGCTTCATCAAGTTTGTCAAGATATTTGGCTTTCTAAGTAGCACCATTAGGTTCGAATGATGTCCCATATAACACTCTGTTGAACCCTCTGTTGAGCATGAAGAGCTCAAATTTTCCTTTCCATTTGAAATAGTTGAAGGAGGTGAGTTTTGGAATCAAGGAGAAGTCCATAATATCTACTAAATGCGAATGATGTTGGAATAACCTGCAATAAAGCAAGAAATTTATCTGGAGGAATGTTGAAGAATCTAATGAACAATGATTTAGGATAGTGAGCACTTTTATCTGGATCCTTCACACTTGGATATACCTCACTGGATTGCTCTAGTGAATTCAATGAAATGGCACCAAGATTTGTTGTGGAAATCCAGAGGCTTCTGGTGCTCTATTGAAAAACAACTGCTCAATAAACTACTGCAATTTTTGCAATTGTTGCACTAGCTCTCACAAGCTCTGATACCATGTGAAATTCCAAAGGGATAGATCACTAAGCTTGAACACACCTCACAATTTCACTCAATTAATTGTAGAGAAGAATTAGCATAAAGGATGAACAAATTCACTCATGAAACTCAGAAAATATGAGAAAATAATGATAATAAATTCATTAGCTGTAAGCTAGAAAAACAAATGTTAATACAATAGAATGAATTCGATATCTCCAAAGGTGATTCGAATTCTCCTCAAGTCGAGGCTTAGTCAGCATTGGAACCATCTCCCAATCAAGACTCAATGACCATCGATGGTGAATAAATAGTCAACTGAGGTCACACTGAGGTAGGAATAAGTCTAACTGAACCATGTGAGCATTAAAATAGGGAAGGAGACTCCAAAGGGAGCATGACAAGCTGTCAGTAGTCAAGTGGCACTCTGATACAGTCAACTGGGAGCTACAGTCAGTTAACTGAGCAATCAATGCATGAACTGATTGATCAATGCATGAAATGGATGATGAGGTCCTAGAAGTGTGTAGTAGGGCGCATTAGTAATCCAAGTGATGAAAACAATGTGCAATAGGTAGGTAGGAGGGATACTGATGGCTAGAAACAAGCTCCAGGGGGTCAAAACTGAGGACTAGGTGCTAGGATACTCCATTGTTGCTGACTGGATGCATGCAAATCCAACATGTGATGGTGAGAATATTCCAACAACAAGGAAGTCTACCACTTACAACTATAAATAAGGAAGTGTGGTCTCAAGTCATCCATGACCTACATGGTTGACACCAAAACAACTAGAGGAAAAAAGAGCAAAAGGGATTTGTTACAGTTGTGATAGAAAATATAGTAAAGTCCACAAGTGCATTGCGAAGAAACTATTTTACATACATTGTTAAGTAGAGGAAGAAAATGAACAAGAAGCACCAAAATAACAAGAACCGTCTCAAGATGAAGAAATATAAGATACTATAAGATACTACTTTCGAAGAGATTACTCCCATCATATGATGTCATGAATTGGCTAGAATTATCACTCCTCAAACTCTCAAGATTGAAGGATATATTAGAAAGAAAAAGGTAACGTTGTTGATTGATTTTGGTATTACTCATAATTTCATTCATTGTAAATTAGACAAGGTTCTCAATTGCTTTGTATATCCAGAACCAGAGTTTCAAGTAATGATTGCAGATGGAGGAACTATCAATTGCATAGGAAAATTCCACACTGTCAATCTCACTATGGGGGGATATGTATTGAATAGTCCAATGATTTCTATTCCGATGGGGGGTGTTGATGTTGTCTTAGGAGTTCAATGGTTACAATCATTGGGAACAATGGTTTTTAATTTTCAGAAGGTTTTCATGAAATTTTTATGGGAAGGAAAATAATATGAGTTAAAGGGTATCACAGGGAAACCAAGTAAGGTGATAAGCTCTAATGGTATGACAAAATTGATTAAAAAAAGGGACATTAAGGTGTAATTGCAAAATTATTCTCATTAGATGTTCAAACATCTAAGTCTCATATTTCCCTAGATCTCCAAAAGGTGATTGATAAGCATTCCAAGGTATTTGAAGATATTCCAAAAGGTCTTCCACCTGTTCAAGATTTTATCATGTTATTCACTTAATTCTGGGAAGTGTTCCTCCTAACATCAGAACTTACATATACCCATATGGAAATAAGAGTGAAATTGAGTATGTTGAAGAAATGTTATATGATGACATAATTGTTAAATATACAACATCAAGAGACATTTTCCAAACCAATCTTGTGTAGACAAGATTGATCCTCCCTTATAGAGGTGAGCACTTTGATTGCCTTTCGTGTAAAGGTTATTCCTCTCGTATAGAGGTAATTGATCAAAGTAATGATGTTGTAAGGTCTTGTTGGACAAGGCTCCAGACTTGTGTGTGTCAAGTCATGATTATCATGTGAGCCTTCCGTATAAAGGTATCCATGAGATGGACCTCCCGTATAGAGGTGGACCTTCCGTATAAATGTCATGCTTTACTTGTTAAAATAATTTAATGTTGTGTGATGTATTATAAACCATGATCACCAGATTGCTATTAAGTGTCCTCTAGATATTGATCACCTCTAAAGTGAATTACATTAGCATATGATCATTTGGTCCAGAATAATATAATATGATCACAACATCTGATAATTCTTCTTAGTATAATGTAATGTGATGGATAATTAAAGTTAGCACATATTGACCATGTAGTAAGAGATAAAGAAATAAAATATAAAGCATAGATATCAAGGGAATTCGAAATTGTCCATGCGGAAACTTCATCTAATTAAAGAGAAATCGAATTGTTAAAGCTTCAGTTAAGTATAAATGTTTCAGTTAAAGCATCAGTTAAAGATATGCCTCAGTTAACTAAAGAACTCACAATGGTCACTTCAAGTAAATCAATCAACATGATTTTAGTTAACTAAGTGTTAAATAAAAAGGACTAGTTAACTAAAGTGTTTTCACTTTAGTTAAACTAAAAGACAACACTTCAGTTAAAGAGAGTTAACTAAATGACATCAAAGAAGATCTAGTTAACTCAGTGTTATTACATGATGACACTTATGTTAAACTAAAAGATGACATGTGTGTTGTGAAACTTGCATGTCAACACTTAAGTTATCCACCTAACTAAGTGTGAAATCTTTCAGTTAAGAGGTGACTTCATCCTAAGTGACAACTCAGTGAGATAAAGAACTGCATGAGAAATGGGGCATACCTCTGCATGCAAGATTAATACATCTAGTTTGAGGGTGAGTTCATCCTGAAGTTCTAAGTTAAAAATAGAAGAGAATAATATAGAAGTATGTTATATGGGATTGATGAATCCAATGTGAAGCGAATTCTCTTCTCCATTGAAGGCAAGGCGCTTCTCTTTGTGCAGGGTATTGTTCATGCTTGTTATTGTTGTGCTCAGAACACATCCGATTGATCTCTCTCCTCTAATGCTTTTGTATCTTCAGCAAGAGTGTTTGGTGATCTCTTATCTTCTGAAAGCAATCTACTATGTTGTAAAACAAAGCATTCTCTACTATCCATTATATTATACTGAGAAGAATTGTTGGGGTTTTTGTTCTCATAATTTTGAGGATTTTCCCCAAGGTATATCTTGTGTTATGGTTGTATGAATTTCATGGATTGAATTGTCTCATTTATTCAAGTCTCTGCATCTAAAAGAATTAAATATCAAATCTCAACCAAATTTCAACATGGTATCAGAGCTCAAGGCGTGAAGGAGCTTAGTTTTGCATACTAGCTAGAGCCTACGTTGATCTTGAGAAGTTGACCACGAGATTTGAAGACTATGACATCATTCTCTATACGAATGGAAGACCATCTTGAAGGAACCTCAAAATTCAACAGTTGTTAGGATAGGATTCTCAACATCCTAGAGGAGCATGAATTAGATGGATACGTATCCACTGTGGTGGCATAGCCTACATATAATGCAGGGCACATCAAATTCAAGAAGAATCAAGCTAAGGAAAAACAAATCGTCAATGATTTGGTAAAAGATAACTTGATGCTCGTGATCACACCACTAAAGACCGCAAAAGAATGTTATAATACATTGACTAATATATACGAGAAGAAGGCCCCCATTCAAAAGAGGGAATTGAAGAATAAGTTTCGAAACTTAAAGATGGAGACAGATGAGACAATGGCCTCCTTCTTCTCCAACATCTCTCAGGTAAGAGATCAACTTGCTAGTATTGGAGTAGTGGCGGATGAATATGATCTTATCCAAACTACTATTGATGGTCTCCCATCCTCATGGGAGACATTCTTAGCTGTAGTAAATTGCCAAGAGGTACAACCTAACTTCTAAAGGTTGTGGCATGACTGCCTCCAAGAGGAGGGGAAAATCCAAAGCAGGTCAGTGTGAATCAAAGAAGAAAATATTTCCCTCGGTGCAAGAATGAAGAAAGGAAAGAAACCCTTCTTCCAAAAGAAGTTCTCTCATCCAAAGAAGAAGGATTTCAACAAAGGATTTGGCAATTCAAAATGTAGATGCTTCAATTGCAACAAGAAATGCCATTTCTCAAGATATTGCATAGCAAAGCGAAAAGGAAATTTTCATGCTTCCACCGCCATAAAAGATGAAATCACTCAAAAGAATGCATCTGAAGAAAAGGAGACAAGAAGGGAGTATTATCTTGTCTCATCCATTTCAGGATCCATCATCACAAATTCATACACATGGTTGATTGACAGTGGCACGTCCAAACATATGACCGGTTACAAGAGTGTCATCACCAATCTAAAGGAGAAAGAATTCACATGCATGGTAGAGTTGGGGGACAACTCAAATTATTCGATCCAAGGAGTTGGATACACCTCATTCCAGCTGAGCACCAATGATATTCTACATGTGGAGGACATTCTATATGATCTAGGCTTGAAGAAGAACCTCCTTTCAGTTTGGGTTCTTGAAAACAAAGGATTCTGAGTAATCTTCATGGATAACAAAGCACTTTTATGGCCAAAGAACAAAATCCTAGAATCTGTTGTTGTGATTGGAGTTTGAGAGGGAGGAATCTACAAGGTACCTGGGAAGTACATTCAAGTTATGATTCACCACACTATGAGTCCATGTGATTTATACCACCGAATACTTGTACACCTACACTACAAAGCACTACCATGAATTCAAAATATGGTAAAAGGTATGTGCGTATTTGATTTTGAGCATGCTAGTGTATGTCAGGTTTTCTACTTGGGAAGAATGTTAACAAAAGTTTTTCTAGCAGTTCTACTAGATCTAAAGGGATTTTAGATTTAATACATTTTGATGTATGTGGTCCCATGTCATGTACCTCTGTGAGTGGATTCTTATATTATGTATTGTTCATAGATGATTTTTCTAGGAAGTCATGGATTTATTTCATGAAGGATAAAAGTGAAACTCTTAGCAAATTTAAAGAGTTTAAATCCCTAGTTGAAAATAAGAAAGAAAGCACATCCATGCATTAAGGTCTAATAATGGAGGTGAATTTGATTCATATGCATTTAATGAGCTATGTAGCGATGCATGAATATGTAGACAATTAACAATACCTTACGAACCTCAATAAATGGGGTTTTCGAAAGGAAGAATAGAACCATATGTGAGGCTGCAAAAACCATGATGCATGATCAACATATGTTTACCTTATTATGGGTAGAAGCCACCCGTACAGTTGTGTACATCAAAAATAGAATCCCTCATACCATTCTAGATGAGAAGGAACTAGAAGAATTATTTACCGGTGAGAATCCAGACATCTCACACTTTAGGATCTTCAAGAGCCCAGTATACATTCATGTACCGAAAGAAAAGAGAACAAACATGGAGCCTTCTGGATAGAAAGAAACCTTTGTGGGTTATAGCGAGTGATCCAAAGCATACTGAATATATGTACCTAGTGAGAGACACATTGAATTCAGCCGAGATGTTCCCTTCCATGAGGAAGATGCTTTCAAAAGATCAAAATAGATTCAATGTGATTTAGAGATGGAGGATCCCGAGTCTGATTCTTCCCCTTCAGAGTTTGAGAGGGAGAAACCAGAAGATTCCTCAAATTCGCTAGCTCATGAAGAAGCAGTATAAATGGTTGAGAGGTCACCTGATGAACCTCCCACTAAAATAAGATATGCTTGGTGCTGAGACATCTTACAAAATGCAGATAAAAATAGAGCACCAACAGGCTCATCTAGAGAGCGCAAGCAACCTGACAGATATTCAGGGTATGTTTCACTAATGAGTCACATCAGTGATTCAAACCATCCTCATATGAAGAATATGAAAAGTACAAAGTTTGGAAATATGAAATGACAAAAGAGTACAACTCTATAATGAAGAATGATGTTTGGGAGGTTGTTCCCAAACTTGATGGGAAGTCCATTGTGACTTGCAGATGGATTTACAATATAAATCATGTTGTGGATGGTAGCATTGAGAAGTATAAAGCAAGATTCATTTCCATAGGTTTCTCTAAAAAAGAAGGAATCGATTATGATGAGACCTTTTCCCCTGTGGCAAGGTACACCACAATCCGATCAATGATTGCACTTGCATGTGTTCTAGGATGGAAACTTCACTAGATGGATGTGAAGACAACCTTCCTCAATGGTGAGGTTGAGGAAGAGGTTTAGATTCAGCGGCCTCAAGGATTTGTGGTTCATGGGAAGGAGTCCCATGTTTTTAATATAAATAAATCTCTATATGGACTTAAGCAAGGCCCCATGGCTTGGTACTCTAGAATTGATAGCTACCTTCGGAAATTGGGTTTCTGTAAGAGTGAAGATGATCCAAATTTGTACTTCAAAGTAGTGAAGAACCAACCATTGATATTGGTTATTTATGTTAATGATTTGTTTCTCATTGGAGAGGAACATCGGATTGCTTCGTGCAAGAGGGATCTAAAATTAGAGTTCAATATGAATGACTTAGTCTAACGCACTACTTTCTTGGCCTTGAGATCTGGAAAAGAAAAGATGAAATTTTCTATATCAAGGGAAGTACATTGTGGATATATTGCACAGGTTTGGAATGATATATTGCAAATCTATGACTACACCGATGGTTTCCAATTTGAGGAAACTTCATGAGTCAGGATCTGGATCAGATCCAGTAGATCCCACTCTCTATAGACAGCTTATAGTCTCACTAATGTACTTGATACATTCGAGGCCTGATATATGTTATGATGTGAGCATTTGAGTCAATTTATCTCTGATCTGAGACACAAAGAATGGACAACTGCTAAGCATGTGCTTAGGTACCTTCGAGGTACAATTTCATATTGGCTTAGATATGTATCTAGTGGAGGAGTCATGTTACTTGGTTATACAGACTCATACTCGGGTGGAAGCATTGTGGACCATAAGAGTACATATGGATACTGTTATAGCCTAGGATCAGGTATGATATCTTGGTCCAGCAAGAAGAAGGGATTTATAGCCCAAATTACTACCGAAGTAGAATACATAGCTACCGGTGTTTCCTACTGAGAAGTAGTGTGGCTCAGAAAGATACTTACAGGTTTCATCGGTGAAAAGTTTGACCTTACAGTTATTAGGTGTGACAATAAAAGTTGCATCAATAGTTTTGAAAACCCAATGTTTAATGACAAGTTGAAGCACATTGAAATGAAGTATCACTTCATCCCAGACATGGTCCAGAAAGGTACATTGAAACTTCAATACATTGCTACTGATGAGAAGATTTCATCTGTGTTAACAAATCCTCTGTCAGTGATGAAGTTCAGGTACTTCCAATACAAGCTTGGCATGGAAGAGAATGCCTCCCTTGCTGAGAGGGAGTGTTAAATATATAACATCAAGAGACATTCTCCAAACCAATCATGCGTAGAAAATATTGATCCTCCCTTATAGAGGTGATCACTTTGATTTCCTTTCGTGTAAAGGTTATTCCTCTCATATAGAGGTAATTGATCAAAGTAATGACGTTGTAAAGTATTGTTGGACAAGGCTCCGGACTTTTGCGTCTCAAGTCATGATTATCATGTGAGCCTTCCATATAAAGGTATCCATGATATGGACCTCCCATATAGAGGTGTACCTTCCGTATAAAGGTCATGATTTACTTGTTAAAAGAATTTAATGTTGTGTGATGTATTATTAAACATGATCACCAGATTGCTATTAAGTCTCCTTTAGAGATTGATCACCTCTAAAGTGAATTACTTTATCATATGATCATTTGGTTCAGAATAATATAATATGATCACATCATCTGATAATTCTTCTTAGTATAATGTAATGTGATGGATAACTAAAGTTAGCACATATTGACCATTCAGTAAGAAATAAAGAAATAAAAGATAAAGCATAGAGATCAAGAGAATTCAAAATTTCCCATGCAGACACTTCAACTAATTAAAGAGAAATTGAATTGTTAAAGATTCAGTTATAAAGCTTCAGTTGAGTATTAATGCTATAGTTAAACCATTAGTTAAATATATGCCTCAGTTAACTAAAGAACTCACAGTGGTCACATCAACTAAATCAATCAGCATGATTTCAGTTAACTAAGTGTTACATAAAAAGGACTAGCTTACTAAAGTGTTTTCACTTTAGTTAAACTAAAAGACAACACTTTAGTTAAAGAGAGCTAACTAAGTGACAACAAAGAAGATCTAGTTAACTAAGTGTTATTGCATAACTATGTTAAACTAAAATATGACACGTGATTTGTGACACTTGCATGGAAACACTTAAGTTAGCCACCTAACTAAGTGGGCAAGCTTTCAGTTAAGAGGCGAGTTCATCCTAAGTGACAGCTCAGTGAGATAAATCACTACATGAGAAGTGGGGTGCACCTTTGCATGCAATATTAATACATCCAGTTTGAGGGTGAGTTCATCCTGAAGTTAGAAGTTAAAAATAGAAGAGAAGAATGTATAAATATGTTATACAGGATTGATGAATCCAATGTGAAGTGAATTTTCTTCTCCATTGAAGGAAAGGTGCTTCTCTTTGTGCAGGGTATTGTTCATGCCTTTTATTGTTGTGTTGGGAACACATCCGATTGATCTCTCTTATCTATTGCTTTTGTATCTTCATCAAGAGTGTTTGGTGATCTCTTATCTTCCAAAATCAATCTGCTATGCTATAAAAGAAATCATTCTCTGGTATACATTATATTATACTGAGAAGAATTGTTGGGGCTTTTTTTCTCATAATTTTGAGGATTTTCCCCAGGGTATATATTTTGTTATGGTTATATGAATTTCATGGATTGAATTGTCTCATTACTTCAACTCTCTACATATAAAAGAATTAAAGATGAAATCTCAACCAAATTTCAACAATAATTAGGCCTAGCCAATGTTCTTACTCTGCACCAATGGTAATGGTACACAAGTCGGGTGGATCATCGAGTATGTGTCCAGATTATATAGATCTCAACAAGATCACCATTAAACATAAATTTCCCATTCTTGTCATTGATGAATTGTTATATGAATTACATGGAGTATTTTTCTTCACAAAGTTGGATCTTCGTTCTGGATATCATCATATTAGAATGGAGGAAGACATTCCAAAAACAACAATCGGAACTCATGAAGGTCATTATGAATTTTTGGTCACGTAAGTTGGTCTCATGAATGCGCCTTCCACATTTCAAGGTTTGATGAATTCCATTTTCAATCCTTTCCTTAGAAATTTTTTGCTAGTATTGTTTGATGATATACTAATCTATAGAAAGTCTTGGGAAGAACATGTTCAACATGTTGGAAGGGTACTACAACTACTAAAGGAGCAACAACTATATGTAAAACCTTCCAAATTTTTCTTTGGGGTAAAGGAGGTAGAATATTTGGGTCATATTGTATCTTGGGAAGGTGTCAAGCTAGACTCCAACAAAATTAAATCCATGATGGACTGGTCGATTCCCAAAACCCTGAATAATCTTCGAGGATTATTAGGTATAACAGGATACTATCACAATTTTGTTCAGAACTATGGAAGAATAGAAGCACCTCTAACAGGATTATTGAATAAAGATGCATTTTCTTGGACTCCAGAGGCAACTCAAGATTTTGAACAGCTTAAGGAGGCAATGTGCAAAGCTCCTGTTTTGGCCACAATAGACTTCACAAAAACATTTATTGTGGAATGTGATGCTTCAGTAAATGGCATTGGTGTTGTTCTAATGCAATAAGGACACCCTCTTTCTTTCACAAGTCATCCAATAAAGTTAAAGAACTTACATAAGCCCATTTATGAGAAGGAAATGTTGGCAATCTACATGCTCTTAAGAAATGGAATCCTTACCTAATAGGTAGACACTTCAAGGTCAAAACAGATCATGATAGTCTTAAATAATTATTGGAATGGAGATTATCTTCGGAAGAGAAACACAAATGGGTAACCAAGATGTTGGGATATGACTTTGAAATCATCTATCGAAAATGGAAACATAATTTGGTGGCAGATGCGCTTTCCATAAAAGATGAAGATGTCGGGGCATTACTTTGTGCAATTTCCATTTTGCAACTTGATTGGGAAGCAGCAAGGGAAGAATTGAAAAATGACCTATCTGTGTGGATGCTCATTCAAATTATACATGACGATCCAAGTGTATCGGATACTTTTTTGTGGAAAAATGATTCACTATGGTATAAGGATTGCTTATATCTATGCAAATACTTCCAACTCAAGCAAAGGGTCCTCTAAGAATTACACACCTTTCCTATAGGTGGGCACTCTGGATTCCTGAAAACTTACCATATGGTCAAGAAGGAATTTTTTTGGGAAGGTCTTAAATCCGATGTTCAAAGTTTTGTGGCCGATTACTTGGTTTGCCAACCTAATAAGGTGGAAACAGTTAAGACCCCAGGACTTCTACAACCATTAGACATACATTTCCAGCGTTTGGAAGAAGTCTCAATGGATTTTATCACAGGTCTACCCAAGTCAAAAGGAAACAATGGTATTATGGTGGTTGTTGATATAATCACAAAGTATGCACATTTTTTTGGACTCTCTCACCCTTTTAATGCAGGTATAATAGCCGCATCTTTTCTCGAAACAATTCAAAAGTTACATGGAAATCCAAAGATTATTGTAAGCAGTAGAAATCCACTTTTCACTGGAAAATTTTGGACTAAATTATTTTCTTGTTTGGGTACCCAATTGGATCATAGTTCATCTTATCATCCTCAATCTTATGGGAAAACTGAGATAGTGAACAAATGTTTGGAAGGATATCTTCGTTTCTTTGCATGTCATAAACAAACACAGTGGGTGAAATGGTTATATTTGGTAGAATGGTGGTACAATACTTCCTTCCATACATCATCAAAAATGTCTCCATTTATGGCACTTTATGGGTACTAGACTTCATCTATCATGTCTATGTTAAAGGGAAAATCTAAATTTCAAGTCGTGGAAGATCACATAGAGCACCAACAAGAAGTTCTCCAGATACTTAAGGACGGCCTAGCCATGTCACAAAACGGGATGAAACAACAAGTTGATCAACATGGGGGTGAAAGGAGTTTCGAAGAAGGGGATTGGGTATTTCTAAGGATACAACCTTACAAGAAGATGCCCCTCAAGCAACTAAATAAGGACAATAAATTATCACCCAAGTATTATGTTCCTTATAAAGTGTTGCAGAATATTGGTAGTATGGCGTACAAATTGGTTCTCCCTTCATCTTCAAGAGTGCATCCAGTTTTCCATGTTTCTTACTTAAATAAGGTAATAGGAGACAAGATCCCAATTCAAAAAATATTTCCCGATCTTGATGAAGAATGAAGAGTCATATTGGAACCTGAACAAATCACTAAAACAAGGACCAAGCAGCTACGTAATCGGGTTATTAATGAGTACCTCATCAAATGGAAGAACCTGCAAGTGGAAGGTTCGACATGGGAAGATGATTCCTTCATACATAAGAATCCAAAACTAATCAAGCGTATAGAATAAAACTTGTCTAAAGGTGAGGGGCAAGTTAAGCCCTAAATATTGGCACATTACCCCTTATGTAGTGGCAAATTAACCCCTTTATTGTGGTGCATACCATATTATTGATGTCTGATTGGGACTATTAGTGGGTCTATTAGTTGTTATTGTACCCCTTTGTCTCCTATATATAGGAAGGATTCCTTTTCATTTTCATCATCATTGTATCTTGTCTTGTACTATGTACTTAGTACATTGTGTAAGGAGGTTCCTCCCTCAAAGAGGATTGTTATTCATCTCAGTTCTTCATTATTAAGTCGTGGATTACTTTCTTTTGGTCTATTTTTGTTATGCTTATGCTATATTTGGGACTTGCTTGCATAACATGTATCTTGTTCTTGGTGTGGAGAATATATCCATTGAACCCACCATTGCCCAAAAATTTTCGAGTTTTAGAATATAATGGAAGAAAATTTTGAAATTGGTGCAAACCCTCCTTACGGAAATAATGTCACCCCATGTCAGTAGTTTGTATTTCATAATCCCTTTTCCAATGAAGGAATTGTTTCACACCAACAAGAGTCTTGACAAACAACTAACCCTCCCTAAACAAGAAAGGGATCTTACAAAAAAATATACATGAATTTTGTAGATATTACTATTCATACCTATAGCTTAGCCTATGGTATGCTAGAAAAAAATCCCACATAGTGTGAGGATTCCCCAACTTCCACTGGTGGGTCCCTTTCAGATTCCACACCCTAGTAGTGACCCTACTCCATGTATACAAAATCACCACATGACGTACAAATCAAAACCCTTACGTGATATTTGCACACAACTAAAACATCATAGATTATTTATCCCAATCCCCCACCACCATGTCTAGCCTTGATGTTCTTAAATATTTCCCTTCCCAAAAGGAGGAGTTAGTATTAGCATTAGGCACCATAGACCCATCCACCTCATGTTTGATGATATCTAATTTAGACATCCAGTAATCATGTTTTATATCGTCCATCACATTTCAAATCCCCATCTCTATAAAGAACATTATCATTCATCGATGCATTATCGATGAAGGTTCTTCTACATACATAATGTCAACAAATGTTTGGAAGTGGCTTGGATATTCAGACTTTATCCCTTCAAGAATAAATCTCCAAGCCTATGATGGTCATCCCTTGCAACCTTAAGGCCTCTACAAAATGTCCCTATTGAGCTAGGGGAAAAAATGGTTCTCAATGTAGAAGTCATCAATGCTCAACTTGACTATAACATCCTCGTTTTCCACAGTTATATGTACACCATGAAGGTGGTTTCCTCCTCAATATTATGAACAATATGCTTCCCCACAATGGGAAATTGGTCACCCTAGACTAACTAACTTACAACAATTCATTCGCTAACAACAAACCTAATAATATCCTGCCTATAGTTGGATCAAAAAATATTCCATCATTCAATGAGATAGGACCTAGTGTCTATAAATAATCTTCACTATTGGGGGCATACATAGGATCACCACTTATCATTTCCTTATCAATTGATAGCCTCATGTGTACTATTTTCTCCTCTTCAAATCAACACCTTCCATTGCTTCCATGTCTACATCATCATATGATATTGAGAGATATCATGAGAAAAGAACCATTCATTCCCTTCCCTTAGTCACACCCATTGTAGAAGTTCCTTTCCTCTTTCTCCCTCCTAGAATATAAGGTATGCATATCATGGATACTCTCACATTTCTAGGTCTTACCCTTGGGAGCCTTATATGGTACATAACTCCACCATATCCAAAATTTACTAAAAACTATACGCCCACATTAATTTATATCTATTACTCCTTCCAATACTTCATATTTTGATATCCCATCACAGGTTTCACCCACCTCAATAGAACCATTAGTCAAAGATGGTTCATCACAATTGGAGATAGCTAGAGCACCAAAACTAGGGCCATAAAAGCCGCATCCTCACCCATTAAACCATTTACACAATTTCCCTCTCCATGAACATTGTGTGGCCTCATAAGTCACCCCACTAACCTATGGCCAACATCACCTAAGCTCAGGAACCTACTATACCCATCCATAAGTGCTTATCTCATTTTAAAATCCTTGGCAAGGGGCATACTCTCTATCTCTTAAGTAGAGCCCCCCAAACCAAAGAATAAATCACTACACATGAATCATGCATGTAGTATATGTCAACACTTTGGTCATTACACTCACCATTTTCTGGACCTCTAATGGTATTGGACTACACTTGATTCTATGCACCAATCCCTACCCCCCAAAAAATGGATTATAAATAGCCCTAACTAAGTTTTTCGTAGTTGAATTTGTTTCTATGACAATTGATACACGCATGGAACAACCAGGTGTAGTGTGTGAGAAGAGTGATAATTTATTACCCCCTTAGGAAACCACCCATCCCCCCTCTCCTGCACACTCATTGATCACACCATGCTCCACTTGACCATGTCGATCTTGTGGGTCATTGACACACTTCCCATTCTAATGTTCCACCTTACAAGCAGAATCAACAGAGAACCTAGAACAATTAAGGCAACCTCACAACATCTCTCCTCCTCTAACAAACCCCCTTATTTCACCCTTGGAGGAGACCTTGATTTGATAACGTGACATGATAGGATATGTTTATATGTTTTTCATCTCATCATCACCAACATCTATGAATCATGACTATTATTCATCATCGTCGAACATCACTAATCCATGGGACAAAAATAATCCATCACATGCAGTCTACAACTCCATGGGAGTGCATAGATCAATAGATACATCATACACATATCTTGTTCCCTATGCTACCACTCATGATCCAATTTCTACACCATGAGGAGACAACACTCCTAATTCTTAATATTTTATCTTTAATTCATAAATGCAAAAGTACTTGAAATCAAATAAAAATCATACACATAAGAAATCACATTCGACACATGAATTTACCCTAGGGAAACCCTTTATGACTTGAGGGAGAAAACCCTCACAAAACCTTCCTTCGTATATTGATAGATAGCAAAGAATGTATTTTACATCAAGCACCGCTGGTGCAATTACAAAGCAAGAGAAAGATAAAGAAGAGAGACTCATAATAATATCCTACACAAATAGAAGTGACTTGCCTTCAAGGGAGAAGAGAATTCATTTCACATTGAATTCAACAATCTTGTATAACATATTTATATATTATTTACATGCATCGACTTCTATTTTTATCTTCTGATGTCATGATGAACTATCCCTCCATCTATATGTATCAATCTTGCATGAAGAAGAGTGTCCCACTTCTTATGCAGTGCGTTTACTCACTGAACTGAGTCTTAGGATGAACTCGCCCCTTAATTGAAATATTTCCCACTTAGTTAGGTGGATAACTTAAGTGTCTTCATGCAAGTGTCACAACTCAAGTGTCGTCTTTTAGTTTAACATAAGTTTTGTAATGTAATAACACTGAATTAACTAGATCTTCTTTGTTATCACTTATTTAACTCTCTTAACTAATTCTTTCTTTCTAACATCACTGTACTGATCAATTCGAGTTATCCTTTGATTTACTGAAGTCGTCATTAAATTTTAACAATTCAAATTATCTCTTAATTAATTCTTTTATGTGCAATTTGAATTCTCTCATATCTTTTCACATTGAATATTTATCTCTTGTCTTGTGTGCATGGTCCAAATGGGCCAACTTAATTATCATATCAAATATACTAAGGATATTTTCCCAATGATGTGATCATATTTTTCTACTATCATTCCAAGTGGTTATATGCTAAAGTAATTCACTCTAGAGGTGGCAAGTCTCTAGAGGAGACTTAATATCTCAACCATGGTTAGTAGTACATCACACACCATATATGCTTCGACATGAAAAACATCACCTCTACACATGAGGAACCACCTCACCACATGAGGATCTATCTTGACACAAAATACCTTAGCCTTGACTAGAAAGATTGTATAACATCATCACTTTGACAAACAAAGCACTTGCTTCAACACATGAAGGTTAACCATTCTTGGGTCAAGTTGTAGGAACAACAGATCCCATTTTATTAATAACATGGGAGCCCTAGTTACTTATTATGAAGGTAATCTCGAATTTCCTTATCTTGTTTATGGGGTGTCATGATTGTTTCCTTTATTCCCATGTCTTTTCATGCTTTGGATTTAATAAAAATTGATAAAAAAATTTGTTTGTATGCGTTTTGTGAATTGCGGAAAACATAGTTTTTCTTTGAAACATGTTGTTTCCACAATCCCCAATCCGCAATGCGGATTGCGGATGTTGGAAATTTTTAAGTTTTGAATTTATCCTTTCCGCAACCCGCAATGCGAATTGTTGGTGTCGGATGCATTTGTTCAATACAATTGCATTTACGTTTCTACATTTCCGCATTCCACAATGCAAATTGCAGAAATAGGAAACCAAAATAAACAAATTGAAATTGCACTTCCGCAAACCCACAACCCATAATGCGGATTGCGGAAAGATTGATTTTTTCCATAATTTTCTCTGCTCTATTTTCTCAGATGCGGATTGCGGAAACAATAAACCGTTTAAGTTGAAATTTACACTTCCACAATCTCGCAATGCGGATTGTGGATTGCGGAAACCAAGATCAAAATTTTCAAAAAAACACTTCCGCATTTTCTTTTCCACTTTTCCTTTTTTTAATATTAACCGTCGATTTATTTGAGATCTACGATAGAGATTGATTTCGCTATTAATATTTTTTTTAAATATTTCAAATTTTTACTCTCTTTTCACCATCTTCAAACTTCGAATTTCACCCTCGGCGAACGGTTTTTACTGCGATTTTCAACCCTGTTAACGGATTTACTTTTCTCCATCGGTTTACAGGTAGGTTTTTCAGTCCTTTTAGCAATCATTTGCACAAGTTCAGAAACTAAATTCAGTTTAATTAATTGTTGTTTTCGTCATTTTATCAGAAAATTTTGTTTCCTTTCAACCATGTCGAGAAACACCAGGTCCAGAACAACCCTCAATGAAATGAAAAATAAGGACCCAAACAACAGTATCTTCTTTGATACCAATGAAAGGGTTTCTGAAACCTACCACCTAGACTGGTCAGGAATTTACACTATATTTTATAATGACAATTTCTCATAAATTCAACGTGACCAGGAAGCCTTTATAAACATCAGTAAGTCCCAGCTCCATGCCATAGTGGCTAGGCCTTCCCTAATTCCTTACACTGATGCCATCAAGTGGATTATTGACCACACCAACCTGCAAGATCGTTCCTTTAATGACAAGGCTCAAACCCAATTGGCCTCTTTCTGACCTGATGTATTCGCCAGAGCTTATGCACTCAAACAACCCCAACATTTGCTTAATAAGCAATTCCTGGAGTCCTCCTCGACCAGGTATAATTTTGATGAAATGCTCAAATCCTCGATGGAAAACACTGCTAGATTTACACCCAAAGATGATAAACTTTACCCAATTTCTTGGTTTAGGGAGCCCTTCTCTTTGCTGGCATCCATGTTGTGCAGACTATATGGATTGTCGAACTGCACAGTCTTCAAATCTGAATGGGAACCCTTGGCCCATCATATTCTTACCACAGGAGAGTCTTTCAATTGGGACCAAATTTTGTCAGTGGTATTAAAGTAAGAAATAGAGAAGTAACCGAAGAATCATGCCTCAAGGAAGCCGACAGTTTACGTCTATGCTTATGTTATGGATGTCATCATCACGTTTTTTCATGTATTTCTTCTTTTTGGGGAAGCGGGGTCCATCAAAAGTATGCCGAGTGGGTACTCGTTGGATGCAGAATTGAATTCCCCATCCAACGACTACTCGTGATCAAAATTTGAGTGAATATACAGGGAGATAAGTTGAAAATACGAATTGAAGAAGTAGTTTTTTCACTTTGACCTTTTTACCTTTTTACTTTTTTACCCAAAAATGGTGATTCATCCCCATGGTTGACATCATCACCTTGAATCCTATTGGTTGATTTTTATAGTACATTTCTTTTGTTTTGAGGCCCATTTTTTACCTCAAAAATTCTCTAATGGGAGCTAGAAGGAGGATCATGACCAGTCATGCCTAAACAAAACACTAGCAAACCTCCTCCTACAAGGACACCAGTTGTTACCAGAAGTCGGACTCAAGCATCCACATCAATAGTTAAACCAGCGGAAAACCAATATACAGTCCGTGCTACTCCTGTAACAGAACAAGAAAATAAAAGGTCTAAAATTATTTTTGTATCACCAACGAGAGGGCCTTTGACTCTTGAGAAACTAAGGAATATTAATCAATATATTACTACCAGAGTAGAACAGAGGATTGAAACACATCATAATATGAGACACTTATTGTCCCAATACCATCCGACCAACAAATCACAAATTGATACAGATAATCAAAACACATCCAGACATGAACTATTTCCTGAAATTCAAATTAATTCCCTATTTGAGGAAACAGATCAAGTTCAGGATAATCCACAACCGAACGTAGTGTCTGGTGGACCACCACCAACACCTCCTTCTTCATATTCATCATCATCCGAGGAATCTTCTGACAGTGAATCATCCTCAAGTTCCTCTACTTCAGAAGACGGACCAATGGCAGGACAAGCCAATAGACCTTGGCTAGATAAGGATGCAGTATTTGTTCTTGGATACCAACACAAATTGCCCCAAAATCTGAAGAAATGGATCCCAATATTTAATCTTGATGATATATCTCCTGCAGAAGATCACATCAAAACTTTCATGCAGGCCCTAAGACTTAAAAATGTGGTGCATGAAGATGTAGTCTACAGATTATTCCCCTATACGTTTCAAGGGAAGGCTGCCATCTGGTATTTTGCATTAGAATCCAGATCTATCACTTCTTGGGAAGATTTTGAAACCCTATTCCTTCAAAATTTTGGGAATGATCGGACTCCCGAATATCTAGTCATGGATCTATCTTCTTTGAAAATTAAAGGAAAAGAAAGAGTGAAGGATTTCAACCAGAGGTTCTCATATTTCAAAAACAGGATTCCCATCAATGTTCTTCCAGCAAAAGAATTATTGCTTGCTTATTACATCAAAGGTATTCCTATTCTTATTTCATGTGGGTTAAAAGAGATAATAAGAACAACCTGCAAAAATATTTTGCATAAGCAATCTTGGTTGAAAAGGATATGTTTGGTCTGAAAGACAACCCTGATATACAAGCCGATCAACCTTCCACATCTTGAAAGAAGCATGAAAACAACCCCAAACCCACAAAACAAAATAAATACCCTTTTGACATGGAAAGTGTGAAAAACGTTTTGCATAATATTTCTAATGAAATGGTAGATATGAGGAAGACTAATACTGAGGGTCGGGCCAACAATAGATGTTTTGTAAGGCCACCTTTCAGGAGACGCTACCAACCCCCTCAACATCAAAATCCACCTAATCCTAATGAAGGGTTATCTTGTGAAGATATTTATTCTATTTACAGAGAATTGGCTGCTGAAACACAAACTGCCCCTGAAATTAATGAGGAAATCCCAAAAGAGTCTGAACCTCCTGATGATGAAAATGATCGGCATGTTAACACCATTAGTTATTTTTCTGAATTGCCTATGACAGAAGAGGAACGTGAACCTGAAACTGTTTTCGATGTCCAACACCATTACAATACTAGAATTAAAGGGAAAACTTCACAGGAATCTTCACCATCAACATCCAGTCCCAATAAAGGCAAAACAACAATACAAAAGGAAACAATTATTCCTGAAATTGAATATAATCTAGTTGATCATTTGAAAAGGGTAAAAGCTAATATTTCCTTGTTTGAACTTCTGAAAATACCCTCTATGAGGGAAAATATTCCTAAAAGCATGATTTTAAATAAATCAAGAGAAGCTCAAAACAACACTCTATAAATGTCTTCAACACCAACTGGCCAAAAACCAAATGGGAAGAAGACTCCTCCTTTTCTGCTCACCTTTGAAATATTCAACAGAAATGTACACAATTGCATGATAGAATCTAGTGCCTCATCTACTGTAATGCCACTATCTATCTGCAAAAATTTCAATGCATCTTGGGAACCTTCACCTATTCAGATTGTCCAACTTCACAGATCTAGATTTAGGGTAGTAGGGCAATTGAGAAATGTACTTTTGACACTATCTGTTGATCCATGGATTCATCAGACTATTGATATTGTGGTAGCTAAAATTCCTGAAGCATATGGCATGTGGTTGAGTAGAGACTGGTCAGAGAAACTTAAAGGATACTTTTCCACTGATTGGTCCCACTTATGGATCCCTTACAATGGGAAACCCAACAAAATTAAGATTCACAGAGAGACATTTATGAAACAGACAATCACTGATCTGAATGAGCCTAGTGAACCCACTATCTACTACAGCTCACACATTGAACATTATACTTTTGATACATTCTTTTGGAACTTACCTGTTGACTCTTCACCTACTGAGAACATTGAAAGTCAGTCTGAAATTGTTAATTATATTGTTTTTCCATTCTCTGGTTCAATCCTACATAATTTTTATAATGTAAATACAAATTTTAGAGTAGATTTAAATTCATGGACTTTATTTTTTTATGGATCAAAATCCAAGGATGGAGCTAGTGCAGGTTGTATTTTGATATATACTAAATGAACCAATATCATGATTTCTTGTAGATTAGAGTTTGAATGTACTAATAACATTGTTGAGTATGAAGCTCTGGTCCAGGGACTTAGAAAATAAATTGATTAGGGTGCACATGTCATAGAATGTTTGGGGGATTCTGAAATCATTGTCAAATAGGTAAGAAACAAATTTCATTGTATATCCCCTCACTTAATAAATTATAAAAAACTGGTTAGGTATTTGACCAACTCTTTCAAAACATTTAATATTAACTATGTCCCTAGGTCTCATAATTTTGATGTTGATTTATTGGCTAATACTACTTCTAGGATTATTCTCCCTGAAGGTCTTTCTCCTGATACTTTCTCAATTGAATTAATATATAGACCATCAATTCCTGATAACATCACCAATTGGAAAGTCTTTGACGATGACCAACAGATTATGTACTTCTTAACAGTCCAAGATACCTTCAAGGATTCATCCATTGATGAAGAAGATCATGACAAAGCCTTATCGGATCCCAATTTTCTTTCAAGATTGACTCCTAAGTCATTCATTAAATTAGAAAGATACTATGACTTGTAGGATAAATTCAAGAATATAACTAACTGCAAGATACATAGTTCTTCACTAAACTATCATCTTGTAAACTTAGGGACCGAGCAAAATCCATAGCTGATTAATTTAGGGATTGACTGTAAACCTGATGAGAGGAAAGCTTATATCAAGTCGTGTAAGGAGTTTAAGGATGTGTTTTCATGGACCTATGATTACCTGAAGACATTTGATACCAACATCATCCAACACAACATCCCTATGAATCCAAATATCAAACCATATCAGCAGAAAGTTAGGAAAATGCATCCTAGTTTAGAACCATCTGTGAAGAAAGAACTGGAAAAATGGTTGACAACAAAATAATATTCCCTGTAAGACACACACAATGGATTTCCAATCTAGTCCATGTTCGTAGGAAGAATGGGGAAATTAGACTCTGTTTGGATTTCAAAAACCTTAACAAAGTATCTGAAAAGGATAACTACCCTGTTCCCCCTATTGAACAGATTTTGCAGAAAGTTGCAGGTGCTGAAATGTTTTCTCTGTTAGATGGTTTTTCAGGTTGCAATCAGGTATTCGTCACACCATCTGATCAACTTAAAACTGCTTTTAGAACAACTTGGGGAACCTTTTCTTAAAGGAGAATGCCTTTTGGGTTAATAAATGCAGGTGCTAGTTTTCATAGGGCCATGGACATAGATTTCAGAGGCCTAATGCATAATTCAGTAGTTGTTTATCTTGACAACATAACTATTTATTCCAATAAGAGACGTGACCATATTTTTTCTTTGAAATAGGTTTTTGAAAGGTGTCGCAAGTACGGTATTTCTTTGAACCCAAAGAATTCTATTTTTGCAGTTACATAAGGCAAGCTTTTGGGGTTTATAGTGTCCAAACACAGTATGATCATTGACCCTGAAAGAACAGGTGCAATTTCCAAAATCGAGCTTCCGGGTTCCAAGAAAGCCATGCAGTCTTTTCTAGGAAAGATTAATTTCGTCAGGAGGTTTGTGCCTAACTTTGCCCATATTGTTAAGCCTTTACAAGAATTGATCAAAAGGGATGCACAATTCAAGTGGTCTGACAGTCAAAGGAATTATTTTGCTGAGATTAGGAGAGCTATTGTAGAAGCTCTTGCGTTAATGTCCCCTGAATTCACAAAGGATTTCATTCTTTACACATTTGCTATTGATTTTTCTTATGTTGTTGTGCTTACACATAAACAAGCCGAGGATACCGAAATCCCGATTTATTTCATGAGTTCAGCATTTAAAGGAGTTGAATTAAATTATTCCCAAATTGAAAAACATGCCTATGCAGTTTATAAGTATATTAAACATTTCAAGCCTTATCTTTTAAAATCTAAAACTAAAGTCATTGTGCCCTATGCATCAATAAGGAATGTTTTGATTCAGAAAGAGCTTGGAGAGAAATGCGCCCACTGGATGACTACACTGTAGGAGTATGATCTAGAAATCAAACCTGCTAATATTGTTAGAGGGAAAGGTTTGTGTTTATTAGCTACTCAAGCCAATGATCCTGAACAAGTACAACTTGAATGGAATCAAGAGGAAGCTACATTTGAGGATATTGTAAATTTCATTTCTACTCTAGCATCTGAATGGTATGACGATATTAAGTTTTTTCTTACACATGGGTTTGCCCTTCAAAATCTGGACTTCAAGAAACGTAGAGCTCTTAGATTAAAAGCCACACCTTATCAATTCATTGATGGGGTTCTTTTTTAGAAAGAATTATGATGGAGTTTTGCTTAGGTGTTTAGAAAAAACTGAAACTGATAATTTTTTGTTGGAATTACATGCAAGGCCTGCTGGAGGGCATTTCTCAGGAGAGACAACTGCACACAAATTTATGAGGGTAGGTTACTATTGGCCAACTCTGTTTAAAGATGCATATGATTTTGATATAAAATGTAAGGCCTGGCAAAGATGTGATGGTAAGGTTAAAAAAACTACTTTTACCTTACAACTAGTCACTGTTAGTTTCCTTTCCAACAATGGGGTCTAGATTTTGTTGGTCCAATCACTCCTGCCTCTTCCTTGCAATATCGATTCATCCTCACTGCAATAGACTATTTCACTAGATGGGTAGAAGTGATTCCCCTTAGGGTTTCCAATACCATCCAAGTGATATATTTTATTGAGAGCGATATTGTCACTAGGTTTGGGGTTCCTGAGTCCCTGGTTTTTTATAACGCCTCGTCTTTTTCTTCAATTGATCTCACCTAGTTTTCCTTATAGAAATGGATTAAACTCAAGTATTCCGCCAATTATTATCCACAGGGAAATGGATTGGCTGAGTCTTCTAACAAAAATTTGATTAATATATTGAATAAGATTGTAGCCACCCATCATAAAAACTAGCACACCCAACTTTTCAATGCTCTCTAGGAAGACAGATTCACTCCAAAAGATGCTATTGGAAATTCCCCTTACTGCTTAGTCTATGGAAAGGAAGCCATTTTACCCTCAAATCTCTTACTCCCATCATTATAGTTGGCTCAATCTTTCTTACAAGATGACTCTTCCCCTCTTCAACACATAATTGATTCATTAATCAAATTAGAGGAGGATAGGGAGAAGTCCAAAAATAAACTGTACAAACATCAATAGTTAGTCAAAAGATGGTTTGATGAAAAATATTCAACTGAAAGAGACTTCCAAATAGGGGATTTGGTTTTGAAATGGGACAAACAACACAAGGATAAAAAAGACTACACAAAATTTCAACGCTTGTGATTGGAGCCATTTATTGTTACAGAAAAACTTGTCCCTAGCATCGTCCGATTACAGACACTGGAGGGTTCCATAGAAGCCTATCCAGTCAACATCCAACTTTTGAAGAAGTATTTCATTTAAAAATAGGCCTTTGCTTATCTGTACATAGGTGTGGTTTGTTTTTATTTTGTTTTCTTTTGAAATTGTTTTCTAAATCTTTCTTTCTTTCAAAACATGATAACGAAATAGCATTTGGACAAGGCTATTGATTAGTGTATCTCAGATCATTTCAGTTTCAGAATTTGGGGGTGGTCATGTCAGATCGATTTAAATTAGTCTATATATGAATGTGTTCTCTCATGGGATACAACAAGTAATCTATGCAAAACTTTAATTGAGGCTTTCCCACCTGAATCACTGTTTTTACAAATGTCTCATTTTGATAATTGAAGCTATATGAGTGAACTAATCTTCTTGTCATATGTTCCATTGGTGATTGGCAGTAAATCTCTATAGCCTGGTCGATCTTTCTCTATTCTGTATCTCACCTTGATCATCTTGAAATCAAATAAAATTAACCTAAATAATTGTAAATTGTAAGATAGGGGGTCTTATTACAAGCCAGCCTATCATGTTCATAGATATTCGGTGGAATGACATCTCCACATCTGGTCACAAAGCTAGGGAGGTGACTTTCAGCTGATTGCTAGAAGGTGAAAGATCCTATGAGAGGTCATTCCATTCATGATCTGCAAATATCAGTGAATGACGCTACTAGAATTTGGTCACTAAGCCAAGGTAGTGTCTTGCAATTTGCATTTTAATCAACTTTGCCTCTTTCTGCTAAGACAATTTGTTTTACTCAAGGATAAGGGGTCTTATTGCAAGCCATCCTGACCATGATCATTGGTTCTTCTTTGGTCTGAAATTACTACTATGTGGTCACCAAGCCATGGTAATTGCCTTTAGTAATCAAAGCTAAAAGACAAGGAGTCTCCTTATAGAGATAGCTTGTTGAGTTTCTAGGTAGGATTTGTGAATGGCATTGCTAAAATATGATCACCAAGTTAGGGAAATGGTCTTGTTTCAACAAAGTCTTAGTTTAATGTTTCTTTTGACAAAAAGAAAAAAAGAAAAAGAAAAAAAAGAGAAAATTGAATAAGCAAATTGAGAAATAGGGTTACCATATGCATGAATAAATGATTAATAACTCAAGGTGATCCATGGTCTGATGATTTGGAAATAGGTGGAAGGTTTTCCTAAGGCTTATTACAAACTGCCCTCTCATGCTTGCATATTAGCACAAGGAATACCTCTTTGCTGCTAGGTTTCTTTTTCAAGTGAACATCACCAAAAGTGATTTTGACTGGGGAAATATCAATCATATGGAATCAACCCTGTTGGTTTGATTGTAATCTTATGAAGACACTCTCTGATTATAGACTGAAACAATTCCTCATTCTAACATGTTTCCCCTTGAAATTTTGAAGATTATTCTTACAGAGGTAATTGCTTCACCCAGCTAGTCGCCATATGTTGTAGGCACAACATATCCCATTTTATTAATAAAATGGGAGCCCTAGTTACTTATTATGAAGGTAATATCGAATTTTCTTATCTTGTTTATGGGGTGTCATGATTGTTTCCTTTATTCCCATGTATTTTCATGCTTTGGATTTAATAAAATTTGCTAAAAAATCTTGTTTTTATGCGTTTTGTGAATTGCGGAAAACATAGTTTTTCTTTAAAACATGTTGTCTCCGCAATCCAAAATCCGCAATGCATATTGTGGATGTTGGACATTTTTAAGTTTCGAATTTCTCCTTTCCACAACCCGCAACCTGCAATGCAGATTGCGGGTGTTCGAAAGCATTTGTTCAATAAAATCGCATTTACGTTTCTGCATTTTCGCATTCCGCAATGCAGATTGCGAAAATCGGAAACCAAAATAAACAAATTGAAATTGCACTACCACGAACCCACAGCCTGCAATCCAAATTGCAGAAATATTGATTTTTTGCATAATTTTCTCCGCTCTATTTTCCCGGATGCGGATTGCGGATTGCAAAAACAATAAACCATTTATGTTGAAATTTTCACTTCCACAATCCCGCAACCCATAATGTGGATTGCGGATTGCGGAAACCAAAATCAAAATTTTCAAAAAATCACTTCTGCATTTTCTTTTCCTCTTTTCCTCATTTTAATCTTAACCGTCGATTTATTTGAGATCTATGATCCAGATTGATTTCTCTATTAATATTTTTGTTAAATATTTCAAATTTTTGCCATCTTTTCACCATTTTTGTAAAATATATGTCACAGTAGGATCTAGCTACCATGGATTCCTCACAGCTGAAAGATTAAATTCATTAAGCAAGAGACAAGTGCAAAACTATTTTAGAATGAACAAATGATCAAAACTCAGCACAAATGATCAAAATTCCAGAAATGCACAAATGATCAAATATGAGATATTATTAATAGTACAATTTACAATGAGTTTGGATCATCCTTATATAGAAATAGTAAGGAAAAATATCCACTTGGAGTGTCCACACTTAGCTAGCTTAGATTTACCCCAATCCCCCCTAGGTTAACCAAAATAACCCAAACAGGTTCAAAATATGCATGTGAACACTGAGTAAGCATGGGAAGTCATAATGAGGTTCACACATGTGAGGATAAGGTTGGGTGGAAGTTGGTTAGGCTTAGGCATGACAAAAATGGCCTAGGGAGTGGGAATTGTCCACATACAGTGCATGAGCGCCCTTGGTCAACGCATTTCGTAAAAATAGGGAAGGAGGGTGCATTAGGCATGCTGGGGAAATAAATGCTTGGATAAGCATGCCTAACAGCTAGTTTGACCACCTCTTGGCCCATACTTTGGCTCATACACTGTGAACTTGTTCACACTTATCCAGATAAGTCCAAACCACTTCATAATAACCAGTTTCACACCTAGGGATGTATTATTAACCAGTTTAGCACCTAATAACCATTAATTAATTAATGATTAATGTACTAAGGTATAATATTGGTCTAACAATTTTCAAACTTCAAATTTCACCCTCGGCGAACCGTTTTTACTACGATTTTTGACCTTGTAAACGGATTTACTTTTCTCTGTCGGTTTATAGGTAGGTTTTTCAGTCCTATTACCAATCATTTGCGCAAGTTCGAAAAATAAATTCAGTTTAATTAATCATCTTCTTTGTCATTTTCTCAGAAATTTATGTTTTCTTTCAACCATGTCGAGAAACACCAGGTCTACAACAGCCCTCAATGCACTAAAAAATAAGGACCCAAACAACGGTATCTTCTCTGATACTAATGGAAAGGTTTCTGAAACCTACCACATGGACTAGTCGCGAATTTACGCTATATTTGATAATGATGATTTCTCATAAATTCAGCATGACCAGGAAGCCTTTATAAACATCAGTAAGTCCCAGCTCCATGCCATAGCAGCTAGGCCTACCCTAATTCCTTACACTGATACCATCAAGTAGATTATTGACCACATTGACCCATAAGACCATTCCTTTAATGAAAAGGCTCAAACCCAATTGGCCTCTTTCCAACCTGATGTATTCTCCAGACCTTATGCACTCAGACAACCCTAACAACTACTTAATAAGCAATTCCTGGAGTCTTCCTCGACCCGGTATAATTTTGATGAAATACTCAAATCTTGGATGGAAAACCTTTCTAGCTTTACACCCAAATCTGATGAAACTTACCCCATTTCTTGGTTTAGGGAGCCCTTCTATTTGTTGGAATCCATGTTGTGCAGACTATATGATTGTCGAACTGCATAGTCTTCAAAGCCGAATGGGAACCCCTGGCCCATCATATTCTTACCACAGGAGAGTCTTTCAATTGGGCCCATATTTTGTGAGTGGTATTAAAGGAAGCAATAGAGAAGTACGAGAAGACTCCTGCCTCAAGGAAGCTGACATTTTATCTCTTTGCTTATGTTATGGATGTCTTATGTTAAGCTTTTCCTTTCCCTGCTATGGGGTGGAATTGGACAAGGGATGGAACTCCAGTCCACATCTATTGTTTTGGATTGTGGGAGGATAACTTCATACCTCTTATCTATGGCATATGTGACCAATTCATGGGTTCCATATATCAGAAGATATTCAAGGAATATACTCCTACTTTTTCATCCCAAGCCAATGCACTAATTTATACAATGGGAGATTGGTATGTGGCAGAATATTTCTCCTACATCAGGATTTGGGGAAGCAACATAGCCCACTTATTGCCCAGGATTGTACCTGATAGAATGGTGCTGGAAGAAATATCTTTCCAAACAGTGATTGATGGTGTATTCCCAAAACTGACTGGAGCTAAAAGGAAGGGGTGGCCCAAGTTTCCCCTTAACCTTGTATCTCTGGTGACTCAGAATTCTACCTATGCAAGCTTTCTTGGGAAAATGACCACCACTCTGAAGCTTGGAGAAGCTCCTAAGAGGATGCATGACCCAAATTCCTTCTTCGCCAATCATTTTACACAAGAGCTCATAAAAATTACCTATCTACATGAGACAACTCCTGATGATTCTATTTATGAGGGTGCTAATTCCTTCTCTGAAGTACTGAACAGAACCTATTCTCTAGAAGAGAAGAATTTTATCTTCCAATATTAGCAAGAGCTCAAGACCAAAGTGTTGCAATACAGGAAGCTTGAACTGTCAGTTGAGGAAAGAAATCAGAAAGATTTAGTGGAGAAAGAGGAATAGAAAGCACAAGTTAGTACTCCTTTGATGTTGACTTATCACACAAATGACAAAGGGAAATATCCTGTTGAGGGTACTCCACATCTTAAACCCCTGGCTACTCTCAACGCTCTTATAAAATCGGCTGCTGAAATGAAGAAGAGCCTAGCATTGATGGGTTCAGTGGTTGAAACACAAGCAATAGCTTCAACCCCTCGAGTTAAGAAGCTAAAGGTTGAAGGTTCATTGCTAAAAGTTACTATGCTTCATATTGAGGACAGTGATCTAGAATACGGGTCACTCCCTTCCAACTTTTCATGTCCAATTTCTATCCCTATCAGCTTTCCAGTAGTTACTTCAGTCACTCAAACTCCTTTTGATCCACTGGAAAATCTAGTGATTGATGATCCTTTCCCTGACATTCATTTTCCATAGGTCACCATCACTGCATCTGTGACATCTTCTACACCCCTAACCATCCCTACCAGTGTCTCTTCCATCCCATCATCTGATGTTACAGTTCCTCCATCTACATGAACTGAACTAACGATTTCCCCTGTTGAGACTTCCCATGAGCCAGCTATAACTCCAACTTATGTTTCATTTGCAGAGCCCAACACCTCATACATCACCTCCATTTCTACACCTCCAACCTCTAGTGCTGCAATTACTTCCATTCCTATTCCCCAGATAACCATGCCAATTCAAACACCTATGGTACCCAACTTGTGCCTTTGGTCACAATCCCATAAGTGTTAGCACCCACTGTGGGAGAAATAATAGACTTTGGGGAAGATGCAATGATCTCTCTGGGAGAGTATTTTTGGAGCAGATCATAAAAGGCAGTGGTAAAAAAAGGTTCTAAGAGAGCCTCGAGAGGGTGCAGGGCACTATCCTGAATCAGGTCATATGGAGGAGGACTTCCATTGATGTAAAACACGAAGATCTTGAGACTGTTGCAGCTATGGGGGACTTTGCAGGAGCAAATTATGATTACGTTATGTCACTGAATAAAGAAATTGAGGTGAAGGAGAAAGAACTACAAAAACTCATGAAGGAGCAGATTCAAATGAATGAGAAGCAACAATCCCAACTACAAGGGTTGAAAGATGATTATGAGAATCAACTCAAAGACGTGCAAGCACATAATGAAGTTCTCCAACAACAGCTCCAAGAAGCACAAGGGATGAATGTGAACTATGCAGAAAAATTTACAACCCTTGAGCAACAACTGAAGGTTTCACAGTCCCTTTCCACTGCTTCTTCTTTCATAAGGTTTTCCAGGGAAGAATTTAAGGATCTCACTTTAAATATTCTGGATAATCATAAGAACTTGTTGATTGAGTTATTTGAAGGGTTAAATGAAATTCAGGATACCTACAATTCTTTTGAAAATCATTATGATGTCCTCTATGATCACAATCAGAGAAGGAATGATATAACCAAATATTTTGAGGATGTGATTGAATGGCAGAAATATATAAAATACAGACCTAAGGATATACCTATCTTGGATAGTATCAAGATTAGGAGGATCAAAGTTTCTTTGGAATCCTGGGAAAATGCATGTGAGATGGTGGAGTCCTTAATTCAAGAAGGACAGAAGGTCTGTAGTAAAAGTTGGTTTGCATCTGACAGCCTGTTAAGTTGGTTGCACTTCCCCATCATGAATCCAATTGATAATTCTCTTCCACCCAAGATTATGATTGAACAAATTGAAGAGAAGTATTTGAAGTCCAACGAGCGTATTGAGCAGCTGGATTAGATCCACATAGAATAGATTAAACAATTGATTGAGTCACCTATAGCTTCAGAGATGAAGGTTATTATTTTCTTACATGAATGGAAAAAGGTGAAGAAGAGGGAGATTGAGTCTTTTACTTGCAAAGCGCAGTTACAAATCGAGCACGCCCAATATCAAGATATTGAAGATTTGTTGGATGTATTTTCCAAGTGGCAGACTGCCCTTGGAAAATATTAAAACAATATTTTGTAATCCCTACCTTTATGGGATATTTTCCCCTTTGTGATTTTTTTGTAATTATTATTTAAATGGACTGAGATCTCAGGAAAAGGGGTTGGAACCAAGGAAAACACCATCAAGGGAAATACTTGGAGACCTTATGTACTTTGAAGAATTGTAACGTTTTACAATCTTTAATGCAATTCAATTAGTTTCCCTTCCTTTCTTTTGTTATGTGTATTAACTTTGCTTGATGCATTGTGGTTCTTTATTTCAGTCACATATTTGGCAATCATGTTTTATGTTGTTAATTCATAATACATATAGATCTCTGTGTTGATGTTTCACCACAAGATGTGTATGCAGGTTATGTATCAGTAAATGTGTTTGCTTGATCCATATCATCTTATATTGACAAATTGTAAAGAATCCATTCTTTGGTTAATATTTATATGTTAATTTGTTAATTGACATATCAACTGCAGAACAGTTAAATGATTGAAAACTTTAAATTTCAACAAATTGGTTTTCACTTATTTGTTTTAATTGGAGCTAGGTGATGTCAGAACTCATCTTTCTTTCCATTAATCAGTAATAATATTTTCTTAAACTTACAGATTTGATTTTTCTGGATCCTAAATCGCATTCTTAGATCTAGTTTAGTTAAGTTAGATTTAGTTATTTTACTTGTTTTATTTATGCTTTTATTTTGTTTCTTTCAAAACATATTTTCACATCTTCCTCATTAGGAGGAAAGATCCATTAGGATCACCCACACAGAGCTAGCGGAGGCCTGATATCTGTAAGAGTCAGGTCTACCAAACAACTTAGGGATAGGGTAATCCTTGCGTAGGGTTATTTGAATCCTTTTAGGCTGGGATTTTTCTTTATGTGTTGTTGCCTCGAACACTTCTAGTACACCTGAGGCTTCAACAAGTCCAACTCAAGATTCTTCTCCAATTTGCTTGCGTCCAACTCAGGATCCTATAAGGAACTACTTCTACACACGAGGCTCAATCTTGACACACAAGATTGACCTACAGAATGAATCATGATGTTGTAACTTTAACACTCCCTCTCAGTGAGAGAGGCATTCTCTTCCATACCAAGATTGTCTCAAAAGTACCTATACTTCGTCACGGACAGAGGATTAGTTAACATATATGCAATCTACTCACCAGTACTAATGTACTGAATTCTTACAGTACCTCTCTGGACCATGTCTCTGATGTAGTGATAATTCATCTCAATGTGTTTTGATTTGTCATGAAACACATAGTTTTCTAAGAGCTTAATGCAGCTCTGATTGTCAGAGCGAATGACTGAAGTCTCAAGATTCTCAATGAACAACTCATAAAGTAGCTTCCTAAGCCACACAACTTCTCGGTAGGTGGTACTATCGGCAATATACTCTACTTCGATAGTACTATGGGATACAGAGCCCTACTTCCCGCTGGACCAAGAGATCATAACTAATCCCAAGCTAAAACAAAACATGTATGTACTCTTTCTTTCCATAACAATACCACCATGGTCGGATTCAGCATATCCAAGTAACGTCACTCCACCACTGGAATCATATCTGAGTCCATAAAAAATAGTACCTCGAAGGTATCTAATCACATCCTTGGAAGCAACCCAATGTCTATATCTTGTCTTAGACATGAACTGACTCAAGATACTCATTGCATAACATATGCTTGATCTACTATGTATCAAATACATCAAGGAACCAATGAACTGTCTATACATGTTAGGATCCACTAGATCCAATCCAGGATCTGACTCATGTATCTTCTTTAGATTAGACACCATTGGAGTAGACATGGACTTACAGTCCATCATACCAAATCTATGCAATACATCAACTATGTGCATTCATTGAGAAAGAAAGATCTCATGTTTCCTTTGCCAAACTTCTAGACCAAGAAAATAGTGCATAGGAACTAAGTCTTTCATTTTGAACTTAGAAGTGAGCTCCCTCCTGCAATGAGCTATTTGTTTCTCCTCTCTAGTAAGGAACAAGTCATCAACATAGAGAACCAAGATCAATGGTTAGTTATTCACAACCTTGAACTACAGGTTGGGGTCAGCTTCGCTTTTGGAAAAACCCAAGCTCAGAAGATAGTTGTCAATCCTTGAATACCAATCCCTAAAGGCCTACTTAATCCCATACAAGTATTTCTTAAGTTTTCATAAATGGGACTCATTCCCATGAATTAAAAATCCCTCAGGTTTTTGTACGTAAACCTCTTCCTCAACCTCACCATTGAGGCAGGCAGTCTTCACATCCATCTGGTGAATTTTCAAACCCACCACTTGAGCAAGGGAAATTATGGTTAGGATAGTAGTGTACCTGGACACAAGAGCGAATCTATCATCATAGTCTATCCCTTCTTTCTATGAGAAACCATGGGCCACAAATATTGCTTTATACTTTTCAATAGTTCCATTGACTTCCCGTCGGGTTTAGGAACCACTTCCCACACATCATTCTTCATGATATATTTGTATTCTTCTACCATGGCATATTTCCATACTTGCTACTTTGAGGCTTCCTTATAGGTAGAGGTTTTTGAATCACTGATGTGACTCATCTGTGCTACATATACTGAAAATATTTCAGGTCTCTTTTTCTCTCTGGATGAGCCTAGAGGTGCTCCATGCTTTTTTTCCTCTTGTAGAATGGCTCGACACCATGTAGATTACCTCTTAGTAGGAGGTTCATTAAGAGATATTTCTATCATATCTTTTGTCTCTTCAGGATCAAGCGGATCTACAAACTCATCTGGATTCTCCCTCTCACCATATGAAAGGGGGGAATGATAAATTGGATCCTCCGTCATAGGAGTATCATGATCCTCCATATATGAATCACATTGAATTTATTTGGAGTGATTGAAGGAAGCCTCTTCATGAAATGTTACATCTCTGGTGACTTCAATGTTTCTTTGCATTGGAACATAGATTTTGTAGGATTTGGAGGATTCACTATATCCAGCAAATGTTCCTTTATTTTTGGATGGCTCCATATTTGTCCTCTTCTCTTTTCATATGTGAATGTAAACAGGACAACCCAAAGTCTTCAAGTGTCGAATATCTTGTTTTTCACTAGTGAGAACCTCTTGAGGAGTTTTTTCTCCCAAGATAGCATGAGGGCTTCTGATCTGAATATAAACAATAGTGTTGGAGGCTTCTTCCCATAAGGATGTGGCCATATCTTGATCACACATCATGGATTTTGCATCCTCACATATTGTTCTATTATTTCTTTCAGCAACCCCATTTTGAGGGGGGTTGCAGGGTACAGTCAAATGTATTTTTATTCCTGCATCTCGACATAAGTAATTGAAGTCATGGGACTCAAAATCACCTTCATTCTCAGATATCAAATCAAAAATTTGCTTCCTAGTTTGATTCTCAACCAATGCTTTAAATGCTTGAAACTGTTTGAAACTTTCACTCTTTGATTTCAGAAAATAAACCTGTGACTTGCAAGAGAAGTCATCTATGAAAAGCACATCATACAAATAACCAGTCAAGGAGGGTGCATACATAGCACCACATAGATTAGAATGAATCAAGTCAAGGATCACCTTTGATCTTTTGGCACTATTTGGAAAACTCGTCTTAATGTTTTTTCCAAGAGCGCAACCTCTACAAACACTATCAAAATCAGATTTAAACATGGGCATACCTTTCACCATATTTTTCTATTCAGGTAGCGCTTTGAAATGAAGATGAGCAATCCTTCTATGCCACAGCTCACAAGGACTGATTGTGTCATGGATCATGGCTTGAATTAGTTTTCTAGGAACTTTGTAGATACCTCCCTCTCTAACTCTAACCACTGATGTAGAGTTCAAGTCTTCATGCTTATGCCTTATGAGTGCTTTGTTGTCAATAAAGATAAATCTGAATCATTTATCTTCTAGAACCGAAATAGACAGGAGGTTCTTCTTCAATCTAGGGACAAAAAAAATTTCATCCACATGCATTACATCTCATGAATCCAACGAAAAATAAGTGGATCGAATAGGTAGTATTATCTCCAAACTCCACCTTACAGGAAAGCTTTTTTTCCTTCATATCTATGATAGCACTCCTATATCCAGTCATGTGCTTGGATGCACCACTATATACCTTCCATGATTTATCACCAATGGTAATGGATCCAGAAAGGTCCGAGACAAGATAGTACTCCTTCTTCGTATCTTAATTATCAGATGAATTCTCATCTTCTGTAGTAGTAGAAGCATGAAACCTACCCTTGAAATTTCCTCTTTTATTTACATGACATTCTCTTGCATAATGGCCCTTATTATTGCAATTGAAACATTTAACTTTAGACTTATAAAATTTCTTTAAATCATTCTCTTTTTGATGAGATAATTTCTTGTGAGATTTATTACCTCTTTTCATCCGTGCCGCAAGAGCGATTTTTTCTTCTTTGAAGGCAGTATACTTGCTCTGGATTTTCCCTTCTTCTTGTAAGCAATCATGCCATAGTATCTCGAAGTTAGGTTTCACTTCTCAACAATTTACTGCAGCCAATAATGTCTCCCATGAATATGGAAGAACATCGACAATGTTCTGTATGAGATCATCATCATCGACTGCCACACTAATTCTCATGATTTGATCTCTTACGTGAGATATATTTGTGAAGAAGGAATCCACGACTTCGTCTTTTTCCATATTCATATTTCGAAGTGTGTTATTCAATTATCTTTGTTTACTGGGATCCTTCTTCTCATAGATATTTTTCAAAGTGTCGAATCATTCCTTTGTGGTCTTCAATGGAGTAATCAAGGGAATCGAATTGTATTTCACAGAATCATAATGACTCTCTTTGATTTGGATTGATTCTTTTTGAATGTAATGTGCCCTGCATTAGAATTAGGCTCCTCAATAACAAGGGATACATATCCATCCAAATCATGCTCTTCCATGATATTTAGGGTCCTGGCCTTCCAAGTATTGAAGTTTGAAGTTCCTTCAAGATGGTTTTCCATTCTTACTGATATTGAAGCCATAATTATTCAAGTCTCGTGCACACTTAGGATCTACATAGGCTCAAGATTGATTGTTGAACTTATCTCTTTCACGCCCTGATCTCTGATACCATGTTAATTTTTTATCTTTAATTTGGAAATTCAATACTACTTGAAATAAGATAAAAATCACACACATAAGAAATCCCATTTGACACATGAATTTACCCTGGGGAAACCCTCTATGACTTAAGGGAGAAAACCCCAAAAAAACCTTCCTTAGTATATTGATAGATAGTATAGAATGTCTTTTACATCAAGCACTCCCAGTGCAATTACAGAGCAAGAGAAAGATAATTAAGAGAGACTCAGAATAATATCCTACACAAATATAAGCGTTTTTTCTTTCAAGGGAGAAGAGAATTCACTTCACATTGAATTTTCCAATCCTATATAACATATTTATATATTTTTCACATGCATCAACTTCTATTTTTATCTTTTGTCTTCATGATGAACTCGCCCTCCATCTGGATGTATCATTCTTGCATGAAGAAGAGTGCCCCACTTCTTATGTAGTGCATTAAATCACTAAACTGAGTCTTAGGATGAACTTGACCCTTAACTGAAAGATTTCACACTTAGTTAAGTGGCTAACCTAAGTGTCATCATGAAAGTGTCACAAATCAAGTTTCATCCTTTTGTTTAACATAAGTGTCATCTTTTAGTTTAACATAAGTGTCCTCATGCAATAAAACTTAGTTAACTAGATCTTCGTTGTTATCACTTAGTTAACTCTCTTAACTGATTCTTTCTTGTTAACATCACTGTAGTGATCAATTTGAGTTATCCTTTGATTTACTGAAGACTTCACTAAAGTTTAACAATTCAAATTATATCTTAATTAATTATTTCATGTGCAATTCGAATTATCTCATACCTTATCACATATTATCTTTATCTCTTTTCTTATCTACATGGTCAACATGTGACGGCTTGATTATCATATCAATTATACTAAGCATATCTTCCCAATGATGTGATCATATTGTTCTACTATCATTCCAAGTGGTTATATGCTAAAGTAATTCACTATGGAGGTGGCCAGTCTCTAGAGGAGACTTGATAGATGAACCATGGTTAGTATTACATCACACACCATACATGCTTCGACATGCAAAGCATCACATCAACACATGAGGCACCACCTCAACCCATGAGGATCTGTCTTGACACACAAGACCTTAGCCTTGACTAGAAATACTGTACAACATCATCACTTTGACAAACAAAGAACTTGCTTCAACACATGAAGCTTGACTATTCTTGAGTCCAACTCAATATTCTTCTCCAAGTTTCTTGAGTCTAGCTCAGGATCCTATAAGGCACTACCTTGATACACGAGGCTCAAGCTTGACACCCAAGATAAACCTGCAGAATGACTCATGATGTTGTAACTTTAACACTAATAACTTCATTGATCACCTCTTCCATTCAAACAAATACATCCTTGAAGCTATGACCACCCCTATGATACCTTGGGATGACATGCATCATTGTTACTGCTTTATGCTGCAAAACAAGATGGACAAACAATACACCATCGAAGCCAAGGATTTTATGCCACCCATCCATGTAGATTGGTTTAAAAACCCCATTAAATCCATGAATGGTTTCAAGAAAGGTAACATGGTCAACATTTCACCAACCATCAAGGTCGATATTTGCATCACCCCTAACATCATTGAGAACATTTTACTTGGATCCTCCTATTCTAAATAAAAAGTCATGGCTTATAAAGCATTGTTATAATATTTTTGGGATATCTTTGTGTTATTGGACAATCTACTCGAGCAGACACGAGCCAGATCTCCCTAGTTCAATGTGAATCTAAAACAATAAGGACAAAATACAAATCTACTTTCCTAGATCTATTTAAAGATCGAGTACTTAGACATATTACCTTCAGATTGCAAATCTTCTTCCTTGTTGTTGCTCCAAGTCCTGCGGTTGTCATATCTTTAGCTGCAAGACCTATTAAGACATATAGAAACACTACAAGCAGTAAAATATGTCTAAACAATAAATGATAAAGTAAACAGTTAAGGAAGTAAACTACGAACATTATCAACACAATAACATTTGTGAAAAGAATTTATATTACTGTATAAAAGTGGGAAATACAAATTAGAGAAATTATCACAACCCAAGCCTTAATGCTGCAATCCTCCTCCAACAAGCCAAACCAATGCCTCCATAGGAAGTGAGAGTCTCCCAATAGATGGATAGGGATATCCTAAGCTAATTTCACCAACATGTAAGTGCTATACACTTCCTCTCCTTTGGAATGGAGAGGGACCTTGTATTTATAGGACCAAGTGGATAGAGTAGTTTGAGGATCATGGGGAGAGGGTTAAGGGATCCTCCCTTAAGGTTAGGGAACCGAAGGAAAACTCACCTAGGAGTTAGGGATAAAGATCCACCTCATCAAACTTCTAGAAAACGCTTGAAAGCTACCTTTATCTCATTTAACCAACCCCGACGTAGGTTGCATGAAGACAACCAGCGCCTGAGAAGGAAAACGCAGAACTAACCCAGAAAATCTGCGCCGCCAATGTAGTCTAGCATAATAAACTCTATGCCAACCTTAGTTGGGTGCTTCTTGCTCAAAGAAAACATGCGTTGGCCCAACTAAAAATGTGGACAAAGGGAATGAACTTGCTCTACATGACTTACTTGATCATAGGAACTTCATGAATTGAGGCACTGAGTTAACATGGGACTTATGATGATGAGATTTAGGTGTAACAGAATGCCCCCCAAAGCATGAAGCTGGAAAAAAAAGACAGTTCAAGTGATTTGAAAGATAGATGGAAAGGACTTGTTCGCTAGAGGATGTTGTTGCAGTGCAACTAACTCTAAGATACAAGTCTCACATGACTCACAATATGGTTTTCGAACAATACATTGCAGATCCACGGTAGTAAAGACCTACTGAACACAATCATTGCTACTAGACACAATTGTAGATCCATGATGATATGATAACACAGCCACGACCAATACAAAAGTGTATCTGTGTAATATGACTTAAACAATCTCCATCGCAACCTGGGTAGAATATGACCTCCCCAGGGTCTTCAAGCCGAACCCGCAATGATATGAATCTATCCATGTGATTACAATGTTTTGGAGTCGAACATGGTAGAAACCACTTGATTGTTGGTCATTAATGAATATCATTAACAAGCGCGAGGGAAATCACCATTAATGTCAATGATCCCCAAGGTATCATAGTACATATCACCAAGCGTGAATAAATGAGTTGAGGTCAAACGCTTGATGAAATATTTCAATCAAGAGTCAATGATGTGAACTCATGGTGAAAGCGAGGTAACCTGCCATTAAGGCATGCAGGCCCAAGGTACTTGGTTGGTTTCTAGATTCAATCCTTAGATGATGTGTTGAAGTCGACAAGGATGAATCCGCCGAAGGAGGGCCATGATAAATCCCCCATCAACAACATGAAACTCGATAAAATATGTTTGGAGTAGATCGGATGGTAGAGTAATGTGCAAGACTAACTCAAGGTAGACAAATATGGTAGAAGGTGTACTGATTGCAAATGATGAGCGATGAACATCTCTTGAACATGGGCATGGCATGACTTGGAAGTATTGACATGATGATAACAATGTTGACCCCTAATGTAACTGATAGTGGAGACATTATTCGGATGAACCAAAGGAGTGACATGACTCATGGAATCAGTATGACTTGAAGACAAAAAGATGACTGAAGTACTGTATGCAAATGCAAATGAGTGCCATGTTCAAGAGTGATGATGCATTTCCCGTAAATAAGGTGTAACACAAAATATTTCCTTTTTCCCCATCATGACTGATGAGTGCCTCACTTGTTTTTTTTAACGAGCTTGAGGAGGGTAAACAGATGCTTGGTATAGATCATCTCATAGATGAGTCCAATCCCAAACGTTTTTCGAACCTGGGAAAGGAAGCGTTCGTCCCATGATGGGCCCTTAAATGTTGAATTTTAACAAGTCCATAGAAGGAAAACTCGACGTCATTTCATATTTAGAGAGTCTGAAAAGAACTAAATAAGACTCCAAAGGTCCTATTTCATAAAGTTATCCTCTTCTCCCAGAAAAGGGTAAAACAACGCGAGAGAGGACTCTTCTAGTCATGATTGGCTGGAGTATTCCTTTTTTGTAAGTAGTGCCCCCTAGTCCGAAAAAGGGGTAAACTATCATCAGGAAGACAATCATTCAAATACTTTTACAAGCGTGAACGCATCAAGTTCGCTTGGCGATCTTTTCATATTTAGAGAGCCTGAAAAGATCTTAAAGAAAAGACTCTGGGGGGTTCCTTTTTCGTGGGAGTTTAACGAGCCCGAAAAAGTGATAAACTATAACTCGGTGACTTATTCTCATTGTTTTACGAGCATGAGAAAGAAGAAGAGTTAGCTCGGTTTCATTAATAATTGAATTTAATGAGCGAAATAATGACAAAGAGACGCTCGATGAATTGTTCATACCTAAGAATATGTGCGAAAATATCACAACCCCAAAAAACGGGATCAAAGTGGTACTTAACTTCACTTGCAAGCTTCAACACTATGTCAAAAACAATTAACCAGGTACAAATGAATCCAACTATAGAAAAATAACCCATATTGGAATAAATTAAAAAGGGAATATGCTCTTTTTCAATATGAATAGGGGTAAATAGTAAAAAGAATTACTATTTGTTTTTTACCATGTTGGAGAGGTGAAAAATTCCATTTGGAGTCATTCTTCTTTCGCTGATTTCGGGAGTTGTGATCCATCATTTCAGGTGCCGTCAACGACAGGTAACCCTAAACCTGTCTTTTGAACTTTCTAGTGGATTATAATTTTCTTTTTCTTGCATTTAGGTAGGTTTTGGGCATGTTGGGTTGGGGGATTTGCGCTCACAAGCCAGCGCAGGTCACCCTTTCGGGATATGTACCGGCGCAGAACCCGAAAGGGAGTTCTGCGCTGGCAGTGCACTGTCCAAATGGACGTTTTGCGTCGACGCAACAACCAACTCAAAATAAAAACCCACTCAAATGCAAACTCTTTTGATGGTTGGGAAAAGTTCTAAAGGTGTTTAAATGTCTTTCTTGACAGGTTTGGAGTGAGCACAATGGTTCTTGAGTGGATAGAACATGAGCATGAGCTCGATGATGCGCAAGCGGAAAATGATCTGCAATGCGTTGCTCCATTGAGAAACTATGGGATACTCAAGTATTTTTCAAGTGTCGGGGATGAGGTCCCAATTGCCTTTGTTGACATACTTGGTCCACTGTTGGGACCCAATACAACATCATTTTCAGATTAGTGAACATACGTTGACCATAGTTGTCAAGGACATCTATTTTTTGACAGGGTTGTCCCATCCAGGAAACCCTGTGTCCTTGACTGGATCAGGAGGTGGTGATCGCTCGGTAGTGGACATGATTGATCAGTGGTGTACTCCAGGTACGTCGATGACTGGTGGGAAAATTCCCATCAAGGATGTCCAAGACCAGGCTCTTCAGACGGTACTTTACTATTGTGTGAGTAGCTGGTAGCCGATCTGCTCATCTTGGAAGCAAATCATAGATGATGTATGTCGAGGAGTGCATGGGTCCTACTGTGTTCAACTGGTGCGAGGTGCTTCTCACCAGTCTTTGAGATCAGTTGACCAAATGCCAGCGCAGGGCACTGAAGCAGTTTGGGTATGGTTCGGTGGTGGTGTCCTTTATGCTAGAGCGAGTGCCCCACTTGCACCCGCAAGTAGAGCTCGAGGATCGGGATGCACGCGATCCTCACATGACCAAGTGGGCAGAGGTGATGGCTCACCATGGTGGCAGGGGTCCCATCATCAGTTTTGGTACAGGGTTCTTCACGTGGTTACAGGGACAGATCCTCATGGTGGAGGACTACCCATACCACAGTATAGACTTCCAAGGAGACCCAAACTTGGTGCTTCCCGAGGGAGCGCAGTGGGATGATATCAGTAAGAACAACTGCTTGTGTTTTTTTATTTTATACATTTTTGTAATACCCCAATTTTGAACCTTATGAAATATTGGATTTTATGTAAATATTGTATACATGCGAGGTATGTTTCCCTAGTGTGGAGATCAAGGCCAAGGCCCCACTAGTGTATGCTTGGATTGTATTGGAGAAAACTCACTATGGCTTGGGGTAGACCACAACAGACAACTGACTACCAGAAATCAACTCAATTCTCAATGCTATGCTATATAAATGACAATGCTAAGATAATGAAGAATATAACCAACCTCGATCCAAACGTTTGATGTAGATCCCCGTTGGAGCTTCTCAATCCGTGCACTTGAATCTGCAAATTAGTCTTGATAGCCCATATACAACAAGTACATATAATATATAAATGGCATTAACATCATCAATAGCAATGGCCCACGATATAACAAGTAAATGCAACCCAATTTAATATAAACAACATTTACAACATTAATGGACGAGAATATGAGTATTTCTATTAATAAACAAGAAGAAGTACAATGTGATACGACCTCTTGCCGGCAACCAATCTGAACCAAGATCTGGGTCAATCCACTTGCACCTCCACCACTTCAATCCTCCATGGAATGGCAAACTCAAACTATGATAGGAGTTTAGAAAGTGAACATAAAGGGTTCACAACTACAAGGATCAATGAGTGTAGACTCAAGATAGGGCAAAAATCCACTAGAGTTCTCTTGCTCTTCTTTCTCCCCCCCATCCATAAGCCATATGTGCTCAATATATAGTCCTCTCAAAGGTAAGTGAAAGGACACATTGAGGTGTTTCTTGGGTAGATGGAGGGTCAAAGGTCACCCAATGACCGCTTTTTGGGAGTAAAAAGTAATAAACTAGTGATTTTTACCATTTTACATACTACCCATGGGCTATAGTGATGCAACTCACGGGTACACCCATTGTAATGATGCAGCAAGCGTACAAGGGAAAAAATAGTGTCTAAAGGATATAAAGTGGTTCTGAGTCAATGAAATGGATCCTTTAGTCCAAAGAGTGTTGATTCTCACAAGGTGGAAAATTACGTTGTAATAGATGCCCCCTAATGAGTGAGGTCAGAGACTGATGCTACGATGGCCGAAATACATTATAAATCTCAGAAATGGAGTGATGGAAACACAAGTGGAAGGAGCAGCTCACTCGTCATAATACAATAGTATCCCTGAATACATGTCAGTAGTACAACAATCTGATACAATGGCCATGAATAGGCATTACATAGAAAATACATGTCATAAGTGATCATAGCCATGATCCCTCTGCAGTAAGATATGGTCTCCTGCTGAAAAGGAAACAACTGGTACAAACTGGAGGTACAAACTACTGATATCTGAGAGGTGATATCTCAAATGTAAAGTCATCATCATAAGTAGCATACTAAATGCCACTATCGCCCGGGGTCTTCTACACAAGTCTTCGACGGTGCAAGTCCCATCAAGTGAATAAAGGAGTTGAGGTCGAACCTGATGTGACATCATCTGATTATCGGTCAATGATGTATACCATTAACAGACACGAGATAACCCACCAATAATGAAAATGGGTATCAAGGCACAGAGCACAATCATCGGAGTGTGAATAGATGAGTTGAAGTCAAACACTAGGATCAATCCATCGATCAGGGGACATTGATGTATTCCCAAAACTGTTGATGGCGAGAGAACCTGCCACTAATGACTGCAAGCCTCAAGGTACTCAACCGAACTCTAAGCCTCAAGTTCCGAAATAAATGGTTTGAAGTCGACAGAACGAGACTCGCTGGAAGGAGGGCATTAAGGCATCCCCCATCAACTAGCACGAGGTACCAGCTACGCCGAAAGATTTGGAAGATCTCAGGTGAAACAGACTGACTCGATAAGGATGGCCGACATGCAATAGTCAAGAGATCTGAGGAGTGGCCAACTCTGGTTTCAGGACTTCCTTTGGACAAGATCATGAGCAGATGGATAGACTTAGGAAACATAGACTTGTTGATGTATATGTAACTTCGGAATGTATTTCATCTGTGTATTATATATATATTTATTGTACCCTTATAAGAGATGTGTTATTCCTCTATAAGGAAGTGTCGTCATGTGGATTGACAAGTGTCGCAAGTGTGTGTACTTGTCGATGGGTTATTAGACCACCTTATGGGGTCGGCCCTAATTAATATATAATATAATGTGGATGTATCCAAGTAGACAAGTCGGCCCCAGTAGGTCACTGGGCAAAAAGGTGAGTATAAATAGAGATAGGAGATCTCTATTTTATACACTCGGAAAAGTAACTATCTCTCTCTCTGAAAAGTGGCGCACTAGTGAGGAGGAGGAGGATCATCTGCTAGGAGACTATCTCAGTGTTATTTGGTTGTATTTTGGTTGAGCCATTGCTCTCTCTATCTCTGAGGAAGTTGTGGGGTTTTTCACCTTAGGGTTTTCCCCACGGAAACTCTGTGTCTCTTGTCTCTATGCTTTTGATTCTTGTGATGCTTGTGATGCTTGTCATATTATGATTGTCATGCATTGATATACTGTAGATGTTATTCTCTCAGCAAAGATCCTATAGTATTGTGATTTAATACTAAAAATTTAACATGGTATCAGAGCTTAACTGAGAAGAAGACATTTTGCAGTGACGGAAGCTTGTATTCCTTGTTTATTGGGTTTCTCTCCACAGATTTTTGAAATTCAGTATAGTAGATTGGATCTACTCATCAAGGCGCATCTATCTGTCCAATCAGAATTCAGTTCCGAGCATTTTCAGATTTGGCCCTAAAAATTAGGGTTTCCACAAAAATAGGAATTTCTGGAAACTGAAGGCACAGCTGGAAGCTCCTTGCAAAAATCGAAGGTTAGAGCTTTGGATCGAGATTTTTGGCTGGGTAGATCTCCGGGAAACTCAAACCCTAATTCAGGGCTCTCCCTAGTGAACCCGGGAGGACAAAAAGGCAATTTTGAAGGGCAAGACTTTGCTGATCTCAAATTCTGAATGTACTAGGCTGATCAGCTCTCCAAGGTGCATCTTTCTATCCTTTCAGAATTTTGAAATTCACATTTTGAATTTTTAGGGTTTCTCTGACAAACCCTAATCCGGGACCAGATCCAGTTTTCAGCACTTCAAGTGGTAAGTCCTAAACCTTTTCTATTTCCATTTGAAGTACTCTTAAAGATGTCTCTCCACACTAAGCTTGAGGATAAGCTTGAAGGGGCTGACAACTTCCGAGCCTGGAAGTATAGGATTGGGTTAATCCTGGAAGAGAATGAGTTGGACTCATATGTGAAAGAAGACATCCCTATCCCAGAGGATGAAGAAGCCAAGGCATTGCACAAGAAGAACTTGGTCAAGGCAAAGAGAATCATTACTGATTCTATCAAAGACCATCTCATACCTCATGTGTCTTCTCTTAAGACACCCAAAGAGATGTTTGAATCCTTGACCAAGCTATTTGAAGGAAAGAACATAAATCGGAAGATGACCCTGCGGAACCAATTGAAAGCAGTGAAGTTTCAGAATGGAGAAACCATTCAATCTTATTTTTCAAGGGTCTCCCAGATCAAGGAACAACTAGAAGCAGTGGATGAAATGGTGGAGAATGGTGAAGTGGTGATGACCACTCTGAATGGCCTACCCAGGTCATGGGATTCCTTTATTCAAGGAATTTGTGCAAGGAAGAAATTGATCTCCTTCAACAGATTGAGGGAAGAATTCTGTCAAGAAGAAGCTAGACTCATAGCTCGTGAGGAAAAGATGGGGGGATAAGATCAAGCTCTTGCAGCTCACACCAAGAGAAGCAAAACCAAGAAGGATCACTCTCACCACAAAAGATTCCATCAAAAGAGTAAGAAGGACCTAAGATGCTTCACATGCAATGAGAAGGGTCACTTTGCTTCAGATTGTCCCAAGAACAAAAGGGATAATAACAACAACTCCAGTAAGAAGAAGAAGGGCAGCAAAAGAAGGTTTCATGCTCATGCTGCCGAAGATGGTGAACCTCCAAAGAAGAAGGCTAGGGAAGAAAGTAGTAGTGATGATGACTCATCAAGTGAAGAAGAATATGTTCTAATTTCTGCTCTTACAGGTACCATCTCCCATGGATGTAATGATTGGTTGATTGATAGTGGGGCTTCCAAACACATGACTGGGTTTAAAGAATCCTTTGTGAACCTATCTGAACATGAATCACCCCATAAGGTGAAACTTGTGGATGATTATCAATACCCAATCAAAGGAAGTGGTGAAGCCTCCTACAACCTAGATTCTGGAAAATCATTGAAGATGAAAGAAGTACTTTATGTACCTGGGATCAAGAAGAACTTACTCTCTATCTCTGCATTGGATGCAAAAGGTATGAGGGTTTCATTTGTGGATGGCCAAGTCCTAATGTGGCCAAAGGGAAAGACCATAGATGATGCAATAGTGATTGGAGAGCAAGAGGGAGGCTTGTATAAATTGAAGGGACAACCTGAACATGCCATGATACATGAATCCATGGAGCCAAGTGAACTTTGGCATAGAAGACTTGCTCATATGCACTATAGGGCACTTCCAATTGCAAGCAAGGCAGTAGAGGGTCTTCCTGAAATCAAGACCAAACATGAAGGTGTTTGCAAAGGATGTGCAAAAGGTAAGAACATTAAGAAGGCTTTCCCAAGCAGTGAAAGCAAGGCAAAAGACATCCTGGAAATCATCCACTCAGATATATGTGGCCCTATGTCATCCAGCTCCCTGAGTGGGTATGTTTACTATGTATCATTTATCGATGACTTCTCCAGGAAGACTTGGGTATACTTCTTGAAGGGAAAAGATGAGGTGATGGAGAATCAAACTGTTAAGAAAATCAAGACATTCAGATCTGACAATGGTGGATAATTCACCTCAAATGACTTCAAGAAGCTTTGCAGTGATTCAGGGATTAAGAGGGAGTTGACTGCTCCTTATAATCCTCAACAGAATGGAGTTGCAGAAAGGAAGAACAGAACAGTCATGGAAGCAGCAAGGGCAATGCGGCATGACCAGGATCTACCTATGCATCTATGGGCAGAAGCAGTTAGAACAGTTGTATATGTGCAGAACATAACTCCCCACAAGATATTGGACAACAAGACACCAGAAGAGGTCTTCTCTGGGTTCAAGAATATTGATGTGAGCAAAGATGAATATAAGGACAGGTAATCCAGGAAGCAACGATCAAAAGGGAGCACACTCCAGCAGCTCCTGCAAGGATGCAGATCTTCAGAGGGAGTTGACCATCTTCCTACATTCCACAACAGAGAGATGTAGAAGAAGCTACTTCAGCAGCTCCTACCAGGAAGCAAAGACTCAGAGGGAGTCCACCCAACGAACAAACAAAGATAAGTATTTTAATTATCATTTCTTGCGTATGTGTTTGTTTAAATAAAGTTGTTCAATGATGTATATGCTCATGTTCCTAGACTTAGGATATGTATTGTGCATATTAGAATAGTTGCATTGATGAACAGTATACTACTAATATACATGGGTAAGTGGCCTATGGCACTGTACAACATTCCATTGCTACTTATCTAGAATGAAACCTCTTTGCTGACATGTTGGGAGTAGTGCAAACTCTTAACAATGTTCTGGTAGAGATTGGAAGGCATCTAGAAATTTTTGGAACATGGATAAATGTTGTATTGAAGCATTGGCTAAGATAACTGCATGACGGCATGACATATTTCTTTATGTGTAAAGAATTTGTTCTGAAAATTATGAGATGTTTCTAATCATGCAATTTAACTTGTTTTGTAGGAAAGACCGTATATCTTCACCTACAAAAGGACTACAACATTTGTTCCAGCAAGAAAGATATCTATTGAAGATATTGAAGTTCCGAGGATCTGGGATGAAGAAATGGAATGCCATGATCCGTAGATCATGAAGAATATGTTTGGGATGCAGTCCCAAGACCTGACAGGGAGTCATATGTATGCAGATTGAAGAAAGCCTTGTATGGCTTGAAGCAAGCTCCTAGAACCTGGTATGGTAGGATGGATAGTTTCCTATCTAGCTTGGAATTTACCAAGAGTAAAGCAGATTCCAATATTTACTACAAGGTTGAGGAAGGGAATCCAGTGATTCTACTCCTGTATGTGGATGACCTATTTGTGATAGGAGATGACAGACTGATTACAGATACTAAGAGGAAGCTTGTAGCTAAATTCGATATGAAAGATTTGGGAATGATGCACTATTTCCTAGGTATGGAGGTGTGGCAGAATGCAGGTGGAATATTCCTTGGTCAAGGGAACTACACAGTAGATATCCTGAAGAGATTCGAGATGATGGATTGCAAGGCCATGAACACACCTATGGCATCGAATCTGAAGCTTCTATGTGATGCTTAATCTGAGCCGATTGATGTCTCTATGTATCGTCAGATGATTGGGTCCTTGATGTACCTGACGAACACTAGACCAGACATTTGCTTTGCTGTGAACACATTGAGCCAGTTCCTGACGGATCCGAGGAGTGTTCACCTGGTTGCTCTAAAGCATGTTCTGAGGTACCTGAAGGGTACAATGGATTATGGGCTCAGGTATGAGGCGAATCAAAAGTTTAACCTGCAGGGTTATGTTGATTCAGATTGGGCTGGCAATGCTGCAGATAGGAAGAGCACATCTGGGTGTTGCTTCAGTATGGGATCAGGTGTGATCTCTTGGTTTAGCAGGAAGCAGTCCTGCATAGCACTGAGTACAGCTGAGGCAGAGTATGTTGCAGCCTGCTCAGCTAGTTGTGAAGCAGTATGGCTACGGAAGCTACTGTCTGAGTTATTTGATCTCCCGTTGGAGGCTACTGGTATCTTCTGTGATAACCAGAGTTGTGTGAAGCTGTCTGAGAACCCAGTGTTTCATGACAGGTCGAAACACATAGAGATCAAATATCACTATATCAGGGATATGGTGCAGAGAGGAGCTGTGAAGCTTCTGTATGTTGCGACGGACGAGCAGATTGTAGATGTGCTGAGGAAGCCACTAGCCAAAGTGAAGTTCGAGTACTTCAGAGAGAGGCTTGGCGTTCTTCAGATCGAGGACACTTCGAGGAAGAAGTGATGGAAACATTTTCTGAAGCCATTCCAAGCATGTTGGAAGGAGGATCCTTCACATGGATGTGGATGTAAGCGCTGGATAATGGGCATCAGGATGATGTTCTGGTTTCTGCTGGATATGATCAGTTGGATCATTTATGTATGTATGCATCATGTTGGATGCTGGATATGATCAGGTGGATCATTTATGTATGTATGTGCATCATGTTGGATGCTTGGACCATGTATCTATATATGTATCAGGTGGATACATTGTATGATCAGGTGGATCATGTATGGTGATATGTATCATGTATCAGGTAGATACTTGGTATGCATAAAGTGGATGCATTGATGATTAGGTGGATCATGTATGATGATATGTATCAGGTAGATACTTGGTATGCATCAGGTGGATGCATTGATGATCAGGATGATCATGGATGATGAGCTTCAGGATGTTGCTCCAGATGACATGCAGCAGGATGTTGCAGTGATGATCAGGATGATCATGGATGATGAGCTTCAGGATGTTGCTCTAGACGACATGCAGCAGGGCGTTGTAGTGATGATGATCAGGACGATCATGAGTACATCAGGATGATGTATGGTGAGTATCAGGTTGATACTCTATGGTCGTGGATCAGGTTGTGCAGATGAGCATGTCTGGGAGATCCTATAGGTCGGAGTTGTGTACCCATAATAGCCTGGGATGCTCTTTTGAGACATTGCTCTGGGAGGACATGTAATAGTGCCCTGGGAGATCTCAGGTCAGAGTTGTGTACCCGTAACATCCCGAGATGCTCTTGCGAGGTTTTGTCCTATGGCATGTAATTTGGGCCCTGGGAGATTTCAGGTCGGAGTTGTGTACCCGTAACATCCTGAGATGCTCTTGCGAGGTTTTGCCATGACCACATGTAATTTGTGCCCTGGGAGATTTTAGGTCGAAGTTGTGTACCCGTAACATCCTGAGATGCTCTTGCTAGGTTTTGTGGTGGACCACATGTAATTTGTGCCCTGGGAGATTTCAGGTCGGAGTTGTGTACCCGTAACATCCTGAGATGCTCTTTCGAGGTTTTGTGGTGGGGTCACATGTAATAGCGCCCTGGGAGATCCTACAGGTCGGAGTTGTGTACCTGTAACATCCTGGGATGCTCTTTCAAGGTTTTGTGACGCACGTAATAAGTCCTGAGGATTCCACAGTATGGCCAGTGATGACGAAGACCTGCAGGTGGTGGGCCTACATCCAGTATGAAAAAGGACTGGCTCTGTAGAACTTCCTATGACGAGTAGAGTCAGATATTGGTTGAGATAGTAGCAGCAGTGACGATGATGATGACGATGCATCAATGACGATGATCCAGAGAAGAAGACTTGTCTAGCAGATCTGTGTCGAGAAATACCTTCCTAGTTAAGAGGGAGTGTTGATGTATATGTAACTTTGGAATGTATTTCATCTGTGTATTATATATATATTTATTGTACCCTTATAAGAGATGTGTTATTCCTCTATAAGGAAGTGTAGTCATGTGGATTGACAAGTGTCACAAGTGTGTGTACTTGCCAATGGGTTATTAGACCACCTTATGGGGTCGGCCCTAATTAATATATAATATAATGTGGATGTATCCAAGTAGACAAGTCGGCCCCAGTAGGTCACTGGGCAAAAAGGTGAGTATAAATAGAGATAGGAGATCTCTATTTTATACACTCGGAAAAGTAACTATCTCTCTCTCTGAAAAGTGGCGCACTAGTGAGGAGGAGGAGGATCATCTGCTAGGAGACTATCTCAGTGTTATTTGGTTGTATTTTGGTTGAGCCATTGCTCTCTCTATCTCTGAGGAAGTTGTGGGGTTTTTCACCTTAGGGTTTTCCCCATGGAAACTCTGTGTCTCTTATCTCTATGCTTTTGATTCTTGTGATGCTTGTGATGCTTGTCATATTATGATTGTCATGCATTGATATACTGTAGATGTTATTCTCTCAGCAAAGATCCTATAGTATTGTGATTTAATACTAAAAATTTAACAAGACTCAATATAAACTATGTGATGCAGGAGGCACCATAAAGGGCTCCATAATGACTGGAAGCTTAACCAATCGGTGGAGTAAACTAAGAAACAAGTACAGCTCCTAAGGTCCAACTATAGTCTAGACTCATAATGTATGGTTTGGAATGAATGCTTTGTTCAAAGGCGACACAACAGCTGCCAAAAAGAAGTACTAATCATAATCCCGTCCGACTTTTTGAAATATTTGATTTTTATGGTCTTTTTCATATTTGATAAAGCTTGAAAAAGAATAAAATTTCTTATAGTACAACAAGTGAGGGAACGAGTGTCAAATAGCGAGCAAACTAGTCCCAAGCAGTGGAACATACCTATGATCAATGCAAGGAAGTGCATGCAGGATGTGGACACTCGGGGGGTGTGTTCCCTCAAGGTCAAAAGGTCATCAAATTGTGAAGGGAAAATGTAAGCTCTGCAGGGCTCGACAGGGAAAAGTGCTCTGGCACCAAGCTAATAACAGAGTAAGCGGGAGCCAGCACAAGGCTCAAGCGACAAGCAGGATGATGCAATGCAATCACAACTTGATATAAACGGGGGAGTCCTCATGGGAGATGGCTAGCATAAGAAAAAGTAGAGTATGAGTCTTTATCACAACGTCATGGCGTAACTACAAAGGACTCCCAATCCTAAGGACAAACAACGGCATGGGCACCAGAATGCAAAAAGGGGTTCTATCTAGGCTACCCATGTTCGGAAAGGACCTACAGCCACATAACGACACTTCTATAACAGTGTGAAGGTTCCGTGTCAGTTAAGAAGCGGTTTCGCACCTAGGGTTTATGAAAGTGGTCAAAAGGTCAAATGCATAATGCATGTGAAAATGACATCTAACCTATATGCCAAGTGTGAAACGTACCTGCCGTAGGTGTGAAACGTTCAGAAACAACTTTTGCCAAAGAAATCTGGTTAAAAACGCTACTCCATGACATTGTATTAGTCCACAACAACATTAAATGGCAAAAATTATAGATAAGTGGGTCTTGAAAATTATGAATAGTAATAAAAATTTACAATTTACAATTCATTTTTACTATTCACCCATTTGGAGTTTTGTGGTTAGTTTTCACCTCAAAGTTCAGCTGCTGATTCCGGGAGCTACAGGCATCCGATCATCGAACCGTCAGGAGCAGGTTGGTAATCTCATCCCCACCTTCCATTTCAATGTTTTTACTTCAAATTTCATTGGTTAAATTTTTTGTTTGGCCATGTCCTACATGGCCACGGCGCTACCCGTGAGCTATAACTATGTGGGTCGCGGGTAGGGCTGGGTACGCGTAGTCAACGCACATGTTGACCGTGGGTACCTACCTCTGTGAGCACAACTTCCCATGGGTACGGCCGTGAAGTGAATTTTTTTAAGCTAAATTGACCAAATCTCTAGTTTTTTCTCTTTCCAGGATGGTTCTAGAGTGGAGAGAGATAGAACATGACCTAGTAGATGAGGCTGTTCGAAACGACGTGCATGCACAGCAAGCGCTACAAGCATGTGGTTTATACAAATTTTGGAGCATAGGGGGTTTGAAGGCCCAAAACCTATTGCTCCGGCGTTTGATAGACTATTGGGATGTTAATGCACAAAACTTCAACCTAGACGGGCAAATACTTTCACTGGAGGTGGAAGATATCTATTTCATCACAGGTTTGTCCCGCCGAGGTGAGGTGGCAAGCCTTCGGTCTCGAACTGTGGGTGGTGGGACCATCCCCGACTGCATAGAGAGGTATTGTGTTCCAAATAATCGGGCAGTGGGAAGTCAGGTGCCCATCCGAGCCATAGTCAACCTGAGCATGAAGGTTGTCGTGGCAACTTTAGTGCGGATCATTGGATCCAAAGCTCTTCACCAAGCATCCAGGCCAGTTATGTTCTATGCATCACAGTGCATGCAACCTATGATATTTGACTAGTGTACTATGCTACTGGGGTCCATGAAGACCCAGCTGACAAAGTGCAAGCAGGGGGATGCGAAAAACTTCGGGTATGGCAGTATTTTGTGCAGCTTCTTCTTCGAGCGGGTTCTGGGGCTCAATCTGAGGGTTGAGGTCCCTCCTCCTAGTCTCCGTGACCCAGCCATGACCTGGTGGGGTGAGGTCTTGATACAACAGGATGACCCTAGCCGTCAGGAATCACCATATACAGAGGAGTTCTTTTACTGGTGGGATCGACAGATCATAGCGATAGATGAATACCCCTATGTAGGGATAAACTTCTGGTAGGATCGAGACATGCCGCTCCCACTAGATGCAGCGTTCAGAGACATTAGTGAGTACTCTTTTTAGGTTTTTGGTATATTAAATTTTTATGGATTTTTTATTATAGATGTAAATGCAAAAATCATTTTGGGGGTAGTATCATGTATTAATGTTTGACTGTTTGCTTGTAGACAAGGGCCTAGTGAGACCTGATGGTTTTCTGAGACATCGTCGTCGGGGCAGGGATGATGAGATGGTAGGTGCTGCAGCAGAGCGGACACTACAAACTCTGCGGTCCAACATATCACGGATGACTGCTAGGGTATCACAGGAAGAGGTGGTGCAGCTACCAGAGGATATGCAGCGCCAGGTAGTGGGGGTGCCTAGCAACTGGGTGTGACTACCGCAGCGTGTCACGAATGCAGTGTATTATTTTTATTAGACACACCCTGTTGGGGCAGCAGCTAGGCCTCCTCGCAGGGAGTAGATATCTTAGGATCTCATTTTCGTATCGATATGTATATTTTTGAGGGCTACGGGCTCCAATTTTGTATCATGACACTACCATTTTTGGACATATTATTTATAAAAAACTTTGGTTCTCCGGTTCTACTATAAGTGTGTATGTACAAATGTGTGAATGTCTTCTTTTATTTGTGTGCTTCATTGTGAATGTGACAAATGCCAATCTAATACATAGTTAACATATGCATCAGATATATGATTAACAGTTCTTGGAACATGAACATACGTAACTGAAACAAAATGTCATTCCAAGAGTCTTACCCTTAGGAATTTTCGTAGTAGTGTAGGATCTCGCACACGGTACTGCCCATTCAGCTGAGATACAACTAGTTGTGAATCCAGGCGGACTTTTAAAGACTGGATACCATGTGAAATGGAATCCCAAAGTAGCTCAACGACAACACTATACTCAGCCACATTGTTAGATGTAGGACCAAGACAAGCACCTCTTGATGACACAACTAGGTGGTCAGGTGAGAAAATAACCCAGGCAGCAGAAGCAAGCTGCTGCGTATGACGACTAGCACCATCCGTGAACCCTAAGAATGTAGGAAACTTTGCTGACATCTATCAATCAAACAGAACCTAATCAACAAACCCGAAAACCAAAAGAAAGCTAAACTATGTACAGAAGTAACTATATAGTAGTATACAAAAGTATTAGCCTGAACCAGAGGTTCAAGCATAATATCGCTTGAGGTAGAACCCATTTCTAAGCTCCTTCAAGACAGTCCCCTCATAGTCTTCTAATTCATAGGCTCCTTTTTCCAGGACACGCCTCACGATGTAAGGGCCATGCCACATGGGGTTAAACTTGCCTGCCCCCAGGGGTTCTTTAGCTTGGTCATATAAGAGGACCAAGTCACCTTCAACATATTGCCGGGGATGGATAGACTTATCATACTAAACCTTAACATGACGTTTGTTGGAATCTATAGCCACAGCGGCATCTCGATGCTGCTTGTCAAGTTGCTCAAGGTGGATTAAACGTTGCTCAAGACCCGTCGTATTAGGGAGGAGCTCTATCGCCAGTTTAAGAGAAGGGATTTCGCATTCAATCAATAAAAGTGACACCACACCGTGAACTAGTTGAAACCGTGAGAACCCGGTGGAAGTCTTGACTGCGGTTCGATACGCCCACAAAGCAGGATATAACATGATGTGCCAATTGTTCTTGCTTTGTTGGATGGTACGCTGGAGAATGGTCTTCAAAGAATATTAACTGCTTCAACTTGACCATTCACTTTGGGATAATAAGAAGAGGAGTGTTCTTGACAAAACCCAAGCTTGAGAGACAAATCCTCCATCATCTTGTTCTGAAAGTGATTTCCATGGTCAGTGACAATCTCTTTCGGAATACCGAACCGAGTGATAATTTGATTGAACACGAAATGGGCTGCTGTAGCACCATCGGCTTTTACGGTAGGCACGGCCTCAGCCCATTTGGAAAAGTAGTCCATGGCCACTATAATATGGTGATGCCCCCCAGCCGAAGCTGGTTTGCAATCCATGAAATACACCCCCCATTTGGTGAAGGGACCGACGGTGATGACCAGATGAAGGGGTGCTGGATGCGAGCGTATATTTCGAGAAAACACCTGGCAAGGGTGGTATATCTTCACAGCGTTAATACAATCTTTAAAGATTGAGGGCCAAAAATAACCAACTCGTAAGATATGTTGGGCTATAGCAAGCCCGGATAAGTGACCGCCACACGCCCCCGGTTAAGCAATGACGGAGATTAGAATCCTTTCCTCAACGATACAAAGTGTCACCAATGATAGTATAATCTTTAGCGTGATGTTTCACACGTCATCGCTCATCTCATGAATAGTGCAAAGGAAACTTCAGAGTTTAGAGATATGCAATGACATCCCCATACCAAGGGTCCTCAGATGAGATAAGAAATAAGTGCTCATCCATAAAGGAATCTTCATGAATGACATCCTCATCAAGTCTCGGAAGGTCCAACATAAGCTCAGCAAACACCAATGATTTCACTAATTTCGTCGAAGCAAAATCGAGATCGAACTCCTGAAGGATCACAATCCATTTATTGTACTTCCCCCCTATAAGGCGTCGTGATAGCACGAACTGAAATGGATTGATATGAGCGACAATTGTGGTTGTTCTAAGCAAAATGTAATGTCGTAACCGCTGGACTGAATGGACAGTCACAAGTGCCAACTTTTCCACATGAGTATATCTTAGCTCAGCGTCTACTAGATTTCGACTGAGGTAATAGATGACATGCTCGACAAGCGCATCATCAACCTAAACCAAGACCATGCCAATCGTCTCTTGAGACGTGGCCACATAAAGGATAAAAGCTCGTGCGAAGTCTAGTGGACTAAGCATAGGGGTCGATACCAAAGCTTTCTTAAGGGCGTCGAAAGACTGCTGGGCTCGCTCATCCCAGATAAAGGGTGTGTCTTTATTCAATAAGTGCGCGATACCTTTGGTAAGATTAGCATAATTAACTACGAAACGACGTAGAAAGTGGCTCTCCCTTGGAGGCTCTGAAGTTGTAACAAGTTGCGCAGAGGAGGCAATCGAAGTATTGCCTCAACTTTAAGAGGATCGACTCTAATACCCTCTTTCGAAACTATGAAGCCCAGAAGGCGACCCGTCCTTACAACAAAGATGCATTTGTTAGGATTCAATTGAATCTTGTATCGTATACATCGTTCGAGAATCGTGCGGAGGTGCTTGGGGTGGTCCATTCTCTTGTGAGAATGGCTGGAAAGATCATCCAAGAAAACCTCCATAATCTTTTTAAGATCGTGAAAGGTGTAGGTCATGGCACGCTGAAACGTAGCTCTGGCATTTTTAAGGCCAAAGGGCATTTTTTGATATGCAAACGTTCCCCAAAGACAAATGAAAGTTGTCTTATGTTGGTCCTCGGGTTTGATTTGAATCTGATTATACCTTAAAAAGCCGTCTATGAATGAAAAAATCTCACTTCTTGCACAAGCATCCAAGATATGATCGATGAATGGCATGGGGAAGCTATCTTTTGGACATGCACGATTCAAATCTCTAAAATCAGTGCATACACGGATCGTTCCCTGCTTCTTATCCACAAGAATGGGGTTTGACACCCATTCGGTAAGGGGAACGGGGTAGATGAAACCAGCCTTGAGAATTTTCTCCACCTCTACCTTGATAGCGACTGCTTTTCTAGGGTTCACAGCATGTAAGCGTTGTCAAACCGGTTTGGCGTTGGGATATGTTATAATCTCATGTTCAACAATGCGGGGGTCTATTCCTGGCATCTCCTCATATGACCAGGCGAAAGCTTCCCGGAGTTCTATAAACAATTCAATGTAAATAGCAATCTCTTCAGGAGTGCAATCGTCACTGATGTAAACGTTCTCAACCTCTCCAGGAGCACGAGAGATGTTGATCGACGTAGTCGAGGAAATGTTAGCCATATTCCCATCCGAAAAAACATCATGCGACCCTAAAAGAGCCACAGGGTGACCAACTATCTTTGCTTCAGCGAGCTCGAGGTTGGGAAGGAAATAAGAGCGATGGTTCATATCTTCCCAAGGCCTCTCAGTACCACACATGGCCTCCATAATAGCTTCATTTGAAGGCAAAGTATCATCAAGGCAGTCGTGTGAACAAGACTAGTCAGCTGCCCAAACTGGTAGCGTAACGGGATCTTCCTCGACTGTCTGGGAAGAAGAAAGATCCCGATCTGCAGTGGCTTGTTGAATATGCTGGTAAGCAATCTCAACTACAGACAGTGGCATAGACATCCTGATATGCATAATGTATCCAGACGTGGAACTCATGGATGGTAAAGTCCATGGATCATCAAAATAGGAAATCCGTAATGACATATTATGCGAAGGAGGAGACGCATCATCGGTAATGGTTCCAATAAAATTCACAGGTGCAGCAAAATCATAAGTTCCCATTAATGAAGGGTACATACCAACACCCATGTTCCCATTTTCCGGCTGAGAATGAGTAACCTGTGGGACTATGGATCCTGTGGATGCTGTCGAAGGGGAATTAACGAAATACAGCTGATCGATGGTTACAATCTTGCCTTCATGAGGAAAGCAGATAACTCTGAATACAGTAGATGCAACAACCTTCATAGCGTACATCCAATTCCGACCTAGTAAAAGGTTGTAGTCGATAGACGCATCAACCACCTCGACTTCAATAGGCACAGATTTACCTCCCAAGTAGACAACAAGGGAAGGGATAATTCCATGCGGCTTAAATGACCGACCATCGAATGCAGTGAGCATGGTTCTATACGCGAGTAGAGGAGGAGAGTCTAGAGCTTTCAAACAAGTTAACAACATTACTGATGCGGAAGCACCTTCATCAACCATCATACATTTGACAAAATTCTGAAGGCACACCACCTGGATTTGAAAAGCCATGTGGTAAGGTAAACACGGTTGAACATTAGTAGTGTCAAACTTGATAACACTGGGACTTCCCCCATCCTGAACTCCTAACGCACTCAAAAGGGCATGCTTTTGAGAAGGACAGGCCTGCAAAACTTCAAGAGCCGACATGGCACACGAAGTTTGGCCCAAGTCTTCCACAATGGAGTAGTTATGGGCTGCTCGAGCATTATGATTATGCGTAGAGCGCTTAAGAACACCTTTCGGTATCTATGGCATATTAGAGGGCTTCTCGATATGCAAGGAATTGTCAGGAGGAGGGGGAGGCTCACTCCCCATATTACGTTGTGGTGCACCATAATCGCATTGACGAGTGGCAACACTAACCTCCGATTGAACCATATTCACACATCCATAACCACCAGTATTGGAAGAAGACATTACCGTCTCAGTAGGTCCATAACTAGTGGTGGGAGCATACGAAGCCATGTTTTGATGATGAGGAAGGGGATCCTTTAACACAGCTAGGATCTGTTCCAAATGCTTCGATGCTTCTTCAATTCGAGGACATAAGTGAGTAAGATGATCTTCCCCGCAAAGCTTATAAGGAAACTTCACCTTATGCCTAGGTTTATGGTACTCACCAGCATTTCTGCCTTCCCGAGGAGGGTTGGCATTATCCTTACAAGGGGTATTGCGATTGCTATTATTGTTCCCATTGTTTCCACCCTTACAGTTGTTTCTCCCCTTTTTCTTACCACCAGGTTGCTGGTTACCTGATTGGTTCGTCGATTGCACATTGTGTACATCGGACGACGGGGTGGAAGTGGACAAGGTGTGAACCTATCCGGGAGTAGACTAGTTTAGTGACAAATTTTGCATTTGATTAGCGACCAAATCTAGAGGGTGAGTGCTTGCGGATCCTACGATGCCATCGGCATGCGGTCCAGGAAATGACTGAGGCTCATGGCCTATTCGCGGTGCGTCAGGAATAATGTCCTACAAAATGCCAGACTGAGAGTATAGTAAGTCTAACTGCTAGACTTTCAAGATGGCTTGTTCCTCAGTCACAATGCCAGACATCGAAACATCCTTAGCAATGTATGGGAGTAGAGACTTCAGGAACCATTCCAACAGGAACTCTGGAGGAATGTTGGCTTTCACTAACCTCTTCCGCTGACGCCACTCTTGAACGTGGTCAGAAATATGTGTGGACTTATTCTGATGGAAGGTAGACAAAAGTTTAGTACCAGTATCATAGCGAACTGGCAACTGGAAATGATCCAAGAAAACCAAAGCGATCTCGTTAAAACCGCTATAAGTGTTTCCAGGAAACTCAACATACCACTTCACGGCTTCCCCTGTGAGGGTGCGTTGAAATAGTCGTAATCTAATGTAATCGTGATTCAACGAGTTGGAGGAGCACCAAAGGTGAAATGTTGTGACATGATCACCCGCGTCCTCACCACCTTTCCCTTCAAACTTAGGAATGTCCAAAGGGAGCTTGGTAGGGACCAGAGGCCAATTAGGGTTGTGACACACTAGATCATTCGTGAGCTTCAAAAGATCCGGAAGGTTCAAATGTGCAAGGAATGAGAGCTGTGGCTGGAAAGCTTGATTATAATCTCCCATAAAAGGTTGGTTGAATGGAACCAAATTATAAGGTGGACCAAAAGCTTGACCATGAGCATTAAACTGCTGATAATGAGGACCTGACGGACCATAATCTTGACCATGGCCATAGGGTTGATAACCTCCTCCGACCTGACCCGTATGAGAGTAAGCAGGTATATACATGTTTTGGCCACCATATTGGAGTGGGTTGTACTGGTGGTCAGCACCGACTGTGTTGTAGTAAGGGCTTCCACCATAAGTATGGGGCATATACGTACTATTTGTAGCGGAAACCGAGTTGTAATGACCATAATGGTGAGGTATGTTCCCACCCCCAGCATTAGGATTAGCATGAGCAGTCGTGTGGTGACCATAAGCATGAGATGTATTCCCAACCCCAACATTGGTGTTACTAGTAGCAGGAATGGTGGCGTTATGTCCATGTGGATAGGATATATTCCCACCTCCTACATTGGCATTACTAGTGGCGGCAGTGGATGCAAAAGTATGTGGTATATGTCCACCCCCGTGGTTAGGAGGGGCATTAAAATTTGCGAAAGTAGTCCTGGGTTGACGAGTAGCAGCATGTGTATTAGGTGGTGGATGGTGAGTCGTGTTGCAGACAGTGTTCCTATTAGGTTGGGTATCCCTAGGAGGTGGTCACCTTCTAGCATTAACATTGTTAGGAGGAATACGATCGGTCCCCATACTATGTGTGTGAGTGGACAAAGTGGTGCCCCTGGCGAGGGAATTGCCCCCAGTGAGTGCAGTGTGGCTAACACTATGGCTAGTGCCAGCATGACTACCAAAAGTAGTGGAAGGATCAACTGTATTATAATTAGGCATACCAAAAGAGAATGCGGTTGGGTTGACTGTAGGACCAGTTTCGTCATGTAACTCTGGCATCCCGTGTATATAATTGTGTGGAAACGAAGGATCGAACGGGTCATCCTCGGGTGGATCTGGACCAAACAAATTACATTGAGTCTCAGGTGGATCACCCCCCCACACCTCACGAGGAGTAGGGGTGTTTGAAGTGTGTTCGAATCTACCCGATGGAGTCATAGATATTTCTTCAGTATCAAAATGTGCAGCAGTCATGACGTCTAGGACATATGTCTCGTAAGAATCTGAAGACTCAGAGGGAGCCTGCCGACGTCCTCTAGCAACGCGGCGTGAAATCTCGTCAGGTTGTAAACCAGCCAACCGACGGGATCAGCAGAGAGTAGGACTTCACACCATGACATCTCCGGAGAGAAATCAAAACATCCCCTAAAGGCCAACTATCGATCAAAAACAGTAAATCAAAAGCACACACCTAGAGAAACTACAACCAAGAGAATACAAACAGAGTGGGTGAATGAGCTCCTGACACTAGAGCCGGTATGTCTCACCTAGACGAGGCTTGAGACTCCCAAACTATAGCTGGAGGTAACAGAATTAGTTATAGAGACATCCAGGCTTCACTGCGTGCAAAGGGCCGTAACCCTCGGCAGCAAACAACTGTGTTGTCCAATCCCTATCTGACTCAGGACACAAACAACATAACTGTTGCAAGTACCCTATGCGATACCTAGGTAAGGCAACTATGGTCACCACAATATAACCAATGTTCAGGGGGACAGTCACAGGTGGGATCCGTCATATGGGCAGGGTAGCTGAGCCCGAAACTCAATGAGGTTCAAATCCCCCAAGAGTCCCCAGATACGAACAAATCCTGGAAATATCTCCCATGTTTAGCTGGTATTAGAGGGATATCTCTTCAACCAACCTCCCGTGACCTCATGCTTAACTCTGGTTTCAGTAGAGCTTCCTGAGAACACCGATGTATACCATGGATTCCTCCACTCCCTGGTCAGACACCTAATGTTTCGTCTAGTAGTCTGGGATTGTTAACTCACAATGATCTATTCCAAGACTCTAAACATATGCTAGTTGGTGTACCCTATAAATAAAATCGGTCTAATCAATTTTAAGATTAAGCATTAATTTTAATGGCTGTGGTTACTCAAGGGATATGGTCGTGAAACTAGTGATGTGTATGACTCAATAGTATGCAAAATCGTCAAATCCTAGACTCATCTATCCAATGAAAACAATGCCACTAGCATGAAAAATCAATCCAACGGTTTCGAAATAAAAATGCAATCCTTTTATATTTTCGATGCACAATCAGAATCTAAATGAAGGTAGAAAGCACTCAATGCAAGATGCAGTACATAAAAGCAATTTTTTTTGTTGTATTTTCTCTTATAAACAAAAGGAAAATGCAAAACTATATGTATATTTTTGTATTTTTCAATATAAAGAAATGAAAAATGCAAGCAAAATCCTACTATCTAGTCATTGATATGCCAAGAAGATCACTAAGACAACCCAGCAGATACCAAACAGTAAGACTCAGCCAACGAGATGAGATCAAAAGGAAAAAAACAACAAGGCTAAATCCAAAGATGGGTAAGAAACCAACAAGGCTCAACCAAGAGAAAAGAAGAGTTTTGGTCATAACCAAGGCATGGAACAGTCAAGAAACAGGCCAACAAAGACTTAGGATCATCCAAAGACAACCCAGCAACAACCAAAAGTCATAAATCAACCAAAGCTAGAGTTGTACACTACTGTCGAAGGAATACCTGCGGGTACCTGCGAGCAGTAGAGTAAACAGAGGCGGGCAGAGCTAAGATCACCCGCGGGTAAGGAAAGGTAAATGGGTAAACAAAGAGTCCAGTGACTCAGAAAAAATCAGTTTTCTATAGTGTATCTTAATGGCCAATCAGTGACACGGAGCTTCGACAAACAACAACTCTAATTAAGGACTAATGCTAAAAAATCCCCAAAAATGGATGTTTTCCCCAGTATGGTAGTCGTTTCTGTATTGGAGAAAACTCACTATGGGTTCGGGTAGACCACAACAGACAGCTGACTACCAGAAATCAACTCAATTCTCAATGCTATGCTATATAAATGACAATGCTAAGATAATGAAGAATATAACCAACCTCGATCCAAACATTTGATGTAGATCCCCATTGGAGCTTCTCGATCCATGCACTTGAATTTGCAAATTAGTCTTGACAGCCAATATACAACAAGTACATATAATATATAAACGGCATTAACATCATCAATAGCAATGTTCCACAATATAACAAGTAAATGCAACCTAATGTAATATAAACAACATTTACAACATTAATGGACGAGAATATGAGTATTTCTATTAATAAACAAGAAGAAGTACAATGTGATACGACCTCTTGCCGGCAACCAATCTGAACCAAGATCTAGGTCAATCCACTTGCGCCTCCACCACTTCAATCCTCCATGGAATGGCAAACTCAAACTATGATAGGAGTTTGGAAAGTGAACATAAAGGGTTCACAACTACAAGGATCAATGAGTGTAGACTCAAGATAGGGCAAAAATCCACTAGAGTTCTCTTGCTCTTCTTTCTCCCCCCGTCCATAAGCCATATGTGCTCAATATATAGTCCTCTCAAAGGTAAGTGAGAGGACACATCGAGGCATTTCTTGGGGAGATGGAGGGTCAAAGGTCACCCAATGACCGCTTTTGGGGAGTAAAAAGCAATAAACTAGTGATTTTTACCATTTTACATGCTACCCTTGGGGTATAGTGATGCAACTCGTGGGTACGCCCACTGTAATGATGCATCAAGCGTACAAGGGAAAAAATAGGGAAAAATAGTGTCTGAAGGATATAAAGTGGTTCTGAGTCAATGAAATGGATCCTTTAGGCCAAAGAGTGTTGATTCTCACAAGGTGGAAAATTACGTTGTAACACGGATTTTATTTAAAAGGCACGTATTTGATATATTGTTACCCATGTTCTATGAAGCCATGGGATATTGTAAATTGATGTAAATATTAATAATTCAATAAAATACCAAAACCGGCTATGAAAGCAACTAATCAGAGGGGGCCATGTGTATTCCACTAGGGAGTGGTGAGGGGGTTGTGGGTTGAACCATAAGCTTCCAAATGTCATCTTGAGAACCCATTTGAATTCCTTTGCTGACATTTAATTCTGTGTAAGAAATTTGTTGAAGAATTCAGTCCATGGCTTCAATGGAGCATGGGCAACCCAGAAATTCGTATGGCAGAGTATGGGCTCTGTTTCCTTGACCCACAAGTCACTCTACCTCATGGGAATTCGTTTTTCCTCATTTCCATTCCATCGTGGAACATCTAAGCTTCAGTTTTCATCCATTACACATGCCCAGCAGTGAGAAAAAAACAGAAATCGCAACTTTGCAAGAACCCACGTTTTGAAATGCCATAAAGGCCCAGAATTCAGTATTGACAGTGAAATCCAATGGGAAATCCATATATATGAAACTTGGGGTGAAATTGAGAGTATTAGATACCCCCAAATCCATTGGAGAACCCAGTTTTTATAGCCCATAAATCTAGTGATGGGATTGAGTTATTTGATGATAGAATTGTGAGAAATCCAAGTGTGAATGATTGAACAGAGGTTGGGTTTGCTTGATAAACCTAGTGAAGGCTGGAATCTCAAGGAATTAGCAGTTGGACCTTTCTATGCCCACCCTGAATAGCACTGGAGGGAAGGGACACCTGAGGGACTGTGCAGTAGAGAAAGGGGCCTTCCTTATGCTGGGTGAGGTAGGTATTGTGGGTGCCATGACTATTGAGTTCATTTGAGATGCTTGTAGCTCTATGGTTGAGCTCACTAGCTTAGCATCCTCCTCCTTTGCTTATTGCATGCTTGATAAACCTAACTAGGTGTTGGCTAGCATGACTGTTTGAGTAAAAAACCATGGCTGTGAGTGAGCCTGTTTAGTTCATCCTTAGTGGATACACAACCCAACTTGGGGGTGATCTCTCAGCTGAAATAATATAGGCTGGACAGAGATCTATGGTTGGGTGGAACGTTTCTTCACATATCCAGTTGATTGGACAGCTTCATCTCGAAGATAAGTGTTCTCTGTGGTTTAAATTGTATGCATTATGTGTTCTGCAATGTATTAATTCTGAATGATAATTATTCATGTTAATGGATTGAAATGATTATCTTAATATGGTTGATATGATATATGTGCATAGCATTGGAATGGGATTGATTCCCTGCATGTTGAATCATCCTATGCTTGTGGTAGATATGTTGAGGCATTACCGTTTGTGTGTGTGCAAAATGTTTTAATTCCGTTGTGTAATTTCAGTATGCATTTTATTTCAATGGATTATATTCATTCCTATGGCTTTGGGGAAGAATCAGACACCCCCATGCTATAGTCACGTTCCATGTGTGGTTTGGAATGATGGGAGGGGACTTGACAATTTTATGATTTTTTTTTTGAAGTAGTGTTGATGACTTTTACATGTTTCTTGCAGACATGGGTCCAAAGCGAGCACTTGGAGTCTCTTGCATTGTGCGGAGAGGAGCAACATCAGAGGTGAGCCCTGTGATCCGTGATGCTCTAGAGGAGCTAAAGGCAGTTGAGGAGAACCTCTAGAGGATGACCTTGGAAATCCCAGAGCCGGGTTTCCATGACCTACGCTATCAGAATCTGACGGTTGGAGTATCAGTTCATTTCGGTTCGCTTCTCTAGAAGGTGGCGAGGGCTGTAGTCTACTTCCATGTGTAGCCTAGGGTTGTGTGACCTAGGGCTTAGGCACATGTTTTATATATGTATATACTGAAATCTTATGAGCTTCAGATTTTGTAGAGATGAATCTTACTGAAAGCTAGCATGCTTCAGACCTTTGTATCAGCAATACCATTTTTGAATCTTGTATTGATTTATATATATACAGACACTATTGGCAGTTTTATACATCTTGTGTTCTATTGGTGATTAATGAGATCTTGTTTACATGTTTGCTTATAAAATGGATAATTTACATGTAATATCTATCTTTATATTTTAGGAATATGTTATGCGTGTGCAATGTACCAATCCAAAATGAAGTTGGCCATCGAGTCAGCAACTATATTCATGTCTCATGGAATGTGCAGGTATTGAATAAAATCAAAGGATCTTTCCAGAATACGAACTCGTCGGAAGAGATGGAATAGAGTGGGGTCGCAGATAGCGAAGATATGGTTAAGATGAGAAACCACTAGTTGTGAATCCAGGTGGATAATAGCATGGTTCATACCCAAGGAAAGATCGTCGGTTAGGGTTCCAATCACTGCTTGATACTATGCGGTGTTTTTGGTCGCGTATCCTAGACAACTTCCTCTTGAGATGATAAGCTCACCAGTGGGAGAATAAAGTACCTAGGCTGCTGAAGCAAGCTTACGAGTATGCCGGATGGAACCATCCATGAATCCATAGCAAGTTTCCATCTACACATGCAGACAGAACATGGTATAAGTAATGAAACAAGATCTAGACACACTAAAACAAAGTGTCACACCACACAAAAACACATGGCATTTACAGTATATACAACATACCTATGCATGAAGAACTCAGGCATAGTACTTCTTCAAGTAGAGTCCATTGCGGGGCTCACCCAAAGATATCCCATCATAATCCTCTAGTTCGTAAGCTCCCTTCCCCAGAACACGTTTACTATGTACAGTATGTGCCACATGGACTCGAACTTACCTACCCCCAGCTTATCATGCTTTTGGTCATATGTGAGGACCAAATCACCCTCGTTAAAGACACGAGGTTTAAATGACCTATCATATTGTGCTTTTATGCGTTTCTTGTGTGCCTCATTGGCGAGAGCAGCATTGCGGCGGGTCTCGTTAAGTTTCGCTAGGTAAAGGAAGCATTCTTCCTCGACAGTAGTGTTCAGAAGAAGTTCAACTGCGAGTTTGAGAGAGGAAATCTCGCACTTTATTGGTAGGAATTCCTCCAATCCATAAACTAATTGGAAAGGTGTAAATCTAGTGGCAGTCTTAATGGAATTCCGGTATGCCCATAGTGTGGAAAATAGCATGTTATGCTAGTTTGATTTATGCGTACCCACCATGCGTTGGATCATGCTTTTCAAGACCTTGTTAATGGCCTCTACTTGTCCATTGGAATGTGGGTAGTAAGGAGTTGGATTTTCGTGATGGAAACCCAGTTTGGTACTCAATTCATCTACCATATGGTTCTGGAAATGAGATCCATGATCGGTGACTATGGCTTGTGGAACTCCAAACTGTGAAATAACATGATTAAACATGAAGAGTGTGGCCGTTTTTCCATATTCATTGTATGTAGGCATAGCCTCGACCCATTTAGTAAAATAATCCATGACTACTATGATGCAACCATGCCCCCCAACCGAGGTAGGCTTACAATGCATGAAATATATGCCCCATTTTGCAAAGGGGCCAATGGCAATAACTGGGTGTAAAGGGGTTGGGTGCGTGCGCTTTTTCGTTTGAAAATGATGGGATGGGGGACATTTCTTAACGGCCTTGATGCAATCTTTAAAGATGGATGACCATTAATATCCTGCACGTAGTATCTTCTGGGCTATAGCAATCTCAAAGAGATGACCACGACAAGCGCCAGCGTGACAATCATTCAAGACGTGTTCAGCCTCCTCATGTGTCAGACAACGTTGGAGAACAGAATTAATACCACGACGATAGAAGGTATCATTGATGATCAAGTAATACTTGCCATGGTGACAGATATGACGACAATCGTCAAAAGAGAGTTGGGGGTTGAAACGTTGGGTTTGAATATATAAGGTAACATCTCCATACCATGGGTCAGACATGCTGATAAGGAACAACAACTCGTCTGGAAGATAATCCTTGGGCTTAGATCCTGAATCAGCATGGTGAAGATAACAAATGAGCTTGACAAACACCAAAGATTTCTTGGAGTTGGCCTTCTCGAAGAGGAGATCGAATTCCTGAAGTATCACAATCTAGTGTGAATACTTGCCCCCAAGTACTTGACGTGTCAAAATGTGGTACATGGGGTTTGAGTTGGCGATAATGGTGGTGGTGCGGAGTAGTATGTAATGACGGAACGTTTGGACGGCAATGACTACTGCGAGAGCGATTTTCTCAACATGTGAGTAACGAGTTTCGAAGTCAATAAGACCCTTACTTAGGTAATAGATCTCATGTTCTTGGGTGTTGTTGTTCTCCTGCACCAAGACCATGGTGATCGTGGTGGCAGAAGCGGCGAGATAAAGGATGTAATCATTGTAGTAATTAGGCGGTTGGAGCACAGGGGCATGGGTAATGGCATGTTTAAGACTGTCGAAGGATTGTTGTGCTTGATCATCCCATATGAACAGGACATCGTTCTTGAGTAGTCTCATATAGCCCTATGTCTTCTGAGTGAAATTACAGACAAAACGTCGTAGATAAGTTGCTTCCCCTTGCAAACTTTGTAGTTCCGGAACGGCAGTAGGAGGTGGGAGAGCGACAATGGCTTCCACCTTCAAGGGATCAATGCGGATCCCGTCTTTCGAAATGATAAAACCTAGGAGGCGTCCGGACTCGATGCAGAAAATACACTTGTGAGGATTCATACGCATGTTATACCATCTGCATCTGAGGAATACTTCCATCAGATGATCAATGTGGAACTCACGCTATTGTGAATGGGTAGGTAGATCGTTAAGATAGGGCTCCACAAAGTCCTTCACATCATGAAAAGCGTACGACATGGCCCGTTGGAATGTAGCACTAGCATTTTTAAGACCAAAAGAGAGTTTACGATATGAAAACGTACCCCAAGTGCAGATGAAAGCGGTCTTATGTTGGTCGGCCGGGTGGATATCAATTTGGTTGTAACCGAAAAATCCATCCATGAATGAGAAGATGACACTTCTGGCACAATTGTCAATTATCTGATCGATGAAGGGGGTCGGGTAATTTTCCTTAGGACAAACCTTGTTAAGGTCCTGATAATCGACACAAACGTGGATGGTGCCCAACTTCTTAGCCACAGGAATGACATTTGAGACCCATTCTGTTAATGGAACAGGGTAGATGAAGCCAGCCTTTAAGAGCTTTTCAATGTCTTCTTTGATTGTCATAGTTTTTCGAGGGTGTACTGGTCGTAACTTTTGGCGGACTGGTTTAGTGTCGGGGTAAGTTTTAATTTTGTGCGAAACAATAGCAGGGTCTATCCCGGGCATTTCCTCATAGGTCCAAGCAAACATGCCTCGAAATTTCTTGAATAAGGCCGTGAAAGTAGTAATCTCTTCAGGGGAACATTTCTGGCCTAAACGAATATGTTCCACTACACCAGGGGTAACCGAGATGTTAACCAGAGTAGTTGGTTCGATGTTTTCCAGGTTTCCCTCAGTGTCTATATGACACATGAGTCTCGGGGACTGGGGGCAAGGGTAGACATACGGTGTGAAAATAGTGGTGATGTTATTCTCTACAGAATCCAATGGGGGAAGGAAAGCCGATCGATGGTGGAGGCCTTCCCACTGAGGGTCATCCGCACTCATAATTTCCATAATGGACTCGTCAGAATGAAAAGTTCAGAGTAGAGGATCGGGTAAGGATTGCGTCCGCTATAGAGAACATGATGTAGAGGCCACATCCAAGTGGTCCTCGGGTGCTGACTGGATAGCCTCATAAGTGAGTTCAGCGGGTGAAAGAGGCATGGTATCTCCAATCAGATGCATAGTGGCTTCATCCGGTACAATCCATTGATCGTTAGAGTTGGGAAAAGATGGAATCCCAAAGGAGATCATGTTCACCGTGGCAGCATGGATAGGGGGATCCGTTGTTGGAAAGATGCCCATAAGAGATGAATCTTTTATGAGGACGACCCCCACATTCTCACATAGATACGAAGCTTGTCCGAGTAGTGGGACATTATTGCCAGGATGAGTAGCAGTGTCCAGTGTACAGAATTCCAGTTGGTCGATAGTGACAATTCGGCCTTGGTGGGGGAATTGCACAATGCGGACGATAGATGATGCGACCGTGGTCTGGCATAAAACCAATTACAACCAAGTAAGAGATTATAATCTAAAGGGGTTGCGACTACTTCCATGTTAATGGTTGCGATCTTACCCCCCAACTGGACTGCTAAGGCTTGTAGTATCCCATGGGGTTGAAAACCACGACCATCGAATGCTTTCAGAGTGGTGGGAGAACGGTTCAATTTGGGAGAACCAATGGCTATCCAATAAGAGAGTGACATGACAGAGGTAGAAGCACCTTCATCTAGTGTGGTACGATGGATTGTCTTCCTAACACCGTTCGTCAAATTGAAATGCCAACTGGTGGGAAAGCCTCGGTTTAAAGTACTCAAGTCGAAACATCATTGTGTTCGAGGAATCCGGATCTACCGTGCCAATAGTAGCAAGAAGAGTCTTGCATTGGTTGGGACAATTCTACAAGACCTCTAGCATCAACATGGCACAAGGGTCTTGCACCAAGTCCTCTACAATATTGTAGTTCTGAGCTGCCCGAGCATTAGGATTGAAAACTGCTTTTCGAATCGTGCTCTTAGGCGGATGCAATACTGAATTTAAAGAAGGCTTCTCAATGGTGAGAGGAGCCTAAGGTACGGTAACATCGGGAATATAAGTGGAATATTTTCCAGTATTACTTCCAACGGCTTCCTTTGGAGGGACTGAGTCGTATGAATGCGATCGTGTGTTCAGGTTAACCATCTCACTACGCATCATGAGAACATGCGCGGTAGAGGATGCCTCTCCGTGTGAAGGAGAGATTTGAGCGATCAGTTGTTGGTTCTGAGTGGGGAAGGGATCGTTGAGAACTAAGGGAGTGGGGTTTCCCTTGAGAAAATTTTGCACTTCATCTCAGTGGGGACATTCCTTCGAGAAATGGTCGCCACCACATAGTAAACAAGGATACTTTAGCTTCCTCTTCTGTTTGGTGTCTTCAGGGATAGTCTTGGGTTCCTGTTGGTTAGAAGGTTTCTTGGGTTTACCTTTGTTTTTCTTCTTACCACCATATTTCTGAGGCGAAGCTGATTGAACATAATTCACTTCTTCGGGGGAGGCAGGAGTGGATGACTTGGTGGTGTTGTTACCAGCCTGCGGTGGGGATGTGGAAGAACCCTGGGGGTTCGACGATCCACCAGTTTGAGTAGGAGGCTAGGAGTTAAGGGAACTCATAATGCCGTTGGCCTGAGGTCCCTTGGGTGGTTTTGCAAGGTCATATGTAGGGCAGGGTGCATCAAGAACAATTTCATACAACGTGTCGGATTGAGCATAGACCAGGTCTAATTAATGGGCACAGGCGATAGCATGTTCCTCAGTGATGGCCCCTCCCATGGCCACGTATCGAGCTATGATGGGAAAAAGAGACTTCATGAACCAGCCAGCTAAGAGTTGGTCTAGAATATGAGCCTTAATAAGACGTCGTCTCCTCCGCCACTCATGGATATGATCAGAAATATGAGTTTCGGTGGTTTGACGGAATGAATTGAGTAGGTCCATACCAGTTTCGTAGCGTATGGGTAACTGGAAATGAGTTAGAAAGGACATAGAAAGAGAGCAGAAATTAGGAAAGGAGTGTGGTGGTAATTCAATATACCACTTGGCAGTTGGGTCAGTGAGAGTTCGTTGGAATAACCTTAGACTGATCGAGTTGTTCATCAAGGAGTTGGATGAACACCATAAATGGTATGTCATCACATGGTTTTTCGGGTCTTCACCAGGTTTGCCATCAAATTCGGGAATACCAGAGGGTATTTTGACTGGAATTAGTGGCCAATTATATCCGTGCAGGATAGGGACATTAGTCAGGCGAGACAGGTCAAGTAGGTCCAAAGTGGCCAAAAATGGTAGTTGTTTGTTCAGCTACAGATACTAATAGTATTGATATGGCATGTAGGGACCAGTGGGACCTTGCATTGACTAGTTGTAGGGTGTTCCTGGAGGAAATTGGCTGTAAGGGGGTGTACCGCCTGGATTGGGTGGTGGACCATATGTAGGTCTACCGCCATAATAAGGTGGTCCATTACCATAAGGTGGGGATCTGCCACAACCGTCGGGAGGGGGTGGGCCTCCTCCAAAAGGTGGGGGTCCTCCACCACCGTCGGAATAAGGTGGTCCTCCACCACCTCCGTCGGGATGGGGTGGTGCTCCATCGCCTCTGCCGGAAGGGTGTGGTCCTCCTCCACCACCTCCATCGAAATAGGGTGGTCCTCCTCCTCCACCTCCGCCGAAATAGGGTGGTCCTCCACCGCCTCCACCGGAAGGGCGGGGTCCCCCACCATAAGCTGGGGGTCCTCCACCACCGGGAGGGGGTGGTCCTCCGCCTCCACTAGGAGGGGGTGGTCCTCCACCTTTGCCAGTAGGGGGAGGGCCTCCGCCTCCACCACCAGAGTGGGGTGGGTCATCGTTGTCAGAATAAGGTGGGCCTCTAGTAGAAGGTAGAGGTCCGCCCCCTCCGGAATGATATGGGGGCCTGCCGCCCTCCAGAGGGAGCTGGAGGTGGAACGAACGGGGGTGGGGGTGGGGGGACTTGAGGGATAGTCAGTGGGGGTCCACTTGGTAAACCATTTTGGTTCCCCCATAGAGTGTATGGATTTTCGGGATAGGGTATCTCGTAGAGTGAGTTTCCGGGATTGAATTGTCTCGACACAAGGTTAAACTAACCTTGATACGCTTGACTCCATGGTGCTTGAGTTGAATTGGATGGTCCCCAGCATGAGATAATCCCATGGTGGATCCCATAGTAGGTGAGGAAGTTCCAATGGAATGACCGATAGGAAATCCTCCACTCGTATTATGGCTAGAAAACAAGGGTTTCCCCCTAGTAACAACGTGCTAACCACTAATCGATGGTTAACTCATAATGGGTTGTTGATTACTTACCACAGGATGAACACTACTTGTGATAAAGTTAGGGGGTAAAGAGTATCCTCCCCATGATTTTTGGGATGAGGAAGGGGTGGGTAATGTTTTGGTAGTAGTAAGAGGGGTGTTGGACTGTTGTCCTTCAACATGTTGAGTCATTTGGGGTATAGAACCGGTCTCCTGTCCAAGGGGTGTACTTGCAGAAAATGAGGGTTGACCAGGTTCATAAGTGGTCATGTTATGGATGGATGGTTCTGGTGAATCATAAGATAAAGAACAAATTGGTATATGTCGAAATACGGGTACCTCCGTGTCTTCGTCCCTTCCTAAGAGACTTTTTCTTCTAATTTCATCGCCGATGGTACGTAATCGGTCCAAGCGATTATGAAAGGGTGCCAGAAGCACTTCGGGAGAACCCCAACTGGGAGGTGGTGAAATGGAAAAATGAGCCATTTGTTGACCTAGAGATGTTTCCCAAAAGGATGCAGTTGGACCAAATGCGGCGGATACAAAGTCGTCCTAGGATGAATTTAACCATTCTATAGATCCAGGCTCACCTCGCATCACATGAGAGAGATATGTGTCTCACGAAGTGGAAGGTTTTGCCTCTTCGCCCCTTGAGGGGTTGGATGTTGGTGAGTCTGGAGGAAACATATGTGCTCCTGACTCCATAGTAGGGTTTTCTAATTTAGGTGACACGACCATGACATGTGGGTCCATGCTTACCCTCGAAATTACCTCTCGGTTAAGGGGATATTCGGGTGGTAAGTTTAAAATTCTGCGGGACCTTCTCTAAGGTAATTCATCCAAAGTGACCGAACCAGAATTTCTCCTAAGTGTATTCTAAACAAAAGAAAAATCAATCCAAAAAAAATCTACACAAACTAAGTCCGAAAGCAAACTTATGTGATAGGTGTGCATTCAAAAGTCTGGAACCTCACGAGAATGCCAAGGCTTCGCAACTCATGATATACTCCAGGGTCCAACAGTTATACTCGGCCCAATTTTTTACAGCACTAACCAGGGAGGATTAGGACCATACCCCTGACCATATAACCCGACTACCTGATAGTATGTGCATAGTAACTCCCTGAGTGTTGTTATCGGTGTATTTCTCTGCCAAGACAGCCAAATGGTTAGCTCAGTTGGTCTCAGGAATCGTAGGAGTGTCTATGTTAACACCCAAAAAGTGTTCACTAGCTCATTTCCTTATTCACATGACCCATTTGTCCACTTTTCCACCATTTGAGTCTCTAAAGCCATCAAAAGGTCACCAAAAGACCATAATACACCCCTTTTTTCCCCTCAAAATGAATATTTTTCCTCAAAAAGCATAAAAAACCCTCAAAAAGGGCCCAAAATTCCCAAAAATATTAAAAAGGGAATAAAAATATTCAAAATATTCAAAAAAGGAAAAAGGAGGGAAAAGGTACCTAAACCATGTTGGTCAACACCATTGATTTCCTCAAAACCATAATGGTATTCCCCACCACCAAAAACTATAAAAAGGTGGTAGGGGCTCCTCACTTTCCATTCATCCATTATCCTATCCTCACGCTGTCAAAATCTCTCATGAGACGTTTGGCCATTTTCAGTATCTTGGAGAAGAGACCTTTGGAGCTTGGAGCTACTCACCTTGGGAGTTGCTCAACACAAATCCTCACCATTTGAGGTATCTTAATACAAAACACCTATTCTTTTATTTTTTGTTCTTGAATCGTTTTAAAAAAAATTTATTTGTTATATGCACATGCTAGTTTAGATTTAGATTTAATTTATAATTGTTTTTGCTTTCAATATTGAAACTGCTATCACATTGTTGATAGGTTCCCATTGCACAAAGCTTGGTTGCAAAACCAAGCCAACAGTCTCCCGATATACTCAAGGTACGTCGGAGCTCAAATCCGTAGTGGTGATGTCTAATGCACAACTGTATGACAAGAGCCTTCCGATATACTACCGAGTACGTGAAACACCTTTCCATCTACGCCGAGTACGTGAAGTGCCTTTCGATATACCCTAAGGTACATGAAAGAACCTTCGATATACCGGTTGGTATGTGAAAGAGCTTCGATATACCGGTTGGTACGTGGAAGAACTACAGTGCCCCCGGAATGCAGTGCAGGAAAATAATGACTGCTTCCACGTTTTACGACGCCGGAACACGTCTCTAACTTAACACACAAGTTACTAAAATTTTTAACCTAGTTCTACCATTAATTTTATCTAGACAGTTAGGTGAATGCATGAGGTGAGTACATAAACGTAAACATAATGCAAACCTTAACTACATGAAAAAATGCACTCTTTCTTTCGATGAAATATATGTATAGGAAGGAGAAATATTTTTTCAAATGGTTTCACCAAAACAACAAATTTCAACAAATCTCAAATCTACCAAAAATGATAATGAAAGTACTCTTTTTCATTTTTTCAAGCAAAACATGAAAATCAACAACACATCAAATCCAAAACAAAGCATTTTATTTTTGTCTTTTTCAATTAGAATGGAACTAAATGATGAAAAAGGGAGAATTTCTACTTAGAGCACACTAACTCTTCAATTTTCACTATGAAAGCCTAAAAGCACGAAAACCAAAAATGCATATGACACTTCAAGCTTGTAATCACTTTGCGAAAATTTGATTTTACTTGGATTTTTCAAGAGGATGAACAACTCATAATTCATGAAAAACAAAAACAATTAACTTCTTTCTCAAACTTTCCAAAAGATCAATAAATGACGAATTCCAATGCATGAAACAATTTTTACAACAATTCTCAAATGAACTTGGAAATGGTAAAAATTAAGCACTTTTTAATTTTCCAATGATATGCCAAGACAAAACTTGATGAAAATAATGCTTTTAAGTGTAAATGGTTGAAGAGAAAAGACTACTTGCAGCATTCTAATCACTCATAAATTCTCAAAGAAATGACAAGCACTCCAATGACCTAAAGACAAAAAAACACTCAAAAGAAAATGAATGCAAGCCAACAAATGATGACTAATACTCAAGGAAGGTCTGAAAGCGTATCTAGTATGATGGATAGATACAGTGAGGTGATCAAGAAGGATCAAGCTGGAGTGGATGACTGCGGGGGATTTGAATTTCCCACTACTTCAATCAAACTCTCACTTGACCAAAATGACCCAAAAACCAATCACAAACAAACCAAGTAAAATAATGTTAGGTACAAGGACCTCTTCCTGGAAGATATAGTGCAGAGATGACTGTTGGACAACCCAAAAATAGATAAATAAAATTGGAGGGAAAGACCCAAGCATCAAGCTTGAAAGCTCAACGCAGGCTATGGTTAGGCACAAAGCACTCGGCACATGTTGTATACAGAGAAGAAGCGTCAGCGGTGCGGGTTGACAGATCGGCAAAAGTGTCGATGGCGTAGCCTGATCAAAGAGAAAATGCGCTTTGGATAGATAGGAGCAGAGGGTACAAAACCCAGGTACGTCGGGAGAATAAATTAGTGCAAATGATGAAAAAAATCCGAGCAATGACTAAGTAAATTGATTGGAAATGGTCCAACAGACCCAGAGAAAGTCAACAAACTCTTTAAGGAAAGAATCTGATGGTGAAAATAGGCTCAAGAGGTAAGGAAATGATTCATCAAGAAATCAAAGAATAACACATTCAAACTTGAAATCAAAACAAATGTATGTCCCCAGTATGGTCGCCATATTTGTTATTGGACAATCTACTCGAGCGGACGCAAGCCATATCTCCCTAGTTCAATGCGAATCTAGAACAAATAAGGACAGAATACAAAGCTACTTTCCTAGATCTAGTTAGAGATCAAGTACTTAGACATCTTACCTTCATATTTCAATTCTTATGCCTCGTTGTTGCTCCAAGTCCCGCGGTCGTCAGATCTTTAGCTGCAAAATCTGTTAAGACATAAAGAAACAATACAAGCAGTATAATATGTCTAAACAATAACTTATCTAAGTAAACAGTTAAGGAAGTAAACTACGGACATTATCAACACAATAAAATTTGTGGAAAGAGTTTATATTACTGTATAAAAGAGGGAAATACAAAGTAGAGAGATGAGCACAACCCAAGCCTTAACGTTGCAATCCTCCTCCAACAAGCCAAACCAATTCCTCCAAAGGAAGTGAGAGTCTCCCAATAGATGGATAGGGATCTCCTAAGCTAATTTCACCAACATGTAAGTTATATACACTTCCTCTCCTTTGCAATGGAGAGGGGCCTTGTATTTATAGGACCAAGTGGATAGAGTAGGTTGAGGATCATGGGAAGAGGGCTAAGGGATCCTCCCTTAAGGTTAGGGAACCAAAGGACATCTCACCTAGGAGTTAGGGATAAAGATACACCTCATCCAACTTCTATAAAACGCTCGAAATATACCTTTATCCCATTTAACCAACCACGTTTGAGGTTGCATGAAGACAACCAGCGCCTGAGAAGGAAAACACAGAACTAACCCAGACAATTTGCGCTGCCAGCGCAGTCTAGCAGAATAAAATATGCGCCTCTCCTAGTTGGGTGCTTCTTGCTCAAAGACAACATGCACTGGCCCAACAATGTGGACAAAGGGCATAAACTTGCTCTACATGACTTACTTGATCAGGGGAACTTCATGGATTGAGGCACTGAGTTAACATGGGACTTATGATGATGAGATTTAGGTGTAACACTTTGCCTGGTCATATTAAGAAATTTCAAGACTCAACCTTACCATCATTAAACATGATGTTGAAACATGTCCTAATGCCTCACTAATATGATAGAAACAAAACGCACTACAACCATCCAAATCATCAACAATTAAAGCAAAGATAACCACCAAGTTGGGTTTATCTATCCCATCACCTATACATCTTATGTCTCTAATCTTGTCACTGTAAAAAAAAATCAGGAAAGTATTTGAGTATGCATTGACTTTAGAAACTTAAATCAATATTGTCCCAAATACAATTTCCCAAACCCCTTCATCGAATAAGTCATCGATGCTTCCACCAAACATGAAGTCTTATCATTTATGGATGGATTCCCCAGATACATTCAAATCTAGATCCACCAGTAGGACCAATATGAAATAAACTTCACTATGCCATGGGGAACATTTTCCCATCATGTTATTCCATTCAAACTAAATAAAAAAGGAGCCACATTCCAACATGCTATGTCCTACATGTTTAATGAATTTGCACATATCATCTTGCATTACCTTGGTGACCTCATCACCAAGTCTAAAACACATGCTAATCACATTACTGACCTTCACACCATCATTTTGTGATGTAGGAAGTACAACATATGCTTGAACCCCTTCAAATGCATCTTCTATGTCATATTAGGATGTTTACTTGGGTTCATCATCTCTCAAAAAATCATCACCATAGATCCTATGAAATTTTAAGCCATTCTCGAACTACCCTTACCAAAGACAAGAAATTAATTGCATCACATTCAAGGAAAATCAAACTTTCATATTCACTGTGTTCTTGATTACACTACATGAACACAATGATTCTTATGTCTCTTATGGAAGGACAATTTATTTTGATGGGATGACCAAGCACAATGATCCTTCGAGGCATTAAAAAATGTACTCAACTTTTCCCTTTTGATCTTTCCTCCTAACTTTGACAAGGATTTTACCCTTTACGTTTTGGCATACCCATTCACCTTAGTTCATATAGGAAATGATCATTTCAAACACGTCATTTACAACATAAAAAATGCATTGTACAAAAAACCATTAAATTACAACAATGATTAGAAGTTGGCCATGGTTGTCATCTTATCAATTCCAAAAATTTGCTAGTACATTCTGTTGCACATGACTAAGTTCATCTCAAATTCAAACCCAATGCAATATATGTTAAGTTGATTCCTTATCAATGGTAAGTTCGCTCGCTAGGTCACTATTCTTCGGGAATTTGGTCTTGAGTGTGTGACTCCCAAAACAAAGAAATATTTGGCCTTTGTTGAGTTTGCCACTGACCTACTGGCACTTGTAGCAGGGACCCTTATACGATCAATTTCTTGATGAGCACCTCTTTTCCCTCTCCACCAAAGACCCATGGTATGGTGATATTCCTTCTTATATCCACACAAAAAAAATGGCTCTTATCTCTCGTGTGATGATCGTTGTCACATATGCCACCAAGCTTCTCATTATCTCCTTATTGGAGACATTCTCTACCGACGAGGAGTTGATACCATTTTGAATTGGTGCTTATCTCATGATGAGGATGAGAAAGTCCTCAATGACTATCATGGTGATGCATGTGGTTGATGACCCATAGTTTTGATCATTTTTTTAACCCATCTGAGACTTAATATTATTATGATTGATTGTTTCATGAAGGTTTGTAGCAAGATTATTGTCAGTTTTTGTTTATATTTGAGATCTTGAAAGTAATTTTTATTTAGAGGTGTAATTTATGTCTAATTTAGTTAATTATCTTTTATTTTCATTTAATTTCTAATGTTTCTCAAATCATTTTATTAATTGTATCTTGGCCTAGTCATTTTTCACTTTACTTTCAAATTCTGCATTTCTAGCACTCGTTCCAGCACTAAAAATTTGGAAGATCATCCATTATCATACTTCCACTTCACCAATATGAATTATGCCACTTGGAGGAGTCATCTACATGCTTCTAGATGGTGAGGTATCTATTAGAACTCACTCAGCTCGCACATGTGAAGCATGGCACATGTGAAGTTAAATTTGCAAAATATTCCAGTCGGTTGTTTTGTGGCTCAATTTTCGGCGTGATGAGGCCGAATCTGAGAAATCAGAAACACGAGTTTTTCTCCTAGCATATCCAATTGGGTCTATTAATATGGTTTTCCAAAAACCCAAATATTCCGGGAGATATCTGGGGTTCTTTAACTCGAATTTGCCCAAAGTGGTGAAAACCCATATTTTGTGCTTAAACAGTTTGAACGAATTTTGAGTTTGAGATTTGGTTTTATCCATCTCCAACGATTCTTTATGTATAAATAAAGCCTCACGGGCTTGATATTGGAACTCTCTCTTTCGTAATTTATTATATATTGTTGGGTGAGAGTGAAGTGTTATCCATTTGTAATTTTTCATGTTTGATGGAATGGAAGAGATGACTATTATTGTACATATTTTTGGCTTGATCTGATCTTAATTGGCAGTGTTGGCCACCTGGGAAGGGCCCCTCAGTGCTAGTAAGTGTTTTCATATTTCATCTGGTTCATTAGATTAGTTGTAATTCATTGCATTTCTAAATTATTTATGTGTGGTGTGATTTTCAGATTGCTCTTTTTTTCATGCAAGCATGAGTGTGAATCTCAGTTTCAGCAGTTTGGATTGACTAGTTTCATAAGAATAGTTTTACTTTGGTTTTATTTCAGTTAAGATAATTTAATTCAAGCAAGTGTGATTATTTCCATAGAATAAGATACATAAATTATAGATGATTCATGCAAAGTGAAACCACAAATTATTTAAATGATTTAGTTTGATTTATCATTTACATTACATTGCTGGTGTCATATAGTACAGATTTGATTTCATTTGTTTTTAAAGATGATGAGATCTAATTTCATGTAAATCTAAAAGGAAACACAAACAAAAGATAAATTGGATATTTTAGGAAACTCTTCTCTTAGACCTTTCAAAGAGCAATACTAGTACAACCCTGTAAGTTCTGAAATGATTTGAAATATTTATGTGTTTTTCTCAGCATGCATTTCTAGAATTGAAAATCATTGATGTTTATATTCTAACGAAGTTCTATATTGAACATAGACAAACATTGAAAACATAGATTGTGTATAACAAACCATTCAAAACATAATCACAAAATAGAGCATTCCTTAAACAGACTAATATCCATATATATATGAATTAGAACCAATTCTAAGGAGAGAAGTGTGTCTTTATTTTCCTGAGTATAAATTTAGCAGTCAACTCTCTTTTAAATCAGACTTTATGGGGTTCCATGTCAAGATTTGAATAATTGAATGTTTTTTGGGTGCTTGAAATTGAGTATTGTGTTGATTGGAATGAAATGAGTTGTAGGCTTGATGCTTTGAACTTTTCCAAAAGTTGCTTAAACTAGATGTGATTAAAAAACAATTCCATGTTTTCATTTGCATATTTGTTCAAAGAGTATAATGCTGAGCAAATCAATCCAATACCATGTCTTCATGATTAAATGATCTCAGAGAAATAGGTTATTGGCATTCAATACATAACTTGGTTTGTGGATTTAGTAATTGATTTTGAAATATGAATTTCACAAAATAGTTTGGTGATTGATTTTTAAAGGCTGATTTTATTTCCTTGCTCTGTCTTTTATGCTTTGGTTTTTATTTAGATTGCTTATTTTCTTAGTGGATTAATTGTTTTAGATTTGTTTGTAGGTATTTAGTCTTTGAATTCATTATTGATTTGATTTCAAGATTAATTTATATGTGTGTTGGATTTGGATTTAGTTACTCAGTTTTAATACTTTGCTTTTGCATGCAGATTATCTTCTTTAGATTATGTTGATACTTTGTTAGGATGAATGAATTATTATTTGAATATGTATTGAGTGAGTTTTTATGTTGATTAAAATTGATGGTTTTGAGTTTCTTGAACTTTAACTTTTTGTAGCTTCAATCACCAACAGAAATATTTGTTAAATTTTCAGAATTTACTTCAATCTGATCTAGGATCTTAACTGAGAGAACAACATGTACAGCATATCTACAGCATATCAATCATGGAGACAATAATGCAAGCACACAAGAGACACAAAGATTTACTTGGGGAAAACCATAAAGGTGAAAAACCCCAATAACTTCCTCAGAGATAGATAGAGCAATGATACAACCAACCAAGAGAGATAGCCATAACCTAGCAGCAGATCCTCCTCCTCCATAAGTGCGCCACTCCTCCTTGAGTGCATGTGTGAGAAGTGAGTGAGTAAATAGAGTGCCTCCCGCACTCTATTTATACTTGACTTGACTTGCCTTTTTACCTAACTCATGTAGGCTCGAACTTAACCACATAACATAATGCTGACTGGGCCGACCCCCAATAGGGTGGTCTAATAACCCTTAGACCCACATGGCTGACCCCCAATAGGGTGGTCTAATAATCCTTTGACCCACATGACTTATACAGGGCCAACCCCAACACAGTGGTCTAATAACCCATCAAGTATAAGTTACGACACTTACAATATAAATGACGACACTTCCTTATAGAGGAATAATACCATCTCTATAGGAATACAATATACATATACATGTGAAATACATTCCAAAGTTACATATACATCAACACTCCCTCTTAACTAGGAAGGTATTTCTCAGCACAGTTCTTCTAGCACAAGTCATCTTCTCTGGATCATCGTCACTGGATAATCATCATCGAGTCATCATCATCGTCACTGCTACTTCTATCTCAATCAATCTCTGAATCTACTCATCATAGGAAGTTCTACAGAGCCAGTCCACCACCTGCAGGTCTTCATCATCACTGGCCATACTGTGGAATCCTCAGGACTAATTACGTGCGTCACAAAACCTCGAAAGAGCATCCCAGGCTGTTACGAGCACACGGCTCTACCTATAGGATCTCCCAGGGCACAAATTACATGTGACCTCACCACAAAACCTCGAAAGAGAATCCCAGGACTGATTACGAGCACACAGCTCAACCTATCGGATCTCCCAGGGCACAAATTACATGTGGTCATGGCAAAACCTCGAAAGAGCATTTCAGGATGTTACGGGTACACAACTCCGACCTGAAATCTCCCAGGGCACAAATTACATGCCATAGGACAAAACCTCGAAAGAGCATCTGCCAGATATCCCAGGGCACAAATTACATGCCATAGGCAAAACCTCGAAATACTATCTGCAGATCTCCCAGGGCACAAATTATATGTCCTCCCAAGCAAAACCTCGAAAGAGCATTTGCCAGATGTCCCAGGGCACAAATTACATGCCATAGGCAAAACCTCGAAAGACCATCTGCAAATCTCCCAGGGCACAAATTACATGCTTATCTGCACAACCTGATCCACGGCCACAGAGTATCAACCTGATACTCACCATACATCATCCTGATGTATCCATGATCATCCTGATCATCATCACTGCAACGTCCTGCTGCATGTCATCTGGAGCAACATCCTGAAGCTCATCATCTATGATCATCCTGATCATCACTGCAACATCCTGCTGCATGTCATCTGGAGCAACATCCTGAAGCTCGTCATCTATGATCATCCTGATCATCACTGCAACATCCTGCTGCATGTCATCTGGAGCAACATCCTGAAGCTCGTCATCTATGATCATCCTGATCATTACTGCAACATCCTGCTGCATGATCCACCTGATCATCAATGCATCTACTTGATGCATACCAAGTATCTACCTGATACATATCATCATACATGATCCTCCTGATCATTAATGTATCCACCTGATACAAATACATGATACATATCATCATACATGATCCACCTGATCATACAATGTATCCACCTGATACATATACAGATACATGGTCCAAGCATCCAACATGATGCATATACAAAATACGTACACATGATCCAACTGATCATATCCAGCATCCAACATGATGCATACATACATAAATGATCCAACTGATCATATCCAGTATTCAACATGATGCATACATACATAAATGATCCAACTGATCATATCCAGCATCCAACATGATGCGTACATACATACATAAAAATGATCCAACTGATCATATCAAGCAGAAACCAGAACATCATCCTGATGCTCATCATCCAGCGCTTACATCCATAGCCATGTGAAGGATCCTCCTTCCAACATGCTTGGAATGGCTTCAGCAAATGTGTCCATCACTTCTTCCTCGAAGTGTCCTCGATCTGAAGAATGCCAAGCCTCTCTCTGAAGTACTCGAACTTCACTCTGGCTAGTGGCTTTGTCAGCACATCTGCAATCTGCTTGTCCGTCGCAACATACAGGAGCTTCACAGCTACTCTCTGCACCATATCCTTGATATAGTGATATTTGATCTCTATGTGTTTCGACCTGTCATGAAACACTGGGTTCTCAGACAGCTTCACACAACTCTGGTTATCACAGAAGATACCAGTAGCCTCCAACGGGAGATCAAATAACCCAGACAATAGCTTCCGTAGCCATACTGCCTCGCAACTAGCTGAGCAGGCTGCAACATACTCTGCCTCAGCTGTACTCAGTGCTACGCAGGACTGCTTCCTGCTAAACCAAGAGATCACACCTGATCCCATACTGAAGCAACACCTAGATGTGCTCTTCCTGTCTGCAGCACTGCTAGCCCAATCTGAATCAACATAACCCTGCAGGTTAAACTTTTGATTCACCTCATACCTGAGCCCATAATCCACTGTACCCTTCAGGTACCTCAGAACATGCTTTACAGCAACCAGTTGAACACTCCTCGGATCCGTCAGGAACTGGCTCAAAGCAAATGTCTGGTCTCGTGTTCGTCAGGTACATCAAGGACCCAATCATCTGGCGATACATAGAGACATCAATCGGCTCAGATGAAGCATCACATAGAAGCTTCAGATTTGATGCCATAGGTGTGGCCATGGCCTTGCAATCCATCATCCCGAACCTCTTTGGGATCTCTACTGCATACTTCCCTTGTCCAAGGAAGATTCTATCTGCACTCTGCCACACCTCCATGCCAAAAACAAATAGTGCATCATCCCCAAGTTCTTCATCTTGAACTCGGTAGTAAGCTTCCGCTGCGTGTCGGAAATCAATCTATCTTCACCATACCAAGTTCTGCACATATATGATTTCCTATCATGTGCCTCATAACCAAGTGGTTGCTCCACATACACTTCTTCTTCAACTACACTATTCAAGGAAGCTGTCTTGAATCCATCTGGTGTATCTTCTATTTCATCACTTTTATATTTCTCTATGCTGCCATCTGCAACATGCTTGATCTGATAGTTCCATTTGGAAGTCATAACAAACTTCCCTTCAGGTCTTGGGACTACATCCCAAACATCATTCTTCATGATCGACGGATCATGGCATTCCATTTCTTCATCCCAGATCCTGGGAACTTCAATATCTTCAATAGATATCTTTGTTGCTGGAACAAATGTTGTAGTCCTTTTGTAGGTGAAGATATACGGTCTTTCCTACAAAACAGGTTAAATTGCATGATTAGAAACATCTCATAATTTTCAGAACAAATTCTTACACATAAAGAAATATGTCATACAGTCATGCAATTATCTTAGCCAATGCTTCAATACAACATTTATCCATATCCCGTAACTTTCTAGATGCCTTCCAATCTCTACCAGAACATTGTTAAGAGTGTGCACAACTCCCAACATGTCAGCAAAGAGGTTTCATTCTAGATAAGTAGCAATGGAATGTTGTACAGTGCCATAGGTCACTTACCCATGTATATTAATAGTATACTATTCATCAATGCAACCATTCTAATATGCACAATACATATCCTAAGTCTAGGAACATGGGCATATACATCATTGAACAATTTTATTTAAACAAACACATATGCAAGAAATGATAATTAAAATACTTATCTTTGTTTGTTTGTTGGGTGGACTCCCTCTGAGTCTTCGCTTTCTTGCAGGAGCTGCTGGAGTCCTAATCTGCAGTAGCTTCTTCTACACCTTTCTGTTGTGGAATGTAGAGAGATGGTCAACTCCCTCTGAATATCTGCATCCTTGCAGAAACTACTGAAGTGTGCTCCTTTGCTTTCTTGCATGAACAACTAGAGTGTGCTCCCTCTTGATCTTTGCTTCCTGGATTACCTGTCCTTGAACTTACATTCATCCTTGGTTCCTATGCATGCTTATTAGTATCATGATTGTGTTATCCTTGTGATCTCATATAAAATCATACATTCATTAGTATACTATTAAAACACAATAATCTCAAGCATGTATAGTCATGATCATTTCAAACAGAAAATAATAAGCATTAGCATTCAAGGTTTATGTAGAATTCTTAAGGTTAGTCAAATCATAAGAAACATAACATGTCTAAACCTGTAATTACTCAAACCCATGACTCTTCAGGTTAGTTGAATCATCAATCAAGATAAGAGATATATTATGCATAAAACCTGTGATTATTCAAACCTATACCTTCATGATTCTTCTGGTTAGTCATATCATCAATTAAGGTAAGAAACATAATATGCATACAACCATGATTATTCAAACCTATGACTTCATGAATAATCATTATCAACAACAGTATAAGATCCTAACACAAGGTAGGATTCTAACTTGATATAGGAAAAACATACCTGGATTAGCATGCTAGCTATTTATGTCTAACATACTCACATGATGTCTTCTTGTTCTTCTTCAATGACTTGTGCTAGTAACCTGTATATCTCATAGGTTAACTATTACAAAACCAAGTTATACATACCTCGTAAATGGATCTTCTATGAGATCCATGACAATGGATGAATCTTTGTCCTCATGTTATCATGATCATATGTTCTTGGACCAGAACATGATTTGTCTTTCTTGGTGTACCTTTCATGTTAGTAGACAACATAAACCTCACACAACACCATAATGCATTAGTACAATCATAAGTGTCAACACCCTAACCAATGAATATCTTCTATCATGCATTCATAATTTTGTTAAGGTGATACGACAAATCTAAAATCAAAATTGTACTAACCGTAATAACATGAAGACAAACATACCATAAACTTAATCATGGACAAATATCGAAACATACCTCGATGAGTCATACCTGTCGAGATCGCTTGTAATCTTCTTATATAAGGCCTTAGCCTCATCTCCCTCTGAAACAGGAACTTCTTCACTCATACAGATGATCAATCCATCTTCTTCTAGGATTAACCCAATCCACTTGATTTGCAAGAACTGGACCTGGAGCTGGATATGGTTTTGTTAGAGAAACCCAAAAAATTCAAACTTTGAATTTCAAACTTCTGAAAGGATAGAAATATGCGCCTTGATGAGCTGATCAAACTGGTATATTCAGAATTTGAAAACTGCAAAGTTTCACTCCTCAATTTTGCCTTTGAAACTTCCGGATTCACTGGACGTGACCCTGAACTGGGGTTTGATGAAGCCCACTCTTCTTCCCAATCAAAATGTTTGATCCAAAGCTCTAAGCTTCTATTTTTCTGAGGAGCTTCCAGCCGTGGTCACAGATTTCAAAAATTCCCATTTTTACAGAAGCCCTAATTTTCCACTTTTCTGATCAAAGTCCCAAACTAGGGTCTAATCAAGCCCGGCCTTCTGCCCAACCAAAAATTCTGATCTTGGTCTCTAAATTTCTATTTTGATGAGTAGCATCCAGCCGTGGTCTCCAATTACAAAAATTCCAAGTTTCTCCAAAGCCCTAAATTCCGGAAGCCATGAATGAAGGTACCAAAAAATAATTCTGTTTTGACAGAAATATGTACCTGATTGTTTCTGGTGTAACTCTGAAATTTTTGATCCACAGGGTCTGAAAACGTTTCTTGAGATAACCTGACCTGTTATCTTTCCATCCTGACAGGTCTGACCTTAGTTGGATTCTCTGAGAGAGAGTTATGCCAAATGTCGCAACGTGACCTGTTTTGGGATAAAACAGGAGAGCGAAATTGTACGGCGATCCACGTGTCACTGTTTTAACTTCGGCCTCTGAAAAAGTTTCCTGAGATAGATCGGCCTGTTACCTTTCCATCCTGATAGGTCTGACCTCAATTGGACTCTCTGAGAGAGAGTTATGCCAAATGTCGCAACGTGACCTATTTATGGGATAATACAGGAGAGTGAACTTGTACGGCGTGCCACGTGTCACTGGTTCAACTTCGGCCTCTGAAAAAGTTTTCTGAGATACTACAGACTGTGTACTACCTGTCACTTTTTACGAAATTTCATTTGGAGCTTCCTAGCCCAAGATATGACCTTTTTCCCAAGGTCACCTGATTTTGACTCAGATCTGGAAGAGGCAGAAACCCTATATTGTACAGATCATAAATCACAAAGTACAACGAATTAGAGGTTTTCCTTTGGACACAAGGTACCTGGAGATCTTAGCTTCGGCCTGTAACAATTTCATATCCGAAAAATTCGCCAAAACGGATTTATAGAGAAAGTGCTACTATGACTGGTGTTTGCTATATCAAGCCCTAGCATCATAAGTGCAACAAGTGTCATACATGCCATATCATGCCTTCTTTCAGGCTAGCTCTGATACCATGTTAAATTTTCAGAATTTACTTCAATCTGATCTAGGATCTTAACTGAGAGAACAACATGTACAACATATCTACAGCATATCAATCATGGAGACAATAATGCAAGCACACAAGAGACACAAAGATTTACTTGGGGAAAACCATAAAGGTGAAAAACCCCAATAACTTCCTCAGAGATAGATAGAGCAATGATACAACCAACCAAGAGAGATAGCCATAACCTAGCAGCAGATCCTCCTCCTCCATAAGTGCGCCACTCCTCCTTGAGTGCATGTGTGAGAAGTGAGTGAGTAAATAGAGTGCCTCCCGCACTCTATTTATACTTGACTTGACTTGCCTTTTTACCTAACTCATGTAGGCTCGAACTTAACCACATAACATAATGCTGACTGGGCCGACCCCCAATAGGGTGGTCTAATAACCCTTAGACCCACATGGCCGACCCCCAATAGGGTGTTCTAATAACCCTTTGACCCACATGACTTATACAGGGCCAACCCCAACACGGTGGTCTAATAACCCATCAAGTATAAGTTACGACACTTACAATATAAATGACGACACTTCCTTATAGAGGAATAATACCATCTCTATAGGAATACAATATACATATACATGTGAAATACATTCCAAAGTTACATATACATCAACAATATTTAAGGTCTAACTCGTAAGATATGGCCTCCTCATAGTAGGTTTCTTCCATAGGAGTTGAAGTTATCATTTTATTTGCTTTTGTTTTCATTCTTGGTGTGTGTTTGTTTGCATTAATATTAGGTTAGGCTAAGCTAGATTAAACCTCAATCATGCACGTACAATGCCGACACCTCTAAGTCTACGAATCTCGATCGATAATTTAATGTCGTAAATACTATCATGTATTTTTACTAACGGTGGTGTCCATTTATGGCCAAATCTTCCACAACGGCTAATTTTGGATTTCACTCTTTAATGACTATATTCACGATATCAAATGATGTAAAAATTGTCAAATATTCTCCCACAAAACATGAGTCCCCATGAATCCACTACATGTAGGACCCTTATCTAAATGGGGGATTGACTTAATGGAATGTAGGTCAACATCTTCCAATTATAACCATAAGTATGTCATTGTCATTTTTTATTACTTTACCAAGTGGGGTTAAACAACACTCACTTTCAACAACACTAGCACTACTACCACATGATTCTTCTCCAACCACATCATTTTACACTTTGGCATACCCAAAAAATTAGTCTCTAACAATGGAACTCATTTCCAAAATGAGTTTTTCCAATATTTTTCCTCCTTGTTAGTATTTACATGATTTTTCCACTACTTACTACCACAAGCAAATGGTCAGGTTGAGACCATCAATACATTCCTCAAAACCATGCTCCAACGGATAGTCAACAAGAACAAGACTAACTGGAACCATATGTTATTCTCATCTCTTTGGGGCTACCAAAAATATGTTAACACTAATATAGGCTTTACACCCTTTCATCATGTATATGACATTGAGGCAGTTTTACCCATCAAATGTGAGATTCCCACCCTTGAAATAGTCGTTGAAATACTCCATGATGCTCCATCATTGGAGAAACATCTACTCACTTTTGAGCATCTTGATGAGGAATGTTGTACATTGTTACAAAAAAATGAGAACATGAAGAAATTTTCCAAATCCCACTACCATTGACATGTTCTCCCTTTCACCTTTTGCGAAGGTGATCTCCTCCTCATTTTTTATGCCAAGAAAGAGACTAAACTAGGTCCCATTAAGTTTGTTCCCTTTTAGGGAGGCTCATGAATTTTCAAACGATGCCTCCCTAACGGTTCTTATGTACTTGGTTTCCCAAAAGGATGTCTCTTTGACATCTCAGTCATTGGGTTGTACTTGAATAAATTATATCCCTAACCTGCACATCCACTTCCCAAACACATTATAGATAAAAAAAATTGTTTTTTCCACATTTTATTTTTATCAACCAAACTTCACGACTTTTGATATATGAAACCCTTTCATGTTCCTTTGTAGATGAATTCAAATATGTACTATTATGTTAGCTTTGTTGACGACACAAGTCATTGGTCAAAGGATCTCGCCTATGTTGATTGGGATATTTATACCTCGATGCATATAATTTTCCACACTGGTGTCATTTTCCTTAGACCATCCACCAAAAACCAAGTAGAGTATGATTTCTTGATTGGATTGTTGGTTGATTCAATCCACTTATGCATTCACCATCTTCATTTCCATATGGATTCTAAACTTCTTTTCCTGCATCTCAATAATGCCTTCCATGTTTGGGATTTGTGCCTTTTCTAGAAGTTCCCATGAGTGAAAATTTTGGCTTGACATTTTGAAACCATCATGTTCATCCATGTCCCTGGGATTTCTAATGCATTTGCATACCACATTTCAAATGAAGTTTTGGGTTGGAATTTATTACCTTAAAAAGACATATCACATCACAAAGGGAATAATGTTTATACTATACCATTTTTTTGTTATGTCCATAAGATACATGCATAAATTCAAACACATAAACACATAATCAAATCACACAATATATCACAAGTCATGAAAACCCCCAAAAAATTGGTGTGTGTGTGTGTGTGTGTGTGTTATTATTTGTACATATACATCATTCACCTCACAAGATACATAATTTTCTTTCCATATGGTGGTACATCAGATAACCACCTCCTATAGGATACAACCAACATGTACAAAACTATGGGATCATGGCCTATAAAAAACTACATGCCCTCCCATGACATGATATATAAAATATTTGGTGCATAGGGGAGACTATGACAAAGATACTCTGAGGACTAACTTGGAACTCACATAATTGAAATCTCTCGGTCCAATCTCCCATAATCAGTGTAAAAAAATATAGGCCATCAACACCACAAACAATGACAATGAATTCGACATGCAGGCCCCACCCCTATTTATAGCCAAAACATTCAATATTCCACTCGCTAGTTCAAAAGTTCCATAGCTCCATTTGATGCATCGTTAACATCATTGTGATTGGTATAGTGATATTTTCAACATGGATCCATTCGTTTTATTCCCCCATAGAACATCATATCAATCCTATTTTCCGACCATTTCCCCAAGTACAATCACCCATTGTTGATATCGTTTAATTTGTTGGATTTCATGTCATGGGAACTATTACATCATGGTATTTATTTATTACGTGCAATATTTTGTGCAGATAAATTATTTTTCATCCATGGGCCCACAATCGCCTCAGCAGGTATATCTACTCAACCTTGCATATAAGGTTTTTATTTCCTCTGTGTACATTGTATACATCCAGTTATCCTACTAATAACCTCAAAGTTCTCATCTCTCAAAAACATGCATCATAGCCTTCACTACAACATGCATTTGCTTAACAATAAAATTCTACCATCATGGGTGTGCACACCATTACAACCTCTCGTATCATGGTGCCCATTTTTCTTCACCATTATATCCGGGAGTTTGAAAACCCATTATCTCACCAGGAATGTCACATACTTCTTTCTTGATGCATATTGTTGGCCACGCCCTTCATATTCTCAAGCACCTTATAATTACAATTCACAAATGGCCTCTCATCCCCACTATGATTAGGATATCATTTATGTTCCACGCCATCTCATCAACCTCTAAGAAGAATGGTGATGGGGACCTTCCCTCTAATTTAAACACCATCATTGTCACATCATCCCCACAGGGACACTTTTCATATTGTATACTCATTGAGCACCTATCTTCTCATCTATAAAAAAATCCCTTGTTCTATTATTCATTTGTAAAAATAAAATCCCCAACACACCAAAAATGAGGGAATATTTCACTACCATTATTCTTGTTTTTTATAATAGATCCCCCATTTTCTCTTTATCAAGGTATTTGCAATATGTCACTTCACACATACCAACATATTCATTTTTCTATCATCGTGATTCTTCTACATGAACCTCCTACTCATCCTAGATTGAAATCATCATATCATACCTAGTATACAATATGTTCATTTCATTCCCCCCACCTAACCCCAAACTAAACTATGCACAACTATTTGAATATTCCTACCTAATGTCAACTGCCTCTCTCACTCCGATCAAGGGAAGTTATGAGCCTCACACTTACCAATTTTTCTTGTCCTATTACGTCACCACCCTAGTTAGTTACAATATGTTATTGGTCCTCATTAGTGATATCCTCATCTTGTAATTTTCCTTATCTCTCATGGACTTCAACACAATACATTTTTAGATTTATGGAGTTAATACTTGTACCTTGGTTACCCTTCTCATAAAAAAAGGGTTAATATTACACTGAGTAGAGATATTCATCATAGATATTTTCCTCACTAGTGTCCCATATGCTTGACACCAACTCCTTTATCACATCAAGGGGAGTAATACATTCTGGTCGTTGCAACGTTTCCAATTATGTTTGAACACTTCCAGATCTAACATTGCAAATTTCCCTCCCATTTTCATCAGTATTTAGGTCTCCCACCCCCATGGGTTGTTCAAGATCATGCAAAGTTTTCTTCCTTGGGCCTCATTACCATCACATCAAGATACCATAAACATATTTTCAATTCAGGGACTGAAATCAACTTTGACCTTACCATAGTATTTCATAGATTTGATCCCTCAGTCTCCTCCCATTGTTAATTACTTATACATAATTTCACAAGCATATGGATGCCTATATTGTTGTATAAAATCATTCTTTATATCACCCTATCAAGTTGTTTCTTCATAGGTCATCACCACCACTTCCTCACGAGTTGTCCTTTGTTCTCAACAATTTATCCCTTACTCTCACAGTTATCAAATATAAACACAAGGGAGAGAAACTATGATGTATATCAACTATCTAGGTCCCTCCTAACCTCATACATTAGGTGGCATCTGTCATTGCTTGAATGTTTTACACCTATGACATTTCAATGTCTTTTACTGAAAGAAATCATCAACATACAACATGAAACTCACAAAGCTTCATTTTTATAAAAAATAAACATGTGGAATAAAGTTGTTTTGGCATAGTCAAACTTTTTTTAATCCAAGCAACTTCACACAAAGGGATCCTATGATACATCATGCAGAAAATCTTGTGAAACCTGTGTGACTGTGCATGCATGGAGACTAATAAATTTTGTTGTGCATTCAAGGATCCCTAACTACATTTTTAGCACCAAATAGGGTTGAATTGGATTCTACCAGGTACTTGGGAATTCAATAGTCCTATCTTTGTAGTTGAAAACCACTTCATGAAGAAGAGCATTCACATCTTGAACTAGTTTTTTGAAGACCTCCAAATTGGATATAAAAGGAAGCCATACAAATGCATTCCATACAAAAAATCTAGAGCAAGGTTATGTTGAAAGAATCTACTTGTAAGAAATCTCTTCTATCCACATTCTTAACATTTGCTAACATTCCAATCTCCCTTGACTCCTTCCTCAAGAAACAAGTATTTTCTTGCACCATTCCAAGTTAGTTAGTGAGCAATTAGAGAGAATTCAAAGGACCCTCCCAAAGAGAGTATTGCATGTCTCTTGGAAGCTACATTCCCCAAAGTGATACTATGTAATCAAATATTTTCCATTGGACAATAAACATTTGGTTGAATCTCATTTCATATAATTTTTATAATTTTAATCCTAGAAGTAGCTCTTTTTCCCCCTTGGAATATAATGTTGGTTGTGGAGCCTGATCTTCCTTATTCAGAGGTCATGTTTCATCCGTGTTTGTATCCCATCCCATGACGGGGGGTTTGGGGGGAATTCCCCCCCAATATAGTCACCATGGGGGGATACCACTACATTTTAGGAGCCGCCACCTGCCACCCCTTGGTAGGGGTTCAGGGGAAACACCCCCATAGCAAATTTTTTGGGAAAAATGCCTTGTAAAATGTTGTAATTTCATAGTCATGACTTGGTCAATAATGGGTGATTTACGGGCCCATGGTGTTCGGTGTCCCATAGTATTTTCCCATGGTAATCCGTCTTTAAAATGAAGGCATTGTAATACGGATTTGTATTGTAGCATTGTAAATATCTCTATGATTGTGTAAGCGAGACTTTGAGAGAGTGAAGAGGAAGTTGCATCAGATGTGTTGCCAGTTGTACCCCTTCATTTGTTGGATGGTATAATAAAAACGAATGGCAATTTTTGTGTGGATGTATCCCATCTTGGGTGAACCATGTTATATTGGTGTCTCTCTCGTATTGTGTTTATGTCATTTATATTTTCATCTTATTAATTGTTATTGCTCTACGATCCTATTTTTCTAACATATAATTCCTACGAAAACTCCCGAGCACTTCCCCACATTTCAAGGATGGAAACCAGTAAAAATATGGTGGTGCCTAAGTTCCAAGCACCTCACCCTGAGGGAATTGAAGAGAGTCGAACCTTTTACCTCCCCTACATCGTGGGGAAGATCTCAGTTCTGGATCATGACCACTTGAGATAACCCTTAGAGGTATCTTATAAGTAGCTCTTGCATGTGTTTTTATTTAGTTTATAACTTCAACATCATAGTACTAGTCCTACTAACCCTCTCATGTATTGTTTCATTGGTTGCAACCTGCAAGGAAAGGAGATTTAAGTCACTATAAAGTCATTTTTCCCACAATAGGCGATGTTGTTCTTCTACTATTACACCATTATAACTTTATTATCTAATTACCATTTAATTACAATCATTACTTAAGCCTTATACTCTAACACCCCCTCTTAAGGCTTAAGGTACAATTAAAATTATTAACAAAAATGCACTTCAAATGATTCTTATTGACAAATAGTTCTTGGATTAGTAAGAGTCCTTCAAGTTGATGCATATTCCTTCAAAAGGTATAGCGTCCTAGATATGATACAAATTTACCGGAATCATTAGATACCATTAGTACTTGCAATGTCTCATAACCCTCGTAAATATATGATGTCAAACTTCCAAATCCAAAAACATATCGGACATTGAACAACTATCTATCATCCACTAGTTCCCTCTCTATCTACAAAGTGTGGGCCTATGGAAATATCCGTATGGAAATATCTCCATCTGTCAAGTCACCAAGGTACCTAACTAGGGCGCTCACTTAGTTCCCTAAGAGAATATTATGAATACATGGTTTATCCACGTTAACCTTACATCTATTGAAATAAATACCATAAATAACAATAAAAAACAAATTTCTATTATTATTTCTAATATCCCCCCTCTAAACATAATAATATCACTTCTATTGCACCATTTTGATTTTAACATAAGATCCATTGAAAACGAGCATGGAAATCCTGATTATTTCTAACAAAAAAATTTATTTTTGTTTGTTTGCTATTTGAATCCCTCTTCTATTGGAAATTCAATAGTTCTTCACAAATTACAAGAAACAAATGAATCTTCAACTCTATCACTTCAACTTTTCAAGTTTCTTCTTTATTGATAAATGGTGGTTGTCTTTTGTGTTAGAAAAACAGGATCGTGGAGCAATAAAAATAAACAAGATGCAAATATAAATCACATAAACACAATACAAGAGAGATACCAACATAACGTGGTTCACCCAAGATGGGATACGTCCACACAGAAATTTCCAGTCCTTATTATTATACCATCCAAAAAGTGAAGGGATACAACCTGCAGCATGATCCTCTGCAACTTCCTCTTCACTCTCCCACAGTCTCTCTTACACAATCATAGATATCTTTACAATGCTACAATACCCAACCGTATTACAATACCTTCCTTTTAAAGAGGGATTACCATGGTAAAATACTATGGAACACCCAATACCATGGGCCCGTACATAACCCATTATTCACCAAGCCATGGCTACAAAATTACAACATTTTACAAGTCATTTTTTCTGAAATTTTCGCTACGGGGGCATTTCCCTCGAACCCCTACCAGGGGGGGATCCTTAAATGTAGTCGTCGCCCCCCCTAGACCCCCCATGGTGACTATATTTAGGGGGGAAGCCCCACCAAACCCCCCTCCATGGGCTAGGATCTAGACACGGCTAAAACACGACCTCTGAATAAGGAAGATCAGGCTCCACAACCAACATTATGTATGTCTGGCTACAAATTTGATATGATGGTTTCTTGTCATTTTAATATGGTAGTGAATCAATGACAACGATGATCGTTGACTATCCACATACAATATTAACTCCCTTTGAATGGTGGCACTTTAAATATTTGAACAACAACTACGCTTAACTGTTATGAGTTCGTGGCTCCTCTTCAAGCCTTGCAACTATACCCACATGGCAATTCCCTCCTTCACACAATCACGATGGTGGCTTGATTCAAATTGAAATCTATAACATAGTGGAGACTCTTTATGAACTAATCGAGAAACTCCTCACACTATCACACCCTTTCTCTTTGCACAACAATGGTGACAATGAGTAGTGGTGTCTAAGTGATTGCTTCAAACTTCAAAGATGGGTTTTGTATTTCTCTCTTTTTACTAGCATGGTTTCCCTTACAATTTGATAGTAGTTCGATATCATTTAACAATAGTGTCTTACAAAAATTCTATCCATTGCTAAACACAATTCAAGATCTTTCATCTCTAATACCAAGTTAGTTTTCTAGACAATTAAGACAACTTGCGAACATGATAAGCAACGAACTTAATGGACTCATGTAAAAGATATATCATTTATTACAATGAAGTCATTTAATATAATGGGGTTGGTTCCCTTTTATGTCATTGGAGAGATAGTTCTTCTATCATACATCATTACAAATTTATTATCTAATTATCATTTAATTAACAACATGACTTAAACCTTATACTATAACAATCTATACTTGACATATTTAAGAAATGAAAAAAAATCTAATATAAAAAAGTATATCTTAATTTAAAGAAAAACAATTGAAATTTATTAATACAATATGAAGTGCATGGGAATCCCAAAGAAATATTTCCAAATAATTATTATAATATCCATTAATTAATGTTCTAAGGAGCATATGTTAAGGGACGTGTTTATTACATATGTGCATTTAAAAGTAAGATGAATTATGTTGAAGATATGAATGCAAGTGAGATTAATTCAAGATCATTTCTTATTAGTCCCTGCCAAGAGCAACATGGACTATAGAAATCATGCAATGCAAATTGAATTAGTCCTGCACTATTTTTAAGTCAATTTAACCAATTTTTTGGCATCCATTTGTGTTCAGGCCAATGAATAGTTTGGAGGCCTTATTTGGCCTCTTCTCGATACAGCTCAGTGCACAAGGGGATTGGGACGGCCTAGATCATGCACGTCATGTATTAATTGGCTAGATGAAGGTCATATACATTGCATGAAGTTTATAAATATCTGATGTTAACAATGGAGGGGAAAGGGATCAAAGGTTCCACTAGATTGTAAGGTCATGTTGTAACATGAGCCTCCTAAATGCATGGAAGGATTTATTTAGTGCTGGTGACTGTATACCATGGTTCCTTTCCATGTCAAGACTTGGAAGTTGAGAATAATTACAACTGTTTGAACCTCAATTTGCTAGCCACAACTCTCTCATACATGGTAATTGATTGTGGTGAGAAAACCATGGTTTCTCTCAGTCATGGATTTGGGTGGAATGCGTAACTTGGTTTTTATCCGTCCTCTGTTTGGTTTTTACTTTTCACATGGCATTGGTCTATTGGTGAGGTATCAGGCTTACTGGGGTTTGTCCTAGTGAATTCCCTCATCCTCAAACCTAGCTCTTGTGATGGTGGTATTCTCTCGGGTAATTATATGTCGATATTTCGGTGATATATATCCCAATGGGAGGAGGGCACATCATATCCTTATTAGTGAGATATGTCGAGTGTAATGGGTATCATAATTGACGACCATTATTCTCAGTTAATATGATGGGATTGGGACATCATCCTGTAATGTCCCTTGTTAGGATTTTTATTAAAATGGCAAATTTTCACTTTTTTCCGTAGCTAGACCTTTGACTAGTTTTGAGCTCTAGGTCCCAAAATTGCTACAATTGCTCCCAAATATTCTGAGAAGGTATATGGATGATGTTAGAACATAAATATGTGTTTCAGGGATGTTTTTGGACCTTTAAAATAATTTTGCAAATCCTCTTTCAATTCTAGCCAATGTAGGGAACTTTACTAGTAATTTCTCTTTGACTAGTATTAGTCTCTAGGTCTCAAATTGACTCCAAATATTAGGACTTGAATATGACTAGTAATTTCCCTTTACTAGTATTGGTCTCTATGTGTATGAATGATATTAGGACTTGAATATGATGTTCATGGATGAGATATGGACACCAAAAGACCTCTGCAAATTCTCTTAATATTTTGGACCAAGTATGCAATTTTACTAGTAATTTGGGGTTCAAATCCCCTTGGGGTAAGTACTGAAAATGGCTTCCCAAATGCCTCCAAACCCACGCAAATTTCTGAACAAAGGTAAGGAAAGGGTGTTATTAATGTCCCAAATGCATCATTCATTAGTTATTAAGTCTGTTCCAAACCTCTCCGAAACAACAGCAAAAATCAGTAGTTCGACCCTTGGGGAAATGGCACCAAATCTTCTCCAAATGTAAATAAACTGAGTAAAATGACTTCACATGCTTGAGAACTGAACATGAAACTTGTATAATACATCAATAAAATTCCATTCATCAATAAACCATCAATATTTTACTTATCCATTTAAATCCATCAACATTACATTGGTTCACAACAAGGTAGTGGGGAAATGACACTGTTCTTTCATTAAAAATGAGATTTATACATTTCTACTTGGAATTTCGACCTGAATTTTTTTGGAGATGAAGAAAACAGTATCTAATTCATATTACAAAATAAATGGGTCATTATAAGCCTCCCGAAAGAGTACAATAGCTCACCAAAAACGCCCTCCCTCAAGGATCAAGAATATGCCACCAAAACTGGAAATGGTTGAAGAAGTGAGGTGCAATAGAAGAAACCATGAGCTTCCCTGTAGCTTACACTTGCAAATAAAGACTCCATTAAATTTCCAAATGAAATTTCTGAATGGCCTTTCCAATTACCAACTTGGATGGGAATCTTTCACCCTCGAAATTGGCTAAGGCAAGAAACTAGTCATCCACTAGCTCTCCCTCTTCACAAATGCAATTGAAAATTCTAAAAATGATCAAAAGATGCTATTATTCTTTGTTCATGACTTTCTTAAACTTCTAATGTCCTCCATGGGTCGAATTCCTTCCAAGAGACTCATGCCAACTCAAGTTGGGAAGAGATTCCAAAGAATGCCACTTGTACAACAATTCCTAGTTTCCCACTTCCACCAAATCACATGTGGAAGCATCTTAGTTTCCTTAACTCCATTTTGCGCCCTATTGGAGGCTATTTTTAGCCCTGACATGTCATATATGCCATATGTCATCCTTCAGGTCTGATTTGTGTCATAGGTGTCATAGCATCTTCATCATTGTTGTCATAGAGCTAGGGAATCTAGCCCAAGTGTCCCACTAGCTCCAAATTGCCTCTTCCTCTTCCATGGGAGTTACTCTTCCTCTATACTTCGACCTTGGATGAGTCATGCCATGAATAATAGCTTTTGAACTCCCCCAAGTATGTTACCATTCACCTTGAATTCGAATTGGTGAGAGAATGATGCCAAGTGTAGTGGGGAAATCTAGCCATATGTGGGTTCCACTTCCTCCATGTGTCTTCATGATCAAATTCCACTTTGATTTTCACTTGTATATATTTATTTATCTCCTTTATTAAATATTTATGGCATTCTAATGTTCAAACATCATTTATTATCCCCCTTATTCCAAATCCCAAAGCTTCCACCCCAAACCTAGGAAACTAGTAATTTTCCTCCTTGGCAATTATTTGACCCTTAACATCAATTTGACAAAGTCTAATGAATATGGCCAATGTGATGAGGCCATTGTGACCCAATGCCAAATTTGGGACCTGACAAATCCTCCCTTCCCAATATTGCTTGTCCTCAATCAATTTCAAACATGGGTGTGAAGAACCTGCTTTCTGTATAATTCTTTGAAGTTGCTGTTGAATTGCCCAACCTTGAGTCTTTGAGTGTCCATGAAGATTTTAGAGAGGAACCACCATGCTTGCTGCTACACTACTCTGATAGAAATCACTTTATTAGGTGGTAAATCCATCTCCCATACTGCTTGTTTCCCCAAATAATTTGAAACCAATGAGATAAAAATTATTCCAGGTTCCCATTGTTTGTATTGCACCCCAACAATTAAGAGTGTTCTCCAACCCACACCATTAGATAAGAGTATTCCTGGATCCCATTTTCTTGTATGCATTCTTCCAAACATCATGAGTACAAACTATATATCATCAAATTACATAACAACATAATGAAAATGTACATCAAGGAGGTGCTTCATCAAAGAATCATGAAAGTGCTTATACCTCCAAGTAAGTAGACCACCATTTTCCAGGTTCATACAAGCATCGAGTGAACAATCAAATCTGATCCAATGACATGGGTAAGTATCCCATGTCCTATAATGTTGCTCCAAAAATATGTAAGATGCATCAAAATAGTCAGCCCTGTATTCTTTCATCCAAGTAGTTAATGAAGTTCCTCCAACATCAATTGAACTAAGCAAGGAGCAAGGAAGATCATGAGTCTTCAAGTGACTCAAGTGAACATCATAAGTGTATCCATGAAGATATGTATCATCATAAGGAAAGAAAATATTTTGCTGCAAATGTAAATAATGAGGTGCTCTATTCATGTCATCATCAAAAGGAGAGGTAGGAGTTTCATACCCCTCATGTGGCACCACTAGAAAAAAACCTTTCACCCAATTTTCATCCCCAATTGATGTGGCTGAAAAAGAAGTAGGGGGTGAGGAATTATGAACCAACCTTAAATCTTGACAACTCTTACCCATCGAAATCTTTAATTCATCTTCTCCATAATTGGCTGGTCCAACTGTTGTGAGATCATGTGCCTCCTTCAAGACTTTGCAACTCTCTCCATGAGGAAACTCATAATCCCTATGAACAAAGACAAGTGCTTTTCCTTCTTCTTGTTTGAGTGTATCATATTCAAGCACCTTCATATCATCATGTACCTCATGTTCCACCATTACTTGAGGTTCCTCCTTTGTGGCATAATTTATTTCATCCATTTCCTTCTTTTCCTTGGAAAGAGAACCATTGCTCATTCTTTTTTCCACGTTGCTTCCAAGTTGACTAACCAACAATTTGAACTATTGCATGAATTTCCTCCACTAGTCTTCAAAGGATGGTTTCAGCAATTTTATAAAATCCTCATTCTCCTCTAAGGTTCCTTTCTCATCCTTACTCATGGTGGCCAACGAATGCACTTCTTCTCCTACTTCTTCGCTTTCACCAAAGTACATCCAGTTTCAGTTTCTAAAGGGGTAGCTTATTTCTTTGACTCCTGGTCTTCATTAATGTTCTACCACATCAGGTTCCAAGACCGTGCTCTGATACCACTGTAATGTCCCTTGTTAGGAATTTTATTAAAATGGCAATTTTTCACTTTTTTTCCTAGTTAGACCTTTGACTAGTTTTGAGCTCTAGGTCCCCAAATTGCTCCAATTGCTCCCAAATATTCTGAGAATGTATATGGATTACTTTAGAACATAAATATGTGTTTCAGGGATGCTTTTGGACCTTTAAAATACTTCTGCAAATCCTCTTTCAATTCTGGCCAATGTAGGGAACTTTACTAGTAATTTCCCTTTGACTAGTATTGGTCTCTAGGTCTCAAATTGACTCCAAATGCCTTCAAATAGTCAAGGAAGGTGTATGAATGATATTAGGACTTGAATATGATGTTCAGGGATGATATATGGCCACCAAAATACCTCTGCAAACTCTCTTAATATTCTGGACCAAGTATGCAATTTTACTAGTAATTTGGCGTTCAAATCCCCCTGGGGTAAGTACTGAAAATGGCTTCCCAAATGCCTCCAAAACCATGCAAATTTCTGAACAGAGGTAGGGGATGTCTCAAGGGTTTTATTAATGTCCCAAATGCACCATTCATTAGTTATTAATTCTATTCCAAACCTCTCCGAAACAACAACAAAAATCACTAGTTCGACCCTTGGGGAAATGGCACCAAATCTTCTCCAAATGTAAATAAACTGAGTAAAATGACTTCAAATGCTTGAGAACTAAACATGAAACTTGTATAATACATCAATAAAATTCCATTCATCAATAAACCATCAGTATTTTACTTATATATTTGAATCCATCAACATTACATTGGTTCACAACAAGGTAGTGGGGAAATGGCACTGTTCTTTCATTAAAAATGAGATTTATACATTTCTACTTGGAATTTCGACCTGAAAATTTCTGGAGATGAAGAAAACAGTATTTAATTCATATTAAAAAATAAATGGGTCATTATAATCCTCCCCAAAGAGTACAATAGCTCACCAAAAACGCCCTCCCTCAAGGATCAAGAATATGCCACCAAAACTGGAAATGGTTGAAGGAGTGAGCTGCAATAGAAGAAACCATGAGCTTCCCTGTAGCTTAAACCTGCAAATAAAGACTCCATTAAAGCTCCAAATTAAAGGTCTGAATGGCCTTTCCAATTACCAACTTGGATGGGAATCTTTCACCCTCGAAATTGGCTAAGGCAAGAAACTAGTCATCCACTAGCTCTCCCTCTTCACAAATGCAATTGCAAATTCTAAAAATGATCAAAAGCTGCTATTATTCTTTGTTTCATGACTTTTATAAACTTCTAATGTCCTCCATGGGTCGAATTCCTTTCAAGAGACTCAGGCCAACTCAAGTTGGGAAGAGATTCCAAAGAATGCCACTTGTACAACAATTCATAGTTTCCCACTTCCACCAAATCACATGTGGAAGCATCTTAGCTTCCCTAACTCCCTTGAGCGCCCTCTTGGAGGCTATCTTTAGCTCTGACATGTCATATATGTCATATGTCAACCTTCAGATCTGATTTGTGTCATAGGTGTCATAGCATTTTCATCATTGTTGTCATAGAGCTAGGGAATCTAGCCCAAGTGTCCCACTAGCTCCAAATTGCCTCTTCCTCTTCCATGGGAGTTACTCTTCCTCTATATTTCGACCTTGGATGAGTCATGCCATGAATAATACCTTTTGAACTCCCCCAAGTATGTTACCATTCACCTTGAATTTGAATTGGTGAGAGAATGATGCCAAGTGTAGTGGGGAAATCTAGCCATATGTGGGTTCCACTTCCTCCATGTGTCTTCATGATCAAATGCCACTTTGATTTTCACTTGTATATATTTATTTATCTCCTTTATTAAATATTTATGGCATTCTAATGTTCAAACATCATTTATTATCCCCCTTATTCCAAATCCCAAAGCTTCCACCCCAAACCTAGGAAACTAATAATTTTCCTCCTTGGCAATTATTTGACCCTTAACATCAATTTGACAAACTCAATGAATATGGCCAATGTTATTAGGCCATTGTGACCCAATGCCAAATTCGGGACATGACACATCCATACAACATAAATCCCCTATGTTGTCACGATACTCCTTATTTCTAATTCCTTATCAGTTGGAGATGTCTACCTCTTATACCATTGTTGGTTATGTTTCATTAGCAGGTATTTGTTGGCTATGAAAGTCTAGTTGGAGTAGCTCAATTGTGGACTTGAAATTATGATGTCATGTATTAGACAATTGAGTCTTATGAAGAGCTTGAATTCTAAACTAAACATGCCAATAATGCATTTTTATAGGATATATTTTGGAATATTTTTCATATGTTCATTTGATACAGAGTTTTGCATCTTTATTTCCATGTCAAATCTAAAACATTGCATCCAATAGTATGAAGCAACATTTAAACATTAGGAGATTTTCAAACGTGTCCCTACAATTATAAGAAAATCTTTCTTCGTTGGTGGCTAGTGCCTTCAAATTTTAGATTGCATGCTTGTAGTTCCACAAGGCATTTGCAATAGTTTTAGTTTGTGATAAAAAAGTGCATGCCATCTATTACTACTTTTCTAAACCTGATTTAAATTGAGAACCAAATATGAAGGCTTTGACAATAGAAAAATTTCTGTTTGTGGAGCATTTTGAATTTCCAAATCTGCATACATAGTCTTTTTTATATTTATACTTCAAGTTTCTTTTATTTTTTGTTGCTTCCTATACCATTCCATGTCAAAGCATTAGCAGGAAAATTTCTTCTAACATTAATGGGATGGTTTCAAATCAATTATGTTTTATTCTTATGACCCATTGTAGAAACTATCTGTTTTATTATAAATTCTAGTCTTCATAACTTGTGTTTCTTTCCTTCCTATCCAATGAATTGTCTTGCATGTTTTCTTGGGGTAGTTTTAATTCAATTCTTTGTTGTTATGCATAATCTCAACTTTTATCCAAAGGCATAGCTTTTCCTTCATTAATATATTTTTCAAGCATTCAATAGGTTGCATCGAAAGTTTGTCATGGTCTATAGAATGGTATTGCAGAAAATTTAGCCACTCGAAGATTCAATGAAGTGCTTCTTATGAATGATAGTAATGTAATGATCAATAATAATCCATGCAAGGTATAAATGTTAGTCAAAGAAATTTATTTTCACTATTAGATCAAATGACTTATACTATAGATTAAATGATTTATATCATGCACATATACTAATTACCTTCTGACCATTTCAACAACCCGTTCAATGGCTTCCACATGTTTCATTAATGTAGGTTGTTGGGCATGTTTAGTGTCAAGATGGTACTAGGCCAGTTTCCAAAGGCCAACGCTTGTCAATTTGTCTAGAGTTCCAAATGACTTGGATGCATTGGATTGAATGCACTACCTCTCTAATTTTTTTAAGGATATTAGTTTAGCGTGTTATGGGCACTTGCTAGTGAACATGTCACTCCACATCTCATCAGTGAGAAAAACTTGTTTAATAACTCTAAGGGTAGCTATCATTTTAGGTTTTTTTTTCCGTGTATGAAAACACAACACAAAAGCATTCCTAGACCATCTCCCAAGTTTGAGTTTTCTTTTATGACTCCTCATGTAAGGTACCAATATACCTAATGGATACCTAATTTGTTCCTTGACTTTCTCTCTTAACTTATTAGATTTTGATGTGTTCGGGAACTACAATAGCTTCTTTAGTTCCTTTCTTGAATAGCTTCTTATGCTTTCCAAAGAGATGCTTATGTGTTTATTTTCTTGGAATGCTCTTTGTTCTTCTCCTACAAGAAAGAGTATAATGATGATAACCTTATCAAAAGGTCTTCTTCTGGTAGGTTTTGTCAATTATTCCTTTGTAGAGTGACTTCCTAAAAATTGGAAGGTTATCCCAAGGAAACAATGAACAATGGCATTTAGCACCATGGGAAATGACAAAGTCTGGTAGAGCACAAATAGAGTAAGAAGTCAAGCATAGTTGACTAAGACAGAGCATAGAGGGGACAAGAAAATTGTTAAAGGAGAAGAGAGAGAGAATAAAGGTCGGTAATTATATGGAGTAGACCACTCCCTGGAAGCTTGGAAAATATATCGAGTGGCCTAGATAATATGATCTAACCAATTTGTACCAAACTAGAACATCTACTGGCAATGGAGAAGATTTCCAACTCAGACCTTTTAGAGTTGATAAAAAATTAGGTGTCATCATTTCTAGAATCCACGTGGAGAAATATTTTCATGTAGTTTAGTGTATGAAATCCATGTGACACAATAACAATTGATGAAAACCATATGGAAATATGTTTCTTTATCAAGACTCTAGTTAATGAGCATTTCTACCCATGTAGGTTGAGGCTTCCATTTGTGGGGAGTAGTGGGGAGCATAACCAAGCCCGATAAATTCAAGGCATATAGATTGAATTCATGTTGTCTTCAAACCTAACAACTTCTTCGTGCATTCGCCCATGCATGAATTCACATTGTTTTCACATGTAGCAACTTCCACTTACATGTACATGCGACCCAAATTGTGAGAAAACGAAAATACATACTTTGGTTAACAAATAAACAAGTCAACACAAATCTATTAAATCCATTAACCTTTCTATGTTGTCGTCATTTAGATTATTCTTTGAATTAATACCCACTACATCTACTCTATTTAATACAAGGACTTGTTTGCATTGCAACTTCCCTTGTTAAACATAAAAATGTTCATACAAAAAATAAAATAGAAATCAAAATAGTATGTCAACTCAAGCTCTCGTCCATGCTCATAAAAGAAATTCAAGTTCTTGTCCATGCTCATAAAAGAAATACATCATTTATTCAAATATTGGCAATTAAAACATTAATTGCTTTTACATAATTAGTATGTTAAAATATTTTATTAAAATAGTTTAAAATGGAATAATATAATTTATATCCATGTTGAAAATGGGTATCTCAAATGATACCAAAACTAAGGAAAATCTATTTGAATTTGTTTTAGTTATTAATTTATTTATTATTAATGATGAAGTGTGAGGAGTTTGTCACTAATGGGTAAGGTTCACTTTTATTTAGGTGTTAAACGCTAACTATATATAATATAATATGTTTAATTTTTTTTATTGTTTTTTATGATTTTATTTTTATAATTTTTTATTTGACATATAGCAAGGGGGTAAACTACAGATAGGTAACTTCTGTTCATTTTATATGTTTTTTTAATTTTATTTTTAAAAATATTGAAATTTGATAAACTACATATAGGTAATTCCTCTTCATTTTATATGATTTTTTAATTATTATTTTTAAAAATATTAAAATTTTTAATTTTCATTTTTGATATGCATTATTTACATTGATATGTATTATTTACATATAGGTAATTCTGTTCATTTTATATGATTTTTTAATTCTATTTTTTAAAATATTGAAATTTTTAATTTTCATTCTTTATATGTATTATTTATCAAGTTACTTAATTTTTGTTTTAATATTTTTTGGTGTTTGATCATTTTATTTAAATATTTTATTTTATTATTAAATATTAAATATTATTGGTTAAATAAAAATATATCATAAAAGTCATATAAATAGATTTATGGGCATCTTAATTTCCTTCATGTTTTAATGGTCTTTTCATGATGATCGATCGAAACGTAGAGTTTCAAATTGATTAACACAACTCCTTTTCACTACTCAAGTGATCCTACGTATGGCTGTCTTCAAACAAATATAATAATTTTATTTTGATTTTGATTATAAATGTAAACTATGTAATTTCAATGTATTTAATTTTATTTGAATATTTTTCATTTAATTTATATAGTATCTAATTTATAATAAAATGTCAATAAAAGTTTTTTGTGTTTGTCTTATATTTGTTTTTATTTAGATTTCTTAATTTTTTAAATTTAAACATTTAAAAAACAATTCTAAATAATTAATTTATTTTTTTATAAAATTGATGGGTAGTAAAAATATTAGAACATCATTTAAAAAAAATTGATAAGGAAGAGCCAAAATCACATTTCATATGATTAACATATACATGTTTGATGCTAAGATTTATGGTAACCACGCTTCAATAATTTCTAACTTATGGCATATATAATAATTATATCTATCTATGTTTATATTTTACAATTTGGGGTGGATGAGGAAGGGTCATCTTCCTAGATTGGATGGATAAATGCAATTAAGTGGTTTTGTTAGTTACACACATAGGTGTTTATATTTTATAATTTGGGGTGGAGTAGCATGCATGTTGTTCCCAGGTTACATGAGGATGAGATAAGGTTACATGAGGATGAGATAAGTGTATTATCCAGATTGATTTATGGGCATAGTTCCAAATTCCAAATAAACAATTATAAGAAAAATAATATAAAAAATAACTAGTAGTTGATGTGGATTACAACTACCTATAGAAAACACATAACACATAACTTGTTCATGACACTTGACTTGTGGCCTATGCATCTTCACTCACCATAAATTAAGTGGTTGTGGCATCCTATATTTACACCGATAGGTGTGTATATATTATAATTTGGGGTGGAGGACTATCTATGCTTTTCCTATATTGAAGGAGGATGGGATAAGTGTACTGTCCAGATTGATTTTATAGTCATCGTTCAAAATTCGAAATATATATATATATATATATATATATATATATATATAACTGCTATCTTATGCATGGCTAACTTGTAGCTCATGCATGGGTAACATGTAGTAAAAGACAACTTAATTAATTAAAGAAGGTAAAAGATAGCTATAGACAACACATGATTACAACTAAGTATGGAGAACAGATAACGTGTTCATGACACTTAACCGACCACAAGTTAAGTGGTTGTGGCATCCCATATTAATGACATGTTATACTTGTTATTAAATCCAATGTAAAATTGAGAGAAAATCAAAATGCACAAACGTATATAATCGTTACATAAATCATTGATATTGAAACATGAAAGCCTAAGGCCAAAAAGTAATATGTTCATAGACTTTCTGTAAAACAATGAGAATAGTCGAATACCAATAACTCCGATATCATGAGTCATCGAAGGAACAAAAACTTCTTTGCTTGATGACAAAATATGTTTTGCCACCTTTTCGAGTATTGCCATTTCCTTATCCGACACAGGCACCGACTGTATAAACCATGGAATTATGACCAGATTCTTTTGGCCAGTTATCATGTCTTACAAGACACGAGTAGGACAAAGAATACTACAAACTCAGTGGGGATAGTTGGAGGAATGAAGAAAAGATGCCCAGTCTAAAGACAAGGCCCTCCGTCGTTAGCACATAGAAGTTCCAATAGTTGGGACTATCTAGGGACGCGCCTTGTGGCGAACCTTGGATAACGAAAATAGAAATGGAGAGAGGATTCATTGTAACACACAGAAAGGCAAATTTATTACAATACATGATGCCTCTAATAAATAGATTTGAGAGAGATGTTATCATATCTAACTTATTTTAAATATGGATGGGAAAGGTTGAGTGAATATCTCAACCACACACTAAACTAGGGAGAGAATCTCTCTCATATATCCAACACATCATGAGATAAAAATTATCTCTAAGACACCCCCTTAATGTTTATAACTAATCTTCTTGTAGAGTAGTCTTGGTCTTCATGAGGATTTAATCACTTTGAACTTCTCTTGTACCTTTCTTTGCATAAAATAGATTATTGATGTCCATATAAAAAGCAATCCATCTACCGGAATACATGGGTCCTTAACCGATGTAATCGTCAGTTCTGTAGGAATACTCTTAAGCTACATGGGTCATCAATATTAAAAATAACCTGGTCCATCATAGTCTGAGATTATTCCATCTCAACTTCCCCTTCAATCACATCAAACTAGCATACGGGTACACCTGTCACTCCTGTACCTCTCATAATGGTTAATTCCACAGCTTGATCACCATCCACTCTATGTATAAGAGAGATAACACTGTGTGATTCCGCACCACAACATGTATGCCTGAACATATCGAACAGGTCTTATAACAAACCTGAGAAATCATCTTGCCAATAGCTAAGCTTTGGAACAAAACTCTTATAGGGTATCAGATACAATGGAACATGCACCCCCTACACCATATGTGCATCATTACATAATATGATATTTCAAGTACAACAAGAATTTTAAATGATTTTACTAAATATCCCATTACCTTTAGACCTCAACATTACATTGTAGACCAAGAAACATTAAACCCTTTTAGAACATTAAGGGAACTCCACACAATCGGAGTAAACAAGCATCCCATCCAAATTAAAATTGACTAAAAAAATATTAACAGTTGTAGTTTCTCACTGCAATACCTGCACACCAATATGCCCCAAATAAATAAATAGACAGTTATGCCGCAGCCGCATCTTGTTGATTGGTGTGCCTAATACATTGCAGAATCACGTCACCGATGCATAACACTTTTTCTGTAGGTTGCGTCGTTGGCGCAACTCTCTTTCTCGAAAACCACGTCATTGGCGTGCTTCTCCTTTACGGAAAACACATCATATATTTTATCTGGCACACCTTGAACATTAAAAGCCCGAACAACCTGAGCTTAAAAAAACATGTACATTCAAACCATCCAACGAACAAGCAGCTAAGTCAACCATTATGCAAATCAACGAAGCAACACCAACAACTTTACCTTTGGCTTTATTCACGACGATCCAAAACAATAATGATCAACAATAATAAGAGACTTCAACACACAACATCCTCCCTCTGGCTCTTCACGGTAGACGGCTGTCTCTTTACCAAGACAACATCCTCCCTCTGGCTCTTCACGGTAGACGGCTGTCTCTTTACCAAGGCTACTCACGATCTTTACATAGAAAGGTAGATCAACAATATTATATGCCAACTTCATTCAGACTTATTCAGCAGCGATCTCTTTGATGTATACATAGCATACACACCAATAAAATAGATCACAGAAGACAGCGACCTTACTCCAGGTAGGCAAACCGGCTGTCTCAGCTCTCACACTCACGAATTCAGTACTCAATGGTTTCAGGCTTCCGTAGACTCCACTTTCAGGAAGGGATTCAAGTTGCCGCTCCTCCTTGACGCGGATGGTAGCAGTCGTGGCTCCTATGCCTGAATCTCATCCAGAATAGCTTAGAGAAACATGAGAACGACATCTAACAGAGAAACAGTACGCGTAACAACGGACGAATCTTTTTGGCAACTCCTTTCAGTCTGCAATCAACAGCATTCTACCAGTTGGGTTGATGGATTAAGCTTTTATATCTTGATAATGAGAGCTTGCAATCACATTAAGTTGGCCAAAATTTTCTTCATAATTACATCTATAGATATTTATATCTTAGAATTCTGGGTGGATAACCATTTATGTTTTTCCTAGATTGAAGGAGGATGTGACAAGTGTATTGTCTAGATTGATTTTATTGTTGTCGTTCAAAATTCCAAATAAACAGTGATAAATAAATAAATATAAAAAATGACCGGTAGCTGATGGATGGATAATTCATAGCTCATGCATGGATAACAGGTAGTGACATACAATCCATTTAACTAAAAAGAAGTAGTAACAGATATCTAAGACATAGACAACCAGTGATTACAACTAAACATAAAAAACAAGTAACTGATAACTTGTTCATGACACTTAACTTGTAACTTATAAATGTTCATCACTTCACTTGTAACTTATAAATGTTCATCAGCCACAAGTTAAATAGTTATACTAATTATAACTTGAACACAAAGATCGTTATTAAAAACACTCATAATGGAATACTCTCCAAAATATAAAATTGATCCGAGGTTCTCTATGAAATCCACCACAGCAAAGTATAAAATTGATCAAAGGTTCTCTTAGAAATTCACCACATGAAAATTATGGAAAAGCAATTTCTTAAGCACATGGAAGGAATTACCATTGCATGAAACACATGGAATGAGACACTGCTTAAGTACCATGAAAGGTGATACTTGGTTGGTTCAAAGATGCAATTCTCTCTTATTGAAAATACTTGTAAGAAGTCATAAGCATGCCTGAGTTTAGCCACATATGGAAATCTCTTGGGCGTTGGCACAAGGGCCATTCTAAACTTATACACAAACAAACTAGTTATGTGCAAAATGGTCATAACTTGTTGTTGAAGAAAAGGGTTCGAGACACAAAAAGTACATGGGTTGCATCATTCAAAGGAGGTAAGGTTAACGGAAGCCTATGGCAGACACCAATAAAATGTGAAGAAACCAAGCAGGCATTCCAGCTTGCACGTCGAAATCCATCAAGGATCCCGATGGACTTGATTAAGATTCGGATGGACCTCCACAATGCAACGGCAAAGATCTTGGTAGTGTATGATCATACATAAGGTCTTCGGCTTATTTTAGGAGCGAAATTTAATTTATTGGTTAATTTTTATTTTTTTCTCAAAAAATATTCATTAATTTTCCTTTTTTTCTAAGTTGATTGGAAAAATTTCATGGGATATTTTTTTATTACCCTAAACATTGTCAAAATTGTCTAGAAATTATATAAATCTCTTAAAAATTTGTATCTTTTTAGAAAACTATCACCCAACATTTTATGGTTACGAATTAGTAAGATTTGCCAAAGTTTCTACACTTTAAAAAAATTGTGGATTCTTAAAATTTTCTTTGCAAGTTCTATGCAACAACTTAAGAGTCAAATGTTGATACATAAAAAGACCGACAATTCGAAGAACATAAAAAAGTACAATAGATAAAAAACCAATGTATGATGTACAAAGAAAAGGTTAAATCTAGCACAGGAATCTAGGACCTATTGATGAAAAAGATGAAGTAGAAGTTGAAGAAGCTAATAAAGAAAATATGATAAAGATCAAATAAAATTTAATAGAAATAATTTTAGTATAATACATTTGAATAGAAGTAGTTATAGTAGAAGCAATGGCAATTGAAATATATATATATATATATATATAGATATATTGTTGTGTAAGTATGATTATAAATAACAATATTTTCCCCCACCGCGGGTGTTGAATGGGGGCCATCCAATGGAAGCGACTGACAGCCAGGGGGTAGACACATGCCCACCCATTCCAACCATGAGGCTAGACACATGCTCGCTCAGACCATCCACACATCCCAAGAATGAATCATATCTTGGACAATGCTGTCGGTTGTTCATCTTCTCCATTGTGTGCTTCGTCTAGTCTCTGTGCTCCCGTACAACTCGGTGTTATGGCCATTACTCCCATGGAAACCGATGAGCGGGGAGGTACACCAGCACTCATGGTAAGCGTTGGCATCAGGAGGAAGTGGATTCATTGTTTCCAGGGAAACACGAATCGAAGCAGAAGTTTTGAAGGCACTTGGCTCATAGCCCAACGACTCACCCTCTACAACACGATCACAGTTTGTGGAAGCTCGTTCTCTGGTTTGATTGCAACAAATGCGAAAATGCCGCCCACTAAGAGAGCTTATATCAGACGCACATCCAAAACAACAGGCCCTTGTCCTGGCCTGGCGGTGTGATTCATGCGCGGCGTTGTGGGAAAGGCACGCAGGTTTAAAGAAGAAATCCCGAAGAAGGTTCAGGAGGAAATTCAAGATGCATGAGAGGATGCCCAGGTTTCTAGAGGCTATCTCTCGGACACTGAAATAAGAAGTGAATTTGAAGCTCTAGTTCCGGACCCGGGGAACACCAAAGGTCACACCACCCTGTACCAGAGGACCCTGGACTGTCATTGGTTGCAGAAATCGGTTCTTGGAAAGACCCTGGCAGACAGAGGTGAAGCTCAGGCAGAAATTCTTCTGCAACAAGATGAAATGGTTGTGTATCTCAAGCAGATTCTCCACAACCAGCAACAAATATCCCACCATCTTGGCATCGCTCTCTCCAAGGAGCCTGGTTCTCAAGAAGGACCGACTGGTTTGAACCTTTAGCTTGGTTTTGGTTAGCACTAGTCATTTTTTGGTTTTGTATTATCATTACAGTCTCTGTTGTCGTTTTCTCTTTACAGTTTCATGGCAATCTTGCTTGGTAGTCTGACAATAACTCTCAAACTCTTAGTACAGTGTTGTTTCCTTACGAGGAAGACTTCCTAAATTTTGTTTTCGAGTCTGTTTTCTTAGTCATGAGAGGGCCCTGTAAAACTCTGTATATTTTGATAACTTAGGCAATATAAGGATTTACACTAACTTACAAAAAAAAATAACAATATTTTGGTTACATACAATATAAAAGTAATTCATTTCCAGCACTAAGGGAATTATTTTGTATGTTTATCCATTATTTCTTTTGTTAATTTCTTGTTATATAATGGATGGAATGTGTAAGTCTATTTACAAATTAAGCTTCATAGTAATATATTTATCTTAAAACATCTTATGATTAAGTTTAATCATAGTTATATTTTTTCTTTTTTAATTTGATTCTTAATGTCCAATGGGACATTTGCTTCTTATGTTTTGTTAAATGGTTAAAGTGAGATATTACAATGATGGAAAATTTTGAAATAATGGAATAAAGTAAACCAAACAATTGAAACTCTTTGAAGTAAATTCTAAGCTTAATTAAGAAACTCCTAACCTAGCAACTTCGACCTTTTGAATATACCAAGGAAGAAGACGGTTTACCAACTTTCAAAACAATTATAAAATGAATACACAAAATAAATTTATAAAAAATAATGGATATATGCCTCTATAAATGGCATCCACCTAGTTTGCTTTTGTGTTTGCGTTAGTGTTGTTAGTCCTTAATGAAGATACTAACAATATCCTTGATGTGATGACCATACCCACTTTGGAGTAATTAGCCAAAGTTTTGTTGTGAAGGAAAAAACCCAAACCATGTTGTGAACCCTAGGATTATTTAAGCCCCATCCCGTGTCATGAAATGAAGGCTCATATGAAAAAGCATTTTATCCCTTCGTTAGGTGTCTGTAATTCACTCTAATTTATTAGATGTATGTTCCATTTGGAAGGTTTATTACACATATGTGACTCCCTTGAGACGAAATAAAGGCTCATACCTAAAAACATTTAGGTATCTCCTTAGACGTGATGGCTTTATTCATAGTGCATATGTTTTTTTTTCAACATATGATTTTGCAAATTTATTGATGATTTTTATGCACAATATTAAAAATTACCAAATAAAATTTTATTTTATAATTTATAACTTTTTTTTATTTAAAAAACTACAAAATTATTTAATAGAAATAAAATTTTGTTTTTATTTGTAATTTTTATATAAAAGTAATATAATGTATAAAATTTTATTTAAAAACTTAAAAAAATTGAAAATTGAAAATATTTTATAAATTTTTTTACTCAAAATTTTAAAGTGCAAGGAAAAAAGTCTTGTATTTATTTGTAATTTTTATATAAAAATAATATAATGCATACAATTTTATTTAAAAACTTAAAAGCATTGAAAATTGAAAAATATTTTATAAATTTTTTTACTCAAAAGTTTAAAGTGCAAGGAAAAACGCCTTGTAAATTAAAGGTAAAAGATAAGTATCAATAAGGTTTTGGAAATTTAAAATACAAGGTCCAAATGTTATTCATTAAACTCATTTAAATGTGATTGATTAAATTCATGTATGTGATTAATTAAATCTATTCAAGGAGACAAGGTTAAGAAGGCACGAGGAAAAAGGTATTGTATTAAAGGAAAAATATTTAAGTATCAAGAGGATTTTGGAAATTTGAAATACACGGTCTAAATGCAAGAGAACATATTATTCATTGAACTCATTCAATGAGACTAGTTAAAGAAGGGTATGTGATTAATTAAATCCTTTCAAGTGAGACCGTGTTAAGAAGGGTATGCATTTAAAAGATGGTTAAAAGTAACAAAAATTGGTGATTAAAAGTAATGAAAATTGGTTATTAAATATAACAAGGGAGATAGAAGCTAAGTTTCAAACTTCCGTGCCTTATGATAATAAATTGAAATAATTTTAAATAAGTTTTAAGTCCTCTCCCTTTTGCCTGCTACTTATGTATGCTTTCCAAGTGGTCATGCAATGCCGTCATTTATGTTGTTTGTGTTGTATATTGATAGCCCATAGGTGAATTGATCCCGGTATTGCGATTACCTTACATACCATTAATGGGAATGATGATTGATATTTAAAAGAAAATATTGGTTTATTTGCATGTATAAAGATTATGTGATCTTGCTTAACTATGCCAAAATTATTATTACAATTCTTTGTTTACTACGGGGATTTTACGTAGTAGGCAATGTTATATTTCTTATAAATATAATAATTCGTTATACCCTAATCCACTTAGGGTTCTAACTATTTCTATGAAAAGATTTTGTATTCTGCACCAAAACTGAAAATGCTTCACGCCAAAATCTAAATGCTTCATACATGGAAAAACCCTTAGAGTATTGCAGTGGAAATGTTTTGGAATATGTCTATATCAGTGTACCCTATAGTTGTGGAAAATAAAAAGGCTGTGATACTTATCTTATATGTGAAACAGGCTTGTACAGGTAGAGGAATAACTTATACTATTGGTTATGGGTTTACCATGGTTAGAATCCTTACATAAAATGAATCAGCTTAGGTATAGTACTATATAACTAGCATCATATCTTATGTGAATTAGCTTGGTCGTATTCATTGTATCAATGTCACTACTCGGAAGCAATGTATTTGCATACCATACTACTATAACTAACATAAGCATACATTACCTTGTATTCATAAAGCTTATACCAGTAATAAGATGGAGTTATAACACATACTACTTATAAGCACGAGCATAATGGAAACACAAGCAATCTCATCACATTAAGCCGTATAGAACTAGTATGATTACAGTACTAGCTTGATGGGTCCAATAGTAATACATAACTTGTATGATTCAATACCATGTGTAATCTGAGCTATTACTAAGGTATACACTTTCTTTAACTGGGTAGCATACATAGAAAACCCCTTAAGAGCTCATGGAATGTTAAAACTATAAAATTCATATTTCTTCATACCAAAGATTTTGCTTCATAAACTTTAGTGCCAATAATTTGTTTTCAAAGCTCCTTAAGAGCTCATGGAATGCTTTAAAACTATAAATTCAAACAACATTAAAGAAATATTTCTTCATACCAATGATTTTGCTTCATAAACTTTAGTGCCAATGATTTGTTTTCAAAACTTTTGTATTTTCAACCAAAACTAAAATGATTCATATAAGTTCAACCACATGCAAAAACTAAAATGTAAAAAGAATTGTAAATCCAAACAATTTTATATTTCCGCATAATAAAAACGGTGTTTGAAATATTATAAACAAGAATTAAAGAGAAACATATAATTTACATTTATTCATAACTTTGCATAATTAAATGAATTAACCATATTATAAATCCAAATGTCATATAACTAAAACTAAATCAAATAAAATGCTAATAAAATCAAAACAACAAAGAAAGCAATAATTTTTTGATCTATTTTAGAAAAACAATGTCAATTGGATCCATTAACTCTTGATTAAGCTACTAAAATTCTTCTATGCGATCAACCAACTTCCGCACAATTTCAAAGGATTGGAGAAATGGTTCAATATGATCGAAATTCCGTCACTTCAAACATTTGACTGAGAATTTTACTATCGCGCAGGTGCTAAAATAAATAAAAAGAACAAGACTTTTCAGAGCTTAAACCCATATACAAATGGTATGTAGATTTTTCTATATCCCATTTAATAAAGCATTGTATGGGTCTCATGGCCTTGGCTGTCAAAGACATAATAAAAGCAAATAATGAAATCAAAAGCGTAAAGCCAACTTTTGTGAGGCCAAATGAACAAATACTGGCAAGAGCTGGGCACCCAGATTTAAGCAAAAGAAGTGTGACCTGGCATCCTAGTACCACTTGTATAAAGATTGATTATGCAAAAGGAAATAATCTTTATAAATTTCTCCTCAAAACATAACAAGTACATCAAACTAGAGAAAAAAATATAGATCCAGTAAAGTGAAGTGGATTCTAAAGGAATTAACAGGCCATCTCAATTGTTAATTAGATTTTATCTTCTTTTTAAAAAAATCATATCTAGAAGGAAGCTCATGTCACATGTTTCAAAGATATCAGAAATTACGTGAGCTTTCCACACTTCTCTGGTGTTTGGATAATCTCTTTACTTATATCCCTCCAAGATATACAGACAACAACACAGGAGAAATCCAAACTTAATGTTTCTCTTCTATTTAACTAGATATGCAAATATGTTACCTATGGCGAAAGATAGCAAAGTTGTCATCTCTTTAAACAATCTTCGGACTTTATGGTGTTTTCATGATGAGATAATATATATATTATGCACCTGCCAAAAGTTAAGTTCCAAGTTTAATTAAATAACAAGGATGACGTATGCATGGTCACCGAGGAGAAAGGATCATTGGAAGCATGGCATATCTGTGAACAACACCCAGGAGCGTTTAACATGGACACCTAACAGCCGAGGAGCAAGGATCATTGGAAGCCTGGCACGCTGCATGATTGCTTTTCATGTGTAGTTGGGCTTCATGCGTGCCAGGCATGCATGCCTCGCCATATCTTGAAAAAACATTGATGTTAACGCATAGAAGATTAAAAGGAAATGCCTAGGTTCCATTGATGTTAACGCACAGAAGATTAAAAGGAAATTCCCAGGTGCCGAGATTATCTACGAAATCAAACACACACAGAGAAGTTTGGACAGTTCTCGACATTCAAGAAGATGTGATTAATAGATGTTTGAAATTCCAATAGTCTATGGAAGTCACACACAACAAAGGAAATGTTACGTCCCAATTGCACACAAGTCGGATGCATCCACCACCGCGCAAAGGCAAATGGGCATATCTATCCATCCCACGAACTCATACACACACCAGGAGAAAAACGTTACAAAGGTTGGGCGTTAACACATGGGCATTCGTTGGAGTAGGTAGAGACCTTACAACAGCCAGGGAGCAAAAGAATGGCAGAGAGGGAGAGCCATTTCTGGCAGGTCTAAAATAGCTTATCTAAATCGTTGAAGCTATGACTTGCAGGGACTTGTTGGAATAGTTCTGCACTAGACTTCAACATTATTAATGAATGTATAATGTATAGACTTGTCAAAATTCAAGGATAAAACACAAAATCATATCCACTTCCACTCACAGAAAAGACATATAGTTGCAATTTCAGTCACAAAACTATTTTTAGGGTATTCGCATGAAACCAAGATTATATCATAATGCATAAGGAAAATATTTATTTCATTTGTAGTTTTTATTGGGTTCCTTAAACAATTTTTTCGCATATACCAATTGTGCAGTTTCGCCAAGGAATATCAAAATTTAAGTTCTCCAATTTAGAAAAAATTCTTTAAAACATTATCATTATTCGTTTTTCTCTATAAATATACAAAGAGGAATGCTTATACAGGCTCTGTAGCTGATATTATAACAATCTTCACATAATACATTGTTTGCAATATTATTCTTAAGTGTCCCTATTCTCTGGTTATTCTCTGAGTACCAAAACGATTTACAAAGTGAGCATCTAATTAAAAAAAAATGTTCTCACCATTAAAGTTTTGTTCACTACAAGAAAAAGGGCATTTTAACCTCACATTAGCACTACTATTTGTAAAGGATTTGGGAAATCCTCAATTTTCAAATAGTGGTGCAAAAGTGGTGATAATGTGGGGATACGCAAGTGGTGCTAAGATTTATGGTGCAAAAGTGGTGTTTGTAAAAAAGTTGTTTTTGGTGTTAAATGAATAGGTGGCATTCCATGTTGTATGGTGCAAACCACCAAAAGCAATCTTAGGTGGACTGAAGTTTTGTGGTGCAAAACACCAAAACCAATCCAACATGGATTGAGACTTTTATGGTGCAAAACACCAAAATTATTATTATTATTATTATTATTTAATATACACAAATTTATATATGGTGCAAAACACCATAAAATAACAAGTGGTGTAAAGCACCATAAAATAATAAATAAAATAATAAATAGAGCAAAAAAATATATATAACTCACATATTATATATATTTATATATAATATTCATCATACCTTATGAAAAGCACTTTCGTATTAGATAATAATTCTCAGAATTATGTGAAAATGGCCATTATGCATTGTACATCATGAATATTTATTGCATTCTTTCCTTTTGGAAGGAATAGATTGACTTTTGCTTAACAAGTACAGAAGGAGGGGAATCATTTTCGTCAAAATATGCACGTCATTTAAATATTAAGTTATTAACCATGTATATTTCAAGGAGAGTCACAAAATATGTTACATCATGACACTAAGAAGGTGGATAAATATTAAGTTATTAACCATGCATATTTCAAGGAGAGTCACAAAATATGTTACATCATATATGTTACATCATGTGACACTAAGAAGGTGGATAACATGTGAATTCATCTTTCCCTTACTTGGGATTTTATCAAGAACTACCCTTGCTGAAAAATCTAACCTATATACAAATTTCAAATTCAAAACAATACATGAATGATCAAAGGGATATGACTTCATCCTTCCGTATTTTCCATTTGCATTCAAAGGGATATGACTAATAGAGCAGCTCTCAAATGGTCATGTTCAAGACAAAATCATACTAGTCTATTAATATTCATACACTTGCTACTACAAAGTAAGCCACACGGAACAGGATCAGCTTTCTTCCCTTTACTTTATGACCTTCTATAGTGATCTATCCTCCAATGTCAAACTCATGTTCCAGCTCCATGAATTTTCATTATTCTTGGTTGATCGATTCTTGGCATTCTCTTTTGAGAACTGTCAATCCTTGATATATCAAGGCCGAGATTGTGGAGGATGAGTCTCTATAACACCTGATAGCATGGAAACCACTCGAGACATGGAAGGTCGTTGAGAGGGAGTTGCTTGTCTGCACAAAAGACCCACGTGAATAAACCTCAACACTTCTTCTTCAGAGTAGCTCAAAAGCATGCTAGTGTCCACTAAATCTAGCAATCTGTTCTCCTCGTACAGATGCCAAGTCTGCAGTGGACACTAAATCTAGCAATCTATTCTCCTCGTACAGATGCCAAGTCTGCAGTTCAATGATAGATAATATTAGACATGGACATGTATTACAGAGAGAGTTCTTCCTAACATCTGCAGTGCCTTGGTACATGACAAAATAATTTCAAATATTTCTGTGAGAGTAAATATAAACAAATCAATTATGTTTGGGATTTCATAAGAATTCGGTACCCAATCCAAAAGATAGACCATGTCATCTGGCAAGCTCCTGTCTTCATGAGTTCTATTGCTAGCAACTTCAAGAGTGACTACTCCAAAGCTGAAAACATCCTCTTTCTCATTAAGCTGGTGACCACGCAAAGCATACTCTGGAGTCAGGTACCCACTGAAAATTACACCTGATTTTTTGTTATTCTTCCATGAAATTGATATTGATGCTCAGGTAAGTCAAAATGTCATGCTTTTTCATTAGATGAATTCAAATTGACTGATATGTTTGATCAACTTGTAAGAATTGTGAAGTATATTGAGCTGTACTAGCTAGGTATTTTTTTTCTTATGCTATTTCAATTACTAAATTAACTATGACAAGAAAAAGAGGTTGAAATCTGATGCTGTCCAGACTCCAAACATTGTAGTAACATCATGAGAAAGGCCTTTGTATACATGGGAACATAATAACATATCCAATTCAGTAAAACAACCAAAACAAAAAATCTCTATATAATCTCTGTAAGGAATAGAAAGGGATATATATTGTCTTACATTGTTCCTACAACTCTGGTGCTGATGTGAGTTTTTTCAGCTTCATATAGTTTGGCCAACCCAAAATCAGCGATTTCTGGATTTAAATGTTTGTCAAGAAGGATGTTATCAGGTTTGATGTCTCAATGTACAATTATAATTCTAGATTCTTCATGAAGATATGCTAGTCCACATGCAACTTCAAAGCAAATGTTATATCGAATAGGCCATTCAAGCTTCAGCCTACAGTGATTAGGACCTGAGGTTTAAAACAAATTAGCTGCAAGGTATACCATTACAATTTAGCTCAGGCACATTTTACAATTTGACTGCCGAGCATATACATTTCAAGGAAAATTTCTTACAGAAATGGATTTTATAACAGGGCTGCCAGGGCATACAATAAGGCAGCTATCAAGTGCAATGGAAAGGAGGCAATAACAAAATTTGATCCTAGCTCATATGAAAAAGAAATTCTTGACGAAGGAATAGAGAATAAGAGTATGTGTTTTCCCTATTAACTTCTCTTGTATGTTGTTTAAATCTCTGTACTTATATTCAAGGTTTAAGAAATATCCCAAGTAGTTCAGAGATTTTGGCGCTTCCTCCATTCATCTAGCCATGAAGAAAAGTAATTACTGATTTAATATACTGGATAATTACATCTTCTATAGGTTGTGACCAAAATTTGGACCTTAGCCTTGGGATTGGTCATGTTCCAACACAGTTGAAGAAAAGTTCTTCATACAAACCTAGGATAATGAAATTATTTTCTGAGAAATGCGTTCATTCCTTTTCGGGTGATTGTTTTCCATGGGCATTTTAGTCGGTGCATGCTCAGTTTAGGAAAAATGGAAATTAAAAGAATTTGCTGGAGACAATTAGAAGTCTTACAGTAACTCTCTCGTTGGTATTTGTTTTATCAATGATTATCCGGTAGAAGAAGACAGTCAACTGAATCGAATTGGAGTTGTAACCTATTCAAATCTTTCACAGGATTCAAATACTTTGTCATGTCTCTCATATAAAGGCGGCGAGAACGCCGTACCAGAGTTTCAGTCATTTCCTAGTGGTCATGCTGTATATTGGAATTCTCAGATGTTGCAAGTTCTAGATGCCATGAAATACAAGGAAGTTCCAGATGCCATGAAATACAAGGAATCTGAAGCTCACACGAGGGAGGATAATGTTTATGAGAAAACTACAATATCAGGTGACTCGCATATTGCAATCAATATTCTTAAGAAGATGATAAAAACTGATGGATCCATCACCCCAAAAACTCACTGGGGTTTACTCCCAATTATCTGTAAAAGCAATCTCCTTCTTCAGAAGTTTGAGAATATAAATGTTAATCATAGTCATAGGACATGTAATAAACCAGTGGATCCTTGCAAATTTGGGTCTGGAAGGGGATTTAGGTGAGGTTCAGTTTGTAATGACGTGGCCACCTGTGATGCAGTCTAAGAATCTAACATAAAACAATTGACCATTATTGACTGCTAACCTCTGTTGGTGAAAAAAGCTCCAGTATAGATCCTAAAACTTCATAAGACAAAATGGTTGTTAAGCATCCTGGTACTCTTCCAATACCCTTTTTTTGTTGAACATCAAACAACAGTGTCCTGCATGCATCAATCACCATGTTAATAATTTTTTCTAGCCACATAAAGCAATAAAAGAAATGCATTCTATATGATACACTCACTATGCTAGGAACAAACAAGAAATACAGAGACAAACATTATCACTATTTACATATAGTCTTAGGAAAGTCTTGAAAAAGAAAAGAGGAAACTCTTTCATAAACTTTTTCTTTGTTGATGAACATTGAAAACCATTTGACAGCTCCAAGTTGTCAAGCAATTAATAGCCTACATAGATTTTAAGTGATACTAACTACCAGATGTAAAATTCTGACTATTATGAGGATTGGCACAATAAGTGTTAGAAGAGTCTTCCCTATCAATACTGGGAAATAAATGATTTTTAGCTATGGTATGATTTTTGGAAAAGATGCACTCAATAATTCACAGTGTAGGGAGTTTTCCTTTAACTGTTCCATTTTAAGTGATACTAACTACCAGATGTAAAATTCTGACTATTATGAGGATTGGCACAATAAGTGTTAGAAGAGTCTTCCCTATCAATAATGGGAAATAAATGATTTTTAGCAATGGTATGATTTTTGGAAAAGATGCACTCAATAATTCACAGTGTAGGGAGTTTTCCTTTAACTGTTCCAGTGTACCTAAATCTCGTGCATAGAAGGTTTCTTCATACACAACCTGGTAAAATTTACTAAATATGTTAGTTGTATCCAATCTTTTTACTGCAGTATTGAAAAAAATTCAGAATAACCATGTCCCCTACTGCAATATTGAAAAAAATTCAAAATAACCATGTCCCCTACAGCAATGAACTTACTATAAAGTCAATATACAACATCTACTTCATATTTGTTTTACTTCAGCATTTCAATCAACATCATATCATATAGAGACAATCAAAAGACATACCACAAACAAATCCTTCCTATCAATGCCTGAATCCATGGCAACCCTCAATCCATGGCCAACCCACAACACAGCTAAACAATCAGGTATGTACGTTGTTCAAGCAATTCAAAGATTCCACTATTTTTTTTCAAAAATTCAATAAACCCACAATTTTTAGTCAATATTCACAAAATCCTAAAGGAAAATCATCACTTTCTCCTCAACGCCATATTTTGCTGCTATATCAATATGGCGGTAGCCCTCCTGCGGACAATTGTCAAATACATCAATTAGAATTCTGTTGTTGTGTTGGTTTGATTGTAATTTTTATGGAAACTGTCACTAACGTTTTGTAAGTTCTTACGAATGCTTCGTGCATTCTCAGATTGATTCTTGAAATAATGATTTAAGACGATATGATAAATTCAAATATGATATGAAGGTATACCATTTTATAGCAAGAAAGCACCATGAGGTTTTGTATGAAATGAATGGCTAAACAACATCACCTTGAGTTGGTCCTGAATATTGTCTAGTTTATATTTATGTAAATTATTGAATTTTGAGTTCAATAAGCTTGACATAATTGAAATAAAACTATCAATGTGGATTGTAGTTAATTACCTCTTGTTGGATCGCCTCTCCAAGCCAAGAAATAAGAGAAACAATTGTCTTTTCATTAAATTCCATCTATTCGATGCATTCCAACAAGACAGTTTCTTCTTGAATTAGTTCATCAGAAAACTATAGCGACTGTGTAATGTCCACAGACTCTTTTGATAAAAAATTGAAGAATTTTTAATGAATATAAATACCAACGAAGATCACCAAAATTACTATACAACATATTCCAATCTGAAATTGCATCAAGATAAAACGTGGTACTCAACAGCATGGTGTAAACGACTGGACATAAATGAGATAGAGAAATGACATTTCATAACTAAAATATGCTATTAACTGCAAAATAATCGAAATTAACTTACCTTTAAATCAATCTGGATTCAACATCTGAACATATGATAAGGTTGAAGCATGAGTCAAAGTTCACTTTCCTCTTCTCTTCATAACCATTCATAGGACGAAATCCTTCTTCAATCTTTTGATGGATGAGAGAAAATACACCCTAGCATGAAGTGTATTTAATATATAGTGAAATTGTTGGTTAAAAGAGTAATAGTAAAACCTAAATTAAAGAGGACATCACAAAAATACTCTGGAAAAAGGAATATATTATAAAAACCAGGTTATATATAATAGGAAGGTTAATACATCCTTTTTAATATGTACAAGTGTAATATAGGAGTAAAACCCCAAAAATGAAGTTGGGTAGTCAAATAAAAATCATTAGTATACATTCAAATAGAAAGAGATAGAATTCTAATGCCTAAATGTCCTTGATAACTTTATCCAGTTAGTATTCAAAAGTGAATAGATATTGCAGGTCGAGGGTTTCGACCTCATAAACATAGAATATTTATTTTGGGATCTAGGGTAGATCGAGCCAGTTATGGCCGAGAATACCCTCTTGAAATACCTAATTCATTGCATTCAAAAATAAAGGGTTGGAGTTACTAATGAGAGAAATCATAAATAGACTATTGACCCATAGTTCTTGATCATTGAACTCTATTTCATCAAAATATGCTTCTGCACAGAGTGAAGGCGGAAGTAGTAGACTCGCTCAGTTAGAGTTGGAAAAAAAAATATAACTTTACTAACAACAGATAAACCTGGCAGTGAGGGTTTTTGAACCAGGCTTCTACCTTAGGATAAATTTTAAAAACCCTTTGAATACCTTTTATAATCCCAAATGGAAATTAAGATAATATAATATACAAATACGCACTAATAGACCATTGAATCCATCCAGTAAACATGCATACGCTTTTAAATATGGGAGCCAAAAATAAGATTTCAGTCATTAAACTGTTACCCAACCCATTTAAAAATATCCCAACAAAAAGAGGTCAAATCTGTCAGGGCTCAATATATTCATATACATAATTACATTTCATTCCATACTCAACCCAGTAACCAGTTCCAACCTGTTACTGTTTAACTAAACCCTATGAAAACTATGCATCCAAGAGGCAAAGATATTTATCTGTCTAAGGGAACCGGCCGAGGATCTTTACAAGCAAAGCATACCTGGAGGTTTCATGCAAGTGACCAGATATACATCTTGATGAGCTAACCCAGAAATTTTATGGCAATTTACATAAAAACAAATAGAAGAAGGGTAAATTGAACAAATATTGGAAGCCATTGAAACTCTTCATTCAAGGATAAATAAATGTATAGATATATGTATATAAAAGTGCCTCACCTTTCAAATTTGCAAAGAACATGGGAAATTACCGTAAGATACAGTCATAAAATTCCAGGATGGTCCCTTCATAAATTAGATCCTCTGCATAAAATTTGAAAGCGTAAGTAAGTTCGTAATAATCGAGAGAATTCGAAAAAGGGGCGCTACCAAATCAAGAACAGAGCACACAATCGAGTTATACCCTCACTGTGGAACGCTTGAGAAATATGTTGCTGAGCTAGTATGATAGAGTGCCATGGCATGAATTTTTAATAGGCTTCTCCAGGATTGTTCATAGTTTAACATAGCTCACCATGCCCGAAGGCCCTCGTAGAAAAGAGCTCATCTTAAAAAAACCCGGGAACTAAAATGGTAAACTAATTGATATAAGGAAGACTTCAATCCATGTTCTTTCGTAAATCGAGATAAATTAAGATAAATTAAATGTCTTGTGTAGGCTATTTATATAGCCATGTGTCCATGGTAATTATGAGACCCTCGAACCTGACAAATAAACTTACACGACATCCACAATAATGTACCTATCACTATGAAATCAAGTAATTAAGATTATAATAAATATAAAAAAAAAATGTAAAAATACATTGAAAATCTTTTAACAAATTCAATAATAATTTGTAAAGGCGTCAAGATTACACCTTATAAATATGACTTAGTAATAGTCTATTAAAAATAAACTTGGGAAGGAGTCATATAATACAATGATATGTGCAGGTCATATAATGATTTATCATGGTCTCATGCACAAAGAATTGTATGAAGAAACATTGTATTAGGATTCAACAATAAAGTTCATAAGATATCTTTCCCTTAAATGTTAGTCATTAAATATATGAGGTCATCTAGGGGACTAATTAATATCTTAATCCTCAAACACACAATATGATTATAAATAAATAATAATAATAAGTATCATTAAATTTTATAAAAAAGAAATGCCACCGTGTAATTTGGGTAGGTATGTAGAAGTGTTAAATACATTAAGAGTTACCCGTCAACATAAATAGCATAAATGTGTAAAAAAAATAAATGTGCCAATTTCTTTAAAAGAAAATGAATGACAATTAAATGAGAAGGGAGTTCATTACTCAATATTTTAATAAGCATTAAACAAACTCGTGTAATCAAAATTATTCATCTAAGAGGGAGAAGAAAACCTTTACGTAAACTCTTCCGCATGTAATCGATGCATATGATTTAGTCTACACATTTTATATAAAAACATAGGTATATATAATCCATTTGTGTCCATACTAGACCATAAAAAAAAATTGCTTAGAGAATGAGTGATGTTACAATGATGAAAACATCATCAGAGTTGTGTCCATGCTAGAACATAAAAAAAAAATTACTTAGAGTTACAATCATTAAAACATCATCAATTATTTATGAAATAGAGTAATAAAGTAATAAGTATTATAAAACAAAAATTATGTAAATTAATTAAATATTTATCATGATCATAAAAAATTTAGTAGCACTAAATCAATGAGAAAAATTCTTTAATAGTATTTTTATCATAATTTTTTTTTAAATAAAAAATTCTTAACATTTTTTTAATATCTAACGTGTTCTTCTAAAAAGTAAGTTTATAATAAACATTTCAAACTTATAAGAAAAAAATGCATCAATCCTTAAGCTTCCTTAAGCTTTTTACAAATAGTGAAAAGAAATATAATGTGAATCAATATAATGTGAATATGTAAAACATTATTGTCATGTTATATTGTCTTTGTAGGTTTGAAACATCATCATTTATACTTTTATAGAAATTTCTTAACATTTTTTTAATATCTAAGGTGTTCTTCTAAAAAATAAGTTTATAATAAACATTTCAAACTTATAAGAAAAAAATGCATCAATCCTTAAGCTTCCTTAAGCTTTTTACAAATAGTGAAAATAAATATGATGTGAATCAATATAATGATAGTATGTAAAACATTATTGTCATGTTATATTGTCTTAGTAGGTTTGAAACATCATCATTTATACTTTTATAGAAATTGTTTTGCTTGGTTTTTTCCTAAATAAAATGAGACGTAAAAATCATAAAATGCGTTTATTATATTTTAATTAATATGCATCTCAACATAATGAAATATAAGATTTTTTCCCTAAACATCTATGTACTTTTAAAATGTTAATTATGTAATATGAAAAATTGGTTCTTATATGCTAAATATATATCTTAAAAATGCAAATGTACAAGTTTTAGAACTCAAAATACCATCTTTAGAAGACAAATTAAAAAAAAATGTATTGCAAGTTTAGGATGTTAGAAGAACTCTCAATGATATTTCTAAACCTATATATCTAGTAGATTTAAATATAAAAAAAACCCTAATTCGAAACTAATGGACATTTTTTCAAGTGGAATTATTCATAAAATTTCTCATTAATAATCAAAATAAGTTTAATATACATTGTAAAGTCCAATCATGTCTTCTTTTCCATTAACCTCATCATCTGAGCTATCAACAGATGACATTTACTTCGGGATAGGTTGGTCTTCATGGAAACGTTGAAAGGCTCTTATTGATCTAGGATTACTCTCAATAACAAAATGACTTTGAGCATTTTGTAGGATTGAAGCATAAAATATTTGCTCACATTGGTTAGGGAAAACGTATGGTTCATCTGTTTGCTCAGACCTAGTATGGTTGATGATGAAAATTTCATTCTCATGCATATATGTTGTTGGATGATTTCCAACCACAATATTTTTAAACCACCTAGCATTAAATAGTACCACCTTGAAAGATCTAATGTTAAGCTCTAATATATCGTCAACTAATCCATCGCATCACAATGTGTCTATTTTTATATTTCCATCACGAACATGTGACTGAAAATATACTATAAAATATGCAGCAATGCCACAGTCAAATGTTTGTCGATTTTCATCTACCTTTCAAACACAGTAATGATGACCCTTGCACCACGTCCCCTTGTAATGTGTCACCTTATTCTCTTTTGGTCCCTTTAGAATGTTCAATGCATATGTAGTAACCCTTTCATCATTATCTCTACATGCCCTTGCTACTATATCCCTAAAATATTTTAAACTAATAGCTGGAGGCCAATCCTTTTTAAAAAAATAATGGCTTTGGATGCTGCAACTATTTCTTTAGGGCCAAAGGCATGGTATTCTTCAACAAAATACCATACCAAGGCAATGAGACACCTACATACTTCTCAAAATCACCTAATGCAATTAGCATCCTCAATCATAGGCCAATGATACACTCAGGATGCCATGTGTGTTTAGTGGAGAAAACCTCCTTAGCCATAGATGGCTAGAATATTCCTTTAGGGACCGAGGTAGAGACCTTAGAAGAATAAATATTATTTACAAAAATCAAGGAGATAACATCAGAAATAAAATTCATTTCTAGAGATGCAAATAATCATAGTTGTATCTCTCGTTGCACCAGAGTTGAGGGCTCCCAATGAGAGCTCATGTCACTTAACAGATGTTCAAGACCAAGGTTCAGGTTTCTTCCACTAACCATGTTAAATAACTAAAGGCCCCAAGACCTAGATACAAAGCTCAATAGATACCCTTTCAAAGTCATGCATGCTTCTTTGATGCATTTTCCATGGCTCTAGATTCCTCAATGGTTTATTTAGGGCCAAAGGCATAGTATTATTCTCTAGAGAATTATTCCTGAGGTCCTAAGACAACTACATACTTATCAAAACCACACAATGATATTAATATCCTTAATCATATTACAATAACACCCTTAAGAGGACTTGTGTGGTTGGTTGAGGTGATATTTCTAGCCTTGGATTGCTATAATATTCCTTTAGGGCCAGAGTTTCAAGTATCCTCCCTTAACCATGTCCAAGGACCCAAGGCCCCAAGACATGGAAGACATGGATACATAGTGGCATGGATATTCATGCAAGGTCATGCATGGTTCTCTAGGAATTTTTCATCACTCTAGATACCGCAATTGTTTCTTTAGGGATAAAGACATGGTTGTTTTCCATAAAACATCATTCCCAAGGCCCCGAGACATGTAGATACTACTCAAAACCACATAGTGGAAATGAAATAATCAATCATAGGCCAATAATACCCTCAAGAGGCCATGCACTTTCAGTGGAGGCAATATTCTTAGCCTTATATGGATAGAAGAATCATTTCGAGCTTGATATTAAGGTTGCCTCCACTAAGCATGTGTAAGGCACCAAGGCCAAAAGACTTATATACATAGTGCCATATATAAACCTCTAAAGTAATCAATGGTGCTTTTAGGTAGTGTTCATGGCTCTAGATGCCTCAACGATTTCTTTAAGGCCCAAAACATGGTATTTTTCCATGAAACATAATTCCCAAGGGATTAAGACATGTACATACTACTCCACACCACACAAGGCAACGAAATCCTCAATCATAAGCCAAATATACAAATTAGGAGGTTGTGTGTGGTTGGTGGAGGAAAACTTCTTACCCCTAGATGGTTACAAGATTCCTTAGGGGAAAAGGTTCAGGTATCCTCTACTAACCATGTCGAAGGCCACAAGGCCACAAGACTTGGATACATTGTACAATGGATACCCCTATGAATTCATGCATGGTGCTTTGAGGAATTATAATTCATCGATGATACCCTAAGGAGGCCATGTTTGGTTGGTGGAGGAAACCTTCTCAGCCTTGAATGGATAAAATATTTATTTAAGGCCCAAGGTTCAAATTTCTTCTAGTGACCATGTCCAAGAACTCAAGTCCCTAAGACCTAGATACAAAGATCAATGGATACCCTTGCAAAGTCATGCATGGTTCTTTGATGCATTGCTCAGGGCTCTAGATTCCTTAGTGGTCTATTTAGGTCCAAAGGCATGGCATTCTTCTCTATAGCATCATTCCTGAGGTCCTAAGACACCTACATACTTCTCAAAATCATATAATGGTGTTAATATCCTCAATCATATGACAATGATACCCTCAATAGGTCATGTGTGGTTGGTTGAGGTGATCTTCTTATCCTTAGATGGCTATACGATTCCTTTATGGCTAGAGGTTCAAGTCTCATCCCTTGACCATGTCCAAGGCCCCTAGAAATGGATACATAGTGGCATGGATATCCATGCAAGGTCATGCATGGTGCTCTAGGAATTGTTCATCACTCTAGATGCCCCAATTGTTTCTTTAAGGGAAAAGGCATGGTTGTTTTCCCTATAACATCATTCCCAAGGCCCTGAGACATGTAGATACTACTCAAAACTGCCTAATGGAAATGACATAATCAATCATAGGCTAATTATACCCTCAAGAGGCCATGTGTTTTTAGTGGAGGAAATCTTCTTAGCCTTAGATGGATGGAAGAATCATTTAGAGCTCGATATTGAGGTCTCCTCCACTAACCATGGGTAAGGCCCCAAGGCCACAATACATAGATACATAGTTACATAGATACCCCTATGAAGTAATCAATGTTGCTTTTAGGTAGTATTCATGGATCTAGATGCGCTAATGATTTCTTTAGGGCCAAAAACATGGTCTTCTTCCATGGAACATAATTCCCAAGGTATTAAGACATGTACATGCTAATTAACACTAGCTAGCGATAACAACATCCTCAATCATAGGCCAATTATACAATTAGGAGGTTGTGTATGGTTGGTGGAGGCAAGCTTCTTACCCCTAGATAGTTACAACCTTCCTTTAGGGGCAAAGGTTAAGGTATCCTCCATTAACCATGTCGAAGGCCATAAGGCCACAAGAATTAGATATATAGTACAATGGATACCCCTACGAACTCATGATGGTGATTTGAGGCATTATAATTCATGGATTTGGAGGATTGAACGATTTATTTAGGGATAAAGGCATGGTCTTCTTCCCTAGAAAATCACTCTCAAGGCCTCAAGACATGTACATACTACTCAAAACCACATAATGACACCAACATCCTCAATCATATGCTAATGACACTCTCAAGAGGCCATGTGTTGGTGGTGGAGGAAACCTTCTTATCCGTGGATGGCTAGAAGATTCCTTTAGTGGTCGATATTTAGGTCTCCTCCATTGATCTTATCTAAGGGTAAAAGGCCATAAGAACTAGATACATAGTGTCTCGATGGATTTTGATGCCTTAATGGTTTCTTTATGGATAAAGTCATGGTCATATTCTATGTAATATCATTATGAAGGCCTTGGGACACCTACATAAGGCTCTTGCTTTACTTTTATGTCTCCAATAAAGGGCTTGAGATCCATCCCTCTATGCAAAATCTCTTGATTATGCTCATATCCAACTATTATGTCAAATATCAACTTTAAATGGTGTATGCTATGGTTCATGGTCTTTATCATTACCCATTACCTCAATAATATTATGTTAGGGTATAATTCTTTAAATTTCTTCCCCAACTATTTACTCAGACCCATCTCTAGTATGCAAAACCACATATTTCCACCCATATCCCACTTTGAGAATAATGATATCCTATACATTGCATGATCTTCTAGGTGATAGTTTGAGTCATTGCTATTAGCCTAATATGTCGAAAACCATCCTTTAGGGCCTAGTTCCTATAATTCCTCTCATGACTATGTCTAATATTTTCATACCTAGTGTCACGTATATGAATGCTCAGATGCCAACGATAGTGTTTGGATTTCATGGGTGTGGTTTAAAGCTCCCCTTAGGGTTTAAGGCCCAAATTTCCTCCGATGACATTATAAAAAAACCTAAGACCCATGCATACTAGCAAAAAAATCATAATGGTGTTGATTTCCTTACTTAGAGGTAAATAATAACCCCAATATGTCATGTGTAGTGCTTTGAGTTTGTATTTTTCCTTGGATGCACAAAATATTTTACTAGGGAATAAGGCCTAGGTTTCCTCTCTCAAACATGTTAAGGGCCTAAACACCCATATATAGTGCTTAAAAACAACCTCTTACTTATAGTAATACCCCCAATATCAGGCCAAGGATACCCTTAGGAGGCCTTATGTGGTGTTTCAAGGTATACTTGTTAATCTTATATACCTAGAGGTTTCCTCTAAGGTCCAAGGCACGACGGGGTTCCTTCCTTAATAATTTCTATGGCCTAAATACTTATACCTAGTTTTACTTCCTCCAACTCCCCCCATTATCCCTATTATAAGGGCATATATATTCTCAAAAAGTCATTTTTGTTTGTGTGACAAATCATTATTATCCCTACATACCTAGAAGTTTAATTTAGGCTAAGGCTTAGGTTTCTTCTCTTAACTAGGTCAAGGGCCAATAGACCTATCACCAGTGATCAAAACCTTATAATGCAATCAATATCACACATAGATATTAAGAATATTCTTAGGAATATATGTGTGTTGACCATATTTCTCGGTCCTAGATTCCTAAAAGATTCATTTAGGGCCAAAGGAAGAGGTTTCCTCCCTAGAACATCTTCAAGGATTTGAGACCCATGTCCTGTGCACAAAGCCTGGTAATGATATTAATATCCATTAGAAAATTTAATAATATCAATAAAAATATACCCTATCAAATAATGAAATCTCAATTCAAATAATTTTTATTAATATTTTATAATAGTAATAAATTAAAAATGGTTGTCTTTAATTATTTGTCAAATTTAAGAATCATGGGTATTTGTTTGCTTGAATAATATTGAAAATGAATAGTCGACTTGAGCTATTTAGAAATAATTATTTGTGAACTTGTTGTGTTTGTGGTGCAACACCTCATAAATGAATCATGTGAGTTTATTGGTTTAAATAGTGATAAAATTAAATAATTGAATTTGCTGTGATTGTGGTTTAAAACCTCATAAATTAATCATGGGCATTTATTTGAATGAAAAAAATTGAATTAAGTTATTACAAAATAATTATTTGTGATGTTGTTGTGTTTATCATGCAAATCATCATCATTAAATCATTTTTGTACATGTCCATGCGGCAAATATGAGCTTAGTAGCACTATATGGTACTTGACAACATGACATTTCTTTATGCTTAGGATTCATTTAGGCTAAGGCCTCAATTGGACCTACCTTTAGTGATTAAAAACTTATAATAGTGTGAATGACCATACTTAGAGGCTAAGAATACTCTTAGGAATACGTGTGGGGACCTTTGTGGTGTCTTTCTTGGTCATAGATTCCTAAAAGCTTCTTTTAGGGCCTTAGGTAGAGGTTTTCTCCATTGATCATATAGATGGATCTAAGACCCATACCTTGTGTTAAAAACCTAATAATAATACTAATTTCCATTAAAAAAAAACTAAGAAGATAAAAATATCTCAAATGAATAATCAAATTTAAATTCAAATAATTTTATTACTACTTTATAATAGTAATAAATTAAAACTAGTTGTTTTTATTTATTTGTCAATTGTATTTATATGTTTAAATAAGATAAAAAAATGAATATTGAATTGAGCTATTTTCCAAATATTTTTTTTGAACTTGTTGTGCTTGTGGTGTAAAGCCTGATAAATTAATCACGTGAATTTATTTGCTTAAATATTTTAGGTGAATTTATTTGCTTAAATATTCTAAATATAAATATTTGAACTTCTTGTAAGTATGGTGCAAAAACTCATAAATTAATCTTTGATAATTTATTTTAATTGATGAAAAAATAAATAAATATTGAACTGAGTTATTTTCAAAATAATTATTTGTGAATTTGTTTATGGTGCAAATCTACATAATTAAATCCTATTTGTACATGTCCATGTGGAAATAATAGCTTAGCACCACTTTATGGTACTTGCCAACATGGCATTTCTCATAAAAGTAAAACTCAATTTCCAATAATATTAACAAATATAACACCATATTAACACCACAAAATATAAGTGGTGCTAATACCACCACTTTAACACCACAAAATATAAATGGTGTTAATAACACCACTTTAACACCACATAAATGTAATTGGTGCCAATACCACCACATTTACACCATAAAATATAAGTGGTGCTAACTTGTGGTGCTAAAAGATGGATTTTCTTGTTGTGGTTTGTGGGTTTTAATCATTCAGCACTCCTATTATCTTCAATCTTGTCAACCAGTATTGAATGTAAAAGTTTCAAGAATTGTCAAGGAGTATTGAATGTCAAAGTTTCAATAATTGATCACTCTAAACTGGTGGGTTCCATCCTATCCTCTACAGTCACTTAATTAGCTCACTCATGCCTTCCTATCCTCTGCAGCTACAAATTGGTATGTCCTCTTTCATGTTATTATCTCTCTGTATTATTGGATCTGAATAGATTAAATTGTCATGAAAAAATTAATGACTGTAATTAAGGTTTCGCAGCACCAAAGTGGAGATCTCCAGGTCGCAGCATCAACGTGGTACCTCCAGGTCCCAGTTTCAAATATGGGGAAGTCACAGAACCTTTGAATGATTTTGTAGCTCAAAGTTAGCTCTTCGAGAAAGCACCCATAGGCAACAAACACAAGATCATAACTCCTTTACTTCCAAAATATAGACGACAGTCTTCTAGCATCAAGGTGATAGGTTATTCATCATTCGTGAACGCCAATATTACCACAGGTGAGAGACCATCAACCAGAATTCACATCTCTCACACATTCCAACGCCTATGCCAATGGTATTTGCAACAACAAAAGAGATGAATATCAAAATAATATTAGGGTTATCACCGTAGAGACATATCACAAAAACACGCAGAGGATTTGTAGAAGTAACACCAAAGGAATGACGATAAACACCAGACAGAGCGGGACTGAGGAGTGCTCATAGGTGAGAGAGCAAGAAAAATGATGAACTTACCATCTGTGAGTGAGGAGCATGCCATCCAGATCCATCCCTTGCATTTTTTGGGTACTAAAACAAAAATATAACTCTCTACATCACACAAAACTATGACACAAATGATACAGAAGAGCAGGTAGCATGGTTTAGCCAAATACTCGTTGCAATTATGGCTAGTTACAGGTCACTTGGAATATTCGCTCTCACAGTAAAAATCCATGCAGAATCAAAGGACCAGGGGGTGGAGTGGTCACAGGTAGGGGAGCATAGTTGCAATTCACTTGGCATCTTCACTCTTCCAGTCACAGTAAAAATCCATGCGGAAGCGGAAGAATCGAGGGCGGAGTAGTCACAAAAAAGGGTGGAAATACCCAGTAGGGGCATAGTTGCAGAGCCTCCTGCTAAAAAATTAACTTCTTTTTCATCCTCATCCTCCTACCACTGGTGCATCCAGTATTAATTCCACCTCTCCACAGGGAAAAGGCCACCAGCACCACGGCTTCGTGCATGGCAGTGTCTCGTGGAAAAGTGCATGCCACGATCGTGGCAACATATTCAATGTCAACTTAGTGGGAAATGATAACATTGATCGAAATAAAGAAATGCTTGCTCACATTAGCAAGCACTCCCTTAACAACTAAGGTCAATGATGAGCATTCGAATTAAGCTAAGGTTTTGAGCCGCGGGCTCGAAAAGAGGCCAAATAAGGTTGGCAAATGACTGATCGGTCAAGAGACAAAATGATGCTAAAAACTTAGGTTAAAATGCATCAATGGTTGTGAAGATTATTGCAAATAACGACATGCTGGTTTCTATAATCCTCGATGCTTGGCAGGATGGGTAGGGACAAAAAGTTATTTTTATAAGAAAAATTGGAATTTTTTTTTAAAATAATGTGTTGTACAATTTTAGTAACATAAAAGTATCTAGGGGTGGCAAGTGTGGGATGGGTTCTCTTTGGCCTTAACAAAAAATAAGTGTCTCGATACTCTTGGGGTTTAAGAAATACAACAAAAAATTATACTGAGAATTATGTTTTATATCTGGGGTTGGAGCTCATTTTGTCTTTGGAGATATCTCAAATCAAGATCTTCGGGGATTCTCTTCATATTATCCAAGATGTTCATAGTTATTTCAATAAATGTCATATGATTCAATTTCATATTTTTGATAGAATTGCTAAAAAATTTCAAAACGTTTAGGAGCATTTCTTTTGGCATATTCAAAGGCATAATAATAGTCTCATTGATAAACTTGCCAACGAAGCAATAAAACTTGACAAAGGTGTCTTGGTGAAGAATGACGAATCCCCACTAAGAAGGTGGATCTTGTAGTTTCCATATGCCATATTTTTTCCTAAGCAATCACTCCTTGAGAAGCATTAATGGGGGGTGTACTTTATTTTGTATTGAAATAAAAAAAAAAGGAAAAATTGTGGGTTTATGCATGAGGGCACGTTAGCATGTGGCCTTGAAATCTCTTGACCGATACCATGTCTTCCTCTATTTAATTCACACAAACATTCAACCATTCCTCTACGGGAAATATCTGGCATTATATGGAACACTGGAAATATCTGGCATTATATGGAACACTAGAAATATCTTCAGCATGATTGTAATTGGAATCATTGGTCATACAATAGCATATTCTATCCTATACTGTGGAATATTTATTGCATACTTATGGACTACACATAATAGTATTCTGATTTTTCTGTAGAAAAGTGGAACAACTATCAAACAACAAGTTTAGTGGAATATTGGATGCCAACAAAACTGATATTTCATGGAAGAAGGAACACACCTAACTCTATTGCATACATGTGGAGTAAACATAATAGTATTCCGAGTTTTCTCTGGAAAAATGGAACAACTGTCAAACAACAAGTTTAGTGGAATATTGGATACCAACAAAACTGATATTTCAAGGAAGAAGGAACACACCTAACTCTAGAGTTATTGAGCCATTCTTAAGTGATGCTTTATATACTTGCTATTTTTAGTAAAGTTACGCAATTCAAGGCATGGAGGCAATATTCGATGAGCATAAAGAAAAAAATTGAAGAGGAACCTACAAGAGGAAGGGGGGGAAATTTTAGCAACAGAAGGTTGAGTTAGGGTTACAGGCCTTTGGCCATTCTAAATTTTGAGATTCAAGAATCCATCCATGGACTCATTGCTTGTTTGCGGAGCCATATTTTCTCTCTTTTTTCTTTGTTAAGCTTCTCATTTTGTAATCTCTTTTCTTTCTTAGCTATTATTGTAATCTTGTAGGCATGTTCCCGTATATTTAAGGATTAATGGAAGATATTTTTTGGTTCAAATATGTAATTTATTATTTATATTCTTGCATGAAGTATTTATGCATTTTATAGAGTACAATGGTGACTCTTTTATGTACCCTTTGAGTGTATAGTATTTCAAGATTGTTCTATAGATTACTTTGTAAGTGTTATGCTACTGAATTTACTGATTGTGCTCAGTTCATGCACTTCTTCTTTGTTGGATTCATTTGTCAATGCCCAGTAAATTTTACTCACTCATGTAACATATGCCTAAAGACAAACTCCTAGGGTATTTTTTATACTTCTTCATCTTAGGATTGCAACGACTTCCTCACTCACTTTCAAATCGAAGATTCATTGTTTCTCTTAAATTCCCTCCATAGTTCATTAATTGTTTTTGTGCTCTTCAAATTGAGACTCCAATGCCCAATGGAACGCTTTTGGTCTCAAGGTTTTACTAAGATTTTAGTCCAAGGTTTTTATTGATATTTTAGTCAAGTCTCTTGTCATTTGGCCCTTCACCTTTTTATCCATGTTCTTTATCACTTTAGATATGGCGTTTTGTGTTGAATGTTAGGAGTTATTGCTATGGTGAAACCGGTAGTAAGCTTTGAGAATCACTTAGGGTTATCCCCTCTAGCCTAAGATCTAGCTTGATTCCTAAAGTAGGTCGTATATGCCTTGTTACACCGATAGGTGTTTATATCTTATAATTTGGGTGGACTACCATTTATGCTTTTTCTAGATTGCACGAAGATGAGACAAGTGTAATCTCGAGATTGATTTTATGGCAGTTGTTCCAGATTCGAATAAACAATTATTAATATATATATATATATATATATATATATATATATATATATATATATATATATATATATATATATATATATATATATTTCTAGATTGCACGAAGATGAGACAAGTGTAATCTCGAGATTGATTTTATGGCAGTTGTTCCAGATTCGAATATATATATATATATATATAGTGGTAGCTATGCATAGATAACTAGTATATAATGCATGAATAACTAGTAGTTGATGCATGGATAACATGTAGTTCATGCAACTACACATGGAAAACATGTAACTTGTTAGTGACACTTAACTTGTGACCTATCGGTGTTCATCGGCCACAAGTTAAGTGGTTGTGCTAGTTATAGTTCCTTTGCATCCAAGAACATCTAAAGGAACAAGGATTTGAATGGTGTTAAAATTCAACTTAATTTCACTTATAGAAACCCTAATCTCATATATTTACAGCGTTATAAGAGTAGATATAATTGTTAAATGTACAACATCAAGAGACATTCTCCAAACCAATCTTATGCAACCAAGATTGATCCTCCCGTATAGAGGTGAGCACTTTGATTTCCTTTCGTGCAAAGATTATTCCTCATGTATAGAGGTAATTGATCAAAGTAATGATGTTGTAAATTCTTGTTGGAAAAGGCTCTAGACTTGTGTGTCAAGTCATGATTCTCATGTGAACCTTCTGTATAAAGGTATCCATGGGATGTACCTCCCATATAGAGGTGGACCTTCTGTATAAAGGTCATGATTTACTTGTTAAAAGTATTTAATGTTGTGTGATGTATTACTAACCATGATCACCAATTTCTATTAAGTCTCCTTCAGAGATTGATCATCTCTAAAGTGAATTACTTTAGCATATGATCATTCGGACCGGAATAATATAATAGGATCACAACATCCGATAATTCTTCTTAGTATAATGTAATGTGATAGATAATTAAAGTTAGCACATACTGACCATGCAGTAAAAGATAAAGAAATAAAATATAAAGTATAGAGATCAAGAGAATTCTAAATTTTCTATGTAGACACTTCAACTAATTAAAGAGAACTCGATGTTACACCTAAATCTTGCCATCATAAGACTCAGTGCAAACATCCCTGAAGTTTCCATGACTAGGAAGTCCATTTGGAGAAGTTGTTGGCATCTTTCCATATGGTCTAGTTGGGACGGTGCAAGTTGCTCCCTACAACTTGTGCCCAACTAGGTCAGGCATAGTTTATCCCTTGATGAGCTGCGTCGTCGGCTCATGTCACCCTTGTACAGCATGCACCGGCACAGGTTGTCCTAATGCAACTTGCGCCAAATTCAATTAATGTGGATAAAGGGCATCTTCGAGTGATTTATCGAAGGTGTGTGACTTGGATCTCTATCCCTAGCTTGTAGTTGAGCTGGCATTCGGTTCCCTAACCCCTTGGGAGGATCCCTTAGTCCTCTCCCACTATTTCTCAACCTATCCTATCCTCCTAGTCCTATATATATGAAGCTCCTCTCCACTCCAAAGGGAGGAAGGCTATAGCGTCCATATGCTGGTGGAATAAGCGTAGGAGATCATCATTCATCCATTGGAGGCACCTGTTTCTCCTTAGAGGCATTGGCTTGGCTTGTTTGAGGAAGATTGCAATGTTAGGGATTGGTTGTAATCCTCACTCTTCTTTGTATTCCCACTTTTATGCAATAATACAAAACTCTTTCCATAAATGTCTTGTTGTTCATTTGATTTTTATAGTTTACTTCCTTAACCGTTTACTTAGATCAGTTATTGTGTAGATGTGCTATTACTGCTTGTTTGTCTCTTGCATGTTCTGACAGGTCTTACAGCTGCGGATCTGACGACGGTGGAGCTTGGAGTGACGAGGGAGAAAGATATCCACATATCTGAAAAGTAAGATGTTCACATCACTTAATCTCTAATTTGATCTAGGAAGGTAGATTTGTATTCTGTCTGATTTGTTCTAGATTCACATTGAACTAGGGAGATCATGCCTTAAGTCCGCTTTTGGTAGATTTCCCGATAACAAATTTGGTGACCATACTGGGGAATACGTGCATTGTTTTTAAGTTTTCAATTTGAAAGTCATTTTCTTTGATTTCTTTGTGAGCCATTTCATTTGCCTCCTAAGCCTTTTTGCCACCAAATCTCCTCTTTGAAAAGTCTGTTGAATTCCTTTGAGTCTATATGTATGATTACCAAACCTTTTTAGTTGCTCATTTTTGGAGATCTTTTCATCCTTGCATTGGGATTTCTCCTGGCACGCCTGGCCAGTATAGCCAGAGCGACGTACCCTCACAGGCGCATCCTGCTTCCTTGCAACCTGTGCCTTCGGTGCTCAGTTCAAATTTGCATCTTGCACCGCCGGCGCAATCCACATACCCATCACTTGCACCAGGCACTCTGAGCCTGACCATAGGATGCACCGAGCAGTCAAGCCTAGTGCTTGGGACATCCCTCGTCCATTTTTGAGTTTGGTTTGATTTGCAGACCTCTCTGTACTGCACTTTCCAGTTAGCATTGGTAGTGTTTAGATTTGTTCGGATTGGTTTGGGATCCGTTTTGGAATAGCTTGAGACTTGGTAGTGGTAGACACTTTAGACTCCCCCACCTTCATCCACTTGACCTTACGTTCCCTCCTCTCCTCACCTGATCTAGTCATTGCATTAGATCTGTTTCCAGACCTCTTTCTGCACACGTCATTTAGTTTTTCTTGCATCTGATTGATTTTGACTGTCTTATGTGTTCTTAGTTTATTGGAGTGCTTGTCATTTTCTTGAGAATTTCTGAGTGATTAGAGTGTTGCAAGTAGTTTCGTTTTTTCAGTCATTTTCATTTAAAATCATTATTATTATCAAGTGTTGTCTTGGTGCATTCATTGGAAAATCAAAAGTGCTTCATTTTTACCATTTTCAAGCTCATTTGAAAATTGCAGAAAAATTTGTTTCATGCATTGGAATTTACCATTCATGAATCTTTTGAAAAGTTTGAAAAATAAGTTAATTGCTTTTGTTTTTCAGGAATTATGAGCCATTCATTATATTGAAAGATCCAAGTGAAATTGAAGTTTTGCAAAAGTGATTCCATGTTTGAAGAAGTTATATGCATTTTTGGTTTTCGTGCTTTTAGGCTATCATAGTGAAAATTGAAGAGTTAGTGTGCTCTAAGTAGGAATTCTCCCTTTTCACCACTTAGCTTCATTCTAATTGAAAAGACAAAAAGAAAATTCCTTTGATTTGGATTTGATGTGTTGTTGATTTCCATGTTTTGCTTAAAAAACAGAAAAGAGTACTTTCATTGTCATTTTTGGTAGGATTGAGATTTGTTGAATTTTGTTGTTTTGGTAAAACCACTTGAAAAAGATTTCTCTTTCCCATACATAGATTTCATCACAAGAAAAAGTGCATGTTTCCATGTAGTTAGAGCTTGCATTATGCTTACATTTCTGTACACACCTCATCCATTCACCTAACCGTCTAGATAAAATTAACGGTAGAACTAGGGTAAAATTTTTAGTAACTTATGTGTTAAGTTAGAAATGTGTTCCAGCATCGTAAAACGTGGCAGTAGTCATTATTTTCCTACACTGCATTCCGGGGGTATTGTAGTTCTTCCATATACCAACCATTATATCGAATCTCTTTCACGTACCAACTGGTATATCGAAGGCTCTTTCACATACCATAGGGTATATCGAAAGGCACTTCACGTACTCGGCGTATATCGAAAGGTGTTTCACGTACTTGGTAGTATATCGGAAGGCTTTTGCCATACGGTTGTTCATTATACAACACCACTGCGGATTTAAGCTCCCACATACCTTGTGTATATTGGGAGACACCCATAGGATTCCTAAAACCAACTATGCTAACCATTTGGCCGTCTTGGCAGAGCAATACACCGAGAACAACACTCAGGGAGCTACTACACACGTACTATCAAGTAGTCAGGTTATATGGTCAGGGGTACGGTCCTAATCCTCCCTAGTTAGTACTCTGAAATATTGGGCCGAGTATAACTGTTGGACCCTGGTGTATATCGTGAGTTGCGAAGCCTTGACAATCCCCTTGAGGTTCCAGACTTTTGAATCCACACCTATCACATAAGTTTGCTTGCGGCCTTAGTTTGTGTAGATTTTTTCTAGACTGCTTTTCTTTTGTTTAGAATATACCTAGGAGAAACTCTGGTTCAGTCACTTTAGCTAACTTTCCTTGGAGAAGGTTTCACAGAATTTTAAACTTACCACTCGAATATCCCCTTAACCACGAGTAATTTTGAGGGTAAGAATGGACCCACACGTTACGGTTATGTCACCTGAAGTAGAAAACCCTACTATCAACTTGGGGGCACATATGTTTCCTCTAGACTCACCCACCTCCAACCCCTCAATGGGAGAAGAGGTAGAAATTTCCACTTCACAAGATGTATCTCTCCCTCCCGCGCTGCCAGGAGAGCCTGGATCTTTGGAATGGTTAAATTCCTCCCAGGACGACCCTGTATCAGCTGCATTTGGTCTAGCTACACCCTTTTGGGAAACATCTATGAGTCAAAAAGTGGCTAATTTTTCCATTTCATCTGCACCTAGTTGGGCTACTCCTGACGTGCTTTTCACACCCATTAGTGACCACTTGGACCGGTTACGTGCCATGGGCGATGAATTTTCGAAGACAAAGCCTATTACAAAGAGCTGCATACACAGAGATACCCACATATCAACATATCTCGATCCGTTCTTTATCTTATGATTCACCAGAACCATCCATCCACAACACGACCACTAATGAACCTAGTCAACCCTCATTTCCTGCAAGTACACCTGTTAGACAGGAGACCGGTTCTATACCCCAAACGACTCAACATGTTGAAGGAAAATAGTCCAACATGCCCCTTACTACTACGGTTACATTACCCACTCCTCCCCCACCCCAAAACTCACGGGAAGGATACTCTTTACCTCCTACTTTCCTTACAAGTAATGTCAATCCCGTAGCAGATAATCAACAACCCATTTCAGGTCAACCATCGATTAGTGGTGAGCACATTGTTACTGGGGGGGAACCTTGGTCTCCTAACCATAATACTGGAGGAGGAATTCCTATCGGTCATTCCGTTGGAACTTCCTTACCCGCTGGAGCATCCACCATGGGATTATCTCATGTTGGGGGACCATCCAATTTAACTCAACCACCATGGAGTCAAGCGTATCCAGGTTATCTTAACCCTATGTCGGGACAATTTAATCCTATAAATGCACTCTATGGGATACCTTATCCCAGGAATCCATACGCTCTATGGGGGCACCAAAATGTTTTACAACATGGACCCCCACCAACCGTACCTCAAGAACCACCACCCCCATTTGGTCCCCCTCCACCTCCTTCTAGAGGTAGCAGGCCCCCATATAATATCGAAGGAGGTAGACCTCTACCTTCTGGTGGAGGACCACCTCATTCTGGAACCCATGGCCCACCCCCTCCCGACGACGGAGGTGGAGGACCTCCCCCTTCCAGCGGAGGCGGAGGCCCTCCTCTATTGATGTATTTGTAACTTCAAAATATATTCACTTGTATATTGTATGTATTACATTTGTACTTTATTGTATCCCCAATGGAGATGTATTATTCCTCTGGTTGGAAGTGTCGTCATTTGTATTTGCAAGTGTCACAAGTTACATTGTAAGTTTTGTAACTTATATTTGACGGGTTATTATACCACCTTAGAGGGGTCGGCCCAGTATGGGTTAAAGGGTTATTAGAACACCCTAGTGGATTTGGCCCAGTGACAAGTGGTAATGAGTTATTAGACTCTCCTTAGGGAGGTCGGCCCAATTAGAGTAAAAGGAAAGTAAAGGTAAAGTGTAAATAGAGAGGAGCACCTCTCTATTTATCCATTCATTCACTCATCCAAATCGCATATTTGAGAGAGAGGAGTGCACACAAGTGGAGGAGGAGTAGCTGCTGAAGACATATATATCTTGGGGTTTTATCTTTGTGATCTTTGTATTGGTGCTCATTCTATCTCTGAGGAAGTTGCGGGGTTTTTCACCTTCTTGGTTTCCCCGGTGAAATGCTTTATGTCTCTTGTCTTGTCTCTTATGCTTTATATGTTGTACATTTTGTTCTCTCAGTTAAGATCCTAGATCATATTGAATTAAATGATGAAAAAATAACATGGTATCATATCTAGCCTGAAGGAAGGCATTGTATGGCATTTATGACATTTGTTGCACTCCGAAAAATTGGAAGCTAGGGCTTGATATAGTAAAAACTAGTCATCGTGGCACTTTCTCTATAAAATAGTTTTGGCAAAGGTTTAGGATCTGAAAATTTTACAGGTCGAAGATGAAATGTTCATGTACCTTGTGTCAGAATGTCAGCCTCAGATTCATTGTACTTTATGATATATGATCCGTACAAGTTATGGTTTCTACCTCTTCTAGAATGCAGCCCTAAACAGGTGACCTAGGAACAAAGGTCATATCTCAGGCTAGGAAGCTCCAAATGGAATTCCATAAAAAGTGGCAGTTAGGGCATAGATTGTAGTTTCACAGGTTTTAGTTTCAGAGCCCGAATTTGAAATAGTGACACGTTTAACTCTGTACAAGTTTGCTATGTTGTTTCATCCCATAAACAGGTCATGTTGCGAAACTTGGAATATCTCTCTCATGGAGAATCCATTTGAGGTCATATTTGTGGGGTTGGAAGGATGACAGGTCATTCTACCACAGGCCAAAGTTTCAAACCTTGAGGATCCGAATTTTCAGAGATACATCAGAAACAATATGGCATATATTTCTGTCAAAACAGAATTAGATTCTGGGCACTTTCATTTTTGGATTGTCATTGCTGCGGGAAATTAGGATTTCTGAAAAAGTTTGAATTTTTGGAATATGAGACCACAGCTGAATGTTCCTCATCAAAATCTAAATTTGGAGACCAAGATCGAATTTTTTGGTTTGGTAGAACCCCGAGTTCCATCAAACCCTAGTTCTGGATTTGGACCAGAAAAAACCAAAAAACCCGAAATTGGACTAGAAGGTGCAGATCCAAAACTTTCAAAGTCAATTTTGAAGGGTCAAATTTTGGAGATTTCAAAATTGAAGTATAGCAGCTTGATCATCTCAGCAAGGTTCATCCTTCCATCCAATTAGAAATTTGAAATTCCAAGTTTGGATTTTTAGGGTTTCTTTGTCAAACTCTAGCCAGCTCCAGATCCAGTTTCAACAAATCAAAGTGTATAGGATTGGGTTAATCCTAGAAGAGAATGAATTGGACACCTACATAAGTGAAGAAGTTCCAATTCCAAAGGGAGTTGAGGCTAAGGCCTTACATAAGAAGACTACAAGCAATCTCGACAGGTATGACTTGAGGAGATACAGGTATGTTTTGAAATTTGTTCATGATTAAGTTTGTCTTCATATTATTGAGGTTAGTACAATATTGATTAATTTTAGAATTTTCTTATCACCTTAGTAAAAGTATGAATGCATGTGAATGATAGAAGACATTCATTTATTAGGGTTATGACACTTATGATTGTACTAATGCACTTGTGGTGTTGTATGAGGATGATGTTGTCTACTAACATGAAAGGTACATCAAGAAAGACAAATCAAGTTCTAGATAAAGAATATATGACCATGGTGACATGAAGACAGAGACTCATCCATAGTCATTGATCACATAGAAGCTCTACTTACGAGGTATGTATAATTTGGTTCTACAATGCTTAACTTATGAGATATGCAGGTTACTAGCACAAACTCTCTAAATCATTGAAGAGAACAAAGAAGACATTATGTGGGTATGTTAGACATAACTAGCAAGCATGATAATCCAGGTATGTTTTCCTATATCGAGTTAGAATACTACCTTGTGTTAGGATCTCATATAAGTATACTTTTGTATGATTGATAATGATTATTCAAGAAGTTATAAGTTTGAATAATCATGGGTTTATGCATATTATGCTTCTTAGTTTGATTAATGATATGACAAACTAGAAGAGTGCTCAAGGGGGGTTCACTCAGTGGACTTGTTACATAGCACGACCGTTCGCAAGATATTAAAGAATATCCCTAATTTCACTAAATATTGGAAAATGCCTCCAAAAATTGTATTGTTGAACCCCATCCCAATATACCTTTCCAATTAAGAAAACCCCTAGTTTCACCATATATTGTAGGTATCCATTTTTATCAACCCATTTTTAATACCCCCTTTATATCATATTATCAAGTTGTAACAAAGAAGATCCCTAATGCATCTTAGTATTAAAAAACATGATGCTAAATAAAATAATAGTATAATGCTAATATGATCCCACGAGGATTGCAGGGGCTACTAATCAATTTGTAGCATTTGATAGTGGAAGACCCAAAGAAATAGTAATGGCACAGAAAAATGCATAAAAGGAAACCCAGTCAAGAGATCAATGTAACAAATAATGTAAAATATTGATTGTCCAATAGTCAGTGCAATGTTTAGAAAATATGAGAATTGCAGATGTTTCACACCACAACTTGCCAATCTACCAATTTTATATCATGTAAATACAAGTATAGCCATAGAGAGATGATGTTTTCTATAAGCTTGATCAATTAAACTCCATAAAAATGCAAAATTGGAACCCTTTAGTGGATGGAATTCCCTACCTTCCTATCAAAAACAAACATCATTGGTTTTTGAACCCAAATGAAGATAGAAAAATTCCTCTTACTTTCCAGTAACACCATATGATCATGTGCATAGCTTGGAATTAGGTCATTCACAAGATGCTATGAATTTCCTCCACTTTCTATACATTTATTTTTGCAATGTTAGCTACCTTTTCTTGGAGCACTAGCATAGAGAACTAACATCAACCATCCTACATCCATATTGAGTATCCCTTTTCCATCAAACTCAATACCTTGTGTGCTTGTCCCCTGATTTTCCCTCCACCTCCCCTCCACCGCTTCTACATGAAATGTAATAAAATATACCCTAAATATTTGTATTTCCATATATCATAATTAAGCCCCCTTGGCCCCTTAATACATGGCAATATATTTTCTCATTTTCGTATCATAGTTTATTCCCCAATATGAATGGACGTGATAGGATATTGCCTACCAACTGACCCCCCCGTGAGAGTGCTATGGTCAAATAAGAATATGCATGAGTAAAAGAAGTCCTCCCTGAAAGCTTGAATACTAACGCTTGTGATAAATTAACTGTGTTTGAAATGACCATGACCATACATGTTTAAGATTATTTAGAAACATAATATTTTGATAGTATTGAGATTATACTAATGCATATATGATATCTTCAGGATGACACAATGATGGCACTAGTGCACACATAAGCATGCATAGTGGTCCAGGATGGATATAAGTTCAAAGACAGATAATCCAGGAAGCAAAGATCAAGAGGGAGCACACTCCAGTAATTCTTGTAAGGAAGCAAAGATTGAGAGGGAGTCCACCCAACAAGCAAACAAAGATAAGTATTTGAATTGTCATTTCTTATTACTTAAATGATGTTGTTCATTCATGTACATACTTATGTTCCTAGATTTAGGATGTACATTATGCATTTCAGAAAATTTGCATTAATGAACAAGATACTACTAATATAGTAATGGGTAAGTGGCCTATGGTACTGTACAACACTCCATTGCTACTTATCTAGAATGAAACCTTTTTGCTGACATGTTGGAGTAGTGCACACTCTTAACAATGTTCTGGTAGAGATGGAAGGCATATAGAAAGTCACAGGATATGGATAAATGTTGTATTGAAGCATTGGCTAAGATAATTGCATGACTGTATGACATATGTCCTTATGTGTAAGATTTTGTTCTAAAAACTATGAGATGTTTCTAATCATGCAATTGAATTTGACTTGTAGGAAAGATCGTGTACAATCACCTACAAAAGAAGGACAACAACTTTTGCTCTAGCGACGAAGTTCAAGAAAACTACCTATTGAAGATATTGAAGAATCTGAGGTTCCCAGGATCAGGGATGCAGTAATGGAAGGATGCCATGATCGAGGAGTACCAGTCGATCATGAAGAATGATGTCTGGGATGTGGTCCCGAGACCAGAAGGGAAGTCTGTTCTACCTATATCTTTTGTGACAACTAGAGTTGTGTGAAGTTGTCTGAGAACTCGGTGTTCCATGACAAGTCGAAGCACATCGAGATCAAATATCACTATATTAGGGATATGGTGTAGAGAGGAGCAGTGAAGCTCTAGTATGTTGCGACGGATGAGCAGATTGCAGATGTGTTGACCAAACCACTAGCCAGAGTGAAGTTCGAGTACTTCAGAGAGAGGCTTGGTGTTCTTCAGATAGAAGATACTTCGAGGAGGAAGTGACAGGGTAGACATTTGTAGGAGCCATTCCAAGCATGGTGGTAGGAGGATCCTTCCCATGGTTGTGGATGTAAGTGTTATGTGATGAGCATCAGGATGATGCTCCGGATGATGCTATGTATGATGATGATTAGGATGATCATGTGTGATGAGAATCAAGATGATGCTACAGATGATATGCATCAGGACGATGCTATGATGATGATCAGGATGATCATGTGTGATGAGCATCAGGACGATGCTATGATGATGATCAGGATGATCATCTGATGATGATATGCATCAAGACGATGCTATGATGATGATTAGGATGATCATGTGATGATGATGTGCATCAGGATGATGTACTGTATGATGATCAGTGTGATCATGAGCATCGGGATGATGCTCCATGCGAAGATGATCAGTGTGATCATGAGTATCAGGATGATACTCTGTGGTCGTGAATAGATTGTGCGATAAGCATATAATATTTCCCTAGGAGATTTGCAGATACTCTTGAGAGGTTTTTCCTATGGCATATAATAGTTCCCTGGGAGATCTGGCAAATGCTCTTTCAAGGTTTTGCTTGGAGGGACATATAATATTTCCCTGGGATATTTGCAGATACTCTTGCAAGGTTTTTCCTATGGCATATAATAGTTCCCTGGGATATTTGGCAAATGCTCTTTCGAGGTTTTGCCTGTGGCATGTAATAGTTCCCTAGGAGATCCAATAGGTTGAGCAGTAAGCTCATAATCAATCCTAGGATGCTCTTTCGAGGTTTTTCCAGACCACATGTAATCAGTCCTGGAGATCTGATAGGTTGAGCAGTAAGCTCGTAATCAGTCCTTGGATGCTCTTTAGAGATATGGAAGATCGCAAGACACTCTTTTAAGGTCTTGTGGAGGTCACATGTAATATTTCCCTGGTAGATCCGATAGGTTGAGCAGTAATCTCGTAATCAGTCCTGGGATGCTCTTTCAAGGTTTTGTTGACGCAAGTAATCATCCCTGAGGATTCCACAGGTTGGCCAGCTCGCAGAGATGATGAATACCTATAGGAGGCTAGGCCTACATCAAGCATGAAAAAGGGTTGGCTCTGTAGAACTTCCTATGACGAGAAGAATCGAGATATAGCACCAGTGATCGAGATGAAGAGTACAAAAGTAGTGAAAATGATGCTTCGTGATCCAGTGATGATGATCCACCTCCAAAATTGAAGACTTGTGCCTTTATGTATTGATGACCCGCATCAAGAGAATACCTTCCTAGTTAAGAGGGAGTGTTTATGTATTTGTAACTTTAGAAAATATTCACTTGTATATTGTATGTATTACATTTGTACTTTATTGTATCCCCAATGGAGATGTATTATTCCTCCGATTGGAATTGTCGCAAGTTACATTGTAAGTGTCGTAACTTATATTTGATGGGTTAATAGACCACCTTAGAGGGGTCGGCCTAGTATAGGTTAAAGGGTTATTAGACCACGCTAGGTGGGTTGGCCCAGTGACAAGTGGTAATGGGTTATTAGACTCTCCTAATGGAAGCCGTCCCAGTTAGAGTAAAAGGAAAGTAAAGGTAAAGTATAAATAGAGAGGAGCGCCTCTCTATTTATCCATTCATTCACTCATCCAACTCGCATAGTTGAGAGAGAGGAGTGCACACAAGTGGAGGAGGAGTAGCTACCGAAGACATATATCTCTTGGGGTTTGATCTCTGTTATCTTTGTATTGGTGCTCATTCTATCTCTGAGGAAGTTGCAGGGTTTTTCATCTTCTTGGTTTTCCCCGGTGAAATGCTTTGTGTCTCATTCTATGTACATGTTGTTCTCTCAGTTAAGATCCTAGATCATATTGAATTAAATCATGAAAAACTAACATCCCCTCCTAGTGGAGGCGGAGGACCACCACCCTGGTGGCAGAGGACCCCCACCTTACGGTGGAGGACCACCCTATTCCATTGGCAGTGGTGGAGGACCACCCTATTTTAGTGGAGGTGGTGAAGGAGGACCACACCCTTCCAGTGGCAATGGTGGCGGAGGCCCCCACCCTTCCGATGGTGGTGGTGGCAACCCCCACCCTTCCAGTGGAGGCGGTGGAGCACCACCCCCTCCCGATGGAGGCGGTGGAGGTCCACCTTATCCTGCTGGCGGCGGGGTACCCCAACCATTTGGAGGAGGCCCACCCCCCTCAGTGGTGGCGGTGGACCCCCGCCTTATGGCAATGGACCACCCTATTATGGTGGCGAGCCTACATATGGTCGGGGCGGCACACCGCCTTACAGCCAGTTTCCTCCTAGAACACCCTACAACCAGTCAATGCAAGGTCCCTCTAGTCCATACATGCCATATCAGTACTATCAGTACTCACGACCGAATCAACAGCTTCCTTTCTTGGCCACTTTGGACCTACCTGACCTGTCTCATCTTACCAATGACCCCATCTTCCATGGCTACAATTGGCCACCAATTTCAGTTAAACTCCCATATGATATTCCCAAATTTGATGGCAAACTTGGTAAGGATCCAAAAAATCATGTGATGACATACCATCTATGGTGTTCATCCAACTCCTTGATGGACAACTTGATCCATCTTAGGTTATTTCAATAGACCCTCACCGACCCAACTACCAAGTGGTATATTGAATTACCACCCAACTCTTTTCTAGATTTCCATTCTCTTGCTATGTCCTTTTTGACCCATTTCTAGTTTCCCATTCGCTATGAGACTGGTATGGACTTGTTGAACTCTCTTCACTAGAATACTGCAACTCATATCTCAGACCATATTCATGAGTGGCGGCGAAGATGATGCCTCATTAGGGCTCACATTCCAGACCAACTCTTAGCTGACTGGTACACAAAGTCTCTTTTACCTGTCGTAGCTTGAGACGTGGCCATGGGAGGGGCTGTCACCGAGGAATAGGCTATTTCCCATGCCCATTACTTAGACCTGGTCTATGCTCAATCTGGCACATTGTATGAAATTGTTCCTGATGCACATCGCCCTACGTATGACCCTGCAAAACCACCCAAGGGACCCCAAGCCGATGGCATCATTGGTTCCCTTAAATCCCAGCCTTCTACTCAAACTGGTGTATCATCGAACCCCCAGGGTTCTTCCCCATCCCTGTTGATGTAATTGTAACTTTGGGATGTATTTTACCTATGTATATTGTACTCCTATAGAGATGTTATTATTCCTCTATACGGAAGTGTCGTCATTTGTATTGACAAGTGTCCCAAGTGTCGCAACTTGCATGTGATGGGTTATTAGACCACCAAGTGTGGGGTCGGCCCTAATTAGTATTACCATGGGTTATTAGACTGAGTTAGACAAGTCGGCCCTCCTAGTTTATTAGGTAGGTCAGATCATGTATAAATAGAGTATGAGAGGCACTCTATTTGCTCATCTCCTTATTCACTTCTACACTCATCAAAAAGTGGCACACAAGTGAGGAAGGAGGAGTAGCTACTAGGAGGACTATCTCTTGTACTTGGGTTGTATCATTTCTCTTTCTATCTCTGAGGAAGTTGTGGGGTTTTTCACCTTTATGGTTTTCCCTAGTGAAACTCTATGTGTCTATTGTCTCATATGATTGCTTGGTGTGATTGATATGCTTGATATGATGTACATGTTATTCTCTTAGTAAAGATCCTAGATTATATTGAATTAATGCTCAAAAATTAACAATCCCCAGCACAGTCTGGAAATAACAATACCAAGTCACCCACTCCTGCCTCCACCAAAGAGGTGAATTCTATTCAATCAGCTTCATCTCAGAAATCCGGTGGTAAGAAGAAAAACAAAGGTAAACCTAAGAAATCTTCTAATCAACAAGAGCCCAAGCCCAATCCTGAAGACACCAAACAGAAGAGGAAGTTGAAGTATCCTTGTTTATTGTGTGGTGGTGACCATTTCTCAAAGGAATGTCATCATCAAGACGAAGTACATAAGTTTCTCAAGGGAAATCCTACTCCCGCAGTTCTCAATGATCCCTTCCCCACTCAGAACCAACAACTAATTGCTCAAACCTCTCCTTCACTGCTATGAATATTAAATATTGTATCAAATTAATCATTAAATTATTAATTAGTTTAATTGAAGGGACGTAACCCTTCTTAAGAAATGCTCCAACCTTATAAAAGGCGAGCTCTTGTAAAGCGTTAAGCATCTTATCAATTCAAATATATATATCTTATTCAATATGGATCTCGCATCCTAGTTTTCTGCCACATTTGGTATCAGAGCTCGGCGATCTTCTCGGTGTTCTTCATTGAGCAGCTCCATCCACGTCCTTCACGCATATTTATTATTTTTATTATTTTTATTATAGTAATTATTATTGCTATAATAATTATTATTGATCACCATTTTTCCAAAGACTTTTAAAATTGCTCTCAATATCCCATAAGCCAAAATTGCGTCCAATTATTCACCACCACACCTAAGAAGCATGACGACAGAGTTAAAAGCCCAAATGGAGAAAATAGAGAAGGATTTCCGAACCTTCAAGGAAATGATCACCAAGAGCCAGGAAGCACTTAAGAAAGAAATTAAGGATGAAGTCATTCAGGTAATGGAGCAGAAAATAGACGACAAGTTCGACATTATAAGCAAGGAACAAAAAATGTTAGGTCAAAAAGCGACTGAGAGCCAGAAAGGTATCGAGGAGATATTACAAAAAATGAATGATGAGGAAAAAAATCATAAACAACATGGCTCGGATATGTCGGTTACCCCATCTTCCAATTCTGAGTCACCAGAACACAACAGGATGAAAGGTACTCAATACCAACCATTCGTAATGTACCCGCCGAGAGCAAAAATAGAGATGACGAAATATAATGGAGGAGAAGACCAATGCGTCGCTTGGTTGAATAAAGCAGAAGAGTATTTCGACATATATAACATTACAATGGACGAAGAAAAGGTCAAGTATGCTTCAATGCACCTTGAAGGATATGCCTACAACTGGTATATGTGGTGGAAGGGAGACAACTTCGCATACACTTGGAACTTATTCAAGAATGATTTCTTAAAAAGGTTTCAAGGAATCACAGAAGACGAATTCTTCTCAAAACTTACCAGATTACAACAAAAAGGAAGCGTCGAAGAATTCACGCATCAATGGGAATCCCTCGCTACCAGAGTATTTGGGCTATCCGACAAACAACGGTTGGAAACCTACTTAGGAGGACTAAAACCATACATACAAAAAGAGTTAAAAATGCATGACATAACAAATGTCGAGGCAACAAGACGAAAAGCAAAAGCAGTCGAGGCCAAATTTGATAGTTTTCAATCAAATAAAGGGAAGTCATACTCACAAAGAAACATCCAGTCGACTCCAGAGGATGATACAAACAAATACATCCCTCCACCTAGAAGGGACGATAGGAAGAGCCTCGAGAATCAACGTATGAGGGAAGGAAAATGTCGACGATGTGGAGACAAATGGAACCCTAAACATAGGTGTCGCCCCGAGGACAACTCAAAGAAATTATATACTTGTGAAGCAGAGGAGAATAGTGAATCGGAAGAATAAGAAGAAGAAGAGCCAGAAGATGAAGAGGAGGAAACCGCAAATATGGCATCCGGGAACGACGAGAACCCCAAAATCTCCCTAGCAGCCATAACAGGCATTAGTCAACCACAGACTCTCAAGTTAAAAGGGCATATAAAAAATGAGAATGTTACAGTGCTAGTAGACACTGGAAGCACTCACAACTTTCTTGATATAAGAGTGGCACGAAAACTCAAGTTGTTCGTACATCCAGTTCCAGACATGAAGGTGATGGTTGCAGATGGCAAGAAGATCGAAAAAGTTGGAAAGTGCCACAAGGTGAGACTTCAAATACAAGACTTCGAACTGGAATCAGAACTCTACACCTTACCGTTGGGAGGAGTAGACATCGTTTTGGGAGTCCAATGGTTACAAACATTGGGAACATATTCTGCCAATCATCAAAAGCATTTCATCAAGTTTAAGTGGCAAGGGCAAAATTTTAAGCTATATGGTTTTCATCCACCAAACACACAAGTAGTTTCATCTCAGCAAATGGAAAAACTCATTCGAAAAGGGGCATCAGCATACGTAATACAATGTCATCAACTGGAAGGAAAAGAGGAGGAACCAAATGAGTTCAAAAAGGAAATCCAAAAATTACTCCAGAAACATGAACACATATTTCAAGACTTACCCATGCAGCTACCACTAGAAAGGAGTATAGAACACATAATCGAGATTAAACCGGGGTCAAATCCTGTCAAGGTTAAACCATATAGGTATCCCCACCACCACAAAACAGAAATAGAAAGATTGGTTCAAGATCTATTGAATTGTGGTGTCATCACCAAGAGTAGAAGCCCTTATGCAGCTCCAGTTGTACTAGTACGGAAGAAGGATGGATCGTTTAGATTATGTATAGATTATAGAGGATTAAACAAAATAACAATTAAGAACAAATTTCCAATCCCCTTCATCGATGACATGCTTGATGAACTTCATGACGCAAAATATTTTTCGAAACTCGATTTAAGGTCAGGGTACTATCAAATTAGGGTCAGATTAGAGGCTATCGCAAAGACTGCTTTCCAAACTCATGAAGGACATTATGAATTCAAAGTAATGCCTTTTGGGTTAACTAATGCCCCTGCCACATTCCAGGCAACTATGAATGAACTATTTCAGCCATACCTAAGGAAATTTGTGTTAGTATTCTTCGATGACATCCTTATATATAGCAAGACATGGAAAGAACATTTGACTCATCTAGAAGAGGTTCTATCTCTTCTGAAGGAAAACCAGTTCTATGCAAAAAAGTCAAAATGCACCTTTGGGAAGCAAGAAGTGGAGTATCTCGGTCATATAATCTCAAAGGAAGGAGTTAAGGTGGACCCAAAGAAGATCCAGGCAATGAAGGAGTGGCCCGAACCAAAGAATGTTTCAAAATTGCGAGGATTTTTGGGATTAACAGGTTACTATCGAAGGTTCATCAGGATCTATGCACATGTCACTACCCCACTAACAAATCTCCTAAAAAGAAATTCTTTTCAATGGGATGATGAAGCAAGAAGATGCTTTGAAACGTTGAAACAAATTATGTCTTCAACTCCTGTTTTGGCAACACCTGATTTTTCAAAACCATTCGTAATCGAATGTGATGCTTCAGGGTTTGGGATAGGAGCTGTGCTAATGCAAGAAGGTCATCCAATCGCTTTTGAAAGAAGGAAGTTGAACAAAAGAGAATACCTACAGTCTACATACAACAAGGAAATGCTTGCCATCATGCATGCATTACCTAAATGGCGACAATACCTTTTGGGAAGTAAATTCCTAATCCGAACAGATCATAATAGTCTACAACACTTGTTACAGCAGAAGACATTAACAACCGAGCAACAAAAGTGGATAGAGAAAATCTCTACCTTCGATATGGAGATCCTACATAAAAGAGGGAAGGACAATGTAGTAGCTGATGCTTTATCAAGGAAAGATGAAGAGATACAAGTCTACGCCATATCCATGGTGATCCCAGAATTTTTGGACGAAATTCATAAGGAATATGCCAAGAATTCAGAGGTTTGCTCCATAATTAACAACATAAATTAGTATCCGAAGTTTGAATGGAAGAATGAACTGTTATGGTACAAAGGACGTATTTACTTAAGTTCCAATTCCAGTTTTAAGACCAAGGTGCTTAAAGAATCACATGATTGCCCAGCCGCTGGTCATGTAGGAATTTTTAAAACCTACTATAATGCAAGGCAATCATTCTTTTGGAAGGGTATGTATGCTGACATTCACAAGTATGTTGCAGATTGTGACATTTGTCAGCGGAATAAAACTGAGAATATCTCAAGTCCGGGGTTACTCCATCCGTTACATATTCCGAATAAGAAATGGGAGGAAATTTCAATGGATTTCATTGAAGGTCTACCCATATCAGATGGAAAAGACAAAATACTAGTTGTGGTAGATAGGCTAACCAAATATGCACATTTTGTTGGAGTGAAGAAAACTGATTCGGCAAAAGAAACAGCCGAAGTTTTTTGTAAAAATGTCTACAAATTACATGGTTTTCCGAAGATTATAGTAAGTGATAGGGATGCCAAGTTTAAAGGGAACTTTTGGAGAGATTTTTGCAAGCAAATTGGAACGTCTCTTAACATGAGCTCATCTTATCATCCCCAAACAGATGGACAGACAGAAGTTGTCAATAAATGCTTAGAAACCTACCTCCGTTGTTTTGTAACTGATAAGCAAAATAAATGGTTCCAATGGCTACATCTTGCGGAATGGTGGTATAATTCTACTTATCATACATCTGCAAGAATGACACCATTTCAATCCCTATATGGATATGAACCCCCAAAATGGAAGGATTTCATCACCAACCAAGCAAGGGTCGCATCAGTAAATGACCATTTAGAAGAAAACCAAAAGGTTGTCCAAGTACTTAAAGAGAATTTGAATACTGCCAGGAATAGAATGAGACAACAAGAAGATCAACATCGAATAGAACGAGAATTTGAAATTGGAGATTGGGTATATGTAAGACTACAACCCTATAAACAATTATCACTTAAACAAGGTGGAAAAAATAAGTTGGCTCCACGTTTTTATGGCCCATATCAAATCAATAAGAAGATTAGTCAGGTGGCATATGCATTGGAATTGCCAACTACAAGTCGCATCCACAATGTCTTTCATGTTTCATGTTTGAAAAATATGATAGGTCAACACCAGAAGGCACAAACAATACTTCCCTTGTTAGATGAAGAAGGAAGAATCATATTCGAGCCAGAATCTATCATTGCTACTAGAGAGAAGAGATTAAGAACGCGAGTCATTAAAGAATACCTCATTAAATGGAAAAATCTTCCCGAAGAAGATGCAACATGGGAATCAGAACAATTTCGACAGTTACATCCCTCATTACCATTGATTCGAGGACAAAGCTATTTAAAAGGGAGTGGGAATGCTATGAATATTAAATATTGTATCAAATTAATCATTAAATTATTAATTAGTTTAATTGAAGGGACGTAACCCTTCTTAAGAAATGCTCCAACCTTATAAAAGGCGAGCTCTTGTAAAGCGTTAAGCATCTTATCAATTCAAATATATATATCTTATTCAATATGGATCTCGCGTCCTAGTTTTCTGCCGCATTCACACGGAGAGGTGTGCTCCACCATGCATGTTCCCATGATGCGTAGTGAGATGGTTAACTTGAACACACGTTCACGCTCGTACGACTCAGTCCCTCAGAAGGAACCCATTGGAAGTAATACTGAAAAAGCTTCCACTTCTATTCCTGACATCACCGTGCCACCTGCTTCTCTCACCATTGAGAATCCTTCTTTAGAGTCAGTGTTACGTCTGCCTAAGAGCACAATTCAGAAAGCAGTTTTCAATCCCAATGCTCGGGCAGCTCAAAACTACAACATTGTAGAGGACTTGGCACAAGCTCCTTGTGCTATGTCGATGCTAGAGTTCTTGCAAAACTGTCCCAACCAGCACAAGACTCTTCTCGTTGCTATTGGGGAAGTTGATCCGGATTCCTCTAATACAATCATGTTCCGTCTCGAGTACTTTAAATCGAGGCTTTCCCACCAATTGGCATTTCAAGTTGCCACGAAGATTTCTGGGAAGACAATCCATCGTACTATGTTAGACGAAGGTGCCTCTACCTTGGTCATGTCAATATCATGTTGGAGAGCCATTGGTTCTCCCGAGTTAAACCGTTCTCCCACTACCTTAAAAGCATTCTACAGTCGTGGCTTCCAACCCCATAGGCTATTACAAGCCTTGGCAGTAGAGTTGGGGGGGTAAGACCGCAACCATTAACGTGGAAGTAGTCACAGCCCCTTTAGATTATAATCTTTTACTTGGTCGTAATAGGTTTTATGCCATGACTGTAGTCGTGTCATCCATCTTCCGCATCGTGCAATGCCCCACCAAGGCCGAATTGTCACTGTCGACCAACTGGACTTTTGTACACTGGACACCGCTTCTCATCCGAGTGATAATGTCCCATTGCTTGTACAATCTCCGCAGCTATATGAGAGTGTGGGGGTCGGCCTCATAAAAGATTCATCTCTTATGGGCATCTTTCCAACCCCGGATCCCCTAAACATGTTGCTACGGTGAACATGATATCCTCTTTTCCCAACTCCACCATCTAATGGCTTGTACCCGATGAATCCACCATGCACTTGATTGGAGATACTATGCCTCTTTCACCCGTTGAACTCACTTACAAGGCTATCCAATCAACACCTAAGGACCACTTGGTTGTGGCCTCTACATCCTATTCTCTACAATGGACGTCATCCCTACCCGATCCTCTGCTCCAGAATTTTTCTTCTCACAAGTCCATCATGGAGATTATGAGTGTGGATGACCCTCCATGGCAATACCTCCACCATTGATTGTCTTTCCTTCCCCCATTGGATTCTGTAGAGAACATCATTACCACCATTTTTACATTGTATGTCTACCCTTTCCCTCAGTCCCCGATACTCACGTGCCATACAGACACTGAGGGAAACTTGGCGAACATTGAAGCCACCACCCCAATTGACATCTCGGTTACCCCTGGTGTAGTGGAACATATTAGTTTAGGCCGAAATGTTCCCCTGAAGAGATTACTACTGTTACGGCCTTATTCAAGCAATTCTGAGACGTGTTTGCTTGGACCTACGAGGAAATGCCTAGGATAGACCTTGCTATTGTTTCACATGATATCAAAACCTATCCTGATGCTAAACCAGTCCGCCAAAAGCTACGACCGGTACACCCTAAAAAAACTGCGGCAATTAAGGTAGAAATTGAAAAGCTCTTGAATGCTGGCTTTATCTATCCTGTTCCATTAACATAATAGGTCTCAAATGCTGTCCCTATAGCTAAGAAGCAGGGCACCATACGTGTCTATGTCGATCATTGGGATTTGAACAAGGCATGTTCTAGGGACAATTATCCCACTCCATTTATCGATCAGATTATAGACAATTGTCCTGGAAGTGTCATCTTTTCGTTCATGGATGGATTTTCTGATTACAATCTGATTGAGATCCACCCGACCGACCAACACAAGACAGCTTTCATCTTCCCTTGGGGCACGTTTGCTTATCGCAAGCTCCCTTTTGGTCTCAAAAATTTCGGTGCCACATTCCAGTGGGCCATGTCGTACACTTTTCATGATGTGAAGGACTTCGTCCAACCTTACCTTCATCACCTACCTTCCCATTCACGGCAGTGTGAGTTCCACATGATCATCTGACGGTTGTATTCCTTAGATGTAGGAGGTATAACATCCTCCTGAACCCTCACAAGTGTATCTTCTGTGTCGAGTCCGGACGCCTCCTAGTTTTTATCGTTTCGAAGGACGGGATCCGCATTGATCCCTTGAAGGTGGAAGCCATTGTCACTCTCCCACCTCCTACTGACATTATGGAACTTCAAAGTTTGCAAGGGAAGGAAACTTATTTACAGTGTTTTGTCTGTAATTTCGCTCAAAAGACACAGGGTTACATGACACTACTCAAGAAGGACGTCCCCTTCATTTGGGATGAGCAAGCACAACAATCCTTCGATAGTCTGAAACATGCCATTACGCATGCCCCTGTGCTCCAACCGCCTAATTACTACAAATATTACATTCTTTATCTTGCTGCTTCTTCCACCACGATTTCCATGGCCTTGGTGCAGGAGGACAACAACGCCCAAGAACATGTGATATATTACCTAAGTAAGGGTCTTATTGACTCTGAAACTCGTTACTCACATGTCGAGAAGCTTGCTCTCGCGGCAGTCATTGCCGTCCAAAAGTTCCGTCATTACATTCTACTCCGCACCACCACCATCATTGTCGGCTTGAACCCCATGTACCATGTTTTAACATGCCAAGTACTTGGGGGAAAGTATTCACGCTGGATCGTGATACTTCAGGAGTTCGACCTCCTCTTCGAGAAAGCCAAGTCTAAAAGGTCTTTGGTGTTTTCCAATCTCATTTGCGATATTCCCCATGTCGATTTAGGATCTGAGCCCAATGATTCTCTTCCAGATGAATCTGTAAAATTAGTCACAGCAGATCTAATGAACAAGTAAATCAATCACAACAGATGAACATAGAAAATATGGTGCAAAACTGTGCAAAACATGCAGCAGTGCTCTCTATCCCAGAAAGGGTGAATGAATTACAATACAAACTGTCACAATGACAGAGCAATTCGAATTGCCTAAGGAGGTCATTCAAATTACAGAATGGAGTAGCTTGACTCTAACTAGGAGTCCTCATCAATCAATCGGTGGTGCTCATCAATGCACAACAACCAGTCATCCAGGTGTCAATCTGAGTCTAACTGAGTGTAATAAGTGTAACTGAAGTGTGTAGCACTGATATAGGATCTGGAGGCTCAGTGGGGGCGCATGGGAGGCTAACTGAAGTCAGAACAAGTCACCTAATCAAACTGGAGGTCAAACGGAAGTGATACAGTCAGTCGGGAGTGAAACTAGCCTCAAATCAGGGAGAATCGGAGCTAACTGAGTGTAACTGAAGTGGAACTGCAGTGGTAGGTGAACAAGTGCGCCCTTCTCTGGCAGTAGGTGAGAAGTGGGCGCCTTTCAGCCTAGGAGGGATAAAACTCTGTAGTAAGTGGCTCCCGGGTGCTAGAATGAAGTGGATAAGGTGCTGGAGGCATCAAACTGGTGACTGGGATGCATGCCAGTGCATGCATGTGCATGCAAACCCTAGATTCTGCATGCAAACCCTAATTTGCATGCAAGATCCTGAAAAAGATGATGTGGATATCCGAACACCCCCCCTCAAGCTAGACTATGATGTGCCAACAAAAATAATGTGGGGCCTTGGTAACTAAGACCAAAGGTCACCCCAATACAATAATCCAAAAAATGCTGAAAATAAACTAAGTGAGGAAAGAGGGAAAACCCAGTGGGAAGAAAGCCCCCCCTCAAGCTAAAGCATAATAATGAATCAATCTATCTCCACCATGATGGAACTCACCCCCAACAGTGAACGGAGGTAAGAGAACTTCTTCTCAGTGAAGCTCTTGGTGAAGATGTCTGCAATTTTCTCATCAGTAGGGCAATATTGCAGAATGATGGTGCGGTCATGCACCAACTGTTGAATGTAGTGCATATGAATCTCAATGTGTTTGGTCCTCTGCCGCTGAACTGGATCTGTGGAGATCTTGATAGCACTTTGATTGTCACAAAATAGGATAGTCGAAGTAGTGCCACCAAAACCAAACTCGGAAAGAATACCCTGCAACCAAACTGCCTGAATGCAGGCATTGACTGCCCCTCGATACTCTGCCTCTGCTGAAGAAAGTGCAATGGCTGCTTGCTTTTTGTTGGAACAGCAAATAGCACCATGACCAATCATGAAAACATAACCGGAAGTGGACTTCCAATCAATGCTATCACCTGCCCAATCTGAATCAGTAAAACCAATGAAATCTAGCTCAGAATCTGCAGCATAATGTATGCCAAACTGTTTCGTACCTTGCACATACTGCAAGATCCGCTTGGCTGCTCGCCAATGAAGCTCATGTGGCTACTGCATATATCTTGACACGACACTCACAGCATATGAGATATCAGGCCGTGAGTGTGTCAAATAAAGTAGTGAACCAATCAACTGTCGATACATACTGCAATCTGCAAGCGGTGTGGAATCTCCCTCCTCAAGACTGATTCCTGAGAGGAATGGGAACGGGGCTGCCTTACATTCAGCCATATTAAACTTCAATAACAGGTCGGAAGCATATTTTTTCTGAGATATAGTGATCCCATCAAAATTTTGAGCTATCTCCAAGCCCAAAAAGTGACTCAGCAAGCCCAAATCGCTCATGTCAAAAGCTAGATTTAAGGCAGATTTTAGCTTGTTTATTGAAGTAAGTGTGCTACCAGTAATAAGCAGATCATCAACACAAAGTACAATAACCAACAAATTACCTTTAACTCGCTGAATATACACATTCGGATCAGATTTGCATCTTTGGAAATTCTGAGAAAGAAGGAAGGAGTCCATCTTTGCGTACCAAGCTCTTGGGGCCTGTTTTAACCCGTACAAAGATTTCTTCAGTCTACAAACCAATGATGGATCTGATGTATAACCCTCTGGCTGCTGCATATAGACCTCTTCAGCAAGGTCTCCATGTAAAAATGCACTCTTCACATCCATATGGTGCACTTCCCAGTGCTTGGATGCGGCAATAGCTAAAACAAGGCGGATGGAATCCATCTTTGCAACCGGTGCAAAGGTCTCTGTGTAGTCCACTCCTTGGACTTGGGAAAAACCTTTTGCCACCAAACTTGCTTTATATTTGCTGATAGTGCCATCAGCAGAAACTTTAGTATGGTAGACCCAATTACACTTCACTAATTTTCTTCCAGGTGGAAGAGAAACTAGCTCCCATGTATTGTTCTTTTGAAGAGAACTGTACTCTTCATCCATGGCACTTTTCCATCTCGGATCTCGATGGGATGAATAGTATGATGTAGGATCTGAACCAGCCATCAAATAACAAATCTCAGGAAGAAATGGATCAGCAATAGAAAGAGCCATACCTGCTCTTTGAAAGTCTCCTCTTGTTCGTCTCGGATCAGCAGGATTTCCAAGACTAGAACCAGCAGATTGTAGAGTGTTTTGGGCCCACTTTGGTAACTGAGGAGGATCATAATGATCGGATTCCGAACCTGATATGTCATGATCATCATATGCTGCTACAATATCAGAAATATCAGAACTCATACCTTCATTATCGCTGCTCGGATCTTCTTCTGGTGAAGGCGGTGAATCGGCAGTCTTTTCCTCGACTAGTTGCAATTCTTGAAGCGGTTCTTCAAACTGCACACTGCGCTCTATGAATATCTTTTTAGATCTGATATCCATGAGTTTATATGCTTTTGATTCTTCCCCATATCCTATCAATATGCACTCGATACTTTGTGGATCCAAAGCTCGTCTCTTCTCAGAAGGAATTCTAGCCCATGCAGTAGAGCCAAAAACTCTCAAATTTGACACATCCGGTTTGTGACCAAAGAATGCTTCAAAAGGAGTCATACCTTTCACGGATGAATGTGGAACACGGTTCTGTATATTTGCAGCAACATTGATTGCTTCAGCCCAAAGATTTGCAGCCAAACCTTTCGATTCAATCATGCATGTAGCCATCTCTTTCAGTGACCGGTTTTTCCTTTCCGCTACACCGTTCTGCTAGGGTGTGTAGGGAACTGTATGTTGGATCTTAATTCCGCTTTGGGCACAAAGTTGCAGCAACTCGGACTTGATATATTCCCCACCATTATCAGATCTAAGAGCTTTGATCTTGCTCTCAGTGGTGGTCTCAACAGAAGCCTTAAAATCCTTGAATTTTCCAAGCACTTCTGACTTGTTTTTGAGAAAGAATACCCATGTAAAGCGGGAAAAATCGTCAATAAATGTCAAAACATACCTTGAACCATTTAATGACATATGGGGCAGTGGACCACTGATATCAGAATGGATCAATCCCAAAATAGTAGAGGCTCTGCTAGCCTTGCCGCGGTCGAATCTGTGCTCGGGGTGCTTCCCAATAATGCAACCGGTGCATATTCCCTTCGAGGAACGGAGTTGTGGAAGCCCATCTACCATGGATTTATTTGATAGCAGCAGCAAATACTTATAATTTAGATGTCCAAATCTTTCATGCCAAAGCCTACTAACCTCATTACCATGTGTGCGAAGAGCAGTGGGCTTTGCAAGCGGAATAAAGTGTGAAAACTCATAGCATTTTGCAGTGTGGTTTGCCTTTCCAACCGCAACTAGTCTTCCACTTTTGATATCAGAAATTTCAACTGTATTAGGGCTGAATGTGACTTGCTTTGGTTCACCAGTATGTGTCATTTGATACACAGAAAGGAGATTCGAAGCTAAGGAAGGCACATAGAGAACATTCTAAAAGCATCCATGTTCTACATGAATCGTACCTTTGCCCTTTGAAGAAATTTTTGAGTCATCTCCCAAATGGATGGGGATGGAGCTGTTTGGATCGAATGAGGAAAAAGAATCAATATTTGCAGCCATATGATTTGATGCACCCGAATCTATCAAGAGAGTAGTGGGCTTCGAAACCGTTGCCATGAGTGCTTGTCCTCTTTCATGATCGTCATTCCGATCCTTCTTCCTTGCACCGTCAGGAAGGGTTATGTTGTTATTTTCCAAAAGGAGGGCCATTTGATCTATAGTCTTCTTCATACATGAACTTTCGGGATGAAAGCCACGGTTACAATAAGTACATTTAGATTTTTGGTTACCTTCTTTGCCCTTTTGCTTGGATTTCGAACTGGATGGTGCATCCGTTTGCTTGCCTTTGTCTTTTTGCTTGTGAGGCTCGAATTTGGGCTTCTCCTTCTTTAGCTTTCCTTTACCATTCGAGATCTTGGGTCCTTGAACAAATAGGGCTGAATCTTTGGAGCTTATGGACCCCATTTGAATCAACTTGTCATGCTCTTTTGTAACGGACTCAATGAAGGCATTCAAGGTAGGCATCTTCCAATTCGGGGTAGTTAGCCGACCGGAATTGAAAGTAGAGACAAATACCGAATAATCTTTCCCAAGCTTGCTTAGAATGGAGAGGATCAACTGTTTATCCTCTTTGATAACACCACTGTTCTTCAATTGCAAGTTCAAGTTCTTGAATTTTTTGAAGAATTCATTGATGGTCTCGAAATTCTTAGGATTAAGGCCAATCAATTCATTCTCTAATTGAAAAGCCCTAAGCTCATCCTGCTTGCCGAATAGTGTTTCAAGTTGCTCCCATATGGCTTTTGGAGTCTTCAATCCGCTGAGATGGAAGTGAAGATCTTTGGAAATGGAGAGACAAAGAAGACCATAAGCTTCATCAAGCTTGTTGTAGTGTTTGGTTCGATCTGACACATTGTTTGGCTCCAATTCAAGACCAAGAGTGACTCGGTAGTAACCTTTTGAACGTAATATGATCTCCATATCATCTTTCCAATCAAAATAATTGAAAGGGGTGAGGATAGGCTTTGAAGAAGAGTATTCCATTGCTAGGAGCGAGTCAACTGATGAAGAGGAAGCTTGCATGCAGACTATAGCGAGTGCAATTGCTGTAGGGAAGCTTGCATGCAAAAGATAGCGAGTGCAATTGGAGGAGACAATAAACCTGCAAATCACATCAAAACAACCACAATAAGGTCGAACAATCCACCCTTTGAGAGTTGCATCACACCTGGGATTAGATTTCAAGCAATGTTGAATAGGTCCAATGTATCAGATCCAGGAATTATGTGGTAACTCAAGCTTCTGGAGTGGTATTGGAATATTTTTCAAGCTTTGCATGCACAGGAGCGAATGCCCTTGAGATATTTCATGCCAAGCTTTTTGTAATTTTTAGCAATTCAGTCAAATCTTCTTGTGTAAACACCTGTAGAAAAGAGATCTTGTCCCTGCAATGGCTCTGATACCATGTAAAATTAGTCACAGCAGATCTAATGAACAAGTAAATCAATCACAACAGATGAACATAGAAAATATGGTGCAAAACTGTGCAAAACATGCAGCAGTGCTCTCTATCCCAGAAAGGGTGAATGAATTACAATACAAACTGTCACAATGACAGAGCAATTCGAATTGCCTAAGGAGGTCATTCTAATTACAGAATGGAGTAGCTTGACTCTAACTAGGAGTCCTCATCAATCAATCGGTGGTGCTCATCAATGCACAACAACCAGTCATCCAGGTGTCAATCTGAGTCTAACTGAGTGTAATAAGTGTAACTGAAGTGTGTAGCACTGATATAGGATCCGCAGGCTCAGTGGGGGCGCATGGGAGGCTAACTGAAGTCAGAACAAGTCACCTAATCAAACTGGAGGTCAAACGGAAGTGATACAGTCAGTCGGGAGTGAAACTAGCCTCAAATCAGGGAGAATCGGAGCTAACTGAGTGTAACTGAAGTGGAACTGCAGTGGTAGGTGAACAAGTGCGCCCTTCTCTGGCAGTAGGTGAGAAGTGGGCGCCTTTCAGCCTAGGAGGGCTAAAACTCTGTAGTAAGTGGCTCCCGGGTGCTAGAATGAAGTGGATAAGGTGCTGGAGGCATCAAACTGGTGACTGGGATGCATGCCAGTGCATGCATGTGCATGCAAACCCTAGATTCTGCATGCAAACCCTAATTTGCATGCAAGATCCTGAAAAAGATGATGTGGATATCCAAACAGAATCATTGTTCCTTATCAACACGTCTGACCCATGGTATGGAGATATTACCTTATATCTTCAAACCCAACGTTTCAACCCCCAATTGCCTCATGACGATCGTCGTTGTATCTGTCACCACGCCAAGTATTACTTGATCATTAGTGATACTTTGTACCATCGTGGTATTGATTATGTTCTTCGACGATGCCTGACACATGAGGAGGATGAACACGTCTTGAATGATTATCACGCTGGGGCTTGTGGCGGTCATCTCTCTGGGATGGCTATAGCCCAGAAGATACTATGCATGGTATATTACTCGCCATCCATATTTAAAGATTGTATAGAGGTAGTTAAATGATGTCCCCCATGCCAAAATTTTCAAGAGAAAAAGCGCACACACCCTGCCCCGTTATACCTGGTTATTGTCGTTGGCCCCTTTGCAAAATGGTGCATAGATTTCATGCACTATAAGCCTACCTTAGCCGAAGGGCATGGTTATGTCATAATAGCCATGGATTACTTTACTAATTAGGCCGAGGCTATGCCTATGTACAACGAAGATGGAAAAACCATTGCACTCTTCATGTTTAATTATGTTATTGCACGGTTCGGAGTTCCACAAGCCATAGTCACCGACCATGGATCTCATTTTCAAAACCACATGGTAGATGAATTGAGCGCCACACTAGGTTTTCGTCATGAAAACTCAACCCCTTACTTCCCACAGTCCAACGGACAAGTAGAAGCCATCAACAAGATATTGAAAACCATGATTCAATGTATGGTGGGTACGCACAAGTCTAACTGGCACAACATGCTCTTTTCCGCACTATGGGCATACCGGACGTCCGTTAGGACTGCCATCGGATTTACACCATTCTAGTTACTTTATGGATTGGAGGCAGTCCTACCAATAGAGTGCGAGATTCCATCACTCAAACTCGCAGTCAAAATTCTTCCAAACACCACTACCGAGGAAAAGTGATTACTTTACCTAGAAAAACTTGACGAGACCTATCGTGATGCTACTCTTTCCAATGAGGCACATAAGAAGCGCATCAAGGTACAATACGACAGGTCGGTCAAACCGTGTGTCTTTAACGAGGGTGATTTGGTCCTCACATATGACCAAAATCACGATAAGCTGGGGGTAGGTAAGTTCAAGTCCATGTGGCATAGACTGTACATAGTGAAACGTGTTCTAGAGAAAGGAGCCTACGAACTAGAGGACTATGATGGGATATCTTTGGGTGAGCCCCGCAATGGGATCTACCTAAAGAGGTACTATGCCTGAGTCTTTCACGGATAGATATATTGTATATACTGTACATGGCATGTGTTTTTTGTGTGGTGTGACGCTTTTGTTTTAGTGTGTCTAGGTCTTGTTTCGTTTCTTATAGCATGTTCTGTCTGCATGTGCAGATGGCAACTTGCTACGGATTCATGGACGGTGCCAGCCGGCATACCCGTAACCTTGCTTTGGCATCTTGGGTACTTTATTCTCCCACCGACGAGCTTATCAGCTCAGGAGGAAGTTGTTTAGGATACACAACCAATAACGTTGTAGAGTATCAGGCAGTGATTGGAACCCTAATCGATGCTCTCTCTTGGGTATGAACCACATTGTTATCCACTTGGATTCACAACTAGTGGTTTCACATCTGAACCGGATTTACGCTATCTGCAACCCTACTCTACTCTATCTCTTCAAACGAGTCCATCTTCTGGAAAGGTCCTTTGAATCTATTCAATACCTGCACATTCCACGAGACATGAATACAGTTGTTGACTCGATGGCCAACTTCATTTTAGATTGGTACATTGCACACACATAACATATTCATAAAATATAAAAGCATACATAACATGTAAATCATCCATTGTATAAGCAAACATGTAAACAAGATCTCATTAATCATCCATAGAACACAAAATGTATAAATCCGCTGAAAATGTGTGTATATATATATAAATCGATACAAAAATCTAAAGCATGCTAACTTTTAGTAAGATTCATATCTACGAAATATGAAGCTCATAAGCTTTCAGTACATGCATAAGCATAAACCTAATCCCTAGGCTGCTCATGATAGCAGACTACGGCCCTCGCCACTTTACAAAGCAGCGTGCCAAAACATGCAGACACCCCAACGGTGTACTTCTAGTAACCCCGGGGTAGATCAAGGACACTCGGCTCTAGGATATCTAGTTTCAATCTGTGGAGGTTCTCATAGACCTCCTCCACCTCCTCGATGGCATCACGCATTGCGGGACCTATGACTGGAACCTCTCCTCTCCTCGCAATAAGCGAGACTCCAATTGGTTGCGATGGACCCACATATGCACAAAACATTAAGTCATCAGCACTACTCCAAAAAAATCATAAATGTATAAAATGAAAAACACAAAAGTTGTTATTCTTACCAATGTCACCCCATTGTGCTCCCTCGGGAAGCACCAGGTCGAGGTTGCCTTTGAAATCTGTCTCATTATACGAATAATCCTCTATCATGAGGAACTGTCCCTCTAGCCAAGTGAAAAATCCCGAACCAAATGCTATGATAGGATCCCCGCCACCATGGTGGGCCATCACCTCTACCCATATGATCATGTGTGGATCTCGAGCATCTCGGTCATCCAATTCCACCTGCGGGCACAGATGAGGCACCCACTCTAATAGAAATGATATCACCACCGACCCATAGCCAAACTACTTTAGCACCCCGCGCTGACATTTGGTCAATTGACCCCGGAGGTTGTTGAGGAGTCCCTCACACCAGTTGAATACCCTAGGATCCATGCACTCCTCCACGTACATCAACTGCAATTTGCTCGCAAGGTGAGCAGATCAAATCCTCACTACTCTCACTATGGTGAAGAGAACAGTACGTAGAGCACGGTCTCAAATTTCTTTGACGGGGATCTTCCCACCATTAGCTGCAATACCTGGGGTGCACCACTAGTTAATCATATCATCCACTGTCCAATCACCTCCTCATGATCCGGCAAGAGATACAGGCTCCCCCAGTCGGGATAACCCTGTCAAGAAGTAGATGTCCTCGACATCTATGCTCAGTGTATGCACTCCGATCACAAAGTGCTGCTGCACAGGATCCCAGCATTGGATCATGTGCATTAGTAGTGGAACTTGGGCCCTCATGCCCGAGACTCTAAAGTACTTGAGAAACCCACAGTGCCTCAATGCGACAATCCATCGAGGATCATTCTCGGCTTGAGAGTCATCAACTTCATGCTCTCGTTCTCTCCACTCGAGAACCATATTTGTCACCGTGAACCTCTCAAAAAGGGAAAGTAAAAACCATTAGAACTCTCTCCATTCATCAAAACTTTTTCATTTGGGTTGGGTGTTGAGTTGCATTTGGGATTTTGCACTGGCACAGGATGTCATTGTAGACAGGGCACCATTAGCGCAAAAGGATCTTACAGGTTTTGCATCGGCGCAGTTCCCGTAAGGAGGGATTGCGCCAACCCGTGGGCACAAATCCCCCCACCAAAACAACTCAAAACCCTAAAAATTAAGCAAAAAACATGAATGTAATGCACTGAAAAGTTGCATTGCTGAGTTTAAGTTTCCTGTCTCTGACGGCACACAAAACGATGGACTGTGGCTCCCGGAATCAACAAACAAAATTTGGCTCCAAATGGCACTTCACACTCTCCAAACTTGGTAAAAAACAATTGTAATTCTTTTTCACTATTTTTCCCATTTTATAACTAGAAAGGGAATATTCCTTTTTTAATTTAATGATTTAGTGGGTTATTTGCCATAGTTTGAGTTATTTTTTGCATTTAAACACTTGGTTAACTGTTTTGACCTAGTCTTTAAGCTTGCAGGTGAAGTTAGGTTCCTAATTAATTCCATTTTTTCGTCGTGGTGATTATCTTGTAAGTATTATCAGGTATGAACAACTCATCGAGCGTCTTTTCGTCATTATTTCGCTCATTAATTTCAATTACTAATGACACCGAGCTTACTCTTTGTTCTTTCTCGTGCTCATAAAATGATGAGAATAAGTCACCAAGTTATATTTTATCACTTTTTCGAGTTCGTTAAACTCCTATGAAAAAGGAACCCCCCCGGAGCCTTTCTTTAAGCTCTTTTCCGGCTCCCTAAATACGAAAATATCGCCAAGCGAACTTGATGCGTTTGCGCTTGTAAAATTATTTGAATGATCGTCTTCCTGGTGATAGTTTACCCCTTTTCTGGACAAGGGGGCATTACTTACGAAAAATGAATACTCCAGCCAATCATGACTGGAAGAGTCCTCTCTCGTGGTGTTTTACCCTTTTTCGAGCGAAGAGGTTAACCTTATGAAAAAGGACCTTTGGAGTCTTCTTTAGTTCTTTTCAGACTCTATAAATATGAAATGATGCTGATTTTACCTTCTACCTTCTATGGACTTGTTAAAACTCAACATTGAAAGGCCTGCCATGGGACGAACCCCTTCTTTCCCAGGTTCGAAAAAAATTTGGGATTGGACTCCTCTATGAGATGAGATATACCGAGCATTTGGTTACCCTCCTCAAGCTCGTTAAAAAACACATGAGGCACTCATTAGTCATGATGGGGAAAAAGAAAAAAAAATTGTGTTACACCTTTACCTGTGGCAGTACTTAGTCGTTCTTGAACATGGCACTCATTTGCATTTGCATACAGTACTTGGTTCATCCGTTTGTCCTTGAGTCTTGCCAACTTCATGAGTCTTGTTACTCCTTTGGGTCATCTGAAGAATACTGCCATCATTAGTTGCATTAGGGGTTGGAGTTGTTCTCATCATGTCAATACTGGCAAGTCATACCATGCCCATGTTCAAGATACATTCACCGCTCATCATTTACAGTTAGTACACCCTTTATTGGTCTACTCTGAGTCAGTCGTGCATGTTACTGTACCATCCGATCTACTCCAAACATCTGTTATCGTGTTTCGTTTCAATGATGGGGATTCATCATGGCCCTCCTTTGACATATTCATCCTTGTCGACTTCAACACATCATCCTAGGATTGAATCTAGGAACCATTCAAGTACCTTGGGCCTGCATGCCTTAATGGCAGGTTACCTCACTTTCACCATGATTTTACATCATTGACTCTTGCCTGAAAGATTTCATCAAGCGTTCGACTTCAGCTCATTTACTCACGCTTGGTGATATGTACTATGATACCTTGGGGATCATCGACATCAATGGTGACTTTTCTCGTGCTTGTTAATGGTATACATTAATGATCGGTAATCAAGTGGTTTCTACCATGTTCGACTTCAAAACATTTAATCACATGGATAGATTCATATCATTGCGGGTTCGACTTGAAGACCCTGGGGACGTTATATTCTACCTAGGTTGCAATGGAGATTGTTTGAGTTATATTACACGGATCCACTTTGTATTGGTCGTGGCTTTGTTATCATCTCATCATGGATCTACGATTGTGTCTAGTAGCCATGATTGTGTTCAGTTGGTCTTTACTAGCATGGATCTTCATTGTATTGGTCGACAGCCATGTTGTGATTCATACAGGACTGTGTTCTCAGAGTTAGTTGTACTGCAGCAACATCTTCCATCTGACAAGTCCTTGCCATCCTTCTATCAAAGCATTTAACATGTCTAGTTTCATCAGCTTCATGCTTTGGGGGGCATTTTGTTACACCTAAATCTTGCCATCATAAGACTCAGTGCAAACATCCCTGAAGTTTCCATGACTAGGAAGTCCAATTGGAGAAGTTGTTGACATCTTTCCATATGGTCTAGTTGGGTCGGCGCAGGTTGCTCCCTAACAACTTGCGCCCAACTAGGTCAAGCGCAGTTTATCCCTTGATGAGTTGCATCGTCGGCTCATGTCACCCTTGTACAGCATGCATCGGCGTAGGTTGTCCTAATGCAACTTGTGCTGAAGTCAGTTAATGTGGATAAAGGGAATCTTCAAGCGATTTCTTGAAGGTGTGTGACTTGGATCTCTATCCCTAGCTGTAGTTGAGCTGGCATTCAGTTCCCTAACCCCTTGGGAGGATCCCTTAGTACTCTCCCACTATCTCTCAACCTATCCTATCCTCCTAGTCCTATATATATGAAGCTCCTCTCCACTCCAAAGGGAGGAAGTCTATCGCATCCATATGCTGGTGGAATAAACTTAGGAGATCATCATTCATCCATTGGAGGCACCCGTTTCTCCTTAGAGGCATTGGGTTGGCTTGTTGGAGGAAGATTACAATGTTAGGGCTTGGTTGTAATCTTCACTCTTCTTTGTATACCCACTTTTATTCAGTAATACAAAACTCTTTCCATAAATGTCTTGTTGTTCATTTGATATTTATAGTTTACTTCCTTAACCATTTACTTAGATCAGTTATTGTGTAGATGTGTTATTACTGCTTGTTTGTCTCTTGCATGTTCAGACAAGTCTTGTAGATGCAGATCTGACGATCGTGGAGCTTGGAGTGATGAGGGAGAAATAGATATACAGATCTGAAAGGTAAGATGTTGTGAAGAACCTGCAATAATTAATTAATGAAAGCAAACGAAGTAGGAGAAATAACAGAACTCAGAATCACTTTTATATTCATTGTAGGCCACTTCGAGGGGGAAACCTCCTTTGAGCAAGATAAATACAAATAACTTCACGGTACCTTCATTGGTCTCAAAACAAACTTATATACTAATTCAAGGTGCCAATACCATGGGTCAATACCATGTGTCAATACAAACCATGGGCCAATACAAAATATGGATAAACAATTAATACGGGACGACTTACAAAGCATATGCATCCAACAACAATAATACAAACTATGGATCAACAAATACTACGGGACGACTTACAAAGAATATGTGTCCAACAACAATATACTAACAAGTAAATAGGAGGGTTGACATGGGTTCCTAACATCCCCTCTCCCTTAGAAAAATCTTTGTCCTCAAAGCTTTAGATGTGGAAATTGATACAGAATCTGAAGGAGTGGTTCCCCTGTAGCATCCTCGGGTTGCATTCCGTCCCACTAACGCCTTTTGAGTTTCAGGGAGGATTGCTTGGAAGGATGTAGACAAAGAAGGACCATATCAGCTGCGTGAAAAGTGCGCTCAAAACATTGTTGATTGGCTTGTTGTTTCAGTCGAATTCTTGCCATGTGAAGAGTGTCCTGCAGAATGAGAAGAATCTGATCATGGTTTTGAAGAACCGAGTCAATTTCCTGAACTGGGGAGCTGCTGAGCATGTATGGAAGAAGAACTGGCGGTTCCTGTCCATAAACTGCTTCATATGGTGTCCTTTTAGATGTGGTATTGTACCACTGGAGCACTTCTAGGAAATCCATAGAAATAGCTGACCACATCTTTGTAGGGATGGGCAAGGGATCGAGCAGTCCCAAAAGGAGTGTCGTTTCACCCTTGTCGACCTGCAAGTATCACACTCAACCACCATCTAGTGAATTTTCATTTTCAATCCCTGCCAAAAGAAGTTACATTGTTCCCGGTCATAGGTTTTGAGGAACCCAGAGTGCCCTTCCGATGAAGAAGCATGGAGTTCATAGAAGATATAGCCTTGTTGAACAGATTGCAACCAATTTGGAACAAGCAGAGAAATAGCTGTAAGAGAAATTGGGTCATCAAATTGGCGAGAAGGAGCATCTTCCACCATATTATCCTTACCCTTCTTGTAAGTGATCGCATAGTCATAACCCATGAGTTGGATAACCCATTTCTTGTGTGCTGGTGAGGAGACTTATTGTTCCAGAAAATATTCCAGACTCTGGAGATCAGTCTTGATGCAGAAATAATTTCCTAGTAGGAATGGTTGCCACTTCTGTACTGCAGGCAAAATAGCCATCATTTCCTGCTGAGATGGAGATGCGGCTAAATGCTTACCGGAAAGGTCTCTTGAAGGCGGAAATCCCACTGGTGCAACAAAGACACCTGCATATCTATCCAAGGAAGTAGTGGAGACCGTTGGTGGGTGCATCTGGATGGAATGGAGATGAGCGATGACACCATGTGAATTCTTCTTAAGGGGCTTTTCCAGGCGATGTGAACTGATGATGCGGAGAGAACTTGGTTTTAAGCCCATAAATTTGTGTTGTGTCCCATTGACTGAAAACTGCATCCAAAGTTCAACAAAATCCCATAAGATGGGGCCAAGTGTGCGTAACCATTGAATGACCAAAACCACATCACATCCGCCTAAGGACAAGGCAAACATGTCAAAGCACAGGTTATAATCTTCCAGAGAGATACGCACATTGTGACACTTTCCCTTGCAAGGTAAGGTTCTCCCATTGGAAACCATGACTTCAAAGTTGAAGCAAGGATGGACAAAACAATTAGTATGTTTGGCGATCCAAGGGTCAATGAAGTTATGAGTGCTACCAGAATCAATGAGTATTGTAAGAGGAAGCTTCCTGAAGTAACCCCTAACCTGCATTGTTTGGGGGCTAGTGACGCCAAATAAAGCATGGAGAGATATCTCTGGGTGGTATTCCTGAGATGGGAAGTCAATAGGCGGCTCCTGAATGTTGACCTGATCATCTGGTGTATCTGGAGCTTCTTCACCAACTTCAGAGGCGGGCGGAGAATCCACATCCAAGAAATAGAGCTTTTTGTTGAACACATCTATGTTCCCGAGTGAATTTTTCATGACAATTATAACAAAGCCCTTTTCTTTGCGTGCCTGCATCTCTGTTTCGGACAAATGCTTGATAGGAGTTGGTCGAGGAGCTGGCAGGATGGGAGGTTGTTGAGAACCCATATTTTGGAAGGGAACAAAAGTGGGTTTGGATCGTTGTTGGGCGACAATCTTGTCTTATGCCAACTTAGCCAACCCCAGGGCTTCCATCATTTTGTTGGGATAGAACATTTTGACCTCTGGGAGGATTTCATCCTTAAGACCACTGATAAAACAACTCCTGTAGAAGTCATTAGACAATCCTTCTTTGTGGTTGGCTAGTTTCTCAAATTCTATCTGATACTCTCTCACAGTGCCAATTTGACGAAGGTTAGTGAGTGCTCCGGTGAAGTCATCAAAATCACTAGGACCAAATCGTTGCAAAAGGAGTTGGCAAAAATCTGTCCATTTTGGCTTGTCATGAGCCTTGATGTACCAACAGTACCATTGAAGGGCTTCCTGTTCCAAATGAAAGGATGCAAGTAGAAATTTTTGGACATCAAAAGTATTATGCAGACTGAAATACTGTTTTGCACGATAGATCCATCTAGTCAGATCAGTACCATTGAAGCGAGGAAATTCAAGCTTCGGACCACGGAAAGTGTTGGAAGAAGAGAACCCATTGGATGCAAAAGATTCTTGTTGTCAGTTCTTGTTCATGGCTGAATGCTGAAGATTGAGGCTGAGAAATTTTTCATCCAGATCTTGGAGTTTGATTTGGATGGTTGCAAGTGCTTCCTCCTTGGTTTTTGCTCCTGCGCGAGTGACAACCATAACCAAGAGTTTTTTTTTTGGGAGGGAATGGATAGAAAAACACAAACAAAAGCTTATTTAGTAAAGGGAAATTTGGATTTGGGAAAAACTTGGATGGGTAATTGGGGTCTGACTAGGTTTTGGACACTTTCTAATGGACAGGGAAACAAAAAATGGGGATTTCAGAAGCAGGGTGAAAGAATGAGAAAAATTGTCAGAGAGGGACAAAGAAACAAAAATAGGGAATGAACACGGTGGCAAAATTTGGAGGCGAGTGGGTGAAAATTGAAGAAGTTATGGCAAACCCTAAAAATAGACAAATGTGAGATTTCTGGCTTTGGGAAGTAGAATTTGGGATAGGGTCTTTAGGAATGAAATATGAAGAATGGGATTGCAGGGGTGTTCGGCTTTCTGAAACAGCTGGATCTGGAATGAATGTCAGAATGAATATAAAATGGATGGATCTGAAACTGCTCAGAATGGATCTGAAACAGTTTGGAATGGATCTGAAATGGCGCGGAAGTGATCAGCAACAATTCAAATGAGAATAGATATGGACCCCAGGTATGTGCGGCTTCCTATCGGTTCAAGGGATTCACTTGGCCACGAATGATGTCTGACGGCTTGCGTATTGGGGCAGTACCCCTCACTCCACAGCTCAGGTAAAACTGATAACCGCTTTGCCACAAACGACAGCTCTTGGTTTACCTCACGGGTGGGAACTAGTCAATCAGGTAGGGGTCGTTGCCCTTTTCGCTGGCAGGTCCTCTCAATGGGCTAGCTACTTTGGGGTTCCTGTGGTACTCCTCACAATGAGTTTTAGGGCTTATGCCCAAGTACTTCCCACAGTTAAGCGGATAGGGATATTCCCAGATCCAAAGCTGCGACAGATGCGAAAAAAAAATTGGCAGAAATTTCACCCAGCAAGCCCAAGAAAGTGCTCTGATACCATATGTGAAGAACCTGCAATAATTAATTAATGAAAGCACACGAAATAGCAGAAATAACAGAACTCGGAATCACTTTTATATTGATCGCAGGCCACTTTGAGGGGGAAACCTCCTTTGAGAAAGCTCAATACAAATAACTTCACAGTACCTTCATTGGTCTCAACACAAACTTATATACTAAGTCTAGGCGCCAATACCATGGGTCAATACCATGTGTCAATACAAACCATGGGCCAACACAAAATATGGATCAACAATTACTACGGGACGACTTACAAAGCATATGCGTCCAACAACAACAATACAAACTATGAATCAACAAATACTACGAGACGACTTACAAAGCATATGCGTCCAACAACAATATACTAACAAGTAAATAGGAGGGTTGACATGGGTTCCTAACAAATGTTCACATCACTTAATATCTAATTTGATCTAGGAAGGTAGATTTGTATTCTGTTTGATTTGTTCTAGATTTGCATTGAACTAGGGAGATCATGCTTTAAGTCTGCTTTCGGTAGATTGTCCGGTAACACTCGAATTGTTAAAGCTTCAGTTAAGTAACAATGTATGCCTCAATCAATGCTTCAGTTAAAGCATCAGTTAAATATATGCAATCAGTTAACTAAAGGAGAACTTAGTGATCACTTCAGTAAAATCAATCAGCATGATTTCCAGTTAAGAAAAGTTAACTAACGTGTTAAAAAGGAATTAGTTAACTAAAGTGTTTTGCATGACGACACTTTAGTTAAACTAAAAGTTAAAAGATGACACTTAAGTTACAACACTAAATTTGCTGCTATTGCATGATGACACTTATCTTAGCTTGATAATTAAGTTCTCCTACATCATTTATGAGGCGAGTTCACTCCAAAGTCAGTTAAGCATGATTTCAATTTAAGGAAGAAATGCATGGCGCATTGATGGTGCATGATTGAAGAAACTAGAAGTGCACTGCAACTATCCAAGAAGATAACTCGATATGGTTTTCATGGTAGGATTATCCTTCATGCATTGATTCGCTATTCCTTGCATGACAGTAATTTTTTCTATATATTGATGTGTTGGACACATTGGAAAACACATTCGATTGATCTCTCTTCTTTGTTGCTTTTGTATCTTCACCAAGAGTGTTTTGATGATCTCTTATCTTCTGAAAGCAATCTTATATGTTGTAAAAGAAAGATATTCTCTGCTATCAATTATATTATACTGAGAAGAGTTGTTGGGGTTTTGTGTTCTCATTGTTTTGAGGATTTTCCCCAGGATATATCTTTTGTTATAGTTGTATGAATTTCATGTGATTGAATTGTCTCATTGTTTCAAGTTTATGCATCTAAAAGAATTAAAGATAAAATCTCAACCAAATATTAACAATAATCACCATGGCTAAATAGTAGAAACACTAATTTATGATTTAGTTAATTACCAAAATTATCTATAAGTAGATAGAATGACCATAGCTATGTTAAATATACAGCATCAGGAGACATTCTCCAAACCAATCTTGTGTAGCCAAGATTGTTCCTCATGTATAGAGGTGGGCACTTTCATTTCCTTCCATGTAAAGGTTATTCCTTCTGTATAGAGGTATTGATCAAAGTAATGATGTTGTAAAGTTTTGTTGGAGAAGGCTCCAAACTTGTTTGTCAAGTCATGATTCTCATGTGAACCTTCCGTCTAAATTTATTCATGAGATGGACCTCCCGTATAGGGGTGAACCTTCCATATAAAGGTATCCCTGATATGGACCTCCCATATAGAGGTGGACCTTCCGTATAAAGGTCATGCTTTACTTGTTAAAAGAATTTAATGTTGTGTGATGTATTATTAACCATGATCATTAATTCCTATTAAGTCTCATTTAGATATTAATCACCTCTAAATTTAATTACTTTAGCATATGATCATTTGGTCCGGAATAATATAATATGATCACAGCATCCGATAATTCTTCTTAGTATAATGTAATGTGATGGATAATTAAATTTAGCACATATTGACCATGAGATGAGAGATAAAGGACTAAAATATAAATCATAGAGATCAAGAGAATTCCAAATTGCCCATGCAGAAACTTCAACAAATTAAAGAGAACTCAAATTGTTAAGCTTTAGTTAAGTATCATTGTATGCCTCAATCAATGCTTTAGTTAAAGAATCAGTTAAAGATATGCCTCGCAGCCTCAGTTAGCTAAAGAAATCATAGTGGTCACTTCAAGTAAATTAATCATCATGATTTCAGTTAACTAAGTGTTAAATAAGAAGGACTAGTTAACTAAAGTGTTTTCACTTTAGTTAAACTAAAAGATGACACTTCAGTAAATCAAGGAGAACTCAAATTGATCACTACAATGATGTTATCAAGAATCATTTAAAGAGATTTAACTAAGTGACAACTAAGAAGATCTAGTTAACTAAGTGATGACACTTAAGTTAGCCACCTAACTAAGTGGGAAATCTTTCAGTTAAGAGGAGATTTCATCCTAAGTGATAGCTTAGTGAGATAAATCACTGCATGAGAAGTGGAGCGCACCTCTGCATGCAAGAATGATACATCTCGTTGGAGGGCGAGTTCATCCTAAAGTTAGAATATAAAAATAGAAGAGAAGAATGTATAAATATGTTATAGGGGATTGATGAATTCAATGTGAAGCAAATTCTCTTATCCTTTGAAGACAAGGCGCTTCTCTTTATGTGCAGGATATTATTATTGAAGGCAAGGAGCTTCTCTAATTGAACTCTCTTCTCTATTGCTTATGTATCTTCACCAAGAGTGTTTTGGTGATCTCTTATCTTCCGAAAGCAATATGCTATGTTGTAAAATAAATCATTCTCTGCTATCCATTATATTATACTGAGAAGAATTGATACGGTTTTTGTTCTCATAGTTTTGAGGATTTTTTCCGATGTATGTCTTGTGTTATGGATGTATTAATTTCATGTGATTGAATTGTCTCATTGTTTCAAGTTTTGACATCTAAAAGAATTAAATATAAAATCTCAACCAAATATTAACATGGTATCAAAGCTCAGGGTGTGAAGGAGATCAACTTTTGTATGCCATCTAGAGCCTACGTAGATCCTAATAAGTTGAGCACAAGATTTGAAGACTATGGCATCAATCTTTGTACGACCGAAAGACCTTCTTGAGGGCACCTCAAACTTCAACACTTGGAAGGATAGGATTCTCAACATCCTAGAGGAACATGAATTGGGTGGCTACGTATCCACTGTGGTGGAGGAGCCTACATCTAATGCAGAGCACATCAAGTTCAAGAAGAATCAAGCTAAGGCCAAACGCATCATCTATGATTCGGTAAAATACAACTTGATGCCCGTGATCACACCGATGAAGACTGCAAAATAATGTTATGATACATTGACTAATAGATATAAGAATAAGTCCTCGAGTCAAAAGAGGGCATTGAAGAATAATATTTGAAACTCAAAGATGGAGACGCATGAGACAGTGGCTTCACCAAGATCTCTCAAGTAAGAGATCAACTTGCTAGTATTGGAGTAGTGGTGGATGAAGATGATATTCTCCAAACCACTATTGATGGTCTCCCATCCTCATGGGAGACAATCTTGGCTTTGGTAAATGGTTGAGAGGTACAACCTAACTTCGAAAGGTTGTGGCATGACTGCCTCCAAGAGGAGGGGGGAATCCAAAGCAAGTCAATGTGCATCAAAGAAGAAAACATTTCCCTCATGGAAAAAATGAAGAAGGGAAAGAAACCCTTCTTCGAAAAGAAGTTCTCTCATCCAAAGAAGAAGGAGTTTAACAAAATCTCTGACAATTCAAAAGCTAGATTTTTCAATTGCAACAAGAAGGGTCATTTCTCAAGAGAGTGCAAAGAAAAGTGGAAAGAAAATTTTCATGCTTCTACCATCATATAAGATGAAATCACTCAAAAGAATGCATCCAAAGAAAAGGAGACAAGAAGGTATTTTTACCTTGTCTCATCCCTTTCGAGATCCATCATCACAGATGCAGACACATGGTTGATTGACAGTGGTTCATCCATCACTTATCTAAAGGAGAAAGAGTTCACATGCATGGTAGAGTTGGGGGACAACTCAACATATTCGATCCAAGGAGTTGGATCCACCTCATTCCAGCTGAGCACCGGTGATATTCTACATGTGGAGGACATTCTATATGTTCCAGGCTTGAAGAAGAACCTCCTTTCAGTTTCGGTTCTTAAATACAAAGCCTTATGAGTTATCTTCATGGATAACAAAGCACTTTTATGGCCGAAGAACAAAATCCTAGAATCTGCTGCTGTGATTGGAGTTCGAGAGGGAGGACTCTATAAGGTACCCGTGAAGTACATTCAAGCTACGATTGACCACACTATCAATCCATGCGAGCTATGGCATCGAAGGATTGGACACCTACACTACAAAGCTCTACCAGGATTTCAAAAGATGGTAAAATGTATGCCCATATTTGATATTTAGGATGATAGTGTATGTCGGGGTTGTGCACTTGGGAAGAATATTAAGAATTTTTTTTCTAGCAGTAATACTAGATCTAAAGGGGTTTTATATTTAATACATTCTGATGTATGTGGTCCCATGTCACCCCCCTCCCTGAGTGGCTTCTTATATTATGTATTGTTCATAGATAATTTTTCTAATAAGTCATGGATTTATTTCATGAAGGCTAAAAGTGAAACTCTTAGCAAATTTAAAGAATTTAAATCCCTAGCTAAAAATCAGAAAGAAAATTACATTCGTGCATAAAGGTATGATAATGGAGGTGAATTTGATTCACGTGCATTTAATGAGCTATGTAGTGATGTAGGAATATGTATACATTTAATAGTACCATACAACCCTCAACAAAATGAGGTTTTCGAAAGGAGGAATAGAACCATATGTGAGGTTGAAAAATCCATGATGCATGATCAAGATATGTCTACCTCATTATGGGAAGAATCCACCCATATAGTTGTGTACATCTAGAACAGAAAGTTGCATTCCATTCTATATGAGAAGACACCAGAAGAAGTGTTTATCGGTGATAAGCTAGACATCTCACACTTAAGGATATTCAGGATCCCATTATACATTCATGTACTGAAAGAAAAGAGAACAAAGATGGAGCCTTCTAGAAAGAAAGGCACCTTTGTGGGTTATAGTGTGTCATCCAAAGCATATCGAATATATGTACCTAGTGAGAGACACATTGAAGTCAGTCGATATGTTACCTTCCATGAGGAAGCTACTTTCAAAAGATCGAAAGAGATTCAATGTGATTCAGAGATGGAGGATCCCAAGTATGATTCTCCCCCTTCAGATTTTGAGAGGGAGAAACCAGAAGATGCCTCAAATTCGCTAGCTCCTGAAGAATCAATAGAACAGATTGAGAGGTCACCCGATGAAGCTCCCGCTAAAAGAATATTTTCTTGGCGTCGATATATCTTACAAGATGCAAAGAAACATGGAGCACTAGTAGGCTCATCCAGAGAGCGCAAGAAACCTAACATATATTCAGGGTATGTGGCACTGATGAGTCACATCATTGATTCAGAACCATCCTCATATGAAGAAACTGCAAAGAAGCAATTTTGGAAAGATGAAATGACAGAAGAATACAACTCTATAATGAAGAATGATGTTTAGAAGTTTGTTCTCAAACCTGATGGGAAGTCCATTGTGACTTCCAGATGGATTTACAAGATAAAGCATGTTGCAGATGGTAGCATTGAGAAGTATAAATCCATATTCATTTCCATAGGTTTCTCTCAGAAAGAAGGAATCGATTATGATGAGACCTTTGCCCCATTGGCATGGTACACCACAATTTGAGCAATGATTTCGCTTGCATATTTTCTAGGATGGAAACTTCACCAGATGGATGTGAAGAAAGCCTTCCTCAATGGTGAGGTTAGGGAAGAGGTTTATATTCAGCAGCTTGAAGGATTAATGGTGCATGGGAAGGAGACCCATATTTACAAGATAAAAACATCTCTATATGGGCTTAAGAAATCCCCCAGGGCTTGGTACTCCAAAATTGATAGCTACCTTCAGAAACTGGGTTTCTGTAAGAGTGAAGCTGATCCAAATTTGTACTTCAAAGTAGTTAAGAACCAACTATTGATATTGGTTCTATATGTTGATGATTTTTTTCTCAATAGAGAGGCACATATGATTGCTTGGTGGAAGAGGGAGCTCACCTCATAGTTCTATATGAAATACTTAGGTCTGATGCACTACTTTCTTGGTCTTGAGATTTGGAAAAGAAAAGGTGAAATTTTTCTATCTCAAGGGAAGTACACTGTGGATATATGAGCAGGTTTGGCATAATAGATTGCAAATCTATGACTACACCGATGATTTCCAATTTGAGGAAACTTCATGAGTCAGGTTCTAGATGAGGTCTCGTATATCCCACTTTGTATAGACAACTTATAGTCTTGCTAATGTACTTCATACATTTGAGGCCTGATATATGTTATGCCATGAGCATTCTAAGTCAATTTATGTCTGATATGAGACACATACACTGGACAGATGCTAAGCATGTGCTTAGGTACCTTCAAGGTACAATTTCATATGGACTCAGATATGCCTCTAGTGGAGGAGTCATGTTACTTGGTTATACAGACTCAGATTGGGGAGGACGAATTGTGGGCCGTAAGAGTACATCCAGCTACTATTATATCCTAGGATCAACTATGATATCTTGGTCCAGTAGGAAGCAAGGCTCCTTAGCCCAAACTACTACCAAAGAAGAATACATAGTTGCTAGTGTTTCCTACCGAGAATCATTGTCGCTTAGAAAGCTACTTGTAGGGTTGTTTGGTGAAAATATTGAGCCTGCAATTATTAGGTGTGACAGTCAGAGTTGCATCAAGATTTCCAAAAACCTAGTGTTTCATGACAAGTCAAAGCACATTGAAATGAAGTATCACTTCATCTGAGACATGGTCCAGAAAGGTAGAGTGAAACTTCATTACATTGCTACCGATGAGCAGATTGCAGATGTGTTAACAAAGCCTTTGTCTATGACAAAGTTCAGGTACTTCCGAGACAAGCTTGGTATGGAAGAGAATGCTTCCCTTGCTAAGAGGGAGTGTTAAATATACAGTATCAGGAGACATTCTCCAAATCAATCTTGTGTATCCAAGATTGATCCTCTTGTATAGAGGTGAGCACTTTGATAGCCTTTTGTGTAAAGAATATTCATCTCGTATAGAGGTAATTGATCAAAGTAATGATGTTGTAAAGTCTTGTTGGACAAGGCTTCGGACTTGTGTGTCAAGTCATGATTCCCATGTGAACCTTATGTATAAAGGTATCCATGAGATGGACCTCCCGTATAGAGGTAAACCTTCCATATAAAGGTATCCATGAGATGCACCTCCCATATAGAGGTGGACCTTCCATATAAAGTTCATGCTTTACTTGTTAAAAGCATTTAATGTTGTGTGATGTATTATTAACCATGATCACCAGTTGTTATTAATTCTCCTTTAGATATTGATCACCTCTAAAGTAAATTAGTTTAGCATATGATCATTTGGTCCGGAATAATATAATATGATCACAGGATCCAATAATTCTTTTTAGTATAATCTAATGTGATGTATAATTAAAGTTAGCACATATTGACCATGCAATAAGAGATAAAGAAATAAAATATAAAGCATAGAGATCAAGAGAATTCGAAATTTCCCATGTAGACACTTCAAAAAATTAAAGAAAACTCGAATTGATAAAGCTTCAGTTAAGTATCAATGTATGCCTCAATCAATGCTTCAGTTAAAGCATCAATTAAAGATACGCCTGAGTTAACTAAAGAACTCACAACAGTCACTTCAAGTAAATCAATAAGCATGATTTCAGTTAACTAAGTGTTAAATAAGAAGGACTAGTTAACTAAAGTGTTTTCACTTTAGTTAAACTAAAAGATGACACTTCAGTAAATCAAAGAGAACTCGAATTGATCACTACAGTGATGTTATCAAGAATCAGTTAAAGAGAGTTAAATAAGTGACAACTAAGAAGATCTAGTTAACTAAGAGACGACACTTAAGTTAGCCACCTAACTAAGTGGGAAAGCTTTCAGTTAAGAGGTGATTTCATCCTAAGTGATAGCTTAGTGAAATAAAGCACTGCATGAGAAGTGGGGCGCACCTCTGCATGCAAGATTGATACATCCAGTTTGAGGGTGAGTTCATCCTGAAGTTAGAAGATAAAAATAGAAGAGAAGAATGTATAAATATGTTATATAGGATTGATGAATTCAATGTGAAGCTAATTCTCTTCTCCCTTGAAGGAAAGGTGCTTTTGTTTATGTGCAGGATATTATTATTGAAGGAAAGGAATTTCTCTTATTGATCTCTCTTCTTTATTGCTTATGTATCTTCACCAAGAGTGTTTTTGTGATCTCTTATTTTCCGAGAGAAACCTGCTATGTTATAAAAGAAAGCATTCTGTTCTATCCATTATATTACACTGAGAAGAATTGCTAGGGTCTTTGTTCTCATAGTTTTGAGGATTTTCCCCACTATATATCTTGTCTTATGGATGTATGAATTTCATGTGATTGAATTGTCTCATTGTTTCAAGTTTCGCATCTAAAAGAATTAAAGATCAAATCTCAACCAAATATTAACAAGTTAAAGAGTCGAAATCCTAATTTGATTTAATTACCACAGTTAATGAGTAGATAGAATCACCATAGTTCAATAGTTGAAACCCTAATATGATTCAGTTATTGTTTTGACTATATATAGGCATCTAATATTATAATTTGGTAATTCAATAATTGAAGTTTGCACATGAAATATTTTGTATGGTATCATTCAATTAAATATCAAAACCCTAAATTGATTTAGTTTCCACACTTAGCAAGTAGATTTAATCACAACCATTAAATAGTCAAAATCCTAAGTTGATTCAGTTACACTAGGTACCTCTATGATATATTGAAATATGTCTTTAGATGGAGATTTGTGTTCTGATCTTACCCAAATTTGTGCATTAGGTAATGCAATTTATTATCTAATAGTATTGTTAAGATGCATTGATTTCAATGATATTACACTTTGTTTACATTTTGTATGATGTCATTCACTTAAATAGTCAAAACCCTAATATGTTTTAGTTGCCACAAATTAGTTGATAGAATCACCACAATTAAATAGTCTAAACTCTACTTTGATGCTAAGGGACATCTATGATATATTGATATATGTCTTTAAATGGATATTTGTGTTATTGCACCAAGAGGAGCCAAGTGCTCTACAACCCAGTATGGGGGAGATGTTCTAACTAAAAAATTCATGTGAGTTCATAAAATAAAATTTTATGAAAAGTAATAAAAAAAATCCGTGTTGGCCTATAAAATAAAATCAATAAAAAATTTAAACCCAAATCTATCAAGCAAGAGAGGGATCAAATTTTTAATTTTTAATTTTTAATTTTTTTGAAAAATTACACATAGATATAGGTTTATGATGGATCTATGCTTGTGATCTAACACAAATCTATGTATTGTAAATGAAATATCATCTAATAGTATTGTTAAGATGCATTGATTTGATATTACATTTTGTGAGATATCATTCAAGTAAAATAGTCAAAATCCTATGAGTAGATAGAGTCACCATAGTTAAATAGTTGAAACCCTAATCTAATTTAGTTACCACAGTTATCCTAGGACATAGAATGACCACACTTATATAGTCAAAACCCTAATTGAGTTACCACAATTAGCCAAGTAGATAGAATCACCAAATTTGGATTGTCTAAACCCTACTGTAATTTAGTTATTGTTTCGACTATATTTTTTTTAAATGGTGGTTCACCGTGATGCCAAAGGAAATTTAATTATCAAATTTTGTACATGATATTTTATTTGGCCTATTTGGCCGGAGTAATCTATTTATTCTAGGTTTTGGACTTTATAGTGGTTTTTGTAAGGAATTCAGTAAAATTGTTTAAATGGTAAAATCCAAGTTTGAAAGTGTTTAAATTTCTTTTTAAATTCATAAATAGATTCAACACCCTCCAATACCCCCATGGCACCCAAATTATGCAATTTCCATAGCTAATATATATGATTATGAGATTTTTTAAATATTTCCAACCTAACAAAACTGAAAATATACTCGGAAAAAGTTAAAATTAGAATATTTAGACTACACCTTTTATTTGATAGTTAAATAATTGAAACCCTAATCTAATTAATAGAAGCAACATTTAATAGCTAGAATCTACAATTTGAGCAAATTGTCAAGTCATAGTTGGAACCAAAATTCCCTTGGTTGATCCATTCATTCTCACCAAAGCTTTCTATCCATATGTGTTATTTGTATAATGTCATTTAGTTAATAGTCAAAACCCTAATTGGTTTTAGTTTCCACAATTGACTAGTGGTTGAGTAAATAGAATCACCACAATTAAATAATCAAATCCTAATTTGATTTCCTTACATTAAAGGGCATCTATGAGGGGGTAGGGTATGTACACCTATGTAGACTTTAGTAGTTAAATCATTGTTGCATTGATTTCAATGATATTACATTTTGTATGATATCATTAAATTAAATAGTCGAAATCTCATTGAGATTGATGACTGTAATATATATGTAATTAATCATCCTTAAGTTTAATTATGTATCATCATTAAATATGATTACTTTATTGCAATTCTTCATTTTAATTATGTAATTTTTTTTTAATTTTAGATAAAATGATTTCAATGTAATAATTTTTGTTTTAAAAAACATTATTTTGAAAAAGTCAAAGTTCATATGCAGCAAATTTTGACATAAACATAAATCAAAAATATATTTTAATCTATAGAATAAAATAATTCAACCTTTTACAAATAATAAATTTTGTTAAATATTATAATTTTATTTAAGTGATGAAAATTTTGGTTACAAACTTTGTTCATAAAATAATTGATCTATGCTGTTTGGTGTTAGGCTGGGTGATGGCCACGCTTTCTAATTTCCATCTTACAGCATATATCCAATAATTCATTACCCACTTCATTACCATAGTCACAGATCTATGCTGTTTGGTGTTAGGCTGGGTGATGGCCACGCTTTCTAATTTCCATCTTACAACATATATCCAATAATTCATTACCCACTTCATTACCATAGTCACATTACTTCTTTGATAGCTAAAAGACGGGAGTCGCCAAAAGTAACTCATTCAACAAAATTCTCTCTTCATCAGCTTTATGTAGGATGATAAGAATAGTCGAATATATGAAAAACAAAATCAGTTTTGCCACTTTGCCTGCCTGAAGACAAAATCTGTTTTGCCATTATCTGTATAAACCATGGAAACCATGACCAGATTCTTTCCGTGTTACAAGACATGAGTAGGACAGGGAATACTACACAGGAGTCTCTGGCTTACAACACAGGAGTCTCTGTCTTACAACACAGGAGTAGGACAAGGATCAATACTACAAACTCAGTGGGAATAGCTGAAGCGACGAAGCAAAGATGCCCGATATAGCGAAGTTGTAATACAGTTTAGATACTAACAAGATAGCGCCAGAGGGACGAAATCTTTACAATACAGTTGACTTTTGTCAGTTTAATACAATAAGGCACTGTACATGAGAAATCCTTACCATTAGTTTAAAAAAATATGGTTGGAAAATAATGTTTTATGATTTTAATAATATGAAAGTATTTTTTAAATAAAAAGTATTTTAAAAATGAAGAAAAAAAATTCCATAGTAAAATTTTTTAGAGTTTATTTATATATTTAAATTTTATTTTTTAATATTTTGATGAAATTTATCTTAAAAATATATGATGAACTTGCGACATAGGTAATAATAATTAATTATTCTACTTTCTATATTCAAAGATAAAATCATTAAATCTTTAATTGAATCTAAGGTATAATTTAGTGTATTTCTCAATTGTTTTTATAAATAATGTCCAGTTAAAGTAGTTTGAAATAATAGTGTTAAAGCTTAAATTGATGCTATTGATAGTGATATTAGACATTCAAACATACTATAATAACACAATCAACTTCTAATATTTCATAAGCTGCAATCATATGAAATAAAGAGTTTACACAACAATTTCAAATATATTATTGAAAATTTTAATTTAAAATTTATATATACAAGCATAGAACCATCTTAACTTTGGCTCTATCAACTACTAAGAATGAATAAATTCTTTGAGGTGCAAACTCCTTTTAGAGTCCTAAATTTGAAGAAAGGTTTTCACCTCAAGGGATTTGATCCCTCGAGGGACTTGATAAAGCCAAAGTTGGCCGCATCAAAATAATGTTGCCTAAAAAAAAAATTACCACATTGAAATCATTTCTTCTAAAATTAAAAAAAAAAATACATGATCAATATGGTGAATTTTAATAAAGTAATCATGTTCAATGATGATACATGTGAAAGGGTGCAATGAAATTTAATGATGAATTACATATGTATTATAGATTCATCGATCTCGATTAGATTCGTTGGACTATTTAACTTAATGGCATCATACAAAATGTAATATGACTGAAATCAATGCATCTTCACAATACTATTAGATCATATTGCATCTCCCAATACACACATTTCAGATTATATGGATGTTAGATCATAATGCCAATTTTCATCTAAAGACATAGATATATATATATATATATTATAGATGTCCCTTCGTGTAAGTGAATCATATTAGGGTTTTGACTATTTAATGGTGGTGATTTTATATACTCATCTAACTATGGAAACTAAATCAAATTAAGGTTTTAACTATTTAATTGAATGGCATCATATAAATGGATAGCATGGATGGATAGAAAGCTTTTGCAATAATGAATGGATCAATCGTGGAGTTTTTTGGTTCTAGCAATGACTTAACAATTTGCTAAACTATTGGATTCTAGTTTATGAACGTCATTTCTATTAATTAGATTAAGGTTTCAACTATTGAAATGTGGTGATTGTATCTACATTTGTAGGTATTTCTTTAGATTCTTTTTGAATTTGTACATGGAGAAGATACGTAGCCACAATTACTTCATGTAAAAGATTTCATGTACAAACTTGGATTATTGAATTACCACCTTATAATATTAGATGCCAATATATATTCAAAACAATAATGGCTAACTATGGCAACTCAATCACATTAGGGTTTTGACTATTTAATTGTGGTAATTCTATTTTATCTACCCAGCAAACTATGGTAACTAAATCATATTAGGGTTTTCAACATTTAACTACTGTGATTCTATCTACTCAATTAACTTGGGTTAGGGTTTTGACTATTTCCATCAATGATACCATACAAAATTTAATAACACTAAAATCAATGCATCTTATAATACTATTAGATGATATTGCATTTACCAACTCATAGATTTGTGTTAGATCATAAGGAAAATCTACATTTAAATACATAGATCAATAGATCATAGACATCTCACCTAAGTGTTGCTAAATCATATTAGAGTTTGATTATTTAATGGTGGTGATTTTATCTAATCAACTAACAATGGAAATTGAATCAAATTAGGGTAATATTAGATGCCAATATATAGTTAAAACAATAATTGAATCATATTAGGATTTAGGGTATTTAACTATGGTGATTCTATCTACTCCATGAGTGTGGTAACTAAATCATATTAGGTTTTGGACTCTTAAACTATCGTCATTCTATTTACTCGACTAACTATGGTCACTAAATCATGTCAAGGTTTTGACTATTTAAATGTGGTGGTTCTATCTACTTAGCTAATATTGTAACTCTTCTAATGTGTAATTGAATCAATTAAGGTTTTGATATGTGAAATGAAGTTGAATTTGAACACCATTCAACCTCTTAATTTGCTCTTGCAAATATAATATCATACAAAATGTAATATCTTTGAAATCAATGTACCTTAACAATACTATTAGATCATCTTGCTTTTCCCAATGCATAGATTTCAAATTGAAAGGATATTAGATATTACACAAATATGGATATATATAATTAGGATGTGTACAAAGTTAAGGTTATGAATATATAACATTTTAATGATTTTAATGATTTTGTTGAGATATAGCCTATATTTATTTTTTTCACTATGTTTTAATAACAATTTTAATAATAAAAATAAATTCAACACCATCAAAAACCTCTTTATCACCCACAATTTTAAAATTTAAAAACTTTTAAAATCATATAACCTTTATACTATTAACTATTTAATTGCCCAGCCAACTCAACCCTTCAAGAATGTAGAAAAGATCGGGGCAGAGCATGCATGAGATCATGGGAAGGCTAAGTGCACGACGTGTCAAAAGCCCTCTTAATGAGTAATGAATATAAAGAAATGGTTATTCTCCTGTCCCATGTCTGTGTGATAATGCAGCATGGGGATACTAAAGAAATGGTTATTCTCCTGTCCCATGTCTGTGTGACAATGCAGCATGGGGATAATAAAGAAATGGTTATTCTCCTGTCCCACGTCTGTGTGATAATGCAGCATGGGGATAATCAAAGGAAGATACGCCCTTCTAAAGACTAATAAATATAAACAAATGGCTATTCTCTTGTCTCATGTATGTGGGATAAAGCAGCATGGGGTGAATCAAAGGAAGATACCTCGTCACTGAGTGAGTGAAATTTACACGAGGAATGTTGCATCCAAATGTTTATCCAGATGGCCATGTTTGTATTTCTATCTCTCAGGCACTCGGGATGGATCGAATAAAGGAGAGATTGATAGTATTTGGATGCCAACCCTGGGATCGTGCTCTATTTCATTCTGGGAAAGCGTATAGAAGACCAGAAACACAGTTGGTGGTTTAACATTCTACCAGGGAGCCTGATATTGACACTTTTGTCTGGTATTCATTCTCGTTCGGCTCCCAGAATCTCCAGCAGTGGTTGCAACAGCTTGCAAAATAAGAATCATAATTTTTTTCCGTACACAAAAAGTGATTTTGTCTCGTCAAAAACCTGGATTGAGAAAACTATCCTCATAAGCTGCAATTAGTTATGTTGTTGATCCGTAATGCATAATAGCCATCGATTGGTTGGGGAGGCATGAAAACATGGGACCGTGGATGGTGGACACAGTAACCCTAATCACTTTGTCAAAGGGCATGCCTGTGGCATCCTTTTCGCTATTCTGTCTGCGATTGCCAATGGGACCTTCACCATGTTCTCCAAGTTGATAAAGAAATAAAATATAAAGCATTGAGATTAAGAGAATTCTAAATTTCTCATGCAAACACTTCAACAAATTAAAGAGAATTCTTTAAAGCTTTATTTATAAAGCTTCAGTTAAGTATTAATGTATGTTTTAATTTAAGGTTTTAGTTAAAGTATCACTTAAAGATATACCTCAGTTAACTAAATAAATCACAAGGGTCACTTCAAGTAAATTAATCAGCATGATTTCAGTTAACTAAGTGTTAGATAAGAAAAACTAGTTAAATAAGAAAGACTAGTTGACTAAAGTGTTTTCACTTTAGTTAAACTAAAATATGACACTTCAGTAAATCAAGGAGAACTTCAATTGATTACTACAATGATGTTATCAAGAATCAATTAAAGAGAGTTAACTAAGTGAAAAATAAGAAGATATGTTTAACTAAATGGCGACACTTAAGTTATCCACCTAACTAAGTGGGCAAGATTTCACTTAAGAGGCGAGTTCGTACCGCTCACTGAATAAAGCACTGCATGAGAAGTGGGGCCCACCTCTACATACAAGATTGATACATCCACTTTGAGGGCGAGTTCAACCTAAGTTAGAATATAAAATAGAAGAGAAGAATGTATAAATATGTTATATAGATTCATGAATTCAATGAGAAGCTAATTCTCTTTTCCTTTGAAGGCAAGGCATTTCTCTTTGTGTGCTGGATATTATTATTGAAGGCAAGGTGCTTCTCTGATTGATCTCTCTTCTTTATTGCTTATGTATCTTCACCAAGAGTGTTTTGGTGATCTCTTATCTTCCAAAATCAATCTGTTATGTTGTAAAAGAAAGCATTCTGTGCTATCCATTATATTACACTAAGAAGAATTGTTGGGGTTTTTGTTCTCATAGTTTTGAGGATTTTCCCCAATATATATCTTGTGTTATGGATGTATGAATTTCATGTTATTGAATTGTCTCATTGTTTCAAGTTTCGCATCCAAAAGAATTAAAAATCAATGCTCAACCAAATATTAACAAGTTAAAGAGTCTAAATCCTAATTTGATTTAATTTTCATGGTTAGCAAGTAGATTTAATCACCAGCATTAAATAGTCAAAATCCTAAGTTGATTTAGTTATACTGAGGGACCTCTATGATATATTGAACTATGTATGTATTTAGATGGATATTTGTGTTATGATATTACCCAAATATGTGCATTAGGGTTCATGCAATTTATTATCTAATAGTATTGTTAAGATGCATTGATTTCAATGATATTACCCTTTGTTTACATTTTGTACGATGTCATTCACTTAAATAGTCAAAACCCTTATAGGTTTGAGTTTTCCACAAATGAGTTGATAGAATCACCACAATTAAATAGTCTAAACTCTAATTTGATGCTAAGGGACATCTATGATCTATTGATATATGTATTTTGATGTATATTTTTGTTATTGCACCAAGAGGAGGAGGTTCTCTACAACGAGTATGGTGTAGTTAAAAAATTCCATGTGATATCATAAAATAAATTTTCATGAAAATTAATAATAAAAAAATACATGTTGGCCTATAAAATAAAAAATTAAATTTAAACCTGGATCTATCAAGCAAGAGAGGGATCATTTTAAGTTTAAATTGTTTTGAAAAATTACACCTTAAGAAATTGGAAAACCGGATCTATCAAGCAAGAGAGGGATCATTTTAAGTTTAATTTTTTTGAAAAATTACACCTTAAAAATTTGGATCCCTCTCCATGCTTGATAGATAGATATAGGTTTAATACGGATCTCTCCTGGTGATCTAACACAAATCTATGTATTGGAAATGAAATATCATCTAATAGTATTGTTAAGATGCATTGATTTGATATTACATTTTGTGAGATACCATTCAAGTAAAATAGTCAAAATCCTAATCGTACTACCATAGTTACTTGAATAGATAGAGTCACCATAGTTAAATAGTTGAAACCCTAATCAACCAAGTAGATAGAATCACCAAATTTGGATTGTGGAAACCGTACTCTATTTTAGTTATTGTTTCACTATATTTTTTTTAATTATCAAAGTTTGCACATGAAATATTTTATTTCGGATCTACTTAGTTTATTTATTCTATGTTTTGGACTTTACAGTGGTTTTTGGTTGGAATTAGGTAAAATTGTTTTGGTAAAATCCAAGTTTAGAAGTGTTTAAATTGAGTTTTGAATTCGTAAATAGACTCAACACCCTCTAATACCTCCATGGCACCCAAATTATGCAATGTCCATAGCTAATATATCTAATTCTAAGATTTTTTAAATATTTCCAACATAACAAAACTATACTAGAAAATGTTGAAAACTAGAATATTTAGACTACACCTTTTATTTGAAGTAATTGTGGCTAGGTTAGATAGAATCATCATAATTAAATAATTGAAACCCTAATCTAATTAATAGAAACAACATTTAATAGCTAGATTCTAGGAGTTGAGCAAATTGTCAAGTCATTGTTGGAACCAAAATGCCCTTGGTTGATCCATTCATTCTCACCAAAGCTCTATATCCATAGGTGTTATTTGTATAATGTCATTTAGTTAATAGTCAAAACCCTAATTTGTTTTAGTTTCTACACTTGAGTAGTGGTTGAGTAAATAGAATCACCACAATTAAATAATCAAACCCTAATTTGATTTCCTTACATTAAGGGGCATCTATGAGGGGGTAGGGTATGTACACTTATGTAGACTTTAGTAGTTAAATCATTGTTGCATTGATTTCAATGATATTACATTTTGTACAATATCATTAAGGGGGTAGAGTATGTACACGTATGTAGACTTTAGTAGTTAAATCATTGTTGCATTGATTTCAATGAAATTACATTTTGTACGATATCATTAAGTTAAATAGTCTCATTGAGATTGATGACTATAATATATGTAATTAATCATCGTTAAATTTAATTACATTATTTCATATGTCTCATCATTCAATATGATTACTTTATTGCAGTTTTTCATTTTAAGTATATAATGTTTTTAAAAATTTTAGATATTTAAATGATTTCAATGTAGTAGTTTTTGTTTTAAGAAATATTATTTTGAAAAAGTCAAAGTTTATATGGAAGCAAATTTTCACATAAACATAAATCAAAAATATATTTTAATGTATAGAAAAAAAATAATTCCACTTTTTAAAAATAATATAAATTTTGTTAAATATTATAATTTTATTTAAGTAATTAAAATTTTGGTTACAAACCATTTTCAAACTTTTTGAAAATTTATATAAAAAAATTAAAAAAAAAAACATATATACAAATTTTATATTTTAAATATGTTTCAGAATTCATCTTCATATTATTGGAATACTATGGATATCTTCTATATTTTCTCATATTCATATTCTTCAGTCCTTTAGCTTTCTTGACCTTTTTAGATTTTAGTGCTCCATCAACCTTGAATACATTGTACCATATTCTTGAACAGTCTAGTTCATAACTTTTTGTCTTCTACTGATTCATCTTCAACTTGCTAATATCTTTAAAATTTAAAAAAACTAAATGAATTAAGGCAAAGCTTTTATTATTCATGTTAAAGGCAACATCACTTTTATTGGATAGGTTAAATATAGAAATAGTTTAAGTGTTATAATTTGATAAAATATATTGTATATATTAATTGTTGTAAATATAATTGGATATTTGAGAAGTTTAATTCATTTATATATTCAATAATAAAAAACACTGTTGCTATGCCAAGCTTTTTAATTGCGGCCAAAAGTAACTCATTCAACAAAATTATCTGTTCATCAGCTTTATGTAAGATGATGAGAATAGTCGAATATATGAAAAACAAAATCTGTTTTGCCACTTTGCTTGCGTGAAGACAAAATCTGTTTTACCATTATCATAAACCATGGAAACCATGACCAGATTCTTTCGGCCAGTTTGGGTTATAAGACATGAGTAGGACAGGGAATACTACACAGGAGTCTCTGGCTTACGACAGAGGAGTAGGACAAGGAATACTACAAACACAGTGGGAATAGCTGAAGCTACGAAGCAAAGATGCCCGATATAGAGAAGTTGTAATATAGTTGAGATGCTAACATAATAGCGTTATAGGGAAGAAATCTTTGTACAGAGAGAAGTTAGGTTACACATGAGTATGAGAGAGATGTTGTAACTTTTGTCCAGTAAGGTTACACAGTAAAAAAAAGAGTAATAAATTATATTATGCCAGCCAATAATAAAATGAGAGAGATGTTGTAACCTTTGTTCAGTAACTCGAGTAAAAAAAGGAATAAAAAATAATAAATTATATTATATGGGCCAATAATAAATAAATTTAAAGGTAGATTTGATCCCTCTAGGCCCATGATAGAGCCTAGGATTATGATGTAAGCTAGTTACAATACAGTTGACTTTTGTCAATTAAATACATAAGGCACTACATGAGAAATCCTTACAATTAGTTTAGAAAAATATTGTTTTATAATTTTAATAATATGAAAGTATATTATTTTTTAAATAAAAGTATTTTAAAAATAAATAAAAAATAATAATTTTCGATAGTAAATTTTTTTAGAGTTTATTTATATATTTAAATTTTATTTCTTTAAACATTTTGATGAATCTTTAATGATAAGTAAAATGTCTTAAAAAATGCTAAATTTTAAGTAGAAATATACATTCTAAAATATCTATATTTTTAAGAGGAAATATACATTCTAAATTAAGTATAACAAAAAAATTGAAAAGCTAATAGAAACAAAAATTGCTTTATGCATGGATAATGAACCATAAATGTTTAAATTAATTATAAGTTTATGTTTATTGTAAAGTTGGTTTTATTTAAGTTCTATATTTTGAGAATTGATTATTGGAATTTGAATTTATGTTGGGAAAGTAACAATTTTTTTTCGGCAACTATTAGAGTTACACTTAAACAATAATAATATTATTAATATTTTTTATTATATTTAGAGGTATTAGACTTACACTTAAACAATAATAATATTATTAATATTTTTTATTATATTTAGAGGTTGTTTTTTATATCTTAAGTGGGTCATACCAAGTTTGCAGTACATGAAGTACATCTCGGCTCCAAGGTAATTAGCTACATTTTAAAAACATATTTATATCAGCAATTTTAGAATCTGTATTTGGATATGTGAAAGAGTATTTCGATATCTTGACGAGTGATTTAGACTCCCAGTATTTGGATTTTTGAATGTTAATATTTTTTAATATGGATATGTACTTGATTAAGTTAGAAAAAACATATCCATATTTAAAAATACATGATAAGCTTATTCTATTTTCTATATTCAAAGATAAAATCTTTAATTGAATTTATGATACAATTTAGTGTATTTCTCAATTGTTTATTATAAATAATGCCCAGTTAAAGTAGTTTGAAATAATAGTGTTAAAGTTTAAATAAATGCTAGTGATAGCGATACTAGACATTCAAACATACTATAATAACACACTCAACTTCTAATATTTCATAAGCTGCAATCCTATCAAATAAAGAGTTTACACAACAATTTCAAATATATTATTGAAAATTTTAATTTAAAATTTATATATACAAGCATAGAACCATCTTTAATTTGGTTCTATGAAGTACTAAGAAGGAATAAATTCCTTGAGATGCAAACCCCTTTTAGAGTCCTAAATTTGAGGAAAGGTTTTCACCTCAAGGATTTGATCCCTCCATGGGCTCAATAGAGCTAAAGTTGGCCGCATCAAAATAATGTTGCCTAAAACAAAAATTACCACATTGAAATCATTTCTTCTAAAATTAAAAAAAAATATGATCAATATGGTGAATTTTAATAAAGTAATCATGTTCAATGATGATACATGTGAAAGAGTGCAATGAAATTTAATGATGAACTACATATGTATTATAGATTCATCGATCTCAATTAGATTAGTTGGACTATTTAACTTAATGGCGTCATACAAAATGTAATATGACTGAAATCAATGCATCTTCACAATACTATTAGATCATATTGCATCTCCTAATGCACACATTTCAAATTAGATGGATGTTAGATCATAATGCAAATTTTCATCTAAAGACATAGATCAATAGATCATAGATGTCCCTTCGTGTAAGTGAATCATATTAGGGTTTTGACTATTTAATGGTGGTGATTTTATATACTCATCTAACTATGGAAACTAAATCAAATTAAGGTTTTAGCTATTTAATTGAATGACATCATATAAAATGAATAGAATGGACGGATAGAAAGATTTTGCAAGAATGAATGGATCAATGGTGGAGTTTTTGGTTCCAACAATGACTTGACAATTTGCTAAACTATTGAATTCTCTGTCATTTCTATTAATTAGATTAGGGTTTCAACTATTTAATTGTGGTGATTCTATCTACAGTTGCACGTATTTCTTTAGATTCTTTTTGAATTTGCACATGGAGAAGATACGTTACTTCAAGTAAAAGATTTAATGTACAAACTTTACCACATTATAATATTAGATGCCAATAACTCAATGAGATTAGGGTTTTGACTATTTAACTTTCGTCATTCTATTCTATCTACCTAGCTAACTATGGTAACTAAATTAGATTAGGGTTTTGACTATTTCAATCAATGATACCATACACAATTTAATAACACTTAAATCAATGCATCTTAACAATACCATTAGATGATATTGCATTTCCCAATGCATAGATTTGTGTTAGATCATAAGGAAAATCTACATTTAAATACCTAGATCAATAGATCATAAACATCTCAACTTGAAGTATTGCTAAATCATATTAGAGTTTGATTATTTAATGGTGGTGATTCTATCTAATCAACTAAAAGTGGAAATTGAAGGGTTTTGACTCTTTAACTTTGGTGATTCTATGTACTAAGTTAATTGTGGCAACTAAAACATACTAGGGTTTTGACTATTTAATTGAATAATATCATACAAAATATAATATTAGTGAAATCAATGCATCTTAACAATACTATTAGATCATATTTCATTTCCAATGCACAAATTTGGGTAAGATCATTACATGAATCTCCATTTAAAGACATAGATCAATAGATCATAGATGTCCCTCAATGTAACTCAATCAACTTAGTATTTTGACTATTTAATTGTGGCAATTCTATATATAGTTGTAGGTATTTTTTATATTCTTCTTGAATTTGTATAGGGTAAAGATACCTAGCCACAATTACTTCAAATAAAATATTTCATGTTCAAATTTTGATTATTGAACTACCATATTATAATATTAGATGCCAATATATAGTCAAAACAATAATTGAATCATATTAGGATTTCAGCTATTTAATTATGGTGATTCTATCTTTGAATCATATTAGGTTTTGGACTCTTAAACTATTGTCATTCTATCTATTCTACTAACTATGGTAACAAAATCATATCAAGGTTTTGACTATTTAATTATGGTGGTTCTATCTACTCAGCTAATATTGTAACTCTGCTAATGTTGTAATTGAATAAGATTAAGGTTTTGATATGTGAAATGAGGTTGAATTTGAACACCATTCAATCCTAGGATGTGTACAAACTTAAGGTTATGGATATAAACATTTTAATATTTTTTATGACTTTGTTGAGATAGTTGGAATTTTCCCAATGGATGAACTTTTATGTGGATATTCATATATGTAATAATTATTTTAAATTAAAGAAATTAAATAATTAATATATGTATGAAGAAATAGCACAGTATTTTTCTGTATATATTTTATAAATAAATAAATAAAAGATAGTAATGGATGATTGTTTTATATATATATATATATATATATATCAAATTAAAATTTTCAATAATATTTGAAATTGTTGTGTAAATCTCTTTATTTCATATATGGCTGTTGGTTATGAAATCTTGGAAATAATGTATGTTATTATAGTATGTTTGAATGTTTAATTTTACTATGAATAGTATTGGTTTAAGTTTTAATACCATTATTTCAAGTTATTTAATTGCCAAGTCAATTTAATCCTTAACTATTGTCAATAATATCTATTTAAGTTCGAAATTGTCTAAAAATTCTAAGATTTGGTCAATATTTTTATTTTACAAAATCTAAATTTAACTGTTTTAATAAAGATTTTAATAATAGAAATGGATTCAACACCATCAAAAACCCATACATAAGATTATAAAAAAACTAAGTACAAGGCTTGTCAAAAGCCATCTTACTGGATAATGAATATAAAGAAATGGCTATTCTCCTGTCTCATGTATGTGAGATAATGCAGCATGGGGATAATCAAAGGAAGATACGCCCTTCTAAAGACTAATGGATATAAAGAAATGGCTATTCTCTTGTCTCATGTACGTGGGATAAAGCAGCATGGGATGAATTGAAGGAAGATACCTCGTCACTGAGTGAGTGAAATTTACACGAGAAATGTGGCATCAAAATGTTTATCCAGGTGGCCATGTTGGTATTTCTATCTCTCATGCACTCGGGATGGATCGAATAAAGGAGAGATTGATAGCATTTGGATGCCTGCAACCCCGTCGTGCTCTCTTTCATTCTGGGAAAGCGTATAGAAGGCCAGAAACACAGAGTTAGTGGTTTAACATTCTACCAGAGAGCCTGATCTTGACATTTTTGTCTGGTATTCATTCTCGTTCGGCTCTCAGAATCTCCAGCAGTGGCAGCAGTGGTTACAACAGCTTGCAAAATAAGAATCATAAAAATTTTACCGTACACAAAAAGCGGTTTCGTCTCGTCAAAAACCCGGATTGAGAAAACTATCCTCATGAGCTGCAATTGGTTATGTTGTTGATCCGTAATGCATAATAGCCATCGATTGGTTGCCGAGGATGGTGGACACAGTAACCCTAATCACTTTCTCACAGCTCATGCCTTTAGCATCCTTTTCGCTATTCTGTCTGCGATTGCCAATGGGACCTTCACCATGTTCTCCAAGATTGATTCAGCCATGAGAGCGACAGTCGATCCTCTTCTCACAACAAGAAAATCCATCTTTTAGCACCACAAGTTAGCACCACTTATATTTTATGGTGTAAATGTGGTGGTATTGGCACCAATTACATTTATGTGGTGTTAAAGTGGTGTTGTTAACACCATTTATATTTTGTGGTGTTAAAGTGGTGGTATTAGCACCACTTATATTTTGTGGTGTTAATATGGTGTTATATTTGTTAATATTATTGGAAATTGAGTTTTACTTTTATGAGAAATGCCATGTTGGCAAGTACCATAAAGTGGTGCTAAGCTATTATTTCCACATGGACATGTACAAATAGGATTTAATTATGTAGATTTGCACCATAAACAAATTCACAAATAATTATTTTGAAAATAACTCAGTTCAATATTTATTTATTTTTTCATCAATTAAAATAAATTATCAAAGATTAATTTATGAGTTTTTGCACCATACTTACAAGAAGTTCAAATATTTATATTTAGAATATTTAAGCAAATAAATTCACCTAAAATATTTAAGCAAATAAATTCACGTGATTAATTTATCAGGCTTTACACCACAAGCACAACAAGTTCAAAAAAAATATTTGGAAAATAGCTCAATTCAATATTCATTTTTTTATCTTATTTAAACATATAAATACAATTGACAAATAAATAAAAACAACTAGTTTTAATTTATTACTATTATAAAGTAGTAATAAAATTATTTGAATTTAAATTTGATTATTCATTTGAGATATTTTTATCTTCTTAGTTTTTTTTTAATGGAAATTAGTATTATTATTAGGTTTTTAACACAAGGTATGGGTCTTAGATCCATCTATATGATCAATGGAGAAAACCTCTACTTAAGGCCCTAAAAGAAGCTTTTAGGAATCTATGACCAAGAAAGACACCACAAAGGTCCCCACACGTATTCCTAAGAGTATTCTTAGCCTCTAAGTATGGTCATTCACACTATTATAAGTTTTTAATCACTAAAGGTAGGTCCAATTGAGGCCTTAGCCTAAATGAATCCTAAGCATAAAGAAATGTCATGTTGTCAAGTACCATATAGTGCTACTAAGCTCATATTTGCCGCATGGACATGTACAAAAATGATTTAATGATGATGATTTGCATGATAAACACAACAACATCACAAATAATTATTTTGTAATAACTTAATTCAATTTTTTTCATTCAAATAAATGCCCATGATTAATTTATGAGGTTTTAAACCACAATCACAGCAAATTCAATTATTTGTTTTTATCACTATTTAAACCAATAAACTCACATGATTCATTTATGAGGTGTTGCACCACAAACACAACAAGTTCACAAATAATTATTTCTAAATAGCTCAAGTCGACTATTCATTTTCAATATTATTCAAGCAAATAAATACCCATGATTCTTAAATTTGACAAATAATTAAAGACAACCATTTTTAATTTATTACTATTATAAAATATTAATAAAAATTATTTGAATTGAGATTTCATTATTTGATAGGGTATATTTTTATTGATATTATTAAATTTTCTAATGGATATTAATATCATTACCAGGCTTTGTGCACAGGACAGGACATGGGTCTCAAATCCTTGAAGATGTTCTAGGGAGGAAACCTCTTCCTTTGGCCCTAAATGAATCTTTTAGGAATCTAGGACCGAGAAATATGGTCAACACACATATATTCCTAAGAATATTCTTAATATCTATGTGTGATATTGATTGCATTATAAGGTTTTGATCACTGGTGATAGGTCTATTGGCCCTTGACCTAGTTAAGAGAAGAAACCTAAGCCTTAGCCTAAATTAAACTTCTAGGTATGTAGGGATAATAATGATTTGTCACACAAACAAAAATGACTTTTTGAGAATATATATGCCCTTATAATAGGGATAATGGGGGGAGTTGGAGGAAGTAAAACTAGGTATAAGTATTTAGGCCATAGAAATTATTAAGGAAGGAACCCCGTCGTGCCTTGGACCTTAGAGGAAACCTCTAGGTATATAAGATTAACAAGTATACCTTGAAACACCACATAAGGCCTCCTAAGGGTATCCTTGGCCTGATATTGGGGGTATTACTATAAGTAAGAGGTTGTTTTTAAGCACTATATATGGGTGTTTAGGCCCTTAACATGTTTGAGAGAGGAAACCTAGGCCTTATTCCCTAGTAAAATATTTTGTGCATCCAAGGAAAAATACAAACTCAAAGCACTACACATGACATATTGGGGTTATTATTTACCTCTAAGTAAGGAAATCAACACCATTATGATTTTTTTGCTAGTATGCATGGGTCTTAGGTTTTTTTATAATGTCATCGGAGGAAATTTGGGCCTTAAACCCTAAGGGGAGCTTTAAACCACACCCATGAAATCCAAACACTATCGTTGGCATCTGAGCATTCATATACGTGACACTAGGTATGAAAATATTAGACATAGTCATGAGAGGAATTATAGGAACTAGGCCCTAAAGGATGGTTTTCGACATATTAGGCTAATAGCAATGACTCAAACTATCACCTAGAAGATCATGCAATGTATAGGATATCATTATTCTCAAAGTGGGATATGGGTGGAAATATGTGGTTTTGCATACTAGAGATGGGTCTGAGTAAATAGTTGGGGAAGAAATTTAAAGAATTATACCCTAACATAATATTATTGAGGTAATGGGTAATGATAAAGACCATGAACCATAGCATACACCATTTAAAGTTGATATTTGACATAATAGTTGGATATGAGCATAATCAAGAGCTTTTGCATAGAGGGATGGATCTCAAGCCCTTTATTGGAGACATAAAAGTAAAGCAAGAGCCTTATGTAGGTGTCCCAAGGCCTTCATAATGATATTACATAGAATATGACCATGACTTTATCCATAAAGAAACCATTAAGGCATCAAAATCCATCGAGACACTATGTATCTAGTTCTTATGGCCTTTTACCCTTAGATAAGATCAATGGAGGAGACCTAAATATCGACCACTAAAGGAATCTTCTAGCCATCAAGGGATAAGAAGGTTTCCTCCACCACCAACACATGGCCTCTTGAGAGTGTCATTAGCATATGATTGAGGATGTTGGTGTCATTATGTGGTTTTGAGTAGTATGTACATGTCTTGAGGCCTTGAGAGTGATTTTCTAGGGAAGAAGACCATGCCTTTATCCCTAAATAAATCGTTCAATCCTCCAAATCCATGAATTATAATGCCTCAAATCACCATCATGAGTTCGTAGGGGTATCCATTGTACTATATATCTAATTCTTGTGGCCTTATGGCCTTCGACATGGTTAATGGAGGATACCTTAACCTTTGCCCCTAAAGGAAGGTTGTAACTATCTAGGGGTAAGAAGCTTGCCTCCACCAACCATACACAACCTCCTAATTGTATAATTGGCCTATGATTGAGGATGTTGTTATCGCTAGCTAGTGTTAATTAGCATGTACATGTCTTAATACCTTGGGAATTATGTTCCATGGAAGAAGACCATGTTTTTGGCCCTAAAGAAATCATTAGCGCATCTAGATCCATGAATACTACCTAAAAGCAACATTGATTACTTCATAGGGGTATCTATGTAACTATGTATCTATGTATTGTGGCCTTGGGGCCTTACCCATGGTTAGTGGAGGAGACCTCAATATCGAGCTCTAAATGATTCTTCCATCCATCTAAGGCTAAGAAGATTTCCTCCACTAAAAACACATGGCCTCTTGAGGGTATAATTAGCCTATGATTGATTATGTCATTTCCATTAGGCAGTTTTGAGTAGTATCTACATGTCTCAGGGCCTTGGGAATGATGTTATAGGGAAAACAACCATGCCTTTTCCCTTAAAGAAACAATTGGGGCATCTAGAGTGATGAACAATTCCTAGAGCACCATGCATGACCTTGCATGGATATCCATGCCACTATGTATCCATTTCTAGGGGCCTTGGACATGGTCAAGGGATGAGACTTGAACCTCTAGCCATAAAGGAATCGTATAGCCATCTAAGGATAAGAAGATCACCTCAACCAACCACACATGACCTATTGAGGGTATCATTGTCATATGATTGAGGATATTAACACCATTATATGATTTTGAGAAGTATGTAGGTGTCTTAGGACCTCAGGAATGATGCTATAGAGAAGAATGCCATGCCTTTGGACCTAAATAGACCACTAAGGAATCTAGAGCCCTGAGCAATGCATCAAAGAACCATGCATGACTTTGCAAGGGTATCCATTGATCTTTGTATCTAGGTCTTAGGGACTTGAGTTCTTGGACATGGTCACTAGAAGAAATTTGAACCTTGGGCCTTAAATAAATATTTTATCCATTCAAGGCTGAGAAGGTTTCCTCCACCAACCAAACATGGCCTCCTTAGGGTATCATCGATGAATTATAATTCCTCAAAGCACCATGCATGAATTCATAGGGGTATCCATTGTACAATGTATCCAAGTCTTGTGGCCTTGTGGCCTTCGACATGGTTAGTAGAGGATACCTGAACCTTTTCCCCTAAGGAATCTTGTAACCATCTAGGGGTAAGAAGTTTTCCTCCACCAACCACACACAACCTCCTAATTTGTATATTTGGCTTATGATTGAGGATTTCGTTGCCTTGTGTGGTGTGGAGTAGTATGTACATGTCTTAATCCCTTGGGAATTATGTTTCATGGAAAAATACCATGTTTTGGGCCTTAAAGAAATCGTTGAGGCATCTAGAGCCATGAACACTACCTAAAAGCACCATTGATTACTTTAGAGGGTTATATATGGCACTATGTATATAAGTCTTTTGGCCTTGGTGCCTTACACATGCTTAGTGGAGGCAACCTTAATATCAAGCTCGAAATGATTCTTCTATCCATATAAGGCTAAGAATATTGCCTCCACTGAAAGTGCATGGCCTCTTGAGGGTATTATTGGCCTATGATTGATTATTTCATTTCCACTATGTGGTTTTGAGTAGTATCTACATGTCTCGGGGCCTTGGGAATGATGTTTTATGGAAAACAACCATGTCTTTATCCCTAAAGAAACAATTGCGGTATCTAGAGTGATGAAAAATTCCTAGAGAACCATGCATGACCTTGCATGAATATCCATGCCACTATGTATCCATGTCTTCCATGTCTTGGGGCCTTGGGTCCTTGGACATGGTTAAGGGAGGATACTTGAAACTCTGGCCCTAAAGGAATATTATAGCAATCCAAGGCTAGAAATATCACCTCAACCAACCACACAAGTCCTCTTAAGGGTGTCATTGTAATATGATTAAGGATATTAATATCATTGTGTGGTTTTGATAAGTATGTAGTTGTCTTAGGACCTCAGGAATAATTCTCTAGAGAATAATACTATGCCTTTGGCCCTAAATAAACCATTGAGGAATCTAGAGCCATGGAAAATGCATCAAAGAAGCATGCATGACTTTGAAAGGGTATCTATTGAGCTTTGTATCTAGGTCTTGGGGCCTTTAGTTATTTAACATGGTTAGTGGAAGAAACCTGAACCTTGGTCTTGAACATCTGTTAAGTGACATGAGCTCTCATTGGGAGCCCTCAACTCTGATGCAACGAGAGATACAACTATGATTATTTGCATCTCTAGAAATGAATTTTATTTCTGATGTTATCTCCTTGATTTTTGTAAATAATATTTATTCTTCTAAGGTCTCTACCTCGGTCCCTAAAGGAATATTCTAGCCATCTATGGCTAAGGAGGTTTTCTCCACTAAACACACATGGCATCCTGAGTGTATCATTGGCCTATGATTGAGGATGCTAATTGCATTAGGTGATTTTGAGAAGTATGTAGGTGTCTCATTGCCTTGGTATGGTATTTTGTTGAAGAATACCATGCCTTTGGCCCTAAAGAAATAGTTGCAGCATCCAAAGCCATTATTTTTTTAAAAAGGATTGGCCTCCAGCTATTAGTTTAAAATATTTTAGGGATATAGTAGCAAGGGCATGTAGAGATAATGATGAAAGGGTTACTACATATGCATTGAACATTCTAAAGGGACCAAAAGAGAATAAGGTGACACATTACAAGGGGACGTGGTGCAAGGGTCATCATTACTGTGTTTGAAAGGTAGATGAAAATCGACAAACATTTGACTGTGGCATTGCTGCATATTTTATAGTATATTTTCAGTCACATGTTCGTGATGGAAATATAAAAATAGACACATTGTGATGCGATGGATTAGTTGACGATATATTAGAGCTTAACATTAGATCTTTCAAGGTGGTACTATTTAATGCTAGGTGGTTTAAAAATATTGTGGTTGGAAATCATCCAACAACATATATGCATGAGAATGAAATTTTCATCATCAACCATACTAGGTCTGAGCAAACAGATGAACCATACGTTTTCCCTAACCAATGTGAGCAAATATTTTATGCTTCAATCCTACAAAATGCTCAAAGTCATTTTGTTATTGAGAGTAATCCTAGATCAATAAGAGCCTTTCAACGTTTCCATGAAGACCAACCTATCCCGAAGTAAATGTCATCTGTTGATAGCTCAGATGATGAGGTTAATGGAAAAGAAGACATGATTGGACTTTACAATGTATATTAAACTTATTTTGATTATTAATGAGAAATTTTATGAATAATTCCACTTGAAAAAATGTCCATTAGTTTCGAATTAGGGTTTTTTTTATATTTAAATCTACTAGATATATAGGTTTAGAAATATCATTGAGAGTTCTTCTAACATCCTAAACTTGCAATACATTTTTTTTTAATTTGTCTTCTAAAGATGGTATTTTGAGTTCTAAAACTTGTACATTTGCATTTTTAAGATATATATTTAGCATATAAGAACCAATTTTTCATATTACATAATTAACATTTTAAAAGTACATAGATGTTTAGGGAAAAAATCTTATATTTCATTATGTTGAGATGCATATTAATTAAAATATAATAAACGCATTTTATGATTTTTACGTCTCATTTTATTTAGGAAAAAACCAAGCAAAACAATTTCTATAAAAGTATAAATGATGATGTTTCAAACCTACTAAGACAATATAACATGACAATAATGTTTTACATACTATCTTTATATTGATTCACATCATATTTATTTTCACTATTTGTAAAAAGCTTAAGGAAGCTTAAGGATTGATGCATTTTTTTCTTATAAGTTTGAAATGTTTATTATAAACTTATTTTTTAGAAGAACACCTTAGATATTAAAAAAATGTTAAGAAATTTCTATAAAAGTATAAATTATGATGTTTCAAACCTACAAAGACAATATAACATGACAATAATGTTTTACATATTATCATTATATTGATTCACATTATATTTCTTTTCACTATTTGTAAAAAGCTTAAGGAAGCTTAAGGATTGATGCATTTTTTTCTTATAAGTTTGAAATGTTTATTATAAACTTACTTTTTAGAAGAACACGTTAGATATTAAAAAAATGTTAAGAATTTTTTATTTAAAAAAAAAATTATGATAAAAATACTATTAAAGAATTTTTCTCATTGATTTAGTGCTACTAAATTTTTTATGATCATGATAAATATTTAATTAATTTACATAATTTTTGTTTTATAATACTTATTACTTTATTACTCTATTTCATAAATAATTGATGATGTTTTAATGATTGTAACTCTAAGTAATTTTTTTTTTATGTTCTAGCATGGACATAACTCTGATGATGTTTTCATCATTGTAACATCACTCATTCTCTAAGCAATTTTTTTTTATGGTCTAGTATGGACACAAATGGATTATATATACCTATGTTTTTATATAAAATGTGTAGACTAAATCATATGCATCGATTACATGCGGAAGAGTTTACGTAAAGGTTTTCTTCTCCCTCTTAGATGAATAATTTTGATTACACGAGTTTGTTTAATGCTTATTAAAATATTGAGTAATGAACTCCCTTCTCATTTAATTGTCATTCATTTTCTTTTAAAGAAATTGGCACATTTATTTTTTTTACACATTTATGCTATTTATGTTGACGGGTAACTCTTAATGTATTTAACACTTCTACATACCTACCCAAATTACACGGTGGCATTTCTTTTTTATAAAATTTAATGATACTTATTATTATTATTTATTTATAATCATATTGTGTGTTTGAGGATTAAGATATTAATTAGTCCCCTAGATGACCTCATATATTTAATGACTAACATTTAAGGGAAAGATATCTTATGAACTTTATTGTTGAATCCTAATACAATGTTTCTTCATACAATTCTTTGTGCATGAGACCATGATAAATCATTATATGACCTGCACATATCATTGTATTATATGACTCCTTCCCAAGTTTATTTTTAATAGACTATTACTAAGTCATATTTATAAGGTGTAATCTTGACGCCTTTACAAATTATTATTGAATTTGTTAAAAGATTTTCAATGTATTTTTACATTTTTTTTTTATATTTATTATAATCTTAATTACTTGATTTCATAGTGATAGGTACATTATTGTGGATGTCGTGTAAGTTTATTTGTCAGGTTCGAGGGTCTCATAATTACCATGGACACATGGCTATATAAATAGCCTACACAAGACATTTAATTTATCTTAATTTATCTCGATTTACGAAAGAACATGGATTGAAGTCTTCCTTATATCAATTAGTTTACCATTTTAGTTCCCGGGTTTTTTTAAGATGAGCTCTTTTCTACGAGGGCCTTCGGGCATGGTGAGCTATGTTAAACTATGAACAATCCTGGAGAAGCCTATTAAAAATTCATGCCATGGCACTCTATCATACTAGCTCAGCAACATATTTCTCAAGCGTTCCACAGTGAGGGTATAACTCGATTGTGTGCTCTGTTCTTGATTTGGTAGCGCCCCTTTTTCGAATTCTCTCGATTATTACGAACTTACTTACGCTTTCAACTTTTATGCAGAGGATCTAATTTATGAAGGGACCATCCTGGAATTTTATGACTGTATCTTACGGTAATTTCCCATGTTCTTTGCAAATTTGAAAGGTGAGGCACTTTTATATACATATATCTATACATTTATTTATCCTTGAATGAAGAGTTTCAATGGCTTCCAATATTTGTTCAATTTACCCTTCTTCTATTTGTTTTTATGTAAATTGCCATAAAATTTCTGGGTTAGCTCATCAAGATGTATATCTGGTCACTTGCATGAAACCTCCAGGTATGCTTTGCTTGTAAAGATCCTCGGCCGGTTCCCTTAGACAGATAAATATATTTGCCTCTTGGATGCATAGTTTTCATAGGGTTTAGTTAAACAGTAACAGGTTGGAACTGGTTACTGGGTTGAGTATGGAATGAAATGTAATTATGTATATGAATATATTGAGCCCTGACAGATTTGACCTCTTTTTGTTGGGATATTTTTAAATGGGTTGGGTAACAGTTTAATGACTGAAATCTTATTTTTGGCTCCCATATTTAAAAGCGTATGCATGTTTACTGGATGGATTCAATGGTCTATTAGTGCGTATTTGTATATTATATTATCTTAATTTCCATTTGGGATTATAAAAGGTATTCAAAGGGTTTTTAAAATTTATCCTAAGGTAGAAGCCTGGTTCAAAAACCCTCACTGCCAGGTTTATCTGTTGTTAGTAAAGTTATATTTTTTTTTCCAACTCTAACTGAGCGAGTCTACTACTTCCGCCTTCACTCTGTGCAGAAGCATATTTTGATGAAATAGAGTTCAATGATCAAGAACTATGGGTCAATAGTCTATTTATGATTTCTCTCATTAGTAACTCCAACCCTTTATTTTTGAATGCAATGAATTAGGTATTTCAAGAGGGTATTCTCGGCCATAACTGGCTCGATCTACCCTAGATCCCAAAATAAATATTCTATGTTTATGAGGTCGAAACCCTCGACCTGCAATATCTATTCACTTTTGAATACTAACTGGATAAAGTTATCAAGGACATTTAGGCATTAGAATTCTATCTCTTTCTATTTGAATGTATACTAATGATTTTTATTTGACTACCCAACTTCATTTTTGGGGTTTTACTCCTATATTACACTTGTACATATTAAAAAGGATGTATTAACCTTCCTATTATATATAACCTGGTTTTTATAATATATTCCTTTTTCCAGAGTATTTTTGTGATGTCCTCTTTAATTTAGGTTTTACTATTACTCTTTTAACCAACAATTTCACTATATATTAAATACACTTCATGCTAGGGTGTATTTTCTCTCATCCATCAAAAGATTGAAGAAGGATTTCGTCCTATGAATGGTTATGAAGAGAAGAGGAAAGTGAACTTTGACTCATGCTTCAACCTTATCATATGTTCAGATGTTGAATCCAGATTGATTTAAAGGTAAGTTAATTTCGATTATTTTGCAGTTAATAGCATATTTTAGTTATGAAATGTCATTTCTCTATCTCATTTATGTCCAGTCGTTTACACCATGCTGTTGAGTACCACGTTTTGTCTTGATGCAATTTCAGATTGGAATATGTTGTATAGTAATTTTGGTGATCTTCGTTGGTATTTATATTCATTAAAAATTCTTCAATTTTTTATCAAAAGAGTCTGTGGACATTACACAGTCGCTATAGTTTTCTGATGAACTAATTCAAGAAGAAACTGTCTTGTTGGAATGCATCGAATAGATGGAATTTAATGAAAAGACAATTGTTTCTCTTATTTCTTGGCTTGGAGAGGCGATCCAACAAGAGGTAATTAACTACAATCCACATTGATAGTTTTATTTCAATTATGTCAAGCTTATTGAACTCAAAATTCAATAATTTACATAAATATAAACTAGACAATATTCAGGACCAACTCAAGGTGATGTTGTTTAGCCATTCATTTCATACAAAACCTCATGGTGCTTTCTTGCTATAAAATGGTATACCTTCATATCATATTTGAATTTATCATATCGTCTTAAATCATTATTTCAAGAATCAATCTGAGAATGCACGAAGCATTCGTAAGAACTTACAAAACGTTAGTGACAGTTTCCATAAAAATTACAATCAAACCAACACAACAACAGAATTCTAATTGATGTATTTGACAATTGTCCGCAGGAGGGCTACCGCCATATTGATATAGCAGCAAAATATGGCGTTGAGGAGAAAGTGATGATTTTCCTTTAGGATTTTGTGAATATTGACTAAAAATTGTGGGTTTATTGAATTTTTGAAAAAAAATAGTGGAATCTTTGAATTGCTTGAACAACGTACATACCTGATTGTTTAGCTGTGTTGTGGGTTGGCCATGGATTGAGGGTTGCCATGGATTCAGGCATTGATAGGAAGGATTTGTTTGTGGTATGTCTTTTGATTGTCTCTATATGATATGATGTTGATTGAAATGCTGAAGTAAAACAAATATGAAGTAGATGTTGTATATTGACTTTATAGTAAGTTCATTGCTGTAGGGGACATGGTTATTTTGAATTTTTTTCAATATTGCAGTAGGGGACATGGTTATTCTGAATTTTTTTCAATACTGCAGTAAAAAGATTGGATACAACTAACATATTTAGTAAATTTTACCAGGTTGTGTATGAAGAAACCTTCTATGCACGAGATTTAGGTACACTGGAACAGTTAAAGGAAAACTCCCTACACTGTGAATTATTGAGTGCATCTTTTCCAAAAATCATACCATTGCTAAAAATCATTTATTTCCCATTATTGATAGGGAAGACTCTTCTAACACTTATTGTGCCAATCCTCATAATAGTCAGAATTTTACATCTGGTAGTTAGTATCACTTAAAATGGAACAGTTAAAGGAAAACTCCCTACACTGTGAATTATTGAGTGCATCTTTTCCAAAAATCATACCATAGCTAAAAATCATTTATTTCCCAGTATTGATAGGGAAGACTCTTCTAACACTTATTGTGCCAATCCTCATAATAGTCAGAATTTTACATCTGGTAGTTAGTATCACTTAAAATCTATGTAGGCTATTAATTGCTTGACAACTTGGAGCTGTCAAATGGTTTTCAATGTTCATCAACAAAGAAAAAGTTTATGAAAGAGTTTCCTATTTTCTTTTTCAAGACTTTCCTAAGACTATATGTAAATAGTGATAATGTTTGTCTCTGTATTTCTTGTTTGTTCCTAGCATAGTGAGTGTATCATATAGAATGCATTTCTTTTATTGCTTTATGTGGCTAGAAAAAATTATTAACATGGTGATTGATGCATGCAGGACACTGTTGTTTGATGTTCAACAAAAAAAGGGTATTGGAAGAGTACCAGGATGCTTAACAACCATTTTGTCTTATGAAGTTTTAGGATCTATACTGGAGCTTTTTTCACCAACAGAGGTTAGCAGTCAATAATGGTCAATTGTTTTATGTTAGATTCTTAGACTGCATCACAGGTGGCCACGTCATTACAAACTGAACCTCACCTAAATCCCCTTCCAGACCCAAATTTGCAAGGATCCACTGGTTTATTACATGTCCTATGACTATGATTAACATTTATATTCTCAAACTTCTGAAGAAGGAGATTGCTTTTACAGATAATTGGGAGTAAACCCCAGTGAGTTTTTGGGGTGATGGATCCATCAGTTTTTATCATCTTCTTAAGAATATTGATTGCAATATGCGAGTCACCTGATATTGTAGTTTTCTCATAAACATTATCCTCCCTCGTGTGAGCTTCAGATTCCTTGTATTTCATGGCATCTGGAACTTCCTTGTATTTCATGGCATCTAGAACTTGCAACATCTGAGAATTCCAATATACAGCATGACCACTAGGAAATGACTGAAACTCTGGTACGGCGTTCTCGCCGCCTTTATATGAGAGACATGACAAAGTATTTGAATCCTGTGAAAGATTTGAATAGGTTACAACTCCAATTCGATTCAGTTGACTGTCTTCTTCTACCGGATAATCATTGATAAAACAAATACCAACGAGAGAGTTACTGTAAGACTTCTAATTGTCTCCAGCAAATTCTTTTAATTTCCATTTTTCCTAAACTGAGCATGCACCGACTAAAATGCCCATGGAAAACAATCACCCGAAAAGGAATGAACGCATTTCTCAGAAAATAATTTCATTATCCTAGGTTTGTATGAAGAACTTTTCTTCAACTGTGTTGGAACATGACCAATCCCAAGGCTAAGGTCCAAATTTTGGTCACAACCTATAGAAGATGTAATTATCCAGTATATTAAATCAGTAATTACTTTTCTTCATGGCTAGATGAATGGAGGAAGCGCCAAAATCTCTGAACTACTTGGGATATTTCTTAAACCTTGAATATAAGTACAGAGATTTAAACAACATACAAGAGAAGTTAATAGGGAAAACACATACTCTTATTCTCTATTCCTTCGTCAAGAATTTCTTTTTCATATGAGCTAGGATCAAATTTTGTTATTGCCTCCTTTCCATTGCACTTGATAGCTGCCTTATTGTATGCCCTGGCAGCCCAGTTATAAAATCCATTTCTGTAAGAAATTTTCCTTGAAATGTATATGCTCGGCAGTCAAATTGTAAAATGTGCCTGAGCTAAATTGTAATGGTATACCTTGCAGCTAATTTGTTTTAAACCTCAGGTCCTAATCACTGTAGGCTGAAGCTTGAATGGCCTATTCGATATAACATTTGCTTTGAAGTTGCATGTGGACTAGCATATCTTCATGAAGAATCTAGAATTATAATTGTACATTGAGACATCAAACCTGATAACATCCTTCTTGACAAACATTTAAATCCAGAAATCGCTGATTTTGGGTTGGCCAAACTATATGAAGCTGAAAAAACTCACATCAGCACCAGAGTTGTAGGAACAATGTAAGACAATATATATCCCTTTCTATTCCTTACAGAGATTATATAGAGATTTTTTGTTTTGGTTGTTTTACTGAATTGGATATGTTATTATGTTCCCATGTATACAAAGGCCTTTCTCATGATGTTACTACAATGTTTGGAGTCTGGACAGCATCAGATTTCAACCTCTTTTTCTTGTCATAGTTAATTTAGTAATTGAAATAGCATAAGAAAAACAATACCTAGCTAGTACAGCTCAATATACTTCACAATTCTTACAAGTTGATCAAACATATCAGTCAATTTGAATTCATCTAATGAAAAAGCATGACATTTTGACTTACCTGAGCATCAATATCAATTTCATGGAAGAATAACAAAAAATCAGGTGTAATTTTCAGTGGGTACCTGACTCCAGAGTATGCTTTGCGTGGTCACCAGCTTAATGAGAAAGAGGATGTTTTCAGCTTTGGAGTAGTCACTCTTGAAGTTGCTAGCAATAGAACTCATGAAGACAGGAGCTTGCCAGATGACATGGTCTATCTTTTGGATTGGGTACCGAATTCTTCTGAAATCCCAAACATAATTGATTTGTTTATATTTACTCTCACAGAAATATTTGAAATTATTTTGTCATGTACCAAGGCACTGCAGATGTTAGGAAGAACTCTCTCTGTAATACATGTCCATGTCTAATATTATCTATCATTGAACTGCAGACTTGGCATCTGTACGAGGAGAATAGATTGCTAGATTTAGTGTCCACTGCAGACTTGGCATCTGTACGAGGAGAACAGATTGCTAGATTTAGTGGACACTAGCATGCTTTTGAGCTACTCTGAAGAAGAAGTGTTGAGGTTTATTCACGTGGGTCTTTTGTGCAGACAAGCAACTCCCTCTCAACGACCTTCCATGTCTCGAGTGGTTTCCATGCTATCAGGTGTTATAGAGACTCATCCTCCACAATCTCGGCCTTGATATATCAAGGATTGACAGTTCTCAAAAGAGAATGCCAAGAATCGATCAACCAAGAATAATGAAAATTCATGGAGCTGGAACATGAGTTTGACATTGGAGGAGAGATCACTATAGAAGGTCATAAAGTAAAGGGAAGAAAGCTGATCCTGTTCCGTGTGGCTTACTTTGTAGTAGCAAGTGTATGAATATTAATAGACTAGTATGATTTTGTCTTGAACATGACCATTTGAGAGCTGCTCTATTAGTCATATCCCTTTGAATGCAAATGGAAAATACGGAAGGATGAAGTCATATCCCTTTGATCATTCATGTATTGTTTTGAATTTGAAATTTGTATATAGGTTAGATTTTTCAGCAAGGGTAGTTCTTGATAAAATCCCAAGTAAGGGAAAGATGAATTCACATGTTATCCACCTTCTTAGTGTCACATGATGTAACATATATGATGTAACATATTTTGTGACTCTCCTTGAAATATGCATGGTTAATAACTTAATATTTATCCACCTTCTTAGTGTCATGATGTAACATATTTTGTGACTCTCCTTGAAATATACATGGTTAATAACTTAATATTTAAATGACGTGCATATTTTGACGAAAATGATTCCCCTCCTTCTGTACTTGTTAAGCAAAAGTCAATCTATTCCTTCCAAAAGGAAAGAATGCAATAAATATTCATGATGTACAATGCATAATGGCCATTTTCACATAATTCTGAGAATTATTATCTAATACGAAAGTGCTTTTCATAAGGTATGATGAATATTATATATAAATATATATAATATGTGAGTTATATATATTTTTTTGCTCTATTTATTATTTTATTTATTATTTTATGGTGCTTTACACCACTTGTTATTTTATGGTGTTTTGCACCATATATAAATTTGTGTATATTAAATAATAATAATAATAATAATAATTTTGGTGTTTTGCACCATAAAAGTCTCAATCCATGTTGGATTGGTTTTGGTGTTTTGCACCACAAAACTTCAGTCCACCTAAGATTGCTTTTGGTGGTTTGCACCATACAACATGGAATGCCACCTATTCATTTAACACCAAAAACAACTTTTTTACAAACACCACTTTTGCACCATAAATCTTAGCACCACTTGCGTATCCCCACATTATCACCACTTTTGCACCACTATTTGAAAATTGAGGATTTCCCAAATCCTTTACAAATAGTAGTGCTAATGTGAGGTTAAAATGCCCTTTTTCTTGTAGTGTCTCTTTACTTTCTGAGGCCTGTGCTGGGATAGTTGGGAGCAACCTGGAGTCGTTGGTCCAAGTGAGGTTTATATGGACACATCAAGGACTTCTTAGCACTATGTTCTTTTCATTATCCACTGCAAATGCCTTCAGGGCAGTGAAGTTGATCGGTATTTCAGTAGGCACTGGTATTTGGTGCAACACAATCACCATTATCATGCCATATAGGAGGTCTGCTTTTTGACCCAAAAGGTGGAGTTAACAACCTCATACTACAAATCCTGGCTATAACAACCTCATACTAGAAATCCTGGCTTATTTAGTCGTTCTCATTGGCATTGGTGGAGTGACTTGGGCTGATCATGTTGGTCGTAAGCTGAGTGGCATAGAAGAAAACGTAGTCTTGCTTATTTCTCAAATAAGGCCGGGTGGCAAGGCTGTCAAAGTTCTATCACAAGGGGTTATTGCAACACTTCTTATTGGAGTTTTAGGTGGTTTGATCACGATTCCCATGACACAATCTCCTCCAGTCATACAGTCGTTTATTTTCAAGAAGTACAGTCTCCTCTAAACCCTACTGTAATTTAGTTATTGTTTTGAATATATTTTTTTTAAATGGTGGTTCCCGTGATGGCAAGGGAAATTTAATTATTATCAAATTTTTTACCAGAAATATTTTATTCAGAATTTAATTATGAAATTTTGTTTTGGTAAATCCAAGTTCGGAAGTGTTTAAATTTTTTTTTAAATTCATAAATAGATTCAACACCCTTCAATACCCCATTACATCTAAATTATGCAATTTTCATAGTTAATATATGTGATTATGAGATTTTTTAAAGATTTCCAACCGAAGAACAAAACTTTCGTAGTTAAATAATTGAAACCCTAATCTAATTAATAGAAGCAACATTTAATAGCCAGAATCTAGGATTTGAGCAAATTGTCAAGTCATTGTTGGAACCAAAATTCCCTTGGTTGATCCATTCATTCTCACCAAAGCTTTCTATCCATATGTGTTATTTGTATAATGTCATTTAGTTAATAGTCAAAACCCTAATTGGTTTTAGTTTCCACAATTGAGTAGTGGTTGAGTAAATAGAATCACCACAATTAAATAATCAAACCCTAATTTGATTTCCTTACATTAAGGGGCATCTATGAGGGGGTAGAGTATGTACACCTATGTAGACTTTAGTAGTTAAATCATTGTTGCATTGATTTCAATGATATTACATTTTGTATAATATCATTAAATTAATTAGTCGGACTCTCATTGAGATTGATGATTGTAATATATATGTAGTTAATCATCCTTAAATTTAATTACATTCTTTCATATGTATCATCATTAAATATGATTACTTTATTGCAATTCTTCATTTTGATTATGTAATTTTTAAAAAAAATTTAGATAAAATGATTTCAATGTAATAATTTTTGTTTTGGGAAACATTATTTTGAAAAAGTCAAAATTCATATGCAAGCAAATTTTCACATAAACATAAATCAAAAATATATTTTAATCTATAGAATAAAATAATTCCACCTTTTAAAAATAATATAAATTTTGTTAAATATTAAATTTTATTTAGGTGATTAAAATTTTGGTTACAAACTTTGTTTATATAACCATTTTCAATTTTTTTGGAAATTGATATGAAAAACTTAGAAAAAAACATATATACAAATTTTATAATTTACATATGTTTCAGAATTCATCTTCATATGATTGGAATACTATGCATATCTTCTAAATTTTCTCATATTCTTTGGTCCTAAAGTCAGTCAACATTGTTAGCTTTCTTGACCATATTATTGAAGAGTCTATTGCTCCATCAACCTTGAATACATTGTACCATATTATTGAAGAGTCTATTTCATCACTTTTTGTCTTCTACTGATTCATCTTCAAATTACTAATATCTTTAAAATTTTAAAAAACTAAATGAATTAAGGCAAAGCTTTTATTATTCCTGTTAAAGGCAACATCACTTTTATTGGATAGGTTAAATATAGAAGTAGTTTAAATGTTATAATTTGATAAAAAAATATTGTATATATTAATTTTTGTAAATATAATTGGATATTTAAGAAGTTTAATTCATTTATATATTCAAAAATAACAATAAAACACTGTTGCTACGTCCAGCAACATAAAATAATTGATCTATGAATTGCGGCCAAAAGTAACTCATTCAACAAAATTATCTGTTCATCAGCTTTATGTAAGATGATAAGAATAGTCGAATATATGAAAAACAAAATCTGTTTTGCCACTTTGCTTGCCTGAAGACAAAATCTGTTTTGCCATTATCTTTATTATCTGTATAAACCATGGAAACCATGACCAGATTCTTTCGGCCACTTCGTGTTACAACACATGAGTAGGACAGGGAATACTACACAGGAGTCTCTGGCTTACAACACAGGAGTAGGACAAGGAATATTACAAACTCAGTGGGAATAGCTGAAGCGACGAAGCAAAGATGCCCGATATAGAGAAGTTGTAATACAGTTTATATTCTAAACATGATAGCGCCAGAGAGAAGAAATCTTTACAATACAGTTGACTTTTGTCAGTTTAATACATAAGGCACTGTACATGAGAAATCATTACAATTAATTTAAAAAAATATGGTTGAAAGATAATGTTTTATGATTTTAATGATATGAAAGTATATTATTTTTTAAATAAAAGTATTTTAAAAATGAAAAAAATAATAATTTTCGCTAGTAAATGTTTTTAGAGCTTATTAATATATTTAAATTTTATTTTATTTTTACATTTTGATGAAATTTATCTTCAATGATAAGTGAAATGTCTGAAAAAAAATGCTAAATTTTAAATAGAAACATTTTGATGAACTTTATCTTCAATGATAAGTGAAATGTCTAAAAAAATGCTAAATTTTAAATAGAAATATACATTCTAAAATATCTATATTATTAAGAGGAAATACACATTCTAAAATATCTATAACAAAACAAATTAAAAAAGCTAATAAAAACAAAATTTCTACCTTCCAAAACCCATGATGAGTGGAAATCATATAAATATCTATTTTAAAAAACTCCATGATAACATAAACCATGATAGAGTGGAAATCATATAAATATCTATTTTAAAAAACTCCATGATAAAATAAATTTGCTTTATGCATGGATAATGAAAATTAAATGTTTAAATTAATTATAAGTTTATGTTTATTGTAAAGTTGGTTTTATTTAAGTTTTATAGTTTGGAAATTGCTTATTGGAATTTGAATTTATGTAAGGAAAGTAACAATTTTTTTTATCAACTATTAGAGTTACATGTAAATAAAATAATATTATTAATATTTTTATTATTTTTAGAGGGTGTTTTTTATAGTTTAAGTGGGTCATACGTGTCATGTGTGTAATGCTAGCATGGGGGCTTCACTCAATAAACCGCTATCATAGCATGTTTGTTCATGATATATGAAACAATATCTCTAATTTCACTAAATATTGGAAAATATCTTCCAAAATCGTTTTTTTTAACCCCCTCCCAATATGCCTTCCCAATTAAAAAAAAAAAACCCTATTTTCACTAGATATTGTATGTATCAATTTTTTCATTAACATTTTTTATATCCCTTTGTATTTCTTCCTAGTATATTGATATGATACCCCTCTTATGACCCCACATGCATTCTACAATGCACCTTGCTTCTTTCGATGTATACTATGGATGCATATTACTTCACCCACAATGAAATTACTCAACCACATATCATTATGATTTGCAACATCTAATGGTATAATGAAGAGATAGGAGATCACTTCTTGTATGCCACTAGAGCCAATGCACATAGTACAACATTTAGATTGCATGTTGCAGTTCCCCAATCATTGACTAAGCCTGTTGTGGGCTAGGTATCCAAGCCCCAAGGCCTGTAAGAAGCTCTAGGAGACTGACTAAACCTCCCAAGGCCTGTAATAGGCATGAATGGTTGAGTATTCAAGCCCCCAAGGGATATCGACGGCCTATAACAGGCCCTGGAGGCTTAAAGCCTCCCAAGGCTATTGGTAACAGCTAGATGAGTGCTATTGGTAACAATTGGATGTCAATGACCACTGTCTCTCGACTATGATCGACTGGAAACCCACTTCACCACAAAACCCCCTGGCCTCAAGCATGCCTCAAGACACAATTTCCCTGCGTACTGGTAAGCCCGAGCCTTGTCTCAACTCGATTTCTCAGCCGACCATAATCCCGCCATCTCCATTTGGTGGATATTTGTCAGCCCTCTCATATAAAAAAGACTCCAAAGTATTTCTGTATTGTTACATTAAATTAAAAAAAACCCTTTGCCCCTTAATATATAAGCAATATAATTTTTAGGTTTTCATGAATATTTAATACCGCAATATGAATGAACATGGTATTATGTTGCCTTCTAGTGAAGCCCCTGTGAATGCTAGCCTGATACATGTCATCTCTAAAAAAATAAAACCAAGCATATGTGGGCTCCAAGTTAATTGGCTACATTTTAAAAACACATTTATATAAATATATATCGAGTTTCAATTTCAAATTCCATTGAATTTAAACCTCGACCATTTTGAATATGTATTTTGATATGTGAGAGAGTATTTGGATATCTTGAGGAGTGATTTAGACTCCAAGTATTTGGACGATTTCTGCATTCTTGAATATTAGTATTTTTCAATATGGACATGTATTTGATTAAGTTAAAAAAAACATATCCATATTTAAAAATACAAGACGAGCTTCCAACATAGGTAATAACAATTAATTATTCTACTTTCTATATTCAAAGATAAAATCATTAAATCTTTAATTGAATCTAAAGTACAATTTAGTGTATTTCTCAACTCTTTATTATAAATAATGTTGAGTTAAAGTAGCTTGAAATAATAGTGTTAAAGCTTAAATCGATGCTATTGATAGTGATACTAAACATTCAAACACACTATAATAACACACTCAACTTCTAATACTTCATAAGCAGAAACCAAGGGTTTACACAACAATTTCAAATATTATTGAAAATTCTAATTTGAAATTTATATATACAAGCATGGAACCATCTTAACTTTGGCTCTATCAAGTGCCAAGAAGGAATAAATCCCTTCACGTGCAAACCCCTTTTAGAGTCCTAAATTTGAGGAAAGGTTTTCACCTCAAGGGATTTGATCCCTCACGGTGCTTGATGGAGCCAAAGTTGGCCGCATCAAAATAATGTTGCTTAAAACAAAAATTACCACATTGAAATCATTTCTTCAAAAATTAAAAAAAAACAATACATAATCAATATGGTGAATTTTAATAAAGTAATCATGTTCAATGATGATACATGTGAAAGAGTGCAATGAAATTTAATGATGAATTACATATGTATTATAGATTCATCGATCTCAATTAGATTCGTTGGACTATTTAACTTAATGGCATCATAAAAAATGTAATATGACTGAAATCAATGCATCTTCACAATACTATTAGATCATATTGCATCTCTCATTGCACACATTTCAAATTAGATGGATGTTAGATCATAATGCAAATTTTCATCTAAAGACATAGATCAATAGATCATAGATGTCTCTTCGTGTAAGTGAATCATATTAGGGTTTCGACTATTTAATGGTGGTGATTCTATATACTCATCTAACTATGAAACTAAATCAAATTAATGTTTTAACTATTTAATTGAATGACATCGTATAAAATGGATAGAATGGATGGATAGAAAGCTTTTGCAAGAATGAATGGATCAATGGTGGAGTTTTTGGTTCCAACAATGACTTGACAATTGCTAAACTATTGGATTCCTGTTGATGAATGTCATTTCTATTAATTAGATTAGGGTTTCAACTATTTAACTATGGTGATTCTATCTACACTTGTAGGTATTCCTTTAGATTATTTTTGAATTTGTACATGGAGAAGTTATGTAGCCACAATTACTTCAAGTAAAATATTTCATGTACAAACTTCTATTGTTGAATTACCACATTATATAATATTAGATGTCAATATATATTCAAAACAATAACTAAATTAGACTAGGGTTTCAACTTTTCAATTGTGGTGATTCTATCTACTTGTCTAACTATGACAACTCAATCACATTAGGGTTTTGACTATTTAACTGTGGTCATTCTATTCTATCTACCCACCTAACTATGGTAACTAAATCAGATTAGGGTTTTGAATATTTAACTATGATGATTCTATCTACTCAATTAACTTGGGTAACTGAATCAGATTAGGGTTTTGACTATTTCAATCAATGATACCACACAAAATTTAATAACACTAAAATCATTGCATCTTAACAATACTATTAGATGATATTGCATTTCCCAATGCATAGATTTGTGTTAAATCATAAGGAAAATCTACATTTAAATACATAGATCAATAGATCATAGACATCTTAGCTAAGTGTTGCTAAATCATATTAGAGTTTGATTATTTAATGGTGGTGATTCTATCTAATCAACTAACAATGTAAATTGAATGAGATTAGGGTTTTGACTATTTAACTGTGGTGATTCTATGTACTCTCTGGCAACTGAAACATACTAGGGTTTTGACTATTTAATTGAATAATATCATACAAAATATAATATTAATGAAATGAATCCATCTTAACAATACTATTAGATCATATTGCATTTCCAATGCACAAATTTGGGTAAGATCATTACATGAATCTCCATTTAAAGACATAGATGTCCCTTAATGTAAGGGAATCAACTTAGTATTTTGACCTTTTAATTGTGGCAATTCTATATATAGTTGTAGGTATTTTTTATATTCTCCTTGAATTTGTATAGGGAAAAGATACCTAGCCACAATTACTTCAAATAAAATATTTCATGTTCAAATTTTGATTATTGAACTACCATATTATAATATTAGATGCCAATATATAGTCAAAACAATAATTGAATCATATTAGGATTTCAATTTTTTAACTATGGTGTTTCTATCTTGTAACTAAATCATATTAGTTTTGGACTCTTAAACTATTGTCATTCTATCTACTCGACTAACTATGGTAACTAAATCATATCAAGGTTTGGACTATTTAATTGAATCAAATTAAGGTTTTGATATGTGAAATGAGGGTGAATTTGAACACCATTCAACCACTTAACTTGCTCTTGCAAAAAAATTATCATACAAAATGTAATATCTTTGAAATCAATGCACCTTAACAATACTATTAGATCGTCTTGCATTTCCCCATGTATAGATTTCAAATTGAAAGGATATTAGATCTTACACAAATCTGGATATATATATATATATATATATATATATATATATAATTACAATGTGTACAAAGTTAAAGTTATGAATATATAACATTTTAATAATTTTTATGATTTTGTTGAGATATAGCCTATATTTGAATTTTTATGTGGATACTCATATATGTAATAATTATGTTAAATTAAAGAAATTAAATAATTAACATATGTATGAAGAATTAGGAGAGTATTGTATTCTATAATTAAATAAATAAAAGATAGTAACCAGTCATTCTTATATATATATTTCAAATTAAAAGTTTCAATAATATTTGAAATTGTTGTATAAACCTCTTTATTTCATATAGTTGTTAATTATGAAATATTGGAAATAATGTATGTTATTATAGTAGGTTTGAATGTTTAATGTCACCATCAATGGCATTGGTTTAAGTTTTAACATCATTAATTCAAGTTATTTAATTGCTAAATCAATTTAACCCTTAACCGTTATCAATAATATATATTTAAGTTTGAAGCTACCTAAATTTCATTCCATTATCAATAATATATTTATGTTTGAAGAATGTTTATATTTAAATTTTAAGTTGTCTAAACATGTTGTGTAAACCTCTTTATTTCATATAGTTGTTGGTTATGAAATTTTGGAAATAATGTTTCATTTCATTATCAATAATATATTTAAGTTTGAAGAATGTTTATATTTAAGTTTTAAGCTGTCTAAACATGTTGTGTAACCTCTTTATTTCATATAGTTGTTAGTTATGAAATCTTGGAAATAATGTATGTTATTATAGTAGGTTTGCATGTTGTGTAAACCTCTTTATTTCATATAGTTGTTAGTTATGAAATCTTGGAAATAATGTATGTTATTATAGTAAGTTTGAATGTTTAATGTCACTATCAATCACATTGGTTTAAGTTTTAACACCATTAATTCAAGTTATTTAATTGCCAAGTCAATTTAACCCTTAACCATTATCAATAACATAATAACATATATTTAAGTTTGAAGAATGTTTATATTTAAGTTTTAAGCTGTCTAAACATTCAACGATTTGGTCCGTATTTTTATTTCGCAAAAATGAGATCATGGAAAGGCTAAGTGCACGACGTGTCAAAAGTCCCCTTAATGAGTAATGAATATAAAGAAATAGTTATTCTACTGTCTCATGTATGTGGGATAATGCAGCATAGGGCGAATCAAAGGAAGATACCTCGTCACTGAGTGAGTGAAATTTACACGAGAAATGTGGCATCCAAATGTTTATCCAGATGGCCATGTTTGTATTTCTATCTCTCAGGCACTCGGGATGGATCGAATAAAGGAGAGATTGATAGTATTTGGATGCCAACCCTGGGATCGTGCTCTCTTTCATTCTGGGAAAGCGTATAGAAGGCCAGAAACACAGAGTTTGTGGTTTAACATTCGACCAGGGAGCCTGATCTTGACACTTTTGTCTGGTATTCATTCTCGTTCGGCTCTCAGAATCTCCAGCAGTGGTTGCAACAGCTTGCAAAATAAGAATCATAAAAAATTTACCGTACACAAAAAGCGATTTCGTCTCGTCAAAAACCCGGATTGAGAAAACTATCCTCATAAGCTGCAATTGGTTATGTTGTTGATCCGTAATGCATAATAGCCATCGATTGGTTGCAGAGGCATGAAAACATGGGAGCGTGGATGGTGGACACAGTAACCCTAATGACTTTCTCACAGCTCATGCCTTTGGCATCCTTTTCGCTATTCTGTCTCCGATTGCCAATGGGACCTTCACCATGTTCTCCAAGATTGATTCAGCCATGAGAGCGACAGTCGATCCTCTTCTCTTTACTTTTACTTTCTGAGGCCTGTGCAGGGATAGCTGGGAGCAACCTGGAGTCGTTGGTCCAAGTGAGGTTTATATGAACACATCAATGACTTATTGACACAGGCCTGTAGAAACTCAGCAAAATCAATATCTTATTATGTAGATGAAAGTGTTACATATAAAGGAAATCAAAATCATTATTAAGATAATAAGATTATTAACTAGAATTTACTAACTAATAACTGAAATATTATTTACAATGTAATCCCAAAGGATTATTCAACATTCCCCCCTTAATCCGAAGAGAAGATCAGACATGCCAAGCTGCATTCTAAATTTTTCAAACTTTTCACGGCCCAATGCTTTAGTAAAGATATCTGCAATTTGTTCTGAAGTAGGACAATGAATTTGTTCTGAAGTAGGACAATGAGTCAAATGAATAGTTTTAGCCTCAACATGATGTCGAATCAAATGATATTTGGTATTGATATGTTTGGTTCGATCATGGAATTTAGGATTCTTGGCCAATTGTATTGCAGAAGTATTATCAACAAAGAGAGGCCTTGAAGTCTTCTGTTTCTCTTGCAAATCTTCAAGAATTTTCTGAAGCCAAATGATTTCTTTTGTGGCTTGAGCTGCTCCTCCAACGTATTCGGCTTCAGTTGTAGAATCAACAGGAAGTGATTGCTTTCGTGATCTCCAAGTGATAGTTGTTGATCCAAGATTCATCAAATAACCTGAAGTAGATACTCCATGCTCTTTATCTCCATCAAAATCTGAATCTGAATAACCAGTAAGATGAAAGTCTGAAACTTTACAGTATTTGATGCCAAACGACTAAGTACCTTTTAAATATTTTAGCACTAGTTTTGCTGTGATCCAATGACCTTCACAAGGTTGATGCATAAACTTGGAAAGTATTCCTACAGCAAAAGTTATGTCAAGACGAGTAGTAGTAAAATAAATCAAGCTTCGAACAAGTTGCCTGTACTTTGTTGGATCTTCACATGCACTGCCTTCATGTGAACTAAGCTTTTGATTATGCTCCATTGGAGTAGAAATAGAATTACAATCCAACATCCCGAATTTACTCAATAGATATCCAATATACTTCTTATGAGAAATAAATATATACTTTGGTTTTTGATCCACTTCAATTCCTAAATAATAATGAAGTAATCCCAAATCTGTCATGTCAAAAACCTTTTGCAACTCATTTTTAATATAAAGACTATATAGTCATCACTATTTCCTGTGATAAGCAAATCATCAACTTTCTTAACAAATAAAGTTGCATCATCTAAATTGAAATGCTTATAATTCAATTTCAGAAGATGTTCAGATAACTTCTCGTACCATGCTCGGGGTGCTTGTTTCAAACCATATAAAGATTTCACCAATTTACATACCTTCTCTTCTTTTCCTTTAACAAAAAAACCTTTCGGCTGAAACATATAGACATCTTCTTTTAGATCTCCCAGGCAGTTTTGACATCCATAGGATGTATTTTCCATTCATTTTGAGCTGCAAGAGAAAATAAAGTTCTAATAGTGCCCCATTTTGCAGTAAGAACAAATGTTTCTGTGTAATCAATACCCTCTTTTTGAGCATACCCTTTTGCTACAAGTCTTACCTTGTACTTGTCAAGAGAGCCATCAGCCCTATATTTAGTTTTATAAACCCACTTAGAGCCAATCGGTTTAATGCCAATAGGAGGGTCCACCAACCTCCAAGTGCCATTTTTAATAAGAGCATCATATTCTTTCTGCATTGCATCTTTCCATTCATTACAACTAGCAGCTTCTTCAAAAGAAGTAGGCTCATTAACATCAATAGAAAAATTTAACTCAAATTCATCAAACCTTTTTGGAATTGTCTTTGTTCGTGTTGATCTATGAACTGATTGCTGCAGTGATGGATGAATAGCTTCTTCAATTTCTGATGGCTAAATAGTTTCTTCAATTTCTGATTCTCCATTATTGTCAATTATTTTTTCTTCTACATAATCATTATTATCAACTAATTTTTCTTCATTCTCAGGTGTTGAAACATAAGGAAAATTAATTGAATGGAAATCCATAGATTGATCAAGAATATGAATCCCCCCTTCAGGGTGTGGAAGATCATTATCCCATTCATAATAAAATTTATTGGAAGAGAATTTATCCAAATGACTTAGTTGTCGATCAACAGTAGAAGCATCTTTGTCAAATTCAAGAAAAACTACATCCCTTGAAACAATAAATTTCTTATTAGATCCTCATCATACAACCTGTAAGCTCTGGAAGCATTAGAATATCCCAAAAAAATACATTTGCGGCTCATGGCACCCAATTTGTTACGTTGTTGTGTAGGAATCAAGGCAAAGCAAGGAGAACCAAAAACTCTAAAATGTTGAATAGCAGGAAGTCGACTATACCACATTTCATAAGGAGACTTATTATTGATGGCAGTAGAAGGACACCGATTACGAATATAGACTTCACAAAGTACTGCTTCTCCCCAAAACATCAACTTGACATTTTGAAAAAACATCATAGACCTTACCATATTAAGCAAAGTTCTGTTCATGCATTTTTCCACACCATTTTGTTGTGGGGAATAAGGAACTGTGGTTTGATGCTTAATACCATTATCTTGTAAGTACTTTTCAAATTCATTAAATGTGTGTTCGCCACCATTATCTAAGCAAAGAGTGCCAATATTAAGTTGAGTTTCACTGGAAATCCATAAATAAAAATTCTTAAAAGTTGCAAAAACTTGCGATTTCTCTACCAACAAGTAAACCCAACACATCCTGGTGTAGTCATCAATAAAAGTTAGTAGATATTTATTACCATTGGCAAATGGAACGGGCATGGGCCCACACAAATCTGAATGTATAAGCCGTAACTTCCTGGAATCTCTGGAAGTAGACCTATGAAAAGGCTGTTTACAATGCTTGCCTAAAATACAAGCATTACATGGAAACAATTTTCTTGGAACAGTAGGAAGCCCCTATATACCTTATTGTTTCATAATTCTGATACTATCATAATTGATATGACCAAAACAAGCATGCCACAATAAGTTGGAGTATAGAGTATCACTATGCTGAGACAAAAGAGCTGAGTTGGATAAAAAAAATGATGTCCCTTTTGTCTTCTTCAACACCAGTCATAACAATCACATCATCAGATGTTCTTCGTATCTCAATTATACCATCAAACATATGTATAGAATGCCCTTGCTGCCTAACTTGTATGAGAGACATCGAATTTCTTTCTAATTGAGGAATATAAAGAACATCATGCAAAATATAATCAGCAAGTCCAGGTAACTTAAGCCGAATAGAACCCATACCAGAGGGCTTCAATTGTGACTTATCAGCAAAATAAATTATACCATCAATATGATCACTAAATGTCTCAAAACAATCTCTTCTGAAGGTCATATGACATGTGGCTCTAGTATCTAAAATCCAAGTATCTTCCCACGAAGCAAAAGAAGTGCTAAAAACTTCATTAATACTAAGATTACAATGTGCAATTGTATAATGAGCAGATTCAGGTGGTTTTCCTCTATCTAGAGGTTGTTGCTCTTTCTTCTCATTAATCTTCTCCCAAGGAGCACGACAATAACTGGCAGTATGACCAAGTTTTCCACATCTATAGCATTTAATAGATTGCCTATCATTCTGAACATATTTTTGAACATATTTTTGTTGTCTGTCATCTTGATGATGACCCCCCCTGCCTCTAAATGTTCTCCCTACCACGACCTCTGCTACTATGGTCAAGTCTAGTAGACTCCCCTCTAGGTTTCTGCTCTTTTTGGGCGAGACACAAAGTCTCAACAATGGAACTAGAAAGAGATTCCTTCTTCCCAAAGGATTTCTCTCTTTCAGCAATTTTGGCTACAAGAATATCAAATGTCATGGCTTTCATTTGTCCACTAGCTTGAAGTGATTCTAAATAATGAGTATAGGTAGGATATAGAGCTTTAATAAATGCAGTAAGTTGAATGTCAATTTTTACACCAGTTGCATCAATATCATGGAAAATAGCTCTAATTTCAAAAGCAAGTTTCATTGGATCATTATCTTTTAATTCTAAGTTAAATAACTTCATCAATAATTGTATGATTTCAAGTTCAGAATGTGAATCATACAAATCTTTTAGTTTCTTTAATGCTTCCCAAGCACTTTTGCTAAAAACTAGATGTCTACTTACTTCTTCACTTACAGAGGCAATGATCAAGGCATAAGCCTTCTTGTCTTTGCTTTTCCATAATGCTAACTCTTTGGTATCAATAGGTGGTACTGGTGGTAATGGTGGTACTATTTCTTCTCCATCTTTCTTATCTTTTAAATTCTCATTTTCACAAATTCCATCCCACATATCATTAAAAATAAGAGTATTTTTAACTTTGGGAAACCATTCCTCATAATTTCCTTTTCCAAACAAAATAAATCCAACAATTGAAATTAAAGAATGCATTCAAATTTACTGTAGTAAATTTTTGAACAAATTACACTCTGATATATTATTTTCCTCTCACTCTATATTCTTTAAAAAAAAATTATCTTCTAAAAATATTTCCGGAAAGGTTTAATAATTCAATTTAAAAAAAACCTTGCATGCAAATATAAATGGCAGCTCTCTTCCTTCTTCTTTTTTTTCTTAAAAAAAAGGAAATAATTCTTCTAAATAATTACCGGAACAATTTACGTGCAGTCTCCTTTCTTGGTGATAGCTTCTTTGTTGGCTCCTCCTTCATGGGCTCCTTCTTTCTCACCAAGTCTTTCTCAACAACTTTGTTGCCTTGCTCTGATACCACTCACACAGGCCATGAAGAACCTCAGCAAGATCAATATCTTATTACCTAGATGAGTGTTACATATAAAGGAAATCAAAACCGTTATCTACAGTTAACTAGAATTTACTAACTAATAACTGAAATATTATTTACAATGTAATTCTGAAGGATTATTCAACACTTCTTAGCACTATGTTGTTTTCATGAACACTTCTTAGCACTATGTTCTTTTCATTATCCACTGCAAATGCCTTCAGGGCAGTGAAGTTGATCGGTATTTCAGTAGGCACTGGTACTTGGTGCAACACAATTACCATCATCATGCCATTTATAGGAGGTTTGCGTTTTTACCCAAAAGGTGGAGTTAACAACCTCATACTATAAATCCTGGCTATTTTGTTCGTTTTCATTGGCATTGGTGGAGTGACTTAGGTTGATCATGTTGGTCGTAAGTTGAGTGGCATAGAAGAAAACGTAGTCTTGCTTATGTCTCAAATAAGGCCGGGTGGCGAGGCTGTCAAAGTTCTATCACAAGGGGTTGTTGCAACACTTCTTATTGGAGTTTTAGGTGGTTTGATCATGATTCCCATGATACAGTCTCCTCCAGTCATACAGTTGTTTATTTTCAAGAAGTACCATAACTTCCATATTTTTCAATTGGAGTGGCTATATTTGCTCCTGTTGTGACAATTATTCCCTATTTGTCAACACAAAAATGTCCTCGTATGGAACTGTATGTGGGAGCGTTGCCAGGAATCATATCTGGCATTATATGGAACATTGGAAACATCTTAACCATGCTTGCAATTTGAATCATTGGTTATACAATAGCATATTTGATCCTATACTGTGGAATCTTTATTGCATACTTGTGGAGAAAACATAATAGTATTCCGAGTTTTCTCTGGAAAAGTGGAACAACTGTCAAAGGGCAACCTACCAACAAAACTGATATTTCATGGAAAACGGAACCTACCAACTCTAGACTCTAGAGGTATCGGGCCATTCTTAAGTGATACTTTATCTCCTTGCTATTGTTAGTAAACAGTTGCACATTTCAAGGCATGGAGGCAACATTCGATGAGCATAAAGAAAAAAGTTGACAGGAGGAAGGGGAAAAAAATTTAGCAACAGAAGGTTAAGCTAGGGTTACAGGTCTTTGGCCATTGTAAATTTTGAGATTCAAGAATCCATCCATGGACTCATTGCTTGTTTTCAGAGCCATGTTTTCTCTCTTTTTTTATGTGTTAAGCTTCTCATTTTGTAATCTCTTTTCTTTCTCAGCTATTATTGTAATCTTGCAGGCATGTTCCCGTATATTTAAGGATTAATGAAAGACAGCTTTTGGTCCAAATCTGTCATTTATTATTTCTATTCTTGCATGAATATAATGCAGTTTACAGAGTACAATGATAACTCTTTTATGTACCCTTTGAGTGTATAGTACTTCAAGATTGTTCCGTAGATTACATTGTAAGTGTTATGCTCCTGAATTTACTGATTGTGCTCAGTTCATGCACTTCTTGTTTGTTAGATTCATTTGTCAATGCCCAGGAAATTTTACTCACGTAACATATGCCTAAAGACTTCCACAAACTCCCAGCGTATTTGTGATGCTTTTCATCTTAGGATCTCAACGACTTCCTCACTCACTTTCAAATCAAAGATTGCTTGTTGCTTCCCTCCATCTTTCATTAACTGTTTTTTGTGCTCTTCAAATTGAGACTCCAGTGCCCAATGGAAAACGCTTTTGGTCTGGGGTTCTACTGATATTTTAGTCGAGTTTCTTGTCATTTGGCATTTTTTATTCATGTTCTTTATCACTTTAGATATGGAGTTTTGTGTTGAATGTTAGGAGCTATTGTTGTGGTGAAGTCGGTAGTCAGTTTTGAGAATTACTGAGGGTTATCCCCTCTTTCAAGATCCAGCTTGAGGCTTAAAGTAGGTCTTATCTTAAAGTATGTCGTAGATGCCTTGTTATAGTTTTTTTTCAGCCAAAAACATGGTGTTCAAATTCAATTTTATTTTAGAAATCCTAATGTCGTACATTTATAGCATTATAAGAGTAGATATAATAGTAGAAACCTTAACTTGTGATTTAGTTAATTACCATAATTATCTATGAGTAGATAGAATGATCATAGTTACAAAGTCGAAATCTTAATTTAATTTAGTTATCATAATTAGTGAGTAGATAAAATCAACATAATTCAATAGTTTGAACCTCTAAAACCACATGAATATGGAAAGAACATTGATATATAAGATGTCTAGAGATACATCACACATCAAAAATGAATTTTGTCCTCTAATTCATAAAAAAAATATAACAAATGTATATCACAATCATCATGAGTCAATAATAATAATAAATGAAATTAATTAGTTTGAATCGGCAATATCTCTGAAAAATATGGAAAAATCAGCAATATAGGGCCAATGTTTGCAACACTTGTTTTGATTATATATTGGCATCTAATATTATAATGTGGTAATTCAATAATTGAAATTTGCACATGAAATTTATTTTAGTTGAAGTAATTCTGGCTCATTATCTTCTAGATATAAATTCAAGAAGAATCTAAAAAACTACCTACAATTGTAGATAGAATCGCTAACACAAATGACACTCACTAACATATTGTTAATGTGTTCTATCCATTTTGTATGGTATCATTTAGTTTTGGCCATTTTGTATGATATCATTCAATTAAATAGTCGAAACCCTAATTTGATTATGTTTCCATGGTTAGCAAGTAGATATAATCACCACCATTAAATAGTCAAAATCCTAAGTTGATTTGAGGGACCTCTATGATATATTGAACTTTGTCTTTACATGGAGATTTGTGGGGGAATGCAATTTATTATCTAATAGTATTGTTAAGATGCATTGATTTCATTGATATTACATTGTGTATGATGTCATTCACTTAAATAGTCAAAACCCTAAGTAGATAGAATCACCACAATTAAATAGTATAAATCTATTGATATATGTCTTTAGATGGTGTATAAACACAAATCTATGAATTGGAAATGAAATATCATCTAATAGTATTGTTAAGATGCATTGATTTGATATTACATTTTGTGAGATATCATTCACTAAAGTAAAATAGTCAAAATCCTAATAGGATTAGTTATAGATAGAATGACCACACTTAATCGTCAAAACCCTAATTGAGCTACCACAATTAGGCTAGCACATAGAATCACCACAATTGGATTGTCCAAACACTAGTCTAATTTAGTTATTGTTTGGACTATATATTGACATTTAATATTATAATATGGTAATTAAATAATTAAAAAAGTTTGTACATGAGATATTTTATTTGAAATAATTGTGCTTGGGTTAGATAGAATCACCATAGTTAAATAATTGAAACCCTAATCTAATTAATCGAAACAACATTTAATAGCTAGAATCTAGAACTTGAGCAAATTGTCAATTCTTTGTTGGAAGCAAAATGCGCTTGGTTTATCCATTGGTTCTCACCAAATATTTCTATCCATATGTGCTAAATTTGTATATGTCATTTAGTTAATAGTCAAAACCCTAATTTGTTTTAGTTTCCACATCTAAGTACTAGTTGAGTAGATAGAATCACCACAATTGTGGTAAGGGTATGTACACCTATGTAGACTAGTAGTTAAATCATTGATGCATTGATTTCAATGATTTTACATTTTGTACATGATAAAGTTAAATAGTCATTGAAACTGATGAGTGTAATATATATGTAATTAATCATCATTAAATTTCATTATATTCTTTCACATATATCATCATTGAATATGATTACTTTATTGCAATTCTTCATTTTCATTATGTAATGTTTAAATTTTTAGATAAAATGATTTCAATGTGGTCATTTTTATTTTGAAAAACATTATTTTGAAAAAGCTAAAATTAAGGTAAATCTATATTAATTAATATACAAAATTAATTTTAAAATAAATCTAACAAATTTTCATATAAACAATAATAAAAATATATTTCAATTTATAAAATAAAATAATTCTTTGTTAAAAACTATTAGAATTTTATATTTAATTGCTTGAAATTTTGGTTACAAACTTTGTTGGTATAACCATTTTCAAGTTTTGTGGAGATTTATATGGAAAATCTAAAAAACCTAGAAAACATGTGTGCAATTTTTGTATTGTACATATGCTTTAGAGTTCATCTTCATATGGTTGGAATACTATTGATATCTTCGATATTTTTGTCATATTCTTCAGCCCTTTAAAGTCCTTTTTCACATGTCAACATTCTTTGTTTTTTTTAATTTTTAGATTTTAGTGCTCCATCAACCTTGAATAATTTGTTCCATATTATTGAACGGTCGATTTCATCACTTATTATTCTTCAGCCCTTTAAAGTCCTTTTTCACCGGTCAACATTCTTTGGTTTTTTTTTAAGATTTTAGTGCTCCATCCACCTTGAATACATTGTTCCATATTCTTGAACGGTCTATTTCATCAATTATTGTCTTTGTCTTCTACTGGTTCATTTTCAAATTACTTATATCTTAAAAAAATTTAAAAACTAAATAAACTAAGGCAAAGCTTTATTATTCATTTTAAAGGCAATGGAAAGGCGTTTAAAACTGAGGCAAAGCTTTATTATTCATTTTAAAGGCAACATCACTTTTATTGGAAAGGCTAAATATGAAAGTAGTTTAAATGTAGTGATTTGATTAAATATTCGAAAAAAAATTATTAATAGTTAAAAACATAATTAAATATTTATTGAAGTTTAACTTATTTATATATTCAAAAATACAATTTTAATAATAAATATTATATTTCACTTTATTATTTTACGACTTAACAAAAAAATTATACACCAATGATTTATCTGTGCGAGGATGGATAATAGCCAAGCTTCCTAATTTCCATATTACACCATATCCAATAATTCATTCCGACCTGCGCCTATGGTCTTCTCTAATCAATTGATATTATTAAATCCACTTCATTACCATAGTCACATTACTGCATTGATAGCGAAAGGACGAGATTCTGCGGCCAAAAGTAACTCATATTCTCATTCAACAAAATTATCTGCTCATCAGCTTCTTTCAGTAAGACGATAAGAATAGTCCAATATCAGAAACTACGGCTAAGTGATGACAAAATCTGTTTTGCCACTTTGCTTGCCTGAAGACAAAATATGTTTTGCCATTATCTGTATAAACCATGGAAACCATGACCAGATTCTTTGGGCCAGTTTGGGTTACAACACATGAGTAGGACAGGGAATACTACACAGGAGTCTCTGGCTTACAACACAGGAGTAGGACAAGGAATACTACAAACTCAGTGGGGATAGCTGAAGTGACAAAGCAAAGATGCTCTCCAATATCAGTAGCACACAGAAGTTGTAATACAGTTTAGATACTAACATTTTCCATGAAGTTGGAAGAAATTTTTACAATACAGTTGATTTTTGTGATGGAAAACGTAAATTTTTCATGTTCATTATATGGTAACATTTTTTTGTTGATAAGTTATTGTGATCGGTTGGATTTTAATTTTTCATGTTGATTATATGGTAACATTTTTTTGTTGATAAGTTATTGTGATCGGTTGGATTTTATGGCATTGGCAGAAAGACTTGTAAGGCAGTATATCAGGCAGACAGAAAATTGAAAGCTTCCATTACTAGATAATGAATCTTGAGATGCATGTGAAAGGTTTTTTTTTTTCCTATATAAAGATAACTAAACTGGATTTATCATGCATCTCTATGATCAAATCTTTAGGTGTGTAAACATTTCTGTAAAGTTCAAAAGCTTGAGTAAAAGTTTGCATCTTTGATTTTTATGGACTCATGATAGATGACTAGTTAAGATGGAAATTAATTGTATTTTATGAATTTATAAAAGATGAATGTTGGCATGATTATAAAAAATATATATACATTGCAAAGAGGTAATATCCATATCAAATAATTAACTAGACAATCAAATTTGTATTGGTTAAAAGGCATATGAATTAGTAAATTAGATAATATAAAATATGTGGTTGAAAACAATGAGATTCATACTGGACAATTAGAATCTTCCCTATATCACAACCAGAACAAAAATATCACAACCAGAACAAGAGCAAGAAGTATCCAAATTTTATTAATTATTTTTTAGTTTTAATTAATTGATATATATATATATATATATATATATATATATATATATATATATATATATATATATATATATAGTTTAACATTGTATTTTTTGAAAACCCATCTAAACTAATCAGATTAGTCAGATTAGTTGGTTAAGAAATTTTGTAGCCTGTAGAAGTACACTAATTACTTTGTTTTATAATAGAATGGCTCTGATCCACCATCAAACCCAATTCAGAATTCAACTGAAGGATAGCAAGATCTATCCTGAAAATGTTGTCCAAAGAATTTTTAAGAGATTAAGGAATAAGATCAAGGATTAAATTGATCTGAGTCGTTTGGAGTGTACCATAGGAGGACTCATCAAAGTTTCGAGAAACCAACTCCACAAAAGATGAACTACCATTGAGACGACTCTGAGACATGGCGTTTGGAGGTTTATAAGACTACCATTGGAGGTTTCAAAAACCGTCGGAGCCAATTCTTGATGAAGCACAGCAAACTGTAATCAATTCTTGATGAAGTAGGCAAGGAAAATAATTAGAAATAACCAAATGGAAGGCCACATGCTTTGGTACTTCTCTATATTAGAATTAGGAATATGAAAATAGTAGAATAAGTTTAATTAGGAATATGAAAATAGTAGAATAAGTGTAGATGCATTTATAGATTAATATTTTTAAGTGAAATTTTTTAATTATTTAATTGTATTCATTATTTTATATTAAGTGATAAAAAAATTACACAAGTTATTTGATTTATTTTGATGTTTGATAGATTTGAATTTAACAGGAATTTTTATTAGTTTCATTTTTTTAATTGTTATTTATGTGGGTGATAACATATAATCAAATAAGGGATAGAAGAATAAAACCACCTTTTGGAAAGGATAATCATTGGAAGGTTCTTAGCGAGACTAAAAACATTATTGAAGACAACACAAGGGAAGAAGATAGTGTACTCTATAAAAGATCACAACGAACTTAGGACTAATAGAAAAGGAAGAGGAAGCAAAAGTCAAAGAAGGTAAACTCAGACTTGGCACAGAAAACAAGGTAAGTCTACACATAGTATGAGGCTGAAGTACACTCCACGCATGCATATCGAGGTGGTCTTGCATACATCCCAAGGTGTTATTGCATGCATATTGAGATTGTTTGCATAGAGACCAAGGTGGTTTGCACACATCCTAAGGTGGTTTACATGTAGATCGATGTGGTTTTGCATAAAGACGGATTGACATTGCAATGGAGGATGAGCTATAAGGGGAGTCCCGAGGGCCATCTCAGAAGTATATCGAGTTTATACTCAAAAGTTGTAGTTTTTTGTGAGGAGTCTGAATTTGTACTATGTTCTTGTATTTAAGCACCTAGTCAGAAAATCACCTCAAGATCCCATGTAGCTAAGTCTTAGTATGGCCATGTTCATACCCTAAAGTTGTAGAATTGCTTGCAAAAGTTGTTGGTGATGTTTGGTTCTAGTCCAAAACAACAGAACTAAAAGGTGATATCAGAGGTTGATATTTAGCCTTCTTTTTGTATATTGTTAAGTATTTTGAGAGTGATGAAGAGTGAACCCAGAGACATAGCCCAAATGGGGTGAACTCCATTAACAAGTTCTAGTGCACTTGTGATTGATTTTTGTCTCCTTTAGTCTCTCTTTATTATCTCACAATTCTATGGATTAAGTAAAGTAAACTCTCATGAATATGGATGTTTAGTTAAGTGAAAAGTAATCCATGTAGCATTGCAAGAAACACTGTCATTTTAAAATATCCTAACACTGAAAAGTATTATCATGAAGAGCTAATGGTTAAGTGGTAACTTAAGATTTTCAGATCAACTAGTGCACCTTCCAACTTTTTATAGACCACTAGATGGATAGATGGTTCAGAGTGTTTGACAAACCTCACTGCAATAATAGGGAGAATCCATTGTATTTCCCTAAGAAATTATGGGATGAATTTATGTTAGGTCACCACATCAAATAGTTTGAAAATTGGTGAATTCTAGGGGGTGGGTCATGGATTTGAATAAGATTGAGAAAATGCTAATTATGACCCATTGAGAAGGCCTCTCCCTACTAGGAGGAGGCCTAATCCCCTTTCCTAATATTCTCCCACTTCAAATAAAATTTGTCAAACCTAAACCTCCATTTCAACCTTGAGCCATAACTTACAACATAGCACATTCATTGCATTATCCCACTAGGAGGGATCTCTAGGTGATGGTAGGGTAGGGTTTTGGGAATTTGGGTCATGCCACAGAGTCCAACCATGGGGATTCACATGGATGTAGACTAGTTATTCTCATCCTAGTTCACATGATACTCATTCGTGCTCAAGTTGCAGGAAAGCTTTTTATGGACCCATTGATGCTACTATACATCAATGACAATTCTTGCACTGAGGCAGTTGTTGTAACAATGTGTCCATTCGATGTACCTTGTACATAAGTATTACGGAACTTTGTGCAACACGAAATTATTTATATTGTGATTTATTTACTTATTTAGTATAAAATAGATTTTCAATACACATAATGGATCAAATCCCTTGAGGATAACACAAGATAAAACCAAATATGGCTTGCATTGAGTGGGACAAAATGTAAAAGTGAAATCTAGTCCTCGAGGATGAATAGACCTGTAAAAAACCATGAAAGAAAAATAACATGGATTTTTTTGGTTAATTGGAGGGACCATGTCCCTATAAATGAGGTGTAACGTTCCATTTCCTATGACCAGGGCTTACACAATTTGGGAATGACAATACCTTATTGTCATAAAGGTTATGGAAAGATTAGTTACACAATGTGACTTAGTCATTCGAAAACAAAGTAAAGATAATAAGAATGAGTCCTCAATATGCTAAGAATTAGCCTAGTGATAGTGTAGTATGGTTAGTAATATCATATTATGATTAAATAGTTAAAAGGCATAAACATACGATAAGTGAAAATAACGTGATGAGTTGTCAAGAGATTTAAAATAATGAATTATCCTATTGACAACCTAATATGGTTATAATTGTTAAGGATACAAAAGTAATTTTTTGATAAGTGAAAGTAATGCCAATGAATTATAGATAAAGTTCAAAAAAATTGCTTAAATAAATTAAATTTGGTTTATATAAACTAAAACAAAAAATAAGAGAAAGACATTTCCAAATAGAAAAAACATAGAGATATTTAATGAATCAAATTAATGTACATAAATTTAAGATAATAATAAAATTGTAATTCACTCAACTCTACACATTCCTAATTAAAAAAATTGAGATTTAAATGATGGTGTTTGAATTAAAACTGTGTGATATTTGTGTGACTTTGGAGACTAGTGGAGGGCATTGCAGCAAGTTTATTCACCACTATAGAAGAATAGAAGCACCTATGACAACATTATTGAAGAATGATTCATTCTCTTAGAATCCATAGGCAACTCAAGCTTTTGAACAACTTAAATAGGCAATGTGAAAAGCCCTTATATTAACCACAGCAGAATTCACAAAAACCTTTATTGTGGAATGTGATGCCTTGGGAAATGGAATTGGTTATGTTCTAATCCAAGAAGGAAGGGCCCCAACTTTTGAAAGTAGACCAATCGGGGGAAATAACTTACAAAAACACATTTATGAGAAGGAATGTTGGAAATGCTACATGCACTTAAGCAATGACATCCTTACCTAATAGGTAGGCACTTCAAGGTCAAAACATATCATGACATTCCTAAATACTTCTTGGAACATAGACTATCTTTAGAAGAGAAACAAAAATGGGTAACCAAGATGTTGGGATAGGACTTTGAAATCGTCTATAAAAAAAGGAGACATAATATGGTGGCAGATGCTCTCTCAAGAAAAGATGAGGATGTTGAGGCATTACTTTGTGCTATTTCTATTATACAACCAGATTGGATATTAGAAGCAAGGGAAGAATGGAAGAATGACTTATCAGTGTGGATGTTCATTCAAAAGCTACAAAAGGATCCCAGTGTATCAAATACTTTTGTGTGGATAAATTATTCACTATGGTACAAGGATCGATTATATATATGTAAGAAATCTCAATTCAAACAAAAAGTCCTTTTGGAATTACACACCTCTCCTATAGGAGGGCACTCAAGATTCCTAAAAACCTACCATAGGGTCAAGAAGGAATTTTTTGGGGAGTGCCTTAAATCTAATGTTCAAAGGTTCGTGGAAGAATGTTTGGTTTTCCAACAAAATAAGGTTGAAACAATTAATAGCCTAGGTCTTTTACAACCATTAGACATACCTTGTCAGTGTGAGGAGGAAGTCTCCGTGGATTTTATCATAGGTCTACCCAAACCATAAGGGAAGAATGTTATTATGGTGGTTTTTGATAGACTCACTAACTATGCACAGTTTTATGCACTCTCTCGCCCTTTTAACGCAAGTACATTAATTACAACATTCATGGAAATAGTTCAAAAGCTACATGGAAACCCGAAGATTATTGTAAGTGATATAGATCCAATTTTCACTAGAAAATTTTGGACTGAATTAATTTCTTGTTTAGGTACCTAGTTTGCTAACAATTCATCTGATCATCCTCAATCTAATGGGAAAACTGAGATAGTGAACACATGTTTGGAAGGTTGTCTTCATTTCTTTTCATATGATAAAAAAACACAGTGGGTGAAATGGTTATCTTTGGGAAAATGGTGGTATAATACTTCCTTCCATACATCATAAAAAATTTCCCCATTTATGGAACTTGATGGATACCAACCTTCATCTATCAAATGTCCCTTGAAAGGAAAATCTAAAGTTCAAGCTGTGGAAGATCACCTTGAGCACCAACAAGAAGTTCTCCGGATATTGAAGGACAACCTGGTTATATCAAAAAACAGGATGAAACAACAAGCATATCAACATCACAGTGAGAATTTTTGAAGAAGATAATTGGGTATTTTTGAGGCTATAAACTTACAAATAAATGTCCCTCAAGAAACTAAATAAGGGCAATAAATTAGCACCCATATAATATGGTCCTTATAAATTTTTGCAAAAGATTGGTAGTATGACTTACAAATTGGAGCTCCCTTCATCTTCAAGGGTACAACCATTTTTCCATGTTTCTGCTTAAAGAGGGTAATAGGAGACAATATCCCAATCCAAACTATCTTTTTGTAGCTTGATTAAGAAGGAAAAATCATTTTGGAACCTGACCAAGTCATTGAAACAAGGACCAAACAACTACAGAATCTAGCTATTATTGAGTACCTCATAAAGTGGAAGAACTTACCAATAGAAGATTCGACATGGAAAGATGAGTTCTTCATAGAAAAGCATCCACAACTAACCAACCATTGAGGAAAACAATTATCTGAATGGGAGGGGCATGTTAATCCATAAATTCGGACCATTCCCCCCTAAATTGGGCACTTTATATTAGTATTGTTATATTATTAATGTCGGCTTGAGTCCATTAGTGGTAACTGTACCTCTTTGTTTCCCATATATATATAGGACAACACTTTTCTGAATGGGAGGGGCATGTTAATCCATAAATTTGGACCATTCCCCCCTAAATTGGGCACTTTATATTAGTATTGTTATATTATTAATGTCAGCTTGAGTCCATTAGTGGTAACTGTACCTCTTTGTCTCCCATATATATATATATATATATATATATATATATATCGAGAAGGCCTTTTCATTTGAATCATCTTGTCTCGTCTTGTCTTGTGTACTTAGTACATTGTATAAGGATGTTTCCCCCTAGAACAGAATTTCTATTCATCTCTTTTATTCATTATTAATGCATGGATCGCTCTTTCTTGTCTATTTATGCTCTTTTGGGGAATTTTTTTCATAACATAGACTCATATGATTATGGTCATATTTGGTTGATTGGTTCAGGTATTTCTTACAATGATAAGTCTACCAACTCTTCAAGAGACTCAACCAACACTGAATCTCTAGTCTCTTTATCCCTCTTACGAGGAGTACATCTCCTGGATAACATAGGGATTATAGGAAACCCCCTTGACTTTCCTAATGTATGATATGGTATACCGACGAAAAAATATCATCTTCTTGATGTGGTATAGAGTTTAGGGAGAGGGATCAGGTTGTTCCAATGCAGGGTAATTGTCTTCAAAGTGGTCTATTTCCTCTCTAGTTTCTATTCCCAAAGGAACTGAACTCTCAGGTTGTGAATTTTTGGGTGGAGATCCACAAAAGAATCCATATGGGAGAGGAAATCCTCTACTAGCCATGCACTGGTGTCCCTCCTTCTAGCGCCAAATCTATTGACACCTAGAAAAATCCTTGTGTTGACAGTAGGGGTTATCCCCAGTGGGAATCCTGATTAGATTTCAAACTGTTTGAGAAGGGGAACCTATCTAGATTCTTGCTTGACTATTGTTCATTGGTGTGGGCTATTACTAGTTGTGGCACAGTCCACCATTGAGGTTTTTATTAATAAATGAAATGAAGAGTGCTCTAATCTATGATGTAGCCCTAAACTATCCTAGCATATCCTTGCAAGGAATGAAAGTAAACATAATGAGAAACAAATGAAGTGACATACATTCCAACAACAAATAACCACTCAACATGAAATATATCATAGCTAGAAAGTGAGATTAAATACCGAAATAGTTATAGCATAAACACGATTTGTAATTGTAGCTCATAGAAAGAAAAAGAAGACTGCAAGCATGCATACAAAATAAGTAGTAATGAACCCTAAGAATAATCAAATAGGTAAACATAACAATCTTAAGGCTACATATGAGCTACAGGAGAACATGAAATTAGTTCCATGACATTCATCCACATAAAAAACATAGTTTACAATGCCACACTTGAGTCCATAAGTCTTCTATTCATATTCATAAATAGTTCTTACACAAAATGAGCAACAAAACTCCCATGCCCAAAATTCCATCTTCCCTCCTTCTACCTTTCTCTTATATTTTACAAAGGCAAATCCTAAGTGACTATTCAACTTCCTCAAAGATAGTTACAACTTTTGAGATCTCAATACACATGTGACTTAGTCACTTACATTCGCTCCAAAAATAAAATAAAATTAGAATTAGAATTTTAAGGATTAACATTCCCTTGATCTATAATAAACTCATCCCAAAGTTCACAATCATAAATTATAACATTTATTTGTTGGGTTACTAATAGATGTATTGAAACCTCATGAAGAACAACCTCATTAGCTAATGTGGTTATTCCTTTGGTCACTAAGTTATGTCTTGTGGACATGAATTAAATATTTAGATTTGGTGCCCCAATCTATTCCTTTAGAGCCCGTGAGGTGACTTGAGTACTGCTCCTGATTTCCCCTAAGTCTTCTTCCCTGATTGTCCTTAGTTCCACTAGGCGTTGTTCTTTTGGGATAGGCTCTTCAAATGTTCCTAGAGGGGGTAAGTGGCATTTCTCAAATTCCCTTTTTATGGTATGGTGTACATTTTTCCATTTTTCCAGTGATGTTGCAACCTCCTCCTGCAATTTTTCTCCTACCTTTTGACAACTGTTTATGTAGCATAATCAAGTTGCATTTACTCTACTATACTCTTGGGAAAATTTGGTGGAACTTCCATGCTTTTTTTATGTTATATTGCCACACGTTCCGGTTTTCCCTTTGTATCATAAATCCTATGGTCACTTCTTTGGAACAACTCAAATACTGTCTTGAGCTTGGTTGCAATATTTTGGACTTCATATAATTGCTTTGTTATCAATTCCTACAAATGAAATAAGTGTTCCTGTAATGTCCTTGCATGGGTTTGGAAATGATCCAAGATCTTCATTTATTCCCTAGAAGCGCTCACTTCGACTATTAGTGAGTCCTTTTCTCATCGAAGAGATCCTATCTGATTTTCCAAAACTACATTTCCTACCACCAAGATATTGACCCATCCTACCAACTCATCCCTTTCATCCTACAAATCTCTTATCTGTGTAGCCATAATTGCATTTTATGTTTCAAGAGTTTCAACTTGGGAGGTTAGTGTGTCCTTCTCACTTTGAAACTCTTGCGCTAATACTTCTATGGTCCTTTTCTCCACCTCCAAGGACTCATGGGCATGTACAAGTTACACCCTCTCTCTTCTATCTTCCAAGAGGAGGTCCTCCAAATTGATAATCCTTTTATTTTCTTATTTAAGGTCTTGTACCATCTTTTGAATGTTGTCTTGGTTGGCCATGGTAGCAGCCACATCACCAAAGCTATGAATTCTAGTGCATTGTAAGTCCCTTTGAACAATGGTACTTCCTGCATAGTAACAATCTCTGGTCGCGATGAAATTTTAAGTCTTTTCTCCATCCTATTGATAATATGCTTCTTCTTAGGATTTAACACTATAGTCTCTAGTCGAGCTATAGCATGCTCCTAGAATGGTGTGTATGGAGTGATTCCTAGTTCTCTAAAGGAGAGGTGACCCCCAGTTAGTGAGACTTCAGAACTTGTAGTGGATGCTTCAATGTCCATGTCTTGAGGTTCTCTATCCTATGCCTCAATTTGTCCTTTTCCTTGCTTTATAGTATCACTTTGGGAATCTTATTCCCTCTTATTTTGAATCTCTTCTTGTAGAGCTTTCTCTTCTTATAGAGCTTGCTCTTTTCTTTTTTGAGATTCTCCATGCTCTCTGAGTAGCTTTGCACACTTTCGATTTTCTTCTTTAGATTTATTTTCTTGTTCTTTATCCTCTAACTTCCTATTTGTCTCTGTCAATAAATCCTCTATCTCAACCTTTTTTAGGGAATCTCCTCTCAATATTCTTTGTGGCACCTCTTCAGGTGTTTCTTCATCCTACTTACTAGTGCCCACCTCTTTAATTCCTTTCCCACACTTTCTCCTCTTGTCTACTTCTTCAAAATTGTGGGCCCATCGGTAAATCTCTTTCTCTGCACAAAATTGATCAATGTAGTGTTGGAATATTCTCACCATCATTTTTCATATTTGCATGCTTGCATGCATCCAATTGTCATACATGCATCCAGTCATCATTTTGGTGGTCTCCCCAGCACCTAGATCCTCATTTCAACTCCCTAGAGCCTGTCTTCAGCCCCCAGTATCCCTCCTACCTACCTGATGCGCCTTGTTTTCCTCACCTTCCTGACATGTGCACCTTTTCTCACCTACCAAGAGTTAACAGTCAGTTAGAGCATTGATTGACCATTTCTTCCATTGATTGCTTATCCTAACTTCCTGTAGCTCCCAGTTAGCTAGTTCTGGAGTGCCACTTAACCTTCTGACAACCTCATGTGCCCTCCTTGGAGTCTCCATCCCCTAATTTATGCCTAGATGGTTCTGTTAGACTCAGTTAGACTCATTTGACTGACTATTGAGCATTTATGACTGCTACTACTGATTGGATGATGTCTCCAATGTTATCCAAGCTAGACATTGAGGATGAATTCAAATGACCCTTAGCTAATTCGAATTCTCTTGATAGTTATTGTATTGTATTCAGTTTTCACTGTGCCAGCTCACAGTTAATGTATGATTATACTGCTATTCTCCATTTTTCGTGTTCATGGGTGATTATTGACTACATTCTTCTATTATTCTCTGCACTTCTTCAGTGAGGTTTGCTTCAGCTGTGAGATCTTCCTGCAGATTATCACATGGTATCAGAGATTACAACAGCTATTTGAATTGCAACCATTACAACAGTTTCATCATTTCATTGAGCAGCTGTCTTTCATTAAGCACCAGAAGCCTCTAAGTTTCCATAGAAAATCCTGGTTCTATTACCTTGAATTCACTGGAGCAATCCAGTGAGGTCTAGACAGGTGTGAAGGACTAAGTCATATGTGCTCAATGTCCTAAGGCAGTGTTCATTCCAATTGTAGAAAATCTCCATAAGCAAAATTCTTGTTTTGCAAGTTTATTCATCCATTTGAATTCCTCTTCAATTCGCTCTCCACTGCTCTAGATGGATCTAAAAATCAATTCCTCCGACTATGTCGAATGGAAGGCCAAGATGGACATCTTCATGAATTCCAAGAGCCTCTCCAGAATATTGAATGGAACTGTGGTCGAACCTCTCAGTGTAGTAGAGAAATCCAAGTACTTGGATAGGCTTGATGAAGCAGTAGGCTTACTTCTCTCAATTTCTGAAGATATTCACTTCCATATCATTTATCTAACATCTCCAAAAGAGGTTTGGGACAAACTCGAATCCCTCTTTGGACATAAAGATGATTTGAAAGGTCATAAATTGGAGAATGAGCTCATCTCATTGAGTCCTGAAAGCTTCAAATCTATCAATGCTTTCTTAACCAAGTTCAAAATCTTGATTTCATAGTTGAGAGATATGAGATAGTGAAAGAAGACAAGCAACTCTTACTTTCCATTCTATCAAAATTGGGGCCAAATTTCTTAGTTTTTGTCTCCACATTTCAGTCATCTAAGATGTCCTTCCAAAATGGAAGTTTCCTACACTTGATGACTTCATCCAATCTCTCACATAAGAGGAGAAGTTAAACTCCATGGGAATGATAAAACCAAAGTTGGATTCGGCCCTTACAGCTGCTGAGGCCAAAAGAGTGAATGCAAAAGGCAAGAATTTTTTTTTTGAAAAGAGAGCGAATGATACAAAGCCAAAAGATGTTCCATATCATTTAGATGGGGCTTCGAATTCAAAGAAGAACAAGCAATCTTAGAAGGAGAGATCCAAGTGCACATATTGTCATCGAGGATTTCATCTTGAGAGTTCTTGTATGAAGAAGACTATAGATTTGATGGCTCAGTTACTTGAGAAGAACAATCTCCCTGTACCTGCATGTGCAAGGAATAAAGATACTGAACCTTCTAGATCTGAGGACAAAGAGAGATGCCATGCCCTCATGGAAAGTGCATCAAAATAATCCCCCTTCATCATAGATTCAGGAGCATCAAGACATATTGTCTTCCTCCAAAGATCTCTTCTCCAACTTCGAATGCTCAGTTGCCCTTCCATCGTGTTGGGTAATGATTCTGAAGTCTCCTCTAAGGGGATTGGAAGGATCAATCTTGATCATGGCTACTTCTCATATGTGCTTTATGTTCCTACTCTCACAGCAAATCTACTTTCAGTGTACCAAATGACTCATATTGGAGAGCTCAAGAGAGTGATCTTCTCTCCAAATGAGGTCGAAATACAACACATGGTTTCAGGTGAAATCATTGCAAAATGTGTTGCATATCATAAGACAAAACTCTATGAGTTCTCACACTTCTTACCTCTCTCAAAGCAGTCTTCTTTTCACTCTCATGCAAATGAAGAGAGTAGGCTATCTCATATTAGCTACAAACATTTGCAGAGCATGCAAACTCATAAGATAGTTGAAGATCCTCCCAATATCAGATCTTCCCTAAGCACCTGTAAAGGTTGCTTGAATGGAAAAAATCCAACAAAGAAGGTTGAGAAAATGAAGACTCAGAGAGTAGAGCGAAAGATAGATCCTAATCCACAAGAACCTAAAGATCTAGCTCCTATTGGTTCAACTCCTATTGCAAAGTGGGCCACCACTATTGCATACACAAATGATCTTGTTTAAGATCAACCATCATCATGTCATAGTTCATTTGGTAAAAATATCACCCATGTTGGTTCAAAGGATATATCAAAGAACTACATGCACATTCATGGAGCTACTGATCCTACCTCATTTGGTTTGGATCCCATGCTTCAGAATGATATTCACATTTTTGAATTTGTTCCCACCATGATTGAGTGAGAGAGAAAAGATCCATTACATGAGATTTCAGATTCAGATTTTGGAAGTGTGTTAGGAACCTATGTCAACCCTTCTCTTTACTATGTTAGTATATTGTTGTTGGACGCATATGCTTTGTAAGTCGTCCCATAGTATTTGTTGATCCGTAGTTTATATTAGCCCATAGTATTGATCCATAGTATTGGACGCATATGCTTTGTAAGTCATCCTGTAGTATTATATGTCCCATGCTTTTGACTCATAGTATTGGGCATAGACTTAGTATATAAGTGTGTGTTGAGGTTATTGAAGGCACCGTGAAGTTAATTGTATTGAGCTTGCTCAAAGGAGGTTGCCCCCTCGAAGTGGCCCGTGATCAATATAAAAGTGATTCTGAGTTCTATTATTTCTGATATGTCGTGTATTTGCATTAATTAATTATTGCAGGTTCATCACATCTGGTATCAGAGCACTTTCTTGGGCTCGTTGGGTGGAATTTCTGCCAATTTTTTTTTTCTTTCGCATCTGTTGCAGCTTCGGATTTGGGAATAATCCCTATCCGCTTAACTGTGGGAAGTACTTGGGCATAAGCCCTAAAACTCATTGTGAGGAGTACCACAGGAACCCCAAAGTAGCTGGCCCATTGAGAGGACCTGCCAGCGAAAAGGGCAACGACCCCTACCTGATTGACTAGTTCCCACCCGTGAGGTAAACTAAGAGCTGTTGTTTGTGGCAGAGCGGTTATCAGTTTTACCTGAGCCGTGGAGTGAGGGGTACTGCCCCAATACGCAAGCCGTCAGACAGCATTGGTGGCCGAGTGAAACACCTGAACTGTTAGGAAGCCGTACATACCTGGGGTCCATATCTATTTTCAGTTGAACTATTGTCGATCACTTCCGCTCCAGATCCAGCCGTTTCAGATCTATTCTGAAAGTCGATCCAAATCTAGTCACCATTTCAGATCCAACCATTTTCGATCCCTTCCGTGACGTTCCAGATCCATCTGTTGCGGATCCCTTCCGCGCCGCTGTTGCCGATCCATTTCTAGAAAAAAAAATCAGTTTTTTCTCCATATCTCCCTTGTTTTCACTTTGTTTCCCTTGAAATTTTCGGGGAACCCTTGTCATTCTATTCTGCATATTTCATTCCTGAGGACCCTATCCCCAATTCCCCTTTCCAAAGCCCGAAATCCCACATTTGTTTATTTTTAGGGTTTGCCATAACTTCCTCAGATTTCACCCAATCACCTTCAAATTTTACCACAGAGTTCCTTTCTGAATTCTACTTCTTTGTCCTTCTCTGCCAAATTTTCTCATTCTATCACCCCGCTTCTGAAATCCCCCTTTTTGCTTTCTTGTCCTTTTGACAGTGTCCAAAATCTAGTCAAACCCTAATTACCCATCAGATTGTTTCCCCGATCCAAATTTCCCTTTACTAAATCAGCTTCTGTTTGTGTTTTTCTACCCATTCCACCAAAAAAAAAAAAAAACTTGGTTATGGTTGTCACCCGTGCAGGAGCACACACCATGGAGGAAGCACTTGCAGCCATCCAAACCAAACTCCAAGATCTGGATGAAAAATTTCTCAGCCTCCATCTTTAGCATTCAGCCATGAATAATACCAGATAGCTAGAATCTTTTGCAGCCACCGGGTTCTCTTCTTCCAGCAATTTTCATGGGCCGAAGCTTGATTTTCCTCACTTCAATGGTACTGATTCGACTGGATGGATATATCGAGCAGAACAATATTTCAGTCTGCATAATACTTCTGATGCCCAGAAAGTTCCACTTGAATCCTTTCATTTGGAACAGGAAGCCTTTCAATGGTACCATTGGTACATCAAAGCTCATCCCGAGCCAAACTGGATAGATTTTTGCCAACTCATTTTGCCACGATTTGGTCCTAGTGCTTTTGATGATTTCACAGGATCACGCACTAAACTTCACCAAATTGGCACAGTGAGAGAGTATCAGACAGAATTTGAGAAATTGGCCAATCACACAAAAGGATTGTCTGATAAATTCTACAGGAGTTGTTTTATCAGTGGTCTCAAGGATGAAATCTGCTCAGAGGTCAAAATTTTTTGTCCCAACACAATGATGGAAGTCCTAGGGTTGGCTAAATTGGTCAAGGACAAGATCGCAGCTCAACAACGCTCCAAACCCACCTTTGTTCCCTTCAGAAATATGGGTTCCCAACGACCTCCCATCACGCCTTCTCCTCAACCAACTCCTATCAAGCATTTGTCTGAAATAGAAATGTAGGCACGCCAAGAAAAAGGGCTTTGCTATAATTGTGATGAGAAATTCACTCGAGGACACAGATGTGTTCACCAAAAGCTCGATCTCGTGGATGTGGATTCTCTGCCTACCTTAGAACTTGATGAAGAAGCTACAAATACAGTAGATGATCAGGTCGACATTCAACATCCACCTGTTGACACCCCATCTCAGGACGACCCACCTGAGATCTCTCTCCATGCTGTAACCGATGTCACCACCCCACAAACAATGTGGGTCAGGGGATACTTCAAGAAGCTCCCTCTTACCATACTCATTGATTCTGGTAGCACTCATAACTTCATTGACCCTCGGATTCCCAAACAGGCTGATTGTTTTGTCCATCATTGCTCCAACTTTGAAGTCATGGCTGCCAATGGGGGCACCTTACCTTGCAAGGGGAACTGTCACAATGTGCGTATCTCTATGGAAGATTATAACCTATGCTCTGACATGTTTGCCTTGTCCTTAAGCGAATGTGATGTGGTTTTGGGCGTTCAATGGTTACGCACACTTGGCCCCATCTTATGGGATTTTGTTGAACTTTGGATGCAGTTTAAAGTCAATGGGGCACAACACAAATTTATGGGCTTACAACCCAGGTCTCTCTGCATCATCAGTTCACATCGCCTGGAAAAAATCCTTAAGAAGAATTCACATGGTGTCATCGCTCAGCTCAATTCCATTTAGATGCACCCATCAACATTCTCCACTATTTCCTTGGATAGATATGCAGGTATCTTTGCTGAACCAATGCGCTTGATGCCTTCAAGAGACCTTTCCGGTAAGAATTTAGCCACATCTACCTCTCAACAGGAAATTATGGCTATTTTGCATGCAGTACAGAAGTGGCAGCCATACCTATTAGGGAATTATTTCTGCATCAAGACTGATCTCCAGAGTCTGGAATATTTTCTGGAACAATGGGTCTCCTCCCCAACACACCTGAAATGGGTTATCCAACTCATGGGTTATCCCTATGTGATCACTTACAAGAAGGGTAAGGACAATATGGTGGAAGATGCTCCTTCTCGCACAATTGATGACCCAGTTTCTCTTACAGCTCTTTCTCTGCTTGTTCCAAATTGGTTGCAATATGTTCAACAGGGCTCTCTCTTCTATGAACTCCATGCTTCTTCATCAATAGGGCACTCTGGGTTCTGCAAAATGTATGACAGGGAACAATGTAACTTCTTTTGGCAGGGACTAAAAATGACAATTCAACAGATGGTGTCTGACGATGATACTTTCCAAGTCAACAAGGGTGAAACGACACTCCTTTCGAGATTGCTCAAACCCTTGCCCATCCCTACACAGCTTTGGCCAACTATTTCTATGGATTTCCTAGCAGCGCTATAGTGGTACAATACCACATCTCAAAGGACACCATATGAAGCAGTCTATGGAAAAACACCGCCAGTTCTTCTTCCATACACCCTTAGCAACTCCCCAGTTCAGGAAATTGACTCAGTTCTTCGAAACCGCAATCAAATTCTTCTCATTCTGCAGGACAATCTTCACATGGCCAGAATTCGCCTAAAACAACAAGCCGATCAGCACCGTTCTGAGTGCATTTTCCACGCAGCTGACAGGGTTCTTCTTCATCTACAGCCTTCCAAGCAATCCTCCTTGACACTCCAAAGGCGTCAGTGGCCCGAAATGAAACCCGAGGATGCTATCGGGGAACCACTCCTTTAGATTCTGTAGCAATTTCTCCAACCAAAGCTTTGAGGACAAAGCTTTTTCTAAGGGAGAGGGGATGTTAGGAACCTATGTCAACCCTTATCTTTACTATGTTAGTATATTGTTGTTGGACGCATATGCTTTGTAAGTCGTCCCGTAGTATTTGTTGATCTGTAGTTTATATTAGCCCATAGTATTGATCCATAGTATTGGACGCATATGCATTGTAAGTCGTCCCGTAGTATTATATGTCCCATGGTTTTGACTCATAGTATTGGGCATAGACTTAGTATATAAGTGTGTGTTGAGGTCATTGAAGGCACTGTGAAGTTAATTGTATTGAGCTTGCTCAAAGGAGGTTTCCCCCTCGAAGTGGCCCGTGATCAATATAAAAGTGATTCTGAGTTCTATTATTTATGATATCTCATGTATTTGCATTAATTAATTATTGCAGGTTCATCACAAAGTGATGATGAGCAAGAGAGCAAAGCTCCATCACATGAGATTTCAGATTTAGAGTTTGGAAGTGATGATGAGCAAGAGAGAAAAGCTCCATCACATGAGATTTCAGATTTAGAGTTTGGAAGTGATGAAGAGATCCAAGAGAGCGAACCTTCATCACATGACAATTCAGATTCAGAATATGACAGTGAAGATGATGAAGAGCGAATGCTAGACCCAGATCCAGAAGAACCTGAAGGTCTAGCAACTGATGATGAAGATGAGTGAATGGGAGATCCAGTTCCACAAGAACCTAATGATCTTTCACATGATGGTCCTCCTCTTCCTCGATGGGTAGCCATTACTCTTAGATCTGTCGATGATTTGGTTGGTGATCCACTTGATCAGAGAGGAACCAAATCAGATTTTCAGAATGGAAGGTTTCATCCTTCTCACATTACTGATCCATTTCAGATCGATCGATCCTTCTTCAGAAAAGAAGGCCACTTGCCTCCTTCTGGGGTGAGTGATGACATGTTACATTAGCATCCTTCAGTCTATTTTGAGGGAGGGCTTTCTTCCCACTGTGTTTTCCCTATTTCCTCATTTATTATTTAGATTGTTGTATGGGGTGACCTTTGGTCTCAGTCACCAAGGCCCTATTTTTCAGTTTTCAGTTACTACCTCATAGTATAGCTTGCAGGGGGGTGTTGGGATATTCTCACCATCATTTTTCATATTTGCATGCCTACATGCATTTTGCATGCATCCAGTCATCATGCATGCATCTAGTCATCATGCATGCATCCAGTCATCATTTTGGTGGTATCCCCAGCACCTAGAGCCTAATTTCAGCTCTTTAGAGCCTATTTTCAGCCCCTAGTAGCCCTCCTACCTACCTGATATGCCTTGTTTTCCTCACCTGCCTGACATGTGCACCTTTTCTCACCTACCAGGAGTTAACAGTCAGTTAGAGTATTTATTGACCATTTCTTCCATTGATTGCTCATCCTAACTGCCTATAGCTCCCAGTTAACTAATTCTGGAGTGCCACTTGACCTTCTGATAGCCTCATGCGCCCTCCTTGGGTTCTCCATCCCCTTATTTATGCCTAGATCATTCTGTTAGACTCAATTAGACTCATTTGACTGATTATTGACCATTTATGACTACTACTATTGATTGGATGATGTCTCCAATGTTATCCAAGCTAGACACTGAGGATGAATTCGAATGACCTTTAGCTAATTCGAATTCTCTTGATAGTTATTGTATTATATTCAGTTTTCACAGTGTCAGCTCATAGCTGATGTATGATTATACTGCTATTATCCATTTTCTGTGTTCATGAGTGATTATTGACTACATTCTTCTCTTATTCTCTGCACTTCTTGAGTGAGTTTTGTGTGAGGTTTGTTTCAGCTATGAGATCTTCCTGCAGATTATCACATGTAGGCATAATAATACTTGAAATTTGCACAATGATTGGCTACTTTCCTGTGACTGTCATTTTTGTAAAAGGTCCTTTCCACAAATGGAAGGATTCAAAGTTCTTGGTTAATTCTGTAGATTCCTTTACTTTGTTCATTGTGTATGCTCCAACTGTTATGGGAAATGGTGGCCACAATGCTTTCTTAGCATTGTTCAAGATATTTCTGATACCCTCAATAAAACACTGCCTCACAATTTCTTTAAGGACAATATAGTCTAGTGACATATTTGGGGAAAACATATGGATTCTTAGACCCTCCATATATGCGTAAACAAGTCCCCTCGTTCGTCAAGTACCAGTATCCTAGTTGGCTTACCATTTTAATAGTGATATTCGACATGCAATTAAGTGCCTTCCCATAGATGATATTGTACAATGGAATGAGGAATTATTCACATAATTTATTGTAGTAGTTGGCATGCCTTTGTTCCCACAATGCTTGGCAACACACATGTATTGGTACTTCGTCAAGGTTCCATTTCAACGCCATGCATGGGAAGTTGTGTAAGATGCATATGGTATCCAACAGGTATGAGGACATATGGAACTTTGATTTATTTGTGAGAATAACATCTTGTGCTCTTGTAATTGCATCTTCTAGAGTGATAGAAATAATAGCCACCCAATTAAACCTTGTGGAACACACTGTGACATAGTATAGAAGCGGAGTCCAATGCAGCCTGAAGTGTGATGCACTAGCCATCCCATATAGTATGCATAAGAGAGCTACAGCTACCCGATAAAGCTACTTCAACATTTGGGTCTCATAATCCCCACTTTCTCTTTGGAAAAATTGTTTCCTGGGAAACCATATTTATTTGATGAAATCAATGTAGTTAAGTTTCATACCTTCAACCTATTCAAGTGTCATGTTTCCACGTCCCCAGTCACCTTGGTTCCCTTCAGAGACAATGGGAGACTTATACTTTTTATTTTCAAACAATTCTCTCATTTTTACATGCAACCGCAATGGCTTCCGATCCGCAATCCACAATCAACCTGGCCGCAATCCGTAGTTGGATTTCATAGGGAGGAACACCCAAATCATGGCATTGAATAAAATGCGACTATGAATTTCGCATTATGTAGTGTGGAAGTCGGAAATGCAGAGCGCCACCATACCCGGTGTTGCAGAAATGCACCCCTGACTTCCACATTCCGCAGTGAGGAAGTCGGAAATGTGGGGCACCACAATATCCTGCACTGTAGAAACGTGCCCCTGACTTCTACATTCTACAGTACAGAAGTCAGAAATGCGGGGAGCCACAATATCCGGCACTATAGAAATGCGCCCCCAACTTCCGCATTCCACAGTGCGGAAGTTAGAAATGCGGAACGCCAAAGTGCCCAGTGCTGTAGAAATGCGCCCCCAATTTCTGCATTCCACAGTGTGGAAGTCGAAACTGCAAAGCACCAAGGTGACTGGTGCTACAGAAATGCACCCCCGACTTCCGCAATCTGGATGTGGGAAGTCGAGAGCTGGCCATGCCCTGTTACAATTAACTTCCCAGCTCAATAAATCCTTCATCCTTTGGCCAAATTGGACAAGTATGGTACCGTTGGAAATATCTTGGAGAGATCTATGCAATGGTGTGGATCCATTCCACACTTGAGGGCCCTTAAATTTCCTCATTTCCAATCAAAACATTGCTTTGAGTTCCCTCAAAACCTCTTTACCCCACTGCCAAAAGCCCTAGAATCACCCTACCAATATCACTTCCTAAATTTGATCACAGAGGGATGCATGGACACCTTAGGGGGGTTTCTAACTCATTCCCCAAGCCCATAAGGTGAAGCACAAACCTACTAAGGGTGTGTGCAATGCATAAAATACATACATAGTGGAAATAAATCTATTGAATGCATCTACAACCTGCAAGGTTAGCAGCATATTAAGCCCAAGAAAATGGTGAAGTGTTCAAACATGAACTCAGCCTCATACTCAGGCCTATACATGGTCTTCATACTGGTCAATTTCATGCATTCATTCATTTAAATAACTTGAACATAACATAGGAAAACTAGCATCATTTAACACCACAGGAAGCACTTATCTTTAAATGGAACTGTCCAAGAAACTAGATAAGTGAGAGAAAGGATCCACCCAACCATAGGTCTTTGTCCATCCTATACCCTTTTAGCTGAGATACCACCCCCGAGCTAGGTTGTGTATCCACTAAGGAGGGATAAATAGGCTCTCTCGCAGTCAAGGCTCCACCCTAATGCTAAGCCAACATTTAGTTGGGTTTGTCAATCATGTAAGGGAACATGGAGGATGATGTTAATCCAGTGAGCTCAACCACAGAGCTGTAGGCATCTCAAACTACTCAGGAAGCATGACACCCACAATACTACCTCACCCAAGACAAGGAAGGCCCCTTTCTCTGTTGCATAGTCCCTCAGGGCCCCTTCCCTCTAGTTCTCTTTAGGGTGGAAATAGAAAGGTCCAGTTGCTGCTTTCATGATACTTTAGCCTTCACTGGGTTTATCAAGCAAATCCAACCTCTGTCTTTCCTTCTTCTTTGTTATTCCAGCTGGAATCTTCTCAAGGATGCGGTCGAAACTCTGTCCCATAGCTTGGTTCTTCTGTTATCAGATCCAGGTGTTCTCACCAGTTTCTACATTACTCACGCTCTGTAACTGATCCCAGGGTCTGATCCATGGATATCCCAATAGATTTTATTCCTACATAGGGTTTCCATGTGCATTTGGCTTTGCAAATTCGCGCTTACACAGAATCATGATTTCTTCTTTCTTCTTCACGGTTGGGCTCTATAATGTGTGAGAGTTTTTTTTTGTTGGTCAACAATGGGATGGGGATTAGGGTGAGCGAATTCCTAGGAGGTAGAGTGGCTTAAAGGAGAATCAAAACAGAGCCACACCCTGCCATACAGATTGTAGGGACTCTCTATACTCCATCGACTTCATGGGTGGATTTTCTCAACCACCTTCTTACAACAGAATTAAATGTCAGCATGGGGAGTCAAATGCGTTCACAAAAGGACATGTGGCAGCATGGGTTCCAATCCCACAACCCCATCACATCTCCCTAGTGGATACACATGGCCCCCCTCTTATTGGTTTCCTCCATAGCCAGTTTTCTTCGTATTTTATTGCAATATTTAATATTTACATCATTACAATACTTCATGGCTTAATAGAACATGGATAATCAGAATGTCAAATACTTTCCTTTCAAATAAAACATGAGCATCCTCTAGTGGGGCCTTGTCCTTGAGCTCCACACTAGGGAAAACACACATTGCATGTATACAATATTTACATTAAAGCCAATAAAACCTAAGGGTCAAAATGGGGATGTTACAATTCCCTCCCCCTTAGAATAACACCGTCCTTGGTGTTCTTAAAACTGAACAAAAATGGGAATGCCTCTCTCATGGAATCCTCCAGCTCCGATGTATCCTCTTTAGGACTAAGGTGCTTCCATTGCACCTTCACTTGTCTGATGGCTCTGTTCCGGAGCAAAGTGACCTTCTTGTCAAGGATGCGCATAGGCTCCACTTGGAACTCTCCCTCGGGTTCCACTTGTATCACATGCCAATCAATTATGTGATTGGGATCATGTACATATTTCTTAAGAAAATATACAGGGAAAACATTATGAGCTCTCATGTTAGCAGGAAATGTAATCCTATATGCAATTGGCCCTATCCTATCAAGGACTTCAAATGGCCCACAATATCTTGGTGCCAACTTGGCACAACTCCCCAAATTCAGGGAAATTTTCCTTGCCTTCACTCTTAAGTAAACATGGTATCCAATCTAAAACTCCTTATGCACTCTTTTCAAATTGGCATAACTCATATGCCTGTCTTGTGTTGCCTTCAAATTTTTCTTGATTTTAACAATTTCTTGCTCCATATCCCTAATCATTTATGTTCCAAGCACTACCATGTTCACTGGGCTGTCCCGATTCACTGGAGTCTTGCATCCTTTTCCATATAATACCTCACAAGGACTCATTCCCAAATGTGCTTGATATCCATTGTTGTATGTAAATTCTACCAAGTGTAGGTTGTCTTCCCACTTTGATGGTTTGTCCATCACATACATCCTCGGCATGTCTTCAAGAATCTGATTCACCCTCTCAGTCTAACCATCTGTTTGAGGATGATATGTTGTACTAAACTTCAGTTGAGTCCCCAATTCTTGGAATAATCCCTTCCAAAAATTGGATGTGAACTTTGTATCACGATCTGAAATTATTTCCTTGGGAAATTCATGCAATCTGAATATCTCTTTCATGAAGATATTTGTTATGTCAATGGTTTTATGAGTGGACTTGACTAGAATGAAGTGAGATACCTTTGATAGCTTGTCCACCACTACCATGATTGAATCATGATTCATCACTGTCATTGGCAAACCTGTTGTAAAATCCATAGAAACTACTTCCCACTTCCATTCTAGAATGGGAAAAGGCTGCAACAATCCTTCTGGATGTTGATGTTATGCCTTGACTTGTTAGCACTTTTGACACCTAGAAATTTATTATGCTATATCCATCTTCATCCCATGCAAAAAGTATTGCTTTCTTGCTGTTGTTATAGTCTTCTAATATCCTAGATGTCTAGAATATGGCATTTGATGTATCTCATACATCACTAGCCTCTTCACATCTGTACTATTTGGAATATACAGTCTGGTACCCTGATAAATGAGCACATCATCTTCACCAAGTTGATATCATGCATACTTTTCATCCACATTTCCCTGCTGCAATTTTTCTTTAATTTGAAGGTAAGCTTCATCATTGCTTTGGGCTTCTATAATTCTTGCCTTCAAATCTGATTTACACATACTCACTGCTGCCACATGAAATTTTCTGCTAAGAGCATTTACAACCTTATTCTCCTTACCTTTGATATGCTTAATTTCAAAATCAAATTCACAAAGAAATTCCATCCATGTAGTTTTCCTAGCATTCATATTTGGTTGGTCAAACAAATATTTCAAGCTCATGTGGTATGTTCTGAGCTCAAATTTTCTCCCCAACAGATAATGTCTCCATCTCTTGAGAGCATGAACTATGGCTGCTAGCTCTAAATCATGTGTGGCATAGTTCTTTTCATGCTCCTTTAACTTCCTTCACTCATAGAAAATTACGAATACTTCTTGCATGAGCACTCCACTAAGCCCTTCAATGCAAGCATCTATGCACATTACAAAATATTTCTTTGGATCAACAATCTTCAAAACATGAGCACTGGTAAGCAATTCCTTAAGCCGCTGAAAGATTTTCTCACATTTTTCATACCATACAAACTTGATATTCTTCCTTTGCAATGATGTAATTGGATGAGCTATTTTGGAGAACCCTTCAATGAACCTTTTGTAATATCTTTCAAGACCCATAAAAGATATAACATCTGCAACATTCTTTGGAGTAGGACAATCCATTATGGCTTCAATCTTTTCTGGATCCACTGCAATTCCTTCTTCTGAGATGACATGACCCAAATATTGAACCTTCTGCTAATAGAAATCGCACTTGCTCAGCTTTGCATACAGTTGGTGTTCTCTAAGGACTTGCAACACCATTCTTATATGTTCATTATGCTCTTCCTCATTCTTAGAGTAAACAAGAATTTCATCCAAGAACACAATCACAAACTTATCCAAATACTTGTTGAAGACACTATTCATGAGACACATTAATGTAGCAGGTGCATTGGTAAGAAAAAATGGCACGACTGTGAACTCATAATGGCCATATCTTGTTCTGAAAGTTGCCTTGTGAATGTCTTCTTCCTTTATCCTCATTGGTATCTAGACCTCAAGTCAATCTTTGAAAGCATTCTAGATTCCTTCATTTGATCAAACAAGTCATCAATTATTGGCAATGGGTACTCATTCTTGACTATCACTTTATTGAGCTGGATGTAATCAATAAACAGTCTTAAAGTCCCATTTTTTTCTTGACAAATAACACTGGTTCTCCCCAAGGTGATACACTCGATCTGATATACTCCTTCCATTAATTCTTACAGCTGCATATTTAACTCTACCAATTCTGGTGTGCTCATTCTATAAGGAGATTTGGAAATTGGTGTTTCTCCTGGAACAAGATCGATGGAAAAATCAATATCTCTCTTGGGTGGAAATCCTGGCACTTCATCCAGAAACACATCTTGCAATTCTTGCAAGAGCTGAAAGTATTCTATCTATGGTCCCTTATCTTCTGATGAATCTGATATGTTGACTGCATATAATTAGCAACCCTTCTTATAGAAATTTCTCAATTACAGGGCTGAAATCTGCCTTACTGAAACTTGCTTGGGAATTCCTCTTACCAACCTTGGCCTTCCCTCTTCATCAATGTATTCAAGTACTTTCTTATAGCAGTCTATATTGGCTCTATGCATTTCCAACCAATCCATACCTATTATGGAATCATAATATCCTAATGGTAGGGCATTTGAATTTGCCTTTGTGATGACTCCATGCAATTCTATGGGGTACTCCATCACTACTTCACACACCTTTATCTTGGTCCCTGTGGATAATTGAAATAGCCAAGACTTATTATGCTTTACTTTTCTAAGAGAACAACCTTCAACCACCTTAGGAGACACATAAATATGAGTAGATACTGGATCAATCAAAACAGAAATAGATTGCTTAGCAATATTACCTTCAACTTCCACCATTGTTGATTGATGGTCTGCTTGGTGACCATCCAATGTTGCATAAATTTGAGGTGTTACCCTTGCCATATCTTCTATTGTAGTTGCTTCTTCTAAGTTGTGCAAGCTTCTAGGATTCTCCCTCTAGTGTAGGATTTCTCTAAGAACATGGTTTCCTCCACATCCCCAACATTGAAGTGGCCCTTTCGGTGCCTTTTATGCTGCTACTGCTGTCTTGAATCCTCTTTGTGCTTGTTGTCCCTGTGGAAAATTTCTTGGTTTATTTCTGAATGGTGGCTTGAATCCACTTTTCCTTTGTTCAAACCTCCCTCTGGGATTTCCTTTCCATGATGGTTGAACCTCTATTTTACCTTTGTTCTACTCATAGAAATGCATTACCATTCTAATGGATTCATCCAGACTTGGTGGATTGATAAACTCAATCCTATCTCTGAAATTTTGAGGTAGACTACCAAGGAAGCATTGGATCTTTACTCTTTCATCCTTGATGTAATCCACATACCTAAATAATCACAAAAACTTGTGGACATGATCTTCCATGGAATTCTTTCCCAATCTGAGTTCATTGAACTCTTTCCTCTCGTTGTCATAATACCTAGTTGATAGGTATTTCTCCTTGAAGTATCTTTTAAATCGCTCCCAGTTGATCCTCCTTTCACTGATCCTCTTCACTTACATGAGGTGTTCCCACCAAATTGAAGCTCTACCACTTAGATTGTAAATTGAAAATATGGCCTTTTCATTTTCTGAATAATCATGCATTCTGAAATACTTCTTCATTCCAAGAATCCATGCCTTTGCCTCTTGACCTATCTTTCTTTCTCCATCAAAGGCGGGAGGACTTGCCTTCCTAAATTATCCTTGTGGAATCCCTCTGAATTTATTTCTTCCTTCAAACCTGCTGGAAGTATGCCTCGGGCTTCTTTGATAATCTCTGGAGTCACATGACTAACTGGAAAGAGATCATGGAGAGGGTGTTCTATGAATTTTTTGTTAAGATTCAATATGCTAAGACAGAAAATAGCAGCATTACATTCCATTTTACAATAATAGCATATACAGGATCACTGAAGAAACAACAAGCATAGCATAAACACAAGAGACAGAGATTTATCCTGGGAAACCCTCATGGGGTAGAAAACCCAGCAAAGCTTCCTCAATATAGATGACCAGCAATATACAAAGATGAAACCCTAAGACATGATCTCCTCCTCCACAATAGCAGACCTCTTCTCCACAAGTGCGCTATCCTCAAGTGAGTGAGTGTATCAAATGAGGAACACACCTCCTCTATTTATACACTACTCTGATATGTATTTTACACAAGTACATGTAGGCTCGTATTTAACCATTAGGTTAAATACCCCATTATAACTGACTGGGCCGACCCCCACATGGTGGGTCTAATAACCCTAGTTACCACAACCAACTTGGAGGAATAAACATCTCCGGATTTATAGTATAATCACATCGGAGGTATGGAACATCTCCGGAATAAATAATATACAAATATAATATTCTTTGAAGTTACAATATTTCAACACTCCCCCTTAACGAGAAGGATATTATAACAGTATCTACACGAGCAAAGAGTCATCAACATCAAACATGATACATCTATATATCATCGGAAGCTTTCTTCAATTTGTCTTCATCAGTAACTCAAACAGTTACTGGTATATCAATGTCAACATCAACATCGACATCACGATCATCGACATCGTCATCACACGATCAGCAGCATCGTCATCACACAATCAGCTGCATCGTCATCACACGATCAGCAGCATCGTCATGACACGATCAGCAGCATCGTCATCACACGATCGGCAGCATTGTCATCACATGAACAGCAGCATCGTCATCACACGATCAGCAGGATCATCAGCATCGTCATCACACGATCATCAGCATCGTCATCACACGATCAGCAGCATCGTCATCACACGATCAGCAGGATCGTCATCACATGATCATCAGCATCGTCATCACACGATCATCAGCACCGTCATCACATGATCAGCAGCATCGTCATCACACGATCAGCAGCATCGTCATCACATGATCATCACATGATCATCAACATCGTCATCAATACACATGATCCTTCCTTTCAGATTTACTGGATCAATTTTATCACAATCATATTTAAGACTATCCTTCCTTTCAGAATTACTAGATTTACTGTCTAAGGATGATTAGTCCAACCACAATCATATTTAAGACTATCCTTCCTTTCGGAATTACTGGATTTATTATCTAAGGATGATTAATCCTACTACAATCATATTTAAGACTATCCTTCCTTTCGGAATTACTAGATTTACTGTCTAAGGATGATTAATCCTACCACAATCATATTTAAGACTATCCTTCCTGGATTTACTGTCTAAGGATGATTAGTCCAACCATAATCACATTTAAGACTATCCTTCCTGGATTTACTGTCTAAGGATTATTAATCCAACCACAATCACATTTAAGACTATCCTTCCTGGATTTACTGTCTAAGGATGATTAATCCAATCACAATCACATTTAAGACTATCCTTCCTGGATTTACTGTCTAAGGATGATTAATCCAATCACAATCACATTTAAGACTATCCTTCCTGGATTTACTGTCTAAGGATGATTAATCCAATCACAATCACATTTAAGACTATCCTTCCTGGATTTACTGTCTAAGGATGATTAATCCAATCACAATCACATTTAAGACTATCCTTCCTGGATTTACTGTCTAAGGATGATTAATCCAATCACGTGCATTTTGAACCAAGGTCCAGGGACGATGCAGTCCTATCCTCTATTCTCAGAGACACCTGTCTACGGCTCACTTTAGAACTGAAAGTCTAGGGATGATCCAATCCCCTCAAGTCCACCAAGGACTTCATTCTCGGAGACCTCACGTCTACGGCTCTCTTTAGGACTGAAAGTCCAGGGATGATCCAATCCCCTCAAGTCCACCAATGACTTCATTCTCGGAGACCTCACGTCTACGGCTCTCTTTAGGACTGAAAGTCCAGGGATGATCCCATCCCCTCAACTGCCCACTAAGAACTTCATTCTCGGAGACCTCACGTCTACGGCTCTCTTTAGGACTGAAAGTCTAGGGATGATCCAATCCCCTCAACTGTCCACTAAGGACTTCATTCTCGGAGACCTCACGTCTACGGCTCTCTTTAGGACTGAAAGTCCAGGGATGATCCAATCCCCTCAACTGTCCACCAAGGACTTCATTCTTGGAGACCTCACGTCTACGGCTCTCTTTAGGACTGAAAGTCCAGGGATGATCCAATCCCCTCAACTGTCCACTAAGGACTTCATTCTCGCAGACCTCACGTCTACGGCTCACTTTAAAACTTAAGTTCAAGGATGATCCAATCCTCATCTGTATTCTCATCTATACAGGTACAAATATCCAAGAGCATGTATCACATCAAAACATGTATACATCACTAATCAAAACATGTATACATCACATCAAAAACATGTATACATCTAGCATGTATTCTCACTAATACATCTAACATCAAAACATGTATACATCACTAATCAAAAACATGTATACATCTAAAATAAAAGATATATAAGAGTTCTAAATCTAAATAATTCTAAGTAGCTAAGTGCAGTAAAATAGGTAACCTCATCATTGATGAGACATACTTGTTATCAGATACTATGCTACTCCTCCTTTCGAGGAGGGTCCTTCTGGACTATACCAAGCTTGTCTCGGAAGTATTTAAACTTTACTCGAGATAGAGGTTTAGTCAAGATATTAGCAATCTGATCCTCGGTGCTTATATACTCGAGCTTGATAGCTCCTCTCTGCACCATATCTCGTATATAGTAGTATCGGATCTCTATGTGTTATTGACTTATCGTGGAATACAAGATTTTCTATCTTGATGCAGTTTTGAATGTCACACATAATCATAGTGGAATTCATTTCTAAGTCAAACACTCCATATAATAGCTTCTGAAGCCACACTGCTTCACAACTGGCAGAGCAGACAGCTATATATATATTCTGCTTCAGCAGTACTGAGAGCCACACTAGATTGTTCCTTGTTGAACCATGAGATCATGGCAGATTCAAGACTATAACATCCTCCTGATGTACTCTTTCTGTCTGAGGCACTTCCTGCCCAATCAGAATCTGAGTAACCATGTAAACGGAGTTCATGACCTCCAAGATAATATAGACCAAAATCTATTGTACCTTTTAGGTACCTCACTACATGCTTTGTAGTTATTAAGTGAACCTTTCTAGGTTCTACTAGACACTAACTTAGGGTATTTGCAGCAAAGCATATATCTGGCCTAGTATTTGTTAAATACATCAATGACCCAATGATTTGTCTATATAGGGTTAGGTCCACTAAATACGATGAGTCATTAACTAACAACTTCAAGTTGGAGTCCATGGGAGTGGCCATGGATTTATACTCCAACATATCAAATCTTTTTAGAAACTTCACAGCATACTTACCTTGGTTGAGAAAGATTCCTTCTAAGCCTTGCCATACTTTCAGACTTAGGAAGTAATGCATCAATCTAAGATCTTTCATTTTTCATTTCTGCAGCCATCTTCTTCTTTCTTTTCATGATCTGTTTCTCATTCCCTATAAGAAGGATATCATAATAATAGTATGATCCATAGCCTAAAGGTAAAGGTTAGGAACAACTTTAATTTTTGGTAAAGCCCAAGCTTATCAAGAAACTGTCAATTCTCCCTTTGTGACTGAACATCATTCACACTCTACATTGAATGATTTTCTGCATATCTATCTGTGCCATCTCTCGACAGATGGGTCTACTGATATGAGCCTCAATATTATTCAAACTTTGTGGTGAGTTCCTTCTTGCATCCATGTCATCTGTGTATAAAAACCATATTCAACCTTGTAGCAAAGGTTGAGATCCACATCACCCGTGGTGATCATTAAGCTCATCAATTGATTATCGATCCTGGGTACCCATACAGAACCTGAATTACACTTCTTCTTTAATTACACCATTAAGAGAATGGTTTTATCTATCCTCTTGGAACAAACATCTCATCATGATTCTCTTTCTCTTTTCTAAGAGAATCTTCTAGCCACAAGCCTTCTATAATTTGTTTGATTTGTAAATCCTTTTGTTGAACATCCATCGCTTGTTCATCATTCATCATGATTTTTCCTACAAATCAAAATTAGGTACATGATTAGTAATACTTCATATTCATCAAATCATATTGACATGATAACCTATTATGCATACAGATATCATTTACATAGTTATGCAACTATCTTGACCAATACTTTGGCACAACACCTTCCCATATCCTGTATGCATACAGTGGCTATCTAGATGCCTTCCATCTCTACCAGAACATACTATCGAGAGTGTGCACAACTCTCAGCATGTCAGCAAAGAGGTTTCATTCTAGATAAGCAACAATGGAATGTTTGTCCAACTTACCAATCATATGCATATTAGTAGTATACTGTTCAATGTTCTATGAATATTTACACTTAGCATGATATATTATAGGAATACAAATATGCATACAACCTATTACAGGCAATATCATTTACTATTTCAAATAAAAACTCAAATACTTATCTTTTATGTTTGTGTGGTTGCCTCCCGCTTGATCTTCTATATGTCTTTTGAACTTCTATTCATTATGTACCACTGTGCATGTTCAAGTGTCATCCTCATGATCTCATACACAAACATACACCCATTAGTATGTTCTAAATGTTATCAAAACATTATAGTTCTAAATAATCTTGAGAATGTATAGTCATGATTATAGTTAATAAACATTAGTATTCAAGATTTCAGGGAAGTCTTCTTTTACTCATGCATATCATCAATCAAGATAAAAGAAATAATATGCATAATCCCTTGATTACTAACTTTATGAATAAGCATAACCAATCATACCAAGTATACTTATATAAGGGATCCTAACATAAGGTAAGATTCATGGGAAACATACCTGGATTAGTATACCTACTTAGTTATGTACAACATACCTAAACAATCTCTTCAATGATTTAGAGATCTTAAGCTAGAACCTGCATGTCTCATAGGTTAAGCATAATATAACAAAGTCATACATACCTCGTAAGTAGAACAAAGATTATGGATGAGTCTTTGTCTTCATGTTTTCATGGTCATGGAACCTGATTTGTCTTTTGTGATGTACCTGAGCCTTGTTAGCAGACAACATCAACCTCACACAACATCATAATGCATTAGTACAATCATATAGCCCTAATCAATGAATGTCTTTGATCATTCACATGCATTCATACTGTTACTAGGGTGATAAGACAATTCTAACATTAATCAAGATTGTACTAATAAATAATATGAAGACAAACACATCATGAACTTAATCAAGAATTAGATTTCAAGACATACCTGAGCCTCCTTAAGTCATACCTGTCGAGACTTCTTGTAGTCTTCTTATGTAAGGCCTTAGCCTCAACTCCCCCTGAAACTTGATCTGGAGCTTAGTTAGGGTTTTCTAGAGAAACCCTAAAAATTCAATCTTTGACTTTCACACTTCTGAATGGATGAAAGAATATGTCTTGCTGATCTGATCAAACTAGCATACTTCAATTTTGGAATTTCCAAAATTTGACCCCTCAAAATTGCCTTTGAAACTTCTGGATCTTCTAGACAGGATCTCAAACTAGGGTTTGATGAATCCCACCCTTCTTCCCAAACAAAAGGTTCGATCCAAGGCTCTAAACTCTTATTTTTCTTAGGAGCTTCTAGCCGTGGTTACAGACTTCAAAAATTCCAACTTTTGTTGAAGCCCTAATCTTCCATCTTTCCGATCAAAATCCCGAACTGGGGTTTGATCAAGCCCGGTCTTCCACCCAACCAAAAAATTTGATCTTGGTCTCTAAATTTTGATTTTCCTGAGTAGCATTCAGCCGTGGACTCCGATTCCAAAAATTCTAACTTTCTCCGAAACCCTAAATTCCGGAAGCCATGAATAAAGGTGCTCCAAAAATAATTCTGTTTTGACAGAAATATGCACTTGATTGTTTTTGCTATAACTCTGAAATTTTTGCTCCACAGGGTCTGAAACCCTTTTTTTTTTGCAGTAGCCTGACCTGTCATCTTTCAATCCTAACAGGTCTGACCTCAATTGGGTTTTCTGAGAGAGAGTTATGCCAAGTGTCGCAACATGACCTGTTTATGGGATAAAACAGGAGAGCGAACTTGTACGGCATGCCACGTGTCACTGTTTGAACTTCAGCCTCTGAAAAAGTTTCCTGAGATAGTACAGTCTGTTTACTACCTGTCACGTTTTACGAAATTTCATTTGGAGCTTCCTAGCCCGAGTTATGACCTTTTTTCCAAGGTCACCTGATTTTGACTGAGATCTGGAAGAGGCAGAAACCCTAACTTGTACTGATCATAACTCACAAAGTACAACGAATCTGAGGATGCCCTTTGGACACAAGGTACCTGGAGATGTTATATTCGACCTGTAAACTTTTCAAACCCTGAAACTTCGCCAAAATGGAGTTATAGCGAAAGTGCCACGATGACTGGTTTTTTCTATGTAAAACCCTAACCTTCAAATTGTCGTAAGTAAAGCAAGTGTCGTAAGTGCCATACCTTGTATTCCTTCAGGTTAGCTCTGATACCATGTTAAGATTCAATATTCTAAAACAGAAAATTGCAGCATTACATTCCATTTTACAATAATAGCATATACAGGATCACTGAAGAAACAACAAGCATAGCATAAACACAAGAGACAGAGATTTATCCTGGGAAACCCTCATGGGGTAGAAAACCTAGCAAAGCTTCCTCAATATAGATGACCAGCAATATACAAAGATGAAACCCTAAGACATGATCTCCTCCTCCACAATAGCAGACCTCTTCTCCACAAGTGCGCTATCCTCAAGTGAGTGAGTGTATCAAATGAGGAACACACCTCCTCTATTTATACACTACTCTGATATGTATTTTACACAAGTACATGTAGGCTCGTATTTAACCATTAGGTTAAATACCCCATTATAACTGACTGGGCCGACCCCCACATGGTGGGTCTAATAACCCTAGTTACCACAACCAACTTGGAGGAATAAACATCTCCGGATTTATAGTATAATCACATCGGAGGTATGGAACATCTCCGGAATAAATAATATACAAATATAATATTCTTTGAAGTTACAATATTTCAACATTTTTCTCACCGAATTCCTTCTAGGGCTTGGAGTACTCTTCCTAGAGTGGCTTCTAGAGAGACTACATGCATCTCTTTATTCTATGCCCGCGTTGCTTGGGTTAGACCCAATATTTATGCTCTGTTGCATATCCATGAGGCTCTGCAAGATGGCGGCATTGATTTGGTGTTGCTCTTCCTAATCCTTCATCAATCTCTCATTGAAGCTCACCATAGTTTCAACCAAGTTCAGGGGATTTAGTTGCTCCCTTCTTCCATTGGATTCGGTTTTAGTATGTGCTTCTTGCACATTTTCTCCCAGAACATCTTCCTCATGCTCATAAGGATCCTTGGAATCATTTATGGTCAACATTTCCTTGCTTTCCTATAGGTTGCCTTTGTTGTACGATTCAACTATTAAGAGTTGCAACCACTGTGCATTACAGAGACATTTATCAGACATCGTAAGAATGCATATGCAAACTAAAATATCCAAACAAATCTAGAAATCACTCATTCATACAACAACAATATTAATTAGTTTTTATCAAAGTTGTGCCATGGGAATTCTTCTGCATGTAAACGCATCCATGATTCGGCCCAAGCAGCCCCAATGCTGTAACTTGGGATCTAAGACCACTTTGTCATGTCCCCAGTCACCTCGGTGCCCTTTAGAGACAATGGGAGACTCCTGATACATTTTTTTTCAAACAATTCTATCAGTTTTACATCCAGCAGCAATGGATTCCAATACGCAATCCGCAATCAACCCGGCCGCAATCCGTAGTCGGAGTTCGAAAGGGAGGAACGCCCAACTCACAGCGTCGAACAAAATGCGACTCCGAATTCTGCATTCGGTGGTGCGAGAGTCGGAAATGCGGAGCGTCGCCATACCCGGCGCTGCATAAATGCACCCCCCCCACTTCTACATTCTGTAGTGCAGAATTCGCAAAATGCAGAGTGCCACCATACCCAGCGCTGCAGCCACCCCCGAATTCCACATTCTGCAGTGCGGAATTTAGAAATGCGGAGCGCCACAATATCTGGTGCTGCATAAATGTGCCCCCGACTTCTGCATTCCGCAATGTGGAAGTCGGAAATGCAGGGTTCCCCAATATCCGATGCTGCAAAAATGTGCCCCCAACTTCTGCATTTTGTAGTGCGGAATTCAGAAATGTGGAGGGCCAAAGTTCCCGGCGCTGCAGAAATGTGCCCCCTACTTCCACATTCTGCAGTGCAAATTTCAGAACTGTGAAGTGCCAAAGTGACCAGTGCTGCAGAAATGAGCCCCCGACTTCTGCATTCCGCAATGCGGATGCGGGAAGTCGAGAGCTGGTCGTGCCCTGTTACAGTTAAATTCCTAGCTCGATAACTCCTTCATCCTTGGGACAAATTGGACAAGTCCAGTACCGTTGGAAAACTCTTGGATATATCTATGAAATGGTGTGGATCCTTGCCACACTTGAGGGCTCTGAACTTGCCTCATTTCCAATCAAAAAGCTACTCTGAGGTCCCTCAAAAGCTCTTTACCCCACTACCAAAAGCCCTAGAATCACTCTGCCAAGGTCCCTTCCTTCATCTGATCATAGAGGGGTGCATTGACACCTCAGGGGGGTGTCTAACTCATTCCGAAAGCCCATAAGGTGAAGTACAAACCTAATAAGGGTGTGTACAATGCATAAAAGACATAAATAGTGGAAATAATTATAATGAATGAATCTACAACCTGTAAGGTTATAAGCATATTAATCCCAAGAAAATGGTGAAGTGTTCAAACATGAACTCAGCCTCATACTCAGGCCTATACATGGTCTTCATGCTGGTCAATTTCATGCATTCATTCATTTAAAGAACTTGAACATAACAAGCAAACATAACATAGTAAACTTAGCATCATTTAACACCATAGAAAGCACTTATCTTTAAATGAAACTATCAAAGAAACTAGCTAAGTGAGAGCAACAATCCAACCAACCATAGGTCTATGTCTAGCCTATACTCTTTCAGCTAAGATACCACCCCCGAGCTAGGCTATGTATCCACTAAGGAGGGATATAGGCTCTCTCACAGTCAAGGATCCACCCTAATGCTAAGCCAACATACAGTTGGGTTTATCAAGCATGTAAGGGAACAAGGAGGATGATGCTAAGCCAGTGAGATAAACCATAGAGCTACAGGAATCTCAAACTACTCAGCAAGCACGGTACCCACAATACCTACCTCACCCAACACAATGAAGGCCCATTTATCTGCTGCACAGTCCCTCAGAGCCCCTTCCCTCTAGTTCTCTTCAGGGTGGGCATAGAAAGGTCCAGATGTTTCTTTCATGAGACTTTAGTCTTCACTAGGTTTATCAAGTAGATTCAACCTCTATCTTTCCTTCTTCTTTGTTATTCCAGCTGGAATCTTCTTAGGACTGCAGCCGAAACTATGTCTCATAGTTCGTTTCTTTTGCTATCAAATCCAGGTGTTCTCATCGGTTTCTAAGCTTCCCACACTCTGTAACTCATCCCCATGTTTGGATCCATGGATATCCCAATCGATTTTTTGCCTACGCAGGGTTTCTATGTGCATTCAGATCTGCAAATTCGCGCTTACACAAAATCACGATTTCTTCTTTCTTCTTCACGGTTGGGATCTACAATGTGTGAGAGTTTTTATTTGTCAACAATGGGATAGGGATTAGGGTGAGCGAATTCCTAGGAGTTATAGTGGCTTAAAGGACAAGAAAAACAGATCCATACCCTTCCATATAGATTGCAAGGCCTCTCCATACTCCATCGACTTCATGGGAAGGTTTTCTCAACCACCTTCTTACAATAGAATTAAATGTCAGCATGGGGAGTCAAACGGGTTCACAAAATGACATGTGGCAGCATGAGTTCCAATCCCACAACCCCCTCACCTCTCCCTAGTGGATACACATGCCCCCCCTCTTATTGGTTGCCTCCATAGCCAGTTTTCTTGGTATTTAATTGCAATATTTGATATTTACATCATTTACAATACTTCATGGCTTAATAGCACATGGATAATCAGAATGTCAAATACTTTCCTTTCAAATAAAACCTGAGCATCTTCTAGTGGAGCCTTGGCCTTGAGCTCCACACTAGGGAAAACACACATTGCATGTATACAATATTTACATTGAAGCCAATAAACCTTAAGGGTCAAAATGGGGATGTTACACATGTTGACTTCTGCCACTGGAAACTTGTAATCCTTCTATGAATGGGTTGAATGAAAGGAATAAATACCCTTTCCTAATGCATATTTCAAGATGTGAGTTATGGCATAAACATGGGGTATGAGCCAACTTATTACTTCCGTGCAGGGGAAGACATTGGCTCTTGTTGTTTCTTTATGGAGTCGTAACCGCTTGATATAATGGTATATCAAGACTTCTAGGCTAGCAATATGATACTCTTCATTTCTAAAAAAATGATATATTACTCCCTATTTGTACTTCTTCTCGGCTCTAGTAGTGCTTTGAGTGTCATCATATAGGATTTGGAGAGGAACCTATTCAAATTTCTCATCATCTAATGGTATCTCCTGCACGTATTTGAAGTGTTGTCTAGTGTTCCATCATGACATATTATACTCCTACAGGACATTAACAACAACATCAATTTCCATGGGTTGTGAACTCATAGTATATGCATACAAACCATTTTATGATAAAAAAATGTAAACAAAACCAAAACAACATCAATTTAAATCTCCCTTCATGTTGATGATGACTCCTAAGTATCTTAGATCCAAAAATAGATATTGTTAGCCATGAGATCTAGAGAGAAGTTATATTCTCAAACTTTAGTCACTACTTAATTGTGAGGTATAAAACCCAGGAAACATGCAAATCGAAAGAAGAAACACTAAAACACAATGATGTTCATGGTAGTTGGGGGTGGTCAAGGAACCCAAGAAAATTATGACTGAGATAACATAGGAGATCCTATGGGTTTATGGGGCCATGGTCAATGATCTAATCATCGAAACCAAACTAAAACCCCTCCTTTAGTGCCATCACCATTGTTTAAGATGGAAGTAGGTTTAGGGAAATGACGTGTAGTAAAAATTTGAAGTTGCGACTATCATTTGAGTGGGACGAGGGTCCAAACTTTGTAAGGAAAACTATGGAATTCTTGTGAGGCTCAACTCAACTCAAAAAGTGTAGAATAGTATTTGGATAACCATGCATCTTGGATAATAAGGAATTCCCTATGGGACGTAGGACTTCTACGGGTTCCATCTATGGCTTAAAATGGAAAACCCTCACTTTGTTGATGACTAATGTGTTATGGCACCAATCAAGGCATAGAAACCCCCCCACTAAAAAGAGATTAAAAAAAACACTACATGGACTGACATACAAACTGAGTAAGGTACTTGTGCTTATCTGGTAATATGGACAATGTAAGGTATCTAGTGGTTGGTATGTGCTTCCTAGCTTTCTTCCTCCAGGTGGATTTGAGCATGAGGTCAAATGTGTAACAACAGAGGAGTAATGGTGAGTTTGATCGAGGTAATATTCTATTTATAGAAACAAAATCCTTTAACCCCCCTATAACCTTTGATTGACTGTGGGTTTAAGAAAGGTGAGTTGGAACAAAAATCGACAATCAACACGAAGTTGGCAGCAGTTTAGGATGAATTGCACTAGTGTGTTGCGGTGACTTTGGACGAGTCTTGTTGCAATGCATTGGTGCACTTGAGCGAGATCCATCAAAAACCTCCTTTCCACATTTGTGGAGAATTTACTTACGTGACGTAATGCTTTATGCGAAGTGTGTCGTATCATTGTGGTGGATCTAGATGAGTCACACCACAGCATTGCAGTGGAATTAGATGAGTCACACCGATGTTACCAAAATTCCACACCCTTCCGTCATTGCGGGAGACATTTGTGACTTCTCCCATTGTTTCAGTGATATAACGGGTGATTGTTGAAATAACTGGGACATTCATGTAAGAATATTGACATAGCGATGACTTGGAATGAGTGACCCATTGAGGCGGAAAATATTTTTGAGGTAGGAGACATTGCAACGACTTAGAGCGATTCCACCAAAACAGCGACAAACAAGTAAAATTTAAGTCGTTGTTGCGGCAGGATAGGAGTAGTGCACTAACGTTGTATTGTACTGGGATCAACTCACCGAAACATGAAAACTCAAGAAAAGACACTAACACCCAAAGGTTTTGAAAAAATTATAAGTGTTTCCTTATGTTATCACTAAAGTTGAACCTAGACTACTGGGGTTCAAACTTAGGGAAATCTTAGTAGTAAAAAGAGTTTAATTGGAAAATGACTCTATGGAATCTACTTGATAGTATGTGGATATATAACAGAATTCAAGCATACTCAAATATTTAAATAGCATGGAGTATATCAGTGTTTTACTATCCAGGGTATTGACAATACATAGCTATGAAGCATGACTTTGTGAATATAATGATCCATGTTCTATTTTCAAAACATTAAAACAAAATAGTTGCATATTGATCAAAAGAATCATGGTATGGAATATTAAGACCATACATAGACATAATGATGATATCATGTACTTTATATATTAAAACAGAAAGGCTCACAGATAACAATCATTTCAAAAAAACAGTTATTTCTTATCAACTCGAAATAAAACCATATACATGCCTGCCAATGCAGTTCAAAGTCTAACCTCCATCATAGATTCCAACCCCTACTACTTCATCACTGTATGATATATATACAAAATTGTTTAAATTTTGAAGTGGTTTCAAGATCCTATTTTCATGGATCGAACCTTTCAAAAATAGTAAAGTTTTCCAACCTTAACTCTAGAGATATAAACATAAACAAAATAAAAACAACCATCTACTAGCTGTCGAATCATCAACTAAACTATCTTAGTTTATCAACAAACTAAATACTTCTAGAAGACTCTGCCAGGACAGTTAAGTCATTAAGAACCTGGGACCTCTTTCGTAACTTGATGTACTCAGCATCTTTATTCTGCTCCCGACCCTGCAACTCTTTGAATTGGATTTTCATTTGTTCCCACTGTTTCTGAATAGCCCTCTTTTCCTTTAATATATCTTTAGATATGAGAACTAGCTTCTGGTAATCAACATCCTTCTGTCCTAAATCTTCTCGTAACCTCTTATTGGCCATAATTAGGTTTTCATTTATGTCTTGCAGGTAATTGCATTGCTCCTTATAAGACTGCAAAGTCTTCTTAACTTGATCCAATTCTGGAGTTATTTCAGTCTCTTCCATATCCATTGAAACCTCATCCATTTGCAAAGCTTTCGAATTTGATGCATCTTCATTTTCAGAATGAACCTGGTTATCCATGCAAAATGTTTCAAGTATATACCCTATATTCCCCTGAAGATCTACAAAGTTCTCATTTTCAGCAAAATGTCCATCAAGTATCTATATATCCTTTTCATTATCAGAATCATTGACAGCAATGATTTCACTACCTTTCAGAGAGTTCTGCATCAGCTTCATCTCTACTTCTAACTTGCTTCTTAATATAGTTCTTGGTTTCAAATCCAAGTCTTTCGTATTTAGGGTTTCAAGATTTTCACCTTCATCAAAACTTGGATTTTTTACCACAATGCTAAGCCTGTCAAATCCTTCCATAATATTAAACTCTTCAGCAATAATCTTATCTCCGTCTACAACCTGCTTGGTTTGCTCGGCCCTAGTATGGCCACCTGCTAGTTTCTTTGAATCCTCTGTTTACATCTGCTTGCATGAACCATCTGATTTTCTCCCTTTTCCTTTAGTTGGCTTCTGATTTTTTTATTCAAACCTTGATTCGAGGAGAAATTTGTCCCAATCTTTCCCAGTCTTATTCAAATGATAAATGACTAGCAATTTAATCAAGCCCTGGTGAAAAATAGAGCCGGCTGTATGTTTAGGATGGTTTTGAACCCAGGAAATCATCCTCTGCAAACTCTTCAACAAATAATATGGTAAATTTAGCTACATACTTTCACTGAGATGCATTAGTAGCCAAAGATGGCATTTCAAAACCCTATCATATCGCCCTTCACAGGTGATATAATTTTGAATCATTTCCAAAGGAATTTTCCAATTTGGTTTAACACTGCAAATATGTATGCCATTCTTCCAATTTTCTTTCTCATAACCTGGCAACAGGAACTCACCAAAATCACCCGAAAACTCTTGCTGTTTAAACCACTTTTCTCCCTGTGCAGGGACACCAATGGCTTCTGAAATGGATTCCTCATCAACAATGACCTTGAAGCTTTTAAAATCTACTACTCCATCTTTGAAATTATTTATGAAGGCTCGGGTTACCTGAATGTTATAAACCTGCAACCTCTGACAAAACGAAAACCATCCAGCGTCCTTCATTAGCTGTGCTGACCTGGGAAATTGGGTGATCCGCTGTATGTTATCCAGCTCAATCCTGCAAATTAATCCTCCAGGTTTCTTCTTTGACATGCTCTGTGAACCCTCCTCCATATTAACCCTAAAACTTCATAAAACGCAGGTCAAACAAAAACATTACAGGGTTAATTTCAATACTAAGAATTCATGTTCATCAAGTTTGATAATTTCGCTGGCTATAGTCATAACTCTGAAGTGACCGCTTGATACTTGGACTGTAAATATGACTGCCACGATTCATAAACAGTACATAGTGTATGAATATGTCTTAATGAATAATCATGATACATCCAAAACCATAATACAATTCTTTGCCATTCGTATCATGCATTTCTCATTACTCACAACATTATTACATTTGGCATTTTAATATATGTTGCCAGCTCATAAATAATCCAAAATGGATAACTTCAATATTTTTAAGCATAATAACATTATTTGGAATGGCATCTAAGTAAGAAATAAAATCCTTTTTTGAAAATCAATATGAAACATGAGACTTTCCTTTGTTTTAATATTGAGAAATTTAATAAAATTCACTTAGGATAAAACCTAGGACAAAGAAAAATGAGGAAGATGAAAAATTGATAAAAGGAAAAAGGAAAACCAGGAAGAAATATGAATGGTAGCTAGGTAAAAATGAAAATAATCTAAGATACAACCCTAGAGATAACACCTTCTTAGTGGAATCAAGTTTTGAGACAATACTATCTAAGATTGAGGGGAAACCAAAATTTTCTCAAGGAAAGAAAATTCAAGGAGGGGCCCCATCATTTCTCATAAGGAATAATGGGGAAGGTGATTGCTACTGCAATAAGTCCTTCAAATCCCAATATTTACATCAAAATAATTGGAGATGATGTAATTATTCAAGTGATATATGTAGATGACATCATCAACATAGGTAGTGAGGCAAGGGAAGTTTCATAGGAAAAATCCAATTTATGTGTAGCATTTGACATGACTAATTTAGGCCTCCTACATTATTGCTTAGGTGTATAAGTTTGGAAAACAGATAAACATGTTTTTATTTCATGGACAAAATATGTCAAAAGTTTGTTAGAGAAGTTGAATATGGTAGATTGTAAAACATCATCTACACCTATAGAGAGAAGGATCAAAATTTCAACCAATGTTGATTTTAGGCAGTTAATGAATCAATCTATAGGAAACTAGGGGTATATTAATCTATATTGTGGCCACTAGACTTGACTTGAGTTATGCAGTAAGCTACATCTTTCGATTTATGACTACTCCAAGTGTAGAACATTTGACAACAGCAAAAGAAGGCTACGATATGTGAAACCAATAGATATTGGAATTTTATATGGTAGACACAAAGAGCCTTGGTTGTGTGGTTATACAAATTCAAATTGGATAGGATTAGTGAATGATAGGAAACCCACAACAAGGTACGTTTTTAGCCTCAATACTAAAGCATTTACATGGACCATTAAGAAGCAACAATGGTTTCCAATTCTTTGATTGAAGAAAAATATCAAGCATCAATGAAAAGAGCATGTGAAGTAGTTTGGATTAGATAGATACTTGTAGATATGAAGATCCAACAAAACAACCCTACCATATTGTATTGTGATAATCAAAGATTTCTCAAGATCGCAAAGAATCCACTCTTTCATAAGCATACCAAATATATCGATATCATTTTCACTTCATCCTATAGCTTGTAAAAGATGGAACAAGTAAGTAATAATATTGTCCTGCATAAGATCATACTGCAGATATTCTCACGAAGTCTTTAGGTTAAAAAACATTTGTAAAATTTAGGGTGAAACTTGGTGTATTTTCTAGATTGATCATTGAGGTAAAGTGTTAGAATATAAATGTCATCTAAAATATGGACTTAGTCATATTAATAAATTCAGTTGGCGACTTTAGGTTAATTTATGTTTAGTTGTTGTATTGATAAATTAAAGTACGCATGAGTCATTTTAGGGTTTGTACAATTAGGGTTTGAGTAGTTAGGGTTTATTTCATATCATATTTATAAATAGAAGATTGTTGTAAGACCCTAATATTGATAGTATTCAAGTGACTCCAATGCATAGTCACTTTAGTGGTCACTTTCCAATACAGACAAACATGACATGGGGTTGATGGATTTATGAGTTGGTTTTGGGTTCCTTTCTAGCACTCATTGGAAAGGCATGACATAGATATGTTGGGTGCCCTTACATAAAGGAAAGATGCACCATAGATAGTGGAAACTTGCATTAGTTGGATAGACCAAGAGAATCTGGGAGGGAACTTGACGACGCAGATGAGGTTACTGTGGGAAACCTAGTTTGTAGGCATGCAAAAAGCATTATTGACAAAGTGTAAAGAAGAACCAATTGGTTCATAGGTGACTTGGGTAGACTTGGTTGTATTCACATTGGCTGGAAAAAATAAGTAGGTGCACTTGGTTGGATGCACGTCAACTACGAGAGCTTGGACTCATGTCAAACGGATGGATGTTGGATTTGTGCACTTATTTTTCACAACTTATTTGGTGCATTTTGTCACAAGACAACTAAGCATACTTAGAGGTTCCTTATCAAAATAAATTCCTAGGCACACTTGATAACATATTTCTATATCAATTTTGGCATGCATGGATGTAATGGGTGCACCTTCTAGGCACACTTGTGATGGACTCACCTATCAAACATGATTGTGATGGACACATGCAATGGGCACACTTGTGGGGAATTGGATTCCAAATGGACTTGAAATTGTGATCGCATGGTATGGTGGACATGACACGATTGGGGATGGACATCAAAAGACAAGTCATGTGGGAATAGTTGAGTTGCATGCAAAAACTTGGGTCCACTTAGACTTGGAGGGGCTTGCAAGAGTCTGGAAAGACTCATATATACAGTGCATGCCTCAAAATGGCTAAGTAATCATGGTAAATTCATTCTTGGAGAGATGTTGAGACAAAATTTCAAGGGCTAAGTTATGGTTTTTGCATGGTAGGGTGAATTTAGATTGGCTGAGTGAAAATCAAGATTTGAACAAGACTTGCAGGAGGCAAGCTTGCAGTAACTTCAGTAATTGCTTTGTAAATGGCTATTGGGAATTGGTAGAAAGCTCTTTTTCCTTAGATTCATTGTACATTTTGTAAAATAGTGGTAGGTAGTTGGATTCCCTCCCTTGTTGTATATAGTAAACATCCTTTTCATAAATAAATTTTAAGGCATCCGCCTTGGGTGCCACCTATACATGTACGGAAATTATGTGGCTTGTTTATTGAGATGAATGTTGTTATATTTCCTGTGATTATTTATATCAGTTAGTTGTTGACATTAGCTAAGTGAAGAATTGGCTAAGTGTTGATTTTTTTATAAATATTGATGGTATGTTTTAAAGGTTGCAGTTGGACACATGTCAGATTGTTGAATGCAATTTTTTGAGTAGGACTTAGTTGCATTTGATGGGTTTTAGTCTAAGGAAAAGTTATGGGAAAACCTTGGGTGAAGAGGCTTAGTCTAGTTGTAGTAGGCACACGTTAGACAAGCCCTTGTGGGAAATTTAAGGTAGTGTTGCATGACCTTAGGTGTTGAAGTGAATTTGGGGAACACCCAAGTTTGAAGAAAATATTGAAGACAAAATTTATGTCTATGAAAATTGGTTTCATAGAAAAGCTAGGTGCTTTCTTCCATTTTTACTTCTATGATAGTGGGTTAAAAATCACTTTGTTCACTCTTCTTCATGCCTGGGTGAAATTAGAGGAAATGTGCAAACCCTGAGGCAGGTTGGCAAATAGTTATGAAGGGTGACCAGAAGGTTGCAATCCCAAACTTATTCCTAGGTGCAACAGGAACCCAGGCCACTTTGTCTACATAGAACTTAGGTAGTCAGGCACTCTTCATTGTGGCTTGGAAGGAAGTAGAAGAATTCATTGACAGATTATTTAGGTGGACAAGATCATGTTTGACATGGCAAGGTGAAACAAGTCTTGGAGACTTGGACAAAAATTTTAGATTCCACGTATCTGGTGACCTCGACATAGTGCTTTTTGGGCCACAAGATACTCAAACAATTGACCAAAATCCCCTCTAATACTGAGTTTCATTTTTCTATTGAATTAATTATTACTTATAATGGAATTAATTATATAAATTATTTCCCATAATTAATATAAACATATATAAAAATGTTACAAACAATTTCTACATGAATGCATCCACACAATGCTAATAATTCAACACATTCAAATCATTAGACAAAAGCACTTAAGTAAAATACATAATAGAGATAAACACACAAAAAAAATCATACACATATGGAAACTTATTTGAAAATATAATCCAATATATTGCAGACCAAGGATGTTCCTCCCATCCATAGGCACTATGTTATACTAGGTCTCTCTATAATGGAGGCCACTCCCAAGATGGGTATATCAATCCACAAGAAGGTGATGATGTTTCCCTCTACAACTATCCCAATTTTCTAACACTCCTCCCCCATTAGCCTGCACAACCCAAGGAATGGGGTTCCCTTCTCTGATTTAATAGTCCATGTTCCCATCTTTGATCAAACAATCCCTCGGACTATTTCCCCCTAATTACATTCTAAGGATCCAACACAAGATGTCCAGGAAATCTCCATGGTGGGACTCTACAGAACTTAGCCATTCTTGGGTACGGCTCCAGAATATATTACAGGTGATGACTCTAGGCTATGTTATGGGTGATGGTGGCTCAAAACTGACAACAGTTGATGGATGAACCAAAGAAGAATGATGATGTTTGAATGATAGTAGAATGATGAATGAACTAGATTCTAATTAATTATATGTAGGTTGAGAACTATCGAAGTGGCATGTATGGATGATGAGAACTAGACAAGTGGAACCCATGGGAAGCTCACTTTCCCCCCCACTAACCCTCAAGTTTAGAATAATTAAACCAAGTTCAGGCTAATGCACTTTAATTAAATAAGCTTTATAAAATTTAGGATAAAAAGGAATAATAAATATAGTGACTTAACTTATAATTCACTGGGGTCATCTCCCCCTTAAACCCCCTTCTCTCTCTCTCGCTTGTGGATTTATAGTCCCCAATCTCTTCTTCATCCTTCTTAGTATGCAGTAGTCATTTTTTTTATATTAAATGTAGAATGTACATATGTTGGGCCTGGCCCAAGTGGGGAATTTTGAGCAAGAAGGATTTTGGGAACTGTGGACCTGAGCGCAGTTCAGTTGAAGTAATTTTTTGTATAATTTTTTGGGATGCTGCGAAGTTGCATGCAGCGCAGTGTCGGAAGAGCTGTGAAGATCAGTGTTGCGAGGAGGCAGCACTGCAGTGTGTCCAGTCTACGTGGATCTGGTAAAGCAGAGTGTTTGATGGAAGATGGCACAAATTCCGGTTAGACCAACGGTGGTCTATTTTTGGTAAAGATGCTCCAGGAGTACCAAGCGGCGGGTAGGAGCAAAGAGGAAAGAAAGTGACTAGTCGCACATGCAAAAGAACCACTACCTAAACTAGTCGCACGAGACTGTTAGAGGAAGAACTGCTCGGTGAAAGAGACATGTTGGCATGCGTCTGACAGGGAGGCTGATAGCGACGTGAGCATATGCTACGGGCAGGACACGACGGAATATTCACTACCAAAAGCCAGCACGTCCGGTTAAGGGAAAACCATGACAGTTTTGTAAACCTAAGGGTTTTGGGCTTCAAATTGTAAAGACATGACCTACGGGCATGATCTATAAATAAGGCATATTTTGTATGGGAAAGGGTTAATCTTCATTGTTGATCTTTCAGGTTACTGTGACTCTCATTTTGTATTGTTCTCGTTCTCGACTTGATAAACCTCTGTTGAAGAACATTTTGTAAAGGCTCTGCAAGCTGAGTGCATAGAGGCCTATTGAGAGAGAAGAGAGTTTGCAACTGAGTGCGCAAACAAAGAACTATTGTACCCTTCCCAAAGACTAATATAAAAAGAGTTCTTGTGCACATAGCCTCCATCCTGGGGGTGAACCACATTAAATACTGTGTAGTGTGACTATTGTGTTTCTGCATTTTCTTATTTGCTTACATTGGATTCTTGGATTCTCGTTTATCAGTTGATGTGTTAATGATTTTATATGTATTCTCCATAGGAGAAAGATGTGAATGACATGTTAAGTATTGCGAGAATGAATGAATGTTGAATGCTTTGTACTCCAAGTCTGTGAAAGTATCATTTTATTGAATAATCACATGTGCCTGTATCGTTCAGATTGTATAACCCTTCGATGCAGAGCACCAGGTGCGAGCAACATTGTATGTTCGTCAGCTTGTACTTGTTATAGAGGGAATAATATAAGGTAGTAGATGAATGATTAAGTGTTAAAGTAGAATCTCCATAATGGCTAAGTTTGGAAGAGGAAGCGTATAAGTCAACTGCGCTGTCCTATTACTTGTATTCTACCTGAACTGCGCAGTCCTTGGATGCATTGGCTACGATGCAATAATCTGTAGAAGTACGGACCGCGACATAGTCTATCGTCACGCAATCCCGAGTTCACAATGCAAGTCTAATAGTGCACTGCGCAGTAGTCCTGTCCGAACAACTCATCACATCACCGTGGAATCCTAATTTCGTAGTGCCCCCATAGCTACACCTCGGGTGAGACCTCAGCCTGTTCGGGGGCTGTTGCTGAAAGGGCCGATGAGAAGGGGTTTTGTTGGTTCCTTGAAACCGCTAAGAACCTGGGTCTACATTGGAAACCTCTAGATCAGTACTTAAGCCAACAAATGGTTCCGTTGTTGTCCTAATAATCCATGATGAGTTGAAGTCGTGATGTGTGAATTAGAAGAAGTTGAGATGGGCGTCAACTTTTGGTATCCAGACAAGAAAGAAATCTGGGCTTGGTGTGACAAGACAGAGAGAGACTTCGCAAGGAAAGAAAAACATCTCTCTGACATTTAGTGGTTGAATAAATACTTGTGGAAAGACGTTCACGAATTTTTCTGGGCGTCTTTTGGAAACGAGCTACACAAGTGGTGGTCAAGGCTCGTAGAACACAGAAACTGTATCACGAGAAGCGCACTGATCAAGTGGACACCAGAGCTTATTGAAAGGATCAAAGAACTAGATAGTCCATTCGTACAAGCAGTCGACTTTTGGGTCGATAGTACATTACAAATTTTTGTGATGGAGTTCGCTGTGGACATGCTAAAGTCCTACAGCATAGCCGAAAGAGAGTTTTTCAAGGGTTTCAGAGGTAAGTACCTGAACAACCTCAGTTTATACATTAAAATTCTTTTAGCTAAGAAAGGTGTTTTTAGAATGCAGTAAACGTTTTGCATCTGTCATGGTCAATAGCATTTTTAGTGAGTCTAACGAAGAGACACATAATCTAAGAAGTGGAAAAAGGTATAAATATACACCTAAGAAGACTGCTAGTGGACTTGGACTTTGCATAGAAATTGAATCGGAAGACGAAGCTGATAACCAAGCTGCACCTCTATCTTCCACCTATCAGCCTTTTACTCCGCAGAATCCACCGAGTGGGAACACCGCTCCTTCCATTGCACAAAATCAGCCAGTCCAGAACCCCCCTATTGTGAATATCCCTAGAACTCAAACCATTCCGTTTATCTTTTCTACTCAGTAACCTACGCATAATCCTCCACCACCTAGAAGAAGCATGACTGAGGATATTAAGCTGCCAATATTCAAAGGAACGAGTCTAGAGGACCCTGATCGGCACTGGTTTCTACATGAATCTATTTGGAGTGTTAAACAAGTATAGAACGATTTTGTTAAGCAAGCACAGCTCGTCACCACCTTTAGACATAGAGCCTTGCATTGGTTCATGAAATACTCGTAGGGACAGCTGAGAACCCTACTAGAAATCAAGGCTCCACTCTTAGCATAATTTAAGAAGCCGAAGTCAGAGTCACAATGCGTCACAGAGTTGAAAGAGATCAAACAGAAACCTAATGAAATCATCTGGGAATTTGACCAGAAGTTTAAAACCATGTTGGACCAAGTAAGCTTCGTCATCGCATCACGGTAGCATAAGGAGTGGTTTATAGTCGCGTTGTTGCCCCATATCAAACAGCCTTTGATGCAGCAAAAAGTGGCTTCGCTGGAAGAAACCTTAGAGATCGCGATGAAGCTGGAAGCTTCACCGATTGGAGAAACTAGCACTAGCATGTCGCAGATTCAGAACCAGTTAGCTACCCTGACACTACAATTACAAGATATCAAGAAAGGAAAGCAAGAGCGATAGGAAGTCTAGTGTACAGGTTGTAAAGGGGAAGGACATAATAAGGATCATTGTCCTTTATTCCAAGACTTCCTTAACATGGGTGGACCAAACCCATTAAATCCGCACCCAGGGCCATGGTGTGAAATTTGTAGAACTAGAGGACATTGGCCAGAAGACCGCCACATGATACAGAAATATGTAAGAACACCCAAGAATCTATACTGTAATTTCTGTAAGTCAATTGGACATGATGAGTCCAATTGCCATGCATATGAGCTAATGCTAGAAAGAAAGAAATATATTGAGCATATGTATGGAGGAATGTACAGAGTCCAAGGAGAGACTTTGCATAAATAAGAAAATGCACCGCAAGATCAGGGACCATAGAGAGGCCGTGGAGGATACCGCGGGAGAGGAAGGAGTAACAGTCCAATGCAAAGATGGGGCTGAGGTCAAGTAATCTGTTATAACTGTGGCCAAGCAAGCCATGTATCTCGATATTGTACCAACCGATGCACTACATGCAGTTATTGTCAATCGTTTGATCATGTTATTAAGGATTGCCTAGTGTTAGAGGTAGAAATGCAAAAAAGAAAGCGTCCAAAGGTGCTGAAACCAAATATTCAGTTGATCACAGCAGAGAGGAGACACGCGGATCCAAGTATCAACACAGTCACGCGAAGTGGCACTACGACAAGGAGAGATAGAGGAGTAGAAGCTTCGACTTTAGGAAATTTTAACAGTCAACAGACTCCTCTTGAAACAATATGGATAAGGAAAGCTACTGGGAAAGCACCTGCTTTTGATTTGAAGAAAAATAGAGAATTCTTTGAAGAAGCGTGGGATATCTTCAAAGAATCGACACCTAGATCACCAAGAATCCCATTGCGTAGTGAAATACCGCATATGGAAGATATGTCGACTGCTTATGATAGAACGAGCACTACAATAGAGACATTCACCTCTGTTGCGTAGTTCCTCAGGAGCTACATGAAGTTGTTAAAAATTCCAAATGCGATAGCAGAGTTACAGAATTTGATAGACCAATATGAACCACGCAGTGAAAATGAAACTACTAATAGTGCGGTTCATCACATTGGAAAAAAAAAGAGAATGGGCAGAGAAATGAGACTCATTGCACAGATAGGAGATTATGAAATGGATGAGATCATTCTTGATCTGGGATCAGAAGTAAATGTCTTAACCAAACAAACATGGCAGCAAATGGGGATACCAAAGCTGTTATGGTCACCTATCCAGTTGAGAATGGCTAATCAGGAGAAAGTCATACCCTTTGGACGGTTATGCAATGTGATTGTTGACATTGATGGAGTACAGAGTCACACAGATTTCGAGGTTATCAAGATTGTGGATAATAGTCATCCTTTTCCTGCGCTATTGGGAATTGACTGGGCCATCGATAACCTCGTCATCATCAACTTGAAGACAAGGAAGATGATCTTTGAAGGAAATCATCTCAGGGTCATAGCACCATTGGACCTTGCGGATGGAGACAGATACAGCAAGCCGATTCAGGAGGAATCCAGAGCTCAAGATTTGGACAGACTATATAAGATGACCGCAAACTAGGAAGACTACATTAATCCTACTGCAGATGGAACACTCAGTTGGAGATGCAATAGCTCTTGCATTTCAGACTCTGATGCAGGACTGGAGAACTGGCAAAGCCGCATGCACAAAGTATCTGCAAGGATATGCATGCAGGTTACAAAGTCACTACGCTGGATTGGAAAGGAGGTAAGCCCAATCCCTACTTATGATGGTCTAGCTAATGTTTATTCCTTTATCAAAGATTATACTGCAGCAATTGCAGATGAACACCGCTTACTAGCATTAGATATGGCACTGTGTGAGACACTTTCCATATTGTGGGCTAGGCATAAGCAGATATTGACCACATGGGATCAATGCAGAATTAAGATGCAGATCAGGTTTGCTGATAAGGTTACCCTACCTTTTGAGAAATATAATGGACAAATAGATCCAAGACAACATATTGAGGTCTGTTCACAAGCATGGCAGGAGAGACCAAAGACAGAATGGGTGCAATTGTTTGTGCACACGCTGGAAGAATAGATTCCAAAGAAGTGGTATTTGGATATGGAGTTGCGTAGGGAAACTACGGATTGGCCTACCCTTACTGGGAACTTCCAGAAGAGTTTCAGTTTTGAAGATGAGAGTCCTACCATAAATGATGCGCTACAGATTATTAAGGAAAGGATATTCAGGCAAGAATTCTTTGGATCTGATAGCGTACCTAAATTACTACAGACAGAATGGAAGGAACGAGTAGAACATGCCATGGAATGTTATAACCTAGCTGAAGAGGCTGAAGAAAAAGAAGACAATGATGAGGAGGACCCGCGCAACATTAAGATACCTGAGTCAGAAGGTGCGCACGAGGTAGAAGGACCTCCGCTGGAAATCCCAGATATGAGTGGACCTGTCAAAACAAGAAAAGTGAACAATGGCACCAGTGAAGAGCCAAAGTTCACGGCTGTTGGAGACAACTGGGATGATCAGACCGTGGGGAAGATCACAGACTTGTGACATGAGTATCAGGAGCTTTTCCCAACAAAGTTTATGGAGATGAAGGGCATTTTGGGAGACTTAGGGGTGATGAAGATACCTCTTAAGCCAAGTGCAAATCCTGTTAAGCAGAGACCCTATAGACTGAACCCACGATATAAAGAACGATTCAGAGCAGAACTTGATAAAATGCTCGACGCAGGGATCATCAAACCAGTCGAAGAGTCTGAATGGATAATCCCTATCATTGTCTAGGATAAGAAGACAAAAGGTGAGATCAAGATTTGTGTGGATCTCAGAAAGTTGAACGATGCTTTAATGCATGACCCATTTCCTACTCCTTTCACTGATGAGGTGCTTGATAATGTTGGTGGAAATGAGGCCTATTCCTTTACTGATGGTTTTTCAAGATACCATCAGATAAGAATTAATCTCGTTGATAGACACAAGACCACTTTTTCCACCGAATGGGGGTCGTTCCAATACACAGTCATGCCGTTCAGTCTAAAGAACGCACCTGCCATCTTTTCCAGAGTTGTGGTCGCAACATTCAAATATTTCATGCATAAGTTTTTAGAAGCTTATTTCGATGATTGGACAGTGTTCGGGTTCCTGAAGGACCATTGCGCAAATCTGAGACCGATGCTAGAAAAATGCAGACAACACCAAATTTCGTTCAACCTGAAGAAGAGTATTTTTTGTGTACCTTACAGAATTTTGTTAGGACATATTGTGTGCAAATAGGGCTTGACGGTTGATCCTACGAAGATCGCAATCATTGTAAAATTTCCCACACCAAATTCATTCAAGCAGTTGCACACTACATTGGGGCATACCGAGTACTATAGGAAATTTATAAAGGGGTATGCGCAAATAACCGTAGCAATGGAGAAGCTGCTAAAGAAAGATTCACCGTTCATTTGGAATGCAGAGTGTGAACAAGGTTTTGACACCTTGAAGGAGAAAATGGTCATTGCGCCGATCCTAGTTTTTCTAAACTAGGAAAATTCATTTCATGTACATGTTGATGCGACATGTATAGCATTGTGGTTTGTCTTAGCACAACTAGGAGAGGGATTTATTGACCATCCCATCGCATTTTCAAGAAGGAAGCTCTCATCTATAGAAAAGAATTACACCACCACTGAGAGCTAAGGCCTCGCTATGGTCTATGCATTGTAGAAGTTCAGGCACTACTTGCTTGGTGTGCACTTCCTTATTTTTACTGACCATTCTGCTTTGAAATACCTAGTCAAGAAGCCAGTGTTAGGGGAGGCGAATCTGCAAATGGTTGTTACTCTTCCAGGAGTATGATTTTGAGATAATAGTTAAACCTGGCAGATTGAACTTGGGACCTGATCATTTGTCAAGGATTGAGTCAGGAGAAGAGCCTACGAACCTTGAATACAATCTGCCTGATGCGCAGTTGTTTTCTATCCAGATAGCTGATGATTATTATAAAGACATCATAGACTTTCTAACTACTGGATTGGAACCCATAGAGTTCACTACGCAGCAAAAGAAGCAGCTAGTCATGCGAGTAGCAAACTTCACCATTATCGCAGGTTAGTTATATAAATTGGGACCGGATGAAGTACTACGCAGGTGTGTGTTAGAGCACGAGAAACCGTTTATATTAGCAGATGCACACTTAGGAGCAGCAAGAGGTCACTACATAGGAAGAGACACCGCACAGAAGATATTGCGGGCAGGGCTGTGGTGGCCTACCATTCACAAGGACTTGAAAGAGAATTTCCAGAGCTGCGATGTCTGTCAGAGGACAGTACAGCCATCGCGAAGAGACGAGATGCCATTGAATCCACCGTTGACATTATAGGCATTTGAAAAATGGGCAATTGATTTTGTGGGACCTATAAACCCACCGGGAAAGAGAACTGGTGCGAGGTACATTATTACCGCAACTGATTACCTCACTAGATGGGAAGAAGCGAAGCTAGTAAAGGAATGTAGCATAGGTACTGCTGCACAGTTCATATTTGAAGACATCCTTATGAGGTTTGGATGCCCAAATATTTTGATGAGTGATCAAGGCACTCACTTTTTGAACAGAACCATTGAGGTGTTGACAGAAGAATTCTGCATTCATCATCAGCGAAGTATGCCTTCTCATCCACAAGTAAATGGGACTGTAGAAGCATTCAATAAAGTACTGGAGAATGCGTTGACCAAGGCATGCAATGTGAATAGGGATGACTAGGACCTGTGCATTCTCGTTGTTTTATGGGCATACAGGACCACATGCAAGAGGTTGACTGGCCATACACCATTTAGGATGGCCTATGGATAGGAAGCCATTATGCCTATGGAGTACATTGTTCCCATCTTGAGAATAGTTGCGTTTACAGGAATGGAAGATCGCGATGCCCTGGAAGAAAGGCTTCTACACTTGGTTGGTCTAGAGGAGGATTGCTTCATCGCAGGATTTCACCAACAAGTGCAGAAGGAAAGAGAAAAAGCCTGGCATGATCGCCACATTGAAAACAATTCTTTCCAGGTAGATGATCTAGTCCTCCTATATGATAGTAAGTTTATGAAATTTCCTGGAAAATTTAAAATGCATTGGCTTGGCCCATATACTGTTGTGCATGTTACTAATCGTGGCACAGTTCAGTTAGCCACATTAGCAAGAGATAACTTTCCCGGTTTAATTAATGGAAGTAGACTAAAACCCTATTGGGATAGTCCTACTTCGCAAAACCTATGATGATCAGAAAGAAGGAAATTTCTAAGTGCCAACTACAGTTGAAATTGGGAACTAGAAAGGGGGAAGAATCTGTATGCAATGTATGATGAATATACCACGCAGCACTGTTAAGATGTGCCGCTGTGCTAAAAAGAAAAAATGAGAAAAGAAATAGAAAAGAGGAACCGTAAAAGGCAATTACAAAGATCAAGTGAAAGAGGAAAGATGTTAAGTTCAAAGGCAAGAAATTAGGCACCGCGAAGTAACTGCGTAAGAGCAATGATGACATGTCACGCAGTTCGACACAAGACTCCAAAAAAATAGTCGTTACACTGTCAGTCGAAAAAATAATCGTTATACAGTACTTTTCCAGCGACCGCTTGGGCATTTAACGCATAGATATCCATTCTGAATGGATTTATGAAGGAAAGGATCGAAGGATCTACCGAAGTCGGCCAACGGATACCACATTTAATGCCCATCTAGCTGTTAAGGGGAACAGAGGGGGTCAGCTATGCCTATAAGTAATGTTGCATTCAGACTCGTAGGCATTACCGAATACTTAGAATTTTCTTGCACCCATTACTTTGCAAGTTGCTTTCAGTAAGCTGTCCGAAACTCTGTGGAAGTTGTCTAGTGGATGTTTGAGTGGACCACCATTGAAGAGGAACTGACGATCTAGGAGACTATGAAGGTATTTCAATACGGAAAGATCGAAAGGCTAATGAGAACCCCATCCAAGAAGTTAGTTTTAGAACCAGGTCAAGCGTCTAGATGATCACCAAGACACTGTACAAAAATGCAAGATAAAGGAAAAGATCCAGTGGGACCAAGAACGAAGACACCGAAGATGGCTTCGACAGTGCACAAGCCGTCGATAGCTGATAAGGAGATACCATTGACAATGACCCCAGATTATATCTCACCACGTGCACTGGCTGCATCGGTCTTCAAGTTACAAAAGAATGCCAAATACAACATCCTGTTATCACCCATATCAAAGCACGTCGATGTCGATAAGAATTTGCTGGGTAAAATTCCAGAATGTAAGTGGGAAGATTACGATCTGCTTCAGATGCAGAAGGATGAGCCCAATGAACCTAAGTTCGCACAGTTCCAGCCTGACTAGTACATGTGTTGGAAGAAATATGCAAAGGGCGAACTTAACTTGGTCACGGAAATCTGGTTATCGGGAGTAGTCCAGTCGAGACTACTCAATCTGCTCAGACTCCCACATTTTGACAGATCACCGGAGTTGAATGTGGTGGTGCGAACACTAATGGCACGTATTCACCAGGGATATTTGTGGCTTGACTGTAATGTTGACCTGACCATTGACATTATCCACTGCATTACTGGGTTGAGTAAAAGGGGTAAGGATCCGAAGCAGTTTTTCGAAGGGAAAAGCAAGGACAAAGAAACCGTGGCAAAGATGAAGAAAACTCAAACTATTGTCAAAGGAAAGAGGGGCTTTCACACAGAAGACATAGAGGATAAAGCGATGAAATTTATCACACAGCTGCTGGCCGACAAGATTTTGAGGAAATGCAGGCCATTGGAGGTACCTGTGGGCGCAGTACTGCTTGGCACCGTGGTCGCAAAAGGATAGCAGTTCAACTAGTGTCAATACCTGTTGAACAAGTTCCTGGAGGAACTCAATGACCTCAATGACACACAGCTCAATGGTGGAAATTTCCATTTTACATAGCTGATAGTGTTAATCGCCTTCGTCGGGTGGAAGGAGCCGAAGGATTATGTTGGTGTAATCACTGCTACCAATGACTGCAAAGGAGCCCGCTATTCAAACCTTTGGGAAAATATGAACTCGTAGAGACAGCACGCGACAGCTGAGGTTTTCTACCAGTATTATAGACAACTGCGTGATGCAATCATAGTCACCCCCCAGATAACGAAATAGGTAACAAGTAGGTATATTCGCATTGTTGATTTTTATGCTGACATGCGTAGTATTCACATTTCAGCCAAAGCACAAAAGAGGAACGTGGAATGGTTCCCGGGAAACTACCACATGTATGAAGATGATATTGATAATATCATAAAGGAATGGCCTACCGAGTTTAGAGTGGAAATTGTAGATGTCGCAAGTGACTCCAGAAAGGACGAACCTATTCCATGTCCTATTACTGAAGGAAAGGAAATAGAAAAAGGAAAGAACTTGAGAGCCCAGGACAAAAAAAGGGGGCACGAAAGAAGCAGAAGGATGATAAAAGTCAGTCATACATAGTACTCCACGATGATGATTATGAAATAATCGCACCAAAGGTCACAGATTCGATGGAAGATATGAAGACTGAGAAGGAGAAAGAGGACAAGGCGATTTAGGAAATTCTGTCGAAAAATATGACCACGTTGTAGGGGATTACAGATAAAATTGAATAAGTCCACAAAAGATTACCCCTGCTGTGGGACTCAAAGTCCGAAGGAAAGTCAGGAGAAAATTCAAAGTAGAAGACACCACAGTTAGCTATGACTATGCCTTGTTGACCAACACGACTCCAGTCGACAGGGGTTCCACTTCACTGTCAACACATGCCGCAGTCTCCCTGGGCACCAACCCGAGCAAGTTTTATCCCACCCAGCAACACCTGCAGAGCAGATGAGGTCTCACCCGAGGCGTCCAGGAAGAGCAGACGGAACCATGTTTCCGTCTAGGAAGGAGGAGGGTTGCGGCTATATGAATTAACTCTATTGCAACACTAAACAGGGATATCAAACATTTGACATGTATTCATAACGCATTATTCAATCGCAGCATTCATTATCACAGCAGTAGTAACAGTAAAGCAACATTGCATCAAGGAAACATAGCATTATTCATGAAGTGCGACATTGCATTACCATAAACTAACATAAAGAACCTAGGAATTGCACCAGAACAGTTTCATCATATCATATTATCACTGCAAAACCTTAGATACAATATCTCCTCAAAGATCAGGTCTCGAAAATATCTCACAGATGCGCAGAAACAACCCAAACATGCGCTTCTCTTCACCCAGCCTCCCCTAATACCTATGATTCTTATCTATATATAGGCTTCCTCCATTATAATGCTTGTCCACTTACTAACACCTTCCTAACTGACACTTTGACATGTGACCCAATATCTAACTAACTTAGTACAAAACCGACCAAAAACCCACATTCTGCAGTATAACTGACTCAACATTACATAATATGTGGTCCAAATGACCCAAAACCTACATTCTGCGATATAACTAACCCAAAATGCATAACTAATCTCCCGCTCATCGCCATTTGTGCCATCTTTTGCCTTTTCGCAGCATCAGAGATGTTGTGATAGCACTCTACCAAATCGCCTGCCAACAGGCCCCCAACACAATCTTGTGGCTCGCCCTCGAGCCACGTCAACTGCTAGACATAGTGCACACCGTCATTTTTACTAATTCCTCATACGACTGTTCAACTGTCCTCACCATCTCCTTGGCTTCTGTAGCCACTACCTGACTGTCGACCATGTCATCTATGGATGGGTGATCTGTAAGCTTTTTCATAACCTGTTGTCGACGCTTCTGCACTGCTTGCAGAGCTTCAATAGCCTACATCATAAATTTACCACCAGTGTCCTGGAACTCTTCTAACTGGGCCGCGCATATCTTCTGTCACTCGTCCTCCTTGGCGACACAGTGTTGTAAGTCTTTCAGCTCTTGAGACTTAGCAACTTGCTCCAGTGGTGGCATTGCAGCTTTTAATGTGCCCAACTATCCCTCTGCTTCCTGTCGGTACTTCGTCAGTTGCTCAACCTGCTTGTCCTCAACAATGCGGCCCTAGAATTCTACCATTTTAGCCGTGAGCCTGGTTTCCTGTGTTTCCAGCTCCTCGATCTGAGTGGCAACTTCCTCAATTGCCCTTCTTCATTCATCCACTTCGGCCTGAGACGTACCCGGTTTCGGTTGGGCCTTTAACTCGTTATTCTCCTATCACAACTGAATAATAGCAGCCCCCAGTCGCTGCACTCAGTGGAGCACATCTACCTCTTCAGTGGGCTCTGGGACATGTTGATAAGCTTCTGTGATCGCCCGGTCAACCCGAACACTATCGTCCCACATGCGAGCCTTTTCCACAATAAGGAAATCATGTTCCTTTTTCAGTCCTTCAATTTCGTGGGCCTTCTCTGCCCGTTCTTCCTTGATGTGTACCTCAAGGTCATCCACTGCCTTTCATGCATAAGCAGCCCTGGCAGTACTTTCTTCAATGGTGCGTTGCGCATCGGCCTCGCTTGCCTACAGGCGGGCACACATACCGCTGATCTGCCGCAGTCGGTCTTTCGTTTCCTTGCTGGTAGTAGCCTACAGAGTAGTCAATCCTTCCATAGGAAAGGAATTCACATTAATGGTCACTGTGTGCAGCTGCTGTAGCAACGTGGTTAGTGTCACATCTTCGGTCACAATCGTAGTCGGGGGAATCTCCACATTCCTGACCCGCGGCTCAGTGCTGATAGTGTCAAAGGTTGATGCTATTGCTTCCTCTAGTGCCTTGCCGAAAACCAGGTCATACAATGATTCTAACCAAGCGGTGACTACATGGAATCCTTCATCTTCTTTCCTTGCCATCTTATCTGCTGCCGCAGAGGATGCAATATTGATCGCTGCGATCAAGCGGTCTAATTGTACCTCGGTGGGGAAAGGCAATCCGCTGATCGTTGCCTGCTCCTGATAAATTTTCGAACAGTTCTCTTCAAGCTCCCGAGTGCTATCATCTGATATTGTTTTGGTCAATTGGTGCCCTGATTCATGGTGACTCTACTCATCCTATGCCGATACATGATCATCTAGGCCCAACGGTGGGCCACTGGCTTCTATCTCTACTGGAATCATGGGTTGTCGCCATGCCTCCGGCCACTCGTTCACAGCACCCTCCAAATGTTCGAACGCCACCTTATACGAGGTCTGCAACCGTTGCCGATCAGGATCACAGCGGGCTTGGATATGTATGGTATGCGGCCGAATTGAAAACGCCATAGCAAGTTTGAACTGCGCGACACTTTCTTCAAATATTCGCGGGACCTGTGTTGCCGCTGCACAAAGCATCTCCCAATACAGCCAAAAATTAAATTGGCAATCCCAGAGTCTCTCGGGCTTCTGTACATACCATATATTTTGATATCGCGCCCCCTATCATTTTTCTGCAGCCGGACAGTCCATGACCTAGTATGTGTCAGGATCTTTCCATGCGATGAAAGTGATCAATAGCAATAGCCAACTGTATGTAACAACACCCTTTCCTGACTGGACCGCTCTAGTGTCCTCCATTAATTGATTCAAGAGGTACAGGGACCAATTCATTTGGACCCCTTCCGCACATTGCTCAGTGCATGCAACAATGCCTGAGTTGCATTGGTTAGGTTGACCACCCCTAACCACCTTGCAGGACAGGATCTTAATGCCCGTGAGCACCACCTGATCATTGCAGCTACTGGTGCGATACTTACGCCCATCCGTTTCGAGGCCATATTTTTGTGCCAACCGCAGCGCCCGCTTTTTATCATTTTCCTTCCCCTGGATGAACTGCACCGGATCAACTCCATTCCTAGGAAAGCCGATTATGGATGAAATTAAGTCGACAGTGACCAGGACTTCTCTATCCAACCATAACGAGCCACCATGAAAACATGCTAGGAGCTGCTTTACGCACGCATTCACTTCTGCCAGCCACCCAAAATGTAGCATATTAATAAGCCCAAACAAGTCAGCCTACTTCAATCCTCGTGCCCAGCCTTGTACAGTCAGTGTTGGGGAAAGGCGCGTCTCCTGCACATAAGGGGCAGATGCAATGTTGGGGTAGGCCACCATATCATGATCGTCGTATTGCAGGCGTGTCAATGCTGGTTCAATATCCACAGAGCACTCCATTCCAACCGGGAGCACTGGCATCTTCACACCATACTTCTGTTTTGGGTTTATCTTGTGTGGGGTGGCATCCGACCGAATTGGAGGGATATACCCAAGGAAGTCACAGGCAGAGAGTCTCGCCCATGGGGCAGACTCACGAATGGGGCGACAGGACTGCCCCACCTGTTCCAGAGCTTCACTTACTATCGCAGCGGAGGACCGAAGCACCCTCTTACTCTGCGGTGACTCCGAGTGCTGACCTCCCTGTCACTTCTTAGCAATTATAGATTCTCCCACAGGCATAGTTGCTACCTTGGCCTCAAGGTTGATGGCTGGCGCAGTTTTTTCTTGAACAATAACCAGGATGAAGGGGGAATTGACTTCACTACTAATATCAACAGTGTCCAGCTCACCTGGCATACCAAACTATACTCATCAACAACACTCGATAATGCCAACATCCTCTCCCAACGCACAGCAACACTCACGAACCAACAACAATACTCTGCAGCATGCCACAATCTTACAAAAACAACTGAATTCTCGGTGCCTTCCGACCAGCTCCAATCCATTTTTATAGTATCCAACCAAATCCGTTATAATCATCACAAAATCAGGCATTAACTCAACCAAAATCCTGTATTAATGACACAAATCCGTCGTCAATCCGGTCCGTCAATCGACCGGATCTGCCATTAATGCCCATCATTCAAACAATGCCATTAATTAACTATCTAAAATTTTGGAATTTATTATTGATTTGACCCGGTCACTACGCTACCATGTGTCTCCGACCATTCCCAACTTGCGGCAGAAGCCTCCCTGCTTCCACATTTCATCCATGGTGGTGCGACATCCTACCACCAATCATCCAGCAACACATCATTTATATATATATATATTTCCTGATGCGACTCAGGCATCGTGGTGTTCCAAGCCCGCATGATAGGGCTTAAACTCATGACCATTTATTAGCTTGGGGAGCATCACCCTATCCAACTACTACAACTGAACTGCTCCTCCATAAGTAATACTACTAATGCTATAGGGACCAAGCCAATGCATCTGCAACTTCCCTAGATGTTTCATAAACTTGCTGTCACACAACAGCACCAATTCGCCCTGCTGTAACTGTTTATTTTTTATGTGGCGATCATGCCATGCCTTCTGTCGATCCTTCTCGACCCCTTGGTGGAACCCAGCGATGAAACGATCTTCTTCCAGCTGCACCAATTGCGCCAGACGGTCATTTAATGCTGCGACATCATCCATGCCTGTGACAGCCGCAATTCGTAGACTCGGAACAATATACTCCATTGGCATAATAGCTTCTTGTCCATACACCAACTTAAATGGTGTCTGTCCTGTCAGCAGTTTACATGTGGTGCGATAGGCCCACAACACTGCTGGGATTTTGAGATCCTAGTCGTCGCGGTTTGCATTGCACACTTTTGTCAGCGCATGCTCCAATAACGTGTTAAAACCCTCCACCGTGCATTCGCCTGTGGATGATAGGGTGTACTCTTCTTATGCTATATCTCCAACTCCTCCGTCAATGTGCTGATGGTGCAATTAAGAAAGTGGTCGCCTTGATCACTAAGCAATATCTTTGGGCAGCCGAAGTGAGTGATAATGTTATCAAACAAAAATCGTGTCACTGTAGCCGCGGAATAATCAACTACAAGTGCCGCCTCATCCCATTGGGTCAAATACTCTATCGTCGTGATGATATACCGCGCACCCGTGCATTTCCCTGGTGGATTGATCGGTCCTACAAAATCCACGGCCCATTTGTCGAACAGTTGCAATGTTATTTGAGACATTAGTGGCATCTCATCGCGTATGGACGGTTTTCCAGTTTACTGACAAACATCGCAGGACCGCACATAGTCTGTCACATCATTATGCAGGGTAGGCCACCACAGCCCTGCATGTAACACCTTCCTTCCATAGTGTCCTCCTGCTACTCCTCCATGTGCTTCAGCCAGTATCGGTGCTTGCTCATGCAGCAAGACACATTTGCGCAATATCTCATCAGCGCCCATTTTATACAACTCTCCTACGATTAGCTAGAAGTCTGCAGCCTTGGCTACCAATTACTTCTTCTGACTGGTGGTGAACTCGTCTGGTGCAGTACCAGTTGTCAGAAACTGGAGGATGTCATCAAAATAGTCATCAGCGATGCCAACCTTAAATAGTTGGGCATCCGGCAACTCATCTTCAATATTGGTTGGTTCCTCCCCTGTATCAATCTGCGATAGATGATCAGGACTGGAATTCAATCGGCCTTGCTTCACAATGACTTCAAAATCGAACTCCTGAAAAAGAAGTAGACAATGGCATATCTTCCCCCCCAACATAGGCTTATTGACTAGGTATTTCAATGCGAAATGGTCAGTGAACATTTTAAAGTGCCCACCCAACAAATAGTGCCTGAACTTCTACAGCACGTAGACCATTGCCAGACCCTCCTGCTCAGTGGTGGTGTAGTTGCGTTCAGCGGATGATCTCCTTCGTCGGGCTAAGCCAATACTACTCCCAATGCGATTGATGAGGCATCAACATGTACATGGAGGTCCTTACTCCAATCCGGAAATACCAATATCGGTGCTGAAGCCATCTTCATCTTCAGTGTGTCGAAACTGTTTTGACATTTCGGAGTCCATTGAAATAATGCATCTTTCTTCAGCAATTTCTCCATAGGGGTGGTAATCACTGCATATACCTTGATGAACTTGCAATAATACCCCGTATGCCCCAGAGTCGCTCGTAACTACTTAACAGTGGTCGGTGGTTGCAAACTCAAAATGAGCACAATCTTAGCGGGATCGACCAACAACCCTTGCTTACACACAATATGACCCAACAATATCCCAAATGGTGCAGAAAAAATACATTTCTTCAAGTTCAGCGATATCTGGTGCTGTCGGCAGCGCTCAAGCATTAACCGCAGATTGGCCAGATGATCGCGATTCAAGTACTTTGTCAGTAAACGGGGTCGGAAAAGGGTCGTGCAAGAAGGCATCATTTAACTTTCGCAAGTCAACACAATGCGCACCTCACCAGTTTTCTTGTCCTGCACCACCATAGGACTGATCCATTCGAACTCGTCCACTAGTTCAATAATACCAGCATCCAACATGCGATCAAGTTCTTCCTTGACCTTTTCTTTATGTCGCAGATTCAGCCAATAAGGTCGCTGTCGAACTGGCTTAGCATCTGGTTTTAAAGGAATCCTCATCCCCCCTAAATCACCCAGGATCCCCTTCATATCGGAAAACTTCGTAGGAAACAAGTCTTGAAACTCATGGAGTAAATCAGTGACCTTACTCATCATCTTGTCATCCCAATAGTCCCCAACATTTGCAAACTTGGGAGTGGCCTCTGTGCCGATATTGAGCTGAAGAAGCTTCGGTTGACTGAATGGATTACTTGGCGCAGCAGGTGGTACCACATCGCGACTTCCTTCATATTTGGGAATGTTGACATTTCGGGGATCGTCCTCATCCTCTAGCCCACCAGTGATGTTGAAGAACTCCATGAGAGACTGCATCTGACAGTATGTGTGTGGATCAACAGGGTAGGCCGTCGGAACAACCTGAAGTACCACATTGCAGATGAGCTGTAAGGTATTATTGACGTCAGGGTTGGCATCTGTAAAAGTGAACATATGAGTGAAACAGACCATCAACTCCCCCCATGTTGTAATTTCTCTGCGCAACTCGGCTGCAGTATACCATGAGTGCGGCATCTCATCTAAGGTATGGATAAAAGCATGGACCCACTCATCTCTAGGTCGCGCTACCTATAATCATCGAAATTTCGTCACATGATCACTGGGATTCTTCCAGACATCATACTTGCTAGTGTGATAAACCTCAGTATCGCCGAACCGGACCATCATCAACCTTTGACACTGTGACCAACCATCAATGGATTTCTTGTGTTTCACCCACCAGCGTGCTGGAGCAGCCTTCATTGCTTCCTCCAATGCCAACAATCGCTGTGGTTCTGAGACTCATTCTTCAAGTTCTGTCAAAAAGTTGGTTAAGCCAGGAAACCCCTCATAGACTGGCAGTGTGACCGTTTCTGTCGCAACACGACATAAAGATTGTGTAATTAAGCCACATTTTCGGAGTGACACTTCATGCAAGCGGTTCTGCCAATGTTCTAATGCATCATCAGATTCGGAAGACGCAGAGCTCTCGCTGCACTATCCCAGCTCACCGTTGGCAGTAGGATGAATATAGTCTTCAGAAATATTGAATGCATGGTCCCATCCAGTGGGATCGTCATCTTTTACAGGCTCAATGTATCGACGTCCTTCAGCTAGATCCAATAGGGCTATGACTCTGACATCGCGATTCTCAAAGGTCATCATGCACCTCTTGAAGTTGATTACAGCTCCACTATCGTTAGCCCATCCAATCCCCAATAGCGCAGGATAGGAGATTCCTCCCTCAACCACTTCAATGACATCGAAGTCAGCATAAGTCTTCATGCCCTCAATATCGACCGTTAGCCGCAGAACTCACCCAATGGGTGTTACTTTCGCATGGTTAGCCAACCGAAGCTGCATAAGAGACTAGCTCAATGGGGGACTCCCCATTTTCTGCCACGCCTGCTTGGTTAAGATGTTAACATCTGAACCAAGATCAAGAATAACTTAATCGACATCATAGTCACCAATCTGGATGTTCATTCTCATCTCTTTTCCATTATTCCGTCGCTGTAGAGAGTTTACTGCCGACTCCCGTTTTCCTTTCAGAAATCGCTGCAACCATCCCTCAATCTCAACCAGGGCGGCCGGATCCTGGGCCAATAACAGACAACTCTCAAGAAACCTTTGCAATGTTCCTGATGGTGTTGACAGACCACCCTCCGATGTAGTGTCAAAGACAGGTGGAATATCGCAAACAACATCCTTACTGCGGTCTTTCTCCAAGGTGCGACGCACCTGAAGAATGCCTCCCATTCAGCATCGATGTCAAATGGTACCATCTTCTGGCCTGCCAACCGAATCATCGATCGCGAGCTATCTTCTCTAGTCGTTTTGCCTCCATGAGTTACAATAGCAACCGAAGCATCTTGTGGTCGCGGTTCTGTCAAAATTGTCGCAATATTTGCACCCTGCATCTGAGTCTATTGCAAGTTCGCCTGTGGGTTCACATTTGGATTTGCGTTCTGATTTGGTCACACGGGCTGGTTCAAAACTGGTTGTTGTACTTGATCCTGGGTTGGTTGCTGCGGCTAGGTCTGATTCTGTATCTGCGGAGCGTTCCCGGCCTGCCATCGTGCAATCAACTGTGGATAATTTTCAACTGTATGATCATTAACAAAACAGAATGTACACTGATTCTGTAGTAGTGGACAGTCTCATTGATAATGCCCCCACACCGCACAGTGATAGCATTGAACAGGTCCACGGCCACCTCATCCTCCTCTGCGACCAAATCATCCACCGCGTCCGCCCTGGTATCCTCCTCGGAATCCGCCCTGCTATTGGTACTGCGGCTGCATAGGATTTTGTTGCATGCCTTGCCCCTGCGGTTGCTGGACGTATTGTGGCTGTTGTGGAACCACTTGCATTGGACCATATTGCGGCATGAACTACTGTGGTTGTTGCTGTGGTACAAACTGCATCTGTGGTTGAGATAGTGGCTGGGCCACCTGCGATTGCAGTTGTGGTTGTTGTACGGCACGGTGATCGTCCTTGACATAGAATGCATCACACATTCTTTCTTGTAGCAACCCATATGCACGAAAATCTTTGTCATCGTGACCCATCGACTTGCGAAATGTGCAATAAATATTTCTTGGGGTTGTGACCATTTTCTGCATATAAGGGAAATTGTCGTGACTGTGCCCATATACCTGGAAAATGCGACACCACGGCATGCTGCCACCATTCAACGGGTTTGGCGCACCTGACACCAAATAATTGCAGAAATACGGGCAATTTTCCTTCGTATGCCCTTCTCCTTGGCATCGTGTACACCATACTTCATCACGCTGTTCCTTGTTCTTCTTCAAATCTTGCAACTGTAAGTTAGCGAGCTATGTCTGTATCTTCGACATCCCAGCTGCATTATCCCCAATCGGTGACACCTCCAATTGCATTGCAATCTCTAGAGCTTCGCTGGGTGTCGAGATATTTTGCTGCATCAGTGGCAACTGAATGTGTGGGAGCAATGCCGCAATAAACCACTCTTTATGTTGGACAATGCTCATATCAAAACTAACTCGTGCCATTAGCATCTTGAAACATTGATCAAAGTCCCACACAAACTCATTGGGATACTGCTTAATTTCCTTAAGCTCTGTAATGTACTGTGCTTCAGATTTAGGCTTCCGGAATTCCGCAATCAGTCCCATGCGGATTTCATCCAATGACTTTGCTGGGGTACCGACAGGAACCTATGTAAACTTCATAAACCAATCCAAGGCGCGACCCCGAAGAGTTGTTGCTAGTTTCCCTTTCTTCTCATTATCATCAGTGACCTATTTTACTGTCCATATGGTCTCACATAAAAACCAGTACTATTTAGGGTTGTCGGTTCCATTACCATGGAACAGCGGTAACTTAGTATCATTTCCCACCATCTTGGGCTTCCTTCCTCCAATTGCTTAGCTACTAGCAAGTAACTTTTGTCGAATTAATGAACTCGGGTGTGACGAAGTGGTATTCCTTACTATTTATGAGATAGTGAGCGGAGGTGTGGGTATGTTGGTGCCAAGGTTTGGTGCTGCTTCTATCCTGGGTGTAGCCTAGCCATCCCTATCATTACTGTGAGGTCGCTTCGTCCTGTGTGGTCTTCCTTCACGGTTTTGCGGTTCGATCGCAGCAGGACCTTCTCCTGTCCTCTACCTCTTCTCCTGTCGAAACCTCGCTCCTCCTCTTGTAAGACCACTTTCTTCCTCGGCTTCGCTCACAGTCTCCTTATGGTCTGCACCCATCTACCCCTTATCGTTCCATGTACCATTCCCCAACAGTCGCATTACCCATGGCCTCCTCCCACCAGGCTATCTACTGATCAAGATGCATCTTCAATATACCCTTTTCGCAGATTAGCATCTTAATCGACAGTTGGAGCGATAGCAGAAACCTTCCCCTTGGTCCGCTCTTTCAGCTTCACTATAGGATTTCTGCGTGTCAACCGCAAATTCAGTGATATATCCCTCCAATATTCTATCAAGCCAAACTTTGACAGCCCGCGATGCCTTATTATTGACTTCCTACAGCTCCTGAATCAATTCCGGGGTCCAAGCCGTCGGCTCACCACCCTAGAAATTCCTCTTCTGGAGGTCATCTTTGACAACCACTCGTACAAAATTACTGGGAATTCACAGAAAAACCATTCGTGCAGACCGTCATGAATATACTTTCGCACCCAGTGATCTACTATCAGTCGCGTGTTCTGGCTTTCTTCTTTAGAAAACTCCTTCAACTTCTGATCAAACCAGCTCTGTATCTCCGGCTTCGTCGGGTGCCACAACATGTCCTCCTTTAACTCTGCACACAGTCCCGGCAACGAAACCATTTGTTTACCAACACAACTCCAGTCGACAGGGGTTCCACTTCACTGTCGACACATGCCGTAGTCTCCCTGGGCACCAGCCCAGGCAGGTTTTATACCGCCCAGCAACACCTGTATAGCAAATGAGGTCTCACCCGAGGCATCCAGGAAGAGCAGACGGAACCATGTTTCCGTCGAGGAAGGAGGAGGATTGTGGCTATATGAACTAACTCTATTGCAACACTAAATAGGGATCTCAAACATTTGACATGTATTCATAATGCATTATTTGATCGCAACATTCATTATCACAGCAGTAGTAACAGTAAAGAAACATTGCATCAAGGAAACATAGCATTATTCATGAAGTGCGACATTGCATTACCATAAACAAACATAAATAACCCAGGAATTGCACCAGAACAATTTCATCATATCATATTATCACTGCAAAACCTTAGATACCATATCTCCTCAAAGATCAGGTCTCGACAATATCTCACAGATGCGCAGAAACAACCCAAACATGCACTTCTCTTCACCCAGCCTCCCCTAATACCTACACTTCTTATCTATATATAGGCTTCCGCCATTACAATGCTTGTCCACTTACTAACAACTTCCTAACCGACACTTTGACAAGTGACCCAATATCTAACTAACTTAGTACAAAACCGACCAAAAACCCACATTCTGCAGTATAACTGACTCAACATTACATAATATGTGGTCCAAATGACCCAAAACCCGCATTCTGTGGTATAACTAACCCAAAATGCATAACTAATCTCCCGCTCATCGCCATTCGCCCCATCTTTTTCCTTGTCGCAACATCAAAGATGCTGCGATAGCACTCTACCAAACCACCTGCCAACATGCCTGCGAAGTTCCGTATCGTCCATATTGATCCATTGACTGTAAGCTTGCCATTACCAAAACAACTCCTGTTGGACACAAAGGATGTTGAGCGTGTGGAGCTTGACCTTGCAAAGATACCACTGTCGGGACTACACTACTTGCATCTACAGGTTGTTGAAGAAATGCACGAGAGAACTACCGACGTGTTGAAAGGACAAGTTGAGCTGCAAACAGTCTGATGCTACCAAACCGCCTGCCAACATGCTTGTAAAGTCCCGTATCGTCCATATTGATCCATTGACTGTAAGATTTCCATTGCCAAAACAACTCCTGTTGGACACAAAGGATGTCGAGCGTGTGGAGCTCGACTTTGCGAAGATACCACTGTCGGGACTACACTACTTGCACCTACAGGTTGTTGAAGAAATGCACAAGAGAACTACCGACGCGCTGAAAGGACAAGCTGAGCTGCAAACAGCTAACAAGCAGTTGGAGGAGTCTAGCTCCCGGAAAGATATGGAACTGCAGGATGATCATGATCATCGAAAAATACTAGAGTCCACGATCACTGCGGTCGCAGATGATATTGAAGAATTTGAAGTACAGCCAGACTTTGCAGACACTATTGTTAATATTGGTGAACTGGTTACAATCTTAAGACAGAGATGCAAGACATGGAGATCATCCATGAAGCCAAGGTTGCTTCCTTGGAGGCACATATCAATCCACAGACCCCACCAGATCAATAGCAGCTAAGAGCGAAAGAAGTGAAGGCCATAGCAGAGAGTATCGTTGTCAAAGTGGCTAAGTGCCAAAGTTTGTTAGAAGAGGCGTCGAAGGCGTTCACCACCCTTGAAGAGGACCCAGCATTGCTGCAAGTAAAGAACATTTTGAAAGATAAGCAAGCAACACTAGAATAGTTGGATGCAGAAGTGAAAGCCCTGCTACCAAGAGACGGGATTCAAAAGTACAGGGAAATCAACGCACTGAAGAAAGAAGTGCAAGCCTTAAGAGAAAAAGATACTGAAATGGGCGATAAATTGCAACCCTTACTGGAGGACGCCAGCACGATCTCACAAGAGATCAAGGAGAAGTTAAAGGAGTTGCACGAAAATCAAGAACAGGTGGAAGGCTAGTTCAGCAATGAGATAACACCTGATATGCTGGAAAAAGTCAATCAAGTCGAGCAATACATGAAGGACGCAATCGAAAAGCTGATTTCCACATACAACGAGTTCGCTGCGAAGCTCGTTCCATAGCTGGAGGAACAGCTTGGAGAAGTTGCTGGTGGCTCGGAGGTGAGCGACATGTAAGTGTTAGGGGCCTGTTGGGCCTGGCCCAAGTGGGGCATTTTGAGCAAGAAGGATTTTGGGAACTGCAGAGCTAAGCACAGTTCAGTTGAAGTATTTTTTGTATAAGTTTTTGGTATGTTACGAAGTTGAGTGCAGCGCAGCGTCGGAAGAGTTGTGAAGATCAGTGCTGTGAGGAGGAAGTGCTGCAGTGTGTCTAGTCTACGTGGATCTGGAAAAGCAAAGTGTTGGACGGAAGATGGCACAGATTCCAGTTAGACCAGCAGTGGTCTATTTATGGTAAAGATGCTACAGGAGTACCAAGAGACAGGTAGGAGCAAAGAGGAAAGAAAGCGATTGGTCGCACATGTGAAAGAACCACTACCTGAACCAATCGCATGAGACCATTAGAGGAAGAACGGATCGGTGAAAGCGACCTGTTGCCATGCATGCGATAGGGAGGCCAATAGTGACGTGAACATGCACTACGAGTAGGCCACGACGGAATATTCGCTACCAAAATCCAGTACGTCTGGTTAAGGGAAAACCGTGACAATTTTGTAAACCTAAGGGTTTTGGCCTTCGAATTGTAAAGACATGACCTACAGGCATGATCGATAAATAAGGCATATTTTGTATGGGAAAGGGTTAATCTTCATTGTTGATCTTTCAGGTTACTGTGACTCTCATTTTATATTGTTCTCGTTATCGATTTGATAAACCTTTGTTGAAGAACATTTTGTAAAGGCTCTGCAAGCTGAGTGCGCAGAGGCCTATTGAGAGAGAAGAGAGTCTGTAGCTGAGTGCACATACAAAGAACTGTTGTACCCTTCCCAAAGACTAATATAACAACAGTTCTTGTGGACATAGCCTCCATCCAGGGGGTGAACCATGTTAAATACTATGTAGTGTGTCTGTTGTGTTTCTGCATTTGCTCATTTGCTTACATTGGATGCTTGGATTCTTGTTTATCAGTTGATGTGTTAATGCTTTTATATGTATTCGCAATTGGAGAAAGATGGGAATGACATGTTAAGTATTGCGAGAATGAATGAATGTTGAATGCTTTGTACTCCAATTCTGTGAAAGTATCAGTTTATTGAATAATCACATGTGCCTGTAACGTTCAGATTATATAACCCTTCGACGTGCAGCACCAAGTGTGCGCAGCATTGTATGTTCATCTGCTTGTACTTGTTATAGAGGGAATAATCTAAGGCAGTAGATGAATGATTAAGTGTTAAAGTAGAATATCCATAATGGCTAAGTTTGGAAGAGGAAGCATATAAGTTAGTTGCGCTGTCCTATTACTTGTATTCTACCCAAACTGTGCAGTCCTTGGATGCGTTGGCTGCGACGTAGTAATCTGTAGAAGTGCGGACCGCAACACAGTCTATTGTCGCGCAGTCCCCAGTTCGCAGTGCAAGTCTAATAGTACGCTGCACAGTAGTCCTGTCCATCTACCCGCAGTAGACCATTCATGCAGAGATTCTATCCATTTCATTAATATTTACATAATTGTGTCATTACATACTGGGATAAAAAGCGATGTGTTACATTCCCCACCCCCTTAATTTATGCATTGTGTTCGATGCATATCTGCGCTATGTACATATACAAAATTTCAAAACAACTATGGGTATTCCTCCCACATAGTATCCTCATGTTCCCACATTCCTTCTTCAGGGTTGTAATGGATCCATTGGACCTTTACCTACCCGATCGCCCTATTCCAGAGAAACGTGACTTTCCTATCTAGGATACACACTGGTAGAATCAGTATATATCCTTTTAGTTCCATCGGAATCAAATCCTAATAAACAATGTGGTTAGGATCAAGAACATACTTTTTCAATAAATACACATGAAACACATTATGCACTCTTGTGTAGGTAGGTAATGCAAGCTCATATGCAATAGTCCCTATCCTATCTAATATTTCAAATGGTCCACAGTATCTAGGTGCTAGCTTAGGACATATCCCAAGCTTCAAGTAATTTTCTTTGGCCCAAATTGTAGATACACATCTTCACCCATTTTGAACTATCTTTCTACTCTTCCCTTGTTTGCATAAATTTTTTATCCGTCCTGTGTTGTTTTCAAATTCTTCTTGATATTAACCATCTACTCTTCCATTTCTTTAAGCAATTTTGGTGCAATTACTACTTTTACTGTTGGGTTATCCCAACTGATTGGAGTATTTCATTTTCTGCCATGCAATGCTTCAACTTGAGGCATCTTTAAAGATGCATGATATACATTATTATAAGCGAACTACACCAAATGCAAGTAATTTTCCCACTTGGATGGTTGATTCATTGGCACATACATTTTGAGAATGTCTTAAATAACATGATTAACCCTCTCAACCTACCCATTTTTCTATGGGTGATATGATGTACTCATATTTAGATGTGTCCCAGATCCTTTAAATATTCTTTTCCAAAAAATTGAAGTAAACTTTGAATCCTTGTGTGGAACAATTGACATGCTTATTACATGTGATATTTCAATCTCGTTCAAATAAATGTCTACTATTTTAGTTGTCTTATGATTTGAATTGGTTGGAATGAAGTGTGTATCCTGTGTCAACTTATCCACCACTACCGTGATTGAATCATGTTTTTTTTTTCTCCCGGGAAAATTGATGATGAAATCTATTGTCACATCCCATTTCCATTATGGAATTTGAAATGGTTGAATTAACCCTAATGGTTTTCCATGCTCAACATTTACTATTCCATACATCTTTCTATATACTCAGCTATGTCCTTCTTCATTCCTAGCCAAAAGTACCAACTTCTTACTGTTGTAATAGTCTTTTGATAACCAGGATGTCCTGCATATGGTACCTTGTGTATTTCATCCATTTCAAAATCAAACTCACATAGAAATTCCATCCATCATGTCTATTTTTCATTTAAAGTATGTTTTTCAAATAAATATTTCATCCCATCGTGATCGATTGTTAATTCTTTTTTTTTGCCCTTAATGCCTCCACATTTTTAAGGCATGCACTATAGAAGTCAACTCTAAATATAGTGTGACATATTTTTTCTCATTTTTCTTCAACTTCTTGGATTCATAACAAACCACATGCCCATTTTGCATAAGTACACCACCAATTCCTTCTTTACAAGAATTTGTACATACCACACAATCTTCATTTGGATCAGCAGTTTTGAGAATTGGTACACTGGTGAGCAATCTCTTCAACTGATGGAAACTTTCTACACACTTGGGTGTCCATTCAAATTTTCCTCCCTTCTTCTACAAGGATGTAATTGGATGTTCTACTTTTGAGAATTCTTCTATGAATCTTCTATAATATTCATCTAATCCCATAAATGATCTTACCTTTGATACATTCATGGGGGTATTCCACCCCATGATAGATTCAATATTCCTTGGGTCTACTTATACTACTTCCTCATATATGAAGTGCCCCAAGTATTGAATTTGTTTCTAATAGAATGAGCATTTACTTAACTTTGCATATAATTGATTTGCCCTTAACACCTGTAGCACTAATATCAAATGAACCTCATGCCCCTCTACTAAGTTTGAATAAATAAGAATGTCATCTAAAAAAAACAATGACAAACTTTACCAAAATAATGTCTAAATATGTCATTCATTAAGCACATAAAAGTAGTCATGCATTTGATAATCCAAATGGTAGTACTACAAACTCATAATGACCATATTGGGTTCTCAAAGATGTTTTGTTAATATCTTCATCCTTTATTCTAACCTAATGATAACATGATCTCAAGTCTATCTTGGAGTAAATATTTTTCCCTTTCAACAGGTCAAACAACTCATCAATTTTGGGCATAGGATATTTGTTCTTCACTGTGACATTATTTAGTTGTTTGAAGTCAATACACAATCTCAATGTCACATCTTTATTCTTTAAAAAGAGTACGCGTGCTCCCCAAGGAGACCGTCTTGGTCGTATGTACCCCTTCTTCAACAATTCTTGAAGCTATGTTTGTAATTATTTCAGCTCAAGTGTACTCATTCTATATGGTATTTTAGAAATTAGGGCAGATCTAGGCACCAAGTCAATTGAGATGTCAATATCTATTTTTGGTGGTAACCTAGGTATTTCTTCAAACACATATCCATATTCCTGTAATATTGAAAATATTCCAGGTTTGGGGCGGCCTTTATTCTTTTTTGGTTCCTCCACATGAGTTGCATACAACTGACACCCTTTTCTGAAACACCATTTTAATTGCACATCTGAAACCTGCCTTATAGAAATAAGTATTGGAATACCTTTCATTATATTATGCTCTTCTTCTTCATTAAGACAAGTGAGAGTCTAAAATGGCATGTTGTGCATCCAACTAGTCCATTCCAATAAGTACATCAGAAGAACAAAGAGGTATTATGTTCAAATATGAAAATGTATGGATTCCATTCATATATGAGGGAAAACCCTTTACTATCTCACTGATTCTTCTTTTGGTTTTGATAGCTACCTGTACCAACCAAGATTTATCATACTTGCTTTTCTTTAACTGAAATATCTCAACCAATTTGGGAGCAATATAACTATGAATTTTCATGAATCAATTAAAATGGAAATGGGTTGATCGATAATCTTACCTTCAATCTCAATCATATTGGAATGGTGCTCTATCTGTCTATTATCCAAGGCTGCATATATTCTGGGAATGCCAATAGTCACATCCTCCATTGTTCTTGATTCATGAATATTGTGCACAGTTCTCATCTTGTATCCCTTATGAGGACAATTTTTGAATGTATGATTCCCTTCACATCCCCAACATTTGATTTGATGATTTGTCCATTTTCCTTGAGACTCTACCATATTTGGTCCATTCCAAATTGGATTGCTCTATTGAAATGAATTTTGATTATTTATTAAGAAGGGTGGTTGGAATCATTTCTTTCTTTGATCCTGTGTATCTCTTTGCTTACCCCTCCAACATTTATGTATATATTCTCTTCATTTATTATGATCATATAAATTTTTAGCCTTTCAAATTACCTCTTTAAGGTATTTGGGTTCACCATATTGGATTTTGTCTTTGTAAAAGGTAGGCGATCCACTTAAGAATCTCTTATTTTTTTCCTTTTCTTCTTTAATAAACCCAACATATCTCAACAACTCCATAAATTTTCTCTTATATTATTCCATGCTCATAGCTCCCAAGTTGAGCTCAAATATGTTAAACCCTCAATAGGGGCACATTTCCCCCTATATTGTGGTTCATTACATTAGTTTTGATGTCATATTTGGTCCATTAGTGGTAATTTTCATTAGTATGGTTATATTATTTACGTCGGCTTGGTTAGTTAGTTGGGATTGTACCCCTTAGTCTCCTATATATAGAAAGGAGACCTTTTCATTTGGAGTATCTTGTCTTGTGTACTTAGTACATTCTATAAGGATTTTTCCCCCTCAAAGAGGCCTGTTTTAGATATTTTATTCAATCAAGTCATGGAGTGATCTTTCTGATCTATTTCTTCTCTTTTCATACTCTTTTTGGAAATTTGTTGCAAACATTTGGTATCAGAGCTCTATCCTCGGGACTGGTTTCTTCAAACTGAGTCATCTTGTAATTTTCGCTATAAGTTTTTTTCTACAAGAATTAAGAAAGCAATATTCAAAACCCATTTCCAAAACAAGAGGAAATATTTGTAGTCCAATTTTCAAATCCTGAGATCATACAGGTTTGGAGATATTCTCCTCTGACGCTAGGGTTTTTCACTAATCCAAAAACTAGTCTAAAACAAGTGTTATTGGGGAAAAGGTCATATCTACGGAATGCTAGATCCAAATTGAGTGACACCTGTTGAATAAGAAATAAGACGCACCACAGTATCTGTGGTAGGGTTTTCAACTTTAGATACTAAATATTGGACACATGGCAGACCATACAAGTTTTCTATTCTAAGAATACCAAAACTAAGAAGTGTTGGGAGATTCACAATAAATTCTTATTGGCACATACAAATTAGGTCATACATGTGGAATTGGAAAGAGGACACATCAGGATACAACAGTATGAAGTTTCAAACCTATAAGAATATAAATTTCAAATTTACATCAGTTTCAAGTCGGCCATAAAACAGTCTTCCAATCAGGGTTTGAAAAGGTATGCCATTTTTTATTTTGAATAAATATGAGTAGATCTAATTGTGGTGAAACCTAGGGTGTGATATCTATTTATAATGTTCAAAATGCCACAAAACGGAAGCTTAAAAATTCACACTCCATCCAAACCACCATAGGATCCATCCTCAATGTATGATGAAAGGGAAGACCTTTGTTTTTTAGTGTCCCAGTTGGAAGATATGATTAATGGGTTTGTGAAAAAATATTTGGATAATTTAGAGGTGAATTTGAACAAAATAGAGGAAAATATGAAAGTTTCAGTGAGAACAGTTGATTTATTCCAATTAGAGGAGAAGTTGATGGGAAATATGACAAATATTGCTAATCTCATACAAAATTCAATGGATACTCTCCCTACAGGTGATGATGTGTTCCAGAATACTCAAGAGGATAAAGATAATTTTCATGTTGAGAAACCTGCCATGAATAAGAATATTCCAAAAGGAAATGATTCTAGTAATGGAAGTCATCAAGGATGGTCACCAAGGGGGACCCAACTTCCCAAGATTGACATGAGAAAGTTTGATGGCAATGATCCAATAACATGGATATTCCAAATGGAGCAATTCTTTGATCTACATCGGGTTCCAAATTTGCAAAAGGTAACTATTACATCATTATATTTAGAGCCTCATCAATTTGTATGGTACCAATGGATTTGTGACCGTAAAAATGAGTCTATTATATCTTGTTCTATATTCACCGAAGAATTTATTGCACGTTATGGGGATATTAATAGCAATACCTTCTTCAGTCGGTTAATAAATATCAAGAAAAAAGGTCCAGTTACAGAGCACATCAAACAATTTCAGGAGCTAAGTCTTAGAGTGAATAACATTTCAGAAGATAATTTGTTGGATCTCTTTATTGAAACCTTGAAGGATAGCATTCAACATGAGGTGTGTATCTTTGAACCACCATCCTTAGAGAAGGCCTCCATGATGGCAAGGAAGGTTGAAAGTAAAAATATGGTGATGGCTACTAGAAAGAACACCTCCAACACATTTCAAGAGAATATTGTTACTTTGTCTAACCCACCTCAAAGGTTGACACCTCAATAACTAGAGGAAATAAGAGCAAAAGGCCTACGCTTTAATAGTGACATCAAGTATAGTAAGGAACATAAGTGTGGTGAGAAGAAATTATTTTACATAGATTGTGAAGAGGAAGAACCAAAAGAACAAGAACCATCTCCATATGAAGAAATAAAGGATACTACTTCAGAAGAGATTACTCCCATCATATCATGTCATGCATTGGTTGGAATTAGAACTCCTCAAACTCTCAAGATCGAAGGATATATCAAAAATAAAAAGGTAACAGTATTGATTGATTTTGGTAGTACTCATAATTTCATTCACCATAAATTAGCAAAAGCTCTCAATTGATTTGCATATCCAACACCAGAGTTTCAAGTAATGATTGTAGATGGAGGAACTATCAACTACTCAAGGAAAGTCCATAATATAAATCTTTCTATGGGGGAATATGTATTGAATAGTCCAATGATTTCTATTCAAATGGGTGGTGTTGATGTTGTCTTAGGAGTTCAATGGTTGCAATCCTCAGGAACTATGGCTTTTAATTTTCAAAATATTCTCATGAAATTTTAATGGGAAGGAAAGGATATGCATTACAAGGTATCATGGGGAAACCAATCAAGGTGATAAGCTCTAATGGTATGAAAAAATTGATGAAAAGGGGACATTAAGGTGTAATTGCACAATTATGCTCATTAGATGTTCAAACATCTAAGCCTCCTATTTACGTAGATATCCAAAGGGTCATCAATAAGCATTCCAAGGTATTTGAATATATTATGAAAGGTCTTCCACATGTCTGAGATTTTGATCATGTTATTCACTTAATACCGGGAAGTGTTCCTCCTAACATCAGGCCTTATAGATACCCCTATGGACATAAGAGTGAAATTGAGCGTATGGTTGAAGAAATGTTAGAGACTGGCATAATTAGGCCTAGCCAAATTTATTACTCTGCATCAATGGTAATGGTACACAGGACAGATGGATCATGGAGAATGTGTCCATATTATATAGAGCTCAACAAGATCACTATTAACTATATGTTTCTCATTCCTATCATTGATGAATTGTTAGATAAATTACATGGAGCAATTTTCTTCACAAAGTTGGATCTTTGTTCGGGGTATCATCAAATTAGAATGAAGGATGAAGACATCCCAAAAACAACATTCATAACTCATGAAGGACATTTTGAATTTCTATTCATGCCATTTGGTCTAACGAATGCGCCTTCCACATTTCAAGGTTTGATGAATTCCATTTTAAATCATTTTCTTAGAAAATTTGTGCTAGTATTCTTTGATGATATACTAATCTATAGCAAGTCTTGGTAAGAACATGTTCAACATGTTGGCAAGATACTACAACTACTACAGGAGCAACAACTATATGAAAAACCTTCAAAATGTTTCTTTGGGGGGGAGGACATAGATTATTTGGGTCATATTGTATCTCATGAAGGTGTCAAGGTAGACCTTAAAAAATTAAATCCATGATAGATTGCCTGATTCCTAAAACCCTGAAAAATATCCGAGGATTCTTAGGTATGACAGGGTACTACCGCAAGTTTATTTAGAATTGTGGAAGAATAGCAGTGCCTCTAACAAAATTATTGAATAAATATGCATTTTCTTCGACTCCGGAGGAAACTCAATTTTTTTAACAGCTTAAATAGGCTATGTACAGAACTCATGTTTTGGCCACACCAGGCTTCACAAAAACCTTTATTGTGGAATGTGATGCTTCATGAACTGGCATTGGCATTTTGCTAATTCAAGAAGGACACCCACTTGCTTTCACAAGTCATCCAATCAAGGGAAAGAACTTATAAAATCCCATTTATGAGAAGGAAATGTTGGCAATACTACACGCTCTTAAGAAATGGTGTCCTTACCTAATAGGTAGACACTTCAAGGTCAAAACAGATCATGATAGTCTTAAATACTTCTTGGAATAGAGACTATCTTCAGAAGAACAACAAAAGTGGGTAACCAAGATGTTGGTATATGACTTTGAAATCATCTATAGAAAGGGGAAACATAATGTGGTGGCAGATGCACTCTCCAGAAAAGATGAAGATGTTGGGACATTGCTTTTCACGTCCCCACCGACCTACCTGGACACTGGAGACCATGATCCATTTTTTTTCTCCCAAAACATCGACTGAGTGCCCATACACACAGTCGGGAGAGCTTGAATCCGCAATCTTCATTCCGCACAGTGAAACCCACAATCCACATCCTACAATCCGAAATCGCGGATGTGGGAGTGCGGAATTCCAATATGCGAAAACATGCACTTGACGATCCCGCAACTTGCATCCCGCAATCCACAACCCGCAATTGCATATGCGGGATTGGGAAAATCCAAAATACAAAAACATTCATTCGACAATCCTGCAACCTGCAAACAGCTGATCCCGCAACCCGCATCCCGTAACCCGCATCTCGCAATCCGCAACCCGCAATTACAGATGCGGAATTGCGGAAACCCAAAATACGCAAACATGCACTTGACGATCCCACAACCCACAAACAACTGATCTTGCAACCTGCATCCCGCAATTGCGGATGCGGGATTGCAGAAATCCAAAACACGTATAGTTTTGAACTTGGTGATCCCACAACCCGCAATTGTGGAACCCTGCCTCTGTGAGGGGATTTCATAAATTCTTCAAAGGGGCATAACTTCTTTCTCCAGCATCCAAATGGGGCAAGGTTGGTACCATTGGAAATATCTTGGGGAGCTCTATCCAATGGTAGAATTCCCTGATCAGGTGAGGTATCTAACCTCCTCATTTCCTTCTCTGAAGTTCTTATTGTAATTTCACTTAGACACTTCGAACCTTCAACCTGCCAAGATCTTCCATTCCATCTAATCCTCAGAGGTTTCTGAAACCACTTCCAGGGTTCTCTCCCTTCTCCAGGATTAGGTGTAAATATACATCTCCTTCACAAGGTTAGTTATGCATAAACATTCATCTTCAATAATGAAACACTATCATTTATTATAACATGTAAAATGCATTAACAGATTCAATCCACACACATCTATCATATGCAAGAATTACAAGGCATTAAACTCATGCAATATAAGATATACACACAATAGTGAATTCATCCTATTACTCAGGCCTGTACATTACTTCATGTATATCAATTCATATTCATACATTCCACAGTTCCATAATTATACATAAGCATTCCTAATTCCAAAAGGGACATGAGCAATCATTTCATCACAATGAACAACATCATTGACATAACAAGAAATACTTATCTTTCAATTCTGAAGCAACTAGCTAAGTGAGAGCAATGTTCCACCCAACCTTAGATCTTTATTCAGCCTATACTATTTCAGCTAAGAGATCACCCCCGAGTTGGGCAGTGTATCCACTAAGGAGGGCTAACAGGTTCTCTCACAGTCAAAGCTCCATTCTCATGCTAAACTAGTCTATATTTGGGCTTATCAAGCATTCCAGGGCTCCTACCCATGCTAAGCCAACCTACAGTGGTTATCAAGAATTCAGGGACAACAAGGAAGGTGTTGCTAAGCCAGTGAGCTCAACCACAGAGTTGCAGGCATCTCAGGACTCAGTTGACCTGGCACCCACAATACCTACCACATCCAACACAAGGAAGACCTAAATCACTGTTACACAGTCTCTCAAGGCATCTTTCCTTCCAGTTCTATTCCAGGATGGGCATAGAAAGGTCTAATCGCTCTCAGTCGACCTGGCACCGACAATACCTACCACATCCAACACAAGGAAGATCCTATCTACTGCACAGTCTCACACGGTCCTTCCCTTCCAGTGCTATTCCAGGATGGGCATAGAAATGTCCAATCACTAGTTCATTGAGACTATAGCCTTCACTGGGTTTATCAAGCAACCCAACTCTCTCCCATAGTTCAACAACTGATTCGTTACCAGGCTTGGGGTTTCCTCATGGTCGCTCTGCCAATACCACTCTGCAACATCTCCTATCAATACCACTCTGTCCTTGTAAATGGGGTTTGCACACAGGGTGGTTACGATTATCAACTCTCAGACTCTTTCTCCCACACAGGAAACACGATTACCCTCCCATTTCCCCCTCCCCAGATTGGTTTGGTGTATACATGAAATACAAGAACGAGTTATCTGCAAGGGTCGATGGTTCGTCAATGGCAAGTGCGTGCAGGGGCGAGTGAGTGTGTTAGTGAGTAGTGAGGAGAATGTCTATATGTTCGAGTGAGTGAATGAATGAATCCCCATATAGTCAAATAGTTTCAGCGAGTTCTCCCAGGCGATTGAGTGTCATCTTGTTCAAGTGATTAGAGCCATGCCCTGCCATACGAAATCGCAGGCATGCTCCATACTCCAGCGGCCTCAGCCATCAGGGTTCTCAACCACCCACTACAGTTGCATTAATGTCAACTAAGATTTCCCATGGGTTCTTAGTCAGACATGTGGCAATATGGGCAACCAATCCCAAACCCCCTCACCTCTCCCTAATGGATACGCATGGCCCTTTCTCATTCGTTGCCTCCTTAGCCAGCTTCTTGGTTATTTTATTCATTCAGTAATAATTACATCATTTACATTCCTTCATGGCTTAATCAACCCATGAATAATCAAACTGTCCAAATACTTGCCTAAGCAAATAACCTTAACATCCACTAGTGGGGCCTTGGCCTTGAGCTCCACACTAGGGCAATTACACACACACTGTGTACACACAGTATTTACATCAAGCCAAATGAATCAATGGAAAAATGGGGTATTACATTACTTTGTTCCATTTCCAATCTACAACTAGATTAGGTAGTAGCAGCAAGGGAAGAATGGAAAAATGACCTATCAGTGTGGATGCTCATTCAAAAGATACAGAACGATCCCAGTGTATCAAATACTTTTGTGCGGAAAAATTATTCACTATGGTATAAGGAGCGCTTATATTTATGCAAAAACTCCCAAATCAAGCAAAAGGTCCTTTCAAAATTACACGCCTCTCCTATAGGTGGGCACTCTGGATTCATAAAAACTTACCACAGGGTCAAGAAGGAATTTTTTTGGGGATGTATTAAATCTGATGTTCAAAGATTTGTGGTTGAATGCTTGGTTTTCCAATAGAATAAAGGTGAAACAGTTAAGACCCCGAGACTTTTACAACCATTAGACATACCTTGCCAGTGCTAGGAGGAATTCTCCATGGATTTTATCACAGGTTTACCGAAGTCTGAAGGAAAAAATGTTATTATGGCAGTTGTTGATAGACTCACAAAGTATGCACACTTTTTTGCACTCTCTCACCCTTTTAATGAAAGTATAGTAGATGTAGCCTTTATGGAAATTGTCCAGAAGTTACATGGAAATCCGAACATTATTGTAAGTGATAGAGATCCAATTTTCATTGGAAATTTTTGGACTAAATTATTTTCTTGTTTAGGTACTCAATTGGCTCATAGTTCATCTTACCACCCTCAATCTAATGGGAAAACTGAGATAGTGAACAAGTGTTTGGAAGGATATCTTCGTTGCTTTGCATATGATAAACAAACACAGTGGGTGAAATGGTTGTCTTTGGAAGAATGGTTGTACAATACTTCCTTCCATACATCATAAAAAATGTCTCCATTTATGGCACTTTATGGGTACCAACCTCCATCTATCACATCTCCCTTAATAGGAAAATATATAGTCCACGCCATGGAAGATCACCTAGAGCACTAGGAAGAAGTTCTCCAGATACTTAAGGACAACCTGACTATGTCAAAAAACAAGATGAAACAACAAGTTGATCAACATCGCAGTGAAAGGAGTTTTGAAGAAGGGGATTGGGTATTTCTGAGGCTACAAACTTATAAGTAGATGTCTCTCAAGCAACTAAATAAGGACAATAAATTAGCACCCAAGTATTATGGTCCTTATAAAGTGTTGCAGAAGATTGGTAGTATGGATTACAAATTGGAGCTCCCTTCATCTTCAAGAGTACATCCAGTTTTCCATGTTTCTTGCTTAAAGAAGGTAATAAGAGACAAGATCCCCATTCAAAATATCTTACCAGAGCTTGATGAAGAAGGAAAATTCATATTGGAACCTGAACAAATCACTTAAACAAGGACCAAACAGCTACGAAATCAGGTTATTACTGAGTACCTCATAAAGGGGAAGAATTTACCAGTTGAATATTCAACATGGGAAGTGAATCCTTCATACAGAGGCATCCGCAACTAATCAAGCATTGAGGACAACACTTGTCTGAATGGGAGGGGCATGTTAATGCCTCAATAAGGGGCACATTTCCCCCTATATTGTGGTTCATTACATTAGTTTTGATGTCGTATTTGGTCCATTAGTGGTAATTGTCATTAGTATGGTTATATTAGTTATGTCGGCTTGGATCAGTTAGTTGGGATTGTACCCCTTAGTATCCTATATATAAGAAGGATACCTTTTCATTTGGAGTATCTTGTCTTGTCTTGTCTTGTCTTGTGTACTTAGTACATTGTATAAGGATGTTTCCCCCTCAAAGAGGATTTTTATTAGCTATTTTATTCAATCAAGTTGTGGAGTACTCTTTCTGATCTATTTTAGCTCTTTTCATACTCTTTTTGGAAATTTGTTGTATAACAAAATAACTCCTCCATTTTCCTCTTGTAATAATGTTCAAATAAGTACCTCTACTAAAATTATTGTTTCCATGAAACTCTCTTCCCACTGATATGCTTCACTTCCACTAATTGATTCCACCATATGGAATACTTTCCCGATAGATTATAAATGGAAATTTTGGCCTCTATATTTGAAGAATAATTATGCAATCGAAGATATTCCTCATCCCTAATAACCAGGATTCAACATATTCTCCCTTCATGTTCTCACCATCAAAAGTGGGTGGCTTAACTTCCCAAGCTCCCCTTACGGCACTTCTTCCGCATGTCCTCTTTTATGATGTCTAACTGGAGACATTTTTGGGATACTGCAAGAATTCTCGATTGAATAAGACCTCCAATTTGTATGAGGTGGTAAATAGTGATGCCTTTTACCCCCTAGTAGCACTCTTAGAGTGTCTATATTTTTCATGAGATATCTTCTTTAAATTGTATATGTCTTATTTCTCAAGGAATGGAGTTTATCCAACCTACATTTTTCTCTGGAACATATTTAAACTTTAAATGATTTGAGTTCTCAATTGATTTTGTCGTTCCCGAGTCCTCAACATTCTTTCATTATCATCTTTACAACTCTGTACTTCCATCCTCAAGGTTCTCATAGTTTCCACCAATTACAATGAATCTATGTTAGCTCTATTCCCATTAGATTTCGTCTCCATATTTCCCACACTGATATTCTACCCTCTAGATTCTTCTCCCAAAATGTATGAAAGTTCCCTTACTTCCATCTTCACTTCCCCAAATTTGTTCTATGTTGTGCTAGTTGTAAACTTGTGACTTGTAGAAGCCTACTATACCAATATCTAAAATGTGTTCACATCATCAAATCCATTAGATAAATATTTTTCAAAATTTCATAAAAAATTTAGGCATACAAAAAAATTATGGAAGATAGCCATTTGACATTTTTTGTCAAATTAGGCTACATGCCTTTTTTCTGTTAAAATTATGGAAAAATAGGGAGTATTGTTCATAATCAGGTTCATTGTGCTTAATATCGTAATAATACTCTTTCCAATGACTATACCCGTGTTCATTTCTAATTTCATAGTTGAAAGTTACATCACTCAGAAATCACAAGTTTTTCCCAATTTTACCATGTTCCTATAACTGCACTTATTCTGAAGGACTGACTTCTGAGACATGTAGAAGAAGAAATGTAAGGAACTAGAAAATTATTTTATACTGGGAATTGATATCCCATATTATTTTGAGTACCCAAACACTTTCATCATTCAAATATTATGCTCCCGTCTAATTTTATAAAATTATGGAATCGCCAACTTTTAATTTTTGCAATTCTTCTAGACTTTATAATTTTCACTAAAAAATGTTATCTTGCAAACTAAGCATTTTTGGAAAATTCACCTCTAAGCAAAATTGTTCAACTCGATGAACAGGAAAAATGTCGAAATCAATTTTTTTTTTGGTTATGTGTCCTTGGGTCATTTCCCCCCCCCCCCTCTAATTTTTCAAAAATTGACCCTCCACATGCCCAAATAGTGGATTTCAACCTTCTTTTATATCTCAGCTTCACATATTTTAGAATTTTCCCATAATGCTCCCAATTTATTTGTATTCGTGGATCACGATTGCACCATAACAATTTGGGCCTCAAAAGGGTCCTCGTCCACCCTCTACCTATGCACATTCAAAACCCATTAAATCAAAATTTATGTAAAACTGAAGAAGAATGGGTCCATGCCCCTCTCTATCAATCTTGTATCCTCCATAAATGGTGTCGAAATGTTGTAGGTCTCGTCAATTTTTTAGTTAAATTGCTTCCATTATGGCCAAAACAAGTTTTTCGCTCAAGACATTTTTTAAACTTTATAATTTTCTTCTGGCGTGGCATGATGTTGATGTGGTAGGGTGTTGATGTGTCAAACAAGTCCTACTTGTCATCCCATAATGTGGCTAGGTCACCCTCCATGTCTTCCATGTCACCATACCACCTACCTTTGGAAAAAAATGCACTAGTGGTATTTCATTACCAGAAGTGGTAACGCCTTGCTAAGGAAGTGGTTTTGGAAACCCTCCATCCTGATTCGTTACCAATTAGAATGCGCCACTTGTAACCGTGGTTTTTTCTTAACGTATCATCCTCTCGCCTTTAAATTTTGTGCAACTTGTGGATGCATTATGAACCATAACTATTGATCGTAGGCACCTCCAACTAATCCCATTCATTGATGATGTTTAGCCTTTTTTTTTCTGCTGGGCCTTTGGTTCTCGTCCTCTAGTCATGTGGTCTGTTGGATCTATCATGCAGGTGCTAAGCTTTTATAACTCCCTATAATGGATTTTAGCACTTAAACGCTGATGTTTTTAGCGCTTAGCTTGAAGCAAGTAGCCATCTGATGCGGTTAGTCAACATTACATCCTTCATCCAAGTGGAAGCTCCACATCATCCTAAATCCACTTGGAACCTCAATGTCTCACTGTCGATGTGGAACTTGTGGGGTCCATATAATAATTTTTAAAAAATCAAATTTTCGAAAGGTGGCTTATGAAAATTATGCTTGGAATTTCTTCATAAACAGGTGGCCAACCCAAATTTATAGGTGGTCCCTCCCAATACTATAAAATCATTCTATTAATCGACATAATTGGGTATTCTTGGTTCTTCCTTTATACTACTTTTTTTGTCAGTTAACAAAACATAAATGTTTTTGACACTAATGAAGAATTTCACCTCGATTCGATTAAAATTCATAGCTTTTACCAAATATTCTCTATAAATTAAACCAAGGAAGGATTTAAATATGGTTTTCCCCAACACTTTATGTGGTACATTTCGTCAAATACTTCATGTGCAACCTATAATTCTTCCTGTAGAATTTAAATATAGCCCATGTAGTCCTAGTGCTGCAACCTAGGATCTTATACCAACTTGTCACGTATCGGTGATCTCATAGTTCCATTAGGGCCAAGAGATACTCAAACTACTATCCGAAATCCCCTCTAATACTCAATTTCATTTTTCTATTGATTTAATTATTAATTACAATTGAATTAATTATATAAATTATCACCCATAATTAATATAAACATATATAAAAATATTACAAGCAATTTTCTACATTAATGCATTCACACAATGCCAATAATTCCATGCATTCAAATCATCAGATAACATTAATTAAGTAAAATACATAACACATATAAAGAAAAAACATTTCATACACATATAGGAACTTATCTGAAAATATAATCCAGCTAACTATAGACAAAGGATGTTCGTCCCAATCGTAGGAACTCCATTATACCATTTCTTTCTATAATAGAGTCCACCCTCAATATGGGGATATCAATCCACAAGAAGGTGTCAATCTTTCCCTTTAAAACTATTCCAATCCATTAGCACTCCTACCCCACCACCTTGCACAACCCAAGGAATGGGGTTCCGTTCTCCGAGTTAACAATCGCTTAGGCTAGTTTTCGCTAATTCCCTTCCAACGCTCTAGCACAAGTTGGACAGGGACTCTTCATGTCGAGACTCCAAGGAACTCAATTGTTCTCGGGTATGCCTCTAGACTATGGTACGAGTGATGGCTCTCGGTTATGGTACAAGTGATGGTGGCTCAAAACTAACAACAGTTGATGGTTGAATCATGGAAGAATAATGATGTTTGAATGATAGTAGAATGATGAATGAACTAGATTCTTATTAATTATATGTAGGTTGAGAACTAGCAAAGTGGCATGCATGGGTGATGAGAACTAGACAAGTAGCACCAATGGGAAGATCACATTTTCCCCCACTAATACCCATTTTTACAACTTTGTACTTCCATCCAAAAGCTTATCATAGTTTCCACATGTTCCATTGATTCTATGTTAGCTATGTTCCCATTATATTTCATCTCCATATTTCCCACACTGATATTCTACCCTCTGGATTCTTCTCCCAAACTATATGAAAGTTCCCTTCCATCTTTACTTCCCCAGTTTTGTTCGATGTTGTGCTAGTTGTAAACTTGTGACCTATAGAAACCTGCTATACCAATATCTGCAATGTGTTCAGATCATCAAATCTATTAGATAAATCTTTTTCAAAATTTCATAAAACAATTCAGGTATACAAAACAATTCTGGAAAATACCCATTTGACATTTTTTGTCAAATTAGGCTACATGCCCCTTTTGATCTGTTAAATTTATGGAAAAATAGGGAGTATTGATTCATAATTAGGTCCGTTGTGCTTAATCTCTTATTAATACTCTTTCCAATGATTATACCCATGTTCATTTCTGATTTCATAGTTGAAAGTTACAACACTCAGAGATCACAAGTTTTGCCCAATTTTACCATGTTCTTGTAACTGCACTTATTCTAAATGACCAACTTCTTAGACATGTCGAAGAAAATATATAAGGAACTAAAAAAAATATTATATTGGACATTGATATCCCATATGATTGTGAGTATCCAAACACTTTCATCATTCAAATATTATGCTCCCATCTAATTTATAAAATTCTGGAATCACCAACTTTTAATTTCTGCAATTCTTCTAGACTTCATAATTTTCACTGAAAACTGTTATCTCACAAACTAAGCATTTCTGAAAAATTCACCTCTAAGCAAAGTTGTTCAACTCGATGAATAGGGAAAATGTCAAAATCATAAAATAAAATAAAAATGGTTATGCGTTCTTGGGTCACTTTTGCCTTCTCCAAGTTTTCAAAAATCAACCTCCACGTGCCCAAATAGTGGATTTCAACCTTTTTTTACACCTTGGCTTCACATATTTTATAATTTTTCCATAATGCTCCAAATTTATTTGTATTACTAGATCACAAATACAACATAACAATTTGGGCCACAAAAGGGGCCCCATCCACCCTCTGCCTATGCACCTTCAAAACCAATTGAATCAAAATTTCTGTAAAATTGTAGCAGAATGGGTCCATGTCACTCACTAGCAATCTTGTATCCTCCATAAATGGTGTCTAAATGTTGTAGGTCTCATCAATTTTTGAGTTAAACTATTTTCGTTATGGCCAAAATAAGTTTTTGGCTCCAGACTTTTTTTAAACCTCTCATTTTCTGCTGACGTGGCATGATGTTAATGTGGTAGGGTGTTGATGTGTCAAACAAGTCCTAAATGCCATCCCATAGTGTGGCTAGGCCACCCTCCATGTCTTCCATGTCACCATACCACCTACCCTTGGGAAAAAATGCACAAGCGGTATTTCATTACCGGAATTGTAACGCCTCACTAAGGAAGTGAGTTTGGAAACCCTCCATCTAGAGTCGTTACCAATTAGAATGTGCCACCTATAACTGTGATTTTTGCTTAACATATCAGCCTATCGTGTTTAAATATCGTGCAACTAGTGGATACATTATGAACCATAAATATTGACAGTAGGTGCCTCCGACGGATCCCATTCATTGACAATGTTTATACCTTTTTCCACTTGGCCTTTGTTTCTTGGCCTCTATTCACGTGATCTATTGGATCTAGCACGTGGGTGATGAGATTTTACTACCGGAATTGTAACGCCTCACTAAGGAAGTGATTTTGGAAACCCTCCATCTAGAGTCGTTACCAATTAGAATGTGCCTCACTGTGATTTTTGCTTAACATATCAGCCTATTGCGTTTAAATATCGTGCAACTTGTGGATGCATTATGAACCATAAATATTGACCGTAGGTGCCTCCAATGGATCCCATTCATTGACAATGTTTATCCCCTTTTCCACTTGGCCTTTGTTTCTTGGCCTCTATTCACGTGATCTATTGGATCTAGCACGTGGGTGATGAGATTTTATAAGTCCCCATAATGGATTTTTAGTGCTTAGCTTGAAACAAGTAGTCATATGATGTGGTTGGTCAATATTACATCCTTCATCCAAGTGGCAGCTCCACATCATCCTAAATCCATGTGGCACCTCCACGTATCACTATCGATGTGGCACTTGTGGGGTCCATATATATATTTTTTTAAATTCAACTTTTCAAAAGGTTGATTATGAAATTTATGCTTGGAATTTCTTTATAAACAAGTGGCCAACCCGAATTTACAGTTGGTCCCTCCCAATACTGGAAAACCATTATCTCAATCGATATAATTGGGTAGTCTTGGTTCTTCCTTTATACTGGTTTTTTAGTTAGTTAAGAAAACATAAAAAAAGTTGACACTAATGAACAATTTCACCCCAATTCGGTTAAAATTCATAGCTTTTACCACAAATTCTCTCTAAATTAAACCATGGAAGGATTTAAACATGGTTTTCCCCAACATTTTTTGTGGAACATTTCAACAAACACTCCATGTGCAACCTGCAATTCTTCCTATAGAATTTAAATATAGCCCATGTAGTCCTAGTGTTGCAACCTAGGATTCCATCCTAATCTGCCATGTACTCAGTGATCTCACAGTTCCATTGGGGCCATTAGATACTCAAACTACTAACCGAAATCCCCTTTGATACTCCATTTAGTTTTTCTATTGATCTAATTATTAATTACAACGTAATTATTTATATAAATGATCACCCAAAATTAATATAGACATATATAGAAACATTACAAGCAATTTTCTACATGAATGCATTCACATAATGCCCATAATTCCATGCATTCAAATCATCATATAACAATAATTAAGTAAAACACATAACATAGATAAAGACAAAACATTTCATACACATAAAGGAACTTATCTGAAGATATACTCCAACTGACTGTAGACAAAGAATGTATGTCCCAGTCGTAGGCACTTTGTTATATCATTTCTCTCTATAATAGAGACCACCCTCGAGCTAGGGCTATCAATCCACAAGAAGGTGTTGATATTTCCCTTTACAACTATCCCAATCTACTAGCACTCCTCCCTCAACACCTTGCACAACCCAAGGAATGGGGTTATGTTCTTTGAGTTAACAGTTGCTTGGGCTATTTTTCCTCAATTCCTTTCAAGGGCTCTAGCACAAGTCAGCCAGGGACTCTTCTTGTCGAGACTCCAAGGAACTCCGTTGTTCTCGAGTATTCCTCCATGATATGGTACGAGTGATGGCTCTAGGCTATGGCACGAGTGATGGTGGCTTAAAACTAAAAAACAACAGTTGATGGTTGAATCATGGAAGAATAATGGTGTCTGAATGATAGCATAATGATGAATGAACTAGATTCTCATTAATTATATGTAGGTTGAGAACTAGCCAAGTGGCATGCATGGGTGATGAGAACTAGACAAGTGGCACCAATGGGAAGCTCACATTTTTCCCCACTAATCCTCAAGTTTAGGATAATTAATGTCACATCCCCATCTTGACCCCATTGCATTAAAATGTAAATGATGTAATATTGTTATAAAATCATGGTGAGGAGATCAAGGCCAAGGCCCCGCCATCGATTTATTGATGCATATGGTTTACGTGCTAGCCAGGCACATTGGAATTGTAAATATGCATTTTAATCAAATACCCACAACTAGCTATGCAATGCAATGAGGGATGGAGGCATGATATTACAAGGAATTGGGAGGGAAATATTCAAACCCTTGAGCCAATGCAGTCAAGCCAAGTGTCAATGAGAGAACCCATCAACCATCAACTACCCATGTTGACTTTGGTGCCCAATCATTCATTTCTCCCAAGAGTTGGGTGAAGTAGTTAATGCCTTGGGGATTGGGGAGGTATGGTTGTCCAAATTCGAGTATGGGCAAGCCACCCTCATGGAAAATCATGTTTTTTCTTCTTGGGAAAGAAAATAGCCATGATTTGCTCCCTAAGCCATTACCCATGGAGGGGTTTTGCCTCTCTCATGTTTTTGGACTACCTGGGCGTTTTCTAGCCATGTTTTTCTGGTTTCTCCAGGTCTTCTAGCTAGGAAGAGGGCATTTTTGTGTTGCAGACCTGTTGGGAGCTGCCTGGGTGTTTTCCTCCACTGATTTCCAGTGTTTTCCTCCCTTTTGGCATTGCTGAGAACTCGTTTTTGTATTACATACCTGTTAGGAAGGAGAGAGCATAATTTGGGGGTTTGTAGAGGCCACTACGGCTCTTTGAATGCCCATGGACATTTTCTGAAAACGAAATTGCCTTCCCAGGGTTGTGTTCCCCATTTCTCACTTAGTTTTTGGTTGCCCACGTTTTCCATTCATACCCAACACTTGGGATTTTGCTGTTATGTGTATCCATGCCCAGTTTATGAGTTTTCTGTGTGTAGGAGATTGTTGGGGTTGAAATGGGTTTCCATTGTTTTGGCTTGAGCTTGAGTGGAAGCATCCACAAATGAAGAGGGTTCAGATCTAGCCTGATAAACCCAACTGTGGACTAGCTTGGCTTAAATGCAAATGATTATTTGGCTGTGTATGAGCTTGAGAATCCCCTTTTCCTTGTAGATATCATGCCCAACTCAGGGGTGGTCTCTAAGTGCTGAAATAATACAGGCTGGGCAGAGACCTAAGGTTGGGAGGAACGTTGCAGTGACATAGCTAGTTGTGTGGGACTATTGCATGATAAAGATAAGTGTCTTGCTGTCTATGCGTTTACTTCTGCAATGTTTAGATTGATGACTGTTTTTGATATATTGTATGCATATGAAATTATGTGTGTGGATGAGTTGATCTCTGTTGTGCATGTTTGTTGAATTTACATCTGCACACATGGGTTTTTAATTGTATGAATCAAATGAATGGGCTGAGTTTTTATAAAAAAACCCCATAGATTGGCATCATGTTCCCTCCCTTGGCTTGGATGGATGGGTGGGTACGTGACAGATGGTATCAGAGATTAAGGTTCAACACTACAGCTGTTGGGCCCTTCATAGAGATATAAATCAGTGTGTGTATATTTAGTAATATTTGAAGTTGAAATGAATTAAAGAAACTTGAAGATCTCACGGCTTCTATTTGTTAGAATGGGAAATCATTCCCATGACTGTTTTGGGGAATTTTGCAAAACTGCTTGCATTGATTTCATCTTATGAAAGTGAGGAAGGAGGGAGAAAATCCCTTTTCAGGTTGAATGCTTACTTACACTGTTTCTAATGCAGTAGCATTATGTTTTTGTATTTGTTGATTGCCCCATGAAGGAGAGAAGCAAGCGCAACCTCTTATTATCCTTATACTATTTTGTTGTTTTATTTTGGCATAGCAGAGGTGCAAGTTCTTGGCACTCTTTTGTTGTTTTATGCGAGTTTGATATGTAAATAGCTCACCTCTATAAAGAAACGAAGGACACATTTCCAAAAATTTTCTAACTGTTTTGAAAATCTGAATTTTTTCTAAGTATTTATGAGTTTTGTTAAAGGCTACGGCGGTGGAATTAACGATAAGTTTTGTGCGCGAAGGCAGCAATTTTAACTTTAAAATCTGCGATGCGTGCGGCACGTGCGGCGAAAGTAATGTTAAATTCTACGACACTGGCGGCGGATCTAAGATTAAAATTTGCGCGCAGCGGCAATTATAGGCTTAAAAGTTGCGATGGAGGCTTGCACACAGCAGAGATTTTAGCCTTAAAACCTGCGACACGGTCGCAACGACGAAGGCTTGCGGGCGCAGAAGTTAAGGTTATCTTTTGTGACACAGTCGACAGAGAAGTTGGTAATTCTGCGCCAAAAGGAAGAGAAAATCTCAAAAATTTCTAACTATTTTCAAAATTAGACTAACTTTCTATGCACGCAGTGGTGGAAGTTACACTAATTTTCTGCGTGCGCGGCGGCGAAAATTAGGCTAGCTTTCTGCGCGCACGGTCGGCGAGTTTAATGTTAAAAATATGGGACGCGGCGGCGGAAGTTACGCTAACTTTCTACACTCGCAGCAGCTGAATTTACGCTAATTTTCTGCCCATGCGGCTGCAAAAATTAGGCTAGCTTTCTGCACGCGCGGTCGGCGAGTTTAATGTTAAAAATCTACGATCGGCGGCGGAAGTTACACTAATTTTCTGCGACGCGGCGGCAAAATTTTCTACAGCGTACGCGGCAATTTTAAACGTTAAAATAATTGACATCGGTGGCAATTTTAAATTTAAAATTCGCGACACTGGTGGCGAATTTTAGCTTGAAATTCTGCGACACGGATGACGCTTTTTAAGCTAAATATTCGCGTCATGTTAGGAACCCATGTCTTTACTTTGTTAGTATATTGTTCTTGGACGCATATGCTTTGTAAGTCGTCCCGTAATATTTGTTGATCAATAGTTTGTGTTATTGTTTTTGGCGCATATGCTTTGTAAGTCGCCCGTAGTATTGTTGATCCATAGTTTGTAGTGGACCATGGTTTTGACCCATAGTATTGGCGCCTAGACTTAGTATATAAGTGTGTGTTGATGCCTATGAAGGCACCATGAAGTTATTTGTATTGAGCTTGCTCAAAGGAGGTTGCCCACTCGAAGTGGCCTACGATCAATATAAAAATGATTATGAGTTCTATCATTTCTGCTATTTCGCATATTCTTATTAATTAATTGTTGCAGGTGCTTCACATCTTGTATCAGAGCACTTTCTTGGGCTCACTGGGTGGAATTTCTGCCAATTTTTTTTTTCGCATCTGTTGCAGGTTCGTATTTGGGAATAATCCCTATCCGCTTAACTATGGGAAGTACTTGGGCATAAGCCCTAAAAATCATTATGAGGAGTACCACAGGAACCTCGAAGTAGTTGGCCCATTGAGAGGACCTGCCAGCGAAAAGGGCAACGTCCCGTACCTGATTGACTAATTCCCACCCGTGAGGTAAACCAAGAGCTGTCGTTTGTGGCAAAGCGGTTATCAGGTTTACCTGAGCCGTGGAGCGAGGGGTACTGCCCCAATACGCAAGCCGTCAGACAACATTGGTGGTTGAGTGAAACCCTTGAATTGTTAGGAAGCCGCACATACCTGGGGTCCATATCTATTTTCAGTTGAACTGTTGTCGATCACTGCTGCGCCGTTTCAGATCCAGCCGTTCAGATCCATTCTGAAAGTCATTCCAGATCCAGCCATTTTCAGTCCATTCGATGTTGTTTCCACTCACTTCCAGGCCGTTGCAGATCTATCTGTTTCAGATCCCTTCCGAGCCATAGCCGCTCCATTCTGAAATTAAAAAAAAAAAAGAACCCAGTTTTTTCTCCATATCTCCCTTGTTTTCACTCTGTTTCCCTTGAAACTTTCGGGGAACCCCTTTAATCCCATTCTGCATATTTCATTCTTGAGGACCCTATCCCAAATTCCACTCCCAACGCCCGAAATCCCACATTTGTCTATTTTTAGGGTTTTCCATAACTTCCTCAAATTTCACCCAATCACCTTCAAATTTTACCATAGAGTTCCTTTCTGAATTCCGCGTCTTTGTCCCCCTCTACCAAATTTTCCCATTCTTTCACCCCACTTCTGAAATCCTCATTTTGTGCTTCCCTGTCTATTTGACAGCGTCCAAAACCTAGTCAAACCCCAATTACCCTTCAAATTTTTTTCCCAAATCCAGATTTTCCTTTACTGAAGCAGTTTCTGTTTTTGTTTTTCTACCCAGTCAACCAAAAAAAAAAAAAAAAACTCCTGGTTATGGTTGTCACCTGCACAGGAGCAAAAACCATGGAAGAAGCACTTGCAGCCATCCAAGCCAAACTCCAAGATCTGGATGAAAAATTTCTCGGCCTCTATCTTGAACATTCAACTATGAACAACAAACGATAGTCCAAGTCTTCATCAAGCAATGGGTTCTCTTCTTCCAGCAATTTCTGTGGTCCAAAGCTTGATTTTCCTCGCTTCAATGGTACTGATCCAACTGGATGGATCTATCGTGCAGAACAGTATTTTAGTCTGCATAATACTTTTGATGTCAACAAAGTTCCGCTTGCATCCTTTCATTTGGAGCAGGAAGCTCTTCAATGGTATCATTGGTACATTAAGGCTCATGAAGAGCCAAAATGGCCAGACTTTTTCCAGCTCCTTTTGCAATGATTTGGTCCTAGTGCTTTTGATGACTTCATAGGAGCCCTCACTAAACTTCGCTAAATTGGCACTGTGAGAGAGTATCAAACCGAATTTGAGAAACTAGCCAACCACACTGAAGGATTGTCTGATGACTTTTACCGGAATTGTTTTATCAGTGGTCTAAAGGATGCCATCCGCTCTGAGGTCAAAATGTTCCGTCCTAACACAATGATGGAAGCCCTGGGGTTGGCTAAGTTGGTAGAAGACAAGATTGCAGCCCAACAGTGCTCCATGCCCACTTTTGTTCCCTTCCGAAATATGGGTTCTCAACAATCGCCCATACCGCAGGCTCGTCGACCAACTCCTATCAAGCGTTTGTCTGAAACAGAGATGCAAGCACGCAGAGAAAAGGGGATTTGCTATAATTGTGATGAGAAATTCACTCGGGGACATAGATGTGTTTAGCAAAAGCTCTATCTCTTAGATGTGGATTCTCCGCCTGCCTCTGAAATTGGTGACAAAGATCCAGAAACAATGGATGCTCAGGTCGACATTCAGGAACCACCTATTGACCCTCCGTCTCAGGATGACCAGCCAGAGATATCTCTCCATGCTTTAGCTGGAATCACCACCCCCCAAACAATGCGGGTTAGGGGTTACTTCAAGAAGCTTCCTCTTACAATACTCATTGATTCTGGTAGCACTCATAATTTCATTGACCCTCGGATCACCAAACAAGCTGATTGTTTTATCCATCCTTGCTCCAACTTTGAAGTCATGGTTGCCAATGGGGGCACCTTACCTTGCAAAGGGAAGTGTCGAAATGTGATGTGGTTTTGGGTGCTCAATGGCTACGCACACTTGGCCCTATCTTATGGGATTTTGCTGAACTTTGGATGCAGTTTTCCCTCAATGGAAAAAAACACACATTGATAGGATTACAACCAGGGTCTCTCAACATCATTAGTTCACATCGCATGGAAAAACTCCTCAAGAAGAATTCACATGGTGTCATCACTCAGATCCATTCCATTCAGATGCAACCATCAGTGGTCTCCACTACTCCTTTGGATCTACAACAAATTCTAGATCGATATACAGGTGTCTTTGCTGATGGGATTGCCACCTTCAAGGCCAGAAGACCATCGTATTCAGCTCCTTCCTGGCAGCATTCCTCCCAATATCAGGCCCTATCGCTACCCATTTCACCAAAAAATGGAGATTGAAATGATCATTCGGGACTTATTGAAGCAAGGTATCATTCGCCCAAGCACTAGTTCCTTTTCTTCTCCAATTCTTCTTGTCCGCAAAAAAGATGGGTCATGGCGCCTCTGCATTGACTTTCAAGCACTTAATCACCTCACCCTCAAGGATAAGTTTCCAATTCCTATTTTTGATGAGCTTCTTGATGAGCTTCATGGGGCTCAATTTTTCTCCACGTTGGATCTTCATTCTGGGTATCATCAAATTCGGGTTCATGAGGATGATATCTCTAAAACAGCTTTTCGCACACATGATGGCCATTATGAGTTTTTGGTCATGCCCTTTGGCCTCACTAATGCTCCTTCCACATTCCAGGCCTTAATGAATAAAATATTTCGGCCCTACTTGCGGAAATTCATTTTGGTATTCTTTGATGATATCCTCATCTACAATAAAACATGGGTGTAATGTCCCCTCCTACCATACCAGCAGGATAGAGAGGACGTGGTGCTCAATCCGGGCAATTAGCCCCATATCAATTAATTAAACTTATTATTACAAAGACATGTATATGTGCATGCTATAGAAACACAACGGAAATTAAATAAATCATGTTGATATCTAACATACATTCAAGATTTCTGTGACCGCCATTAAATAAAGACCTTGGCAGAATTATAAAAGATCATATGGAAATGCATAAACTTTTAAAAACACAGCGGAAGTAAATTCATTTAACACATCCACATACATTCATAATATTCATCAATGATAATTGCAAATTTAACACAAGAGAATACTTATCTCAATAAGGTAGTCCCAAGCAACTGGCTATGCAACTGCAACGTTCCACCCAACCATAGGTCAGTTGTGCTTATCAACCTCTTGATACAACTGCCACCCCCAAGCTGGGCATGATCTCTACAAGGAACCAGGGGACAGCAGACTCACACATAGCCAAGCATACACCAAGATGAGCCAAGCCAATCTGCAATTGGGTTTATCAGGCTGCTAGGACATGGAAGGGAAGAATTTCTAAGCTAGTGAGCTCAACCACGGAGCTATGGGTACCCCTCCCAGATCTATTCAGCTTGGCACTCACAATGCCTACACACCCAACACAAGGAAGTATTCTCTTCACTGCCACACAGTCCCTCAAGCCATACTTTCCTTTCTAGTGCTCTCAGGGTGTGCATAGAAAAGTAGCCAGCCCTCTTGATCTTCTTGAGAGGTTACTCCCTACACTAGGTTTATCAAGCCAATTCTGTCCACTACCACTCTAGCTTCTTGCTCACAGGTTCACATCAAAACAAGGATGCACATAACAGCAAACTACACTTGCTGAGCATGAGAAAAACGTTTCAACAGTGGGATGCATGAGATGGGGTTTCCTGAGCTTCAGAAAAACGTGGGTAGACTCAAAACGTATTGGCACTTGGTAAATTCAACTGGGAGAGCAAACCCATTCCAGAAAGATTTCCCAGGGGCAAAAACGACCTCTCCCTCAATCCCAAATCGCGTCCCTCCTTCCCCAGCTGTTGCACAATCCCAAAAACGAGTTCCTGGGCATGGAAAAACGCAGGGTTATGGTGAAAAACGTGAGGATAAAATCCAGTGAGCTCAGTCTGCGTGAGAGGAAGAACGTAATGGATGAGGAATTGCCTTAGGCAGCATTTCGTGGGGGTTTTCTTGCCCAGCAAGCCAAAAATACGATTTCCAGGTTGATGGCTTGCCCATGCACGAAAATCTGACTGCCATACTTCTCCAATCCCAAGACATTAACTGCCCCAACCAATCTTTGGAAGAATTAAATGATTGGGTGCATGAGACAAAAATGGATAGTTAAGAGTTCATGGGTTTTCTTATTAACACATGGGCTGACCCTAGTGGCTCAAGGGTTTGGTTATTTCCCCTCCCTATTCCTTGTAGAATCATGCCCCATCGTTTTGTTGCATTGCATAGCTAGTTGTGGGTTTTTTTCCATTAAAATTCGTATTTACATGATGTCTTATTTACATTGTGCCCATCTCGCACAAGAACCGTAGGCATCTATTTTTAATTGCCGATACAAAATGATAAGTCAATGGTGGGGCCTTGGCCTTGAGCTCCTCACCATGATCAAATTACAATATTTACATCATTTACGATTTAATACAAAGGGGGTCAAAATGGGGACATTACAATGGGATGAACATCTCCAACATCTAGATCTTTTCATGCAACTTTTCTCTGACCATCATCTCCATGCCAAGCAGTTTAAATGTGTTTTTGGACAGAAGGAAGTTGAGTATCTCGGGCACATTATCTTAGCACAAGCGGTTTGCATGGATCCTGCCAAAATCGATGCCATGAACAATTGGCCGCATCCTCAGACACTCAAGAGCCTTCGTGGTTTTTTGGGGTTGACTGGCTACTACCGCAAGTTTGTCAAGGATTATGGGAAGATTGCAGCTCCATTAACTACTCTATTGAAAAAGGATGCTTTTACATGGACACATGCTGCTCAATGTGCATTTGACAAACTGAAACAAGCTATGTGTACTACACCTGTTCTAGCTATGCCCGATTTTTCCAAGCCCTTCACTATTGAGAGTGATGCTTGCGGCAATGGACTTGGTGTTGTTCTCCTTCAAGATGAACACCCCATTGCATTCACCAGCAAAGCCCTTTCGGGTAAGAATTTAGTTGCCTCTACATATGAGAAGGAAATGATGGCTATTTTGCATGCAATATAGAAGTGGCGACCATACCTATTAGGGAATCATTTATGCATCAAGACTAATCACCAGAGTCTGAAATATTTCTTGGAACAGCGTGTCTCCTCCCCAGCACAACAGAAATGGGTTAGCAAACTCATGGGTTATGACTATGAGATCACTTACAAGAAGGGTAAAAACAATATTGTGGCAGATGCTCTTTCTCGCACATTTGATGCCCAAGGTTCTCTTTCAGCTATTTCTATGCCTGTTCCAAATTGGTTGCAATCGGTTCAACAGAGTTATGTCAATGACTCTTCCTTATCTCAAATCATCCAACGCTTGACCAACAACCCTTCTGCTATACCACATTACTCTTGGGATGGTTCTTCTCTAAGATACAAGGGTCGTCTGGTGCTTCCCCAGAGCATAGATCTCCAACAGGCTGTCTTCTATGAACTCCATGCTTCTCCATCGGCAGGGCACTCTGGGTTCCTCAAAACGTATGAACGGGCACGGCGTAACTTCTTTTGGCAAGGCATGAAAAGGACAATTCAACAGATGGTGGTTGAATGTGATACCTGCCAGCGCAATAAGGGTGAAACAACACTCCTTCCAGGATTGCTCGAACCCTTGCCCATACCTACACGGATTTGGACAGATATTTCTATGGATTTCATTGAAGGGCTCCCTAAATTTGGCGGGAAGACAGTGATTCTTGTTGTGGTTGATCGCCTCTCAAAATATAGTCATTTTTGTGCTCTCAGCCATCCCTATATAGCCTCCTCAGTCGCTCAAATTTTCCTGGACCAGATCTTTCATCTTCATGGCATCCCTTCTTCCATTGTCTCGGATCATGATGTGACTTTCACCAGTCATTTTTGGACAGAACTATTTCACTACACTAGCACCAAACTGAAGATGAGTTCAAGGTATCACCCACAAATAGATGGTCAGACTGAAATTATCAATAAATGCTTGGAAACTTATCTTCGTTGCTTCACCTCTGAACAACAACATCAGTGGGCAAAGTGGCTCCCTCCCGCTGAATGGTGGTACAATACCTCTTACCACACTGCCTCTAAAATGACCCCATATGAAGCAGTCTATGGTCAGGCACCTCCAGTTCTTCTTCCATACACGCCCAATAGTTCACCAGTTCAGGAAGTTGACATGGTCCTTCGAAACCGCGATCAGATTCTTCGCATTTTGCGGGACAATCTTCACATGGCAAGAAATCGCATGAAGCAACAAGATGATCAGCACCGTTCTGAGCGCACTTTTCAAGCAGGCGATATGGTTTTTCTTCTTCTTTAGACGTACAAGCAATCCTCATTGAAACTCAAAGGGCGCCATAATCTCGCTCCAAAGTTCTATGGGACATATCGGATTCTTCAGAAGATTGGGTCCGTTGGTTATAAATTGGAACTTCCTCCTTCTTCCCGCATTCATCCAGTATTTCATGTCTCTTGTCTGAAGAAAGTTCTTGGCACCAACATCAGTGGACAAACTATTTTACCCGAGCTGGATAATGAAGGATCCATCCTTTTGGAGCCGAAGGCCATCCTCAATCGGCGCACTCGTCAGCTTTGCTCTCACTCTACCACATAGGTCTTAATTCAGTGGCACGGCATGCAACCATAGGATGCTACCTGGGAACCACTCCTTTAGATTCAACAACAATTTCCACATCTAAAGTTTTGAGGACAAAGCTTTTTTTAAGGGGGAGGGGATGTTAGGAACCCATGTCTTTACTTTGTTAGTATATTGTTGTTGGACACATATGCTTTGTAAGTCATCCCGTAATATTTGTTGATAAATAGTTTGTGTTATTGTTGTTGGTGCATGTGCTTTGTAAGTCGCCCGTAGTATTGTTGATCCATAGTTTGTAGTGGCCCATGGTTTTGACCCATAGTATTGGTGCCTAGACTTAGTATATAAGTGTGTGTTGAGGCCTATGAAGGCACCGTGAAGTTATTTGTATTGAGCTTGCTCAAAGGAGGTTGCCCCCTCGAAGTGGTCTGCGATCAATATAAAAGTGATTCTGAGTTCTGTCATTTCTACTATTTCTCATATTCTTATTAATTAATTGTTGTAGGTGCTTCACACGTCATCGACGACAGATTTTAGATTAAAATTCCGCGACACGGGCGGCACTTTTTAAGCTAAATTTCTGCGACAATAGTGGCCATTTTAGCCTTAATATTTGCGCCAAACAGGGAAAAGCAATGGGAGTAGTAAGGAAACGTGGATGAAAGGGAAATATCTCACCTTAAACCATTTATGTTTATAACATAATAATTGTATGCTTGGAAAATATCATGAATGAATGTTATACACGTGAATACATATATTGAATTTCTACTTTGTGAGAAGATCATAGCTAATAATTGCTTGTGTGCATGGTAGAGAGCCCATGAAATTGGATCAGCTATGATGTGGAAGAGGAAATTCCATGCTACAATGAGGAATTGGAAGGGAGAATTCCTCCACTACCCTCTTGATATTGTATTTATAATTATGAAATTGTCATGCATATAAATTATGGCATAAGAATGTTAAAAATGCAAAGGATTACATAGATGAATATGCACTAGATGGCATATCAGTAAACATTGCACAGTGCATGTGAAAATGTTTTGCATATTGGTAAAATAGTGAGGTTTTACATATGCAATGAGCCATTTAAGATAATGATTGCGGTCGCTAATAATTAGTTGTGTTCACAATGGTTATAGGACCAAAGGCAACTAAAGCATGGCTAAAGAAGTTGATGACGTTGCTGCACGTGACCAACGACCTTATGAAGAAAGGATGGTGCAACAAATCTGTGATCATGATGTTGGCAAAAGGACTGAGTAGCCTTGGTAAGAGGCCAATAGATCAAGTAACATCAAGCGATGTCAATAATAGCCATGCAGGTAATGGTTAATTGTGCTTAATTGCATGAATGTTGAAATAGGATTTGGTGAGATACCTTCACTATGTTTAAACTATGTTGAATTGTTTGCATGTGGTATTGAGTGCCTGAATGGAAACGTTAACCTATCGAGTATGGTGAGGTGTGGGAGAATGATTGCATGAAGAAGGTAGACATGTGATGGGCTACCAGAGTGCTCTATTGGAAGGATAGAATTGCATGGTAGAAAATTATTACGTATGGCAATGAGGACAAGTCCATAGTAAAGATCGGGATCTACCATGTGCAGAAGCCAAAGGCTATGAGAAGGTTTTCATGGTTATAAAGTATGCATGAAAAAAGTCTGAAAATTTTATGGTTTAAATTTATGAGAATAATCTCATGATTGCAAATCAATTTCTGTAGGAGACAGAGTTGCAAATTCATGTTGATGCTAATGATTGGTTATGGAATAATCATACTTGAAGCTTATTGCTAAATGCTACTAACTGTTTGGCTATTTGATAAATGTTCCAGGAAGACACATTGCAGGAAGACCAAGAGTAATGGCCTGCAAAAGCCAAACTAGATGGGAAAAACCCCATGCTTTGGAAATGGGTTTCAGGTGAAACACCATTAACAATATCTCATCCAAACCGCATGTCAGTAAACCATGAGAGTGAGATGGTAACGCTATGCCCAGAAGGCATGTGAGATACATCTGCAAAATGAATGAGTATTCTGTGACCCTAGATAAGAACATGCATGTCTAAATTATTAGGGTTAATATGCAAAGCATGCTCTATCTTATTTATATCATTGCAAACTGCTTGAATATGATTAGGGCCTACATGGCGCACATCGAAAAGGGGGTGCACACCTTTTTTGGTGCTGGGTCATGATAGGGTTTTCAATATTGACTACACCCTAAGGGAATGGACGCATTCCTGGTGTTTCAATACTTGATAGTGAATGTTATGAAATATGGTTACAATCTTAGAGCAGGAATATTGATGAACCTGCTTATCCTTCTTGTGCTATCAGCTTACACAGATGCAATTTGGTGTTGCACGTTAAGAGCCAAAGTGAAAAAAAAAAGGTGCTCAAAACAGCTGTATGGGCAGTGGTAACCTTTCTACGCTCACACTAAAGGACACTAGAAGGGATGGATAGGCCCATGGAGCTATGTTGCAAAAAAAAAGGGGGTATCATCCTTGTATAGTGTGAGTGGGTATTTTGGGGCCGTGCTAGCCTGCAGTCAAGAAAGTTACCTATAGAGTTCCTAAAGGGAACTACTGGTTTGCACAGGATAAGGAGTTCCATCCTTGGGTGGATGAAGAATTGTATGATGCCTGATAAACCCAGTCGGCGTACTGGCTTGGCATGTTGTTAAATTGGATGCCTGATAAACCCAGTCGGCGTACTGGCTTGGCATGTTGTTAAATTGGAAGCCTGATAAACCCAGTCGGTGTACTGGCTTGGCATTGGTTATTTGCATGTTGTGGAGGTATTGGTGAAGCGTGTTATTTCCTGACAAACCCAGTCAATGAAATGGATTGGAAATGGTCGTTGTATGCTTAATAAACTCAGTCGACATATTGGCTTAGCATACTAATTTTTGAAATGCTTAATAAACCCAGTCGGTGTACTATCTTAGCATACTGATTTTTGGGATGCCTGATAAACCTAGTCGGCGTACTGGCTTGGCATTGTCTATTCAGATGATGTTGTGTAGCAGCATGTGTGTTGGCCAAGCATCCACCCCACAAGTGATCTGAGGCTTGTAAAGCAGAGAAGGAAACCTGTGGAGTCGCGAGGAAAATGCACAATACATATAAGTATTCATTTTCATTTATTTCTTGTTTGGAATAATGAAGATTTCAAGTATAAGTATTATGACAACCAAGCTAATACACTATTGTTTCTTTGTTGGAAACCTTGGCCATTGTAGGAAGTAAGGACCCTGAAAGAGCCACAAACGCTTGGTAATCCAGAGAGTAATTGGTTGTGCACTATGAAATCCTTGATAAAACCAGAGAGTAACTGGTTGTGCACTATAAAATTCTTGGTAAATCCAAAGAGTAACTGATGCTCTATAAACTCAGAGAATAGTGGGTGGGGGCATTAACCACTTGATGTTTTGGAGCAGCTGGCGTGCTGACCCAAACATTCCTTAATTAATTAATAAACCCAGTCGGCGTACTGACCTAGAATTGCCTATTCAAATGGTTGTGGAGTAGCCTACGTGATGGCCCAACATTCAGTGTTGTATCCACGGGAAATCCAATGCTTGGAAAGCAAAGAAGGATCCTGTGGAGTAAAGTGAAGACATCCAATACAGATAAGTATTTGGTTATCTTGCAACTCTTGCTTATGATATACGTGTGTATATGATTTAATTATGATTTCTTAAACTCTTGTTTAGAGATAAACCTTATGAAAATACACTAAGCATGTGAATTGATTCAATGTTTGAGTGTAGGTACTGTTGGAAGCAAGGACTATGAAAGCATATGCAGGATGCATGTGGACATGTGACCATCCTAAAGAGAGCTCAGTATGAGCAGTGCTAGTGGACATGTGTGGGTCCTAGCAGCCAGAGGTTCTGTAAGTAGCGATGGGGAAGGGTTCCCCAGTTGAAAATCCTTAAACAGACCTTAGACACTAAGTGTCATAGCCAAGAACGGGAAAGTCAAGCATTCACATTGAAGTGAAGGAGGCTAGGGAGCATGAAACCACAGTGATGGTGTGGCTCCGGATTGGAACAAGACTAAGAGGGGGAAACTCTTACTCTCCTCTTTCCTTTTTGACTGATGCATCTTAGAAACAAAATATTGTTGAGTGCATGTCATGGTTGAAAATAGATTGTGTTTAATTGCTTGTAACGAATTGTGAATGCTGAAATAGCTATTTCCATGTGATAGTATGAACATGGATGACTTCATGTATATGTTGGGAAAGCATGAAATGTGTGGAAGTCTCATGAGTAAAGCATGGATGTTCCAAGTCAATTGGAAAATAATTGACTAATGTTAATATTGTGTTATGCTTGTCTTAACAAGGATTGCCATGATGAGTTCCACAGGTGAGACGTTGAAATCGATTGAGTGCAGCTAGTACTAGCCGAGTGTTGCTAGTGAGAAAAGTGAGAGCCAGTTGCGCACTTTGATCATGGAAGCATACCAAAAGCTATTTGATTTGGCTGAAAATATTCCTCAAATAGTTGCCAGGACAGCAAGAAAGATGGCAGCCATGAAAATTCCAGACTTGTAGAGCAGCTGGAAGGTGAATAAAAGGAAGGGATTGCTGTGGAGCGATGCCCGCCTACAGAGATGGAAGGTCAAAGCCAGCAGGAGCAGTTGTGGAAGCCAAAGGACTTGATCCTGAAGGTTCAAAGTAAAGAGATGACACGTCGGACAGAGCTACCACCAGTTGTGAATTTTGAGGCATGTGTAAAGTGGGTATATATTCTAAAGTATTGGAACACCGAGGACGGTGTTATTCCAAGGGGAGGGGAATGTCACGTCCCCATCTTTACCCCATTGCATTAAAATGTAAATGATGTAATATTGTTATAAAATCATGCTGAGGAGCTCAAGGCCAAGGCCCCGCCATCGATTTATTGATGCATATGGTTTACGTGCTAGCCATGCACATTGGAATTGTAAATATGCATTTTAATAAAATACCCACAACTAGCTATGCAATGCAATGAGAGAGGGGGGCATGATATTACAAGGAATTGGGAGGGAAATATTCAAACCCTTGAGCCAATGAAGTCAGGCCAAGTGTCAATGAGAGAACCCATCAACCATCAACTACCCATGTTGACTTTGGTGCCCAATCATTCATTTCTCCCAAGAGTTGGATGAAGTAGTTAATGCCTTCGGGATTGGGGAGGTATGGTTGTCCAAATTCGAGTATGGGCAAGCCACCCTCATGGAAAATCGTGTTTTTTCTTCTTGGGCAAGAAAACGGCCATGATTTTCTCCCTAAGCCATTACCCATGGAGGGGTTTTTCCTCTCTCACGTTTTTGGACTACCTGGGCGTTTTCCAGCCACGTTTTTCTGGTTTCTCCGGGTCTTCTAGCTGGGAAGAGGGCGTTTTTGTGTTGCAGACCTGTTGGGAGCTGCCTGGGCGTTTTTATCCACTGATTTCCAGTGTTTTCCTCCCTTTTGGCATTGCTGGGAACTCGTTTTTGTATTACATACCTGTTGGGAAGGGGAGAGAACGATTTGGGGGTTTGTAGAGACCACTGCGGCTCTTTGAATGCCCATGGACGTTTTCTGAAAACGAAATTGCCTTCCCAGGGTTGTGTTCCCCATTTCTCACTTCATTTTTGGTTTCCCACATTTTCCATTCTTACCCAACACTTGGGATTTTGTTGTTATGTGTATCCATGCCCAGTTTATGAGTTTTTTGTGTGTAGGAGATTGTTGGGGTTGAAATGGGTTTCCATTGTTTTGGCTTGAGCTTGAGTGGAAGCATCTACAAATGAAGAGGGTTCAGATCTAGCCTGATAAACCCAGCTGTGGAATGGCTTGGCTTAAATGCAAATGATCATTTGTTGTGTATGAGCTTGAGAATCCCCTTTTCCTTGTAGATATCATGCCCAGCTCGGGGGTGGTCTCTGAGTGCTGAAATAATACAGGCTGGGTAGAGACCTATGGTTGGAAGGAACATTGTAGCGACATAGCTAGTTGTGTGGGACCTTTGCACGATAAAGATAAGTGTCTTGCTATCTATGCATTTACTTCTGCAATGTTTAGATTGATGACTGTTTTTGATATGCTATATGCATATGAAATTATGTGTGTGGATGAGTTTATCTCCGCTGTGCATGTTTTTTGAATTTACATCTACACACATGGGTTTTTAATTGTATGAATCAAATGAATTAGCTGAGTTTTTATAAAAAAACCCCATATATTGGCATCATGTTCTCTCCCTTGCCTTGGATGGATGGGTGGGTACGTGACAATTAACCTAGGTTCAGGCTAATGCATTTTAATTAAAGAGGCTTTATAAAACTTAGGATAAAAGAGAATAGTTAAGATAGTGACTTAAATTATAAGTCATTAGGGTCATCTCCCCCCTTAAACCCCTTCTCAATCCCCCTCTTGTGGATTTATATCCCCTTGTCTCTTCTTCTTCCTTATTAGTTTGCAGTAGTCGTGATTTTTATATTATGATGTAAAATGTAAATAATTACATCATCTAGTCACACTAGACCGTTCATGCCCGGATTCTATTCATTTCACTGACATTTACATAATTACATCATTACATATTGGGATAAAAAATGGGGTGTTATATTAGAGGTATCAAGAAAGGTTGAACCATTTATGGGTTGTGATAATGATGGATAACATAAAGGAAGGGTCATGGGAGACCAAGAGGAAAGCAACGGCCAGAGTGGAAATGTTGGGATTAGGATATCTATGAGTTGTGCCAAGAACATGTGATGAGTCTAAAGTAGAGTCATATAATAGTGCATGGGATAAGGCTTGGGATCAAAAGTTGAATATATGGACACACCAAGTGGAAACTTGTAGGTGGAATTGTTTGGAAGTAAGGATGCCAACATTATAGCATGGATGCAATTTGAATTGCCTATGTTAAGAGGTAAGGATGTTTATTGTTTTCTGATATGAACCAAGGGGGGGCATATATGGGGTTAAATGTATATATTATGGTCCCAACAGGGGCATATATGGGGATAAATGTATATGTAATAGTGGTTGTCCTAATGAGGGGACATCATGTGCAATGAATGGGTATGTATATATAGAGGTAATGCAGTCATTGTTGAGGAACATGTGAAAATATTATATGAATGTTTTGGGGTATTTGGAGAAGGATTTCCTATTATTTAAGGATTTATTGTATAACTTATCTTTCTTATCTATATTGTAGTTGTTCTCCACGTTTATATTGTTGTACATGGTATGTACTCTTGTCTCTTATGATCATTTACGGATTTGGATACTAATATTTTCTATGACTAGGATAATGTTGCAATTGCTTTTCCTTTGAAGGAAGAGTTGGGAAACTTAAAAGAAGTCCAAGTGTGACCAACATTGGTTGTGAAGCCATAATTCTTAAGAGCATTCCAAGGAAAAATTTCAAAGGCAACATTGGAGGTTTTGGTTCCTTTATGGCAAGTTTGGGCAAGTTCATGGTAGCAATTCAAGAACATATGTTTAAGATGGTGAATCTTGTAGTGTATTTTGGGTAGTGTATTGTTGTAATTGATGAAAGTGACCTTGATAGCCACCTGCCATCGTCCTTAAAAAAATTTAAATCCATATATGGATTACTACATAGGAGCAGGTAGTGGAGCATGGGGCATTGATAGAGGTTCCCATTTTTGTGAAGGGTTGGATAAGGAGGAGTCATTTCGTTAGAAGGATGAAAGCTACAATGACATGAGGCCATTCTCTTCTCCATAGTGATGGTAGTTTAGGAAATTTACTATCCAAGAAGTAGGGTAGTGTGCAAAGGAGGAATTGATGCATGAGCTCCTTGAAGAAATTGTTTTTTTTACAAGAGGTTAATTGACATACTTGAGGAAGAGGTTAATACCTTTCCTTCGGCAGTAGTGATGATAGTTCCAAAGTACTAGATGCTTGATTGGAAGGAGTGGGGAAAACCAATTTTGAGTGGATAGATGAAGGTAGCAAAGAAGTTGACCAAGAAAGGGTATGCATTCTACCTAGATGGATCATATTGGAAAGTAGTACAAGTATACTTAAATGATGATTGCTTGCTCTTCTACATAGAATATTCCTTGGGTGCATTCTAAACACTTTGGGGTTGAGTCATCCCTTTGTCAGGTAGATAATTCCTTAGGAATATTTGAGAATGATTGTTAGGACAACCCAATTGGTTGAAGACGATCAAAGTACTGGTGTAAACATGTCTCTATTAGCAAGAGTTATGGATTTCTTTGGCTATATCATTGGACTTATTGGATCGTGGATAGGTTGTTAGAGCATTTTAGGGAAATTGTTGCAATGAATATATTCCACCTTCTTCTCATTGATAGTTTCATTGGGGCATCTTATTGCCTAGGGAGAATGGAAATGGATCCTAAATGTACAAGAAATGATGTCAAGATCAATGAAGGAGTTGGAAGGGTTGGATTGGAGAGGGTGACATGAAAATTTGAGGAAGATGAATACCTTCCTATTGTTGGGCATGTTGTGGATTTCCATGTATTAGAAGCAAGGAATTGGGCACAGGGTGGACATGCACTAGCAGTAGTTTCAAAGGTCAACAATGGCGACAAACACCATGATGTGATCTATCACACTCAGAATTGTACATGAAAGGAGGTAAACCAAATGGATGTCTCATTCTTGAGGAATAAAAGTTTAAGTGTTGGAGGTAAGTAGTGCATGAAGGCACCCACATAGAAAGGCTCTCAGTTGTAGTATAGTGGCATGGTTGAAGAACAAGTTCATAGAGCCTTGCACAAGTTAAGTGATCTTCTACTTCATGAACATTGACAAGTTGAGGGTGACACATATTTCGGCTTAGGAGGATTGTAGAGCCTAGAAGAGGTTGTTGATACTCATCCATTGGCCAAGGGGTTGAGTAAATTAATGCAAGAAGAGATCCAAGAAGTGGTAACAGATGGAAAAGACGATTGAGGTACCTTTTTGATAGTTTTGAGGAAAAAGGTGGTGACCTTGTCTTTCTCCAGAAAAGTTGTGTAGAAAAAATTGAATTGTAGAAGGAAGTGACTAATTTTGGAATGAGGATGTGCATTCTCGTGAGATGGATGAGATGGTTAGATTATATACCCAACTATTATAGGAATTGGAAAGCTTAATGTGCAAATGCATGCTGTAGTTGACTAAGTATAGAAGTAGTATTAAGTTAGAAGTGTGCAACACTTGGATAGTTCCACAACGCTCTTTATGGAGGTTGGGTTGCTACAACAGTGGAAGGTAGTCATAGCAACAATAGGCCATGATCACAATAGAAGGAAATAACTGCAACATTGGAATTGAGGAGACACTATGGATAGATTTGTGAAAACTTGCTTTCTTCAAAGTATTCAATAGCGAGCAGTTGGACAAGTATTTTGGTAGTGAAAGTGTGGAGTGTTTGGAGAAGACAACTATAGATGGATTGAGTCTAAGAAATAGACTTGTAGGAAAACATGTTCTTATGGATGTTGTTGAGGACAACAACAATTTTTAGTGGGAGAGGATGTCAAGCCTTAGCGTTGAGAGCTTTCATACATCTCCATCACATGATCACCTTGGTTGTTGCTTGTTGGCATGTAGAGACATGACATGAGTTGATAGGTAGATGAGTTAGTTTTGGGTGCCTTGGCCTATTGGAAAGGCACACCATGAACATGTTAGGTGCCCTTGCATGAAGGAAAGGTGCACCATAGACAATGGCAGCTCACATCAGTTGGATATACCAAGAGAAGCTTGGAAGGAACTTGACAAGGCGAAGGAGAATGCCACAAGAAAACTCATTGATTGACATGCACTATGCATGAAGGAAAAAATGACAACAAGAATTGATTGGCTCATAGGTGACTTGGGTAGACTCAGTTGCATGCAAATTGGCTAGGAAGACAAAGTGGGTGAACTTGTTGGATGCATGTTGGCTATGAGAACTTGAACACACATTATAAGCATGGATGTGGCTTCATGCACTTGTTGGGTGCACTTGGGAACAACTTGCAGGAGACACTTACAATGCGTTCACCTCCCAGGCACACTTGCGATGGACGTGGATATGATGGGCGCACTTTCTACATAGGCTTGCAATGGGCGCAGATGCGATGGGAACAATTTTGGGCACTTGGGTGCTAGATGGACTTATGATTGCAATAACACAGCATAGTGGGTACAACACCATTGGAGATGGACGCCGACATACAATTCATGTGGGCACTGACAATTGAGTAATATGTGGACACTTGGGTCTAATTAGATTTGGAGGGGCTTACAAGAGCTTGGAAAAAGTCATATATATAATGGATGCCTCAAAGTGGCTAAGGCATCATGGCCCAATTCATTCTTAGCAAGTGATTGAGACACAAGTTCAAAGTGAGTTCTATGATTGTGCTAAGTTATGGGATTTACACAATAGGGAAAATTTGGACTGGCTGAGTGAAAAAGAAATGAACAGGACTTGCAGGAGGTAAGCCCGTAGTAGGTTTAGGGGTTGGTTTGTATAGGACTGTTGGGCATTGGTAGAAGGATATTTTTCCTTAGATTCATTGCGACTTTGTAAAAGAGTGGCAAGTAGGTTCCTACCTTCCCTTGTATATTTTAAACATTCTTCTAATAAATCAAGCTTAAGGAATCCGCCCGAGTGTCGCCTATACATGTGCATGGGTATTATTGCTTGTTTATTGGGATTATTGTTGTTATATTTCCTATGATGTTTAATATTGGTTAATTGTTGACATAGGATAAATGAAGAATTGGCTAAATGTTTAATTTGTTAGGTATAAGTATTGTTGAGATGTTTTAAAGGTTGTGGTTGGATGCACGTTGGATTGTTGAATGAACTTGGTTGAGTAGGACTTCATTGCATTTGATGGTTTGTAGTCTAAGTTGAAGTTGTGGGAAAACCTGGGGTGAAGATGCATAGCCTAGTTGTAGTAGGCGTAGGCTGGCCAAACCCCTATGACCAAGGCAAGATAGTGTCGCATGACCTTAGGTCCTGAAACGAAGTTGGGGAACCCCCAAGTTTGGAAGGAAAAAAAAAGATAAATTGTAGCTCCATGACAATTGTTCTCTTTATTTTATAATTGAAGAAATGTTTCTCTTCTAGTTGTATCTATGCTCTTGGTTTCTTTATCTGTTTGATTATAAATGCAACAAATATTTTAGTCTAACCAATAACCCATATGTATATATGGATGTGTTGCAAAGTCAATAGAAAGATAATCTAACCCATGAGTGTCTTCATGTAAGAAAGGTCATTTGAATTTTGTCATAACCATGACTTTGTAAATTAACATAGAATCCATTAATTTGTATTTGAAGCTTTGAGTTTAGTTTAATTGTGTAGGTATACCATAGTTTTTTCTTATTCTACCTACTTTTAATATCTTCCAATAAATTATGTTACTATTTAGATTCTAATAAAAATAGATTTTGTAATAAATTGGTGTTTCCAATGTTATGGATAATGCCAAGTTTTTAAATCAACTTTATTTTTTATATTTTATTAGTAAGATGAATTAAATAAATATAATATTTTTTTATTTATTACATATAAAATATAACGAGTTTAAACTTTTGATGATTTTGCTTATAAATTTTTTATCAAAATAAGGCAAAAATCAATTTAATTGCAATTTTGTAATATTCAAATTATATTGGATTCAACTCCCTCAAATGCCCCATACATCCATATTAAACAAATTTAAACATTGTTTTTTAATATCTTAATTTTGAAATCATAACAAAGAATCATCAAACATTTATGCTCTGCCTATACATTTATGCTCAAAAAATTGAATCCTTAATTATACATCTTTATTACTAATAATTTAATAATCTAATAATTATTATATTATATATAAAAATTTTAAAATAAAATATTTTTACTTTTATTTTTTAAATGAGAAATTACTTATGTTTTTTCCATCGAAAATTTCATTCATCTTACATTAACAACTTTTTCCATAACTTTGCAATACTTTGTCAAATTTCTAAATTCTTGTTGAAAAACATTAAATCGTTGAGACGTTTTAAAATACTATTATATATTCTAATATAAATTGATTGATGATAGTTGATTTTCTTAATCAAGCAATATTTTTCACACGAAGAAGCACTTACTATTAATATTTTTCTTAATGATGATGTTCATTGTATTTTTATGATAACAATACATAACATGATGATGGTTTCCATTTTGATTGGATGGTGAAATGTGAAAGTGGAAAGTGGAAGCTTAAAATTCCACCCAGATTTGTATTCTCAAAAAGTATCCAAATCATTTGTAAAACGATTATCGGTAAGCGGTTCGAACTATTATAATATTCAAGTCAAGCCAAATAGTCATACACCTTATGATTGTGAACATTAAATACTTTAATAATATTTTCTTTATGACTTAATCTTTCATATTAAAAGCTATACTTCATTAATATTTCCATGATGATTTAATCTCTAAAAGCTATGAGCTTCACTGAAAATTGCTCCCCGTAAGGAATTCACTATTTAAATTAATTTTTAAATATTATTATGTTTTATTTATTCATTTTTTAATAAGATTTTAGTGTAAATTAAAGTTTTATGTTTTATCATGTTTATTTATTAAGATTTTAGTGTCAATTAAAGTTTTATGTTTTATTTAATTTTTTTCGTTAAGATTTTAGTGTCAATTGAAGTTTTATGTCTTACTTAATTTTTTTCATTAAAATGTTATTGTCAATTAAAATTCTTTCAAAGAATTAGTACAGGTTTAAAGTTTTATGTTTTATTTAATTTTTTTCATTAAAATTTTATTGTCAATTAAAATTCTTTCAAAGAATTAGTACAGGTTTAAAATTAGGTAGAGGTGATAGTGCAAAGATTATAAGTAATTTTGTTTTTTAATCAAGTAATAGTTTATATTTATATCGAAGGTACAAGCCCGGTAACCAATAATTAAGTAGAGATATTGATTTTCTACAAAGCATTTGTTTAGTAAAAATATGGAAATAAAAAATATCATATATATATGAGACTTTGGGTAACCATTAATCACATGCACCTCTCCTCAACCCCAAAGACACTAATTTGTCTAAGTTAGTATAGAGAAGACAATTAAAAGACACCATTTTTTAACCAAATCTCATTCTTTCATGTTCTAAGAAACCAAAACCAAGACACCATTTTTTAACTAAATCTCATTCTTTCATGTTCTAAGAAACAAAAACAAAGTATTGATCGCTACACAAATCAAATCATGGCTATGGGTCTGGGCATTGAAAAACTGTGGAAAAGTGAGGAGATTACATCAACAAGTCATCTCCCATGAAGTTGTTAATTAACTGCACTTTGAAATGGCAGTAGGCCACAGGTACAACACTTTGTAATTCTTTCCAGTCCTAAGAAGCCAAACACGAGTGTTGGTCACTACACAAATCAAGCTATGGGTCTGGGCATTGAAAAACTTTGGAAAAGTGGGGATTACATAAAGAAGTTATTTTCCATGAAGTTCTTTAATTAATTGCAATTTGAAATGACAGCAGTCCACAAGTCATCTCCCATGAAGTTCTTAAATAATTGCACTTTGAAATGACAACAGTCCACAGTTACAACTTACAAGTGGTGGAAATGGCCGACACTGTTGCAATATGTTTTGCCAGGCCCGAGCAGATAAGTGCGATAAGTGCCTGAAGATGGGTCTCTTCAAAGCATGTGGAAGATATCGCCCAGCCCATAAAATCTAAAGTGTGCAGGAATACAATTCTTCCAAACGGAACGGAGGAGCATTGCATGAGCTCTTTCAGAGAAGACACCAGTCTTACAGCTGAGGACTCTCAGAAAACCAAAAAGTAGGGAGAATAGGGGAACAGAAAAAAGGACAAAATCAGAAGTATGGACCATCACCACCTCAATCATTATGGCATTTGTGAGGTTTTGGAGCTGAGAAGAGGGCTCAGGAGGTGTGACAACCATTCTGCAGAGGTATAGGAGTGTCATGGCTTGCTTGTCGCAAATTGGACAAATGGAGGAATTGGCAATGAGGACATGAAGAGGAAAGAAGTATTGGAATTAACAAATAGAAAAAAATGAAATACACATGAAAACAATAAAGATAAAGCAACAAATGAGTGAAGCTGCTGCAAGCAATACTAGCATAAGAATGAATGAGATGAAAGAGAAATATAACATAAAGCAACAAATGAGTGTAACTGCTGCAAGCAATACTAGCATAATAATGAATAAGATGAAAGAGAAATATAACATAAGAATGAATGAGATGGAAGAGAAATACGAAGAGTTTTTGGAAAGAATCAAGGAACTGGAGTAAGGCAAGAAATTGGCAAAAGAGATGGCTTTCTCCTACTCCCCACCCACACACTCGGAGAGATGGAAAAAAACAATGAAACAAGCCACAGTCCAATAAGTAGCAAGAAACTAGTCAGAAGAAACTCAGCTCTAAAAGGCAGGAGGGGCAGCAAAAGAGTTGGCTTTCTCCTACTCCCCATCCACACACTCAGTGATGGAAAAAACCAATGAAAGAGGCCACACTCCAATAAGTAGCAAGAAACTAGTCAGAAGAAACTCAGCTCTCAAAGGCAGGAGGTAACTCAGCTCTCAAAGGCAGGAGGTACATCAATGGCCTGTCATGGAAAGGCTCCCTTTAAATTCCATTGCTTTAGTAATGGTATGTAAATTTTTATTATTAGCAAGCCAATATATAAGGCAATATACTTGCCATTTTGAATACAGTTAAAATAGTTAAACACACTTGATTTTGTGAAAGGAGGAAAAACATATTCCTTTCCATATCAATTAAGAAAAAAACCAACATATATGTACATCAATGGCCTGTCATGGAAAGGCTCCCTTTAAATTCTATTGCTTTAGTAATGGTATGTAATTTTTTATTATTAGCAAGCCAATATGTAAGGCAATATACTTGCCATTTTGAAAACAGTAAAAAGAGTTAAACACACTTGATTTTGTGATAGGAGGAAAAACATATTCCTTTCAATATCAATTAAGAAAAAAACCAACATATATGTGCCCCTCATTTTGTATTATCATGCTGTAAAAAAATATCCATTCTTATCTTTAAAAAATCCTTGAAATTGAGTCTCCTTACAATACCATGGTGAAGTAACAACCTAACAGGCTTAACTATTTCCCCACAAGATACCTAGTTTCAAATTTTGGAACCAAAAACATAATAAAGCATAGTATCAATTTATATTTGACATGAACAGCACTCAGTGAATAAAAGAGCCTGAAAGAAAGCACTAATCACCTTTTGTGAGCATCAAGAGAATCTCATAATGGATCCATTGCCAATGCCGGAATTTTAGTATAAGAAATCTTTACTGTATACACCAAGTAGAGTCAATGTTTTAACTTTTATGTCACATAAATATTTGAAAGTCTCCATCAGTTTTCTCGATTGCCATCCTGTTTCCTATACTAAGCGATTGCATCTAGAAAAGCTAGGTACTCTTACAGCGAGGAGTGGAAGAGATCTCTATGTCAAGTCGGTCAGGAAGTAACAATAAGTCACCAATAACTTATAAGTAACACCAATCAAATAAAATGAAAAAACACTACGTCAAAATAAAACAAAGATAACATGCCAACAAATTATTTTTTGAATTAATTATTGTAAACAAGTAAATCCATCTTGTGTAAAGTAAATCCATCTTAACACAAGATGTTTAAGCTACAAAAAACTTATTTTTTGAATTAATTATTGTAAACAAGTAAATCCATCTTAACACAAGATGTTTAAGCTACAAAAAATTTACACTTTATACCTTTTGACTAAAAATTTACACTTAATATTTTTTGCTCGAAAAATTAAGATTAAGATGGATTTATCCTACTTTTAATTTGAAAATGCTACTCAAAGTAATTTATAGCTGAATTTCAAATAAGTGTCCTTGCTCTGAAAATTACACAGTAATTTATAGCTGAATTTCAAATAAGTGTCCTTGCTCTGAAAATTACACAGTAATTTATAGCTGAATTTCAAATAAGTGTCCTTGCTCTGAAAATTACACAGTAATTTATAGCTGAATTTCAAATAAGTGTCCTTGCTCTGAAAATTACACAGTAATTTATAGCTGAATTTCAAATAAGTGTCCTTGCTCTGAGTGGTGTTTTACAAAGTAATTTATAGCTGAATTTCAAATAAGTGTCCTTGCTCTGAGTGGTGTTTTACACAGTAATTTATAGCTGAATTTCAAATAAGTGTCCTTGCTCTGAGTGGTGTTTCTTTGCTGTTACAGCTGAATTTCAAATAAGTGTCCTTGCTCTGAAAATGCTACACAGTAATTTATAGCTGAATTTCAAGTAAGTGTCCTTGCTCTGAGTGGTGTTTCTTTGCTGTTGAAAACTTGCCTATGCCTTTAATAGAACCCAATCACCTTGCTTCTTATCACTAGACCATACACCTGTGGGCTTAAAGATTTGCATAGTTTAGTTCTCCAATCACCTTGCAGATTATCGCTAGACCATACACCTGTGAGCTTAAAGACTTGCATAGTTTAGTTCTATTTGTTTGAAGGTTATAAGGTTGAAGGAAACTTTGTTAGTTTAATGCTTTTAGGTGGAGTGGATTCTGTCAAATGTTGTCTCCCTTTTTTATTAAGAATGGAGACTACGATGATTGAGATCAACAATGCAGTGGAATGGACAACAGGTAGATATAAGACAGTATTGTTTTCAAAAAGGAAAGACCAGCACTCTCAATATTACTTCCAAAAAGCCTATAATAAGTTTTTTGAAATTGAGGCATATGCTTCATGCTATCATCTTTGAATAAAGGTAATAAGCTGCCCACTTATTGTTTTTACATGAAATTGAAAGACAATCTCAAAGTCATGATTTTGAAGGGATATCAAATTAGGTGAGAGAAGATCTATACTGTGTAGATTATTATATGCTTCAAACAGAAGTAGAAACAGGAGTAGATGTAGATGTGATAGTTTCTTTTGGTTTGGTAGAGTTATTCCTTGGATGGTGGTTTTTGGCTTTGAATGATTGAGTTGTTGACATGTAATTCGGAATCCGAAGCTTGGTAGATCCACTTCCAGAAGATGTGACTGTACTCTGAGTAGGTTTGGAATCAAAAGTAGCATTGCTGCCATCAGCTGCTTTAGGACTGCTACTGCAAATGCCATTGGAACCACAACTTTCCTCTTTCTGAGTCACATCTTTACCTTCATCTGTAAATAAGAGCTTCCTTCGAACCATATGATCACCTTTTGTGTCACTCTCTGCATCTTCGCACTTATTCATGGCTCTTCCAGCTAAAGGGCATTCATTACCGGAAGAGGCTGTTTTAGATGGTGTTTTAGACAAACTGCTTTTTGCTGGAGGTGGGATTTTCATGGTCATGGAATTGTATGGTACTGATCTGGTGGGAGATTGGGCTTGCTGATTGTTAACTGTCTTCTTCTTTCTGATTTTGCCATATTGAGGTCTCTCATGTTGGCCTTCTTCCAGACATTTGTTCTGAATGTCTTCTTCAGTGTTGTCGGATGGACGAGCAGCCATCCATCTTTCCAACCAAGTCCAACCCAAGTGAGGTTGGTCTGGATCAATGCAATCACCCACAGTTTGATTCTTCCTATGTGCACAGACTCTTAACTTTAAATCACATACAAAGATAAGAAAAAGTCTTATCAGTCAAGGTACAGGCTGACAAGATACCAAACTAAACAGAAGATACACAGAAAAAGCTCCAAAATCGTATTTATCATAGTTATTGTCATTTACTCACTGCAGCCCAAAATTGCTGATATTTTTTATCAGTAGAAACTTAAGGATGTCCTTAGTTATAGGGGAACAGCTCTGATGCAAACCATTGTATTTTATGTAATGTATTTTTTTTTGTAACAAAACACTTGTAGTAGCATTTCGTAAAAATTAAGGCAGGGTATTCATTCATACCTGTTGTGAAAAAGCGTAAGCTAAAGCTTTCTCCCTCCTCATGGCTGCATCCTGCCTACTCTGCAATTTGGCCTGTAATTCATCAATTGTAGCAGTGCTATGGTCCCATTCTTCCTGAATGCAAAAAAGCAAATCAGATGTTATGTTAATCACAGAAAGATGTTTATAGGTAGTAACTTGTCCTAATTCAACCTAAATAAGAAAAAACACAATCAAGATACAAAAGGCTATCAGAATAATAAGTTGACCTAACTCAACCCAAATAAGAAAAAGTACAATCGAGCTACAAACATCATCAGAAACTCTAATAAGTTTATATATTTTGGATACCCATGGCAAGATCATGAAAATCATTTCCAATAACAGTTGGGGAAACTTAACTATGTAATCAAGTGTAATGTGATCATTCTTACTTTGTAATTGATTTCCCATCATGATCAGAAACGTATCCTTTTTACTGTGTTCACCTGGTGCTTCAAACGCTCCAGAAGAAAACACATAGCAACAGTAAAGATACTGAAATTGTTCCAATCTAACTAAATTGTTACATAACATATTGGCTAGTGGAAATATATAACCAGGAGAAAAAGGGTTATTAGGGAGTAACAAAGCACTTTCCTCAATATTTGTGAATCCTTTCTTGAAGAAGAGAAGAATATGATTGGATTTGTTGCCCTTCTCTCCTAGAACTGGAGGGTTATGGGGCACCTATCTCAATATACAAGATAGGAGACTTGTACAAGAACATGATCCGTAAACCTTATATTAAAACTAATCTTAATAGAAGGTGAAATCTCACTGATTACAAACATAAATGGAAAAAGAGAGTCTCAGCTATTTGGGATGCAAGTATTTCCTTTAAGATGAAGACCCTTTCCTTGATCAATCTGCACATGGCACTTGCAACTAAAGGAAGGCTTCATAAAACATGATTAACGGATCTGAAATTGTGGCTATTGTTGGAATCCAGAAGAAGTTGGCCATGCTTTTTGGAGGCCCATTTGCAAAGAAAATCTGGACATTGATACAAGGCATTTTATAGGTGTTTACTGTTTATGTCACAACTCTACTAGCACACTATCTTTCTAGGGGACCCTTGATTTTGCCGCCAATCTGTTTGGAGTGCCTGGTGGGGAATCAGGATTGTCACTCCCCATTGCCTATGCCAGAACGTTGGAAGATCTGCTCAAAGAAAGGATAACTAAAATTGATAAATTCTCAATTTTGGATTTTATAGCTATTCAATGCTCGGCCCATCTGATTGCACGAAGAGAAGATCATGAAAAGCTAGATCTAGGATCTAAATTTCATGCATTAGCCTTATTTGCATGGGTAAGTAGGGAGAAGGCTAGTTTGCTGTAATGATGGCTAAGCACATACTGTTTGAATAGATGACAATGCCATCTCTTTCATTAATATAAACATCATGTGTATACTGTTTGAATAGATGACAATGCCATCTCTTTCATTAATATAAACATCATGTGTCCCCCACTGCCCCGCCATTTTTTTATAATAATCAAGATAAGAACATTCCATACTTTAAATGGATAATCCACATGACAACGCACCCTGATTCCCAATAAATACAGAATCCAGCAGAATTGACACCATTGCAATTCTATAACCAGTGGTCTCGAGGGTACAGCCAATAAAACACAATATTACTGCAAAGAGAAAAGCTACTTGGCAAAAGCATGGCCCCTAAGATTTTTTTGTCCTCTAATTAACGCCATTTCTAGCAGCATGACATGTTGGTCCAACTCATAAGATAAGTTTTCAACAGACAAAACAGCAGAACTTTCTTGCAAGATCCTTGTGCATTTAAAGGGAGAGAAACGGGATTACTCAAAACTGACCATTATTACCCTTTTAACAAAACCTATAATGGCTGTTTCTATTATGGACATCTTAAACCAAACCTTTAGGTTTCGACAAGAACAGCTTAGATTTTGAAGGCAAGTAGATATCTGTCTCGGTAACATAAAATTTTATAGCTACTTCTGGTTTTCTACCTGTGAATTGACATTATATGCTTGCAGTTGACGCTTCTCTTGAATCTGTTTTTGAACAGCTAGCCCTTCCATGGACATCTGAACCTGCCTTGCACGGACACGAGCTTGCACTTTTATAAGAGCTTGCATGCACCTTGAAGTCATATCTGTTTGTACTGTCTTCATTTGCTCATGTGCAAGATCTGGGAGCCTTGTACTACCTTTCATACATCCAACAGCGCGCCGACACTTCCAAAATTCACACATATATTTGTACATGAATAAAACGTTTTGTGTCAGTTATACAATTTGGGCTATTGAAAGAGGAAAGAATCTCCATGACCTACTTCATACAACTCCTCCACAGAAATTAAAGCCTTCGAGATAAAATTGGAAATCATGAACTAATAAGCATGGAGTTATGTTTCAGCCCTGAGCTTCACCATTTCAAATCAAAAGATCATGAACAATAAACATCGGTAATGCCGGAAAATGAGAAAGCAAAAGATCATTGATGGGACATAGCATACCAGAAAACCCCTCATGGCAGCCTGGATTACAATTGCTGCATACTCTTCCTTGGAAACTTCTTGATTGGATTTTGTGACTACATCCTCATCCTCGTTTAACACCTCTCTGTCATTGGGTTCTACAACAGTTTCTGAAAGTCCAATTTCTAAACTCTCATCAGTTGGCTTTACCACAGTAGTTTCAGACTGCAGGTCAGGTTCAATCATGGCAGATTCGAACCCTTCGTCTTGAACACAACGTTCTGTTTCTAACTTTTCTTTGGGATCCTGGTCATCTTCACTGACATCATGAGGATTATAACAGGAGTGTGGTTTGCCCAGATTCCATTTATTCTTTTTCTTGTCCTGTGTGTAACATGCAGAGTAAATTTTAGGGGATATTCTTTTGTCCATGACTATTTCTTGAAAAAAAAATTATTGGGTAAAAAAGAAGCTGCATTTACAGATTCTGAAAGACCTTAATTGTTCAGATTATACTTCAGGAAAAATAAGGAAAATTTCAGAGTTTTCCCGAGATAAAATTTCTCAACTTTCATGCAAAACCCATATCGCTACAGCGCCTTAACTATTTTGTTCCACATGAAATACTCATAATAATGAATTATCTACAATCATAAAAAATTGAGTGATCTGATATAATTTTTTTCTATTCTTCATCTCATACAAAAACCCAATTGCATGAGAAGAGTATTATATCTTACAGATTGCTCTTTTCCATTTTCTTCGGTCGGAGATCGTTCTCTGGAGAAAGCCTTGGCACCCAGAATCAGGCTTTTGATAAGTTTTCTGGACTTGCCCATAGCTCGCTACACTTCATCAACCTGCATGAATGGCATTCTCTGTACACAGCAAATTCAAGCAGAGACCTATGCAATTCCTACCAATCTAGAAAACCTTGATCAACATAGAAATGGACAGAAGACCTGTACAACCTCCATGATGGGTGTCATTATTAATCTCCCAAATTTCTCTTAAAAGCACCATTAAACCAAAATACCCAGCTCTTGTCCCAAATTGTGGAAGCCATAAATATGCATTGCTCTTAGCTTTGACATAAAAAAACTAAAGACAGAATAACTTTGATTTTAAGAGCTAAATTAAGCCTGCAAACACTTACAGTGCCCCGTGAGGTTGTTGCAGCCTTATTGTTTAATTGCATGCTTTCTTCTGCAAGAACATCAGCAGTGACAGTCAATTTTGAATGCTATAAAAGCTAGATTTGCTTGCCTTTTACTGTTATGCGGATGAATGAAGAAATGCATTTTGAGATGGGCTCCTGAGCCTTTTACACACAGTTGAGAGAAAGAGTCGACTCCAGGTAGGAAACAAACACTGCATGCCCGGCTCTCTTAACAAATCCCCAAGTGTCATAATCTGATTGCTTCCTCTCCACTGCATTCATTGTGTTAATTCAATCATTAGCATTTGGTTCTATTAAAGAATGCCAAGGTTATTAATATCCATAGCTAGTTTGTGAAAACAGGATTTGATTGGATCAATGGCTACTTTTATGGGATGTGTAACAATTTATTATACAGAAAGGACATTCTTGGTTGGACTCTAGATTTGCAAGCATTTTCATGTGAAAAGTGGGGACCTAATTTTGTAATTTAGTATTTTTGTTGTTTGCATGGAAATCAATATAGGACAGGGGAAGGAGAATCCCTGCAAAAGAAGAAAAAGGAAAGGGACATAAAGCAAAAAGTAAATTTCATGATCTTCAAGGTAAAGAAAAGAATAACAAAGTAAAGTAAAGTAGTGTAGTGGGGTTAAAATAACTGTACATCTGGTGATAAAAAAGGTGTAAGCCGGTTAAATATTTTTCAAGTATGCCATCTAACTATTTTGCATATTAAATATATAAACTTTTATAATTAATATGTGAATAATAAGGAATGAAACACGCGTACGTATTCGTAATATGTGAATATGTTGCTAATGAAGAATGAAACATGTGTAATATGTGAATAATAAAGAATGAAATTATTTTGAAATATTATATTAATATGAATAATAAAGAATGAAAGTATTTTGAAATATTATATTATTGATATAGAATTGTTTAAATCTGTATTTATCTTTATAGAGAGGATCAACTCGGTGGGTTAGCTCCAGTGGTTGAGTGTTCTAATTGCAAGCAAAAGGCTCCGGATCAAATCTCCGTATGGCTATGCAAGGGGGACCTCACTTAAGGATAGATGAAATTTAAAATGAATTATGTTAATTTTAATTTCTTTGCCATACTCTGGCTATGCAAGGGGGAGCACTTCATTAATTATCTTAACATCAAGAATGTATTATTGATTGTGTATTCAAAATTGTAGTGAAATAGAGTATTAATTTTGTTAGTCTATTCAAACTTAGATAAATGGGTTAGCCTATTCAAACTTAGATTTTAGTATCTATTCCATTACTCAAATCATATTATCAAATAAACTCTAAAAATTGATAAACATCTAAACACTTTTAATAAAAAAAATGGCTATAAATCTAGCATCTCTAGAGAATTTGGAGAAAGAATGAACACATCTAGAAGTTTTTTATAACCTATAACTTCAAAATTAAAAGCAATACACCCTATCTTATCCTCCTAATAGAAGTGGGTTTTCCCCCATTGAGAGCATTGTTATGACTAGGTACCTAGTGTACAAGTACATGTTAAATAACATGGGAGATCAAAGACTTCCAAAAATTGCTTTAAAATCCAATCAAGAGCACCCACGACTCAAGAGAAGTTGGTATAAAGACGTCATGACTTGGTTACATAATTGGGGATTGACAAAAATGTCACTTTGCAAAATATCAATAACATAAAAAATATTATTACTTCTATGTTTAAAGAGAAAATGTCGAACGAGAATGAATTAGAGGTTAAAATAAAATTAAGATACTATAAGGAGGTCATTAACCCTAATCTAGAAGATAAAAAAAAAAATCTCTTTGTTTTAGCCAATTCAAAGAAGAAAATTAATATAGCTAAGATAAGAACAAACTCTCATGAGCTTCATAGTGAAACATTGTGTTGGACAATTCCTAAAACACCATGGGTGGAAATGATTTATCATCCATGTGAGACTACGAGTGTTGATGATGGAAGTCACATTCTCTTAGAGTGCCCAGTGTATACCTACATTAGATGCAATTTCATAATTTTTGCTACAATGCATACCTCCCTAACCTTCTAACATGTCAAAACTATAGTGACCTAGGAACGCTTATTTCTAAGCTTTTTGAGCATCGGAATAAAATTTTATAGCAAACCAAATAATTCCTCTCTTCCCTCTTAAGGTCAGATACCAAATAATTCCTTTCTTTCCTCTTAAAGTCAAATACGAGATAATTCATTTCTTCCATCTTAAAGTCAAATAAACCAAAGTTGGTCTCAGTGGACTTTAACCACCACCACCATCAAATAATTCAACAAATTTCATTAAAAAATCACTATATATTTTAATATTTATTATACCAATTAATTATAAATTTTGACATTAAATAATATATAAATTTAGAAATGTATAATTTAAGTGAGTCTAATGATTAAGAATATGTGTTTCCTCCTAAGAAAACATAAATTTAAATATAAAAAGTAATCAAATCATTATATAAATAAATCCTTAAAAATAATTTATTATTATTAATTTTAAAATTTATACAATTAAAATTTCAAATAATAAACCAATTTCAATTATTAAATTATAATTTAACATTCCAATTTCCTATAATTACTTTAACAACTAATAAAATACCTTTCCTATATTAATCATTAAATTATAATCTAAGAAACTTCAACTTCATTTCCAATCAATATGACTATTTTAACCACTCATAAAGTACCTCTAATAACCTTTATTAAGGGTAATAAAATACCTTTCCTATATTAATAATTAAATTATAATCTAAGAAACTTCAACTTCATTTCCAATCAATATGACTATTTTAACCACTCATAAAGTACCTCTAATAGCCCTTATTAAGGGTCACAAGGACTAATAAAAGGCCTCTAACAGCCCTTATTAAGGGCCACCATAGCCTTGATGCAATGGGATGAGACCCTATTATGCCATGTTCATGTGTTCAAATCTAAACAATATTCACACCCCAACCCCAACCAATTAAGGGTGAAGATGTGGATATGCGACCCAATTAGGTAGTTGGAGTGGCGGGCACAAAACATCATTATTGGTGCGACTCTTCATTTTTTTCTATTTAGTATGATAATATGATGTGGACATCTTAACTAATAATGGGCATTATGTACCTATTCTAATTTGTGGCATTGGAAATATTTTGGCCCTATCATTTTTTTATACATATTTAGTCCATATCATATTTTTTATATTATTGGAAATTTTGTTAATTTTTTAATCTAAATATTATTTTAGTTATTTAGTCACTTTTTAGATGAAAAGTCAACGACATCAAGGTTATGAATTCTATTTACATCTAACTTGACAAGATTAAACATGTTACTTTGATGGAAAGGAAATTAATTTTTAATAATAATAATTATTTTATTTTATTAATTAATTAAATTAAAAATGATTTATTTATATGATCATGATCAATTTTTTAAAAACTAAACATGTCACTTCGTTTAGGTTGGAAAAAAGAATTTCACTACCAAACTTTTTCAATCACTCAAATCCAAAATGATTAAAGATCACGAAAAAAACCTCTATCTCGTACAAAGTGAGGGAAATGTAATTAACCTATAATTAATATTTATTATCACTCATTTTTATAAGTAATAATTATTAAAATCACAACTTCACTTCACTTGTTGAAAGTTATCCAATTCTATGATTAGCATTTTTATTACTATAATTATTTTTACATATTGCATATCATCATTTCTTATGGCTTTAATTAATTAATCCTTATCAAAATCTTTGTCAAAAGTTTGTTATGTAATAATATTCTTTGTAATTTCAATATAAACATTATTAGTGGTATCAAGTTCATACCTTGTGAGTCTTTTCTAACATATGTTTTTATTTTTATTTTTAATGATGTATTACAAATGGTTACTCTATAATAACATATATTGTTACGATCGGATGAACGTTTATAGAATAAATATAATATAAAATATATAAAAACCTTCTTTATTTTTAAGATGAATGTTTCTTCTATGGGAGGCCATTGGACTTTATGTTTAAAATAGAATGGAATTCATCAACAATATGATAAATGTTATAGTATTTGAGATGATCTCAAGGGCACATATATGGGTTAAATGTTTATGCAATATGGGTCGGTCTAATAAAGGTTCGATATGCAATGTGTGAGAATAGATATATAAAGTGGTTAATTTAGTCATTATGAAGACACGACCATATGATTTAGATATATGGATGTATTATGATTATATGTAGGAGTTTTTTTTCCAACGCCAACAACTAGACAGAGCTTTTGATAGTCAAATTACTTTTACAGCTTGCTATCTCAAAGAATATATGTTGTTTACAGGTATTTGGAGACTCCTCCTTCACTATACAATGGATGAAGCACAAATGGAAACCAAATAACATCATTTTGGTTTCCATCTTTGAGGAGGTTGATAGATTGGCATGCCATTTCCATTATCTCACATTCCAACACATATATAGAGAAAGGAACTATGAGGCAGTCCGACTATCAAAATCTATCTCCAATTTGGCGACGAAATATGGAAAAAATGGGAAAGTGGTAATGATACCATCAATGAAGACAACCCAAGACCCATCTCTTTTTAAAATATGAGCTATAACAAGAATCTGGGAATATTTATGGACTATAGCTCTATTGGACCATTTGCATGCTATATTTTGTATGATCTTTTCTATATGTTTGAACATTTACATAAAGAGTTTGAACTACCACGAGGTGTTGAATATATACAGGTATATCCCGAGACAATAATATTTTTTTAGGCCGCTTATGTTCATGTAAAATGTGTTAACTTTAATACAAAGGAAACACGCTCTTTTTTCTTTGGAAAAAAATGTAGGAATTTTTCCTATTCTATGATGAGTTGTTATGCAACTGATCTCTTTATATCTTTTAGATTTGTGCTCCATGTTCACATATTGTGTGCAATGTTTATGCTTTGGTTTATTATGATATTTTAAGGATTTGGTACATAACATTTGGTATTGGAGTAAAAAAATGGGAGAAAAAATGGTAAGATGACTCGTTTGAAGGAGCTAAAGCAAGGACCATCCACTTTGATAATTAGTTGTTGCACAATTTATTTCCTTCTACTCTATGAGTTGTTGTTGTAATTTCTCCAAACTATTGTAGTTGTTGGTAATATCTTATCAAATAATGGTTTTGTGATGAAATGTTTCATAAATATTCTTGATTGTGTCATCTTCTTCCCTAGTAACGTCGATGCCAATAGTTTTGTCTTTCTTGAAAACTTTCTTGGCTATGAGAGCGTCCATATGGTTTCACCTTTGATGGTTTCTTTCACTCTCCACACCCATATCATAAACGTTTTTTCAAATAATCGCATCCTCTATCCTTTGTGATTGGTCTTTGAGATAATACCAACATATTTGACATGTATGTAACCTCAAGATAGAACTTAGCTTCTTCGAGTATTTTATGGTGACCTTCTTGAATATTGTCTTATTTATTCTTTTAAAGCTGCAATGTGATGCCATCCATCAAATTATTATGTCCTTCTTCAATTCTAGATTGCATTTTTCATTTTACCTCATTACTCTTTAGGGTTTCTTCAACCTTCTTGCACATTTCCTCTTTAAGTATTTTGATAGTATTATCTTCAACTTTTTTGGTAATAGCTTCATCCTTATTCTTTGATTCATACTCTTGTAAACATTTTTTCATATTCTTAACATTGTTAGAAGGTCTCGGTTATGCTTATGTAACCTTTTGATTTCTTCACCAAGTTTCTTTTTCAATTATTCCATTGACTCATCATTTTCCCACTTTCCTTTGATATTCTTATCTTGTTTTAATTTATGAACCCCCTTAATGAGTGCTTCAAGTGTGCATATCTTTGACAACTCATCACCCCTTTTGATCTCTTTTTTTTTTATTCCAGGTCATCTTGAATGTTATGGATTGCCTCCCTTTTCATGCCACTAGTCCATTTATTTGAGAACAATTCTTCAAATGCTTTTACTCTAGTACAGTCATCATGACTCTTCCACCACTTAAAATCTTTACAATAAATATAAAAACTTGAAAAAAAAAGAGTTATATCATTTTCATTCAAAATCTTCAACCATTCCTTAGGTTTAATTCCATCTCCACCTCCTCTAAATGTAGGTATTTCCATTAATTCTTACATGGGATTTAATAAAAGACCTCAACTTTCCACCTCACTATATTAACAATAATGATCCCAAAATACTTAGGATCATTTTCCCAGCATATTCTATTCGTGTTCCTCCTTACAATATATTTTGAGTTACCTAAATTAGACTTTGCAATACAAATTTATGCCAATTTTGAGCTAACATAATTTTTCATAACCTTGATTTGGAGATTGTCCTGTAGGCCAACCTTGAAGTTGATGTAACTCTATATTTTTTACACTTTTAAGTCTGAAATTTTGGCCTATAATAGCTTGGTATGTTTTCTCTACAATGCTATAGATTTCATTAAATTATGATGCTCTAGGAAAAAGTTGTGATAAATTTTCTCAAACTCACCAATTTTGACAACTTTCAAGATAACAAACTTGTATGATATATCATGTGTCCATTCTCGCATATATTATTTTGAAATTTAGACTTGAAACACTATGGTCTGTCTTCTTTTGAATGTCATTGTGGAAACTGATTTGGAGCTCTCTAGATTTAGATATAATTGTTTTATTGAGAATACTTGTTTGACACTAGTTTCGGTACTAGTAAAAAATCCTAACTGCCATAGACTATATCTCCAAAAATATAACAAACAAGAATCTGAATTTTTTATCCAATGTACTTTGTCATGTCCTATTTTCACCCTAAAAAAATATCTCCCTGAAAAATACACCCCCCCCAAAAAAAAGTTAAAGTGAAAATGGTAAGAAGACTCGTTAGAAGGAGCCAAACCAAGGATTGTCCACTCTAATATTAAATGTTATGTATCAAACGATTAAGATATCATAATAAACCGTAGTACAAACAATGTACACAATATGTGAACATGGATCATAACTCCATAAAAGATAAGAAAGATGAGTCACAACAACTCCTTAACAAATAGGAGAACCTCCTCCAAATACCCCTAATACATCCATATAATCAAATCACATGTTCATGTCTCCTTAATGACTATATTAACCCCTTTGTGTGTGTGTGTGTATGTGTGTGTGTGTTCCCTCTCATTGCACAAGTGATATTTTTATTAGGATGATCCCTAATACGTATACTTTTACCTCATTACACATATATTTAACCCATATATTTTCTTCATGATGTCATGTCAGGATTGATAATATCATTGGGCATGTCTAAGTAACTAGAAATCAAATAATCAAGAGAGAATCCAAATTAAATGTAGAAAAAATTAACAAAACTAAGTTTAAAAAAATATGTAGCCAACCCCATCCAATTGGAGATTGAAGATTGGCTCAACCCATAAAGAAGTATCTCTTACTATGACATCCTTCCTAAATGCATAGATCCAACACATCCAAAAGCTGGAGAATAGGGTAACAAATAAATTATTCTATTAGGGTAAATTTAGATTAATATCAAGAGATGAAATAGGAGAAGTGTTAGAATAATTTACCCATCTATGCCTTAGTGTGAACATTATTTTATGTTTCCTGAGTCTTAGACCATGGTTAGTTATGTTCCTAAGTGTTTAGACTAGGTTATTTGGCCTCTAGTGCATACTTGGAGCACATATTTTGATGTTTATCCACAATATCACCCTCATTTGCTTTAGTTCCTGCTTTTATTGAGCTTTTATGAGCTAAGGCGCCATTCTTGCTTTATTCCTACTTTATCCATCTTTCGTGAGTGAAAGCCATATTTGTTATGCTTTTCACTTGGATTAGGATTAAGCAAGTGTGCTAGGATGCTTTTGGCAAGTCTGTATGTTTTTGCCTCAACCCCTTCCTGATTTTTTCTCCTGAAAAACCTCCAACTTGCTTCCTTTTGGTCACTCATGGCCTACCTAAGCTTAGTTATCCAATTCGTGAACACTTGCTATGATTTGGAGTTGATGTTTCTTAGATGGGGCGATTTTTCCTTGATCTAATCCTTCCGCATGTGAGCATTTCGAATTGCCTCCAAGGAATTCAAATTTCTCCTTAGGGATGTATTATATATGTACACTTATTACACATTAATAAGATGATGAGAGTTTATCAAATTGAGTTCTTTCTTTTATGTGTTTTTTTTTTGTAACTAGGGGAATTTGCAACTGGAGACTAGGTTGGTACTCGCGTGACACAAGGTCCAGGGATCCAATCACGCTACCACTATACCCCTAGGTGCCCCACACACCTCGCAAGCATGGGACACAGGTAAACCCAGGTGTGAATTGAACTCGTGACCTCCATTTACAACTGTGACTTCATAACAACTCAACTGTCAATGAGCCACACCCGTCACACCTGTGCGGGCTTTCTTTCTTTTATGTGTTTATGCTCATTCTTCTTTTCAATTCTCTGCAAATCTCTATTTTAATTCTAAGTGAAAATTACATTGTGCTTAGATCCTTAACTTGTGAGATTCTTGCATGGTATAAAGGCCATAGAATTATGACAAGAAGAATATTACCCACATCACTCAAATTCCTAAGGACTAACCCATTGTTAAGATATAAGACACAACACAATTTACATCCGTCACATGAAAAAGAACAAATATCTCTCAACTCTGCGTCTATATAAAAAGTAGGAATGTACATCACATGGAGATAGAAATGTCATATAATTAACCCATGTATAGTTTCTAACTACAAGTTAGAGTCGACTAATTTTCTTGTGAAAAAAAAGTTATAGTCAACTAAGTTATTATTAATGAATGCTTGATTCAGTACGAATTATAATTTTACAATCCCTATAATCAATAGAAAAACATATAGTTTTGGATGGTTAAATAGAAATTATATTACATTACCTAAATATATATTTAATATAGGGTGACAATTATGTGCACCCAAAATTTATATAAAAATTAATGAAAATCCAAACTCAAACATAGCGATTTAATAGGTTTGCCTTAACATAAATTTCTTAAATATATTTCATTCCACCAAGGCTTTGAAAATATTTACTTGAGTGATTGATTTATGAGGTAGACAACCCATCTTTTATATCTCTCAACAAATGCAAGAAAGAAACTCCATATGTACTTTTTCTATCTCAAGGCCCCTTAGCTCCCAGCCAGGGTGGCCATTATTATACTTGCCTAATGAAACTCCATATGTACTTTTTCTATCTCAAGGCCCTTTAGCTCCCAGCTAGGGTGGCCATTATTATACTTGTCGAAGGCATAGGTATATTGTATTTGATTGGTAGTTTACCAAATATTAATTTGACAGTTGACCATAATTTTTGCAAAGTTTCACTTTAGGAAAACAATTTTATTAATTTTATGAAATATTTAATTATATTTAACTACAAGATCATTGGGTGATTGGATTAAGGTGTTATTGTTCAACGGACGACCGAAATATCAAGGTTGAGGAAGGTATTCATTGCTATAATAATGAAACTGCACTTATGTTTGATGGACAATGTTTGCAAGGTGAACAAATTTAACCCTATATTGTAATTTGACATATATTGCATGTGTTAGTAGCACACAAATATACGCATACTGCATGTGTTAGTAGTAAAAAAACATTTGTTCCAAATGCATTTACAAGGTTTGTTTTTGGCATTAAAATTAAGGAGAAATTTTGCGTTCCGTGGATGTAGTATGTTGAAAATGTTAAATATATATATGAAAAAGGATTTGTTATTTAATTGTTAGATAAGCATAAATCCAAAGTTACATTGGCTAAAATTGAGGAGACATTAAAGGGTTTTTCCAAGGACAAAAGTCTTGGCCCAGATGGGTGGACTGTCAAACTTTTTCTACAGTTCTTTGATGTTATGGGTGCTGATTTGTTAAAAATGGTGGAATATACTAGAATCAAGGGTTTCATCTCCGAGGGACTCAACTCTACATTTCTTAGCTTAATTCCTAAAAATTGAAAGCCTTCCAACTTTGGGGATTTCGGGTCAATTGATCTTTGCAACTTGACCTACAAATTGATTTCCAAGATTATCTCTCTCAGATTGAATCCTATTTTGTCCAAATGTATCTCTACTGAATAGTTTGGTTTTCTAATGGACCGACAGATCTTGGATTCCATTGGCATTACCTAGGAAATTATTCATTCTGTCAAGAAGAGGAATATGAAGGCTATGCTGTTGAAAATGGATCTTGAAAAAGTTTATGAACGGGTTGATTGGGACTTCTTAAGGCTGATTCTCATACAAATTGGCATTCCACCGATGGTCCTGCATTGGATCATGGCGTGTGTGACCACAACCAACATTGTTGTTCTTGTCAATGGTGCACCATCCGATTTTTTCCGAATCTCCAGGGGCATTCGTCAAGGGTTCCCATTGTCCCCCCTTCTTTTTCTACTTATCATAGAAGGACTAAGTAGATTAATTGGGAATGGTAAAGATTATGGACGGATCAAAGGTATCAAGCTGGATCCTGATTTATCTCTTACTCACCTTCTATTTGTTGACGATGTGCTTCTAGCAGGTATGGATTCTGTGGAAGAATGGAGGAATTACAGTTGTATTATTGGGACTTTTTGTGAGGCTTATGGTATGTTAAGTAATAGGAAATCAATTTTTTATCACTATAAGATTGAAAATAAACTGATTGAGCAGTTCAAAGGTTTTCTTCCGTATAAATTTTGTCAGTTGGAAGAGGGGTTCAAGTACCTTGGCTATTTTTTGAAGCCAAATGGGTATAAAAAAAATGACTGGTTATGGCTTATCAAGAAGGATAAAAGTAGAATTAGCCACTGGACTTTTAGATTACTTTCCATAGGTGGGAGGCTCACATTGGTGAAGTCGATATTAACTGGCATCCCTATGTATTGGTTTTCACTTCACTAGGTACTTGTTTATATTATTAACTGTTTGTGAAAAATTTTCTTCAATTTTTTGTGGATAGGAGGTCCAGATAGGAGCATGATGGTGATGTCTAGATGGGAAAACATAACTCTTCTTGAATGCTGTGGCAGATGGGGGATAAGGCATTTATCAATCTTCAGCTGTGCTTTAAGATTAAAATGTCTCTGGCGTGGCCTTTTTGGTCCTACTCTTTGGAACAAGGTTCTTGCTGTCAAATACATCAAAGGGAATGTCACTAACTGGATCAGGAATCCAATGAAGAAAACGGTGGGTGTTTCCACGATCTGGGATGGATTTATTAGAGTGTATAATTGGTTGGAAAAAGACCTTTACTGGAGGGTGGGAAATGGGAAAGATATCCTAGTTGGCATCGACCCGATCTATGGATTTGATGAAGAGTATTCTCTGCCCACTGAAATTCTGAATACCCTTCATTGGTTCGACCTAGCCACACTGAATAAAATCAAAAGAACAAATGCTGACATAAATACTTCTTATTGGCTCAACTCCATGGAAATGGGTTTTAAGGATGACGCTGCTATTGCATGGGACAAGTATATCCAAAAATTGAACAGTATTGGATGCCAGTTGACGAAAAACAAGGATAAACTGATATGGAACAACAATAAGGAGAATGGGGTGCTCGCGGTGAAGTGTGCATATAAGGCTATTATCAGTTATCAATGCATTTTCCCTGCAAATTGGTGGTATAGGGTGTTGTGGAAATGGAACATTCCACTCAAAATCAAGTGTTTTATGTGGCATGCTTTGTGTGGGGAGATGAAAACATGGGATAACCTCCTCAAAAGAGGATGGACGAGACCTAGTTATTGTTATCTCTGCAAAGATGACCTGGAAACTACAAATCATATTTATGTGGAATGCAATTTCTCCATAACTATTTGGAATATGATTATCAAACACCTATGTCTGGAGCTTCAGTGGGGTATCGATTTATTCGATGTTTGTGCTCTTACTGGTATAGAGATTGTAAAGGTGTTCCTTTCCTCCTGGTGATCATCTCTTGGATTATCTGGAAAACAAGGAATGAATCTTTATTTGAAAACAAGGTTCCCAACATTCAGTGTGCTTACAACAAAATTTTATCTATGTTGAAAGATCATTGCACCAACAACATAAAGATTTGCAACAGAAAGGAGAGTTCTTTCACCTTTACTCATCAGAAACCTGTTGTATTTTTTGACGAGGCTGCAAATGATGGCTTATGTGCTGTGGGGGGTGTTATTTATATCAACAAGGATCATTTTTTCACCCTCAAGATGAACTGCGGTGCTGGAACAAACACAAAGGTTGAGCTCCTTGCATTGTGGTGTGTGCTTTTTGTCTCCCTTCTGTTTGGCCTTCATGAACTCGTTGTATTTGGAGATTCAAGGGTCACTATTAAATGGGCTCGTGGAAAGTATAACTTAAATGTCATCTCATTATATCAGTGGAGCTACAGGACTAGGGAGAAGATAATGTTGTTCAATGACATTACTTTTGAGCATATTTACAGGCAACATAATACCTTAGCCGATACTCTATCCAAGGCAGCATCTGATGGTGATGAAGGTGTAATTTTTTGGGAGGAATTTTATGACTTACAGGTTGCGGAGAAGAGATCCTACCAAATCTTTGAGACATAGCCACTTTTATTGCAGTATATGAATATGTAGCTGTGAATTTCCTTGTACTGTAACTGTCTATTTTTTGCATATTTTGGTCATTGATGATTATCAGACCTAAGATTTTGAATATCAGTGAGTATCTGACAAAGATATATGTGTACTATTTGATTCTCTTTTGAATACCAATAGTATGGTTTTTTTTGCTAAAAAAAAGCATAAATCCAAAGTTATATGAAAAAGGCTTTATTGTTTAATTGTTAAATAAGAATAGATCCAAAGTTATCATGCTCAATAGTTTTAAATAGCTTATTATTTTTTCTTGGGCATATATTTAAATATTTATGGATCCAAAACCATACCGTTTAAATAGCTTATTCTCTTTTCTTGGGTGTATATTTAAATATTTATGGATCTAAAACCATATTTCCCGTCATTTTTATTTTAGTATATTTGGAACTGTTGTAAAGTAGTCATATTTATTGTTCCACTACCATAACTTATGTTTTGATTGAACCCCAATGAATGTGGTTTTCTTATAGTTACCACCTTAGATCCTCAAACATTAGGGAGCTAGCTGTTGAATTACGTAAGACAGTGTTTATGGATTCCTTTTGTTTTTATTGACAAGGTTACATGAATTAGGTGTTATTTACAATTTACAAAGTTTTAGCAGGTATGTTTCTTTGCTTTTCTACAAATTATTTTCCCTCTCAATGTAATATCGGTAGTATAATAAACTTTTGGTTCTCCATACATTATATTAGTAAAACTTATGTTTTTCCTTTGCCTTCTTAACTTCATTTCCTCACTATTATTTAACTATCTTGGGTGCTACACATATGCAACTCTCAACCTTGCATATATTTTGCAAATTACATAGTTTATGCATCTAGCTACATCTTGCTTCAAGGAAATTTTGCAAATTTCATAGCTGCTTCGGGGATAATTTTCAAATTACATAATTGAGGCAAGTATTCGCTACCTGGTAGCCTTGTTCTATTATACCTTACATACATTTTCCAAATTACATAGTTTCTGCATCTAGCTACATCTGGCTTCAAGGCTATTTTGCAAATTTCATAGCTGCTTTGGGGATAATTTGTAAATTACATAACTGAGGCAAGTATTCGATACCTAGTAGCCTTGTTCTATTATAATATGAACAACATAATGAATGCATTACCCTTTTGGGCCATGCCAACCCTTGCTTATTCGCCCCAAACAACATAGGAATAATCTTAGGTCAACAAATATGAAGATAATGGATGATGGATGAATAAGGATTTTTTTAAAAATGGTTAAAAGTTATAATAAAATGTAATAATGTTAAGTGCACATGGAGGAATGAGGTGCCTTGATATGTAAATTATTTTGGATATTATAATTTTTATTCATTAAAATAAATCTAAATTTAAAATGATTATATTTTTTTTGTAAATAAAACTTTGTATGACTGCTAAGTCAAGAAATACAAGGAATACATATCGTGCTTACAGTGGAGCAGAGGTATCATATCAACTCCTAAAAAAAACTATTGACCAGTACAGACACAGAGCTACAAAAATGTGGAGCGAGTGTCCACGAAGCTGGACCTCCTCAATAAGAAACCTTAAGTTTCAAGAGTGCCAAAACATATCACCCATCCATCTGAAAAAGGACATCAGGCCTAGCCAACTACCCCAAAAACCAAGCTTACAAACAAAAGACACCAAAACCCCAAAAAGAAACAACAAGAACCAGCTAATTCCCCAGACCTTTCAGAGGCAGAGCAGACGGTCCAACAACACCTTTTTCTGGCATCTTCATGTCCACCATTTTCTTCGGAGGGAGAGTATCAACTTGAATAACTTCAGCAGTAGATCGGGTAGAACCATCCTTTGGAGATCTTCTACTGGTGAGCATTACCCTCCATCATCACATGAGCAAGTAGGTTCTTGGTGACCCAGTACGTCAACACCATTCTGTCATACACCGAGGCACACCCAGCAGTAGTACCGGGGTCCGTGACCCGCTCCTCCACCTCCATCCTGACATCCTCGATGGGAAGGCCATGAACTTTGGTTTAGAGTTTCTTTTTGATACTCTCAATATCGTCCCTGATAGGATCAGGGATATGCTCACGGAAGAAAGAAGCAGTAGACTGCGCCCTAATTTGGGTCCTCGTTACCCTTCCCGAGCCCCCACTGTAATGTCCCCTTCTCCATAGAACAACAGGGAAGGAAACATTAACAACATACCGAGATTTTGGTAAGCTTAGCCCCAATATTTTTTGCACATAAATAACTAACATTTTAAAACTTCTATATGCAGATTCGTTTCAATATAAACACAGCGGATAACCATACTAGCAAGCACACAAACAGACCGTAATTGCATAACATATTTACCACAGCAGAGAATGATTCAACATAAAGAGACCCACTCTCATTCGTATGCCATGCACAGACTTCATTTCAATTTCAATAACATGGAGAATAATCATTCAAATAACACATTATAGAACCCAGATATATATATACAAATTAAAGTCACGGAGAGCACTTATCTTGCAACGCGATATCCAACGACTGGCTACGTGAGAGCAACGTTCCACCCAACCATAGATCTCTGTCCAGCCTGTATTCTTTCAGCTGAGAGATCACCCCCGAGCTGGGCTGTGTATCCACTAAGGAGGAACTAGATGGCTCACTCACAGTCAGGGTTTCACTCTAACAGCCATGCTAAGCCAACACACGGTTGGGTTTCTCAAGCATGCAATGGGAGATGGAGGAGGATGCTAGTCCACTAAGCTCAAACCCAGAGCCACATACCCTTCAAACTAGACTCAACAATCCCATCCTCTATTCATACATCCACAATTGGATTTCTCACAAACCTGTCACAAACAACCCAAATCCGTCACTGATTTTCTGGGCCATTAAAACTGGGTTTTCCCATGGCTTTTGGGGTAGCTATTGCTCCCAAATTCGCCCCAAGTTTCCTACCAATGGATCCCCCATTAGATTTCTCTGTCCAATACCAAATCGGGATGTTTTTGGCTTCCCAAAACGTGGGTTCTCTCACAGTCGCGATTTTCGGTTTTCTCACTGTTGGGAGCTCGTTTTTGGGTGGAGAAAGATGTCCCATACTTCCACAATGGAATGGGGATAAGGATGGAGCAACCCCCAAGATGTAGAGTGACTTGTGGGGCAAGTCAAAAGAGCCCATACCTTCCCATACGAATTTCAGGGCTGCCCATACTCCATCAAAGTCATTGACTTAATTCTTCAACCACTCTCTTACAACAGGAATCATTGTCATCTAGAAAGGTCAAATGGGTTCTCATAAAGACATATGGCAACCTATGGTTCACTCCCATAGCCCCCTCACCACTCCCTAGTGGATACACGTGGCCCCTTCTCATTCGTTGCCTCCGTAGCCAGTTTTGGACATTTTATATATTGCATGATGTTTAATTACATCCTATTACAATTTCCATGGCTTAAGAGCACATGGTATCAAAATATCAAATACTTGCCCTTTAAATAAAATTCGGCTTTCACTAGCGGGGCCTTGGCCTTGAGCTCCACGCTAGGAAAACATACATCACATGTACACTTATTTACATTAAAGGCTAATATATCCTAAGGGTCGAATTGGGGGTATTACATTCCCCTCCCCCTTAGAACAACACCGTCCTCGGTGTTCCAAGACTTAGGCATACATATACAATTTACATATATCCAAAACTTCAAAATTTTGCAGATCTGCCCTGCATTCTATTCTTTACTTTGAATTTTCAGGTCCAAGTCCTTTGACCTTCACGAGATGCTCCCGCTGATTCGGATCTTCCAGCTCATCCATAAGTCTGAAAACTTTATGGCTGCTACCTTCTTGGGGTTCTCTTGTTGGGAAATTGCGGAGGCAATGATCCCCTCCACATTTCCAACACTTCATTGGTTGCTTCATCTTTACCTGCTCGATTTCCTTTGAGTCTTTCCACCTAGAGCGTTTCTTAGCCGAACGATTGGATGAATGCTTCTTCATTGATCCACTTTTCTCTCCCTTGCTGATTGCTTTCATAATGCTTTTTACCTCTTTCTGCAGATGAAGAGTGTCCTGCAAGACCTCGTGGTTCATCTCGTTCTACTGCTTTTGCATCTTGAGCATCTCTCCAAGATTTTCTTGGGTCTTGGCAATTGTTTGAAGAAGACTTCCAGCCAATCCTGATAGCCCTTGGTCTGCTGCCATGGTCAATGGAAACAACTGACCACGCTTTTCTCACTAGCAACACTTGCCTGCACCGGCTGCAACCAATTGATTCAATTTCCACCTGTGAAATTCATCATTACAATTCTCGTTAGGCCAAGCATAACCCAAACATTTAAAAAAAATCATTCAATGGTTTTTCCCCAGTTGACATGGATAGTTCATGCTTTACTCATGAGACTTCCACACTTTTCATGCTTGCCCAACATACACATGAATTCCTTCATGTTCATCGATTCACAATTCATTAATTAGCATTCACAACTCACTTTAATCAAATAAACACACTGTTACTTTCAGTCATGCATGCATTCAGCAATTTTCTAATTCTATAAATGCATCAATAAAAAGGAAAGAGAGAGAGCAGTAAGAGTTTCTCCTCTTAGTCTTGTTCCATTCTGGAACCCACACCACCACTGTGGTTTTCATGCTCCTGTCCTCTTTCACTTCAACGTGAATGCTTGACCTGCCCTTCTTGGCTATGACACGTAGTCTCCATGGTCTATTCCAGATCTTTCAACCACGGAGTTCCCCCACTTGGTTGGTCAAACTCTTGGCTGCTAGAACTCATACCGTTCTACTAGCCCCATCTTTCATTATTGCTCATGCTGAGCTCTTTAGGGTGGTTACATGTCCATACGCATCCTTGAGATGCTTTCATAGTCATTGCTTCGAGCCATACCTACACTCAAACATTGAATTAATTCGCATGTTTAGTTTATTTTCATAGGAAATCATAACCCAATCATATACACATGTATATTCATAAGCAAGAAATTACAAGATAACCAAATACTTATCTGCACTAGATGCCTTCACTTTATTCCATAGGGTTCTTCTTTGCTTTACAAGCCTTGGAATCGCCTATGGATTTGAGTGTTTGGCCAGCGCGCAGGCTGCCCCTCAACATCTAACAGTCTTGTATGTTTGTCTAGCACGCAGGCTGCTCCACAACATCAAATAACCTTGTATGTTTGGCCAGCATGCAGGCTTCTCCACAACATCAAATAACCTTGTATGTTTGGCCAGCACGCAGGCTGCTCCAAATCATCAACAATCTCGCATGTTTGGCCAGCACGTAGGCTGCTCCAAACTATCAATGATCTCGCATGTTTGGCCAGCACGCAGGCTGCTCCAAATCATCAATGATCTCGCATGTTTGGCCAGCACGCAGGCTGCCCAAATCATCAATAATCTTGCTCAACCAGCCACTTTCTGGATTTACCAAGCAACTTTTAGTTCTTTCAGGGTCCTTGCTTCCTGCATGACCATGGTTTCCAACAAAGAAACAATAATGCATCAGCTCACTGTTACAAGCTTTATGCTTGAAATCTTCATTATTCCAAACAAGAAATAAATGAAATTGAATACTTATCTGTATTGTGCATTTCCTCTCTGGTCCACAGGGTCCTGCTTTTACTTTATAAGCCTTGGGATCCTCCTGCGGACTAAGATGTTCGGCCAGCACGCAGGCTGTTCCAAATCATCAATTAATTAATGCCCTACCAGTACACCTTCACGCTGACTGGGTTTACCAAGCATTTGGTGGTGCCCAACCAGTCCCATACCTGGTTGGCCCTCTCCATTGCCGAGCCAGCACATACGTCTGGGTCATCGACCAATGGAAGGTAACTGCGCCACCAACCATTACAGGTCAAGGCTCCACTACTCTGCCTTAGGCTTGCATCAGCCTTTCACGGTATCACAATCCCTCAATGCGCATAACAATTCTTCACCCACACAAGGGTGGCACTTCTTCTCTTATGTAAGCCGGCGGTTCCATTTAGGAATTCTTTAGGTGACTTTCTTAACTGCAGGCTATCATGACCCCATGATACCCACTCACCCTATACAAGGGTTACCACTGTTCATACAGTCCTCTTGAGTATTCTTTTCTTCACTTTCTCTTTAAGGTGCAACACTTAATTTCATATGTATAATCTGTCAATCACAAAATGGATAGCAAGCTCATTAGTATTGCTGCTCTAGAACGGTAAACATATGTCATATCATTCACTATCCAACCTTGAAACACCAGGAATGCGTCCACTCCCTTAAGGCGTAGTCAATATTGGCATCCCTAACATAACTCAACACCAGAAAGGCATGCACTCCTTACTGATGTGAACTATGAAGGTCCTAATCATACTTCAAGCAGTCTGCTATTGTGGAAATGAAATCAAAACATGCTCTGCATATTAACTCTAATAATTAGACATGCATGTGTATATATATATATATATATATATATCATTCAGGGTTTATGGAACACTTATCCATTTTGCAGATGTTATTTCTCTTCTTTAATGAGGAATGGAGGCTCCTTCTCTGAGTTGACAGTCCCTCGGTTTGCCATCCCAATTCCTTTTGATGTTACATATCCTTCATATGTCTTACTGACATAACCTTTACCATCTCACTCATATTGTTTACCAATCATGCAGTGCAGATGAAACATTAATAATGTCTTATGGCGTTTCACTTGAAACCCATTTTCAAATCATGGAACCTCTTCTCATGAAGTTTGGCTTCTGCAGGCCCACTCTCATGGTCTTACTGCAAGGTGTCTTCCTGGCACACTTATTGAACAGCCAAACAGTTAGCAACATTTAACAATACAATTCAATTCCGATTGTTCCATAACCAATCCATGGCACTAATAATTAAATTCAGTATGAATCTGCAACTCTGTCTACTACAGAAATTGGTTTTCTTATCCATGAGGCTATCCTCATATTGTTTGGCTCCTGTAAGTGACACCACTCTACCCATTATGGTCTTATGCCTGCTGCCATACATGAGCATCCACTTACAGCATGTCCTCCTGACACATTTTCATATAAGCCAAACAGTCATTAGTAATTATTAGCAAAATTTCAAATCCGAAACATTTACACATATGATATTTACAACTGTTCTTACTAACAGAACTTAGTGTTCTCAACCATGAGATTCCTTCTCATAAGCTCTAGATCAAATTTTCAAATCCGTCTCTCACAGAAATTTGATTTGCAACTGTGATATTATTCTCATGAGAATGTTTTCAGATTTGTTTCACGCATACTTCACAACCATGAGAACCTTCTCATAACCTTTGGCTTCTGCACATGGTAGATCTCGGTCTTTGCTATGGGCTTATCCTCGTTGCCATACGCAAGACTTTTCTACTTGAAAACTGAAACTTCAATCAGCCAAACACGTTGTGAGTATCTATGCATACTATCATTCATTGCCATAATAGTCACTGAAGTGATCTCAGAATTATAACACTCAATAATTCAAACACCTTCAGCTGTTAACATTGAAATGCAACGAAATATATACACTTCTATATATGCATCATTATCACAATAGAATTGCAAGACACAATCACACTATTCATGCAAAACTATAAATCGTAAACACTCATTACTTCACAGTCCTATCATTCATACAACTCTGTCCTTCCAACAGAGCACTTTGGTAGCCCATCAACATGTCTACTTTCCACATGCAATAATTCTCTTGCATTCACAGCAGCTCAGGAAATGGTCTCAGTATTAACACTGGTTCACCATTTCATCGATTATTTATTTTGCACTAACATATGCATCATCCCCATACATTCATACCATGCATCACAAGATTTATAAAATCTCTTAATGCTCATCTACTTAATGCTACCTTGCATTGTTTCATGAGTACTATGCATTCAAGACTATGCATTCAAGCATATTATGATCGAAACATGACTATCTCATATAACTTGCATTACCATAATCAGGACCACCAGTCCTCACTTGCTTTGGTTATTAGGCACATAACCAACATACACATGGCATGATATAAATTCATATGAATGCATTGAGATTTCTAAACAGTCATAGGGTGTAAGGATCATTTCCTTCACTTACCCACACCTCACCAAGCTTGGTAGGTAAACAGTCCCAATCGGTATTCAATATCACATGCCAACTAACTCAACATAGCTCAAACATATTTGAAGAGATCTTACCAAATCCTCTTTCAACATTCCTGCAATTTGGCACCAATAATCATTACCTGCATGGTTACCATTAACATCGCCTGATGTTACCTGATCAGTTGGCCTCTTCCCAAGGCTGCTCAGTCCTTTTGCCAACTTTATGATCATAGATTTGTTGGCTTCATGCAACAACATCCTCAGCACATTTAGCCATGCTCTTTGTTATCTTTGGTCCTACAACCAAGACCAACATCAATAATGATTATCAGCCACAATATTCTCCATCAGTGGTTCATTTCATTTGCAGACTTCATTATTTTACCAATATGCAACATCCCATTTATGCACAAGCATTCCCACACGTACTATGCAATGTTTGTTAAGATGCCATCTAGTGCATATACATCTGTGTAATCCCTTACATTTTTATCATTTTTATGCCATATGACAATTTCATAATTATAAGTATGATAACAAACAAGGGTTTAAGGAATTCTTCCCTTTTCGATCCCTCCTCGTATCATGGAATTTCTCTTCCATATCATGCAATTGTAGAAATTGCCCACATTGACAACAAAATTTGTTTGTCAAAACAGCCGCTGCCACTCTTCTGCACTAAATAACTATGATATCTGTAGACCTCATTCAAACTCTGGCCATGCATCATTGTTCCCTGCTGGACCAGCTTTCCAATGCCTATCTTCATGCTCCATTCCGACATCAGGTGCGGAAATTGCATCCCTTCAAAAATGACAACTTTCACTCCAGTTCTGCACATTTTACACAGTTGCATTTTGGTCCCGAATGCCAACTTCAGCCACCTGTGGAAGAAAATCTATGAGGAATCACAAAAACTTATCTATCGGGCGAAGTTAGTCCATATAACAAGGAACACTCAGCAATTCACGGATTTCAATTCCGATGCACCATTCATCTTCTATGAATTTATGGATTTCACTACTTCTCACTTTTCACATTTTCTCAAAATTCCAAATTTTGGGCCAAAAACGGCTATCTCCCAAACGGTGCATTTCTGGAAAATCTTCGTCTAACGGAAGCTGTCCGTCTTAATGAGAATATGAAATGTCTAGTTCAGTAAAATTTTTGATTCCCACATCTAGGGTCACTTTTACTGCCCACAAGCTTTTCAAAATCCCGAAAAAGTGGCCCGGAACAATGCTTTTTGGCCTTCTTGCTCACCCCGACTCCACATCATCCTTTGGAGTTTGGTTCCAAGATTCGGAACTTAACATTGTGCCTGCTTCATGGCCGCGCCTGATCAATTTCAGCTCAAACCGACCTTCTGTCAAGCCTCGGGACTCTGTCCTTCAAAAGTCACTATTCCCCTTTTTCTGTCAAATCGGAGTGTAATGGGCTAGGGGTCTTCACTGGTCCTTTCATGGCCTTCGTCAATGGCCTCCGAGCCCCACAGGAATCAGTCCATTCTGAGTTCGGATGCTCCTGCTATCCAAAAATCAAGGTTTTTTTTTTTTTTTTTTTTTTTTTTTATCGGGCGCGCAGGGCCGGTTCTCCGAACGTTTCCGCAATTGCGGTTCCGCAATGGCGGAGCGATTCGCTGAACTCTCCCGCAACTGCGGAGCCATTCGGCGAAGGCTCCCGCAACTGCGGAGCCATTCGGCGAAGGCTTCCGTTGCGGAGCCATTCGGCGAATGCTCCCGCAATTGCGGAGCCATTCGGCGAAGGCTTCCGCCGTTTCGGAAGACTTTCCCGAATCCTCCCGCGATTTCGGAGCCGTTCGCGGAATCCTTCCGCAATTGCGGAACCATTCGCCGAAGTCTTCCGCAGTTGCGGAACGACTCGGCGAAGTCTTCCGCCGTAAATTTTGGAAGAGAATTCCTTCCGAAAATTCCTTTCGATGCCAACACTTAGAAAATTTTTCAACTTTTCGGAGCATTTTGCCAAATTTTTCCGCGTTGCGGGACAACTCGCGGAATCCTTCCGCAAATTTCGGAAGAGAATTCCTTTCGCAATTTCGGAAGGGAATTCCTTCCGCAAATTTCGGGGCGACTTCCCGAATTCCTCCGCGTTGCGGAAAACTTCGCGGAATGCTTCCGCAGTTTCGGGGCAATTCGCCGAATGCTTCCGCAACTGCGGAAGTCATTCGTGAATTCTTTCCGAAACAGACTTAAACGGATTTTCGAAAACACTTAGGAAATTTTAACAAACAAAAATAATTTCCAGCCATGCTCAACATTCAAGTTCATACATTCAAGCATCATGGTCATTCAAGGAACATGGATTCATCATTAATCAAGGTCTCAAGCACATGATGCATCATCTCCTATGCACAACAATAATCAACAACAACAAAACAACAAAACAGCTTAAGATGGCAGAGGTTGCCCATGCTCCTTTCTCTGTTTCATAGAATGCCATCAATGCAATTAATGCAGGCAGCTTGCAAAAATCCCCAAACAATCATGCGATCTTGAGGTTTCTTTAATGCATTTTAGTTCCAAATACAAAATGCATGAACACACAATGACTTATATTTCTGTGAAGGGCCCAACAGCCGTAGGGTTGAACCTAGAGCTCTGATACCACTCTGTAATGTCCCCTTCTCCATAGAACAACAGGGAAGGAAACATTAACAACATACCGGGCTTTTGGTAAGCTTAGCCCCAATATTTTTTGCACATAAATAACTAACATTTTAAAACTTCTATATGCAGATTCGTTTCAATATAAACACAGCGGATAACCATACTAGCAAGCACACAAACAGACCGTAATTGCATAACATATTTACCACAGCAGAGAATGATTCAACATAAAGAGACCCACTCTCATTCGTATGCCATGCACAGACTTCATTTCAATTTCAATAACATGGAGAATAATCATTCAAATAACACATTACAGAACCCAGATATATATATACAAATTAAAGTCACGGAGAGCACTTATCTTGCAACGCGATATCCAACGACTGGCTACGTGAGAGCAACGTTCCACCCAACCATAGATCTCTGTCCAGCCTGTATTCTTTCAGCTGAGAGATCACCCCCGAGCTGGGCTGTGTATCCACTAAGGAGGAACTAGATGGCTCACTCACAGTCAGGGTTTCACTCAAACAGCCATGCTAAGCCAACACACGGTTGGGTTTCTCAAGCATGCAATGGGAGATGGAGGAGGATGCTAGTCCACTAAGCTCAAACCCAGAGCCACATACCCTTCAAACTAGACTCAGCAATCCCATCCTCTATTCATACATCCACAATTGGATTTCTCACAAACCTGTCACAAACAACCCAAATCCGTCACTGATTTTCTGGGCCATTAAAACTGGGTTTTCCCATGGCTTTTGGGGTAGCTATTGCTCCCAAATTCGCCCCAAGGTTCCTACCAATGGATCCCCCATTGGATTTCTCTGTCCAATACCAAATCGGGACGTTTTTGGCTTCCCAAAACGTGGGTTCTCTCACAGTCGCGATTTTCGGTTTTCTCACTGTTGAGAGCTCGTTTTTGGGTGGAGAAAGATGTCCCATACTTCCACAATGGAATGGGGATAAGGATGGAGCAACCCCCAAGATGTAGAGTGACTTGTGGGACAAGTCAAAAGAGCCCATACCTTCCCATACAAATTTCAGGGCTGCCCATACTCCATCAAAGTCATTGACTTAATTCTTCAACCACTCTCTTACAACAGGAATCATTGTCATCTAGAAAGGTCAAATGGGTTCTCATAAAGACATATGGCAACCTATGGTTCACTCCCATAGCCCCCTCACCACTCCCTAGTGGATACACGTGGCCCCTTCTCATTCGTTGCCTCCGTAGCCAGTTTTGGACATTTTATATATTGCATGATGTTTAATTACATCCTATTACAATTTCCATGGCTTAAGAGCACATGGTATCAAAATATCAAATACTTGCCCTTTAAATAAAATTCGGCTTTCACTAGCGGGGCCTTGGCCTTGAGCTCCACGCTAGGAAAACATACATCACATGTACACTTATTTACATTAAAGGCTAATATATCTTAAGGGTCGAATTGGGGGTATTACACCCACCCCTAACATTGATCTTCTCTTTACCTTTCAGTGCAATGCGACCAACACTCAACCCCGAGGAGGCACCAATTTCATGCTTAGGATCCATAGCGACACTTAACATAGAGGAGAGACTGAAATCAGGTGGCCGCATTTGCGCTAACCACACCCTGTAAGGAACTTTGTAAAAACAAGCAATAAAGGCATAGAGACAAGGTATGCCACCCTCGGAGCAAGAAATAATCCTTAGTATAGATAAGCCACCATATAAGGACCTCCCGCTCACGATGACGCCAACCGGGCCATAAATGGCTAAGTCCCTTGAAGATTTGAGCCGACCCATGAACGAACCTTCACCATTATAGAGAATAATAGTGGTGTTGGAGGGGACCCTTCGGGTTCCTTAATTGTCATTAGTTACTTATGTAATAGTATAGTTAAAGAAGGAGTTGGAGCGGGTGCAATAGCTCCAACCACATGTAAGATGTATAAATATAACTATCAAAGATGAATAAGATAGCCGAATGCATTCTGCTCATCCCTTGTCTTAATTATATCTCTGTGTATGTACTTACTCTCTACTTGAATACAACATCTCGTGCCCTTGCCATTCTCTTTTGGCTGGGTGTACCTATCAAAGATGAATAAGATAGCTGAATGCATTCCGCTCATCCCTTGTCTTGATTATATCTCTGTGTATGTACTTACTCTCTGCTTGAATACAACATCTCGTGCCCTTGCCATTCTCTTTTGGTTGGGTGACAGCAACAGCAAAGGAGGAACGGTTTGAACCTGAAGGAGATCGTGAGGAAAAAGAACCCTGCAAGAAATGCATGTTTGTTGCAAAGGAGGAACGGTTCGAACCTGAAGGAGATCGTGAGGAAAAAGAACCCTGCAAGAAATGCATGTTTTTTGAAAAATCCTTGCAAGAATCAAAGAAATGATACTGTTCGATTGTTAATGGCTCTTGAAAATTTTCCTGCGTGCAAGATTAAAATGGCTTCATGTGCGTAAAAATCTCGCAGACTGCCTAAGCGTTGATCAAGAAATCATTTTCTCAAAAGACTGCTCGTGTGTGGACGCCTTGGCGAAAAGAAAGATAAGCTCTTACTTTTTGAATGGTTATTTTGCTTTGAGATTGTTTCTAATCGCATTCGTTGTCCACTTAAAGCCCAAGATTTACACCAACCTGTGGACCTCAGAATGATTCTTTGACGATTGCAGTCTTCCCACTATTCCATCGAAGAAGAAATGACGTGAGTACCCAGATAACGTATCTTTGCTGCTTCCCATGAGATGAAGAACCCGCAAAGATTATTTTCGTGGAATAAAAGAGTAATGCTATTGTTTTGCTTATGGAGATTCTTAAGCTGCTATAAATATGAATCTTCGTGGAAACTGAAGAATATGATGTTGCTTCTACGTTGTTGCGATGTTGAAAATGATTTGGAGACGCAGCTTGGACATAAATATTATCAGAAAAGGATTATGTTCGTAGGAGATGCATCCCGTAAAGATCCTGTCATCCAAATAAGTCGACTACATCCATTTGCATGCCGCGGCCACACAGGCCCATATTCTCCAAATAAATGCGATTAAATATTGTGCTGCTATGGAAACATCGACTACAATAGTCGACTCCACTACCGAACAAGAATAAAGCACGACCAATATGTTTTTCCAGCCGTCGAACTGAGCAATGAACATACGTTTTGCATTCAAAAGACAAAAGATATTGTATAATTTTCGCGGGAGATGGTTGTAGTAGTGGAATGTAATATTTACGGCATTGAAATTTTATGTTGGTCGAATCCTGCATAGATCATGTTTTAGAGACCTACATCGACCATAAAAGGTTTCTACAGTGGCATACCTGCAGTCAAAGGGTGAAGATTCCGACCGAAAGAGTTAAGCGACAACTAGCTCGACGGTATCAAAGTAAAAGTCGTTGGTTGTTGGTCGTTGAAATTTCAGTTGGGCCTCGAACATACATCTCGCTGAGCATTTTTGGCATCCAAGTTAGTCGGCCAACAAACTTCATCCACCATTCGGCCACTCGACCTCGCCCTCTATCGATCCAATTGGTAAGAAATATGCAAAAAGTATGAGGTCGTTAAATCATGTAGTCGAATCTCTAAAAATGTGATTATTTAGTCGATACTTTAGCTCTTGGTCGATCACTTTAAAGTTGGTCAAACATATATTTGTAAATTGTCATTGATATTTTAATGGTCGAGATAAAGTATGATCGATGACAATCATATTAAAACTGATCGGCTAGCTATTTAGTTATATGGTCGAAACTTTATGGATATCAAATATGGTCGAAACTTTATGGATATCAAATATGGTCGAAGAGTAATAGTATGGACGAGTCTCTGTAGTCGATATCATTAACATGGTCGGTTGTAAATAGTCGATTTTAAAGTATGGTGGGAATTTCTCTTTGTTCGAGGTCGACATCTTATTAAAGTTGTCTTATATATTGGTCGATATGTAAATATAGTTGGGTACTAAAAGTGATCGAAACCCAAAATAGTCGGTTCATTGGTCGACATTGTAAGTGGTTGAGCCTTTTAATGTTAATATGGTCGAGATCGACCCTTTTTGTATTATATTATAATTTTGTAATTCAGTCGGTCTCTAGCCGACTTAGTAAGTCATGTTGACTCAAGCAAGTCATGTTGAGTTGAGTATAGTCAAGTCGACCAATATCAGTATGTATCGACCACAAGCAGCAGTGACACATTCGAAACTTGCAGGAAGCCTCACGACAGCTGAGTCTATGAAAACCATGTGTTCAAGAAGAAGACATCTATACCACACAGAGAAAGTGCTTCACGTTTAATAATGACAAAAGAACACTTAAATTGATCAAGCCCCCCGGTACTGACACACATAAACATCTATTCAATGTCATTTCAGACGTTTTTCAGGCAGTTGGTGAGTTGGTGCAATGGCAGAGCGTGGAAGCCCAGATGCTCCTGTACTGTGGAAGATGAATCTGGCAGGAAGGTGAAAGGGGTAAGCGGCTCAATTGGCCACTACCAGACTGTTGACAAAGTCTAAAGGAATCACAGTTTGTGGTTGTTCATGTTTCTTCAGGACGAAGAAATATTTTGAGGTGGGGGAGATGTTGGAGGGGACCCTTCGGGTTCCTTTATTGTCATTAGTTACTTATGTAATAGTATAGTTAAAGAAGGAGTTGGAGCGGGTGCAATCACTCCAACCATATGAAAGATGTATAAATATACCTATCAAAGATGAATAAGATAGCTGAATGCATTCCGCTCATCCCTTGTCTTGATTATATCTCTGTGTATGTACTTACTCTCTGCTTGAATACAACAAGTGGCCATAATGATAAAAGATTGAAGTCTATACAAATCCTTCACCTGGATCGCGAAAAATTGAAATTCGTACTTCATCTGCATTCCCGTAATAACTAACCTATGGGACTTATCAAGTCTTGATCTAAAAGGCCCCATCATTATTGCGTCAGCAGAATGACCACCGCATTACGCCTGTCACTTCCTTGGGACAGGTGTAGCGTACTCTCCACCATGTGGCTTCTGCCAAAGTCCTCTACTGCTAGTTGTAAGCATTTAGGAGCCCAAGCAATGTTCTGAAGATCCGCCATGAGGCCGAAGGTATGGCCACCTCCCCCATCAACACCCAAATTCGCCAAATAGTCTGCCACTTTGTTAGCTTCACGTCTGACATGGAAAAAAGGCAACTGACTTTTGGAATGGACATGACGTCTTAGGAGATCTAGGCGATGGGAGAGCCTCCAGCTGGTAGTCACTTGTTCAGTCAGCTTTCCCTGTGCTAGCCCTTTGGCCATGTGGATTATGATTCTCGAGTCACCCTCTATGGTAGCCGAAAAAATACCACCCTGAATAATCAACTGCAGACCATGGATGAGACCATCGAGCTCTGCAGAGTTATTCGTATCATGGCCAAGATAGACAAAGAATACGTGAAGAATAACCCCATCCTCATTTGTACAAACCCCGCCATAACTAGCTGCCCCCAGATTGCCCCGCAAAGCCCCGTCAAAATTAATTTTGAATTCCTTCTGCCTAGGCGGAGACCAAATATTGGGGCTAGTGGGTTTACATATTTTATCGCGTCTTCTCAAGCCGAGCATATCCTCCCTGCCAAGACCCCAGGCTTTTGCAATTAACATGTCTTCCTCAGAGAGATTTTTGTCTTCATCAGTCCACTGTCGGCTCCAGACGGTTTCGTGAATGTTGCGGACTAAAGTATCCCAAACTTCCTCCTTCCGGTGAATCTTGTCCCTGAAAATTCTTCCATTTTGTTCTTTCCAAAGGTTCCAGCAGAGCATCGCAGGTAACATCTTCCAGATAAGGGCAATAATAGGATTACTAAAAGCTTGGATACTCCAGGTTTTCAACGTATGATCAGGATGGCCATGAGCCCGATCGCTTCTTCGGAACGTAATGGTGCCTCTGTCCCATAGGAAAGAAGAAAATTCACACTCATGGAGCAAATGGTTAGTAGTTTCCTCACTATTCTTGCATAAGGGGCAACATGAGGGACCTTGAATTCCCCATTTCTTGAGGTTTTCTCCTGTCAAAATTCTTTGCCAAATGATTATCCAGTAAAAAATGACAGTTTTTGGCTAGGGGTTCGTTCTCCAAATTTTTTCCCAGGGGGTATTGTCAGCATCCTCCCTGTTAGAGTGCAGATCATATGCTTCCTTAATGCGAAAAATCCCTTTCTGATAATATCTCCATCTAAGCTTATCGGGACCAATTCTTCTGCGAATGTATCTTTCTTGGAGTAGTTCCCCAAAAGTTCTGCCATCATCTTCGTTAAGAATACCAGTCCACAATTGTTGGTCTAACCAAGATTTGCACAAATCCATCCGCTGATTAGACCAGAAGTGACATACCTTAATTCTTCCTTTAGACAACCCGTGGTCTTTGATAATCTGCCACCTAGGATCACTCCCTATTTTAGGGAATTGATTCCAAGAATCATCCCAGAAGTTAGCCAACTCTTCATCACCAATTTCCCGGAAGATGTGGTCCTGGATCAACTTTCTCCCTTTTAAAGCTTTCGACCAAATATGAGAGCCCATAATTTCAGAATTGAAATGGATTAACTGGTTGGTTTGATGGTTCCTGACATACTTGATTTTCCAAAGCTTAGCCCAAGGTTCATTGTTGTGGTTACACCAACGCCACCACAACTTAGAACCCTGGATGTCACTGACCACTTCCGGATCCCTGAGTCCAAGGCCACCCTGAACCTTAGGCCAGCATAAGAAGTCCCATCTGATCAGAGAAAATTTGGATTTGGACTCCCTGCCACCCCATAAGAAATTACATTGGATGCTTCTGATCTCTCTAAGAACTGTTTTAGGTGCAGACAACACTAAAAAAAGGTAAACAGGCATAGCCTGCAAGATGGATTTGACTAGCGTTAACCGACAAGGGAATTTTAAAGGTTTATTAATCCAATTGTTGAGTCTACCCTTGATGCGGTTCAACAGGTCTTTCCATGAGATCCCTCGAAGACTGCCCTCAGAGAGCGACGCCCCCAAAAATTTAGTAGGGAGGGAGCCTTTGGAAAAATTCAGGATGCGAATGATATTTCATTGAGTAATACTTGGAGTATTGAAAAAGAAAATCTGAGACTTATCATAATTAACTTTGAGCCCAGAGGCTTTAGCAAAAAGATTAAGACTTTTTTTAAAAGCATGTGCTTCTTGGACTGAAGGGTGCCCCATTAGCATGGTATCATCAACAAATTGTTGGTGGGTCTGTTTGGACATTCTAGCATGAAGGTTTAGGCCTCTGATTTTTCCTTCTCCAGAGAGTGACTAAATCAGCCGGCCTAACCCTTCCTCCATGAGAATGAAGAGAAAAGGGGATAGGGGGTCACCTTGCCTGATGCCACGAGAAGAGTGAAGAATCTTGGTGGGAGACCCATTAGGAAGAGTAGAAAAGAAGGGCATCGTCACCAGATTCATGACCCAATTAACCCAATCTTCGCCAAAGCCAAAGGCCTCCAACATACTTTGCATATATTTTCAATTTAATTTATCATAGGCTTTTGAAATGTCGAGCTTGATCATCATACCAGGTCTCTTAGTGGATTTCAAAGAATGAATGGTTTCATGGGCTAAGATGATTCCATCAAGGATCTGCCTGCCCTCCACAAAGCCATATTGATCTGGGCTAATCAAAATCGGGAGAAAAGGTTTCAGGCGATTAGCAATCACCTTCGTTACAATCTTGTAGTTGACATTATAGAAAGCAATAGGTCGAAACTTGCTAGGCACCTATGCCCCCTTCTCCTTCGGAATTAAGGTAAAAAAAGTGGCATTGAAAGCTCTCAAAACACCACCACTTATTCAGGATTCTTCGATAATGTCCGCAACCTCCTGCTTAATTAAATCCCAAAAGAAATGGAAAAAATTAGTTGTGAAGCCATCAGGGCCAAGGGATTTTCCCAAATCCATCTGCTGCATGGCTTCTTCAACCTCCTAGAGGGTAACAAGTTTGTTCAAGAGTTCATTATGCTCCTCAGTGACTAGTCTAGGGATATGTATGTCATTATCCTAGCAATGGAAATGCTACGATCCACTTGATCCTCCTTAAGAATGTCTTCAAAGTGATGGACAAGTTCATCTTCAATGTCCTGCCGGGACTTAGCTTGCCTACCATTAGCTTTGCAGATCTTAAAGATCTTGGATTTATGCCGATTATGAACCACCGCATAATGTTAGAATTTAGTGTTCTTATCCCCTTCCTGGAGCCACCAATTTCTATATTTTTGTCTCCAGAAAATATCTTCCTATTTTTCTCCGGCTTTTAGTTGATTCATTAGATTATATTCATTTTCTTTAAGCTCATCAGTCCACCCTTCATCCATCACCTTTATGTGCAGCAGCTCCAATTCTGCCACCACCTTTGCTTTGTCCTGAAAAATGTGCCCAAAGTCATATTTGTTCCAAGCTTTTATCCTAGCTTTGAGAGCTTTTAATTTTTGTTGGAACTGAAACATCCTTGTCCCCCCGGGAGGGACAATTTCCTGCCACCACTGGCCCACCAGCTCTTTGAAATCCTTATGTTCTAACCATAATTGTTCGAACCTAAAAGGTTTGAACAGATAAGCATTAGACCATTCCCACTGGAGGCAAATGGGCCAATGATCAGAGCTAGCCGATGGAAGGACAACAACATGGGCCTCTCCCCCATATCTGACCAAGTCCTCTGTAGCAAGGAAATGGTCAATCCTAGAAGCAACCAAATGGGTTCCTCCCCGTTTTTTGTTCCAAGTGTACAAACCATTGCCAGTATCAATATCAATGAAGGGGCTTTGGCAGATGAAATCTCCAAAAGCTTCCTAGAATTTATCCAAGACCCTCCTGCCCCCTTTTTTTTCCTCAAGGGACAAGATCAGATTGAAATCTCCCCCTAAAATCTAGGAGCCAATAGAAGCTTGGGCTCTTAGCCATGCTAAGTGTTGAAGGAAAGCATTTTTTTGAGGGAAAACACTTGGTCCATATATATTAACAAGCCTACCAATGGAACCAGTCACCCGATCAGTGAAATGAGCACTCAGAGAGAAGCGGTTTGCCCACCAATCAGAAAGACATAGAGAGTTTGGCTGCTAGAAGATCGCCAATCCTCTAACAAGCCCTGATGTATCAATATCCATAAATTCACTGCCTCGCCATATTTTTTGTTTAGCTTGCTCCATAAAATGTGAATTGCATTTAGTCTCTTGGATAAAGATAATATCCGGTTTTTCCTATTTGATGTTTCTAGCCAGTGTTTTAATCTTCCTGGGATGATTGCACCCTCTAATGTTCCAAGAGATCAGCTTCATTAATTAACCTTATTGACTTTAGAGAAGGTTTCCAGCATTGTGGGATATTGACCAGACTTGATTAACTTCACACCTATCTCTGCAATCCTTTGTTTATTTGTCTTCCTGCCTCGTTTCAGGTCTTCTTCAGGCGATTTCCTCTTGCTACCTTTTTGCGCCTCAGAGGCTATACCTAATTGTCTTGGGACTTTAGCATTGATGATAGCCGCCTGAAGAAGTTCCAACTACTGCCGAGTAACATAGCCTTTCCCTTTCTTTTCACATTCTCTCTCGATATCATCAAGATTCAATTCTCCTAAGTCCATCTCCTCTTCCTCATCTTCAACCATAGGCACCACTTGGTTATCCCCATTCTGATGTTGCTCAACTTCTTTGAGAACGCCCTCCATATGATCAAAATTTTCTTTGCCCTTGGTCTCTCTAAACTCCTTTCCATCCTGTGAGTCTTCCAGGATCTGGAAGGGGTTGGAAGTTGCAATTCCTTTTCCTCGATTCTCCTTGACTGCCTTATTTTGTCCTACCATTTTATTTCTCCTCCCGATACGAATTTGCGTGAACCCTTCCTTATCCGTGTCCCCTATCTGGCCACTTTTAGGAGGAGATGATAACAGCCCTATCTGAGGACAATTTCTGCTCAAATGGCCATATTCATGACACTAGTGACATCAAAACGGGAGCTGTTCATAATCCAAGGGTTGGATCCACTCCTCATCCTCCCAATTGAGACTGATCGCCTCCGGCAGCTCCTTTGACAGGTCCATGTAGACACAAATCCGGGCATACACAGTGTATCTTTGCTATTTGGTTTGGTCTGGGAATTTCACAAATTCTCCTAGAGTGTTGCCAATATCCTGAAGAATCTCGAGATCCCAGTATTCACATGGAAGGGAGAAGAGCCTGATCGATAGAAGAGCCTGATCCATGGTCTAAGATACAGTCCAGCCGAAAAAGGAAATAGGGGCCACCTTCTGGAATTATATCCCGATCTGCAACATTGAAGAATATAATGGTGAAAAAACCCTTGGCTTCAAGTTGCAGATCATAATGTCCTTTAGGTTTCCAGGTAGTGTTGATCGAGTTCAGAAGATCTTGTTCCTTGGGCCAAACCCCCACAAACTTACCAATGAGGTATTTCTCTCGCCATTCCTGGATTTGCTCCTGGATATTCTCATATTTGACCTGAATAGCCAGAATTTTCAATGTTTTGGGGAGGCAGCCCCCCGACCCTATTATTCATTTGGATCCTTTCTCGGCATCGAATGAGACAGCCATTGAAACGCCTACAGAATCACTAGACGACAGCGGCCCCGTGGGGTTTCTAGACCCCATCTTGGGTGCCTGGGGAGAGGGCCCCTGCCCATATCTGTTAGAGCTGCAGCCACAACACACCAACCTCTACCTATCCCAACACCCGGAAGCATTGCGGCGCCGTCTTCACCAAACCTCTCACCCTGATACCTTCTTGTTGGTCTTAGTATACATTTTTCTTTCCCCTCACCATCATCAATTTAAAATGATTATGTTGAGTCTAATGCTCGATTATGATACTTTTTTTTGTATTTTTAATGTTTAATAAAAAAAAAACACCATTAGAAAATTTAATTACTATGATATATAAATAGACTACAATAAAAAAACCATCTAGATTCTAATAGAACATTAATATTATTCTCTAAACTCATATGATAAAATCAATACTTAGTGAAGGACTGTGCTTTTTGTCTTCTCATGTTATGGTTACAATATATATCATATAGTTTTACCATCTTACTATGAAGCTATGATACCTTGCGGCCTTTTACAGTTCTCTACAATATGGTTTTGTTTCTTTTTTTTATTCACATCTCCTCCACACTCTTGCACATACTATGGAATAGTTGGCAACTAGTAAAAAGTGAATTGTCACAAACCAAAGAGTCTTACCCAAATGTTTCTTTTCATTATCCCCGATTGTGAGACACTGGCTTGCCTCGACCTAAGTATTTCAAGCGCTGTGGATTACTAGCTGTATAGTATATTAGAGGGGTACATTATCGAATTTGCTATTGACACTAGAAAGTCATATAGTGTAGTAGAACGAGAATTATTTCAAGGACCACGTGGTAAATATATGAGATATTTAAATATGTGGATTAATATGTTGCTTTGTGAAAAGGGGGTAATGAGAATGGAATCTAATGGGTAAAACATTTGTGCGCGGTGGGCATGGGTGTCGACTGGAGGAAGGACTGGGCAAATGTGTGGAATGAGATGAAATGATAAGGGGAGAAGAGAGTGAGAAAGACAAAGAGTGTAGGTTTCTGCGAAGTGGGAAGATATTTCGGTCAAACAAGCAGAGGAGAACTGTGACGAGGGGAGAAGGTTGCAGTGCAATTGAGAGAAGGGACTACAAATCAGTACCATGACTCAACGAAGATTCTTACGACAAAGAGGAAGAATACCAGCTCATTTAAGAAGAAGAAGAAGAACCTGCAGATCTGTCTCAGACCCAAGGCTGTGACATACCCACGACCCTGTGTACATCTCCAGAAATTGGGGTAAGACATAGTAGTTTGTCACAAATTTTTCCAAGCAATTCAAAGTAGTGGTAATAGTCTGAGTAAAACTTCACCAAGTAATAAGATTTCAGTTCGTGGACCTTTAATACCAAGTGAACCAATTCCTCCAAGGAACAAAATGGATGGGGATGATATGAAGTTACCCATTTTTAATGGGAATGGATTAGTGGAAATAGAGCAGCATTGGTTTCTATGTAATTTCATATGGACTGTTAAGAAAACACAATATAATAATTTCAAATTGGCACAACTGATTACGACCTTTAGGGGTCGTGCTTTGGACTGGTTCATGAAGTTCTAAGAAGTAGCTAGTGGACAACCAACGAAGACTTTGGTAGAGGTTAGAGATGGGTTAAAAAGCGAAATTAAGAATCCAAAATCTATGTCATAGTGCATTACTGAACTTAAAGAAATAATTTTTTTTCCAAATGAGACTGTTTGGGACTTCGACCAGAGATTCAAGACATTGATTGCTCGTGTAAGTTTTCAAATGACTAATGTTCAACATAAGGAGTGGTTTATTTCCGCATTATTACCTCATATCAGAGTTCCTTTGATGCAATAGAATATTGCATCACAGATGGAGGCCCTTGAGTTGGCTATGATGTTGGAAGCATCACCTGTTGGAGATACTGGAACTAGTATGGCTCAAATTCAATTGCAGTCCTGTCAATCCATATTTAATACATCAAGAAGGGAAAGGAAAAAATAGAGGATGTTTGGTGTACAATATGTAAGGAGGAGGGCATTCAAAAGATCAATGTATGGATTTCCACGACTACATTGCTGTTGGAGCTCCTAATCTGTTGAACCCTAGAATAGGAATATGGTGTAGAATCTTTCAAAATAGAGGACATCAACCAGAAGAATGTTATTTGCTACAAAAAATGGTGAATACCCCACAAAATTTATGGTGTAAGTTCCGTCGATCAGTTGGCCATGATGAGAAGGATTGGAGAGCATACCAATTGCTCACAGAACACACAACATATACTTTCCTCATGAAAGGTGAGAGCACATTGAAATAAGTAATGCGCAGTTTAATCAACCACGAGGTGGATTCCAAGGACGTGGACGAGGAGGATTTGGTTGAGGAATAGGTAATATGTTATAACTACGGTACTCCAGGAAATTATGCTAGAGAATGCCCGAATCCTTCTTCGACCTGCACATATTGTAGGGAATTAGACCATACTATTGAAGATTGTCCCCAAATTATAGAAAAATGGAAGACAAAGAATAACCAAAATCAAAACCAAAATGTTTAGAATATTTCAGCTGAACTGAGACATAAGCAACCTATTGTCGTTGTGGTCACCCGAGGGGGAGCTATGACGGGTGATGACAAGAGAAATCACAACAACCAGTGGGATTCGAGAGTGAGATCAACAGTTCAGAGGCCACCGCAATTTGATGTTCAAAAAGAGAAGGGATTTTTCTTTGAATCAAGTGATGAATTTATGGGGAACTAGAAGGGGGCATCGACATCCTCCCCGCCACCAATGTTATCCATCAAATCGAAACTTCTCTATCCGTGACGATATTGAGTTGTCGTTCACACAAAAGGACACAATAGATGGAAGAGCCTAGATTTTCTATAGTTTTATGTGGCCCTAGTGATTACCTATTTCTCTAGTTTACCTCTTTTTTTGTATTGAGTTTAGGACATACACGCTAGTGAAATCTTAACAACTAGCAAGTTACCTGCTTGCGTTCCCTTTATCACTCGCGTGTTTCCCCAAAAGTTGCACATGCATGTTTCTTTAAGCATTATGGCGCTTAACATGCGAGTGGTTCATTCTTCACCTATGTGTTCTTAAAAAATCACAAAAAATAAAAAAGAAACTCGAAATGTAGGTAGTTGGAGTTGGTTTCCTAACTTCCCTACCTATCCTAACTAATCCTCTCTCAAAACTACTCTCCCAGCTTTGTCATAAATACAAAGGGAAGGCCATGAGAGGGGGGAACACTCATTTTGCAAAGTCATGTTGGAGGAATTTTGGTAGAAGGGAGGAGAAAAATGATCCATATCAAGTTTCAAGAGGTGCTTGTGCAGATCAAGGTGAAATGTATTTGTTGCCATTATTGCAATCAATAAAGAAATCTTTCCTTTCTCATATTGCTAGTAATTTGATGAATGAATTGGATATTTGAAAGTGTTTGATATTGCAATGTCTATTTACTTTCAATTCAATTATTTATCCATCCATATTCAAAAACTTTGAGGAGGGTTATGTTTGTATTGCAGGTATCAGAACAAGATTTGTGGAGTAAAGCTTAAGGATTGAAGAGCTTGGATCAACCTTCATTGATATAAGGTACTAATTGCTCAACTTTCAAACCCTTGTTTATTTCATGAATAATATCTTGTCTCTTGTCTATAAATCCCTTGAATGCTACTTGACTATGATAGTATGTTGGTGACCTCTACTTACCCCAGTCATTAGTAACTTTTTCCGTACAACAACCAATATTTGAAGAAGGTCCTATCTATGACATGCCACCTTGCTTTGACTGATCTGTGTCAAGGAAAGTTCCGGGAAAGGTAAGTGCTCTGCATAGATTTTTGAAAAGTTGTTTGGCTCTAATTAAGGATGAAAATGCATTATGGGAATTGCATAATTTAATTATCGAATCCGAGGGAGAAATGAGGAAAGAAAGAGCTATGAACCATGTTCAAAAGAAAACAAAAACTGGATGGGCGCTGCGCTTAATGCACAAATTGGATATTATGATATGGATTTTTTCATTTTAGATCTAGGATCAGATGTGAACATTCTTACTAAGCAGACTTGGGAAAATATGGGAAATCCTAAACTAGTGTGGTCACCCATTCAGCTGAGATTGGAAAATCCACAGAAAGTTGTACCCTTTGGACGGATGGTAGGAGTCATTTTTGAAGTGGAGGGACTACGTACTTTTGCATATTTTGAAGTCATAAAGATTGTCAATGATACCAATCCTCATCCTGCACTCCTGGGAATAGAATGGGAAATTCAAAACCAAACTATTCTGAGCATCAAGAAGAGGATACTCACATTTGAGAATGACGAAATAAGAGTTGATGCACCTCTGGATCCACTAGAGGGTGAGAGGTATGTTGAACCGGTAAAGGAAGAATACAATGCTCAGGATCTGGAAAATATTTACGTATCTTTAAGGATAAATGATTATATCAATCCAATAGCGGATGGTACATTAAGCTAGCGGAGTGTTAGTTCATGTTCATCAGATTCTAGTGAATCTACAGAGAATTGGTAGAATAGGATACATGAGGCCTCAATGTGAAGATGTTCTTCGATTATGAATTCATTGCTTTGGCTTGGTAAAGAGGTATGTGACCTTCCCACCTATGTGGGTTTGCCTAATTTAGATAAATTTGTTGTTGAGTTTGAAGTTAAGGTGCCAGTAAAACAATGACTGTTGGCATTAGATGTGGCTTTGAATTCAACATCAAAAAGATGGTGGGATGTTCACAAACAGTCTATAACAGGTTGGTCATAGTGTAGACAATTCTTAGAAATCCGATTTGGTGAGGGAGTCCCATATGTCAGAGAAAAATATAATGGGTTAACTAACCCTGCTGATCATCTGACCACTTGTAGTGCAATATGGCAAAACATACCCAAGCAACAATGGGTCCACATGTTCATACACACGTTGGATACCATACCAAGGAATTGGTATACGTCGTTGGAGCTTCGATAAGGAACTGTAGACTGGGATAATTTGGCTATAAGTTTCACAAAAACATTTAACTATGAAGATGAAAGTCTGACAGTGGACGCATCTCTGCAAATCATTACAGCAAATGTTTTTGAGGAAATTCCTGGGCGAGTGCCTAATTTGCCCCAGTGGAATGCAACATCCAAAGAAATGATGAAATGTTATAATATCACTAGAGGGCTAGAGGATGATGATCCAAGAGATGTGCATATACCAGAAACTAAAGGAAGCCGCGACTTGAAAGGACCAAAGATTTCATCCGACAAGTTATTGAAGCTGCTAAAGATAAAGAAGCTAAATATTGGGTCACCTGAAAAATCCTAAATTTACAAATATTGGAGATTATTAGGATGATGAAACAGTAGGTAATATCATTGATTTACTGCATGAGTTTCAATATGTATTTCCTATCAAGTTTTCTGAGATGAAAGGGATTTCTTGCGACCTGGGAGAGATGAAGATCCCGCTGAAACCAAGTGCTAAGCCGGTTAAGAAAAGACCTTATAGAATAAATCCTCGATACAAGGAAAAAGTTAGAGCTGAGTTGGATAGAATGTTGGATGTAGGCATTATTGAGTCTATTGAATATTCAGAGTGGATTAGTTCCATGCTAGTACAAGATAAAAATACATGTTAGATTTGAATTTGTGTTGATTTAAGGAAGCTGAAAGATGTTTGTCTACATGATCCTTTTTCGATGCCATTCACAGATGAAGTACTAGAAACGTTAGAAGTTAAGAAGCATACTCATTTACCGATGGGTTTTCTGGGAACCATCAGATAAAAAATTCCAAGGAAGATTGACACAAGACAACATTTGCGAGAGAATGGGGTTGTTTCTAATATATGGTAATGGATTTTGGTTTGAAGAATTCTCCTGCAATTTTTTCGAGAGTAGTTGTTGTTGCTTTAAAAACAATTATTCATAAATTTCTTGAAGTCTAATTTGATGATTGGACAGTATATGGTCTATTGAAGAATCACATTGAATGTTTAAGATTAATGTTAGAACGATGTAGACAGTACCAGACATCTTTGAATTTGAAGAAGTGTATATTTTTTTCTCCATTTGGATTACTGCTTGGTCATGTGGTCTGTAAGAAAGGATTATTGGTGGATCTTGTGAAGATTTCCATTATAGTGGATCTACCTCCACCTACTTCATTTCGAAAACTAAGTACAACTCTAGGTCATACTGGCTACTACAAAAAGTTTCTAAAAGGATATGCTCATATTACATCTCCTATGAAAAAAATGCTAAAGAAAGATGTGTGAAGTTTCAGTGGATTGAAGAATGTCAGCAGAGCCTCGACATATTAAAAGAGAAAATAGTGACAATGCCTATTTTGATATTTCCTGACAGGAGAAAATAATTCCATGTGCATGTTGATTCATCTTCAGTCACTCTGGGTGCATTTCTCGCTCATTCGGGTGAAGGATCTATCGATCATCCAATTGCATTTGCTAGCAGAAAATTATCGACAATAGAAAGGAATTATACTACAACAGAGAGGGAAGGGATAGCTATGGTATATGCCTTGCAAAAGTTTAGGAATGATTTATTAGGAGGGAATTTTAAAATGTTTACGGATCAATCTACTTTGAAGTACCTCGTCAACAAGCCAGTGTTGGGGGGAATATTTTTTGATGGCTATTATTGTTTTAGGAATATGATTTTGAGATTGTAGTCAAACCAGGGAGGCTGAACGTGGAGCCTGACCATTTGTCGAGGTTGGAAACATGAGAGGAACCAACCAACTTAGAGGATAACCTTCCAGATGTACATCTCTTATCGGTAAGAATGGTACATGAATACTTTGAAGATATTGTGAATTTCTTGTCTACATGAGTGGCACCATAAGGCTACACGACTGCATAGAAGAAGCAGTTAGTCATTAATTCTGCAGACTATCAATTGATAGTAGGCCAATTATACAAATTAGGAACAAATGCGGTATTGCGTCAATGTATTTTAGAACATGAACGAACAATGATCTTAGTTGAAGCTCATGACGGTCTTGTGGGAGGCCACTACGCATGAAAATCCATTGCATAGAAGATATTAAGAGCTGGGATGTGGTGGCCTACTTGTTGGAATATTCTCACCATCATTTTGTATATTTGCATGCCTGCATGCATCCAGTCATCATGCATGTATCCAATCATCAGTATGGTAGTCTCCCCAACACCTGGAGCCTATGTTCAGCGCCCTAGAGCTTGTTTTTAGCCTGTTAGAAAAACAGGATCGCATAGCAATAACAATAAACATAAATGCAAATATAATCACACACACATTACAAGAGAGACACAGATATATCGTGGTTCACCCCAACTTGGGATACGTCCACACTGAAGTTTCCAGTCCTTATTATTATTTCATCCAACAAAGTGAAGGGATACAACCTGCATCACAGCTGCTGCACTTCCTCTTCACTGTCTCACAGTCTCTCTTCTTTGATCTCAAAGATCTTTACAATGAATAAAACCTAATACATCAACCCTAGCCATAATGTATTTATTTTATAAGGGAAATACAATGGAAAAATGCCACGGGTTACCCAAAACCATGGGGCTGAAAACTGGTGGCGAAAACAACCCCAAATTTTTTTCTCAAGGGATACACCCCTTAACCTCCCTAGGGTTGTGCTGGGATCATAACCAAACCTGGGGTATGGACACGACTGAATAATAATATCTCTAAATCTAGAGATTAGGCTCCACAACCAACAATCTCCCACTTGGAGACTGATCACAACAACTCCACTGCTGCTGCAATTGCTGGACCTTGGACTTGGCAACTTTATCATCTTCACCTTCATGCTAGAAGGCCAAATAAAACCGAGCAGGAACTTAGTTTCTCTCTGGTCACTACCTTTGTGAACATGTCTGCAGGATTCTGGCTAGTGTGTATTTTTTCCAACTTCAATAGTTCATCTTCTAGAATAGAGTGTATGAAATGGTACTTGAGCTATATATGTTTAGTCCTGGAATGGAATGCTGAGTTCTTTGCAAGATGAATGGCACTCTGGCTATCACTGTACAATCTGCTATCCTTCTGCTTCTTACCCGATTCCTCCATAAACCTCTGCAACCAAATCATCTCTTTACTAGCCTCTGTAACAACAACATACTCTGCTTCTGTTGTTGAAAGTGCAACAACCTTCTGCAGTTTCAAAATCCAACTTACTGTTGTTCCATCTACAGTAAACACATACCCTGTGGTGCTCCTCCTGCTATCCTTATCACCTGCCATATCTGCATCAACATATCCCTATAGAATAGTGTCTGAACCTCCAAAACATAATGCCTGAGTGGTAGTACCTCTCAAATACCTGAGAATCCACTGTACAGCCTTCCAATGTTCTTTACCTGGATTGTTCATATATCTGCTCACAACTCCCACTGCTTGTGCATTATCTAGTCTTGTGCACACCATGGCATACATCAAGCTGACAACTGTTGATTGATAGGGAATCTTGGACATGTAATCTGTCTCTTCCTGTGTCTTGGGACACATTTCCTTACTTAGATTGAAATGGTTAGCCAAAGGTGTAATTACTGGTTTTGCATTCTGCATTCTGAACCTCTCCAACACCTTTTGTATGTACTCACTTTGAGACAATGTCAATTTGCGATTTTTTCTGTCCTTGTTATTCTCATACCAAGAATTTTCTTTGCAGCACCCAAATCCTTCATCGCAAATGAATTAGCTAGCTTCCTTTTGAGTACATTTATATCCTACATGTTAGACCCTGCAACAAGCATGTCATCCACATACAATAACAAGATAATATATCTTTCATTGTCTAGCTTCTTGAAATAAACATAGTGGTCAGAATGACATCTACTATAACCTTGTTCTGTCATAAACCTGTCAAATTTTAAATACCACTGCGTTGGATCTTACTTCAAGCCATACAAACTCTTTTTCAACCTGCATACCAAGTTCTCCTTACCTTTGACCTCATACCCTTGTGGCTGCTGCATATATATCTCTTCCTCCAAATCCCCATGGAGAAAAGCTATTTTTACATCTAACTGTTAAAGATGCAAATCTTCTATCGCCACTAGACTTAAGATAGTCCTAATTGAAGTCATCTTAACAACAGGAGAAAATATTTCATCAAAATCTATACCTTTCTTCTGTGCAAACCCCTTTACAACAAGTCTCGCCTTGTACCGCTTCTTACCTCCTTCTTCTTCCTTCAACCTGTAAATCCATTTTTCCTGTAATGCTCTTTTACCAGCAGGAAACTGAACCAAATCCCAAGTCTGGTTTCCTACCAATGAGTCCATCTCCTCATTCATGCCTTGCTCCCACTTCTTTCTAGTTTTCACCTGCATTGCTTCTTCATAACATTCTGGTTCACGAGCATCAATCATCAACAAATAATACATTGAAGGAGAGTATCGTTCAGGGAGTCTACTTAACTTGGTAGATCTTCTTGCAATTGCAGGAGTTTCAGGCACTTGCTGCTGTTCTTGATTTTCTGGCACCTTTGGAACTTCATTTTCTGTAATTTCATCAAGTACTGTGTACTCTATGTTTTCCTTTTCCTGTTTCTTTCCCCGCAACTTATCTTTATACATGACCTTTTCATTGAATATGACATCTCTACTTCTAATGATTTTGTGATTTTCATAATCCCATAAACGATAACCAAAATCATCAACCCCATATCCAATAAAGGTATATTTCTTGGATTTAGCTTCAAGCTTTGTTCTATTTTCTTTATCAATATGGACAAATGCTTCACAACCAAACGTTCTCAGAAATGAGTGGTTTTCCTTTTTATCTGTCCATGCCTCCTCTAGATACCACCATCCAAAGCACTTGAAGGTCCTCTGTTTATTAAATAAACAACAGTATTTACAACATCTGCACAAAACTGTAAGGGCAACCTTGCATGCAATCTCATACACCTTGCACGCTCCATGATCATTCGGTTCATCATTTCAGACACACCTTTTTCTTGTGGTGTTCCTGGGACTGTCTCCTCTCTATGAATCCCATGGTATGAACAGTAACTATCAAACTCCTTGCCGCAGTACTCACCTCCATTATCAGATGTAAGACACTTCAACCTTTTTCCTGTCTCATTCTCAACCAAAGCTTTCCACTTCTTAAAAGTAGCAAACACATCAGATTTCTATCTAATGCAATAAACCCAAGTTTTCCTAGTTGCATCATCAATAAATGTAATATAATAATAAGAGCCACCAAGAGATTGTACCTGAGCTGGTCCCCATACATCTGTATGCACAAGCTCTAACTTTTCATTCTTCTTCTATTTCCCAACCTTGAGAAATCTGACTCTCTTCTGTTTTCCATAAACACAGTTTTCACAGAATTCCAAAATTACCTGCTTCAAATCTGGCAACAACTTCCTTAAGTGGAGAATCTGCATCCCCTTCTCACTCATGTGGCCAAGCCTATGATGCCACAATGGTGTATCTATTCCTGTGGAAGGTAAATAGATAGAATGGTCAGTATTATGAGGACATAAATACAACATACCTACCCTGTCTCCTTTTGCTATCACCATTGATCATTTAGTGATCTTCCACCACTTTTCTCCGAACGTAGATAGACAACTACCATCTCCCAACTGCCCTGTTGAGATCAGATTTCTTTTCATAGCAAGAATATGCCTAACATCTTTCAACAACCAATTAGTTCCATTCTTAACTTTTATCCATACCTTACCCATTCCAACAATTTTACATGGCTTATCACTGTCATTGATTACCTTACTATATGGGTTGACGCTATACTAGTGCGAGATTGTAGTGCTGCGAAGTTTATTTTTGAAAACGTAGTTACAAGGTTTGGCTGTCCTCGAGTTTTACTGAGCAATCAGGGTGTACACTTTGTTAACAGGGCTATAGAACCACTTACATAAGAGTTCCAGATATACCATAGGAAGAGCACCCAGTATCACCCATAGGAAAATGGGACTTTCGAAGCATTTAATAAGATTTTGGAGCACACATTGACGAAGGTTTTTAATGTGAACCGCAACGACTGGGACTTGAGGGTTCCTGCAATTTTATGGGCTTACATAACAAAATGCAATAAATTGATAGGACAGACACCCTTCCGTCTAGTATATGGACAAGAAATTGTGATCCCATGGAATATATTGTACCAAGTTTAAGGATTGTTGCTTTCACTGGTATGTTGGATATCGGTGCTTTAGAAGAAATATTGTCCCAATTACTTCAACTAGAAGAAGACAGGTTTATTGCAGGGTTTCACTGGTAGGTTCAGAAAGACAGAGAAAAGACATGGCATGATCGCCACAATACCAGGAAGCATTTTCAGTGAGGAGACTTAGTTCTTCTATATGACAGTAAGTTTTTCAAACACCGTGACAAGCTAAAGATGCATTGGTTAGGTCCTTATGTCATCAACTATGTTAAAGAGGGAGGAACAGTGCAGTTGCATAATCTTGATGGTGAAATCCTCAATGGATTGGTAAATGGAAGCCGACTGAAACCTTACAGGGACAACCGTGTCTTCTTGCGACGAATATCTTTGCAAAAATGCTTATATATATATATATATATAATTATAATCTCTTTGTGTCAGTATAGTTTCTGGAAACCCCAATTTATTTTTGTGTCGAAGTTTTCCCATGTTGAAGTTTTGGAAACCTCAATTTAATTTTACCGTCGAAGTGTTATGTCAAGTAGGAGGGTTGCAGGTCTTTTGTAGTTTATTTTGTCGAAGTAGATAAGCATCTGTCGTGGTGGGTGATCTATGGTGGTTCCATTTAATGAAAATTAATGGCTTATTTTATGGAAAAAATAGTGGTGGCATTAGTGGAATTTCTGTTGAATATGATTGTCATTGATGTCAAAGGAGCTCAGTAATGACAAAGGAATAACCAAGGACATGATAGCAGGGCAAACTTAATGAAAGAAAAATGAATGACAAAGGAAGTGATGACATGGAATGTATGATGATGTGGCATGTGTGATGAAGCTGGAAAGGCACATGATGATGTTCTGGTGCTATCATTAAGTTAGTGTTGCAATCTGACATCATTCTGGAAAAGAATGGCAAGTTTGTGAAACTTTGGAAATTGACTATGGAAAAAGTAGTCAAAACTGCTCTAAGAGAATGCCCGCCATAATTCATGGTTTGAGAAAAATGCGCACACCATCATATAAGGCTATAGCTTGTTGAAGTGGTTATCTATTCATGGTATCGGTTTTCCTTAAGCATGTTTGAGGAGAAAGTTATAAGTCTGCCAAAAATGGGTTTCAGGATAAACTTTGGAGAAATTCTTGAAAATGGCTAAGTGTTGAAAAACTGGTCCAGTTGGCCTTGGGAAAATGCCCACAATACCTCATGGGAGAATGATAAAAATTATCTGGAACTATCATGCTATAGATTTTCAAAGAGGCTATCTTTACATGGTCTTAGTTTTCACAGAAGGTGTTTGATGACAAAGTTACCATCCTGCCAAAATAGGGTTTCAGGTTGTTTTTACACCAAAGTAGAAAAACAGCCTAAGTGGCCTCAGGGAAATGCCCACCATAGTTTGTGTTGAAGAAAATGCCGGTACCATATGATCATATTGTAGGTTGTTGTTTTTTCTACCTTGCCGTGTTCTCATATTGACTTAAAAGTGTCTGAGGAAGAAGTTATGGATCTTCCAAAACAGTGTTTCAGGCAGATTGGACCAAGTCTAGGAAAGTGCAAAATTGTCCAAGTGTAAAATCACTGGTAATGCCTGAAGTAACCTCAGTAAAATTCCTGCCATGTCTTGTGTTTGATGTCTTAAATAATTTTGAGATTATGGATCTCTAGAATGTTGTTTGGAGCATCCAGACATGGTTTCAGATTGTCCAAAGAGTCTCCGAGGAGGAATATGTTAATATGCCAAAAGTGCCTCTCTGCTTGATTTGCACTACTCCAGTAAAATGCCTGCCAAGTAGAGGGAAAGAGGCTTCAAGAGGTGAAATTGGTTTAGATGAAGTCGCCTTGTTGGCCTTTATCCATTGGGTGTCTCACACTTCAAAATTGGTGAAAATAAAAATCTCATCATACTAACCTAGGGTTTGATAATTTTTCCCAAGTGTCAAATCAACAGTTTGGAAGGCCACTTTCAAATGCCCTCCAGATGATGGGTGTGTGTCAATAAGTTCATCTTTTGACATGGTCTTGTTCATTTTTGAAGTAGATATCCATCCATGTTTTGATTTTTCCTTATGGTGATCATATATGAAAGAAATCAATCTGCCAAAGTGAAGGAAAAAGTGTTTTACATATTAAAGACAAAAATTGTGTAAGTGTCAAACTCACATGGCTAAGAGGCCATTTGGAAATGCCCGCAAGGAGGTTTTCACGTGCTGATAAAATTAATTAGATGGCATAAGCTTGTTCTCTGGTGAATTTGTTATCTAACCATGAGCTCAGATCTTCCTATGGAGTTCACACATGTGAAAAACAAGCCTGCCAAAATGAGAAAAAGCTTGTTTTTACTATTCAAATGAAGGTTGAAGAGGAATTTGGAAATGCCCGCAAGGAGGTGTCCTTTTGCTGATAAAATTCATCAGTTAGCATGGGATTGCTCCTTGATGAACTGGCTATCCATCCATGGAGTCAGAATCCTATTTGGTGCTCTCAAATGTGAGATTTTGGCCTGCCAAAATAGAGAAAAATAAGGTTAAATACAACTTGTATTACGCCCGCAAAGGCTTAAGAAAATGCCCGCAAGGGGCTATGTTATGCCGGCAAGGGATTATGGTATGCCCACAAGGGGTTAAGGGAATTCCCACAAGGGGTTAAGGGAATTCCCACAAGGGGCCTGAAGGATAAATCTCCCAAGAGATTTATTATTCCCGCAAGGGCTTAGCGTTATGCCCGCAAGGGTTTGTTTATGCCTGCAGGGGCTTAAATGAATAAGCTCGCAAGAGATTAAAGAGATGCCCATAAGGGATTGTAAAATTCCCGCAAGGGATTGTGATATGCCCGCAGGGGCTTAAAAGGAAAGCTTATGAGAGCTTGGACTATGCCCGCAGGTGAAGGAAGAGGATAGCTCGCAAATGATGGGAGAAGCCCACATAGGAGGAGAATCCCGCTTTCCTGAGATGAAGGAAGCCCGCATCCTTGAGACAAAAGAATCCCGCAGGACTGAGATGGAAGAAGCTCACAGATGACCAAAGAAGGTTAATTAATTAAATTAATTAACAATTAAATAATTAACAGAATTCTGAATTAAATATTAGAAATAACAGATATTTGAAGAGACGCATCTTCATATTGAACGTTCAACTAGAACCAGAACTGCAGTGTATAGTGGGTTATGAGATGAATATTTGAAGCAACATTGAGACCAGAGGAAGAGACAAAAATGTCTATACATTCAACATGAATAATTGCATCACAAAAGTTGTGGAATAGAAGGAAATAATTGAAGCTGTCTACAACCATGAACCATGTAACAACAAGAAGACAAAGACTGAATAAAGCAATGAATTGTATATGAAAAAATTTAAGAAAGAAAGATCTAGAATATTGATATAAACACATTAGGGAGGTAGGGTGGTGCTAGGGAAGGCTACAGGCTTGCAAGGGGGTTGTAGATTCCTTCCAGTGGTAGCTGGTAAATAAGGTGTCGAAGCATCCTTTCAGTTGTAGCTGATAAGCCAAGGGGTTCTAGCCTCCTTCCAGTAGTGGCTGGTAAATAGGGTTTAGTAGCATCCTTGTCTGTTGTAGCAGGAAGAAACTAGGGTGTTGTAGCATCCTTCAGTTGTAGCTGAGAAACTTGGGGATTGAAGTCTCCAGCAAGTTGTAGCTTGCAAAAACTATTGTAAACATAATTTTACAGTATAGAAAGAGTTTGTGGTTTTCCCAATTGGGTTTCCATGATAAAATATGTGTCATGTGTATCTTGTTTATTCTATGTTTTAATTAAGTTTAATAAGTGGTTTAAAATGGTAAAAAGTTAACAATACTGATTCACCCCCCCTCTCAGTATTGACCAATATTCCAACAATTGGTATCAGAGCAGGATCCTTCACTATAGTCTAAACCACTGGAAGGAAGATCCTATTAAAAAACACTATGGATCAACAAGAAGAGATTACATCCCACAGAGTTCTAGTACTTGATAAAGAAGACTATGCATATTGGAGAAAATGAGTGCATAATTACAATCATTAGGATGGGGTGTATAGAATTCAGTAATATATGATTATATCCCACCAAAAAGAATAAGGACTACATCTCAGAAAGAGTCCAAGAAAAATAAATCAATAGCAATGGAGGCCATACTTGATGGACTATCTCAACCCATAAAAGAAAAGATAAGACAATGCATCTCAGCTAAGGAACTTTGGGTCAAACTAGAGAAGCTTTATTCGGTCAAAGAAATAGGAAAAGCAGACCTTGCTATTTTCAAGAACGATGATGAAGAAACTTGCAGCCATAAGGAAGATCAAAAGAACAAAACCATATGCAAGAAAAAATTTAATGACAGGAATAAATTCTTCTATTCCTTGGAAGATAGTGAAGATGAAGAAAATCTATTCATGGAAACAGTAACTTCAGAAAATAATTTAGATATGGAAATAAAGGTGGACCTAAAAGCTGAATTCATAAGTACCCTTGAAGAATTGAGAGAGAGAATATTTGAGAACAATTCTCCGAAAGAAAATTTGTCAAAATACCTACAAGAGCAGAAATCAAAAGTAGAGGAAGTCAAGACCCTCCAAAAGGAGCTGCACAAGTCAAAACAACAAACAATGGCTAGCATGAAAGAGTCTGAGAGCTTAAGAGAGGAAGTTGCTAACTTCAAGGAAGAAGTAAAGAAGCTAAAAGACCAGTAGACCATTAATGAGAAGATCACGGAGAAAATACAAGAATATAAAAGACTTGAAGAAGAAGTTACTTTGCTTAGGAAGCAACTTGATGAAGAATCTATTAAATCAAAGTTTGAGAACAACTCAAAGTTTTTAGATGAAATCTTAAGTAGCCAAAGACCATCAAGTGATAAAACTGGATTAGGTTATGACAAAGAAAAGAATCCAGAATGTTTGTCTCCTACACTCCAAGATAGAAATGAAAGAAGCTATGCTGCTGCACTCAAAAGCCCGATTGAGAAGGATAGTCAGAATTCTGCTCCCTCCTCTCATAATAAAGACAGAATTGATATGATACCTAAAAGACCAATGAAAAGCAGGGTCCAACAGATATTTTTTGGTCATTTCTACACATGTCATAATTTTGGACATATGGCTAGAGAATGTAAGCTGAGGAAGAATGCTTATATAAAAGTTCAGAAATAAAGGAAGGGATTACAAAATATGGAAGTTGGGAAGCAAGAAGAGCAAAGATTCCTCAAATATAAAGGAAGGTTCTATGGATATTGTCACTGCTGTCACAAGTTTGGTCGCACGACTATTAATTGCAGAACCAAGGGAGAAGATAAAAATACATAATCCAAGAAACAAACAAGGTCAATAAGTAGGGTACCTCATGGAAAGATGTGGAGAAGAAAGGAAGACTAGAAAAAGTCAGAGGAAACATAGATTCCAATCATCAATGAAGTTTCCAAAGACGATGTTCAACATAATAGTGCTGTAGATGAGAATGACATCCATTATGATGGAAAGCAAGATGAAGATGAAGAAATCATCGATGAAGAGAGAAATTATGAAATTATCTTCTCAAGTATCTCATGACCTAAAAGATAAAACCTAAAACTAGCATTAGAAGGGATCATATACTCAGGGGGAGTAAATATCATAAAATTATGATTGGTATTTGAAGGTAACTAATATCACTTGCTAAGAATAAAAGGATATCTTCATCAAAGACAAGAAGTAAAGTAGATGTGACAAAATTGAAGAAACACATCTGGTCCATAAAACATCTATGTGACAAGCACATGGTTGAAGTGTAACAAAATCATAAGGAGTATTAGAGAATAATATATGATCATGGTTAAATGATGAGACTGGTGTATGGTTGACAAAGAGTAGAGTATAAACCCTATCACAAAATGGAGAAAATGTTGACAAAGGGGAGGAACATTGAAAGGGGGAGTTTATGAACTCATCGCCCAGGTTCTCATTCAAAATCCTGCTACAAGATAATACTATAGATTATCTCAAAACACAATGAGTAGTATCAAGTCCAAAATAAAAGGAGGAAGAGAAGCAAAAGAAGAGCAGTTGTCAAAAGGAAGAAGGATAGGAAATTCTCTATCATGTTGGTTACAACAAAGGGCATAACAGGTTATCCTTTGTGATTGTTGTCAAAGGGGGATAATGTTTATATGTTCCCATCAATTCCAAAGGGGGAGAATGTTGAATATGATTTTCATTGATGTCAAAGGAATAAATAAGGACATGATGGTAGGGAAAACCCAATGAAAGACAAAGGAATGAAAAGAGAAGTGATGACATGGAATGTATGATGATGTGGTATGTGTGATGAAGCTGGAAAGACACATGATGGTGTTCTGGTGATATCATTATGCAAGTGTAGCAATCTGACATCTTTCTGGAAAATAATGGCAAGTTTGTGAAACTTTGGAAATTGACCAAGTATGGAAAAATAAGTCAAAACTGCTCTAAGAGAATGCCCACCATAATTCATGGTTTGAGAAAAATGCATGCACCATCATATCAGGATATAGATTGTTAAGTGGTTATCTATTCATGGTATCAGTTTTCCTTAAGCATGTCCAAGGAGAAAGTTATAAGTCTTCCAAAATAGGGTTTCGGGATAAACTTTGGAGAAATTGTTGAAAATGGCTAAGTGTTGGAAAAATGGTCCAGGTGGCCTGGGAAAATGACCGTAGTACCTCATGGGAGAATGATAAAAATTATCTGGGACTATAATGATCTAGCTTGTCAAAGAGGCTATCTTTCCATGGTATTAGTTTTCACAGAAGGTGTTTGATGACAAATTTATCATACTGCCAAAATAGGGTTTTAGGTTGTTTTTACACCAAAGTAACAAAAATGCCTAAGTGGCCTTAGGGAAATTCTCCCCATAGTTTGTGGGTTGAAGAAATGCCCGCACCATAGGTTCATATTGTATTTTTTTGTTTTGTCTACCTAGCCATGTTCTCATATTGACTTAAAAGTGTCCGAGGAAGAAGTAATGGATCTGCCAAAACAGTGTTTTAGGAAGATTGGACCAAGTTTAGGAAAGTGCAAAATTGTCTAAGTGTAAAATCATGGGTAATGCCTGAAGTAACCTCAGTAAAATGCCCACCATGTCTTGTGTTTGATGTCTTAAATAATTTTGAGAGTATGGATCTCTAGAATTTTGTTTGGTGCATCCAACCATGGTTTCAGATTATCCAAAGAGTCTCCGAGGAGGAAGATGTTAATATGCCAAAAGTGCCTCTCAACTTGATTTGAACTACTCCAGTAAAATGCCCGCTGAGGAGAGAGAAAGAGGCTTCAAAAGGTGAAATTGGTTTAGATGAAGTCACCTTGTTAGCCTCTATCCATTGGGTGTCTCACACTTCAAAATTGGTGAAAAGAAAAATCTCATCATACTAACCTAGGGTTTGATAAATTTTTCCTAACTGTCAAATCAACAGTTTGGAAGGCCACTTTCAAATGCTCGCCAGATGATGGGTGTGTGTCAATAAGTTCATCTTTTGACATGGTCTTGTTCATTGTTGAAGTAGCCATCCATCCATGTTTTTAATTTTCCTTATGGTGATCATATATGAAAGAAATCAATCTGCCAAAGTGAGGGAAAAAGTGTTTTACATATTAAAGACAAAAATTGTGTAAGTGTCAAACTCACATGGCTAAGAGGCCATTTGGAAATGCCAGAAAGGAGTTGTTCATGTGCTGATAAAATTAATCAGATGGCATAGTCTTGTTCTCTCGTGAATTGGTTATGTAACCGTGAGCTCAGATCTTCCTATGGAGTTCACACGTGCGAAAAACAAGCCTGCCAAAATGAGAAAAAGCTTGTTTTTACTGTTCAAATGAAGGTTGAAGAGGAATCTGGGAATGCCCGCAAGGAGGTGTCCTTTTGCTGATAAAATTCATCAGTTAGCATGGGATTGTTCCTTGATGAACTGGCTATCCAGCCATGGAGTCAGAATCCTATTTGGTGCTCTCACATGTGAGATTTTGGCCTGCCAAAATAGAGAAAAATAAGGTTAAATACAACTTGTATTACGCCCGCAAAGGCTTAAGAAAATTCCCGCAAGGGGCTATGTTATGCCGGCAAGGGATTATGGTATGCCCACAAGGGGTTAAGGGAATTACCACAAGGGGCCTAAAGGATAAAGCTCCCAAGAGATTTATTATTCCCGCAAGGGCTTAGTGTTATGCCCGCAAGGGTCTATTTACGCCCGTAGGGGCTTAAATGAATAAGCTCGCAAGAGATTAAAGAGATGCCCGTAAGGGCTTATGTTATGCCCGGAAGGGGCTTAATGGATAAGGGCTAAAGAGATGCCCATAAGAGATTGTAAAATTCCCGCAAGGGCTTGTGATATACCCACAGGGGCTTAAAAGGAAAGCTCATGAGAGCTTGGACTATGCCCACAGGTGAAGGAAGAGGATAGCTCGCAGATGATGGGAGAATCCCACATAGGAGGGGAATCCCACTTTCCTGAGATGAAGGAAGCCTGCAACCTTGAGACAAAAGAATCCCGTAGGACTAAGATGGAAGAAGCCCACAGATGACCACAGAAGGTTAATTATTTAAATTAATTAACAATTAAATAAATAACAAAATTCTGAATTAAATATTATAAATAACAGAGATTTGAAGAGACACATCTTCGTATTGAAGGTTCAACAAGAACCAGAACTGCAGTGTATCTTGGGTTATGAGATGAATATTTGAAGCAACATTGAGACTAGAGGAAGAGACCAAAATGTCTGCACATTCAACATGAAGAATTGCATAACAGAAGTCAGAGAATAGAAGGAAAGAATTGAAGTTTTCTGGAGCCCAGAACCATGTAACAACAAGAAGACACAGACGCAAGAAAGCAACGAATTATATATGACAAAATTTAAGAAAGAAAGATCTAGAAGTTTGATATAAACACATTAGGGAGGCAGGGTGGTGCTAGGGCAGGCTACAAGCCTGCAAGGGGGTTGTAGCTTCCTTCCAGTGGTAGCTGGTAAATAGGGTGTCGAAGCATCCTTTCAGTTGTAGTTGATAAACTAGGGGGTTTTAGACTCCTTCCAGTAGTGGCCGGTAAATAGGGTGTAGTAGCATCCTTGTCTATTGTAGCAGGAAGAAAATAGGGTGTTGTAGCATCTTTCAGTTGTAGCTGAGAAACTTGGGGATTGAAGTCTCCATCAAGTTGTAGCTTGCAAAAACTATTGTAAACATAATTTTGTAGTATAGAAAGTGTTTGTGGTTTCCCAATTGGGTTTCCATGATAAAATATGTGTCCTGTGTATCTTGTTGATTCTATGTTTTAATTAAGTTTAATAAGTGGTTTAAAATGGTAAAATGTTAACAATACTTATTCACCCCCCCTCTTAGTATTGACCAATATTCCAACAATTGGTATCAGAGCAGGATCCTTCACTACAGTCTAAACCACTGGAAGGAAGATTCTATTAAAAAACACTATGGATCAACAAGAAGAGATTGCATCCCACTAAGTTCTAGTACTTGATAAAGAAGACTATGCATACTGGAGAGAAAGAATGAGTGCATAATTACAATCATTAGGATGGGGTGTATGGAATTCAGTAATATACGATTATATCCAACCAAAAAGAATAAGGACTACATGTCAGAAAGAGTGAAAGAAAAATAAATCAATAGCAATGGAGGCCATACTTGATGGACTATCTCAACCCATAAAAGAAAAGATAGGACAATGCATCTCAGCTAAGGAACTTTGGGTCAAACTGGAGAAGCTTTATCCAGTCAAAGAAATAGTAAAAGCAAACCTTGCTATTTTCAAGAATGATGATGAAGAAACTTGTAGCCATAAGGAAGATCAAAAGAACAAAACCATATGCGAGAAATTTTTTAATGATAGGAATAAATTCTTCTATTCCTTGGAAGATAATGAAGATGAAGAAAATCTATTCATGGAGACAGTAACTTCAGAAAATAATTTAAATATGGAAATAAAGGTGGACCTAAAAGATGAATTCATAAGCACCCTTGAAGAATTGAGAGAGAGAATATTTGAGAACAATTCTTTGAAAGAAAATTTGTCAAAATACCTACAAGAGCAGAAATCAAAAGTAGAGGAAGTCAAGACCCTCCAAGAGGAGCTTCACAAGTCAAAACAACAAAAAATGGCTAGCATGAAAGAGTCCAAGAGCTTAATACAGGAAGTTGCTAACTTCAAGGAAGAAGTAAAGAAGCTAAAAGACCAGCAGACCATTAATGAGAAGATCACAGAGAAAATACAAGAATATAAAATACTTGAAGAAGAAGTTACTTTGCTTAGGAAGAAGCTTGATGAAGAATCTATTAAATCAAAGTTTGAGAACAACTCAAAGTTTTTAGATGAAATCTTACGTAGCCAAAGACCATCAAGTGATAAAAATGGATTAGGTTATGACAAATAAAATAATCTAGAATGTTTGTCTCCTACACTCCAAGATAGAAATGAAAGAAGCTATGATGCTGCACTCAAAAGCCCGATTGAGAAGGATAGTCAGAAGTCTACTCCCTCCTCTCATAATAAAGATAGAATTGATATGATACCTAAAAGACCAATGAAAAGCAGGGTCCAACAGATATTTTTTGGTCATTGCTACACATGTCATAATTTTGGACATATGGCTAGAGAATGTAAGCTGAGGAAGAATGCTTCAATAAAAGTTACAAGGCTTCACTAGAAGGAAATATAATACCACGTTCATTCATATTGTAGTATTAAATATTCATGAAAACCTAAAAATTATATTTCTTATATATTAAGGGGCAAAGGGTTTTTTTTATTTAATGTAACACTACAAAAATACTTTCGGGTCTTTTTTATATGGGCGGGCTGACAAATATCCACCAAATGGAGATGGCGGGATCATGGATGGATGAGAAATCAGGTTGAGGTAAGGCTCAGGTTTACCAGTACGTAGGGAAATCACATCTTGAGGCATGCTTGAGGCCAGGGGGTTTCATGGTGAAGTGGGTTTCCAGTCGATCATAGTCGAGACAGTGGTCATTGACAGCCAATTGTTACCAATAGCACTCAGCCAGTTGTTACAAATAGCCTTGGGAGGCTCTAAGCCTCCGGGGCCTGTTATAGGGCCTCGATAGGCCTTGGGGGCTTGAATACCCAACCACTCGTGCCTATTACAGGCCTTGGGAGGTTTAGTAATCCTCCTAGATCTTGTTACAGGCCCTGAGGGCTTGGATACCTAGCCCACAAAAGGATTAGTCAGTGATTGGGAAACTGTAACATGCAATATAAATGTTGTACTATGTGCATTGGCTCTAGTGACATATAAGAAGTGATCTCCTATCTCTTCATTAGAGCATTAGATGTTGCAAATCATAATGATATGTGGTTGAGTAATTACATTGTTGGTGAAGTAATGTGCATCCACAATATACATCGAAAGAAGCAAGGTGCATTGTAGAATGCATGTGGGGTCATAAGAGGGGTGTCATATCAATATACTAGGTAGAAATATAAAGGGGTATAAAAAATTTCAATGAAAAAATTGATACATACAATATCTAGTGAAAATAGGGTTTTTTTTAAATTGGGAAGGCATGTTGGAAGGGTGTTAAAAAAAACAATTTTGGAAGGTATTTTCCAATATTTAGTGAAATTAGGGGTATTGTTTCATATGCCGCAAACGAACATGCTATGATAGCAGTTTATTGAGTGAATCCCCCGTGATAAAAGTTCAGAAATAAAGGAAGAGATTGAAAAATATGGAAGTTGGGAAGCAGGAAGAGCAAAGATTCCTCAAATATAAAGGAAGGTTCTATGGATATTGTCACTGCTGTCACAAGTTTGGTCGCACGATTGTTAATTGTAGAACCAAGGGAGAAGATAAAAATACATAATCCAAGAAACAAACAAGGTCAGTAAGCAGGGTACCTCATGGAAAGATGTGGAGAAGAAAGGAAGACTAGAAAGAGTCAGAGGAAACACATATTCCAATCATCAATGAAGTTTCCAAAGACGATGTTCAACATAGTAGTGTTGTAGATGAGAATGACATCCATTATGATGGAAATCAAGATGAAGATGAAGAACTCACCGATGAAGAGAGGAATTATGAAATTATCTTCTCAAGTCTCTCATGACCTAAAAGATAAAACCTAAAACTAGCATTAGAAGGTATCATATACTCACGGGGAGTAAATATCATAAAATGACAATTGGTATTTGAAGGTAACTAATATAACTTACTAAGAATAAAATGATATCTTCATCAAAGACAAGAAGTAAAGTAGATGTGACAAAATTGAAGAAACACATTTGGTCCATAAAACATCTATGTGACAAGCACATGGTTGAAGTGTAACAAAATCATAAGGAGAATTAGAGAAGAATAGATGATCATGGTTAAATGATAAGACTCGTGTATGGTTGACAAAGAGCAGAGTATAAACCCTATGACAAAATGGAGAAAATGTTGACAAAGGGGAGGAACATTGAAAGGGGGAGTTTATGAACTCATCATCCAGGTTCTCATTCAAAATGTTTCTCATTCAAAATCCTGCTACAAGATAATACTATAGATTATCTCAAAACACAATGAGTAGTATCAAGTCCAAGATAAAAGGAGGAAGAGAAGCAAAACAAGGGCAGTTGTCAAAAGGAAGAAGGATAGGAAATTCTCTATCAAGTTGGTTACAACAAAGGGCATAATAGGTTATCCTTTGTGATTGTTGTCAAAGGGGGATAATGTTTATATGTTCCCATCAATTCCAAAGGGGGAGAATGTTGAATATGATTGTCATTGATGTCAAAGGAGCTTAGTAATGACAAAGGAATAACTAAGGACATGATGGAAGGGAAAACCCAGTAAAAGACAAAGGAATGACAAAGGAAGTGATGACATGGAATGTATGATGATGTGGCATGTGTGATGAAGCTGGAAAGACACATGATGGTGTTCTGGTGATATTATTAAGTTAGTGTTGCAATCTGACATCATTCTGGAAAATAATGGCAAGTTTGTGAAAGTTTGGAAATTGACTAAGTATGGAAAAATTAGTCAAAACTGCTCTAAGAGAATGCCCGCCATAATTCATGGTTTGAGAAACATGCATGCACCATCATATCAGGCTATAGATTGTTGAAGTGGTTATCTATTCATGGTATTAGTTTTCCTTAAGCATGTCTTAGGAGAAAGTTATAAGTCTGCCAAAATAGGGTTTCAAGATAAACTTTGGAGAAATTATTGAAAATGGCTAAGTGTTGGAAAACTGGTCCAGGTGGCCTTGGGAAAATGACCACAGTACCTCATGGGAGAATGATAAAAATTATCTGGAACTATAATTATTTAGCTTGTCAAAGAGGCTATCTTTCCACGGTCTTAGTTTTCACAGAAGGTGTTTGATGAGAAAGTTAATATCCTGCCAAAATAGGGTTTTAGGTTGTTTTTACACCAAAGTAGCAAAAATGCCTAAGTGGCCTCAGGGAAATGCCCTCCATAGTTTGTGGGTTGAAGAAAATGCCCGCACCATACGGTCATATTGTAGGTTGTTGTTTTGTCTACCTAACCATGTTCTCATATTGACTTAAAAGTGTTCGAGGAAGAAGTTATGGATATGCCAAAATAGTTTCAAGAAGATTGGACAAGTCTAGGAAAGTGCAAAATTGTCCAAGTGTAAAATCACTGGTAATGCCTGAAGTAACCTCAGTAAAATTCATTCCATGTCTTGTGTTTGATGTCTTAAATAATTTTGAGAGTATGGACCTCTAGAATGTTGTTTGGTGCATCCAACCATGGTTTCAGATTGTCCAAAGAGTCTCTGAGGAGGAAGATGTTAATATGCCAAAAGTGCCTCTCAGCTTGATTTGCACTACTCTAGTAAAATGCCCGCTGAGGAGAGAGAAAGAGGCTTCAAGAGGTGAAATTGGTTTAGATGAAGTCACCTTGTTGGCCTCTATCCATTGGGTGTCTCACACATCAAAATTGGTGAAAAGAAAAATCTCATCATACTAACCTAGGGTTTGATAATTTTTCCTAACTGTCAAATCAACAGTTTGGAAGGCCACTTTCAAATGCCCGCCAGATGATGGGTGTGTGTCAATAAGTTCATATTTTGACATGGTCTTGTTCATTGTTGAAGTAGCCATCCAACCATGTTTTTAGTTTTCCTTATGGTGATCATATATGAAAGAAATCAATTTGCCAAAGTGAAGGAAAAAGTGTTTTACATATTAAAGACAAAAATTGTGTAAGTGTCAAACTCACATGGCTAAGAGGCCATTTGGAAATGCCAGCAAGGAGTGTTCATTTGCTGATAAAATTAATCAAATGGCATAGGCTTGTTCTGTGGTGAATTGGTTATCTAACCATGAGCTCAGATCTTCCTATGGAGTTCACATGTGCGAAAAAAAAGCCTGCCAAAATGAGAAAAAACTTGTTTTTATTGTTCAAATGAAGGTTGAAGAGGAATTTGGAAATGTCCGCAAGGAGGTGTCCTTTTGCTGATAAAATTCATCAGTTAGCATGGGATTGTTCCTTGATGAATTGGCTATCCAGCCATGGAGTCAGAATCCTATTTGGTGCTCTCACATGTGAGATTTTGGTCTGCCAAAATAGAGAAAATAAGGTTAAATACAACTTGTATTATGCCTGCAAAGGCTTAAGAAAATGCCCGCAAGGGGCTATGTTATGCCAGCAAGGGATTATGTTATGCCGACAAGGGGTTAAGGGAAGTCCCACAAGGGTCCTGAAGGATAAATCTCCCAAGAGATTTACTATTCCCGCAAGGGCTTAGCGTTATGCCCGTAGGGGCTTAAATGAATAAACTCGCAAGAGATTAAAGAAATGCCCGCAAGGGCTTATGTTATGCCCGTAAGGGGATTAATGGATAAGGGCTAAAGAGATGCCCATGCTAAGATTCTCCCAAGGGTTATCTGGTACCAGCAATGGTGTATACAACCCTGTATTCTGATTCCTTCCTTTTTCCAACTAGCAAACTTGACATTGTCAAACCCACCTTCCGACATCTGTCGACATCCCTGGCCAGAAATACTTCTCATCAACTAGTGCTTTGGTCTTGTCGATGCCAAAGTGTCCTGCTAACCTGCCATTATGATATTCTCGGATTAGGTTCTCCCTCACTGATCCTCTGGGAATACACAACTGAATTCCCCTAAACAAATAGCCTTCATGAATGAAGTAACTCAGATATGGGGTCTTGTCGATACTCCAAGGTTCTCGACAAGCCTTCCATGCTTTCGCAAAATCCTCGTTAGTCTCATACTCCATATTTATCAACTCTATCCCTGTTGCTTGAACCATCGTCGTGTTCAGAAGTTCAACTCTCCTACTCAAAGCGTCGACAAATTTATTCGACTTACCCGACCTATGTCGCAACACAAATGTATACCTATGAAGTAGTTCCACCCACTTCATGTGTCTCTGATCCAATTTTGACTGAGTGTTCAAATACCTTAGTGCTTGGTGGTCTGTGTATAACAAAAATTCCTTGGGCAACAAATAATTCCTCCATTTCTTCAGTTCTTGAATGATAGCATAAAACTCCTGCTTGTAGACCGAATATTTCTGCTTCGCTCCATTCAACTTTTCACTAAAGAATGCAATTGGTCGGCCCTCCTGGCTCAACACTGCTCCAATTGTCGTTCCACTTGCATCACAATCGACCTGGAAAACTTTGTCAAAGTCTGGGAGCACCAAGGCTAGGCTCTTAGTGACCTTTTCGTTCAACTCATCGAAAGTTTCGTGGGCTGCATCCGTCCACTTGAACTCACCCTTCCTCATGCATTCTGTCAATGGTGCACAAATCCGACTGAATCCCTGAATGAACTTCCGGTAGAAACTAGCAAGTCCATGGAAACTTCTCACTCCATTTGTACTTGTCGGTTCCGACCAATCTACTATTGCCTTCACCTTCTCTGGGTCCATCACCAACCCTTTGCTTGAGATTACAAACCCCAAGTACACTAATTCCTTCTTCACGAAGAAACACTTTTGCAGGTTCACCATCAGCTTTTCTTCCTGTAATTTCTGCAATACTTGTTGAACGTGCTCCAAGTGCTCTACCTTGGTTCGACTGAAAATCAGAATGTCGTCTAAATAGACTACGACAAACTTACCTAGAAATGGTTTCAACACCTCATTCATCAATCTCATGAATGTGTTGGGTGCATTAGTAAACCAAAATGGCATGACTAACCACTTGTATAACCCTTCTTTTGTCTTGAATGCTGTCTTCCATTCATCTCCTTCTTTGACCCTAATCTGGTGATATCCACTCTTCAGGTCTATTTTTGTGAAGTATGTCACTCCACTTAGGAAATCCATCAAGTCATCCATTCTCGGCAATGGAAATCGATACTTGATCGTGATCCTATTGATGGCTCTGGAGTCAGTACACATTCTCCACTCTCCACCCTTCTTCGGTGTCAATACCGCTGGTACTGCATATGGACTCAGTCTTTCTCTGATTAACCCTTTGTCCAACAACTCTTGGACCTGTCGGTTTAGTTCCTGTCCCTCTGTCGAACTCATCCTATATGGTGCTTTGTTTGGAAGACTCGACCTTGGAATCAAGTCGATCTGATGGGACATGCTCCTTGTCGATGGCAATCCCATCGCTTTCTCATCAGCCATTATGTCCCTGAATTATTCAAGTAGCTCCTCGAACTCGACTAGAATATTTTCCTCTTTGGTCATTCTTTCGACATATGGTCTTTTTGGAATGATCGCAAAACATCCGGACTGTTTTTCCTCCTCTGCAAGGAATTCTTTCGCGGTGCTCATCAACACTCACGTCTCCTAAAGATTGCTCTCACCATGCTTACTGTCAGCTTGCTCTTCTCGCCTCGGCTTAAGAGTTCTTTTCACGCCATTCTTCCACACCGTGACTGTGTTGGCTCGACCATCATAGATCATTTTTCGATCATATTTCCATGGCCTTCCTAACAATAGATGGCATGCATCCATGGGAACTACATCGCACAGTACGCTGTCCTCTAATCCTTTGACTCTGAAGTTGATCAGGCACTGCCTGGTCACCCTGACATGGTGTCCTTTATGAAACCATGAGATCTTGTAGGGATGTGGGTGTTCTCGACACTTCAACCCGATCTTGTCGATGACTTCTGTCGACACAAGATTCTCCATGCTTCCACCATCCAGTATGGTTTTGTAACGCCATTCCTCAATCCGCACCTTTGTTAGAAAGATCGTCTTCCATTGTACTGGTTCCATCGGGTCACATTGATCTTCCTGGATCAAGTCTCTCTGAACCGTCATATTTCGATTCTTCTTCTTTTCACCTCCACTGTTGTCGGATGCCGATTCTTCCCTCTCGTCGACTTTCTCATCCTTTCAACGTATGGGTTTCGACTCCTCTGTAGCATGTAGGTTCTCTGGGCACCCATATGCCTTGTGTCCCGTCCCTTGACATTTGTAACAGATTATGGCTGGTATGTTAGCTCCTTTCTTATCGGGTGAACCATTCGGCCGTAAGCACCTCAACAGCGGCTCTCATGACCATCACATTAGTTTTCTTGCGCTTTCTCCCGTGTCGATGTCCCTTTCGTGTGTCGGCTATCTTTGACACTTTCCTTCTTGTATCCGGTACTTTGGCCTTTTGCGGAGACAGTTTTCACATCCCGACCAGTCATCCTTCCCCTGGTCGCTGAGGATTTTCTCGACAGCTTCTCTTCTTCCTTTAGAGCTAACTGGTAGGCTTCGTCGACTACTCTGAATATCGACATGCTGAGTTCATCCTGAATAACATATTTTAAGCCATTCACGTACCTAGCAACAACTGCTTCTCCTTCATCAGTTTGTCCTAACCGAATCGAAAATCGGTAGAACTCCTCCATGTACTCTTTCACGGTCATCTCTTTCTGCTGAAAGTTCTGTAACTTCCTGAACAAGGAAATCACATAGTCATTTGGCAAGAATTTCCCCTTCAACTTGGCAACCATTCTGTCCCAAGACTTAATTTTCTCCTTGCCCTTCTTGAGTCTGTCAGCCTGTACATTGTCCCACCACAACGAGGCATGACCCTTCAACCTTAGACATGCAGTGTTAACCCATTTAGGATCTGATCTATGTGGAAGTATTTCTCCATCTCTCTAAACCAGTCGATCAAATCTTCTGCGTCCAAGATCCCTGAGTATGTATGCACGTCTATCTTCGCCCGACCTCTCATATCCGTCAGAAGTTTGATTAGTTTTTCCTCTGGTTCCTCTGCGGCTTCTTCCCGAGCTTCCACCTCTTCGACTTCCTCGTCATTATGGTCTATTGCTTCAGGAATACAACCACGCCTCTGACTTTCTTTGATCGCTACGACTTCATTTGAAAAAATTCGCATCGTTCAGACGCATTCGTCGAACATCTCACGATCCACTGTGGTTGCTGCTACGCCATGCGCTCTTCATCCTTGGACATTAACGCCTCTGTGAGACATTTCCAACCTCTGTCGTAACTCTCATGTGTCCAATCACAGCTAGACTTTAAAACAAGTCGTGCACAACTCTACCCAACTGCAGCTGGAGCTGTCCAACTCACTTGCAGGCTTAAAATCATGAACTCAACGGATTCTTCTGCTCTGCTACCAACTGATGCAAGTTAGGTTGGTATAGGCGTCTTCTCAACTAGCATTTCTTCCGGGCTCTTTGTTCCCTCTCTAATCTGCTACGATCCATTCTTTGATACCACCTGACGCAAGTCACCTTACTGGGTACTTTTTTTCTTAACAATACACACGACACAATCCACAATGCTTACACAAACATGGTGTAAAACAGGATGCCAGAAGTGGCTTTATATTACTTCTCTGAATTTGATTACAATGCGGAATAACTGTAAACAAATAACTAACTATAGTCGGCCTCAGCCATTACAACTTAGAAGTAAACGTGGTGTGTTCTCCCTATGTGTTGACCTCACCCTCTCCTAGTTCAACTCGGAACTCTGAGCTATGGCTCGATCTCAACCCTCTCTTCTTCGGCCGATGTGACTCTTCACAACTTCTCTCAGCTCTCCTCTTTGATACTGCTGATCAAAGACTGAAGATCCCCCAGATTTCCTTCCTCCATCTTTTTACCCTGCTGCTGCTGTTCTCGAGACTTTTGCAATCCTCGAGACACGCATCCTCCTGTTCGCCGATCCTTCCAAATCCTATGAACCTGCAACTATCAGCTCCTAGCCGTGCTGCACAGCCTTGGTCCATGACATCACCTATCATGTCTTTCACCAACTTGCAATAACTGTATTAACTTCCTCAGCAACCCTGAACGGCTACTAGGTACAGTCACTTGACTTTTTGCCTTTCCGACCCTGATAAAGTAGTTGATCACATCTCGACTTTCCTGTCAGTTTACTTCTCATCCTCTGCGGCTCGCCAGTCCTCCCCTTCCTCCGTGCTTGGCTCCACCAAACCTATCGCATCCTATTTCAAGCACTCATCAACTACCCAACATCTTACCCGCTTCACTTGTCATCTATTAAATAATTCCTGTTGATTCTCGACCAATCGCAACATGCGCTGCGCTGCTCTAGTCGATCGCACTCCGACTGCTTCTGCCCGACTTATTGACTCTGACAAGTCAACCTGCTCCCCACACCAGTGGTCATCGGCACTCCCGCTAGTCGGCTCCCTCCTGTCGATCAACCTCGATGGATCTGCCTAGGCTTCGATGCTCCTTCATCACAAAACATGATGTATATTAGTGAATATGTTCTTAAATTAGTGTCAAATCTCAATTTAGGCAGCATTTGTGATCCAGACTCCAATAAAAATTTCAAAGGGGAATACCTGAAGGGGAAAGGTAGATCGAGGAAGGTGAAAGGTAATTACTAGCTAGTGGAGATTAATTAATATAATACATTTGACTATTTATTTTTATATATATATCATACTTATTCTATTTTTAATATTCAATATGCATCAATTAAAAGTATATACTTTGTTAAGTGAATATACATTTGTATTGAATTTTAATTTTATTTTCATCAAACAGTTGGCCGAGAGTGGGATGCACTTCATTTATATATCGCAAACAATCTTGACTAGATGAAGGTATGGATTGAATGATGTGAACAATCTGGTCATGGAATATCACGGGAAGGTGTGGCTTCATTGGATAAAACAACACATCACAATGGAGATACCAATCTTACACAAAGGGAAATCGATTTAGCATATGGTTTAAAAGATAAGCAGACAAGCATATTAATTAGCCACACTATTGTTTTTTTGCAAACATATTTATGTACACGTTGTTTTTTTTCCCTGCACGGCTTAAACATGTAGTTAATCATTAATGGATCATTATGTAATCTTTATGTGTATGGATTGTTGTAGGTAAAACACCATAAGGATATGTGGTACAATGGCTGTAAATATCGCATCAAAAAGTTGGATGAAACGAAGAAAACATCAGATTGTGGGATATCTGCAGTCTTTGAGGTGACCAATGTTTCCTCTAGAAGTGACAGACATCCAGAACTCTTAGGAAATCGATACTATGGGTATTTGGAATATATTGTTCAATGTGACTTTAACTCCTTCAAAGTAGTTCTGTTCGTTGTCAAATGGTATAGGTTACAATTGAATCAACGTGATCCCGATAAAACTATTATTGAACATGATAATGGATTTACCACGGTTAATACAAGGTTGTTTGAGCCAGGAATGGAGCCCTATGTTCTTCCAAGCCAATGTGAACAAGTATTTTACTCTAAGGTTCCAGGTAGAGGGGGTTGGTCATTTGTTGTGAGACACGATCCAAGGGGAAGGTGGGTAAAGTATTACGTAGAGGAAGGTAATGAAGAGGGTCTCGAAGAAGAAGACGATGTTGAAGATGATCAACCTGAGTTAGATGATCATGTTCCAGAGGAAGATGTCGAAGAATTACAATAGACAATACACTCAGTTGGCAAAGTGTTAATTCATGTTCATCTGATTCTTGTGAATCTCTTGAAAATTGGAAGAATATGCTACATGAAGTCTCTATGCGAACATGCACTCATGTGACAAAGTCCCTACGATGGGTTGGAACTGAGGTATGTAATCTCCCTACTTATGAGGGTTTACCTAATGTTTATGAGTTTATTAATGAATTTGAAGGAAAGGTATCAGATCAACATCGCTTATTATCCCTAGATGTCGCCCTGAAAGCAACATCGACAAGATGGTGGACTACTCATAATCACTTTGTAATTGGTTGGTTGCAGTGCAAGAGATACTTAAAAATTCAGTTTGGGGAAGGGATCCCATATACTGGTGAGAAATATATAGGACTTACTAGTCCTGCTGATCATTTGACTACCTGTCGTACAATTTGGTTGAATATAACTAGGAGAGAGTGGGTACATATGTTTATTCATACACTTGATAATATTCCAAGAAATTGGTACACGTTGCTGGAGCTGCGATAAGGAACCACAAATTGGGACAGTTTGGCTGTAAGTTTTAAACGCACGTTTAACTATGAGGATGAAAGTCCCATAATAGATGCGGCTCTGCAAATTGTTAAGGCTAGTATTTTCAAAGAAATCCCAGGACCAACATCCAATCTTCCATAGTGGACTATGATGGTGTAGAAAATGATGGAGTGTTACAGTATTAATGGCAGACCAAAAGATCACGACCCGAGGGATTTCCATATTCTAGAAAGTGAAGGAAGTTGTGATTTGAAGGGGCCAGACATATCATTAGATAAGTTATTGTTGGTTGTGGATCCTGATCTCCAGATTCAAAGATATTATTATTTATCCGTGTTTGTACCCCAGTTTTATATGATATGTAGGTGGACTATACACTCACCCCAGTAGGGGGGTGGGGGGGGGGGCATCACCCCCCCACGAGGTTCCAGGGGCGACACCCCCGAGAAGATTTTTTTGGGGATTTTTTCGCCAACAGATTTCAGGTCCATGGTTTTGGGTATCCCGTGGTATTTTTCCATTGTATTTCCCTTATAAAAGAAAGACATTGTAATACGGATAGGGTTGATGTATTAGGTTTTATGCATTGGAAATATCTCTGAGATCAGGAAGAGAGACTGTGAGACAGTGAAGAGGAAGTGCAACGGTTGTGTTGCAGGTTGTATCCCTTCACTTTGCTGGACGGTATAACAATAAGAACTGGCAACTTCAGTTTGGATGTATCCCATCTTGGGGTGAACCACGATATATCTATGTCTCTCTTGTAATGTGTGTGTGATTATATTTTCATTTCTATTTACTGTTATTGCTCTGCGATCCTGTTTTTCTAACAATTGGTATCAGATCCAAAAGTCTATTTGGAAGATAAATCCGCAGGAAGCTAGGGTTTCTGGTTTGAGTGGGAGCAATGGTAGAAGAAGGAAAGTTTAAGGTCAAGAAGTTTAATGGCCAAAACTTCCAGTTATGGAAGATGCAAATGGAGGACTATTTGTACCAGAAGGATTTATTCCTACCGTTGGGAGGAAGAGCAAAGCAGCTGGCGGCTATGAAGGACAAAGAATGGGAGGTTATTGATAGAAAGGTTCCGGGAACAATATGGTTGATCCTGGCTTCGTCGGTGGCTTTCAATATCTCAAAAGAAACGACAACGGAGGGTTTGATGAGCGCACTGGGTAAGCTGCATGAAAAACCCTCGGCCTTCAACAAGGTATTTCTAATGAAGCATTTATTTAATATGAATATGTCTGAAGGTGGATCTGTTACTGATCATTTAAATGAGTTTAATACAGTTACAAATCAACTAAGTTCTGTAAGTGTGAACTTTGATCATGAGGTTAGGGATCTTCTAATCTTGTGTTCATTGCTAGAAATCTAGAATAGCTTGGTCATGGTTGTAAGTAACTTTGTCTCTGGTTCAAACACCTTGAAATTTGATGATGTTATTGGTGTTATTCTTAGTGAGGAAATGCGAAGAAAAAGCACAGGTGGGACATCAGGTAATGCGTTGACCATGGAGAGTAGGGGAAGACAAAAGGAAAGAGGAAAGAGCCAAGGCAATCATGGCAAGTCTAAAATGGGCAGATCCAAGTCCAGACTGGGAAAAATAGAGTGCTGGAACTGTGGAAAGAAAGGACATCTGAAGAAAGATTGCAAATCTCTAAAGAAGAAAGGAGATGCACATCAAGAAAATACCCAGGAAGCAAATGTAGCAGGTGATGTGTTACAAGATGCTTTGATTCTTGCATTAGATAATACTAGTGATTATTGAGTAGTAGATTCCGAGGCTTCATGTCATGCTACACCACATAGAAAATACTTTCATGATTATGTTTTAGGCAATTTTGGACATGTTTTATTGGGTGATGATGAGCCATGTAAAATTGTTGGAATGGGTAAGGTATGGATAAAAGTTAAAAATGGAACTAATTGGCTGTTGAAAGATGTAAGGCATATTCCTGCTATGAAAAGGAATCTGATCTCAACAGGGCAATTGGGAGATGGCAGCTGTCTACCTACATTTGGAGAAAAGTGGTGGAACATCACTAAAGGATTAATGGTGATAGCAAAAGGAGACAGGGTAGGTACGTTGTATTTATGTCCTCATAATACTGACCATTCTATCTCTTTAGCTTCCACAGGAACATATACAGCATTGTGGCATCATAGGCTTGGCCACATGAGTGAGAAGGGGATGTAGATTCTCCACTCAAGGAAGTTGCTGCTAGATTTGAAGCAGGTAAGTTTGGAATTCCGTGAAAACTGTGTTTATGGAAAACATAAGAGAGTCAGATTTCTCAGGGTTGGGAAATAGAAGAAGAATGAAAAGTTAGAGCTTTTGCATACATATGTATGGGGACCATCTTAGGTACAATCTCTTTGTGGTTCTCATTATTATGTTACATTTATTGATGATGAAACTAGGAAAACTTGGGTTTATTGCATTAGACAGAAATCAGATGTGTTTGCCACTTTTAAGAAGTGTAAAGCTTTGGTTGAGAATGAGACATGAAAAAGGTTGAAGTGTCTCAGATTTGATAATGGAGGTGAATACTGCGGCAAGGAGTTTGATAGTTACTGTTCATACCATGGGATTCGTAGAGAGAAGGCTGTCTCAGGAACACCACAAGAAAATGGTGTGTCTGAAAGGATGAACAGAACGATCATGGAGCATGCAAGGTGTATGAGATTGCATGCAGGATTGCCCTTACAGTTTTGGGCGGATGCTGTAAATACTGCTATTTATTTAATAAACAGAGGACCTTCAAGTGCTTTGGATGGTGGGATTTCAGAGGAGGTATGGACAGATAAAAAGGTAAACTACTCATTTATGAGAATGTTTGGTTGTGAAGCATTTGTCCATATTGATAAAGATAATAGAACAAAGCTTGAAGCTAAATCCAAGAAATGTACCTTTATTGGATATGGGGTTGATGAATTTGGTTATAGTTTATGGGATTATGAAAATAACAAAATCATCAGGAGTAGAGATGTGATATTCAATGAAAAGGGCATGTATAAAGATTAACTGCAGGGAAAGAAACAGGAAAAAGAAAACATAGAGTACACAGTGCTTGATGAAATTAAAGAAAATGAAGTTCCGAAGGTGCCAAAAAATCAAGAACAACAACAAGTACTTGAAACTCCTGCAAGTGTAAGAAGATCTACCAGGTTAAGTAGACTCCCTAAACGATACTCTCCTTCAATGTATTATTTATTGATGACTGATTCTAGTGAACCAGAATGTTATGAAGAAGCAATGCAGGTGGAAACTAGAAAGAAGTGGGAGCAAGGCATGAATGAGGATATGGACTCATTGGTAGGAAACCAGATTTGGGATTTGGTTCATTTTCCTGTTGGTAAAAGAGCATTGCATAATAAATGGATTTACAGGTTGAAGGAAGAAGAAGGAGGTAAGAAGTGGTACAAGGCGAGACTTGTTGTAAAAGGGTTTGCACAGAAGAAAGGTATAGATTTTGATGAAATATTTTCTCCTGTTGTTAAGATGACTTTGATTAGGACTATCTTAAGTCTAGTGGCGGTAGAAGATTTGCATCTTGAACAGTTAGATGTAAAAACAACCTTTCTCCATGGGGATTTGGAGGAAGAGATATATATGCAGTAGCCACAAGGGTATGAGGTCAAAGGTAAAGAGAACTTGGTATGCAGGTTGAAAAAGAGTTTGCATGGCTTGAAGCAAGATCCAAGGCAGTGGTATCTAAAATTTGACAGGTTTATGATAGAACAAGGTTATAGTAGATGTCATTCTGACCACTGTGTTTATTTCAAGAATCTAGACAATGAAAGATATATTATCTTGTTATTGTATGTGGATGACATGCTTGTTGTAGGGTCTAACATGCAGGATATAAATGTACTCAAAAGGAAGCTAGCTAATTCATTTGAGATGAAGGATTTGGGTGTTGCAAAGCAAATCCTTGGTATGAGAATAAGAGAGACAGGAAAAATCGCAAATTGACATTGTCTTAGAGTGAGTTCATACAAAAGGTGTTGGAAAGGTTCATAATGCAGAATGAAAAACCATTTAATAGACCTTTGGCCAACCATTTCAGTCTAAGTAAGGAAATGTGTCCCAAGACATAGGAAGAGACATATTATATGTCCAAGATTCCCTATCAATCAGCAGTTGGCAAGTTGATGTATGCCATGGTGTGCACAAGACCAGATATTGCACAAGCAGTGGGAGTTGTGAGAAGATATATGAACAATACAGGTAAAGAACATTGGAAGGCAGTACAATGGATTCTCGGGTATTTGAGAGGTACTACCACTAGGCATTATGTTGGGGAGGTTCAGACACTGTTCTACAAGGATATGTTGATGCAGATATGGCAGGTGACAAGGATAGCAGGAGGAGCACCACAGGGTATGTGTTTACTGTAGGTGGAACAACAGTAAGTTGGATTTCAAAATTTCAAAAGGTTGTTGCACTTTCAAAAATGGAAGCAAAGTATGTTGCTGTTATAGAGGCTAGTAAAGAGATGATTTGGCTGCAGAGATTTATGGAGGAATTGGGTAAGAAGCAGAAGGATAGCAGGTTGTATAGTGACAGCTAGAGTGCCATTCATCTTGCAAATAACTTAGCGTTCCATTCCAGGACTAAACATATACAGCTAAAGTACCATTTCATATGCTATGTTTTGGAAGATGAACTGTTGAAGATGGAAAAGATACACACTAGCTAGAATCCTGTAGACATGTTCACAAAGTTAGTGACCAGAGAGAAATTGAGTTCCTTCTCAGTTTCAGCTGGCCTTCTAGCATGAAGGTGAAGAGGAGAAAGTTGCCAAGTCCAAGTCCAGCAAGTGCAGCAGTGGTGGAGTTGTTGTGATCAGTCTCCAAATGGGAGATTGTTGGTTGCGGAGCCTGATCTCCAGATTCAGAGATATTATTATTCAACCGTGTTTGTACCCCAATTTTATATCATATGTAGGTGGACTATACACTCACCCCAGTGGGGGATGTTTTCACCAACAGATTTCGGGCCCATGGTATTTTCCCATTGTATTTCCCTTATAAAAGAAAGACATTGTAATATGACTAGGGTTGATGTATTAGGTTTTATGCATTGGAAAGATCTCTGAGATCAAGAAGAGAGACTGTGACACAGTGAAGAGGAAGTGCAGCGGTTGTGCTGCAGGTTGCATCCCTTCACTTTGTTGGACGGTATAATAATAAGGACTGGCAACTTCAATGCGGACATAGCCCATCTTGGGGTGAACCACGATATATCTGTGTCTCTCTTGTAATGTGTGTGTGATTATATTTTCATTTCTATTTACTGTTATTGCTCTGCGATCCTGTTTTTCTAACAGTTACTGCACCCATTGAAGATAAAAAAGGTAAATATTGGCTCTACCAAGAACCCAAAATTTTCAAACATAGGTGATTATTGGGATAATGAAACCATGGGAAAAATGACTAACTTATTGCATGAGTTCCAAGATCTGTTTCCTACTAAATTTTTTTAGATGAAAGGTATAAATGGCGATCTAGGTGAAATGAAGATTCCTCTGAGACTCGATGCTAAGCCTGTGAAGCAGCGGTCGTACAGACTAAATTTATGGTATAAAGAAAAGGTTAGAGTAGAGCTCGACATAATGCTTGATGCAGGAATAATTGAACTTGTGGAAGAATCATAATGGATCAGTCCTATGGTGGTCCAAGACAAGAAGACTGGAGAGATTAGGATCTATGTCGACTTGCGGAAGTTGAACGAGACATGTCTCCATGATCCTTTTCCTACTCCTTTTACAGACGAAGTGCTTGAGACCGTCGGAGGACATGAAGCCTGATCTTTTATGGATGGATTCTATGGCTATCATCAGATCAAGATTGCTAAGGAGGATCGACATAAAACAACATTTGTGACAGAATTGGGCTGCTTTCAATACATGGTAATTCCTTTTGGCCTAAAGAATGCCCCTGCTAGTTTTTCATGAATAATTGTTGCTGCCTTTAAGGAATTTATTCATAAATTTTTAGAAGTGTACTTTGATGACTAGACAATTTATGGGTTACTTAAGAATCATATCGACAATTTGAGGTTGATGTTAGAACGTTGTTGTCAATATCAAATTTTCTTTGAAACCCCTAGTTTTGTTTCTGTCGTAGATAGTTGTGTCGATGTATAGCTCTGTTGAAGTAAAAACCCCAAGTTAATGTTATGTCGTAGATGCTCCGTCGAGGGTTTCCTTGTCGAAGTCTGATCCTTGTCAACTAGAAACCCCAACTCCCCAGTATGTCGAAGAATTTCTACTATGTCAGAGTTTCTAATTTGTCGAAGTTCAGTGGTCAAGTGTTATTCATGTCGATCGAAAACCCTAAATTCCTAGTTTTGTCAAAGTTACACTTTTGTGGAAGTTGGTCATCTATTGTAGTTAAATTTGTTGAAATCTAGGACTACCTTATCTATTGAGGTTGAATTTGTTGAGCATTTATTGCTTCTTTTATGATGAGTTCTGCAGCGACGCTAGTGGGCTCTTGGCATCGCCAGAGCTGGTCTTTTGCCATTAGTACATCTTCCGCACTTTGGTCGCACCGCGGAGGCTAATGCATGTGTCAAACAGTTACTATTATGTCTACATGGGGGATGCTTGTGGTTGGAAACAAAGGTTTCCATTAATACAGACCTTATTTCCAGAATTACGGGTTTTCCTAAGGCAAGGTTAGACCCATCGTAGTTCTTTGCTGGAAAGGAAAGACACCAGGATCTTGCGACAAGGATGAAAGAGAAATATAATCTATCAAAGAGCAATAGGGGCTTCCACGTAGACTCTATCAACGACTAGGGTGTTCGGTTCGCTGCCAAATTACTAGCTACCAAGTTGCTAAGGAAGAACCGATCGAACCAAGTCACTGCATCTGTCATTGTTGCAGTAGAGCAATGTGTACAAATGAATTGGGCTACTTTCCTATTGAATAAGTTCCTAGAAGATTGTGTGGATGCCCAGGACATCGCCACCCCATTCACGTACTTTTCGTTGTTGCTGTTGATATCATTTGTTGGATGGGAGGAACTAACTAATTACCAAGGTATGCAACCAATTGGCCCATGCGAAGGACCAAGATACATGAATCTATCATATTTGAACATAAGGAGCCGCCATCAAGAAAGAAATGTGTCCCTATATATGCAGCTGGAAGTGTTGAGGTACTATGTGGTTCAAATACCATGTATAGATGAAGCTATAGTCGCCAAGTATCACCGCATAGAGAAGTTCAAAGTCGGACCCCACCACATGTGATATTCACTCTGTTTCCAAGGGATTTTTTTTTGCAATAGATCTTGTGCTCATAATTGAAATAAAATTTAATATTTTTATTAGGGAATCGTACAATTAACTTCCTCTTCCCTTCCTCATTTTCTTATGGATCAATGATCCTTCCTTTAAATATTTATTGTATGCTATAGTTCTTATTTTATACTTACAGTTTTCGAGACCGTGAGGTTCTTTGCTTACCAATTGCAGCGTAAGTATAGTTCATTTCTATATTATACTTATAGTTTTCAAGACTGTGAGGCTCTCTATTTACCAATTGTAGCGTAATTATAGTTTGTTTTGGTTTACAGACCTTTTAGGGTCAAACTCTAATATGTTCTTAGTGCTCAAATGTTTATATATATACATACTTCATGTAATTAAAAGCATACATATTCAATCTAGGTTAATAGCTACTAATTAAAATCTTGTTCCTTATTCTTTCATTCTTTAATTTCTCTACCATTTCGATGCTACAAGATATCTTTCTATGGACAAAACTAATATGCTATATTGTAAAAATAATAAATATAGTTTTTTTTCTTCGTTTTAATAATGAATACGAAGAGCTTATATCTTTATATTTTGAGTGCAAGAAATTTCTTCAATTACATGAGTTCGAGGTTTATTCTATTATTATTAGTCCCTGCCGAAGGCCAGGGTAACTATTGTGTTCGATCCGATTTGACTTCCTATTAGTTTAGCTTTTACTTTGCATATTTGTGCATATATCCTATACTCTTTGACATTGTTGATAAATTTATCCAATAATTATTTCATTCCATATTATTTAACTGGAATGCTATTGGTTCAAACTTTGAACCATTATTGCCAGACTAGCGGCATAGCTCTTGGGAAGAAGGGTGGTTAATTAATGTATCATTTAATGTTAGTGCTTATGTGTAAGGTGTAGCACACATTTCAAGTTTTCCACCATTTTCTACACCTCCCTTCCTCGTTCATCGCCATCGCCACCCCTTCATCGTTCACCGCCACCACTTCATTGCCTCTCCTTTCATCCTTGTTTTGCTTCTCCATTCCAAATTTCAATTGTAGTGATGTAGTTGGTGGCAAGAGCCTTAATGAAATATTTCATAGGTTGGTCCAGAATGTTGAGCCAATGGAGCCTTGCATGCAACTAATTGCCTCTTTTCCCGAAGGACATCATCCAATTGGAGCATATAGTGCACCTTCACAACATGAGCTTGCAACAGGAACTACATATGGTTCTACATACAAATAGGTATGTCAGTTATGAGTCCTGATTTCTGGTCATGAAATCAAAATTCCATGAGCATCACTCAAAGCTCTCGATGCATCCATATATTAATTGTTACTTATTTGATATAAGTAAAATGAGAATTAATGCTTGAGGGATCTTCTATTTTTATAGACCTATGTGCTTCTCTGTTTTTACAGATGTTATATTCTCTGTTTTTATAGATGTTGTAGTACTTCACAAATTCATTTCAGAAATTTAATTTATATCTGTACATTCTGTTATAGTACTTCACAAATGTTAGGATTTCCTCACCATCATGCAGTCATGCAGCCATGCAGGCATGCATTTGCATGCAGCCTAGTCATCAGTGAGGTGTCACCCAACACCTAGTCCCTAGTTTGCTAGCCCTGGGAGCTTCTTTCTGCTCAGTTCCAGCCCTCCTAGTCCATGATGCACCTATTTTGATTTTCCTACATGACATATGCACCTCCCTCACCTACCACCAGTGACACACTCAGTTAGTTGAGAGATTTGTGGATCTGTTCCTTGATTTGAGGACATATTGACTTGTTAACTAAATGAAACACTCTGATGGACCTCTAGTGAGACTAGATTTCCAGTTTTGACTCCAGTCAGCTCCTCATGTGCCCTCCTTTGATCCTCTTTCACTACATTAGTGCACCATGCATGTGTTACACCTACTACATTCAATTAGACTCAGTTTGCCACCTAGTTGACAGTTACTTGTGTAGTGATGACACTCCACTGATGATGATGAGGACTCCTAGTGGAGACATGCTACACCGTGCACGCTATTCGAATGAACTCCTTGGTTAATTTGAATTATTCAGTCATTGTTATTGTGTATTGTATTGTATTCATCTTCTGAGTTCAATAGAGCACTGCTGCAAGTATTTTGCACAGTTTTCACACTTTATTCTTTATGCATCTCTAGTAATTGTTTCTCTTGTTCCATAGATCTACTGTGTTTCAATTTCACATGGTATCAGAGCCATGGCAGGGACAAGCCAATTGTTCTGCACTACATGCATATTCTGCACTAGTGATTCTGCACTGCATGCATATTTTGAACTTGCAACTATTTTCCAACTCTGCACCAGAAGCTGAGAGTTTCCACATAATTCCTAGATATTGATCATTGGATCTTTAAGCTTGCTTGATTTCCTATTCCGAGTGTGATGCAACTTGAAAAGTGCAGGTTGTCGACCTAAATGGTTATGGTTTGTTTGTGATTGCAGGTTTCTCACTTCCTCCTATTGCATTCACTATTGCAGAGATGGGATCTTCTTCACAAAATATTCTTACTCCACTCAACTATGGCGAGTGGAAACCAAATATGATAGCATGTTTGAAGATACGATGTCTTTTTTATATGTGTATTGGTGTTACAAGAGATTTTTCTTCCGATGAAGAGGAGAATGATTGGCTAAATGATCGTGATAGAGCCTTTGGAGCAATGTGTCTTGCTATGTCTCCTAGTATGCGCTACTTCATTAATATTGCTGAACATCCAAGCGATCTATGGGCCCAACTGGATAGAGAATTTGGAAAGCAGAAATAAGAGGATCATGCTAGCCATTTGGAGAACAATCTCAATGATACCTCCTTATGTGTTCTCTCTAATTTTGTCTCGACCTCAACCATATCTCATGATGAAATTGTTCAAGTTGAAGAATAAACTACAGATTCAACACTCATGTTCTCAATATCTTCTATTTCAAATTTTGAGCAAGATAAGCTAGCTCATACTCTAGAATCTGAAGAGGTTCTTGAATCATCTCTTTCACATTAGTTTGTCGGTGTGCATAATGATGATCTATTGAATGTTTTGGAGGCTAAATCATATTTTGAAGGTGATGAATTCGCTCTCCTTGATCATATGCTTCCTATGTAATTCTGTTCGATCATTGGCACATGTTCTCATAGTTTCATTGAAGATGGAGGACACTACCATTCGCTTGGGTTCAAGTCTCAGGCACTTTTTGGTGATTTTGGTTTTGATCTCACCCCTATTGGTTCAAAGGAGATCACAAGAAACCATCTATAAATTCTTGGAGCTGATTTAACTTCCACTGATCAGAAGTTCAAGTTTCAAGAGCTATTAGATCTGATTGGAGCTGATCCTACCTTAGTTGGTTCGAATTATAGGTTCCAGGATCATATTCATATTTTTAGATTTGTTCTCACCATGATCGGTCTGAAGAGCAAGTTCATAAAGTCTCCATATTCGCTTGCATCCATTGATGGAGAATACAAGCACATGTTTTTGGAGCATGATCCATTTCATACCAAGAGTAAGATACCTCCAGACATATCTACTTAATTTTGGAGCAATTAAATCTTTGGTGTGTTACAGTCCATTTTGAGGGGGGGGTTTTCCCATGGGGGTTTCTCCATTTACTTGGTTCATGGACTGTTCTTTATTTGGATTATTTTCTATATTGGCGTGACCTTTGGTCTTAGTTACCAGGGCCCTATAATTTATTTTTTACCTCATAGTATAGCTTGTGGGGGGGTGTTAGGATATTCTCAGAATCATGCATTCATGCAGGCATGCATTTGCATGCATCCCAATCATCAATGAGGTGTCACCCAACACCTAGTCCCTAGTTTGATAGCCCCAGGATCTTATTTATGCTTAGTTCCATCCCTGCTAGTCCATGATGTGCCTATTTTGAGTCTCCTACATGACATGTGCACCTCCCTCACCTACCACCAGTGACACACTCAGTTAGTTGAAATATTTGTGGATTTGTTCCTTGATTTGAGGACAGATTGACTTGTTAACTAATTGAAACACTCCGATGGACCCCTAGTGAGACTAGATTTCCAGTTATGACTCCAATCAGCTCCTCATGCGCCCTCCTTTGATCCTCCTTCACTACATTAGTGCACCATGCATGTGTTACACCTACTACATTCAGTTAGACTTAGTTTTCCACCTGGTTGAAAATTACTTGTGTATTAATGACACTCCAATGGTGATGATGAGGACTCCTAGTGGAGACATGCTACACCATGCAGGCTATTCGAATGACCTCCTTGGTTAATTCGAATTATTCAGTCATTGTTACTGTGTATTGTATTGTATTCGTCTTCTGATTTCAATAGAGCACTGTTGCAAGTCTTTTGCACAGTTTTCACATATTCTTTATGCATCTCTAGTAATTGTTTCTCTTGTTCCATAGATCTGTTGTGCTGAATTTCATAACAAATTCATTTAAAAAATTTAATTTATATCTGTACATTCAAACTGCAAAACCAACAAAATAAAATTCAAGCTATCCATAATCCCAAGCTGCAATATCTTCTAATGAGCAATGGTTTAGTCCTACCTGTATATGTAGATATTCCTGCTAGGGACCACCAGGAATTAGTAGAGTTTGCGTAGTCTCTTCCATGGAAACATATGTTGTCATTTAACCAAAATCCTAATACATCAAAAAACAAGCAAATCGGACTTCTTTAAAAAATCCTATCAATGCCTCACTAAACAAAGGCTTGTAGTGTTTATTAGAATATTGTGCCAATGAATAGGCTTTTGAAAATTTGTGCAAAACCTCTTGGTTGCAGAGGTAAGCAAAAAATTAGTTGCCAAAGAAATTAAAATAGCAAAGGAAATGGAATTGGAAAGAGAAGATACTCTTTACACTTTACCTTTTTAAACGCCGAGGAAGATTACATATGCATTACCCATTACTGGCTTATTACTGCATACCCCATTATCGCATGCATTCCGTTATCACTACATACCCCATTAATTACCTACCTCCTTTATTTTGAACACCCTTGAGGCTCTATCCTATTAACACCGTTTAACAGGACAGACACTTTGAGCCTTACCCTAGGGGGCTTTATCTGGTTAAACTCGTGAAACATGATAGACACTTCGAACCTTACTTTAGCTTTGAGCGATACCGTGGATGAATAATGAGCAAATACCCTTTCCCTTGGACAAGGAATGAGCACTAACGGACAATGAATGCATAAAAAACCCATAATAAGGCTAAAACAATACCAATTATGTTCAAAATGCTAAAAAAACCCATAATTAGACTAATGGCAGAGTAGTAGCATCCCTTCACTTCATAAAGTAAAAGCTAGCAGCAAATTAAGAAGATTAATCAGACAATGGGGATCCAACTGGTCCCTTAAGAAGATTAACCTTAGACCACAATGGAAATCTCAGAATTTACAGTTGGAAGGGGCACTCATCTTCTTTTTGGGAACTAGTATTCGAAGGAATACAAAAGCGTTGTCAAATTCATGGCACTTGTGGAGACAACACTATATGCAAGACCTCCGAATTGAACGACAACACGACAGAATGCCAATGTCCACCCAGTTTCCATTAAATATTACTGATTCTCGCAGCTTCCAGAGGATTATTCAATTTCCTCAACTGCCATGCAGTACTTCTAATTATCAGAGTGTCGATTATCAGTTATCCCATTGGATTACGTTGTTTTCAATGGAGAAGGAAATCAGACTGGAGGAATGCATGTCGGTTGTAACAAAATTTAAAACATGTGGTCAACATGCATGCTCAAGGTGCCAAATTTCATGGGCCAGCATGCATGCATGCTCAAGGTTCCAAATTGCATGGGTCCTTTGAATTAGTATTTAATGCCAAGACTAGACGCTTATACAATGCCTTTTAATTTCAATCCAAACCTTTTTAAAACAAGATTCGTCTCTTCTATTATATTTTACAATTAAAACCAAATTTTAATAATATCCTTCAGTAATCTAGCCGTGTTACAGAGATAAAATGTGGCAAAATTTTGGGTCTCCTTTAGGTTGCAGTTGACCATTAATGCTCCGTGTGGTATTTTGATTAAAATGCATGCTCTGCAGGAGTTCAAATTCTTTGTCAAAGTCCTTCGCCGACTTTCACGAATGGTCGTGGATCACATGGTAAATGTTTTACTTCACAAATGCTCTAACAAGTTGCCTCTTTATTTAGGCTCTTCTCACAAGGCTCCTGGGCGGGCTCCTCTTAAGGCTACTCTTTCAAATGCTCCAAGCAGGTAGTTTTTTATTTAGCGGTCTCATACTAATAATTAGGATAATAAGGAATAAATATACGAGTTTTCTTTTAATTAGGAATAGTTCTTATTTCAAATAAAAGGAGACAACTTATAGCAACTTCTTCGCTGGAGCTCAGGGGACACACAAAGAAGTGGGTATGGACCAATTCATTAGCATGTCAGCAGTACAATATTCCAGTAAGATTGAGCAACCGAAGTTGATTTGTATCTTTCTAGAATTTTTTGGAACCGAATAACAATTATTGATCGTCAGAGTTACCAGTCTAAAAGGGGGAACCCACATGTACTCAATTGTAGTCGTGATCAATGTATTTGTTTTTGTTAGGCTCATTCTACCAAGTTTTTTTGGTATTTAAACTTCCTGTCGAGTAGTGATAATATCAACAAGAAAGACACTGTAACTATATGCATTACAACTGAAGGAATTATTTTCAGCTTATGTTTTCCTATCACAAATCCATCTCTGCTAAGTGCCAAGCTCCACGCTCTTCTTAAAGCAAATTAAAATTGAGTACATTTACCAATTAAAATTTCAAAACCTTTTAACACTTATACAATATTGGAATATAAGTGTAAAAAAAAATTGAATTCAGGTGTAACAGTAGCAGTGTCATCCTGCAACTACCAACCATCCAATCGTCTATCATTAAAGCACTTTCAAGTAGACCTGCCACCATCCAACCATCCATCAATTAAACAACTTCAAGTCTAAGTCAACAGGGACTGCGCTGCCATGCAACACTTGTTTATTTACTTGGTCGTTTATCCCTGATCATTTTCCTGCATTCAAATACACTTCATGAAGGAAATATTTACTTACTTTTAAACGATTAAACATATGAATATCCCATTTCAAGAAAATGGTTTACTATTCTACTTATCTATAGTATCACTAGTAATTGAAATCTTATTATTAACTATTTATTTTTATAAATAGTCTTTCAGATGGAAAGTGTTTCCATTAGGTTTTCCAATAACTCTCTTTAAACTTTTTGCTTGTTTTTCTTTGATTTCCATAATCTAATTTTCTGTTTATATAAATTCTGTAATAACTTGTAACAATTTTATCTATAGGATACATTCCTAAACTATTTAACACACTTACCAATTATATAAAACTATAGGACTCATTTTGTAAACAAATAAATACCTATAACATGATTATTTCATGTAGCTTACATTCATGTATAACAAAACAACATTATTTCATTTGCATAAAATATCAAAGTTGTAAATACAAGAAATCTACTTCTTTTTAATCTTGATATTTCTCTTAACATACAGTATTAAATTGGTTAAGACACCCAACCATAGATTAGCAGGATCTCATTTCCCTCAATTCCTCAATCACCCCAAGCCAAGCCAAGTCCACTAGGGGTTTGGTTATTAAGTAACTATTTAATATTTACCCAACCTTTTATTATGACACTGTATTAGTCCTGTAAACTAAAGGAATTTCCTCAACTATACACTAAACCCATATTTAATTGCTCAAATGATGATAAAATATAAATATTTAGCCCTTTTGTCACATTCTCAAACTGGGATAATATTTTACCAGTCTTGTTAGGTTATGATTTTAGGCAATCATGCCAATGTGTAGGCTTCCAAGCCAAACAAACAAACTGAAACACACTATATGTCCATAGAGATTTACTCATGCTGAATCTGACTGAAATTTATAGCTTTCATGGATATGGTTTCACTACCCTTCTCCTTCTATGTTTATTACTTCCTCTTCTTCTCTTAGAGTAATTTAGAGGAAATATCTTTTCTGTCACTTCCATAGTTCTTTAGGGAAAAACTTTTTTTTCTTTTTTCTTCAGGATTTCTCCTCTTTGATTTGAGAGTTCTCTATTATTAGTAAATTCTTTAGGTTTAATGTGAAGAGGACACCTCATAGTAGTAGTTAGGTCTTTGCAATAATTATATTTAAATAAATTATTATTTCAAATACTTTCTTTCCAAATTTACTTTCCTTAAGTTAACCCCCCCCCCAATGGACTTGGCTTCTCTTTTCCTCGATATTATTCAATAGGCATGCTTGGAAAAACGTAAAATTCATAAATGATTAAAATAAATCAACTTACTTATACACTATTTATTTTTTCATGGTGTTGAAATGTTTCAATCCTTAGTTACAATATTAAATAATTGATATGTCCAAAATTGATCAAATAAACTTAGGATAAAATTGGAATATTACATCCTCTCCCCCTTAAAATAGAACATCGTCCTCGATGTTTATCTCGTTATGCATCAACCTGTCATAATGTTTCTTCACATAACTAAATTATCACCAAGGTATGTTATAGTTTCATGTAGTTTCCACACATGTACCTACAATGTTTTCACTTTGAACGAAAGAATCACACTTATCATAGTTACAAGTTAAAATCAATCTATGCAAATAAAAGACAAAAATGCTTTTGATCCTTTACTTATCTGTAGGAAATTTTTTATTGTTATCCTTAGAGTGCTGTAGTAGATTATCTTCATAGATTTCATTGGATGGTTACATCTCATCCCTTTGTCCTTGTTTCATGGCAGCAATCTTATAGCCTATGTATCTCTTAAGGATTTAGTTGGATATTTCCAAATATTCTAGTTCAACCCACTATTTATAAATACAATACATATATATTTCCACGTGAACAACCCCAAAATTTCATAGTACACAATTTGTTTTCATTTTTTGCATGCAATATTTACTATTGTCATAAAATATGGACATTTTATAATCGAAAGACATAATTAAACCTAAATGCCCAAGTATCCATATTACAATGCATTGGTTCCTTTATTTCACCATGCATTTCCATATTTAATTTAACATCCTTTTGGATGATTTTTTGATCCCATAGTAAAGTATTATGGTACTTTTAATTGGACTACTCTCATTCAACGCTTTCAAATAACTCCATCATAAATAGATACATCCAATTCATATTTCTAATAACATATACAATGGCAATTAACAAATTCAAAATATGTCTTCAATTAAAAAACATACCCTATGTATGGTTGTCTTTGTTCCATGAGTTGCCATAATTCGTATTCTATACACCACAAGGTTACTTCTTTCACTTGTCATTTAGTTACTTTCAGAATCCCTTCATAAGTTCATGTATAGAAAGGTCTTTAATTTCCCTAAAAGTTTTTCCACACCTAACACATACAATGTTCATAATGGTGTGCATGCCTCACCCAACACATGGGTGATACCTCTTCTCTGTTATACAATCCCTTGAGCATACCCCCTTCTGATGCTCTTCAAGGTGTGCTTAAAGAGATAATCAAAAGGTATTTCAACTAGGGCATCCCCAAAGTTTTCTAATTGGAATCACTGGAAAGCCAATACACCGATTGGGTTTATTAAGAATTCACATGACCAATGTCAATCCAGTCTTTCTGTTGGGTTTATCATGCCTTTTTGGATTAACAAGCCAACACACAAGCTGGTTTTATCAAGTATCCATTTTCCAAGCCAACAACTTGGTTCACAGACATTCAAATAATCATTCAAACATTTCTTGTTAATTTATTTTTACTATCACTATTATTATGTTAGCAATATTATGTTAGGTTCATTTCTTAGGTAGGGCACCTCCCTCCCCCTCCTGCTTGTGTTAATAGGGGGAGGGTTTCATTAATGTATTATTCTTGGAGTTTACTTATTTATTTCTTCCTTCATTTCTCTTTTCAACTTTATTTCTTCAAGAAACCAAGTTGCATCATTGAGTATGAGTTTTCCCTTATTGTGTTTGACTTCTTGCAACTGTATGAACTTGGTCTTCACTATGGTATTACTTTCACTGCCATAACCAAGTTCTTCTACTTGCAACTTCCTCAATGACAGTCAAACACACTATCGATACATATCATCAATCACATACCAACATAAATCATCTTGCGAATATTCTCAACTGTCAATCATTCCAGTTGCAATTCCAACATTAATAATCATTTGTATGTTTTTCATAATTGCATTATCATTCAATGCATCAGTTCTTAATCAATCATTTTCACAATTTAATTACAACTCAAAGTCACATAATCAACCTTTTTCACATGTTTTTAATCAATATTTTTCACAATTTAATTACAACTCAAAACCATATAATCAATATTTTTCACGCATGGAATTTCTACTATTATTTTTCTTTTATGTTCCTTACTTAATATGTAAGGAAAACATCAAATTTCATGCATTTATATTTCCAGCATAGACCCATCTTTAAAATACCCTCTTTTAGATATACATGCATTTACATTCCATTATAACAGATTGATTAATATATTAGAGCGCAATGAAAGAGTTTATTAATAATCAAGTCAACTCCTTTCAAATCAAATCAAGACTTAGTCATTACATACCTGCGATTTCCTGATCAGGCATGCTTCATTGTATACAAGCATCATCATTAATCTTATTCTTCTCGTAAATTAACCAAGTAACATACATCAACATCATAACATCTTTAGTCGCATCACTCCATTTTTTTTGGTAAGCCTCGCTCATATGCTTACGCATATTCATATGTATGCATCTTCCTTTTTCCATTGTTACAATGTTTAGCATAAACCTACAATTTAATAGTATTTTCCTCTTTGGTAGGGTCAATGCCTTATTTGCAATCATATTACCAATTATGATATTCTCATACAAGCAACAAAAATCAATTGTTTAAGTAGTTATTCAAGACAAAAATTTGTATACTTATATATTCCTCTATCAAAATGTCAATATCATTAAAATGACAAATATACATATTATTCCATTTAGAGCAAAAGACTCATGTATCTATTAATCACAATTTTTTTATATGCACTCGTATATTTGTATAATATACGCTACTTTATTAGACAAAACATACCAGTGCAAGTTAATTCATTATTATCTTTTTCTTACACATACAAAATATTTTCCTATGGTTTAGTTTAAGAAAAGATCCCATCTAGAAGTGCTATCGAATAATAAAAAAATCTATTATTCCAGTATTCAACCTATTTGAATATGTATGCCTTCAGATAATCATTGGTAAACCCATTCACTGACTGGTTAACATGCAATCTCTACATGGTTGTTCTCCTCAGCTCAATTGAATAATTCTTAAAGGAACCTTCAAACTAGAACATGTCAATAATTTTATTATACCAATTATCACCACATAACTTCGACTACCAAAGAAAACACAACACCTTCAAGTATATTATGCCTAACATAGATAACATCTATGTTCATGTAATCGTTTACACACTTCTTACTTATTTTTTTATTTATCATTGTGTTAATAATACAATGTTCAACTTATTGGTATAACATAGATAACATCTATGTTCATGTAATCGTTTACACACTTCTTACTTATTTTTTTATTTATCATTGTGTTAATAATACTATGTTCAACTTATTTTATAGACATGATATCTCCTTTTTCTTGTTCACGTTAATGGATAAGGGGGTTATTTGATTAATTAATTAGGTTTGATCCCTTAGCATGCTTTCACTAACCCTTGATATGACCCATACCTACCTAGTTATTCATTCAAGCAACCATTGCACCCAACAATAATTAATCATATCAATATTTTCATCATGCAATTATAGATATACTCAAGATAAAACTTCTGTCATTTTAGTATTTACTGCAACCACCATGTTTTTATAATGTCACACTTATAAGGTGCAATATTAAGAGGGTGAGGTAATATATGCCTCTAGGTTTGCATTGTTGACTTTAAACCACTTCTCTTTACTGCTTTAGTAGTGTCTTAGGAGTACAAATGGCTATCTTTGATATGAAAATGGATCGTTTGCTCTAACTTGTTTTGAAATTGTATAAAATTAATTTTAATTCATTTTCGAATACATTCATGAAATCATCAAATTGTCATTAATCATGTGAATTCTTGCAAAACATCTCTACTTCAACAAGTGAGGATGCAATAAAAATCACATACACAATTTGACAACAATACGATAACGAAGTTCACCATACATCCTAGCTACATCTCCGGGTCTACTACCAACAGTGAGACCGCGCGTCATTAAACCTCAAATACTTGAAAAATGCAAAAACGAAAGGCTTACAATAAGCTCCTGATGGCACCTTTCAGTTCTGCAACTTTGGAGCAAAAATAGAACCTAACATTAGATTCTACAAGCAATTATGCAACTTTTAAGTATGAACTTGGTTGTGCTTTGGCTTAGTTGAATAGGTCCTGGAAGCACTTTTCTGACTAGTTACTCAGACCCAGAAACAAGATGCAGATTTGGACTCCTCTCGAAACTATGCAACTTTTGAGTATAAACTCAATATGCTTATGAATTGGCCATCAGAACTCCCCCTCTAGCACAATCTCCAATGCAATGTTGATATGTATAGTCTCAAGAATTGTTCCTGTCTTGAACTGCATAAAAAACTATCTTGGTCTTTGTGTAAAACCACCTCGATATGCGTGAAACCACCTTTGGATGCATACAATACCACCGCGGTACGTGTGCTCATATTGTGCTTGGCCTCGAACTGCGTGCCAAAAGTATGTCGAACATCATGCCTAGGCTTAAGCTGGGAAGTGCGTCGGGACTGGGTTTATATGGGCATGGGATGCCCAACCCCCATCCAAATTTTATGGATCAAATTAAATAATATGATTCCCGTAGCCCTTAATAAATGGCTAAGGTGGCTCATTGGTTAATTGCTTTGGTTGTGTGTTGGGAGGTCATGGGATCAAATCCCGTGGACTCCTCTCTCATATACAATGAATTGATATATTTAGTATATAGTTGTGATTTTAATTAATTCATTGGATTATTTGAACCAAAATTTTTCGAACCCCAAGTAGTTAGAGGCAAATTGATATTACCATGTGGTGCCATCCCCTAACTGTACCTTCCATGTGGACAACTGACTAGGCTACCACGTCATCCATATGGATGCCATGTGGCATTATTGATTGGTCCAACTGAACCTTGCAAATGCCAAAAATGAGTGGCACATGGAGGTCTCTAGTGCTTCCATGTCAGTATGATGTCACTCTATGCCAACTTATCTATACAGATGGACACATGGTAGCCTATGGTCCTCCCATGTGGCACCCCTGTTTTTTTCCTTTTACTCTTGTTTTGCTGAAATTTTGGAAGCTCGTATCTTCCTTATACGACGTTCGTTTGAGGCGATTTAGGCATTGTTGGAAACATCTCATTGATCCCTATGCAATGGTGCCACCTTCATCAACATTTAAGATGATTAAATTTTCCCAGTTGCAAAGATCCACTTGGATCAATCTTCTGGTTGATTTTTAACAGTCTCTTAAGGCAATCCTTTTGAAGCATATGATATCTCACAAGTCAATCAATATTTTACATAAAAATCAAATGCAAACCACTTTTAAAGACAGTATTTAGTGAAGATAATAGTCAACCCACAGTTAATATATTTTGAAAATATATTTTGAAGGGTGTTTTGCAATATATCTAAAATTCTCTTTGACCAATTTCTTGTTATGCCTGTCTTACTTGTGAAATTAAAACTTATGAGATTTAATTTCTCACATAAAAAAACATAACTTCATACCGATTTTATGATTATACAAGAATTTTCTAACTTTCTTAAGATTTGTTCCTATCCATCTTGTCTTATTTAATCCCTTAAATAAGCAATTTTAACATTATTAACATAACCATTCAAAGCAATCACAGTACTATATTGAACATTCCATTAAGCAAGTTTGGAATTATTTTCGTAATAATGTTTATATACATCACGTCTCGTGCTTCACTCTTTTACCTTTCATAAATGTTGACTTCCCTCACTATGAATGGTTGTATATATACATCTATATGAATATTAAAAAATATTCTATCCTCGATTATGTCTTTATAGAACTATGAGGATTTGATACAGTAACAAACATCTAACTTTCGTAGTTGCTTTGTTTGGTTAGGATTGAAATTATCTTTCCAAGTTATAGATTCTTTATCAAATAATCCAACTATTTTTAACAATACCTCTTAGCTAATCAATTAATTACCACATTCATTAGCTTTGCTAATCCCGTAAAGCATGTAGTGTTGTAACCTATAACTATGATACCGATTTGTCGTATCACTTTTTCCTAATATTTAAATCATGGCACTTGGATTTTTCGTACTTAATAGTTGTTCTTATATGAAAATTTTCAAATAGTCTATGAAAAGTTATATTCTCAATAATGCTATTAGTGTTATATCCATAACACATGTCATAACTCTATAAAATATACATGCCTCTTAATTTAAAGATAATATTTACCTATACACTATATGCCATTTGTTTCTATGTTGAAGGCACTAATGTCGTCCTTGAATAATCTTCACCTATTGTACTTATGTTCCTTTTTCTATTCATAATGGGTATTTCAACATGTATACTGTTGTGAAATAATTTTCCCCTCAACATATTTATGTTATTTAATAAAATAATTATTTCTTCACCGGATCTACTGTTTGGTTACCTTCAATAAGTTGTTATAATATAACTCTTTGTAGGTTGATAGAGTTTAAATATAATTCAATCCAATTCTTGGATTCCCAATAAGGTGTCACTGTTATAGTGTTCTATTTGCATTATTTATCTTGTAACACTTCTCTTTCACATTATCGTATTATACAAAATACTACTTGCTCATCATATATTTTTGGATTCCAAATAACGTGTCACTGCTAGAGTGTTCTATTTGCATTACTATTTTGTAATACTTCTCTTTCACATTATCGTATTATACAAATACTACTTGCTCATCATATAATTTACATGGTCTTGTATGCTCTGACCATAAATATGATTTAGTTATGCAAGGATAGGGAAAGTTATTAACATATTCTATGTACAAATTATGAGTTACCAACTAAGGATTCAAAACTCTAGTATAAATTAAAAATGCAAATCTCCTTGTAATAAATTTCCATGCGTAATTATTAATGTAATTCGAGCTTACCATTCCTAGAGTAATGTTGTATTTATTTATCCTATAGTTGTTAATACATTTCATTTTTGTATTGAAGGAAGCGATAGTGTTGGATTCACAGGAATCAAATGACATTCAAGAAGAAGTTAGGAGCACATAAATGAGAACCATCAAGACGAGAGTATTGGGCAGAACATTCAAACATGCATTCATTCTTGGATGGTGTATTTATAAATGAGAACCATCAAGACGAGAGTATTGGGCAGAAAGTTCAAACATGCATTCCTTCTTGGATGGTGTATTTATACATTATGTGGAGAGGCTGGAGCGGTTATACCCACTGCAACTACCCATTCATTAAATATATTAACATAGTTTATACATAAGATAATAATGACCATTATAGGGCCTGAAGGGCCCCTCGAACATCTCCCCCACCCCAAAAATATTCTTTGTCCCAAAGAGAATAAGAGTGTGAAACAACATCCTGGGTCTCTTCTCCTACCAAACTAATCCTCACTATGCATCAAACATGGATACCGGTTTACATAGGTAACTCAGCCACAATAGCTACCAACTGGATAAGAAGGCACTCGTTATAAGTCTCTACCATGACTTGTTACTCTTCAGCCTCCTTATTCAATCTAGTAGGTGTCCGTGCAATCAGTGAGTCTTCATTATGGCTCACCACCCAACCCTACACAACACTCCATGGTGTGAGTGTCTTACCTTATGTGCTCCACAAACCTACCATTTCTCTACCTTCTAGCTTCAAAGGTCACAACCCATATAGTGATTCTACAATTTTGCGCCAAGAGTCTCACTCAATTCAAGTGGTCTTTGTGTCATCATCTTTACGTTAAGCTCTTTTTGTGTGTTTGTATGATGTCTTTTGCTTGAATTCCTTTGACCTCTTCTTTTAAAAATTACTGCAAGTTTCGTTATGATTCCTGCTCATGTGCATGTTTTGCTAATCATGGTCGTCTTCTTTAGATTTGACTAACTTAACTCGAATCGACTTACAAAAGTCAGCTAGAGATTGACTTTATTACAAAAGTGGAAGTAATCACCTACATTGAAAAATAATCACGTTTCATACCCTCTCGACTTCAAAAATTTAAAGTAGATTCACTTATGGCTATGCATGAATCAATCAACTCAAATATAGACACAACTCAAGTTATATTACATAATTTCCACAAAGGGCTCGTCTTTTCATAATATTATCGACCACATTTATGATATCAAATCGACCAGACCACGCATGCTTTTACTTGACTTAAAATAAAATAATTTGTCAACCAATAATACTTTGACCACCATGAAGGAATAGCATCAACCAAATAGTATCAACCAAAATAGAATATTGACCATATTTTATAGCACCATATTTAGTTATCAACCAAAATTATGAATCGTGCCGACAAAAACCCTATCGACCATTTTATGTGTCAACCGTAGTCACACTTCGACCACAATTTAGAAATACTTGTGAGAACATATCGACCATATGTGAGAACACATTTCAACTTACAAATAATCAACATAATTAAAATCTTGTTGAGCAAACTCATATGATTGAAAAATCTCGTCAACTCATATATTCTTAGACCATCATTGGAGAGTGAGTAATCATCAACTTAAATATGAACGTGGCATGGATCAACAATTTCGGATGAAGCAAGTGACTGAATGTGGCAAGGATGAACAATTTATTCAAAAGCCAAGTTCTATAATTCTTTATTTGAATGTCTCCAACAATCTTAAAAATAACAATGTTATTGCGTCGAGAGGTGCTCTACAGTCCAGAATGGGAGAGATCTTGTAACGTGATGTAATGTTAGTAACAGATGTAACATTAGTAACGTTAGTAACATGTCAGCCAAAAATATTAGTGATAGTGAATATCATGAGAGAGATCTTGTAATGTGATGTAACATCAGTAACGTTTGTAACATTAAAGTAAAAAGAAGTAAAGTAATAGTGATAGTGAATATTATGGGAGAGATCTTGTAACGTGATGTAACATTAATACCATTTGTAACATTAAAGTAAAAAGAAGTAAAGTAAAGTAAAGTAAGTATGGGGGAGATGTTGTAGCGAGTGTGATGTAATGTTTGTTACTAACAAAATAATTAAAAAAATTCATGTCGGCTCATAAAATAAAAAATTATGAAAAGTTTTAAAAAAATCCATGTTGGTTCATAAAATAAAATATTATGAAAAGTAATTAAAAAATAGATGTTTGTTTGTAAAATAAAAAACTTAAAACTTAAACCCGGATCTATCAATCAAGAGATCAAATTTCTTGAGTTTAAATTTTAAAAAAGAAATACACCTCAAGAAATTGGATCCCTCTCGGTGCTTGATAGATACAGGTTTAAGATGGATCTATGTTGGTATTATTTCATCCATGATCTAAGTAGGGCATATGGCGTGCGAGTAGTCTGCAATAATTTTTTATTAACAAGTGGTATTCAGTTTTTCATCGAGCATCTAATTGCACATTTAGAACAATCCCTCAGATTTTATTTCTTTCATGCGTAGACAACCGAACTTTATAAATCTTTATGCGAGCATGAAAGTGAATTTTTGTCTTTTGTGTATGCAGGAATACCTTTGTTAGAACATTATTACACCTAGGACCATAGTCTCAATGATTTTTAATCAATGACTACTATTTCAAGCAAGTTTCATGATGATTATCTAAGGTTGTTATGCTAATTATGACCAATTCCACTACCTAGGTGCCCATTTTTTGTCAAATAGTGGATAAGGCACCCTAATTTATGGCCGCCACCTTCATTTATGACCACTAAACCACCAAGGCATGCCCTTATCCCCTGTTTTATGGATCTGAGTTTGACTTGAGGCACTCATGCATTAAACTTGGTCATTTTGCCTACTTTTTGGTAGTTTTAGCCAATCTTAGGCCACCTCCACTCCACCACTTTCTCCACCACTCATTTTCAACCATCATTATTGACCACGCATGCCATCCCAATGTTCAAATATGCAATTTGTGACTGTTTGGGGTGATTTGGGAGACTATTGGTCAACCTAGGGGGGATTGAGGTCCAATCTAAGCTATCCACTTGTAGCTCATTCAGATGCCTCCAAAGGCTCACAATTTTATCCAAATGTAATATAATTATGTTCTTAAATTGATTTTGGGTTGGACAGTAATATAATTACCATCTATTTGCATCATTCTTTGTGTATATTGTGCTTCTTTTACACTATTTTCATGCATACTTAGCCAAATTCTTGATTTGTGAGGAAATTATTAACTAGTAGATCCTGCCATGATTATAATTTCACATGGTATCAGAGCTCTTGGAGCTTCTATTTGAACCATACTACTTCATAGGTGCACCAGAAGCAATGTAGCAACCACATAAATCCTTGGGGCCATTTTTGTGAAGCCAATGGAGTAATCTAGTGGAGTCTACCAAAGAGTGAAGCACTCCTGAATGTGTCCTCTGTCACTGCAGGGTTCGAATTAGCTATTTAGGATTCAATCCTGAGTGACTGAGTGTTTGCATTGCAAGTTTTCAGTGTTCTTTGTCACCAAGGGCGCAAGCTGCAGAATGGAGGAGGCTCATGTCACCTTGATCGCTCCATTACACTACTTTGAGTGGAAGGCCGAAATGATAATCCAATTGAGATCAAAGGGTCTCTTCAGAGTTACCATGGGGACTGAGAATAAGCCAAACTCTACAATAGATAAGTTGAAGTTCTTCAACATGATGGATGCAACCTTTGGCATGCTTTGTCTCAGTATATCAAGAGACCTCTTGTTTCATGTAGACATTCTCACTACTCCAAATGAAGTGTGCCTCAATCTTGAGTCACTGTTTGGGGAGAATAAAGAGTTGAGGGGCCACAAACTTGAGAATGAGTTGATCTCTCCGAGCCCAAGTATTCGAGACCATTGAAGACTTCTTCACCAAGTTCAAATCCTTGGTTTTGCAGCTCAAGCAATGTGGCATTGACAATAAGGACAAACAACTGTTGTTGTCCATTCTTTCGAAGTTGGGGCCTGAGTACTCTGTGTTTTTTTCGACTTTCCATTCCACCAAGCTCACTATTAGATTTTGAGCATTAATTCAATATACTCTAGGATCTTTACTGAGAGAATAACATGTACAACATATCAATCATATCAAGCATGTATCAAGCATATCAAGCAATCACATAAGACAATGGACACACAAAGTTTCACTGGAGAAAACCATAAAGGTGAAAAACCCCACAAATTCCTCAGAGATAGAAAGAGAAATGATACAACCAAATACAAGAGATAGTCTTCTACTAACAGCTACTCCTCCTTCTTAACTAGTGCGCCACTTTTTGAGTGATGTAGAAGTGAGTAATGAGATGATCAAATAGAGATCTCCCGATCTCTATTTATACTTGTCCTATCCTGCCCAATAAACTAATAGGGCCAACTTGTCTAACTTAGTCTAATAACCCATGGTTACATTAATCTAGGTCGACCCCACACTTGGTGGTCTAATAACCCATCATAGCAAGTTATGACACTTGCGACACTTTTCAATACAAATGACGACACTTTCGTATAGAGGAATAATACCATCTCTATATGAGTACAATATACATAGATGAAATACATTCCGAAGTTACATATACATCAACACTCCCTCTTAACTAGGAAGGTATTTCTCGACACAGATCTGCTAGCACAAGTCTTCTTCTCTGGATCATCGTCATCGAATCATCATCATTGAATCATCGTCATCATCACTGTTGTTGCTATCTCAATCAATCTCCAATCTACTTGTCATAGGAAGTTCTACAAAGCCAGTCCCTTTTCATACTGGATGTAGGCCCGCCACCTGTAGGTCTTCATCATCTACAGAGCCAGCCCTTTTTCATGCTGGATGTACATCATCAACGTCTCTGTGAGAAAGCCATCAAGTAGGTACACCTCAGGACTGATTACACTGCCTCTACAAAACCTGCAAGATCTCCCAGGACTGATTACACTGCCTCTGCAAAACATGCAAGAGCATCTAAGGATTGATCATATGCCTCTGCAAAACCTGTGTACCATACTGTCACATCATCATCATCATCCATGGAGCACAACCCAGATGCACACACACAACACTTACACTCACCATCATGGAAGGACTTTCCTCTGACCATCCGAGAAAGGCTCAGCACTTACACTCACCAGCATGGAAAGACTTTCCTCTGACCATCTGGGAAAGGCTCACAGCACTTACATCAACGACCATGAAAGGACTTTCCTCTGACCATGTCGGAATGGCTACATCAATTACATCATGACCATGGAAGGACTTTCCTCTAACCACGTCGAAAAAGCTCAGTAATTACATGACGACCATGGAAGGAATTTCCTCTGACCATGTCGGAAAAGCCATGCCCAACACTTACATCTCACCATGGAAGGACTTTCCTATGACCATGCGAGAATGGCCCAGCCCTTACATCTCACCATAGAAGGATTTTCCTCTAACTATGTGAGAATGGCTTCACCCATCCCTTACATTTCACCATGGAAGGACTTTCCTCTAACCATGTGAAAATGGACCAGCCCTTACATCTCACCATGGAAGGACTTTCCTCTAACCATGTGAGAATGGCCCTGTGTGCATCTATGTCTCCGGACTCATCACTTCCCCTTGGAAGGCATCTCGATATGAAGTACACCAAGTCTCCCTCTAAAGTATTCAAACTTCACTCTAGCCAGCGGCTTGGCCAACACATCGACTATCTGCTCGTCCGTCGCAACATACAGGAGCTTCAATGCTCCCCTCTGCACCATATCCCTGATATAGTGGAACTTGATCTCAATGTGCGTCGACTTGTCATGGAACACTGGGTTCTCTGAAAACTTCGCACAACTTTGGTTGTCGCAATATATACAAGTAGCACACAACTGGAGATCAAACAAATCAGGCTGCAGCTTCCTAAGCCATACTGCCTCACAAGTGGCTGAACAAGTTGCGACATACTCTGCTTCAGTTGTACTCAGTGCCACACAGGACTGCTTCTTGCTAAACCAAGAGATCATATTGGATCCCATACTGAAACAGCACCCCGAAGTGCTCTTCCGATCAATGGCACTGCCTGCCCAATCCGAATCAACATAACCCTCCAGGTTAAACTTTTGATTCACCTCATACTTGAGCCCATAGTCAACTATACCCTTTAGGTACCTCAGAATATGCTTTGTAGCTATCAGGTGAACATGTATCAGATCTATCAAGTACTGGCTCAAGGTGTTCACCGCAAAGTAGATATCTAGTCTCGTATTCGTCAGGTACATCAAGAACCCAATCATCTGATGATACATCGTAGCATCAACTGGCTCAGAAGAAGCATCACATAGAAGCTTCAGGTTCAATGCCATCGGTGTGGCCATGGCCTTGCAGTCCATCATTCCGAACCTCTTCAGGATCTCTACTGCATACTTCCCTTGTCCAGGGAAGATTCCATCTGCACTTTGCCACACCTCCATACCAAGAAAGTAGTGCATCATACCCAAGTCCTTCATCTCAAACTCAGCAGCAAGCTTCATCTTCGTGTCGGCAATCAATCTATCCTCACCTATTACAAACAGGTCATCCACATACAATAGTGGTATCACTGGATTTCCTTCCTCGACCTTGTAGTAAAGGTTGGAATCCGCTTTACTCTTGGTAAAGCCCAAACTGGATAGGAAGCCATCTATCTTGCCATACCAGGTCTTGGGTTCCTATTTCAAACCATACAGGGCTTTCTTCAGTTTGCACACATGTGACTCTCGGTCATGTGTCTCAAACTTGAGTGGCTGCTCCACATACACTCCTCTTCAACTACACCATTCAAGAAAGTAGTCTTGACATCCATCTGGTGTACCTTCCATTTCATCACTGCAGCCAGAGCAAGTACTGATCTAATGGAAGTGTATTTGGCCACAAGAACAAAGGTCTCCTCATAATCAATTCCTTCTTTCTGGGAGAAGCCACGAGCTACAAACCTTGCTTTATATTTTTCTATGCTACCATCTGCAACATGCTTGATCTTATAGATCCACTTGGAAGTCACCATAGACTTCCCATCTGCTCTTGGGACCACATCCCAAACATCATTCTTCATGATCGACTGGTATTCCTCGACCATGGCATCCTTCCATTCTTTCTTTTTTGTTGCTTCTTCATAACTGGAAGGTTCTTTTTTCATTATGTCACAGAGTAAAGCAACATAGTTGGTATGTGATCTTGTTCTTTTCTTTTCTCTGTGTTCCTCTTCTGGAATGCCAAACCTTTCTACATCTTGGATGATCTCTCTAGCCCATGCTGGTTTCCTCTTGTGAGATTCCTTCTCACAAGGTGGATCTACAGTTTGTTGTGGATATTCTATTTCACGATCTTCTTGAATCCTGGGAAGTAGATTCTGTAAGCCTTCGAGCTTTCACTGTAACCCACGAATATGCCCTTCTTTCCTGAAGGATCTAGCTTTCTCCTCTTTTCTTTTGGGATGTGAGTGTATACTGGACAACCAAATATTCTGAGATGGCTAACTTCTGGTTTCTTACCAGTGAACACTTCTTCTGGTGTTTTGTTGTCAAGTATCTTATGAGGTGTTCTGTTCTGCACATATACAGTTGTCCTTGCCGCTTCAACCCATAGGTGCATAGGTAGATCTTGGTCATGAAGCATTGCCCTAGCTGCTTCCATGATTGTTCTATTCTTTATTTTGGCAACCCCATTCTGTTGTGGATTGTAAGGAGTAGTCAACTTCCTCTTAATCCCTGAATCACTGCATAGCTTCTTGAAGTCCCTTGAAGTGAATTCTCCGCCATTGTCGGATCTAAAGATCTTGATCTTCATGTCAGTTTGGTTTTCTATCAAGGCTTTGAATTCCTTGAATTTGTCAAACACTTCATCTTTGTTCTTAAAGAAGTGAACCCAAGTCTTCCTAGAGAAATCATCAATGAAGGAAACATAGTATGCATACCCACTCAAAGAATTGGATGACATCAGACCACATACATCAGAGTGGATGATTTCCAAGATTCTTTTTGCCTTGCTTTCAATGCTTGGAAATGTCTTCTTTGTGTTCTTTCCCTTTGCACAACCTTTGCAAATGCCTTCATGCTTTGTCTGGATTTCAGAAAGAACTTCTACAGCTTTGCTTGTAATTGGTAATGCCCTATAGTGCATGTGTGCAATCCTTCTATGCCAAAGTTCACTTGGCTCTACTGAGTCATGGACCATGGATTGTTCTGGTTGGCCCTTCAATTTGTATAATCTTCCCTCTTGCTCTCCAATCACCACTACATCATCAATAGTCTTACCCTTTTTTCACATTAGGACTTGGCCATCTACAAATGAAACCCTCATGCCTTTTGCATCCAATGCAGATATGGAGAGTAGATTCTTCTTGAGACCTGGAACATATAGTACATCTTTCATCTTCTTAGACTTTCCAGAGTCTAGTTTATAGGAGGCTTCACCAATCCCTTTTATTGGATACTGGTAGTCATCCCCAAGTTTCACCTTGTGGGGTGATTCATGTTCAGATAGGTTTATAAAGGATTCCTTGAAGCCCGTCATGTGTTTAGAAGCCCCACTATCTATAAGCTAATCATTACTTCCATGAGTAATGGTTCCAGTGAGAGCAGAGATCAAAACATATTCTTCATCACTTGAAGAATCTTCACTATCTTCTCTAGCCTTCTTCATAGGAGGTTCATCATTCTCTGCAGCATGAGCATGATGTCTTCTTTTGAAGTTCTTCTTCTTGTGAGAACCATCTTTCTTATTTTTAGGACAATCTCTGGAATAGTGTCCCTTCTTATCACATGTATAGCAACGGACATAGGACATGTTCCTTCGAGGTTTGGGACTACCTCTCTGATTCTGATGGTGATGTCTTTCTTTCTTTCCATGATGGTGACCCTTCTTGTCACCATGAATTTTGGAGTGTGCTGTGAGAGCTTGGTATTCATTCCCTGTCTTCTCTTCTCGAGCTACAATTCGAGCTTCTTCCTATGAACATTCTTCCCACAGTCCACTGAAAGTGATAAGTTTATTCCTAGCACAAATCCTTTGGATGAAGGAATCCCATGACCTAGGAAGGCCATTAAGAGTGGTCATTACCACTTCTCCATTTTCTATATCTTCTCCCACAGCTTCAAGTTGTTCTTTTATTTGGGTGACCCTTGAGAAATAAGACTGCATAGTCTTTGCATTCTGGATCTTGACATTCTTCAATTGATTCCTTAAGGTCATCTTCCGGTTTATGTTCTTCCCTTAAATTAACTTGGTCAGGGACTCATACATCTTCTTTGGTGTCTTTAGGGATGACACATGGGGTATGAGATGATCTTTGATAGAATCAGTAATGATCCTCTTTGCCTTGACCAAGTTCTTCTTGTGAAGAGCCTTAGCCTCTTCTTCCTCCGGGACAGGGACCACTTCACTTATATAAGTGTCCAACTCATTTTCTTCTATGATTAACCCAATCCTATACTTCCATGCTCGGAAGTTATCATCCCCTTCAAGCTTATCCTCAAGCTTAGTGTGGTGAGACATCTTAAAGAGTACTTCAAATGGAAATAGAAAATATTTAGGTCTTACCACTTGATTTGTTGAAAGCTGGATCTGGTCCCAGATTAGGGTTTGTCAAAGAAAACCTAAAAATTCAAAATGTGAATTTCAACTTTTTGAAAGGATAGAAAGATGCGCCTTGATGAGCTGATCATCCTGGTGTACTCACAATTTGAAAACTGCAAAGTTTCACCCTTCATAAATGCTTTTCAATCTCCCGGATTCACTAGGGAGGACCCTGAATTAGGGTTTGAGTTTTCCGGAGCTTCACCCAACCAAAAATATCTATCCAAAGCTCTAAACTTCGATTTTTCCAAGGAGCGTCCAGCTATGTCTTCAGATTTCAGAAATTCCTATTTTTGTGGAAACCCTAATGTTTAGGGCCAAAACTGAAAGTGCTCAGAGTTGAATTCTGATTGGATAGAAAGATTCTCCTTGATGAGTAGAGTCAATCTACCCTACTGCTTTTCCAAAATCTATGGAGAGAAACCTAATAAACAAGAAAACCTAGTTTCCTCCACTGCACAATGTCTTCTTCTCAGGGAAGCTTTGATACCATGCTAGATTTTGAGCATTAATTCAACATACTCTAGGATCTTTACTGAGAGAATAACATGTATAGTATATCAATCATATCAAGCATGTATCAAGCATATCAAGCAATCACATAAGATAATGGACACACAAAGTTTCACTGGGGAAAACCATAAAGGTGAAAAACCCGACAACTTTCTCAGAGATAGAAAGAGCAATGATACAACCAAATACAAGAGATAGTCTTCTACTAGCAGCTACTCCTCCTTCTCAACTAGTGCGCCACTTTTCGAGTGATGTAGAAGTGAGTAATGAGATGATCAAATAGAGATCTCCCGATCTCTATTTATACTTGTCCTATCCTGCCCGATAAACTAACAAGGCCAACTGGTCTAACTCAATCTAATAACCCATGGTTACATTAATCCGGGCCGACCCCACACTTGGTGGTCTAATAACCCATCACAGCAAGTTACGACACTTGTGACACTTGTCAATACAAATGACGACACTTCCGTATAGAGGAATAATACCATCTCTATAGGTGTACAATATACATAGATGAAATACATTCCGAAGTTACATATACATCGACACTCACTGTTCAAAGCTGGAGGATTCCATCTTTGGAAGACTTCATGGAGTCTCTTACACAAGAGAAAGACAAGTTTGTCCAAATGGGAACCATCAAACCATCAAAGGACCAATTTCTTGTAGCTAGTGATTCGAAGCATGAAAAGGGTAAGCAGAAGGCCAAAGGTTCAAAGCAGTAGGAGAAGAAGAGAGACAAAGAGAAGCCCAAATATTCTAAAGGGGCTTCAAATACTAGCAAGGAGAAAGGGAAGAATAAGGATAAATGAAAATTAAATTACTATCACAAGGGTGGCACCTTGAAAGTGCATGCATGAAGAATTCCATTGACATGATGGTGCACCTCCTTGAGAAGAAAAATATCCCTCTTCCAGATGGAGCAAAGAAGAAGGAGGGTAGTTCAAATTCTGAAGACAAGGAGAGATGCCATGCATTGATGGCTAGTACTTCTGAATCCTCTTCTTTCATCATAGATTCAGGTGCCTCAAGGAACATGGCTTACGCAAGAGAGTCTTTTTTTTTCTATCGCACCATATAGTGGTCCTACTATTCTCATTGGAGATGACTTAGAGATCCTAGCAAAAGACATTGGAAGGATCAATCCAGACAATGGGTACTTTAGCAATGTGTTGTATGTGCCTGATATTGCATCAAATCTCCTCTCTATTTACCAAATGACCCATAATGGTTTGGCCAAGAGAGCGATTTTCGCTCAAGATGTGGAAATTTCTGAATTTTCCACTAGAAAAGTGGTTGCAGTTGGTGTTGTAGATCATGAGTCAAGGATGTACAAGTTTTCACACTTTCTCCCTTACTCTTCTCCTAATGCTCTTCTGTCACATGCTAATGAGGTTAGTAGAATTTGGCATGAGAGGTTTGGACACATAAACTACATATATATTCAATATTTGAGCAAATAAAATATGGTTGAAGGACTTCCAAGCATCAAATTTTCCAAAGGCACCTGCAAAGGATGCATTGTTGGGAAGCATGCATAGTGCATGTTTGAGAAGGGGGAGGCAAGAAGAGCCACTCAGACTCTTGATTTGGTCCATTCAAATGTGATGTGAACTCTTATCACAACCTCCCATGGAAACTCAAAATATTTTCTAACATTCATTGATGATTTTTCAAGGTACTATTGGGTGTTATTTTTCAAGTTGAAATCTGAAGTGTTTCATTCTTTCAAAGTTTTCAAAGCTTTTGTTGACAACTACAGTTGGAGAAAGATAAAGGTATTAAGGATTTATAATGGAAGAGAATATTTCAATAAGGACCTGCATCATCTATGTGAATAATATGGCATTCACATATAGGATTCCGTTCCTTATTATAATGTACCAATTAGCTTTGATTGTACATTAATTAAATCTCCTACAAGAGTTAAGGAAAAACAATGAAAATGGTGACTTGAATGGATGTAGGAAGGCTTAAAAAAATTAATTGAATGTCGAAAATCAGTTTGGGTTTTCACTAGAAAGTTTGAGGAATTTTTTATGAGGTTTAAAAAGCAAACAAGCAAAATTGTCGCCTGGGACTGCACAACAAGTTCAACTTTAGGATTTTCCAAACAAGGGGAGAAGGATTCGAATTCTTGGTTTCAGACATGGAATGAGTTTATTGACATGTTAAGTGATATAATCAACTGAAATAAATCAAATTGGAGTTGTATAGGTTGATCTATTGATCAATCATTGAAAACTAGCTATATTCAATGGCAATCTAGACTAGGTGCAAGAAATTGATATGAAAATCAGAATTCTCTTTATTCAATATGCAAAATGGATTTTATAGGTTCAAAATTAAATTAATGAAAGCCATCAGAATATTAAATACATCTCATAGAAGTCTAAGTAAATAAATACAGAAGAGACAAAACTCTCCATCATAGAAAGACTAGAAAATCATCAGGATTTCGAATGGTAGGATTCCCAATCTATGCAAACAAGCTCAAAATTCACAAGATCATACTTAAGGACCTGAAATAAAATCAATGATTAAGAATGGATTCCATCATCCGTTTAGAATAATCAAGGACACATCTCCCAGCTTGGACTAGGGGCACATCTCCCAAGTCAAAGAATGGACAAGTGGTGCACACTCTTTCTTTTATATAATTGATGTGACTTGTTGAGCAAGTCATATAGGCTAATGCACCATCATGTAATGGATAAGGATAGCTTGATTTCAATCTTTTCTTTTTGCTTTGCTTTCTGCCTTTGCTTTATCCTGCTTTTGCTTTTCTATCCTATTTTTTTCTTCCTTTTGATTGTTTTTTATTAGAATTTATATTGCACAACAATCACAACACTAGGTTTTGATACATGTGACAATCCAACCTAGATCTAGATAGCAAAAATAATCTCACTTAGAATTATTTGCAAAAAGTGATAGCAAGAATAGAGAAGAAATATTGAACAAAACACTAGAGAAAAATCACTCCAGTGGGAAGTGTCAAATTCTATATGTGTCACAGGTGGATCTAGATTATTAGATCAAGATTCACTTAGAATTTACCAAAGATTGACAGGAAAATAGAAGAAATATGAAGTAGAACACAAGAGAAAAAAATCACGTGGATTGATCTTCCATTGCATTATTGTTCAACAACATGTGTACAATATATAGATTCTCTGAGGAGACAAAATTGAGAGACTTAGTGGTGATTTGAGTAATTCACATTAATGGTAGGCTTAGTGGAGTAATTCCCCCAATCTATGACATTGTGCCAAGTGTAGCTCCTGTATTGGGCCATAATGAGGTCCAATGAACCTATGAGGACCATGAGGGATTTAGGCAAGTCAATAAATGTAGATGGAATCATTATGAGGGCGAATTAGGTGGTTTAGGGATTTGGTAGTGGCCATTAATGAACATTTTGACAATTTCTAGTGCATAAGCACCCTCGGTCCAACTTTATCCCATAAAAAAAGGAAGTGGTGCGCCTGCCTCATTAAATGCATTAAGTAGGGCACCTTTGACTCCCCAAAATAAGGAAATGGGCACACTTGTGGACAAACTTGGATATAATAACAAACCACTAGTATAATATGTGGACAAACCCCCTAGACTAGGAACTATGAATCCAAAACATGGAACAACTTACATTAAACACTTGGAACCTTATGCAAGGATTATTAACCAAGGTCTAGATGAGAATTATGTTCCAACACCCCCCTTTAAGCCAAAAGGGTTGTGAGAAAATAAAATTATTATAAGGGCCCAATCAACAAAGGCTTATGGTCACCCTTTACATTATTCATCCATGTAAGTGAGGAAAGAGGAAAAACCACATGGGGAAAATCCTCCCTCTAAAATGGACATGAAATACACCAAAAATAAACTACTCCGAAACAAAAGTAGGTGTCAGCTTGTTCATATGCCTGGAGGAACCTTCTTCTTGGGAAGAAATGGAATGTGCTCAACTAGATCATGTACATGTACAACTGCATGATGGAAACTGAAGCCATGTAGAACAACTGAGTAACACTGATAGTAGAGTGAAGGCTTCTCTTCATACTTGATCTTCGAACCAACCAGGGTTCAGGGTCCAAAAGAGACTTGATATGCTTGAGAATAAGTGACCCCAAGAGAGTCATAAGGTTATTGAAGCATCAACATCGAACCAAGAGAGTTGTAATCATCCCCAAGAAAGAGGAACACGAGTCCCAATTTTACCAATGTGATGGCTAAGGCTTCTCCATCTTCAAGTGAACTTGAAGACATTCTGCTAGTCATGGTATAGGAATACATAGAAAGCAAAATAGTGTGAAGCAATGAGAGATATTCACTTGACTTCCAAACTTCTCCTTGAATATATTTTGAACCAATACTCTCATATGAAGAAAGAACCTCTTCTAGAGAAGGCTCACTATGATCACCAATCAACAACCCATCTTCAACATTCGTAATAGAAGACATAGAGGAGAAATAAGTGGAATGGAGAGACATCTCTTCAACAGTATTGATGGAAGAAACTCGTATTTTATCTTCATGGAAAACAAAGGAAGCCACAGAGGAAGAAAGTTGAGCTGGATCATTTGTTGAATCTGTATCTTCTTCTTCTTCTTCTTCAATTTGAACAACTTCTTGAGAAATGCATGAGGCTGAGACCTTTGGAGTGAGAACACATGAATACGTGTCCATTTGCTTGATATCCATATATCTAATATCTTCTTCATGCATGCCAAGATCTCTATCTATATTTATCCAAAGCTCAAATGGATACTCAACAGAATCAATGAGATAATGCATTCTAGGAGGTATAGCTAGACACATAGTTCCATACGCTCTATCACAATCATTGAGCCATTCAAACTTCTCTTCATAATATTATGGATCAATCACAGCACCAATGGACAAATCAAAGAGATATTTTATATGTAGATATGCACACATATTTTCTTTCCACTCAGAATAGTTGGGTGGAGAGAGAAGAGGAATAACTTTCGAATCCATAATGAAGTTGTTGTAGGCACCTACAAAACACACACTTGGAAATCTATTTTGGAAGCAATACTAGGATCCCCTATGAATATCAGATACCATGTCAAATTCTATATGTGTCACAGGTATATCTAGAATACTAGATCAAGCTACACTTAGAATTTACCAAACATTGACAGGAAAATAGAAGAAATATGAAGAAAATATTAAGTAGAATACAAGAGAAAAACACTCATGTGGATTGATATTCCATTGAATTATTGTTCAACAACATGTGTACAATATATAGATTCTCTTAGGAGAAAAAATCGAGAGACTTAGTGGTGATTTGAGTAACTCACATTGATGCTAGGCTCAGTAGAGTAATTCCTCCAATCTATGACATTGTGCCAAGTGTAACTCTTGTATTGAGCCATAATGAGGTCTAATGAACCTACGAGGACCATGAGGAAGTTAGGAAAGTCAATAAATGTGGATGTGATCATTATGAGGGGGAATTAGGTGGTTTAGGGCTTTAGTAGTGGCCATTAATGAGCATTTTGACCATTTCTAGTGCATAAGCGCCCTTGGTCCAACCTTATCCCATAAAACAGGGAAGTGGTGCACCTGCCTCATTAAATGCATTAATTAGGGTGCCTTTGAATCTCCAGAATAAGGAAATGGGCACACTTGTGGACAAACTTGGCTATAATGACAAACCAGTAGTCTAATATGTGGATACCCCCTAGGCTAGGCACTATGAATCCAAACCATGGAACAACTTACATTAAACACTTGGAACCTTATGCAATGATTATTAACAAAGATCTAGATGGGAATTATGTTCCAACAAGAAGTTTTCCACTCTTATATTATTCATTAACATGAGTACAATATAGAGATTCTCTCAAGATACAAAATCTAGAGGCTTAGTGGCAAGTTGAGTAGATCACAATAATGAGGCTTACATTGGACCAATTCAGGCATCAATGACATGAGGCCAAGTGTAACTGATAGATTAGGCCATAACGAGGTTCAATGAACATAGATGGACCATGAGGGGGTTAGGTTAGTCAAACATTGTGAAAGGTACCATTATTAGGTTGCATGGGGTGAGTAGTTGGCTCAGTAGTGGCCATTAATGCAAAAGTTGACCAAATCCTCAAGAGGGCACACTCCATCTCTTTAAAACATGGAAATGCAATGACTCCCACATAAATGAAAGGTAGTGGGCACATTGAATCCTAAAATGGTTTAAATGAGTGGATAAGTGGACAAACACGGCTTCATGGATATATCACTAGTTTAAGGTGTCATGTCCCCTCCCGTCGATCCAACGCAAGGAAGGGAACATGACTACCAATATCTGCGGCTTTTACATAAACTCAACCCATTTCGTTAGATTCATATGAAATAAATAAATGTGTGCAGATGCAAATCAAGCAAACATGCACAACAAAAACAAACCTCATCGAGACACATTTCATATGCATTCAACATATCAATAATAGTCATCAATTTAAAACATTGTAGAAGTAAAACACATAGATAGAAAAATACTTATCTTTATTGTGAAATGGTCCCAAACAACTAACTATGCCGCTGCAACATTCCATTCAACCATAGGTCTCTTCCCAGCTATATTATTTCAACATTTAGAGACCACCCCCGAGTTGGGCATGATTTCTACAAGAAAAAGGGGACTCTCAAGCTCAACACAGCCCAAGCGAACATCACATCTAAGCCAAGCCAGTCTACAACTGGGTTTATCAGGCTAAATATGAACCCTCTTCATTTTGGGATGCTTGCACTCAAGCTCAAGAAAAAACTATGGATACCCATAAATCATATCCCAACATACTCCTTCCTCACATAGCAAGAACAATAGTTAGGCATGGATAAACAATTTTACAAAGGGGATTTCCAAAATAGGGTTCCCATTGGCTCACCCAAAACGAACTGTGGGAAGGGGAATTCGACCCCAGGGAGAAAACCCGATTTCTCCCACAGGTTATGAGCATTTCCAATGGCCAATACGGCCTCAGTGAAACCCCGAATCGAGCTCCCTTCCTCCCAACATCTCTGCAACACCCAAAACACCTTCTTCCCAGCTAGAAAACGAGGGAAAACCATAAAAATGTGGAGGGAAAATGCCCAGGTATCTCCCAAAAACAAGAGAGAGACAAAACTGGTTGATGGGTAATGGCTTGGGGAGAAATTTCATGGCTACTTTTTTTTCCAAGAAGTCAAACACGATTTTCCATGAAGGGTGGCTTTCCCATACCCTAATTTGGACAACCATACCTCTCCATTCCTCAAGGCATTAACTACTTCAACCATCTCTTGGGAGAAATGAATGATTGGGTACAAAAGTCAACATGGGTTGTTGAGGGTTTTATGGGTTCTCTCATTGACACTTGGCTTGACGTGATTGGCTCCAAGGGCTTGAATATTTCCCTTCCAATTATTTGTAAAGATCATGCCCCCATACTCTTGTTGCATTGCATAGCTAGTTGTGGGTATTTCATTAAAATGCACATTTACATGATATTTGCAATTCCATTGTGCCTAGATATCACGTAAACCATATGCATCACTAAATCGATGGCAGGGCCTTGGCCTTGAGCTCCTTACCATGATTTTATAACAATATTATATTATTTATATTTTAATGCAATGGAGTCAAAATCAAGATATTACAATCCCCTCCCCCTTGGAATAACACCATCCTCGGTGTTCCAATACTTAGGAATACATACCCACTTTCATTAGAGGAAATTTCAATTTAAAATGGGCCTTCCAAAAATAATACAAATTCCATGTCATCATGTATTAGCCAATCAAAATGCTTTAAAATTTAAAAATGGAGCACCCAAAAAAATTGGAGGGAAAAAATAAAAACTACTTTTTTGGATCATATTTTCAACTTATCTCCTTGTAGGTTTACTCAAATTTGACATGAGAAGACTCGTTGGATGATTATGCATCCAACGAGTACCCATGTTGAATACTTTTAACAACATCCACACCATGAAAAAATCAAAATACATTAAAAAACGTGTTTCTAGTGCGAGAAAACACGTTTTTTAATGTATTTTCGATTTTTCATGGTGTGGATGTTGTTAAAAGTATGCAACATGGGTACTCCTTGGATGTATAATTTAATTATGCATCCAACGAGTCCTCTCGCGTCAAATTTGAGTAAACCTACAAGGAGATAAGTTAAAAATACGATCCAAAAAAGTAGTTTTTTACTCTCTCACTACTATTATTTTATTGTTTTTTTATTATTTTCCTTAGGAGGCCCATTTTTTACCCAAATTTCCTCTAATGACACATTTCCAAAAATTCACAAAATGTGGCAGGTCTGTCCTGCATTTCATCTTTTTACTTTGAACCTTCAGGAACAAGTACTTTGGCTTCCACCAGCTGCTCCTGCTGGCTTTGATCTTCCAGTTCTGCAGGTGGGCATTTCTCCACAACAATCCCTTCCTTTTATTTACCTTCCAGTTGATCTACAAGTCTAGAATTTCATGGCTGCCATCTTTCTTGCTGTCGTGGTGTCATGTCCCCATTTTGACCCTTGTAATATTTTGGGCTATAATGTAAATATTGTATGCATATTATGTATGATTCCTAGCGTGGAGCTCAAGGCCAAGGCCCCGCTAGTGAACGCTCGACCTTGAAGAGACAAGTATTGGATATTATGCTACCCATGTGCTAGTGAAGCATGGGGATTGTAAATATGCATTTTAATATAAATTCCCACAACTAGCTATGCAATGCAACAAGAGATGGGGGCATGATGTTTACAAGGATTTGGGAGAGAAATATTCAAACCCTTGAGCCAATCAAGTCAAGCCAAGTGTCAATGGGAGAACCCATAAACCATCAACTACCCATTTTGACTTATGCACCCAGTCATTTAATTCTTCCAAGAGTTGGTTGAGGTAGTTAATTCCTTGGGATTGGAGAGATATGGAAGCCAATTTTCGTGCATGGGCATGCCATCAATCTGGGAAATCGTATTTTTGCTTCTTGGGAAAGAAAACACCCATGAAATGGTGCCCAAAGCTATTCTTCACCCATGATTTTTTCTCTCTCACGTAGTATGAGCTAGCTGGAAATTTTCCTCCATGGATTGCCTGTGTTTTCCTTCATTTTCCTAGTTGGGAAGGGCATTTTTATGTTGTATAATAGTGGGGAAGAAGGGGAAACAATTTGGGGTTTTATAGAGAGTGTTTTGGCCCACTGAATGCTCATACATTTGTGGGAGAAATTAGCTTTCTTCCCCGGGGTTGATTCCCTCTTCCCACAATCCATGTTGGGTGTGCAATAATTTGGGGAAAACCCATAGACCCTATTTTGTGAATCCCATTGTTGAATTGTGTATCCATGCCCATTTTTTGAGTTTGTTGTGTGTAAAAGAATGTTGGGGTTAAGATGGGTATCCATTGCTTTGGGCTGTGCTGAGCTTGAGAGTCCCCTTTTTCTTGTAGATATCATGCCCAACTCAGGGGTGGTCTCTGAGTGCTGAAATAATATAGGCTGGGTAGAGACCTATGGTTGGGTGGAACGTTGCAGCGACATAGCTAGTTGCTCGGGACAACATTACAGTGAGATAAGTATATTTTCTTATGTGTATTTACTTTTGCACTGTTTTAATTAAAGGATGGTTGTTCTTGATATGGTTGATGCATGTGAAATGTGTGTGGATGATGTTTTATTCCGCTATGCATGTTTTCCTGATTTATGGGAAATTGTTTATATTTATATGAATCATGAATGTTGAAACGGGCTAAGTTTTATAAAAGCCCAGATTTTGGGTATCATGTTCCCTTCCTTGCGTTAATACATGGGAGGGGACTTGACACCTGACAACTATTTGAGGAAGATTTTTCAGCCAAATCAAATAGCTTTTGGCCTGCTGCCATGATTAATGTGCATAACTGGCTCTCACTTTTCTCACTAGCAACACTTGGCTAGTAACAGCTGCAAACAATGGATTTCAATTTCTCACCTGTGAGATTCATATGGCAATTCTTGTTAGGCCAAGCATAACACAAATATTAAAATCAGTCAATTATTTTTCCAATTCATGACATGGAAAGTCCATTCTTTACTCATGAGACTTCCACACTTTTCATGCTTTCCCAACATATACATGAACTCATTCATGTTCATCCTTTCACAAGAAACTTACTATTTTAGCATTCACAATTTATTTCAAGCAATTAAACATAATCTATTTTCATCCATGACATGCACTCAACAATCTTTTGTTTCTAAGATGCATTAGTCAAAAGGAAAGAGAAGAGTAAGAGTTTCCCCCTCTTAATCTTGTTCCAATTTGGAGCCACACCACCACTGTGGTTCCATGCTCCTTAGCCTCTTTCACTTCAACGTGAATGCTTGAATTTCCTTTTCTTGGCTATGACACTTAGTGTAGATAAGGTTTGTCTAAGGATTTTCAACTAGGGAACCCTTCCCCATTGTTGCCTACAGAACCGTTGTCTTCTAGGACCCACACAGTTCCACTAGCGCCATCTTTCATTACTGCTCATACTGAGCTCTTTAGGATGGTTACATGTCCACATGCATCCCTAGGATGCCTTCATAGTCCTTGCTTCCAGCAATACCTACACTCAAACATTGAATCAATTCGCATGTTTAGTTTATTTTCATAGGGTTTATCTCTAAACAAGAGTTTAAGAAATCATAACCAAATCATATACACATGTATATTCATATTAAATAAGCAAGAAGCTACAAGATAACCAAATACTTATCTGTATTGGATGTTTTCACTTTATTCCACTGGCTCCTTTGATTTACAAGCCTTGGATTTCTCATGGATACAATAACGAATGTTGGGCTGGCACGCAGGCTACTCCACAATCATTTGAATAGGTAATGCCAAGCCAGTATGTCGACTGGGTTTATCAGACATCCCATTTAGAAATATGCTTAGCCAGTACTCTGACTGGGTTTTTCAGATATCCCATTTAGCAATATGCTAGGCCAGTACTCCGACTGGTTTATCAGATATCCCATTTAGCAATATGCTAGGCCAGTACTCCGAATGGTTTTATCGATTATTTAAGGAATGTTTGGCCAGCATGCCGGCTGCTCCACAACATTTAATGCCCAACCAGTTCACTGAATGGATTTACGAAGCATTTATGGTGCCTTCAGGGTCCTTGCTTCCTGCAATGACCAAGGTTTCCAACAGAGAAACAACAACGTATCAGCTTGGTTGTCATAAGACTTGTTCATAAAATTTTCATTATTCGAAAATGAATGGAAATCAAATACTTATCTGTATTTGGCATCTTCCTTTAGCTCCACAGGTATCCTGCATTGACTTCATAAAACTATGGCACCCACAAAACCTGCCCCACCCAACACAAGGATGGTACCTCTTCTCCTCTACACAGTCCCTTGAGCATACCCACCCTTTCCAGTGTTCTTCAGGGTGTGCATCGAAAGGTAACCAAGTTTCTGCAAGCCTCAAATCACCTGTGCATATGTATACAAAAAAATGTCATGCTAGCAGATTGGCTCCACCACATCATTCGAATAACCAATGCCAAGCCAGTACACTGACTAGGTTTATTAGGCATTCCATTAACCAATATGCTAAGCCAGTTCTCCAACTGGGTTTATCAAGCATACAAAAACGATTGCCAAGACAATACACCGAGTGGGTTTATCAGGCATTCAAAAACCATTGCCAAGCCAGTACATTGACTAGGTTTATCAGGCAATAAGAACAACACAATACGATTACATGGCTCCTTCTCCTATGCAAACTAGTGGTTCCATCTAGGAACTCTATAGGTGATTTTCTTGACTGTAGGCTAGTATGGCCCCACAATACCCACTCACACTACACAAGGATGATACCCCCTTTTTACTACACATCTCCTTGGACCTATCCATCCCTTCTAGTGTTCTTTAGTGTGAGTGTAGAAATGTTACCATTTTCCATACAGTCCTCTTGAGTACCCTTTCTTTACTTTGCCTCTTAACGTGCAACACCAAATTGCATCTGTGTAAGCTGATAAGACAAGAAGGATAAGCAGGATCATCAGCAATGATGCTCTAAAATTGTAACCATATTTCATATCATTCACTATCAAGTGTTGAAACACTAGAAATGCATTGATTCCCTTAGGGTGTATCAATATTGAAAACTCTAACATAACCCAACACCCGAAAGGTATGCATCCCTTTCCGATGTGAGCCATGTAGGCCTTAGTCACACTCAAGCAGTCTGGAATAATAATAAAATAATAAAACATGCTCTTCATATTAAATCTAATAACCGGACGTGTATATTCTTAGTTAGGGTTACATAATACTCATCCATTTTAAAGATGTATCTTTTCTTCATTTGCGAAGAATGGGGGTTCCCTTCTCTGAGTCAACAGTCCTTCGGTTTGCCACCCCAATCTTTTCACATTCCATAACCCACACATGCCTTCTTGGAATAATTTCACCATCTCACTCACATGGTTTTGCAACATGCAGTGCAGCTGAAATATTATCAAAATTTACTATGGGGTTTCACACCTGAAACCCATTTCCAAAGCATGGGGTCCTTCCCATGGAGTTTGGCTTATGCAGGCCAGCACACATGGTCTTCCTACAAGGTGTCTTCCTGACACGCTCCTCAAACAACCAAACAATCAACAACATTTTGACAATCAAATTCAAATCTGATTTCCTTAATCAGTTAATGGCATTAATAATTAGCTTCAAACATGAATTTACAATTCCGTCTCCTACATAAATTGATTTGTTTAACCATGAGGCCATCCTCATATTGTTTATCTCTCGTAAGTGGTATCACTCTGTCCATTATGGTTTTTCACTTGCTAGCATACATGAACATCCACCTACAACATGTCTTCCTGACACAACTTTATATAAGCCAAACAATCATTAGCCATTATTAGCTAAATTTCAAACCTGAAATTTACAAATCTATTTCATGCATAAGTTAAATTTCACAACCATGTGAACCTTCTCATAACCTTTGCTTTCTACACATGGTAGATCCCGATCTTTGCTATGGAATTATCCTCTTTTCCATGCGCAAGAATTTTCTACTGAAAATCTGAAACTTCAATCAACCAAACACGTAGTGAGTATTTATGCATATAATCTTTTCATTGCTACAACAATCACTGAAGTGATCTCAGAATTATAACACTCAATAATTCAAACACTTTCAGCTGTTAACATTTGAAATGCAATGAAATATATATATCTATATATGCATCATTATCATAATAAAATTGCAAGACACAGTCACATTATCTTTGCAATTTAAATAAAAACTCCAATATTCATTACTTCACAGCCATATTCTTTTTATGCAACTTTGTCCTTCCAACAGATCACTCTAGTAGCCCATCAACATGTCTACCTTCTTCACGCAATCATTCTCCTGCATTCTCATCAGCTCATGAAATGGTCTCAGGATTGGCAATAGTTCACCATTTCATCTATTATCTAATTGCAATGAAACATATATATATCACAACCATGCATTCACACAATGCATCTCAACATGTGCACCCACACATATGCATGCACATTCAGAACATTTACATAATATTTTGATGTGCACTCACTCAATTCCTTCTTGCATGGATTCATGAATACCATAATGTCATGTCATGCATTCCACAATGATGTTTTGGAAGTATGGCTATTTCCTTAACATATCATCCAACCATCTCCCCAGTCACTTGGTTAACTTATGTGGGTGCCTTCCTTCTCCACCCAAACAACACATCAAGAGTTTACTCACTCCTTGGTCGTTGGCAAAGAGGTTTCATCCCAAATTATCACCAATAGGGAGTTCATGGGATACTTGTGTAGTACTATAGCATTACTCTTCCAACCACATTATGGCCTTAACCATGACTATCTCATATGGCATACACTACAACAGGACCGCAAGTCATCACTTGCTTTGGTTGTTAAACTCACAACCAACACACACAAATGGCATGATATAATTTTATATGAATGCATTGAGGTTTCTAAGAAACTATAGGATGCAAGGCTCCTTTCCTCTACTTACCCACACCTCACCATACTTGGTAGGATGACATTAACATTTAGGCACTCAGTACCACATGCAAACCAAATCAACATAGTTCAAACATAGTTGAAGGGATCTTACCAAATCCTCTTTCAACATTCATGCAATTAAGCACAATTAACCATTACCTGCATGACGGTAATTAACATCGCTTGATGTTACCTGATTAGTTGGCCTCTTACCAAGGCTGCATAGTCCTTTTTCCAACTTCATGATCACATATTTGTTGCACCATCCTTTCTTCATAAGGTTGTTGGTCGCATTGAACAACGTCATCAACGCCTTTAGACATGCTTCGATTGTCTTTGGTCCTACAACCAATGTGAACACAACTAATTATTATCAACCACCATAATTATATTAAGTGGCTCATTGCATATGTAAAACATTATTATTTTACCAATATGCAATATCATATACGTGCACAAACATCCTCACATGCACTGTGCAATGTTTATTAATATGCCATCTAGTGCATATTTTCATCTATTTAATCTCTTGCATTTTCAACATTCTCATGCCATAATTTATATGCATGACAACTTCAGAATTATAAATACAATAGCAATAGGGTAGTGGAGGGATTCTCCCTTTCTATTCTCCATCACGACATGGAGCTCCTCCTCCACACCACAATTGATCTTTTTCTTAGATTCCCTACCAAGCACACAAGGATTCATTAGTTGTGATTTCTCACCAAGTAGCAATTCAATACATATACACATGTAAAAAATTCCTAATTTCTATTTTCAAAGCTTACACTTCTTATGCTGTAAACATAAATAGTTTAAGGTGAGACAAATTCCCTCTTTCATCCTCCATAATGGATATTACAACCAATTACTCTTACTGAGGATTCTACAACCCCTTTATGCAATTCATAGTGCACATTCCAAGCATAGATAATGTCTTTCATACATTCAACGACTATCTTTGGAAGACAACGGAGGTCAAGAGGGCTTGCCCCCTTGTGGCTTTTGTGCCCACTGCAAGGCGGGTCGAGGGCAATGCCCTCATTTTTTTTGTAAATCCTTCGATTTTGCGCAATCTGGCGCATAAGTTCAAGGTCATTTTCAAGTTTCTGGCACCTCCAAATCTCACTGAAAAACTATTGAAATTCTCTGTTTCGGCGTACTTTTGAATTCTCCTCCTACTTGTTTCGAAGCAACTCACCGATTTACGTCGACCGTTTCAGAGAAAAACTCACAATTTTTCGCCGATCAGTTTCGGAGCAAAACTCGCCATTTTTCATCGATCGCCGATCCGTTTCGGTGATCTGAGCTTTCATCGCCTACCGATCTCCTCCGACCGCTAAATCACCTGACCATTTCAGTGATATGAACTTTCATCGCCGACCGATATCCTCCGACTGCTAACTCACCTGACCGTTTTGTAGATCTAAACTTTCATGGCCAACCGATCTCCTCTAACCGCTCTCGTGCCGACCGTTTCGACGGAATGAGCTCTTCTCGCCAAAACTTGCCAATTGCATCGTTGCAAACTCGATGAAAGTCGCCGATGCATCGCCGCAAACTTGGTGAAACTCATTGAAACGTGTCAGCGACTCTGTCGGTTTCTGGCCGACCGTGTCAGCGTTTTCCGATCGGCGAACTTGCGATTCGGCGTCGAACCATGTCAGATCAAAACTTGTAATTTTTCACCGATCCATTTCGGTGAACCTTCGCTTTATCGCTGATCGACAGACTTGTCTCTTTCCCGCCGACCATTTCGGCAGACTTGGAAATTCTATGCCGACCATTTCGGCGCAACTCGCCATCTTGCACCGACATAGACTTAGCAGAAAAATTTTGAACTTTTGAAATTTTTGAAATTTTTCTTAATGATCACTACTGAGCAGGAAGCATACTTACCTATGCAAGTTGCCTGATTTGTTCCATTAGTACCAATGTTGTAGCCTACGCTCTGATACCAATCTATCATGTCCCCTCCCGTCGATCCAAGACAAGGAAGGGAACATGACTACCAAAATTTGGGGCTTTTACATAAACTCAGCTCATTTCGTTAAATTCATATGAAATAAACAAATGTGTGTAGATGCAAATCAAGCAAACATGCATAGTGGAAATAAAACTCATCCACACACATTTCATATGCATTCAACATATCAATAATAGTCATCAATTTAAAACATTACAGAAGTAAAACACATAGATAGAAAAATACTTATCTTAATTGTGAAATGGTCCCAAACAACCAGCTATGTCGCTGCAACGTTCCACCCAACCATAGGCCTTTGCCCAACCTGTATTCTTTCAACAATCAGATACCACCCTCGAGCTCGGCATGATTTCTACAATAAAAAAGGGACTCTCAAGCTCAACACAACCCAAGCAAACATCACATCTAAACCAAGCCAGTCTACAACTAGGTTTATCAGGCTAAATCTGAACCCTCTTCATTTTTGGATGCTTGCACTCAAGCTCAAGCCAAAAAAATGGATACCTATAAATCATATCCCAACATACTCCTTCCTCACACAGTAGGCACAATAGTTGGGCATGGATAAACATTTTTACAAAGGGGATTTCCAAAACAAGGTTCCCATTGGCTCACCCAAAATGAACTGTGGGAAGGGGAATTCGACCCCAGGGAGAAAACCCGATTTCTCCCACAGGTTATGAGCATTTCCAATGGCCAAGACGACCTCAGTGAAACACCAAATCAAGCTCCCTTCCTCCCGGTAGCTTTGCAACACCCAAAACTCCTTCTTCCCAGCTAGAAAACAAGGGAAAACCATATAAACGTGGAGGGAAAATGCCTAGGTATATCCCAAAAATGAGAGAGACAAAACTGGTTGATGGGTAATGGCTTGGGATCAATTTTGTGGCTCCATTCTTTCCCAAGAAGTCAAACACGATTTCCCATGAAGGGTGGCTTTTTCATACCTAAATTTGGACAACCATACCTCTCCATTCCCCAAGGCATTAACTACTTCAACCATCTCTTGGGAGAAATGAATGATTGGGTACAAAAATCAACATGGGTAGTTGAGGGTTTTATGGGTTCTCTCATTGACATTTGGCTTGAATTGATTGGATCCAAGGGTTTGAATATTTCCCTCCCAATTCCTTGTAAAGATCATGCCCCTATACTCTTGTTGCATTGCATAACTAGTTGTGGGTATTTAATTAAAATGCATATTTACATGATATTTGCAATTCCATTGTGCCTGGCTAGCACGTAAACCATATGCATAACTAAATCGATGGTGGGGCCTTGGCCTTGAGCTCCTCACCACGATTTTATAACAATATTACATCATTTACATTTTAATGCAATGGGGACAAAATCGAGATATTACATAAGGTGGTCAAATGTGGACAAACTATGGTCCAAGACACTAGACTAGTCACTAAAAGGAAAAATAACACTAGATAGAACAACATGAAGGTCCATGGCATATGTATGATGGAATATTGTTCTAACACCCCCCCTTAATGAAAAATTGTAGTGAGGATGATAAATATGGCCCAAGCAACAAAGGATTATGGTCACCCTTTACATTATTAATCCATGTAAAACGAGGAAAGAGGCAAAACCACATGGGGAAAATCCTCCCTAAAAAATGGACATGAAAGAGATACCAAAACTTGAATACACTCCAACATAGATGAATATGTCTGGAGGAATATTCTTCTTAGGAAGGAGATTAATGTGCTCAATAAGATCAGAAATATGTACAACTACATGATGGAAACTGAATCCATGTAGGAAAAATGAAACATATTGATAGTAGAGAAAATGCATGTGCTCTCCAGACTTGAACTTTGAACCAACCAGGGTTCCAGGTCCAAAAGAGACTTGATATGATTGAGAATAAGTGACCCCAAGCAAATCATAAGGATCCTGAAGCATCAACAACGACCCAAGAGAGTTGTAATTAGCTCCAAGAAAGAGGAACACGAGTCCCAAGTATGCCAATGTGATGGCTAAGGCTCCTCCATCTTCTACGCAAATCTGAAAATCGGTGCTAGCAATCATATAGGAATACATAATAAGCATGGATCCAAGGAGGGAGAATGCTACAAATCCAAGCTTTGATCCTTCTCTCGAAACATCCAAGGGATCTCTCTTTCGCACACTAGCAGAATCAAGAGAAGAATGGAAGAGCAATTATGAGAGATGTAAGGACTTTCGTTCAATAGTATTGATGGAAACAACTCGTATATTATCTTCATGAAAAAACAATTCATGGAAAACATAGGAATCCATAGAGGAAGAAAGTTGAAATAGATAATTTATTGAGTCTTTTTCCATTTCTTCATGTACCTGTAAACAACACTCTTTGAAATTCCTTACTTCGACATCATGCTTGAGAAAGGCCAAAAGGTGAAACCAAATAACCAAAGGTAATATCTGGAAGCAACTATGGAATTTTTTTTGCATCAAAATAGCTCTGATACCATATTATAATTTAGATTGCACAACAATCACAGCACTAGGTTCTGATACATGTGACAACCCAACCTAGATCTAGATAGAAAAACAATCTCACTTATAATTATTTGCACAAAGAGATAGCAAGAATATAGAAGAAATATTGAACAAAACATTAGAGGAAAATCACTCCAGTGGGAAGTTTTCCACTTATATGATATTATTCATTAATATGAGTACAATATATATATGCTCCCAAGATACAAAACCGAGAGGCTTAGTGGTAATTTGAGTAGCTCACAATAATGAGACTTACATTGGACCAATTCACACATCAATGACATGAGGCCAATTGTAACTCATAGATTGGGCCATAATGAGGTTCAATTAACATATATGGACCATGAGGAGGTTAGGCTAGTCAAACAGTGTGAAAGGTACCATTATGAGGGTGCATGGGGTGAGTAGTTGGATAAGTAGTGGCCATTAATGCACAAGTTGAAAAAATCCTCAAGAGGGCGCACTCCATCTCCTTAAAATATGGAAATGCAATAAATCCCACATAAATGCAAGGTAGTGGGCGCCTTGACTCCTAAAATGGTTGAAATGAGTGGATAAGTGGGTAAACAAGGCTTCATGGATATATCAGTAGTCTAAGGTGGTCAAATGTGGAAAAATATGGTACAAGACACTAGAAGGCCAAATAACACTAGGTAGAACAACATGAAGGTCCATGGCATACATATGATGGGAATATTGTTCCAACACTTTTTCCTGCTTTTCTTCCTTATCTTGCTTTTTTGCCTTATCCTATTTTTCCTATTTTTCTACCTTATCCTGCTTTATGCTTTAATATACTTTTCTTCTTTATTCTACTTTTCCTGAGCTTTACCGCTTTTTTTCCTTGTGCCAACTTTTCCTTTATTTTTCCTGCTTTCCTAGCTTTAACTGCTTTCATCTTTTCTTCTTTTGCAAGCTATCTCTTGGTCAAAGCTTATCCTATATTATGCCATTGGGAACCATTATCCACTTTATTTCATTGAAATAGATATTTATTAATGAAAAATAACTTCTACTAAGTGCATCTCAAACTTAAGAAAATAAAATTAACACCTTCTAATTAATTAATGCCTTACCTTTAAAAATTAATCTCAAGTGTATGAAATTTTCTCCTCAACCCAAGGGATTGATTCGGTCAGGAACTCAATCCAATGAACATCAATGAGGGGACATGACAATCCTCTAATCCTAAGATTGCTTTTCCTCAATCAATAGACCAACTCCTATCATCTATGAAGCCAACCAATGACTTCACTCCTCAAAATATGTTGCTGGTTGTCTACAATTGGAATCCTTAGTTCCAAGCTAATTAGTAGAGTTCCACCATGTTTCTGCAACACCACTCTAATTCTTACTTTCTCATCAAAACTAACATTTTCTCCTATGTAGCTATCCAACCTATAGCTGCAACACTGGATGCCATGATCCCACTTTTTGTGCTGCATTCCTTTAGATGACAATGCCATCCCAAGCATTGCATAATGCCATGGAATTCTTGGATCCCACTGTCTCTGTTTCATATCTCCCAATGACAATGTTGCTTGTGTAAAACTACCATTCCAAATAATTCCAGGGTCACAATGTCTTAACTGCATCATTCCAAACACCGGAATCAACATAAAGCATATATCATCATGGAGAATGTCTAGATCATTCCACCAAACCAGAAGTCCATCAATTCCAAAGGAAGATTGAGTCTCCTCATAAACCATGTGAAAACTAATTCTCCATTTTCCATCCATAATACATAGGTGGTAATCCCATGCCAATCCAAGTACACTATAAACATCACATAGCTGCCACAAATTCCTATACAATTGCTCACAAAATATGAATGGTACGTCCATAAAATTTCCATTGATGCAAGCAACAAAATTACCCCTTGGGGTAATCAACTCCCTCATGTATCTATACACCCAACTAGTGGATGAATGCGTACTCCATCTTAGTGATATGGATGGAAAGCTTGTAGCTTCCCCATGTACCTTCTTCATTCTGGTGCAACAACTCTTTACTTTGCTACTTGTTCCACCTAACTGGATCAAGTGGGACTCCCCTGCAGTGCTATGCATGATGGAGACATTAGATAGATGCCTCTGCTACTGCTTAGCAAATTGGTAAGGGACATGTGTGTTTTTCAAAACACAAGGTCTAACCATCATTTCATCGATATAGAGTGTGGGAGCCTCCTTCTCCTCATGTGGCGCCAAAAGAAAGAATCCCTTTACCCAAACTTCATCCCTATGTGTGCTAGATTCCATATGTATGTGGGATGGAGAATAGTGAACCAAGTCTCTGCAACAGTCATCCATCAAATTTGAGGTTGGCTCAAAGGTAATAAGATCACGTGCCTCCTCCAAAACTGTGAAACAACTTCCTAGAGACAACTCATAATCTCTTTGGAAAAGAACAGGTGCTTGGCCTTCATCTTGCTTAAATTCAAACTCCCTAAGCACATGCAAATCAGAATGTACTTCATGTGCCTAATGCACATAAGTACCTAGGGTCAAAACATTGTTTCTCAAATTACAAGGGTGAAACTCCATGTCCAATCACAAAAAGGGTGGGCATCATCAAAATTCCATGGATTCCCAGGCTGCTCACAAGAAGTGTAATATGCGTCAAAGAAATATCCATGGATGCAAACAAGAATATCAATCATGTGTATTTTCTCCCAAATAGTAAAAGAAGAGACACTCCAACCCAATGCTCCAACTGGAAAAAAAATGATTCCTTATGTGAATACTCCCAATGACTCAACTCTCTGCCACTGGTCAAAAGGTGCATGCAATCAGAATGTGCCCTGCCACATGAAGTCAAGTTGGAACCATATGCACCTTTATGTGTGAAGGAATCAAAGGTAGGCATGGAATTCCTCTGCAATTGCTGGGAAGGGGATGGTGATATCATTGAATCAATTGGAGTGAATGTGGGAGTCCTCTTCCCCTCCTCGGGCACCATCAAGAAGAAATTCTTGATCCAAACTTCCCCTTCAATTCACACAGAATAAGTAGGAATAAATTATGTAGTATCATGGACCAAAATATCATCATTATGACCCTCATCCATCAAGCTAATTGATGCATCAAATCCATCAAATGCTGGTCCAATATCAAACATGAGCTCTTCTGACTCCTCAATGGAGGATTGACTCACTACGGGAAGAAGCTTAGTTTCTCTCTAGGAGACAATATGTGCTTGGAACTTATAAACTTCATCCAAAAACTCCTCAAACAGATGTTGGTCATTATGCACCTCATGAACCACCATCTCATGAGGTTCCTCAATAGCATTATGAATGTCATCAACTGAAAGAGAATGGCTGACTGAGAGGTAGCAGGGAGTATGTGATCTCTACAACTCCTGGTGAAGCTTCTCTATCTCCATATTAGATTCCAAGAGGGAACTTTGAGTGCTTCTCAAAGAATCTTGGGTGGCTATCAAATCCTCATTGAGCTTGCAAATCTCCTCATCATCCTTCAAGGATGCTCCCTGCAACATATGAACAAGCTCATAAAAATAATATCTGTTAGAAAGCATGTGAGAAAAATTAGCTTGGATTTTAGGCATTGCTCTCTAGATCTTCTCCATGGATTCAAGGAAAGAGGAATCTTCCAATGAATCATCTCCACAACAAGACTGTGATATTGAAACATGTGTTTGATGGAGAATGTGTAAGGGCTCCTTGATCTCCCTTTTAAGGACTTTGTTCCTTATGCGCATGCACTCTAATTTGATCTTCATCTTCACTAGGCCCATAAGAAATGCAAGAGGACTTGGTTTGATGTGTCCCCGATCAAAGGAACTCTTGAAGTCTCTTTCCTTTCCCTCCTTGAACCTTTTCAAATGATTGTAATGAAATATATTGATGGATTGCACATCCATCCTCAATTCATCCTTCTCATGCATTCGTAGAAAACCTCCAATGCCTCGAAAATGATAAGACATGTTCATGGATGTGCCTTGAATTGTCATGAGGCACTTTTCAACCCTCTCAATGTACTCAGACCTCCTAAAAGATCTCAAGTTAGAAACTTGGTAGTGTAGAATAGGCTCCCCAAGGGATAGCATCCATTGAACTCCAAACTTTCTACAAGATACACCCACCAAAATGGTGAATGGAAATACTTTATTTTTGGATGATCCAATAATCATGCATGCATCTACCCTCTTCATTTTCATATTTGAATGCTCCTCATGCATATGCCTTGCATGTGGATTTTATTGTTTACTAGGGGGCTCTTTGAGAGACATGCCAATTTGACTTCTTCAGAAGTATGCAAGTCTCTTCCACCCTTAGATATCCATTTCCACTATGTACTTATATATCCAATACTTGTACAAATAAGTTCATTTTATTGTAGATTTGAATGGTATGTCCTCCTTTGGGATCAAGACAAGTGCTTGGTCCACATCCTCCATAGCATCCCTCTCATCATACACAAGCAACTATGAATATCCTTCATGCACATGTAGATCTTCATGCTCCATCAACTTAAGAAAATCCCCATCCTCCTTAGGAATGCATTTGTCCATGTGTTCATGCTCATGCTCCATGCAATATGGAAAATGTGACATGCTCAACTCCTCATTAAGTTGACCTTCCTCCTCCAAATATGATAAATAGGTCATCCAATCTTCCTCTTCAAAATCTCCTTCATTTTTGGCCTCTTCATACCCCATACTCATATGAGGTTATTTCTCCTCATCCCGTGTGCATTTCGCCTTCTTTGGTTGGAGATAAAATAGGAGCTAATCTAGTGGTGTGGCTTCTTATTGGGCACATGATGACTGATTAGACCCTTCTTCATGCTCAAGTGAATATGCTTTCTCTCTATCATCCATCATGCAACTTGATGCCTCTCCATCTTGTGTAGTATGAGGATTTGCATTATAAGTAGGTTGATTTGAAGGCTGTTATATGATTTTAGTTGCCATCTTCATTGAAACATCTTATTCACTAGAGTTTTTGGTACCCTTGGTTGTAAATTGTCTCATGAAACTCCCATGGATAGGTGGTCTATTCTTCTTGAGAGAATTCGAATTTTTAGTAGACCTTATTGATTCAAGATTGTCTTTCCAAACACAGTACTCTATGAAGGACAATTCCTTTCTGCAATCAAAACTCAAATCCATGTAGTCATTAAACCTTTTCATAGATTTGATCATCTCATATGTATTCCTCCCATCAAAAAAATCAAGGAACGACACGATGGTGATCTCTTCAATAAGTCAAAGAAGCTTGGCCTTGCTGCAAATATTAACCCAAGCAGGTGCTAGTATCATGGCTGAAAATTATTCAAATTGAGAGCCTAATTTCCACATGAGTAGAGGAAGTGCTCTGATACCACTGTAATGTACCAATCGACTTTGATTGTACATTAACTGACTCTCCAACAAGACTTAAGGAAAAACAATGAAACTAGTGACTTGAATGGATGTAGGAAGGATTAAAAAAATTAATTGTATGTCAAAAATCAGTTTGGGTTTGAACCAACAATTTTGATGAAGTTTTGATGAGGTTTCAAAAGCAAACAAGCAAAATTGTCTCCCGGGACTACACAACTAGTTCAACTTCAGGATTTTCCAAACATGGGGAGAAGGATTCAAATTATTGGTTTCATACATGGAATTATTTTATTGAAATGTTAAGTGATAGAATCAACTGGAAGAAATGAAATTGGAGTTGTAGAGGTTAATCTATTGATCAATCATTGAAAACTAGTTATTTTCCATGACAATTTAGACTAGGTGCAAGAAATTGATATGAAAATCACACTTCTCTTTATTCAATATACAGAATGGAATTCACAGATTAAACATTACATTAATGAAAACCATTAGAATCTTAAATACATCTCATAGAAGTATTGGGAAAGAAATACATAAGAGACAAAATTCTCCATCATAGAAAGACTAGAAAATCATCGAGGTTTCGAATGGGAGGCTTCCCAATCTATGCAAATAAGCTCAAACTTCACTGGATCAGAATTTATGACCTGCAATAAAATCAATGATGAAGACTGGACATCTCCCAGCTTGGACTAGGGGTACATCTCCCAAGTCAAAGAGGAAAAATAGCTCTCAATTCAATTCTCAAACTGTCAAAAAATGGGCAAGTGGTGCACACTCCTTCTTTTATAGACTTGAGGTGAATTGTTGAGAAATTCATCTAGGATAATGCGCCCTCATGGAGTGGATAAGGATAGCTTAATTTCAAGCTTTTCTTTTTTATTTTCTTTTTATCTTTTCTTTATCCCGCTTTTTCTTTTCTATCCTGTTTTTTTCCTGCTTTTATGCCTTATCCTGCTTTTTCCCGTTTTTCTACCTTATCCTACTTTCTACTTTAATATGATTTTCTACTTTATTCTTCTCTTCCCGAGCTTTATTGATTTTATGCTTTGTGCCAACTTTTCCTTTCTTTTTCCTTCTTTCCCAGCTTTAACTGCTTTCAACTTTTCTTCTTTGCAAGCTATCTCTTGGTCAAAAGTTATCCTCTATTGCACCCTTGGGAACCATTATCCATTTTATTTCATTGAAACAAATATTTATTAATAAAAAATAACTTCTACTAAGTGCATCTCAAACTTAAGAAAATAAAATTAACACCTCCTAATTAATTAATGCCTTATCTTTCAAAACTAATCCCAAGTGTATGAAATTTTCTCCTCAACCCAAGGGATTGTTAGGCGGAAATATTGTCGTTTAATTCCATTGTAGTATTCGCCCAACCATTTAATTTGTCAATCCGAGGTTCGTAGGCTTACGAAGCACATACAAAGTATATGCAGGGCTAAAGTTAAATTAAGCTAATCTAACCCCCCCTTCTAATTGCTAATTGCTAATCTAATTCCCCCTTAAGCTGAAACACACAACTACTAATCTAATGCTGGAAGCTGAAACACACGACTGAAAGTAAATTGCATAAAAGAAAGACAACATATGAAGAGCAAATAGACAACACATGTGAGCTCACATTAACAATAAAGAAAACTTAATTTACATCACAAGAATCATTGGAAAATCATGAAAGCATCAAAACTAAGATTATGAACAAAAGCTGAGAATCCCCTTCTCCATATTACAAAACCAAAACTAACTTCTATAATGAGAGACTAATATCCTCCTAATCTATGATTAACCTACATCTCCCCAAAATGAAGAGAGAGCACTCTCTTTTATACATGAATTTCTTTGAGAAGGAGATAACCATCTCATAATGATAGATCCACTATTTGCTCAACCACTCTCAACTAATTTCCTATTATTACAAAATATGATTCATTCAAATCCTCCACATGTCTCTCACAAATTCTCCACATGTTTCTCATACATCCTAAATAAGATATGCCTACCAAATCTCCATGATCTTCTCCTTGGAATATTCTTTGAATAACTATCTCCATGAAGTGGAGGAGATATTCGAGGAGTCTTTCTTTGAATTGATCCTTCCATATTCCTACACATTACCAAGCTCATCCATACTTGAGATATTAGTGAAAAACATGTTATTTTCCAATATTTAATCACAAATCACTTATAATACTAAAATGAATAAATGGAAAATAATGAGATGAAACTCAAGTATATGTATGGAAATGGTATGATGAAAGGTTAATGGGACGATGAAATGTGAAGAATAGCGAAAGGTAAAGTGGATGAAAATAGGACATTTCTGAGTCCCAACATACTCCCCAACTGAACTTGTTGCATGTCCTCATGCAACCTTGCATGGATCTGCTTAAGAACTTTTGGCATCTGAACTTTGGCTTTGCTTGATGATGTCTTTTAAATGTTTCCAGGATGTGCATCACATGAGTAACAGCTAGAATTTTCTTATGGTTGGTTCTTGTGTAACATCCATAAAGAATGTTGGTTCTTGTGTTAACAACATTTATTTCATGATGCGAAATGTATGAGTAATAGCTGGCATTTTCTTATGAATGCAAGGAATGGAGTAGCAGCTGATATTTTCTTTTAAATGCAAGGAATGTTGGTTCTTGTGTAAACAACATTCATTCCGTCATCTGTTTCCTTGCTGCAATAATTAAACCATACACTCACTGGAAATAATAAGTCACCAACTATGTATAAGAAAGTGTCACTATGCATAAGAAAGCCTTTTCTTTATGAATCATGCCAATATGTGTATCAATTTGTATGAAGGAAAGTGCAACAGAGGAGTTGTCGGAAAAGAAATGTTGGTGAATGGTAAATGAGTGGAATGATGGTAGCGAAATGATGATAGTGAACATAGTTTATAGTTCAGAGTTGCAGCTGTGAAATGGAAGGTTTGGAGGAGTATCAACTGTGAAATGGAATGTTTGGAGGAGTATCAGCTGTGAAATAACAGTTGCTGGAGTAACAGCTGCGAAAGTAGGCAAATCTGGTGGAGTATCAGCTATTGTGCAACAAAATTCCTGAGCTAATATCTCACAAACTACGATATGGGTTTGGCTGAAATTTGGCAAGCAAGTTTCTATAAGTCCAATGCATCTCCATACCAAAAATCAGAAAAATCCACATCACGGATTTTGAGAAAAATGCAAATTGGATGTAGGTGATGATGGCTTTTTTTTCGAAATCCGTGCATTGGATTGAGCTAAAACTTGCCAATTTTGTTCATTATAATATTATCCACTCCCTTTCCAAAAATCATGAGGATCCAATGTATGGTTTGTGAGATATACTCAATTCAAATTCTGCATTTTATATGAGGAACAGTATGCATATGAATAAACTGTCACAAAAGATTTCCTGTCCTCTAAAAATATGATTGCATTTGAGATCCTATAGAATATTTAGCAACCTCTATCTCATCCTCCCCAACTGAACTCGATGCATGTCCTCGTGAAACTCGGCATGGGTTATGAAAGTGAAAAATGAAATGGAGCGTGGTGAGGGAGTTTTCCAAATTATTCATTGCTAGCATGTAAGGAATTGCATGATTAAAATTTAGAAAACAACCTACCTCCACTTACCCAAAGAGTAGATGAGCGATGCAATAGGAATGTATCTACTGTTGCTGGATCATGGAAGCTACTGCTGAATCATGGAGAATGTGACTACTGCTGTGGCTGTAACTGCTGTCACTGCTGCAGGATCATAAAAATGTAACTGTATATGCTGCTGCAGAATTATGGAGAATGTGACTGCTGTGACTGGATCATGGGCAATGAAAGAGTCAGAATTGTGGTAGTCTCATATAGCTGAAGTCATGCTGCTGTAACTGCTGAGGGAGTCATGAAAGAGTGTATAGTCTTCACCCGCTACAAAACCTGATGGTATAATTCTACTCATGCGAATAAATGTGTCGATGTCGAGCATGAAAAGAAGTCATTGGATTACCGGCCATTGATGAATGTCGTTAACCAATGTGAGGCAAACTCACCATTGATGTCAATGAGTGCCAAGATACCTGAGTACATCTTGCAAAGTGTGAATAGATGTGCTGATGTCGAGCCACCTGCAAGATATGACGATCAAGGGACATTGATGTATTCCCATGATTGTCATCGAGAGAAGTTGCCATTAAGGCATGCAAGCCTCCAGGTACTAAAAAATGAACTCTAGCCTATATCCCAGATAAGGTGCTGAGGTCGATGGGGCAAGACTTGTTGAAAGGTGAGCCTTAAGGAATCCCACATCAGTCAACGCGAGTTTTTACAAAAAGATTGGTAGGACTATAGGAAAGATCTCAGTAGCAACAATGCTTATGGAAAGGGAATGTAATTATGGAGAGGGAACTGGATGTTCTTATTCAGAAGGAAAACTGAAATGGAAAAAAAATGAATTGAAAAAGATAAAGGGATGTATGCAACTCAGAAAGATAGGCCTGTGTGAAGTCATGACAGATAAGGAAATGGAAAATGGACTTCACATGGATGACTGATGTGCTTTGAAGGAGAGATGTGGGTAAACATTCATGACACAAATGGGTTTATGAATGGTTTCTGTGTAACAAAAATGTCATGATGTTTCTGATGAGTAACAAATCCTTCAAGCTGTCTTATCAAAGCATGTTTCTCAAAAAAGTTCTGCGATTCTTGAAAAATCACTTCAGCATAAAAACTGATCGTCTGTGCATCCAAAAAAGCTTATTACAAATCCTGCATGAAAACTTGTGAGAAGTTCAAAAAAACATAGCATGCAGAAATAAGTACAAATGCAGCAAATTGTAAAAATAAAATACGTTTTTATACCTATTGCCGTTGTGCACTTGTTTCGTCTTCAATTACTGCTAAAGTGGTTCCAAGAAACAAATTAGCGTAAATCATAAAAGCATGTGTTGATTATTGTTTCCAGGAATGATTAAAATGTCCATTTGCAATTTTTATAATTTGATAATTTGATGATTTTTATTGTTTTTCTTTTTCTTTAAAACAAAACAAACCAATTAAAATAAAGTGTTCTATTATTCTCAAAACAGAAAGAAAGAAGCCAAATGAAATTGTGAGCAATCGACCTAAGTATGATTTTCAATTTCCCATCTGAAAGATATTGCTGTGACCAGAATTTAATTAGACTTACCCATGAGAAAATTGAAATGAAAACAACAATGTTTGTAGATGACGGTCTAGCAAATGCATGTTCGAGTCTTAGATGGGAGCTCGGTGTGTGTGTTATGAACATTCTTCTTTCCTAAGAGTTTCTAAAAATAATAATACAATTTATGCAAATGTGCAAAAAAAAAAAATTGCATTATGTAATCGGTCAAGCATATTCAAGCAAATTCATAAGCACTGCACTGTCAAATCTCACAAGTCCATAGATGTCAATAATCTCAGAAGTTCAAATTCCGTCTTGTGGCTCGTTGTTCTCATCTGCAGACATAGCATTTCATCATTTAACACAGACTATAGATAATTGCAATTTAAATTTTCTGCATCTGTCATTTCGGTCCGCAAGTACCAAACTCCTGAAACTAATGTCACAACAAAGAGTCAATATCGTGCAGCAGATTTATACCATTCGTAACTCAGCAAAGAGAAAAGTCAAATATGTAATTATATATATTTTTTCATGTAACAACGTCAACCTCTACAATTTTATGGATGAAGTGACAAATTTCTCATTGCTTCTGTCAAACATGTGCTTCAAGTTTGTGAACCAGGTTGTTAGTTTAAAGCAGCGCTGAAACACATATGACCATCTATAACTGTAAATATTTTTCTTCATTCACAGCTCATTTGATGCGAGGCATTCATCAACAAGTTGCAAAAGATTGGGATTCTCCAAAGCTGCAGCAACTCGTTCTTTTTCATTCAATTGCTTGTTGACAGAAGCCTCAAAGGCATGGAAACTAGGAGCAATGTAGATGTCAACCTTGTAATGTGCAAGGAAATTTCACATCAATTTAAATCGTAAACACAAACCAATAACTGCTGCCATACTACAATGCTGCACAATGTGTGTGAAGGTTATCAATATGCGCCCAAGTTTTTCATCCACTGTAACAGATTACTCAGATAGAACACTAAGCTGTTTGAGCGAGTAAGCGTGCTCGGGATCCCTGATGTCTCCCACAATATATGTCGAGGGCATCGAAATCATTGGAGCGGACCCTAGCTTCCTAAAGCTCTGTGAAGATGAGTTGATAAACTTGGAGTTTGGATTGGTAATCTTTGTAGTTCTAAACTCCAGAGATGCATCCCTAAATTTCCATCGAATAGAATCACTTGAGGCGCACATTAACCTGCTTCTGCGATCACAGTCTATTTTGGTTCCTAGCATATGTTATCAAGCTCCAGTGTGTAAGCATTCCAAGGAGAAGATACTTTGCATGCTTTGTATTAAAAATATAGGCTAAAAGGCTTACCGTTAGGAGCTCCAGGAGCAGCTGGGTTACCGTCTGATTTAGAAGAGCCCATTATATTTCTGTATATGTGAAGCCAAATGTCCTTGGGGAAATCACACAGAAATAAACTGTATTTTGAAACTAACACCTCGACCTTGCCAACACTGATAAAAGTTCCTTCGATACTATGTACCACTAGCAAAAGATTACGCTCCTTGATATGCTCATGGAAAAGGTAATGGGTAAATCAATAATGTAAAAGCATGATTCTTCCATGGTATCAGCTATCTGTAGGTTAGCTTATTAGCTCATAAACCTATCACTAGGTTATTTCCACAGATTACGTTTATTGGATGGATCATGGGAAGTGAAGGAATATGAAGAGGCCATGCTCAGACTCCTAATTCCATGGTGATAAGATGAAAACAAGTCACAATGTGTATCGCAATATTTTACTTTGACATGGAGAAATGAAAACCGTTCAAGGAGATAAGGTTGGCTCATTCAAGGAGATAAGGTCTGCTCGAGATATGCCCGTAATATTCTCTATTCTGGCAAGTCAATCTCGATGTAAATCCCATATAACAACATTTGAGTAAAACTAGCCAACAACCCGACCCGATATCACAAAATTTTCTAAGTGCGTTGTTAAAATAAACTAAGTTTGGTCACTCAAATTAATTATGCGAATCTCAGGAGTGGAATGACTAAGCAATAGGTATCCTATTCTCTTAACTATTGAGGGTTGTAACTATGGAGTTGCATTTTTGCAGGATTGGTACCTAATCATAGGATAGATCGGATTGTTTTTCAACCACCGACAGAAAAATATCCTTGTTCAGTGAACGTACTAGTGGATCAAGGAGATACATATTGATTGCATTAAACGGATCTGCCTACCTGGTCTCTCGTTTTACCACCTAGATGACTTGTAGTGACGTGCGGCAGCTCATAAAAATAAGTAACCGCCTCCATTTCTCATGGATTATTTGTTAAATCATAAATATGTGCTTACGATAGTTGAGGAGCAGTGGTGACATGGAAGGTTTCCATTTCATCTACATTTCCAGTTTGGCGGTCAGGATATTTTCTGTAGATTAGCAATGGCATCGGAATTCAGGGATCCGTATGGACCAGAATCCTCAATTGAGCACAGTGATATTCTTATGAATGGTCAAATGAAAGAAACCAAGAATATTTGGCCCCCATGTAGATATCGTTCTGTTGTAGCCATCACTCGCCAAAAGATATGTTGCCTATTAAATCCATGCAGAAAAGTGCAGAGGTCTCGTCAAAGGAGTTTTGAAACTAAACCAAGGATGATGCTTTATGTATGTTGCAGGTTTAGGTTCCAGGCTGTAGGATGAAGGTGAAAGATGGTATTGCTGACATTCAAGATTAAATAAACCAAACTAAGAAGATGCAATTGAAATGTGACACATGTTCCTGTTTCAACATGAAAAACGCATCTCTTATCTCGCATAAATTGCAAGCCTTTTATTATATTTTTGAGTTTTGTTTTTATTGCATTCCTAAATAATCCTAATGCACCTACTGTTTGTTATTTTCAAATCGAAAGATGGATGCGCAATTTTTTTCTTTCTAAAAAAATGTAAAACATTTTTTTCTTTTTTTAGCAAATGGATATAAATAATTTGCAAATTAAGGATAAATCGATTAGGCATATTTGCAAACATTAATTTTTTTTTCCTAAAAACATTAGAAAACATCCTACTTTCTGATCCTCAGATCGCACGAAACACAGAGGAGAGCATACTTATTCTGGGTGAAAGAAAATTAAAACTGAAAATAAAATCCTACTTACTCTATGCTAATTAACATTCAGAAAGCAATTACGTGTAGTTAAATATCCAATGTAGCCATTCACGCAACAATAATAAAAATATGTTCAATGTTATTTTTGCAAATAGAAAGTGAGGATAAACAGAAATGTGTGAAATTAGTTGCTGTGACTATGAATTAACTAGAAGAAAAGAAAAACTAAATTGTCTTAACCTGGTACTTGCTTGAAACCATCGTTCAATAGGGCTTTCGTAGGCATAGTTTTCCTCACTCAGATCTTGCTGCAACTCCTTGTTGTCCTCCTCGACCTCTTGCTTGCAAAATTTTTCATCATCTAATGTGTAGGATTCTTCATATGTTAATTCTCCATCTGTTTCTGGAGGAGTAATTAAGCTCTTGACTGCTTTCAAGATCTCCTCTTCGTGAGAAGAGGAGATTGCTACTTTTGCAAGTATCTGAGTGAGTTGTTCCAAGCTTAAACTCATTGTTAAATCATTTTGAAAGAGGGATTCTTACATCACCCAAATCTAAATGAAAAAAAGAAAAAGAAGATAAAAACACTAAAAAAAAAACAGTCTGTACAAAAAAAACATTACTCTTCACAGCTGCAAAAAAACACACTTGCAGGAATTGAAATTTACACTACCACACTTACAGAAATTGAAATCTACACTACCACACTTGCAGGAATTGAAATCTACACTACCACACTTGCAGGAATTGAAATTTAGACTGCCACACTTGCAGGAATTGAAATCTACACTTCAATCCATCGTGCTTCCCCGGCAACGACGCCAAAATGTTAGGCAAAAATATTGTCGTTTAATTCCATTGTAGTATTCGCCCAACCATTTAATTTCTCAATCCAAGGTTCATAGGCTTACGAGGAACATGCAAAGTATATGCAGGACTGAAGTGAAATTAAGCTAATCTAACCCCCCCTGCTAATTACTAATTGCTAATCTAATTCCCCCTTAAGCTGAAACACACAACTGCTAATCTAATGCTGGAAGCTGAAACACACGACTGAAAGTAAATTGCATAAAAGAAAGACAACATATGAAGAGAAACTAGACAACACATGTGAGCTCACATTAACAATAAAGAAAACTTAATTTACATCACAAGAATCAATGGCAAATCATGAAAGCATCAAAACTAAGATTATGAACAAAAGCTGAGAATCCCTTTCTCCATATTACAAAACCAAAACTAACTTCTACAATGTGAGACTAATCTCCTCCTAATCTATGATTAACCTACATCTCCCCAAAATGAAGAGAGAGCACTCTCTTTTATACATGAATTTCTTTGAGAAGGAGATAACCATCTCATAATGATAGATCCACTATTCTCTCAACCACTCTCAACTAATTTCCTATTATTACAAAATATGATCCATTCAAATCCTCCACATGTCTCTCACAAATTCTCCACATGTTTCTCATACATCCTAAATAAGATATGCCAACCAAATCTCCATGATCTTCTCCTTGGAATATTCTTTGAATAACTATCTCCATGAAGTGGAGGAGATATTCGAGGAGTATTTCTTTGAATTGATCCTTCCATATTCCTACACATTACAAAGCTCATTCATACTTGAGATATTAGTGAAAAACATGTTATTTTCCAATATTTAATCATAAATTCACTTATAATAATAAAATGAATAAATGGAAAATAATGAGATGAAACTCAAGTATATGTATGGAAATGGTATGATGAAAGGTTAATGGGATGATGCAATATGAAGAATAGCGAAAGGTAAAGTGGATGAAAATAGGACATTTCTGAGTCCCAACAAGGATCGATTGGGTTAGGAACTCAATCCAATGAACATAATTGAGGGTACATGACACTTACACACCCCAACAGAATGGTGTCGTAGAGTGCAAGGATAGAGCATTGAAGGAGATGGTTACCTATATGTTGGAGGCTAAGTATTTGTCTCCTAAGCTATGGGATGAAGACATTAATTGTGCTACATATGTTCAGAATAGAGTGCCACACAAATCCTTGGAAGGAAATAATCCATTCGAGGCTTGGATGGGACATAAGCCTAATGTGTCTCATTTCAGGGTATTTGGATCCAGAGCATGGGATAGAATACCTCCAGAGAAAAGAAAGGCCTTGTATGTTAGGATATCTCATCATTCACTTTTGTACTTTGCATGCATTGCATGCACCCGCATGCTTCCCAGTCACTAGTCCCTGAGTACTGGGAGACTAGTCCCTAGTCTCCCAGTACTCAGGAGCTACTTTCCACTCAGATTTAGTTCTCCTAGCCAGTCATGCGCCCACTTATCACCTACCATTGCAGAAGGGCACCTTTCTCATGTACCAGTCCAGTTTACTTCAGTTAGCCACCAGTCTTTCCTTGATTTAAGGCTAGAATGACTCCTCACTGCTGTTATCACTCTGATTGACCTTCGATGACACATGACTACCTATTTTGAGTGTAGTTAACTCCTCATGCGCCCTCCATTGAGCCTCCATCCCTATATTAGTGCAACTTACCATCAGTTACACTTATTACACTCAGTTAGACTTAGTTAGACTCAGTTTGACACTTGTCTGACAGTTACTTGTGCATTGATGACCACCACTGATTGATGATGAGGACTCCTAGTTGGAGCCAAGCTACACCATGCAGATATTCGAATGACCTCCTTGGTTAATTCGCATTTCTCACTCATTGTGACAGTATTGTATTGTAATTCTACCATTCTGGATTACATAGCACTGATGCATCTCTCTTACACAGTTTTTACTCCAATTTGTTTTACATCATTGTGATTGATATTCTTGTTCAAAGATCCGTTGTGACTAATTTTACATGGTATCAGAGCCATTGCAGGGACAAGATCTCTTTTCTATAGGTGTTCTACAAGAATATTTGAGTGAATTTGCTCAAAATTACTAAAGTTTTGGCATGAAAGATCTCATGTGCATTCGCTCATGTGCATGCAAAGCAGAAAAATACACTCCAATCCACTCCAGAAGCTTGAGTTTTCCACATAATTCTTGGATTTGATACATTGGAACCATTCAAATTGCTTGATCTCCAATCCCAGGTGTGATGCAAGTCTAAAAGGGTGGATTGTTCGACCTTACTGTTCTTGTTTTGATTTTGATTTGCAGGTTAATCATCTCCATCAATTGCATTCACTCTCTTGTGTTTGACAAGTTATTCTACATCAAGTGCACTCGCTATTTGTGATGGAATACTCTTCTTCCAAGCTAGTTCTTACTACTTTCAATTATTTTGAATGGAAAGATGATATGGAGATTATATTGCACTCAAAAGGGTTCTACAGAGTCACTGTTGGCCTCGAATTGGAGCCAAGCACATTGTCGGAAAGAACCAAACACTACAATATGCTTGATGAAGCTTATGGTCTCCTTTGCCTCTCTATTTCCAAGGATCTTCATTTCCATCTCAGTGGATTGAACACTCCAACAGTAGTATGGGAGCAACTTGACAATATCTTTGGCAAGCAGGACGAGCTTAGGGATTTTCAATTGGAAAATGAATTGATTGCCCTTAGTCCTGAGAATTTTGAGACCATCAATGAGTTTTTCACAAGATTCAAGCACTTGGCATTGCAGTTGAAGAACAATGGTGTCGTGAAAGAGGATAAGCAATTGATCATCTCCATTCTCACAAAGCTTGGGAAGGATTACTCGGTATTTGTCTCTACTTTCAATTCTGGTCGGCTAACTACCCCGAATTGGAAGATGCCTACCTTGAATGCCTCCATTGAGTCATTCACAAAAGAGCATGATAAGTTGATTCAAATGGGGTCCATAAACTCCAAATATTCATCCCTCTTTGCTTAAGGATCCAAGAATTCGAATGTTAAAGGAAATCAAAGGAAAGAGAAGCCCAAATTCGATCCTACCAAGCAAAGAGATAAAGGCAATCAACCGGAAGCATCATCTGGTTCGAGTAACAAGCAGAAGGGTAAAGAGGGCAAGGAAAAATCTAAATGTTCATATTGCAACTGTGGCTTTCATCCTGAAAGTTCATGCATGAAGAAAAAAATAGATCAAATGGCCCTCCTTTTGGAAAAGAATAACATATGTCTTCCCGACGGTGCATGGAAGAAGGATAGAAATGATGATCATGAAAGAGGTCAAGCACTCATGGAAACTGTTTCGAAACCCACCACTCTACTGATAGATTCCGGTGCCTCGAATTGTTGATGTATATGTAACTTCAGAATGTATTTCACATATATGTATATTGTATTCCTATAGAGATGTTATTATTCTGCTATACGGAAGTGGTTGTATTCCTATAGAGATGTTATTATTCCTCTATACGGAAGTGTCGTCATTTATATTGTAAGTGTCGTAACTTATACTTGATGGGTTATTAGACCACCTTGTTGGGGTCGGCCCTGTATAAGTCATGTGGGTCAAAGGGTTATTAGACCACCCTATTGGGGGTTGGCCATGTGGGTCAAAGGGTTATTAGACCACCCTAGTGGGGGTCGACCCAGTCAGCATTATGTTAAGTGGTTAAGTTGAGGCCGACCTAGTTGAGTAAAGGTCAAGTCAAGCTAGTGTATAAATAGAGAGTGTGTCTCTCTCATTTTACACAATCTATTCTCTCACTCACACTAGGGAGAGTGGCGCACTTGTGGAGGAGGAGGCTCTGCTACTAGGAGAATACTATCTCTTGTATTCTGGTTGTATCATTGCTCTAAATCATATTCTGAGGTACCTGAAGGGTACGGTTGAATATGGGCTCAAGTATGACGTGAATCAAAAGTTTAACCTACAGGGTTATGTTGATTCAGACTGGGCAGACAGTGCTGTAGATAAGAAGAGCACTCCTGGGTGCTGCTTCAGTATGGGATCAGGTGTGATCTCTTGGTTTAGCAGGAAGCAATCCTGCATAGCACTGAGTACAACCGAAGCAGAGTATGTTGTGACGGACGAGCAGATTGTAGATGTGCTGAAAAAGCCACTAGCCAGGGTGAAGTTCGAGTACTTCAGGGAGAGGCTTGGTGTTCCTCAGATCGAGGACACTTCGAGGAAGAAGTGATGGAAACATTTGCTGAAGCCATTCCAAGCATGTTGGAAGGAGGATCCTTCACATGGCTATGGATGTAAGGGCTGGATGATGAGCATCAGGATGATGTTCTAGTTTCTGCTTTGTATGATCAGTTGGATCATTTATATGTATGTATGTATGCATCATGTTGGATGCTGGATATGATCAATTGGATCATTTATATGTATGTATGCATCATGTTGGATGCTTGGACCATGTATCTGTATATGTATCAGGTGGATACATTGTATGATCAGGTAGATCATGTATGTTGATATGTATCAGGTAGATCATGTATGTTGATGGATACATTGTGTGGATCATGTATCTATGTATTAGGTGGATACACTGTGTATGATGATATGTATCAGGTAGATACTTGGTGTGCATCAGGTGGATGCATTGTATGATCAGGTTGATCATGATGATGATCTTCAGGATGTTGCTCCAGATGATATGTACTAGGATGGTACAAGTAATGATGATCAGTATGATCATGGGCATCAGGATGATGCCTCATGCGATGATGATCCATTGTATCATGAGTATCAGGTTGATACTTGGAGGTCAGAGATGATATGTGGTAGGTTGTGCAAATAGCATGTAATCAGTCCTAGGAGATCTTGTCGGTCGTGCTGCGGCACATAAATGTTCCTAGGGTACTCTTTCCAGTATTGCTATGTAGTATGTAATCAGTCCTCAGATATTCGATAGGTTGAGCTGTGTGCTCGTAATCAGTCCTGGAGATTCGAGAGGTTGAGCTGTGTGCTCGTAATTAGTCCTGGGATGCTCTTTAGAGATCTTGCTGGTCATACTGGGGCACATAAATGTTCCTGGGATGATCTTTAAAGGTTTTTGTCTATCCACATGTAATCAGTCCTGGAGATCCGAGAGGTTGGGCCGTGTGCTCGTAATAAGTCCTGGGATGCTCCTTAGAGATCTTGCCGGTCATGCTGCAGCACATAAATGTTCCTGGGATGCTCTTTAAAGGTATTGTGGAGGAGATGCATGTAATCAGTCCTGGGAGATCTTGCCAGTCGTGCTTAGGCACATAAATGTTCCTGGGATACTCTTTCCAGTATTGCATCCGCACATAAAATTAGTCCTGAGAGGCCACCTCTATCAGACCATTCGCATAGATGATGAAGACCTGCAGGTGGTGGGCCTACATCCAGTATGAAAAAGGACTGGCTTTGTAGAACTTCCTATGACAAGTATATTCAGAGATTGATTGAGATAGCAGCAGCAATGATGATGCTGATGACTCGATGACGATTATCCAGTGATGATGATCCAGAGAAGATGACTTGTGCTAGAAGACCTATGTCGAGAAATACCTTCCTAGTTAAGAGGGAGTGTTGATGTATATGTAACTTCAAAATGTATTTCACATATATGTATATTGTATTCCTATAGAGATGATATTATTTCTCTATACGGAAGTGGTTGTATTCCTATAGAGATGTTATTATTCCTCTATACAGAAGTGTCGTCATTTATATTGTAAGTGTCGTAACTTATACTTGATGGGTTATTAGACCACCTTGTTGGGGTCGGCTCTGTATAAGTCATGTGGGTCAAAGGGTTATTAGACCACCCTATTGGGGGTCGGCCATGTGGGTCAAAGGGTTATTAGACCACCCTAGTGGGGGTCGGCCCAGTCAGCATTATGTTAAGTGGTTAAGTTGAGGCCGACCTAGTTGAGTAAAGGTCAAGTCAAGTTAGTGTATAAATAGAGAGTGTGTCTCTCTCATTTTACACAATCTATTCTCTCACTCACACTTGGGAGAGTGGCGCACTTATGGAGGAGGAGGCTCTGCTGCTAGGAGAAGACTATCTCTTGTATTCTGGTTGTATCATTGCTCTATCTATCTTTGAGGAAGTTATTGGGGTTTTTCACCTTTATGGTTTTCCCCAAGTAAACTTTGTGTCTCTTGTGTGCTTGCATTATTGTGTCCATGATTGATATGCTGTAGATTTGCTGTACATATTGTTCTCTCAGTTAAGATCCGAGATCAGATTGAAGTAAATTCTAAAAATTTAACACGAATCATATGGATGTATACATTGACTCCTTCTCTTCATTTGATCCAAGCAGCTCCATCCCCATCCATTTGGGAGATGACTCAAAAATTTCATCAAAAGGTAAAGGTATCATCCATGTAGAGCATGGAAGCTTTCAGAATGTTCTCTATGTCCCTTCCTTGGCTTCAAATCTACTTTCTGTGTATCAAATGACACACACTAGTGAACCGAAGCAAGTTACATTCATCCCTAAGAAATTTGAAATTTCTGATATTGAAAGTGGAATACTTATTGCAGTCGGAAAGGCCAATCACCCTGCAAAATACTATGAGTTTTCTCACTTTGTGCCACTCGAAAAGCCCACTGCTCTCCTCACTCATGGAAACGAGGTTAGTAGGCTTTGGAATGAAAGGTTTGGACACCTTAACTACAAGTATTTTCTGCTGTTACTGTTGGCCCGGTTTTGCAACCAGGCTTAGTGCTATGGGCACCTGCTAACTAGTAGCAGCAGTTTCAATAGAATTAAAACAAGGAACTAATCTAAACAAAACTAATCATGGATCTATGCAAGAATATAAGCAAATAATGTAAACATTTAAAAAACAAGAACAAGAAAAGATTTAATGAATGAATTTGTATTGAAAAATGGGGGGCAAGCAAGTGCTTGCGGTAATACCTTCAATGGTGAAGGTTGATGTTGAGCAACTCCCAAGATGAGTAGCTCCAAGCTCCAAGAGGTCTCCTTCTCCAAGGTTGCTTACAATGGCCAAAATGCTCAAGGAAGATTTCGGCAGCATGAGGATGAGATAATGGATGGATGTGAAATGAGGAGCCCCTACCACCTTTTTATAGGTTTTGGTGGTGGGGAATACCATTTGTGGTTTTGTGGAAACCAAGTGGTATTGACCAACATGGTTTAGGTACTTTTCCCTTCTTTTTCCTTTTTTGAATAAAATTAATATTTTAATTTCTTTTTTAATATTTTTGGGAATTTGGACCCTTTTTGAGGGTTTTTTATGCTTTTCAGGAAAAATAATCTTTTTTAATGGAAAAAGGGGTGTACTAAGGTCTTTTGGTGACCTTTTGTTGGTTTCAGAGGCTCAGATGGTGAAAAAGTGGACAAATGGGTCATGTGAATAAGGGAATGAGCTAGTGAGCACTTTTTAGGTGTTAACAGATTGCCCCCTGATGTGTGAGGGTAGGAGCTCATCGTATGGCCGATAGACATCATAGTTCTTTTGTCTTTTTTCAGGGGTTTGGGAAGGAGAAGAGACCGATTGGAGACTGGAGCCACGGCCCTTGGAAGCTGCAAGAAACAGAAAATATTACATGGCCTCAATATGAATGAGGAATAATCACTGATAATGGACGAGGCGGGCATTCCCATGCTCGTATCAAGACATATACATAACAATTAGTCCCAAGAAGGGGGATCTAATACAGAAAGAATCTACTGGTACACCATAATGGTCTAGGGGGGACATTATTTTGGGATGTACTCCTGATCATAACGGATCTCAATAACTGATACACTGGAATAACTGAAGAACTGCTGAAACTGAAGGTGTCCAACATCTGTAGGGACTCAAAGACTATGAGTCATCTCTGAGAAATAATATAGCTGTATGCTTAAGGGAGTATGAAACTGGGGTACATCTGAATACTGTCGCCATGCGCAACCCGGATATCTATAGAAAAAAGTGTAACTGGTTTTATCCATAGGAAGACTCTCGAATGTGGAGGAGTCAGGAGGTATCCGGGGTCTTCGACTAATAAGTGAAACGGACGAATACCCTGTGCGAGTCTCAACGATGCGATCAAGGTGCTGAAGTCGAGCATGTGAGAAACAATCATTTGGAGAGGCACTGAATATTCCTCTCGAAATGATTCGTAGGCACTCATCATAAATGGTGATGAGTCCAAGACACATGGACCTCTAGGTCGATCCTCTGGAATCAATGTGGTTGTCGTCGACAGAGGGAGACCAGCAACTAACAAGTCAATGATGTTTCCTTGATAGGAGCACGAGGTGTAAAAAACTGCAGTGTTGTAGTACTGGTGGTAGGACTGACATACTTGTGGGAATGGGAAATAACTGAGTCAAGAACTGGGTAGACTCAAACTTCCTTTGTTCAGAGCATGATGACATGGTTGACTTGGCAGCGTAGGGAACTGACTTGTAGGTGTGGGGATCATTGCTTTGACTGAATGGTATATATTGACTCTAGGGGGAGGACGAGCTGATAGGTGCCGTCGGGGGATTATCAAGGTGACATACTGCAGAATACTCTGAACAAAGGTGACCAAAATGGGGAAGCTGCCTAATGAGTAGATGTGATCTGTCGTGGTGCCAAGAGACACCATTGATTCCTTCTTCGTAGTTTTAATGAGCTCCAAGAAGGGATAAAAGTGTGCTCTGAAATGGTACGGTCCTGTGGATTTTGTGAGCCCAGGACGGCTCATGATCATGGTTGCTTTCATGTTTAGAGAGTCTGAAAACGGTAAGTGGACTCTATTGGTGTTTCTTTTTCGTAAGTTTAGTCTCCAAGGCCCGAAAAAGCATAAAATGATGCGGATGGAGAACTCTTCTAGCCGATGTGACTAGAGTATACCTTTTTCGAAATTAGTCTACAAGGTCCGGAAAAGGGGTAAACTTATACCAGGTAGACGCCCTTTTAGATACGTTTAACGAGCATGAAAGGAAACAAGGTTGCTCGGCAATCTTTTCATTGTTTGTAGCAGTCAGAAAAGAGCTTAACAGAAACTCCCTAAGTGCCTTTTTCGTAAAAGTGGTTGCTCGACCCGAAAAAGGGGTAAAATTATACCGAACAAAAAGGGATTGATGAGGGCGAGAACTGGGTCTCAAGCATCGTCATCAGTGTGGAAAACTGGATCCGGTGACATAAGGATTGTCGGAAACGGAGAACGGTCAATGCGGCACGCAAACCACGGCTACATGGGGGGCATGACAAATGCCCTGAAAATCAGGACGTGACAGCGAGAAATGATCTCAAGCATCATCACGAGCGCGGAAAACTGAATCCGGCGATATAACACTCGTCGAAAATGGATAACGGCCAGTGTGGCACGCAAACCGAGGTGACGAGGGGGCATGGAAAAACTGCCCTGACAATCAGGACATGACAGCGAGAAATGATCTCAAGCATCATCACGAGCACGGAAAATTGAATCCGGTGATATATGGCACGCCCAAAACAGAGAACGGCCAATGTGGCACGCAAACCGAGGTGACGAGGGGGCATGGAAGAAATGCCCTGACAATCGGGACGTGACAGCGAGAAATGATCTCAAGCATCATCACGAGCGTGGAAAACTGAATCCGGTGATATATGGCACGTCCAAAACGGAGAACGATCGATGTGGCACGCAAACCGAGGTGACGAGGGGGCATGGAAGAAATGCCCTGACAATCAGGACTTGAAAGCGAGAAATGATCTCAAGCATCATCACGAGCGTGAAAAACTGAATCCGGTGATATATGGCACGTCCAAAATGGAGAACGGCCGATGTGGCACGCAAACCGAGGTGACGAAGGGGCATGGAAGAAATGCCCTGACAATCGGGACGTGACAGCGAGAAATGATCTCAAGCATCATCACGAGCACGGAAAACTAAATTCGGTGATATATGGCACGTCCAAAACGGAGAACGGTCGATGTGGCACGCAACCTGAGGCCACGAGGGAGGCCAAAAAATGGTCAAAAAATGGACCCCGTGAAAACGGGAAAAGGAAGGAACCTGCATGAATTTCTCGCTGTGTTGATTCCAACGGTACCAACGGTTTGAGAAATGGACTTCGTATGACCCCGCAATGGTTGTTGGAAAATTGGTGGAATTCCTATAAATAGGGCGTGGGGCCCAAATGACTTGTCATTGTTACGTGCGAGTTTGATAGAGCTGTCAGAGCTATTTCTTGATTTCCGGGAGATTTCACCGTTGGTTTTCGATTCAGCGAGTTGTAGGTAACTCTATTTGCCTTAGCCTTGTCAATTATGTCTTTTTTGTTTGGCGGCGAGCCCCCGAAGGCCGCAAAATTCCATGTTGACTCTCCAACGTGGAATATCGCGGGTTTCGGGGCTGTTCCCGCGATGAACCACGCGGGTTTTAGGCTGACAGTCGCGATGTTCATCGCGACTGCGAGGCTGGAACCCGTGATGTTCATCGCGGGTTCATGGGGGATAGTCGCGATGTTCATCGCGACTGTCCGGCCAAAACCCGCGATGTTCATCGCGGGTTTTTGCATGGATCCCGCGATGGTCATCGCGGCTTTTGGTGGAAAAGTCACGATGGGCATCGCGGCTTTTTGTGTAAAAGCCGCGATGGGATTTTTTCAAAAGAATTTTATGCTGGGGCTAAAAATTTCTTCTGTTTTTCTGGCAGGATGTTGAGGAGACCACAGTCCTCGTGGCGGGAGCGGGAGATCGATGGTGATCTTATGGAGAGGATTCAGACTGATGCAGGGGTGAGACAGACTCTGGCTATGAGCGGACTTTTGAAGTTCGCTCAGATCCCGCCTATTCGTTCAGTGAGACGGCTCCTGAACAAGCTTGTGCGTTGGTGGGTGCCAGCGGAGGGTGCATTTATCATTGGGGGTGAGAGGTTAGAGATCACTCTCACGGATGTCTATTTTTTGATTGGGTTGCCTCGCTTGGGTGAGGTGGGCGATATCTTGCCGAGGTTGCCTCCAGGTGTAGATATGGAGGACCTGTTACAGACTTTCTGTGTTGATGATGCCGTTTTGCAGAACAGCTCTATTAGTCTGCGATCCCTACGTGAGTGGGATATGTGAGCTGTTGGGGCCTGCGTTCTGCGGATATTGGGTGCTGCTGTGCCACATCGTATGTCTGGGGGGCAGACGATGATGGTGGATTCTGTTCTTCAGGGTACTTATTATGCCTAGGGGCAGATGTTTCTGGCTGGTGTCCGGAGAGATCTGGACAAGGCCATTAGAGAGGGAGGCGAGTTTTGTTATGCCTCATTTTTATGCTGTTTTTTCTTAGAGCGGGTGCCGACCTTGCGGCCACGGGTACCCATTCGTGCTGGTCTTCCGAGTGAGCCTCGTATGATGAGATGGGGGCAGAAGATGCCTCGTGGTGGCAGTGGTGTCCGCGTCTTCTTCACGGAGGATTTTTATCAGCAGTGGGAGCAGATGCCTCTGGTTATTGAGGACTACCCTTATGCTAGCATGGACTATCGAGGTGACCCAGAGATGCCTCGTGCCCCAGGACAGGCCTGGAGTTTAGGCGGTATGTTTTGTGTTTTATTTGATATTATATCATATGTTGTTTGTTTTATCATTGATGATTATAGTTGTATAGTATGTGATGGTTTACTTGCTTTGTGCAGATGTGGGTCCAGTGCCACCGCCTGACTACGTGGCTCGTTAGGGGCGGGCGATGGTGGTCTCCCATCCACCTGCAGCGGTACCTCCTCCGTGTGGTGGGGGATTTGCGGCTTGTGGGCGAGGGGTTGGCCCTCGCGATGACGCCATAGAGGGTGTCCGACAGACCTTTGCCCGGATCTTAGCTGGACTCCTCGAGGATGGTTGGAGAGACCTGGATCGGGATATTTTGGAGGGTTGCTTCGGTGCGCCGCTCGAGTGGCGGTCGCTCTTGTTGAGGACGGTGGTGTTTGTGGCAGGGCATAGGGGGGGTGCTCGGGATGTACCTGCAGAGCCGGCTCAGATGAGGATCCGTCTACGGGATGACCCAGCGGGGCCGGCAGAGCGGAGAGTTCGGGCTCGTCATGACCCGGCGGGGCCAGCGGAGGCGGAGCCGGAGGAGGAGCCGGAGGAGGAGCAGGAGGATCCTATGGATCCAGATGAGTAGATGATATTGTATCTGCCCCCAAATGCTGATGAGCATATGGGGAAGCATTTTTGTATGACAGATGTATTTTTGTATATCGGTTGCTGAGGGCACCTATGACATGTTGACTATTTGGTTTATATATATATATGTGGATATATATTTGGATATATTGTCATGTATGCACGTGGATGCACCTTTGTCTTTTGTATATGCCCGTGGAGGCACATGTTATGCACTTGGATACAGTATGTTGTTATTTATGTATGCCCGTGGAGGCAGATGTTATGCACGTGGATGCATTATTTGGTTATTGTTTTATGCCCGTGGAGGCACATGTTATGCACGTGGATGCATTATTTGGTTATTTGTTTTATGCCCGTGGAGGCACATGTTATGCACGTGGATGCATTTTGTTTATGGATATGCCCGTGGAGGCACATGTTATGCACATGGATGCATTTTGTTTACGGATATGATATGATGTGATTGGTGTGCCAGTCGAGGACATTGTTGGCCATATTGTCTGCTACACTGTTGAGGTGTCTTGGGACATGTGTGAATGAAATGGATTCAAACTGTCTAACCATTTGTTTAGTGCACAGGAATTTTCTGAAAAGACAGGGATCACGTACCTGGTAATCATTATTGAGCTGGGAAACTAGGAGCTGTGAGTCCAAGAAAACGTTGAGGTGACGGAAGCTCATTTGGGGTTCTGGTTTGAAAGTTGTTGAAATCATATATATTGTATTGACTTCTTTCGACGAGGATGATGGCGGGGGGTAGATCTCCTCGATGAGGGGAGGAGATATCTCCAAATCTATGTTGTTTAATTCGTACAATGTTGCTCGATAGTCAGGGAGATCGGGACAATGATGAGAGTAGTGGCCGTAAACACTGCATATGGCACAAGGATGGTTGGTGCGCAGTGATCTGTCGCGAGGCTGAGGAGGTGGCTCAAGTCTAATGACCGGGATGCCGGCGTCATCGTCCAACATATTCATATGCTCTTGGAGTGCTGGTAACTGTGGGCATTGATGAGTTGGATGGCCTATCTCATCGCACAACGAGCATTTAGGGGGAGCTCGAAACACCGGTGGGGGTTTAACTGCCTTAGGAGGTGGTATAGCAGTGTATGGTTGTGGACCTCTGCCCCCAGTGGGCTTGATAAGTGGGAGAGGGTTCGTTGACGACGAAGGGATATTGATACTAGGAGGAGGTTTCGTTGACGACGAAGGGATTGCGACACCAGGAGGAGGTTGATTTGTGGTAACAATAGGTTGTACCGGTTGGAGGATGACGTTTGGTGTCGGCGGTGGAACGGGAGGCAAAATATACCACACGGGTAATCCCAATGTTAACCCGGGTAGACTAAGGGTAGCCATAACCGGGGCGCTTACTACGCCTGAAGGAGGAAATAGAAAGGGGATGGTGTGGATGGGTGTAACACCGATGTGACTAGGGATCAATGGTGGTTGACTACCAGATGTTTGTGTATTCTGTGAAAGAGTACAGATGTTTGCGACGTGGGTTTCCGGTGACGGTGGTGGAATGGCATGGAATGTAGAGGTCATTGGTGTATCTGAGTAAAGTCCGGGTCCCACAGAAGACACAATGGAGGTAGTTGCACTAGAAGCGGGTTGTTCAATCATGGGAAGAACATTTTCGGGTGCTGCAGGGGCATTGGGATCATAGTAGGTGAGTTGGCCAATTTTGACCACGCGTCCCTCGTGGGGGAACATCATGGTGCGAAAAACGGACGAGGCGACCTCTTTCATGGCATACATGTAACTGCGGCCAAGTAAAAGGTTATAATCGAGCTGGGCATTAATGACCTCTATGTCAATGAGCACAGTTTTCCCACCTAATTGGACGGGTACCTTGGGTAGTAAACCTTGAGGTTGAGCTGACCGGCCGTCGTAGGCCCGCAATGCAGTGGTGGATTGTTGGAGAGTAGGGGATCCCAACTTCTGCCAAACAAATGTGGACATGACGCATGTGGAGGCACCCTCGTCGATGATACATCGATGGATGACAAGATTTCGAATAGAAACATAAACTTGGACTGCTATGGTGGAAGGCAGACGTGGTTCGGACTGGTCCAAATCAAAGGTCATCAATTTCGAATCATTTGGGTCAATCGCCCTAATGGCGGAAAGTAAAGTCTTGCGCTGCGTAGGATAGTTTTTCAAGACTTCTAACGCAGACATGGCTGCAGGAGATTGAGCTAGGTCATCTACGATGTTGTAATTTGACGTAGCCCGTGCATTGGGGTTGTTGTTGATACGGCGGAGTGGGAAACGAGGTGATTTAGATGCACCATCGAGTGGAAGAGGTGGTATCCGTAACGTCTGATCGGTGGGATGAGCGTTAGTATCCTTATCTGCGGGGGGGGTTTCTGAGGTAGGGCCATACTGGTTCCGACGGGTTTGGATATTGACGTCGGCAGTGGACATCATCAATAAGTGGTGAGTGCCCGAATCAAACATGGGTTGATCAGGAGCGGCATAAGTGATTTGTTGTGGTTGCACGTTGCCCTGTGGGGGGGCTAACGGCTGAGTGTTCACCACTCGTTGTGTTGGAAAAGGGTTTTGTAGCACCAAAGGTTGTTGTTGAGGTGGTGGAGGGTTGGGTGGCGGCTGAGGAGCCGCCTGCCCTTGACGATGGGCGTCATCTATCCATAGTTGTCGAGCTCGCTCCAGATGTGGGCAAGCGTGGGTATAGTGGCCATAGACACTGCAAATAGAACAAGGATGGTTTGTTCGTAAATTAGCATTTTTGGCTTGCTTAGGTGGCCGATCAGGATTCTGATGAGCAGGCGCTGCGTTATTGTTTTGCGGAGGATGGGTAGGTTGTGGAGCTTGGTTATGGTTTTGGTTGTTTCCACGGTTACGTCCTCTTCTGCAGTTTGGTTGCCCACCCTGGTTGCGTTGGTTATTTTGGTATTGGGGCTGATGTTGTTGTGCGTACACATGCCCTTGAGCATTGGGGGGATTCTGGGGAGCCGCAGGTGCGGGAGCAGGTTGCGGTGGGTAGTATGCAGGTGGAGCTAGAGGTGGTCCAGCTGCTTGTTGGGGTTGCTGGTACCCCTGAGCTGTTGGAGGTGTGAGATTAGCTGGGGCAGCTGGTTGTGGGTAATGCATCTGCTGTTGTGGGAACTGCATGGGGGTCTGTGTGGTAGGTTGAGTATAGTATGTAGGATGTACATATGATGATGGCGCCTGCCCATAACAATGTTGTGGACAAGAGGGTCCATGAATGTGATGGGTCTGGTTTGTTGGAGCATAAGAAGTTGTTGCTTCGGAACTGGATGTAGCCCTAGAGAGGTCTGGGGCGGGCATGGTGCTCACCATGCTGAACGGTTTAGGTTGCGGGGTGATTTGGCCAATGATGCCATCAGCAGCATGTGATGCCCCCGGTGCGTCGCCACGTGAAGAGTCACCTCGTGGGGCGTCAGGTATGATTGTGTATAGATAACCCGACTGGGCGTAAATGAGATCAAACTGTTGGGCTTTGAGGATGGCCTCTTCTTCAGACTGGGGTCTTTCAGATGCCACATCCTTCTCAATAAGAGGGAGGAGGGATTTTAGAAACCAATCTAAAAAGATACGGTCGTCTAACTTAATTTTGCAGAGGCTTCGGCGTCGACGCCACTCATGAATGTGGTCAGTGATGTGGGTGGCCGTGGTTTGTCTGCAAGACAGTAGGATCTCGACTCCCGCATCATAACGGACAGGTAACTGGAAAAACTGCAGGAAGGTGGAGGCAAGGGAAGTAAATGTGGCATGCGTCCCATGAGGCTGCTCGATATACCACTTAGCTGTAGAGCCAGTGAAGGTGCACTGTAAAAGCCGGAGGCGGATTGAGTCGTCCACTATGGAGTTGGAGGAACACCATAAATGGAAGGACATAATATGGTTCTGGGGGTCCTCACCTGCCTTACCCTCAAACTTAGGGATATCAGAGGGGAGTTTGGTGGGAATTTGGGGCCACGTAGGATCGTGTCTGATGGGGTCATTGGTGAGCCTAGCTAAGTCTGGCAGGTTCAGACTCGCCATGTATGGTAAGCTAGCAGATGTGGAGACTGGAACTGGGACCTGTCTAGTCATTGTGGTATGATGTAGGGGTCCAGTAGCGCCTAAAGGTATGCTAGGTATGGAGGGTGTGTTCCCTCCAATAGGTGTAGTCTGGTATGGGCCAGCACCTCCAAGTGCAACATGGGTTACACTTGGGTTAGGAATAGCGGTAGGGATTCCTGGGATAGGGTTTGTGGAAACCAAAGGGGGTGTGACCCCTATGTTGGGCATACCCATAACAGGTGGTGGTCCTGTGTTGGGCATTCCTAAATGTGGAGTGTTTCCCATGTTGGGCATACCCAGGGGGGTGGTTGTTTCCATGGATGGCACCGCCGCAGAAGGGTCTGTGGATGTCTCACCTATGGTGTTGGTAAATAGTGGATCAAATGGTGTTCCAGCCATAATGGTGGGTAGTGGTAATATAACGTAGTTTTCGGATTCTGCCTTAGAATCAGAGGTGAAGTGAGGCGTGTCAGAATCGGATGACCGTCTGGTTGACCGACGATGTGTCGAATCAAGGGATAAGGCTCTGCGTCGGTGACGTGGAGAGCCAAGGAGGCTAAACTCTGGGAGTTCGCCCTGTAGACGACGAGAGCGTCTAAAATTCTCAATGGTGAGAAAATAAGTTTTTGTGAAAAAATCTGTTTAAGTATCAAGTGGTGATATATATATATATATAAAAGCTCAAAACCCTAATGCAACCAAGGATGCAAGAAGGTGAGTGAAAAAGAAGGCTCTCAGGCCAAAAAATCAACCTAAAAAAATGCACTTATTCTAGCAGCTGTGCTACAATAAGTGGAGGAATGCAACAAATGGTCAGAGTACCAACATGCAAACGGCTTCTAGAAAAAAAAAAAATAGGTGTAACTAGACCAAAAGTGGGTTGAATCATGCAAACACCTAACTAAAAGTATTGTGACTCAAACAAACGATATCCTCTGCAAGGTGATGAAATCCAAGTCAGACAATATGAGTGTTGAGACAACGGCTAGATATCCCCCTACCGGGAGGGACACCGGGTAATCAATCCTAAAGAAAGGCTACTAGGATACTCCGTTCATGACGCGTCGAGAAAAGGTAAATCTGCCGTTTGGTCCTTTGATCGCAATATCCCAATACAGGGATATCTCGAGAACTGCGAATGGTAGCCCTTCGGTTACTGAATGGATTTTGGTATTCCACTCAGGATTCCGGAACCATCCTCGCGACTTTAACCCTCCTAAGGGAGAGGCCTTCCCACAAACCGGTTGTGACCGTGCCAAAAAGTACTAAGAGATTTTAGCTCCCTAATTGGACAACTTCTATGTCTCAGATGTAATAACTGAGGGGTGTTATTGGAACACCTATCCCCCCAATACTACCTAGCTACAAAGTTCTTTTAGTGTTCCCCAAGTGGGGTTAAAAGTGTGTTGAAATTAGGGTACGTTTTAAGGCTTAGTTCAATTAAGTGATCGAGTGAGTGCACGTGAGGTATTGTAAACTGAACTTGAAAAAAGGTAAATGCTTTATAGGAAATTTTCAAAAAACAAAGGAGCTTTTGAAAATAAAAAAGCAAATATTTATGACTTTTTCAAATAAATGAAAATTAAATGCTTTGCAAATATCAACTCAAAAAACAAAGGATCTTTTGAATTATGAAAGCAAATAATAGACTTCTTTTTTCAAGGAAATTGCTAAGGGCAAGATTTTAAAGAAGTAAACAGGAAATTTTTTTAATCTAGATAAAAATGCAAAAATAAGTCCTTCTTTCACTTTCTTGAAATTTTTTAAAAAGACTTCTAGATATGCATTTTAAAAAGTAAATTTTTTTTTTAAGGCTGTAAAATATGCAGAATCTAATACTGTAAAAATGTGCTATGTGGGGAGAAAGTACAGTAAAAATTAATTTTTCAAAACGAAATGGCCGAATGAAAAATTCAGCAGCGTGGGTTTTAACAGCAAAGCCGCAATGGACTGCGCGGGTTTCGGTCACACAGTCACGATGGACCGCGCGGAAAATGTCCGCGAAGCCGTGGTGTGCAGCGTGCAAATAGGCCGCGAAGTCGCGGTGAACCGCGCGGAAAAGGGCCGCGCAGTCGCGATGTGCAGCACGGTAAATGACCGCGATGCCGCGATGTGCAGCGCGGAAACCGGAAGCAAAGCCGTAGTGAACTGCACGGAAAAAAGGCCAAAAGCCGCGATGGACCGCGTGACTGTCAGGCTAAAAACCGCGAGGCGAAAGCCGTGCACGGAAGCCAAAAAATGAACCCGAAAATTAAGAATTCCGGGCTGTTAATGGCAATAGATGAGGCCAAAACTTAGGACAGCAATGGATCTGCTGTCTAAGATGGCAGATCTATGGATCTAAAGGTTAAAAACTAATAAAAAAATAAGATTAAAAGCAAAACTAGAGATCTATTGTTCAAAACCCAACGGAGTCGCCAAAAACTGTTGGCCCGGTTTTGCAACCAGGCTTAGTGCTATGGGCACCTGCTAACTAGTAGCAGCAGTTTCAATAGAATTAAAACAAGAAACTAATCTAAACAAAACTAATCATGGATCTATGCAAGAATATAAGCAAATAATGTAAACATTTAAAAAACAAGAACAAGAAAATATTTAATGAATGAATTTGTATTGAAAAATGGGGGGCAAGCAAGTGCTTGCGGTAATACCTTCAATGGTGAAGGTTGATGTTGAGCAAATCCCAAGATGAGTAGCTCCAAGCTCCAAGAGGTCTCCTTCTCCAAGGTTGCTTACAATGGCCAAAATTCTCAAGGAAGATTTCGGCAGCATGAGGATGAGATAATGGATGGATGTGAAATGAGGAGCCCCTACCACCTTTTTATAGGTTTTGGTGGTGGAGAATACCATTTGTGGTTTTGTGGAAACCAAATGGTATTGACCAACATGGTTTAGGTACTTTTCCCTCCTTTTTTCTTTTTTGAATAAAATTAATATTTTAATTCCCTTTTTAATATTTTTGGGAATTTGGACCCTTTTTGAGGGTTTTTTATGCTTTTCAGGAAAAATAATCTTTTTTAATGGAAAAAGGGGTGTACTAAGGTCTTTTGGTGACCTTTTGTTGGTTTCAGAGGCTCAGATGGTGAAAAAGTGGACAAATGGGTCATGTGAATAAGGGAATGAGCTAGTGAGCACTTTTTAGGTGTTAACAGTTACAAAATAATTCCATGGTTGAAGGTCTTTCGCAACTCTGTTCCTTGAGGGGAATTTGCCTCGGTTGCATTGTTGGGAAGCACCCTAAGCACAAGTTCAACCATGGAATAGCTAGCAGAGCTTCTACAATTTTGGGCCTCATACATTCTCATATTAGTGGTCCGCTCCCCAACATGTCCATGAATGGGTCGAGGTACATCTTGACATTCATCGATGACTTCTCCTGCTTTACTTGGGTCTACTTTCTCAAACACAAATAAGAAGTGCTTGGAAAATTCAAGGATTTTGAGGCTTCTATTGAGAATGCATCTGAGAGCAAGATCAAGGCTGTTAGATCTAATAATGGCAGAGAATATATCAAGACTGAGTTTCTGCAACTTTGTTCTGAAAGCAGAATTCAGATCCAACATACAGTTCCCAACACACCCCAACAGAACAATGTAGCGGAAAGGAAGAATCGGTCATTAAAAGAGATGGCTACTTGCATGCTTGAGTCAAAAGGTTTTGCTGCAAATATTTGGGATGAAGCCATTAATGTTACTGCATACATTCAGAACCGAGTTCCACATTCATCCATGAAAGAAAAAACACCTTTCGAAGCATTCTTTGGTCGTAAACTGGATGTGTCCAATTTGAGGGTTTTTGGCTCCACTACATGGGCTAGAATTCCTTCCGAAAAGAGAAAATATTTGGATCCACAAAGCACTGAATGCATCCTAATAGGATATGGAGAAGAATCAAAGTCATACAAACTCATGAATATCAGATCCAAAAAGATATTCATAGAGCAAAGTGTGAAGTTTGAAGAATCACTGCCAGATCTGAAACTAGTCGAGGAAAACACTGCCGATCCGCAGCCTCCACAAGATGAATATTCGAGAGAATATGAAGAAAGCATTGGATCTGATATCTCTGAGATTTTATCAGAATTTGATGGCCATGACATATTAGGTTCAGAATTAGACCATAATGATCCTCCTCAGTTACCAAAGTGGGCCCAAAACACTCTACATTCTGCTGCTCCAAACATTGGAAATCCTGCTGATCCAAGGAGAACAAGAGAATCCTATCAAATAGCAGGTATGGCTCTTTATTTTTCTCATCCATCACTATCTAAGAAATGTTATTTTATGATTGGTTCAGATCCCAAATCACACTATCATTCCCATCAAGATCCACGATGGCAAACCGCCATGGATGTAGAGTACAGTTCTCTTCAAAAGAACAATACATGGGAGCTAGTTTCTCTTCCACCTGGAAGAAAATTAGTTCAATGCAAGTGGATCTACCGCACGAAAGTTGTTACTGGTGGCTCTATCAGCAAATACAAATATAGGTTGGTGGAAAAAGGTTTCTCCCAAGTCCAAGGTGTGGACTATACTGAGACTTTTGCACCGGTTGCAAAGATGGATTCCATCCGCCTAGTTTTGGTCATTTCCGCATCCAAGTACTGGGAAGTGAACCATATGGATGTGAAGAGTGCTTTTTTACATGGAGACCTTGATGAAAAAGTATATATGAAGTAGCCAGAGGGATACATATTAGATCCATCATTAGTTTGCAGGTTGAAGAAATCTTTGTATGGATTGAAACAGGTCCCAAGAGCTTGGTACGCAAATATGGAATCCTTCCTTCTTTCTCAAAATTTCAAAAGATGCAAATTTGATCCAAATGTGTACCTACAGCAAGTTAAAGGTAATTTTCTGATTGTTGTTTTATATGTTGATGATCTTCTCATTATTGGTAGCACTCTCCTTACAATTAACAAGCTAAAGACCGCTTTAAATCTAGCTTTTGATATGAGCGATTTGGGCTTGCTTAAGCAATTTTTGGGCTTGGATATAGCTCAAAACTTTGATGGGATCACATTATCTCAGAAAAAGTATGCTAAATACCTTCTATTAAAGTTTAATATGCAGAATGTAAGGCTGCTCCATTTCCATTCCTCTTAGGAATCAGTCTTGAAGAGGGAAATTCCACACCACTTGCAAATTGCACTATGTATCGACAGTTGATTGGTTCACTACTTTACTTGACACACTCAAGGCTTGATATATCTTATGCTGTGAGTGCTGTATCAAGGTATATGCAACAGCCCCATGAGATTCATTTCCGGGCAGCCAAGTGGATCTTGCAGTATGTGCAAGGTACAAAACATTTTGGCATACATTATGCTGCAGATTCTGAGCTAGATTTCATTGGTTTTACTGATTCAGATTGGGCAGGTGATAGCATAGATCGGAAGTCCACTTCTGGATATGTTTTCATGATTAGACATGGGCCTATTTTCTGGTCAAGCAGAAAGGAGGCAGCCATTGCACTTTCTTCAGTAGAGGCAGAGTATCGAAAGGCAGTCAATGCCTGCATTCAGGCAGTTTGGTTGCAGGGTATTCTTTCCGAGTTTGATTTTGGTAGCATTAATTTGAATGTCCTATTTTGTGACAATCAAAGTGCTATTAATATCTCCACTGATCCAGTTCAGCGGCATAGGACCAAACACATTGAGATTCATATGCACTACATCCGAGAGTTGGTGCATGATCGCACCATCATTCTGCAATATTGCCCTACTAATGAGAAAATTGCAGACATCTTCACCAAGAGCTTCACTGATAAGAAGTTCTCTTACCTCCGTTCATTGTTGGGGGTGAGTTCCATCATGGTGGAGACAGATTAGATCCATTTTTATGTTTAGCTTGAGGGGGGGCTTTCTTCCCACTGGGTTTTCCCTCTTTCCTCACTCAGCTTATTTTCAGCATTTTTTGGATTATTGTATTGGGGTGACCTTTGGTCTCAGTAACCAGGGCCCTACATTTTATTTTTTAAATCATAGTATAGCTTGAGGGGGGGTTTAAGGATATCTCATCATTCACTTTTGTACTTTGCATGCATTTTTCATGCATGCATTGCATGCACCCGCATGTTGCCCAGTCACCAGTATGATGCCTCCAACACCTAGTCCCTAGTCTCCCAGCACTCGGGAGCTACTTTCCACTCGGATTTAGCCCTCCTAGCTAGTCATGCACCCACTTCTCACCTACCACTGCAGAAGGGCACCTTTCTCACCTACCAGTCCAGTTTACTTCAGTTAGCCACCAGTCTTTCCTTGATTTAAGGCTAGACTGACTCCTCACTGTTGTTATCACTCCCATTGACCTCTGATGAGACATGACTACCTATTCTAAGTGCAGTTAGCTCATCATGCGCCCTCCACTGAGCCTCCATCCCTATATTAGTTACACTTACCATCAGTTACACTTATTACACTCAGTTAGACTCAGTTTGACACCTATCTAACAGTTACTTATGAATTGATGACCACCATTGATTGATGATGAGGACTCCTAGTTGGAGCCAAGCTACACCATGCAGATATTCGAATGACCTCCTTGGTTGATTCACATTTCTCACTCATTGTGACAGTATTGTATTGTAATTCTACCATTCTAGATTATAGAGCACTGATGCATCTCTCTTGCACAGTTTTTACTCCAATTTGTTTTACATCATTGTGATTGATATTCTTGTTCAATAGATATGCTGTGACTAATTTTACATTGTATCCCCAAAGAAAGGAGTCCATTATGGTTGGTTATGTATAATATGCAAAGGGATACAATCTCTTTGATCCCTCATCTCAAAATAATTTCATTGAGAGGAGTGTTCAGTTCGAAGAAGAGGCCATGCAAGTGATTGACCAAGAAGAAGGGGAATGCTCAAATCCCCCACTTGCAGAGGATGTAATTGATGTTTCATTTTCTGATATTTCTGATTCTGATGTTGAGGATGAATATGATGAAATGCATGCAAATCATGACCCTCCTACAAGGCCCAAGCAGGCTGAGAAAACCATACAAGTTGCAGGTCAACTTGAAAGAGATCCACAAGAAACTAGGATAACTAGATCATAGTTTCACTATGATTTTTCTTCTTGTGATTCGAATATTCTTGGGAGGTTTTTTCTTATTGTTGGATCTGATACAAAATCATACGAAGAAGCATCATGTCACCCAATATGGAAATATTCCATCCAAGAAGAGTTGAAGTCTCTTCATGACAATGAGACTTCGAAGCTGGTTCCTTTTCCTCCCAAGAGGAAGTTGGTGCAAAGCAAGTGGGTGTATAGGACCAAAATGGCTATTGAAGGTTCTGAAGTGAATTATAAGGCAATATTGGTAGCTAAGGGATTCTCTCAATTCCATGGAGTGGACTACACAGATACATTTGCACCTATGGCAAAGATGGACTCAATCAGGGTAGTTTTGGCCATTGTTGCATCCAAGCAATGGGAGGTTCATCATATGGGGGTGAAGAGTGATTTTATTCATGGTGACCTTCATGAGGAGATATATATGCAGCAAAATGGATGTTTCACTCAAGATCCTTCACTTGCTTGCAGGTTGAAGAAGTCCCTCTATGGCCTCAAGCAAGCTCCTAGAGCTTGGTATGCCAAGATGGACAACTTTCTTCTATCTCAAGGTTTTGAAAGATGAAAGTCTGATCCAAATGTGTATATGAAACATTTTAGTGATTCTATTTTTATCATTGTACTGCATGCTGATGACCTCTTGATCATTGGTAGTTGTGTTGAAGACATAGGCTCAGTTAAAGCTGCAGTACATAGTGCATTTTCCATGTTTGATTTAGGATTGTTGAAACAATTTCTTGGTTTGAATATTAACCAATCTAGTGTAGGGATCAAAGTTTCACAATCAAAATATGATTCATATCTACTACAAAATTTCATAATTGATGAATGTAAGGATTCCAATTTTCCCTTCCTTTCTAGGGTAAAACTTCATGGTTAGGGTTCCTCACCATTGGTGGACAGTTCACTGTATAGACAACTAGTTGGGAGCTTGTTATATCTCACAAATTGTCGACCAGATTTGTCTTATGCAATAGGTGTTGTTGTTAGATACATGCAAGAGCCTCATGAGATCCATTGGAAGGATTCCAAAAGGATCTTGCATTATGTGCAATGCACCAAGAAGTTTGGGATTCATTATGCAGCTGGTTCATCACTTGAACTAGTTCGTTTTACTGATTCAGATTGGGATGGAGATAGAACTGATCGGAATTCCACTTTTGGTTATGTATTTATGCTTGAAAATGGTCCCATTTGTTGGTCTAGCAAGAGTCATCACACTATTTCCTTATCTTCAGCTGAGGCCGAGTACAGGGGAGCAGTGAACGCAACTACACAATGTGTATGGACGCAAGGTATTTTTGGAGATTTTGGATTTGCATTTGATTCACCCATAGTCTTTTGGTGTGATAATCAAAGTGCAATCAAGATATCCACTGATCCAGTATAGAGACAGAGGACCAAGCACATAGAGATACACATGCACTACATCAGGAGCTTAGTGCATGAATAGATCATATCCTTGCAATATTGCCCATCTTCTGAGCAAACTGCTGATATATTCACCAAGAGTTTTGCAGAGAATAATTTCATCCACCTTAGATCACTCCTTGGGGTGGGTGATGCATGGTGAAGGATGGTGTATGTTTCAGATTTTGCTTCATGTCCATTTTTGAGGGGAGGTTTTGTTCCCATGTGGTTTTCCTCCTTACCTTAGTTACATGGACTAATAAAATTTTGTAAAAGGTGACTTGAGCCTTAGTTGCCAAGGCCTTATTTTGTTTTGGATACACAAGTCTAGCTTAAGGGGGGGGTGTTAGAACATTATTGCACCTAGGACCATAGTATCAATGATGTTTAATTAATGACTATTGGTTAAAGCAAGGTTAATGATGACTATCTAAGGTTGTTATGCTAATTATGACCAATTCCACTACCTAGGCACCCATTTTTTGTCAACCAGTGGATAAGGCACCCTCATTTATGGCCACCAACCTCATTTATTACCACTAAGCCACTAGGGAACTCCCTTATCCCCTATTTTATGGATCTGAGTTTGACTTGAGGTGCTCATGCATTGAACTTGGTCATTTCCCCTCCTTTTTGGCAGTTTTGGCCAATATTGGCCACCTACACTCCACCACTTTCTCCACCACTCATGTACAGCCATCATTATTGACCACTCATGCCATCCCAATGTTCATATCTGCAATTCGTGACCATTTGGGGTGATTGAGGTCTAACCTAAGCTATCCACTTGTAGCTCATTCATATGCCTCCAAAGGCTCATGATTTTCTCCAAATGTAATATAATGATGGTCCCAACTTGATTTTGGGTTGGACAATACTAGAATTACCAGCTATTTGCATCATTCATTGTGTATATTGTGCTTCTTTTACAATGTTTTCATGCATACTTATCCAAATTCTTGATTTGTGAGGAAATTCTTAGCTAGTAGATCCTGTTGTGATTAGAATTTCACAACCTTCATGTGCAGGTAGATATCGCATTGATCCCATGAGAAATATTTTGTTCTTCAGTATTTAAACATGCTATCTTCTTGCAGGTCATTTATCTCATTTAGGTTCAAACTGCAAATGAAAAATTCAATGCAAACAGAAAATTGCACTAGAATAAATGATTCTTACAATAATATAATGAGCCAATACTAACTCATCAAGTAGTTACAACTAGTAGTCAATTTATTTTTGAAACAAACAACAATTTTTCAACTTTTAGAGGATCGAAATCCATCCATGTAAGATAATATATTTCTTACGCTAGCTTGTGGCCTTCTGTATGCAGGTTTTTTGATTCCTATGATCATCTTCATGACACAACAACCTGGGAGCATCATGTCAGCATTTCATTATTCTTACAGGATTTTATTGCTTTCCTCCTCTCATTTAGGTTCGAACCATCCTCCCTGCACCACTACTTTCACCCAGGCTACATGGAAGACGAAAACAACTCCAATGTTGGATTCACATGAAACACATGCCATTCAAGCAAAAGTTAGGAACAAACAAAGAGTACATAAATGAGAACCATCAAGATGAGAGTATTGGGTAGAATATTCAGCCATGTATTCATTCTTGGATGGTGTATTTATACATCATGTGGAGAGTTTGGAGAAGTTATACCCGCTCCAACTACCCATTCATTAAATCCATTAACATAGTTTATACATAAGATAATTATGACCATTATAGGGCCCGAAGGGCACCTCCAACAAATGGTTAACATTTAATATGTGTTAATTTATACATGATTTTGAGGTAATCCATTTTAGGTTTCTTGACCCTTCCTTCCTTTAATAATGATAGTTGGCATCGACAACAAATTTTACTCCGAATTAAATGAAGATACATTTTCGAGGTGGTATTTAATACCATACAATGGTCACTAGTGCTCGAGAGGTGTATGTGGAGGTTTGACCTAATTCTATTTTTCCATGGAAGGGGTAAATGTCACAACATTGAGCCATTTGTCAATTTCATGATTTTTTTTTTCTATTCCAGCATACTATGTATTCAAACACATGGGTTAATGGGGTGTACTGACCCTTGGGTAGTGGAGTTATTTTGGTAAAAGGTTTTCACATTTTACACTATTCATTTCACTAAGAGGAGGTTTTAGAGGACTGAGTTCCTGGGTTTGACCAGGGTCGAGCCTTGAACAAGGTTTCTTCGCTATAGCCCTTTACTCATTATGCAATAAGAGATTAGTGAATTCGAACCTTAACCAAGGAAGATGAGTCAAGTTTAGTTCCTACTTCCAGTGGTTGCATGCATTAATCCTAGAGATTTTCCCTGCGAGTCGATTACTAGCTCTTGAAGGTAAGACATTTTCTTAGCTTATATCACTTTCATTGATACATCATTAAACATATCGTAGCTACTATATTAACGTAGATCTCATTTATTTTAAGATACACAAACGTGCATCAACAAGTGGAGGTTTTTTGCTTCCTAATGCTTCGAAGCTCCGGTATCATTTTAACTCTTTCTTGAGTTCACTCTATAATTTTTCTTACTTACAATCTACCCACATTAAGACGTTAGGGTTTTATTTATACTCAGTGATCCTCTGTGATATTTTTTAATGATTAATTTTGTTATAGTTTAGATAGGCTACGGTTCTATATAAGAATCTATTCTCGACATTCTTTTTATTTACAGTACACAAGGTTTGATTTTATTTCTTATTCTATTTCAGTGAGAAATGAGTTCCATTTCATTGATTAATGAAATTATTGCTACTCGTCATAGGTCTTGGGTGTTTGGAACAAGTTTTATTTTCTGAGGGTAATCATTTGAACCCACTACTCTTGTTTAGTCTTTGGGAAAACATTTTATTGTTATTATGAACTCTTGTATTTTTTTTTTGCACATAGTTTAGTTAAAATTACTAACTCCCTGGCGCACCCGTGGCCTAGTCTTAAGAAAGCACTTGTATGACATTTCTAACTCTCCTTATTTGGGAATGACACCAATTTCAGCTTTTTCCTTTGCGAGATTGGAGGTATTCGAAGTTTTAGGGACTTGAGGGTTAAATTGAGTCTAGACCTAGAGGTCACATGGCTTGGGAAATCTTGTACCATTTTAGTTTTTGTTAATTTAAACCAAGTATTGGGTTTTATTACCTATCTTGTACTCATATGTAATTTATTTTTATAAACAATATTAATATTTCACTAAGATATGAGGTTTTGTTTTGGAGATGGTATTCACTTTGTTTCCAATGGATTTCTTTTTTAATTATCTTGTGCTCATAATGGAAATGTAATTTAATATTTTGCTTAGGGAATAATACAATTAACTTCCTCTTCCCTTCCTCATTTGCTTACAGATCAACATTCATTCCTTTAATTATTTATTGTATGTTATAGTTCTTCTTTTATACTTACAATTTATGATACTGTGAGGTTTTCTGTTTATCATTTGTAGCGTAGGTATAATTTGTTTTGGTTTATGCACTTTTTATGGTCAAACTCTAGTATGTGCTCAAATGTTTATAAATATATAGTCTTCTTGTAATTAAAGCCATACGTATTCAATCTAGGTTAGTAGTTACTAATTAATTTGTTTTCCTTATTCTTTCATTCTTTATTAGTTCCTGTCATCCTGCCAAGCAGCAGGGACTATATAAATCACTTTGTGTGATTGTATTTGTCTGGGCACATGTTCCAATGAATTTTAACCAAAGTTTTTTATGATATATTCTGTTTTAACCAATCAATCAATCGCGAGCCTTGTTTGGCCTTTAATCGAGGCACACCCCACTTGCTATGGCCATTGTTTTGTGCTGGTCCTAATATGCTATACATATGTCATGTAAAAGCACATGCATCAACCCACACGGAAAGCATGCGCTTGCTTGCATGCATGCAATTAAAACTTGCTCCCCGAGCATGCAATTTTTAATGTCGATGGGGAGCTATGGATTCAATAGAGGTAGGATTCTATGGCGAGTTTAATTCTTGCTCGAGTCTCACTAATCCTAGTTCTTGATGATGCCTGTTCAAAGCACAAATCCATCGATCTTCAGGATGTTTTCCTTAGTTTCACATTCGATAATATCTGCAAAATTGTGTTTGGAGTAGAAGTGGGATGTTTGAGTCCATATCTCCCTGCCACTCCTTTTCTAAAAGCTTTCAAGGATGCCACTGAAGCTTCTGCGCTTCGATTCGTGACGCCGATATGCCTACGAAAGATCATGAGGTGTGCAAGTTTGGGGATCGATGTGAAACTTTGATCTGATCGGAAGATCATCGATCAGTTTTGTCACCTACCCAAATTTCTGAAAATTATTATTTTATTTGCAAAATACTTTATGTTAAATTTAATTACAAAGTTTTGTAATTATGATCAATTATGATCAAGAATGAATGTAATTACTGATTATTATTATTTAAATAAATTAATTAGGAGACAAACACCCAAGGGGACTATTATATGAGTGTTCACTGACCCATTAGGAGGAATGGAAGTTGTTGGAAGGTATGGGACAGATGGAAGCAATTGCATCACACCACTAGCTGTTGGTTATGGGACAACTACCCCTAAAAATGTGGAATTATCCCCCAGGTGGCGGGAGTGGGTAGGCAGCTCATTTAATGACCAAGTAACAACTGAAAAGGCCTAGGTAGCCTACATAAGGCAAATTTGAATTGAGTAGGCAACTCTTACACAATGTTTCTGCAGAAATATTTCCTCATGTGCATTAGGTGATCACTGAGAGATTCGAATAGGGAGGCTAGCTGTGAGTGCAATCATAAGTCTGTATTTTTCTAAGAAGAACCAGAGGTGCTGGAGCAGGTCCACTGTTAGCTCTTGAAGATTTAACAAGTTATTTGCTACTGCAAGAAGAGATCCTAAATTCCTAAGTTTCTTCCTCCTGGTGGTTCAGTGAACAGGCTCGGGGGTCCTAAGGCAAGTACTTGACTATCTTCAGGAATTGGTTGGGTGGAACAGTCTTCTTGGGCTGTTTGTTTCCCTACAGAACTATTCCAGGTTTTACTATCTCCTATTTTAATTCAATTATTAATTTCTGTTTTGAAGAAAAAGTGTGTTCTGATTCTGTTGAAAGTCTGTATGTTAAAGTTTCAATGATGATTTGAGTTGATAAACCAATATCTACATTTTTCCACATGATGTTTTATGCATCGTTCTGTAGTGTAGATAAGCAAATTAAGAATAGATGAGAAGATATGCAACTACCACTGATTTAAATAGACAAGTGTAGTGATTGAATTATGTTTTCATTTTCTGCACTATAATTAATAGTAGTAATTACTATATAGTATCTATTACAGTGTAGAATATTCCATTGTTTTCATGGAAAACAAGTATAGATTATTTACTGTACAATTTCATTGTGTTTTCCTATCCCTATTATTGACATAGAAAATCAATGCATTTTAAAGTTCTGTATATTATATTTAGAAACAAATATTGTTGTTGCAATAACTAAAAGTGCTAGCTATGATCACAAGTCATAAATTACAGTAATTACACATGTCACACACACTGTGGTTTTCATCACAAATTTATTGATAGAATAATTTCCTATAATCATATTAGTATTATCAGAACTGTAAACAAGGGAAATGCAAAACCTATATTTACACTTATTTATTTACATTACAAATCGCATGTATTATTCAATCTGAATGGTGTAATTCCCATTTTATTATGAACTGCATATAGTACTAAAACATAGAATCGTATCAACTGTAAAAGCCTAAATCGTATTTGTTTTAGGTTTTTATTATCATTATCCACGGTAACATAAAACACATATTATATCCACATTTAAATTACAGTATAAACCCTAGCTATAATTAAGGGCTATTATGAAGTTACATATAATGAATATCTTCCATTTTCAAAGACAAAACACGAACTAGGGTATGGCCTTGTTCTTTTCCATTACAAATGAAATAAAAACCATTTCAGCATCACATTACAGAGTTATCATTCGACAAGCATTTAGACTCTGACCTAGCTCGAAAGTCACAATGTCAACCTATAACATAGACGAATAGCACAGATTGAAATAGCATATTTATTTTTCAATGCTGAGAAGAAAGCATTGTATCTACAGTTAGACGAGCCCTTGCCTCTATTTATTTATCTCTTTTCTCATAACATAAACTAGTAGGTCGTGCTCAAAGTTTGAACCAATACAAATTCACATTCTAGGAAGAGAAACCAATGGTCCCAGAAACATAAGATTTCAACATGTTTCCAAACCAAAAATCGCACAGGGTTCATTCCTAAGTTTAAACATTTTAAACAAATCCAAAAACCCTCGGCATTGACGAGTAGCATGACTCCCAGTTCGATGAAGCTAATCATCAAAGGTTTAAGACCAAGTATGATACAAACAAATGAAGGCTGCATCTCTGTTCAAACATCATTGCATAACAAAGGGTTTTTTTAAGTTTTTCAACTGACAGACAACGCCAAGGCATGGTGAAACACTGGTTACTCATCCTCTTGAAACCACAACAACCAAAGTCGACAGGCACCTACGAGGGTCTGAGACCTGGAGCTTACTAGGAATGGAAGCATGCCGTTCCTTTCCCAAACCCTTTCCCAGGTCATTCATTAAACCCTGCAACTGACAAAACATTAACTCATAATTTAAAAAATGTTGGATTTTAAACTGAAAGTCGAAATGCAACAAAAGAATCACTATCCTTTTCAAGAATTGGTTACCTTCACAACCGAAGGCCAAGTTCTTTGCGTCCACCAGAAAAACGACGAGATCCTTGCTGTAGACAATACCGGGGTACTTCTAATTTCTTTGCAAGCATCGTGCATTTCACTCAAATTTCAAAACGAAAATCTTAAACTATCAACTCTATAACAACTCAAACCAGAGACTCAATCTTTTGACACCACGCCATTACAGTGAGAGAGAGGACCCGCAAATTCAAACCTAATCTACAGGTCTCGATGTCGAAACCTCTTACAAGCTTGCTAACCCTAGAATTCGGTAGCATGTCGGCCACATAGATCGAAATAATAAAACAATACACAACATTCAAATCTCATTACAACGACAAAAGTTAGGGTTGCATCGGACGATCCACATTCATCACTATCAATGATCATAATAGTGCTAGCGAGATGGCTTTGGGACAAACAACTTCCGTAATTAATGCCCCATCCTTTAGTACAAGCAAGGAAATGCCACTTTGGCACTCGGAGGATCGATTAACAGCTAGCTCATAGGAGTTCACTACAGCAAACATTACACAGGGGTTGACTAGTTGCTAATACATCGATTTCACACTACGTGGATTGGTAACAATCCCTATCATGCTGAGTTGTGAACTGAGTTTTTAATGCAGTATCAATTTATGATCTCCACGATAGCTCGACATTCATGCTATTTTAATGAATCATCAACTCGCCACCCTATCGACATAAATTCAGGTCAGTGTCATAAATTCAAACGGTATAGTTCCATTTTGATATTCACAGATTTAAAGACATTATTGTTATATTGTATAGTAGTTATAGTTTTAAGTTATGGTCGAAATTTTATATATCATTTGGATATTAGTGCTTATATAGTCACGAAATAAAGTTCCAATTTCATATGAATTCAATATTATAAACATTGATATATATTGTGAATAGTTTAAAAATGTCAAAGTATTGCATAGGATAGAAATCTATAAGATTTGTATGGTTAGCATGTTATTCATAATTATTCATTATTGTAACTATTAAAAAGACAAGAGCATGCATTTGTTGATTTTCAACAAGACCATAAATTGTAACTAGCATAAAAACTATGCTATGGTCATGGACTTCATACCCTAACCCTTAATGCAATGCAATGATGGTTAACAATACATTTACGACTTTAGTAGTATACAAGTATTTATTATCTTAAGACTACGATAGAGACATCCACTACAACGACGATGAATTCAACGACAAATCTACCAGCCTGATGATGTTAAAAGACGACATATTGAAATCTTAGTAGAATTGTAAGACAGCCTTTGAAAACAGTAATTATAATTATGTAAATCATACTTGTATGCTTTTTGTGAGTCGAAACAGATTTCTAACATTCTATTTATTTACGACGTTGAATTTTAAATATACACGTACTTTGAAACTTACGCAGCCATGAATCTTCTTACATGTCATCTGCACATCGAAATATTTCAATGCTTTAGCATTGCAGCTAAGTAAACTCCAGGGTACCTCGTAGGACACCCTTGGACATCAAAAGAAAACTGTCAATATCGTGATAAATTAAAAGTATCGGATCATATTCCTGACGTGTCAATACATTTATTACAATAATCATGTTTGTCAATGATGTGTTAAAATTGTCGGCATCATAATGTTGCTAGTACAGAAATTAAATTACATTTAGTACTAACGACTTTTTAATTAAAGTTGTCGTGATTAAACAATTATTATTTCCGCATCTATAAATTTTGTATTTAATGTCGTTTTCAAAAATTTTAAATTTTTATGAAAATTCAGGATGTCACATGTGGTATCAGAGCTCATGTTCGAACTCTAGTCCTGAAAGAGGTCCAAGAACACGCAGCAGAAAAATTTTATACAGCAAAAAACTTTACTAATTTAAATTTAAATTATGATGTTATCCAGAAATTATTTTAAGCTATGTTAATTTTGAGCATTAATTCACAATACTCTAGGATCTTTACTGAGAGAATAACATATATAGTATATCAATGCATGACAATCACAATAAGTATGACAAGCATCACAAGAATCAAAAGCATAAGAGACAAGAGACACAGAGTTTCTGTGGGGAAAACCCTAAGGTGAAAAACCCCACAACTTCCTTAGAGATAGAGAGAGCAATGGCTCAACCAAAGTACAACCAAAATACACTGAGATAGTCTCCTAGTAGCAGATGATCCTCCTCCTCACTAGTGCGCCACTTTCTGAGTGAGAGAGATGTAATTTTCCTAATGATCTAAATAGAGATCACCTGATCTCTATTTATACTAACTTGTTTGCCCAATGACCTTATGGGGCCGACTTGTCTAGCTAGGTACATCCACATTATAATATATATTTCAGGGCCGACCCCACACATGGTGGTATAATAACCCATCGGCAAGTACACACACTTGCGACACTTGTCAATCCACATGACGACACTTCCTTATAGAGGAATAACACATCTCTTATAAGGGTACAATAAATATATATAAAATACACAGATGAAATACATTCCGAAGTTACATATACATCAACAAGCTACAGGTATGGAGAATTCTGTTGATCATATAGATGACAGATTTCAACCAAACAGCCACAGCTCAGGACAGCACTATGTAGAACAAGGTCATGGTGAACTAATAACAGTTCGTCAGAATTGTTACGAGCTTTTCATGAATTAAAGGCAAAAATCAGATATGTGATACAAGATAATGAAATAATTCTGCAGGCACAAGAACAATTAAATCAAGTGTTGTTTGAACAGTGCCCAATAGAGGAGCAAGAGAGAGATAATAAAGATATCTCTAAAGTTGAGGATCTACCTCATGCTAATAAAAATAAGAAAATGAAAACCAGTGAGGTGAAAAACAGTTCAACCTCATCGGGAGATGCTATCAAAGTGCGTAAAAAGAAATGTAACTACACTAGTGATAGCAATGAAGGAGATTTCAAACCCAGAAGGAAAAATCATAAGGAGTATGAGTAGATTTATGGAGAGTTCAAAAAGATTAGACCTCCAACTTTCAATGGAGAAATTGAGAAGGGCGAGATAGCTGAAGCTTGGCTGTCCGGTATGAAGAAATACTTCCAGATCTATAACTATTCATAATTCTTGAAGGAAAAAATGGCTATATATAACATGACCGGAAAAGCGTATATTTGGTGGCAGGACATCAAAAGAGTAAGGGCATCAAAGATAAATATGTAAGCTGGAGTAATTTTAAACGATATTTTAAAAAGAAGTATTTATCTAAACAAAACTATGAAGAAAAATCCAAAGAGTTCTACGATTTGAAGTTGGGAGGTATGAACATGAAGGAAATGAACAGTAAATTTATGAACTTACTGAGATATGTGCCATACCTCATAGAAGAAAAACAAAAAATTCAAAGATACTTGAGCTACCTATCTTTCAATATTAAGGACAGAATCGAGTACGACAGTCCTAAAACCTTGGAAGAGGCTATGAGAAAGGTAATTTTCTGTTATGACACCAATCGAAAAAGAGAAGGAATGTCAAACTTGAAGAGTCATAAGCCCAACAAATTTGAGCAGAAAAAGAAAAATTTCAGATTCAGTGAAAATTCCGGGTTACAAAGGAAGAATTTTCAGAATCGGAATTATAAGGGGAACAATTCCAGAAACAATTCACAGCGGAATTCTACAGCACCCAGAAATGCACCTAATAATACTAGAACTAATGAGCCAAAGGCACCTATCAAATGTTTTGAATGCCAAGGTCCTAATTACGCATCAGAATGTCCCTTGAGGAAGCGAAAGACTAACAACATCAACTCTATTCAGACTGAACCTACTGTTGGAGACGTGGCGAGGGAGATGCCCAGAATTAATGCAGCACTCGACAACATGCAAGCAGATTATCAAATCTCTATGGTAGAGATTGAAGGTATGATACAAAATCAACCTATTACTATTTTAATTGACCCAAGTGCTAGCTTAAGTTATATATCACTAGATATTGTGGAAACTCTTAATTTGAAAATAGAAAATTTAAGTAAATCTTGGCTAGTTAGACTAGCAACTGGAACAAAGAGAAAAGTATCAGATTTTACAGGAAGTTGTACCTTATCCATGAATCATTTACAAACACAAATCAAGTTGAATATTCTACCTTTAGGATATTATGATATTATAGTTGGGATGGACTGGTTAGAAGCCTATCATGTCATTCTGGACTGTTACGGAAAAAGCTTTACATGTTTAAATGATGAAGGAAAAAATGTAGAAATAAAAGGCATCCCAAGAAAGGTTACCCTTAGACAGGTTTCAGCCATGCAAGTTAAGAGGACAGTTAGGAAAGGATGCCAGTTATTTGCGGTAAACGTAGTAAATGACGAGTTTATTGATAAGGAGGACAAACTGAAATTAGAGGACATACCTGTCCTAAAGGATTTTAAGGATGTATTTCCTGAGGAGATTCTAGGATTACCTCGTAAAAGAGATTTAGATTTTACCATAGAGTTAATACTAGGAGCAGTGCCAAACTCAAAAGCTCCATACAGAATGAACATACTGGAATTAAACGAATTGAAATCACAGTTGAAGGAATTTATTGATAAGAAGTATATTAGACCCAGTGTGTCTCCTTGGGGAGCACCTGTCATCTTTGTTAAGAAAAAAGATGGAACCCTAAGGCTATGCATAGATTATTGTTAGCTTAATAAGATGACGATCAAGAATTGGTATCCATTGCCCCGCATAGACGATCTATTTGATCAATTGCATGGAGCCACGATATTTTCAAAGATTGATCTAAGATCAGGATACCATCAAGTATGGGTTAAGGATGAAGATATTTTCAAGACAACTTTCAGAACTCGGTATGGACATTACTGTTAAGATTCAATATGATAAGACATAAAACAGCAGCATTACATTCCATTTCACAATAATAGCATATACATGATCACTGAAGAAACAACAAGCACAGCATAAACACAAGAGACAGAGATTTATCCTGGGAAACCCTCATGGGGTAGAAAACCCAGCAAAGCTTCCTCAATATAGATGACCAGCAATATACAAAGATGAAACCCTGAGACATGATCTCCTCCTCCACAATAGCAGACCTCTTCTCCACAAATGCGCTATCCTCAAGTGAGTGTGTGTGTGTCAAATGAGGAACACACCTCCTCTATTTATACACTACTCTGACACATCTTTTACACAAGTACACGTAGGCTCGTATTTAACCAATGGGTTAAATACCCCACTACAAATGACTGGGCCGACCCCTCTAGGGTGGTCTAATAACCCTTTGACCCACATAACACATAAAGGGCCGACCTCCACTAGGGAAGTCTAATAACCCAAGTTACCACATTCTGACGGAGGAATAAACATCTCCGAATATACAATAAGATCTTTACGGAGGAATGAAACATCTCCGGAATAATAAAATACAATTATAATATTCTTTGAAGTTACAATATCTCAACACTCCCCCTTAACGAGAAGGATATTATAACAGCATCTGCATGAGCAAGGAGTCATCAACATCATACATGATACATCTATAAATCATTGGAAGCTTTCTCAACATCATCCGTAACTCAACCAGTTACTGGAACATCTTCAATACTGGAACATCAACATCATCAGAGTTGATAGTACTCAATCATCAGCATCGTCAACATACGATCAACAACATCGTCATCACATGATCATCAACATCACGATCAACATCGTCATCACACAATCATCAGCATCACGATCAACATCGTCATCACATGATCATCAGCATCGTCATCACACGATCATCAGCATCGTCATCACACGATCATTAGCATCATCATCATACGATCATCAGCATCGTCATCATACGATCATCAGCATCACGATCAACATTGTCATCATACGATCATCAGCATTGTCATCATACGATCATCAGCATCGTCATCATACGATCATCAACATCGTCATCATACGATCAACAGCATCGTCATCAGCATCGTCATCATACGATCAACATTTTCCAGGGTGATCAATCCTGCTCTCTTTAGGACATACGTCCATGGATGATGCAATCCAGTCATGTACCTTTTGAACCGAAGTCCAGGGACGATCTAGTCCTATCGTGTACCTTTTGAACCGAAGCTCAGGGACGATCCAGTCCTATCATGTTCTCGGAGACCACATGTCTACGACTCAATTTACAGGACCAAAGTCCAAGGATGATCCAATCCTTACCGTACATTTAGGACAGCGTCCAAGGATGACTTAATCCTCAACCGTTCATTTAGGACCACGTCCAAGGATGACTTAATCCTCCACCGTACATTTAGGACCACGTCCAAGGATGACTTAATCCTCCACCGTGCATTTAGGACCAGGTCCAAGGATGACTTAATCCTCCACCGTGCATTTAGGACCACGTCCAAGGATGACTTAATCCTCCACCGTGCATTTAGGACCACGTCCAAGGATGACTTAATCCTCCACCGTGCATTTAGGACCACGTCCAAGGATGACTTAATCCTCCACCGTACATTTAGGACCACGTCCAAGGATGACTTAATCCTCCACCGTACATTTAGGACCACGTCCAAGGATGACTTAATCCTCCACCGTACATTTAGGACCACGTCCAAGGATGACTTAAACCTCCACCGTGCATTTAGGACCTACGTCCAAGGATGACTTAATCCTCCAACCGTGCATTTAGGACCTACGTCCAAGGATGACTTAATCCTCCAACCGTGCATTTAGGACCTACGTCCAAGCATGACTTAATCCTCCAACCGTGCATTTAGGACCTACGTCCAAGGATGACTTAATCCTCCAACCGTGCATTTAGGACCTACGTCCAAGGATGACTTAATCCTCCATCGTCCATCTAGGACTTCATTCTCGAAGACATACGTCTACGGCTCTTCTTTCGGACTAAAGTCCAGGAATGATCCAATCCCTTCACATGTTCACCAAGAACTTCATTTTCGAAGACATACGTCTACGGCTCTTCTTTCGGACTGAAGTCCAGGAATGATCCAATCCCTTCACATGTTGTATACCAAAAACATGTATCCTCATCATCAAAACATGTATAACCACGACATGTATCATCATCATCAAAACATGTGTAACCACGACATGTATCATCATCATCAAAACATGTGTAACCACAACATGTATCATCATCATCAAAACATGTGTAACCACAACATGTATCATCATCATCAAAACATGTGTAACCACAACATGTATCATCATCATCAAAACATGTATAACCACAACATGTATCATCATCGACAAAACATGTATACATCTATCATCAAAATCATCAAAAGTATGTATACATCCATCATCAAAACTAACATCAAAAGCATGTATACATCTATCATCAAAATCATCAAAAGTATGTATACATCTATCATCAAAACTAACATCAAAAGCATGTATACATCTATCATCAAAACTAACATCAAAAGCATGTATACATCTATCATCAAAATCATCAAAAGTATGTATACATCTATCATCAAAACTAACATCAAAAGCATGTATACATCTATCATCAGAAGAAAGAATATAAGAGTCCTAAATCTAAATAATTCTAGGTAACTAAGTGCAGTAAATAGGTAACCTCATCATTGATGAGACAGACTTGTTATCAGATGCTATGTTACTCCCCCTTTCGAGGAGGGTCCTTCTGGACTACACCAAGCTTGTCTCGGAAGTGTTCAAACTTTACTCGAGATAGAGGTTTCGTCAGGATATCAGCAATTTGATCCTCAGTGCTTATATACTCGAGCTTGATAGCTCCTCTCTGCACCATATCTCGCATATAGAAGTATCAGATCTCTATGTGTTTTTGACTTATCGTGGAATACAAGATTTTCTATCTTGATGCAGTTTTGAATGTCACACATAATCATAGTGGAATTCATTTCTAAGTCAAACACTCCATATAATAGCTTATGAAGCCACGCTGCTTCACAGCTGGCAGAGCAGACAGCTATATATATATATACTGCTTCAGCAGTACTGAGAGCCACACTAGATTGTTCCTTGCTGAACCATGAGATCATGGCAGATTCAAGACTATAACATCCACTTGATGTACTCTTTCTGTCTGAGGCACTTCCTGCCCAATCAGAAACTGAGTAACCATGTAAACGGAGTTCATGACCTCCAAGATAATATAGACCAAAATCTATTGTACCTTTTAGGTACCTCACTACATGCTTTGTAGTTATTAAGTGAACCTTTCTAGGTTCTACTAGATGCCGACTTAGGGTATTTGCAGCAAAGCATATATCTGGCCTAGGATTTGTTAAATACATCAATGACCCAATGATTTGTCTATATAGGGTTAGTTTCACTAAATACGATGAGTCATTAACTAACAACTTCAAGTTGGAGTCCATGGGAGTGGCCATGGCTTTATACTCCAACATATCAAATCTTTTTAGAAACTTCACAGCATACTTACCTTGAATTAAAAGATTCCTTTTGGATATTGCCATACTTCTAGACCTAAGAAGTAGTGCATTAATCCAAGATCTTTCATTTTCATTTCTGCAGCCATTTTCATGACCTGTTTCTCATTCCTTGTCAGAAAGAGATCATCGTCATACAATAATGGTATGATAAGTTCATCAACCTTAAGGTAAAGGTTAGGAACATCTTTACTTCTGGTAAAGCCCAAGCTTTGTCATGAAGCTGTAAATTGTCCATTATTCACACTCAGCATTGAATGATCTTCTGCATATCTATCTGTGCCATCTCTCGTCAGATGGGTCTACTAATATGAGCCTCAAAAACATTCGAACTCTGTGGTGAGTTCCTTCTTGCATCCATGTCATATGTGTATAGAACCCATATTCAACCTTGTAGCAAAGGTTGAGATCCACATCACCCATGATGATCATTAAGCTCATCAATTGACTACCGATCCTGGGAACCCATACAAAACCTGAGCTAGTCCCTTGGAGCAAAACATCTCATCATGATTCTCTTCCTCTAAGAGAATCTCTTAACCAAAAGCTTTCTATAGTGTGTTTGATTTGTAAATCTTTTGTTGAACATCCATCGCTTGTTCAGAGTTCATCATTCATCATGATCTTTCCTACAAATCAAAATTAAGTACATGATTAGTAATACTTCATAATCATCAAATCATATTTGACATGATAGCCTATTATGCATATAGATATCATTTACATAGTTATGCAACTATTTTGACCAATACTTTGGCACAACACTTTTGCCATATCCTGTATGCATACAGTGGCTATCTAGATGCCTTCCATCTCTACCAGAACATACTATCGAGAGTGTGCACAGCTCTCAGCATGTCAGCAAAGAGGTTTCATTCTAGACAAGCAACAATGGAATGTTTGTCCAACTTACCAATCATATGCATATTAGTAGTATACTGTTCAATGCTTTATGAATGTTTACACTCAGCATGATATATTCTAGGAATACAAATATGCATACAAGCAATATCATTTACTATTTCTAATAACAACTCAAATACTTATCTTTTATGTTTGTGTGGTTGCCTCCCGCTTGATCTTCTGTATGTCTTCTGAACTTCTATTCATTCTGTACCACTGTGCATGCTCAAGTGTACACTAGTGTCATCCTCATGATCTCATACACAAACATACATTCATTAGTATATTCTCAATATTATCAAAACATTCTAATTCTAAATAATCTTGAATATGTACAGTCATGATCATTAGTATTCAGGGTTTCAAGGAATTCTTCTTTTACTCATGCATATTCTTGTTTGATAAACCCTTGATTACTAATCAATCATACCAAGTATACTTACACACGGTAAGATTCTAACATGACATAGGAAAACATACCTGGATTAGTATACCTGCTTAGTTATGTACAACATACCTAAACAATCTCTTCAATGATTTAGAGATCCTAAGCTAGAACCTGCATGTCTCGTAGGTTAAACATAATATAACAAAGTCATACATACCTCGTAAGTCCTTGTCTTCATGTTGTCATGGTCATAGAACTTGATTTGTCTTTTGTAATGTACCTGAGCCTTGTTAGCAGGCAACATCAACCTCACACAACACCATAATGCATTAGTACAATCATATAGCCCTAATCAATGAATGTCTTTGATCATTCACATGCATTCATATTGTTACTAGGGTGATAAGACAATTAATAACATTAATCAAGATTGTACTAATAAATAACATGAAGACAAACACATTATGAACTTAATCAAGAATTAGATTTCAAGACATACCTGAGCCTCCTTAAGTCATACCTGTCGAGACTTCTTGTAGTCTTCTTATGGAAGGCCTTAGCCTCAACTCCCCCTGAAACTTTATCTGGAGCTTAATTAGGGTTTTCTAGAGAAACCCTAAAAATTCAATCTTTGACTTTCACACTTCTGAATGGATGAAAGAATATGTCTTGCTGAGCTGATCAAACTAGCATACTTCAATTTTGGAATTTCCAAAATTTGACCCCTCAAAATTGCCTTTGAAACTTCTGGATCTTCTGGACAGGATCCCGAACTAGGGTTTGATGAAGCCTGCCCTTCTGCACAAACAAAAGGTTCGATCCAAGGCTCTAAACTCTTATTTTTCTTCGGAGCTTCCAGCCGTGGTTACAGACTTCAAAAATTCCAACTTTTGCTGAAGCCCTAATTTTCCATCTTTCCGATCAAAATCCCGAACTGGGGTTTGATCAAGCCCGGTCTTCCACCCAACCAAAAAATTCGATCTTGGTCTCTAAATTTCGATTTTCCTGAGTAGCATTCAGCCATGGACTCCGATTCCAAAAATTGTAACTTTCTCCGAAACCCTAAATTCCGGAAGCCATGAATAACGGTGCTCCAAAAATAATTCTGTTTTGAGGGAAATATGCACCTGATTATTTCTGCTATAACTCTGAAATTTTTGCTCCACAGGGTCTGAAACCTTTTTTTCTGCAGTAGCCTGACCTGTCATCTTTCCATCCTGACAGGTCTGACCTCAATTGGGTTTTCTGAGAGAGAGTTATGCCAAGTGTCGCAACGTGACCTGTTTATGGGATAAAACAGGAGAGCGAACTTGTACGGAATGCCACGTGTCACTGTTTAAACTTCGGCCTCTGAAAACTTTTCCTGAGATAGCTCGACCTGTTATCTTTCCATCCTGATAGCTCTGACCTCAATTGGACTCTCTGAGAGAGAGTTATGCCAAGTGTCGCAACGTGACCTGTTTATGGGATAAAACAGTAGAGCGCACTTGTACGGCGTGCCACGTGTCACTGGTTCACCTTCGGCCTCTGAAAATGTTTCCTGAGATATTACAGTCTGTGTACTACCTGTCACTTTTTACGAAATTTCATTTGGAGCTTCCTATCCCAAGTTATGACCTTTTTTCCAAGGTCACCTGATTTTGACTGAGATCTGGAAGAGGCAGAAACCCTAACTTGTACTAATCATAACTTACAAAGTACAACGAATCTGAGGATTCCCTTTGGACACAAGGTACCTGGGGATGTTATCTTCGACCTGTAAACTTTTCAGACCCTGAACCTTCGCCAAAATGGAGTTATAGCGAAAGTTCCACGATGACTGGTTTTTTCTATGTAAAACCCTAACCTTCAAATTGTCGTAAGTAAAGCAAGTGTCGTAAGTGCCATACCTTGTCTTTCTTCAGGTTAGCTCTGATACCATGTTAAGATTCAATATGCTAAGACATAAAACAGCAGCATTACATTCCATTTCACAATAATAGCATATACAGGATCACTGAAGAAACAACAAGCACAGCATAAACACAAGAGACAAAGATTTATCCTTGGAAACCCTCATGGGGTAGCCAGCAAAGCTTCCTCAATATAGATGACCAGCAATATACAAAGATGAAACCCTGAGACATGATCTCCTCCTCCACAATAGCAGACCTCTTCTCCACAAATGCGCTATCCTCAAGTGAGTGTGTGTGTGTCAAATGAGGAACACACCTCCTCTATTTATACACTACTCTGACACATCTTTTACACAAGTACACGTAGGCTCGTATTTAACCAATGGGTTAAATACCCCACTACAAATGACTGGGCCGACCCCTCTAGGGTGGTCTAATAACCCTTTGACCCACATAACACATAAAGGGCTGACCTCCACTAGGGAAGTCTAATAACCCAAGTTACCACATTCTGACGGAGGAATAAACATCTCCGGATATACAATAAGATCTTTACGGAGGAATGAAACATCTCCGGAATAATAAAATACAATTATAATATTCTTTGAAGTTACAATATCTCAACAATTACGAGTTCGTAGTCATGCCATTTGGCTTGACTAATGCCCCGACTGTATTTATGTGTTTGATGAATAATATTTTGCACATATACTTAGACAAGTTTGTTGTTGTGTTTATAGATGACATTCTAGTGTATTCTAAAAGTAAAGAAGAGCATGATGAACATTTATGGATTATCTTACAAATTCTGAGAGATCATCAACTATACGCTAAGTTTAGTAAGTGCAATTTTCACAAAGACAAAATTCAATATTTAGGACACATAATTTCGACAGAAGGAATCTCGGTTGACCCCGACAAGATAAGGGCCATTCATGAATGGCTGGTTCCTAAGGATGTGTCGGATGTAAGATCATTTATGGGCATTACTGGACATTATAGAAAATTTATAGAAATTTATTCAAAGATTGCCAACCCCATAACTTCCTTGCAAAAGAAGGGGAAGAAATATGTTCGGGATCAGAAATGTTCTTACAGTTTCAAGAAATTAAAGGAATTATTGACTACAACACCTATCTTGAGGATAACAGACCCTAACAAGGATTTTGTAGTTTGTACAGATGCATGCAATGACAGACTTGGTGGAGTCTTGACGCAGGAAGGGCATGTGGTGGAATATGAATCTAGAAAGATGAACTCTACCTATGATTTAGAGTTATTAGCAGTTATTCATGCCTTAAAAATGTGGCGTCACCACCTTATTGGCAGAAAATTTATGTTATTAACAGATAACATGGGTCTGAAATATTTATTAGATCAGACAAACCTGAACGCTAGACAAGCTAGATGGTTGACTTTCTTAAGTGAGTATGATTTCGAAATTTAGCATATTAAAGGAAAGGAGAACAAGGTTGCAGATGCTTTGAGTCGTAAGGAAAAACTGAATTTTATTTCAGGCATCAGTACTTATTCAACTTATTTGGAAAATCATATTCTTGAAAAGAGTGAAACAGATGAAGAATATAGAAAAATGAAGGAAAATATAGCAAACAATAGGTCTGAAAATTTTATGGCAGATTACGGCATGAAGGATAATGGATTATTACTGTATAAAAACAGATTGTATGTACCAGACATACCAGAAATAAAATTTCTGATATTAAATGAGATGCATAAAAGTCATTATTCTGGTCTTCCAGGTTGTCAAAAGACCATTACTATGTTAAGAAAATATTACTATTGGCCTAGAATGAAGGATGAAGTAGCAGAGTACATAGCTAAATGTTTGGATTGTAAAAAAGTGAAGGTTGAACACCAACATCCTGCTGGATTGTTGCAACCGTTACCGATACCAAATTGAAAATGGAAAGTGATCAGCATAGACTTTATTACTGGATTACCTAAAAATCAGAAACAACATGGTTCTATCATGGTGGTAGTGGACAAACTCAGCAAAGCAGCACATTTCATACCTGTGAAGACTACTCATAAAGTCCCAGAAAGTAATAGTTTTAGATCGTGACTCTAAGTGTACTGGAAACTTCTAAAGGTCACTGTTTAAGGGGTTGAATACAACCTTAAATTTTAGTACAGCATTTCATCCACAAATGGATCGACAGATAGAAAGGGTAAATCAAGTTTTAGAAGATTTATTAAGAATGTATGTTAGGGATCAGCCTGGTAAGTGGGAAGACTACTTGCACTTAGCAGAATTTGCTTATAATAATCATTATCATGCATCGGCTAGACTTAGTCCTTTTGAAATTCTTTATGGTAGGAAATGTGATACACCTGTTTGGTGGAATGATCCAGTAAATAGAGTTGTTTTAGGACCTGAATTATTGCAGGAGTTAGAACTAATTGGGAAACAGGTACAAGGAAATTTAAAAGCTGCCCAAGATAGGAAGAAAAGTCAAGCAGATTTAAAAAGGACTCATAAAGAGTTCCAGGTTGGTGAACATGTATTCCTCAAGGTAAGACCGAAAAAGAGTTCATTGAAATTGGGAAGCTGTGCCAAGTTGGCACCTAGGTATTGTGGTCCTTTTGAAATATTGTCCAAAGTTGGACCAGTGGCATACAAATTGGCTTTGACACCAAACTTAAAAATACATAATGTTTTTCATATATCATTTTTAAAGAAGTATGTACATGATGCTACTCATGTTGTAAACTGGAATGATGTATAGGTGGGACAAGACGGATATTTTCCAGTGGAACCATACTATATCCTCGGAATGAGGGAAACTATTCTCCGGAATTGCACCATTGGGCAAGTGAAAGTGCAATGGAAACACCTTAGCCCAGAAGAGGCAACCTGGGAGTTGGAGAGTAGTATGCATGCAGCATACCCAAATCTGTTTCAGGAACACTCAAGGAGTGATTAACCAACATCAAGGATGATGTTGAGACTTAAAGGGCGGTGTATGTCACCTACCCAACTTTCCAAAAATTATTATTTTATTTGCAAAATACTTTATGTTAAATTTAATTACAAAGTTTTGTAATTACGATCAATTATGATCACGGATGAATGTAATTACTGATTATTATTATTTAAATAAATTAATTAGGAGACAAACACCCAAGGGGACTGTTAAATGAGTGTTCATTGACCCATTAGGAGGAATGGAAGCTGTTGGAAGTTATGGGACAGATGGCAGCAATTGCATCACATGACTAGCTGTTGGTTATGGGAAAACTACCCCTAAAAAGGTGGCATTATCCCCTAGGTGGTGGGAGTGGGCAGGAAACTCATTTAATGACCAAGTAACAACTGAAAAGGCCTAGGCAGCATACATAAGGCAAATTCGAATTGAGCAGACAGCTCTTACACAATATTTTTGCAGAAATATTTCCTCATTTGCATCAGGTGATCATTGAGAGATTCGAATAGGGAGGCTAGCTGTGAGTGCAATCATAACTCTTTATTTTGCTAAGAAGAACAAGAGGTGCTGGAGCAGGTCCCTTGGATTGTTAGCTCTTGAAGATTTAATAAGTTATTTGCTACTACAAGAAGAGATCCTAAATTCCTAAGTTTCTTCCTCCTGGTGGTTCAGTGAACAGGCTCAAGGGTCCTAAGGCAAGTACTTGACTGTCTTTAGGAATTGGTTGGGTGGAATAGTCTTCTTGTGCAGTTTGTTTCCCTACAGAACTATTCCAGGTTTTACTATCTCCTATTTAAATTCAATTATTAATTTCTGTTTTGAAGAAAAAGTGTGTTCTGATTTTGTTCAAAGTATGTATGTTAAAGTTTCAATGATGATTTGAATTGATAAACCAGTATCTACATTTTTCCACATGCTGTTTTATGCATCGCACTCTAGTGTAGATAAGGAAATTAAGAATAGATGAGAAGATAGGAAACTACCACTGATTCGAATAGACAAGTGCAGTGATTGAATTATGTTTTCATTTTCTGCCCTATAATTAACAGTGTTAATTACTACATAGTATCTATTACAGTGTAGAATATTCCATTGTTTTCATGGAAAACAAGTATAGATTATTTACTGTACAATTTCATTGTGTTTTCCTATCCCTATTATTGACATAGAAAATCAATGCATTTTGAAGTTCTGTATATTATATTTAGAAACAAATATTGTTGTTGCAATAACTAGAAGTGCTAGCTATAATCACAAGTCACAAATTACAGTAATTACACCTGTCACACACACTGTGGTTTTCATCACAAATTTATTGATAGAATAATTTCCTATAATCATATCAGTATTATCAGAACTGTAAACAAGGGAAATGTAAAACCTATATTTACACTTATTTCTTTACTTTACAAATCACATGTATTATTCAATTTGAATGGTGTAATTTTCATTTTATTATGAACTGCATATAGTACTAAAACATAGAATCGTATCAACTGTAAAAGCCTAAATCGTATTTGTTTTAGGTTATTATTATCATTATCCACAGTAGCATAAAACACATATTATATCCACATTTAAATTACAGTATAAACCCTAGCTACAATTAAGGGCTATTCTGAAGTTACATATAATGAATATCTTCCTTTTTCAAAGACAAAACATGAACTAGGGTATGGCCCTGTTCATTTCCAGTACAAACGAAATAAAAACCATTTCAGCATCACATTACAGAGTTATCATTCGACAAGAATTTAGACTCTGACCTAGCTCGAAAGTCACAATATCAACATACAGAAATCAACGTATAACATAGACGAATAGCACGGATTGAAATAACATATTTATTTTTCATTGCTGAGAAGAAAAAATTGTATCTACAGTTAGACGAGCCCTCGCCTCTATTTCTTTATCTCTTTTCTCATAACATAAACCAGCAGATCGTGCTCAAAGTTTGAACCAATACAAATTCCAATTCCAGGAAGAGAAACCAATGATCCCAGAAACATAAGATTTCAACATGTTTCTAAACCAAAAATTGCACAGGGTTCATTCCTAAGTTTCAACACTTTAAACAAATCCAAAAAACCTCAGCATTGACGAGTAGCATGACTCCCAGTTCGACGAAGCTAATCATCAAATGTTTAAGACCAAGTATGATACAAACAAACGAAGGTTGCATCTCTGTTCAAACATCATTGAATAACAAAGGTTTTTTCAAAGTTTTTCAACTGAGAGACAAGATCGAGGCATGGTGAAACAGTGGTTACTCATCCTCTTGAAACCACAACAACCAAAGTCGAAAGGCACCTACGAGGGTTTGAGACCCGGAGCTTACCAGGAATGGAAGCATGCTATTCCTTTCCCAAACCCTTTCCCAGGTTGTTCATTGAACCTAGCAACTGACAAAACATTAACTCAGAATTAAACAACTGTTACATTTTAAACCGAAAGTCAAAATGCAACAAAAGAATCACTATCCTTTTCGAGAATCTCTTACCTTCACAACCGAAGGCCAAGTTCTTTGCATCCACTAGAAAAAGGATGAGATCCTTGCTATAGACGAGACCAGGGTACTTCTAATTTCTTTGCAAGCATCGTGCGTTTCACTCAAATTCCAAAACGAAAAGCTTAAACTATCAACTCGATAACAACTCGAACCAGAAACTCAATCTTTTAACACCACACCATTACAGTGAGAGAGAGGACCTGCAACTTCAAACCTAATCTACAGGTCTCGAGGTCAAAATCTCTTACAAGCTTTCTAACCCTAGAATTAGACAGCCTCTCGGCCACACAGACCGAAACAATAGAACAATACACAACATTCAAATCTCATTACAACGACAAAAGTTAGGGTTGCATCAGACGATCCACATTCATCACTATCAACGATCATAATAGTGTCAGCGAGATGGCTTTGGGACAAACAACTTCTGTAATTAATGCCCCATCCTTTAGTACAAGCATGGCAATGCCACTTTGGCACTTGGAGGATCGATTAAGAACCAGCTCGGAGGAGTTCACTAAAACAACCATTACACAGGGGTTGACCAGTTGCTAATACATCGATTTTACACTACGTGGATTGGTAACAATCCCTGTCATGCTGAGTTGTGAACCGAGTTTTTAATGCAGTATCAATTTACGATCTCCACGATAGCTCGACGCTCATGCCATTTTAATGAACCATCAACTCGCCGCCCTGTTGACATAAATTCATGCCAATGCCATAAATTCAAACAGTATAGTTCCATTTTGATATTCATAGATTTAAAAACGTAATTGTTATATTGTATAGTAGTTATAGTTTTAAGATATGGTCGAAATTTTATATATCATTTGGATATTAGTGCTTATATAGTGACGTAATAAAGTTCCAATTTCATATGAATTCAATATTATAAACATTGATATATATTGTGAATAGTTTAAAAATGTCAAAGAATTGCATAGGATAGAAATCTATAAGATTTATATGGTTAGCATGTTATTCATAAGTTTTCATTATTGTAACTATTAAAAAGACAAGAGCATGCATTTGTTGATTTTCAACAAGACCATAAATTGTAACTAGCATAAAAACTATGCTATGGTCATGGACTTCATACCCTAACCCTCAATGCAATGCAATGATGGTTAACAATACATTTACGACTTTAGTAGTATACAAGTATTTATCATCTTAAGACTACGACAGAGCCAGCCACTACAACGATGATGAATTCAGCGACAAATCTACCAGCGTGATGATGTTAAAAGATGACATATTGAAAGCTTAGTAGAATTGTATGACAGCCTTTGAAAACAATAATTATAATAATGTAAATCATACCTGTATGCTTTTTGTGAGTCGAAACATATTTCTAACATTCTATTTATTTACGATGTTGAATTTTAACTATACACGTACTTTGAAATTTACGTAGTCATGAATCTTCTTACTTGTCGTCTGCACATAGAAATATTTCAATGCTTTAGTGTTGCAGCTAAGTAAATTCTAGGGTACCTCGTAGGACACCCTTGGACGTCAAAAGCAAACTGTCAATATCATGATAAATTAAAAGTATTGCATCATATTCCTGACCTGTCAATACATTTATTACAATAATCATGTTTGTCAATGATGTGTTAAAATTGTCGGCATCATAATGTTGCTAATACAAAAATTAAATTACATTTAGTACTAACGATGTTTTAATTAAAGTTGTCGTAATTAAACAATTATTATTTCCGCATCTATAAATTTTGTATTTAATGTCGTTTTCAAATTTTTTAAATTTTTATGAAAATTCGGGATGTTACATGTGGTATCAGAGCTCATGTTTGAACTCTAGGCCTGAAAGAGGTCCAAGAACACATAGCAGAAAAATTTTATACAACAAAAAACTTTACTAATTTTAATTTTAATTATGATGTTATCCAGAAATTATTTTAAGCTACAGGTATGGAGAATTCAGCTGATCATATAGACGACAGATTTCAACCAAACAACCATAGCTCGGGACAACACTATGTAGAACAAGGTCATGGTGAACTAAATAACAGTTTGTCAAAATTGTTACAAGCTTTTCATGAATTAAAGGCAAAAATTGGATATGTGAAACAAGACAATGAAAGAATTTTGTAGGCACAAGAACAATTAAATCAAGTGATGTTTGAACAGTGCCCAATAGAGGAGCAAGAGAGAGATAATGAAGATATCCCTAAAGTTGAGGATTTGCCTCATGCTAATAAAATTCAGAAAATGAAAACCAGTGAGGTGAAAAACAGTTCAACCTCATCAGGAGATGCTATCGAAGTGCGTAGAAAGAAACGTAACTACACTGGTGATAGCAGTGAAGGAGATTTCAAACCCAGAAGGAAAAATCATAAGGAGTATGAGTAGATTTCTGGAGAGTTCAAAAATATTAGACCTCCAAATTTTAATGGAGAAACTAAGAAGGGCGAGACAGTTGAAGCTTGGCTGTCCAGTATGAAGAAATACTTCTAGATCTACAACTATTCAGAATTCTTGAAGGAAAAAATGGCTATATATAACTTGACCGGAAAAGCTTATATTTGGTGGCAGGACATCAAAAGAGTAAAGGGCATTAAACATAAAGATGTAAGTTGGAGTACTTTTAAACGATATTTTAAAAAGAAGTATTTATCTGAACAGTACTATGAAGAAAAATCCAAAGAGTTCTATGATTTGAAGTTGGGAGGTATGAACCTGAAGGAAATGAATAGTAAATTTCTGAACTTACTGAGATATGTGCCATACCTCATAGAAGAAAAGCAAAAAATTCAAAGATACTTGAGCTGCCTACCTTTCAATATTAAGGACAGAATCGAGTATGACAGTCCTAAAACCTTGGAAGAGGCTATGAGAAAGACAATTTTCTGTTATGACACCAATCGAAAAAGAGAAGGAATGTCAAACTGAAAGAGTCATAATCCCAACAACTTTGAGCAGAAAAAGAAAATTTTTAGATTCAGTGAAAATTTTGGGTTACAAAGGAAGAATTTTCAGAATCGAAATTATCAAGGGAACAATTCTAGAAACAATTCACAGCAGAATTCTACAGCACCCAGAAATGCACCTAATAATACTAGAACTAATGATCCAAAGGCACCTATCAAATGTTTTGAATGCCAAGATCATCATTACGCATCAGAATGTCCCTTGAGGAAGCGAAAGACTAACAACATCAACTCTATTCAAACTGAACCTACTGTTGGAGACATGGCGAGGGAGATGCCCAGAATTAATGCAGCACTCGACAACAGGCAAGTAGATCATCAAATCTCTATGGTAGAGATTGAATGTATGATACAAAATCAAACTGTTACTATTTTAAATGACCCAGGTGCTAGCTTAAGTTATATATCACCAGATATTGTGAAAAGTCTTAATTTGAAAACAAAAAAGTTTAGTCAATCTTGGCTAGTTAGACTAGCAACTGGAACAAAGAGAAAAGTATCAGATTTTATAGGAAGTTGTACCTTATCCATGAATCATTTACAAACACAAATCAAGTTGAATATTTTACCTTTAGGATCTTATGATATTATAGTTGGAATGGACTGGTTAGAAGCCCATCATGTCATTCTGGACTGTTACGGAAAAAGTTTTACATGTTTAAATGACGATGGAAAAACTATAGAAATAAAAGGCATCCCAAGGAAGGTAACCCTTAGACAGATTTCAGCCATGCAAGTGAAGAGGGCAGTTAAGAAAGGATGCCAGTTATTTGTAGTAAACATAGTAAATGATGAGTTTATTGATAAGGAGGACAAACTGAAATTAGAGGACATACCTGTCCTAAAGGATTTTAAGGATGTATTTCCTGAGGAGATTCCAGGATTACCTCCTAAAAGAGATTTAGATTTTATGATAGAGTTAATACCAGGAGCAGTGCCAAGCTCAAAAGCTCCATACAGAATGAACATACAGGAATTAAACGAATTGAAATCACAGTTGAAGGAACTTATTGATAAGAAGTATATTAGACCTAGTGTGTCTCCTTGGGGAGAACCTATCATCTTTGTTAAGAAAAAAGATGGAACCCTAAGGCTGTGCACAGATTATCGTCATCTTAATAAGATGACGATCAAGAATCGGTATCCGTTACCCCGCATGGACGATCTATTTGATCAGTTGCGTGGAGCCACGATATTTTCAAAGATTGATCTAAGATCAGGATACCATCAAGTATGGGTTAAGGATGAAGATATTTTCAAGACAACTTTCAGAACTCGGTATGGACATTACGAGTTCGTAGTCATGCCATTTGGCTTGACTAATGCCCTGGCTGTATTTATGTGTTTGATGAATAATATTCTGCACAAATACTTAGACAAGTTTGCTGTTGTGTTTATAGATGACATTCTAGTGTATTCTAAAAGTAAAGAAGAGCATGATGAACATTTACGGATTATCTTACAAATTTTGAGAGATCATCAACTATACGCTAAGTTTAGTAAGTGTGACTTTCACAAAAACAAAATTCAGTATTTAGGACACATAATTTCGAAAGAAGGAATCTCAATTGACCCCGACAAGATAAGGGCCATTCATGACTGGCCGGTTCCTAAGGATGTGTCGGATGTAAGATCATTTATGGGCATTACTGGATATTACAAAAAATTTATAGAAATTTTTTCAAAGATTGCCAACCCCATAACTTCCTTGAAGAAGAAGGAGAAGAAATTTGTTTGGGATCAGAAATGTTCTCACAGTTTCAAGAAATTAAAGGAATTATTGACTACAACAGCTATCTTGAGGATAACAGACCCTAACAAGGATTTTGTAGTTTGTACAGACGCATGCAATGTAAGACTCAGTGGAGTCATGATGCAGGAAGGGCATGCGGTGGCATATGTATCTATAAAGCTGAAAGTACATGAAAAGAACTACTCTACCTATGATTTAGAGTTATTGGTAGTTATTCATGCCTTAAAAATGTGGCGTCACCACCTTATTGGTAGAAAATTTAGGTTATTAATAGATAACATGGGTCTGAAATATTTATTAGATCAGACAAACCTGAACGCTAGACAAGCTAGATGGTTGACTTTCTTAAGTGAGTATGATTTCGAAATTCAACATATTAAAGGAAAGGAGAACAAGGTTGCAGATGCTTTGAGTCGTAAGGAAAAAATGAATTTTATTTCAGCCATCAGTACTTATTCAACTGATTTGGAAAATCATATTCTTGAAAAAAGTGAAACGGATGAAGAATACAGAAAAATGAAAGAAAAGACAGCAAACAACAGTTCTGGACATTTTATGGTAGATTACAGCATGAAGGATAATGGATTATTACTTTATAAAAATAGATTGTATGTACCAGACATACTAGAAATAAAATTTCTGATATTAAATGAGATGTATAAAATTCATTATTCTGGTCATCTAGGTTATCAAAAGACCATTACTATGTTAAGAAAAGAATACTATTGGCCCAGAATGAAGGATGAAGTAGCAGAGTACATAGCTAAATGTTTGGATTTTCAAAAAGTGAAGGTTGAACACCAACATCCTGCTGGATTGTTGCAACCGTTACCGATACCAAGTTGGAAATGGGAAGTGATCAGCATAGAATTTATTACTAGATTACCTAAAAATCAGAAACAACATGATTTTATCATGGTGGTAGTAGAAAAATTCGGCAAAGCAGCACATTTCATACCTGTGAAGACTACTCGTAAAGCCCCAGACATTGCAGAAATCTTTATGAAACAGATTTTTCGATTACATGGGATACGGAAAGTAATAATTTCAGATCGTGACTCTACGTTTACCAGAAACTTCTGGAGGTCACTGTTTAAGGGGTTGAATACAACCTTAAATTTCAGTACAGCATTTCATCCACAAAACGGATGGACAGACAGAAAGGGTAAATCAAGTTTTAGAAGATTTATTAAGAATGTATGTTAAGGATCAGCCTGGTAAGTGGGAAGATTACTGGCACTTAGAAGAATTTTCTTATAATAATCATTATCATGCATCGGCCAGACTTAGTCCTTTTGAAATTATTTATGGTAGGAAATGTGATACACCTGTTTCGTGGAATGATCCAGTAAATAGAGTTTTTTTAGGACCTGAATTATTGCAGGAGTTAGAACTAATTGTGAAACAGGTACAAGGAAATTTAAAAGCTACCCAAGATAGGCAGAAAAGTCAAGCAGATTTAAAAAGGACTCATAAAGAGTTCCAGGTTGGTGAACATGTATTCCTCAAGGTAAGACCGAAAAAGAGTTCATTGAAACTGGGAAGCTGTGCCAAGTTGGCACCCAGATATTGTGGTACTTTTGAAATATCGTCCAAATTTGGACCAGTGGCATACCAACTGGCTTTTCCACCAAAATTAAAAATACATAATGTTTTTCATATATCATTTTTAAATAAGTATGTACACAATACTACTCATGTTGTAAACTTGAATGATGTACAGGTGGGACAAGACGGATATTTTCCAGTGGAACCAGACTGTATCCTCGGAAGGAGGGAAACTATTCTCCGGAATCACACCATTGGGCAAGTGAAAGTGCAATGGAAACACCTTATCCTAGAAGAGGCAACCTAGGAGTTGGAGAGTAGTATGCAGGTAACATACCCAACTTTGTTTCAGGAACACTTAATGAGTGATTAACCAACATCGAGGACGATGTTGAGACTTAAGGGGGGGTGTATGTCACCTACCCAAATTTCTAAAAATTATTATTTTATTTGCAAAATACTTTATGTTAAATTTAATTTCAAAGTTTTGTAATTATGAACAATTCTGATCAAGGATGAATGTAATTACTGATTATTATTATTTAAATAAATTAATTAGGAGACAAACACCCAAGGGGACTGTTAAATGAGTGTTCACTGACCCATTAGGAGGAATGGAAGCTGTTGGAAGGTATGGGACAGATGATAGCAATTGCATCACACCACTAGCTGTTGGTTATGGGACAACTACCCCTAAAAATGTGGCATTATCCCCCAGGTGGTGGGAGTGGGCAGGCAGCTCATTTAATGACCAAGTAACAACTCAAAAAGCCTAGGCAGCCTACATAAGGAAAATCTGAATTGAGCAGGCAGCTCTTACACAATATTTCTGCAGAAATATTTTCTCATGTGCATTAGGTGATCACTGAGAGATTCAAATAGGGAGGCTAGCTGTGAGTGCAATCATAAGTCTGTATTTTGCTAAGAAGAACCAGAGGTGCTGGAGCAGGTCCCTAGGACTGTTATCTCTTGAAGATTTAACAAGTTATTTGCTACTGCAAGAAGAGATCCTAAATTCCTAAGTTTCTTCCTCTTGGTGGTTTAGTGAACAGGCTCGGGGGTCCTAAGGAAAGTACTTGACTGTATTCAGGAATTGGTTGGGTGGAATAGTCTTCTTGGGCTGTTTGTTTCCCTACAGAACTATTCCAGGTTTTACTATCTCCTATTTTAATTCAATTATTAATTTCTGTTTTGAAGAAAAAGTGTGTTTTGATTCTGTTGAGAGTATGTATGTTAAAGTTTCAATGATGATTTGAATTGATAAACCAATATCTACATTTTTCCACATGCTGTTTTATGCATCGTACTCTAGTGTAGATAAGCAAATTAAGAATAGATGAGAAGATAGGAAACTACCACTGATTCGAATAGACAAGTGCAGTGATTGAATTATGTTTTCATTTTCTGCCCTATAATTAACAATAGTAATTACTATATAGTATCTATTACAGTGTAGAATATTCCATTGTTTTCATGGAAAACAAGTATAGATTATTTACTGTACAATTTCATTGTGTTTTCCTATCCCTATTATTGACATAGAAAATCAATGCATTTTAAAGTTCTATATATTATATTTAGAAACAAATATTGTTGTTGCAATAACTAGAAGTGCTAGCTATGATCACAAGTCACAAATTACAGTAATTACACATGTCACACACACTGTGGTTTTCATCACAAATTTATTGATAGAATAATTTCCTATAATCATATCAGTATTATCAGAGCTGTAAACAAGGGAAATGTAAAACCTATATTTACACTTATTTCTTTACATTACAAATCGCATGTATTATTCAATCTGAATGGTGTAATTTTCATTTTATTATGAACTGCATATAGTACTAAAACATAGAATCGTATCAACTATAAAACCCTAAATTATATTTGTTTTAGGCTATTATTATCATTATCCACGATAACATAAAACACATATTATATCCACATTTAAATTACAGTATAAACCCAGCTACAATTAAGGGCTATTCTGAAGTTACATATAATGAATATCTTCCATTTTCAAAGACAAAACACGAACTAGGGTATGGCCCTGTTCGTTTCCATTACAAACGAAATAAAAACCATTTCATTATCACATTATAGAGTTATCATTCGACAAGCATTTAGACTCTGACCTAGCTCGAAAGTCACAATATCAACATACAGAAATCAACGTATGACATAGACGAATAGCACGGATTGAAATAGCATATTTATTTTTCATTGCCAAGAAGAAAACATTGTATCTATAGTTAGACGAGCCCTCGCCTCTATTTCTTTATCTCTTTTCTCGTAACATAAACCAGCAGGTCGTGCTCAAAGTTTGAACCAATACAAATTCCAATTCCAAGAAGAGAAACCAATGATCCCAGAAACATAAGATTTCAACATGTTTCCAAACCAAAAATCGCACAGGGTTCATTCCTAAGTTTAAACATTTTAAACAAATCCAAAAACCCTCAGCATTGACGAGTAGCATGACTCCCAGTTCGATGAAGCTAATCATCAAATGTTTAAGACCAAGTATGATACAAACAAACGAAGGCCACATCTCTATTCAAACATCATTGAATAACAAAGGGTTTTTCAAAGTTTTTCAACTGACACACAACGCCAAGGCATGGTGAAACACTGGCTACTCGTCCTCTTGAAACCACAACAACCAAAGTCAAAAGGTGTAATGTCCCCATTTTGAACCCCTTTGTATTAAACCGTAAATGATGTAAATATTGTAATTTAATCATGGTGAGGAGCTCAAGGCCAAGGCCCCACCATTGATTTAGCGTTTTATGTATCGACAATTAAAAATAGATGCATATGGCTCTTGTGCTAGATATGCACAATGTAAATTAAGACATCATGTAAATATGAATTTTAATGAAAAACCCACAACTAGCTATGCAATGCAACAAAGAGATGGGGGCATGATTCTACAAGGAATAGGGAGGGAAGTTATTCAAACCCTTGAGCCAATGGTGTTGATCCATGTGTCAATGAGAAAACCCATAAACTACCAACTACCCATTTTGGGTTATGGACCTAATCATTTAATTCTTCCAAGAGTAGGTTGAGGCAATTAATGCCTTGGGAATGAAGAGGTATGGCAGCCAATTTTGGGTATGGGCAAGCCATCAACCTGGAAAATAATGTTTTGTCTCCTTGGGCAAGAAAACACCCACGAAATAGTGCCCAAAGGGATTCTGAACCCACAGTTTTTCCTCTCTCACGCAGTTTGAGCTAGCTGGGTCTTTCCCTACACGTTTTTCATCCATTTTCCTGCATTTTCCATGCCTGGGAGCTCGTTTTTGTATTGTACAATAGCTGGGAGAGAAGGGTCACGATTTGGGACTGTTATGGAGGCCGTTTTTGCCCCAGAATGTCCATGGGCGTTTTTCTAAAAATGGATTTGGCTTCCCAGGGTTGTTCCCCATCTTCTAGTTTTGTTTTTGGGTTACCCACGTTTTTCTGAAGTTAATGAAAATCCCATCTTTGGGCATCTCACTATGAAAACGTTTCTTCATGCCCAGCACTTAGACTTCTGTGGTTATGTGCATCCCTGTTTTGATGTGAACCTGTGAGCAAGAAACTTGGAGTGGTAGTGGACAAAATTGGCTTGATAAACCTAGTGAAGGGAGTAACCTCTCAAGAAGATCAAGAGGGCTGGCTATTCTTCTATGCACACCTGGGACACTCTAGAATTGGAAGGTATGACCTGAGGGACTATGAATTGGTGAAGGGACTACTTCCTTGAGTGGGGGTGTGTAGGCATTGTGGGTGCCAAGCTAAATAGATCTTGTAGAGGTATCCATAGCTCTGTGGTTGAGCTCACTAGCTTAGCAATTCTTCCTTTCCATTTCCTAGCAGCCTGATAAACCCAATTGCAGATTGGCTTGGCTCATCTTGGTGTATGCTTGGCTATGTGTGATTCTACTGTTCCCTGTTTCCTTGTAGAGATCATGTCCAGCTCGGGGGTGGCAGTTGCATCAAGAGGTTGATAAGCACAACTGGCCTATGGTTGGGTGGAACATTGTAGTTGCATAGTTGCTTGGGACTACTGTTATAAGATAAGTATTCTCTTGTGTTAACTCCCCAATTATTATTGGATGAATATCGTGAATATATGATGAATGTGTAATTGATATTACTTCCGCTGTGTTTTTCATATATTATACATTCCCATATGTTCTTTCAATTATGTGAATGCTTAGTTAAAAGTTCATGGGGCTAGATGCCCGGTTTAGTATCACGATCCTCTCTATCATGCTGGTATGATAGGAGGGGACGTTACATTTTGGTATCAGTGCTGCTGGTTGCAGCATTGGACCTCTATGGGCCAAATCCAATCACAACCACTTGGGAAGATTTCAAAAATTTTCTTAAGAGTTTTGGAAATTTTTGTTTAAGTCTGTTTTGGGAAGAGTTCGGGAAATCGTTCTGAAATTTGCGGAAGAGTTCCGCAAACCACCCCGAAACTGCGGAAGGAATTCCCTTTTGGAATTGCGGAAGGAATTCTCTTTCGAAATTGCGGAAAATTTTTCTAAGTGTTCGGCGTCGAAAGGAAAATTTCGGAAGAAATTCTCTTCTGAAATTGCAGAAGGAATTCTCTTCCGAAATTGCGAAAGGATTCCGCGAATCGTTTTGCAACGTGGAAGACTCTGACGAATCATTCCACAACTGCGGAAGACTTCGGTGAATCGTTGCGCAACTATGGAATACTTCGGCGAATCATTCTGCAACTGCGGAAGACTTCAGGGAATCGTTTCGTAATTGCGGAATCATTCCGCAAGTCATTCCGCAATTGCGGAAGCACTCAGCAAAACGCCCTGCAATTGCAGAAGGCTTCAACAAACCGCCGCGAAACCACGGAAGCATTCGGGGAATTGCTCCTCAATTGTAGAAACATTCAGCGAATGGCTCCATAACTGCGGGAGCATTCAGTGAATTGCTCCACAACTGCGAGAGCATTCGACGAATAGCCCCACAATTGCGGAAGCGTTCGGCGAATGGCTCTGTAACTGTGGAAGCGTTTGGCGAATGGCTCCGTAACTATGGAAGCATTCGACGAATGGCTCCGCAACTGCGGGAGCATTCGGTGAATCGCCCCGCAATTGCGGAAGCGTTCGGTGAACCGCCCCGCAGCTGCGGGAGCATTCAGTGAATTGCTCCGCAATTGCGGAAGCGTTCGGTGAACCACCCCGCAGCTGCGGAGAGATTTGTAAAAAAAAAAAAAAAAAAAGAGTGCGCTGCCCTCGACCCGAGGCAAGCCCCCTTGACCCCCTTTTGTTCCCCCCCCCCCTCATATGTCATTGATTGTGAGAAAATTCGATGATTCGACAAATTGTCAGTATAATATTTTCCCACGTGCATGAAAGTAATTTATGAATTCCTAAGAATGTAATGCAGCTAACAATTTTGTGGATAAACACATTTTGCAGAATCATAGTTACATCAAGGTAGCACTCTAGATAGTACAGCTAGAAAGTTTTGGATCTTGGTTGGGCCAATAAAATCAACATCATGAATGATGCACATGATCCCTATGAGCCTGAGACAGATGCCATGGGGGAGAACATACATGTTGAAAATGCTGAAACAGAATCTAATGGGAGAAGAAATCAAGAGACCCCTCCAGGTATTGCAGCCACCATGAGAAGCCTAAGGGTGGAGTTGCAAAGCTGTAGAAAAGATTAATGAAAGGAAAATTGTGTTGAAACAGTTCAAGAAATACTTCAAGCAGAAGTACCTCTCTGATAGGTACTATGATGATAAGATCAAAGAGTTCTATGAGCTGAGATTGGGACAATTGACCATGGAAGAATATGCAAACAAATTCTTGGAGCTGCTAAGATATGTCAAGTACATTCAAGATGATAAGGTGAAAATTCAGCATTTCCTAAGTGGACTGCCCCAGTCATATAAAGATAGAATTGAGTTTGATGAACCTCGAACTCTAAAGGAGGCCATAAGAAAGGCCAAGTATTGCTTTGATCAAAACAAAAGCAAACCAGAATTCCATAAGGCATGGAAAGATAGGAAAAACGAAAAGTTTGATCAAAGGAAGAAGGGGTTCAAGTCTCCTCAATTACGGAATCAGCAAAGGAAACCATCACAGGTTGTGACTAAGCCAACTAGGATGATGCGAGACAAGCCAAGAGATCCAAAGGAACCAAGAGAACCACTTATGTGTTGGGGTTGTGGAGCAGACCACATGCTTAGGAACCATCCACATCGGAATGGGAATGCAAATCAAATCCACAACATCCAAGGAGCTGAAACTGTGGGTCAAGTGGCGAGGACAATCCCTAGAATCTATGTAGCACTAGACAACTGCCAGGCAGATCATCAGTCAACTGTGGTTGAAGTTGAAAGTAAGATTGCTAAGCAATCTATTTCTATTTTGATTGATCCTGGATCTATTCACAGTTATGTCACTCCTAGAATTGTTGAGATTTCTGCTTTTAAGAAATTAAAGCATAGTAAATCATGGTTAGTTCAACTAGCCACTAGAACCAAGAGAAAAGTTAGTGAAATAGTAGAGAAATGTCCATTAGAGATGGATGGGCTATTCACTTATGCAGATCTGAATATTTTACCACTGGGTTCCTATGATATTCTCATTGGAATGGATTGGTTAGAAGCACACAGGGTTAAACTTGACTGCTACAATAAGACATTTGAATGCATGGACGAAGAAGGAAACCCGAGAGTTGCAAAAGGCATTCCAAAGGTGACTTCTATTAGACAGGTTTCAGCCATGCAGCTGAAGAGGTTTTGTAGGAAGGGATGTCAATTGTATGCAGCTCACATTTTAGAGGCAACAGAGAATGAAACTCTTAAATTGGAGGACTATCATGTATTGTAAGAATTCAGGGATGTTTTTCCTGATGAGATTCCAGGACTCCCTCCAAAGAGAGACATTGACTTTACAATTGAACTTGTGCCAGGAGCGGCACCAGTGTCTGAGACACCCTACATGATGAGTACACCGGAATTGCTAGAATTGAAGATGCAATTACAAGAGTTGCTGGAAAAGAAATATATTAGGCCAAGTGTGTCCCCGTGGGGAGCACATGTTCTATTTGTGAAAAAGAAAGATGGAACACTCAGGTTATGTATTGACTACAAGCAGTTGAACAAAGTCACTGTGAAGAACAAATACCCATTGCCCCAAATTGATGACCTTTTTGACCAAATGAGAGGAGCAAAGGTATTTTCAAAAATTGACTTGAGGTCTGGTTACCATCAGGTAAGAATCAAAGAAGAAGATATTCATAAGACAACCTTTAGAACAAGGTATGGACACTATGAGTTTGTAGTGGTACCATTCGGTCTCACAAATGCACCAGCTACATTCATGTGTCTCATGAATAATGTTTTTAGCAAGTATTTGGACAAGTTTGTTCTTGTATTCCTAGACGACATTCTCATCTATTCTAAGAATGAAGAAGAGCATGAAGAACATTTGAGAATGACAATGCAATTACTAAGGGAGCATAAGCTATATGCAAAGTTGAGCAAATGTGACTTTTATAAAGATAGAATTCATTATTTGGGTCACATCATCTCCGACGAAGGAATATTTGTAGACCTTGAGAAGATTGAGGCCATTATGAATTGGCCAACTCCAAGGAATGTGACTGATGTGAGATCTTTTATGGCCCTTGCTAGTTACTACAGGAGGTTTATCAAAGGATTCTCCAAGGTTGCAAACCTGATCACTTCTTTGCAAAAGAAGGGGATAAAGTTTGAATGGTCACCAAGATGTAAGGAAATTTTTCAACGGTTGAAGAATCTTCTTACAAGTGCACCTATTTTGAAGATTGCAGATCCGGAAAAAGACTTTGTGGTATGTACCGATGCATGCAATCAAGGACTTGGAGGAGTTCTTCTGCAAGACAACCACGTGATATGCTATGAGTCAAGAAAGTTGAAGGAGCATGAGAAGAACTATGCTACTCATGATATAGAACTTGCAGCCATAGTACATGCTTTAAAGATGTGGAGGCATTACTTAATGGGAAGAAAATTTGAGTTAAGGACAGACCATTGTGGTCTGAAATACTTGTTTGATCAACCAACTTTAAATGCTAGGCAAGCTAGATGGTTGGAATTTTTGTGTCAATTTGATTTTGAAATCAAACACATAAAAGGGAAAGAAAACAAGGTGGCTGATGCACTCAGCAGGAAGGTACGTGAAATGCATGTGGCAGCGCTTAGTACTTGCCAACCAGATTTGAAGCAGCAGATTGTTAACCATATTGTTGAGGATGAAGTGTACGTGCAGATAAAGGACAAATTGCAGCAGCAAGACCTTGGCAAGAAGTATGAAGGCTATAACTTGGAAGAAGGCGGACTTATTACTTATAAGAATAGAGTCTATATTCCAAATGAGGCAGATTCGAGGAGAATTGTTATGGATGAAATCCATAAAGCTCCATACTCTGGTCACCCAAGATATCAGAAAAAAAATTGCTACAGCAAGAAAATATTATTTCTGGCTAGGCATGAAGAAGGACATCGCTGAATACATTTCTAAGTGCATGGAATGTCAGCAAGTAAAGAGTGAACACCAACATCCAGCAGGTTTATTACTCGCAGTGCCAATTCTAGAATGAAATGGGAGGTAATATCCATGGACTTTATTACAGGATTGCCAATGACTATGAGACAACATAATTCCATCATGGTTGTGGTGGACAAGTTAACAAAGGCAGCACATTTTATACCAGTTAAGTCCACACATAAAGCCGATGCCATTGCAAATATTTTCATGAAGGAAATTTTCAGATTACATGGGTTGCCTAAGGCAATAATTTCTGATAGGGATACCAAGTTCACTTCCAATTTTTGGAAAGGTCTCTTTGCAGATTTGGATACACAGCTAAGCTTTAATACCGCATACCATCCTCAAACAGATGGGCAAATAGAAAGAGTAAATCGGGTGCTTGAAGACATGCTCCGCATGTATGTAATGGACAAACCATCCAAGTGGGAGGATTATCTACACTTGGTAGAATTTGCATATAAAAATGGGCAACAAGCATCGTTAGAAATGAGTCCTTATGAGGCTTTGTATGGCAGAAGGTGTATGACACCAGTGACTTGGGACAATCCAGTGAACAGAATTGTACTTGGGCCAGAATTGCTTAAGGAAATGGAACAAGAAGTTGCAAAGATCCGACAAAATTTAAAAGTATCCCAGGATAGACAGAAAAGCTATGCAGATAAGCATAGAATCCATAGGGAATTCAGTGTTGGGGATCATGTGTATCTTAGAGTGAGATCAAGGAAGAGTTCCTTGAAGCTTGGGAGTTGTGCCAAGCTATCACCTAGATATTGTGGGCCATTTGAAGTGCTTGAAAGAATAGGACTAGTTGCATATAGACTTGCATTGCCTGCTAGCACTAAAGCTCATAATGTTTTTCATGTCTCTTTGCTTAAGAAATATGTACATGATCCTAACCATGTGATTAATTGGGATGTGATCCAGGTGGAACCTGAGGGAGAATTCCAAACCGATCCATTGCGCATCCTAAACAAGAAGGTAACATTGCTCCGGAACCGAGCCATCGGACAGGTAAAGGTACAATGGAAGCACTACGGTCCCGATGAGGTTACATGGGAGCTGGAGGATGCCATGAGGGTGGCATATCCATTTTTGTTCAATTTTGATGAGCACTGAGGACAGTGCTAATGTAAGGGGAGGGGAATGTAATGTCCCCATTTTGACCCCCTTTGTATTAAACCGTAAATGATGTAAATATTGTAATTTAATCATGGTGAGGAGCTCAAGGCCAAGGCCCCACCATTGATTTAGCGTTTTATGTATCGGCAATTAAAAATAGATGCCTATGGCTCTTGTGCTAGATATGCACAATGTAAATTAAGACATCATGTAAATACGAATTTTAATGAAAAACCCACAACTGGCTATGCAATGCAACAAAGAGATGGGAGCATGATTCTACAAGGAATAGGGAGGGAAATTATTCAGACCCTTGAGCCAATGGTGTTGATCCATGTGTCAATGAGAAAACCCATAAACTACCAACTACCCATTTTGGGTTATGGACCCAATCATTTAATTCTTCCAAGAGTGGGTTGAGGCAGTTAATGCCTTGGGAATGAAGAGGTATGGCAGCCAATTTCGGGTATGGGCAAGCCATCAACCTGGAAAATCATGTTTTGTCTCCTTGGGAAAGAAAACACCCACGAAATGGTGCCCAAAGGGATTCTGAACCCAGAGTTTTTCCTCTCTCACACAGTTTGATCTAGCTGGGTCTTTCCCTACACGTTTTTCATCCATTTTCCTGCATTTTCCATGCCTGGGAGCTCGTTTTTGTATTGTACAGTAGCTGGGAGAGAAGGGTCACAATTTGGGACTGTTATGGAGGCCGTTTTTGCCCCAGAATGTCCATGGGCATTTTTCTAAAAATGGATTTGGCTTCCCAGGGTTGTTCCCCATCTTCTAGTTTCGTTTTTGGGTTACCCACGTTTTTCTGAAGTTAATGAAAATCCTATCTTTGGGCATCTCACTGTGAAAAAGTTTCTTCATGCCCAGCACTTAGACTTCTGTGGTTATGTGAATCCCTGTTTTGATGTGAACCTATGAGCAAGAAACTTGGAGTGGTAGTGGACAGAATTAGCTTGATAAACCTAGTGAAGGGAGTAACCTCTCAAGAAGATCAAGAGGGCTGGTTACTCTTCTATGCACACCTGGGACACTCTAGAATTGGAAGGTATGACCTGAGGGACTGTGAATTGGTGAAGGGAATACTTCCTTGAGTGGGGGTGTGTAGGAATTGTGGGTGCCAAGCTAAATAGATCTTGTAGAGGTATCCATAGCTCTGTGGTTGAGCTCACTAGCTTAGCAATTATTCCTTTCCATTTCCTAGCAGCCTGATAAACCTAATTGCATATTGGCTTGGCTCATCTTGGTGTATGCTTGGCTATGTGTGAGTCTGTTGTTCCCTGGTTCCTTGTAGAGATCATGCCTAGCTCGGGGGTGGCAGTTGCATCAAGAGGTTGATAAGTACAACTAGCCTATGGTTGGGTGGAATGTTGTAGTTGCATAGCCAGTTGCTTGGGACTACTGTTATAAGATAAGTATTCTCTTGTGTTAACTCCCCAATTATTATTGGATGAATATCGTGAATGTATGATGAATGTGTAATTGATATTACTTCTGCTGTGTTTTTCATATATTATACATTCCCATATGTTCCTTCAATTATGTGAATGCTTAGTTAAAAGTTCATGGGGCTAGATGCCCAGTTTAGTATCACGATCCTCTCTATCATGCTGGTATGATAGTAGGGGACATTAAAAAAGGCACCTATGAGGGTTTGAGACCCGGAGATTACCAGGAATGGAAGCACGTCGTTCCTTTCCCAAACCCTTTCCCAGGTCATTCATTGAACCCTGCAACTGACAAAACATTAACTCAGAATTAAACAACTGTTACATTTTAAACCGAAAGTCGAAATGCAACAAAAGAATCACTATCCTTTTCGAGAATCGCTTACCTTCACAACCGAAGGCCAAGTTCTTTGCATCCACCAGAAAAACAACGAGATCCTTGCTGTAGACGAGACCAGGGTACTTCTAATTTCATTGCAAGCATCTTGCATTTCACTCAAATTCCAAAACGAAAAGCTTAAACTATCAACTCGATAACAACTCGAACCAGAAACTCAATCTTTTAACACCACGCCATTACAGTGAGAGAGAGGACCTGCAACTTCAAGCCTAATCTACAGGTCTCGAGGTCGAAACCTCTTACAAGATTGCTAACCCTAGAATTTGGCAGACTATCGGCCACATAGACCGAAACAATAGAACAATACACAACATTCAAATCTCATTACAATGACAAAAGTTAGGGTTGCATCGGACGATCCACATTCATCACTATCAACGATCATAAAAGTGCCAACGAGATGGCTTTGGGACAAACAAATTCTGTAATTAATGCCCCATCCTTTAGTACAAGCATGGCAATGCCACTTTGGCACTTAGAGGATCGATTAAGAGCTAGCTCGGAGGAGTTCACTACAACAACCATTACACAGGGGTTGACCAGTTGCTAATACATCGATTTTACACTACGTGGATTGGTAGCAATCCGTGTCATGCTGAGTTGTGAACCGAGTTTTTAATGCAGTATCAATTTACGATCTCCACGATAGCTCGACGCTCATGCTATTTTAATGAACCATCAACTCGCCACCCTGTCGACATAAATTCATATCAATGCCATAAATTCAAATGGTATATTCCATTTTGATATTCACAGATTTAAAAACATTATTGTTATATTGTATAGTAGTTATAGTTTTAAGTTATGATCGAAATTTTATATATCATTTGGATATTAGTGCTTATATAGTCACGTAATAAAGTTCCAATTTCATATGAATTCAATATTATAAACATTGATATATATTGTGAATAGTTTAAAAATGTCAAAGTATTGCATAGGATAGAAATCTATAAGATTTATATGGTTAGCATGTTATTCATAAGTTTTCATTATTGTAACTATTAAAAAGACAAGAGCATGCATTTGTTGATTTTCAACAAGACCATAAATTGTAACTAGCATAAAAACTATGCTATGGTCATGGACTTCATACCCTAACCCTTAATGCAATGCAATGATGGTTAACAATATATTTACGACTTTAGTAGTATACAAGTATTTATTATCTTAAGACTATGATATAGCCAGCCACTACAACGACGATGAATTCAGCGACAAATCTACTAGCCCAATGATGTTAAAAGATGACATATTGAAATCTTAGTAGAATTGTAAGACATCCTCTGAAAACAGTAATTATAATCATGTAAATCATACCTATATGCTTTTTGTGAGTCGAAACAGATTTCTAACATTTTATTTATTTACGACGTTGAATTTTAACTATACATGTACTTTGAAATTTACACAGTCATGAATCTTCTTACCTGCCGTCTGCACATAGAAATATTTCAATGCTTTAGCGTTGCACCTAAGTAAATTAAGTAAACTTTAGGGTATCTCGTAGGACACCCTTGGACGTCAAAAGCAAACTGTCAGTATCATGATAAATTAAAAGTATCGCATCATATTCCTGACCTGTCAATACATTTATTACAATAATCATGTTTGTCAATGATGTGTTAAAATTGTCGGCATCATAATGTTGCTAATACAGAAATAAAATTACATTTAGTACTAACTACTTTTTAATTAAAGTTGTTGTAATTAAACAATTATTATTTCGGCATATATAAATTTTGTATTTAATGTCGTTTTCAAAATTTTTAAATTTTTATGAAAATTCCGGATGTTACAAGTTTGCCATGGAGATCGTTTCAGCGAGAAGGGAGGAATTGGGTAGGATATCCGATAAGCGTGCAGATATATTGTCTATTTTTATGCAATCTTGAGACGAAAATGGAGTCCCTTATGATACATTTTTGCGAGACATTTGTATGAGTTTCATTCTTGCAGGACACAACACATCATCTGTGGCCCTTTCTTGGTTCTTTCGGATGCTTGTTCAACATCCCCACGTCGAAAAAAACATTTTGGAGCAGATCCTTGGCATTTTAAAGGGCTTAGCTTACCTCGCCAATCAGGTGAGCAATGCATCTCTTGTCAGGCAGGATCTCATCTTCACTAAGCTAAAAGGTCCATTGCAGAGGTCTTTATTCCGTTGTTGTCTCTAGCTCGGTGCTTTCAATTTATCCCTGCCTCCACCCCCTTCTTTCGTGGTGACATTCTTTTATTCATTTCTCTTTTGCTTATTAGTTATGCGATTCTTCTTCAATTTTTCTTGAAAGTGGTTCCTAACGAATTAGCAATTGAGCAACCATAACCTTATTATTGTAATCACGTACACTTAACCTACCGGATTCTTCATCACATCTTGAGAGTAGCAGCTAACAAACACAAGCAACTGAGCCAACTATTAAACTACACCTCGAATTACCTACACTTTATCTAGGCATCTTATTCAGTACAAAAATCGCAGAGAATCACTTTGACTTTATTTAGTACAAAACATCTTAAATTTTACACTTTATCTAGGCATCTTATTCAGTACAAAAATCGCAGAGAATCACTTTGACTTTATTTAGTACAAAACATCTTAAATTTTGACTGACTGGCTCCTGTGTAATGGACAGTTAATACAACGAATTAGGGATTTAGTGAAGATATCTACTACCATGTCTTCAAGTGTAGAATTCAAGCTCCAAGTCTCTTGAGCAGGTTTTTCTCTCACAAAATGATGGATGTTGTATATCTACTTGTTTGGTTCTTTCATGACATGGGACTCCGAGTAATATTCTCTCTCTCAAGTGATGGATGTTTTATATATACCTGTTTGGTTCTTCCATGAAATCTCATATTCTTTGTAAGAGCAATGGAATTTTGATTGTCATATTGTAACATCACAGGATCACTTCATTCTTTTCCAACATCGGCGTGTAGCATTTTAACATAAGCAATAAATTGTGATGGAATTGTTACTGTCAACATTAGTTGTCCAACAAACGTGATAGAACCGTGAAAGCTATTGAAGCTACTTCATTATAAGTTCTACCATTGAAGCTAATATAAAAATCATTGTTCCTTTTAAATACCTGAAAATTTGTTTCACTGCTTGACAAGACAATGCTAGCAACATGCATCTAGAAAACTGCTTAACTACTGGCAAATACAACTTGTTCATATGGGCAAGATAAAAGATGAATGCATGCAAAGTTTTACATTCTGAGTTTTTAGAGCTCGAGGGCCTCACCCATCAAACAGAACAGCTCCTTCCAAAAGTGACGCCCTTTCCCACTTTTTTGGATCCTTCTTGAGGAAAGGCTTTGAGACCACTAGACTATGGTTGCGGTCTCATGGCTGGAATTCAAGGTTCTTTCTACTTTCACTATTTCACTGTTACTTCCAAGCCCTCCAGAAATAGGGATACCAACCGTAACGTTGTTAATTTGAAACCTGCATTTACAAAATTCTAATATACAGGATATATCAAATAAAATGCAGCCTATATCACTGATCTTTCATTTACTTCAGGGGTTCGCTATGAGCTTCATCATCAGTGCCACTATATGAATTAAAAACAACATACTCATGGTCCCCATTAAAAAGACAAGCCTATTTTGGTATTATCAACGACATCACTTGGCTGGAAAAACATAAACGTGCCACCCATTCTCTTCCTCATAGCCCAGGCAACGGTTAGAATGGGATCTTTACATTGAGGAGCACAATGACGACATCCTCCTTTGATTTCAACTTGCCACTTCTATTGATAGATGATATGACCGCTTCTATTGAACCTTTTGCGACTGATACAAAACAATGTAATTACTTCGGATTAAATGATGGCGCTGAGATTGACGTTAAGCATAGTGACTTGCTAATGACAGAAAATAGACCGTTTGTCTCTGGAACCGCCATCGCTTTGAGAATTACTCAAACTAAACTCCCGCGAGCGTTCTTGGGATGGGCTGCAGCGACGGTTGTGAACGTGTCATGAACAATCATGTAAAGCAACTTGCATGGGCTCCTTATGCCACATTGATCTTGGTTTCATAAATGATAAAATAGTATGTTGTACTTCTGCCACAAGTGGCACTTAAATCTTCACCTCAACTTATGGCATTGCGTTGCATTAGGTTTCATGCAATATACAATACGTGTAAATTTAAAGGAGTGAAAAGATTAATTGAAGTATTGAATTGAGATAATTGACCGGCATTAGTGGAAAATAAAAAGCCGTAGATTACTATATACTATTCTTTCTACAGGTTTGGAATAAGTTCATGTTGTACTCTATAAAACTATGTCATGTTGCATTCTTGAATAATTTCACTTAACCAGTTATCAATGAATTTATTCTACCATTGATTGGAACTACTACTGGAACTAATAATAATTTCTAACGTGTAATACTGGATAACTTGGCACTTATTTGAATCCATATACTACATAAACCACATCTTTACTTGCTTCATGTTACTCTAATTCCCTAACGTTCATGTGTCAGGAGTAACGTGTAATACTGGATAACTCGGCACTTATTTGAATCCATATACTACATAAACCACATCTTTAATTGCTTCATGTTACTCTAATTCCCTAACGTTCATGTGTCAGGAGCTCTGATTTATTATCTTGGTACACATGTAACCATGCTCTCTTGCTTAATCGGTGAATCACTTAAGCACCTTATTCTTATTACAGTATAAATGATCCCATTAAGCTTAGTATAATTATACTATACTTTGGCTTTAACCTCGAAGTCATAATAGTGAAGCTGCTCCATAGTATTAAAGCCCAATCAATAATATTAGAACTCCAAGCACCATGTTAATCAAGCTAAATGTAAGTCTTTTAAGCGTTAGGTCGCTTAGTGGTATTAATTGTGATTAGTCATTCGACTTACTCGTGATGTAATGCGTTAGGTTAATTATATAGTCTCAGCAGTGATTATATAATTTGATTTTTGCGATTGTATTAGTTTCAACACATTTTTCAATTTGTTTTATCCAATGTTTTTTACATAATATTCCTTCCTAGCCAATCACTTAATCGCGAGCCTTATTTGGCATTTTTTCCATGCATACCCTAGTTTAGGGTGCTGCTATGGGAAAGATATCCACCTAGCACCACGTCCTACCACGAGCACGACCGCTTGCCACGAACCGGATTGCATGCCACAAACCGGATTGCATGCGCTGCATATTATATTGAACTTAGTACTCCACCCGGCAGCACGTCCTACCACGAGCACGGCCTCTTTCCATGAACCAGATTGCATGCCACGAACTGGATTGCATGCGCTGCAGCACTTGCATGTCCTCCAGTTTCCTTATGATGATGATAACTATTCGTTGCTTCCTTATGATGATGATAAATATCCATTGAGCCTTGAATTGCATCAGATAATCCGAAGCGAGCTCAATATTTCGGATTCCATTCTTGAACGAGGATAATATGGAAGCTCCTCCTATTGTTGTCCTAGAAGTTCATTTTTGTAAGGATCCTTCTTCAGGACCATGGACAATTGTTGTGATCAGAATTCACAGTGGTGCATGTGACATGCACTCTTGTTTCATTATAACGAAGCAATTTCTCAGTGCCCTGAATGCAATTGTTGAAGGAAGAGAACTAGAGTTTCCTAATGGTCCTGGAAGGAATGAATGGTTATCTTCAATGGAGAATATGATACCCAAAGGTAAAGCATACAAGAGTTTTTTTACAAAGGTTCTCGATGCTATAGGATATGCCCTGGACTCAAGAAGTACTCTCTATTACCATTCAGTCCAGAGTTCACTAAAATGTCCATCAAGACTAGGTTCATGTCCGAAATTCTTACATACAGACTTATCCATACTTGGAAGAGAAGGTAATCCATCTGTAGCAATTTTCTTGGTTATTGTGTTCATTGCTTTTGTTCATGTTCTGATTTTGATTACATTCGTCTCTCTTTTTTTATCATGCTACTGTTTTACAACTGCTCTGAATCTATCTATTCCAGTGAGTTTTCCCATAACTTGTACTTGGCCCCATCCACCACTCTGCTTATGCATGCAAAATGGCCTTTGAACCTTAGTGGTGTATGAAACACCCTACCCCCACCTTACCATCGAAGAAAGAACCGTTTAAGGTTGTTTCCTCATTTAGTCCCGAGGCCTATTTTTTTGCAGCTCTATTGTATGGTCGGCCTCTCTTGTTCTACTTTGGTTATTCAGTGCTTGATTTCTCACCAGAATTCCTCACAATTGGAGCTTAAAAGTACCTTGATTACATCTTCTGCTCCAATTCGATCCTCTCTATAGCAAATTTTTTCCATTTATGTGGTAGATGAAGAATTTTTTTGGGGCCCGTAACCCCCTTGTTCTGGACTGCAACTATCCATTTATCCCGCTTCAAACTCAATTTGTGGCCTGACAACGAGCAATAGTAGCCTCGACATTCTGTATTTAGAGATTTAATTGAAGCAAAACCCTCAATTCATTAATCAGTAGGAATGACGGAATGTTAAGTTGGTGCTTATGACTAGCACATCCATTATATTCTCCATCCCCATCACTTTGCTTCCCTCAACAATTCGACGTGTCCATCCCACTACAGAATTTGTTTTCGTGGTTGTTGCTCCTGACCATTGGAAATCTGTATCCACTTGGATCACTGCTCCTTGCTTGTACGTTCTTCTCAACATTGTTTTTGTCACTCTCGGTCTCATATCCTGAGCTCCCCAAACCTCCAAGAATGAACAACCTCACAATTCTGGCATATTTAATAGATTTAGTGCAGAGATTGATAGTATTGAGATTCAACCTAATGCTGATGCTCTTTACAACAATATTATTTTTGAGCCTAAGTTTGTCGATCCAGTGCAGAAGGATTTGAACCTAGGTGCTACATCTCCAGTACAGAAGGATTTGAGCCCGACTACATTGCATCTCCACTACAGGACAATTTGAGCTAGGCTGCATCTCCAATACAAAACGATTTGAGCCCGGCTGTATCTTCAGGTCAAGGTCAAAATTCATCTCCAATACAATACGATTTGCAGCTGAGCCTTTCCATGAAACTCATACCGTAGATAGTTGAGAGAGTGAAGTGTCATGAAAATGAAAATGAATAGATGAATGCAACTCTTAAGATTTTTAAACCTGTTCTAAATCTCCATGTTTTAGCAATTAGTTATTTTTTTATATGGTAATGGAGGAGCTTCCAGACGTGTGTACACTTAGACGCATGCATGCAATTAAAGTTTAAACGGGTGGAATAAACTTTTACTTGCCACCTATTACCTCCGTAGTATTATGGCATCATGTATTTTCAGAGTGGGACACGTGGGAGGTCCATACATACGAGCTTACACTAGAATAAATAAAGTTTTATAATATTGCTCATCGCCATCATTGAGCTTTCTGATAGAATGCCCATGCCTTCAGCAATAATGCATAAAAAGAGACCGTTGGAATTAACTGTACAGGGTTCGTGCAGCTGGATGAGGGCCTGCAAGATTGTTTTCCACTTACCACAAGAGAAAGAAGCACTTATAGAAGGAGGAATGGCTTGCTCTTGCTCAAGTAAATCCTGTAACTTACTCACTATAAGACTACTTAGTTAGTTAGGCAGGCTCAACTAAATTCTGCACCTCAACCTAGTGCATCTACCTTTAGTTATAAACCCAAAAGCAGACACCTAAAATATGGCCTAAAATTTATTTGTATAGTAAACAAGCCCCAGGTCAGACTTGTATATGTTACCATTTCTTCTCTGTCGGTATCGGGCTAATCATAAACAATATTTCTGAATAAATAAAACAAAGTATATGTATTGTTGTAATTTATTATTATTTTGCCACTTTTTATCTTGTTATATATAGCAAATACCAAATGTTGCATTTGTATACCCTTATTATGCATCGTATTCAAGCTTCAAGTTTCATTGACATTTTTTGTATATCGCAAATCCAAACTTTTAATTCTATATTTAATCTACAATCTCTTTTACATTATCACTTTATTATTTCTTTACTAAACAAACTATATTCCTTCCGTCCAGTTTTATGGAGTTTCTCTATAAAGTATAAACAATATTTATATAATTGAAATACAATAATTTAACAGCTTAAAGAGCACTCACCCATAGTAATAGTCATCATTTCCATGACACAAGAAAACTCTTAAAAAACTCTTAAAAAGCAGGTACCTTTCATTGAATAGCATATGCCTTCGAATAAAATTTTCAATATTCTCGTAAAACCCAAATATTTGATGCAACTACCTTTCATTGAATATAATATGCCTTCGAATAAATTCTTCAATATTCTCGTAAAACCCAAATCTCTCAAATTCTTAAAGTAAATTCTTGATATTTCTCTCGATAGAAAAGTGTCAATTTCAATGAGTGAACTATTCCCATAAATGGTGACAAGAATATTTATTCTATGATTTCAAAAAAATAAGCGAAATCATAGTTTAAGAAATAGTAAAATTAAGTTGCAAATGTTTTCATTTATGTTAAATATAATATTACTTTGTTGTTTCGAAGAAATTACCTTCATATATTGCTAAAATATTCTTTATCTTAATTCAATAGATAGCTACTTCTATTCTACTATCTAAGTAGTGTAAAAAACAAAAACAGAAAAATATTCTCCACATCTTCCAATATGCTATCGGAAAACCAAAGCGCTCAAATTATTTAAGTAAACTCTTATGATTTGTCTCTGCCAACTAGTATTAATCTCCATGAGTGGATTGTTCCCATAAATGTTCTGCCAGCTAGTATTAATCTCCATGACTGGATTGTTCCCATAAATGTTGACAAAATAATTTATTATTTAATTTAAGAAATCATAATTTAAAATCAATTTATATTTGTCCTTTCTCGATGAGGTAAGGTTTGTATAGAGATAGAGTTATTTCTGACGGGCCAACTATGCCAACGGCCTTACAAGATGTCGTTGTCCAAACCTGTTGCAACCAGTTGCTAGGTTGATTCCAAGATGAGGAGGTGTTTGCATTTGGACCGTTCGATATTGTAGTGATTTCACATTCAAATTGGTTAGGAGCATTGGTGTTATTCCCCATTGTCATGACGTGGGAGGAGACTGGAAAAATCTGTGTAAGAATTGAGATCATGTCTAATTTGTTATCCGTTGGATGATGTTGTTTGTTGCATCCATCCTATTGACATCATCTTTGTCTACACAAAATATAGGCAAGCTCGTCCATGCCAATGAATTGGATCCTCCATTATCTATGCATATATGCATATGTAAGTGATAACTTAAGGAGATTTGGACCTTACTTCAGCTATTTCTTATGGAATTTTTAAAATTTCATATTATCGAATTTTTTGTTTCCTAATTTGTTTGGAGTGTTTAATAGAGTGAAGCACTTTTGTCTCGGAATTAATATAGATTTTTTAGAAAAAATATTTATTAAACAAATTTAAATAAAGCATTAGGATTAATAATATTGTTGAGGCCTTATCTCCATAATTTTCATTACAAAGTAATATAATATTTTTTTAATTTTTTAGTTATTAAAAAAAATTATATTTTTGTTGCTACTACTTTGGATCCTTCTAGTGTGAAATTGCTCCTACTTAAGCGATAAGGGAAGGATGCAATCAACTTCTGTGCTTGAGGCATTGTCTTTTTGACATAATAATTATGGCAGGGACTTGAAGCTATGCTTCTATCTCCCTTGTTTTCTCTACCATTTGATGCTACAAGATATCATTATATGGCTAAAACTGATAATACTCTGTCGTAAGAATAATAAAGATAATTTTCTTTTCTCTATTTTAATAATAAGAATAATAAAGATAGTTTTATTTTCTCTAATTTAATAATGAATTCGAAGAGCTTATATCTTTATATTCGCATTGCAATAAATTTCCTCAATTACACTTGAGTTGGGTCTATTCGACTATTAGTTATTTACTTGGTCGTTTATCTCTTACCATTATCTTGCATTCAAATGCACTTCGTAAGGAAATATATATATATATATAAACTAAACATATGATTATCATGTTTCAAGAAAATTGTTTACTATTCTACTTATTTATAGACTTCACTAATAATAGGAATCTTATTATTAACTATTTGTTTTTATAAATAGTCTTTCAGATGGAAAGTGTTTCCATTAGGTTTTTTGATAACTCTATTTAAAAGTTTTGCTCGTTTGTCTTTGATTTTAATAGTCAAGAAAACAAATAACTTTTGAACTAATTTGAATCAATAAAATATAAAAATAATAAAAGTTTCATTCCATAATCTAATTTTCTATTTATATAGCTTCTATAATAACTTATAATAATTTTATCTATATGATACATTCCTAAACTATTTAAGACACTTAACTATCACATATCCTTGTAGGATGCATTCTGTAAACATATAAATACCTATAACATGTTTATTTCATGTATCTTGCATTTATGCATAACATAACAACATTATTTCATTTGCATAAACATTCAATATTAGTAAATACAAGAAATCCAATTATCTATTTAATCTTGATCTCTATCCAAACATGTGGTATTGAATATGCCAAACCACCCAACCATAGATTAGTAGGAGTTCATTTCCTTCAACTTCTCAATCTCCCCTGAGACAAGCCAAGTCTATTAGGGGTTCGGTTATTAAGTAGTTATTTGATATGTATCCAACCTTTCAGTATGAGACTTATTAGTCCTGCAAACGGAAGGCATTTCCTCAACTATACACCTAACACATATTTCAATGCTCAAATGGTGATAGACTATAAATATTTATCCTTTCTTTCACTTTCTCAGCCCGAGATAATATTTTACTAGCCTTGTTAGGTCTTGAGTTTAGGCAATCATTCCAATGTGTAGGCTTCGAAGCCAAACAAACAAACTAAAACACACTTGATGGCCATAAATATTTACTCATGCTAAACTTGGCTAAAATTTATGGCTTTCATGGAGAGGGTTTCACTACCCTTATCCTTCTATGTTTCTTATTTCCTTTTCTTTTCTTAGAGTAAATTAGTAGAAATATATTTTCTTTCACCTCCTTAGTTATTTAGGGAAAAGTTTTTTTTTCTCAATAATTCTCCTCTTTTATGTGAGAGTTATCTAGTATTATTAAATTATTAAGGTTTAATTTGAGGAGGACACATCACAATAGTAGTTATGCCTTTGTAGGAATTATCTTTAAATAATTTATTATTTCAAAAAAAAATTCCAGATTTACTTTCCTTAAGTTAAGCCCCCCTGCCCCCTACTAGACTTGGCTTCTCTTTTCCTTGGTACTATTCAATAGGTGAATGTTTGGAAAAACATAAAGTTCATAAATTACTAAAATAAATCAACTTACTTGTACACCATTTATTTTTTCATGGTGTTTAAATGTTTCAATCCTTAGTTACAATATCAAATAATTAAATATGTCCAAAATTGATGAAATAAACTTAGGGATAAAATTCAGATATTACATTTGGTTTCTCTTGAGGAATGGGTTTGAAAACTAATAAGGAGGTGGAGATATATGTTGTATATATGGGGTTGAAAATTATCAAACTCTCGAAGATCTAAAAAGTCTTAATTTTTGGAGATTCTCTTCTTGTCATCAATCAAGGATGAATGAAAATTGTTAACGAAGGATCCACCATGAGAAGGACTCGAGAAATAATCATATTGAACCTCAAGAAATTAAAGGAAATCAATATTTTACATTTTGGAAGGAAAAATAATTCAATGGTGGACAAGTTAGCTAATGAAGCATTAGCTTTGGATGGGGAGTGTTTGTTAAAAATGGGGGTCAACCAGAACATTGGTGGCTCCCCTAGTTTTAATTTATTCTCATTATTAGAATTTAGATTGCACAACAATCACAACACTAGGTTCTGATACATGTGACAATACAACCTAGATCTAGATAGCAAAAATAATCTCACTTAGAATTATTCGCACAAAGATATAGCAAGAATAGAGAAGAAAGATTGAACACAACACTAGAGGAAAACCACTCTAGTGGGAAGAATTCCACTCTAATATTATTCATCAACATGAGTACAATATATAGATTTTCTCAAGAGACAAAATCGAGAGGCTTAGTGGCAATTTGAGTAGCTCACAATATTGAGGCTTAGATTGGACCAATTCACCCATCAATGACATGAGGCCAAGTGTAACTCATAGATTGGGACATAATGAGGTTCAATGAACATATATGGACCATGAGGAGGTTAGGCTAGTCAAAATAGTGTGAAAGGTACCATTATGAGGGCGCATGGGTGAGTAGTTGGCTAAGTAGTGGCCATTAATGCAGAAGTTGACCAAATAATTAAGAGAGTGCACTTCATCTCCTTAAAACAGGGAAATGCCACAACTAAATCATAAATGCAAGGTAGTGGGGCGCATTGACTCCTAAAATGATGGAAATGAGTGGATAAGTGGACAAACAAGGCTTCATGGATATATCACTAGTCTAAGGTGGTCAAATGTGGACAAACTATGGTCCAAGACACTAGACTAGGCACTAATGAGCCAAATAACACTAGGTAGAACAACATGAAGGTCCATGGCATGTATATGATGGGAATATTGTTATAACACCCCCCCTTAATCCAAAACCATAGTGAGCATGAGAAATAGGTCCCAAGAAACAAAGTCTTATGGTCACCCTTTACATTATGTTAGGAACCCGTGTTAACCCTTCTCTTTACTATGTTAGTATATTGTTATTGGATGCACATGCTTTGTAAGTCGTCCCGTAGTATTTGTTGATCCATAGTTTATATTAGCCCATAGTATTGACCCATAGTATTGGACGCATATGTTTGTAAGTCGTCCCATAGTATTATATGTCCCATGGTTTTGACTCATAGTATTGGGCATAGACTTAGTATATAAGTGTGTGTTGAGGTCATTGAAGGCACCATGAAGTTAATTGTATTGAGCTTGCTCAAAGGAGGTTGCCCCCTCGAAGTGGCCTATGATCAATATAAAAGTGATTCTGAGTTCTATTATTTTTTATCTCTTGTCTATTTGCATTAATTAATTATTGCGGGTTCATCACATCTGGTATCAGAGCACTTTCTTAGGCTCGCTGGGTGAAATTTCTGCCAAATTTTTTTTTTCGCATCTGTTGCAGGTTTGGATTTGGGAATAATCCCTATCCACTTAATTGTGGGAAGTACTTGGGCATAAGCCCTAAAACTCATTGTGAGGAGTACCAAAGGAACCCCGAAGTAGCTGGCCCATTGAGAGGACCTGCCAGCGAAAAGGGCAACGAGCCCTACCTGATTGACTAGTTCCCACCCGTGAGGTAAGCCAAGAGCTATCGTTTGTGGCAAAGTGGTTATCAGTTTTACCTGAGCCATGGAGTGAGGGGTACTGCCCCAATATGCAAGCCGTTAGACAACATTGGTGGCCGAGTGAAACCCTTGAACTATTAGGAAGCCGCACATACTTGGGGTCCATATCTATTTTTAGCTGAACTGTTGTCGATCACTATTGCATCGTTTCAGATCCAGCCGTTCAGATCCATTCTGAAAGTTGTTCCAGATCTAGACGTTTTCAATCCATTCGATGCCGTTTCAGATCCCTCTGTTTCCGCTCACTTCCAGGCCGTTGTAGATCTATCTGTTTCAGATCCCTTCCGAGCCGTAGCCGCTCCATTCTGAAAAGAAAAAAAAAAACACTCTGTTTCCCTTGAAACTTTCGGGGAACCCTTGTAATCCCATTCTGCATATTTCATTCCTGAGGACCCTATCCCCAATTCCACTTCCGAATGCCCGAAATCTCACATTTGTCTATTTTTAGGGTTTTCCATAGCTTCCTTAGATTTTACCCAATCACCTTCAAATTTTACCACAGAGTTCATTTTCAAATTTTGCTTCTTTGTCCCCCTCTGCCAAATTTTCCCATTCTTTCACCCCGCTTCTGAAATCCTCATTTTTTGCTTCCTTGTCTATTCGACAGTGTCCAAAACCTAGTCAAACCCCAATTACCCTTCAGATTTTTTCCCAAATCCAGATTTTCCTTTACTGAAGCAGTTTTTGTGTTTGTTTTTCTACCCAGTCAACCAAAAAAAAAACTCTTGGTTATGGTTTTCACCCATGCAGGAGAAAAAACCATGGAAGAAGCACTTGCAGCCATCCAAGCCAAACTCCAGGATCTGGATGAAAAATTTCTCATCCTCCATCTTCAACATTCAACCATGAACAATAACCGACAACCAGAATCTTTTTCAGCCACCGGGTTCTCTTCTTCCAGCAATTTTCGTGGGCCAAAGCTTGATTTTCCTCGCTTCAATGGTACTAATACGACTGGATGGATATACCGAGCAGAACAATATTTCAGTTTGCATAATACTTTTCATGTCTAGAAAGTTCCACTTGCATCCTTTCATTTGGAACAAGAAGCCCTTCAATGGTACCGCTGGGACATCAAAGCTCATCCCGAGCCAAACTGGATAGATTTTTGCCAACTCCTTTTTCCACAATTTGGTCCTAGTGCTTTTGATGACTTCACAGCAGCAGTCACTAAACTTCACCAAATTGGCACAGTGAGAGAGTATCAGACAAAATTTGAGCAACTGGCCAATCACACAGAAGGATTGTTTGATGAATTCTACAGGAGTTGTTTTATCAGTGGTCTCAAGGATGAAATCCGCTCAGAGGTCAAAATGTTCTATCCCAACACAATGATGGAAGTCCTAGGGTTGGCTAAGTTGGTAGAGGACAAGATCCCAGCTCAACAATGCTCCAAACCCACCTTTGTTCCCTTCATAAATATGGGTTCCAAACAACCTCCCGTCATGCCTTCTCCTCAACCAACTCCTATCAAGCATTTGTCTGAAACAGAGATGCAGACACGCTGAGAAAAATGACTTTGTTATAATTGTGATGAGAAATTCACTCGGGGACATAGATGTGTTCAACAAAAGCTTTATCTCTTGGATGTGGATTCTCCGCCTGCCTCAGAGCTTGATGAAGAAGCTCCAGATATAGTAGATGATTAGGTCGACATTCAACACCCACTTGTTGACACCCCATCTCAGGACGAAACACTCGAGATTTCTTTCCATGCTGTAACCGACGTCACCACCCCACAAACAATGCGAGTCAGGGGATACTTCAAGAAGCTCCCTCTTACCATACTCATTGATTCTGGTAGCACTCATAACTTCATTGACCCTCGGATTGCCAAACAGGCTGATTGTTTTGTCCATCCTTGCTCCAAATTTGAAGTCATGGTTGCTAATGGGGGCACCTTACCTTGCAAGGGGAAGTGTCACAATGTGCGTATCTCTATGGAAGATTATAACCTGCGCTCTGACATGTTTGCCTTGTCCTTAGGCGGATGTGATGTGGTTTTGGGCGTTCAATGGTTACACACACTTGGCCCCATCTTATGGGATTTTGCAGAACTTTGGATGCAATTTTCAGTCAATGGGGCACAACACAAATTAATGGGATTACAACCAGGGTCTCTCCACATCATCAGTTCACATCGCCTGAAAAAAATCCTTAAGAAGAATTCACATGGTGTCATTGTTCAGCTCCATTCCATTCATTTGCACCCATCAACAGTCTCCACTACTTCCTTGGATAGATATGTAGGTGTCCTTGCTGAACCAATGAGCTTGCCGCCTTCAAGAGACCTTTCCGGTATGAATTTAGTTGCATCTACCTCTCAGCAGGAATTGATGACTGTTTTGCATGCAGTACAGAAGTGGCAGCCATACCTATTAGAGAATTATTTCTACATCAAGACTGATCTCCAGAGTTTGGAAAATTTTCTGGAATAATGGGTCTCCTACCCAACACACCTGAAATGGGTTATCCAACTGATGGGTTATCCCTATGCGATCACTTACAAGAAGGGTAAGGACAATATGGTGGCAGATGCTTCTTCTCACACAATTGATGACCCAGTTTCTCTTACAGCTCTTTCTCTACTTGTTCCAAATTGGTTGCAATATGTTCAATAGGGCTATCTCTTCTATGAACTCCATGCTTCTTCATTAGTAGGGCACTTTGGGTTCTTCAAAATGTATGACCGGGAACAATGTAACTTCTTTTGGCAGGGACTGAAAATGACAATTCAACAGTTGGTGGTTGACTGTGATACTTTCTAGGTCAACAAGGGTGAAATGACACTCCTTTCAGGATTGCTCAAACCCTTGCCCATCCCTACACAGCTTTGGCCAACTATTTCTATGGATTTCCTAGCAGCGATCTGGTGGTACAATACCACATCTCAAAGGACACCATATGAAGCAGTCTATGGACAGACACTGCCATTTCTTCTTCCATACACCCTTAGCAGCTCCCCAGTTCAGGAAATTGACTCGGTTCTTTGAAACCGCGATCAGATTCTTCTCATTCTGCAGGACAATCTTCACATGGCCAGAATTCACCTAAAATAACAAGTCGATCAGCACCGTTCTAAGTGCATTTTCCACGCAGCTGATAGGGCTCTTCTTCATCTACAACCTTCCAAGCAATCCTCCCTGACACTCCAAAGGCGTCAGTGGCCCGAAATGCAAACCGAGGATGCTACCGAGGAACCACTCCTTCAGATTCTGCAGCAATTTCTCCAACCAAAGCTTTGAGGACAAAGCTTTTTCTAAGGAAGAGGGGATGTTAGGAACCTGTGTCAACCCTTCTCTTTACTATGTTAGTATATTGTTATTGGACGCATATGCTTTGTAAGTCGTCCCGTAGTATTTGTTGATCCATAGTTTATATTAGCCCATAGTATTGGACGCATATGCTTTGTAAGTCGTCCCATAGTATTATATGTCCCATGGTTTTGACTCATAGTATTGGGCATAGAATTAGTATATAGGTGTGTGTTGAGGTCATTGAAGGCACCGTGAAGTTAATTGTATTGAGCTTGCTCAAAGGAGGTTTCCTCCTCAAAGTGGCCCATGATCAATATAAAAGTGATTTTGAGTTCTATTATTTCTGATATCTTGTGTATTTGCATTAATTAATTATTGTAGGTTCATCACACATTATTAATCCATGTGAAATGAGAAAAGAGGCAAAACCACATGGGGAAAATCCTCCCTAAAAAATGGATATGAAAGAGAAACCAAAAATTGAATACTCTCCAAACTAAATGAATATGTCTAGAGTAATCTTCTTCTTAGGAAGTAGAGGATGTTTCTCAACTAGATCATAAACATGTAGAACTACATGATGGAAACTGAAGCCATGTAGAAAAATTGAAACATAGAGCGAATGCATGTGCTCTTCAGACTTGAACTTCGAACCAACCAGGGTTCCAGGTCCAAAAGATACTTGAGATGCTTGAGAATAAGTGACCCCAATTGAATCATAAGGCTCTTGAAGCATCAAATTCGAATCAAAAGAGTTGTAATCCACTCCAAGAAAGAGGAACAAGAGTCCCAAGTGTGCCAATGTGATGGCTAAGGCTTCTCCATTTATGTGCAACTCTGAAAATTGGTGCTAGCAATCATATAGGAATACATAAGAAGATGGATCTAAAGAGGGCGAATTCTACAACACCAAGCTTTAATCCTTCTTCCATAACATCCAAGAGACCACTCTTTCGCACACTAGCAGAATCAATAGAATAATGGGAGAACAATGATGAGAGATGGAAAGAATTCTCTTCAACAGTATTGATGGAAACAACTTGTATGATATCTTCATGAAAAATAGCTTCATGGAAAAAAAAGGAATCCACAGAGGAAGAAAGTTGAACTGGATCATTTGTTGAGTCTTGTACCATTTCTTCATGTACTTGCAAACAACACACTCTGAAATGCAATTCTATGGAAATTGTTTTGCATCAGACTAGCTCTGATACCATATTAGAATTTAGATTGCACAACAATCACAACACTAGGTTCTAATATATGTGACAATCCAACCTAGATCTAGATAGCAAACACAATCTCAGTTAGAATTATTTGCACAAAGAGATAGCAAGAATAGAGAAGAAATATTGAACAAAATACTAGAGGAAATTCACTCTAGTGGGAAGAATTCCACTCTAATATTATTAATCAACATGAGTACAATATATAGATGCTCTCAAGAGATATAATCAAGAGGCTTAGTGGCAAGTTGATTAGCTCACAATAATCAGGCTTAAATTGGACCAATTCACCCATTAATGACATGAGGCCAAGTGTAACTCATAGATTGGGACATAATGAGGTTCAATGAGCATATATGGACCATGAGGAGGTTAGGATAGTCAAAATAGTTTGAAAGGTACCATTATGAGGGTGCATGGGTGAGTAGTTGGCTAAGTAGTGGCCATTAATGCACAAGTTGACCAAATAATTAAGAGAGCGCACTTCATCTCCTTAAAATAGGGAAATGCGACAACTAACTCATAAATGCAAGGTAGTGGGGTGCATTGACTCCTAAAATGAGGGAAATGAGTGGATAAGTGATAAAAAAGGCTTCATGGATATATCACTAGTTTAAGGTGTCCAAATGTGGACAAACTATGGTCCAAGACACTAGACTAGGCACTAATGAGCCAAATAACACTAGGTAAAACAGCATGAAGGTCCATGACATGTATATGATGGGAATATTGTTATAAAACTCATGCATAACTATAGTAAATCAAGGGAAAATGTAGGAGCATAATTTATCCCATGGGTTAATTTTAGGTGGCTTTTTCCCCAAAAACAATTCACCAAATTGCATTTTTTCGAAAATGTTTGCCTAGATTACATAGGATTATAAAATTTTATCCTAAAAAATGCCAAAATTGTCTACAAACTTATATAAAATCCTTATAAATTTGAATATGAGTTACAAAAATATTGCCAAGCATTTTATGTTTGGAAATTTAATAATTAGTAAGTTTCACAAAGATTTCTACACTTTAAGAAAATTATGGATCCTTAAAATTTTCCCTTTTGGAAAGGTCTCATTTGTTGCTTGATCATGGAAACATAAACTAATGACATGTAGTGCACTTGGAATGCTTTCCCCTGACATTGAGGTTCGATCCCCCTCTTCATGGCAAGCGAGGGATCCATAACACTCCCTCGGATTCTTCGCTCCCTCGTCTCTTTACTTTCTCCATTGAACATTTCCATAATGGCATTCAACTTGTTGCTATATTTTTTAGATGGAGTGTCTCTGGTAAGCGATTTAAATGGTGTGGATGAATTTTAGGATATAATCAATTATATATTGGGAGGGAGTGAACTTGATGACACATTGGAGAATTCTTGGGTAGCATGGGGAGGTAAAAATTGGCCTGTTTTTGTATGCCTTTGCATTATCAACGATATAGAACACATGGGTGGAAGAATTTCATTTATAGTAATGGTAAAATTGTAAATCTTAATATGATTTGATTCTGTATTCATGATTTCAATATTTTTTTAGGGTAAATTACTCTGTGGTGGGGGTGAAGAATTTCAGTCTTCAAACTTTGTGTGAGTGTGCATATGGCCAACTCATCGAATTGGGGTGCTGGTGGAGGGGACAACCTTGTTAACATAAGGTAATCAAAGATACTTATGAAAAAAAATAATGCTCAAATGGAGGTTATGAAGGGAGAATTGGATTACATAACCTCCCATACTGAACAACTAGATGTCAAGCAAGAAGAATTGGAAAGCATAATTATAGAATAAGGAGATAAAATCAACAAGATGGCTAGTACCTCAAAGATGTATTTTAACATCCTTATGGGGTTAACCCAAGACACATAGTAATATCATGTTCACTATATTGGTTCGAATAAGTTTGAAGAGGACACTGTGCAACACCCAACCATGGCAACTATGAAAAAACAAGTACTAAGGGACTAGTTAAGGACGAATACAAGATGAATGGAGATCAAAACAACCATGTTTTTTATTAAGCCTTTTAGTCTTAAATCTGCATGTTTTACACTTTTATTGTTATGTTAGGATAGTTTATAAGGCTTTATAGTTACAATTTTTGTGTGAACAATGTAAGTACAATAATAAGATTGTATGCCAAGGAATTTTTTTTTGATATTGTTCTATAGAGTTTAAAGCCGCTATGGAAAGCTTATGAATTGTATCTTTTTGGATGTTTTCCTCAACCTGTTTAATATAAAAAGTATACTCATTCTGGTACTTATAAAAAAAGGTATTTGTCAGCATCAAAAGATTAGTCAACTAAAAAGATAGATTTTTCATGCAAGTCATACCATCCTCCCTTGGTTTGGTACTACTGTAGCTAGTGGTTATCTAGTACTAATATCTCCATCCTCCCTCACCCTTGGTTAATATGATATAATTCCCCCCTCCACCCTTTATTACTAAGATCACCATCTTCCATCACTTCGGTATTAAGATGATACTAACATCATCTTATGTATTGTATAACATTGTCAACATTTCTAGTCTCATGTGCCATACTGTATGCACCTTCCTTCACTCTAGTACTAAGACAATACTATTATCACCACCCCCCTCATACTAACATCATTGAAAATTTAGCAATACCATAAAACCATGTCTCTCATACTAACATGATTGACAATTTGATCATATCTCATTCTCTGATCCAGGAGGATCTAAGAAGGCAAAATTTTGAAGTCCTCCAATCTCAGCAAAACTAGCACTATATCGAAGGGCTCGTCGAGACGATTCCAACGGCGTTCGTTTCACCTCAAACGGACTCCGTATGAGAAAGTTATCGCGTTCTATTCCATAAGGTCAACAAGCAAATTTGGCAAAAAGAGGTGCCACGTGGCACCACTGACAAGGTGACACATGGCATCCGTACTATTCAAACATGATGAGGTGGCACCACTCAGAGGATGACACATGGCATCCATACAGTACAGACCAATCACAAGGTGACATGTGGCATGATGACATGGCATGCTAAATGGCATGATGATGCGGTATGATGACATGGCATGCTGATGTGGCATGATGACATGGCATGATAATGTGTCATGATGATGTGGCATTCTGACATGGCATGATGATGTGGCATGATGACATGGCATGCTGATGTGGCATGATGACATGGCATGATGATGTGGCATGGTGACATGGCATGATGAAGTGGCATGATGACTAGCATGCATGCATTTGTGCTTGAAATGAGTTTTAGGAAATTCATGCATTTACTCATGAGAAATTGTAAAATGATTAATATTTGAAGTGAGTGGAAAAATTACTCACATATTACTCATTTATTTTATTCCTTGAGTTGTTATGAAGTTAATGCATGGTTGTAACCAAAAACAAACATGCCATATTTGTAAAGAAGTTGTAACAAGTTGGTTTATGGTTGAAAAAACCAACATGCTATTTAAAAGAAGGATTTTGGTATGTAATGGATTATTGTTGGATTTTGTAAATGTCATTATGGGGAAGTAACTAAATGTGAAAACCCATGGACATGTGGGCATGAATCATATTTTTTGTTTATGTTCTTAAAAGCCCAACCACATGGAAACCAACTTAGGGAAGTTGTAACCAAGGCCAAGATAGGCAAATTAGTTGCAACCAAAGGAATCCATGAGAGTCATGTGAAGAAGGGAAAGCCAACCTATATAAACCCATTCATTTGCCATTTCCCACTCATGCTTTGGAGTAGAGACTTTGTAGCTAAAGGAGAGAAGGGAGATTGTGTAGCTCTGCAGGAGGAAGGTACGAGTGTTTATACTCGTTTTACACCGTCTTCAGGCTTCGGAGTTGCTGGAAGCAGTCTTGTTGTGTTTTGGGCAGCGGTTCTCTTCCTGGCCATTGTCGCCAAGGTATCATTGTATTATTGCCATGTATTTTGCCTTTATGCTGAGATTATAGATCGGCCCTCCTATTGAGAAGCAGGCCCGGAGACGTAGTCCATCCTGGACGAACTCCGTTATCAACTTGTTGTCTTTATGTGTGTATTGTCTATGATGTTTGGTTCTCTTCTTATGGATTTGTGAGCTTCATTCATGCTCTTTATGCAATTCATGTTAACGTCATAGAGTAGCAAAGATCTTGTTTTCGGATCATTCTCCATCTTGTACTATCATCATCAACAATTTGAGTGTCATGTATCATGCATTTCGCATATCATGATATTCACTCTGGTACTAATAAAGTACTAAGATCATCCTCATTCTAATACTAACATTGTTGACAATTTGATCCTATCTCATCATTTCTCTTGTATTAACATTGTTGATAATTTTAGTGTCATTTATCATGCATTTAACATGTCACACCTTTGATTCAAGTACTAAGATCATTGTTAGTTATCATGTCATGCATTATGGACCCTCTTTGGATCATGGTTGATATGGTGAGTCCTTTTATCCTCGTGGTTGTTATTTTTTCAATGTCTATAGTAATCCTTCTTTTTGAGCCCTCTCTTTGTTACTACGACAACCATCCTCTCTCCCTCTTATACCTCTAGTACTATGATCATCGACCTCCCTCACTCTAATGCTAAGATCACCAACCCATTTTTGTTTCCATGCTTTGTAGGGTCTAAATTTTCCTTATGATTTTTATGGTGGACCATTGACATTAGCTTATGGTTATTATCTATATGACGTCCATAATAATCCTCTCACTTTTGTGCTATCACTCTAGTACTAAGATAATATGAGCATACTTTCTCACTACAATACCCTTCATACTAAGATGACCATTTTCCTCACTTTGTACAAAGATTAACAACACTTTATTGTCGTGTGATTTGTGGGACCTCTTTACCTCATTTTCTTTATTATTAGTCTATTTTCCATGTAGCAATTATCTATCTGATGTCCTTAATAATTGCAAATATTACAAGCTACTACAATAACAAAATCCATGATTGAGATTTTTGTTCCACATTAATACCTCCAAATCCAGAAAACATATATCAAGGATAAGTTCCAAGGGTTATACCTTTCCGTTATGTTTTAATTCCACAAAAAAAACCATAAGTAGTGTATGTAATTCTTCTCCTTGTGAGATGAAAAAGGGATTCCATTATACATGAATGGTTTTGAGTTAAAAAAAATATATGAAGGTTAAAAACTAAGAGTTGGCCACAAAACCATAGTTTAAGCCATAAACCTATTTGTAATACAAATGTAATCCTTCTCTACATAAAAAATTCTATATCCAATTCCCATGAAAAGGTTTAAGGCTATAGAGAAGGATTTTAAGTTCAACAGACATGAATTAATAAGCGTTTTTCATGTTGCAATGGTACACTACTTGAATATGTAGTGTTATAATTTTGCAATATAAATTTTATTTTGGATATTTAAAAAAAAAACCACTAATTTTAATTAAAAAATAAATGAAAATTATATTTATAGATAAATAAAAATTACATTTATAGTTTGTAATGAGTAAAATTACATAATTAAATAAATAATGTATAATTGATGTATGTTTAAAAAAAAAATAGTCCCTCATCTTTCATAATTTAGTAGGTAGGAAGTTAAGATTAGCATAGAAAATCAATAAAGATAATTTCAAAAGTGAGAGATCATATATTAGACATTTCTTTACAAATTTATTTGAATAATAAATTTATATTAAAGAGTAATGTATTTAAAAATGTTGTATGTATTGTTTATGTAATTTAAAATATAGAATTAAAGAAGGGAAAATACAAATTCAAGTTATTTAAAAAAATAAGTATATATATATATATATTAGAAAATATAAATACTATGTCTTTAAAACAATTACTTAACAAATACAAAACTATCATATAAGATGCAGATCAATTTGATAATTATGAAATATTCATACAAAATATTTAAATGAAACCATAAAGGAAAATATCATAGCAAATATCTTAGAAAAGAATCATAAATTTTGTTTATTTCAAACATCAAATTTATTAATGAGATATTACTATAAAAATAAAATTAGTTATTAAAATATATTAAATTAATTTTTTAGAAGGATTTCCAAAAATTAATTGTATATTTAAATTTCATTTGGAAAAATAGATGATTTAAAAAAATCGCTCAAATCCGAGTGTGGGAAAGGGAGATATCACAGTTTGAAATCTTCACATTTTTCAGGGTTTCAGGAGATGATCACATGAACCTTGCAAAGGTCATATCTTTTGACAAAGTAATTAGATTGCAGTAATCTTGACCAAAATAGTTGGAAAGCTAATTTTTAGGGATTTCATTTGATATATTAAACGCCTTAGTTCCAATTATGTTTTCCTCTACTATAACCTTGGCAACAATTTCGACTTCCTTTGAAGCATGGAAAAGTGGGGGACCATACCATGGGAGAAACTTATACAAGAGGCTAATGCAAAATATATGCATGCCTAGTTGCATGAAATTCAATCTACGGATTGTGCATTCAAGGAGAGTATAGCTAAAATGGAGGAGTCGTATCACTAATCCTCTAATCATTGATGTGTATACACAAGAAAGATATACCTAGTGCGATTTAGATGATGATTGTGTGGATTGGTAGATGGATAGTTTTAATATTTGGGATAGGAACTATATCCATATTCTTTTTGAGGAATATTCTCCTTCATGTGAAGTACAACAACAGTCTGGGTCTTTGATAGTTGAAGACTTTCTCAAAGCTCCAACATTTTCATACTTAGAGGATTTGTTTACTTTGGAGGGATATTTGGATTCATATGAATATCTTGGGTGTATGAGGCACAGCAATCAACAATTCATGGAGCTTTAAGTTCAGATATGGGTTTCTAGTTGCAACACATGGAAATTAGCCCAAGGTTTTTGGTTGATTCGCTTCCACTACTAGTTCACAGGGGCCATTAGCACTCTTGCATGGGACCCAGAATTAAGAGGGAGTTGGTTGGAATACATCAGCATGGTAGATCACATTGGACCATGTGACCCTATTTCCTACTTCTGCATGGCAATCAACATTCACCCATGGGACCCCGAATTATGGTTGAACAACTTCACATAAAGAGTCAAGGACAATGATTTACTAAGGGGGATGTAATGTTTTGAACCTCCCTAGGACGTAATTGGGGGCCTCTAAGGCCCATTAGAGTATAAGTTGAGGCCATTCAATGGAAAGTGGACTAGATCCACTATATTTTTATTATTAAATAAGGCCTACTAAGTTAGTAAACAAATGCAATGGGACCTCATTAAAGATGGTCCATTATATGGTTAGGAGGTTAGTATTGTATGATGATTTTAAAGATAAGGATGGAGTCCTCATTATGTGATTGGGATAATAACATTGTATTTGAGCTTAACTCATTTAGAGGAAGGCCCCTTGAAGATGCAAGTGAATAGGGTTTGATTCATCCCATCAAAATAATCACTTCAATAATAATAAATATTTGAGCTTATTGAATATCTCATTTGTTGTTTATATGGTTGATATATTTTGTGTCTTATCTAATTAATATTTGAGTTTATAACACAAATGGTTATTTGGTACTTTTCATTACACTATTCCATCAACATCTTGGAGTCACCCATCACCTGCAAGTCCCTTAAACCTTTATTTGCAACAAAATTCAACAAAACACAATGTGAGAATATTATGCTATATTATATGCATTATGCGCAACACCATATTTGATAGAGAAAAATGGTGTTTATCTAGAAACAAAAGTGATACGACTCTAGAAATCTAGAGTTCCTTGGAAATTGCCATTAAAGAATCCATAGGATTTTGTGAAGTCAATGACTAGTTTCTTAAGAATCTTGGATTTCTTCAACTTAGGGTATTTCCATCCTTCTATGTAGGAGAGCCTAATTTTATGAGACACCAGACTACCATCCATGATGATCACTTGAAAATTCATATTGTGTCTACAAATCCATAGTCTCTATAGAACATAACAAGGTAAAACTTTATGTTTCTTGACATAGGGATTTGTCATCCACAACTAAAAACATTCCAGAAGAATTTCTTACTCCATTTATTGGGATCACCCACCATATGTAGAAATTCATTCTAAACTAATTTGAAGAAATAACAAGAAACAAAGATATGGCCAATGGATTCTCCTTCTACCTCGCACATAATACATTGAATAGGGCCATTCCACTTTTGTTTCTGACAATTTTCCCATGTAAGAATCTTGTTGGACAAAGTGAGCCAGGAATTTTTTTTGATGATTAGTGGATAAACTAGATTCCAAAACATATCCCACCATCAAATCACTTTCCTAGTTAGGTATTGATCAATCATGGGTTCATATCCTAATTTAGTAGAAATAGTACTTATGGATTTGTTCCATATCCATTTTAGTTCATCCTTGTGATCATGCAAAATAACTACACTATGATTAGCACTAGAATATAATTTGACCATTATGTTTCCAAGGGACCATGTAGATTCAAATCTTCATTTAACATCCATGATTGAAGCCAATCCCCTAATGCCCAAAGTATGGATACATTTGCAAGATTTGTTTTACCTTATGTATGCAGTTCTACCTTTATTTCTCATGACCATTTGTAATTACCATTCCATCCAACAAAAGGATCATCGCCTAATTTGAGCATGTCATCTTTTCATATTTTTAAAGTGACCCATCTTCCTATAATTGGAAAGTCTCTCACTAACCCCTTCCAAACAATAGAAGCACCCTTAAAAAAAATTCTCTCTAATCTTATGAACTCCTCCAAAGAACATCCTTTGAAATATTTGGATCTCACAACTTTGCCCCATAATCCTTCATTTATAAAGAATCTCCATGATATTTTTGTAGCCAAATCTTGACTGAAAACATACAGGTCCTTCAATCCTCAACTTCCTACCTCTTAGGGCCTTGCAAATTTTGACCATTTGACAAGTGGGATTCCTTTTGATTCCTTCCAATATCCCTTAGTATTTGTTAGGGAACTGGGATGGAAGACCTAGCATAAATCCACTTGATAGGAAACTTCAATGGGAATCCCTATATGGAGCCTATACATGTTGAGCACATTTACTCACGATGAAATCCTTGTTGAAGTACTCAATAGAAACTTCTTGATAGCAAATCATTAAGAACATGCATTCAATATTGAGTGTTAGTTCACAATAAGTGTGATGGTGTAATTCATTTTGATGGCGTTCTTTTTCTCTCATTATATGTGCCTCCCATAAATAATTAAGAATGAAATCTATGGTTAGGAGTTCAATTATGTTTTATTTTATAACAACAATATAGTAACAATATGTATTACCCCTTTATTGATGAGGTGGAATTTTCCCTATGAAAATAGTAGGGGTTAACCTCGATGAAGGGTGTGAAATTAAAATCACAGTAGGATCAACTAGCTAAAGATATCCCCACAATTAAGAATTTGACTAAGTATACAAGAAAAACAATGTAAAAGAGGCACAATGAACACACAGATGATCAAATAGCAGGTTATTCTATTACTGTCCAACCCACAAGTGAGTTGTGAACACCCTTATATTACATTTGGGAAAAATCGTGAGCCTTTGGAGGCATCCGAATGAGCTACAAGTGGCTATCTTACATTGGACATCAATCCCCCCTAGGTTTACCAATAGTCTCCCAACTCACCTAAAAAAGTCACGAATTCCTAAAATGAATGTTGGGATGGCATGGGAGGTCATTAATGATGATGGAACATGAGTGGGTGAGGATTTGGTGGAGTGTAGGTGGCCAAGGATAGGCCAAAACTGCTAAGGAGGGGGGGAAATGGACACATTCAATGCACAAGCGCCTCAGGTCAAAGACAAATCCACAAAAAATGGGATAAGGGCACGCCTCACTCAGGTAGTGGTAATAAATGAGAGTGGTGTCCATAAATGAGGGTTCCTAACTGCCTGTTTGACCAAAACTGGGCCCTTAAGTGGTGGAATGTGTCATAAATGCCCAACAACCTTCAAACAACCTTGGATTATCATCATTAACCAATGTTTTGGACCATTAACCATCAAACTAACTTATCAAACTATGGTCCTAGGTGTAATAATGTTCTAACACCCCCCCTTAAGCTAGACTTATGTAGCCAAAACAAAATGAGGCCTTGGAAACTATGGCTCAAGTCACCTCTTACAATTTTAATTAGTCCATGTAACGAAGGTATGTAAGAAAACCACAAGGGAAATAAAACCGTCCCTCTAAAATGGACATGAATTTTTTTTTGGAAAAAGTACCAGTCTTCACCATGCATCACCCACCCCAAGGAGTGATATAAGGTAGGTGAAGGTATTCTCAGTGAAACTCTTGGTGAAGATATCAACAGTTTGCTCAGTAGATGGGAAATACTGCAAGGAAATAATATGGTCATGCATCAAGACTCTGATGTAGTGCATGTGTACCTCTATGTGCTTGGTCCTTCGTCTCTATAATGGATCAGTGGAGATATTGATTTCACTTTGATTATCACACCAAATGACTGTGGGTGAATCAAATGCAAATCCAAACTCTCCAAGAATACCTTGCAACCACACACATTGTGTAGTTGCATTCACTGCTCCCCTGTATTCGGCCTCAACTGATGATAAGGAAATAGTGTGTTTCTTATTTCTAGACCATAAAATGGGACATGTGCAATAATAAAGACATAAATAGAAGTGGAATTCCGATCAGTGCTATCTCGAGCCCAATATGAATCAGTAAAACCAACTAGTTCAAGTGATGAACCAGTTGCATAGTGTATCCCAAACTGATTGGTTCCTTGCACATAATGCAAGATACTTTTGGAAGCCTCCCATTGGATCTCATGAGGCTCTTTCATGTATCTTGCAACAACACCTACTGCATAAGCCAAATCTGGTCGAGAGTGAGTGAGATACAACAAGCTCCCAACTAGCTATCTAGTATATAGTGAACTGTTCACCAATGGTGAGGAACCCCAATCATAAAGCTTTACCCTTGAAAGGAAGGGAAACTTAGAAGCCTTACATTCATCCATTTTGAACTTTTTCAATAGATCTGAAGCATAGTTTTATTGTGAAACTATGATCCCTTCATCAGATTGATCAATCTCCAAACCAAGAAATTGTTTCAACAATCCTAGATTTGACATGGAAAATGCACTATGTAATGCATCTTTAACTGATCCTAGTTCTTCAATGAAACTACCGGTGATCAAGATATAATAAAAATAGAGTACAATAATAAAAAGAAGGTCACTAACATGTTGCATGTAAACATTTGTATCATATTTGCATCTCTCAAAACCTTGTGACAGCAGAAAATTGTCCATCTTGGCATACCAAGCTCTAGGAGCTTGCTTGAGACCATAGAGGGACTTCTTCAACCTATAGAAAAGTGAAGGATCATGAATGAAACCTTTAGGATGCTGAATATATATCTTCTCATGAATATCCCCATGAATAAAATGACTCTTCACATCCATGTGATGAACCTCCCATCGCTTGGAAGCTGCAATGGCCAAAACTAGCTTGATTGAGTCCATCTTTTCCATAGGTGCGAATGTATCTGTATATTCCACTCCATGGAATTGAGAGAAGCCCTTAGATACCAATATTTCCTTATACCTCACATCAGAACCATTAGAATCCATCTTGGTCCTATACACCCACTTGCATTGCACTAGTTTCCTCTTGGAAGTAAGAGGGACCAACTCCCAAGTTTAATTGTCATGGAGAGACTTCATCTCTTCTTGCATAGATGCTTGTCATGTTGTATAATTTGATGCTTCTTCATATGACTTTGGATCACATCCAACCATGATAAATCACCTCCCATGAATATTTGAATCACAAAAAGACAATGCATTGTTAAACTGCGATCTAGTCTTCCTAGGTTCTTGTGGATCACCTGCAAGTTCACCAGCTGCTTGTATGGTTTTCTCAGCCCACTTGGGCCTTGTAGGAGGGTCATGATATGCATGCATTTCATCATATTCATCCTAAACATCAGAATCATAAATAGCAGAAAATGAATGATCACTTACATCCTCTTCAAGTAGGGGGTTTGAGCATTCCCCTTCTTCTTGGTCAGCTGCATGCATGGGCTATTCTTCAAACTGACCACTCCTCTCAATGAAATTATTTTGAGACGAGGGTTCAAAGAGATTGTATCCCTTTACATATTCTACATATCCAACCATGATGGACTCCTTTCTTTGGGGCTGCAATGCTTTTCTTTTCTCTGTATGTATTCTATCCCATGCTCTTGAGCAAAACACCCTGAGGTGAGGCACATCAAGATTGTGTCCCATCCATGCCTTGAATGGAGTCTTGCATTCCAAGTATTTGTGTGGTACTCTGTTCTGAACATATGAAACACAATTAATGGCTTCAACCCATACTTTAGGAGACAAGGACTTAGCCTCCATCATACAGCTAGCCATCTCCTTCAATGCTCTATTCTTGTGCTCTGCTACACCATTATGCTGGGAAGTGTAAGGCACATAATGTTGCGTTTGAGTGCCATCTTATTCACATAGATGCTGCAGGTCCTTATTGACATATTCCCTTCCATTATCAGTCCTCAATACATTTATCTTCCTCCCACTGAAGTTCTCCACAGAAGCTTTGAAAACTTTGAATGAATGGAACACTTCAGAATTAAGCTTGAGAAAGAATACCCAACAAAATCTTGAAAAATCATCAATGAATGTTAGGACATACTTTGAGTTTCAATACGTAGGTGTAAGAAGAGGTCCTATCACATATGAATGGACCAAACCAAGAGGATGATCATCTCTTATTCCATTCCCCTTATCATACTTGTGCCCTGCATGCTTCCCAACAATGCACCCCTTGTAGGTACCTTTGGAAAATCTAATTTTTGGAAGTCCTTCAACCATGTTTTCTTTTCTCAAGGAATGATCATATATGTAGTTGAGGTGTACAAACCTCTCATGCTAAATTCTACTGAACTCATTAGCATGTGACAGAATATCATTAAGAGAGGAGTAAGAAAGAAAGTGTGAGAACTTGTACATTCTTGACTCATGATCTGGAACACCAACTACTACCACGTTTCCTGTAGAAACCTTAGTAATTTCCACATATTCTTGAGTGAAAATCACTCTCTTGGACAAACTAGTGTGGGTCATTTGGTAAATAGAGAGGATATTTGCTGCAAGATCAGGTACATATAATACATTGTTGAAGTACCCATTGTCTAGAATGATCTTCCCAATGCCTCTCGCTAGGATCTCTAAATCATCACCCATGAGAATGGGAGGACCACTATAAGGTGAAAGAGTAGAGAAATTTTATCTTGTAGAAGCCATGTTACTTGAGGCGCATGAATCTATGATGAAAGAAGTGGATTCTGAGGTACTAGCCATCACTGCATGGCATCTCTCCTTGTATTCAGAAACACCCTCCTTCTTCTTTGAACTTTCTGGAAGAGGAATGTTGTTTTTTTGAAGAAGATGAGCCATCATGTCAATAGTATTCTTTATGCATGCACTTTCAGGGTGCCAACCCTTTTGACAGTAAGTGAATTTGGTATTCTCCTTCTTCTTTCCTTTCTCCTTGACAGGGTTCGAACCCCCTTCAAAATATCTAGGCTTCTCCTTGTCTTTCTTCTTCTCTTGTTGATTCAAACCTTTGGGATTTGGCTTCCCCTTTGCTTTCTTCGAATCACCAACTGCAATAACTTGGTCCTTTTGCTTGATGGTACCCATTAGAACCATTTTATCTTGTTCTTGTGTAAGCATCTCCATGAAATTTTCCAAATATGGCATCTTCCAGTTTCAAACAGTGAGCTTGGTGGAATGGAATGTTGAAACAAAAATAGAGTACTCAGGACCCAACTTATAAAGTATGGACAACACCAGTTGTTTGTCCTTCTTCTCAATGCCACATTGCTTGAGTTGCAAGACCAAGGATTTGAACTTGGTGAAGAAGTATTGGATAGTTTCGAAACTACTTGGGCTCAGATAGATCAACTCATTCTCAAGTTGGTGGTCCCTCATCTCATCAGTATTCCCAAACAGTGACTCAATCTTGAGCCACACTTCATTTGGAGTAGCGAGACTGTCAATATGAAACAAGAGGTATCTCGAAATGATGAGACAAAGCATGCCAAAATCTTCATCCATTCTCTTGAAGAACTTTGAATTCTCTACTGCAGAATTTGGATCAGTTTCAATCCCCATGGTAACTCTGAAGAAACCCTTGGATATCAGTTGGATTATCATTTCGGGCTTCCACTCAAATTAGTTGAATGGAGTGAGCAAGATGACATGAGACTGCTACATTATGTAGCTTGTGTACTAGGTGACAAAGAAAACTGTAGACCTACAATGCAAACACTTAATCACTCAGGAGGGGATCCTAACTAGCCAATTCAAACCATGCACTGGAAGAAGGCACATTTTGGAGGGTGTAACACCTTGGGTAGACTCCAAATTATTTCTCCAATGGCTTCAAGGAAATGGCCCCTGGTACTTCTGTGATTGCTCCACTGCTTCTGGTGCACTTCTGAAGCAGTCTTGGTTCAAATCACAGTAGGATCAACTAGCTAAATATATCCTCACAATTAAGAATTTGACTAAGTATACATGAAAAACAGTGTAAAAGAGGCACAATGAACACACAAATGATCAAATAGCAGGTTATTCTATTACTGTCCAATCCATAAATGAGTTGTGAATAGCCTTATATTACTACATTTGGGAAAAATAACAAGCCTTTGGAGGCATCAAAATGAGCTATAAGTGGCTAGCTTACATTGGACCTCGATCCCCCCTAGGTTGACCAATAGTCTCCCAAATCACCTCAAACAGTCACAAATTCCTAATATGAACATTGGGATGACATGGGAGGTCATTAATAATGATGGAACATGAGTGGGTGAGGATTTGGTGGAGTGTAGGTGGCCAAGGATAGGACAAAACTGCCAAGGAGGGGGGAAAATGACCACATTCAATGCATGGGCTCCTCGGGTGAAATCCGTATTCAGAAAATAGGGGAAAAGAGCACACCTCACTCAGGTACTGGTAATAAATGAGGGTGATGGTCGTAAATGAGGGCGCCTAACTTCTTGTTTGACCAAAATTGGGCCCTTAAGTGGTGGAATGTGTCATAAATGCCCAAGAACCTTCTAACAACCTTGGATTATCACCATTAACCATCCAAATAACTTATGAGACTATGGTCCTAGGTGTAATAATGTTCTAACAAAAGGTCCCAATTAGACTTAAAACCATTTGGAATAGGGAACCCATATGAATTATGGTCCGATAACAATTATGGTTTCATGTTTTATTGATTATAGCTTGATCCACAGTTTAGGGTTTTTGAAATGCAATACATGAAATGTAACTAATTTGCTATGCAAAATGCAGAATGATGCCCAGAAATACTAATAGAACTAAAAATGTGAGCATAGTACCAAATATGTAAAATGTTTTGATAATTAATAAATAGCTATTGTAGGAACAAGAACATAAATATAAATAACCTGTTGTACAGCAAAACAATCTAAAAAATGAGCAGTTGATTACAATAATATATTCACAACTATAACGTAAGCATTCCAGAGACGAATTAGAGAAATAAATGCTACTTCAACAGTATAATATTCCACAATATAGAAAAAAATTCTCATGACAACTCTAGAATGAAACAACTTAGTAGAAAAAGTTCCATGCATTGAAGCCTAGGAGTTGAAATTCGATTCCAAAATAGCTAGGCCAAAAAAAATTCTTCTTATTATAAATTTGCAAAATAGTTTACATAAATCCTACAAGCATAAGCTCACTCAGAGCAACATCCCCTCTCTAGAGCCAAAACTCCATCCTTGCTAAAATGAGGCCAATAGTACATTTATAGAGATTAAGAATGACTCTTGGCTTTCTAATGGATTTTGACCTTCCAGGTGGCTCTTGGACTACTTCCTTGAATTTTCAACTTTGTCACTAGTTTACCCCTTCCTCTAATTTGAATTTGATTAAAAATTTACTTTCATGATATTAATTCAAATGATTTTGTCATTTTCCTCATTTGAATATCCAACACATGTTGAAATCATGAAATATGTACTTGTCTTCTTTTGAAATAATGAGTGTATTTTCCTCTCCCTGACATCTATCGAATAAGGACAAGGATTTTGTACATGTTTTGAATGTCTATCATATCTCTTCATACTCTATCCTTTGGCTATATTCCCTCTTCCATTTAAGTTCTTTTCTTTGAGTGTCCATTGATCCCTCTCAACACCAATACCCGGGTAACGTCACAACAAGCTTGTACATAAGTTAAGAATATATACATGATTAAAATCATACTTTAGTGATTTGAATTCTACCTAAGGAATTCAATTTAATAATGTTTCAAATTTTACTTCCCTGAGTCCAATGACCTTCACTTTTATTCTACCACCAAGTTTATGGGCCATTCCATAACTCAACTTGGTCCCTTTTTCCACTAACAATGTACCCTTATGTTTATTCTAAATTTAAGAACCTTTTATTAATCCATATAATAAAAATTATAACTAAAACTTTGTATATCTCTTCGATACCTTTCCAGCAGTATAAATAACTTTCCAAACGGAGGCCGGAGTCAAAATTTATGACAAAAACAGTGAGGTCACTTTTTGTAGTTTCGGCCAGTTAAAGGCCTAAAGCTTCGACATGTTGGCCCATAGAGGCCTCAATATTTGAAATATCATCCCTCGGAGGAATTAATATTTGAAACATCATTCCTTAAAGGCCTTAATCGCATACATTGACCAGTTAGAGCCTTAAATCTTTGTAACGTCGACCCTTAGAGGCCTCAACCTTCAACATTTTGACCCTTAGAGGCCTTAACCTTTGAAACATCGTCTAGATAGTGCCTTAAAAATTCGAAGCATCAACCCTTATAAGCCTTAACCTCAAACATTTTTTCCAAATTCTGACTTATTGATTTGATATTTTGGTGATGAGAAAGAGCCTTTTTGAGTGAAACTGATTGTTATAGAAAGAGTTTTTTGAGTGGAACACTGCAAGGAAATTATCTTGAAAATTATTAGGTGTTTAGTCACTTTCTTTAATGCGAACCTATATGCTTTGGAAAATGATAAAATTGAGGGTCATTATTGAACTTTAAATCCAACACATTTTTGGGAAGTTAAACCTAGTTCTATAGCACCAATCAACACTTCAATGACCCTAATGCCACCTTAATAATCCTAATGGAATCTTGGTGACCCGAATAATACCCTAATGGCATATCAGTGACCCTAATGACATCAAAGCCTCCTTAATCACATCTAACTCTTCCTAACCACTCTCCAAATGTACCTAGTCTCATATCAAAAGTCCCTAATAACTACTACATGCCCCAAATAAGATGTCTGAGTCATTCATAACTGATGATCCTACCTCATGACAAGCTACTGCTATAGCGTGATTTTCCACAACCTATGCAACATGCCTTGATGGCTTACCTTGTCCCTCTGCAGAATCATCCTACCCCTCTTGCTCAGTAAAAACCCTAAAAATCACATTTTTGTTGATGTACACAGGTCACCAGCACTACATTATACGTATACGCAGGCTACACCATTATAGCCTGCGTACATTGGGTTTCATGCTCAAAATTAAAAATACTTTAGGTTTTCCTTTCCAAGTAATGACCATTATGATCTTTGGAATTCCATATGCTAGAAAATGCTCCGATTTGACCCTTCATCTCCTTTGAGGGTTATATAATGAGCCATTGTGAAGAATTTGAGGAGGAGAAATTCGAGAGCAAGTAAAATCTAGAGGAATTTTTCCCCATTGACTTGAGTCTACATCACTTTGTCCTTGTTAGATTGAACTCTCTTATGTTCATCTCCCAAGATCTTCCTTATATTGTGAAGGAGGAATCCAATTACTCATTGAACTTGTGAACTTTCCATTGCATGGAGGATTGAAGTGGTGGAGGCCTAGGTGGAGGAACTTAGTTTCTTGGTCCCAATGAGTTTCTAGTAGAAGGTTGTCACTATGTACTTCTATTCATTATATTAATAGAAATACTCTTTTCTCATCCAGTTCATGTTGAAAATGTTTATATTATTTTCATTGAGTGTATTTACTTAATATGTTCATGGATTATGCTATATTATATGATAACAATTTGTATACATTATATATGCTCATATAGCTTGGTTGTTGAGGACAAGTTGCAGGTGAAGAGCATTTGATTGAAAAATCAATGATGGTCTTCTTCGGACATCCGATTGAGGTAAGGGTTTTCTCTTTTTATTGTTAGCATTTCATGTTTATATAGCATACTTGGGGATTGATTTGATTTCTGGTGTCACTTTGTCTGTTGTGGTTCTACCCCAAGCCATAGGAATATGTTCTTCACAACAGATTTGGCGACCATACTGGGGACTCTCATTTTTTGGGTCTTTTTGGGTGATTTTCTTTTTTATTGCTCTCTATTTTTCTGAGTTTCCGTGTCATTGGTAGCTTGATAGTTAGTATTCTGCTTTTTTCCTGAGTGATTTGGCTTCATTCTCATTTTTTTGGCCATTTTTCTCCCCCCTCACATGGGCTAGCTGTGTCCTTCCTACATACCCATGCGGGATGACTGTGTTTGAACCATGTACATACTTTGTTGTTTGGCTAATAGTCGTGTACATCTTTGTTTTGAGCTTATTTCTTGATTGAGATGCTTGCTGGGTGAGATATGTGTGTTGCTCAGTCCTCTTGGGTCTTTGTGTTGTCCGTTGGTTGCATTTATAGTGATTGGAAGCTCTCTTTTTATTAGTTTTTAGGAAAAATTGGTTTCTTGTCATTTTTTTTCATTAGTAGTCCTTTTTTGTGTGTTTGAGTCATGAATTCTTAGTGTCTTTCTTGTTTGGTCTTTTTATTCTAGCTGCAAAATCTGAGAGATTATGGTTCAATCTTGCATTTCCATTCCAATATATTGAAAATACAAAATATTTTCATTTTTCATGTTTACTTGAGCACTTGCACTTTTTGTTGGAGTTGCATTAGTCTATTCATCATTTGGAAAGACTACATTTGCATTGAAATTGAAGGAGACCATACTTGTGCACTTTCAATTAATGGAATACAAATTTCATTTGAAAGAAAAGACTAGTACTTAGCAATGTTTTTATGGATGCTTATGTCTTTTTCACGAATCACAGACATCACTAGTTTCATGACCATATTCCTTTAAGTAAGCAACAACTAATTAAAATTAACGTTAATTTTAAAATTGACTAGAAAGATTTTATTTTTTGAGGTGCACAAACAATTTTAGGTTTTAGAGTCTTGGAATAGGATTTTGTGAGTAAACTTATCCAAGACTACAAAACTTAACATTAGGCGTATGTCTAGGGAGTGGTGAAATCCATGGTATAATTGATGTTCTTGGGAAGCTCCTCTTACAAATGACTCAAGCATGAGGTCACGTGAAAGTTGGTTGTAGAGATAGCCCTCTAATACCTTGCTAGTGTCAGAGATATTTCTAGGGTCTATTCGCATCTGTTAGGATATTTCAATACTCCATCCTTGTTCCACCTAGCATTATTTATTTTTCCTAGTTGTTGATGATTTCATTTTCCCCCTAGAGGTGTGCAAATGTCATCCAGGATCCATCTACCACCTTCTGATCCCTACATGCATCATTTTAGGACCACTTCAGTCAATTCCCTATTTTATAGGAACATACTAAGTGTTCCAGTGCAATCCACTTGAGTTAGCTAACTCTTGTGGGGGGTTAGAGCTCTGGATTCCACTGATTGTGGCCTCATTCGCCCTTTTCTTACTGGCATGCATGAAAAACTCACTATTGTGCCCTCCTTAGCCAGATAGCTAATTATGTATTCAGTTAGCTGAGGTTAGGTTCAGTTCAGTTGAGTTTGAGTCTTCCAGAGCACTCTAGTGGTGATAATCCCTATGCTAGACCAAATGAGGTTCGAATTCTCCTATGTGATTCGAATTATCTCCATTGTATCATCATTGTTCATTATACTGATTATTGGATCATGTGACATTATTCTACTCCTATCCAAGTTTTGCTACATAATTATTCTTCTGCTCTTTTTTACTACAATTTTCACTCTTATTCAAATTTTCTACTCATTCTTTCTTTGTGAGGTATCCTCATCTCTTAGATGATCCACTCTGATAGAGAATTTCACATGGTATCAAATCCATTGAGAGAATAGGTTGAACAGTTGCTTTCGGTAGCGCACCAGAAGCCTCTAGATTTCCACAGCAAACCCTAGTGCCATTGCATTGAATTCATTGGAGAAATCCAATGAGGTCTAGCCAGGTGTGAAGGATCCGGATAAAAGTGCCTACTATCCTAAAGCAGTGCTCAGTAGAAATCTACCTCCATTATTGAGATTTTTTAAAATTTTATTCAAAGTTTTTGAGTGTTGATGCAGTTGTAGCAGTTTTCTGTAGTTGCAACAGTTTTGCTGCAGAAGCAACAATGTTCACCTTGTATTCGCTCCAGCACTTGTAATGGGAAATTCGAACTCTCATCTCTCTCCTAGGATCCTGACATCCTTCAATTACCTTGATTGGAGGGATTATATGCAGATGGTATTTCACAACAAGTCACTGTACAGGGTGACAATGGGGAAGGATCCCGAACCAACATCAGCTGTGGAGAAAACCAAGTATCTGAATAGATTGGATGAAGCATTTGGTTTCATGTGTATTCATATTTGTAGAGATTTACTCTTCCACATCGAAGGATTGAAGACTCCAAGAGAGTTTGGTTGAATTTAGAAACCCTCTTTGACAAACAAGATGAGCTAAGAGGCCCTATTCTGGAAAATGAGTTGATTGCTCTATAACCGAGCAGTTTTGAGACCATTCAGCAGTTCTTTTCAAAAGTCAAATCTCTGGTTATGCAATTCAAGTAGTGTGGCATTAAGAAGAAGGATAAGTAGCTAGTGCTATCCATTATGAGCAAGATAGGTTCTGATTTCTCCATCTTTGTCTCTACCTTCCATTTTGGGCGAATGCCAATCCTAGTTGGAAGATTCCCTCAGATGTTTTCAGTGAATCTCTCATCCAAGAACAAGATAAGTTGATCCAAATGGGAACCTTGAAGGCCTCCAAAGATCAAGATCTTATGGCTGGAGAAGAAAAAAGTGTGAATGGGAAGGGGAAGCACAAGGGAAAGGATAAGAGGCCATCTGAACCCAAGCTGAATTCCAAGTCAAGTCCATAAGAAGGAGCCTCCAGCTCTAAGAAGGAAAAACAAAAGGGCTTTGAGAAATCCAAGTGCTCCTATTGCGAGAAAGGAAACAACCTAGAGAGATCTTGCATGTAGAAGAAGATAGATCAGATGACCAAGTTTCTTGAACAACACAACATTGCCCTCCCAAAAGGTGAAAGAGAGACTGATTCTTGAAGTGAGTCTGATGGTCATGAGATATTCCATGCACTGAAGGCTGGATTTTCAAAATCAAAATCCCTCCTCATAGATTCAGGAGACTCCAACCACATGGTTGCCTCCAGAGAATCATTTTCTTCTTTAGATATCAAAGATAGTCTGATTATTCACATGGGATATAACTCTGAGATCTCTGTTGAAGGGAAGGGCACATTACATATGGAGCATCGGAAGTTCAATTTTTTTTATTTGTGCCTTCTTTGTTAGGAAATTTGTTGTTTGTATATCAGATGACTGACACACGTTCACCGAAGAAAGTGGTATTTGGTCTTGACACAATTGAGATTGCAGATATCTCTACTGGGAAGATTATAGCGAAAGGGTTTGCAAACCATGCCTCCAAGGAATATGAATTCTCACATTTTTTTTCCATACTCTCTGCTTACCCCATCAGAATCTAATGAAGATCAGAGTGATATCTCTTCTAATGAAGATGAGGATAAAGATCTTGATGTTGAGAATAAAGTTCAAGGAGATTCAGATTCAGATCCAGATCCAACACATGCTCCGAATCCATGGCCAAGGCCAATATGGGCTCACAAAGTCCTTGTCACTATTGGGAACACAGTTGGGGATCCATCTGACCATAGAACCACTAGATATCAGTATCATGCAAAACTTGCACTATGTCATGCAGATCCACTTCTCTCAGAGAGGTGCTACATGATGGTAGGGTTTGATCGATGATCTCTTGAGGAGACTTGCCATGGGGGATCTACAACCAAGTACAAATCTCGGTTGTCTGACAACAAATACTCAAAGGTTCATGATTTGTACCACAATGATCCATTCGCTCCAGTAGAAAGAAGGGTTCCTGAAAGGCTTGTTTTAGAAAATACAACTTCTACAGAGTGGGAGCTACATCAGAGGAGCACATCCAGATCTAGATCTAGATCCATATCTAACACCTACATTGCTATCCTAAAGAGGAGTATCTTGCTAATATTTTTGCAAAGGATTTCACTGAGGACATTTTTTTCCTTCTCTGCTTAGTATGAAGGTTCTTTGAGTTCCCTACTGCTATTCTTTTTGAGTGGGGGTATTTTTCCCATGAGGTTTTTCCCCATTTCCTTGGTTCATGGACATTTATTTTTATCATTTACTTGATTGTATGGGTGACCTTTGGTCTTAGTAACCAGGTCCCAGGATGAAAAAGTATGGATTAAGGGGGGGTGTTAGGATATTTCAATACTCCATCCTTTTCCTACCTAACATTATTTATTTTTCCTAGTTGTTGATGATGTCATTTCCCCCCTAGTGGTGTGCAGATGTCATCTAGGAACCATCTACCACCTTCTGAGCCTTGCATGAATCATTTTAGGACCACTTAAGTCAGTTCCATATTTTGTAGGAACCTACTGAGTGTTCCAGTGCAGTCCACTTGAGTTAGCTGATTCTTGTGGGGGGTTAGAGCTCTGGATGCCACTGATTGTGGCATCATGTGCCCTTTTATGACTGGAATGCATGAAAAACTCATTATTGCACCCTCCTTAGTCAATTAACTGATTATGTCTTTAGTTAGATGAGTTTAGGTTTAGTTCAGTTGAGTTTGAGTCTTTTGGAGCACTCCAGTGGTGATAATCCCTATGCTAGACCAACAGAGGTTTGAATTCTCCTATTTGATTCAAATTCTCTCCATTGCATCATCATTGTTCATTATATTGATTATTGGATCATGTGACATTATTCTGCTCCTATCTGAGTTCTGCTGCATAATTATCCTTTTGCTCTTTTTTACTGCAGTTTTCACTCTTATTCCACTTTTCTGCTCATTCTTTCCTTGTGAGGTATCCTCAGCTCTTAGATATTTTGTGACATAGAATTTCATAGTATCCATGGGTTTTGAAAGCACCTAAGTGATTCTTGCATTTTGGGATTAGCTACCATTCCCATATGATGGACTTGACCTACGATTGTTCACCTGAGCATTGGTTATATGTGGTGACCTTGGTTGCTTATCCTAGGTACCACACATGGTACTTGTACGGGTTATTATGTGAGTGTCCTGAGTCATATAGGGTCCGGACATCACATAGCCTTACGATTTGAATTATGAGGGCCCTTATAACTAATTTATTTACCTACGTATATAGTAGTGGAGTCTCATGCCTCTCTTGGGTGAGGCGTACCTTCTATAGTTTCAGGAGGCCCCTTAGCCATCTCCTTTATTTGTGTGAATTTGGATTAGCTTTTCAAGGAGTGTGCTCGTTGTCGGTTAGTTTCCCTTAGGGATTGATACCATTTTTGCGACTCTTTTTAAGTCATCATGGATCAAGTTCCAACCATCCTCCATTCTCTTCGTTTAGCAGGTTTACCACCTGGTGATCCTTTGCAGCCTTTTCATGAGAGGCATCAAGATAGCCTTAGGTGGTCATTATATATCCCATCGAGAGCTTCAAAGAATTCTTACTATGAGCTCTACTTATGATATGTCATGGATCCCTTCAACCCCTTCATCTGCAATGGGTGGGGGAGTGCATGGGACTCCCTCTTCTGCTGCCTCATGGGTCCCAGGGACTCCTTTGTTCACGGGTTCTCATGCTACTAAATCATCTCAGCTGATTAGAACGAATCCCTTTGATTATACTTGGTCGTTGGACCATTTGTCCAATTTTTCTTTAGGATTGTTGGGCACTGAAGTTCAATCGATTCCCAAAGTCTCTAATCCATTTAATTTTGGAATTCATAATACATCATCAAGTATCCCATCCTCCATACCAGTTTGCAATTGTAACTTTGTTGTTGGGTTTGGGGGCATATAAGCCCCCTTTATAACATATCAATTTGGGAGCAGTCATATCCGTCCTTATTCTCCTTATGTTGGGGGATGGAATCTCCCTTTTTCATCTTCGTATACCAGTGTTAATCCTTTTATGGTTGGGGGTGGGCATGCAGGTGGTGGTTCTACCTCATATATCCCATCCATGTTCCTATCATCTACTACACCAGTTCCCACGAATGCTTTTCTTATGGCGCATCCTCCTCCGAGTGTGTATGTCCCTTTGGGAGGGAATGCATCATTTAATATGGGTCCCCCTTCATCTGGAGTTCTGGAATGTATATTCCAAAATATATATTTTATTTTTTGAATAGATAATTTTTACAAGGAGCACAGTGCGACTTTATACATTTCAAGGGTCACCATAAAATGAGGTGACCTATCAACCTGTTTAATTAATAAATAACACAACTAAACTATTTAGTTTTATTACAAGTCATCCCTCTCCGGAATACTTCATCCATGAAGTATTGGTAAGGATGGGTGGCGCGAACGAAAATCCTCATTCTCCCATGTAGTTTCTTCCTCTGGTAATTTTTTCCACTTGATAAGGTATTCATTGACTGACTTGGAGCGAAGTGTTCGAGTATTAATTTCCAAAATGTATTCTGGTTCCAACACTAACTTCCCTTCATCATCTAACATAGGCAATTCAGTTTGTATGTGAGTGGTTAAGCCCAATTTCTTCTTTAGGAATGATACATGAAAGACGTCATGTATTTTTCCTTTATTTGGGATGTCTAGAGCATAGGCCACTTGTCCCACTTGTTTTCAAACTTGATATGGGCCATAGAACTTGGGTGCAAGTTTATGATTTTTGGAATTTTTTAGTGAAGTTTGTTTGTACGGTTGAAGGAAAACAAACACCCAGTCGCCCACTTCAAATTCTCGATCGGTTCTTTTTGAGTCTGCTTGTTGTTTCATGCGGTTTCTTGTGTGTTCGAGATGGTTCTTCAAAATGTGGATGACCTCATCGGACGTTGCTAGGTAATCTCTTGCTGCTGGAACTTTGGAATTGTTGATGACATATTATTTTGCTGTGGGAGGTGGATACCCATATAAGGCTTCAAAAGGTGACATTTTTGTTGATGTATGATATGTACTATTGTACCACCATTCTGCAAGGTATAGCCATTGTACCCATTGAGTTTGTCGGTCGTTCACAAAATTCCTCAGGTATCCTTCAAGGCATTTGTTTACTACTTTTGTTTGTCCATCTGTATGGGGGTGGTATGAGGTACTCATAGTTAATGAAGTGCCAACTAGGTGGAACAATTCTTTCCAAAAGTTGCTGTAAATTTGGGGTCCCTATCACTAACAATAACCTTGGGAAACCCATGGAGCTTAAATATATTCTTTACATAACTATCCGCGATTAGGCTTTCTTTTGCTTTGGATGAAATACTAATGAAATGAGCATATTTCATTAATCTGTGAACGACTACAAATATACTATCATTTCCTTCTGATGTAGGAAGGCCAGTGATAAAATCCATGGATACCTCAGACCATTTTTGGGTTGGAATATGAAGGGGTTGTAGGAGACCTGGAGGGGCCACCATTTCGAACTTCTACCTTTGACAAGTATCACATTCAGCCACATATTTCTGGATATCAGTCTTCATTCCATTCCAAAAGAAGGATTGGAGGGTATTGTGGTATGTTTTAAAGAAACCAACATGGCCTGCTGTTGGGGAGTCATGGTTCTCTTTTAAGACTTGAGTTTTGAATTTTGATGAACTGGGTAAATATATTCTTTGTTTGTACCATAGTATGTATTTTTCCCATGAATATTTGGAGTTTTTTGCTTTGTTGTTTTCAACCTCTTCAATTAGCTTCCTTGTCTCTGGGTCTTTCACATACTCCCCTTGGACTTCTGAAATCCATTCAGGAACAACTACGGATATGGCACATAGTGAGGCATCACTCTCATGCTTCCTTGATAAGCTGTCTGCAACCCTATTCTCCTTACCCTTTTTATACAAAATGTCGAAATCAAAGACTTGGATTTTGCTTACCCATTTCTGTTGTTCGAGAGAGAGATTTTTTTGAGTTAGAAAATACTTCAGGCTATTGTGGTCTATTTTAACAAGAAATTTTGCCCCGAACAAATATTGCTTCCATTTAACAAGGGCATGCATTATTGCCAACATTTCCTTGTCGTATGTGGATTTTGTTTGCTCGCTTGGTTTTAAATTCTGGCTTTTGAAAGCAATGGGATGTTTATCTTGCATGAGGACAGCTCCCAAGCCTGTCCTTTAAGTGTCACATTCAAGGATGAATGTTTTTGTAAAATCAGGAGCTACTAACTCTGGTGTGGATGTCATCAGGGATTTCAATTGTTCAAAACAAGTTTCGGCATCCTTATCCAATTTGAAGGCGTCCCTTTTTAATAATGATGTTAGGGGTGCTACAATTTGGGCGTAGTTGCGAACAAATCTTCTATAATAACCTGTTAGGCCCAAAAATCCTCTTAACGATGTAATTGACTTGGGCGACAACCACTCTATGATTGCCATAATTTTTTTGGGATCAACCTTAATGCCATCGGCTGAAACAATGTGCCCCAAAAATTCATCTCTTGTTGCCCAAAACTGCATTTTGATTTGTTAGCATAAAATTTGTTTTCTTCTAGAAGCTTCAATATCATTTCTACATGCTTGAGGTGCAAGTTCCAATTTTTACTATAAATAAGGATGTCATCAAAAAATACTAACACGAACTTCCTTAGGTATGGGCGAAACAAATCGTTCATTACTTCTTTAAATTTTGCTGGAGCGTTGGATAATCCGAATGGCATCACTCGAAATTCATATAAACCTTCGTGGGTGCAAAAAGCTGTTTTGGGCACATCTTCTTCTCGAATATGGATTTGGTAATATCCAGATTTTAAATCTAGTTTAGAAAAATATTTTGCACCATGTAGCTCATCGAGCAGTTCGTCAACAAAGGGAATGGAGAATTTATCTTTTATGGTGACTTTGTTTAATGCTCGATAATCAATGCAAAGTCTATATGATCCATCTTTTTTCCTAACAAGAATGACTGGTGCTGAAAAAAAACTCTTACTACATGTGATTATTCCAGCATCTAATAGTTCCTGCACCAAATGTTCAATCTCTGATTTGTTCCTATGAGATTGTCTGTACGAATTTTTTCTAATTGGAGCTGATCCTGGCATCAACTCGATGATGTGATCCCTAGAACGTGGGGGTGGGAGACCATGAGGAGGATTTCGGAAGATGCCACTATGTTCTGCTAATTGATGTGGATCAATATTTTGTCTTTCAATTGTTGTTTCCATAACATAGCAGTGTAAGAAGAAGGCTTGAGCTCCCTTTTTTATCATCTTTTCCATTTTATTGGATGAGACAATTTGGGGAGGGGGGCAGTTAATATTGTAAAGCTTATATTTCCTCCCATTTTCATAGAACTTTATAAATTGTTCTCGTAAGTTTAATCCGACTATCCCCAACATTTCCAACCATTGTGCACCTAACACAATGTCAGCCCTGTTGATGTATATGTAACTTCGGAATGTATTTCACATATATGTATATTGTATTCCTATATAGATGTTATTATTCCTCTATACGGAAGTGTCGTCATTTATATTGTAAGTGTCGTAACTTATACTTGATGGGTTATTAAACCACCTTGTTGGGGTCGGCCCTGTATAAGTCATGTGGGTCAAAGGGTTATTAGACCACCCTATTGGGGGTTGGCCCAGTCAGCATTATGTTATGTGGTTAAGTTCGAGCCTACATGAGTTAGGTAAAAAGGCAAGTCAAGTCAAGTATAAATAGAGTGCGGGAGGAACACTATTTACTCACTCACTTCTCACACATGCACTCAAGGAGGAGTGGCGCACTTATGGAGGAGGAGGATCTGCTGCTAGGTTATGTCTATCTCTCATGGTTGGTTGTATCATTGCTCTATCTATCTCTGAGGAAGTTATTGGGGTTTTTCACCTTTATGGTTTTCCCCAAGTAAATCTTTGTGTCTCTTGTGTGCTTGCATTATTGTCTCCATGATTGATATGCTGTAGATATGCTGTACAAGTTGTTCTCTCAGTTAAGATCCTAGATCAGATTGAAGTAAATTCAGAAAATTTAACATGGTATCAGAGCTAGCCTGAAAGAAGGCATGATATGGCATGTATGACACTTGTTGCACTTACGATGCTAGGGCTTGATATAGCAAAAACGAGTCATTGTAGCACTTTCGCTATAAATCTGTTTTGGCAAGGTTTTCGGATCTGAAATTGTTACAGGACAAAGCTAAGATCCCCATGTACCTTGTTTTCAAAGGAAAACCTCTAATTTGTTGTACTTTGTGATTTATGATCTGTACAATATAGGGTTTCTGCCTCTTCCAGATCTGAGTCAAAATCAGGTGACCTTGGGAAAAAGGTCATAACTTGGGATAGGAAGCTCCAAATGAAATTTCGTCAAAAGTGACAGGTAGTACACAGACTGTAATATCTCAGAAAACTTGTTCAGAGGCCGAAGTTTCACCAGTGACACGTGGAACGCCGTACAAGTTCGCTCTCCTGTATTATCCCATAAACAGGTCACGTTGCGACACTTGGCATAACTCTCTCTCAGAAAGTCCAATTGAGGTCAGACCTATCAGGATGGAAAGATAACAGGCCGAGCTATCTCAGGAAACGTTTTCAGAGACCGAAGTTCAAACAGTGACACGTGGCACTCTGTACAAGTTCGCTCTCCTGTTTTATCCCAAAACAGGTCACGTTGCGACATTTGGCATAACTCTCTCTCAGAAAATCCAACTGAGGTCAGACCTATCAGGATGGAAGGATAACAAGTCAAGCTATCTTAGGAATCTTTTTCAGACTCTGTGGATCAAAAATTTTGGAGTTACACCAGAAGCAATCAGGTACATATTTCTGTCAAAACAGAATTATTTTTTGGTACCTTCATTCATGGCTTCCGGAATTTAGGGCTTTGGAAAAAGTTAAAATTTTTGTAATCTGAGACCACGGCTGAATGCTACTCATCAAAATAAAAATTTAGAGACCAAGATCATAATTTTTGGTTGGGAAGAAGGCCGGGCTTGATCAAACCCTAGTTCGAGACTTTGATCAGAAAAGAGGAAAATTAGGGCTTCTGTAAAAATGGGAATTTTTGAAATCTATGACCACGGTGGCAGCTCCTCAGAAAAATAGAAGATTAGAGCTTTGGATCAAACCTTTTGATGGGGAAAAAGAGTGGGCTTCATCAAACCCCAGTTCAGGGTCATGTCCAGTGAATCCGAAAGTTTCAAAGGAAAATTTGAGGAGTGAAACTTTGCAGTTTTCAAATTCTAAATATACTAGCTTGATCAGCTCATCAAGGTCCAGTTCTTGCAAATTAAGTGGATTGGGTTAATCCTAGAAGAAGATGGATTGATCATCTACATGAATGAAGAAGTTCCTGTTTCAGAGGGAGATGAGGCTAAGGCCTTACATAAGAAGATTACAAGCGATCTCGACAGGTATGACTCATCGAGGTATGTTTTGAGATTTGTTCATGATTAAGTTTATGGTATGTTTGTCTTCATGTTACTACGGTTAGTACAATCTTGATTTTAGACTTGTCGTATCACCTTAATAAATATATGAATGCACGATAGAATATATTCATTGATTAAGGTTTTGACACTTATGATTGTACTAATGCATTATGGTGTTGTATGAGGTTTATGTTGTCTACTAACATGAAAGGTACACCAAGAAAGACAAATCATGTTCTGGTACAAGAACATATGGTCATGATAACATGAGGACAAAGATTCATCCATTGTCATGGATCTCATAGAAGATCCATTTACGAGGTATGTATAACTTGGTTTTGTAATGGTTAACATATGAGACATGCAGGTTACTAGCACAAGTCACTGAAGAGAACCAGAAGACATTATGCGGGTATGTTAGACATAAACTAGCTAGCATGCTCATCCAGGTATGTTTTTCCTATATCGAGCTAGAATCCTACCTTAGTTTAGGATCTTATACTGTTGTGTTGTTGATAATGATTATTCATGAAGTTATAGGTTTGAATAATCACAGGTTTTATGCATATTATATCTCTTATCTTGATTGATGATTCAACTAGAGAGTCATAGGTTTGAGTAATTATAGGTTTAGACATGTTATGCTTCTTATGATTTGACTAACCATAAGAATCCTACATAAACCTTGAATGATAATGCTTATTATTTCTGTTTGAAATGATCATAACTATACATTCTTGAGATTATTGTGTTTTAATAGTATACTAGTAAATGTATGATTTTATATGAGATCACAAGGATAACTCAATCATAATACTAATAAGCATGCATAGGGACCAAGGATGAATATGAGTTGAAGAACAGGTAATCCAGGAAGAAAAGATCAAGAGGGAGTACACTCCAGTGGTTTATTAAAGGATGCAGATATTCAGAGGGAGTTGACCATCTCTCTACATTCCACAACAGAAAGTTGTAGAAGAAGCTACTTCAGATTAGGACTCCAGCAGCTCCTGTAAGGAAGCAAAGACTCAAAGGGAGTCCACCCAACGAACAAACAAAGATAAGTATTTTAATTTCTTGCATATTTGTTTGTTTAAATAAAATTGTTCAATGATGTATATGCTCATGTTCCTAGACTTAGGATATGTATTGTGCATATTAGAATAGTTGCATTGATGAACAGTATACTACTAATATATATGGGTAAGTGGCCTATGGCACTGTACAACATACCATTGCTACTTATCTAGAATGAAACCTCTTTGTTGACATGTTGGGAGTTGTGCACACTCTTAACAATGTTCTGGTAGAGATTGGAAGGCATCTAGAAAGTTATGGGATATGGATAAATGTTGTATCGAAGCATTGGCTAAAATAATTGCATGACGATATGACATATTTCTTTATGTGTAAGAATTTGTTCTGAAAACTATGAGATGTTTCTAATCATGCAATTTAACTTGTTGTGTAGGAAAGATCGTATGCCATCTCCTACAAAAGAAGAACTACAACATTTGTTCCAGCACTAAAGATATCTATTGAAGATATTGAATATATTGAAGTTCCCAGGATCTGGGATGAAGAAATGAAATGCCATGATCCGTCGATCATGAAGAATGATGTTTGGGATGTAATCCCAAGACATGAAGGGAAGTTTGTTATGACTTCCAAATGGAACTATCAGATCAAGCATGTTGCAGATGGCAGCATTGAGAAATATAAAAGTGATGAAATAGAAGATACACCAGATGGATTCAAGACAGCTTCCTTGAATGGTGTAGTTGAAGAAGAAGTGTATGTAGAGAAGCCACTTGGTTCTGAGACACATGATAGGAAATCATATATGTGCAGAACTTGGTATGGTGAAGATAGATTGATTGCCGACACGCAACGGAAGCTTACTACCGAGTTCGAGATGAAGAACTTGGGGATGATGCACTATTTGTTTTTGGCATGGAGGTGTGGCAGAGTGCAGATAGAATCTTCCTTGGACAAGGGAAGTATGCAGTAGAGATCCCAAAGAGGTTCGGGATGATGGATTGCAAGGCCATGGCCACACCTATGGCATCGAATCTGAAGCTTCTATGTGATGCTTCATCTGAGCTGGTTGATGTCTCTATGTATCGTCAGATGATTGGGTCATTGATGTACCTGACGAACACGAGACCAGACATTTGCTTTGCTGTGAACACATTGAGCCAGTTCCTGACGGATCCGAGGAGTGTTCACCTGGTTGCTGTAAAGCATGTTCTGAGGTACCTGAAGGGTACAATGGATTATGGGCTCAAGTATGAGGTGAATCAAAAGTTTAACCTACAGGATTATGTTGATTCAGATTGGGCTGGCAGTGCTGCAGACAGGAAGAGCACATCTGGGTGTTGCTTCAGTATGGGATCAGGTGTGATCTCTTGGTTTAGCAGGAAGCAGTCCTCCATAGCACTGAGTACAACTGAGGCAGAGTATGTTGCAGCCTGTTCAGCTAGTTGTGAGGAAGTATGGCTACGAAAGCTACTGTCTGAGTTATTTGATCTCCCATTGGAGGCTACTGGTATCTTCTGTGATAACTAGAGTTGTGTGAAGCTATCCGAGAACCCAGTGTTTCATGACAGGTCGAAACACATAGAGATCAAATATCACTATATCAGGGATATGGTGCAGAGAGGAGCTGTGAAGCTTCTGTATGTTGCGACGGATGAGCAGATTACAGATGTGCTGATTAAACCGCTAGCCAGAGTGAAGTTCGAGTACTTTAGAGAGAGGCTTGGTGTTCTTCAGATCGAGGACACTTCGAGGAAGAAGTGATGGACACATTTGCTGAAGCCATTCCAAGCATGTTGGAAGGAGGATCCTTCACATGGCTGTGGATGTAAGCGCTGGATATTGGGCATCAGGATGATGTTCTGGTTTCTGCTTGGATATGATCAGTTGGATCATTTATGTATGTACGCATCATGTTGGATGCTGGATATGATCAGTTGGATCATTTATGTATGTATGCATCATGTTGGATGCTGGATATGATCAGTTGGATCATTTATGTATGTATGCATCATGTTGGATGTTGGATATGATCAGTTGGATCATGTGTATGTATTTTGTATATGCATCATGTTGGATGCTTGGACCATGTATCTGTATATGTATCAGGTGGATACATTGTATGATCAGGTGGATCATGTACGGTGATATGTATCATGTATCAGGTGGATACATTGTATGATCAGGAGGATCATGTATGATGATATGTATCAGGTAGATGCTTTGTATGCATCAGGTGGATGCATTGATGATCAGGTGGATCATGCAGCATGATGTTGCAGTGATGATCAGGATGATCATGGATGATGAGCTTCAGGATGTTGCTCCAAATGACATGCAGCAGGACGTTGCAGTGATGATGATCAGGACGATCATGAGTACATCAGGACGATGTATGGTGAGTATCGGGTTGATACTCTGTGGCTGTGGATCAGGTTGTGCAGATGAGCATGTCTGGGAGATCCTATAGGTCGGAGTTGTGTACCCGTAACATCCTGGGATGCTATTTCGAGACATTGCTCTGGGAGGACATGTAATTTGTGCCCTGGGAGATTTCAGGTCGGAGTTGTGTACCCGTAACATCCTGAGATGCTCTTGCGAGGTTTTGTCCTATGGCATGTAATTTGGGTCCTGGGAGATTTCAGGTCGGAGTTGTGTACCCGTAACATCCTGAGATGCTCTTTCAAGGTTTTTCCATGACCACATGTAATTTGTGCCCTGGGAGATTTCAGGTCGGAGTTGTGTACCCGTAACATCCTGAGATGATCTTGCTAGGTTTTGTGGTGGACCACATGTAATTTGTGCCCTGGGAAATTTCAGGTCGGAGTTGTGTACCCATAACATCCTGAGATGCTCTTTCGAGGTTTTGTGGTGGGGTCACATGTAATAGCGCCCTGGGAGATCCTACAGGTCAGAGTTGTGTACCCGTAACATTCTGGGATGCTCTTTCGAGGTTTTGTGACGCACGTAATAAGTCCTGAGGATTCCACAATATGGCCAGTGATGACGAAGACCTGCAGGTGGTGGGCCTACATCCAGTATGAAAAAGGACTGGCTCTGTAGAACTTCCTATGATGAGTAGATTCAGAGATTGATTGAGATAGCAGCAGTAGTGACGATGATGATGACTCGATGACGATTATCCAGTGACGATGATCTAGAGAAGATGACTTGTCCTAGAAGAACTATGCTGAGAAATACCTTCCTAGTTAAGAGGGAGTGTTGATGTATATGTAACTTCGGAATGTATTTCACATATATGTATATTGTATTCCTATAGAGATGTTATTATTCCTCTATACGGAAGTGTCGTCATTTATATTGTAAGTGTCGTAACTTATACTTGATGGGTTATTAGACCACCTTGTTGGGGTCGGCCCTGTATAAGTCATGTGGGTCAAAGGGTTATTAGACCACCGTATTGGGGGTCGTCCATGTGGGTCAAAGGGTTATTAGACCACCCTATTGGGGGTCGGCCCAGTCAGCATTATGTTATGTGGTTAAGTTCGAGCCTACATGAGTTAGGTAAAAAGGCAAGTCAAGTCAAGTATAAATAGAGTGCGGGAGGCAATCTATTTACTCACTCACTTCTCACACATGCACTCAGGGAGGAGTGGCGCACTTATGGAGGAGGAGGATCTGCTGCTAGGTTATGTCTATCTCTCATGGTTGGTTGTATCATTGCTCTATCTATCTCTGAGGAAGTTATTGGGGTTTTTCACCTTTATGGTTTTCCCCAAGTAAATCTTTGTGTCTCTTGTGTGCTTGCATTATTGTCTCCATGATTGATATGTTGTAGATATGCTGTACATGTTGTTCTCTCAGTTAAGATCCTAGATCAGATTGAAGTAAATTCAGAAAATTTAACATGGTATCAGAGCTAGCCTGAAAGAAGGCATGATATGGCATGTATGACACTTGTTGCACTTACGATGCTAGGGCTTGATATAGCAAAAACCAGTCATCGTAGCACTTTCGCTATAAATCTGTTTTGGCGAAGTTTTCAGATCTGAAATTGTTACAGGACGAAGCTAAGATCCCTATGTACCTTGTGTCCAAAGTAAAACCTCTAATTTGTTGTACTTTGTGATTTATGATCTGTACAATATAGGGTATCTACCTCTTCCAGATCTGAGTCAAAAATCAGGTGACCTTGGGAAAAAGGTTGTAACTTGGGCTAGGAAGCTCCAAATGAAATTTCGTAAAAAGTGACAGGTAGTACACAGACTTTAATATCTCAGAAAACGTTTTCAGAGGCGGAACTTTCACCAGTGACACGTGGCACGCCGTACAAGTTCGCTCTCCTGTATTATCCCATAAACAGGTCACGTTGCGACACTTGGCATAACTCTCTCTCAGAAAGTCCAATTGAGGTAAGACCTATCAGGATGGAAAGCTAACATGCCTGGATATCTCAGGAAACGTTTTCAGAGGCCGAAGTTCAAATAGTGACACGTGGCAGTCCGTACAAGTTCACTCTCCTGTTTTATCCCAAAACAGGTCACGTTGTGACATTTGGCATAACTCTCTCTCAGAAAATCCAATTGAGGTCAGACCTGTCAGGATGGAAAGCTAACAGGTCAGGCTATCTCAGGAAACTTTTTCAGACCCTTTGGATCAAAAATTTTGGATTTACACCAGAAACAATCAGGTACATATTTCTGTCAAAACAGAATTATTTTTTGGTACCTTCATTCATGGCTTCCGGAATTTAGGGCTTTGGAGAAAGTTAAAATTTTTGTAAGCAGAGACCACGGATGAATGATACTCATCAAAATAAAAATTTAGATACCAAGATCAGAATTTTTGGTTGGGAAGAATGCCGGGCTTGATCAAACCCTAGTTCGAGACTTTGATCATGAAAGAGGAAAATTAGGGCTTCTGTAAAAATGGGAATTTTTGAAATCTATGACCACGGCTGGAAGCTCCTCAGAAAAATAGAAGATTAGAGCTTTGGATCAAACCTTTTGATGGGGAAAAAGAGTGGGCTTCATCAAACCCCAGTTCAGGGGCATGTCCAGTGAATCCGAAAGTTTCAAAGAAAAATTTGAGGAGTGAAACTTTGCAGATTTCAAATTCTAAATATACTAGCTTGATCAGCTCATCAAGGTCCAGTTCTTGCAAATTAAGTGGATTGGGTTAATCCTAGGAGAAGATGGATTGATCATCTGCATGAATGAAGAAGTTCCTGTTTCAGAGGGAGATGAGGCTAAGGCCTTACATAAGAAGATTACAAGCGATCTCAACAGGTATGACTCATCGAGGTATGTTTTGAGATTTGTTCATGATTAAGTTTATGGTATGTTTGTCTTCATGTTATTACGGTTAGTACAATCTTGATTTTAGACTTGTCGTATCACCTTAATAAAATTATGAATGCACGATAGAAGATATTCATTGATTAAGGTTTTGACACTTATGATTGTACTAATGCATTATGGTGTTGTATGAGGTTTATGTTGTCTACTAACATGAAAGGTACACCAAGAAAGACAAATCATGTTCTGGTCCAAGAACATATGGTCATGATAACATGAGGACAAAGATTCATCCATTGTCATGGATCTCATAGAAGATCCATTTACGAGGTATGTATAACTTGGTTTTGTAATGGTTAACATATGAGACATGCAGGTTACTAGCACAAGTCACTGAAGAGAACCAGAAGACATTATGCGGGTATGTTAGACATAAACTAGCTAGCATGCTAATCCAGGTATGTTTTTCCTATATCGAGCTAGAATCCTACCTTAGTTTAGGATCTTATACTGTTGTGTTGTTGATAATGATTATTCATGAAGTTATAGGTTTGAATAATCACATGTTTTATGCATATTATATCTCTTATCTTGATTGATGATTCAACTAAAGAGTCATAGGTTTGAGTAATTATAGGTTTAGACATGTTATGCTTCTTATGATTTGACTAACCATAAGAATCCTACATAAACCTTGAATGATAATGCTTATTATTTCTGTTTGAAATGATCATAACTATACATGCTTGAGATTATTGTGTTTCAATAGTATACTAATGAATGTATGATTTTATATGAGATCACAAGGATAACTCAATCATGATACTAATAAGCATGCATAGGGACCAAGGATGAATATGAGTTGAAGAACAGGTAATCCAGGAAGCAAAGATCAAGAGGGAGTACACTCTAGTGGTTTATGAAAGGATGCAGATATTCAGAGGGAGTTGACCATCTCTCTACATTCCACAACAGAAAGTTGTAGAAGAAGCTACTTCAGATTAGGACTCCAGCAGCTCCTGTAAGGAAGCAAAGACTCAAAGGGAGTCCACCCAACGAACAAACAAAGATAAGTACTTTAATTTCTTGCATATTTGTTTGTTTAAATAAAATTGTTCAATGATGTATATGCTCATGTTCCTATACTTAGGATATGTATTGTGCATATTAGAATAGTTGCATTGATGAACAGTATACTACTAATATACATGGGTAAGTGGCCTATGGCACTGTACAACATTCCATTGCTACTTATCTAGAATGAAACCTCTTTGCTGACATTTTGGGAGTTGTGCACACTCTTAACAATGTTCTGGTATAGATTGGAAGGCATCTAGAAAGTTATGGGATATGGATAAATGTTGTATCGAAGCATTGGCTAAAATAATTGCATGACTATATGACATATTTCTTTATGTGTAAGAATTTGTTCTGAAAACTATGAGATGTTTCTAATCATGCAATTTAACTTGTTGTGTAGGAAAGATCGTATGCCATCTCCTACAAAAGAAGAACTACAACATTTGTTCCAGCACTAAAGATATCTATTGAAGATATTGAAGATATTGAAGTTCCCAGGATCCGGGATGAAGAAATGAAATGCCATGATCCGTCGATCATGAAGAATGATGTTTGGGATGTAATCCCAAGACATGAAGGGAAGTTTGCTATGACTTCCAAATGGAACTATCAGATCAAGCATGTTGCAGATGGCAGCATTGAGAAATATAAAAGTGATGAAATAGAAGATACACCAGATGGATTCAAGACAGCTTCCTTGAATGGTGTAGTTGAAGAAGAAGTGTATGTAGAGCAGCCACTTGGTTCTGAGACACATGATAGGAAATCATATATGTGCAGAACTTGGTATGGTGAAGATAGATTGATTGTCGACATGCAGCGGAAGCTTACTACCGAGTTCGAGGTGAAGAACTTGGGGATGATGCACTATTTGTTTTTGGCATGGAGGTGTGGAAGAGTGCAGATAGAATCTTCCTTGGACAAGGGAAGTATGCAGTAGAGATCCCAAAGAGGTTCGGGATGATGGATTGCAAGGCCATGGCCACACTTATGGCATCGAATCTGAAGCTTCTATGTGATGCTTCATCTGAGCTGGTTGATGTCTCTATGTATCGTCAGATGATTGGGTCATTGATGTACCTGACGAACACGAGACCAGACATTTGCTTTGCTGTGAACACATTGAGCCAGTTCCTGACGGATCCGAGGAGTGTTCACCTGGTTGCTGTAAAGCATGTTCTGAGGTACCTGAAGGGTACAATGGATTATGGGCTCAAGTATGAGGTGAATCAAAAGTTTAACCTGCAGGATTATGTTGATTTAGATTGGGCTGGCAGTGCTGCAGACAGGAAGAACACATCTGGGTGTTGCTTCAGTATGAAATCAGGTGTGATCTCTTGGTTTAGCAGGAAGCAGTCCTGCGTAGCACTGAGTACAGCTGAGGCAGAGTATGTTGCAGCCTGTTCAGCTAGTTGTGAGGAAGTATGGCTACGAAAGCTACTGTCTGAGTTATTTGATCTCCCATTGCAGGCTACTGGTATCTTCTGTGATAACTAGAGTTGTGTGAAGCTGTCCGAGAACCCAGTGTTTCATGACAGGTCAAAACACATAGAGATCAAATATCACTATATCAGGGATATGGTGCAGAGAGGAGCTGTGAAGCTTCTGTATGTTGCGACGGATGAGCAGATTACAGATGTGCTGATGAAGCCGCTAGCCAGAGTGAAGTTCGAGTACTTCAGAGAGAGGCTTGGCGTTCTTCAGATCGAGGACACTTCGAGGAAGAAGTGATGGACACATTTGCTGAAGCCATTCCAAGCATGTTGGAAGGAGGATCCTTCACATGGCTGTGGATGTAAGCGCTGGATATTGGGCATAAGGATGATGTTCTGGTTTCTTCTTGGATATGATCAGTTGGATCATTTATGTATGTATGCATCATGTTGGATGCTGGATATGATCAGTTGGATCATTTATGTATGTATGCATCATGTTGGATGCTGGATATGATCAGTTGGATCATTTATGTATGTATGCATCATGTTGGATGCTGGATATGATCAGTTGGATCATGTGTATGTATTTTGTATATGCATCATGTTGGATGCTTGGACCATGTATCTGTATATGTATCAGGTGGATACATTGTATGATCAGGTGGATCATGTACGGTGATATGTATCATGTATCAGGTGGATACATTGTATGATCAGGAGGATCATTTATGATGATATGTATCAGGTAGATACTTGGTATGCATCAGGTGGATGCATTGATGATCAGGTGGATCATGCAGTAGGATGTTGCAGTGATGATCAGGATGATCATGGATGATGAGCTTCAGGATGTTGCTCCAAATGACATGTAGCAGGACGTTGCAGTGATGATGATCAGGACGATCATGAGTACATCAGGACGATGTATGGTGAGTATCAGGTTGATACTCTCTGGCTGTGGATCAGGTTGTGCAGATGAGCATGTCTGGGAGATCCTATAGTTCGGAGTTGTGTACCCGTAACAGCCTAGGATGCTCCTTCGAGACATTGCTCTGGGAGGACATGTAATTTGTGCCCTGGGAGATTTCAGGTCGGAGTTGTGTACCCGTAACAACCTGAGATGCTCTTGCGAGGTTTTGTCCTATGGCATGTAATTTGGGAGATTTCAGGTCGGAGTTGTGTACCCGTAACATCCTGAGATGCTCTTTCGAGGTTTTGCCATGACCACATGTAATTTGTGCCCTGGGAGATTTCAGGTCGGAGTTGTGTACCCGTAACATCCTGAGATGCTCTTGCTAGGTTTTGTGGTGGACCACACGTAATTTGTGCCCTGGGAAATTTCAAGTCGTAGTTGTGTACCCATAACACCCTGAGATGCTCTTTCGAGGTTTTGTGGTGGGGTCACATGTAATAGCGCCCTGGGAGATCCTACAGGTCGGAGTTGTGTACCCGTAACATCCTGGGATGCTCTTTCAAGGTTTTGTGACGCACATAATAAGTCCTGAGGATTCCACAATATGGCCAGTGATGACGAAGACCTGCAGGTGGTGGGCCTACATCCAGTATGAAAAAGGACTGGCTCTGTAGAACTTCCTATGATGAGTAGATTCAGAGATTGATTGAGATAGCAGCAGTAGTGACGATGATGATGACTCGATGACGATTATCCAGTGACGATGATCCAGAGAAGATGACTTGTCCTAGAAGAACTATGCTGAGAAATACCTTCCTAGTTAAGAGGGAGTGTTGATGTATATGTAACTTCGGAATGTATTTCACATATATGTATATTGTATTCCTATAGAGATGTTATTATTCCTCTATACGGAAGTGTCATCATTTATATTGTAAGTGTCGTAACTTATACTTGATGGGTTATTAGACCACCTTGTTGGGGTCGGCCCTGTATAAGTCATGTGGGTCAAAGGGTTATTAGACCACCCTATTGGGGGTCGTCCATGTGGGTCAAAGGGTTATTAGACCACCCTATTGGGGGTAGGACCAGTCAGCATTATGTTGTGTGGTTAAGTTCGAGCCTACATGAGTTAGGTAAAAAGGCAAGTCAAGTCAAGTATAAATAGAGTGCGGGAGGCACTCTATTTACTCACTCACTTCTCACACATGCACTCAAGGAGGAGTGGCGCACTTTTAGAGGAGGAGGATCTGCTGCCAGGTTATGTCTATCTCTCATGGTTGGTTGTATCATTGCTCTATCTATCTCTGAGGAAGTTATTGGGGTTTTTCACCTTTATGGTTTTCCCCAAGTAAATCTTTGTGTCTCTTGTGTGCTTGCATTATTGTCTCCATGATTGATATGCTGTAGATATGTTGTACATGTTGTTCTCTCAGTTAATATCCTAGATCAGATTGAAGTAAATTCAGAAAATTTAACATGGTATCAGAGCTAGCCTGAAAGAAGGCATGATATGGCATGTATGACACTTGTTGCACTTACGATGCTAGGGCTTGATATAGCAAAAACTAGTCATCGTAGCACTTTCGCTATAAATCTGTTTTGGCGAAGTTTTCGGATCTGAAATTGTTACAGGACGAAGCTAGGATCCCCATGTACCTTTTGTCAAAAGGAAAACCTCTAATTTGTTGTACTTTGTGATTTATGATCTGTACAATATAGGGTTTCTGCCTCTTCCAGATCTGAGTCAAAATCAGGTGACCTTGGGAAAAAGGTCATAACTTGGGCTAGGAAGCTCCAAATGAAATTTCGTAAAAAGTGACAGGTAGTACACAGACTGTAATATCGCAGAAAACGTTTTCAGAGGCCGAAGTTTCACCAGTGACACGTGGCACGCCGTACAAGTTCGCTCTCCTGTATTATCCCATAAACAGGTCACGTTGCGACACTTGGCATAAATCTCTCTCAAAAAGTCCAATTGAGGTCAGACCTATCAGGATGGAAAGATAACAGGCCGAGATATCTCAGGAAACTTGTTCAAAGGCCAAAGTTTAAACAGTGACACGTGGCACTCCGTACAAGTTCGCTCTCCTGTTTTATCCCAAAACAGGTCACGTTGCGACATTTGGCATAACTCTCTCTCAGAAAATCCAATTGAGGTCAGACCTATCAGGATGGAAAGCTAACAGGTCAGGCTATCTCAGGAAACGTTTTCAGACCCTGTGGATCAAAAATTTTGGAGTTACACCAGAAACAATCAGGTACATATTTCTGTCAAAACAGAATTATTTTTTGGTACCTTCATTCATGGCTTCCGGAATTTAGGGCTTTGGAGAAAGTTAAAATTTTTGTAATCGGAGACCACGGTGACTTTTGTATCATCTCTCTATCTATCTCTGAGGAAGTTATTGGGGTTTTTCACCTTTATGGTTTTCCCCAAGTAAATCTTTGTGTCTCTTGTGTGCTTGCATTATTGTCTCCATGATTGATATGCTGTAGATATGCTGTACATGTTGTTCTCTCAGTTAAGATCCTAGATCAGATTGAAGTAAATTCAGAAAATTTAACAATCCCCTTCGATTTCCATAGCATACATTGGCGATCTTAGCTTGTAGTCTTTAATAGCCAGTTTTACTTTATGGCATTTACCGACGCACGGTGTGGTCTTGTTTCCTGGTATCGATACTTGGAAGCTGGCGATAGGGTAGATGAATATGTTTAACTATTTTGCTACCCTAGAGTCTATGAAGTTGTGTGTACTCCCACTATCGATCAAAACCATCAATTTAGTGTTTTTTATATGGCCAAACAATTTGAGGGTTTGGGGTTGAGAAATACCTATCATTGCAGCCACTGAGAGCGTTGGTGTGATGTTAGCCTTGTCTTTTCTAGTCTCGTCGCTATCTGACTTTGTGTTGGAGGAAGGTGCGTCGCTTGATTCTTCATCATTATCATTACCCGTATTACTTTTTTCGCACAAGAATAGATTCTTATTTTTGCACTTATGTCCTGGACGCCAATTAGGGGCATTACACCTATGGCGTGGATTATCGTCCTTTTCCCCATTTTCTATGAGGTGGGGTGGTATATAAACCGATGAGCATTGTGTTCTTTGCTTTTCTTCAATTAATATTTCTTTTTGACGGGCTTGTTCCACGTCTTTGACGTCTAATAATTTTATTTCGCTTTGGATACTCTGTTTTATCCCCCTAATGGCAATTTGCAGGAGTCGTTCTTCACTTATATCTTGGACACGAGTGGCTAGGACTAATAGATTGCTAAAATATTCATCCATAGTTCCTTCTTGTTGTAAGCGCGTGAGCTTGCTGTAGATTTCAGCTTCTTCCATGTCGTGAAACCGTTTAAAGAAATTTGTCTTGAAGGTGTTCCAGTCTCTGACTAGTCTTCCTCCCGCCATTGTTGAGTCCCACCATAAGAACCAGTCACAAGCGGTTTTATCCATGTACATTGCTGCGACATTCAATTTGTCGCTGTCACCATAGATATTGTACATTTCAAAATATTTTTTGATTTTGCTGATCCATCGAATCCCGTCTCGATTTGTTTTCGCCATCAAACCTTGGTAAATCGATCTTGATCTTGTGAACGACGTTGTGAGCTGGGACTGTATGTGAGTTATTACCCCCTTTAACTTCGTATAGTAGTGAGAGAATTTCGAGCTTTAGGTTGCGAATGTCCTCATCTTTTTGGTCAAGCTTTGCTAGTATCTTTTGAAATCAATCATCTTCTGATTTTATGGATGCATCTTTGTTCTCCGAGGGGTTTCTCTCCATATTTCTTGTATTCATGTTGCTAATTTGGAGTGGAGAGAATTTTAACTATTAAAAGGGTAATTGTAGTAATAATAATTTATTATTAAAAATAATAATAAATTTATTACAAAATTTTAATAGTGTTTTTTTAAAATGGATATAGGATTGGGACGGTGGAAGTTGGTGGCCTGCGTGGGGAATGGGGAGTAGCAGCGAGGGATGGCATGTGAGTGGAGCAGTGCTATTGGAGGTGATGAAGTTGGCAAGGGCATATGTAGGGGGAGGGTGTATGCAGAGGTGGCGAGTGATGGAGGTGGAGGGCGTATGCAGAATGGTGGGGGATGATGGAGGGCGTGGATCAGAGGGAGGGTGTTGTGGTGAGGGCGTATGCAGAGGGAGAAGTGCACGGGGGATGGAGAGGGTGTATGCGGAGGGAGGGAGTAGCGGTTGGATGAAGGAGCGTGGAGCTGAGCAGAGCTGATGAGTGCAATGCGGAGGGAGTAGCGGATGATGACGGAGCGTGGGTGAGTGTTGGAGATGGATGATGGAAAGATGCAGAAGATGAAGTGTTGGTGATGAAGTACTGTGCGAGGGTGAGTGCAGGTGATGGATGATGGCAGGATGCTAAGGCTCTGATACCAACTTGGAATGTATATTCCAAAATATATATTTTATTTATGAATAGATAATTTTTACAAGGAGTACAGTGCGGCTTTATACATTTCAAGGGTCACCATAAAATGAGGTGACCTATCAACCTATTTAATTAATAAATAACACAACTAAACTATTTAGTTTTATTACAAGTTCCTTCAACGGGGGGGAGGGTATATTCCTCATCCCTTATCAAGGGGAAATGTACACCATCCTATGGGCAATTTTGGTAATATTTCTTTCTCATCCTAGGGGATCCCTACCATGCAAATGCTTGAGCATCCTTACATGAATAATTTTGAGGGGGTTATTACCCTATTGGTTAGGGACATGATCTCTATCATAACCCACCATGGCCCATGGTCTCTAATTCAATGCCTATGGGAATTTATTAGTGGAATCAGTCTGTCCTGGGGGCATGGCCTCAAACATCGCAACCAAGGCTCCCATTTCTGGCTACCTTAAATTTTCCATAGCTATCCATATTAATGAATGATCCCATGTATCATGATGTAGCATGGCTCTCGGTCCCCACTAATATTTCCTCTGAAATTCCTAAGTTCGAGGGTAAGAAGGGTGAGGATCTGGGTGATCATGTTACCACCTTTCACCTTTAGTGCTCATCTAACTTAAATAACGATCCATTCATTTGAGAGTACTATTTCAATGCGCCCTCATTGGGCCTATTGCAAAATGGTATATCGAGTTACTCAGGGGCATGTACCAGACCTTTAATGACCTAGCCTTAGCTTATCTCAATCACAATTAGTTGCTGGTCTGTTATGACGTATTCACATATATTTTATTGACATTCTATCAAGATAAAGCTACTCACATTTTAAATCATATTCAGCAGTGGTGAGACGAAAGCGGTTGATTAAAGCTAATATTCCACCAAAGTTCCTATTGGAATGGTTCCTTAAGTCCCTTTTTCCATATATTGTGAAGGATGTTTCAACATCTGGAGTAACTACTGAGAGACATGCTATATTTAAAGCTCAACAATTAGATTTGATCTATGCTCATTTTGGGCTTCTTTATGAAATTTTTCCTGATGCACTGCAATCTAGTCATGAACCCAAGCAAAACCAAGGGCCTCATGCCGATGAAATTGTAGGTGCCACAAGTGCTAAGGATGTAGACCAAGTGATGAATTAGATGTAGAATTTTTCCATTATCCATCTTGTAGTAGGATAAGCTATGGCTTCGTCCTCTCCTACTTAGTTATCGGATGTACATTCTGTGCAATCAATGAACCCGAAAGTTAACCAACAACCTGGAGGGAATAAGAAGCAGGGGAATAATAATCATAAGGGTGGGAACAATAATAAGAAAGGAAATCAAAATAATGACAAGAATGACAATAATGTTGGTGGGGACAAGAAACAAAAATGGAAGGTGAATTTTCCTTATAAGCTTTGCTCATAATACTACCTTACTCACTTGTGCCCTAGAATGGATGAAGCCTCGAAGCTCATAGCATAGAGCCCAATTGTGTCAAAAAATCCACTTCCTCATAATCAAAATCTGGCTTCGAGTGCTTCCAACAATGGAAATGGGTCTAGTGGGACTTCAAATCCTTTGTCCCATGACGGTGGCCATGGATGCATTAATATGGTCCAATCGAAGGTTAATGATGCCACATCTTCTTGTGACTATGGTCCTCAGCAGAATTCTATGGGGAAAGATCCTCCTTCTCTGAAGATCCCTTTGCATATTGATAAGCTTGATCCTATGCCTCACATTCCGAAAGGATTTCTTAAGCGCTCGGCCCATAACCCTAATGTTCGAGCCACACAGAATTATTACATTTTTGAGGATTTGGGCCAAACGTTGTGACCTATGTCAACTTTGAAGGTACTCTAGACGTGTCCCACACAGAGGAATTCCTTGCTCTCTAATCTGGGAGATATTGAATTTAGTGGTCCTAATGTTATCAAGTTTGAGATCACTGATGTTCAACCTTGCTTACCTTACCATGTGGAATGTATTGATATGACCTTCAAACGTAATATTTTTGACGAAGGTGATTCAACATCAATAATGTCCCTATCTTGTTGGAAGTCCCTTGGCTCTCCTCCTTTATCTAAGTCCATGAACATGTTTACTACGTTTGATGGCTATTCATTTCAACCACATCGAATTATACCCTCTCTCCATGTCCAATTGGGTGGGAAATATGTGTCGGTCGAGGTTGTGGTGGTTGATGTACCCCTCGAGTATAATATTTCACTGGGTAGGAATTGGATCTATGATATGAAATCCATTGTATCGTCCATGTTTCATGTGATTTTCTTTCTTCATGAAGGAAAAATCATGATCATCAATCATTTGTCCTTTACTAGAACCAATTCCTCTGCATCGTCGGGATCTACGGTCCCCAAAATTGAAAATTCTCAGATGGAAACTGAGAATGTTGGTGTGGGTATGTATTCTTTTCTCATGGGAACTTTTTATTTTTCGACAACAATATCATATATCAATTCTATTTCCAATGGTGCTCCATCATCGCTGAGTCCGATTTCATTTTTCACTTGATATTTTAATGATCCCTAGACTCTCCCTTCCCTGACTCAATCATGTGAAGGGAATCCACACATCGGAATGGACATGTCGTTGTCTGCAGCAGAGATTTCTTATCAAGCCATACAAGAAGTCACTGCGGACCCTGATCTTTTCTCTTTGTGGACAGGGGAGGAAGATCCCGCACTCTCGCTTTCTTGGGTGGTTAACTCATCATGCTCACATGAAACAAGTTATACAACTTGACGAGAACTTTATACTCAAAACGAGAACTCTAGCCATAAAAACTCATATTTTTGCTAGAAAACACCAAAAAACAACTTCAAATCAAAAAGTGGTGCTACCGGTAGCACCACTTTTTTTGTGTGGTTAAAAGTACAGACATGGACCAAAACGATCCTTATTGTTGTTTACAAAAACCTTAAAATCAAGCCCTAAATTGAAAACTAATGCTATCGATAGCACACATTTTAAAAAAATGACATTATTATATCATTGTATCATAACTTAAAATTGTATTTATTAAAACATTTAGTAACACTATATAACTCTAGCACTCAGTTAAACACAAATTATTTAAGAAATTATTTCACCACTCTTTTCATATAAAATAAAAGAAATTATGATATTATTCATAATAAAACCATATATTAAACCATAAAATGTAGAAGTTATGATATTTAGGTGCACAAGGGAGAAAGAGGAAATGCAATATACTCTAAAACAAGAACTATATATAACAAACGAGAACTTTAGCCATACAAATTCTTGTTTTTGCATAAAAAACACCAAAAAGAAACCTCAAAATGAACCATGGGTGGTATCGTTATAATCGAAACATTAAACCGACCCTCAGATTGAAAAGTGGACCTCCTAGAATAAAAAAATAAAAAATAAAATGTGAAAATTCAAAACTGCAAAATTTATTAAGAAAATTCAAAAACCAAATTAAAAAATAAAAAACAAAAACAAATTTACAACCTTAAAAGAAATTTTATAAAAAAAAAATTAAAAAAATAAATGTATAAAAACAATTGTAAAAATAAATCAAAATAAAACACAAATTAAAAAAACAAAATACAAGTTTACTAATGAAAATTAACATTTAAAAATACTTAAAAATACTCAAAATACTAAATTAAAAAAAAAAAAAATTAAAATAATATCAAAATCTTAAATTAAAAAAAAAATTAAATTATAAAAAAACTATATAAAAAAATTATATTTCAAACAAAAAATGAAAATTTTAAACTATATAAAAAAATTATATTTAAAAAATAAATAAAAAATTTAAACTATATAAAAAATTAAATTGAAAAAAAAACTAAACAAAAACTAAACCAAACAGCCCTACTTCCCTACTACCCCTATCCCCTCCAGCCAGCTCCCCTACCTCCTCTCCCCTCCCCTCTGCTCCACCCCTCCCGCCGCACCTCCCTACCCCCTCTCCTTCCCTCCATCTCACCGCCTGTCCCCCTCCCCTCTCCCCCCTTCCCTCCACCTCCCCTCGCCCCGCTCCCTTCACCCTCCCCTCCCCTATCCCCCTCCCCGCCGCCACATGCATTGCCCAATTATCCCCTCTCCTGGGGTGGCGCGATTCTGATTCTCAGAATTACGCCACTATGAATAGGTAGCGCTTGGGTGGAAGAAGGAGTGGCGCCGCTACTTCTTCCGTCGAAGCGCTGCCTCTTCATGGCGGTGTGATTCTTAGAATCACGTCGCACCGCTACTTCTTCCACCGAAGCACTACCTCTTCATGGCAGTGCGATTACGAGAATCACGCCACCCCGTGAGAGGGGCTAGCTAGGCAGTGCAGGGGCGACGGGGAGGGTGATGGGGGCGGTGGAGGGGGTGGGAAGGGGGAAGAGGGGATGGGGAAAAGGGATAGTAGGGAGGGGAGGAGATGGGGCAAGGAAGTAGGGGTGGCAGGAGGGGGGGAACGAGAGGGGAGGGGAGAGGAGGTAGGGGAGCAGGCGAGAGGGGAGAGGGGTAGGAAGGTAGGGGGATTTTTTTTTTAATTTAATTTTTAATATAGTTTAAATTTTTTTATATAGTTTAGAATTTAGATTTTTTATTTTTTGTTGTTGTTTTAAAATATAGTTTTTTTTTATTTAAAATTTTTTAGAATTTTTTTTTCAAATTTAGTTTAAATTTTAGAGTTTGTTTTTTTTTTAAGTTTTTTAATTTTGTTTTATTTAATTACTTATTTTGTGTTGTTTTCTTTTGTTATTTTTGCTTTTGGATGTTTTTTCAATTTAAAAAAAAATAAAAATTCTTGAATTCTATACATAAAAAAGATTAAAATGCATAAAAAATGGTCTGAAATGACTTTTTTCTTTCATTTTTTTTGTTAAAATTGCCCATAGAATGATTTATTTGAGAGAAAAGTTAAAAAAAAACTTCAAAAATATAATTTTCATTCTAAATGGTTTTTAAAAGTAACAAAAATTAAAAAAAGTGTGTATTTTTTCATTATAACTAGCTACTAAATGTAGATTTTTTTGTAAACTTTGAAAAAATGCCCTTGTAAATAAAAGTTACAGTTTTCTTATGACCAAGAAGTTTCAAAATCACAAAAAAATGGCTCAAAATGAAAAATGGTGCTACTAGTATACACACTTTTTGAAATGGAAGTAAAAACAACTACTAAAATTGACCCCCCAAAAAATGAGAACAATGTCGGGTTCTCGTCAAGTTGTATAACATGTTTTGATTGCATCGATAGTACTTTTCCTTCCAATTAATATATTGTCGAGACCATGAATGGTCCCGAAAGGCCTTGGGAAGACCTCCATCATAGATCTTATTTCCTCCCAAAGCTTGAAAGGATCGAGCACGGTGAGTTTGAGTCGACCTTAAGTGAGAAAGTTGGTCACCCTATGGTCCTGTTGGATATAGATGGTATATATGCTGAAGGGAAAATGGTGAATATTTCTCCTACTATTCCAATGAACATTTCTCGAAATCCTGGCAAAATGGAGAATGTTTATATCAGTGTAGATTGCTCGCATGAATAAATTTAGATTTACATCGATTTATTTAAAGAGTTTCGAAATTTTTTTGCTTGGTCTTACGAGGAAATGCCAGGAATAGACAAGAGCATTGTCGAACACTGAATTAAAAATTACCTCCATGCTAAGCCTGTTCGATAATGCGTAATAGTGGTGAATCCCCAAAAGGCACTCACTGTTAAAGCAGAGGTGGAGACGCTTCTTAAAGCGGGCTTCATCTACCTGGTTCCTTTGACTGAGTGGGTATCCAACCCAATTCCTATAGATTAAAAGAAAGGAACCATCCGAGTGTGCATGGATTTTCGAGATCTAAATAAATCCTATCCATAGGATAACTTCCCCACACCCTTTATTGACTAGATTATTGACGAATGTGTAGGAAGTGAAATTTTATCGCTTATAGACGGTTTTTCTAGTTATAATCAGATCCAAATCAAACCCGAGGATCAAAATAAGACAACATTCATCTATCCTTGGGGAAACTTTACATACCGAAAAATGCCCTTCTGCCTTAAAAATGTCGGAGAAACCTTTAAGCAGGCTATGACCTTTTCATCCATGATCTCAAGCGTATAGGAGAGGCTTATATGGATGATCTTGTTGCTCACTCTCACAAGTGAGTGGATCATTCAACTCACCTTCGAATTTTGTTCGAAATATGGCGGCGTTATAAGATTCGCTTAAACCCTCAAAAATTCATCTTTTGCGTTAAAATAGGTCTCCTATTAGTATTCATCGTTTCAAAAGAGGGAATTATGGTTGACCCTTTAAATTTGAGGCAAAACTTTGGTTGCCTCCCCTGCGTTGAATTAGTCAACTTTAGAGCCTTCAGGAGAAAGCCAAATTTTTGTGTCATTTTATAGTGAATTATGCTAGCATTACCAAGGTTTTTATGCATCTTTTGAAGAAGGATGCTCCATTTATATGGTATGAGAGATCCTAGGAGTCCTTTGATTCCCTTAAGAAATCCCTAGTATCAACACCTCTGCTTCATCCTCCTGACTATAGTAGAGATTTTTTTCTTTATATCGCCACGTCTCAAAAGAAGGTTGGTCTAGTCCTGGTTTAAGAGGATGACGAGCTCTAGTAGCATGTTATATATTATCTTAGTTGAAATCTCATAGACGTTGAACTTAGATATTCTCAAGTGGAAAAATTGGCACTCGCAACCGTTCATGTGGTCCAGAGGTTGCATCACTACATTTTACTTCACAAGACTACTGTCATGGCATACATTAATCCATTTCAATTTGTATTGACAAGACACATTATAGGGGGGAAGTATAATAAATGGATTGTGATTTTGCAAGAGTGTGACCTTGATTTTGTATATGCAAAATCTAAAATTTATTCATTCTTCACGGAGTTAATGTCTGATTTCCCTGGGCAAGATAAGGACACGGTTTACAACGAATCATTTGTTGATGAGAATATCTTCCTTATATCATCTTTGGACCCCTAGTATGGAGACATTATTGTTTATCTCCAGAATCTAAATTTCCCTCCGCATTTTTTGAGGGAGGAACGACGATGTTTATGTCATCAAGCCAAAAACTACCTCATCATCGGTGACACTTTGTATCACTAAGGGGTGGATTCTATTTTGCATCATTGTTTAACCGACAAGGAAGCATAAGCTGTGCTAAGTGACTGCCACAGTGGGGCATGTGGTGGTCACTTATCCGGGCTTGCGACAACTCATAAAATTTTGTGAGCTAGCTAGTATTGGTCTTCCATCTTTAAAGATTGTGTTAATGTGGCCAAGAGATGTAACCCTTGTCAAGCGTTCTCTCACAATATGCGCTCGTTTCCTACTTCGTTGTATCCAGTCATCGCCGTCGGTCCCTTCACTAAGTGGGGGGTGGATTTCATGGATTTCAATACATTTTCAGCTAGGGTGCACCACCATATCATTGTGGTTGTGGACTATTTCATGGGTGGAGGACATGCCAACTGTTAAAGCTGATGTTGAGACTACAACCCATTTCATATTCAATCAAATTATAGATTGGTTTTGGATTCTGTAAGAGATTGTCACAAATCATGGTAGTCACTTTCAGAATAAAATGATGGAAGAATTAGAATTAAAACCAGGGTTCAAACTAGATCATTCATCATCTTATTATCCCCAGTAAAATGGCCAAGTGGAGGTTGTTAATAAATCAGGCCATCTTACAAAAGGCTGTCAGACAGAGCAAATCTAATTGGCACATTATGTTATATCCTTCTTTGTGGGCATACCGAACCACAGTAAAGATGTCCACCATTTTTTCACCTTTTCAGTTAGTTCATGTGGTGGAGTCTGTCCTTCATATTGAATGTGAAATCCCTTCTTTGAAGCTAGCCATTGATATCCTACCTGATGCTTCAGAGTTAGAACAACGCCTAGTCCACCTTGAGCAACTTGATGAGAAGCATCGAGATGCCACTATGGCCATAGAGGCTAATAAACATCGTTTTAAGTTTCAGTACAATAAGTATGTCCATCCTTGGCAGTATTCTAAGGGTGACTTGGTTCTCTTATATGACCAAGCTAAAGAACCATTGGGGGAAGGAAAGTTTAACCCGATGTGGAATGGTCCTTACATTGTGAGGCATGTCCTAGAAAAAGGATCTTATGGATTAGAGAATTATGAAGGGAATGTGATGAAGGATCCCATAAATGAGTTCTATCTCAAAAAGTACTATGCTTGAGCCTTCAACTTAGGTTGGTACCCTGTACATTATTGTATATTTCTGTATATATTTTGGTTTTTTCTTTTGTTGTCGTCGATTTTCTTATATGCTTCCTATTGGTTGGAAAATGTCAACAAATTCTTCGAGGTACTTAGGATTTGTGAATGGTTCCAGTCGTCATACGCAAAACTTAGCTTCTGTTGCTTGGGTAATTTATTCACATGAGGGTCAAATTGTGTCTTTAGGAGGCATATGTCTAGGGCCATCATCGAATAATGTGGCCAAGGATAGTGCCATCATTGAGCTATTATGTGACACCATTTTTAATGGTATTTAATCCTTAGAAGTTCGTCTGGATTCACAGTTATTCATTTCACAATTGAACGACCAATATCATGTTAGAGATCCTATGTTACTGAGACAATTATTACGGGTAAGACTTTTGGAACAACATTTTGATTTCATCACATACATTCACATACCTAGAAGTTCTAATCAAGTAGCCGATGCATATGCAAATTATATTTTATATTGGAATTTGTCTCATAGCTAAGCAAAAGAAGCATTCATTCATACATTCATCCATACACAAATAATAATAAAACTGATAGCCATAAGTTTTTCTATTTTCCATTAAAATCCAAAATGTGGTATCATAGTACAAAATTGGGCCTGTATCCCTCAAAATATACACGACCGGTATAAAATAAAACCATGGCATATAAGCCTGAGGTGCTGGATGTGTCTCATGATAACATACTATGGCGTTGGATAGATGCCAAAAAATCCTCATCCACGGATGGGGTACCCCTACTACATGCCTTTGCATGGCCTCTAGTAGATCGTTAATCTGAACCATCAGTACTCTATGGGTCAACCAAGATAAGTTTCCATGTAAATTCTCCAATGTCTGCTCGACATCTCTACCAGCTAGATCCTCTCCTCAGCCTTTATGTCAGTGCCGTGGGTATCCCTCTGGTCATCGTGGACTTATGTCTATAGAAAATATGTTAATGTCAATACATGATTCCACCCAAAAACATGTTTTTCTTTCATTAAATAAAAATAATAAAAATAATTAAATATTAAAAAAGAACCAAAATAAGTGGGCTGGCAGGTGCGGGTGGAGTTCTCTATGACTCTAAAGGAAATAAGAAGAAATACTATGCATGGGGACTAGGTAGAAAAACAAACAACAGTGCATAATGGTTAGCTCTTACAAAAGGGCTGGAGATTGCAAGGGAGGAAGGCATCACTGAATTAGCTGTTTGTGGTGATTCAATGTTAGTCATCAGGGATGCTAGGAAGACTATGCATGGGGAACAGGTAGAAAAACAAACAACAGTGCATAATGGTTAGCTCTTACAAAAGGGCTGGAGATTGCAAGGGAGGAAGGCATCACTGAATTAGCTGTTTGTGGTGATTCAATGTTAGTCATCAAGGATGCTAGGAAATTGATCATGAACAGAAAGAGTCCTACGTCCAAAATTCAAAGTCTTCTTAAGTGCCTTGTAAGTGAATTCAAAACTATAAGTTTCCTTCACATCATGAGAACAAATAATCAAGCAGTAGATGCGATGGAAAACGACAGAGCAGTACTAGATCGTGGCATTCTAGTTAGTAATCACAAGATGAAAAACAAGGTCTGGATCCCTTGTCTTTGTTAAGTCCTTACTCCGGGAAAAGATCAACATGTTCTCAACATTGGATAAACGTCCTCTTCCGGGTTGGAGTCCTGGATATTACATTTCGCAACAAAATCTCTCGTTTGAATTTTATGCTATAGTCCTAAACCCACTTTGGGGTCTTGATGTGAGGAATGTTCACACGATTGAATCACATGGCTTCCACATGGGAAGCATGCAAAAAATCACTCCAGGTGAATTTCGAGGCTTTAGGCTATATTACGATGAATGTCGTGAAGGCTTGCAACACATCTGTTCCCTTGTGCCTACAAAGATGGCAAACTATGGTCCAAATTATCCTCTCCACAAGAAAACTATCCTGAGTCATGGTGGTGTTATCCCTGATTTTAGAAAGCATTTCCCCACATTGTCAGGGGGTCAGGATGGCATGAATTCTGTGCAGAGTAGCGAGCAGGCTCTGGGTTCTGTGTTTTTTGGTGGTGGTGTTATCCTGGATTACCGAAAGCGTTTTCACACAATGCCAGGGGGTTAGGAAGGCATGACTTCTGTGCATAGTAGTTCTGAGTTTGTTGGTAGTGGCTATGATGAAATACAGGGCTTAGCGGCCTCCCTCAGTTTCGTTGATGATCACTTGACAATCCTGGATGCACAAGTTCGAGTATTAAGAAATGAGAATTATGAGATCAAAAAATCCCTGCAGCACATGACAGCCTTGGAGGTACACCAATCATATACAGTAGGTCTCAGACACTCTACTGCATAGAACATAAGGAGTCTCTAAGCCTAATGAAGTGCAACCGAACTTGATATATGAGATATAACTAGTATAATAATCTTTTGGATTAGGCTCTATATATCCTTGATTGGGACTTGAATCCCTACCTTTTGTGTATCGGGAATACAATATGCAGCAATGTACTCCTCAATAGTCATCCCACCACCGGATCCCCAAGCCCTAAGGTTTACCACCTCACCTTGGTGAGACAATCCAATAATGAAGTAAATATCATCCACCTAGATCTTTAGAGGCTACCCATCCAAGTTGAAGGCTCTGTATCTGGGTCCCATTGGTTGATTAGCATTTGGAGAAACCTAGGTTGTGGCCTCATGCTACCAATGTTCCAAAACTTATAAATCCCACATATTTGGAGAGATTGTTGTGTGGCTAAATCTCCTTTCACTTGGTTGTCTATCACATCACGCTCTCTCTCTTTCCATTCAATCACCATCCTGTAAGAGAGAGAGCCAATTTTGAGTTCAAACCATTAAAAAACACAACTCACGACGTTGTAAGCAGGTCATATTTTTTATAGTCGCGCATGTATGCATGAAGGATTCACTTTTGTTAGATTTTGAGCATTAATTCAATATGATCTAGGATCTTATATGAGAGAATAACATGTACAACATATCAATCACAAGAGACAATAGACACAGAGTTTCCTTGGGAAAAACCAATAAGGTGAAAAACCCCAATAACTTCCTCAGAGATAGATAGAGGAATGATACAAAACCCAAGCATAAGAGATAGTCTCCTAGCAGCTTCTCCTCCTCCACTTGTGCGCCACTCTCACATAAGAGAATGAGTGAGTAAGACTTGAATGATCAAATAGAGTGCCTCCCGCACTCTATTTATAGTCTAACTTGACTTTCCTATTTGTGCAATAGTTTGTCATCTTCCTTTCATTTCTAACTTGAATTTGTACTCCATTATGTTTATTATTGTTATCCCATTTTCCTTGTACATGAATACGAGGAGTATTTTTGTGACTGACCATATCAATCCTTGTTTTAGAAGTCACTTGTCCTACGATATTTAGGATGTCATCATGTAATGTTTTCCTTTCATTATCCTTACGAGTTATCTCGAGAAGTGGCGTTTCATGAGGCTTCTCAAACTCAAAGTCACCTGATAGTGTTACATTTAGGATTCTCCAAGGTGGTTGTCAAAACCCGAAAATTTCCAAAAATTTTAAAATTTTTATGATAGCAATAAATGTTGTATATAAGCAGTCTTTTAACTGTCTGTTTAACTTACTTGGTTGTAAGTATGTATGAAGGATCTTTGTTGTACTTAAGTGTTATTATGGTTATCTATTTTCTGTTAATAGTTGTTTTATTGTGTCGTAACCTCTAGGGGAACTTGCCATAACAGACTGGGCTTACTTAGCTTACGAGCTAATGCATCGAACTGTTTTCCTCTTTACAGATCTACAGGTAAGGTGCGGTCGCGACAATTATAATTTAAAATGTTATACTCCAATTAGCTGTACAAAAAGTCATTCAAATAAAAGGTCTTTGCTCACTCAGTTTTCAAGTGTTTGAAGGTAGCATTCTGCCTACCAACTTCTTGATTCTTTCTATTGTTGAATTTGTACTTCTAGCGACGAGGATAGCTATATTTCTGAAGTGTCCAAGAATTAAACCAGTCTGTAGAAATAATTGTCATTGATGATGATTCTGTACTGTAGATGCGCCTCATATTTAGCATAGTAAAATAAATCCCTTACCTGTTGTCAGCATTAACTAGATATTCTACAAGTCTCCGTCTAACCATCACAGGCTTGTATAAATTGAACAAATTATCTTTATATCAATGATTCTAAATTTTATAAGCTTATCTGGAGTAATTTGTTTAAATGTTTATAAGGAAATTGAAGTAGTTGAAAACTTGTTGTGATAAATTTGGAATTGTCGATGCATCCCTAACTTTATTGATATATCTCCATTATGTGTAGACTACTTCCAAGATTGGGTTTTTCAAATGATATTTATAATTCAATTTTATGAGCAAACTATGCAATTGTATATAGCAATATCACCGAGCAATAATTCATTTTATACTTACTATGATTTGTTTGGTATCAAGGTGATACTCTCATGGAAATGTTAAATGTTAAAACAATTGTTTTGAATTATGGGTCGTAGACAAAGTGTTGTTGTTCATTATACAACGTTTGATTGCAATATTCAAATCATGGATTCAATAATATGGTAAGGAGGCCCTATGGAATATCCATATCATCCTTTTTAATTGGCACAATGATGGTATTGTCATCGTAAACAAACTATGTAAAAGTGACCCAATGCATGGGAATAATTTAAGGGATACATGGCTAACTCACAACCGAGTACTCATCTCATAAGAGGTTGACAAACCCTACCACTCACCATTTCTTACCTCGCCTTCGGGATCGGCCGCTCTGTGGGTTTTTCCTGTCCAAAACTTGCCGAAACCATGGTGGATTCTACTTCCCACACTGTTGTAGCTCTTGCTGCGCTAGTCCCTTGCTAAGGTTTAGGAGTTGTATATATTTTGTTTACTTTTTAACAGTTGTAGTATTTTTGTGAGAACCCTAGTGTTCTATCCTTTCTGCTACAAGATTCATACCAGTCACGGCTTCCATTGTTGCCTTCCATTGACCTATTTCTGTAACCACCTTCATCGTGGAATGCATCTTTGAATTCGCCATTTCTTCTTTGGTGGCCAAGGTTAGGGTTCACACTCCATCATTCGTGGTTTCAAGACCTGTCACTCTGTGGTCGCTTCATTCCAATTTCTGGTGAGTTAATCCTGTGGGTTTCGTAGTGTTATTTCGATAATAAAATTAAAAGCTTGTTGTTTTCGTTTGTTGAGAATATAAATGGTAATTGGTTTGTGGTTTCCTATTCTAAGCAGGTATTGAACACTCCATAAGACGTACAGGACGCAGCTCTCGGCATCTCGCTCCTCCGAGTAAGCCTGGTCCTTACCATGGCATTTTCTCCTTGGGGTTTTTGTGTGGACGAATAGGGTTTGGTCTTCAAAGGGCATGAATCTACGGCTATTGTCGTTCTGTTGAGTCTTTTAATAGCTTGACCCTGCAAGACCTTGACATGTGTTATCCCTGTCATAGGATAGAGGCATTGTGGCTTCGGCTGACTGTAAATTAATGGTCTTCCTTAGGGTGTTGTATGGTTCTCACCAACGTTTTGTTATTTGTTAAGGCGTAGGGAACAAGGCTAGAAGCCGGTTTTGAATATGGGGTTACGAACCTATGGGTTTGCCTTCATTACTGTACTCATGAAGGGTTTTGGGGTGTACTACCCAGGTTTTTTTATTATTATTTGAATTTAACTCAATATAAGTTGCCAGTTGAATTGGCTTGTTTAAAGGCATTTGTTACTCCGTTGTTCTGTACTATGTTTTATTTTTACAACCACTTCTACAGGAGTTGTGCACTCGGCTGTTAGTAAAACAATGTATCAGTTAAATGGTTTATTCCTACGTCTTTCCTGTGTAATTTAAGGTTTAGAAATGTATTGCTACAGTCATTCCGTATGACGAGCTATTGTATGCTGTGCTTTGATCTTCTATAACAAGTTTTTGTTAATTGACGAGGCTACGGCCATCGATAATTTTGTTGCAAGGATTTGAAAATTTTGCAAAATGTCTGCGTTTCCTTTTGGTATTCGATACTGTGTATTATAATAACTAAATCTTTGTTTTAAAAAGGTTTTGAGAACTCAGTCGTAGGTTGGATACAGTAATATCAAGGTTTTGCTCCTGTGTTTCCGTTTAATTTTTAACTTAAAAAAAATGACTTGTTACAGCCCTTCCATAGGATGAGGTCGATGTATGACGAGTGTTTCAGGTTCGAGTTTTATGTAGAACGCTTCTATAAATAAAAAGACTACGACCGTAGGCAAAAATTATTGTATGAATTTAATGTTAGGATGCTACGTCTAAATGTATTCTGTAGGTTTCAAATTGATGGGTGTGGCATATAATTTAATTGTAGGATAGAAGTCCATTCTGAATTTACAGTGTTGTTTTGTTGAATGATTTATGTATTTTTAGGGTAGGACTCTGTCGATTCTGTACATTCACATGAAAATAATAACTAAAGGGGTTAGAGCTAGATAATGAGCTAGCAATACAGTTCTATTATAATGACTTTGACCATAAGAAATTAATGGAAGTCTAAGGGAATATAATACTACCTGAAGAAGCTCGGCCTCGAGTTAATTTTTTTTTGTCCTGTCATAGATTTCTTTTTGTTCAAAAGTTAATAACTAAATCAAAGTGCTGCCGAATGTTTTCTTGTTGTAGAAATCTCGAGAGAGGTTTTTGGTTCGAACTCCATGACCAAACTTATTGTTTAGTAAACTGTTTGGTTTGTTTTAACTAAGACTCTGCCTAAAAATAGTTAAACAAATGAATGACATTACTATACTTGTTGTTTTAGTTCAAGGTTGAGTCAAAATAAGTTCTGCTAATCCTTTTGTATAATCAGTCAATGACTAAATAAACTTTCTATTGAAATTTTGGCTCGTTCATTTATGTGACAGATAATGACCTGCACACCTGCTAGCTAGGGTTTGTATCTGCTATATTATCTATGATAATTAATGTATTGTGGTTATATGGTTACCTATATGTTTCTGTTCCTATAATTGTTTTAATGAATTTATTTTCTAAGAAATATGTACTGTATAAAGAGCCCCTACTTATCTATTTAACTATTGTAATAACCAAGTATAAAATCACAATAACATCCTATACCTTATAATAATATCAAAGCGTATTATGCATAAAATAATTACTTGAACTGTATGATAATAGTGATATTAGGAAATCTCTAAGACAAAAATTCTGCAGAATCTATCTACTAACAGTTCAGAAATACTAACTTTTACTGAAGTAAAATACTGTTCAGACATAGAAGAGATAATCATAAACTACATTCCTATTACTCAATAAACAGCAGGAAATATGTGGCAGAACCTGTATCAACTGTAGACAACAACAGCGATGGGAGACTGTTCCTCCCTACCAATTCCTGGAGAGTGCCCAGACAGCACTTCTCAGGACCCTCGAGCTTGCTCTGGTCTCCCTAGCTGGAACTAGGTGTAGCAAAACAATTCACTTAGCCAAACAGCTACACTGGAACCAAGTTACTGCAGCTTCCTATCTCAAACCACTTCCTTACTGTTTTTCCCTCTTCCTCAATGGGACTCCTGAATAGCATTCACCTGAATGTATTCTCCCTCCAGAACAATGCTGAACCCCCAGCTTAGTTCATTGAGTACTATTTAAAAGATTGCCTAGGTCTTAGTTGGGTTAACTTTCATTAATGAGCCACCTGCTCAGATTCCACTTTCTTGGGGAATCATGACCCCAAAATATAGGGAAGTTGCCACCTGCAACTTAGGAAGTGTTTGAGGATGCTGCCACTTGTCTTTTTCCTTTCCACCTAGTTCCATCCACCGATTAGACCAGTAACCTCTTTTAACAGCTCTCCCATGCTGTTGTCTCCATAATTTATTTATTAATAATAAAATATTCAGAATTTACATTCCATTTCTGGTGACTCTGCTGAGTCATCATTTCCCACTTAGCATTAAATTTAACATAATGTCTCAGGAATATTAATAAATAATTACATTATTTTTGCAAAATTGGGGTATGTGACATACACACCCCCTTAAAATGTAACATCGTCCTTGATGTTACTTATTCTTCATCCTCAGCCACCTGCTGGAATAGATTTGGGTATGCTTCCCGCATCTTACTTTCCAGTTTCCAGGTAGCTTCTTCAGGACTAAGGTGCTTCCATTGCACCTTCAGCTGTCCAATGGTGCGGTTCCGTAGAGTAATTTCCCTCCTCCCGAGGATACAATCCGGTTCCACCAGAACTTCCCCTTCTGGTTCTACCTGTACAATGTTCCAGTCAATAACATGAGTAGTATCATGAACATACTTTTTCAGAACAGAAATATGAAAAACATTGTGTACTTTTAAATTAGGTGGTAGGGCTAACTGATAAGCAACTTGACCAACCCTAGATAAAATTTCAAATGGACCACAGTAACGTGGCGCTAATTTTGCACAACTTCCCAGTCTTAGGGAGCTCTTCTTTGGCCTTACCTTGATGAACACATGTTCACCTACCTGGAACTCTTTAGGAGTTCTTTTCAAATCTGCTTGACTTTTTTTCCGATCTTGGGCAATCTTCAAATTTACCTGCACTTGTTTCACAATCTGTTCCATCTCTTTTAATAAATCAGGTCCTAACACTAATCTATCTACTGGATTACTCCAAGAGATAGGAGTGTTACATTTACGTCCATACAGAATTTCAAAAGGACTAAACTTAGCTGATGATTGATAACTGTTATTGTATGCAAATTCTGCTAAATGTAAATAATCCTCCCACTTACCTGGTTGATCTTTAACATACATCCTTAGCAGATCTTCTAATACCTGATTAACTCTTTCGGTTTGTCCATCCGTCTGAGGATGGAAAGAAGTGCTGAAATTTAGTGTGGTGTTTAATCCTTTAAACAAGGATTTCCAGAAATTCCCTGTAAATTTAGGATCCCTGTCTGAATAATAATTTTTGGAACACCATGTAACCGAAAAATCTGTTTCAGAAAAATATCAGCTATGTTTGCAGCCTTGTAAGTTGTTTTAACAGGAATAAAGTGTGTTGATTTACTTAATTTATCTACCACTACCATAATTGAATCATTCTGGTGCTGATTTTTGGGTAATCCCGTAATGAAATCTAAACTAATTATCTCCCACTTCCAATTGGGAATAGGTAAAGGTTGCAGCAACCCAGCTGGATGTTGGTGTTCTGTTTTCACTTGTTGGCAGTCCAAACATCTAGCTATATACTCAGCTGTTTCAGATTTCATGTTAGGCCAAAATTATTCTTTTCTCAACATGGTGACAGTCTTCTGGTAGCCTGGATGCCCTGAGTATGGGGTTTTATGAACTTTGTCCAGAATTAACAATTTAACTTTAGGTACATTTGGAATATACAGCCTGTTCTTAAACAACAAAAATCCTTCTTTGTTTAGGCTATAACCCTTTATTAAACTTTCTGTAGGTTCATCTTTAGCTGTAACTTGTAACCTTTGATAATTTTCATCTGATTTTATCCCTTCAGCCAACTCTTCATTCAAATCGGTGGTATAAGTGCTGCTAGCTGATACAAAATTCAGCCTTGCGTTTCTGCTCAAAGCATCAGCCACCTTATTTTCCTTTCCTTTTATGTGTTGAATTTCGAAATCATATTCACTTAAGAAGGCCAACCATCGTGCTTGCCTTGCATTTAAGTTAGGCTGATCCAAAAGGTATTTCAGACCCTTATTATCAGTCAGTAAAGTAAATTTTCTACCTATTAAGTGGTGTCGCCACATCTTTAAAGCATGAATAACAGTAGCCAGTTCCAAATCATAAGTGGCATAATTCTTTTCATGAATTTTCAGCTTCCTAGATTCGTAGGCAATGACATGTCCATCCTGCGTCAACACTCCGCCTAGATCGTCATTACAAGCATCGGTGCAAACCACGAAATCTTTATTAGGGTCCGCTATTCTGAGAATAGGCGCAGTTGTCAATAAAATCTTAAGTTTCTTAAAGCTTTCTTCACACTTCACGTTCCAATCAAACTTCTTGCCTTTCTTTTGCAAGGAAGTGATTGGGTTGGCTATTTTTGAAAAGCCTTCAATGAATCTTCGGTAGTAACTGGTAATTCCCATGAAGGATCTGACATCTGTTACGTCTTTTGGTACTGGCCACTCTTCAATTTCCCGGATCTTTTCAGGATCAACTAAAATCCCTTCCTTGGTGACTACATGTCCTAAGTACTGGATTTCATCTTTGAAGAAGTCACATTTACTGAACTTCGCAAAGAGCTGCTGCTCTCGTAGTTCTTGTAGGACTATCCGTAAATGTTCTTTATGCTCCTCTTCATTCTTAGAATAAAATAAAATGTCATCGATGAATACGACAACAAATTTATCTAAGTACTTGTGCATTATGTTATTCATCAGGCACATAAAAATGACTGGGGCGTTAGTAAGCCCAAATGGCATTACGACAAATTCGTAATGTCCATACCTTGTTCTGAAAGTTGTTTTGAAAATGTGTTCTTCTTTAATCCTCACCTGATGATAACCTGATCTCAGGTCTATCTTAGAGAACAACGTAGCTCCACGTAGCTGATCAAACAGATCATCTATGCGAGGCAACAGAATTCTGTTTTTTATCGTCATCTTGTTTAGTTGACGGTAATCTATGCAAAGTCGCATAGTTCCGTCCTTCTTTTTAACAAAAATTATTGGTGCTCCCCAAGGGGATACATTGGGTCAAATGTAATTCTTGTCTATTAACTCCTTTAACTGAGTTTTCAATTCGTTAAGCTCCAAAATATTCATACGATACGGGGCTTTTGAACTGGGTACAGCACCTGGTATCAGCTCAATTGTAAAGTCCAGCTCCCTCTTGGGAGGTAATTCTGGGATTTCCTCAGGAAAAACATCCATAAATTCATTGACTACAGGGATGTTCTCTACTATTATCTTGCTGCTTTTAGACTTATCTGTCTCATCTGTAATAGTTACAGCATAGGCTTTGCACCCTTTTCTGACTGCCCTTTTAAGTTTTAAAGCAGAAATCTGCCTCACTACTGTTTTCCTAGGAACACCCCTAATAGTTACAGGCTGTCCATTACTGTTTACACATCTAAAAGTTTTGTCAAAACAGTTTAAAACTACCCTATGCTGTTCTAACCAGTCCATCCCGATAAGTATGTCATAAGAGCCAAGTGGCAAAACATTTAATTTAACTGTAGTCTTAAAATCATTCATATCTAAGACACATTCCTTAACGTAACAGTTTACCTTCCTTTTAGCCCCAGTAGCTAGTTGTACAGACCAAGAATTATCAAACCTTTCAACAGTCAGATTACATTTTTCTACCAGTTGGGGTGAAATATAACTAAGACTAGCACCCGGATCTATTAAAATAGTTACAGGGATTTTGTTAATCGTACCTCCTACTTCCACCATGGAAGTTTGATAGTCAGCTTGGCGGTTTTCCAACGCTGCATTGATTCTGGGCGTAGTCCCTGCAAAGTCTCCAATAGTCATTTCATCTTATATAGTATGAATATTGCTGATTGGTTTCTTTCAATTTGGGCAAACTGAAGCATAGTGTGGGCCATTGCATTCCCAGCACTTAACAGGTTCCTTTCGCTCAAAATTATTAGTGTAGTTTCCATGATTGTTAGGAGCCTCCTTGCTGCTTTTGAAATTGTTGGAATGATTAGCAGCTCCATTTTTGTTTCCCTGGAAGCTTTTACCATTAAAATGGTTTCCGTTCTTGTTATTCTTGAAACTTTTATGGGGGACAAACTCCTTTTTCCTATACTCAAGCTGATTACTGTTCTTTTTGGCTTTCCAGATGGCTATCCCTTCTTTCTTTTTATTCTGTTCATAACAGAAATTAGCCTTTCGCATAGCTTCTTCCAGTGTTTTGGGGTTGTCATATTCAATTCTGTCCTTGATATGATATGGCAGACAGCTAAGAAACCGCTGTATTTTTTGTTTCTCTTCGACAACATACGGCACATACCTTAACAGACTTAAGAATTTACTGTTTAAGTCCTTCATCGTCATAGATCCTAGCTTCAGTTCATAAAATTCCTTGGCCCTCTCTTCATAGTACTGTTCAGACAGAAATTTCTTCTTGAAGTATCTTTTAAAGGTACTCCAATTAACTTCTTTTTCTTTAATCCCCTTGACCCTTTTCAGATCTTGCCACCATATGTCCACCTTTCCAGAAAGGTTGTAGATGGCCATTCGTGCCTTCAACTGATTTGAATAGTTATAAATCTAGAAATATTTTCTCATCCCGGATAACCAGGATTCTGCTTCTTCTCCTGTTTCATATTCTCCATTGAAAGTTGGGGGTTTTATTTTCTTAAACTCCCCGGAAATCTCTTCGTAAGGCCTGTACTTTTTATTTCGGTGATACAACTCAGCCTCACTGCTGTCACTAGTAGTGCGATAGCTGTGTTGTTTCTTTCTTTCTTCAGATGATGAACTACTGTCAGATTTAGCTAGTTTCATCCTTTTAGACCCTCTTTGATGACTAGCTTCTTCTGAGTCAGCTCTTTTGCTTCTTCCTTCTGTCTGAAATTTTTCTAATAATAGTTGATTTAACTGCTCTTGAGTTTTTAGAATTCTTTCGTTATCCTTCTTGACTGTTTCGATCTCAGTCTTTAAACCTTTTATGGTCTGCATCAGTTCTGTGGAGTGAGCAATTACCTCCTCTGTCTCAGGTTCTCTCGACATCTGTCTTGTTGCAGTGTTTGGAGATTCTTGCTCAGCATATTCTGCTAGCTTTTCCATACCTGCCTATTAATTTCAGAAAAAGGAGATTTTTCTGCTCTGCTTCATGAAACAGAAATATAAGTTAGTACATTATATATTTAAATTTTTCTTTCATGGTCACTATTTTGCGGAAACTAGTGGAGTCACATCCAAGCCTAGTGTCTGAACCATGCTCTGATACCACATGTCAAAACCCGAAAATTTCCGAAAATTTTAAAATTTTTATGATAGCAATAAATGTTGTATATAAGCAGTCTTTTAACTGTCTGCTTAACTTACTTGGTTGTAAGTATGTATGAAGGATCTTTGTTGTACTTAAGTGTTATTATGGTTATCTCTTTTCTGTTAATAGTTTTTTTATTGTGTCGTAACCTCTAGGGGAACTTGCCATAATAGGCTGGGCTTACTTAGCTTACGAGCTAATGCATTGAACTGTTTTCCTCTTTACACATCTACAGGTAAGGTGCGGTCGCGACAATTATAATTTAAAATGTTATACTCCAATTAGCTGTACAAAAAGTCATTCAAATAAAAGGTCTTTGCTCACTCAGTTTTCAAGTGTTTGAAGGTAGCATTCTGCCTACCAACTTCTTGATTCTTTCTATTGTTGAATTTGTACTTCTAGCGACGAGGATAGCTGTATTTCTGAAGTGTCCAAGAATTAAACCAGTCTGTAGAAATAATTGTCATTGATGATGATTCTGTACTGTAGATGCGCCTCATATTTAGCATAGTAAAATAAATCCCTTACATGTTGTTAGCATTAACTAGATATTCTACAAGTCTCCGTCTAACCAACACAGGCTTGTATAAATTGAACAAATTATCTTTATATCAATGATTCTAAATTTTATAAGCTTATCCAGAGTAATTTGTTTAAATGTTTATAAGGAAATTGAAGTAGTTGAAAACTTGTTGTGATAAATTTGGAATTGTCGATGCATCCCTAACTTTATTGATATATCTCCATTATGTGTAGACTACTTCCAAGATTGGGTTTTTCAAATGATATTTATAATTCAATTTTATGAGCAAACTATGCAATTATATATAGCAATATCACCGAGCAATAATTCATTTTATACTTACTATGATTTGTTTGGTATCAAGGTGATACTCTCATGGAAATGTTAAATGTTAAAACAATTGTTTTGAATTATGGGTCGTAGACAAAGTGTTGTTGTTCATTATACAACGTTTGATTGCAATATTCAAATCATGGATTCAATCATATGGTAAGGCGACCCTATGGAATATCCATATCATCCTTTTTAATTGGCACAATGATGGTATTGTCGTCGTAAACAAACTATGTAAAAGTGACCCAATGCATGGGAATAATTTAAGGGATACGTGGCTAACTCACAACCGAGTACTCATCTCATAAGAGGTTGACAAACCCTACCACTCACCATTTCTTACCTCGCCTTCGGGCTCGGCCGCTCTATGGGTTTTTCCTATCCAAAACTTGCCGAAACCATGGTGGATTCTACTTCCCACACTGTTGTAGATCTTGCTGCGCTAGTCCCTTGCTAAGGTTTAGGAGTTGTATATATTTTGTTTACTTTTTAACAGTTGTAGTATTTTTGTGAGAACCCTAGGGTTCTATCCTTTCTGTTACAAGCTTCATACCAGTCACGGCTTCCATTGTTGCCTTCCTTTGACCTATTTCTGTAACCACCTTCATCGTGGAATGCATCTTTGAATTCACCATTTCTTCTTTGGTGGCCAAGGTTAGGGTTCACACTCCATCGTTCGTGGTTTCAAGGCCTGTCACTGTGTGGTCACTTCATTCCAATTTCTGGTGAGTTAATCCTGTGGGTTTCGTAGTGTTATTTCGATAATAAAATTAAAAGCTTGTTGTTTTCGTTTGTTGAGAATATAAATGGTAATTGGTTGGTGGTTTCCTGTTCTAAGCAGGTATTGAACACTCCATAATACGTACATGACGCAGATCTCGACATCTCGCTCCTCCAGGTAAGCCTGGTCCTTACCATGGAATTTTCTCCTTGGGGTTTTTGTGTGGACGAATAGGGTTTGGTCTTCAAAGGGCATGAATCTACGGCTATCGTCGTTCTGTTGAGTCTTTTAATAGCTTGACCCTGCAAGACCTTGACAGGTGTTATCCCTGTCATAGGATAGAGGCATTGTGGCTTCGGCTGACTGTAAATTAATGGTCTTCCTTAGGGTGTTGTATGGTTCTCACCAACGTTTTGTTATTTGTTAAGGCGTAGGGAACAAGGCTAGAAGCCGGTTTTGAATATGGGGTTACGACCCTATGGGTTTTCCTTCATTACTGTACTCATGAAGGGTTTTGGGGTGTACTACCCAGGTTTTTTTTTTTATTTGAATTTAACTCAATATAAGTTGCCAGTTGAATTGGCTTGTTTAAAGGCATTTGTTACTCCGTTGTTCTGTACTATGTTTTATTTTTACAACCACTTCTACAGTAGTTGTGCACTCGGCTGTTAGTAAAACAATGTATCAGTTAAATGGTTTATTCCTACGTCTTTCCTGTGTAATTTAAGGTTTAGAAATGTATTTCTATAGTCATTCCGTATGACGAGCTATTGTATGATGTGCTTTGATCTTCTATAACAAGTTTTTGTTAATTGACGAGGCTACGACCATCGATAATTTTGTTGTAAGGATTTGAAAAATTTGCAAAATGTCTGTGTTTCCTTTTGGTATTCGATACTGTGTATTATAATAACTAAATCTTTGTTTTAAAAAGGTTTTGAGAACTCAGTCGTAGGTTGGATACAGTAATATCAAGGTTTTGCTCCTGTGTTTCTTTTTAATTTTTAACTTAAAAAAAATGACTTGTTACAGCCCTTCCATAGGATGAGGTCGCTGTATGACGAGTGTTTCAGGTTCAAGTTTTATGTAGAACACTTCTATAAATAAAAAGACTACGACCGTAGGCAAAAATTATTGTATGAATTTAATGTTAGGATGCTACGTCTAAATGTATTCTGTAGGTTTCAAATTGATGGGTGTGGCATATAATTTAATTGTAGGACAGAAGTCCATTCTGAATTTACAGTGTTGTTTTGTTGAATGATTTATGTATTTTTAGGGTAGGACTCTGTCGATTCTGTACATTCACATGAAAATAATAACTAAAGGGGTTAGAGCTCGATAATGAGCTAGCAATACAGTTCTGTTATAATGACTTTGACCATAAGAAATTAATGGAAGTCTAAGGGAATATAATACTACCTGAAGAAGCTTGGCCTCGAGTTAATTTTTTTTTGTCCTGTCATAGATTTCTTTTTGTTCAAAAGTTAATAACTAAATCAAAGTGTTGCCGAATGTTTTCTTGTTGTAGAAATCTGGAGAGATAGGTTTTTGGTTTGAACTCCATGACCAAACTTACTGTTTAGTAAACTGTATGGTTTGTTTTAACTAAGACTCTGCCTAAAAATAGTTAAACAAATGAATGACATTACTATACTTGTTGTTTTAGTTCAAGGTTGAGTCAAAATAAGTTCTGCTAATCCTTTTGTATAATCAGTCAATGACTAAATAAAATTTCTATTGAAATTTTGGCTCGTTCATTTATGTGACAGATAATGACCTGCACACCTGCTAGCTAGGGTTTGTATCTGCTATATTATCTATGATAATAAATGTATTGTGGTTATATGGTTACCTATATGTTTCTGTTCCTATAATTGTTTTAATGAATTTATTTTCTAAGAAATATGTACTGTATAAAGAGACCCTACTTATCTATTTAACTATTGTAATAACCAAGCATAAAATCACAATAACATCCTATACCTTATAATAATATCAAAGCGTATTATGCATAAAATAATTACTTGAACTGTATGATAATAGTGATATTAGGAAATCTCTAAGACAAAAATTCTGCAGAATCTATCTACTAACAGTTCAGAAATACTAACTTTTACTGAAGTAAAATACTGTTCAGACATAGAAGAGATAATCATAAACTACATTCCTATTACTCAATAAACAACAGGAAATATGTGGCAGAACCTGTATCAACTGTAGACAACAACAGCGATGGGAGACTATTCCTTCCTACCAATTCCTGGAGAGTGCCCAGACAGCACTTCTCAGGACCCCCGAGCTTGCTCTGGTCTCCCTGGCTGGAACTAGGTGCAGCAAAACAATTCACTTAGCCAAACAGCTACACTGGAACCAAGTTACTGCAGCTTCCTATCTCAAAACACTTCCTTACTGTTTTTCCCTCTTCCTCAATGGGACTCCTGAATAGCATTCACCTGAATGTATTCTCCCTCCATAACAATGCTGAACCCCCAGCTTAGTTCATTGAGTACTATTTAAAAGATTGCCTAGGTCTTAGTTGGGTTAACTTTCATTAATGAGCCACCTGCTCAGATTCCACTTTCTTGGGGAATCATGACCCCAAAATATAGGGAAGTTGCCACCTGCAACTTAGGAAGTGTTTGAGGATGCTGCCACTTGTCTTTTTCCTTTCCACCTAGTTCCATCCACCAGTTAGACCAGTAACCTGTTTTAACAGCTCTCCCATGCTGTTGTCTCCATAATTTATTTATTAATAATAAAATATTCAGAATTTACATTCCATTTCTGGTGACTCTGCTAAGTCATCATTTCCCACTTATCATTAAATTTAACATAATGTCTCAGGAATATTAATAAATAATACTCCCAACATGTCAGAAAAAAAGTTTCATACTAGAAAATTAGCAATGGAATGTTGTATAGTGCCATAGCTCACTTACCCATCACATGCATATTAGTACTGTTCATTAATGCAAATATCCTAATATGCATAATACACATCCTAAATCTAGGAACATAAGTATGTACATAGCTAAACAACATCATTTCAATAATCATATATATAAGAAATGACAGTTCAAATACTTATCTTTGTTTGGTTGTAGGGTGGACTCCCTCTCAATCTTTGCTTCCTTGCAGGAACAACTTGAGTGTGTTCCCTCTTGATCTTTGCTTGCAGGAACAACTGGAGTGTGCTCCCTCTTGATCTTTGCTTCCTGGATTACCTGTCCTTGAACTTACATTCATCCTGTACCACTATGCATGCTTAAGTGTGCACTAATGTCATGATTGTGTCATCCTCAAGATCTCATACACAATCATACATTCATTAGTATAATCTCAGTACTATAAAAACATTCAAATATGTATGGTCATGATCATTTCATACACAGATAATAAGCATTAGTATTCAAGGTTTCAGGGAAGACTTCTTTTATTCATGCATGCTCTTATTTGACTATAGGACTCTTCTGGTTAGTCATATCATTATTCAAGGTAAGAGACATAATATGCATAAACCCTTGATTACTTAAATTTCTAACTTCATGAATAATCATTATCAATCATACAAAAGTATAAGATCCTAACACAAGGTAGGATTCTAACTTGATATAAGAAAACATACCTGGTTATCATATTTACTAGTTATGTCTAGCAATGTCTTCTTGTTCTCTTCAATGACCTATAAGTCATAAGTTAATCATTGTAGAACAAAAAGTATACATACCTTAGAGCTTCTATGTGATCCATGACTATGAATGAGTCTTTGTCTTCATGTCACTGTGGTCTTGATCTAGAAATTGATTTGTACCTTCATGTTAGCGGATAACATTATCCTCATACAACACCACAGCGCATTAGTACAATCATAATACAATCATAGGTGTAATAACCTTAATCAATGAATGTCTTCTATCATGCATTCATACTTTTACTAGGGTGATAATACAAGTCTAAATTTAAACACGATTGTTACTAAACTCAATAACATGAAGACAATCATATTATAAACTTAATCATGAACATGTTTCAAAACATACCTATAAGTCATACCTGTCAGATTGCTTGTAGTAGTAGTTGTTGTTGTTCCTTTTGTTCTTAGGACAATTTGAGGAAAAGTGTCCTCTTCTTGGTATGTGCTATGAGAGCTTGATCTTCATTCCTCGTCTTTTCTTCTCGAGCTACAATCTGAGCTTCTTCCTGTGAGCATTCTTCCCACAGCCTACTGAATTAGATAAGTTTGTTCCTATCACAAATTCCTTGGATGAAGGAATCCCATGACCTAGGAAGGCCTTAAGAGTGGTCATTACCACTTCTCCATTCTCTATATCTTCTCCCATAGCTTCAAGTTGTTCTTTTATCTGGGAGACCCTTGAAAAGTAAGACTGCATGGTCTCTGCATTCTGGATCTGGATGTTCTTTAGTTGATTCCTCAATGTCATCTTTCGATTTATGTTCTTCCCTTCAAATAGCTTGTTCAAGGAATCAAACATCTCCTTAGGTATCTTCAGAGATGACACATGTGGTATGAGATGGTCTTTGATAGAATCAACAATGATCCTCTTAGCCTTGACCAAGTTCTTCTTGTGTAAGGCCTTAGCCTCTTCTCCCTCTGGAACTAGAACCTCTTAACTTATGTAGGTGTCCAATTCATTTTCTTCCAGGATTAACCCAATCCACTTGATTTGCTGAAAACTGGATCTGGAGCTCGATTAGGGTTTGTTAGAGAAACCCTAAATTCAAACTTTGAAATTCAAACTTCTGAAAGGATAAAAAGATGCGCCTTGATGAGCTAATCAAGGTGGTATACTCAGAATTTGAAAAATGCAAAGTTTCACCCCTCAAAATTTCTTTTGAAACTTCTGGATTCACTAGACAGGACCCTAAATTAGGGTATGATTTTCCCAGAGCTTCACCCAACCAAAAAGTTCGATCTTGGTCTCTAAACTTCAATTTTTCAAAGGAGCTTCCAGCCATGGTCTCAGATTTTAGAAATTCCAACTTTTGCAGAAACCCTAATTTTTGACTTCACTAGATAGGACCCCAAACTAGGGTTTGATTTTCCCGGAGCTTCAACCAACCAAAAAGTTCGATCTTGGTCTCTAAACTTTGATTTTTCAGAGGAGCGTCCAGCCATGGTCTCAGATTTTAGAAATTCCAACTTATGCAGAAACCCTAATTTTCGGCTTCATTGGAGAGGACCCCAAACTAGGGTTTGATTTTCCCAGAGATTCACCCAACAAAAAAGTTCGATCCAAAGCTCTAAACTTCGATTTTTCTAAGGAGCATCTAGCCATGGACTCAGATTCAAAAAATTCCAATTTTCTCTGAAACCCTGATTTTTAGGTCAAAATCTGAAAATGCTCATAATTGAATTCTGTTTCGATAGAAAGATGCGCCTTGCTGAGGAGAGTCCATCTAGCCTCCTGCATTTGAAGATATGTGGAGAGAAACCAAAAAATCAAGAAGCCCTAGCTTCCGCAGTTGCATAGTGTCTTCTTCTCAGGTTAGCTCTGATACCATGTTAGATTTTGAGCATTAATTCAATATGATCTAGGATCTTATCTGAGAGAATAACATGTACATCATATCAATCACAAGAGACAATAGACATAGAGTTTCCTTGGGGAAAACCAATAAGGTGAAAAATCCCAATAACTTCCTCAGAGATAGATAGAGCAATGATACAAAACCCAAGCATAAGAGATAGTCTCCTAGCAACTTCTCCTCCTCCACTTGTGTGCTACTATCACATAAGAGAATGAGTGAGTAAGTGAATGATCAAATAGAGTGCCTCCTACACTCTATTTATACTCTAACTTGACTTTCCTAATAACCTTACCAGGTCGGCCTCAACATAACCACTTAACATAATGCTAACAAGGCTGACCTCACTAGAGTGGTCTAATAACCCTTTAACCAACATGACTCATACAGGGCCAACCCCATCAAGGTGGTCTAATAACCCATCAAGTATAAGTTACAACACTTACAATATAAATGAAGACACTTCTGTATAGATGAATAATAACATCTCTATAGAAATACAATATACATATATGAAATACATTCCGAAGTTACAAATACATCAACAACTTTTCCCACGTACATTAGCCCTTGTACTCAACCCGATAAACTACTGCTCGCGTATATCGATTTTCACATTTTTCAGGCAAAAAATTTAAAAAAATGACCATCAAAATTAAAAATTGAACCATTGAACATGACGATCTTGGTGATTAGACTTACTTGGTCCAAACGGCTCCCGATTTCGTCTATTGTAGTTCCCGGAATCGATGATTGATGTTAGAGGGTAAAATGGGCTCCAAATAACTATTGTGGTAAAAAATGATAATGGTATGGTAAAAGGTCATAGTTTTACTATTTAAAGAAATTTTTACCCAGTTTATATAGTTTTTCACCCCACTTTTCATATTTTATGGGACTTATGACTAATGTTATGGAGTAAGGCACTTTTTGAAGTAGTTTCTCTAGATCATAATGGATTTCAACCTTCTCTAGCATGATTTGTGTCTTAGGTAGGTATATCGTCCCCGACATATAGGATAGGATTTCACTCCGCTTGCATTTTTGAATCATCATGTCACCACGATTCATAAAACCTAGGTACAAACCCACTTTTTATCGACATGGAACCTTCCAACTGCTTATAAAAGTGTCATTATTTAAGTGGTAGTGCTTTCCGGACCATGGATAGCCTAGTTAGAACCTATCTTGTTGTTCGGTACCCATGCCGCAGCTCCTCCCTACGTACGAGATTCCCTTATAGTCCCGCCATGAATTTGTGTGGAAACCTCATGTTTCTTCTCATCTTATATTCCGGACATCACCCACAGGGACTCCTTTTCATATCAAGTTGTAATTGCGTATCATTAACCTACTTGAATTTTTGAGCTTGATGTCAGCTCTCGCTTTATCATTATAAGCCGAATTTCCTAATCATTCCTCAATCCTACTCAAGCATAGCTTATCATTTAACCTTTGCAGCTTGATTTTCCCTTACCCTAGAGGAAACATCCCCCCAAGTGTCCTTATCTTGCATGTATTCCCTTGCATTGAGCATAGGAATGTTCCACTGCATGGAACTAGTTTTCTTTCCCGCGACACTCATTTCCTCTCATTTGTATTATAAGAACTCTTTTATTCTTTTGCAGGGTTCTATAATATGAAAAATACAAAAAAAATAAAAAAACATAAAAATCCGGACGAAAAAATGATATTGCCTTTTATTGGCTGTAGTTGTGTCACCTTTGAACAAAGCACAAATCCTCGAGTCTATCCATCAAAGGTTTGGGTTTAGTATGGCCTTAGGAAGCTGAACTCATTACTCATAGTTTAATCCCTTGAATAGTTAAGCTTCTAGTCCTTATGGAGAGTCTGTTGATGCCTCCTGCATCATAGAATTGTGTCAATATCCAGTCTTAAGTCTATACTACATGAGTTTATCCATCTTCCTTACGCTCTTGTTTAAAGGAATTATATAAACTTGAGCCTTCCATTCCTCAGATTTCTTGAATTTGCATGTTGGCCATCCCTTTATAAGTGCATTCTAGAATCACATGAAGTTGGTGTCCTACCTAGCACCCTGGGCCTACTTTCATTAGTGGAAGGTGACCTTGAACTCAACAGATGACACCTCATCATTGGTCACCGATTGAGTGGTTTCCCTTGTGTTAGACAATAAGAAATATATTCACACATTAGGATTCATGCAGTGTCTTGGATTCCATTATACCTCATTGGTGGTTTCCTTGCTTCTGTTAGTAGTCTTGATCATTGGATTCTATTCAGAGGATCCCTCTCATGCACTACTTGCATTTGGTACATGCGAGAGGCACACATGGTTCATCCTGTTTGTTCAAGTTCTTCCAAATCATTCAACCTAGATGCATACCTCGTGCTAGTTGATGAGGATTCCCTAATTCCATCCCTCTAGTGGATCTTGTTCCATCGACTTTAGATCATCTATTCTGGAATTGGGATCTAGAGTTAGATGAGTACCTTGAGACTTCCAGTCATCAGTGGTAGCTTATCTTGTCATCAACAATTGGGAATGCATCAATGTCTCATGATTGATGTATTTTGCAAGTGTTCGACCTCAACACCTTTATTCACACTTTTTGAATGTACTTGGTGCCTTGACACCCATTTTCGTCATTGGTGGGTAGTCTCGCGTCTGTTAACGATATACTTTAATGAATGATAATCAGATGATGTTTCATCATGTTCGACTTCAATAGTTATATTCATGTGATGGGACGTGCACCATTTGTGGTTCATGTAGAATACCTTAGACTTTAGTGGCATCATCCTATATGCTACTATCCTTGACCATGACAGTACCTATCGGACCTCAACTATCATGGCAGAGCAGTTTGTACTCCATTTTATACCAAATGTATTAAGTTGATTTGGAGAGTGGACTCCACTGTGTGTTGCTCATGGCTGTGACCACTTATGACATATGTCTATTATGTACCTCCTATTCATGGCCATGAAAACCTATTGTATGAAACTGCTACGTACTTCGGATTGGAATTCATGTATACAAAGTCAATCTTGTAATGTTCTTATGAGTGGCTAGTTCTTCCGGATCGATCTCCATTACTCCACTTCTGATCATCCCTATGAACTCATACATTAGGGGGAATATGTTATAGCATGATTTGCCAAACCCTATTCAACATGCCTTGATGGCCTAACTTGTCCCTCTACAGAATCATTCTACCTCTCTTGCTCAGTAAAAACCCTAAAAATCACATTTTTGTTGATGTATGCGAGTCACCAACAGTACAGCACGTGTATACGTAGGCTGCACCATTACAACCTGCGTGCATTGGGTTTCATGCTCAAAATTAAAAATACTTTGGGTTTTCCTTGCCAAGTAAGGATCATTATGATCCTTGGCCTTCCATATGATGGAAAACTCTCTGATTCATTAGGTCTTCTTAATCACTTACAAGCATGCATTCATAAGAGATATATCAAGGACAGAGTGATAAAACTAGCCTTGGATGCACCAAAGTGATCAGTGATATAACAATTTCCCATATAAATTCTTAAAAACATACCAACCAATGATATGCCATAGTTAAGGTGAAATTGATGAAGCAAGGTTGAGGGAGAGTACATTCGGGTCATTGATCCTTAATCCAAGAATTAAGGTGGGTCCCCAAGTTAAATGACTTGGGGAGTTGTTGAGATATAAACATCCTCATCCATGAAATTGAGCATGTATCCCGAGATAAGACAAAAATTACATCTATAAGGCCCATATCATTGTTCCAAAAGGTACTATATTCATCTTCCAAAAGGTACATTATTCTCCTATGACTTTCTATATTACCATATGACTCATCAAATACTAGTGCTTACAATATTTACAATTCAACCATAGTCCCATAGGATAAGGTATCCAACATCTAGATAGGGAAGGATAACTAGAAGGTTTGTGATGAGTCATGTTTCTACCATGTTTTTCCTCCCTCTTATATTGATTTGTAAACCCTTTTTGCTTACCCATAACCTTGTATTAATCCTCTTTGATGCTCAAAAGAAGGATTTAGGCTTAAGGTGTTTTCCTAGTGAATTTCTGAGTATTTCATTGGATTTTTTACTAACATTAGGGGAAGTACTGTATTTTTCATTTTCTTTTGAAGTAATGGTTCATGTGTGGACCATTTGTTATAGAATATTGCTTCAAAGGTTCATTTTCTATGGATATATGATATTCTATTCTCCACATCTTCCGTGTATTTGTAAATCACAGTTGTTTCACATCCTTTTCCATGAATCCAAGTCATTCTAGCTACCACATGATTATTGTTGTAGAAATGTAAGCTACGGTTGTAGGATTTTCATGAGTTTAAGAGGTTTCTATAGAACCTGTAATTTCACTATAGAACACATACTACATAATATTCTAGCCAAAAATTAACGGGCATCAAGTATTTACTTGGTTTGAGAGTTTAATTGAAGATGTTGCCTACTTTCCAGCCTATACTTCAGTGATTAGCTATCTTCTTGCAAGCCATGGATCTAAAGAAAATGAACAACAATCAAACAACCAATTTGGGAATGGTTTAATAAAGGATGCCACAAAATAGCTCACAATCTCCACTAGCTACGAAACTACTTTAGGAAATAATTAAAGATGCCACAAATTCAATTCTATAGCCACTTGGGGAAGACAATACAAGATGAAATTTATAATTTTAATGATTGCAAGGTGGATTTATACATGCCCACATAAACGATTCCATTTTTTCATATACTTATGAGTTCCAAATTTGTTTCAAATGATACAAATCATGTGGATTGGTCAATAATAGATTGATACAGTTGCCTCATCACCAAATTCATCCTTTCCACTTGCATAGCAGTTGCAACAACATTTTCCAAATATGTAGCACTCATAATAGATCTGCCTATTTTCATGGCTAAATACCAACATTTAAGTACTCATTCTAGTATTTTGTTTTAACAAGCTTGGGATGCAACACATTTTTAGAGATTCCTCTTTAATAATATATTAAGCAATTCATGTATAAGAGGAACCATTCACCTCTACCAAAGGGAGGACACTTAGAGCAACAATCCAATCTATAATGGTGTAGTGTACAATTTCATGGGCATGTTATTCTAATATAAATTTTTGTCGGTAATTTTCTGTGTCATGATATGTTGATTTGATTTATGTTGTTGTTGTTTAAAATCAATTCCTTATTAAAGGAGTGATCCGGATTTATGTGTGAACGAAACAAAAGAGCATATACATAATCATATACAGAGATATATTGCAAAGAACACAATGATACAGTAAACACATATTCTATTAAATACCGGAAATAGAACAGACTGTAAAATACAACAACTAGAATGGTGGTAGCTATCTCTAAGAAGAGATGTGGCCACTCTGCTCATTCATGGCAAGTTGAATACAAAAAGGAGGCCGAAAGGGCCTACTTATCATAAGCATGAGGGAAAGAATCCCAAACATCCAAAAACCTAACTCTAGAAGATGAACCGTCATAACGTTTGCGGCCCCAAGGTGGTTAGTTGAACAATCAACTTCCTGGGGTCATAACTTTTGCATACGATCTTCATTTGGGGTGCTCGGTACCTTGTTGGAAAGGCCTGTCCGAGACTTACAACTTTCAATTGGGGGCAATTGTATGTCATTAGAAATTATTTGGCCCCCCAAATCGCCAAGAAAGGTCGTTTAGGGCCTCAAAACGGCCCCAGAAGTTTAGGACCCGAAAAACCGTAGAAACATTACTAGAAAATTGCCAAAATGAGAAACTGTTTTGAGCCATTGGAATAGGTGGGTAGCCATCGATATCCATCTGGATCAAGGAGGTAGAGCGCACTTCAATATAATAGAGCACAATGTAGTTTATGGTCTTTTATTTATTTTTGTAGCTTGATTTCCTCTACAATCCTTTACTTTTATAATTCCATAGTAGCTAGCCTTTGTTAGAGTTTTCCAACAATAGAGAGACATTAATCTATGGAATTGGAAAGAATAATTACCCAAATCATGTAAAGAGATTCCCTTGTGATAGAAGGGTTTTGTCAACATGATGGGTGTTCGAGAAAACAAATCGTTGTTAAGAGTGATTACGTTAATTAAAAATTACTAGCTTTTGATTTATGAAGTGTGGTGTATTTTCATTTCTACAATGACATTTCAATTTTTAGAGTAGAAGCATATTAGAAAACAAGTGAAATTAAAGAACTTGGAGCCTTCATATATAGTGCACGAATTCTCACAATCATTGGAACTCGAGTTCATAATTTAATGACAATCACTTTGGTTACTCTTGCTGGGAAATAATGAGGTAATTAAATAGCTCATCATTTTGGTGTCATTTCTAGGAATATGTCAAATGCGTAATAGCATTTCTTTCATTAGTTGTTAGGACAACACATGGTACACGGATAAGCAAAAGGGAATTTTCGACTACCCTCTCTGTGAGATATCATATGTAGTGTTTTGTATTTAAATTAGGTCATTTAGATTCATGAATTAAGTTACTAGAATATTTTGTGGTGTAGTAAGAGGAACCCACAATACTAATCTCCTTACAAGAAAATTGATAATAGGAAGAAAGAGTCATTGAATGAGGATTCCATCAAAGATTGAGCTAAGGGGAAGCAAAACAAAAAATAATTCATAAGAGGATATGGAAAACAAGAAGAAAAGAAGGGAAATAACCTATTTTTCATTGATTTAGTATACATTATCATAAATATCTTTAAGATTGAGTCTATATTGATTATTTGGTATGTGTTTAATATATGTTAGAGCTATTTGTTTCATTTTCTTTTTATTTTGATCCACCCATGCACAATTACCCCAACTTCTCTCTTATTTTCTCTTCTTCATTACCCCTCTTTATCCACCTTCCTTATACTTTATACATTCTTCTCCAGATTATCTCACTCATTTTTTCTCTCTGTGTTTCTCCTTGTTTCATGCATACGCCATACACATCTTTTATTCCTCTCATATTTTCCCTTTATATCTTCTCTACCCTTTTCTTCTTTCCCTTAATTTCAACTTTCTTCTTCTATCTTATTTTTCTTCCCCTCTTACCTCCCTACTTTTATTTTTTCATTCTTTTGCATTTTCCCTACATTTCCTTTACTTTACCCTTTCTTCCTTTTATTCTTGAGTTTCTCTCTTTACGCTTCCTTCATTTTCCATCCTCCTCCATTTTCATGCCTTTTCTTATCCTCTTCTGTCCTTTACTCCTTATATGGATCGCCTATTATTCTACATTACATTAGTCTTTTTCATATTTAAATTTTTCTTCTTTATCTCATTATCCTTCTTTACTCTTCATATTCTATCCTTTCCCTTTCATTCCCTCTCACCTTTTCTCATTTGTCTCATGGGAACCTTCCCCATCCCATCATACATTCACCACTTTCCTCATGGTTATAATTTTACTTATTTATGATTTACATTCCATTCAAACACCTAGTACCTAATATCTTTGATATTAAAGGTATATTATATGAACTAATTAGTGCATGATAAATCAATGAAGTGATTTTTAAGGTATTGATGGTGGTATTACTCTTGGAAGCATTGGGCCAACAACCATCCCCACGAAAGAAAATATGATGATGCATAAGTACATTGTCATCACCTCAAATAAGACAACCACCAATTGATGCATCATAAATATGAAACATGAATATACAAATAGAGAAACCATCATTTCAATTAAGGAGGTATGTGATGCATTTTTGAATTCATGAAAAAATCCCATAGCTTTACAAATCACAATCCTTGAGATTTGGGCATGCAAATAGGCATATAATGATTTGTTTTTATCTCACAATTTGTGAATTGGGTTTTAAATATTTTCGGTATAGGGAATCATTACCAGGGACATATACATCCATAAAAACGATCACATACCCATATAACACTTGAGAAATAGGTTATTTATTATTTTCCGCGGCATGTTACATTGGTAAACTTACTAAAAAAAAAAGTTAGGGAAGTATTTTGCAGGACTGAATGAAAAAATTTCAAAACCTATTTATAAGCTATACATTTATTGAATATATTTTCTGATCCAACTTTAATTAATTCATTTTGATATCACACGAAAATGTTATGCCCTAAATAGTGACTGCTAGTCCCAAAATATGCATTGCTAAAACTCTTCCTCCTAGCATGTTCATCATTGTATTTAACATAAAAATTATTTATTCTTTCAAAACATATTTCTATGGAAGATAGACACCTAAATATATTTTTTTCTCCCACTAGAATCATGTCAATCCAACATTATATGAAAATGTTGTGCCCAAAATAGTAGTTGTTGGTCCAACTTTGTAATCGAAAACAACTCTATCATGTTGGCTATTTCTCAACTTATTTGACATATGAGTTCAAAAAAATTTAAAAACATGTTTATATTGAATATATATCTATGAAACTAAATTAATATGGATTTGGAATGTAACTTCCCCATCAACCTTTCCAGCTGGCAGAGGGGACATTAACTAAATCAGGGCCTCTAACCACAATTATGAATTTATACAACTAAAATGCATGTGTAGATATGAAAATAAAAAAATAACACAATTCACACACACAACATGAAATTTACATGCATATAAATTAAATCATTGCACATCAGATACAAAAGAATACTTATCTTTAACAAAGAAGATCCAAGCAACTGGCTTTGTAAGACCGATTTTCCACCTAGTCGTAGGCACTCTGTCCAGCATATACTCTTTCTATTGAGAGGCCACGCCCAAGCTGGTATATGAGGACACTAGAGTGAAGGTTACACTTACATGCTTCTCTCTCTCATCCCACAACCCACTTTGCTCTCTATGCTTGGACAAAATCTCAACCAGATCTCTAGAGGGGTCTCTCTAAGCCATCACAACCATGACACTCTTTCCAACTGCCCCACACAACACATGGAAGGAATTTCCCTTCACTAATCCATAATTCCCATAGGAAATCCAACCCTTAGATGCTTACCAGTGTGTGTAGTAAGAGTCCAACCTACTGTATGCTATTGGAGAACCTCCTGCAATATTAATCCATGGCTTCTCAAGCATCCAAAAAGTAGCAAAAATCATTTGGTAAAGGTTCCTAGATTTCCCAACCTCCATGATCACCTACTTTCATCTATTTTTCCCTTCCAAAAATGAAGCTTTGTATCTAAATTCGAATTTCTAGGTTAAACATAGTCTAGTAATGGTCATGAAAATCAATAGGAAAACTCTACATAGTGTAGAAACATGCATGAGAGAATGATCAAAAGAGTGTTGACTCCAAAAGATATGAGGTAAGGGTGAAAAGACAATTGACATAGCTTCTGACCATAGAATAAATAGGAATGCTGACAAATGACATAACTATCACAACCCCCATGCTTCAATAACTACATGAAGTGACTTTTCCCACCAATCCTCACATATGCATTCAATGTTTGGGTTTAATAGTCAAGAGAAGGTAATTGGCTCATTGTTGTGGAAAAGATTGCACAAGTGCACTCTTCCACTTGGTAAGGGGTTAAACCTTGTAGGTTGCATCAAGGCCTTAGTATTTGGAGCCCCTATTTGGTATTCCTCCAAGTGATCCTGTAAGATATTGTTAGTGTAGTTCACATTCAAACATGAAAATATTGATAAAAACAAAATGAATGAGATGGGGGGAGAATGAAAACTTCAACAAAAACCAAAGATATGTTAAACCACTCTTGTATTTCCCAATGGAATAGGTTTACAACATCTAGGAGGTGAAGGTATCAAGGGAATCCAACAATCCCCCTTAGGGAGGCCTTTCTTGTCCAAACTAAATTCTAAGTAGATGGAAGAACGATGGAGAGAAACACTTGCCCCTATATGGAAGGTGACAAGGGAGATTGGGAATGCTTACAATGGTAGGAAATAGTGGGCTATGAGGAAGCTCCAAGTCAAATCCATCAGCATAACCTTGCTCTAATTTCTCTCTACCAAATGCATGCCAATGTCTTTCTTTTATAGGAAAAGAGGTGGCCAGCAAACAACTAGATCCAAATGTGAACTCTCCTCCTCAATGAACTAGTTCCAAGGTACGCTAGGCCCAGCTGATTAATGCCACCAAGTGTGTGAGGAGCCAAATTCAAAACCTTGGGGAGGATTAACCCTTTAATGAGCCACTGGGAATGAGTGGTCCTACCATTTTGACAATAGCATGGCTATCGAAGGAAAAATCGTGTGGGTGTAGCACGGACAATGTTAAGATAACCTGCGCTATAGCGCGGGTCAACTGTGTAATACCCATGCTACCCTTTGTCTTGACTGTTTCTTGGCACTTATGGACTCATGCTATGTTTTTGGATCTGTTGAGGATGCTTGTGGTGATATGTAGTCTTTATGTTGATGATGCCTTACTAGATGAATCGATGAAATGTTTCATGTGTGCGACTTTTAGGTGTTAACAGATGCCCCGTGATGTATGAGGTTTGGAGGGTACTGTAGAGCCGATAATGCATCATGTTTTTCTGTTGTTCCTCTCATGTTTTGTAGGACAAAGCATATGTGGAAAAGATAAGGTTCTCCCATGGGGGAATATTGTTGGTGATGACTGTTGGAGTTGTAATAAAAAATAGTTTTTATACAAACGAGGCAGGCATACCAATTCTCATGAAGTGTTGTCAAAGGGGTTACAATGAGAGAGGACCAAGGTGTCAAATCTACTAAACTACTGGGACAAGGAAGATAGTGGCTTTGATCCATGTCTGGGTAAATGCCCCAGGAAATTTTGTGAAATATTGAAGAAGTGGAACTGCTGGTGACCATGATAAACCCACTAGGGTGGGGGACCAAACTGGTATGTAAATCTTCCTAAGAGCTTCACTTATACCAAATAGATTACTAGCATGATTTCCAAAAGTGAACACTGCTACCTTCAAAAGTACGTCCCCCCCTGATGCGATGATTTGTTGACGTCGAGCATAGGGGAAATCACTTATTTATGGGGAACTAATGACTCTCCCTACTAAGTTCGAGGTGATCCATTATAGTGATTGAAAGGGATCCCAAGGTACAACTGCAATTACTGCAACTCTCAGAATGTAGTGTTTTGACGTCGACAAGAGCTGAAGCACATGATAGTATGAGAGTCTTATCCTGAGAACTGAGATTATATTGAACCGACTGTTGGATGAACAAACCTGACACAAGATAGTTGATAAGCGTGGGGCTCATAACTTCCTTTGAACGATGTAAACATGGGGGGAAGGGATGGCAAATTTTATTTCAGAATTGAACAGATTGAAACAGATGGAGACAAACTACAAATGAAAGGGCTTTGACGGAAACACAAAACAATCGGTAATGGTAACCAACAAAACAAATACAGTTGAACATATGGAGACTCAAATACATTGATCAAAGGAGACCATGGGTTGCTGCCAAAATAATATGGTGTCCCTGTGATGTGAGGTGACAAGGGAACATGTTTGTAAATAAATAATAATGGTGGGGTCCCCACAGTTTTAGGTTTTTTGGGGGGCCAATTTGATGATGGGTGGAGTCCCCACAGTTTTGAGTGGGTCAGGGGACGCTTTCCAATGATGAAGTGAGGGTTAATCATGCAAACAAAAAGATGGGTGCCCCATGAAACGATGCCATGTGGTGTATACCTGCGGGATAACTGAATAGAACTAGTTGCTTCTGAGGGTGGGGGGGCATAGGTGTCTTTGAGGGGGTGATGATACGAGGGTGATTTTGAGGGGTAAAGTGCTCATGAAGGTATGAGGAGGCTTTGTGAATCATTATTGTAACATGCGCTAAAGGATATGACAAGTGTCTACCTAGTGGAGTAAATGTGCAACTCCAAAATGATACTCTAAGGGAGGATCTTTTCGAGCTAGGTCAGATTCCTCAGACTAGTGGGGGTTCGACATCATGGGTGTCAATTGATGACAGGGATGGAGATGGTGTGCACACCCATGGGGGAAAATTATATTCTCGGACATGATGTTGATGGCACTTCAAGGCAGGAAACAAGAGCTATATGGTTATCAGTGGGAATACTGGTAGATGCATTATAAAACTGAGGGTAAATAGTGTCTATATGCCAGTTTCAGAATGGTACCTGTGGTAGGGTGGATGAACCCTATTGTTAGAGCTTGGAGTCTTATTCTTATAATGTAAAAACAAGAGGCTCCATAATGTTCTGATCGAGATCCTTCATGCACAACACATATACCCAAGTGTAGTAAAGAACATGACCAAAGTATTGAAAATGCATAAATCATATAACCAAAACATCTCGTACTTTTGGGGTACTGAAGAATTAAGGATAAAACCTTAAATTTGAGGTACAACCCATTAACCAGGTTATTGAGGGTGATACCTTCATGGTCATTTAAGATATATGCTCCTTTTGGGAGACAATTATTAACGACGTAAGGGCCTGTCCATTTAGATACAAATTTCTCGGGTCCTGGTTTACCGTCTTTTTTGGCATTGAACAAAAGGACAAAGTCACCTTCTTTAAAGCTGCGTGGTCATACTTGTGATCATAATGTGCCTTGGATTAGACTTTCATGGCTTCATTCTGTTGAAGGGAGTCACTTCGTTCTTCATCAATATGTTCCAAGGTGAATAGGCATTGCTCCAGTGCGAGGGTATCAGGTAGGAAATCGACAACGGATTGGAGAGTAGGAATTTGACACTCAATTGGGAGGGTGACTTCTACACCATGAACCAGGTGAAATGGGGTAAGACCTGTGGCAGTCTTAACTGAAGTGCAGTAATCCAAAAGGGAAGGAAAGATCATGTGGTGCCATTTGGTTTTATTTTTGTCCATCGTACATTGGAGCATAGTTTTGAGGATTTTGTTAACAATTTCCACCTGGATATTTTCTTGAGGGTAGTAAGCAGATGAAAATTTGTGTTTAAATCCTAATAGCCATGATAGTTCTTTGAATGTTTCTTCATGGAAGTGTCTTCTATTGTTGGAGATGAGTTGTTGGGAACATCGAAGTGAGAGATGACGTGGTTGAAGAAGAACTGTGTTGTAGTTACCGCTTTACAATCACATGTGGGAATTGCCTCGACCCATTTGGTAAAATAGTCGATGTCAACGATTATATGATGATGACATTGGGATGAAGCTATACAACATTCCATAAATTCAATTTCCCATTTTCATAATGGACCATCAGTGATGACTCGATGGAGTGGTGCGGGGAAAGACCATGTTTTGCAGGAAAAGACCTGACAGTTTGCGCACTGCTGATGTCAGAGACACAATATTTGAATACGGAGGGCCAAAAATAGCTTGCTCATAAGATTTTTTTGGCGGTGGCTAATCAAGAAAGGTGGCTTCCACATGTGTCGCTATGGAAATAATTGAGAACTTGCTTGGCTTCTTCATGCGTTAGACATCGTCGAAGAATAATATCAATGCTGTGATGATATAGGATGTCTCCGATGAGGAGGTATCATGGTGCCTGCTGGTAGATTTTGCGGCGATCATCCCAGGATAAGCGGGGAGCGAATTTCTGGGTGTGTAGATAAAGGAGGATATCACCGTACCAAGGATATTTGACCCTAATGAGAAAGAGGTGTTCATCGGGTAAATAGTCCTAGACAGACTCTCTTGTGGTGGTAGAGGGAAGGTTTGTAATGATTTTGGTTAAGGCCGTGGCTTTCTTACTTTGGGGAATAACAAATTTGAGGTCAAAATCTTGTAAGATAACGATCCACTGTGCAAACTCACTATTGATAAGCTTGTGGCTAAGTATGTATTGCATAGGGTTGGAATCAGCGATGATAGATTTTTTCCAAAGAAAGATATAGTGGAGGAGTTTATGTACAGAAAGGATGACTGCGAGGGTGAGCTTATCATCATGGGTGTAGTTGAGTGCAGGTCTGACGAGGGTTTTGCTGATGGTGTTTCTCGACAGGTTGGAATACTACTCTAGCTACAGTGGAATATGACACAGATATATATAAGATGAAATCTTTGTCAAAGTCCGGAGGAGAGATGAGGGGAGATGACGATAATGCTTGTTTAAGGGCCTCAAACGCAGTTTGGGCATAGTCATCCCACTTAAATGGCATATATTTTATGAGAAGTTGTAAAAATACATGGGCTTGAGTGGCATAGTCGGGAACAAAACAATGAAGAAAATTGGCCTTACCTTGGACACTCTGCAACCGACATCATGTTCGTGGTGCTAGTAATTCCAAGATGGATTGAACCTGGGAAGGGTCGACAGTGATACCATCTTTGGAAACAATGAATCGTAAGAGGTGACCGATGGTGATGCAAAATACACATTTGATGGGGTTTAATCATATATTATACTTGCGACATCTTGTAAAGATGGTGCGAAGGTCTTGAATGCGAGCGCATTGTTTTTTGGACTTGGCTCTAAGGTCATCTAAAAAGGAGAGGATGATGTTAGCCAAGTCATTAAAAACATATGCAATTCCTCATTGAAAAGTGGCAGCGACATTTTTCAGGTCGGAGGGCATGACTTTGTAGGAAAAGGTGCCCCATGGTGTGGTAAATGCAGTTTTATACTCATCTTGGGGGTGAATGTGTATCTGGTTATATTTGGAGAACCCATCCATGAAGGACAACATTTCACAACCGGTACATGAGTCGACGATTTGGTCGATTAATGGCATGGGAAATTTATCCTTCAGGTAGGCTAAATTGAGGTCTCGAAAATTGGTACAGAAACGAATAGTTCCCTGCTTTTTGTTAATCGGGATGGGGTTAGACACCCATGACATGTAATAGATCAGAAAAATAAATTCGACCTACAAGAGTTTTTCGATCTCGGCTTTGATTGTGGGGGCCTTAGAAGGGTGGACCGAGTGTTGTTTATGTCGAATGGGGATGGCATCAGGCCAAGTGTCAATGTGATGTTCGACAACTTATGGGTCAAAACCCAAAATTTATTCATAGGACCATGCAAAGACTGAAGAACTCTTTAAATAGAGCTATAAAATCAGTAATTTCCTACGGTGAGCAGGAATCCCTGATAGAGATGTTTTCGACGACTCCTGGTGTGACAGAGATATCAACCTGTATGGTAGGGGATATATTGGCAAGGTTACCATCTTCAAACGCATATGGGGTGGGGATAGGATTTGTGAACCAATCGATGTGACTAGGGGGTAAAAAGTATTTTGACTCAATGGTATATTGTTGTTTAGTGGGGAGTGCGTATGGTTCCCGCCTGCTTGTTGTTGAGGACCTATGATGGAAAGAGTCTCATGGAGGTTCAATAGCATTCATGGCATCAATTATCTCTTCATTTGTGGTGAAGAGGTATTCTTCTAGTATATCCTCGTCTAAAGGCCCAGGGTCTTCATCCTGGGAAGAAAGAGAAATTGAATCGAGATGCAGGATGTCAAGGTACTCAGAGATAGTTGCAGTGGGTGCTAGGATTTTGTCTTGAGGGAATATTAAGGGGTATTGCACCTCACAGTAAATCGGTGATGGGGGATCAATATATGTCATGGTATCTAACAAATGTGACGTGCTGTTGTCCCCATTGTGCTCTATTGGTTTAAGATCCTCTTCGATCATTATAGGAAAGGTGGTTCCACACGGGGTGAGGTTATCATCCAATTGAGTTTTGGTTGCATGCAAAGTGTGAAATGCGACAATAAGAGGACATTGGAACAAGTGGTGATACATTAAGTTGCATGAGAGACACGGTAAGGTGGTGTTCATATGATTTAAAATAATGGCCTGGAGGTTGTATTTCGATCTTGCATAATGTGCGGCATCTACACCACTCATGGATGTGATCCGTGATGTGGGCAAAAGTATTTTGATGAAACTCAATGAGAATCTTGAATCCTAGATCATGTTGGATTGGCATTTGAAAGAACGTAAGAAATGTGGTGGCCAACGTCGCAGATGTGGAGTAGGTTCCACTTTCTAGGTTTGCGTACCATTTTGTTGCCGTGCTGGTGAGGGTACCCTTGAAGAGGAGAAGCCTCACGAGGTCATCCACTATGCTATTAGATGAACACCATAAGTGGAAAGACATAACGTGGTTGGCAGGATAATCTGCCTGCTTTTGTTCAAATTTGGAAGCTTTTCTGGCATAGCCAACCATGTCACATCATGATCAATGGGATCATCAGTTAATTTGGACAAATCGGGTAAGTTTGAACTATCCATGAATGGTAAAATAGGGATGCATGGTCTTTCCATTGTATGTGGATGTGATTTCCATGAGGGGGAGACCCATGTGGTGTTGTAAACAACATTTTTCCTCTTATGAGAGAGGATAGGTCAAATGGAATTGAGGGATATCCAAGGGAATCAGAATCCAGCAGGGTACCTCTTCCAATGGGGGAAGAAGTGGTGTAATTAATAGTTTCTCCGAGAGGATAAAATGCACCTATCAAGGGTTGACCTCAACCAGATGATCCTATCAATGTGGTATGGGAATGACCTTGACTTAAGTTCCTTCCACGTGTAATATAGGGGGAAGGTGTAAACAAACCCCTTGAGAGAGGGGATAGGCCTTACAGTCTACGAGACTGTCTTAGGATGTTGTTTTGTTCCTCAATGGTGAAGGATTTGTGTCAAATGAGAGTGATAGTTGAATTTAAACACAATTGAACAAATGCAAAAATATACCAACCACAACAGATGCAAAATGGTGCGATAAGTGAGTGATATGTGCAAGTCGGTTTTAGTGCATCAGCTCCCACATGTAGGTTCTTTTTATTACGAGTTTTAGTGAACTTATATTTAAAAAGAAACTAAATGTCAATTCCCTAGAAGACCTAACGTCCTTCCTCTCAAATGTAACTGGGCCTCCCAAAAACATATTTTATGGTGATAATGGTATCCACTCACCAATCGACTAGTGGAGGTAACAAAGAGTTATTTCTACTGACGGTAGGGCCAAAATTCCAGTCAAGAAGACTTCACAACACCTCCCAAAGGAAATAGATAACTTCAGGAGTCAATTGCACTCACAATTTCTCCTTGGTGATGTCCTAATTTGGGACACTAAGATACCTTGCGCCAAGTGTGGATCAGTGGTTCGTCCTGTACAGTATATTATTGTCTCCCTACAACAAGTTGAGTGGCTTGTAGGGGAGAGTAGGGAAGATATACCTCGGCATTCAACTCCTTCGTCACAATGCACTTCTAATCCAAGTTTTCATTTAACACTTACTTATAGCAGGATTTTGTAAGTACCCTATGAGACAACAATGCTATGTTTGAAAATATGGATAATGAAACTAGATTGGTGGGAATTAATGGATGCCTAGCCCAATCAATCCTACCTAACTAAAATATTGTTTTGTGACCTCCTGTGGAGGATTTTAGTTGGTTAAGAAAATTACAATGTTGATTTTAAGGGGTTTGAGTGTTCACTTATGGAGTGTAAGGGAGGTATTTCACAATCCATACCTTTCTTATTCACCAAGCTCACATGAAGTGCGAGGTGAAGAGCATACTTGGATAGAAAGAGTCTTTATGTATCTTAGTGTGCGCTAGTGGTGCAAACACATGTGATGAAAGAAAATAAAAATAAAAATGATTTTAATGGAAAATTAACTAAAAGAGTATATCAAGTAATGCATACTATTAACTCTAGGAAATTCTCATGGCACTTTGCAAAATAAAATATTCTAACTAATAGACAAGTGCGCAATGGAGGTATTTCACACTTCTCACCCTTTTTCTGATTCACCAAGCATACTTCAGATGACAAGTGTCTTTAGGTCCTTTCTTGTGTGCAAAATGTGTTGCCTACACTAGAAATACTACTAAAAACAACATGTCGATTGATGCATAATGGTCTTGAATATTAGTGACAATAATGGGGCCCGTTGAAAGCCTCAAAGTTAGTTACCTAGGTAAGTTTCAAGAGAGATGAACTCTTTACTTCCTAATATTGGTCTAGGTGAACTAATTACTAAAACAATAAGTAATTATTTGAATTAGCCTTGATTTAAGTTCACTAGTAAGGAGTATTTGGACTGTTAAACTGAGCTATGCAGATAAAAAGAAAATAAACAATAGTAGCGTGGCTAAACCATTCTCTGCCGCGTGGACCTCATGGATTAATACAAAAAAGACGCGTTGTAGCACGGTTAATACACTAACCTTCTGCGCGAGTACGATAAGTGGTGTAGCGCGGGTATAACACTGGTAACCTGCAGTTTGCACACGACTGTATGAGTCATTAATGTGATGTTAGAACGACAAAGACATTGTCAACTGCGCAACTGTGTAAAAAAAAAAATCATGGCCATAATGGGGCCAATTTTTGGAAGCAAGAGGTGGAATACCTACTCTCTTGCAAGTAATAAATACCTCGAATTAGATACCTAGCATAAACAAACCTAGTTTAAATATAAATGAACAAAAATAAGTATGGTCTCCATTAGAATTGTTGTGGAAAAAATTGCACAAGTGCACTCTTCCACTTGGTAAGGGGATAAGCCTTGTAGGTTGTAGCAAGGCTTTAGTCCTTGGAGTCCCTATTTGGTTTGGTTGGTATTCCTCCAAGTGATTGTGCAAGAGATTGTTAGTGTAGTTCACATTCAAACATGAAAATATTGATAAAAAGAAAATGAACGAGAGGGGGGGAGAATGAAAAATTCAACAACAACCAAAGATATGCTAAACCACTCTTGTATTTCCTAATGGAATAGCTGTAAAAAACGTAGGAGGTGAAGGATTGAAGGGAAGCCAACTAAATGCTAAGTAGATGGAAGAATGATGGAGAGAAACACTTGCCCCTGTATGGAAGGTGACAAGGGAACTTGGGAATTCTTACAATGGTAGAAAATGGCGGGCTATGAGGAAGCTCCAACTCAAGTCGAGCAACATAACCTTGCTTTGATTTATCTCTACCAAATGCATGCCAATGGCTTTCTTTTATAGGCCAAGAGGTGGCCAACAAACAACTAGATCCAAATGTGAACTCTCCTCCTGAATGAACTAGTTCCAAGGTACACTACGGGGTTGATTAATGCCACCAAGTGTGCGAGGAGCCAAATTTGGAACCTTGCGGAGGATTTATCCTTTAATGAACCACTGGGAGTGAGTGGTCCCATCATTTTGACAGTAGCGTAGCTCTCGAAGGAAAAACTGTGCGGGCGTAGCACAAGCATTGTTCAGTTAACCTGCGCTATAACATGGGTCACCTGTGTAATAGCCGTGCTAGCCTTTGTTTTGATTGTTTCTTGGCACTTATGGACTCATGCTGTGTTTCTGGATCTGTTGAGGATGCCTATGGTGATATGCTGATATGTAGTGTTTCTAGATGATACCTTACTGGATGATTGTCGAAATGCCGCATGTGTGCGAATTTTAGGCGTTAAAACTCATTTAAAGAACATGGAAGAATTTTGGATGAGTTCTAAGGTTGACACTTGGAAACATACGATATAGTTTCCCATAGGCCCCCTTTCCTCTTACCATGTAGTGGAATCATAGCCCCTCTAGTGCTATTTACAAAACCATCTTGGACCATTTTATTAATTTCCAACATACTATTTACATACATTTCAAATTGGCATGATAAGCCAATCATACTGTCCATAATATATACATCATACATTCCTAGCTACTCTCTAGTTGGGCCTTGGCCTTGAGCTTCGCACTAGGAATCCATACTATCATATTTACATCATTTTGATTAAATACATTCCAAGTCAAAATTGGGGATATTAGATGGAATCACTCTGAGTGGACATCAAACGAAAGCATTATCATCAAAACACTACTGGGTAGTCTAAGTTGGCCACCACTTCTCAACAGGTAAAAAAATGAAAATTAATTAATTTGTCCTTTATATATATATATTTTATATGCGCTATTTGCATTTATTTTTATACTTATTAGGATAAGAAAGTATGTTCACCTTGTTAATGCTTAAATCTCGCATACATGTGACATTTAGGCTAATATTGCAAAAAGGCTTCATCAACATACATAATGCATCTCACCAAAGACATCCTCATTAGATCTAGAAAACAATCTGAGCCCCAGAATTCCAAAAACATATAAAGGGATAGTAGAATGACTTTAATCACTGGAATCCCATGCTATGTAGTGTGATATATATGTAGAGTCACCTGCACTACCCCACACATATTTCCCCTATATACCCGCACGACTAATAAAAAAATGGGACCACAAAATTACATGGCACATTAAAGGATTATAATGGTTCTCTTGGCTCCAAAATTTGAATTGGGACCTCTCACATGCTTGGGGGAATTGAATATCCCCTCTCATGTACTTGAGAACTAGTTCAAAGGAGGAGAGAGTTCACATTTGAATCTAGATGTTTCTTGGCCACCCTTTGGCCTATAAAAAAAAAGCCATGGTCATGCATTCTAGACGAAGAAAATCAGAGCAAAGTTATGTTTTTGTAATCACATTTAGAGATCCTATTTCAATCTCATTCCTATTTCATCTTGGCATACACCAAGCTCCCTTTCCCTCTTCCCCTAAGAGGCAAGAGTTTCTCCATTGTTCTCTCCTAGCTATCTTGCAATTGTGTGGACAAAAAGGACCTCCCTAAGGGATATTGTTGGGCTCCATTGAAGGTTGCACCTACTAGGTGTTACTCTTGTATTTAGATGGACCATTGGGTAATAGAAACTTGGTTTGGCATACTCTTGTTCAAGCTTGTTTGGTTTATCTTACCCATCTTTTTATTTTAGTTTTGTTTTTGTTTGTATTTTGATTTTTATTACTAATCAAAGAGCTTCCCTAACCATTTGGAGTTTTTTTCTTTTAGTTCTCGATCATAAAATTGGGTCCTTGATGGAACCTCAAGGATTATATCACTGTGGGAAGGTTGTCCACCCTTATGGAAAATTTCCCACAACAGTGTTTATGGCGACTCCACTCTATTTTTGTTCATTTTATGTTAAATTGGTTGTATTCCGCTAGATAGCTAATTTATGCTATTGTGCGGGTGCAGGAGAAAGAAGTCCATCCTATCAACAACCATAATTTTGAATCCCTCTACTCATGATCAAATTTTTATCATTAAAATAGATATCGACATCCTGAGCACGCTACATAGAATGGATTTTGAAGAAACAAACACATTAATCTCCTAGATTAGCTGTCTTGTATTCCACATTGTACGACAACACACTTTTCTTTCATTGTACTCATGCTTAACACAACGTTTCTTCACTATACTTGCATGTAGCGCGACTGTAAGCAAAAAACATGCATGACTGTTTGTTTATTTTCTTTTTACCTCATTTTTTCACAATCATCTACAGTTCCAATAGCTGCCTAATGAACTAAAAAATATAACTCTCATGCAACATAATTTTCTTTAGTAATTAGCTAAATTATCCCAAGATAGGTAGTAAAGAAGTGACTTCTTGAAATATCTAGGCTAAAATACTTTGAGGCTTTCGACAACCCTCTTAGTATTCAGTAGTGAATGAATGATAATTCTTACCATATTGATGGGGCCATAACATTGGTATCAAGTGCAATCATGAGCTTCCTTTTTACTATTAGGGACTAATAAATTAAGCCAAGATCACCCCTTATGTAGGATAGGATATGATTTATTTGACTATGAAATAATGATGGTTTAGTAGTAATCTTTGTATATGCTTAGCATCTTTTAATAAGATAACCAAGTGGATAAGTGCCATGTGAAAAAAAGTGCAAGTTTAAAAACAACTATGAATATAGCACGTAGTGCCTTTTTCCAGTCACACAAGCTTGGCAAAGTCTGTTCCAGTTAATCTCACAAAGTAATGAAAGAAGAAATCAAGATCACTCTATTAGTCTCTCCTGATTTCCAGGGACAAATATAGAATAGATCAATCTCGTGATTTCCAATGAAGACACCTTATTGAAACTATGTAATAAATAGAGGCTCACGCATAGCATGAAGCTCCCTCTCATTAATGTTGTTTTCAGACATTTTTATTTTACAGCACTCAAATTTTTGTATTATGATTGACATGGATTCTATACTAGCTTAATGAAGAAACCACGTTTCATATTACCTATGAGTTTATAAGTTTAATTTAGATCTTGTAATATGCTTTGAGGTGGGCCCCCTCATTGTGTCGAGAAGGAGCTCTATGTTTTCTTTATCTTTTGATTTCATGCATTTCATTATTTCTAGTTAAGTAAGCAGCCGTGAATCATTCGAGTATCATTTATTGAATATGATACATTTATGGAAATGATTGTTTTCATCCATAGCTCTGTATAATGGTGTCTGTAGTTTCGTTACATGGCATCTATAGTCCTATAGGTGCATTCCGTAAAGACAGTTTTGATTTCGATTCCACGATAGCAAGATTAAACAATTCCACGATATCTGCACCTTAGATTTGATTTCGATTAATTTATTTTAGGAATTCATAGATTAGCATATCTCCAGTTTTCATAAATATTTATTTTCCTTAGGTCAAGTTTTCCAAATCATTTCATTAAATAATATTTACGCTTTCATAGATTAGATGCTTGCTTTCGTTAAATATATGTATGCTTTCACATATTAGATGTATGCTTTCACAGATTAGATGTATGCTTTTATTAGAATATATTTATGCTTTCATAGATTAGATGTTTGATTTCATTAAAATAGATTTATGATTTCATAGAATAGATGTATGCTTTCATAAAATTAGATTAATACTTCCAAAGATTATTATATTAACTCCTTCCACAAGAAAATAAGATTGTCAAGCAGTTCTTATTTACATGCTTTCGTAAAAATAGAAGATTTACATACTTTCCTTTTGCACTTCCAAATCACCTCTCTCTAAGTTAGGATTCTCTCAATAGTTGTACATATAGTACATAGTTCCTAATAAGTTAGCACGATCCATGGTTGATAATTAAAGTAAGGTTCCTGAACCATAAACCTGTAAAAAGGTCAGGATATCAATAGCCCTCCACTTTTTGGCATAGTTGCCAAGGAGGTGCTTAAACTCTAAGAGAAGACTGAACAAAACCTTAGAAAATCTAAAAATATATAATAAAAACCCACCACAAATAAAAATAAAAATTGAAAACTTATATCTCATTTACCATGAATGCCTCGATGAAGGAGAGACGCATTTGGACAATTTTTCCCTAACCACCCTATGAGTGAGACTAGTTTAGAACACCTTGACATTGAATTTCTCCATAGCGACAAAGAAGCTGATTCCAGCTATAACCTAGATAGTGATAATTTATTTTCCATCTCTAGTTCCAATAACACCATGGCTGATGAGGAAGAAGAACCCAGGGAATTGCTTACCTTTCCCATAAGCATACCTTAAGGAGATGCTAGAATGAAAAATATCAATCTCGCTAATCTCTTAAATATCCATGGCTTGACTTCGGAATACCTTGAAACCTTTTTATTTAAATTTGAAGTAATCTGTAGGTCATTTGGCTACACAACAAACACCCAAAAATTAAGACTATTTCCTTCAACACTAAAAGATCTATCGCTCAGATGGTTCATGAGCTTGGAAGGAAAAAATATTTTCTCATGGGATAAAATGAAAAAAGACTTATTGGACAAATATAGAGATTATTGCAAGGCCAAGGATACTAGGGATGAAATTTTTAGAATGCAACAGGGAGAAAAGGAATCTTTGGAAGATTATGCACAATGATTCCAACTCAGCTACAAAAGAGTCATTCATTGTACCCTGGTTCAAGAGTCTTTAAAATTAGTATTCCTCGGAGGAATCAAGGAAGAACACCTAAAAATCCTAAACCTATTGGGTGATGGAGATATCATCCATAAATCCTTTGATCGAATCCTAAAATCCTTAAAAAAATTTCAAGGTCTAGAAAAGGTAAGGCTGGAGTAAGGGGCATAACCCCATCAACAGGAGGATCATCCTTTCCAGTACCAACCCTCACTAAATATGATTTAGGTAATATCCTAGATTATATGAAAAACAACATCCTCCAGTCACTGGAAATACAACTAGATGCATTACAACTCAAGATAAAACAGGATGAAATTAATCAAGCACTAGCTTTATTCTGTCCAAAATGTAGAAAAAAACATGAGAAATGTCAATGCCCATTAAATATGATTGAAGTCTGTGGATTGTGCACTGAAAATCACACAACAAACAAGTGTCCTCTCCTCCCTTCATGCAAAGCAGCTATGCAATATCTCAGATCAGAAAGTTCTGTGGAACAACTTTGTTTTGTCAACCAATGAAGAAACAAATTTCTAGACCATTTCAAGCTAATAAGCAGGCCTACTTCAATCAAGGAAATCCATACCATTGGAATCCATTAACACAACCCTCATGGCCTTTGAAAACATGCCCGAGTCAATGGAAGCCAAACCAAAATCCATACCACTATCCATACTCCACCCAACCATACCAACAAAGTACCCCCCACCTTTCCAACAACCACAAATAAACTATGGGAATCAGTATTCATCTTCCTCAAATTGGAGACCTCCACCACAACAAGAGGTCATAATTCATCCACCACAAAACCAACAACCTCCAAGAACACCTCCAATACCATCCCATCCTATTCCAAACCCAAATAACAATCGACCAAATCAATAAGTCTACAATAGCAAAGTGATGCAGTTCCCAACTTACGTTGTGGATACACTAGACTTAAATGAGATTAACTTAAGATCAAGCAAAGTGCTACCAGGTCCACTGCATCAAAAATAGAAAGAACCAACATGTACACCATACCAAACACCTGTGATTATCGACCATCCCAAGGAAGAAAATCAACGAAAAACACCAGCACCTACTCCTCCAAACCCCCCATTTCCTAAAAAACTAAAACATAAAACACAAGAGGAAGCAGAAAATGCCATACTTAACAAGTTAAAACATTTGAACATTCAGATTCCTCTCCGACAAGCAATAAGAGATGTCCCCATTTGCAACAAATTCATCAAGGAAAATTGTATAAAGACACCCGAAAGAAGAAAGTGAGATCCACCAACTATTAATGTCGCAAGTCAGCTTGTAGACCTCATGTTAGGGAGATATATTAATCCCAAGTATCTAGATCCAGGGAGCCCTATAGTTAATGTGAGAATAAAAAAAATGCTTATTTCTCGTAGTCTCATTGATTTAGGGGCTGCAATAAATGTAATGACAAAGGATACAATGTTATCCCTCAATCTCCAATCCTTTATAACTGTGATGAACCTACAATAATTAATTAATGCAAATACACGAGATATTAGAAATAATAGAACAGAATCACTTTTATATTGATCACGGGCCACTTCGAGGGGGCAACCTCCTTTGAGAAAGCTCAATACAATTAACTTCACGGTGCCTTCAATGACCTCAACACACACTTATATACTAAGTCTATGCCCAATACTATGAGTCAAAACCATGGGACATATAATACTACGGGGCGACTTACAAAGCGTATGCGTCCAATACTATGGGTCAATACTATGGGCTAATATAAACTACGGATCAACAAATACTACGGGATGACTTACAAAGCATATGTGTCCAACAACAATATACTAACATAGTAAAGAGAAGGGTTGACATAGGTTCCTAACATCCCCTCTCCCTTAGAAAAAGCTTTGTCCTCAAAGCTTTGGTTGGAGAAATTGCTGCAGAATCTGAAGGAGTGGTTCCCCGGTAGCATCCTCGAGTTGCATTTCAGGCCACTGATGCCTTTGGAGTGTCAAGGAGGATTGCTTGGAAGGCTGTAGATGAAGAAGAACCCTGTCAGCTGTGTGGAAAATGCGCTCAGAACGGTGCTAATCGGCTTGTTGTTTCAGGCAAATTCTGGCCATGTGAAGATCATCCTGTAGAAATGAGAAGAATCTGATCGTGGTTTCGAAGAACCGAGTCGATTTCCTGAACTGGGGAGCTTCTAAGGGTGTATGGAAGAAGAACTGGCAGTGTTTTTCCATAGACTACTTCATATGGTGTCCTTTGAAATGTGGTATTGTACCACCAGAGCGTTGCTAGGAAATCCATAGAAATAGTTGGCCAAAGCTGTGTAGGGATGGGAAAGGGTTTGAACAATCCCAAACGGAGTGTCGTTTCCCCCTTGTTGACTTGGAAAGTATCATCGTCAGCCACCATCTGTTGAATTGTCATTTTTAGTCCCTACCAAAAGAAGTTACATTTTTCCCAGTCATACATTTTGCAGAACCCAGAGTGCCCTGTTGATGAAGAAGCATGGAGTTCATAGAAGAGATAGCCCTGTTGAACAGATTGCAACCAATTTGGAACAAGCAGAGAAAGAGCTGTAAGAGAAACTAGGTCATCAATTGTGCGAGAAGGAGCATCTTCCACCATATTGTCCTTACCCTTCTTGTAAGTGATCACATAGGGATAACCCATGAGTTGGATAACCCATTTCAGGTGTGTTGGGGAGGAGACCCATTGTTCCAAAAAATTTTCTAGATTCGGGAGATCAGTCTTGATGCAGAAATAATTCCCTAATAGGTATGGCTGCCACTTCTGTACTGCATGCAAAATAGCCATCATTTCCTGCCGAAAGGTAGATGTGGCTAAATTCTTACCGGAAAGGTCTCTTGAAGTAGTGGAGACTGTTGATGGGTGCATCTGAATGGAATTGAGTTGAGCGATGACACCATGTGAATTCTTCTTAAGGATTTTTTCCAGGCGATGTGAACTGATGATGCAGAGAGACCCTGGTTGTAAGCCCATAAATTTGTGTTGTGCCCCATTGACTTTAAACTGCATCCAAAGTTCAGCAAAATCCCATAAGATGGGGCCAAGTGTGCGTAACCATTGAACGCCCAAAACCACATCACATCCGCCTAAGGACAAGGAAAACATGTCAGAGCGTAGGTTATAATATTCCATAGAGATACGCACATTGTGACACTTCCCCTTGCAAGGTAAGGTGCCCCCATTGGCAACCATGACTTCAAAGTTGGAGCAAGGATGGACAAAAAAATTAGCCTATTTGTCAACTCGAGGGTCAATGAAGTTATGAGTGCTACCAGAATCAATGAATATGGTAAGATGGAGCTTCTTGAAGTATCCCCTGACTCGCATTGTTTGTGGGGTGGTGACGCCGGTTATAGCATGGAGAGAGATCTCGGGTGGGTCGTCCTAAGATGGGGTGTCAATAGGCAGGTGTTGAATGTCGACCTGATCATCTACTGTATCTGTAGCTTCTTCACCAAGTTCTAAGGTAGGCGGAGAATCCACATCCAAAAGATAGAGCTTTTGTTGAACACATCTATGTCCCCGAGTGAATTTCTCATCACAATTATAGCAAAGCCCGTTTTCTCGGTGTGCCTGCATTTCTATTTTAGACAAATGCTTGATAGGAGTTGGTTGAGGAGCAGGTGTGATGGGAGGTCATTGGGAACCCATATTTTTGAAGGGAACAAAGGTGGGTTTGGAGCATTGTTGAGTTGTGATCTTGTCCTCGGCCATCTTAGCCAACCCTAGGACTTCCATCATTGTGTTGGGACAAAACATTTTGACCTCTGAGCGGATTTCATCCTTGAGACCACTGATAAAACAACTCCTATAGAATTCATCAGACAATCCTTCTGTGTGATTGGCCAATTTCTTAAATTCTGTCTGATACTCTCTCACTGTTCCAATTTGGTGAAGTTTAGTGAGTGCTCCTGTGAAATCATCAAAAGTACTAGGACCAAATCGTGGCAAAATGAGTTGGCAAAAATCTGTCCAGTTTGGCTCGAGATGAGCTTTGATGTACCAACGGTACCATTGAAGGGCATCCTGTTCCAAATGAAAGGCTGCAAGTGGAATTTTTTGGGCATCAGAAGTATTATGCAGATTGAAATATTGGTCTGCTCGATATATCCATCCAGTCGGATCAGTACCATTGAAGCGAGGAAAATCAAGCTTCGGCCCACGAAAATTGCTGGAAGAAGAGAACCCGGTGGCTGCAAAAGATTCTGGCTGTCTGGTATTGTTCATGGCTGAATGCTGAAGATGGAGGCTGAGAAATTTTTCATCCAGATCTTGGAGTTTGGTTTGGATTGCTGCAAGTGCTTCCTCCATGGTGTGTGCTCATGCACGGGTGACAACCATAACCAGGGTTTTTTGGTTTTTTTTTTTTTTTTTGGTGGAATGGGTAGAAAAACACAAACATAAGCTGATTTAGTACAGGGAAATTTGGATTGGGGAAACAATCTGATGGGTAATTGGGGTTTGACTAGATTTTGGACACTGTCGAAAGGACAAGAAAGCAAAAAGGGGGATTTCAGAAGCGGGGTGATAGAATGAGAAAATTTGGCAGAGAGGGACAAAGAAGCAGAATTCAGAAAGGAACTCTGTGGTAAAATTTGAAGGTGATTGGGTGAAATCTGAGGAAGTTATGGAAAAACCTAAAAATAGACAAATGTGGGATTTTGGGCTTTGGGAAGGGGAATTGGGGATAGGGTCCTCAGGAATGAAAGATTCAGAATGGAATGACAGGGGTTCCCCAAAAATTTCAAGGGAAACAGAGTGAAAACAAGGGAGATATGGATCGACAACAACGGCGCGGAAGGGATCTGCAATAGATGGATCTGCAACAGTGCGGAAGGGATCGAAAACGGCTGGATATGAAACAGCGACTGGATCTGGAATGACTTTCAGAATAGATTTGAAACGGCTGGATTTGGAGCGGAAGTGGTCGGAAACAGTTCAACTGAAAATAGATATGGACCCAAGGTATGTATGGCTTCCTGACAATTCAGGTGTTTCACTCGGCCACCAATGTTGTCTGACGGCTTGCGTATTGGGGCAGTACCCCTCACTCCACGGATCAGGTAAAACTGATAACCGCTTTGCCACAAACAACATCTCTTGGTTTACCTCACGGGTGGGAACTAGTTAATCAGGTAGGGGTCGTTGCCCTTTTCGCTGGCAGGTCCTCTCAATGGGCCAGCTACTTTGGGGTTCCTGTGGTACTCTTCACAATGAGTTTTAGGGATTATTCCCAAGTACTTCCCATATTTAAGCGGATAGGGATTATTCCGAAATCCGAAGCTGCAACAGATGCGAAAAAAAAAAATTGGCAGAAATTCCACCCAACGAGCCCAAGAAAGTGCTCTGATACCAGATGTGATGAACCTGCAATAATTAATTAATGCAAATACATGAGATATCAGAAATAATAGAATAGAATCACTTTTATATTGATCATGGGCCACTTCGAGGGGGCAACCTCCTTTGAGCAAGCTCAATACAATTAACTTCACGGTGCCTTCAATGACCTCAACACACACCTATATACTAAGTCTATGCCCAATACTATGATTCAAAACCATGGGACATATCTACGGGACGACTTACAAAGCATATGCGTCCAATACTATGGGTCAATACTACGGGCTAATATAAACTACAGATCAACAAATACTACGGGACGACTTACAAAGCATATGCGTCCAACAACAATATACTAACATAGTAAAGAGAAGGGTTGACATAGGTTCCTAACAATAACACCAACAACTACCATTTTACAGCTAGCCAATACCTCCACTATTAGGCCAGAAGGCATACTAGAGGATATCATTATCAATATTGAATCATGGTAATATCCTGCAGACTTTGTAGTCATAGAAATCAAGAGAAAAATTAGTGGGTACCCAATCATCCTAGGAAGGCCATGGATAGCAAAGACAGATGCCTACATAGGATGTCGATATAGAGACATGACCATAACAAATGGACAAGCTAAAAAGAAGATCACCATCTATCCCCTGGCCAAACTATCTATTGATGCATAAATACCTAATTGGATAGATGATTATGATGATATGTATGATCAAATTGTGCAACCAGTCCTTGACATAAAAACTGCTTTAACCATAAAATTTGAGAATGAGGATACTTATTTATCCAACTTTATTTAGAATGTTTATCTTAACCATAATATGCTTGAAGAATTTTTTCCAGCAAGACAACAACAAGAAGTGTTGAACACTCCTTCTAAAAACCCATACACAATGTGGCAGTGGATATTCTCTGTGGAACAACAACCTACAATAGTAAAAATAATGGAAATTCTGCTTGGAAAAATTGTCAACATCAATACAAATCTAAAACTAGATCAAGAACATCTCTTAATTAAAGTCCTCACAGATCATAGCAAGGATTTTGCTTGGACCTATACCAACATGAAGGGCATACATCCTAATATTTGCAAGCATCATATTTATATCAAGGAAGGTGTTGTCCCAATGAGGCATCCCCAAAGGAGAATGAAACCAACATTAAAAGATATAGTCAAACAAGAATTGAAAAAACTACTTGATGCAGGCTTCATCTACCCTATCTCAGATAGTGAATGGATCTTACCTCTAGCGATAGTTGCAAATAAATGAGGTAAATGGAGGATATGTGTGGATTACAGGGAGCTTAATAAGGAAACCAAAAGATATCACTTTCCTCTACCATTCATTGATTAGGTATTGGATACTCTTGCGGGAAATAAGTTCTTTTCATTCCTGGACAATTTCAGTGGGTACAATCAAATACAAATCCACCCAGTTGATCAAGATAAAACAACATTTACTTGCCCATGGGGAACATTTGCATACATAGTACTACCATTTGGACTTTTCAATGCCCATGCAACCTTTCAAAGGGCTATCCTAATTATATTTTCATATTTCATCAATGATCAGATGGAGGTATACATCGATGATTTCACACCATATGGGAAAAATTTTCAGAATGCACTAGATCATTTGGAAGAAGTCTTGAACAAATGCATTGAAATGAGTCTTTGTCTAAGCAATGATAAGTGTCTAATGCTAATGGAAGAAGGAATAGTTCTAGGGAACCACATATCCCAAAGGGGTATTGAAGTTGATCAAGCCAAGGTAGCTATCATTAAAACTCTTCCCCCAACAGTCAAACAAAGAGATGTGCGCAACTTTTTAGGCCAAATAGGATACTACAGAAGGTTTATAAGAGGATTCAACAGAGTTTTAGCTCCCATGTTTTATCTCTTAACCAATGACACATATTTCAATTGGACTGAGCAATGTATGACTACATTTGACCACCTCAAAGATAAGACCACTACTGCTCCTGTCCTCCAAGGCCTAAATTGGGATCTACCTTTTCACATCCACTCTGATTTCTCAGACAAAGATATTGGTGCAATCCTAGGATAGGAAGAAGAAAAGAAACCCTACGCCATCTATTATATCAACAAAAATTTAGCAAGAGCAAAGCTCAACTACACAATCATTGAGAAGGAATTTTTAGTTGTTGTGCACACTATCAACAAATTTCAACACTACATAGCACAACATCCAGTTTTTGTGCACACAAACTAGTTAGAAATAAGATACCTAATGAAAAAACCTCACACCAGTGCTAGAGTTATAAGGTGGTTACTTCTCTTACAAGAATTTGATTTGAAAATCCTAGACAAACTAGGAAAGAAAAATGTAGTGACATATTTTCTATCAAGGCTAACCCATGTGCAGGACAATGAACTAGTAGAATATGCTTTCCCTGATGAAAACCTATTTGCAATATCGATGCAAAGTCCATGGTTTGCTAACATTGCCAACTACCTAGTATCTGGAAAATTTCCACACCATTATGGCTACTGTTAGTCTCATAGACGTTCTAAGGATGTATTTAGAACTGTTCCTGGGAATCAATATGTTTCACTATTTATCTTTTTTCAAATGCTTAATCACGAATCATATTATTGATGTTCAATATATGATGATAATCATACTTAGTATAATGTGGGAATCACTTTTGATATGTCAGTAAAAACTTGAATGAATTGTGTTAATGGACTGGTATGAGAGAAGGTACTCGATGAAAGTAAATATTTATCTCATGTAGATAGAAAATGTACTGAGCTGAAGGAATTCAATAGTTATAAAAAAAATGAGAACAAAGTAGAACCCAATCCTTATGAGAATGATATAAATAGATCTTTATATCATGAATACTTCACAACATAAATAACCTATAAACGATACTTGAATCAAATATCAATTTTAGGAACAATCGTATTAGGACCAGTGTTAACTTTGCCAATCATGGAATACATATGAAAAGAGGGATGAGATTACAAAAAGAAGAGAATACTAACTGTGCACATCAGATTTTTGAATCCACAAAAACCAAGATAAATCTTGAAGGTTATTTCTTATATTCATTGATCAGACTTAGATCATCTGAAGTTATACTTCTTACAAAAAAATTTGACCCTTTTGGCTAGATTTCCTTTCTCTCTATATATAGCCTCTATGGGCTTTACAAAATTTACACATGATTTGTTACAACCCAACGGCTTACAGTTTTTTTGTTATTATTAACAAAAATGGGTTACAATAAAGTCTATATGTTAGACGAATGCTGACTTATCGGCAGTGGATATTTGGGTCCTCCCTGCTGAGCTGGAGGAATGTTCTACTACGCTGAAGACATTACGACTGCTGGTTGCACCATTGAAGTCCTTTCTAGTTGTTGCACTTGCAGAAATCGTGTGATATTCTTCCAATCCTTTCCCATAGGATATTGGAAAAACCTTAGCTCTTGAAGGGACATGTCCATATCATAATAATGTTCAAAGGTGGGCTTCAGAAAACCTTTGAAAATGGCATGGAGTCGGTTAAGCATCTCAAAATTCAGGTGCAACTTACTTACAAATGCTCGGACATTTAATTCTTTATGAGTGTCTTAAAGGTGAAATTCAGAATTCCTCACGTAGAGTATCATGGAATTGTAATGATCCTTGTGGTATAGATAACCATGTCCATAAAGATGAAATACCAAGTGGGAAAACTTCTCTGAATAATTCTTTGAATGAATGGACATCTTGCTTTAGTTGGGTAGCCATGTCAGCAACATTATGAGCCATCAATCCTTTAGTAATCATTTTATTTGCTTCAATGATTACCTTCATTCTATATCGGACGACATATGCTTGGATCTCATCGAAGGTCTTCTTGTTCAAGAAGTCGATTACAGCCTTGGATGGATCTGTCTTTTTGTTCATGCTGTTCAGTACTGTGCAAGGGTCTTGAGTGGCAGTCTCAGTGATTTCTCACTCCTCCTGGGATACGATGAAATGGATCCAATGTGCTATTATCAGGCCTGCCACCTGTTCCCAAATTGCGAACTTGGCACTTTCAAGTAAACTTTTACCTGTCAACCTTCTCGATAAGTCCTTGACTTCTTTCGGACGATCTTCATTGGACTGTTGCAGTTCTGAGATGACCAGGTCTCTTTTAGCCAACTTTTCGCTCATACTGTTGAGCTAATCACACTTGGATTTTAGCTGATCCTGTGCATGGTTCAATTGGGAATCCTTAAGACTCATCTCTAGTACCTCCTGTTCTATTTTATCAGTAGGGTCCACCAAAGAGCAGGCTTGTAAAGTTGCATCCCTTTGAAGGAGGACATCCTAATTCTGATTCTTGATCTCGTTCAGTTCATCCTCTAGAGTGATGATTTTATCCTTGAGCGTTTGACTATTGGTGAGAGATTTTTCCAGTTTAGACTGTATGTGATAATCTGCAGGGATCTAGCAACTGTAACAAACTCACAATCTAACTCTCAGGATTATTTGCAAAGAAGAAGAAGCATGCATTCAATAATCACTCATAAACACAGAATAATGGACAATGTCATTATCATACAATGAATAATGAGTGTAGAGAATGTGTTACAATAATCAATGATGAGGCATCATATAGGATTTGAATTAGCCAAGTAGGGCATTCGAATCTGAGCTCAAAGTCTAGCATGAATAACTATGGAGACATCATCCAGTCGGTAGTATCAGTCACAACTGGTAAGAGTCAGTCAAGTGTGACCAACTGAGTCTAACAGAACATTCTTGCCATAAATCAGGGAATGGAGGCTCCAAGGTGGGTGCATGAGGCTGGCTAACTCAAAGTCTATCTTCGATAACAATGGAGACATCATCCAGTCAATAGTATCAGTCATAAATGGTCATAGTCAGTCAAGTGTGTCTAACTGAGTCTAACAAAACTGTCTAGGCATAAATCAAGGAATGGAGACTCTAAGGGGGGCGCATGAGGCTGTCAATTAGTCAAGTGGACCTCCAGAACTAGATAACTAGAAGCTATAAGCAGTTAGCATGAGAAATCAGTGGAATAACTACTCAATCAATGCACTAACTGAATGATAACTCTCGGTAGGTGAGATAAGGCACCCTAACTGAGTGATAACTGGTGGTAGGTGAGCAAAGGCGCCCAAACTGGATGTGGTAGGTGGGAAAGGAGCACTTTCCATGTAGAGAAGTCAAAGAGGGCGCATTAGGTAGGTAGGAGGTCAATTGGGGGCTATAGACAGGCTTTGGAGAGCTAGAAGCAAGCTCTAGGTGCTGGGGAGACAACCATGATGATGACTAGATGCATGCAGTGTCATGCAAAGAATGCATATTTGCATGCAGGCATGCAAAATACAAAAATGATGGTGTGAATATTCCAACACTGTATAGCCAATACTTCAATGGTTTGTGAATGCTCAAATGTGGGAATGTTGAGCTTCTTCTTTAGACCATAAATATCTTTATCCTTTTCCTTTAGCATGGCCTAAATTGGAGCCATATCATTAGGATTTTGAACCAATTTTACAATCTGCTGCTCTAGGTCAGCTATCTTTAATTGCTTTTCTTTATTGGATGATTTCTCATTTTTCAGCTGTTTCTCTAGTCTTTGGACTGCATCCTGTAGCTTGTTGGTACTCATGGTATATTTCATCACATCTCTATATAATCCTTCACCAGTTTGTTGGTGAAGCTCCATGATATCCTTAGAAGGGAATGCATCTATATTGATAGTCACTTGGGTGGTTTTGAAGTTTGAAGGAACTTTCTTTCCCCTAGGAACCAACAGATCTAGAATTTCCATCTTCAAGGTCCCTTTCCTCAAATCTATCGCATACATCATTCTAGACTGTTGTCCTATCTCGAGATCCTTCTTTGGGAACAAAGTCTTTTGGAGATCAATGTTTTCATCTTTGATTTGGGAATATAAACCAAACAATCCTACTTTAACAGGTGAAGTGGTGACCAAAGTGCCTTTTGAGGATAGCATCTTCTGGTTTTGAAGCCAAGCTGCAGATGGAAAATTTTCCAGGATGATAGGTTCTAAAGAAGTGGGCGTTGGCTTAATTTGCAATGTCGCGCTGGATACATTTTAAGATTTGGATATTTTTTCTTTTGATCCAATGCTCCCTGATTTATCTTTGTCGACATTAGAGGTCGACTCTGGTGTGCTCCTCTTTCCCAACGTATACACTTTATGTGATGTGGGGATGACTGGTGCCCCAGTTGCCTGGCTTGGATCCAATGATGCTTTTATCTTCTCCCAATTGTCCAAGTTGGAATTTTTCTCCAACAATGGGTGTGGCTCATGGAGGTAGGTTGTTTCTCTAGCAGACCGTCTCTTCTGGGATATGATCCCTCTCGGATCGTACTTGCATGCAAAACTTATTGGGAAATTGAAAACAACTAGCCGTGCTTCAACTACCTTTTGAGCAGCTCCGCTTCTTACTTTGAACAGTCCAAATTCATTAGGGACTTTGAAAGTTCTGGCACTATTTCCTTTCATGAAATGGACGTCATCACAATTAAATATATGGGAGATGTAATCCAAAGCGAAAATCCTGGCAGTCACAAACACTGGTAGTTTATAGGGAGAAAGTTCTGCTCCATATACTCGAATCTTAGTATGGGTCTCAAAACAGAACCAATCCCCAAATGAGTCACTTGGATTTAGCTGAAGCAATTGTTTTCACTTTGGGAAAAATTTAGGGGGAGGACAATCGAACAATGAGGTATAGATTTGATTTATGATGGTGTCTACAAACATAGAGAAACCTTCATGTGGCAGGGAAGGAATGATTGAATTTTGGAGGTCCTCTCAGCTGAATAAATCCTTGTTGTGATAGATAATCATATAGATGAGAAGAGAATGGTATCTAAACATCTTTCTAGAAGAAAATATTTTAAACTGCAAGTGAATAGACTAAGCAAGAAAAGATGACGGATTCAACTTGACAGGAGCTTCTTGTTGAGACAAATTTATAAGGAAGAGGAAGCCTAAAGCGACATTGTCAATTACCAAGTCATGGTCATATCTGAGGACCTGGAAGATCATGGATAGTATTGGCCTGACTGGATTTGCAAACACTTCCAGGATAAACATCGAATGGGTACATGGAAATTCGTCTTCTGGTGGAATTATCATGTGGATGAATGAATCTATGTTTTCCAATGATAACTCTCGAAACTTCCCTATCATGACGTCTTCGTCAAACTGTAGACTGGTGGCGTCTTCCTCAGTGTCAGTTAAATCCATGATGAGATATCTGGTTATTGACCCAGACGACTAAGCCCAATCTAAATATAACCACCCTTCTCTTTGGGGAATACCTTTCAACGCACCACTGCACCAGTTCCAGGAAGGCTTTGGCCTGTGGTAGAACCATTTTTTCCAACCCGGAGCTCCATAAGTTGAAGAGGTATTTCTCGCTCTTGGCTTGATATTCGGCCTCTCTAGATAATTGATGAAGGTTGGGGAAAGGGGATACTGGATCATGAATTTCAAAATGCTCATCTTTGAGGTGATCTTGTTGGTTGAGAGTTGTAGATGCGGAGAGAGACGTCTCAGGATTGGGGGTAGAAACCATAGCGATGCTGGTAGGGAAGAGATAAAGGTGGAAGATGCTTGACTTTGGCTGCAAAAGGGATGGCATGACGACTGATGAAGGAGGATCTCAAAGTGATAGGAGGAAAATTCCTGAAAAACTCTTTGTAAGCGTATTTATAGTGAAAATTTTGAAAATGGCGGGCTTTAATGCGAGGTAGATGTGGCACTCAAGGATTGGTTCTTTATGCGAGATGCGGGTGGCTCTTAAATGCGAGGGGAACCTTTATCTCCAAAATGACCAAAATAATGACCGTTAGATTCGGCTTAGTGAATTTAACGAGGAAGAGGGGCGAGAAAGGCGCAAGAGTGGTTTCAGGGCTCGTGATAGGTGGTTTGACGAAACCACTTTTCGGGCCCTGAATGAATGTGAGGTTGTCGCATGGCCATGGTGGTTTCCAGTCAGGGATGCCCTGTCATCTTTAAAAATCATGCATCTCAGGCCCCTAAATCCAATATCAGTCATTGATATTTCCTCATACTGCTTTGATATTTGTGCCCAGTCGGGAGCAACCTTATGAGATGCCCCCCCATTCCTTGACCAAAATCCTGCTAAATGGGTCACAACTGTATTATCTCCCAGTGGCGATGATAGCGGTTTCAGGTCTCATGAGAGGTGGTTTGAATAAACCATTTTTCGGTCCCTAAATGACCTTGAGGTCGCTACGTAGCCATGGAGGTTTCCATTTAGGGATGCCCCGGGCTCTTTAAACATCGTGTAGCTGAGGCCCCTGAATCTGATATCCATCGTTGATTTGTATTTCATTTATGATTTCGATTGGAGGTCAGCTTTCATCCCTCACTCAAAAATCATTGCGAAATTTGGGCGACCAGCCTCTTCTTCTCTCCACGAGTGGGAAAACAGCTCTAATCTTTGAGCTCTCACGATCGACCTTGCCTGCGATCAGGTGTTGTTCATTGTCAGCTGTATCACAATATTAGTACTAACAACTACAAGGAAAGGTGCAATATAATAAGGCATAGTGCAACTTACAACTGTATCCAAGGCCTACTTTTTAAAAAAGGACCAGATCATCTATTAAGAAGGTGTATTAGAGAAGATGAAGTACATGATATACTTCATGCTACTCACTATGAGCCTTGTGGAGGCCATTATGCAGCAAAACGAACGAACTATAAGATACTTCAAATAGGATACTACTGGCCCACACTCCATAAAGACATTCAGGAATATGTATCACATTGTGATGACTTCCAGAGAATGGGAAATCCTACATAGAAAGATGAAATGCCTCTCCATCCTCAAGTATCATTGGAACCATTTGAAAAATTGGGATTTAACTTTGTTGGCCCATTCAACCCACCATCTAATAAGAAGAACTACATCCTAGTATGTATAGATTACCTTACCAAATGGGCAAAGGTGAGATCTGTTACTACAACTGATGAAGATAGTGTAGCAAGGTTCTTCACATACCAAATATTCATTAGATTTGGAGTCCCCAGGGAGCTAGTTTCTGATCAAGGAACACAATTTACATCCAACCTGATTCAAGAACTCCCCAGAAGAAACAAAATAAAGCATAGGAAATATTCTTCCTACCACCCACAGGACAATGGATAGGTGGAAGTCACAAACAAGGAGCTTGAGAAAATTCTAACAAAGACAGTGCAATTACATAAAAGAGTTTGGGTAGAAAGGTTGAATGAAGCAGTCTGGGCCTATAATACAGCATGGAAAAATACAATTGGGTTTACTCCCTTTGAATTAGTATATGGGAAAAAAGTTATGTTACCCATTGAGTTGATATCAAGACACTCAGAACAATAGCTGAGCTAAACATGAAACTATCAAAGATTCGAGAAGAACGCATTCTCTAGTTAAACCAGCTAGATGAAAAACGACAACAAGCTCTATCTCACATTGAGATCATACTACAACAAAGGCAATGGCATGACAAGAACATAAGGACAAATAAATTCAGGTAAGGAGACTGGGATTTATTATATGACTCCAAATTCCAGAAATTCAAAGGAAAATTAACAACCCGATGGCTAAGACCATACAACATAAACACAATTTATGACAATGGAGCTGTGAAAATAAAAACAATAAATGATAGTCAATTTCCAATACTAGTCAACGGACACAGACTCAGATGTACAAGAAACCATAGTCTAAAGAAGAATTCACTCAAACCTTATATAAGAAGCATCTCATGCTTATAGAGGACCCATATGTCCTCCACTTCAACTGATAGCTACCTCAAAATAAATTAAAAAATGATGAAAGAAAAAAAGAGAAAAATTGAAAAAAATGAAAAAAATGAAAAAAACAACATAACCAATCTATCACAAGGATTGACCAAACCAGCAAAATATCAAGCGAGGTAGCAAAAAGAATATCAAGCGATGAAACAAAAACAAAATCAAGCGAGGAAGCATATCCATTATAAACAAAGAAGACAACAAAAATATTCATCAAGTGAGCTAACAAAGTACATAATCACACATTACTTTAGTATTAGGGAAACAAACAACCAAACTGTAGACGAAGCTAAAAAAAACTACGAAACCACACATGCGTAAATTTCCACATAAGAAATCTCCACACCAGAACTCTAGGTACTCTATACACAAAAAGGTAAATACTGACCTCATTATTTCAATATTCTATAAAATCTAGACTACCTATAGAAACCATAATTACCCATTACTGAGCTGAGGACAACTCAATTTTAGAAAGGAGGTGGAGCACGACTCAAAGATAAGGGCCTTAATCCATGTGAAGAAATTATTGCACATTAAAAATTGGAAAATAAAAATCGAAGGTGGCGAAGAAGGTGCATGGAAAATCATAATTAAGCACGAGCTTCATATCTCCCCACGATGTCCATGTCAATCAATAACACAATAGGGGGGATAATGGAGTAGTAAGGCAGACGAGGCTGAAAACATTTGAACAATTTTGATCTGCATTCACTTAAACAAACAAACTATAACAGAGAGAAGAAGCGGTGGAAAAGAATCAGGGGTGGATGAGCCAGTTCTTGACTCACCAATTATGCAAGTAAGTTCATTCATTCTTTCATTGTATCATTGCTCTATCTATCTAGGATATCCTCAAAAATGGATCGGCAACAGCGGCGCGGAAGGGATCCGCAACAGATGGATCTGTAGCGACGTGGAAGGGATCGAAAATGGCTGGATCTAAAACGGCGACTGGATCTGGAACAACTTTCAGAATAGATCTGAACGGCTGGAGCTGGAGCGGAAGTGATCGGCAACAGTTAAATAGATATGGACCCCAAGTATGAACGACTTCCTAACAGTTCAGGTGTTTCACTCATCCACCAATGCTGTCTGACGGCTTGCATATTGGGGCAGTACCCCTCACTCCACGGCTCAGGTAAAACTGATAACCGCTTGGCCACAAACGATAGCTCTTGGTTTACCTCACGGGTGGGAACTAGTCAATCAGGTAGGGGTCGTTGCCCTTTTCGCTTGGCAGGTCCTCTCAATAGACAGCTACTTCGGGGTTCCTGTGGTACTCCTCACAATGAGTTTTAGGGCTTATGCCCAAGTACTTCTCACAGTTAAGCGGATAGGAATTATTCCCAGATCCGAACCTGCAACAGAAAAAATTTGGGCAGAAATTCCACCCAATGTTCAAAAACTAGATCTATATTGCTCAGAATCGCTATTATAGCATGTTTCCGGAACTAGAACAACCACTCTGCTTCTATCTATGAAAGCGGAATAGAAATCTGGGCGCTCGGTTAAAAGATTTTCTCTCTGCAATTTCCACGGCCGTCACCGAAATTCTGAAAAATTACTGATTTTAAATCCGCGATATCTCCACTTTTAGAACTCCAAATGAGATGATTTTTTTTTTGAAACTGCATATTTTTGAAAGAGGAATTCAGATATGCAATCAGTTTCTTCTGATTTTGTGCAGAAAGTTTCAGAAATTGATCTGAAAGTCGCCGCCAAAAAAAAAGAAACAAAAAATTTCCCACTTGTGCCAAGGAAAGTGCTCTGTGTAAGTTTTAAACCTTAACAGTGAAGTACAAACTCATATGATTCTTAAGCATTAACAGAAAATACACAATGGCACACACATTACACAGAGATTTTCACCTGGAAACCCTTAACCGGGAAAAAACCAGCCAAACTTAGAGCCGCATAGCTCCTTTTTCATTATATGTTTATTTTACATGTACAATACAATAAATGGTATTCTGCAGCATCTAAAACCCTAATTCGTTTACCCGAATTAGGTTACAACCCTAATTCCTTTTACCGGAATTAGGTTACAACCCTAATTCCTTTTACCGGAATTAGATTAGAGTACAATGGGTCGAAAATCGCGAAAAAGCAAAAAGCAACCCAAAAAAATTTTGCGCTCCGCGCGGACTCCGGGGGCCTAACGGCCCCCTCCGTGTCGTTTCGGAACCTAACGGTCCGAAACGAAGGGGGTGGGCCCTGTCGGGCTACCCCCCCCTCCGGATGCGCCCGGCGCAGGCGAATCACTAATGCCGTAGGGATCGTGTTGTACACGCAGCGACCATGTGAAGAGATATAACATACCCAACATTCTCCCACTTGTTGTTCTCTTCACATACATGGGAAATTTATGACTTCAACAATTCAGGGCAACAATGCCCATGTTCTCTTTACACCAAGAGAACTTCTGAGTACTCACAGACTTTGTCAAAGAGTCTGCAACATTTACCAAAGTGTCAACCTTCTCCAGCAACACTTTGTTTTGTTCAACCATGTCTCTGACGAAATGGTACTGCACATCAATGTGCTTTGTCCTTGAGTGATAAGCAGGGTTCTTTGCTAGAAATATTGCACTTGAGCTATCACAGCCAATCTTTACTGCATCCTGAACAAAACCAATACCTGAACACAATCTTTGCAACCATATAGCTTCCTTACTTGCATGGGTAGCTGCCATGTATTCAGCTTCTGTAGTTGAGAGTGCAACTACAGCTTGTCTTCTACTCATCCAACTGATTGCTCCTCCAAATAGATTAAAAACGTAGCCACTTGTAGATCTTCTGTGATCAAGATCTCCAGCCCAGTCAGCATCAGCAAATCCTTGTATATTTATCTCTCTGTTTAGACCGGGTCTTCCTTGGTAGCAGATTGCAGAATCTGTAGTGCCACGCAAATACCTGAAGACCCTTTTTACTGCAGTCCAATGTTCCTTACCTGGTTTTGACATGTATCTACTCAAAACTCCCACTGCATGGGCTATATCTGGTCTAGTACAGACCATGGCATACATCAGACTGCCAACTGCACTAGCATAGGGAACATGAGACATGTCCTCTACCTCTTCTTGTGTAGTGGGACACTGTTCTGCAGATAACCTTACACCTACAGATATGGGCACCTTCACTGGTTTGCTTTCCTGCATATTAAATCTCTTCAATATCGTTTCAACATATTTCCTCTGATTTAACCAGAGTTTCCTGTTTTCACGATCTCTTTTTATTTCCATGCCCAAAATGAAATTTGCAGCACCAAGATCTTTCATGTCAAATTCAGATGACAGCTGATTCTTGACATCCTTGATGATTTCTTTGTTGTTTCCAATTAGCAACATATCATCAACATACAATATTACGTAAATAAAATGATCACCAATTAGCTTAAAATAAACACAGTGATCAGCTTTGCTTCTTGAGAAACCAAGTCCCAGTATATAAGTATCAAATTTTTGATACCACATTCTGGGAGATTGTTTCAAACCGTAGAGAGACTTTTTCAGCTTACAGACAAGCTCCTTTCTTCCTTTCACCACAAACCGTTCTGGTTGCTTCATATAGATCTCTTCATTAAGATTTCCATGTAGGAAATCCGTCTTTACATCCATCTGTTCTACTTCAAGATCAAAAGCAGCAGAAATAGATAAAAGAAATCTAATAGAAGTCAATTTTGCAACAGGTGAAAAAATCTCACCAAAATCGATGCCCTCAATTTGGGAGTAACCTTTCGCAACTAGTCGAGCCTTGTACTTCTCCACTTTACCTGCTGCATTTAACTTCTTCTTGAATACCCATTTGCTTCCAATAGGCTTTCTTCCTTCTGGCAACTCAACCAGATCCCATGCCTCATTTTTGTCCAAGGAATCCATTTCTTCTATCATGGCCTTCTTCCATAGTTTACTATCTTCTGAATCCATTGCCTCTTTAGCAGTTCTAGGATCATCATCAGTAATAGATAACACAAAATTAGAACGAAAATCAGGGGGACTGTACCTTTCAACTTGCCTTCTTTCTCGGTCAGATCTCCTCAATATCGGAGTCTGTGGATCCGCCTCTTCATCTGATTCAGACGATTCTGCCTCCTCATCTGATTCAGACGAATCTGGTTCCTCAAAAAAGTCACCTCTTTCATCCTTGATATCAAAGTGTAGCTTCTCTGAATCCTTTTCCTTTGGTACATCCTCAATCTTGGAAGTGCTTTCAACTTCTCTGAAGATCACATCTCGACTGTAAACTGTTTGCCTTTTTACTGGGTTCCACAGCTTGTAACCTTTCACTCCATCCTTGTAACCAATGAAGATACATTTTTCTGCTTTATTATCCAACTTGCTCCTTTTCTCCTTTGGAACATGTACAAAAGCATCACACCCAAACACTCTGAGATGAGAGAGAGAGGGTTTCTTACCAGTCCAAACCTCATGAGGTGTCTTGTCAACCAACGCTGATGTGGGTGTCCTATTCACTAGGTAACACGCAGTGTCAACAGCTTCTGCCCAGAATTGTTGTGCTAGCCCTGCACCACTGAGCATACTCCTTGCCTTTTCCATCAATGTCCTGTTCATCCTTTCTGCAACCCCATTCTGTTGAGGTGTGTATGGAGTAGTCTTTTGCCTTGCTATTCCACACGTTTTACAGAACTCCTCAAATTCACTTTCACAGAATTCTCCACCGTTATCTGTTCTGAGTACTTTTATTTTCTTCTCAGTTTGATTCTCTACAAGAGCCTTAAATTCTTTGAATCTATTAAAAACCTCAGATTTCTTACGCAGGAAATAAATCCAAGTTTTCCTTGAGAAATCATCTATAAATGAAACATAATACACAGATTTACCAAGTGATGGAACAGGCACAGGTCCAAAAACATCACTGTGTATTAACTCTAAGATTCCTTTAGCTCTTACAACACCAGATGAGAATCTTACTCGATTCTGTTTACCATATAAGCAATGTTCACAGAAATCAAAATCTAATGTGAAATCAGACATGCCTTCAGCCATACTTTTACCTTGTAATAGTCGAAGACCCTTTTCTCCAATATGTCCCAGCCTTCGATGCCATAGCGATGTCTTCTCACTAGAGACAGTAAGGACTCTGTCTCCTTCATTTTTACCCTCAGAAACAATAGTGCTGTTACATCCATTTTTGAAGGTGCTTCCCAACAACTTGTATAGAGTTCCAATCCGAACTCCCCTCATCAGCACCAATGACTCTCGAACCATCTTGCATGTGTTCTTTTCAAATAGAGTTTTCACACCTGCATCATCCATTTTACTTACAGATATAAGGTTTCTAGCCAACTTTGGAATGTGCAGAACCCCGGGAAGAGTTTTAACCCTTCCATCTTTGAGCAGTAGCTTGACCTTCCTCGACCTATGATTTTCGCTACCGAGTTGTCTCCCAGAAATACATCTCCTCCATCATACTTTTCGTATTCAGAAAACCACTCCCTGTGAGGAGTCATATGATAAGACGCACCTGAGTCAATCAACCACGAATCATGCTCTGCATGTGTACTTGAAGATGCCAGATACACATCTCCTCCTTCCTCTGTAGATTCTTTCCCATCTGCGGATGGAGCGTCATTAGGTCCTCTACTTTTATCAGTAATTTTCGATTTACAATCCTTCTTGTAATGCCCAGCTTTTCCGCACTTCCAGCATTTTCTTACAGAAGGTCCTGGAGATTTAGATCTCCCTCTAGATTTAGATCTACCACCTGAAGACTTATTTTTAGATCTGTCTCCAGGGCGACCTCTGACAAATAAGGCATCCTTGGCTGAACTATCTATGGATCTCCGCCTCATTTCCTCCGATAGTAGGGATGCAACCACATCATCGAAGTTTAGCGTGGTTGCATTACTCCCAATAGCTATGACCAGATTATCCCATGAATCTGGCAAAGAGCACAACAGACTAATACACTTTTCATCATCATCAAGTGTAATACCAACAGATGTCAACTGACTTACCAGAGTATTGAAGGCGTTTAGATGCTCTGATACAGAGTCTCCATCAGTCATCCTCAGAAGGTACAATTTCTTTCGCAGAAATAACTTATTTACCAGGGACTTTGACTGATACAGATTTCCCAGTTTGTCCCATAGCTTCTTTGCACTGTCTTCTCCAGCTACGTTCACCAATACCGAATCTGCGAGGCAAAGACGAATGGTGCTCCTTGCTTTTCTTTCCAGCTTTTCCCATTCTTCTTTTACCGCTCCAGAGGGCATGGTACCTGGATCTACTGCGATCCATTGTTCTCTATCTACCAGAAGATCTTCCATCTTGAGCTTCCATAGCTCAAAGCTCTGACCATTAAATTTCTCAATCTCGAATCTAGAACTGCTCGCCATTCTTTAAAGAAAAAATAGATCACCGCTGCAAAGCTCCCACTGAAACCAGGTTTATCACAAATCCAAGATCGAGCCAAACCCTTGGAAACAAAGGCGTCCCTCTGAACCCAAAAAAATGCTCTGATACCAAATGTAAGTTTTAAACCTTAACAGTGAAGTACAAACTCATATGATTCTTAAGCATTAACAGAAAATACACAATGGCACACACATTACACAGAGATTTTCACCTGGAAACCCTTAACCGGGAAAAAACCAGCCAAACTTAGAGCCGCATAGCTCCTTTTTCATTATATGTTTATTTTACATGTACAATACAATAAATGGTATTCTGCAGCATCTAAAACCCTAATTCGTTTACCCGAATTAGGTTACAACCCTAATTCCTTTTACCGGAATTAGATTAGAGTACAATGGGTCGAAAATCGCGAAAAAGCAAAAAGCAACCCAAAAAATTTTTACGGTCCGAAACGAAGGGGGTGGGCCCTGTCGGGCTACCCCCCCCTCTAAACCCCCCCCCTCCGGACGCGCCCGGCGCAGGCGAATCACTAGTGCCGTAGGGATCGTGTTGTACACGCAGCGACCATGTGAAGAGATATAACATACCCAACACTCTGATACCAGATAAGATGCACCTGCAACAATTAATTACTAAAAATATGCAAAATAGCAGAAATAATAGAACATAATCACTTTTATATTGATCACGGGCCACTTCGAGGGGGCAACCTCCTTTGAGCAAGCTCAATACAATTAACTTCACGGTGCCTTCAATGACCTCAACACACACTTATATACTAAGTCTATGCCCAATACCATGAGTCAAAACCATGGGACATATAATACTATGGGACGACTTACAAAGCATATGCGTCCAATACTATGGGTCAATACTATGGGCTAATATAAACTACAGATCAACAAATACTACGGGACGACTTACAAAGCATATGCGTCCAACAAAAATATACTAACATAGTAAAGAGAAGGGTTTACATAGGTTCCTAACAGATCAAATTGAAATTTATGAAAAAATAACATGGTATCAGAGCTAGCTTGAAAGAAGGCGTGGTATGACATGTATGACACTTGTTGCACTTGCGATGCTAGGGCTTGATATAGCAAAAACCAGTCATCGTAGAACTTTCGCTATAAATCCATTTTGGTGAAGTTTTCGGATCTGAAACTTTTACAGGTCAAAGCTCAGATCTCCATGTACCGTGTGTCCAAAGAACAACTTCTAATTCATTGTACTTTGTGTTTTCTGATCTGTACAATCTAGGGTTTCTGCCTCTTCCAAATCTGAGTCATAAATAGGTGACCTAGGAAAAAAGGTCTTAACTTGGGCTAGGAAGCTCCAAATGAAATTTCGTAAAAAGTGACAGGTAGGGCATGGACTGTACTTTCGCAGGCCGAAGTTTCAGAGGCCGAAAGTGAACCAGTGACACATGGCACGCCGTACAAGTTCGCTCTCCGATTTTATCCCATAAACAGGTCACGTTGCGACACTTGGCATAACTCTCTCTTAAAGAATCCAATTGAGTTCAGACCTATCGAGTTGGAAAGATGACAGGTCAGGATGCCACAGGTATAAGTTTCAGACCCTGTGGATTTGTAGTTTCAGAGTTACACCAGAAACAACCAGGTACATATTTCTGTCAAAAAAGAATTGGATTTTGAGCACCTTCATTCATGGCTCCGGGATATAGGGTTTCAGAGAAAGTTGGAATTTTTGTAATCAGAGACCACAGCTGAATGATACTCTTCAAAATAGAAATTTAGAGACCAAAATCAAATTTTTTGGTTGGGTAGAAGGCCGGGCTTGATCAAACCCTAGTTCGAGACTTTGATCGAAAAAGTGGAAAATTAGGGCTTCTGCAAAAGTTGGAATTTTTGAAGTCTGTGACCACGGATGGAAGCTCCTCAGAAAAATAGAAGTTTAGAGCTTTGGATCAAACCTTTTGGTTGGGAAGAAGGGTGGGCTTTATCAAACCCTAGCTCGGGATCTTGTCCAGAAGATCTGGAAGTTTCAAAGGCAATTTTGAGGGGTGAAACTTTGCAGTTTTCAAATTCTGATTATACCAGCTTGATCAGCTCATCAAGGCGCATCCTTCTATCCTTTCAGAAGTTTGAAATTCAAAGTTTGAATTTTTAGGGTTTCTTTGACAAACCCTAATCCAGCTCCAGATCTAGTTTATGCAAATCAAGTGGATTGGGTTAATCCTAGAAGAGAATCGTTTGGTCACCTGCATAAGTGAAGAAGTTCCTGTTTCAGAGGGAGATGAGGCTAAGGCCTTACATAAGAAGATTACAAGCAATCTCGACAGGTATGACTTATCCAGGTATGTTTCGAGATCTACTCATGATTAATTTTATAGTATGTTTGTCTTCATTAAGGTTAGTACAATCTTGATTAACTTTAGACTTGTCGTATCACCTTAATACAATTATGAATGCATGATAGAAGATATTCATTGATTAGGGTTTTGACACTTATGATTGTACTAATGCATTGTGGTGTTGTATGAGGTTGATGTTTTCCACTAACATGAAAGGTACATCAAAAAATAAAAATCATGTTCTAGTTCAAGAACATATGACCATTGTGACATGAAGACAAAGGTTCATCCATTTCCATGAATCACATAGAAGATCTACTTATGAGGTATGTATAACTTAGTTCTATAATGGTTAACCTATGAGATATGTAGGTTACTAGCACAAGTCACTTAAGAGAACAAGAAGACATCATGTGGGTATGTTAGACAATAACCAGGTAACATATTAATCCAGGTATGTTTTTCCTATATCAAGTTAGAATTCTACCTTGTGTTAGAATCTCTTATATAAGTATACATGGCATGATTGATAATGATTATTCATTGAAGTTAGTAATCATGGGTTTAGGAATATTATGCTTCTTACTTTTATTGATGATATGACTAACCAGAAGAGTCCTATGGTTAATAAGAATATGCATAAGTAAAAGAAGTATTCCATGAAACCTTGAATACTAATGTTTATTATCTGTGTTTGAATCATGACTATACATGTTTAAGATTATGTTGTTTTAGTATCTATACTAATGAATGTATGATTATGTATGAGATCTTGAGGATGGCACAATCATGACACTAGTGCACACTTAAGCATGCATGGTGATCAAGGATGGATACAAGCTCAAGGACAGGTAATTCAGGAAAAAAAGATCAAGAGGGAGCACACTCCAATAGTTTCTACAAGGATGAAGACATTCAGAGGGAGTCGAACACTTCTCACAATCCACATCAGAATGGAGTTGTAGAAAGGAAGCAAAGACTGAGAGGGGGTCAACCCAACAAAAAAACAAAGATAAGTATTTGAATTATCATTTTTTTGTTTAAATAATATTGTTCAATGATGTATATACTATTGTTCCTAGAATTAGGCCGTGTATTTTGGCATATTAGAATAATTGCATTAATGAACAACATACTACTAATATGCATGTAATGGGTAAGTGGCCTATGGCACTGTACAACATTCCATTTCTACTTATCTAGAATGAAACCTCTTTGCTGACATGTTGAGAGTAGTGCAAAACTCTTAACAATGTTCTGGTAGAGATTGAAAGGCATCTAGAAAGTTACAGGATATGGATGAATGTTGTATTGAAGCATTGGCTAAAATAATTGCATGACTGTATGACATATTTCTTTATGTGTAAGAATTTGTTCTGAAAACTATGAGAAGTTTCTAATCATGCAATTTAACTTGTTTTGTAGGAAAGATCGTATACGAGCACCTACAAAAGAAGGACTACAACATTTGTTTCAGCAACAAAGTTATCTATTAAAGATATTGAATATATCAAAGTTCCCAGGATTCGGAAAGAATGCCATGATCAAGGATCACCAGTCGATCATGAAGAATGATGTTTGGGATGCAGTCCCAAGACCTAAAGGGAAGTCTGCTATGACTTCCAAATGGATCTATAAGATCAAGCATGCTACAGATGGTAGCATGGAGAAATAAAAAATGAGGTTTGTAGCTCGTGGATTCTCCCAAAAAAAGGGATTGAGTATTAAGAGACTTCTACACCTATAGCCAGGCACACTTCCATCAGATCAGTATTTGCTCTGGCTGCAGTAATGAAATGGAAAATACACCAGATGGATGTCAAGACAGCTTTCTTGAATGGTGTAGTTGAAGAGGAAGTGTATATGGTGTAGACACTCGGGTTTGAGACATATGACCGAGAGTCACATGTGTGCAAACTGAAGAAAGCCCCATATGGTTTGAAACAAGCAGCCAGGACTTTGTATGGCAAGATAGATGTCTTTCTATCCAGTTTGGGCTTTACCAAGAGTAAAGCGGATTCCAACCTTTACTACAAGGTTGAGGAAGGCAATCCAGTGATAATACTTTTGTATGTGGATGACCTGTTTGTTACAGGTGAGGATAGATTGATTGCCGACACGCAGCAGAAGCTTGCTGTCGAGTTTGAGATGAAGAACTTGGAGATGATGCACTACTTTCTAGGCATGGAGGTGTGGCAGAGTGCAGATGGAATCTTCCTTGGACAAGGGAAGTATGCAGTAGAGATCCTGAAGAGGTTCGGGATGATGGACTGCAAGGCCATGGCCACACCTATGGCATCGAACCTAAAGCTTCTGTGTGATACTTCATCTGTTCCAGTTGATGTCACTATGTATCGTCAGATGATTGGGTCCTTGATGTACTTGACAAACACGAGACCAAATATTTGCTTTGTGGTGAACACATTAAGCCAGTTCCTGATGGATCCTAGAGGTGTTCACTTGGTTGTTGTAACGCATATTCTAAGGTACCTGAAGGGTACGGTTGATTATGGGCTCAAGTATGATGTGAATCAAAAGTTTAACCTGCAGGGTTATGTTGATTCATATTTGGCAGGATGTGCTGCAGATGGGAAGAGCACTTCTGGGTGCTACTTCAGTATGGGATCAGGTGTGATCTCTTGGTCTAGAAGGAAGTAGTCCTGTGTACCACTGAGTACAGCCAAAGTAGAGTATGTTGTAGCTTTTTCGGCTAGTTGTGAGGCAGTATGGCTGAGGAAGCTACTGTCTTAGTTATTTGATCTACCATTGGAGGCTACTGGCATCTTCTGTGATAACCAGTGTTGTGTGAAGCTGTCTGAGAACCCAGTGTTCCATGACAAGTCAAAACACATTGAGATCAAATATCACTATATCAGGGATATGGTGCAGAGAGGAGCAGTGAAGCTCTTGTATGTTGCGACAGATGAGCAAATTGTAGATGTATTGAGGAAACCACTAGCCAGAGTGAAGTTCGAGTACTTCAGAGAGAGGCTTGGTGTTCTTCAGATTGACGACACTTCAAGGAAGAAGTAATGGACACATTTGATGAAGCCATTCCAAGCATGGTGAGAGGAGGATCCTTCCATGGCTATGGATGTAAGCGCTGGATGATGAACATCAGGACGATGCTCCAGTTACTGCTCTGTATATGCATCATGTTGGATGCTGGATATGATCAGTTGGATCATTTATATGTATGTATGCATCATGTTGGATGATGGATATGATCAGTTGGATCATTTATATGTATGTACGCATAATGTTGGAAGTTGGATATGATTAGTTGGATCATTTATATGTATGTATGCATCATGTTGGATGTTGGATATGATCAGTTGGATCATGTATATGTATCTTTAGATGTATCAGGTGGATACATTGTATGATCAAGTAGATCACATATGTTGATATGTATCAGGTATGATAAGGTGGATCATGTATTTGTATATGTATCAAGTGGATACATTGTATGATCAGGTAGATCATGTATGATGATATGTATTAGGCAGATACTGTGTTTGCATCAGGTGGATGAATTGTATGATCAGGATGATCATGGATGATGAGCTTCAGGATGTTGCTCCAGATGACATGAGTCAGGACGATGCAGTGATGATGATCAGGATGATCATGTGTACATCAGGATGATGTATGGTGAGTATCAGGTTGATAATCTATGGCCATGGACAGGTTGTGTAGATAAGCATATAATAGCGCCCTGGGAGGTTTGCAGATTCTCTTGCTAGGTTTTTCCGCTAGCATATAATAGCTCCCCGAGAGATCTGGAAAATGCTCTTTCGAGGTTTTTCTTTGCGAGGACATATCATAGAGCCCTGGGAGGTTTGTAGATTCTCTTGCTAGGTTTTGCCACTGGCATATAATAGCTCCCTGGGAGATCTGGTAAATGCTCTTTCGAGGTTTTTTCCTAAGTCATATAATAGTGCCTTGGGAGATCCGATAGGTTGGGATGTGTTCCCGTAATAAGTCATGGGATGCTCTTTCGAGGTTTTTCCATGAACACATGTAATATCACCCTGGGAGATCCGATAGGTTGGGATGTGTTCCCGTAATAAGTCCTGGGATGCTCTTGCGAGGTTTTGTGGTGACCACATATAATAGCGCCCTGGGAGATCTGATAGGTTGAGTTGCGTGCTCGTAATCAGTCCTAGGATTCTCTTTCAAGGTTTTGTGGTGGGGTCACATGTAATAGCTCCCTGGGAGATCCGATAGGTTGGGCTGTGTGCTCGTAATAAGTCCTGGGATGCTCTTGCGAGGTTTTGTAATGCACGTAATAAGTCTTGAGGATTCCACAATATGGCCAGTGATGATGAAGACCTGCAGGTGGTGGGCCTACATCCAGTATGAAAAAGGACTGGCTATGTAGAACTTCCTATGACAAGTAGATTCAGAGATTGATTGAGATAGTAGCAGCAGTGATGATGACGATGATTCAAGGACGATGATTCATTGATGATGATCCAGAGAAGAAGACTTGTGCTAGCAGATATGTGTCAAGAAATACCTTCCTAGTTAAGAGGGAGTGTTGATGTATATGTAACTTTGGAATGTATTTTACCCATGTGTATTGTATTCCTATAGTGATGTTATTATTCCTCTATACGGAAGTGTTTGTATTCGTATAGAGATGTTATTATTCCTCTATACGGAAGTGTCATCATTTATATTGTAGGTGTCGTAACTTATACTTGATGGGTTATTAGACCACCAAGTGTGGGGTTGGCCAGGATTAAGTTAACCATGGGTTATTAGGCTAAGCTAGACAAGTCGGCCCCATTAGTTTATTAGGTAGGACAGGACAAGTATAAGTAGAGATCGGGAGATCTCTATTTGCTTACTCATTACTCACTTCTATATCTCTTAGAAAGTGGCGCACTTGTGAGGAGGAGGATCATCTGCTAGGAGAAGACTATCTCTTGTAGTCTGGTTGTATCATTGCTCTATCTATCTCTGAGGAAGTTGTGGGGTTTTTCACCTTCTTGGTTTTCCCCGGTGAAACTTTGTGTCTCTTGTATGCTTGCATTATTGTGTCCATGGTTGATATGCTGTAGATATGCTGTACATGTTATTCTCTCAGTTAAGATCCTAGATCAGATTGAAATTTCTGAAAAACTAACAATTTTAGTATATTTTAAGACAATTATTGCGGGGTTTAAGAAAAGCGAACCTGAAGATCATTCCCCCATTTATGATAACTCGAAGGTATTGACCATCCTCCTCACTGTGGGTTGGATTCCATTCATCATCGGTTTAAAGGGATATGACTTGAATGTGGCCCTGTAATTTGCTAAGAATCTCAAGCATTTGAAAGAAGATGAATATGTGATGAGGGTGAAGGGGCTGCGTATTCTCCCAAATGAAGAAAGAATAGTGGCATACACAGGCATGCCTAAAGGTTTACATTGGGGTAAAGATGATAGAGAAAGCAACATAAAGGAAAATCATAACTTATTTGAAGAAGGAGAACGGTATGATGAAGATAAAATGGGGTAAAAAGGGAAATTATGCCGAATCCCTGGGATGAAATCGTTGATGTCATCCTGAAGTACATCACCTGTACTAGGAGACTTAGTTACACACTCACATTTCATTTTTGAATACTAGATCTCTTGAGGAACAGAGGGAATATTAAACCAAACAAAAATATCAACATTCCTTTTTACTTATTACATTCTATATGGGAGATGATTCGGAAGGTGGTACAAGGGAAAGATGATGCCCTGGCACATCATGGGATAATTAAGTTAATCATATGCGAGGATTTGTCATCCCAGGTCCCTGAAATTTATTGAGAATAATACATACATATCTCCACATATGATGTGCAGAGAATGAGGGGAACCCAAGTTGCAAACTCAACTCCCATTATAGGGAAAAAAGAGAAGAACGTGGCTACTCAGTCAGGGGCTAAAAGAAAAATTGACTTGGAAATAGACTACAACAAAATCGTGGCTGATGTTAGAATATCTCATCATTCAGTTTTGTACTTTGCATGCATGCATCCCAGTTATTTGCATGCATCCTAGTCACTAGTTCGATGCCTCCAACACCTTATCCCTAGATTTCCAACACCCGGGAGCTTCTTTCCATGCAGTTATAGCCCTACTAGTTAGTAAGGTGCCCACTTCTCACCTACCACATGAGAAAGGCACACTTCTTCACCTACCACTTAGTTCACTTCAGTTACTTGGTTGTCTTTCCTTGATTTAAGGCTATATTGACTCCTAACTGATTGTATCACTTCATTGGACCCCTAGTGAGAGTATACTTCCTATTCTGACTCCAGTTAGCTCCTCATGCACCCTCCACTGAGCCTCCTTCATTCAATTAGTGCCTACATGTGCCAGTTACACCTACCACACTCAGTTAGACTCAGTTTGACACCTGGTTGAGCGTTACTTGTGCATTGATGACTCCATTGTTCTAATGATGAGAACTCCTAGTTGGAGGCAAGCTATTCCATGCAGCGTATTCGAATGACCTCCTTGGATAATTCAAATTGCGCAATCATTGTTACTGTATTGTATTGTGTTCTACCATTCTGAGTTCAATAGAGCACTGTTGCAAGCCTTTTGCACAGTTTACACATATTTTCTGAGTTTCATCTATTGTAATTGATTTACTTGTTCATTAGATCTGTTGTGCTTAATTTCACATGGTATCAGATCCATGGTAGGGACAAGACTTCTTTTTTGCAGGTGTTCTACATGAATATTGAGTGAGCTTTGCTCAAAAATATCACGAATGTGGCATGTATTCTCTCTTGTGCATTCGCTATTGCTGAAGTTTTCTCTCCAATCCACTCCAGAAGCCGTGAGTTTTCCACAGAATTCCTGGATATGTATCATTGGATCTTCAATCTTGCTTGATCTCCTATTCTAGGTGTGATGCAACTCTAAAAAGGGTGGATTGTTCGACCTTATTGTTCTTTTTTTCTTGTGATTTGCAAGTTTTATTACTCCTCCATTAGCATTCGCTATCATTGAGATGGATTCTTCTTCTTCAAATATTCTCACTCCTTTCAATTATTTTGAATGGAAGGATGACATGGAGATTGTGTTGCGCTCAAAAAGGTACTATAGAGTCCCCATGGGCCTCGAAGTTGAGCCAAATACACTCATTGAGGAATCCAAACACTTCAACAAATTGTATGAAGCATATGGCCTTCTTTGCCTCAATATTTCCAAGGATCTTCATTTCCACCTCCGTGGATTGTCTACTCCAAAATAAGTATGGGAGCAACTTGAAAAGCTCTTTGGCAAGCAAGATGAGATGCAGTCTTTTCAATTGGAAAATGAATTGATTGCTTTGAATCCTAAGAATTTCGAAACCATAAATGATTTCTTCACCAAATTCAAGCACTTGGTATTGCAATTGAAGCAAAGTGGAGTTGTAAAGGAAGATAAACAGTTGATTCTTTCTATTCTCACAAAACTTGGAAAATATTATTCGGTATTTGTCTCTACATTCAATTCCGGAAAGCTCACAATTCCGAATTGGAAAATGCCTACCTTAAGTGCCTTCATTGAATCCATGACGAAGGAGCATGATAAATTCATTCAAATGGGGACCATATGCTCCAAATACCAAGAATTATTTGCTGGAGGATCCAAATCTACAAATGGCAAAGGGAAGCAAAATAAAGAGAAGCCAAAGTTTGATCCGTCCAAGCAAAGAGAGAAGACAAAGCAATCGGATGAGCCATCCGGTTCAAGAAACAAGAAAAAAGGGAAAGAGGGAAAAGAGAAATCTAAATGTTCTTATTCCAGCAAGGGCTATCATCTTGAAATCTCATGCATGAAGAAAACCATATATAAAATGGCCCTTCTTTTAGAGAAAAACAACATAACCCTTCCTGACGGTGCAAGGAAGAAGGAGAAAAATGATCATCCTGAGAGAGGTCATGCACTCATGGCAACTGTTTCGACTCCTCCAACTCTACTCATTGATTATGGAGATTCAAACCACATGGCCACAAATAAATATTCTCTATCATCATTTGATTCCAACAACACCATCTCCATCCACATGGGAGATGACTCTCAGATATCTTCAAAGGGCAAAGGAACCATTCATTTAGAGAATGGCAGTTTTCACAATGTTCTCTATGTTCCTTCCTTAGCTTCGAATCTTCTTTTCGTTTATCAGATGACACACACTGGTTCACCAAATAAATTTGTATTCTTCCCTAACAAATTTGAAATTTCTGATATTCAAAGTGGAAAAATTATTGCGGTCGGAAAAGCAAATCATGCTTCAAAAGCATATGAATTTTCACACTTTCTACGGCATGACAAGCCCACCGCTCTTCTGACGCATGGCAATGAGGTTAGTAGGAAATGGAATGAGAGGTTTGGACACCTAAATTATAAATATTTGCGGCTGCTACAGAAAAATTCCATGGTTGATGGCCTTCCGACAGTCAAATCCTTGAAGGGAATATGCAAAGGTTGCATCATTGGGAAGCACCCCAAGCACAAATTTGACCGAGGCAAATCTAGCAGAGCTTCTTGAATTTTGGGGCTGATACATTTTGATATCAGTGGTCCTCTGACACATACCTCCATGAATGGCTCAAGGTATGTTTTGACATTCATCGATGACTTCTCCAGATTTACATGGGTTTTCTTTCTCAAAAACAAGTCGGAAGTACTAGAAAAAATCAAGTTTTTTAAGGCTTCTGTTGAGATTGCCACCAAGAGGAAGATAAAATCTCTTAGATTTGATAATGAAGGTGAATATATCAAATCAGATCTACTGCAACTTTGTGCTGAAAGCGGCATTCAAATCCAGCACACAGTTCCGTACACACCTTAGATGAACGGTGTAGCGGAAAGGAAGAACAAATCACTGAAAGAGATGGAAACCTGTATGATTGAATCAAAAGGTTTGGCTGAAAACATTTAGGGTGAGGCCATGAATATTTCTGCATACATTCAAAATAGTGTTCCACATTCATCTTTTACTGATATTACACCTTTCGAAGCTTACACTGGTCACAAACCTGATGTGTCAAATTTCAGGGTTTTTGGCTCAACCGCTTGGGCTAGAATTCCGAGTAAAAAGAGAAGATATTTGGATCCACAAAGTGTTGAATGCATCAAATTGGGATATGATGAAGAATAAAAAGGCTACAAACTAATGGATATCAGATCCAAAAAGATATTTATTGAGCGAAGTGTCAGATTTGAAGAACCGCTTTAAAATCTAGAACTAGTCGAGGAAGAAACTGATGACTTACCACCTCCACCAGAAGAAGATTTCGAAGAAGATGATGAAAGTATTGGTTCTGATATTTCTGATATTTTATAAGAATTTGATGAACATGATATATCAGGTTCAGAATATGATCCATTTTTTCCCCAACAATTGCCAAAGTGGGCCCAAAATACACTCAATTTTGTTGGTCCAAACATTGGAAATCCTGCCGATCCAAGGAGGACTCGAGCAGACTTTCAAAGAGCAAGTATGGCTCTTTCATTCTCTGATCCTTTGCTATATAAGAGATGTTATTTGATGATAGTTTCATATCCTAAATCATATTAGCATTCCCACTGAGATCCGAGATGGCAAACCATCATGGATGAAGAGTACAGTTCTCTTCAAAAGAATGCTACATGGGAGCTAGTTTCTCTTCCCCCTGGGAGGAAATTAGTCCAATGTAAATGGGTCTACCACACAAAGGTTTCTTATGATGGATAAACATGCAAATACAAAGCTCGGTTGGCTGAAAAAGGTTTCTCCCAAGTCCAAGGAGTGGACTGCACTGAGACCTTTGCACCGGTTGCAAAGATGGATTCGATCCGTCTTGTTTTAGCTATTGCCGCATCCAAGCACTAGGAAGTGCACCATATGGATGTGAAGAGTGCATTTTTCCATGGAGATCAGAAAGAAGAAATATATATGAAGCATATAGATGGATATATATTGGATCCAAAGTTAGTATGCAGATTGAAGAAGTCATTGTATGGCTTAAAACAGGCCCCAAGAGCTTGGTATGCTAAGATGAACTCCTTCCTTCTCTCCCAAAACATTGGAAGGTGCAAATTGGATCCAAATGTGTACCTATAGCAAAATGAAGGTAATTTTCTGATTATAGTTCTTTATTTTGATGATCTCTTAATAACTGGAAGCACTCTTGCTTCAATCGACCAGTTAAAGACTGCTTTAAATCTAGCTTTTGACATGAGCGATTTGGGCTTGCTAAAACAATTTTTGGGGCTTGAGATTGCACAAAATTTTGATGGGATCACCATATCTCAACAAAAATACATTTCAGACCTGTTAAACAATTTCAACATGTTAGATTGTAAGGCATCCCCCTTTCCATTCCTCTTAGGAATTAGTCTTGAGGAGGGAGATTCTACACTGCTTGTAGATTCTACATCGTATCAACAGTTGATCGGTTCTCTACTATACTTGACACACTCAAGGCCTGATATGTCTTATGTCATGAGTGTTGTATCAAGATATATGCAGCAGCCCCATGATATCCATTGGCGGGCATCCAAGAGGATCTTACACTATGTGCAGGGTACTTGACACTTTGGCATACACTATGCTGCAGATTGTGAGCTAGATTTGATTGGGTATACTGATTCAGATTGGGCGGCTGATAGTATTGATCGGAAGATCACTTCTGGTTATGTTTTCATGATTAGCAATGGGTCTATTTCTAGTCAAGGAAAAAGAAAGCATCCATTGCATTATCTTTAGCAGAGGCAGAGTATCGAGGAGAAGTCAATGCTTGCATTCAGGCAGTTTGGTTGCAGGGTATTTTGTCAGAGTTTGATATTGGTAGTACTACTTCAACTGTAATTTTTTGTGGCAATCAAAGTGCTATAAAGATATTGACGAATCCAGTTCAGAGACAGAGGACCAAGCACATCGAGATCCACATGCACTACATCAAAGAGCTTGTGCATGACAGAACCATTGTTTTGCAATATTTCCCTACCGACGAGCAAATTGCAAACATCTTCACCAAGAGCTTCACTGAGAAGAAGTTCTCTTGCCTCCATTCATTGCTGGGGGTGAGTTCCATCATGGTGGAGATAGATTAGATCCTTCTATGTTCAGCTTCAGGGGGGGATTTCTACCCATTGGGTTTTCCCTCTTTCCTCACTTAGATTTATTTCTAGCATTTTTGGATTATTGTATCGGGGTGACCTTTGGTCTCAGTAACTAGGGCCCTCTTCAGTTATTATTTTTTACATCATAGTATAGCTTGAGGGGGGGTGTTAGGATATCTCATCATTCAGTTTTGTACTTTGCATGCATTTTTGTATGCATCCCATTTATTTGCATGCATCCAAGTCACCAGTTTGATGCCTCCAGCACCTTATCCCTAGTTTGCCAACACCCGAGAGCTTCTTTCCATGCAGTTATAGCCCTCCTAGTCAGTAAGGCACCCACTTCTCACCTACCACCTGAGAAAGGCGCACTTCTTCACCTACCACTTAGTTCACTTTAGTTAGTTGGTTGTCTTTCCTTGATTTAAGGCTAGATTGACTCCTAACTGATTGTATCACTCCGTTGGACCCCCAGTGAGACTATACTACCTATTCTGAATCCAGTTAGCTCCTCATGCACCCTCCACTGAGCCTCCTTCATTCATTTAGTGCCTACATGTTCTAGTTACACCTACCACACTCAGTTAGACTCAGTTTGACACCTGGTTGACCGTTACTTGTGCATTGATGACTCCATTGATCTGATGATGAGAACTCCTAGTTGGAGCCAAGCTATTCCATGTAGTATATTCGAATGAACTCCTTGGTTAATTCAAATTGGTCAGTCATTGTTACTATATTGTATTGTATTCTAACATTCTGAGTTCAATAGAGCACTGCTACAAGCCTTTTGCACAGTTTACACATATTTTCTGAGTTTCATCTATTGTAATTGATTTACTTGTTCATTAGATCTGTTGTGCTTAATTTCACAGTTGACACCCTGATGAAAGTAAAGCATTCCAAATACATCTCTGCTCAAAATCCACCACCATCATCCTCCGAATCATATGAATTCAGACGGTAGAGCAGGAAGCTTAAAAGGAAGCAAAAATTAGAGAAGAGAAAGAGAAATAACATGAAGAAGAAAAATCAACAAAGGAAATAAGACAGAAGAGGAGGACGAAGATAAAGAGGAGTCAAGTCCATCACCCCTATATCAGCAAGACTCCAAGGACTTTTAAATGGAACAAGGGGACCCCTTTTTTCCAATAGAAGAGGAGATGTCACTCAAAGGAATCTCATTGCAGGAAGAAGAGATGCAGAAAAAAGAGGATTCTTGTCTATCCGATGCATTATCTGAATTAGCAAGGCTTAAGGAAGAATTGATAGTGCTGAATCTTGTAGCATATTCCCCTACAACCACAAGGGTAAGAGGGAATTCTGTGGTATCAACAAAAGATCCCATCATCCATGAGAAAATCCAAATTTTAAAAATGAAGCATGCTTACCAGTAGAAGCATTTGGAACAACAAAACTAGGTACTACAGGCAGAATTGGGAAAAGCTCAAGAAATGTTGGTGGAGAAAGACCAACAAATCCTAAAACTGGAAACTACCCTTGATACCACTACTAAACTTTATGAATAAATCGTTGGTTATAGACCCCCATCCAGTATTTATGCCGTGTATCCTAGAGAAAAGTGGTGTCAATTTCAACTACAAAGGTTGAAGAATAATTTGCCATTGGAAGTAGCCACCCCAAAATATTTTGTGGACACTTTGCTAGATAGAACAGAACTTGAAAGGGCCAGCTATGTGAATTTTTCCTCCATAACTTGGTTGTACCCCATTCATCAAACTGGTCACCAAACCCATATGTTGGTGATTTCCAGCTAAGAGCACTATGTTCCTGGATGAACCATGAAATCAAAAGAGCACAGGATGTTCATATATACCAGTCAGGGAAATGGGTGAAAGCATTATGGGTTAGAGCATAAGCCACTTATAGTGAGAAAGTGATCGAATATCATGATACTATAACAGTCAATGGGGACTTAATTCCTATCCTCTAGGAGAAGCAGCAAGAGGCTATCGAGCACTTGAAAAAACCATGCAGAGTACCCTTGAGGATGTAGAAGAAACCATAAGGGATAGATGGAAAATAATTTCATGAGATTTGAAAAAGAGAGAGACAAATCCCCCCCATAGGTTGGATTTTTCTCTGGTCAAAGCAAGGATATACATAGAATCTCTACTGAAAAATAAACTCAAATGGATTGGAATGAAGTTGAATATGCCATTCTTCCTTCCCCTGTTAATCAAGGAAAGCATTGATGAGGAAGAATAAAGGAGGGCTTGGGACAAAGAAGAACAAAGTCAAGGATACTATCGAGAGACAAGGGCACCTAGGATCCTTGCATGGGATATCAGAGAGGTTGTTGAACAACAGGGAATCCCACTAGGCCAACGGGATAGGTTACACCAGGATGTGTAACATCTTCAATATTGGGGGAGATGACGTGTACATAATATAGGGATCAAGTGCATTCATGATATTCCTTTTTACTATTAGGGACTGGGAAATTAACCCAATATCACCCCTTCAGTAGGCTAGTATATGATTTATTTGACTATGAAATAATGATAGTTAAGTAGTAATCGTTTTCTGTGCTTAGAATGTTTTAGTAAGAAAACCAATTGGATAAGCGCCATGTGCAAACAAGTGCAGGTTTAAAGAAAATTATGAAGATAGCAAGTAGCACCTTTTTCTAGTCACACAAGCTTGGCAAAGTCAGTTCCAGTTAATCTCTCAAAGTAATGAAAGAAGAACTCGAGATCACTCTATTAGTCTCTCCTAATTTCCAGGGACAAATCTAGAATAGATTGATCCTGTGATTTATAATGAATATATATTATTGAAACTATGCAATAAATAGAGATCACGCATAGCGTGAAGCTCACTCTCATGAATTTTGTTATTTTTTTTCAGACGTTTTTATTTTACAGCCCTCAAGCTTTTGTATTACGATTGACATGGATTCTATACCAACTTAATGAAGAAACCGCGTTTCATATTACTTGTGAGTTCAGAATTTTAATTTAGCTCTTGTAATATGCTTTGAGGTGGGCCCCCTCATTGCGTTGAGCAGGAGCTCTGTGTTTTCTTTATCTTTTGATTTCATGCATTTCATTATTTCTGGTTAAGTAAGCAATCGTGAATCATTCAAGTATCATTTATTGAATATGATACATTTATGGAAATGCATGTTTTCATCCGTAGATCCGTATAACTGTATCTATCATTTCATTACATGGAGTATGTAGTCCTGTAGGTGCATTCTGTAAAGGCATTTTTACAGATTTACATTTTTATGCATTAAACAGTTCCACGATATCTGCGCCGTAGATTTGATTTTGATTAATTTCTTTTGGGAATTCATAGATTAGCATACCTCCGGTTTTCATAAATAGTTATTTTACTTAGTTCAATTTTTCCAAAGCATTGCATTAAATAAGATTTATGCTTTCATAGATTAGATGCTTGCTTTCGTTAAATAGATATATGCTTTCACATATTATATGTATGTTTTTATTAGAATAGATTTATGCTTTCATAGATTAGATGTTTGATTTCGTTAAACTAGATTTATGATTTCATATAAGAGATGTATGCTTTCATAAAATTAGATTTTCCATAGATCATTAGATTAATTCCTTCAACAAGAAAATAAGATTGTCAAGTAGTTCTTCTTTACATGCTTTCGTAAAAACAAAAGATTTACATACTTTCCTTTTGCACTCCCAAATCACCTCACTCTAAGTTAGGATTCTCTCAACAGATGTACATACAGTACATAGTGCCTCATAAGTTTGTACAATCTCTGGTTGATAATTAAAGTAAGGTTCCTAAACCGTAAACTTGTAAAAAGGTCATCATATCAGTATCCCACCACATCTCATTGAAATTGTTAGTCTAGGTAATTAGATTTGACTACCGCTAGTTATAAATCATTTGCTTCTTGATAATTTCTTTGGTTTATGCAAGATAGTTTAGTTCACTTTCCTCACACAACTGAAGGACCTAAAGACTCCTTTACCCAAAGTATGCTCTTTTCCTTGCACTCCTAGCGATATTGGAAATTTAAAAAAAGGGTGATAGGTTTGAAATACCTCCTTTGCACACTTTTATTTCATTTCAGCATCTTGAATAAATGTTATTTTTCTTAGAGTTTAATTAAAGTAGATTCCCATGTATCTTTACTTTATGCTCTTTTATATCAGTGGAAAGATTCAGATTCATTTGCTTTCCAAATACATGTGTGGTTTCCACTTAAGCACACACTAAGAGACCTAAAGAATCTTTAACATCTAGTATGCTCTCCATCTCGTGCTCATAGTGATCTTGATGGATCCTAATGATATGAAAGTTTGAAATACCTATCTCACACTCAATCAAATTTAGACCTCTTAAAATCAACATTGCACTTGTAAATATCCAATCAAATAAAATCCTCCACGCGAGGTCACAAAACAATGTTTTAGCTAGGTAGGATCGATTGGGATAGGCATCCAAAAAATTCCCACCAATATAGTTTCATTAGTTTGAGACATAATATTGTTAAAATATAGGGTACTTTTAAATCCTACTATCAACAAGTGTCAAAATACAACCCGAATAAGAAGTTGTGGTGCCCAAGAACGTGAAAGGAAATATATAGTTGTAATTGCTCACAACAAAGAGTCACTCTGTTTTTTGTGGAGATGACACTTTACTATCCAGGCCGAACCACTTATCCACACTTGATGTGGGTATCTTAGTGGCCAAAACTAGGATATTCCTAGGGAGAAATTATGAGTGCAATTGAATCTTGAGTTGGATCTTGTTTGTTGAGCGGAATATGTTTCCATCCCTTTTGGAACATATCCCCAAATTTCGACTTGATAAATGACTCTTTCATACCTTCACTAGTCAAACATCGGAGGATTTCATCACCAAAGGAAGGTGGCCATTGGAAGTCCCAATGGATTTGAGAGAAGAAAGGACATTACATCTGATACAAAATCTACATTTTATTTTTATTTTTATTACATGATCACCTAAATCATAATTAAAAAGAATCAACTTATGGAATACTCACACAATGACTCAAGCACCTATCACTCACTTTGCACCATTTTGCATTTGTTGTGGTTGGAATATTTTTTCATTTGTAAAATTATCTTTATTACCCTTTATCATCACTCTCACTTGATCACATAAAACATCACCATAACAGAGCAAAGAAATCTAAGGCAGTTTGGCATACTACAAGGAATTTCTCCTTTCCATAGAGTTGGTTTCCCTTTTAATCCACATGGTTCACAAGGGAGATACTTTATCTAGGGGAATTCCCATGCCATACATTTTTAGGCTTAGCAAGGGGAGGACATTCCTTTATTAAATCTCCCTTTTCTCTCCATGGAGATCATACAACTCCCATTCCTTCTTCCCCAGGTAGAAGAGGAAACACTCCATCACCGCCCCTTGGTGGGAATACTCCCCTATAGTCTCCTCTAGTAAGAGGAAGGACTCTCCTCTCTTCTCCTTATTCATAAGAGATAGCACCACCATTATCTCCACCCTCACCCCCCATAGGGAGAAATACACATAACACAATGGAAGCACCAACACCCAATACAAATATGCCTTTCATGGCAAGCTTGAATCTCCCTGAGATGGATAAATTGGTTAATGATCCCATCCTTCATGATCCAATTTGGTTAGATATTACCCCTAAGATTCCTTCAGAGATTCCAAAATTTGAGGAGAACTAGAGACGTGATCCAACAAACCACATACTATCACTTCACCTTTGGTGTTCATCCTATAGCATCGTTGATGACTCTATTTGTCTTCGTCTCTTCTAGAGAAACCTTACAGGAAGAGCGACTAAATGGTATGTCAACTTACCATCTATGACTTATACCACATTTGAGTCAATCACCACTATTTTCCTCACATATTTTCAGTTACCCTTTCGACACGACCTAGGGCTCGAAATCCTCACAAAATTTCAACAATCAACCTCCAACCATATCACATATCAAATCCATGAATGGTGTAGGCATACGACCTTGTGTAAAATAGATATCCAACCCCAATTTCTATTGGATTGGTTCCTAAAGTCATTGCAACCCATGATTGCAAAATATGTGGCAACCTCCTTACCTAAATGGAAGAAGAGCCCATCATAAAATCCCAACATTTTGATGTTATCTATGCACAATCTGGGTACCTATATACCATCCTCCCAAAATCCCTTCAGAATCATTCTCTGAGCTTAACCCTGTTAAATTTTGAGCATTAATTCACAATACTCTAGGATCTTTATTGAGAGAATAACATATGCAGTATATCAATGCATGACAATCACAATAAGTATGACAAGCATCACAAGAATCAAAAGCATAAGAGACAAGAGACACAGAGTTTCCGTGGGGAAAACCCTAAGGTGAAAAACCCCACAACTTCCTCAGAGATAGAGAGAGCAATGGCTCAACCAAAGTACAACCAAAATACACTGAGATAGTCTCCTAGTAGTAGATGATCCTCCTCCTCACTAGTGCGCCACTTTCTGAGTGAGAGAGATGTACTTTTCTGAAAAAATCTAAATAGAGATCACCTGATCTCTATTTATACTAACCTGTTTTCCCAGTGACCTTATGGGGCCGACTTGTCTAGCTAGGTACATCCACATTATAATATATATTTCAGGGCCGACCCCACACATGGTGGTCTAATAACCCATCGGCAAGTACACACACTTGCGACACTTGTCAATCCACCTGACGACACTTCCTTATAGAGGAATGACACATCTCTTATAAGGGTACAATACATATATATATAAAATACACAAATGAAATACATTCTGAAGTTACATATACATCAACACTCCCTCTTAACTAGGAAGGTATTTCTCGACACAGATCTGCTAGACAAGTCTTCTTCTCGGGATCATCGTCATCATCATCGTCACTACTGCTGCTATATCAACCAATCTCTGAATCTACTCGTCATAGGAAGTTCTACAGAGCCAATCATTTTTCATATTGGATGTAGGCCCACCACCTACAGGTCTTCATCATCACTAGCCATACTGTGGAATTCTCAGGACTTATTATGTGCGTCACAAAACTTGGTTGCAGCATCCTAGGCTATTACGAGCACACAGCTCTACCTGTAGGATCTACCAGGAGCACATTACATGTGACCCATCACAAAACCTGGATGAAGCATCCCAGGCTGTTACGAGCACACAACTCTACCTTTCGGATCTCCTAGGAGCACATTACATGTGATCTCACCACAAAACTTGGCTGAAGCATCCCAGGCTGTTACGAGCACACAGATCTACCTGTCGGATCTCCCAGGAGCACATTACATGTGGTCCACCACAAAACCTGGCTGAAGCATCTGAGGCCTTTTTCATCCTGTCCAGATCTCCCAGGAGCAAATTACATGCCATAGGAAAAAACCTCGCAAGAGCATCGCAGGATGTTACGGGTACACAACTCTGACCTGAAGATCTCCCAGGGAACAAATTACATGTCCTCCCAGAGCAATGTCTCGAAAGAGCATCCCAGGCTGTTATGGGTACGCAACTCTGACCTATAGGATCTCCTAGACATGCTCATCTGCACAACCTGATCCACGACCACAAAGTATCATCTGATACTCACCATACATCATCCTGATGTACACATGATCATCTTGATCATCATCACTGCAGCATCCTGCTGCATGTCATCTAGAGAAGCTCATCATCCACGATCACCCTGATCATACAATGCATCCATCTGATGCACACCAAGTATCTACCTGACACATATCATCATACACAGTGTATCCATCTGATACATAGATACATGATCCACACAATGTATCCATCAACATACATGATCTACCTGATCATACCTGATACATATCAATATACATGATCTACCTGATCATACAATGTATCCACCTGATACATATACAGATACATGGTCCAAGCATCCAACATGATGCATATACAAAATACATACAAATGATCCAACCGATCATATCCAGCATCCAACATGATGCGTACATACATATAAATGATCCAACTGATCATATCCAACATCCAACATGATGCGTACATACATATACATGTAAATGATCCAACTGATCATACAAAGCAGAAACTAGAACATCATCCTGATGCTCATCATCCAGCGCTTACATCCACATCCATGTGAAGGATCCTCCTTCCAACATGCTTGGAATGGCTTCAGCAAATGTGTCCATCACTTCTTCCTCGAAGTGTCCTCGATCTGAAGAACACCAGGCCTCTCTCTAAAGTATTCAAACTTCACCCTGGCTAGTGGCTTCGTCAGCACATCTGCAATCTGCTCGTCCATCGCAACATACAGGAGCTTCACAGCTCCTCTCTACACCATATCCCTAATATAGTGATATTTGATCTCTATGTGTTTCGACCTGTCATGAAACACTAGATTCTCGGACAGCTTCACACAACTCTGGTTATCACAGAAGATACCAGTAGCATCCAACAGGAGATCAAATATATGAGATAGTAGCTTCCGTAGACATACTACCTCACAACTAGCTGAACAGGCTGCAACATACTCTGCCTCAGCTGTACTCAGTGCTACGCAGGACTGCTTCCTGCTAAACCAAGAGATCACACCTGATCCCATACTGAAGCAACACCCAGGTGTGCTCTTCCTATCTGCAGCACTGCCATCCCAATCTGAATCAACATAACCCTGCAGGTTAAACTTTTGATTTGCTTCATACTTGAGCCCATAATCCACTGTACCCTTCAGGTACCTCAGAACATGCTTTACAACAACTAGGTGAACACTCCTCGGATCCGTCAGGAACTAGCTCAATGTGTTCACAACAAAGCAAATGTCCGGTCTCGTGTTCGTCAGGTACATCAAGGACCCAATCATCTGACGATACATAGAGACATCAACCGGCTCAGATGAAGCATCGCATAGAAGCTTCAGATTCTATGCCATAGGTGTGGCCATGGCCTTGCAATCCATCATCCCGAATCTCTTCAGGATATCTACTGTGTACTTCCCTTGACCAAGGAAGACCCCACTTGCACTCTGCCACACTTCCATACCTAGGAAATAATGCATCATTCCCAAATCTTTCATACTGAACTCGGCAGCAAGCTTCCTCTTAGTATCTACAATCAATCTGTCATCTCCTGTTACAAATAAGTCATCTACATACAAGAGTAGAATCACAGGATTCCCTTCCTCAACCTTATAGTAAAGGTTGGAATCCACTTTACTCTTGGTAAAGCCCAAATTAGATAGGAAACTGTCCATCCTACCATACCAAGTTCTGGGAGCTTGCTTCAAGCCATACAAGGCTTTATTCAATCTGCACACATATGACTCCCTGTCATGTATTTCAAAACCGAGTGGCTACTCCAGATATACTTCCTCTTCAACTACACCATTCAAGAAAGCTGTCTTGAAATCCATCTGGTGTATCTTCCATTTCATCACTTTTATATTTCTCTATGCTGCCATCTGCAACATGCTTGATCTGATAGATCCATATGGAAGTCATTACAAACTCCGCTTCAGGTCTTGGTACTGCATCCCAAACATCATTCTTCATGATCGACGGATCATGGCATTCTTCCATTTCTTCATCCCATATCCTGGGAACTTCAATATATTCAATATATTCAATAGATATCTTTGTTGCTGGAACAAATGTTGTAGTCCTTCTTTTGTAGGTAAAGGTATACGATCTTTCCTACAAAACAAGTTAAATTGCATGATTAGAAACATCTCATAATTTTTCAGAACAAATTCTTTCACATAAAGAAATATGTCATACAATTATGCAATTGTTTAAGCTAGTGCTTCAATACAACATTTATCCATGTTCCAAAACTTTCGAGATGCCTTCTAGTCTCTACCAGAACATTGTTAAGTGTTTGCACTACTCCCAACATGTCAGCAAAGAGGTTTCATTCTAGATAAGTAGCAATGGAATGTTGTACAGTGCCATAGGCCACTTACCCATTATATGCATATTAGTAGTATACTGTTCATTAATGCAATCATTCTAATATGCACAATACATATCCTAAGTCTAGGAACATGAGCATATACATTGTTGAACAAATTTATTTAAGCAAACAAATATGCAAGAAATGATAATTAAAATACTTATCTTTGTTTGTTTGTTGGGTGGATTCCCTCTGAGTCTTTGCTTCCTTGCAGGAGCTACTGGAGTCCTTCTACACCTTTCTGTTGTGGAATGTAGAGAGATGGACAACTCCCTCTGAATATATGCACCCTTGCAGAAACCACTGGAGTGTGCTCCCTCTTGATCTTTGCTTCCTGGATTACCTGTTCTTGAACTCATATTCATCCTTGGTCCCTATGCATGCTTATTAGTATCATGATTGTGTTATCTTTGTGATCTCATACAAAATCATACATTTATTAGTATACTATTAAAACACAATAATCTCAAGCATGTATAGTCACGATCATTTCAAACAGAAATAATAAGCATTAGCATTCAAGGTTTATATAGGACTCTTATGGTTAGTCATATCATAAGAAACATAACATGTCTAAACCTGTAATTAATCAAACCTATGACTCTTCTGGTTAGTCATATCATTAATTAAGGTAAGACACATAATATGCATATACCCATGATTATTCAAACTTATGACTTTATGAACAATCATCATCAATCATGCCATGCATACTTATATGATAGATCCTATGATATAAGAAACACATACCTGGTCACCATATTTGCTAGTTATGTCTAGCAATGTGTTCTTGTTCTCTTCAATTACCTGCATAACTCATTAGTTAACTTTTGCAAAAACAAATTATACATACCTCTATGTGGTCCATGACTATGGATGAATCTTTGTCTTTATGTCACCATGGCATGTTCAGGTTGTCCCTTCAATTTGTACAAACCTCCCTCTTGCTCTCCAATCACTACTGCATCATCCATGGTCTTTCCCTTTGGCCACATTAGGACTTGGCCATCCACAAATGCAACCCTCATACCTTTTGCATCCAATGCAGAGATGGAGAGTAAGTTCTTCTTGAGCCCAGGTACATAAAGAACTTCTTTCATCTTCAAAGATTTTCCAGAATCTAGGTTGTAGGAGGCTTCACCACTTCCTTTGATTGGGTATTGATAATCATCCCCAAGTTTCACCTTATGGGGTGATTCATGATCAGATAGATTCACAAAAGGTTCCTTAAACCCAGTCATGTGTTTGGAAGCCCCACTATCAATCAACCAATCATTACAACCATGGGAGATGGTACCTGTGAGAGCAGAGATCAGAACATATTCTTCTTCACTTGATGAGTTATCATCACTTTCTGCCCTAGCCTTCTTCCTGGGTGGTTCATCATCCTCGGCAGCATGAGCATGAAACCTTATTTTGCTGCCCTTCTTCTTCTTGTTGAAGTTGTTGTTGTCCTTCTTGTTCTTGGGACAATTTATGGCAATATGTCCTTTCTCATTACAGGTGAAGCATATTCTTCTTTCTTTGAAGTGATGTGAAGATTTCTTGGAGTGAGATGGCTCTCTCTTGGACTTCCCTTTCTTGGTGTGAGCTGTGAGAGCGTGATCTTCATTCCCTATCTTTTCTTCTTGTGCCAGAAGCCTTGCTTCTTCTTGTGAGAATTCTTCCCATAGTCTACTGAAGGAAATCAACTTCTTTCTTGCACAGATTCCTTGAATGAAGGAGTCCCATGACCTAGGAAAGCCATTTAGAGTGGTCATGACAACTTCACCATTCTCTACCATTTCATCCACTACTTCTAGTTGTTCCTTGATCTGGGAGACTCTTGAAAAATAAGATTGAATGGTTTCTCCATTCTGAAACTGTACCCCTTTCAATTGATTCCGTAGGGTCATCTTTCGATTTATGTTCTTCCGTTCAAATAGCTTGGTCAAAGAGTCAAACATCTCTTTGGGTGTCTTTAGAGAAGACACATGGGGTATGAGATGGTCTTTGATAGAATCAACAATGATTCTATTTTCCTTGACCAAGTTCTTCTTATGCAATACTTTAGCCTCTTCATCCTCTGGGATAGGGATGTCTTCTTTTATATATGAGTCCAACTCATTCTCTTCCAGGATTAACCCAATCCTATACTTCCAAGCTTGGAAGTTATCAGCCCCTTCAAGCTTATCCTCAAGATTGGTGTGGTGAGACATCTTAAAGAGTACTTCGAATGGAAATAGAAAATATTTAGGTCTTACCACTTGAAATGCTGAAAACTGGATCTCGTCCCGGATTAGGGTTTGTTGGAAAAACCCTAAAACTCAAAATGTGAATTTCAATTTTCTGAAAGGATAGAAAGATGCGCTTTTATGAGCTGATCATCCTGGTGCATTCAGAATTTGAGATCAGCAAAGTTTTACCCTTCAGATTTTCCTTTTTGTCCTCTCGGGTTCACTAGGGAGAGTCATGAATTAGGGTTTGAGTTTCCTGGAGATCTACCCAGCCAAAAATCTCAATCCAAAGCTCTAAACTTTGATTTTTGCAAGGAGCTTCCAGCTATGTCTTCAGATTTCAGAAATTCCTATTTTTGTGGAAACCCTAATTTTTAGGGCCAAATCTGAAAATGCTTGGAATTGAATTTTGATTGGACAGATAGATGCGCCTTGATGAGTATAGTAAATCTACTATACTGCGTTTCCAAAATCTGTGGAGAGAAACCCAATAAACAAGAAACTCAAGTTTCCGTCACTGCAAAATGTCTTCTTCTCAGGTTAGCTTTGATACCATGTTAAATTTTGAGCATTAATTCACAATACTCTAGGATCTTTACTGAGAGAATAACATATACAGTATATCAATGCATGACAATCACAATAAGTATGACAAGCATCACAAGAATCAAAAGCATAAGAGACAAGAGACACAGAGTTTCCGTGGGGAAAACCCTAAGGTGAAAAACCCCACAACTTCCTCAGAGATAGAGAGAGCAATGGCTCAACCAAAGTACAACCAAAATACACTGAGATAGTCTCCTAGTAGAAGATGATCCTCCTCCTCACTAGTGCGCCACTTTCTGTGTGGGAGAGATGTACTTTTCCGAAAAAATCTAAATAGAGATCACCTGATCTCTATTTATACTAACCTATTTTCCCAGTGACCTTATGGGGCCGACTTGTCTAGCTAGGTACATCCACATTATAATATATATTTCAGGGCCGACCCCACACATGGTGGTCTAATAACCCATTGGCAAGTACACACACTTGCGACACTTGTCAATCCACATGACGACACTTCCTTATAGAGGAATGACACATCTCTTATAAGGGTACAATAAATATATATAAAATACATAGATGAAATACATTCCGAAGTTACATATACATCAACAAACCCCCTCAGGTATATAACACTTAGATGATGGGCTTATTGGGGCTATTTCCCACCAAGGAAATGCCCCCCGACCGTTAACATCTTTACCACTCAACATGGCACAACAATTCCCACCAGCACCATTTGTATCAATGGTGCCTCCCATTGCACCAAACCCTTTGTTTGGTCAGTTAGCTTATGGGTCATATAGTCCTACATACCTAAATGCTATCCAAGCTCCTCAGGTACCTCCACTGCAAATGGAACCCTTCGATCCTACTTATACATCGTATAGAGCACCTAATGCATATATTCCCACCAATGGATACAATCCATATTTTCCATTTTTTGGTCCTTCTGGTTTTTTCCCCCATGCCTCAAATAGGTATGAATATAGTACAACCTTCTCCCGCACAACGAACTCATAGATTTGAGAAGTTCAACATGGATAATCCCTCGAATCCTCAGAATCAGGGGAAGAAGAAAGGAAAGAATATGCCAAACTAGCTACAGGGATAGGGGTAAATCCCCCTACCTAGAACTAGAACATAGGTAAACAGAATGAGGGGGGAAATAACCCCCACCACGCAGGGGAATAATTCCATCCTTTGGACCAATTATCCTTTATCCATGTGTGCAGAGTATTGGAACTACACACACCATTTCACATCAATCATTGAGTGCAAATAAATGCTTGAAGCAAAGAAGTTGGCCACAACCAACCCTCCTCAAGAACCACATGCACCGTAACCCCAGACAGCTATGTTGTAACAACCCTTTTCCAATCAAGGGTGGTTACCCAACAACTAGATCTACACCCTGCAGGTATGGCACCTTTCAGAATATTTACATGAACAAGGTTGAAGTCAACCTTCAAACCTGTGCTAAAGGGTATGACTTGCCTGAATCTTCGTAGGGAGATGATTTTCCCACCACCTATGGTGTGCCTTTGCAAATAACCCGTCCAAACAGGGGCCATATCCCAAGGGTCCCTAAAGAACTGCTTAGATGGACTACCCAAAACATCACATGAAAGTTGCCCACAACTATAGTATCATGGATGACTTGGTTCAATCACCTACTGCCATGTCAAATTTAGAAGTTATTCAGTCTTGTCCTTCCCAAAAGAAGGCATTACTCAGTGCATTATGCGTCATTGACCCTTTCAATTCACGTCTCATGACCTTTGATCTTGACAAAGGAGAACCGTGACTACCCTTGTTTGTTAGATTCCATTTTCCTATCACAGTCAAGAATATCATCATTCATTAATGCAAAGTTGATGAAGGAGCGTGAAATTGTATGATGTCCACTCATGTTTGGAAACGTCTAGGATCCCCAGATTTGGTCCCCTCATCTATCTTCCTTCACGCTTCTGACGGGAGGCTATTGAAACCTTTAGGATTATACTAGAATGTCCCCATTGAGCTAGGGGCCAAGGTTGCACGTTTAGATATTGAGTTAGTCAATTCTCAACTCGACTACAACAACCTCTTGAGTCATAGTTATATGTACACCATGAAGGCGGTAGCTTCCTTAATATTCTACATCATGATGTTCCCTCATAATGGGAATATTGTCACCCTCAACCAGCTAAACTACTATGACTTGCATACTAATACAACCCGAGATAACATTTTACCCACCAGGGTAATTTTTAAGGGAAAATTTTTTCCAATTGCCTATTTTTTTTGTATTTTTTTCAAAATATAAATTTTCTATTTAGTCAGTTTTAGTCTCTGATATTGCCTATATTTGCATAAAATGTGTTTTTTTAATCATAATATTTGCCAAAATTTACAAGTTTCAATAGTAAATTGTATGTTACATATTTAATATTCTCCTACCTATCTATATATATGTTTTTTCCAATCCAAAATAATCTCCTAGAATACTATACTTAAGTATAATATTAGAATCCTTAAAAAATACCCTGCTACCCACCATAGAATTGACATTACCCCCTCGTTATGTTGACATTGGTTGGGGCATCACAAAGATTTTTATTTGTTGGGGACATACTCTGGTCTTCCACCTGAGATCCCCATGTTTATAAATGGCCTTATGTGTACTATATTGTTGGCACGTGGCTAGTTCATCGAAGTTTTGGTACAAACAATGACAAGGGTAAAGAGTGATCACAGAGCAGAGAAAAGCAGTTAAAGCGGAGTTAGGAGTTATGTAGACTTAGTAGTTAGAATATGTCCACTTTATCAAGTGGACCAATTTTGTAACGGCCACTGAGCCTATAAGTATAAGTCATATTGTAAGACTTTCAGCATCTTATCTTATCTTATCTTGGGGATTGACTTTGATATTAGTTTTTGAGGATTGGTTCTACATATATGTATCTCTTTCGGGTCTGTGATTTGTAAAACATATTTGGGGTATGAATTATGCTTTTAATGAGAAGGAATGTTTCATCCATGACATTGTCTCTCATGTGTTTTATCGCAGTATGATTAGATTTGTTGTGTCGCAGTTATGATATGTATCACATATATGTTAAATATGTTTCTATAATATTTTACTGCGTAGATTTGATTAGTATATCCATGTATGCAATGATGATGTTATGATGCAATTGATAACTATGTCAATTTCTGAGTTATGATGTAGTTAAATGTTAATGATGCATGTCCTCTTATCTGTGAAATCTTGGTTCCTGCAGCTCCCTTCGGTGCCTCAGGTGACACCTCACTCGCTTTGTGAGTGTTGCTCGAAAGGATAAACCCTTTTTGGGATAGTATCTATGGGTGTTTGTGTCGATCTTTGTTGAGACTGCACGAAGTGAACCCCCATTGACAGATCTGTGTCAACAAATGATTCTATTTCTGGGACCTTAGTGAGAGAAGCAGAGGACATGTTGTGGCACCTGACAAAGCCGAAGATCAGGGAGTGGTTCAACAAAAAGATGCGAGTGTTTGATGAGGAAAGAAATCATAACTCTAGATGGTCAAAAGACCAATGGTTGTAGAAGTACATCTATACTGATATCCATGAGGTATTTTTCTTTAAGTTTCCTATACTAGTAACTACTGTATGAATGGTTGGCTAAACTAGCTGATGAGAAGAGGAATTTCCAAGGAGGCAAGCTAGAGCATTGGACCCTGGAACTGATCCAACTGTTGAGTCGTGTTTATAATAAAGCTTCAAGGGCTGTCGACGTCTGGGTGTATAGCATTTTGGAAGGGTACATTACTTAGTTTTTTGTCGATACATTTAGATCGTACAGTGACGCGGAAGGGAATTTCTTTAAAGGACCTAGAAGAAGGTACCTATTGTCGTTACAATTGTGGATCAAAATGATCATTTGTGAAAAAGGAATATTGAAGATGAACTATGACAAGTAAAGCTCTGGTGCACGGAGGATGTGGGTACTGCACAGATGAGGGTATGATAGAATGATCTAGGGTAAATAGAAATGAGCTACGATGAAATTGTAAGGGAAGCTGTGGAATATTGTGGTCGCCTGAGAAGTGGGGAGAGGTTCCAGCCAGAGAAGAAGAAGAGAACTGAGATAGAGAGAGAGAATCCTAGTGCGGCCGAAACTGAGGATTGCGAAGCAGGCCAACAAGGGACTAAGCGACCCATCAGTGATGAAGACAACACCTAGGATACCTTTGAACCTGAGGAAGGATAGAACCAAATATATGACGTAACCACAACCCCATGCACTTCGCCAAACTTTGGAGGAAGAAAAACAAGCTCTTCACAGGGTTGTCCTGTGGGTCACAATAGCAGTAATAGTAGTGGATCTATAAACACTAGTAGAAAACCAAGTATGGCAAGTGACGATGTGAAGTTGCCTCTCTTTCAAGTTAATGGGACAGAGGATCCCAAGCAATATTGGTTATTGTGCGAAGCGGTGTGGACAATAAAACAAGTGCAGGATGAAGCTATCAAGAAGGGACAATTGGCGATGACCTTCAGAGGTCATGCGTTGGATTGGTACATGAAGTTTACAGAAGTACCTGTAGGAATTCCGCAGAAGACTGGCATAAATCAAAGCTAGGATGATCGACGAGTTTAATAAGCCTAAATTAGAATTGCATTACATCACAGAATTGAAGGAGATCGAGAAATTCCCTAATGAGTCGATATGGGATTTTGATAAGAGGTCAAAAAATATGATGGCTAAAGTTAGTTTTGGGATGAGCGACGTGGAACACAAGGAATGGTTTATTGCAGCATTGATACTGCACATCCGAATGTCATTGATGTAGCAAAAGATCTTATCTCAGGAGGATTCTTTGGAGCTCACGATGAAGCTCGAAGCTTTGCCGATTGGTGAAACATGGATCATCATGACCCAGATTCAGTCGCAGCTAGAAAACTTGACTAATCGACTGCAAGATATTAAGAAAGGGAAGGAAGTTCATGAAGAGGTATGGTGTAGTCGATGTAGGTACAAAGGGCATCATAAAGATTAGTGTCCTGACTTCCGCGAATATCTACATTCTGGTGGGCCCAATATGATCGATCAAGGAGGGATTCCCTAGTGTCGAGTTTTCCAGACAAGAGGACATCACTCAAAGTAATTCATGTATTTACAGAAGGTTGTGTCGAAGCCAAATAATCTGTATCGTAACTTCTGTCAATTTTTCAGCCATGATGAGAAAAATTGTCAAGCATATGACTTGCTTCAATAAATGACTATTGATACTTACTTCATGAAGGGAGAGGAGCAGGTAGAAAGACGTCCAACGCAGCCGAAGTATAATCATTCGCAGTACAATCAGTCACAGTTCAACCAACAACAAGGAGAAATGAGAGGAGGATATCACGGTGGTCGCGGCAGAGGTTTTGGTCATGGAGGAACCTTTGGTTGAGGTCGAGGACCGATCACATGCTATAATTGTGGACAAATCAAACATTATCAGAGGGATTTCTAGAATTCGACCCCTCAATGTACCTATTGCATCGCAGTGGATCATACCGTCGAAGAGTATCCCGAGCTAATCGCAAAGTGGAAGGATAAGAACGCACCGCAACCGCAACCGAACCTGAACCTGAACCAGAATGCCAATTAGAATGTGCAGAATATATTAGCTGAGGTAAGAGGTCAACCAACAAATGTCGCAGTAGTAACTAGAGGAGGAGCTACGACAAGAGAAGATAGGCTACTACCAAATGTCTGTCCTGTAACCCCAAAAAAGGTACGATTTGATGTTGAAGTAGAGAAAGAAATTTTTTGGGAAGTACGAGATGCACTAATAAAGAATAATACTCAATCAAAACCTATAGTGCACAAATAACCTGTATATGAGATGTCACCAATTTTTTACCCAACAATGTCGAAGAAGTCACTGGGGAAGGTCGGTACTTTGAAAAGTTTTCTAGAAAGTTGCTTAACATTAGCAAAGGATCAGGAAGCATTAGCAAAGATACTAGCTTCTTGTATCGACAGAAAGAGGGGCATCAGGATCGTGCAGTCAACCGTTTGCATAGGAAAAATACAGGAAGGGAGATGAGGATGAATGCCCATATTGGTGCATATGATATGGATTCCATCATTCTAGATCTAGGATCCGATGTAAATATCCTAACCAAGAAAACATGGGAAGCGACGGGTAAGCCACAGTTGGTATGGTCCCATGTGCAGCTCCGTTTAGAAAACCAGATGAAGGTTACACCAATTGGTTAATTTCCTCATCTACCAGTCGAGGTAGAAGGATTGAAGACATATGCATATTTTGACGTTATAGAAATAATTGATAGCACCAGTCCATATCCTTCATTGTTGGGGATATACTGGGAAATGGAAATTAGGCAGTTATCAATTTCAAGAAAAGAATGATGTCTTTTGAGAACTGCGACATGAGGATCATTGCTCCACTTGATCCACTTAAAGGATAGATATATGTAACCAATGAGAGACGAGCTCACCAAAGGATGGGACAACATCTACAATATCTCAGAAGGTTACGTCAATCCCACTGTTGATGGAAAATTGGGGTGGCGAAGTATAAGTTCGGCGTCCTCAAATTTCGATGAGGCTCTAGATAATTTGCAAAATCAGTTGCTTGAGGTATCAGTCAGAAAGTGCGCGCAGATCACTCAATCACTGAGATAGGTTGCAACAGAAGTATGTGATCCATCGACATACACAGGAATACCTAACATGGAAACCTTCATCAATGAGTTTAAAGACAAAGTATCAAAACCACAACGTCTTCTAGCATTAGATGAAGCATTGAAGGCCACTTTGCGAGGTGGTGGGCTGCGCACAATTTGTCAAAAAAAAATTGAAACAATTTCAATGATTAATGGAAGTAAGATTTTGGGGAAATGACTGCTACCAAGGAAAGAAGTATGATGGAAGGATTGATCCAAGGGATCATCTGGGAAAATGTCAGGCTACATGGGGGGTGAGGCCAAAGCAAGAATGGGTTCATGCATTCATCCACACGTTAGCCAAAGTGTCGTGGATCTGGTACGTCTCAGTAGAGATGAGAGGAGGAACAACTACATGGAAGGATCTAACCACTAGTTTCAGTTAGATAGTTATCAGGCATAAAATTAGGCAGTTATCAATTTCAAGAAAAGAACGATGTCTTTTGAGAGCTACAACATGAGGCTCATTGCTCCACTTGATCCACTTAAAAGATAGATATATGTAACCAATGAGATATGAGCTCACCAGAGGATGGGACAACATCTATAATATCTCAGAAGATTACGTCAATCCCACTGCCGATGGAGAATTGGGGTGGCAAAGTATCAGTTCGACGTCATCAAATTCCAATGAGGCTATAGATAATTTACAAAATCAGTTGCATGAGGTATTTTTCAGGAAGTGCACGCAGATCACTCAATCACTAAGATGGGTTGCAACAAAAGTATGTGATCTGCCGACATAAAAAAGACTACCTAACATGGAAACCTCCATCAATGAGTTTGAAGAAAAAGTATCAGAACCACAGCGCCTGCTAGCATTAGATGAAGCATTGAAGGCCACTTCGGCGAGGTGGTGGGCTGCGCACAATTTGTCAATAAAAAAATGGAAACAATTTCGACGATTAATGGAAGTAATATTTGGGGAAAATGACTCCTACCAAGGAAAGAAGTATGATGGAAGGATTGATCCAAGGTATCATCTAGGAAAATGTCAAGCTACATGGGGTGTGAGGCCAAAGCAAGAATGGGTTCATGCATTCATCCACACGTTAGACAAAGTGTCATGGATCTGGTACATCTTAGTAGAGATGAGATGAGGAACAACTACATGGGAGGATCTAACCACTAGTTTCAGTCAGACATTCAGTTTTGTTGATGAGAATCCTCTAATTGACAACACGCTGCAGATAATCCACGAGAAGATATTTGAGAGAGTTCGAACCGAAATACCAATGGGACCACAATGGAATGCAATACCAAATATGATGATGGAATGTTAGAATGTTTTGGGAGGACTCGATGATGACAAAGATCCTAGAGCTGTCTATGTCCTAGAGTCAGAAGGAAGCCGCAGTGTTGAAGTAACCATTGAAAATTAAGAAAGTAAATAGTGGGTCATTGTAGAATCCAAAGTTTGCCAGTATTTTGACTATTGGGATGACACAACAATCGGGAAGGTCACCGACTTATTGCATGAATTTCAATATTTTTTCCCGACGAAGTTTTCTGAGATCAAGGGAATTTTCGGGCACTTGGGTGAGATGAATATCCCCCTTAAACCCGATTCCAAGCCAGTGAAGTAGCGACCGTATATATTGAATCCCAGATACAAAGAGCGAGTGAAGGATGAGTTAGAGAAGATGTTGGACGCAGGGATCATTGAGCCTGTCGAGGAGTCAGAATGGATCAGCCCGATGGTCGTCCAAGACAAGAATAATGGCGAATCCGGATTTGTGTCGACTTAAGGAAGTTTAATGATACATGCCTTCATGATTCATTCCCCACAACCTTTACCGATGAAGTACTTGAAGGTGTTAGAGGATAGGAATTATATTCATTCACATATGATTTCTCAAGGTATCACCAGATCAAGATTGAAAAGGAAGATTGACGCAAAACCACCTTTGTAACAGAGTGGGGTTGCTATCAATACACAATAATTCCATTTGGTCTCAAGAATGCCACTCCAATTTTCTCAAGGTTAGTTTTTGCTGCCTTCAAATATTTTATTCACATGTTCTCGGCGGTGTATATGGATGACTGGACTGTGTATGGATTGGTTAAAGACCATGTTGAGATCCTCAAGATGATGCTAAAAGATGTCAACAACATCAGATCTCTTTGAATTTAAAGAAGTGTATATTTTGTGCACCATTTGGTATCTTGTTGGGACATATTGTCTGCAAGGAAGGTATGTTGGTCAGCCTAGCCAAGCTTGCAATCATTGTCGACTTACCAACACCTACAATAGTAAATAAGCTGAGGGCCACGTTGGGCCATACAGGATATTATAGAAATTTCATAAAAGGGTATGCAATGATTACTGCTACCATGGAGAAGCTATTGAAGAAAGATGTGAAGTTTGAATGGAACGATGAGTGTCAGAAGAGCCTTGACATATTGAAGGAAAATATGGTTACAGCACCAATATTATCCTTTCCCGACTAGAAGAAAGAATTCCATGTCCATGTAGATGCTTCATCAGTCGCGTTGGGGGTGATATTGGCACAGCCTGGAGAAGGGTCGATCGACCATCTTATTGCATTTTCTAGCCTGAAGTTGTCGACCACAAAAAAAAAAATTATACAACGACAGAAAAAGAAGGCCTCGCAATGGTATATGCATTGAAAAAGTTCCGACACTATCTGCTAGGAGGACACTTCAATATGTTTACTGACCACTTAACATTGAAGTACTTGGTTAACAAGACTGTGTTGGGGGGGAGATCTGTCAGTGGTTGCTAATGTTTTAGGAATTTGAATTTGAAATAATCGTGAAGGTTGGACGATTGAACGCAGGACCTGACCATCTGTCTGTAATGTACCAACTAGGATTAGTGATACAAAAACTCACTTCCTCAAAGAATCAATTAAAATAATGATTCTAGGATCTAGTTTGACTGAGTGTGGACAAGATCAAAATATCTGGATGGAAGGAAGGCTCTGATATATGCTAATAGCCCTGCACAAAGTACTAGGACCATTGATGTTTCAAGATCAACAAGGCTGAAATATACTCCAATGCTCCTGGGCACCCCAACATATGCAGGCTAGTATGGATCTAAAATTTGACTGGAAGCTATGGATGAATGTTCCTGACCTAGAGAGGATAAATAACATGAAATATTATTCAATACACAGTAATAGGTCGCTCTAGCTGTTTGAAGACAATCTGTTAATGAGGAAAAAAACTGATCTCTCTAGCCTAAATGATTTAGATCTAGAACAAGAGAGTACACAACATAATTTTCTTTCCTAGTTAGATTAAATTGCAAGGTAGATCAGAGAATGAGTTACCTTATGATCACAATTCCTTTCTCCTCGCTTGATCTACTTCCAGCTCCTCGATCTTCGATTGTAAAACAAGATACAGAAAGTGGAAACAAATGAACAATATGAAAGCATATGATTATGCATCTAACTAGATCAATGGTCAAAGAAGCCAATCCTAAACAATATTATAAGACATAACAAGTTTATGGGAAGATATTTATATTAAATGTAATTTGCAGCAAATACAAAGTAGAGAGAGTTACAATTGATTCCTTGACGTTAAGACTCCAACTCAAATGATCTTGCCTCAAAGATCAAAGCCTCCTAGCCTCCTATGGATGAAGAATATATTCCTGACCATATTTCACCAGCATATGGGTGCTTTCTCCTTCCTCCCTTAATAATGGAGAGGGGGTTTGTATATATAGGGCTAAAGGGATAGAATAGGTTGAGGATTTAGGGAGAGGCTTAAGGGATCATCCCAATAGGTTTCGGGATTGAGAGACACCTTTCCAAGCATATAGGGATAATCCTCCACATCACCAAGCTTCGAGAAGTTGCTCGAAGCTTCATTTTATCCATTTAAACCAAATCTGACACACCTTGCATGAAGGAAACATGCGTCAGAAGTAGCTCACCGCAACTTCTACAAAGGAACACTGCATCAGCGATGCGCTATACTAAGGTGCAGAGTGTGTCACCTTGAGTTCGACGCTCCTTGCTAGAAGGAAGAGTGCGTCAGGGTGACTACAAAAGGTAAAGGGAAAGGACAACATGCTTCCTTATGATGTTTTGTTAACAATCAAATTGACACCCTTAGTCATGTGACAAATGAAGCACATTTCTACTATGCACCCGCAACATGAAGACAAAACACAAGTACATTCAGAAACAAGTCCTCTATGATCTAATCACTTCTCCCATAAATGGAAGGATTAGGTGAAGACAGTAAGAACCTAAGGAGACTAAGTTCGGTCATCAAACTGATCATCAAAGGTCCAAACTTAAGCTACACCAATTAAAAAGTGAAGATGAATGCATTAAATGTGCTTAAAGTATGCTAAGTTGTGTAAAAAATCCTAAAAACTATGGAAAAAGGGGTTTTTAAGTGAAAATGATCTAAAATCATGAAAGGGGATTATCCCACACTCAAAAGAGAATCCTAAGGCCCATTTTCCAATGCTATATAAGAAAGGCTTTGGGGCATGGTAAAGACACACCAAGAGAAGAGCGAAAGAGATGCTGGAGAGATTCTGAAGGAGTTGAAAGAGCTCAAATTATTCAAAAGCAAGGGTGAAGGAAGGGAAGCTCATGGAAATGGAGGAGGGATTCACACCAAGATCATTGGTAAGGATGTACTTCTTCCTTGTTTTAATATGAATGGATTCAAGTTTCTTCCATCCAAGAGTTTTAATTTTGCTTATCATGTATGATTTTAATTCTCAAATGGTTTTAGATCTTAATGAATTTAGGATGAATGAATCTAGATCTTAAGATGCTTGTGATAATATTTTCGTTTCTGACATAGAGGCTCACCACCTCTTAGTAAAATAGTTGAACTAGTTGTAGACACAACCCTACACTAATTACTGTTATCATGTTTTTAGCCCAGGAAATTTAGGGATTAAGGCATAGAGATGACACATGACTCATGATGACGATATTTTGGTGTAACAGAATACCCCCCAAAGCATGAATATGGTAAAATAGTGTTAAAATATTGTAACTTCTAAGAATATTATATTTGTACTTTATTATTCTGGAGATGTTTCATTCCTCCATGGAGACCCTATTGTATATTCGGAGATGTTTTATTCCTCCGTGGAGAATGTGGTAACTTGGGTTATTAGACTTCCCTGGGGGGGTCGGACCTATATGAGTCATGTGGGTTAAAGGGTTATTAGACCACCCTAGAGGGGTCGACCTAGTCAGCCTTATGTTAAGTGGTTAAGTTGGGGCCGACATAGTTAGTGTAAAATTCAAGTCGGAGTTGTGTATAAATAGAGGAGGTGTGTTCCTCATTTAACAAATTCACTCACTTGTGAAACTCACATAAGAGAGAGAGAGATCTGCAATGGAGGAGAAGGAGCTCATGTTTGGGGATTACATCTTTGTATTTGCTGGTCATATATATTGAGGAAGCTTTGCTGGGTTTTCTACCCCATGAGGGTTTCCCAGGATAAATCTGTGTCTCTTGTGTTTATGTTGTGCTTGTTGTTCTTTCAGTGATCCTGTATATGCTATTGTTGTGAAACGGAATGTAATACTGATATTTTCTATCTTATCATATTTAATCTTAACATGGTATCATATCTAGCTTGAAGGAAGGAAATGTATGGCACTTACGACACTTGTCTCACTTGCGACAATTTGCAAGTTAGGGTTTTGTATAGCAAAAACCAGTCATCGTGGCACTTTCGCTATAAATCCATTTTGAAAAAGTGGCAGGATTGGAAACTTCTACAGGTCGTAGATAACATCCCCTTGTACCTTGTTTCCAAAGGAAAGCTGCGTATTGGTAGTAATTTGTGATTTATGATCCCTACAAGTTAGGGTTTCTACCTCTTCTAGATCTTAGTCATAAACAGGTGACCTAGGAAAAAGGTCATATCTCGTGCTAGGAAGCTCCAAATTAAATTTCGTAAAATGTGACAGGTAGGGAATGGACTGTAATTTCATAGGTCCACTTTTCAGAGGCCTAAGTTGAACCAGTGACACGTGGCACATCGTACAACTTCGCTCTCATGTTTTATCCCATAAACAGGTCACGTTGCGACACTTGGCATAACTCTCTCTCTAAGAATCCAATTGAGGTCAGACCTATGGGGTTGGAAATATGACAGGTCAGGCTACCAGAGGATGAAGTTTGAAACCTTGTGGACTTGTAATTTTAGAGATGCACCATAAACAATTAGGGGCATATTTCTGTCAAAACATAATTGGATTCTGAGCACCTTCATTCTTGGTTTGTCACTGCTGTAGGAATTTAGGGCTTTGGAGAAAGTTAGAATTTTTGGAATCGGAGACCACGGCTGAATGCTTGTCATCAAAATCAAAATTTAGAGACCAAGATCGAATTTTTTGGTTGGGCAGAAGGTCGGGCTTGATTAAACACTAGTTCAGGATTTTGATCGGAAAAGTGGAAAATTAGGGCTTCTGCAAAAGTTGGAATTTTTGAAATCTGTGACCACGGCTCGAAGATCCTCAGAAAAATCGAAGTTTTGAACAAAAGATCAGACTTTTTGGATGGGTAGAAGACCGAGCTTTATCAAACCCTAGTTCGGGATCCTGTCCAAAAGATCCAGAAGTTTCAAAGGCAATTTTGAGGGGTCAAATTTTGGATATTTCAAAATTGAAGTATGCCAACTTGATCAACTCAACAAGGCGCATATTTCCATCCTTTCAGAAGTTTGAAATTCAAAGTTTAAATTTTTAGGGTTTCTTTGACAGACCCTAATCCAGCTCTAGATCCATTTTTAGCAAATCAAAGTGGATTGGGTTAATCCTAGAAGATAATGAATTGGACACCTGCATAAGTGAAGAAGTTCCAGTTCCAAAGGGAGACTTGGCTAAGGCCTTACATAAGAAGACTACAAGCAATACTGACAGGTATGACTTGAGGAAAGACATGTATGTTTTGAAATTTGATTCTTGATTAAGTTTCGTCTTCATGTTATTGAGGTTAGTACAATTATGATTGTTTGATAATGAATGCATGTAAGTGATAGAAGACATTCATTGATTAGGGTTATGACACTTATGATTGTACTAATTCACTTGTGGTGTTGTATGAGGATGATGTTGACTGCTAACAAGATACGGGTACATCAAGAAAAACAAATCAAGTTCTATGACCATGATGACATAAAGACAAAGACTCATCCATAGTCTTTTGATCACATAGAAGCTCTACTTACGAGGTATGTATGACTTTGTTCTACTATGTTTAAATTATGAGATATGCAGGTTCTAGCACAAGGTCTCTAAATCATTGAAGAGAACAAAGAAGATATTGTTTGGGTATGTTAAGACATAACCAAGCTTGATAATCGAGGTATGTTTTCCTATATCAAGCTAGAATCCTACTTTGTTAGGATCTTAGGTAAGTATACCTATGTATGAAATGATCACGACGATACATACTTAAGGTTATTTAGAATCGTAATGTTTTGATAGTATTGAGATTATACTAATGAATGTATGATTATGTATGAGATCATGAGGATGACACTAGTGCACACTTAAGCATGCATAGTGGTGCAAAATGGATAGAAGTTTAAAGACATATCATGATGCTATCATAAAGGGAATATAGAGATCGAGCGGGAGGCAACCACACAAACATAGAAGATAAGTATTTGAGTTGTTATTTGAATTACTTCTTGAATCTCTGAATAGTCAATGATATTGCTCCTAATAGTTGTATGCATATTTTTATTCCTAGAATATATCATGCACGGTGTAAGCATTCATATAACATTGAACAATATACTACTAATATGCATATGATGGGTAAGTTGGACAAACATTCCATTGTTGCTTGTCTAGAATGAAACCTCTTTGTTGACATGCTGAGAGCTGTGCACGCTCTTGATAGTATGTTTTGGTAGAGATGGAAGGCATCTAGATAGCCAATGTATGCATATAGGATATGGAAAAGTGTTGTGTCAAAGTATTTGTCAAGATAGTTGCATAACTATGTGAATCATATCTGTATGCATAATAGGTTATCATGATTTGATGATTATGAAGTATTACTAATCATGTAATTAACTTTGATTTGTAGGAAAGATCATGAAGAATGATGAACACCGAACAAGTGATGGATGTTTAACAAGAAGACTTACAAATCAAACATACTATAGAAGGCTCATGGCTAGAAGATTCTCTTAGAAAGAGGAAGAGGATCATGACGAGATGTTTGCTCCAAGTGACTAGATAATACTGTTCTCTTAATGGTATAATTGAAGAAGAAGTGCGAATTGAGAAAACTCCCAGGATTCAATTGAAGAATGCTCTGTATGGGTAACTAGGATTGATAGTCATTTGATGAGCTTAATGATCACCATGGGTGATGTGGATTTCAACCTTTGCTACAAGGTTGAAGATGGTGTTGTTGATGTAATTGTAACTTCAGAATGTATTTCACCTATGTATATTGTACTCCTATAGAGATGTTATTATTCCTCTATACGGAAGTGTTGTATTGAAAAGTGTCGCAACTTGCAAGTGATGGGTTATTAGACCACCAAGTGTGGGCTTGGCCCTGATTAGTATAAACATTGGTTATTAGATTGAGTTAGACAAGTCAGCCCTGCTAGGTTATTAGGCAGGTTAGGTCATGTATAAATAGAGTGCGGGAGGCACTCTATTTGATCATCTCATTATTCACGTCTACACTACTCAGAAAGTGGCGTTGGAGAAGACTATCTCTTGTAATTGGGTTGTATCGTTGCTCTTTCTATCTCTGAGGAAGTTGTGGGGTTTTTCACCTTTATGGTTTTCCCGAGTGAAAGTCTGTGTGTCTATTGTATCATGTGATTGCTTGGTGTGATTGATATGCATTGTTATACTTGATATGTTGTACATGTTATTCTCTCAGTAAATATCCTAAAGTATATTGAATTAATGCTCAAAAATTAACATGGTATCAAAGCTAACCTGAGAAGAAGACACTATGCAGTTGCAGAAACTAGGGTTTCTATCCATAGATCTTGAAAGGCAGTAGGGTATTTTGACTCTCCTCATCAAGGAGCATCTTTCCGTCCAATCAGAATTCAATTCTGGGAACTTTTATTTTTGGCCCTAAAAATTAGGGTTTCCACAAAAATAGGAATTTCTGAATTATGAGACCATAGATGGAAGCTCCTTAGAAAAATCGAAGTTTAGAGCTTTGGATCGAACTTTCTAGTTGGGTGAAGCTCCAGGAAACTCAAACCCTAATTCAGGGTCCTCCCTAGTGCATCCGAGAGATTGAAAAACATTTCTGAAGGGTGAAGCTTTGCAGTTTTAAAATTCTAAGTATACCAGGCTGATCAACTCATCAAGGCGCATCTTTCTATCCTTTTAGAAAGTTGAAATTCACATTTTGAATTTTTAGGGTTTCTCTGACAAACCCTAATCCAGCACTAGATCTAGATTTCTGCAAATCAAGTGGTAAGACCTAAATCTTTTCTATTTCCATTTGAAGTACTCTTTAATATGTCTCACCACACCAAGCTTGAGGATAAGCTTAAAGGGGTTGATAACTTCCGAGCATGGAAGTATAGGATTGGGTAAATCCTAGAAGAAAATGAATTGGACACCTACATAAGTTCTGAGGTCCCTGTCCTAGAGGAAGAAGAGGCTAAGGCCTTACATAAGAAGAACCCGGTCAAGGCAAAGAGGACCATTGTTGATTCTATCAAAGACCGTCTCATACCACACGTGTCATCTCTAAAGACACCTAGGGAGATGTTTGATTCCCTAACCAAACTATTTGAAGGGAAGAACATAAATTGGAAGATGACTCTGCGGAACCAATTGAAAGGGGTAAAGCTTCAGATAGGAGAGACCATTCAATCTTATTTTTCTAAGGTCTCTCGGATCAAGGAACAACTTGAAGCTGTGGATGAACTAGTGGACAATGGTGAAGTTGTCATGACCACATTAAATGGCCTACCTAGGTCATGGGACTCCTTCATCCAAGGAATTTGTGCAAGAAGGAAGTTGATCTCATTCAGTAGACTATGGGAGGAATGCTCACAAGAAGAAGCAAGACTTGTGGCTCGAGAAGAGAAGATGGGGAATGAAGATCAGGCTTTCACAGCACACACTAAGGGAAGCAAGTTTAAGAGGGAGAGATCTCATAATAAGAAAAATTCTCACCCTCATCACAAGAAGAAAGATCTATCTCATGTTTGATGTTTCGATTGCAATGAAATAGGACACTTTGCTTCAAATTATCCCAAGAAGTGTTGAGATATTGTAACTTCAAAGAATATTATATTTGTACTTTATTATTCCGGAGATGTTTCATTCCTCCGTGAAGATCTTATTGTATATCCGGAGATGTTTATTCCTCCTTAGGAATGTGGTAACTCGGGTTATTAGACTTCCCTAGTGGGGGTCGGACCTGTATATGTTATGTGGGTCAAAGGGTTATTAGACCACCCTAGAGGGGCCGGCCCAATCAGTTGTAGTGGGGTATTTAACCCATTGGTTAAATACGAGCCTACGTGTACCTGTGTAAAATACATGTCAGTGTAGTGTATAAATAGAGGTGTGTTCCTCATTTGACACACACACTCACTTGAGAAAGGCGCACTTGTGGAGGAGAGGTCTGCTATGGTGGAGGAGGAGATCATATCTTTGGTTTGAATCTTTGTGTATTGCTGGTCATCTATATTGAGGAAGCTTTATTGGGTTTTCTACCCCATGAGGGTTTCCCAGGATAAATCTGTGTCTCTTGTGTTTATGCTATGCTTGTTGTTTCTTCAGTGATCCTGTATATGCTATTATTGTGAAATGGAATGTAATGCTGCTATTTTCAGTCTTAGCATATTAAATATTAACATGGTATCAGAGCTAACCTGAAGGAAGTCAAGGTATGGCACTTATGACACTTGCTTTACTTACGACAATTTGAAGGTTAGGGTTTTACATAGACAAAACCAGTCATCGTGGAACTTTCGCTATAAATCCATTTATGCAACGTTTCAGGGTCTGAAAAGTTTACAGGTCTAATATAACATCCCCAGGTACCTTGTGTCCAAAGGGCACCCTCAGATTCGTTGTACTTTATGAGTTATGATCAGTACAAGTTAGGGTTTCTGCCTCTTCCAGATCTCAGTCAAAATCAGGTAACCTTGGCAAAAAGGTCATAACTTGGGCTAGGAAGCTCCAAATAAAATTTTGTAAAAAGTGACAGGTAGTACACAGACTGTACTATCTCAAAAAACTTGTTCAGAGGCCGAAGGTGAACCAGTGACATGTGGCACGCCGTACAAGTTCGCTCTCCTGTTTTATCCCATAAACAGGTGATGTTGCGACACGTGGCATAACTCTCTCTCAGAGAGTCCAATTGAGGTAAGACCTGTCAGGATAGAAAGATAACAGGGCGAGCTATCTCAAGAAAAGTTTTCAGAGGCCGAAGGTCAAACAGTGACACGTGGCATGCCGTACAAGTTCGCTCTCCTGTTTTATCCCATAAACAAGTCACGTTGCGACACTTGGCATAACTCTCTCTTAGAAAATCCAATTGAGGTCAGACCTGTCAGGATGGAAAGATGACAGGTCAGGCTACTACAGAAAACGTTTTCAGACCCTGTGGAGCAAAAATTTCAGAGTTATAGCAGAAACAATCAGGTGCATATTTCTGTCAAAACAGAATTATTTTTGGAGCACCTTTATTCATGGCTTCCGGAATTTAGGGTTTCGGAGAAAGTTAGAATTTTTGGAATCAGAATCCACGGCTGGAAGCTCCTCAGAAAAATAAGTGTTTAGAGCCTTGGATCAAACCTTTTGATTGAGCAAAAGGGTGGGCTTCATCAAACCCTAGTTCGGGATCCTGTCAAGAATATCTAGAAGTTTGAAAGGCAATTTTGAGGGGTCAATTTTTGGAGATTTCAAAATTGAAGTATGCTAGTTTGATCAGCTCAGCAAGACACATCCTTCCATTCATTCGGAAGTGTGAAAGTCAAAGATTGAATTTTTAGGGTTTCTCTAGCAAACCCTAATCAAGCTCTAGATCAAGTTTCAGGGGGAGTTGAGGCTAAGGCCTTACATAAGAAGACTACAAGAAGTCTCGACAGGTATGACTTGAGGTTCAGGTATGTCTTGAAATCTGATTCTTGATTAAGTTCATAATGTGTTTGTCTTCATGTTATTTATTAGTACAATCTTGATTAATGTTAGAATTGTCTTATCACCCTAGTAATAGTATGAATGCATGTGAATGATCGAAGACATTCATTGATTAGGGATATATGATTGTACTAATGCATTATGGTGTTGTATGAGGTTGATGTCGTTTGCTAACAAGATACAGGTACATCACAAAAGACAAATCAAGCTTCTTAAAACATGACAACATGAAGACAAAGACTCATCCATAATCTTTGTTCTACTTACGAGGTATGTATGACTTTGTTATATTATGCTTAACCTATGAGACATGCAGGTTCTAGCTCGGGATCTCTAAATCATTGAAGAGATTGTTTAGGTATGTTGTACATAGCTAAGAAGATATACTAATCCAGGTATGTTTTCCTATGACAAGTTAGAATCTTACCTTAGGATCCCTTATATAAGTATACTTGGTATGATTGGTTATTCTTATTCATAAAGTTAGTAATCAAGGGTTTATGCATATTATGTCTCTTATCTTGATGATCTAATTAACCAGAAGAGTACTATGATCAAACAAGAATATGCAGAAGTAAAAGAAGACTTTCTTGAAACCTTGAATATTATCTATAATCATGACTATACATTTTCAAAGATTATTTAGAACTAGAATGTTTTGATAATATTGAGAATATACTAATGAATGTATGTCTGTGTATGAGGATGACACTAGTGCACACTTGAGCATGCACAGTGGTACAGAATGAATAGAAGTTCAAAAGACATATAGAAGATCAAGCGGGAGGCAACCACACAAACATAAAAGATAAGTATTTGAGTTGTTATTTGAAATAGTAAATGATATTGCTTGTATGCATATTTGTATTCCTAGAATATATCATGCTGAGTGTAAACATTCATAGAGCATTGAACAGTATACTACTAATATGCATATGATTGGTAAGTTGGACAAACATTCCATTGTTGCTTGTCTAGAATGAAACCTCTTTGCTGACATGCTGAGAGCTGTGCACACTCTCAATAGTATGTTCTGGTAGAGATGGAAGGCATCTAGATAGCCACTGTATGCATACAGGATATGGGAAAATGTTGTGCCAAAGTATTGGTCAAAATAGTTACATAACTATGTAAATGATATCTGTATGCATAATAGGTTATCATGTCAATATGATTTGATGATTATGAAGTATTACTAATCATGTACTTAATTTTTATTTGTAGGAAAGATCATGATGAATGATGAACATTGAACAAGCAATGGATGTTCAAACAAAAGGATTTACAAATCAAACACACTATAGAAGGCTTGTGAGAATCATGATAAGATGTTTGCTCCAAGTGGCTAGATAAGACCATTCTCTTAATGGTGTAATTAAAGAAGAAGTGTGAATCAGGTTCTATATGGGTACCCAGGATCGATAATCAATTGATGAGCTTAATGATCACCATGGGTGATGAGGATCTCAACCTTTGCTACAAGGTTGAATATTGTTTCTATACACAGACGATATGGTGCAGAAAGGAACCAAAAGTTTGAATTTGTAACAATGTACTAACCAAACCTCTACCGATCCAATGTACTAACCAAACCTCTACCTCAAGTAAAGTTTTTTGAGACAAACTTAATATAGTTCAGAAGGACCCTCCTCGAAAGGGGGAGTGATGTGATAACTCATGATGAGATTGCCTGCATCGACAGTGAGGTCGATAATGAGGATACCTATATTAGTGATGCCGACAAAGAGGTTGGTGGATGGTCCTTAGATAGGGTCAAAGGTGACAAGGGGATTGCATCATCCTTGAACATATGTTCTAAAGAGAGCCGTAGACATATGTCTTTGAGAATGAAGTCCTTGGTGGACATGATAGGATTGCATCATCCTCAAGAGAGCCGTAGACGTATGTCTTCGAGAATGAAGTTCTTGGTGAACATGTGAGGGGATTGGATCATCCCTTGACTTCAGTCCTAAAGAAGAGCCGTAGACGTATGTCTTCGAGAATGAAGTCCTTGGTGGACATGATAGGATTGCATCATCCTCAAGAGAGCCGTAGACGTATGTCTTCGAGAATGAAGTTCTTGGTGAACATGTGAGGGGATTGGATCATCCCTGGACTTCAGTCCTAAAGAAGAGCCGTAGACGTATGTCTTCGAGAATGAAGTTTTTGGTGAACATGTGAGGGGATTGGATCATCCCTGGACTTCAGTCCGAAAGAAGATCCGTAGACGTATGTATTCGAGAATGAAGTTCTTGGTGAACGTGTGAGGGGATTGGATCATCCCTGGACTTCAGTCCGAAAGAAGAGCCGTAGATGTATGTCTTCGAGAATGAAGTCCTTGGTGGACAGTTGAGGATTAAGTCATCCTTGGACATAGTCCTAAATGTACGGTTGAGGATTAAGTCATCCTTGGATGTAGTCCTAAATGTATGGTTGAGTATTAAGTCATCCTTGGACGTGGTCCTAAATGTACGGTTGAGGATTAAGTCATCCTTGGACGTAGGTCCTAAATGTACGGTTGAGGATTAAGTCATCCTTGGACGTAGGTCCTAAATGTACGGTTGAGGATTAAGTCATCCTTGGACGTGGTCCTAAATGTACGGTTGAGGATTAAGTCATCCTTGGACGTAAGTCCTAAATGTACGGTTGAGGATTAAGTCATCCTTGGACGTAGGTCCTAAATGTACGGTTGAGGATTAAGTCATCCTTGGACGTTGGTCCTAAATGTACGGTTGTGGATTAAATCATCCTTGGACAGTAAATCCAGTAATTCCGAAAGGAAGGATAGTCCTAAATGAATTGAGTGGATTAAATAATCCTTGGACAGTAAATCTAGTAATTCCGAAAGGAAGGATAGTCCTAAATGAATTGAGTGGATTAAATCATCCTTGGACAGTAAATCCAGTAATTCCGAAAGGAAGGATAGTCCTAAATGAATTGAGTGGATTAAATCATCCTTGGACAGTAAATCCAGTAATTCCGAAAGGAAGGATAGTCCTAAATGAATTGAGTGGATTAAATCATCCTTGGACAGTAAATCCAATAATTCCGAAAGGAAGGATAGTCCTAAATGAATTGAGTGGATTAAATCATTTTTGGACAATAAATCCAGTAATTTTGAAAGGAAGGATAGTCCTAAATGAGATTGAGTGGACTAATCATCCTGTAAATAGATTGGGATTGCCTCATCCCTAGACATGGTGAGATGTCTTAAACTGATAAGGACTAATCATCCTGTAAATAGATTGGGATTGCCTCGTCCCTAGACATGGTGAGATGTCTTAAAGTGATAAGGACTAATCATCCTGTAAATAGATTGGGATTTACTCGACATGGTGAGATGTCTTAAAGTGATAAGGACTAATAATCCAGTAAATAGATTGGGATTGCCTCGTCCCTAGACATGGTGAGGTGTCTTAAAGTGATAAGGATTGATCATCCTGTAAGTTGATCTGGATTGCATCATCCATGGACATGAGAGTTGTCTTAAACCGAGAGGGACTGATCATCCCGTAAGCGGATCAGGATTGTATCATCCTTGGACCTATGTCCTAAAGTGAGAGGGATTGATCATCCTGTAATTGGATCTTGTGTGTTGCAGGGTATGCTGCTATTGTGTATACTTGTATTGATGAGGATACTTGTATTGATGATATGTATACTTGTATTGATGAGGATACTTGTATTGATGATGTGTATACTTGTATTGATGAGGATACTTGTATTGATGATGTGTATACTTGTATTGATGAGGATACTTGTATTGATGATGTGTATACTTGTATTGATGAGGATACTTGTATTGATGATGTGTATACTTGTATTGATGAGGATACTTGTATTAATGATATTTATACTTGTATTGATGATGTTGTTGATCGTGATGATCTAGATGATGATGTTGTTGATCGTGATGATCTAGATGACGATGCTGCTGATCGTGATGATCTAGATGACAATGTTGCTGATCGTGATGATCTAGATGACGATGTTGTTGATCGTGTGATGACGATGCTGATGATCATGTGATGACGATGCTGATGATCGTGTGATGACGATGTTGATGATCGTGAGATGACGATGCTGATGATAGTGAGATGACGATGTTGATGATCGTGTGATGACGATGCTGATGATATTGTGATGACGATGCTGATGATCGTGTGATGACGATGCTGATGATCGTGTGATGACGATGCTGATGATCGTGAGATGACGATGCTGATGATCGTGTGATGACAATAATCGTGAGGATCCAGATGATGATATTGTTGTAGCTGTTCAAGTGCTACAGAAGATAAAGACTCAATACTGAAGATGTCGATGTTCCAGTATTGAAGATGTTCCAGTAACTGCTTGAGTTACTGATGATGTTGAGAAAGCTTCCAATGATTTATAGATGTATCATGTATGATGTTGATGACTCCTTGCTTGTGCAGATGTTGTTATAATATCCTTCTCGTTAAGGGGGAGTGTTGAGATATTGTAACTTCAAAGAATATTATATTTGTACTTTATTATTCCGAAGATGTTTCATTCCTCCGTGAAGATCTTATTGTATATCCGGAGATGTTTATTCCTCCGTCGGAATGTGGTAACTCGGGTTATTAGACTTCCCTAGCGGGGGTCGGCCCTGTATATGTTATGTGGGTCAAAGGGTTATTAGACCACCCTAGAGGGGTCGGCCCAATCAGTTGTAGTGGGGTATTTAACCCATTGGTTAAATACGAGCCTACGTGTACCTGTGTAAAATACATGTCAGTGTAGTGTATAAATAGAGGAGGTGTGTTCCTCATTTGACACACACACTCACTTGAGAAAGGCGCACTTGTGGAGGAGAGGTATGCTATGGTGGAGGAGGAGATCATATCTTTGGTTTGCATCTTTGTGTATTGCTGGTCATCTATATTGAGGAAGCTTTACTGGGTTTTCTACCCCATGAGGGTTTCCCAGGATAAATCTGTGTCTCTTGTGTTTATGCTATGCTTGTTGTTTCTTCAGTGATCCTGTATATGCTATTATTGTGAAATGGAATGTAATGCTGCTATTTTCAGTCTTAGCATATTAAATATTAACAAGAAGAAGAAAGAAAACAACAACAAATTCAACAAGAAGAAGAGGTACAACAAGAAGAGATTTCATGCTCATGCTACTGAGGCTGATGAACCTCCCAACAAGAAGGCTAGGGTAGAAAGTGATGCTTAATCAAGTGAAGATGAATATGTTCTAATCTCTACTCTCGCAGGTACTATCTCTCATGGATGTAATGATTGGCTTATTGATAGTGGGGCTTCCAAACACATGTTTGGGTTTAAAGAATGTTTTGTAAATCTATCTGAACATGAGTCACCCCATAAAGTGAAACTTGGGGATGGTGATAAATATCCTATCAAGGGAAATGGTGAAGCTTCCTACAACCTAGAATCTAGGAAGTCCTTGAAGATGAAAGATGTTCTATATGTACCCGGGCTCAAAAAGAACCTACTCTCCATCTCTGCATTGGATGCAAAAGGCATGAGGGTTGCATTTGTAGATGGCCAAGTCCTAATGTGGCCAAAGGGTAAAACTATAGATGATGTAGTAGTGATTGGAGAGCAAGAGGGGGGATTGTACACATTAAAGGGACAACCTGAACATGCCATGGTACATGAATCCATGGAGCCAAGTGAACTTTGGCATAGAAGGCTTGCACATGTGCACTATAGAGCACTACCAATTGCAAGCAAAGCTGTAGAGGGTCTTCCTGAAATCAAGACAAAGCATGAAGGTGTTTGCAAAGGATGTGCAAAAGGAAAGAACATTAAGAAGGAATTTCCAAGTAGTGAAAGCAAAGCAAAAGGAATCTTGGAGATTATCCACTCTAATGTATGCGGTCTAATGTCATCCAGTTCTCTGAGTGGGTATGTATACTATGTCTCTTTCATTGATGATTTCTCTAAGAAGACTTGGGTTTATTTCTGGAAGAAAAAAGATGAAGTGTTTGATAAGTTCAAGGAGTTCAAAGCCTTGATGGAAAATCAAACTGATAAGAAGAGCAAGACCTTCAGATCTGACAATGGCAGAGAATTAACTTCAGGTGATTTCAAGAAGCTATGCAGTGACTCAGGGATTAAGAGGGAGTTGACTGCTCCCTACAATCCACAACAGAATGGAGTTGTAGAAAGGAAAAATAGAAAAATCATGGAAGCAGCATGGGCAATGCTGCATGACCAAGATATGCCTATGCATCTTTGGGCAGAAGCAACTAGGATAGCTGTATATGTGTAGAATAGAACACCTCACAAGATATTGGACAACAAGACACCAGAAGAGGTATTCTCTGGTAAGAAACTTGAAGTCAACCATCTCAGAATATTTGGTTGTCCAGTATATACACACATTCCAAAGGAAAAGAGGACAAAGCTAGATCCTTCAGGAAAGAAGGGCATCTTTGTGGGGTACAGTGAAAGCTAGAAAGCTTACAGAATATACTTTCAAGGGTTCAAGAAGATTGATGTCAGCAAGGATGTAACATTCGATGAAAACTCATCCTTCATCAAATCAAGGAAGACACCTATGGAAGATCATAAAGAACCAAAGGAAACCAGATTTCAAGACATTGCCATGACTGAATCAATTCCAGAAGCAGATCGTGAAGTTGAAGATCCGCAAGAACCTGTAGATCCACCCCGTGAGAAGAATTCTAACAAGAGGAAACCTGCATGGGCTAGAGAGCTCATTCAAGATGCAGAAAGATATGGTATTCCATAAGAAGAACACATAGAAAGGAAAAGGACTAGATCACATACCAGTTGTGTTGCCCTAATTTGTGATATTATGAACAAAGAACCTTCCAGTTATGAAGAAGCAGCGGAAAAGAAAGAATGGAAGGATGCCATGATCAAGGAATACCAGTCGATCATGAAGAATGATGTTTGGGATGTAGTCCCAAGACCTAAAGGGAAGTCGGTTGTGAATTCCAAATGGATCTACAAGATCAAGCATGCTGCAGATGGCAGCATAGAAAACTACAAACCGAGATTTGTAGCTCGTGGCTTATCCCAGAAAGAGGGGATAGACTATGAAGAGACTTTTGATTCTGTAGCCAGGTACACTTCCATCAAATCAGTACTTTCCCTAGCTGCAGTGATGAAATGGAAGATACACCAGATGGATGTCAAGACAACTTTCTTGAATGCTGTAGTCGAGGAGGAAGTGTATGTGGAGCAGCAACTTAGTTTTGAGACACATGATAGGGGGTCATATGTGTGTAGGTTGAAGAAAGCCTTGTATTGCTTGAAGAAAGCTCATAGAACTTGGTATGGTAGGATAGAAAAATTTCTATCCAGTTTGAGCTTTACCAAGAGTAAAGCAGATTCCAACCTTTACTAAAAGGTTGAGGAAGGCAATCCAGTGATACTACTTTTGTATGTGGCTGACCTATTTGTTACAGGTGAGGATGGATTGATTGTCGATACCAAGAGGAAGCTTGCTGCCGAGTTCGAGATGAAGGACTTGGGGATGATGCACTATTTTCTAGGCGTGGAGGTGTGGTAGAGTGTAGATGGAATCTTCCTTGGACAAGGGAAGTATGTAGAAGAGATCTTGAAGAGTTTCGGGATGATGGACTACAAGGCCATGGCCACACTTATGGCATCGAACCTGAAACTTCTGTGTGATACTTCATCTGATCCGGTTGATGTCATGATGTATCGTTAGATGATTGGGCCGTACCTGACGAACACTAGACCATACATTTGCTTTACAATGAACACATTGAGACAGTTCGTGACGGATCCTAGAGGTGTTCACCTGGCTGCTGTAAAGCATATTCTGAGGTACTTGAAGGGTACAATTGATTATGGGCTCAAGTATGATGCGAATCAAAAGTTTAACCTGCAGGGTTATGTTGATTCAGATTGGGCAAGCAGTGATGCAGATAACAAGAGCACATCTGGGTGCTGCATCAACATGGGATCGGGTGTGATCTCGTGGTTTAGCAGGAAGCAATCCTGCATAGCACTGAGTATAGTCGAGGCAAAGTATGTTACAGCTTGTTCAGCTAGTTGTGAGGCAGTATGGCTCTGGAAGCTACTGTCTAAGTTATTTGATCTCTCATTGGATGCTACTAGTATCTTTTGTGCCAACCAAAGTTGTGTGAAGCTCTCTGAGAATCCGGTGTTCCATGACAGGTCGAATCACATTGAGATCAAATATCACTATATTAGGGATATGGTGCAGAGAGGAGCAGTGAAGCTCCAGTATGTTGCGGAAGATGAGCAGGTTGCAGATGTGTTGACAAAACAACTAGCCAGAGTGAAGTTTGAGTACTTCAGAGAGAGGCTTGGTGTTCTTTAGATTGACGACACTTCGAGGAAGAAGTGATGGACACATTTGCAGGAGACATTCCAAGCATGGTGAGAGGAGGATCCTTCCCATGTCTATGGATGTAAGCGCTGGATGATGAGCATCAGGACGATGCTCGAGTTACTGCTTTGTATATGCATCAGTTGGATGCTTTGATCAGTTTGATCATGTATTTGTATATGCATCATGTTGGATGCTTGATATGATTAGTTGGATCATGTATTTGTATATGCATCATGTTGGATGCTTGATTTGATCAGTTGGATCATGTATTTGTATATGCATCATGTTGGATGCTTGATATGATCAGTTGGATCATGTATTTGTATATGCATCATGTTGGATACTTGATATGATCAGTTGGATCATGTATTTGTATATGTATCATGTTGGATGCTTGATATGATCAGTTGGATCATGTATTTGTATATGCATCATGTTGGATGCTTGATATGATTAGGTGGATCATGTATTTATGTATCAGATGGATACATTGTTAGATCAGGTGGATCATGCATTTTGTATATGTATCAAGTGGATGCATTGTATGATCAGGTAGATCACGTACTGATGTATGTATCAGGTGGATGCATTGTATGATCAGGTTGATCATGTATGATGATATGTATCAGGTAGATACTTTGTATGCATCAGGTAGATATATTGTTTGATCAGGATGATCACAAATGACGAGCTTCAGGATGTTGCTCCAGATGATATGCATCAGGTTGATGCTATGATGGTGATCAGGATGATCACAGATTACAAGCTTCAGGATGTTGCTCCAGATGATATGCATCAGGTTGATGCTATGATGGTGATCAGGATGATCACAGATGACAAGCTTCAGGATGTTGCTCCAGATGATATGCATTAGGTTGATGCTATGATGATGATCAGGTTGATCATGTGATGATGTACATCAGGATGATGTATAGTGAGTATCAGGTTGATACTCTGTGGCTGTGGACAGGTTGTGCAGGAAGCATAGAAAAGACCCTTTAAAATCTGGACAGGTAGAGCGGTGTGCTCGTAACAGCCTGGGATGCTCTATCGAGATCCAGACAGTTAGAGCGGTGTGCTAGTAACATCCTGGGATTCTTTGAGTAGGTTTTGCTACAGTTTCGCATAGAAAAGATCCTTTAAAATCCGGACAGGTAGAGCAGTGTACTCGTAATAGCCTGGGATGCTCTATCGAGATCCAGACAGGTAGAGTGGTGTGCTCATAACATCCTAGGATGCTCTGAGCAGGTTTTGCAAAAGTTCACATAGAAAAGATCCTTTAAAATCCAGACAGGTAGAGCGGTGTGCTCGTAACATCCTGGGATGCTTTGAGTAGGTTTTGTGAAGGTCAACATGTAAAAGAACCTATAGTCTACACCAGGTTTTGTTGACGCATGAACTTAGTCCTAGGTTCCACAGTATGGCCACTGATGATGAAAACCTACAGGTGGTGGTCCTACATCCAGTATGAAAAAGGACTAGCTCTATAGAACTTCCTATGACGAGTAGATTGGAGATTGATTGAGATAGCAGTAGAAGTGACGATGACGATGATTCGAGGACGATGATTCGATGACGATGATCTAGAGAAGAAGACTTGTGCTAGCAGATCTGTGTCGAGAAATACCTTCCTAGTTACGAGGGAGTGTTGATGTAATTGTAACTTTGGAATGTATTTCAGCTATGTATATTGTACTCCTATAGAGATGTTATTATTCCTCTATATGGAAGTGTCGTCATTTGTATTGACAAGTGTCACAACTTGCAAGTGATGGGCTATTAGACCACCAAGTGTGGGGTCGGCCCTGATTAGTATAACCATGGGTTATTAGACTGAGTTAGACAAGTTGGCCCTACTAGGTTATTAGGAAGGTCAGGTCATGTATAAATAGAGTGCGGGAGGCACTCTATTTGATCATCTCATTATTCACTTCTACACTACTCGGAAAGTGGTGCACAAGTGAGGAAGGAGGAGTAGCTGCTAGAGAAGACTATCTTTTGTACTTGGGTTGTATCATTGCTCTTTCTATCTCTGAGGAAGTTGTGGGGTTTTTCACCTTTATGGTTTTCCCCAGTGAAACTCTGTGTGTCTATTATCTCATGTGATTGCTTGGTGTGATTGATATGTATTGTTATACTTGATATGTTATACATGTTATTCTCTCATTAAAGATCCTAGAGTATATTGAATTAATGCTAAAAAATTAACAGGTGTCTATATACAAATGCCATTCTTCTCTTAGATGGATGCGAGAAGGAACTAACCATAGAGTTCGAATGATCTTGAGGCTCATATCAGTAGACCCATCTGACGGGAGATGGCATGGATAGATATGCAGAAGATCACTCAATGCAGAGTGTGAATGATGTTTAGTTACAGAGGGAGAATTGATATCTTCTTGACAAGCTTTGGCTTTACCAAAAGTAAAGCTAATCCTAACCTTTATCTTAAGGTTATGGATGATGAACTTGCCATACTATTACTGTATGTGGGTGATCTCTTTCTGACAGGGAATGAGAAACAGATCATGGAAAGCAAGAAGAAGATAGCTACATAATTTGAGATGAAAGATGTCGGATTGATGCATTACTTCCTAGTTCTAGAAGTATAGCAATGCCCAAAAGGAATCTTTCTCAAATAGAGAAAGTATGTTGTGGAAATCTTGAGAAGATTTGATATGTTGGAATATAAATCCATGGCCACTCCCATGGATTCCAACTTGAAGTTGTTAGCTGATGACTCATCAGAGTTAGTGGATGTGACTCTGTATAGATAGATTATTGGGTCATTGATGTATCTGACGAATACAAGGCCATATATATGCTTTGAGGTGAACACCTTGAGTCAGTATCTAGTGGAACCTAGGTGTGTTCACCTGATAGCTGCAAAGCATGTGATGAGGTACCTAAAGGGTACAATAGACTTTGGTCTATGTTATCTTAAAGATCATGACTTCAGATTGTATGGCTACACAGATGTTGATTGGGTAGGAAGTGTATCATACATGAAGAGCACATCGGGTGGATATTATAGTCTGGGATCTGTCGTGATCTCGTGGTTTAGCAGGAAGCAGTCTAGTGTGGCTCTCAGCATAGTTGAAGCGGAATATATAGCTACTTGCTCTGCTAGTTGTGAAGCGATATGGCTTCAGAAGTTGTTATCAGGATTGTTTGACTTAGAGATGGACCTCACTGTGATCCTATGTGACAACCAGAGTTGTATCAAGATGATAGAGAATCCATTGTTCCATGATAAGTCAAAGCACATAGAGATCCGATATTTCTATATACGAGATATGGTGCAGAAAGGAGCTATCAAGATCGAGTATGTGATATGGTATTTTTGAGACAAGCTTGGTGTAGTTCAGAAGGACCCTCCTCAAAAGGGGGAGTGATATGGTCGATGATGATATTTTTTGATACTGGTATTTATGTGGATACTTGTATCGATGATGAGATTTCCTATATCGACAGTAAGGTCAATGATAAGGATACCTATATTGATGAGGATATTGTATCGATGATGAGGATAATGTATCGATGATGCAGATACTTGTATCGATGTTGAGGTTACCTGTTCCGACGATGAGGTCAATGATGAGGTTTCCGGTTACGACGATGAGGTTGATGCATGGTCCTTAGACTTTGTCGAAGTGGATGAGGAGGGATTGTATCATCCATGGAATTAGGTCCTTGAACAGATCCGTAGACAGTTGTCTTCGAGAAGTGGTCCCTAGTGGACGAGGAGGGATTGTATCATCCATGGAATTAGGTCCCTGAACAGATCCGTGGACAGATGTCTTCGAGAAGAGGCCCATAGTGGATGAGAGGATTGTATCATCCTAGGACTTTGGTCCCTGAATAGATACGTACACAGATGTCTCCGAGAAGTGGTCCCCAGTGGACGAGAGGATTGTATCATCCCAGGACTTTGGTACCTGAATAGATCTGTAAATAAATGTCTCCGAGAAGTTGTCCCCAATGGACAAGAGGATTGTATCATCCCAGGACTTTGGTCCCTGAATAGATCCTTAGACAGATGTCTCTGAGAAGTGGTCCCTAGTGGATGAGAGGGGATTGTATCATCCTCGGACTTCAGTCCCTGAATTGATTCGTAGACATATGTCTTCAAAAAAGGGGTCCTTATAATTTGTCTAAGTTGACGAGTGGACTGCATCGTCCCTAGACCCGCTATGGTATCTTAAATGGATCATGTGTATTGCAGGGTATGCTGCTATGATGTTGTTGACCGTGAGGATCCAAATGATGATGTTGTTGATCGTGAGGATCCAGATGACGATGATGTTGATCGCGAGGATCCAGATGACGATGTTGTTGATCGTGAGGATCCAGATGATGATGTTATTGATCGTGAGGATCTAGACGATGAGGCTGTTGATCTAGATATCCAGATGATGCTATTGATCGAGAGATCCAGATGATGATGCTGTCGATCGGGAGATCCAGATGATGATGCTATTGATCAAGAGATCCAGATGATGATGTTGATTAGGAGGTCCAGATGTTGATGCTGTTGATCTAGAGGATCCATATATTGATGATGTTGATCGAGGATCCAGATGTTGATGTTGTTGTGGTTGTTCAAGTGTTGCAGAAGATGATGTTCCAGTATTGAAGATGTTCCAGTAACTGTTTGATTTACTGATGATGTATGAAGAAAGCTTCCAATGATTTATAGATATATCATGTTTTATGTAGTTGATGACTCCTTGCTCCTGCAGATGTTGTTATAATATCCTTCTTGTTAAGGGGGAGTGTTAAAATATTGTAAGTTCTAAGAATATTATATTTGTACTTTATTATTCTGGAGATGTTTCATTCCCCTGTGGAGACCTTATTGTATATCCGGAGATGTTTTATTCCTCCGTGGAGAATGTGGTAACTTGGGTTATTAGACTTCCCTATTGGGGGTCAGCCTTGTATGAGTCATGTGGGTTAAAGGGTTATTAGACCACCCTAGAGGGGTCGGCCCAGTCATCCTTATGTTAAGTGGTTAAGTTGGGGCCGACCTAGTTAGTGTAAAATTCAAGTTGTAGTTGTGTATAAATAGAGGAGGTGTGTTCCTCATTTAACAAATTCACTCACTTGTGAAACTTGCATAGCAGAGAGATAGATCTGAAATGGAGGAGAAGGAGCTCATGTTTGGGGATTACATTTTTGTATTTGCTGTTCATCTATATTGAGGAAGATTTGTTGGGTTTTCTACCCCATGAGGGTTTCCCAGAATAAATCTATGTCTCTTGTGTTTATGCTATGCTTGTTGTTCTTTCAGTGATTCTATATATGCTATTGTTGTGAAATGGAATGTAATACTGATATTTTCTATCTTAGCATATTAAATCTTAACAAATAGAATGGGTGAAATGCTTTGCAATATGAAGGATTGAGGAAAGAATCAACATTTGGAATGGACTCCTACAGTACAACTAACTCTGAGAAATATGTCTCACATGACTCATAACATGGCTGTCGACCAATACATTGGAGATCCATTATAGTAAAGACCGATTGAACACCATCATGGCTACTAGACACAGGTGTAGATCCATGATGAGATGATAACATAGGAATGACGAATACAAAGTGGATCCGTGTAATGTGAATCAAAACAATCTCCATCGTAGCCTGCGTGATATTTATGACTTAAATTAGGGTATTCAAGCCGAACCCGAAATGATACGAATCTAACCATGTGATTACAAGTTCTTGAGGTCGAACATGGTAGAAACCACTTGATTACCGGTCATTGATGTATACCGTTAACAAGCATGAGGGAAATCACCATTGATGTAAATGATTCCCAAAGTATCATAGTACATACCATCGAATGTGAATCAATGATTTGAGGTTGAACACTCGATGGAATATTTCAATAAAGAGCCAATGATGTGAACTCATGTTGAAAGCGAGGTAACCTTCCATTAAGGAATGCAGGCCCAAGGTACTTGATTGGTTTCTAGATTCAATCCTTGGATGATGTGTTGAAGTCGACAAGGATGAATCCGTCGAAGGAGGGCCATGATGCATCCCCCACCATCGACACAAAACATGATCAAAGATTTTTTGGAGTAACTTTGATAGTAGATCAATGCATGAGACTGACTCAAGGAAGATCGACATGATAGAAGGTACAATGGCTGCAGATAGTGAATCGATGAACATACCTCTCTTGAACATGGCATGACATGACTTGGCAATATTGACATGACGAGAATGACACCAACCCCTAATGTAACTGATGGTGGAATCATTCTTTGGATGACCCAAAGGAGTAAAGTGACTCATGGAATCAGTGGGACTCAGAGATAAGCAGATTACCCAAGTACTAGATGCATATGCAGATGAGTTCCATGTTCAAGAGTGACTAAGTACTTCCATAATTAAAATGAAATACAAACTCTTTCCTTATACCCATCATGATCTATGAGTACCTCTTTTGTTTTTTAACGAGCTTGAGGAGGGTAATAGATACTCAGTATAGCGCATCCTTTAGACGAGTCCAATCCCAAATATTTTACGAACCTGAGATAGGAGGGGTTCGTCCCAAAATGGGCACTTCAATGCCATATTTTAACGAGTCCAGAGAAGGTAAACTCGACGTCATTTCATGTTTAGAGAGTATGAAAAGAACTAAAGAAGACTCCAAAGGTTTTTTTTCATAAAATTTAGTCTCCTCATCCGAAAAAGGATAAAGCAATATGAGAGAGAACTTTTCCAGTCATGGTTAACTGGAGTGCTCCTTTTTCGTAAATAGTATCTCCTGGTCCAAAAAAAAGGTAAACTATCACCAGAAAGATGATCATTCAAATACTTTTACAAGCGTGAGGCATCAAGTTCGCTTGGTGATCTTTTCATATTTAGGGATTCTAAAAAAAGCTTAAAGAGGAACTCCGAGGGGTTCCTTGTTCATAGGAATTTTACGAGCCCGAAAAACTGATAAAATACAGCTCGGTGACGTATTCTCATAGTTTCACGAGCACGAGAAAGGACAAAAGTAAGCTCGATGCCATTAATATTTGATTGTAATGAGTGGGATAATAGCATAAAAATGCTTGAAGAGTCGTCCATACCTAGAAACAAGCATGAACCGACCACAATAGTTGCCGAACAATCAGAACACAACTTTACTTGACCTATGAACTCCAAAAATCGAATTAGAATCGACAATGAGGTGTTTCAACATAAATAATTACCAAACTATTTTTTAAAACCCAAAAGAAAAGTATTAAAAATGGAATATTCCTTTCTTTTTATATAAAAAGTGAAATAGTAAAGAAATTTTCACCATTGTTTTTACCCATTTGGAATAGTGAAAATTACCCCTTTGGAGCTCAACCTTTAGGCGTCGATTGTGGGAGCTAGAGTCAGCCATTTTTCGACCTCGTCTGTGTCAGGTAGGCCTAAAATCTGTCCTTTACATTTCTAGTAGATTAGTTTTCCATTTGTTTTTTGTTTTTTGTTTTTGGGGCTTGTCAAAGGGGGATTGTGCACCCTCTGGCCGACGTGCTTTCCCCTTGCAGGAAGTGTGTCAAGGGCTCTCTGATGCACTTCCTGCATGGAGAAAGTGCGTCGCTAGTGCATTGTGTGTAAATTCGGAGTGCGTCGTCACAAACCCACATGCAAAAATAAAAAATATGACCAAAAGAACCCAAACAAAAGGCATGTGAATGTTCTAATGTTTGTATAATTGATGTTTGGACAGGTTTTGACTTGAAAAATGGTTCAATGGAAGGAACGCGAACATGAAATGGAGGATTCCCAAGCGATCAACAATCTGCATTTAATGAATGCATTACAAAAATGTGGGATGCTCGAGTTCTTTCACGTCCAGGGCATGAGGGCCCAAGTACCATTACTCAATCATTTGAGCAGGCTATGGGACACTGATCAACAACACTTCCAGGTTGGTGTTCACACTCTGCCTATAGATGTGGAGGACATCTATTTTATGACGGGATTATCTAGGTGGGGAGCCCCAATCTCATTATCAGGGCCATGAGGTAGTGATCAATCCACAGAGAGCTTGGTAGCTCAATTTTGTATTCCAGGGTCACAAATGCTTGATGGGAAGATTCCCATCAAGCAAGTGCATGATAGACTACTACGGACAATCCTATTTCCCATAGAGAGTTTGGTGAGGAGCAGAGCTCCTCATCGAGACACCAAGGCACACATGTTGTATGTGATAGAGTGTATGGCTCCGACAGTGTTTAACTAGTGTGATGGGATTCTCGCAAGCCTAAAGGAGCAGCTCACTAAGTGTTGTTGGGGTGAGATGAAATAGTTAGGTTATGGATCTATCGTAGTCTCGTTCTTCCTAGAATGATTTCCATTGGTGCGGCCTTAGGTAGAAATAGATGATCTCAATTCGCAAGATCCTCACACGGTATGGTGATCCGAGGTCATGGCCCGCCATAGAGGTGGAGGTCCCATCATCGGTTACGATCACACCTTCTTTAGGTGGTTACGCATGTTAAAATTTGAGCATTAATTCACAATACTCTTGGATCTTTACTGAGAGAATAACATATACAGTATATCAATGCATAACAATCACAATAAGCATCACAAGCATCACAAAAATCAAAAGCATGAGAGACAAGAGACACAGAGTTTCTGTGGGGAAAACCCTAAGGTGAAAAACTCCACAACTTCCTCAGAGATAGAGAGAGCAATGGCTCAACCAAAGTACAACCAAAATACACTTGAGATAGTCTCCTAGAGCAGATGATCCTCCTCCTCACTAGTGTGCCACTTTCTGAGTGAGAGAAGTGTTTCTTTCCGAATGATACAAATAGAGATCTCCTGATCTCTATTTATACTTAACATGTTTTCCCAGTTACACTATGGGTCCGAATTGTCTATCTAGATACATCCATAATATAATATATATTTCAGGGCTGACCCCACACATGGTGGTCTAATAACCCATCGGCAAGTACACACACTTGTGACACTTTTCAATCCACATGATGACACTTCCTTATAGAGGAATAACACATCTCTAATAAGGGTACAATAAATATATATGAAATACATAGATGAAATACATTCCTAAGTTACATATACATCAACACTCCCTCTTAACTAGGAAGGTATTTCTCGACACGGATCTGCTAGACAAGTCTTCTTCTCGGGATCATCGTCATCATCATCATCACTGCTGCTGCTCTCTCAACCAATCTCTGACTCTACTCGTCATAAGAAGTTCTATAGAGCCAGTCCTTTTTCATATTGGATGTAGTCCCACCACCTGTAGGTCTTCATCATCTATGCAAACGGTCTTATATAGGTGGCCTCTCAGGACTAATTTTATGTGCTGATGCAATACCGAAAAGAGTATCCCAGGAACATTTATGTGCCTAAGCATGACCGGCAAGAATCTCCCAGGAATGATTACATGCATCTCCTCCACAATACCTTTAAAGAGAATCCCAGGAACATTTATGTGCCGTAGCATGACCGGCAAGATCTCTAAAGAGCATCCCAGGACTTATTACGAGCATACAGCTCAACCTCTCGGATCTCCAGGACTGATTAGATGTGGTTAGACAAAACCTTTAAAGAGCATCCCAGGAACATTTATGTGCCGTAGCATGACCGGAAAGATATCTAAAGAGCATCCCAAGACTAATGACGAGCACACAGCGCAACCTCTCGGATCTCCAGGACTGATTACATGTCTTCGTAGTAATACCTCATCCCAGGACTGATTACAAGCACACAGCACAACCTATCGGATATCTGAGGACTGATTACATACTACATAGCAATACCGGAAAGAGTACCCCAGGAACATTTATGTGCCACAGCATGACCGGCAAGATCTCCCAGGACTGATTACATGCTATTTGCACAACCTGCCACATATCATCTCTGACCTCCAAGTATCAACCTGATACTCATGATCCAATGGATCATCATCGCACGAGGCATCATCCTGATGCCCATGATCATACTGATCATCATCACTTGTACCATCCTGGTACATATCATCTGGAGCAACATCCTGAAGCTCATCATCATGATCATCTTGATCATACAATGCATCCATCTGATGCATACCAAGTATCTACCTGATACATATCATCATACATGATCCATCTGATCATACAGTGTATCCACCTGATACAAATACAAATACATGATACATATCAACATACATGATCTACCTGATCATACAATGTATCCACCTGATACATATACGGATACATGGTCCAAGCATCCAACATGATGCATATACAAACACATACAAATGATCCAACCGATCATATCCAGCATCCAACATGATGCGTACATACATACAAATATAAATGATCCAACTGATCATATCTAGCATCAACATGATGCATATATAGAGCAGTAACTAGAGCATCGTCCTGATGCTCATCATCCACTGCTTACATCCACAACCATGTGAAGGATCCTCCTTCCAACATGCTTGGAATGGCTTCAGCAAATGTGTCCATCACTTCTTCCTCGAAGTGTCATCGATCTGCAGAACACCAAGCCTCTCCCTAAAGTACTCGAACTTCACCCTGGCTAGTGGCTTCGTCAGCACATCTGCAATCTGCTCATCCATCGCAATGTACAGGAGCTTCACAGCTCCTCTCTGCACCATATCCCTGATATAGTGATATTTGATCTCTATGTGTTTTTACCTGTCATGAAACATTGGGTTCTCGGACAGCTTCACACAACTCTGGTTATCACAAAAGATACCAGTAGCATCCAACGGGAGATCAAATAACTCAGACAGTAGCTTCCGTGGCCATACTGCCTCACAAATAGCTAAGCAGGCTGCAACATACTCTGCCTCAGCTGTACTCAATGCTACGCAGGACTGCTTCCTACTAAACCAAGAGATCACACCTGATCCCATACTGAAGCAGCACCCAGATGTGCTCTTCCTATCTGTAGCACTGCCAACCCAATCTGAATCAACATAACCCTGTAGGTCAAACTTTTGATTCGCTTCATACTTGAGCCCATAATCCACTGTACCCTTCAGGTACCTCAGGACATGCTTTACAGCAACCAGGTGAACACTCCTCGGATCCGTCAAGAATTGGCTCAATGTGTTCACTGCAAAGCAAATTACTGGTCTCGTGTTCGTCAGGTACATCAAGGACCCAACCATCTGACGATACATAGAGACATCAACCGGCTCAAATGAAGCATCACATAGAAGCTTCAGATTCAATGCCATGGGTGTGGCCATGGCCTTGCAATCCATCATCCCAAATCTCTTCAGGATATCTACTGTGTACTTCCCTTGACCAAGGAAGATCCCACCTAAATTCTTCCACACCGCCATACCTAGGAAATAATGCATCATTCCCAAATATTTCATATCGAACTTAGTAGCAAGCTTCCTCTTAGTATCTGCAATCAGTCTGTCATCTCCTGTTACAAATAAGTGATCCACATATAGGAGTAGAATCACAGGATTCCCTTCTTCAACCTTGTAGCAGAGGTTGGAATCCCTTTACTCTTGGTAAATCCAACACTAGATAGGAAATTGTCCATCCTACCATATCAGGTTCTGGGAGCTTGTTTCAAGCCATACAAGGCTTTCTTCAATCTGCACACATATGACTCCCTGTCATGTATTTCAAAACCGAGTGGCTGCTCCACATATACTTCCTCTTCAACTACACCATTCAAGAAAGCAGTCTTGACATCCATCTGGTGTATTTTCCATTTCATTGCTGCAGCCAGGGAAAGTACTGTTCTGATGGAAGTATACCTGGCTACAGGTGCAAAAGTTTCTTCATAATCTATTCCCTCTTTCTGAGAGAAGCCACGAGCTATGAATCTTGCTTTGTATTTCTCTACACTGCCATCTGCAGCATGCTTGATTTTGTAGATCCATTTGGAAGTCACAACAGACTTCTCTTTAGGTCTTCGGACAACATCCGAAACATCATTTTTCATTATTGATTGGTATTCCTCAACCATAGCATCCTTCCATTCTTTCTTTTCCGCTGCTTCTTCATAACTAGAAGGTTCTTTGTTCATAATGTCACAGAGTAAAGCAACATAGCTGGTATGTGATCTGGTTCTCTTCTTTGCTCTGTGTTCTTCTTCTGGAATGCCAAATCTTTCTGCATCTTGAATGAGCTCTCTAGCCCATGTAGGTTTCCTCTTGTGAGAGTTATCCTCATAGGGTGGATCTACAGGTTTTTGCGGATCTTCAAATTCATGAACAACTTCTGGAATTGCTTCAGTCATGGTAGTGTCTTGAAATCTAGTTTCCTTAGGTTCTTCATAAACTTCGATAGGTGCCTTCCTTGATTTGATGAATGCTGAGTTTTCATCAAATGTTAAATCCCTGCTGACATCAATTTTCTTGAACTTTGGAAAGTATATTCTATAAACCTTCGAGCTTTCACTGTAACCCACAAAGATACCCTTCTTTCCTGAAGGATCTAGTTTGGTCCTCTTTTCCTTTGGGACATGAGTGTATACTGGACAACCAAATATTCTGAGATGGATGACTTCAGTTTTCTTACCAGAAAAGACCTCTTCTAGTGTCTTGTTGTCCAATATCTTGTGGGGTGTTCTGTTCTGCACATATACAACTGTTATAGCTGCTTCTGCCCATAGATGCATAGGTAGATACTGGTCATGCAACATTGCCCTTGCTGCTTCCATGATTGTTTTGTTCTTCCTTTCTGCAACTCCATTATGTTGAGGATTATAAGGAGCAGTCAACTTCCTCTTAATCCCTGAATCACTGCAAAGCTTCTTGAAGTCACCTGAGGTGAATTCTCCACCATTGTCGGATCTGAGTGTTTTGATCTTTTTGTCAATTTGATTCTCCATCAAGGTTTTGAATTCCTTGAACTTATCAAACACCTCATCTTTGTTTTTCAAGAAGTATACCCAAGTCTTCTTGGAGAAGTCAACAATAAATGAGACATAGTAAACATACCCACTTAGAGAACTGGATGACATAGGACCACATACATCTGAGTGGATGATTTCTAGGATATCTTTTTCCTTGCTTTCACTGCTTGGGAAAGCCTTCTTAATATTCTTACCTTTCGCACATCCTTTGCAAACACCTTCATGTTTGGTCTTGATTTCAGGAAGACCCTCTACAGCCTTGCTTGCAATTGGAAGTACCCTATAGTGCATATGAGCAAGTCTTCTATGCCAAAGTTCACTTGGCTCCATGGATTTATACACCATGGCATGTTCAGGTTGTCCTTTTAATTTATACTAACCTCCCTCTTGCTCTCCAATCACAACTGCATCATCTATGGTCTTTCCCTTTGGCCACATTAGGACTTGGACATCCACAAATGCAACCCTCATAGCTTTTGCATACAATGCAGAGATGGAGAGTAAGTTCTTCTTGAGCCCAGGTACATAAAGGACTTCTTTCATCTTCAAAGATTTTCCAAAATCTAGGTTGTAGGAGGTTTCACCACTTCCTTTGATTGGGCATTGATAATCATCCCCAAGTTTCACCTTATGGGGTGATTCATGTTCAGATAGTTTCGCAAAAGATTCCTTAAACCCAGTCATGTGTTTGGAAGCCCCACTATCAATCAACCAATCATTACAACCATGGGAGATAGTACCTGTGAGAGCAGAGATTAGAACATACTCTTCTTCACTTTATGAGTCATCATTACTATCATCACTTTCTTCCCTAGCCTTCTTCTTTGGAGGTTCATCATCTTTGGCAGCATTGTTAACACCCAAAAAGTGTTCACTACCTCATCTACCACATTATATGGCTCATTTGTCCATTTTCCTACCATATTTCCCTTAAAATCCCAAAAAAATCCCATTAAAAAGCCTCCAAAAGGCCTAAAATGCCTCCAAAAGGCCACAAAACCCTCAAAATAGCCTAAAAAAGGCTAAAAAAACCCCCTTTTCCTCCAAAAATAGCAAAAATCCCCTAAAAAGGGAATAAAAAATATAAAATAATGAGGAAAAGGAGAAAAAAACCCTATACAGCTGCACAAAACCATGTGTTTCCCAAAACCATGGGTCAGCACTCCACCACCAAAAAACTATAAATAGGTGATGGAGATCCCTTATTTCATATCCACAATCACAAGCACCCTTACTCTGCCAAAATCTCTCTCGAAACCCTAGTTCACCATTGAACTACTTTCACCTTGAGAGCCACTTTTGGCCCATTCCCACCATTGGAGAAGGAGAAGGAGCATATTGAAGCTTGGAGCATCCTCTCGGACATTGCAAAGGGCTTCATCAAACCTTCACATTGAAGGTAATATCAATACAAAAAAGCCATTCTTTAAATTTGATGTTTATGTTTCATGCATGTTTTAGAAGTAATTTAATTTCTGTTTTAACTTAATTATTTACATTTACTGAACTGCTACTAAGGAGTCCATTCTCCTTAGTAGGTGCTCATTTGCACAAGCTAGGGGTAAAACCCTAGCTACAGTTTTGGCGACTCCCCTAGATTTTGAATTTTTGGTTTCGTTTTTAATTTTTTCTTTTCGGCTGTCTCTTTCGGCCGCCGCATACCGCGTCTTTTCTCTCTGCAGTCGCGTCCCGACCGCGCCTTTCAGGCCTTTACCTGCGATCCGACCGCGGCTCTCAGACTGCTTCCGACGCCCTGCTGACGGATTCAAGTCTGTTACCTGCGATCCGACCGTGGCTAATCAGCCTGTTTGCCGCGATCTGACTGCGCCTGTCGGTCATTTTCCCGCGTCCTGACTGCGGCTATCTGCCTCTTTCGGGCGTCCCGACTGCGTCTGTTAGCCCTTTTGCCGCGACCCGACTGCGTCTTTTTCCCTATTTTCTGCGTCCCGACTATGTCTGTTGGCCCGAAAGCCGCAACCTGACTGCCACTGTTGCCCTCAAACCCGCGGTCTACCTGTTCTGTTTCGCCACAGACCCGTGGTCTGATTTCTGCATTTTTCCTGTTTTGAGCCCAGCCCCTTTTGTTGCAATATTTTCTGCATCTGAACAGCCCCCTGTCTTACCTGCAGCTCACTTCCTTACAGCCTTTCTGCAACATAATTTCTGTTCCCTTTACAGAATCTTTTTAAAATTTCAGTATTTTTAATTCAGAAAATTTTGCAAGTTAAAAGTTTCAATTTCAGCATTATTGATAGTTAGAAGTTGCCCCCCTTGTGGCACTTCTATTTTGGGTTCATAACCTCACGAGCACACACTCTGTCACATAAATCAAGTGAGCCTTAAAAAGTACCTAACTGAACCAACATTCTAACCCCACTTGGGGAACACAAAAGAATCATTGTAGTTAGGTAGGATCGGGGGGATAGGCTTCCAATAACACCCCTCGGTTACTTTCACTTGAGACATAGTTGTTTTCCAAATAGGGAACCAAAATCCCCTAGTACTTTTTGGCATGGTCACGACCAGTTTATCAGAGGGCCTCTCCCTTAGGAGGGTTGAAGTTGGGAGACTGGTTCCGAAGGCCTGAGTGGAATACCGCACTCCATTCAGTAACCGAAGGGCTACCTTTCACGGTTCGCGGGATATCCCTGTATAGGGGTATTGCGGTCAACGAACTAAACGACAGATTCACCTTTCTGGACGTGTCATGAACGGGTTATCTTAGTTGCCATTCTTCTATGATTGACTACCCGGTGTCCCTCCCGGTAGGGGGATATCATAGCCACTTGGCTTTCCTACTCATATTGTCTGACTTGGATTTCATCACCTTGCAGAGGATATGTTTAGTTGAGTCAGAATACTTTTAGTTAGGTGTTTGCATGCTCCTTTACCTCCCTTTGGTCTAGTGAGTCCACCATTTTTTCTTTTTAGGAAACCTGCTGCTTGTTGGTATTCTGACCATCTTTGTTGACACTCCACCTATTGTAGCACAGCTGTTGCGGTGGGTGTTTTGAGTTGGTTGTTGGCCTGAGTGCCTTGTTTTTTAGCTCTCCTTCTGCACACTCGGTTGCATTAGGCCTTTTTGAGCTGTTTTTATACTCACCTCAACCCACAGAGATTTGACACCATCCGTCACCATTGAGTCCCCGAGACATTCTCGGCGCCTCAGGGGCGAGCCCCCACAGCACGGTTCTCTTGACACCACACGTCATAGATTTCGATCATTATCCGTTGATACCACTCATCACAGATCTAGAGCCTTGTCACTTGACTCCACTCGTCAGCGACGTAGGACTCCGTCACCAGATAGTGACGCCCCTTACTTTACCTCCGATTCTGACGAAGAGTCTGAGAACCCTATTTACACTGCCCCTACTAGCCCCATGGCTGGCACGACTTCCACTCCGTTTGTGATAGGGACCATTGGTGGCACATCCACCATTACACCGGTTACTACACCTATTTTGGGTATGCCCTCCATGGGACCCTCATCTACTGTTCCCCTCACAGTACCTATTCCCGCAGCGGGAATACCTATCCCCACTACATCAGTGGCTCACACTACCCATGGTGGTGCTGGACCATCCTCCACCACCTTAGTTCCCCCACTTGGGGGCACCATCCCAAATCCTGTCCCTCCACTTGGGGGCATTGGCCCCAACTTGGTCCAACCCACTACTGTGTCACATCCTTCTTCCAGTTTGCCGTTCATGGCTAGCCTCAACCTACCTGACCTGGCCAGATTGACCAACGACCCTATTCGACACGACCCTACGTGGCCTCATATGCCCACCAAGCTCCCCTCTGACATCCCTAAGTTCGAGGGCAAGGCCGGTGAGGACCCACAAAACCATATCATGTCTTTCCACCTATGGTGTTCCTCTAACTCCATAGTGGATGAATCTGTTTTCCTCCGTCTCTTACAGCGCACCTTCACTGGCTCTGCAGCCAAATGGTATATCGAGCAACCTCATGGGACCCATGCCACCTTTGCTTCCCTTGCCTCGACATTCCTGCAGTTCTTCCAGTTGCCTGTCCGCTATGACGCGGGCGTTGAGATCCTTCTATCTTGTAGACAAAACACGGCTACCCATATCACGGACCACATCCATGAGTGGCGTCGACGCCGTAGCTTATGCAAGATCAAACTAGACGACCGTATCTTCCTAGATTGGTTCCTCAAGTCCCTTCTTCCTGTTATCGCTAAGGATGTAGCTTCAGAAAGACCCCAGTCTGAAGAAGAGGCCATCCTTAAGGCACAGCAGTTCGACCTCATTTACGCCCAGTCGGGTTACCTTTATACCATTATACCTGACGCCCCTCGCGGCGAGTCCTCCCAGCACGATGCGCCGGGGGCATCCCACGCCGCAGACGGCATCATCGATCGTGTTTCTTCGCATCCTCAACCATTTTCTATTGCACGTCCTACCTCTGGCCCCGACCTTTCGCAGGCTACCTCACAGTCTGGAGCAACCAACTCGTATGCTCCCATGACACATCACCATGGACCCTCATGTCCACCTCAGTGCTTTGGTTATGCGACTCCTGCTTATGCTCCCCCAGTCGCACCTCAGCCTTACTACCATCAACAGGCTGCCCCAGCTCCTGCGCCTTCACAAGCCCAACCCGCTTATTATCCGCCACAGGCAGCCCTTGCGGCACACCCACAACCTGCTCCGCAGCCATATCAGCAACCCCCTCAGGTTGCTGCACCTGCTCAGCCTCAACCTGCATATCATCCACCGCAGCCTGCTCCAGCACCTGCGCAACCTCAAAATCCACCTGCTGCCCAAGGGCAAGTTTACGCCCAGCAAAACCCGCAGCAAAACCAGAAAAACCAACGTAACCAGGGCCAACAGAACCGCGGAAAAGGCCGTAATCGTGGGAACAACCAACCTACAGATCAAGCCGGTCAACCGACTAATCCCCTTGACAACAACAACGCGGCCCCCGCTAACAAAAACCCTGATCGCCCGCCCAAGCAGGCTAAAAACCCTAATTTGAGAACAAACCATCCTTGTTCTATCTGTGGGGTCTATGGCCACTACACACATACTTGCCCACATTTAGAGCGAGCTCGGCAGCTCTGGGTTGACGATGCCCATCGCCAAGGGCATGCGGCTCCTCAAGCACCGCCCAACCCCCCACAACCTCAGCAGCAACCTTTGGTGCTGCAAAACCCCTTACCAACCCAAGGCATGGTGAACACTCAGCCGTTGGCCCCTCAAGCTAACACGCAACCCCAACAACAACAGATCACATACGCCGCTCCTGATCAACCCATGTTTGACTCAGGTACCCATCACTTGTTGATGATGTCTTCCAATGATGTCAACCTACAGACCCGTCGAAACCAACATGGCTCCACCTCTGAAGCCCTTCCCACTGATAAAACCGCTAACACTCATCCCACTGATCAAACGTTACGTATCCCTCCCCCGCTGGTCGATGGCGCTCCCAAAGCATCTCGTTTCCCACTTCGTCGTATCAACAACAACCCCAATGCGCGTGCTGCGTCAAACTACAACATTATAGACGACCTAGCCCAATCTCCCGCAGCCATGTCTGCATTAGAAGTCTTGAAGAACTGCCCTTCCCAGCGCAAGACTTTACTCTCCGCCATTGGGGGGATTGACCCAAATGATTCGAATTTGATGGCATTTGATTTGGACCAGTCCGAACCACGCCTGCCTTCCACCTTAGCATTCCAAGTTTCTGTTTCTGTTCGGAATCTTGTCATCCATCGATGCATCGTCGATGAGGGTGCCTCCACATGTGTTATGTCTACATTCGTATGGCAGAAGTTGGGATCCCCTACACTCCAGCAGTCAACCACTGCGTTACGTGCCTACGACGGACGTTCGGCTCAGCCCCAAGGTCTCCTAGCCAATGTCCCTGTCCAGTTAGGTGGTAAAACTGTCCTCATCGATATCGAGGTCATCAATGCCCAGCTTGATTACAACCTCTTACTCGGTCGCAGCTACATGTATGCTATGCGGGCGGTCGCTTCCTCGGTCTTTCGTACCATGATGTTCCCCCATGATGGACGCATGGTCAAGATTGACCAACTTACTTACTATGATCCCAGCGCTCCCGCGGCACCTGAAAATGTTCTCCCCATGGTTGAACAACCTGTTTCTCGTGCCACCACCTCGTTTATTTCCTCTACGGGGCCTGGAGTCTACTCAGACGCGCCGATGACTTCCACCTTCCAATCTATTCTGCCTCCCTCGGCCCCCACGGACGTGTCTGACTTATGTACCTTGTCCCACGACAACCAACCACCTAACAATCAACCACCCTTGTTGCCTAAACCACCATTGGTACCTAGCCACATTGGTGTTACACCTATCCATACGATCCCCTTCCTAGTTCCTCCATCGGGAGTAGTAAGCGCCCCGGTCATGGCTACCCTTAGCCTCCCTGGGTTAACTTTGGGATTACCCGTATGGTATCTTTCGCCTCCCGTTCGCCCGCCGACACCATACGTCGTCCTCCAACCGGTGCAACCCATGGCTACTACCTCTTATCCACCTCCTGGTGTCTCTACCCCTTCGTCCTCCACGACTCCACCTCCTACTCCCAAACCCACTGGGGGCAGAGGTCCACAACCTTACACTGCTGTATCACCTCCCAAGACAGTCAAAAACCTCCCAATATTTTGTGCTCCTCCCAAATGCTCACTGTGCGACGAGTTGGGCCATGCAACCCACCAATGCCCACAGTTACCAGCATTGCAGATGCTCGATGATGACCCCAACATCCCAACTGTCGAACTAAACCCCACTCCCAAGCCTAAAGATAAGTCCCTACGTACCAACCACTCCTGCGCCATATGCGGTATTTACGGGCATTATTCACATCATTGTCCCGATCTCCCGGATTACAGAGCAGCTCTCTATGAGATGAACAATCTAGATCTTGAGACGGCACCAACCACCATTGAGGAGATCCACCCCCCAGTTTCTCCCCCTTCTGGAGAGGTTCATATCATCTATATGATCTCTTCAACCACTACCCCCTCGTCAACCGAGTTGACGACGCAAACTTTCCGTACCGATGAGGAGATTCTTGAGGCCCTGACTGCCCCGGATTATCCCTGGGATGATATGCATCATCGTTCCTACTTCATCCCAGAAGCGTCTTCCTCTAGCTCCGCTACCCAATACGCGGTTGAATCCAAAGACTTCCTCCCCACCAAGGTCGACTGGTTAAAGGACCCTATTCCTGCTCCTGATGCCTTCGAGGAAGGTAACATGGCCAACATCTCACCTGTCATCCAAGTTGATATTGCTGCCCCAGGACGTGCCCCTGAACTCATTACTTTAGGAGCATTCTACAGTAAACAAGAGATTCAGGACTACATAAACATTTTCAGAGAATTCCGTGATGTCTTTGCCTGGTCCTATACCGAAATGCCTGGTCTTGCCCCTGCCATTATAGAGCACCACATTGACACATGGCCTGATGTACCCCCCGTTCGTCAGAAACAGCGCCCCATTCATCCCTCAAAGCTCCCAGCTGTTAAAGCCGAGATTGAGAAGCTGCGCAAGGCAGGGTTCATTTATCCTATTGCCTATACCACTTGGGTTTCAAACCCCGTTCCCGTTAACAAAAAACAAGGCACCCTTCGAGTATGTACTGACTTCCGCGATTTAAACCGCGCTTGTCCCAAGGACAATTTCCCCACGCCATTTATTGACCAGCTCATCGATGCGTGCACGGGACATGAAGTCCTCTCCTTCATGGATGGTTTTTCCGGATACAACCATATTCAGATCCGTAAGGAGGACCAGTACAAAACTGCCTTTACTACCCCATGGGGCACCTTTGCCTATCGCGTTATGCCTTTCGGCCTAAAAAATGCTGGTGCCACTTTCCAGCGGGCCATGACCTACTGCTTTCACGACTTGGTTCATATCCTGTTAGTCTACCTTAATGATCTTACAGCTCGTTCCCGGAAACGATCCGACCACCTTAACGACCTTCGACAAGTTTTTCTGCGTTGTCACAAATACCAAATCCGCTTGAACCCACACAAGTGTGTCTTTTGCGTTCCGACAGGCCGATTGTTAGGTTTCATTGTTTCCCAGAAAGGAATTACTATTGACCCTCTAAAATTCCAAGCCATCTTAGACCTTCCCTCTCCTCGCACGCTCCGGCAACTCCAAAGTCTGCAGGGGCGATCCATCTTCCTTCGACGCTTCGTTCCTGATTACGCCACCACTGTTCACGGTTTCTTGCGCCTGCTCCGTACCCACATACCCTTCGTCTGGGATGAGCAAGCAGAAGCTGCATTCGAAGCCCTCAAGAAGGCTCTCACACAAGCCCCTCTGATCTCCCCTCCGGATTTCTCCCAGGACTTTATCCTATACGTCTCGGCTTCCAAGCATGCCGTGTCCGGAGTCTTGGTTCAAGAAGACGCTTCTCACCAGGAGCATGTCATTTACTACGTCAGCCAGACCTTGTCTGGTCCACCCCTCCGTTACCCATATGAGGAGAGACTTGCCCTCGCCGTAGTCTTTTCCGTACAAAAATTGCGACACTATATCTTAATGAACCATACCACAGTCGTCGCCGACTCTAACCCCATGGTATATCTTTTAAACCGGCGGCTTCTGCAAGGTCGTGTCGCTAAATGGGTCATTATCCTCCAGGAATATGACCTTACCTTCAAAACACCTAAAAGCACTAAAGCCCTCGCGCTTGCCCAGCTTATTACTGATCTCCCTTCCCTTCTCCCGGCCAAACCAATCTACGATGAGTTACCCGACAATCACCTGTTCACTATCTCGTCCGATGACCCATGGTACGGTGATATCTTGTTATATTTGTGCAAGCAGAAGTTCAGACCCAAAGTTACCCGTAATGGACACCGTCGCATCCATCACCAGGCCTCTCGATATCTCCTCTTAGGTGATGTCCTTTACCGGCGCGGAGTTGACACAATTCTTCGACGTTGCCTTACACACGAGGAAGTTGAACTCGTCCTTAATGACTGTCACAGCGGTGCCTGCGGAGGCCATTTCTTAGGGATGGCCACTGCCCAAAAGGTCGTCCGCACCGGATACTTCTGGCCCACACTTTTCACCGACTGCATCACTGCAGTCAAACACTGCCATAACTGCCAACTTTTTACCCCCAAGGATCGGACACCTCCTGCTCCGTTATACCCAGTCGTCACCGTTGGTCCCTTTTGTAAGTGGGCCATAGACTTCATGGAATGTAGACCCCAGTATGCCAACGGCCACAAATATATTATTGTCGCTGTTGATTACTTCACCAAATGGGCGGAAGCCATGCCTACCTTCAATTGTACCGCTGACACTGCTGCCCGCTTCTTTTTCAACCATGTCATCGCTCGATTCGGGGTTCCTAAGCAGTTAGTCTCTGACCATGGTTCATACTTCGAAGATGTCGTCTGGCGTGAGCTATCCACCCTCCTTAAGTATGAACACCAATTTTCCTCTGCTTACTACCCCCAAGGGAACGGCCAAGTAGAGGCCATCAATAAAATTCTCAAAACCATCCTCCAACGAACGGTTGACAAGCATAAGTCCAATTGGCACCACATGTTGTTCCCTTCCTTGTGGGCTTACCGCACCTCCACTAAGACCGCCACTGGGTTTACACCATTTCATCTAGTTCACGGTGTAGAGTCTGTCCTCCCCATCGAGTGTCAGATTCCTGCCTTACAGATCGCCGTTGAGCTTCTCCCTGACACCTCCCCCCTCGAGCAGCGTTTGCTGCAACTCGAACAAGCCGATGAAGACCGTCGGGCCACTCTCCAGAACATCGAAGCTGCCAAAAACCGCTCCAAAGCCGGTTATGATAAACATGTTCACCCTCGAACTTTCCATGAAGGGGACCTCGTCCTCGCCTATGACCAAGCCCACGACAAAACCGGTAAAGGGAAGTTTGAATCCATGTGGCAAGGCCCTTATATCGTGCAAACCTGCCTTGGCAAGGGGGCATACATCTTAGCTGACTCCGAAGGCCGTCCTTTGCGCAACCAACGTAATGGGTTGTATCTCAACCGTTTTTACCCATAAAAGAAACCCGCGGCCTCATTGGTTTGCGTTGTACAGTGTATGTTCTTTTTGTTTTTTGTCTTTCCAAACCGTTTCCACCACTGGAATCAGCACGACGAAACCGTCATGATGGTCACCTCGTTGCATTATTTCTGTTCCGTCATTTTTTGCCCATTTTTCAGACGCCACTAGTCGCCTCGGTTTGCGTGCCACATCGGCCGTTATCCATTTTTCACATGTTTTATATCATCGGATTCATTTTTCCGAGCTGGTGATGATGCTTGAGATCATTTTTTGCTCTCACCTCCAGATTTTTTGGGCATTTTTCCAAAATGCCCCCGTCACCTCGGTTTGCGTGCCACATCGGCCGTTACCCGTTTTTGACATCCTTTATATCGCCGGATTCATTTTTCCGAGCTCGTGATGATGCTTGAGACCATTTCTCGCTCTCACTTGGTACAATTTCAACATTGTGTCCCAACACCTTGCTGCCTCGGTTTGCGTGCCACATCGATCACTATCGGATTGTTCCACATTTTTACATGAGCCATTCACTCCTGTCATACTGCAAATGTCTCATTATTTTGCCACCATTTCATTCACCCCGCAAGGAGGCCCATCAATGTTCCCCCCTACCCTCGTTCTTGGTCATCATTACTGATCCTTGATTGAACACTTCGTCCTTGCCTGGCCATTCCTTTTGTTCGGTATACTTTTATCCCTTTTTCGGGCCGGACAAGTCCTTTACGAAAAAGGCACTTAGGGAGTTTCCGTTAAGCTTTTTTCTGACTCCTAAAAGAATGAAAAGATCGCCGAGCAATCTTGCTTCCTTTCATGCTCGTTAAAGTACCTGAAAGGGCGTCTATCTGGTATAAGTTTAACCCTTTTCCGGACCCGGTAGACTAATTACGAAAAAGGAATACTCTAGTCACACCGGCTAGAAGAGTTCTTCATTGCATCCTTTTATGCTTCTTTGGGCCTTGGAGACTAAATCTACGAAAAAGCAACCCCCTGGAGTCTTCTTATTTGCTTTCAGACTCTCTAAAATTGAAAGCAACCACGAGCATGCGCTGTCCTGGGCTCGTTAAATCCACACGACAGTACCATTCCATCACTTCAGAGTCTTCTTATCGCTTTCAGACTCCTTAAAATTGAAAGCAACCACGAGCATGAACTGTCTTGGGCTCGTAAAATCCACACGACAGTACCATTTTACACACACTTCTTCTAGTTCATTAACCCATGAAGAAGTCTCCTCCCGTGCCTCCTGGCACTATGATCGATCATCTCGGCAGCACCCCCAATCAGGTCTCCTTTGTTCAGAGTATTCTGCAGTCTCCTGCCATTTTATACCAGCTTGAGTCTCCCTCAGCCCAGTTACCCTCCCAGATCCATTACAGCTATGATCCCTTTCCCCTCAGTCAGTTTCATATGCTGCCAGATCATTCCCATTATCATACTCTGAACAAAGGAAGTTTGAGTCCACCCACTCTACTTGCCCAGTTGTCACCCCCAGTTTGTCAGTCCTTCCCCCAGTACTATCACATTTCGGTTCTTCACCTCGCGCTCCTGTCAAGGAAACATCATTGCCTTGATAGTTGCAGGTCTCCCTCTGTCGACGACAGCCCCTCTATTCCAGAGGATAGGCCCAGAGGTCCCTACGCCTTGGACTTATCACCATCTGTGGTAGGTGCCTACGGACCATTCTGAGAGGAGTCATCATTGCCTCTCCGCGTGGTTGTTCCTCACATGCTCGACTTCAGCACCTTGATCGCATCGTTGAGGATCGCGTAGGATTATATCCCATCATTTTTTAGTCGAAGACCCTGGATTTCCCCCGACTCTAGCACATTGGTGAGTCACTTCGGAACGACCAGTTATATGTTCCTGTGGATGTCCGGGCTGCGTTGGCGTTTGTATTCGGAAGCCATCCAGTTACCTGCTTCCTTGAGTACCCAGTTTCAGTCCCAGATCAGTTCCAGTTCAGTGTACCATTGCGAGTGTACCCCTTGTCACTCTGATCCAGCAGCTCATTAGTTCCTTTGGTACCACATTCAGTAGCACTGTTGATTGTTCCATTGTATCAGCTCTTCAACACAGACATGGTCAACCCAACAGTATGTCCCAGATTTGTGTCCCCTCTGGACCCTTATGATGTACACAGTGGTTCTCTATGTATCTTACAGGTCCCCCTTTTCGGGCCTCACAGTTCTGTTTATGTATCTTGATACGAGCATGGGTATGCCCGCCTCGTCCATATATTGAGATTATTCCTCAGTCAGTATTTGAGGTCATGTCTATTTCAGGTCCCCATTTTTTGGACCCCATTGTTATTGTTATGTTATATCCTGATACGAGCATGGGAATGCCCGCCTCGTCCATATGATCAGATGATTCCTCATCCATTATTGAGGTTATGTACTTTTAGTTCTTGCAGTTGTTCGGGATCGTTGTTCCGGGCTTCAGTTTGTTTCTTCTCTTCTCTCCACACCCCAGGAAACCCATGCATGACTTATGATGTCCATCGGCCATACGATGAGCTCCTGCCCTCGCACATCAGGGGGCAATCTGTTAACACCCAAAAAGTGTTCACTACCTCATCTACCACATTATATGGCTCATTTGTCCATTTTCCTACCATATTTCCCTTAAAATCCCTTAAAATCCCTTAAAATCCCATTAAAAAGCCTCCAAAAGGCCTAAAATGCCTCCAAAAGGCCACAAAACCCTCAAAATAGCCTAAAAAAGGCTAAAAAAACCCCCTTTTCCTCCAAAAATAGCAAAAATCCCCTAAAAAGGGAATAAAAAATATAAAATAATGAGGAAAAGGAGAAAAAAACCCTATACAGCTGCACAAAACCATGTGTTTCCCAAAACCATGGGTCAGCACTCCACCACCAAAAAACTATAAATAGGTGATGGAGATCCCTTATTTCATATCCACAATCACAAGCACCCTTACTCTGCCAAAATCTCTCTCGAAACCCTAGTTCACCATTGAACTACTTTCACCTTGAGAGCCACTTTTGGCCCATTCCCACCATTGGAGAAGGAGAAGGAGCATATTGAAGCTTGGAGCATCCTCTCGGACATTGCAAAGGGCTTCATCAAACCTTCACATTGAAGGTAATATCAATACAAAAAAGCCATTCTTTAAATTTGATGTTTATGTTTCATGCATGTTTTAGAAGTAATTTAATTTCTGTTTTAACTTAATTATTTACATTTACTGAACTGCTACTAAGGAGTCCATTCTCCTTAGTAGGTGCTCATTTGCACAAGCTAGGGGTAAAACCCTAGCTACAAGCATGAGCATGGTACCTTCTTTTGTTACCCTTCTTCTTCTTGCTAGAGTTGTTGTTGTTGTGGTTGTCCCTTTTGTTCTTGGGACATTCTGAAGCAAAGTGAACCTTCTCATTACAAGTGAAACACCTTAGATCTTTCTTGTCTTTGTGAAAATGATGAGAAGATTTCTTCTTGTGATGGGATGGCTCCATCTTGAACTTGCTCTTCTTAGTGTGAGCTGTGAGAGCTTGATCTTCATTTCCCATCTTCTCTTCTCTTGCCACAATCCTTGCTTCTTCTTGAGAACATTCCTCCCATAATCTACTGAAGGAGATTAACTTCTTTCTGGCATAGATCCCCTGGATAAAAGAGTCCCATGACCTAGGTAGGCCATTCAAAGTAGTCATAACAATTTCACCATTCTCCACCATTTCATATATAGCTTCAAGTTGTTCCTTGATTTGAGAGACCTTGGAGAAATAGGATTGAATGGTTTCTCCATTCGACATCTTGACCCCTTTCAATTGATTCCGTAGGGTCATCTTCCGATTTATGTTCTTTCCTTCAAATAGCTTGGTCAAAGAGTCAAGCATAGCCTTGGGTGTCTTTAGAGAAGACACATGGGGTATGAGATGGTCTTTGATAGAATCAGCAATGATTCTCTTTGCCTTGACCAAGTTCTTCTAATGCAATACCTTAGCCTCTTCATCCTCTGGGATAGGGATGTCTTCTTTTATATATGAGTCCAACTCATTCTCTTCCAGGATTAACCCAATCCTATACTTCCAAACTCGGAAGTTATCAGCCCCTTCAAGCTTATCCTCAAGCTTGGTGTGGTGAGACATCTTACAGAGTACTTCAAATGGAAATAGAAAAGATTTAGGTCTTACCAGTTGAAATGCTGAAAACTGGATCTGGTCCCGGATTAGGGTTTGTCGGAAAGACCCTAAAAATTCAAAATGTGAATTTCAACTTTCTGAAAGGATAGAAAGATGTGCCTTGATGAGTTGATCATCCTGGTGTATTCAGAATTTGAGATCAGCAAAGCTTTACCCTTCAGATTTACCTTATTGTCCTCCCAGGTTCACTAGGGAGAGCCCTGAATTAGGGTTTGAGTTTCCCGGATATCTACCCAGCCAAAAATCTCGATCCAAATCTCTAAACTTCGATTTTTGCAAGGAGCTTCTAGCTATGTCTTCAGATTTCAGGAATTCCTATTTTTGTGGAAACCCTAATGTTTAGGGCCAAATCTGAAAATGCTCAGAATTGAATTCTAATTGGACAGATAGATTCTCCTTGATGAGTAGAGTCAATCTACTATATTGCTTTTCCAAAAATTGTGGAGAGACACCCAATAAATAAGAAACTCAAGTTTTCATCACTGCAAAATGTCTTCTTCTCAGGTTAGCTCTGATACCATGTTAAAATTTGAGCATTAATTCACAATACTCTTGGATCTTTACTGAGAGAATAACATATACAGTATATCAATGCATAACAATCACAATAAGCATGACAAGCATCACAAGAGTCAAAAGCATGAGAGACAAGAGACACGGAGTTTCCGTGGGGAAAACCCTAAGGTGAAAGACCCCACAACTTCCTCGGAGATAGAGAGAGCAATGGCTCGACCAAAGTAAAACCAAAATACACTTGAGATAGTCTCCTAGAGCAGATCATCCTCCTCCTCACTAGTGCGCCACTTTCTAAGTGAGAGACGTGTTTCTTTCCGAATGATACAAATAGAGATCTCCCGATCTCTATTTATACTTAACCTGTTTGCCCAGTTACACTATGGGGCCGACTTGTCTATCTAGATACATCCATAATATAATATATATTTCAGGGCCAACCCCACACATGGTGGTCTAATAACCCATTGAAAAGTACACACACTTGCAACACTTGTCAATCCAGATGACGACACTTCCTTATAGAGGAATAACACATCTCTAATAAGGGTACAATAAATATATATGAAATACATAGATGAAATACATTCTGAAGTTACATATACATCAACAACGTGGACAGCTCCTCATGGTCGAGGACTATCCATGTGCAGGTACTGATTTTAGAGGTGACCCGAACTTAGTTATTCTTGAGGGAGTACAATGGGGGAACATAGTTAAGAACATAAATCTTTCGTGTTGTTGTATTTTATAGTTTTTTGATGTTTTTTGGAGTAGTACTGATGTTTCATATTCGTTTTGATGCAGATGTTGGTCCTTCTCAACTGGCAGGGTCTTCTCCTATTGAGAGGAGAGGAGCGGTACGAGACATAGGGGCTACACATTAGGATGCAGCGGACGAGTTGGATGAGTTGGAGGAGAACCTCCAGAGAGTGACAGTGGACATACCAGATATATCCATCGATGATCTTCCTCGCGGGTACCAGCATCGCACAGCTGGAGTGTCAGGGCACTTTGGTCGGTTGCTCCTTAGAGTATCTAGAGTGATTATCTACTATCATGAGCATCCTCAGGGACATCTCATATTTGATGTATATGTACTGAAAGATATAGGATTAATACTTTTGTATCTATGACCCACTGAAATCCCATGTGCTTCAGATTTTGTACCAGTACCACATTTTTGTAAATGATGATTATATATATAAAAAAACTCTTTGGCGGATTTATACATTATGTGTCTTATGATGATTGAGGACCTTATGGATGTTTTCTTATCTACTATGTGTATTTTACATGTTATGTCATTATATGCATCTTTGATAGAAATGCTTAGGAATGTGCAATGTTCCAATCTAACATGAAATTGACCAGGGAGTCAGCAACAATGTTCATGTCTCTCGGAATGTGCAAGTATTGAATTGACTCAAAGGACCTTTCCAATAGACGTACTCGCCGGAATAGGAGGAGTAGTGTGGGATCACGAATAGCGTAGAATCGGTTAATATGGGAGACCACTAGTTGTGAATCAAGATACACAACAAGGTGGTCCACACCCAAGGAACAAGCGTCGTTTAATAATCCAATTACCGCATGATACTTGGCGGCATTGTTGGTCGCAAAACCTAAGCAAGTTCCTCCTTAGATAATCAGTTCACCGGTAGGGGAATAGACTACCCAGGCTCCCGAAGTGAGGTTACAGGTGTGCTGGCTAGCGCTGTCTGCGAATCCAAAACATGTTTGTATTTGCACATCTAGGAAGAGCATGGTATAAGCAGGATGATAAGATCCTAACACACTAAAAAAAACAAAGTGTCACACTAATCAAAACACACGTCATGTGCAAAATATACAAAGTAATAATGTGTAAATGACTTAGGCATAGTACCTATTTAGGTATAACCCATTGCGAGACTCGCCCAAAGATATTATGCCATAGTCCTCAAGTTCATATGCTCCTTTTTCCAACACATGCTTAACTGCATATGGATCGTGCCACATGGACTCAAGTTTTTCTGCCCCCAGTTTATCATGTTTTTGGTCGTAAGTGAGGACCAAATATCCCTCGTTGAAGATACAAGGTTTGACTGATTTGTCATATTGGGCCTTGATGTGCTTCTTATGAGATTCATTAGCCAAGGATGAATCACAACGGGTTTCATCGAGTTTTTCCAAGTATAGAAAACGTTCTTCCTCAGTGGTGGTGTTGGGTAAGAGTTCCACAATGAGTTTCAATGACGAAATATTGCACTCTATAGGTAGTACTGCCTTAAGTCCATAAACCAATTGAAAAGGCATGAAGCCAGTGGCAGTTTTGACGGAAGTCCTGTACACCCATAGGGTTGAAAAAAACATGGTATGCCAGTTGGACTTATTTGTCCTTACCATACATTGAATAATGGTTTTCAATACATTATTGATGCCCTCTACTTGTCCATTATATTGAGGGTAGTAAGGATTGGATTTCTCATGTCTAAAACCTAGCCCGATGCTTAGTTTGTCTACCATCTTGTTCTAGAAATGAGATCCATGGTCAGTGATGATGGCTTTAGGGACTCTGAATCGTGCAATGATGTGGTTCAACATAATGAGTGCAATAGTTGCACTATCTTCTTTATATGTAGGCATAGCCTCATCCCATTTGGTAAAGTAGTCGACTACGACAATAACATAACCATGCCCCTCGACCGAGGTAGGCTTATAGTGCATGAAGTCAATGCTCCATTTGGAAAAGGTATCGACGGCGATAACTGGATGTAGTGGGGAGGGGTGTGAGCGTTTTTTGTGATGAAAAAGCTGACAAGGTGGACACTTCTTGACTGCTTAGATACAATCTTTGAAGATGAAAGGCCAATAGTATCCAATGCGTAGTATTTTCTGAGCTGTGGCCATCCCAGAAAGATGACTGCCACATGCCCCTGAGTGACAATAATTCAGTACATGTTTGGCCTCCTCATGATTTAAGCATCGTTGGAAGATAGAATTAGCACCACGACGATACAATGTGTCACCAATGATAAGGTAATACTTTGCGTGGTGACGCACACGACGACGTTCGTCACGAGATAGTTGAGGACTGAACTGTTGGGTCTGGAGACACAATGTGATATCTCCATGCCATGGGTCAGAAGTACTGATAAGAAACAAGGACTCATCGGGGAGAAATTCCATGGGCTCATTTTCCAAATCAGTACAGGGAAGATCGCATATCAGTTCCGCGAAAACCAAATACTTTTTGGATTTAGCCTTCTCAAACTGGAGATCGAATTCCTAAAGAATCACAATCCAGCATGAATATTTCCCCCTAGTACCTATCATGTAAGAATGTGGTACATGGGGTTAGATTCGACAACGATAGTGGTAGTGCAGAGGAGGATGTAATGATGAAACTTTTGGACAACACTGATTGTTGCGAGAGCTAGTTTCTCGACATGTGAATACCGAGTTTCGGAGTCAACGAGACCCTTACTGAGGTAGTAAATCACATGTTCCTAGGCGTTACTATCTTCCTAAACCAAAACCATAATGATGGTGGTAGTGGAAGCAACAAGATAAAGGATGTAATCCTTGGTGTAATTGGGTGGTTGTAACACAAGTGCATGGGTGATAGCATGTTTCAGGTTGTCGAAGGACTGCTGAGCATAATCATCCCAAATGAAAGGGACGTCCTTCTTGAGCAACCGCATGTATCCATGTGTCTTTTCAACAAAATTGCACATGAAATGCATTAAATAGTTTTCCTTCCCCTGCAAACTTTGAAGTTCCAGTATATCTGTGGGGGGTGGTAGAGAAACAATGGCTTCCACCTTGAGGGGATCGATGCGGATCCCATATTTCAAAATGATGAATCCTAACAAGCGTCTAGACTCAACACAAAAGATTCACTTGTGAGGGTTGAGACAGATATCATACCATCTACATCTAAGGAATAGAGCCATCAGATGATCAATGCGGAAATTTGATGATTCGAATGAGCAGGGAGATCGTCTAAGTACAGTTCCAAAAAGTCCTTCACATCATGGAAATCATATGACATAGCCAGCTGGAATGTAGCGCCAACATTTTTAAGGCCAAAGGGAAGTTTGTGATACGTGAACATACCCCAAGGGAAGATGAAAGTGCTCTCTTTTTTATCGGCAGGGTGGATCTCTATCTGATTATAGATGAAAAATCCATCCATGAATGAGAAGATAATGCTTCCGACACAGTTGTCAATGATTTGGTCAATGAACGGGGTAGTGTAATTGTCTTTGGGACACACCTTATTCAAATCCCTATAACCGACACAAACCCTAATGGTGCCCTATTTTTTGGTAACGGGGATGACATTAGAGACCCAATATGTTAAGGGCACAGAATATATGAACCTAGCCTTCAAGAGATTTTCAATTTCTTCCTTTATAGCCGCAGTTTTCCGAGGTTACACAGGACATAGATTTTTCCGGACAGGTTTTGCATTGGGATATGTTTGCATCTCATGCATAATGATAGCAGGATCAATCCTGTGAATTGCCTCATAGCTCCATGCAAATATGTCGCATAATTGTTTAACAAGATCGTAAAAGTGGTGACTTATTCTGGAGAACAAGTTTGTCCTAAGTGAATTTGTTCCACGACTCCAGGTTTAACCGAGATGTCTATCTCAATGGTAGGCATGATGTTATCCAGGTTCCCCTCGGTTACCATATCCACAGTCAGTATAGGAGATTGAGGGTAAGGAAATTCCTTTGGTGAAACAATCATTTCTATGGATTTCTTTATTGAATCTAATGGTGGAAGGAAAGACGATCGATGGTGGAGGTATTCCCATGGGGGTTAATCCGTGCTCATAATCTCCATGATTATCTCGTCAGAATGAAAAGTATGGAGTAGAGGATCAGGTTGGTATGAGATCCACTATAACGGCAGAGAATGTGAAGTAGATGCCATGGCAGAGTGGACATTAGGTAAATCAGGTACCGATTGGATGGCCTCGTACGTAGCTTCTGTAGGGCTGAGAGGCATCACATTTCCAATCTGGATTGGGCACAATCCATTGATCGTTTAAGTAATGCAAGGATGAAATCATGTTCACTTTGGAAACATGGGCATGGGGGATATGATGTTGGAAATACTCCCATGAGGGATGAATCTTTGTGGAGTCCTACCCCCACACTCTCATATATTTGCGTCAAGTGTGCTAAAAGAGGGACATTGTTTGCATGATGAGTAGTGGTGTTAGGTGTACAAAAATCTAGTTGGTCGATGTTGACAATATTCCCTTGGTGGGGAAACTTCACTATGTGGAAGACAGATGATGCAACCACAGTCATTGCATAGAACCAGTTGCAACCAAGTAGTAAGTTGTAATCCAATGGGGCAGAAACGACTTCCACGTTAATAGAAACACTTTTTTCGCCCAACTCAATGGTCAAATATTGTAGTAACTCATGTGGTTGAAAGCCACGTCCATCAAAGGATTTCAATATAGTTGGGGAACAGTTCAAATCAAGAGAGCCAATGGATCGCCAACAAGATAATGACATAACTGAGGTAGAGGCTCCTTCGTTTAGGACAGTACGATGGATGCTTTTCCTAGCAGTGTTAGTAATGATTTGGAACGTAAGTTGGTGGGAAAGCCTCGGCTTGAAATACTCTAACTTGAACATGATGGTATTTGAGGAATCTGGGTCTACAGCTCCAATCGTGGATAACATGGTCTTATGCTGAAAATGACAGTTTTGTAAGACTTATAGCGTCGACATAGCACAAGGGGCTTGCGCTAAATCCTCTATAGTATTGTAGTTCTGAGCAGCCCGAGCATTGGGATTGAAAGTGTGTTTTTGAATCGTGCTCTTGGGTGGACACAATACTGAATACAGTAAAGGTTTATCTATGACGAGAGTAACTTGAGGTGATGGAATGCTAGATGTAGAGGCGGGGATTTTTTTCAAGATTACCCCCATCAGATTCCTTTGGAGGAGGAGAGTCATATGAACATGATAGAGTATCCAGTTTGACCATTTCGCTCTGCATCATGACAACATTAGTGGTGGAGGATGTTTCTCCTTGAGAAGGATATGGTTGTTGCATGATCATTTGTTGTTGTGTGGGGAAGGGATTAGTTAAAACTGCGCATGTGGGGTTCCTTTTAAGGAACTTTTGGACTTCGTCCCGATGTGGGCACTCTTTGGTAAAGTGGTCACCACTGCATAGTAAATAAGGATACTTAACCTTCTACTTTTGTTTGGTGTTGCCAGGATTGTTTTGTCTGGGATCCTGCTGGTTAGAATACTTTTTATTTTTATCTTTGTTCTTCTTTTTACCACTGGATTTTTGAGGTGAAGCAGATTGAACTGAATTCACTTCTTCAGTGGCAGTAGGGCTAGCTGATTTGTTGGTGTTGTTACCATCCTGGGATGAGGGTGGAGTCGAGCCATGGTGGTTATGAGATCCACAAGATTGTGTAGCAGTTTGGGTGTGAACGGAACCAATGATTCCATCAGCATGAGGTCCCATCGGTGGTTTTTCTGAATCGTACATAGGATGGGGGGGCATCCGGAACAATGTCGTATAAGGTGCTAGATTAAGCATGGAAAATATCTAAGTACTGAGTACAGGTTATATCGTTTTCCTCCGTGACGACCCCACACATAGATACATATTTAGCTATGATAGGAATTAGTGGCTTTGTAACCCAATCTGCAAGGAGTTGGTCCGGAATGGAAGCTTTAATCATAATTCTTCTCCTCCTCCACTCATGAATATGATCAGAAATGTGAGTGGCAGTAGTTTGACGAAGATAAGTCAAAAGATCCATGCCGGTTTCTTAGCAGATTGGTAGCTAAAAATGTGTCAAAAATGACATAGCCAAAGATCAAAAATTGGGAAAGGAGTGTGGTGGTAACTCAATGTACCACTTTGCGGCAGTGCTGGTCAGAGTCCATTGAAATAACCTCAAATGGATGGAATCATCCATTAAGATGATAATTCATTACATGGTTCTTAGGATCCTCGTCGAGTTTGTCGTCAAACTTTAGGATATCTGATGGTAACTTCACAGGAATTGTAGGCCAATTTGTGCCATGATAAAATGGATCCTTAGTCAAACGTGACAAGTATGGAAGATCAAGTGTAGACAAAAATGGTAATTGTTGGTTCGGCTGTAGATACTGGCAATACTACTTTGGATACTAGCAATACTGATAAGGCATATGTGTACCAAGAGGACCATGGACCGATTGGTGGTAATCTCCTCCCATAGGAAATTGGCCGCGAGGTGGTGGACCTCCTAGGTTGGGAGGTGGACTTGAAGGGGGTCCTCCTCCACTGGAATAAGGTGGTCCTCCTCCTCCAAAATAATGTGTTCCTCCGCCGAAAGGTGGGGGTCCTCCTCCTCCAGAATAAGGTGGTCCCCCTACAGAAGGAGGGGGTCCTCCTCCTCAATAATAAGGTGGGAGTCCGCTAGAATGCGAGTGTTAGGAACCCATGTCAACCCTTCTATTTACTTTGTTAGTATACTATTGTTGGATGCATAAGCTTTGTAAGTCATCCCATAGTATTTGTTGATCCATAGTTTGTCTTATTGTTGTTGGACACATATGCTTTGTAAGTCGTCCCGTAGTAATTGTTGATCCATAGTTTGTATTGGCCCATGGTTTGTATTGACACATGGTATTGACCCATGGTTTTGGCGCCTAGACTTAATATATAAGTTTGTGTTGAGACCAATGAAGGCACAGTGAATTTATTTGTATTGAGCCTGCTCAAAGGAGGTTGCCCCCTCAAAGTGGCCTGTGATCAATAAAAGCGATTATGAGTTCTATTATTTCTGCTATCTCGCGTATTTTCATTAATTAATTGTTGCAGGTTCTTCACATCTGGTATCAGAGCACTTTCTTGGGCTCGTTGGGTGAAATTTCTGCCAATTTTTTTTTCGCATATCTTGTACCTTCGGATTTGGGAATAATCCCTATCCGCTTAACTGTGGTAAGTACTTGGGCATAAGCACTAAAACTCATTGTGAGGAGTACCATAGGAACCTCAAAGTAGCTGTCCCATTGAGAGGACCTGCCAGCGAAAAGGGCAACGACCCCTACCTGATTGAATAGTTCCCACCCATGACGTAAACCAAGAGCTGTCAATTGTGGCAAAGTGGTTATCAGTCTTACCTGATCCGTGGAGTGAGGGGTACTTCCCCAATACGCAAGCCGCCAGACAACATTGGTGGCCGAGTGAAACCCTTGAACTGTTAGGAAGCCGCACATACCTGGGGTCCATATCTATTTTCAGCTAAACTGTTTCCGATCACTTTCGCGCCGTTTCAGATCTAGTCATTTTCGATCCATTCGGCGTCGATAACTTCCGCGTCATTGAATATCCATCTGTTTTCGCTCCCTTCTGTGTCGTAGCAGAAGGTATAAAATTCCATTTTTTTGCCCGTATCTTCATTGTTTTAACTCCATTTCCCTTTAAACTTCCCAGAAACCCCTGCAATCCCATTCTGCATATTTCATTCCTGAAGATCCTATCCCAAATTCTACTTCCCAAAGCCAAAAATCTCACATTTGTCTATTTTTAGGGTTTGCCATAACTTCTTCAATTTTTACCCACTCATCTCCAAATTTTGTCACTGTGTGCGTATCTCTCTGGAAGATTATAACTTCCAGGAACAATGGGTCTTCTCCCCAGCACACCTGAAATGGGTTATCCAACTCATGGGTTATGCCTATGCGATCACTTACAAGAAGGGTAAGGACAATATGGTTGCAGATGCTCCTTCTCGCACATTTGATGACCCAGTTTCTCTTACAGCTATTTCTCTGCTTGTTCCAAATTGGTTGCAATCTTTTCAACAGGGCTATCTCTTCTATGAACTCCATGCTTCTTCATCAGCAGGGAACTCTGGGTTCCTAAAAATGTATGACCAGGAACAATGTAACTTCTTTTGGCAGGGACTGAACATGAAAATTCAACAGATGGTGGCTAACTGTGATACTTTCCAGGTCAACAAGGGTGAAACTGTTGATGTATATGTAACTTCGGAATGTATTTCACATATATGTATATTGTATTCCTATAGAGATGTTATTATTCCTCTATACGGAAGTGTCGTCATTTATATTGTAAGTGTCGTAACTTATACTTGATGGGTTATTAGACCACCTTGTTGGGGTCGGCCCTGTATAAGTCATGTGGGTCAAAGGGTTATTATACCACCCTATTGGGGGTTAGCCATGTGGGTCAAAGGGTTATTAGACCACCCTAGTGGGGGTCGGCCCAGTCAGCATTATGTTAAGTGGTTAAGTTGAGGACGACCTAGTTGAGTAAAGGTCAAGTGAAGTTAGTGTATAAATAGAGAGTGTGTCTCTCTCATTTTACACATTCTATTCTCTCACTCACACTTGGGAGAGTGGCACACTTATGGAGGAGGAGGCTCTGCTACTAGGAGAAGACTATCTTTTGTATTCTGGTTGTATCATTGCTTAATCTATCTCTGAGGAAGTTATTGGGGTTTTTCACCTTTATGGTTTTCTCCAAGTAAAATCTGTGCCTCTTGTGTGCTTGCATTATTGTGTCCATGATTGATATGTTGTAGATATGTTGTACATGTTGTTCTCTCAGTTAAGATCCTAGATCAGATTGAAGTAAATTCCGAAAATTTAACATGGAATCAGAGCTAGCCTGAAAGAAGACATGATATGGCATGTATGACACTTGTTGCACTTATGATGCTAGAAAAACCTCTAATTCGTTGTACTTTGTGATTTATGATCTGTACAATATAGGGTTTCTGCCTCTTCCAGATCTGAGTCAAAAATCAGGTGACCTTGGGAAAAAGGTCATAACTTGGGATAGGAAGCTCCAAATGAAATTTCATAAAATGTGATAGGTAGCACACAGACTATACTATCTCAGAAAACGTTTTTAGAGGCCGAAGTTGAACCAGTGACACGTGGCACGCTGTACAAGTTCGCTCTCTTGTATTATCCCATAAACAGGTAACGTTGCGACACTTGGCATAAGTATCTCTCTCAGAGAATCCAATTGAGGTCAGACCTGTTGAGATGGAAAGATAACAGGTCGGGCTATCTCAGGAAAATGTTTCAGAGGCCAAAGTTGAACCAGTGACACGTGGCATTCCGTACAAGTTCTCTCTCCTGTATTATCCCATAAACAGGTCACATTGCGACACTTGGCATCACTCTCTCTTAGAGAATCCAATTGAGGTCAGACCTATCGGAATGGAAAGATAACAGGTTGGGATATCTCAAGAAACTTTTTCAAACCCTGTGGATCGAAAAGTTTAGATTTACACCAGAAACAATCAAGTACATATTTCTGTCAAAACATAATTATTTTTTAGCACCTTCATTCATGGCTTCCGGAATTTAGGGCTTCGGAGAAAGTTGCAATTTTTGTAATCAGAGACCACGGCTGGATGCTACTCATCAAAATCAAAATTTAGAGACCAAGATCAGATTTTTTGGTTGGGCAGAAGGCCAGGCTTGATCAAACCCCAGTTCGGGACTTTGATCGGAAAGATGGAAAATTAGGGCTTCTGCAAAACTTGGAATTTTGAAAATCTGTGACCACTGCTGGAAGCTCCTCAGAAAAATCAAAGATTAGAGCTTTGAATCAAATCTTTTGGTTGGGTGAAGCTCTGGGAAACTCAAACCCTAATTCAGGGTCCTCCCTAGTGAATCCAAAAATCTAAAAGGCAATTTCAAGGGGTAAAACTTTGCAGTTTTCAAATTCTGAATATACCAACTTGATCAACTCATCAAGGCGCATATTTCTATCCTTTCGGAAGTTTGAATTTTTTGGGTTTCTTTGACAAACCCTAATCCAACTCCAGGTCCAGTTCTTGCAAATCAAGTGGATTGGGTTAATCCTAGAAGAAGATGGAATGGTCACCTGCATAAGTGAAGAAGTTCCTGTCTCAGAGGGAGATGAGGCTAAGGCCTTCCACAAGAAGATTACAAGCAATCTTGACAGGTATGGCTTACAGGTATGTTTCATGGTTAATTTTATCATATGTTTGTCTTCATATCATTACAGTACAATCTTGATTAATTACTAGACTTGTCATATCACCTTAATAGAAGATATTCATTGATTAAGGTTTTGACACTTATGAATGTACTAATGTATTGTGATGTTATATGAGGTTTATGTTGTTCGCTAACATAAAAGGTACACAAGAAATACAAATCATGTTCTACTTCAAGAACATATGATCATGGTGACATGAAGACAAAGATTCATCCATTGTCATGGATCACATAGAAGATCTACTTTCGAGGTATGTATAACTTGGTCCTACAATGGTTAACCTATGAGACATGCAAGTTACTAGCACAAGTCACTGAAGAGAACCAGAAGACATTATGCGGGTATGTTAGACATAACTAGCTAGCATGCTAATCTAGGTATGTTTTTCCTATATCAAGCTAGAATCCTACCTTGTGTTAGGATCTTATACTATTGTGTTGTTGATAATGATTATTCATGAAGTCATAGGTTTGAATAGTCATGGCTGTATGCATATTATGTTTCTTACCATAATTGATGATATGACTAACCAGAAGAATCATGAAGATATAGGTTTGAGTAATCATGGGTTTATGCATTGATGATTTAACTAATCAGAAGAGTCCTATGATCAAATAATAATATGCATGAGTAAAAGAAGACTTCCATGACACCTTGAATACTAATGTTTTTTATCTATGAATGATCATGACTATACATGTTTAAGATTATTGTGTATTATACTAATAAATGTGTGATTATGTATGAGACCTCAAGGATAACACAATGATGATACTAATAAGCATGCATAGTGATTAAGGATGGATGTAAGTTCAAGGACAGGTAATCCATGAAGCAAAGATCAAGAGGGAGCACACTCCAGTTGTTCCTGCAAGAAAGCAAAGGAGCACACTTTAGTAGTTTTTGCAAGGATGCAGATATTCAGAGGGAGTTGACCATATTTCTACATTCCACAACAGAAAGGTGTAGAAGAAGCTACTTCAGCAGCTCCTGCAAGGAAGCAAAGACTCAGAGGGAGTCCACCCAGCAACCAAACAAAGATTAGTATTTTTAATTATCATTTCTTGCATATTTGTTTGTTTAAATAAAATTGTTCAATGATGTATATGCTCATGTTCCTAGACTTAGGATATGTATTGCGCATATTAGAATGATTGCATTAATGAACAGTATACTACTAATATGCATGTGATGGGTAAGTGGCCTATGGAACTATAAAACATTCCAGTGCTACTTATCTAGAATGAAACCTCTTTGTTGACATGTTGGGAGTAGTGCAAACTCTTAACAATGTTCTGGTAGAGACTGGAAGGCATCTATAAAGTTGTGGAACATGGATAAATGTCGTATTGAAGCATTTGCTAAGATAATTACATGACTGTATGACATATTTCTTTATGTGTAAGAATTTGTCTGAAAATTATGAGATGTTTCTAATCATGCAATTTAACTTGTTTTGTAGAAAAGACCGTATACATTCACCTACAAAAGAAGGACTACAACATTTGTTCAAGCAACAAAATTATCTATTGAAGATATTGAAGTTCCCAGGATACGGGAAGAATGCGATGATCTGTCGATCATGAAGAATGATGTTTGGGATACGGTCCCAAGAGCTGAAGGGAAGTCTGTTGTGACTTCCAAATGGAACTATCAGATCAAGCATGCTGCAGATGGCAGCACAGAGAAATATAAAAGTGATGAAATAGAAGATACCCCAGATGGATTTCAAGACAACCTTCATGAATGGTGTAGTCATATATGTGTGTATAACTTGGTAGGATAGACACCTTTCTATCTAGTTTGGGCTTTACCAAGAGTGAAGCGGATTCCAACCTTTACTACAAGGTTGAGGAAGGGAATCCTGTGATTCTACTCTTGTATGTGGATGACTTGTTTGTAACAGGAGATGATAGATTGATTGTCGACACACAGCGGAAGCTTGCTGTCGAGTTCGAGATGAAGAACTTGGGGATGATGCACTATTTGTTTTTTGGCTTGGAGGTGTGGCAGAGTGCAGATGGAATCTTCCTTGGACAAGGGAAGTATGCAGTAGAGATCCTGAAGAGGTTCGGGATGATGGATTGCAAGGCCATGGCCACACCTATGGCATCAAATCTGAAGCTTCTATGTAATGCTTCATCTAAGCCGGTTGATGTCTCTATGTATTGTCAGCTGATTGGGTCCTTGATGTACTTGACGAACACGAGACCAGATATTTGCTTTGCGGTGAACACATTGATCCGGTTCCTGATGGATACGAGGAGTGTTCACTTGGTTGTTGTAAAGCATGTTCTGAGGTACCTGAAGGGTACAGTGGATTATGGGCTCAAGTACGAAGTGAATCAAAAGTTTAACCTGTAGGGTTATGTTGATTCAGATTGGGCTGGCAGTGCTGCAGATAGGAAGAGCACATCTAGATGTTGCTTCAGTATGGGATCAGGTGTGATCTCTTGGTTTAGCAGGAAGCAGTTCTGCGTAGCACTGAGTATAGCTGAGGCAGAGTATGTTGCAGCCTGTTCAGCTAGTTGTGAGGCAGTATGGCTATGGAAGCTACTATCTAAGTTATTTGATTTCCCATTGGATGCTACTAGTATCTTTTGTGATAACCAGAGTTGTGTGAAGCTGTCCGAGAACCCAGTGTTTCATGACAGGTTGAAACACATAGAGATCAAATATCACTATATCAGGGATATGGTGCGGAGAGGAGCCGTGAAGCTCCTGTATATTGCGATGGACAAGCAGATTGCAGATGTGCTGATGAAGCCACTAGCCAAGGTGAAATTAGAGTACTTTAGGGAGAGGCTTGGTGTTCTTCAGATTGATGACACTTCAAGGAAAAAGTGATGGACACATTTGCAAAAGCCATTCCTAGCATGTTGGAAGGAGGATCCTTCACGTGGTTGTGGATGTAAGCGTTGGATGATGAGCATCAGGATGATGCTCCAGTTACTGCTCTGTATATGCATCATGTTGGATGCTAGATATGATCAGTTGGATCATTTATATGTATGTATGCATCATGTTGGATGCTGGATATGATTGGTTGGATCATTTGTATGTATTTTGTATATGCATCATGTGGGATGCTTGGACCATGTATCTGTATATGTTTCAGGTGGATACATTGTATGATCAGGAAGATCATGTATGTTGATATGTATCAGGGATGATTAGGTGGATCATGTATTTGTATTTGTATCAGGTGGATGCATTGTATGATCAGGTGGATCATGTATGATGATATGTATTAGGTAGATACTTGGTATGCATCAGGTAGATGTATTGTATGATTAGGATGATCATGGATGACGAGCTTCAGGATATTGCTCCAGATGACATGCAGAAGGATGTTGCAGTGATGATGATCAGGATGATCATGTGTACATCAGGATGATGTATGGTGAGTATCAGGTTGATACTCTGTGGCCGTGGAACAGGTTGTGCAGATAAGCATATAATTTGTGCCCTGGGATATTTGCAGATAATCTTTCGAGGTTTTGCCTATGGCATGTAATTTGTACCCTAGGATATCTGGCAAATGCTCTTTCGAGGTTTTGCTTGGGAGGACATATAATTTGTGCCCTGGGAGATCTGCAGATAGTCTTTCGAGGTTTTTCCTATGGCATGTAATTTGTGCTTTGGGATATCTGGCAGATGCTCTTTCAAGGTTTTGTCCTATGGCATATAATCTGTCCCTGGGAGATCTGATAGGTTGGGTTGTGTGCCCGTAATATGTCCTAGGATGCTCTTGCAAGGTTTTACCATGACCACATATAATCTGTCCCTGGGAGATCCTATAGGTAGAGTTGTGTGCTCGTAATGGCCTGGGATGCTCTTGCAAGGTTTTGTGGTGACCACATATAATCTGTCCTTGGGAGATCCTATAGGTAGAGCTGTGTGCTTGTAACATCCTGGGATGCTCTTGCAAGGTTTTGTGGTGAGGTCACATATAATATGGCCCTGGGAGATCCTATAGGTAGAGCTGTGTGCTTGTAACAGCCTCGGATGCTCTTGCGAGGTTTTGTGACGCACGTAATAAGTCCTGAGGATTCCACAGTATGGCCAGTGATGACGAAGACCTGTAGGTGGTGGGCCTACATCCAGTATGAAAAAGGACTGGCTCTGTAGAACTTCCTATGACGAGTAGAATCATAGATTGGTTGAGATAGCAGTAGCAGTGATGATGATGATGATGATGATCCCGAGAAGAATACTTGTCTAGCAGATCTCTGTCGAGAAATACCTTCCTAGTTAAGAGGGAGTGTTGATGTATATGTAACTTCGGAATGTATTTCACATATATGTATATTATATTCCTATAGAGATGTTATTATTCCTCTATACGGAAGTGTCGTCATTTATATTGTAAGTGTCGTAATTTATACTTGATGGGTTATTAGACCACCTTGTTGGGGTCGGCCCTATATAAGTCATGTGGGTCAAAGGGTTATTAGACCACCCTAGTGGGGGTCAGCCCAGTCAACATTATGTTAAGTGGTTAAGTTGAGGCCGACCTAGTTGAGTAAAGGTCAAGTCAAGTTAGTGTATAAATAGAGAGTGTGTCTCTCTCATTTTACACATTCTATTCTCTCACTCACACTTGGGAGAGTGGCGCACTTGTGGAGGAGGAGGATCTGTTGCTAGGAGAATACTATCTCTTGTATTTTGGTTGTATCATTGCTCTATCTATCTCTGAGGAAGTTATTGGGGTTTTTCACCTTTATGGTTTTCCCCAAGTAAAATCTGTGTCTCTTGTGTGCTTGCATTATTGTGTCCATGATTGATATGCTATACATGTTGTTCTCTTAGTTAAGATCCTAGATCAGATTGAAGTAAATTCTGAAAATTTAACAGAAACAACACTCCTTTTGAGACTGCTTGAACCCTCGCCCATCCCTACAGATATTTGGACAACTATTTCTATGGATTTCCTAGAAGCGCTCCAGTGGTACAATACCACATCTAAAAGGACACCATATGAAGAAATCTATGGACATGCACTGCCAGTTCTTCTTCCATACACCCTCAACAGCTCCCTAGTTCAGGCAATTGACTCGGTTCTTTGACACTGCGATCAGATTCTTCTGATTATGTAGGACAATCTTCACATGGCAAGAATTTGACTGAAACAACAAGCAGATCAACACCATTCTAAGCGCACTTTTCACGCAGCTGATATGGTTCTTCTTTGTCTACAACCTTTCAAGAAACCCTCCCTGCAACTCAAAATGCATAAGTGGCTTGGAATGCAACCCGAGGATGCTACAGGGGAACCACTCCTTCAAATTCTGCATCAATTTCCACATCTAAAGCTTTGAGGACAAAGCTTTTTCTAAGGGAGAGGGGATGTTAGGAACCCATGTCAACCCTTCTATTTACTTTGTTAGTATATTCCTGTTGGATGCATATGCTTTGTAAGTCGTCACGTAGTATTTGTTGATCCATAGTCTGTCTTATTGTTGTTGGATGCATATGCTTTGTAAGTCGTCCCGTTGTAATTGTTGATCCATAGTTTGTATTGGCCCATGGTTTTTATTGACACATGGTATTGACCCATGGTATTGGTGCCTAGACATAGTATATAAGTTTTTGTTGAGACCAATGAAGGCACAGTGAATTTATTTGTATTGAGCTTGCTCAAAGGAGGTTTCCCCCTCGAAGTGGCCTGCGATCAATAAAAGCGATTCTGAGTTCTATTATTTCTGCTATCTCGTGTATTTTCATTAATTAATTGTTGCAGGTTCTTCACAGTGGGGGTCCTCCTCCTTCAGAAGAAGGTGGGCCTCCGTCAAAATGTGGGGGTTCTCCTCCTCTAGAATAAAGAGGTGGTGGTGGTGGTAGACTAGATGGTGGTGGAGGTGGTGGGACAGCTAGTGGAGGTGGTGGGGGTGGTCCACCGGCTGGAGGTCCAATCAGTGGGATGTTATGGTGCCTCCATGGGGTGTTCGGGTTTTTCGGGATGGGGTCATCTAGGAAAAATATTTCCTAGATAATTGGGTCCTATAATAGGATTATGATGTCCCATAAAAATGTGCCCCCAAGGGGGTTGGGTCCAAATAGATGGTCCCCTCGTCTGATGTGTCCACGTAGGTTGTCCCATGGTTGGAAGGGAACTTACAACCATACTATAGTTTGTATGTGAAGTATTTCCTCCAATGATATTATGTCCACTAACTGGGTGAGATCCCCCAGTTAGATTAGGTCCACTAGTTAGGGGTTCCCCCCAGTTGAAAATTTCCCACTTACTAGAGTGTGCCCAGTAAGCGAATGCTGACCACTATTGGTAGGTTGACTGGTAACAAATGGTTGACTACTAACAAAGGGATTAATTCCACTTGAATGTAGACTAAAAGGTAGATTATATCCTCCCCACAAATTTTGAGGTGGGGGTGGTGGAGGTAATGTCCCCGTAACATAGTTAATAGTGGTTGAAACTTGCCCTCCAGAGGTTGGGGTAAAATAAGGTGTTAAACCGGTTTCCTGACTTTGAGATGTACTCGTTGGGAACGATGGTTGACTGGGTTCATAAGTGGTCATGGCAGGTTTTAAATTTCCTGGTGAAGAAAATGATAGAGAATGAATAGGGGAATGTTGTTCAATACCTAACACCTCTGGGTAAGGCCTATGTGGGAAACTCTATCGTCTAATTTGTTCACCGAATGTTCGTAAATGGTCAATAGTCACATAAACAGGTGCAAAATAGATGCCATTAGGTATCCATGGAGGAAATTGAATTGGATTTTCTACGGTTGGAAGTGACTCAAAATAGGAAACATGTCGTCCTAAAGAAGTGTCCCAAAATGATGTAGTTGGACCAAAGGCTGATGATACTGTGTCACCCTGGGGTTGACTGAATATCTAGTCTGAAGCTCCAGAATGTCCTTCCATCGAATGATGGAAAGATGTGTCATGTGAAGCAGGTTGTGCCACAATCACAGGACCCATAGGATTAGTGATATGTGGGTGTGCGGGGGGTGAATAGTTCATCCCCGACTCCATTGTAGAAGTGTCTTCTTCACGTGACACAGATGTGCTAGGTTGATCCATGTTTTCTCCCAAGTTCTCCTCCTGATTAAGGGGATATTCAGGTGGCAAATTCAAAATCCTTCAGGATCTTATTAAAGGTTGATGAACTAGAATGACTGAACCAAAATTTCTCCTAAAATTTTTATATACAAAAAAAAGAAAAATATAGTCCAAAGTGTACACAAGCTAAAGCCGCAAGAAAAATTATGTGGTAGGTGTGGATTCAAAGGTATGGAGCCTCACAGGATTATCAAGGTGGTGCAACTCGCGATATACCATTGGGTCCAATAGTTATACTCGACCCAATATTTCATAGCACTGACTAGGGAGGATTAGGACTGTACCCCTGACTGTATAACCCAACTACCTGAAGCACATGCATAGATGCTCCCTGAGTGTTGTTCTCGGTGTATTGCCACTCCAATATGACCAATAGGTTAACTCAGATGGTTACAGGAATCCTAGAAGGGTCACCCGATATACACAAGGTACGTGGGAGCTCAAATCCGTAGTGATGATGTCTAATGCACAACCGTACGACATGAGCCTTCCGATATACTATCAAGTACATGAAGTACCTTTCTATATACCCAAGGGTACGTGAAATTTCATTTGATATACCAATTGGTAGGTGGAAGAACTACAAGCCCTTGGGATTTAGTGCAGGCAAAGAACAACAACTGCCATGCTTAAAGACGTTGGAACACGTCTCTAACTTAACACAGAAGTTTCTATACAGGTTTAACCTAGTGATACCATTAAATTTTATCTTTCATTGTTCGTTGAATGCATGAGGTGTAGACATGAATTTAAAAAGAATGCAAAATGAAGCTACATGCAAATGAAAATCTTTTCTTTTTCTTTTCAATGAAAACTAAACTAAGGTAAGGAGAAATTTTCTTTGCTTCCGAAAATGAAAATGAACAAGTACCTCTAAGCGTTCAAAATCTACCAAAAGAGTCTGAAGCACTCTTTCACTAATCCAACAAAAATGAAATAAATAAACATCAAATCTAAATGTTTTTTACTTTTTCTCTTTTCAAGTTTAAGCGAATCTACAAAAAAGTGAAAAGGAGAATTTTTTTTGAATGCAATAACTTCAATTTTCCAAAATAGAGATAAAAAAGTGGAAGAAAATAAAAAAAATGCAAGAATCTTTCAATCTTTGGAATGCTTTATGAAAATTTCAACTACACTTGAAATCTTCAAACAAATGATAAACACGTTTTCATAACCAAGAAAATACAAGATAATGATAATTCTTTTAAAACTTTTCAAAGATCTTTTAATGAAAGTTCCAAAGTATGAAAAAATCTCTACAACACTTTCAGGAAAGAAACTTGAAATGGGGATAATGAAAACTTTTTGATTTCCTACTCAAATGCACTCAACAGATCTGAGGATGATGCTACTTTCCAGATCTATATTCAGAAAATGAAAGAATACACTATATTAAACTCTAATTAGTTGGAAATTCCCAAAGAAATGTGATCACCCAAAATCTCAATAATACTCAAAACACACAAAATCAAGCAAAAATAAGCAATAACAAAATTGAGAAGGCTCAGAAGTCAGATCAAACAAATCGAACAAATAAGGTGAAATGATCAGGAGTCACAAGACTGAGTACATTGATGGGGGTTTGAAACTTCCCACAATGACTAAATCACTCGCTTGACTAGCTAGGACCCTAATCGACACTTAAACTTCACAATCAAGACAAGGATAAAATATGTTGTGCCTAGGGGTTTTGTGACTATAACGGGAAACACATAGAACTCAAAAAATCAGACCAAAAACCAACTTGAGAAATTTTTATACCAAGTTCCAATCAATGAATGGCGATGCGCCCTGCAAGTGTGCACCAGGGCGTTGGGAGATCCAAAAATGCACTCTCCAAACAAGTAAACAACGTCATCAATAGAAGTAGCAAACATCCAAATAGCGTCAGTGACACAGGTTGATAACTGGAAAACAATGTTAGAATTACAGTGATGCTGGGGTTACACCAACCAGGTGCGTCGAGCGAGATCTGAGTAACAAAATATAAAAATACTCGAAGAATAAAAAGGTGATAGGTCCGATGATGATCCCAAGTAGAGTCTGGATAACCCATTGACTCTCTGATGGTTAGATCCAATGGAGGGAAAGGCAATTAGAGGCTCAATCAAGAAAAATCAAGAATTGAAAACAAATCAAAGCTATAAACTATAACTCCCAAGTATGGTCACCATTTTTGTTTGAAGACGATCTGTTAATGTAGACAAAAACTAATCTCTCTAGCCTAAATTATTTAGATCTAGAACAAAAGAGTGCACAACATAATTATCCTTCCTAGTTAGAATAAATTGTAAGGTAGATCAGTTACCTTATGATTGTAATTCCTTTCTCCTTGCTTGATCTACTTCTAGTTCCTCGATCTATGGCTGCAAAAAAGGATGGACCAAGTGGAAACAAACGAACAATATGAAAGCATATTATTATGAATCTAACTAGATCAACGGTCAAAGAAGCCAATCCTAAACAATATTATAAGACATAACAAGTTTACGGAAATATATTTATATTAAATGTAATTTGCAGCAAATACAAAGTAGAGAGAGTTACAACCTATGCCTTGACGTTATGACTCCAACTCAAATGATCTTGCCTCAAAGATCAAAGCCTCCTAGCCTCCTATGGATGAAGAAGATAGTCCTGACCAAATTTCACCAGCATATGGGTGCTTTTTCCTTCCTCCCATAACAATGGAGGGGGGGTTCATATATATAGGGCTAAAGGGATAAAATAGGTTGAGGATTTAGGGGAGAGGATTAATGGATCATCCCACTAGATTAGGGGATCAATATCCACCTATCCAAGCATATATGGATAATCCTCCACATCACCAAGCTTTGATAAGTCGCTTGATGCTTCATTTTATCCATTTAAACCAACTTCGACGCACCTTGCATGAAGGAAACATGCATCAGAAGTAGCTCACCGCACCTTGTACAAAGGAACTATGCGTCAGGGATGCACTCTGCTAAGGTGCAAAGTGCATCACCTCAAGTTCGACGCTCCTTGCTAGAAGGCAGGGTGCGTCGGGGTGACTATAAAAGGTAAAGGGAAAGGACAACAACCTTCCTTTTAATGTTTTTAGCCCAGGAAATTCAAGAATTAAGGAGTAAATATGACACATGACTCATGATGATGATATTTTAGTGTAACACCATCAAGTTTAAAGAATTTCTGAGAAATATTCACAAAGATAAAAGCAAAATTGCATTTCAGGATTGCACAACTAGTAAAATTCATGAAATCCCAAACGGGTAGAGAAGGATCACAAATTCTTCAAATAATACATGGGTTGGGTCATATAAAATGTTAATTAACATCAGGAATAGAAAGAAACTCATTTGGACCTCTACTCATTCATTTATTCAAGATAGTATGAAAACTATTCTATTTCTATGCAAATCTAGATAGGGTGGAGAAATATGAGAATAACTAAGACTTATGTAACTTTAATTGACATGATTGATATAATAAGTTTACATTGAATATAATTACATAATATATGGAACAATAGGACTCTCAAAACATTATAGAAAGACCTCTCCTCTTCTACAAAATAATCTAGCTCTATAAATCCATAGGAATCTTGGAGATTCGAACCATGAACTGAATGATGCTTCTTATGAAATTAAAATTCAACTTGATAAGCTACAAGACTTGAAAATACACTCATTGATAATGGTTGAATACCATGATCCTCTCACAGGAAGCAGGGGCACGTCTCACAGCTTGGACTAGGGGCACATCTCCCAAGTCTCTGAGGCACAATTGCTCTAAATTCAAACATCAAACTGAAAAAAGATGTGAATGTGGTGCACACAGGTTCATTTATAGAGAGTGGGTGACTTGAGGAGCAAGTATCCTTAGCTAATGCCCCCTCCTTGAGTGGATAAGGAAAGCTAGCTTTCCTACCTTTTGCTTTTTGCTTTGCTTTCCTCCTTTTTCCTTTTTTGTTTGCTTTTCCACTTTCTGCTTTTTCTAGATTTTCTTAACTTTCCTTCTTTCTGCTTTTGTGCTGTTTTTTCTTGAGTTTTTGTTGCTTTTATGATTTGCTCCATCTTTCTTTCCTTTTTCCTGATTTTCTAGATTTATGTGCTTTCTCCTTAACTTCTTACTCAAGTCTCCTCTCAGTCAACCTTATCCACTAATGCACCATAGTGGAGCATTATCCTCATTTATTCATCATAAAAAAATTTAATGCATCAAAATTAAATATTCCAAGTGCATAATAAACTTTAGATAAAATTAAATGCACACTCCTAATTAATTAAATGCTTGGAATACAAAAATTAACCCCATGATATTGAAGTTGTCTCCTCAACCCAAGGGATTGGTTAGGTTAGGATCTTGGTCCAATGTTCACTGTTGAGGGGACATGACACTGTCAAGGATCGAATCGGGTGAAGAACCAAGTAGCATCGACAAAGGTCTTCCCGATGCATAGTTACTTGGCATTGGAATGGTCGATAACCATTATGAACAAATTATTCCGTTTTTGGCCATGGGAAGAGAACCTAAAGGGTTCACCACTAATCAGAAGAAGCAATTAGTCGCTAGAGCTGTTGATTTCCAATTGATCGCAGGATAGTTATACAAGATGGGGCCACATGAAATTCTTCGTCGATATGTCTTTCCACATGAGCAAGAAAGAGTGTTGGATGAGGCTCACAGTGGGATCACAGGAGGGCATTATGGAGGGTGTGCAACCTCTAGAAATATAATTAGAGCTGGATTATGGTGTCCAACACTGCATGGTGACACAATAGATTAATCCAAGAGCTACGATGTATGTCAAAGGATGGGGAAACCATCGCGACGAGATGAGATGCCATTGGTGCCCCAGTTGACATTACAACCTTTTGAAAAATGGGCAGTAGACTTTGTGGGACCCATTAACCCAACAGGAAAGAGGACGGGTACAAGGTACATAATTAATATGACAAACTACCTAACAAGATGGGTCGAAGCAAAACTAGTGAAAGATTGCACAACTGCGACAGCATAAAGATTTATTTTTGACAATGTGGTCACCAGGTTTGGGTGTCCAAATATATTGATGAGAGACCAAGGTACGCATTTTGTATATCATACCATCAAAGCAATGACTGAGGAGTTTCATATTCAACATAGAAGAAGTACTCCATAGCACCCACAGGAAAATGGAGCAATTGAAGCGCTGAAAAAAATTTTGGAGAGCGCGCCTCACTAAGTTGTGCAATACGAACCGGGACGACTGGGACTTGAAGATTCCTGTGGTATTATGGGCCTATAGAACAATGTGCAAAAGATTGACATGCCAGACCCCCTTCAAGCTGGTATATGGACAAGAAGGAGTAATTCCTATGGAGTACATTGTCCCTAGTATGCGCATAGCAACATCGACAAGCATGAGTGACGATGGGGCTATTAAAGAAATATTGGAGCAGTTACTGCAACTAGAAGAAGATCGCTTCATTGCGGGGTTTCATTAACAAGTAGAAAAATATCGACAGAAGGCAGGGCATGATCGCCATGTAAAGAAGAAGCACTTTCAGTGCAGAGACATGGTACTCCTATACGATAGTAAGTTCACAAATGTAAGAACCATAAAACTCATAAAACCTACTAAATAACAAAATAATATTAAATATGCATGTAGATCTATGATCCAATACAAGAACCTCATAACATGTAAAATGATATAAAATCCAGAAACAAACAAGAATAACATGCATAAAATATATGCAAAAACAATGGCGATCTAATCATCAATAACATAAAATATGTTGTAATAATTATTGAGCCATACCTGATTGGATAATTGGTAGCTACCATTACCTTGACAGCTCCTATAGTGCAACTGAAGGTGGGAGGACGACTCTCCACCCAACCAACCCCCAACCAAAAAGGCTGAGGCCCCCGAGCCCCCAACAAATAACTCTATGCCAGTGATATCTTGCTTTCCTCTCCTCCAGAGCTCCTCTTCCAAGATGCCCAAAGACACCAAAAAGACCCCTCTCTTCACTTCTTCTCCTCCTTCTCCCAATTTCTTAATTTCTTATTTAATTTATTTCTTTATGCAAGATTTGCTTTCCGTTACTTCTTTTTCATGTTTCTTTTTATTACTTACCTTATACTATATTACATTATATCATATTATATAAAATATTCCCTATATTCGTATATGAGGGTTGTTACATACTTCCCCCCTTCAAGAAACTTTGTCCCGAAGTTATAATCTTCAAGCAATAAATACAATACTTATTCTATCAATCAATCAAGTAAATACTATAGTATATAGGTAGCTAGTACTATTGTGAAGTTTAGAGATTTATATGTGTGGCCACCACATAGAAGTCTCCAAACCGCACTAATACAATCAAACACCCTAAGTTACAACATGCTCTTAAGTAATTCCCTATGAATCTAGTATGAAACCATATAAACAATCTTGCATCATACATACATAAGCATTAGATAATTAATTAGTAATTAATGATTGTTGTTTGTTTACTTCCTCTTTCCTTACTCACCCTCTCCCTGAGAATCATACCATCCGATCAACCTCCCTACACCTCCCCTCCAACTCCAGATGGTCCCACTCGCCATGGCATGGGCCCTCTACTGTAACCTATCCGCGGATCATACAGTAGGCATCCGAAGTTCCCCGGGAAGTTACCGCAGCATTGCCACCTTCCCAACTTCTAGTAATAATACGTCCTCATCGGATTCTAACCGAAATTTGGGCCTCATTAGTACTAGTTGGCATCTGGTTCTCGGTACCCCAATCCTGATACTCCTGGTACCCCCAATCCTGATATCAAGATCATTATACCCCAGGCATCTCGGAAGGATAGCCTAAACATCCTCCACAACACCCTTAAGGCACTATCCCTAGGCATCAAAAGTCCTTCTCCATAAACCTCGCTCCCGATGAGTATGTTTCCAACCGTGGACTTTGGTCACATCAGAAGTTATCCGGGAAGTATATGTGGCACTGCTACCTTCCCAACTTCTGGTACAAAAGTCAAGCATTGCTGGCATAGAGCTAATTGTTGGGCTTGTCCCCCAACCCATAATTTATTTATAGTAACCATTCTCATTCGTGGTTATGGGCTCCCACGAAATCATAGAATACTTAGCCTCATCAGGCCATCTAAGTGGATCACATGGAACAACTGGCACTTGCCATAATGAATAATCATTAGTAACAATTTCTCAAAATAATAATATATCATGGATCAACCTTGAATCATGGGCTAACAAGAATGTCTAGCCACCAGTTCATATTGCATTGCATTGCATCATAAGCCATTGTCACGATAATTCATGCCAAGTTTAACATCTAATGCATTTAGGTACTCTGTGCTACCATTATAACATAACTGGTCATGATACTTTCATAATTTCACTAATCATCTCATAAATATGTCATGATAAGTTGCCATATTCCAACATTAGTACTATCAATATGGAGTGACAAATCACATAATCCGTCATCATATCAAATATGCATTCTATGGGGAGCAATAAGGGTTAGCATGAAATGATACCATGTCATACCAAATATATCATATGATCTCTTATTCTTCATTGGCACATAACAGAGCTATAAAATACCAACATTAACCACAACATGCTTTCATATCATTTATGTGCCAAATGTCATTTATCTCTAGATGCAATGGTAAGCTATCATATCATTTTATGTCTACACGTCATGAAATAACATCAAGAAGTATCACATGCACAATCCATGGCTACAATTCTCATGGCTAGGAATAACAACATCAAATTTCACATGAATAATGCATGACCATGAATCACATGTCTACAAGGCATCCTTCTAAGAACACATGTAATAACACCATATCACGCACCACATAACTTACATTTCAAGATGCCATCAATAACACTATAAGGTACTAATTGAGTATCCACAATCAATGTATCATGTACCTCATGTCCAATACATCTAGAACCATAATAAATTGAGTGTCAACGTGAAATATGCATCAGGGGAATTGGGTAGCAGCATGAAAATCTGAGGATCATCATAAAATATGCAACATACGTCTTCTAACTTCAGAAACCATAAGAAACTATAAATACTAACTCTGTATCAACATGGAATATGCATCATATGTCTTCTAACTCTAAACTGTAAAACACTGAAAGAATATCAACATGAATTAATAGAACCAATCCATGTGTCATAAGCTCAAGTCTACTCAATATTGTAATCAACAGAACAAAGGGCCCTTTACAAAGTTCCCACACTAGGGAAAGAGAGATGTGTATACATACCATGAACAATCTGTAATTTTGCAACTAATGGTGTCATATTGCTTATGTTTGTTAGAGTGATGATGATCCAATGATACCCATGTTGTTGTGATTCCAAGACTAGAGGATGATCTATAACCACTTAAACGTATGTGGGTGTGTAGAGTTTTTCTAACCGTGACAAATGGAAGTTTCTTGCAATGCAATTTATCTTAATGATATTGTGCTAAGGCCAATAATGTATTCTACACAATTTATTTCCCCACTGTCTCTGCAATAACAATCTTTGAATAGCTCAGATGTGACTTCATCATAGGATGGTTTCACAAGGGCTAGTTACATGTGACAAGCCTCTCTCATAGAACATGACTCTCATGATGAAAACTCAATGAAACAACTATACTTGTTTTCATTTTGATTTGGTGTTTAAACAAGTTGCCCAAGAGTTCTAGTGGCATCCATATGGTTTTGATTATACTCCTAGGAGTAGCCAATCTTCGTAGGTCTAACTCACATATGTGGAGGGTTACCTCGATGCAACACACAAGGGATGCACATAATTGATGCACACAAAGGACACAAGTGGGTAGTGGCAAGGGGTAAATGCATGCTCAGCAAAACATTTGGACCAACTATATGTATACCTTGGCTTGATGTAAGATGATTGAGGATGCATTAGCACACAAATAAAAAAAATATAACCATGTCCCAAATCGTAGTTGCAGGTAAGAATCTAGTTGACATTGCTTAAGGACAAGGTGCAATCAAATGGAAGATCCTCAAGTATCCGCAAAATAGTAGTTCACGTCAATACAATCATATAGAGAGACCACGGAGCAGGTCATGCTTCATGCACTAGGAAGTAGTTCCATCTCTACACACTTGCTAGATATATGCCCATTTATTTCCAAGTTATGGGACAAAAGTGTTTTTCTTTTTTTAGAGATACGATTGGACCAAACCCTCCCCTTACCATGAATAGATGGCTTGCCAATATTTCAATAATTCCATTGTGAATAGACTATTGCAAATCCTTCTAGGACTATTAGTTTGGGAAGTATGGGAAGAAAGAGACAAGAAGATTTTTAAAGGTCCACATTCATGAGTCTACACTTCAACTGAACCAATGGAAAGATCGTGATTTTCAAATAAACTCGATCTTTGAATAAACCGGCAAGAGTAATCAATTATGAAGGCTTGTAACTTTACCCCTCTTTAGTGGGAAACGAATTGCTCAGCATGCCTAAGCGACTACATTAATCCCTTTAAAGTGAAGCCTCCCTCCTCCAAGATTTCTCAGATTTTTAAAATAATTTAAAAATAAAAAGTTATGGTTAGTGGAGTTCATGGCATATGATACTTACACTACCTTTCGGATCACCTCACATATATTTAATATATTCAATGACCTCTTCCAATCATTGCCTATCTAGTTGTGACTAACATGCATTCAAGCCTCATCTTCCCATGGCCATGTGCATGCTCAAGCCTCATTCACCCATGGCCACATGCATGCCACTAACATTGTCAGGCATTGTCATACCTAGTATCCAATAATGTATTTTCTAACAATGCAACGTTTCTGCTAACAATCCAACCGGTGAAAACATCCATAATCGGTTCAAAAATGACAATAATAACACCAAGCCTTTTAGAAAGATGAATACAAAATCAATTATTTAATCTCTTTTCTCGGGTTGATTCAATTATGAAATATCTGACTAAGTTGTGTTATACCCACCTTCAGTTGCAGAAAGAAACCCAGACGCTCTTGACTTCAATGCTTGGTGGTGTCGCTATGTCTACAGGTGATGCTTATGAGACTTAATAATCCATGATCGTTCAAAACTGATACTTATTATATGTGCGCACAACTTTGGTGTTTTTGCGGAACGAGGGAAAACACCACATTAAATGACTCTAGTATTATGTTCCTTGATTATTTATGGCTTTTCTATGGCTGATTGGGATGATTGGGATTGTAACGTGTGAACATACCTGCGTTGTCAAGTATATCATACTTCTATGGAGAATGATTGGGAACTGCAGCTTCTACCTATTGTCGCCATACCAACTCCAGGATTGCTTCCTAGGTTCTCCCTTGTTTTTTTTTTTGGTTTCTATATACATATTTTATCGACCTACATATTTCAGAATCACAATAATGACCTAAACATTGCCCATCCACCTCTTAATGCACTTGAGCTCAGGGCTGAGTTGCGTTTCTGGTTTTGCTTTTAAAAAAAAAAAAATTGTATGGTAGTTGATGTCCAATTTACCCAAAGCTGATACAGATCCAGGCCATTCCATGAAGAGAATTTAGTGATACCCATGAAATATGTATGTTGTATTGTTATTGAATTGCATGATAATATATTTTTATAAAAACCACAGTTATACCCTTTTTAACCACTACAGTTACAGTTCACGTCTGTCATTGATACTCATTTAAAATCTTGATCCAGGTAATATAGAATATCCGTGGAGTATTTGCAGACATGTCTTACAAACTACGTTCTAAATTCTTTGAATTAAATTCTTCTTTAGGTGACGTCTACGGTAAAATATGTAAAGGAAAAAATGCGTATATTCATCCCCAGTTTACTAGTACTAGTTTTCTCTTGGTGTATGTATCCTTATACCCAAAGCTACTATCAAGGTGTCAATAGAAATTACCCTGCCCTAATAGACAATTAGCTTCATTTTGGTCGCCATTATACCCAGTTTAACTAACTCTACTCTTCCATTGGAATGTGTGGATTCGCAGCTGACAGATCGTTGGCATATGCACACCTCACTCGTGGTTCCATTGAGATTGGTGTACCACTCCCAAAGCCATCAACGATTTTAGCTACCGTTTGTAAGATGGGTATGCGCCATTCTTATGGAGATGTAGTTGTAATTTGTGTAACAAGGAATCCAAATAAAGATCTAAGACAATCGTTAAAGTGGGGGGTGGTTCAAATTCCACAGAAACATATTTTGTCCTCACTGCAAGCAGGTTGCAATGGCATCTCCACCCAGGGGATATTTTCAAATATTGTAGCCAGGCTTCATTCAATACAATAGTCCCAAAACGGAAAAGGGCATGCTTTCCGAGGGAACAACCTTGTCACAATTTTTTTTTACACCATAGTGGCATAATTAAAAAAAAGCCAGGGAGTGATTTAATAATCTGGGAAAGGAGGCTATCAAGCAATAATGTGCTTAAGAGTCTACCATAAACATATATGGTATAAATAGGCAAGAGCTGCAAATAGAGCTACTCTGTTAAGTGCACCACTCCATTTTAAGACTAGTAATATGGATAAATTACTTGTAGTGAAAACAAGTACAAGGAATGGCAAAACGAACGCTGAATGGAATGGAATGACAAAAAATGATCCCGTGAAAATTATCTGCCCAAGTGAGTAGGAAACATATATTGGCAACAAGGAAATGAATATATACCAGTCAATCACCTTTCAAACTAGTATATAAATGAAAATTATATAACCTTTCAATCAATCAATCAGATCCTGCTTGTTTGGAAGATGTATACCTTATTCCCCTTAGCCAGGCGTAGCTGAGCATTGGAGTTTTCTTATTCTACTTCTTAATTGATTTTATCTAAAACTGTATATTTTAAGGAATAGAGCTACTCCAGGATATAAATTTTTTTCGTTAGTTATATATTACTTTATCAAAACGTTGCAATTTTCATACTTAAGCAGTTCTCTCTCTACCTAAACCAAACAACGAGATCATTAAACAAGAGTGTCCGTCCTTGATGAGTGTGTATTTCCTAAGATCACACTTTAACCTTGGATTGTAGATGAGAGGATGTTAGCGAGAAAATAACACATGATTTCCAAAACACTGATGTATTTTTCTTTCTTGTCCTAAGAAAAGCTTCAGATGCAGATTATTAGATGGGCTTGTGGAGGTGATGACACGTGAAATCCCACTATCCAATTCCATGTACGAATAAATCTTTACTCCCATTTTTCTTCGGTGATCGTTGGATCGATGGCCTAGAGATAATCAACTATCACCAATATATTTCTCAATTTTCATTTCTTGGATGCTAATTTTCTACCAAACAGACCACAAGAAAATACCAAAATTTGGCGAGTGATATTCTGACGCAAAACACTGCCATTAAAACAACGATTCGGCTTATGAAGTTGAAAAGCTAATAGCCAGAAGAAAATATTGAAGTATCTATGAAAAAAAACAAAATATACACCACTAAACAATTTCCAAATCAAGAACACTTGTCATGCTGATGAGATCAGCTATATTAAATAAATAACATTGCCCCTGTTGACATGTAAAGTCTGGAAGGAAGAAACGCTCAGTCTGGAATCATCATTATCGCAGAAACGTGGCAGGAAGAACGTTATGGCTGGAAGAAACATTATGGTAGAGGTAACGATGGCAGCATAGTTAGAAGAGAGCTGTTGTGGTGGCATATCATCATCACTGGGCAGCCCAACCTCTGAGAATCACCGCAAAACCTAACCAGAAACGGAGTGGTTCCATGATCTTATTAAGTGATATATAAGATATATTAATCATCCATCACCATACTTGAAAATAATTGTTAATGCCTATGAAGAGTGGTCTCTTTGTAGAATACTATTTCTATTGGTCCTTGTTGTTACCAAAGGATCTTGTGAAAAGCAGACTAGACGCCCTCTTTTGAAGTATCAACTACATCTAGTTTCTCATAAAATATAATCATTTCCTTGTTAATAGAGAAAAGTCCCTGTTGGGATTGTTTCATTGATACAAAATCATCCATTGAATTTTATTGGAGATAGCAGGCGGTCTTATTGAAGACCGACCCAAAGATATTATATATCATCCATCGATTCTTATTAACTATTTGCTTGAAAACATAAAAGTTAATGTGAAGGATCTATCGAATTGACTATTGAGTAACTCAATGTTATTCAATATATTTCTTGCATCGAAGTGAGGATGGAAGTCTACTTGGATGAGAGGGCCAATTACAAAACGCTCATACGGTAATTGCAAACGCACATTATCACCAGGCATGACAGAGGGCCATTCTCATGACATTTTTTTTTAGAACAAAAAATCCGGAGGAGAGGGACTCGTTTGGCATATTAAACGGTTGATTGACATGCAGGATTTTAAACGGTTGGTATATTAAGAGAAAATGTAGGCTATTCAACGGTTGATTGACCGAGAATCTCAAAAGGAAAGGATGTACTAGCCCTAGCCCTAACTCCACATGCAATATTGGAGTCTACACTTCACACAACGGTGCTAGGGTTTCTACCACGCTTCCGCTGTGTATCGCTTGCAATTACATCTGTAGGTTATAGGCAAGATGGGGTATCGCATGCCATTACATCTATAGGTTTAGTGACCCCTGTCGGATTCTGTGGAGGCAGAGCAACCACATAACAGAGTATGACCGAAAGGCTAACAAAACAGGGGAAAACAGAGTATTCGGTGTCTGCTACAGAACTGGGATAAATTCAATGGAGCTCTACGGCTCTTCTACCACATTCCAGAACCACCGAATGAACACACAAAATACATTGAACATATGATGCCTCTTCACCCGAGGCTCATTTACTTGTCCACCTAATTGCATTAACTCCTTGTACAGTGGTTGGTGGGTTTAGACAGATGGCAGGAGGAATTATCTCCAACACTCCCCCTTAATTCCGACCATAAACAAACTATTAACATCTTACACATACATACAGTGCCTTCATGGGCTTTCAACAAAAAAAACATAAAACATTAATGCCTGCTGGTCTAAGTCTCAGCTAGGCTTACATTAGTTCATGTCAAAGCTCAAAATTATCTTACCATTCTTGTCTGCTGCATGCTGATGCAGCGGCTTCTTTTTCTTTCGTTTGCTCCAGACTTTGAACTCAGCGTTCTTCTTCACCTTCTTCTTCATTCTCACCTTCTTCTTCTTCATGCTTTCTTCAAGCTCCTTGGGCTTGAATCTTCCATCAATGTCTGCAAGTTCTTCAATCTTTCTAATAGCTTGAGTAACATTCTTATCCTTTGACTCGTAGTTTAGCAACTCCACTGGATCTGCAGGTTTGTGCTGCTCAGAATTTCCTCCACAAGTAGTCCCATCGTGTCCATTCTCCTTTTTCACATTCAGGGGATCTTGGGGCTCCACATGAATTGGTACCTCACGTTCTGTACGTACACCATTTTCATATGCTTCCTCATTCTCAGCATTTATCTCTGCTGCTAAATCAGTTTTACCTTCTTCCACTGCACAAACTTCAGGTTCATTTGTTGCCTTATCCTCTGCATGAACTTCATCTTTTGCAGCTACATGGCTGTCTCCTTTTTTATTCATCTTTGCTACCTCAATGCTGCCTTCAGCTAAACTACTAACGGCTACAACATCAGTGCAGTTCAGTTCAACATAGTTTGGCTTTTCGAGCCATTCTTCAATGAGCTTCAAATCAACATCAAAATCATGAATGAAGTCCTTGCATTCATGTTGAACAATCATGTCGGCAATTTCTATGCAAACTGGAAATGTTTTGTCAGATTCTGCAATGAAAGTGCAGTCTTCATCGTGCTTGGGCTTTGCTAGCCACTCTTCAAAAAATTTCAAATCTTCATGGTCTTCATTATACTTATCAGCTCCAATGCTGCCTTCTTTTCCATTTTCTGCTTCAAATAAGAACATCACATTGTCCACATTCTTTAAAAATTCTTGAATGATTTCATCATCATTTGCATTTTCCTCAATTACAAGCTGATTTCTATATGCACCTGCACATGCACAAACATCTAACCTGTTAGAAAAAACTTCTACTTTCATGGGCATGCTCTTCATGAGCTCATTTTCTTCTTCACATTCAGCCTCTACTGGCTGTCCTGCAACTGCTTGAGTTGCTGATTCATCATTTTCTGCTGCTGCTATGGCAGCTTCATCATCAACATCATCTTTGTTATATCCATCCACCTGTGGCTCTGCACGGTGGGCTTCACTGTTCTCAAACTCAGCAGGCTCGGCTTGGCTGACAGAGTCCTCAACCATTTCATGCGAAAGTGCTTCTGTTGGTATAGCAGGTTCTTCAACTTCATTATCCACAACTGTGTGGGGTTCACCGAATTTCTCAACATCTTCTATGGCTGGAGTTTCTACTGCTGCAATGGAAGTTCCATCTTCATATTCATCCACAAGTGCCTCTACACCGTGGGATTCACTAACAGCTTGGCTGTCTTCTGCTTCAACTGCAGGATTCTCAACTGCTACTTCTTCAACATGTTGTGACGCTGTTGGCTGCTTGCACATATTACTCCCCCTTTCACTGAACTCTTCTTCCAAGGTTCTCCATGCTTCCTTGGAAGTCTTTGCTGCTGCAATCTTGTGGAAAATACTTTCATCCACAGCTCGTTGGATGAGATGCAAGGCTAATTCATGCTGCTGCAATTTTTGGTCTTCGGTCAGGGCTTCAAAAGCCTCTAAATCTAGTGGATGCACACATTCATTTTGAACTAAACACCACAAATCCTCTGCTCTAAGAAAACTTCTCATCTTAATAGCCCAAAATTCATAATTTTTACCTGGAAAATGTGGGGGTACGAAGAGAACTCTGCTGCTCCAGTTATCCTGGTTCTCTTCTTGGACTTCAACTGTGTTAATAAGCTCCTCTGCAATGGGAACTTCTCCATATCTATGTGCAAAATACTTTGCCTCTGCCCTTGCATTTCTTCTTTTAATCTGCTTGAGTCTGCTTTGGTAACCCATTTCTTCTCTTCTTTGCAGCAGGCGTTCTGTGCTTCTTCTTGCAAGTCTCCTACTTGCTTCTCCTTCCCTATCGCCCCCTAAAAAAAATATAAAACTGCTTGCTGGCTGCAAGACCTATCAATGACGCCCCCTTAATGCAAAAACATCTCTGTTTTTTTTATTTTGTCAGATACCATGACAACTTCAGAGGGAGCTCTTGTGCGAAAAAGACCATAGAATGGGACAAACGAAGTTTGAGCTTGAGTGGGATGCCATTGGGGACAATTACGAGAAACCCTTCGAGGCCGAGCGGATTACTAAGGATGACAAGCGGTTTAAGTTGTATTACAAAGGTCTCATCAGCGCTGAGAATGTGGACGGGCTTGGTGATCACTGGGACACTCTTGCGGGAGCTGGCGTTGCTATCTACGATCCGGATGATAATTTAATTCTGAATCTGCAGAAGCAGCTTGGGGTTGATTTGAGCAGGTCTGTTGCAGAGTATTCAGCTTTGAAGGAGGGTCACATGGCTGCATTCGATTTGGGTATCCGGAATGTTACTGCTTATGGGGATTGAGATGGAGAGGATCCTGAACAATCGAAATTGCGTGCGGGCATCAATTCAACTTTAACAGAGAAAGGAAAAGAGAAATCAAAGGCTGAGAGTGAAGCAGGAGAGGCAAGTCCGTTAGTCACGGAGGTAGATATTCAGCAAATTGTATGTGCATGGACAGGCATTCCAGTTGAAAAAGTGTCAACAGACGCGTCTGACAAACTTTTGAAAATGGAGGAAACACTCCACCAACGCATCATTGGGCAAGATGAGGCAGTTAAAGCTATTAGTCGAGCTATTCGTCGTGCAAGAGTTGGTTTGAAGAATCCAAACAGGCCAGCTTACAGTCGGCTACGACACAAATATATCCACGGCCATGGATGACTTCAAATCGGCCAAAACCCCAAATCACAATACCTCTAGGACACCATAATCTCCACAGAGAAGGGAATGAGTCGATGCCAAGTCAATCCAAGCAAAAAACAAATGAAATAACAGCGGCCACGAGTAAAATTCTTACCACAACTGCGGCACCAGCGCTTAACCCGCCGGGGATTGAACTTCTTCCTTACCACGTGCTTCTTCAGCCTTTTTTTTATCAACAGCGACCACTTCGGCGGGAGCTTGAGCTACAGGCTGTTCTTTAGCAGACTTGGCCCCCGTCTGGGGTTAAAGAAATGATTTCAGAAGGGTTCTGCCCGCCTCTGGAAGCCTCAACTCCCTTTTCCCATGCTTTTTCCATCTTTCTTATGATTCAAGCCTCAGAGGGCAAATGCTTCAAATTTTTGATGAAGAAACTATTCCAAACGACTCTTGCATGAATATGATTCTGCACCAAATTTTTGTCTTAACCGCACAAAACGCCTTAGGAAAGAAGCTCACTCACTCCACTCTGAAACGCTCCAATTCATGGGCTTCCACTCACATGGCAGTTGCCAACTCGACCCTTTTCCAATGGCGGCTCTCGCTCTCAGCTCTGCCTTCAGCTTTCTGAAAAGCTCTTCCAGCGACTGTGGCTGGGTTTACCTCACATGAATGGAGACGGCTGCTCCAGCTACTCCCTTCTTTGCACCAAGTTGGCTTGGATGACCAACACTGGAAACACTCAGATCCTTCACATGGCGGGTGAAGGGGGATTCATAACCCTACTCTCTGATACCATGTCGGATTCTGTGGAGGCAGAGCAACCACATAACAGAGTATGACCGAAAGGCTAACAAAACAGGGGAAAACAGAGTATTCGGTGGCTGCTACAGAACTGGGATAAATTCAATGGAGCTCTACGGCTCTTCTACCACATTCCAGAACCACCGAATGAACACACAAAATACATTGAACATATGATGCCTCTTCACCCAAGGCTCATTTACTTGTCCACCTAATTGCATTAACTCCTTGTACGGTGGTTGGTGGGTTTAGACAGATGGCGGGAGGAATTATCTCCAACAACCCCGCAGAGATGGATATTGAAGTGATCAGAGACCGAGCCAATTAGATTTGGAAGGGTGTAGGACTAGGCATTATAATGAAACTGTATTTTAACTATTAACTACAGTAATCAATCTCTTTAACAGTAACTTCTAAATACTACAAAGGACCTTGGGATACTGAAACTTTTGTTGCATTCTGTGGAACTCCTAATACTGTGTATATCTCAATAGCGTGTTGTGCATGATTCTTTTAATGGATGCTGCTTCTATGTGTAGCAGTAAAACTTGAGCATTACAGTATCTATAATCTAGCTCAAAGCTTGGCTTTGTTGTACTGTCAATGTTTTATTTACTGAACTCTAACTAATTTCTTCTTAAATTATCAGTGGTGTCAGTTTTTTTTTTTTTAAACGTTGATGATATGATTCATTTTCTGATATGTGAAAACTCATGGAGAGTCATTCTACCTTGCATAGATGTTTTATCTAACTGGGACTAAATCATTTTCTATTTTTTAAGAGTACAGTTTACTGTGATCAAGACTGGTCTCAATCTATCAAAATCTACGGATCTATTCCTATTGTTTTGTTTAAAATTGACAAATATATCATAATCAATGTATCTAATTTAAATCGGCCATTTAGCATCTGATAAATTTGAAAAGAATTTAAGAGCCCTTAAGGACCAGTGTTTGAAGCCAAGCTCTGATACCAAATGTAAGAACCATAAAACTCATAAAACCTACTAAATAACAAAATAATATTAAATATGCATGCAGATCTATGATCCAATACAAGAACCTGATAACATGTAAAATGATATAAAATCCAGAAACAAACAAGAACAACATACATAGAAGATCTGCAAAAACAATGGGGATCTAATCATCAATAACAAAAAATATGCTATAATAATTATTGAGCCATACTTGATTGGATGATTGATAGCTACCATTACCTTGATAGCTCCAATAGTGCAACTGAAGGTGGGGGGGGGCGAATCTCCACCCAACCAACCCCCAGCCAAAAATGTTGAGGCCCCCGAGCCCCCAACAAATAAACCTATGCCAGTGCTATCTTGCTTGAGGAGCTCTGGAGGAGAGGAAAGCAAGATAGCACTGGCCTAGGGTTATTTGTTGGGGACTCGGGGGCCTCAGCCTTTTTGGCTGGGGGTTGGTTGGGTGGAGAGTCGTCCCCCCACCTTCAATTGCACTATTGGAGCTATCAAGGTAATGGTAGCTATCAATCATCCAATCAGGTATGGCTCAATAATTATTACAACATATTTTCTGTTATTGATGATTAGATCCCCATTTTTTTTGTAGATCTTCTATGCATGTTGTTCTTGTTTGTTTCTGGATTTTATATCATTTTACATGTTATCAGGTTCTTGTATTGGATCATAGATCAACATGCATATTTAATATTATTTTGTTATTTAGTAGGTTTTATGAGTTTTATGGTTCTTACAGCAAAACACCCAGGTAAGCTCCAAATGTATTGGCTTGGTCCATATGTCATAAATTTCATTACTAATGGGGGCACAGTTCAATTGCAAAATTTGAATGGAACACTTTTGACGAGCTTAGTGAATAGGAGACAGTTAAATCCCTATCAGGATAACTCGGTGCACCTCCACTGAGGAATATAGGAGGTTGAAAAAAAAAGAGAATGAGAAAAAGAAAGAGAAGGATACAAATAAAGAAAGAACAATGAAGCAGGCATATCGCATAGTTTGGGAGTTTGTCGATAGAACCGCGACAAGGTTTGAGTTCATATATCTGTCGATGGAATGGCGACGAGGTTTGGGCCTGGTCAATGACCAAACCAGCGAGCGCAATGACCATCAATTAGTCATATAGGGAAATAAATGAAGCAGTTAAGACGCGACGGATGACGGCGGGAGCGTACGGAGATGCATTTAATGCCGCATTATTGAGCCAGATTGGGTAAATCGATGGTGGATTTGGGTAATCATTATCCAAATTGATTTGATGGTTGAAGAGTAGGAAACAAAAGTTATAAAGGAACGCGCAAGTAAACATTCTGATCGATTGCGCATTGTGAGAGTGTTGAAGAAATTAGAGAGCGAAGTTAAGAGGATTGAAGTTGAAGAGTTGCGATGGCTCAAGTAGTATCCAACACTAGTACACAACAACCACCCACTGCAAAGGAACCCATTGTCGAGGAACAACCAGATATTACATCAACACCGGTCCAGATTATTCGAAAGAAGAGAGGAGCCAACCAACCAGTGAATATGGAGAGAAGAACAAAAACCACCCGTAGCACGACGGGGGTTGTATATACACAAGGGGAAGCGATCACTTCAAGGGCCGTAGGAGAAGAGGAGATAAAGGCTAGAGGAAAGGACAAATAGTAGAAAGGTCCAACTGTGGCAGACATTCAAGGATATGTGTCATTGAGGAGGGAAGGGGCTCCGCCAATAATACTTGGAAGGAAATGCAAGCACACAATACTGGAACTAGCGACACTGAAAGGTGTCCACATTACTGGTGAGATGTTGCAGCGGCTTCGTAAGATGCAATACAATGACCATGACATTTTAGCATATGTAGACTGCACCCAACAAATGTTTACGGAGAAATTTAAGGAGGAAGGAGGCCCAATTACATTGGAACAGATGCCATGGGCATCGGGACTACAGTGACCGGGATTGCTGTTGATCTTAAGCATGTCGCATTTTGGGTTCTCGACAGAGGTCAATGTGTGCATCAAAAAATTGCTCATCTGCCTCCACGGAAAATACTTGTGGCTCGAAATAAAGATACCAATTAATGTGGATCTTATTGCGAGGATTACCGGGTTACCTAAGATGGGGGTATACTCGTCGTAGTATTTTCAAAGAAAATACAATCACAAGAAGTTGGCAGCGAAGATGAAAGCCAAATACGGGGTAGTCAAAAACACCTGTGGTTACCTAATCGACACAATTAACGACCGAGCTGTCAATCTCCCAGCAAAGTTGTTGGCCATCAAGATAGTTCAGAAAAACCACCCCAACCAATGCACAACAGGGGCGATTTCAATGTGTGGTCAGGGTTCAGATGAACTGGTCGTTGTTCCTATTGAACGAACTGATGGAGGATGCAGTTGCAGCGTAGGAAAAGGGTAATCCCTTTAATTATTCATGTCTCTTGATGTGGATTGCTTTGGTCGCATGGATGGAGCCACCACAGTACCAAGGAATAGGAACAACAAATTGCAAAGTGTCAAAGTGTCAAAGCATGCCGAGGGGCACGGTGTCAAAATTTATGGCTGTTGAATGACAAGGGCAGGAAACGAGACAATAAAATATAGTTCTACATCTACGTGGAAGAGATGCGCACACAAGAAGTTAAGGTCCCGCGATTGACAGAGGTCATGGAAAGGAAATACAAACGGATCACAAGGCTCGTTGCGGGGCCTCAAGCATTTTTTATTCAAGCACGTGCAGACTCAGCAAGGTAGTGGTTAACCACGGAGTACAAGCTAACTGAAAAACAGCTGGATGCCATCATAGCAGAATGACCAATTGAATGGAAGACCTCATTCGATGATGACCAACTATCGGATCGAAAGAATGGAAAGCAGATGAATGTTCCAAAGACACATACTGAGACGAAGGACTCAGAGGACGCGGATGAAGGTGAGGACGATCCATCAAGCAACGAAAGTCATGATGGGTCAAGCGACACTCCGACAAATTTGGAGTTGGAAGTGCAGCAACAAGAATCAAGAACGAAGAAGAAAAGGGACAAAGGAGAAGTGATTACCACTATTGGTCTTCCCGATGAGAAGATGAATATATTGCTCGACAGGATGACAACTGTGGCAGAAGAAAATCGATCAAAAGTGACATAGCACACAATAGAGTATTTCCACCAAGTTTCGTAGTTGTTACAAACATTGAGTAATGCTATTATAGAGACCAGGGTGAATCCAGAGCTTGCAGAGACAATTCAGTCAGAAGTACAATAGGAAGAGGTTGATATCGGTACTCAACAATGCCTCGTATAGGTGCTACCTAGTGCGATCACAACAGGTAACGAAGATTTAGACTTCTCCCTAAAGGGGTTCGATACTGTAAGTATATACCTTAACATGTTACCTATGTTCATGCTTCATCTCACCCACATTGGGACTAGTGAATACATCCAAGAGAGAGAATCATTGGCACATGACCAAATGGTCAATTACAAGAGGTAGGAAAGAAGTGTTGAGGCGGAGGTTGAACAACTCCGCGAGGAAAAAGAGATAGCAATGAAGGAAAATGAGAAAGTGATGGATGATAGGAAGGAACTGGAACATGCCATCTCTATGGCATGCATGGATGCGCCATAAATATCCAAGGAGATGATTGTGGAGGCCAAGGCATTGAAGTTGGGCACAGTCCTTGCGGATCTCAGTAAATTCAACGAGGAGTTGTAAACGTCGGTGGTACCGAGCACACCACTAGAACAAGTAGAAGCGTGGAAGACTAGTATCGAGGATGCTGCGATGGAGATAGTAGAGTTGGAAAAATCAGCACAACATATCGCAGAGGAGGTATCACAATTTTGGGGAAGCCTAATGCAAGACAAGAAGTTGCACCGGTTGAATGTGAACCTTGGGGAAGCAGAAGCATAGCCGGAGACATTGAGGGGATCGCTAAAGGAAATGACCCAAATTTTGAAAATAACTAAACCAACAGAGTTGAAGGAATTGCAACAATAGGTCAACAAGGCATGAAAAAGACAGCATAGGAGGATATCACAGTTGGGTGAGTTGCAGTCTAAGGCGGAGCAACTAGAAATCGAAGCAATGCCAGTATTGACACAAATCAAAGAAAATTTAGAGAAAGTGCAGCAGAAAGAAAGTGAGCATCCAATGGAGCAAGAGGTCGAGGAATGCACAACACTCAAAGCAGTAGTTAGGGAAGACGTCGACAAAATTAAAATAGTGTACGAAGAGTTTAAGGCACAAGTGAACACACCAGCAACATCTGGATGAAGTGGTTCGAGGACGAGCCACAAGTTTGTGTTGGGGGACTTTTGTCACTTGGCTACTTTATAGAAGTTTTGGTACAAATAGAGACAAGTAGACAACAACAAGGATAACGATTGATCGCAGAGCAGAGCAAAGAGGTTAAAGTGGAGTTAGTTAGATGTAGTGGTTATAATATGTCCACTTTGCGAAGTGGACCAATTTTGTAAAGGTCACTGAGCCTATACATATAAGTCACATTGTAAGCCTTTCGACATTTTATCTTATCTCGGGGATTGAATTTGATCTTATTTTTTGAGGATCGGTTCTATAGATCTGTATCTCTGTCGGGTCTGTTATTTGTAAGACAGATTTGATGTATGAATTTTTATTTTAATGAGAAGGAATGTTTCGTCCATGACTTTGTCTCTCATGTGTTTTATCGCAATATGATTAGATCTGTTGTGTTGCAGTATGATTAGATCTATTGTGTCACATTATGATTAGATCTGTTGTGTTGCAGTTATGATATGTATCACAGATCTGTTAAATATGTTTCTACAATATGTTACTGAGTAGATCTGATTAGTATGTCCATGTATGCGATGATGATGTTATGATGCAATTGCTAACTATGTCAATTTATGAGTTATGTTGTGATTAACTGTTAATGATGCATGTCCTCTTATACCTGCGGAAGCTTGGTTCTTGCAACTCCCTTAGGTGCCTCGGGTGAGACATCACTCACTTTGCGAGTGTTGCTAGAAAGGATAAACCTTTTCTAGGATGATATATATGGGTGTTTGTGTCAAGCTTTGTTGACACTGTGCAAAGTGAACCCCTGTCGACAGATCTGTGTCAACATATATTAACATTTGAAGAAAATTCGCAAGCCCTTTCCACTTCGACATCGCTACCCCCCAAAAGCCGTGACATTGACCAAATATTGAACCCATAAGTGCCGCCGATATTTTGGATTCTAGCTTTATTGTACCCCCCCATGGGAGTACAAGAAATGCTAGTAATGACACATACTATACTACCTAATATAACTTTGGGAATACTTGTGTGGTATCTTACACCACCATATCCTGATATGAATTCTAAACCATTATACCATTATGATTTTGTACTTATTTTCATCGTAGTCCCACCTCCGAAACCATTACCATAGAAAAAAAAACATGCGACCCAACCAACACTGGTAGTTGCTAAGCCTGATGCCAGGGGCATAAAAAAACCCAAGTTGAAATCCCCAGTAGTCCCAAGCACTACTCTCACTCCTAGAGTCACTGCAGCATGAGTTCTATGTAGGAAACCGAGACTTGCAACTAACATGTTCCCTAACTTACCTTCTTTCAAGAATTTGGTCAATACTGAAGTTAGTGTCATCCATGCCCCGAACACCTTCAGAGGGGGAACATCATCCTGTCCCAACACAAAGAGAAAAACCAAGTATTTTTTCACTAACCACACATGCACAATATGTTCTTAGTTTGGGAACTATACCCATCACTATCCCAGACTCCCTCGATTTTGAGATGCATTGGTGACTACTCACCTCACACATTCTGCGACCGTAAAAACACCTCTTGAAGTAGCCTATATTAACGTTGTTACTACATCTGTACCAATGTAGGGGGAATCACTGCAAGAGGTCATAACACCCACCTCATCTTCATTATACACACCAGTGTTACTAGCACCACTGCCATATGTTCCAAAACCTTCGGAATCACTGCCAATAGTACAACCCCATGGGTTTTCATCATGTGGGAAACATTCCCATATCATCCCAAGTAAAATCGGCACTTCCATCACTGACCATGCCTCCCGGCCTTTAAGTCCCGTGCATGAGTTAAACTACACATCAGTTACTCGTCCATGTAGATTGTGTGGACAATTAACACATTATTCCTTCTAGTTCCCCGTATTGCACACTGAGTGGGTTGTCTGCATTGAATAGATGAGGATTGAAGATAATCCCCCTCCCCTAAGGGCATACCACCCATGATACCCATTGTGGAATTCCTCCTCCCACTACCTAATACTGGAAATCAAGGTGATGTTATCAACATGTCATCATTAGCCAATTTACTCACAAGAGATCATTCCTCCTCATTTGCATCAGAAGAAGACCATCCTCCACCAACTGAACCACCATTGATCATGTAATATAGCCACAATCCACCTAACAACCCCTATACACTGAACTCTCTTTGGTAGGATCCTTGGGAGAGGCAATATGCTCCCCCACAAGGAAACATGCTTAGGACACTATTCAATTGTATACTCTATCTACAACTTAGTTAGAGTCAACCCAAATACCAACACAAAAGACTTCTAGTGTTGCAAAAGTGATTCCATAGGTCATATTCTATGTTGTCCCTTTCATTTTAATACAATGTAGTCTTCAACTTCATTATACTTTAATTTTTTATCCCATGGATTGAAAATTAAAAAATTATTATTTGTCATGTAGATGCAATTACATTCACAGTATTTCATCGTCTTCATCGACAGTGCGAGTTGTCGGTCAAAGAATATGGCATCCGCTATTGGGGCCATTTACACCCTCACTCAAACTATATACCACCTAAATGGATTTTTCTTGGGGTTAGTCACTAATAACCAAGCAGCATATGACGCGTTCATTGGTTTATTTCATGATTCCCTCCACATCGGGATAAGACATCTTCATGCCCATTTAGATTCCCGACCCATAGTTTCGTGGCTGAAAAATGTGTTTTGTGTCCTCAACCTGCTCATCTTTCTCAAGTATTTGCAAGTTATCCTCTTGGTGCGATATTTTGAAACCATCACGTTCACTCACCTCCCTAGGAACACAAATGCATTCGTAGATCACATCGCTAATGAGGTCCTTTCTTGGCACCTACTACATCAACAATCAATCTAACCCTGCAAGAAAAAACATGATATATGTCTAAGACATGTGTTATACATACAACTACACATCAATATAAATTCATATATAAATACAATCACAACATGTGTATACATCACATGAATCCATTTGATCATAAATAAAGAGATCAAAAAGCCGGTCAAATAGTATATATATATATATATATATAATCCAAAAGTATATTTCATGTACAAAATGTGGGCCTCATAGGCCATATACAAAATCATCTTCCTTATGGAGGTACACCAAAAAACCACCTCCCATAGGCTATGCTCATGCTATATATAAAATGTGGCTTGTGGCCCTATACAAAAATACACATGTGAGTGCCCATCACTCATGGATTCTCCCTAGGTAATGGAGCCCGCGGTCCCAAAATGGCTAAGGGCACCACTGCCATTGGTGTACACTGGTCCTAGTGCAGTCCTTGGTCCTCATGCTAATGCATCTTTCTATTGGAGGACCCTTTCCTCCCTATGATGCACAATCCAGGTGACCCACCAATGTTTCTCTCCTCATCGCCAATCACCAACTAGGGCCACCCTCCCCTGGAAGTCCTACGACCCATGCTAGAAACCCATCCTCTAGATCTATAAGTGGACCCTCGTCCACTTCCACCATCAAGGGATATAGCCTCTCCTCCAAATCGGCTAAGACTGGAGTGGTCCAATATACTGTTTCCCTTGCAGCTACTCCTCCAGTATCTACTCTCCCAGTGACTCCTGCCCCTGATTCCGTTTCCCTTTTTGTGTCTCTCTCGCCCCTCTCATCACATTATCTACGATGACAAGGCCTTGTAAGAGGGGGAGGCATGTTAGCATCCACCGGTACCAATGAAGGTCGAAATGGACTAATGTATACATCAACAACATGCAAGGCATCAGTACTAAACATACACACACACATATGTGCATAGACTCTCAAATGCATATAACATGTGTATCTAAAAGAAACGAAATGCATACCTGATTTGAACCAACCATGAACTAGGACTGGAAGATCCGGGTCTCCCTGGAAGTTCATCCCACTCTAGGGATAGTGCTCCATGGGACCAACCCTCGTCCTCCATGCACGAAGGTTCCAAGGATTAAAAATATGTCCCAGCATCGATGGTCGTAAGGAGGGGTACCTCTCAAAAAAGTATGCACATGTCACACTCGCATAAGTAAAAATCCTGGAAACTCCTCAGGCCCTGTCACTCAACATCTCCATCATATGATGCAACATCATCAAAATCAAGGACACCACGTTGTTTTCCATGACCTGCTCTACCAATATAAGCTAGCCACTAGTAATCTTGGTGGGGGTTGTCACCCCAAGCACTCTAACCACTGCAGTGGCCAAAACTCAAATAGGAAGTGATTTAATTCGGGCCACACTAATCTGACTTGAACTATGAGCATTTAGAGCACCAACACAATATTGATCAATCAACTGATCGATGGTGTGTATCCCCACGATGATAGGACTGTGATCCTCCTGCACCCCATGTATGTGAATACGAGTCAAGAATTAGATATACTAATCTATGATGGTCAGGTCCTTATTACCTACTTGAAATCATCCTCGATTTGATTCCCACAAGTGAACAATCTCCTGCAGGAGATAGTCTCTCAATATCATGAATGGGAACCTGAAAAACTTTAGTATCCCTACCTCCCGCAAAGCTTGTATGGCAGCTACGTCCCCAGCCACAGGCTCAACTATCCCAAAAGAGTGCCACTCTTACCACTCAATATAATCCATGGATATGATCACCAGGCCCTACAGTCGCAAGAACACAAAGATATGAGTCAAACCCAATCAATTCAACAAATTAGTTTGACTTGAAAAACATAGTAGGATGACTTTTCCATCAAAAGTCACACTAAGTGCGACTGTTCCAAAATAAAATTGCGTGATTGAGTAGCGCAGGACAAATAATTTCTTGGTCGTCAGCTACACTACTAGCGCGACCAATCATTGACTAGTCATGCTATCTCAGTGTGCAATCGAGTAGCGCATGTCCCATGCTACATGCAAGAGAATGGGATTAACCTGCACAATATAGTGTGGGAGAATCCAATTATCCCATGCAACTTCCAAAAAAGATAAAATAGTTGTTGGTACGACCCATTTCCCCCTGACCTAAAAAGTTCCTGGATGAAATAAAAAAATTCTTGAGTTTTAGGCTTACCTAGAACTCGTCGCTCAGAAAAATGACAGTTGAATCTCTTGAAATGCATGAAAACCCTCTGGAAAATTCAATCTTCAAATGGTACAAATGATTTCAGAAAGTGGGCCCCACCCCTATTTAAAGGTGATTTGACCAATCAAATAGCTTGTACAGATAAACCGTAGATCTGTTTGATGAACCATTCACACAATTGTGATCCGCATCTCAAGCTATCTAGTATGGAACCCTGCACTCCTTCATTAAAGACACTTCACCCAACAACTACTTTTACCATTATTACCGTAGGTGCGCTCTTCTCTTGTCAAAATTATGCATTGTTAATACTCTTGTCATTGTCTAGATTATGCTTCGGTATGTACACCATGTACGCAGGATCTGCAATAAGGAAAGCACATCGTTCTTTTCCCACAATGGTGCAGGGGCACTTATCACATATATATCATCTCATCCTTGCATATAGATAACATTTTACCTCTGTTTACATTGCATTTATCTAGCACACCCCTTGATAACTAGAAGGCCCCCTTTCTTGATTACAACATGCAATCAATGTCGCCATCATGAATAGCATGTGCCCCCATGGGTGCGCTCACCATTACAACCCTCATCATATTTGGCACCCATGATGTCGAATCCCCCCACAAATCCTAGGAATTTGATCACCCAACCCAATTGGTCAAAATGAAACCACATGTCATCACCTTGTATTCTACTTCCAACAACCCTCAAATTCCTTGTCACATGTTACAATCATGATTCATAGATAACCTCCCATCCCCTTCATGAGTAATATACCATCTACATTTCCCTTCGTATATTCAACATTCAAGAAGACACCAATGGGTCCCCCACCCTTTGATGACATCACTCGCACTCCATTATTCCTGCAGTAATATTCTGCATGGAATTGATTCATGGGGTACCCATATTCTCATATGCAAAAACAACTTCATTATAAAAATTGATTCCCCAATCCACTCAAAACTATAGGAATCCCACCCATACAAATTGGTTCCCCTACCCACTCAAAATTTTGGGAACTGCCCCAATCATTATTTTGGTACAAATGGTTCCTCGTTTCACATAAAATCATGGGAACCACATCACATTATTCTTCTGGAAGCATCCCTTGGTCGCCTTTGATTGATGAAATTTGAGTCCAGCTAATCTCAACATTATTAGTTTTGTCATCCACGATACCTCATCAGTATTGTGTCTAAGATAAATCCCTTCATCTACAGTCTCTTTCTCTCACCCTACACCATCATTTGAAGAAAGTTGTAATCAATTACTCACCCATGTTTACATCAATCAAGAGAATTCATGAGCCTCACACTTATCAACTAGTCTTGTGTAAGGTCTGTCAGTCTCATCCGGTTACAGAGTGATCTTGATTCTTGAGATAAAGCGCCCACCTTATCATATGTTTCATCTCTCATCGTCATCAAAACATCACATTCTGAGAGTTGTAGTAGTTTCATTTGTATGATACGAACCATTACCCAAAAACCCCAAGGTGTTAGTGAAAGCCTCCCACTAGGATCTTAGCATCCCACCATGCTCCGCAATCCAAACTATGGGATGGATGTGCTCCCATACGATGGTGTCCCCTTTGAGCCATACGAGCCCCAGACGGACACTTCAATGCTAATGTTTCCACCCACTCTATGACTCGAATCTAGGTGGAGGCTCTGATACCAGATGATACGAACCGTTACCCCAAAACCCCGATGTGTTAGTGAAGGCTTCCCACTAGGATCTTAACATTGTACCTTGTGGTCCCTTTCAGTCAGTATAAGAGACCGCCTTGAAATTAGTAAGGAGAGTCATTAGTGCTCCTTAACTTAGTGGTATCCCCTATGCTTGACGTAAACACATCTAGCCTAGTGAAGTGAACCAACAAATTAACGAGTATTTAGGACTTCCACCCCCATAGGATATTCATGAGGACTAGCAATTCCACTTCTTCGGCACCAATCACAGCACTTCCAGGATATATTTACTCATATAGGGATCGAAGACACCTTCATCGATGTAGAAGCAACATTAAGAGTAGACCCCTTGGTCACCTCTTATTTGTAATCTATTTTGATGTATTTTCACCAACATAGGTATTCCTATCTCATTTTTATAAAACATCGATATTCTTTACAGCTTCAACGATCACCACCAACAACCTTCCCCCATGGGTTAGTTCGTTTACCCATAAATTATTGAGAGCTTATGAGATCATGGAGAGCAAAAATAAATGATGATGCATTATCAACCCTACAGTACCCTCAGAACCTCATAGATCAAGGGGCATCTTTTAACACTTAAATCTAGCATACATGTGACATTTACGCTAATATTGTAAAAAGGTGTGATTAACATACATAATGCAACTCACCAAAGACATCCTCATCATATCCAGAAAACAATATGATCCACAGGATTCCAAAAATGGTTTAATGGATAGTAGCATGACTTAAGAACTAGAATCACATGCTATGTAGCATGATTTATCTGTACAATCACCCACGCGACCTCGTGTATATTTCCCCTCGATACCTGCATGACTAATAAAACGATGACAAAATTTTGCATCACATTAAAGGCTCGGAATGTCTCTCTTGGATGCAAAATTTGAATTGGGACCTCTCACATGCTTGGGGGCATTGAATAGTGCCTCTCATGTACTTGGGAACCAGTTCAAAAGAGGAGAGTGTTCACATTTGGATCTAGGTGTTTCTTGGCCACCCCTTGGCCTATAAAAGGAAGCCATGGGCATGCATTCTAGAGGAAGAAAATAAGAGAAAATTTATGTTGTTGGAATCATATTGAGAGATCCTCTTTCAATATCATTTCTACCTCATCTTGGCATACACCAAGCTCCCTTTCCCTCTTCCCTTAAGAGGAAAGAGTTTCTCCATTGTTCTCTCCTAGCTATCTTGCAATTGTGTGGACAAAAAGGACCTCCCTAAGAGAGATTGTTGGATTCCACTGAATATTGCACCTTCTAGTTTTTACTCTTGTATTTAGATGGACCATTGGGAAATAAAAATTTGGTTTGGAATACTTTTTCTCAAGCTTGTTTGCTTTATCTATTACCCATCGTTTTTTTTTTTTTTTTTTTATTTATTTATTTATTTATTTTGGTTATTAATCAAAGAGCTTGCCTAACCATTCGGGGTTTGTTTCTTTTAGTTCTCAATCATAACATTGGGTCCTTACTGCAACCTCAAGGATTCTCTCATTGTGGGAAGGTTTTCCACCATTGTGGGAATTTTTCCCACAAAACACCTCTTTTCCTCCATAATCTCACTTTTTATTAGAGATAACTGCTAGTTTTTTGCAGGTTACAAAATTATTAAGAATGTCAATTCATGAAGGACTGATTACTGACGACCAATTTATACAAAAGGGGCATGTTACCAAGACATCTAAATAATAAAGTGAAAAAATAAGTGATACCGAGTCCTTGAATAAACCATGTCTGAAGTCCAAGTTCCACGAGCTTGTTATGAAAGAACTCAAGCAATTGACTGACAACACAAAGATTTTTCATAAAGTTGAAGATATAAAAAGTATAAAGAAAATAAAAAATAAGTTGAACATCAAGTGAACAAAAGTGCTATAGAAGCTGAAACCAGTGCTATGAAATTCAAGAAACAATTATACTAAAGTCAATAAATAATGCTATGGAAGAAATAGAGACAATGATTCATCATTCTTATTCCTCAGCATTATACATGTTCCTTATTCATAGACAATACCATTGCTCCACAAGAATCCTTAAAGAAGACCACCTAATATTCTATTTTATTGCAGAATATGTTATGCCAATGCATTTTCTCCTTGTTCGGGTACATAGGGTACTACCAAAGGACCGAACACTAAGAGCAACCACTTCACACAAACAGATCACAGATCAACACACCGATGTTTTGACGTGGTTTAAACCCTCTTGAGGGAAACACTCCACGGCCCCAGCCAAATAGATTCTACGGGACAATTTATTATGCAAGGAAAGAAAGTTACAAATGAGCTTCTCATAATCGATCAACTAAACAATGACCCTCCATGCTCTTTAAATAGAGATCATGGACCAATCGGGTGTTAAGCCACGGATCGAGGTTAGGTTTTATCTAAGAGAAGTTGAGCCGTCGGATCACTCTATGTCGAGAACATATCGTGACCGTCGGATTAAGTATTTACAAATGCATACTAGAGAAACACACTATCCCTAACGGATATATTACACAAGTTGATCTTAAATAACTCTTAAGTGTCTAAATATCCTAACATCCCCTCTTAAGAACAACTTGGGATAGGATTGAAGGATTTACAAAAGTGACACTATTAGGAGAAGGAAGGAGGCATTAGAGCCTATCCCCCCTTAATGACAAGTTCCTGAACTCCTAACATAGATCGAAGTTTAGAAAACTTCGCTTCTGTAAGAGACTTGGTGAAGATGTCTGCAACTTGATCATTTGTAGGGCAAAAGAGCACTTCAATAACATGATCATGAACAAGATTTCTAATGAAGTGCATATGTAGCTCAATGTGTTTGCTGCGTTGATGTAGAACTGGATCTTTGGAAAGCTTGATGGCACTTTTCATTGTCGCACCAAAGTGGAGTAGGCTGCTGCTGCTCGAATCCAAACTCTGAAACGATCTGTCGAAGCCATAAAGCTTCATGACTGGCATTAACTGCTGCTCGATATTCTGCCTCTGCTGAAGAAAGAGCAAGAGCTTGTTGTTTCTTACAAGCCCAAGTAATAGGTCCAGATCCCAGATTGAAAACATAACCTACAGTAGACTTTCAATCATCAGGATCATCGGCCCAATCTGAATCAGTGAAACCAACCAACAAAGGTTTCCCCCCTGTACTGTAATGAATTCCAAACTGAACTGTACCTCGAATATATCGAAGTATTCTTTTAGCTGCTTTCCAGTCACTTTCATGAGGTGTCTGCATATAGCAGGAAACACGACCAATGGCAAAGGAAAGGTCAGGACGGGAATGAGTCAAGTATAAGAGACTACCAACAAGCTGACGATACAAGGTGGCATCGACTTCAGGTGAAGTACAAGTGGCAGAAAGTTTGACTCCAGACTAGAAGGGAGAAGGGGTTGGTGTACAATCTTCCATTTGAAAGCGACGAAGAAGGTCACAAGCATACTTAGACTGAGAAAGAAAGATTCCTTCTTTGGTTTGCAAGACTTGGAGACCAAGAAAATAATGCAAATGTCCTAAGTCTGACATTTCAAAATTTTGTTTAAGACTGGATTTCACATGGGTTATAAGCTTAGGGTCACTACCAGTAAGAATAAGGTCATCAACATATAGAACAAGTATGATGAGATGGTTTCCTACTTTCTTGGTATAGACATTGGGGTCAGAATGGCATCTAGAAAAACCAGTGTCAAGGAGAAAGTTATCCATTTTGGCATACCAAGCTCTAGGAGCTTGCTTAAGGCCATATAAGGATTTCTTAAGGCGGCAGACAAGGCTAGATTTATTCTAAACATAGCCAGGAGGTTGTTCCATGTACATTTCCTCCTGTAAATCACCATGTAAGAAGGCAGACTTGACATCCATTTGATGGACTTCCCAGTTGTGTAAGGCTGCAAGGGAAAGAACAAGGCGGATGGAGTTCATTTTTGCGACAGGAGCAAAGGTTTCATTGTAGTCAATCCCTTCAACTTGGGAAAAACCTTTGGCAAATAACCTTGCCTTAAGTCTTTCAACACTTCCATCTGATGCATACTTAGTTCTGTAGACCCATTTACATATGACAAGTTTTCTTCCTTTTGGAAGAGGTACAAGATCCCAAGTATCGTTCGCCATTAAGGAACGATATTCTTCATCCATGGCTGCATCCCAATCTGGATTCCCTGAAGCTTCTGCAAAAGTTTCTGGATCGTGATTCTTGGAAACTTGAGCCAAAAGAGAAGAGGCTCGCTAAAACTGAGAACGTGTTCGACGTTGATCTCTAGGATCACCGACAAGATCACCAGCTGCTTCACATGTTGAATGGACCCATCGAGGAAGCACTTGTGCCTGTACAACTGGAGGAACATGAGCAGGCGGAGGTAGATTTTCATCCTCACTGTCATCATCAGAAACTGGAGTTGGAAACCTGTCAAGGAAGTTGGAAGAAGAAGAAGAAGGCACAGACGCCGAATCAGGCTCGCAGGCCAAAGATGGCACAATCGCCGAGTTAGGCTCGCAGGCCAAGAGATTTTCATCAAATTTAACATCTCTTCTAATGATTATGTCATGAGAATGTGGTTGAACAAGTCTATAACCTTTTACATCTTCAGAATATCCAACAAATATGCACTTTTCACTTTTAGGCTGCAATGCTTTCCGTTTTTCATTCGGAATGTGATCATACAATTAGCCATACAATTAGTCCCTTAGATTGGATCATACAATTAGCCATTTGTTTTAAAGTGCGGTTCTTCTGCTCAGCTACACCATTTTGTTGTGGTGTATATGGAACAGTGTGTTGTTGTTGGATTCCTTGTTCAGTGCAGAAAGTAGTGAACTTATTGTTAACATATTCTCCTCCATTGTCAGATCTTAACTTAATAATTTGATGACCAGATTGTTTTTCCACAAGGGCCTTGTAGGCCAAGAACATGTTAAATACTTTGCTCTTAAGTTTTAGAAAATAAACCCAAGTGCGTCTGGTGTAATCATCAATGAAAGTTAAGAAATATTTGAAACCAGAAAAGGAAGCAGATGGAAGAGGACCACACAAGTCACTATGCACAAGCTCCAAGGGAACCGAGGCATGCCAAGAGGCACGTTTGTCAAAACTGTCCCGATGATGTTTTTCGAGTACACAACCGGAGAAAACACCATCCCTGCAAGATACCATCGGAAGACCTGTCACCATATTTTCTTTACATAGTTGTTGCAATGAGCGATAATTTTAGTGAACAAATCGCTCATGCCAAAGTTTGCTCAAGTTATCACTATGAGAAACAAAAACTGAAGGGAAAGGTGATGACCCAAAGTTGTAAAACTTGTACAACCTGGTAATATCATCAACAATTCCGGTAGCTAGGACCTATTGAGGATCTTTAAAATCTTTGATTACAACTTGGTGAGGTGTAAAGGTCACATTTTTACCTTCACCAGAATGAGTGATCTGATAGACTGATAACAAATTGCAGGAAATTCTTGGAACACATAGTACATCACTAAAATGACCATTATCTACTGGAATTGTTCTAGCTCCTACAATACTTAGAGATCTATCATCACCAACAAATATTTGCTTGGTGTTACATTCATGCATAGTAGAAAAGATGGCTTGATCCTTAGCCATATGATAAGATGCTCCAAAATCAATGAGCCATTCATTTGAAGTAGAAGAAGAAGATGCATTATAAGAATAACCAGAAGCACAAAGTGCATGTCCATGAGAGGCAGATTATGAAGGTGAATCTAGGCTGATGTGGTGCTTCTTCATTGCTGCTTCCAAGGCTGCCATCTTCTTGAAACACTTAGATTCATCATGATTATCTTTCCCGCAATATTTGCAATGACGCTCAGTCTTCTTGCCTTTTGGCTTGGATCCTTTGTCATTTTTTAAAGAAGGAGCTGACTGAGAGGGTTTGGGACCCTTGTTTGACTTATTATTGCGAAAATTTTGTTTCTTGGGAGGCTTGGACTTTTCTTTCTGTTGGGACAATAAGGCTTTCCCAGATGTATCTTCATTGTTGATTATTCCAAGATGAATGAGTTTATCTTGTTCTCTAATCAAAGAATCACAAAAGAATTCAAGACTAGGCTCTTGATAGCTAGCTGCATTCAAGGATGCTTTCATGGAGTAAAATGTAGATACAAACACAGAATATGCAGGTCCAAGTTTGGAAAGAATATGATAAATGCATTGTTTGTCTTCCCTCTCAATCTTACATTCTGCACATAAGAGTTTAAGAGTTTTGTACTTAGATAAATAATCTTGAATGCATGAAAAGTCACTTGGATTTAAAGAAATCAACTCATTTTCGAGTTGGTGACCTTGAATTTCATTGTGTTTACCAAACACAGATTCCAACTTGTCCCAAGCAGCATTAGGTTCATCAATTTCAGATATGTGGAATCGCAAATCAGTAGAGATTGACATCCCAATCAATCCACGAGCTTCATCACATCTATTTTTCCATTTTATTTTCTTATCATCATTAGTGGGTTCTTTTTCTTTCCCTGAGGTAATTCTGAAAAGTCCCCTACTTCGTAGAACATCCTCCATACGAGATTTCCATGAGAAATAGTTGGAACTATTAAGTAGAACATCGCAAGGGGCGGCCATATTTGTAAATTAATGGATGTAAAAGAAGAAACCAATAGTCTAGATGTGAAGAGCTCGAAAAAATAGCGGTTTAAAAAAAAACAGCACTGAAAACTGACTCTGTATGATGAAGCTATGCTTGAACAAAGAAACTGTTGAAGATGTCTCCAATAGTGACGTGGCAGCTAGAGAATGTCCAGCAAAAAAAGAACCCCCCTCTTCCCAAGATGAACCTTTTGACAATCAATTTACAAGAAAGTTGCTTTAAGTGAACCACTTTTGTAAAATAAGTGATTTCACTTTTACAATGATATTACTTTTAAATAGTGCAACAATAAATCAAAAAAACTTGAGTGACTCACTTGTATTTTTATTTTTTATTATTTAAGTGATATGCACTTTTACAATAAAGTAACTTGAAAATAGAAATTGCATGCACTTTTCCTTTTAAAAGTAACTTCCTCAGACTTGAACTCAAGACCTATTAAGAAATAAAGCAACTTTGAACCAAGTGAGCTAGATTAAAAGGTATGTAAAATATGGGAATGAGGAAGGGGGCTTTTTTTTTCCTTTTTTTTTTTTTTTTTTTTTTTTTTACTCTTCTTGCTCGGTTTGCGTGCTTACCCTTTTTCCTGCAAAACACACCACAAATCGAAACAAAAAAACTTTTTCACACTTGTAGAGTTAGATCTCGTTAGCTTGTCCGAAAAGTCTACGTTTTCTCTCTGTTTCTGATTTTCCAAGATCGCGCAAGGTGCACGGCAAAGAGCATACGCAACCAAGAAAAACCCTTTTCCTTTCTGTTTCTGATTTGCTGAGATCACTCAAGGTGCACGAAAAAGAGCATACGCAAATGGGAAAGCAACAATCCGAACTCAAAAAAAAATCTAACAGTAAAAAAATGATGAAATATGAGATTTTTTCCTTTTAAAAAAAGAAAATAAAAAAAATGCGTCACTATAACATTATACCTTCAGATCTGATGAAATACGCGTTTCTGGAGCAACCGGGAACCGTTTTCGATCAAATGAAAACTATTTCCCAATGGAAACGATGCTCTGGACGCAATGGAACACCTCCCACAGCCCAAAAATGCACAGAAATACCATAACTAGAAACCCTTTCGAGTTTCGGCAACAGCAGTTCAAGATCTAGATCATAACCAGAAGCGGCACTTCATAAAATCTCGGATACCATGTTCGGGTACATAGGGTACTACCAAAGGAATGAACACCAAGAGCAACCACTTCACACAAACAGATCACAGATCAACACACCGTTGTTTTGACGTGGTTTAAACCCTCTTGAGGGAAACCCTCCACGGCCCCGGCCAAATAGCTTCTACGGGACAATTTATTATGCAAAGAAAGAAAGTTACAAATGAGCTTCTCATAATCGATCAACTAAACAATGAGCCTCCATTCTCTTTAAATAGAGATCATGGACCAATCGGGTGTTAAGCCACGGATCAAGGTTAGGTTTGATCTAAGAGAAGTTGAGTCGTCGGATCACTTTATGTCGGGAACATATCGTGACCGTCGGATTAAGTATTTATAAATGCATACTAATGCATACTAAAGAAACACACTATCCCTAACGGATATATTATACAAGTTGATCTTAACTAACTCCTAAGTGTCTAAATATCCTAACACTCCTCCACAACTCAAAGATAATTAGAATAAAAGGTCATGTTGAAGTCAATAAAGTTTTCTTTGCTTATGTGGTTGACATTTAAGACACAAATTTTTCCCTAGGGATTCATAAGAATATCATTCATGCAACCACTACTATCAAATCAAAACTTCATACCACTTATTTCCTCCACATGACCTTCATAACTTCCTACTCACTCACTCTTAACCCACACAATAAAGTAACTCAACCCACTTACAATGTTGAGCTACCTAGTTGTCCTATCCATTTCATCAAAATAAATCTAATGGTGAAAAGCTATTTCAAGTTCCTTCAGATCGTAAAATGATTGAAAGGCAGTATCTAGAAGGAATTATGCAAGAATAAATTTTTTTGAAAATCATATGGGTGTATTCAAACATGCATTGTTTGTACATGATAGCTGGCGGACAACGTTTTCCAAAAAAAATAGAAAACAATAAAAAATAAAAAAATCAACCATTGAATCTCCTTTTCAGTTTCAATTTCTCTTTTAGTAAATATTTCTAGGGTTTGCTTCCACCACTCCATCATAAGGATACTACATTTCTCATTTTACATCTCCTCATCTGCATGCTACAAATCCCACAATGTTCTTTCGAACATTGTTTTTACACCATTATGGACTATCTTGGATCCCCTACTTCTCAAAATGTCATATACTTACTACAGATTTCATGGACTTCTAAGTTAGGTACATGTATTCCTTTTCTTCCTAATTGTTTTTCATATTCATGGAATTCTATAGGTTCGTATTTGGAAAGATACGTAAGCCTACTCTAGTTTTTTGCTTCTAATCTAGTTCCTTACCACTTGCCATTTTCCCAAGGACAAAAAAAGTTTTCACTCACGGGTGGACATTGTTGATGTATTTGTAACTTCGGAAGATATTCTTCTATGTATTACACTTGTACTTTATTAGATTCATGATGGAGATGTATTATTCCTCCAATCAAAAGTGTCGTCATTTGTATTTGTAAGTGTCGCAAGTATTATTTGATGGGTTATTAGAACACCTTGGTGGGGTCGGCCCTACATGTGTCATGTGGATGGGTTATTAGGATTACTTAGGAAGTCAGCCCAACTAGAATTAAAGGGAGGTTAAGTTGTGTATAAATAGAGAGTGAGTGTGTCTCATTCTATTCATTCACTCACTCATCCAACTCGCATAGTTGAGAGAGAGGAGTGCGCACAAGTGAAGGAGGAGTAGCTGCTGGAGTCATCTATATTTTGGGGATTGATCTTTGTGATCTTTGTATTGGGGCTTATTCTATCTTTGAGGAAGTTGCGGGGTTTTTCACCTTCTTGGTTTTCCCCAGTGAAATGCTTTGTGTCCATTTTCTTTTGTGATTGTTATGTTGTGATTTTTATTCTCTTAGTGATCCTAGATAATATTGAATGAAATTATCGAAAAATTAACATGGTATTAGAGCGGTACTAAGAAGAAGACACTGTGCAACTGCAGAAGCTAGGGATTCTTAATTTTTGGGTTTCTCTCCTCATATCACCAAAGGCAGAAGGCTAGGATGAATCTCCTTGCAAGGGTGCATCTTTCTGTGGAGACATAATTCAATTCTGAGCACTTTTAGTTTTTGGGTCGTCATTGCTGTGGGAAATTAGGGTTTCGGAGAAAGTTGGAATTTTTGGAATCTAAAACCACGGCTGGATGCTCCTCAAGAAAAATCAAAGTTTAGAGACCAAGATCGAACTTTTTGGTTGGGTAGAACCCCGGGCATCATCAAACCCTAGTTCGAGATTTTGATCGGAAAGGTGGAAAATTAGGGTTTCTGCAAAAGTTGAAATTTTTGGAATCTGTGACCATGGATGGATGCTCCTCATAAAAATCAAAGTTTAGAGCACAAGATCGAACTTTTTTACTGGGCAGAACCCCGGGCATTATCAAACCCCACTTCGGGATTTTGACTAGAAAACCAGAAATTGCAGATCCGAAAGTTTCAAAGGTAATTTTGAGGGGTCAAATTTTGCAAATTTTAAAATTGAGGTATACCATCTTGATCATCTCAGCAAGGCGCATCTTTCCATCCATTCAGAAGTTTGGAATTCAAAGTTTGAATTTTTAGGGTTTCTCTAACAAACCCTAATCCAGCTCCAGATCCAGTTGTTAGCAAATCAAGTGGTAAGAACTAAATCTTTTATTTCCATTTGAGTTTCTCATTAATATGTCTCACCACACCAAGCTCGAGGATAAGCTTGAAGGAGATGACAACTTTCGAACATGGAAGTATAGGATTGGGTTAATCCTAGAAGAGAATGATTTTGACACCTACATAAAATAAGAGGTTCCAGTAACAAAGGGAGATGAGGCTAAGGCCTTACACATGAAGAACTTGGTCAGAGCCAAGATAATCATTGTTGATTCTATAAAATACCATCTCATACCCCATGTGTCTTTTCTAAAGACACCTAAGGAGATGTTTGAATCGTTGACCAAGTTATTTGAAGGAAAGAATATAAATCAGAAGATGACTCTGCGGAATCAATTGAAAGGGGTAAAGTTCCAAAATGGAGAGACCATCCAATCCTACTTTACTAAGGTCTCTCAAATCAAAGAACAACTTGAAACTGTGGATGAAGTAGTGGAGAATGGATAAATTGTCATGACCACATTGAATGGCCTACCTAGGTCATGGGACTCCTTCATCCAAGGTATCTGTGCAAGAAAGAAGTTGATCTCCTTCAGTAGACTATGGGAGGAATGTTCACAAGAAGAAGGTAGGATTGTGGCCCAAGAAGAAAAGATGGTAAATGAAGATCAAGCTCTCATAGCACACACCAAGAAAGGTAAGCCCAAGAGGGAGCAATCTTTTCACAAGAGATCTTCACACCACCATCGTCAAAGAGATAACAAGGATCTGAGATGCTTCACTTGTAATGAGAAGGGACACTTTGCCTCAAAATGTCCCAAGAACAAAAGGAAATCCAAGAAGAAGAAGAAGAAGAGAAACAAGAAGAGATATCATGCTCATGCTACTAAGGATGATGAACCTCCCAGGAAGAAGACTAAGGTAGAAAGTGAAGGCTCTTCAAGTGACGATGAATATGTTCTAATCTTTGCTCTCATAGGTATTGTTACACATGGGTGTAATGATTGGATTATTGATAGTGGGATTTCTAAACATATGATAGGATTTAAAGAATCTCTTATGGACCTATCTGAACATGAGTCACCTCATAAGGTGAAACTTGGGGATGACTATCAATACCCTATAAAAGGAAGTGGTGAATCCTCCTACAAGTTAGACTCTGGGAAGTCTTTAAAGATGCAAGATGTTCTATATGTACCTGGACTCAATAACAATCTTCTCTCCATATCATCTTTGGATGCAAAATGGATGAGAGTTTCATTTGTGGATGGCCAAGTACTTATGTGGCCAAAAGGTAAGACCATAGATGATGCAGTAGTGATTGGAGAGCAAGAGGGAGGATTTTACAAATTGAAGGGACAACCTGAAGATGCCATGGTACATGAATCCATGGAGCCAAGTGAACTTTGGAATAGAAGGCTTGCTCATGTGCACTATAGGTCACTACCAATTGCAAGCAAAGCAGTAGAAGGTATTCCTGAAATCTAGTCAAAGCATGAAGGTGTTTGCAAAGGATGTGCAAAAGGAAAGAACAAAAAGAAGGCATTTCCAAGCAGTGAAAGCAAAGAAAAAGGAATCTTGGAGATTATCCACTCCGATGTATGCGAACCAATGTCATCAGTTCTCTGAGTGGGTATGTATATTATGTTTCTTTCATTGATAATTTCTCTAAGAAGACTTGGGTTTATTTCTTGAAGAAAAAAGATGAAGTGTTTGATAAGTTCAAGGAATTCAAAGGCTTGATAGAAAATCAAACTGATAAGAAGATTAAGACATTTATATCCGACGATGAAGGAGAATTCACTTCAGGGGACTTCAAGAAGCTATGTTGTGATTCAGGGATTAAGAGGGAGTTGACCACTCCCTACAATCCACAACATAATGGGGTTGCAGACAGGAAGAATAGAACAATCATGGAAGCAATGCGAGCAATGCTGCATGACCAAGATCTACCCATGCACCAATGGGAAGAAGCAGCAAGGACAACTATATATGTACAAAATAGAACACCACACAAGATACTTGACAACAAGAAACCAAAAGAAGTTTTCTTTGGTAAGAGACCGGAAGTTAGCCATCTCAGAATATTTGGCTATCGAGTATATACACATGTTCCAAAAGTAAAGAGGACAAAGTTAGATCCTTCAGGAAAGAAGGGTATATTTGTGGGGTACAGTGAAAACTCGAAGGCATACAGAATCTACTTTCTAGGGTTCAAGAAGATTGATATCAGTAGGGATGTGACTTTTGATGAAAACTCAGCATACATTAAATTAAGGAACACACCTATTGAATACTATGAAGAATCAAGGGTACCCAGAACACAAGACACCACCATGAATGAAGTAATACCAGAAGTGGATCGTGAAATAGAAGATCCAAAAGAACTTGTAGATCCACCTCGTGAGAAGAACTCTCACAAGAGGAAACCTGCATGGGCTAGAGAGCTCATCCAAGATGCAGAAAGGTATGGTATTCCAGAGGAGGAACACAGAGAAAGAAAGAGGACAAGATCACATACCAGCTATGTTGCCTTACTCTGTGACATTATGAACAAAGAACCTTCCAGCTATGAAGAAGAAGTGGAAAAGAAAGAATGGAAGGATGCCATGGTCAAGGAATACCATTCGATCATGAAGAAATATGTTTGGGATGTGGTCCCAATACCAGAAGGGAATTTTGTTGTGACTTCCAAGTGGATCTACAAGATCAAGCATGCTGCAGATGGAAGCATAGATAAATACAAGGTGAGGTTTGTAGCTCGTTGCTTCTCCCAAAAAGAGGGGATAGATTATGAAGTGACTTTTGCACCTATATCCAGATACACTTCCATCAAAAAAATACTTGCTCTGACTGCAGTGATGAAGTGGAAGATACACAAGATGGATGTCAAGACAGCTTTCTTGAATGGTGTAGTCGAAGAGGAAGTGTATGCAGAGCAGCCGATCAGTTTTGAGACACATGATAGGGAGTCATATGTGTGCAGATTCAAGAAAGCCTTATATGGCTTGAAGCAAGCACCTAGGACATGGTATGGCAGGATAGACAGTTTCCTGTCCAGTTTGGGATTTACCAAGAGTAAAGAAGATTCCAACCTTTACTACAAGGTTGAGGAAGGCAATCCATTGATACTCCTATTGTATGTGGATGACCTCTTTTTGACGAGAGAGGATAGGTTGATTATCGACACGAAGAGGAAGCTTGCTGTCGAGTTTGAGATGAAGGACTTGGGTATGATGCCTTACTTTCTAGGTATGGAGGTGTGGCAGAATGAAGATGGAATATTCCTTGGATAAGGGAAGTATGCAGTAGAGATCTTGAAGCAGTTCAAGATGATGGGCTGCAAGGCCATGTCCACAGCTATGGCATCGAACCTGAAGCTATTGAGTGATGATTCATCAGAGTCGGTTGATGCCATGATGTATCATCAGATGATTGGGTCCTTGATGTACCTGATGAACATCTTGAGCTAGTTTCTGACCTTGAGCCAGTTTCTGACAGATCCTAGACATGTTCACCTAATTGCTGTAAAGCATATTCTGAGGTACCTGAAGGGTACAATTGATTATGGGCTCAAGTATGATGCGAATAAAAAGTTTAACCTGGAGGGTTATGTTGATTCAGAGTGGGCAGGCAGTGCTGCAGATAGGAAGAGCACTTCGGGGTGCTGCTTCAGTATGGGATCAGGTGTGATCTCTTGTTTTAGCAAGAAGCAATCCTGCGTAGCACTGAGTACAGCTGAAGCAGAGTATGTAACAGCTTGTTCAGCTAGTTGTGAGGCAGTATGGCTAAGAAATCTACTGTCTGATTTATTTGATCTCCAGTTGGATGCTACCTGTATATATTGTGACAACCAGAGTTGTGTGAAGTTGTCAAAGAACCAAGTGTTCCATGACAGGTTGAAGCACATCGAGATCAAATATCACTATATCAGGGATATGGTGCAGAGAGGAGCAGTGAAGCTCCAGTATGTTGCGATAGATGAGAAGATTACATATGTGTTGACCAAACCACTAGCCAGAGTGAAGTTTGAGTACTTCAGAGAGAGGCTTGGTGTTCTTCAGATAGAAGATACTTCGAGGAAGAAGTGATGGGACACATTTGCAGGAGCCATTCCAAGCATGGTGGTAGGAGGATTCTTCCCATGGCTGTGGATGTAAGCGTTGTATGATGAGAATCAGGACGATGCTCCAGATGATGTTCTACATGATTATGATCAGGATGATCTTGTGTGATGATATGCATCAGGATGATGTTGTGATGATGATAAGGATGATCATGCGATGATGATATGCATCAGGACGATGTTGTGACGATGACCAGGATGATCATGCGATGATGATATGCATCATGACGATGATTAGGATGATCATGTGATGACGATGTGCATCAAGATGATGTATTGTATGATGATGATCAGTATGCTCATGAGCATTAGGATGATGCTCTGTGCGAGGATGATCAGGTTGATCATGAGTATCAGGATGATACTTTGTGGTCGTGGATAGGTTGTGCGATAATCATATAATATTGCCCTAGGACATTTGCAGATACTCTTGCAAGGTTTTACCTATGGCATATAATAGCTCCCTGGGAGATATGGAAAATGCTCTTTCGAGGTTTTTGCTTGGGAGGACATATAATCTTTCCCTGGGAGATTTGTAGATACTCTTGTGAGGTTTTTCCTATGGCATATAATAGCTCCCTGGGAGATCCCGCAAATTCTCTTTTGAGGTTTTGTACTGTGGCATATAATATTTCCCTGGGAGATCCGATAGGTTGAGCAGTAAGCTCATAATCAATCCTGGGATGCTCTTTCGAGGTTTTTCCAGAATACATGTAATCAGTCCTGGAGATCCAATAGGTTGTTCTAGGCATGTAAAAGTCCTATGATTCTCTTTATATTTCTTGCCGGTCGTGTTATGCACATAAACATTCCTGGGACACTCTTTTAAGGTTTTGTGGTGTTCACATGTAATAGCTCCCTGGGAGATCCAATAGGTTGAGCAGTAAGCTTGTAATCATTCCTGGGATGCTCTTTCAAGGTTTTGATGATGCACATAATTAGTCCTAAGGATTCCACAGGATGGCCAACTCGCAGAGATGATGAAAACCTGCAGGAGGCTAGGCCTACATCCAGCATGAAAAAGGGCTGGCTCTGTAGAACTTCCTATGAAGAGAAGAATTGAGAGATAGCCCAATGATCGATATGACGAGTACAACAGCAGTGATGATGATGCTCCATGATCCAGTGACGATGATCCAGCTCTAGAATTGAAGACTTGTGGCGATATGTATTGATGACCTGTGTCTAGAGAATACCTTCCTAGTTAAGAGGGAGTGTTGATGTATTTTTAACTTCGGAAGATATTCTTCTATGTATTACACTTGTACTTTATTATATTCATGATGGAGATGTATTATTCCTCCAATCAGAAGTGTTGTCATTTGTATTTGTAAGTGTCGCAAGTATTATTTGATGGGTTATTAGACCACCTTGGTGGGGTCGGCCCTGTATGTGTCATGTGGATGGGTTATTAGGATTCCTTATGAAGTCGTCCATGTTGTTTATGGAGCCCGATATCTAGATTCAGATATATTATTATTCAGCCGTGTCCGTACCCCATGTTTGGTTATGATCCTGACACGATCCTCAGGGGGTCTGAGGGGGTGTTGACACCCCCCCGGCTGGGGGGCCAACGCCCCTGAGGAAATTTTTTGGGGCTGTTTTCGCCAACAGTTTTCAGGTCCATGGTTTTGGGTAACCCGTGGTATTTTCCCATTGTATTTCCCTTATAAAAGAAAGACATTGTAACACGGCTAGGGTTGATGTATTAGGTTTTATGCATTGTAAAGATCTCTGAGATCAATAAGAGAGACTGTAAGACAGTGAAGAGGAAGTGCAGCAGTTGTGCTGCAGGTTGTATCCCTTCACTTTGCTAGACAGAATAATAATAAAGACTGGCAACTTTAGTGTGGACGTAGCCCAAGTTGGATGAACCACGATATATCTGTGTCTCTCTTGTAATGTGTATGTGTGATTATATTTTCATTTATGTTTATTGTTATTGCTCTGCGATCTTGTTTTTCTAACAATCCCAGCTAGAATTAAAGGCAGGTTAAGTTGTGTATAAATAGAGAGTGAGTGTGTCTCATTATATTCATTCACTCACTCATCCAACTCGCATAGTTGAGAGAGAGGAATGCGCACAAGTGAAGGAGGAGTAGTTGCTGGATTCATCTATCTTTTGGGGATTGATCTTTGTTATCTTTGTATTGGGGCTTATTCTATCTCTAAGGAAGTTGCGGGGTTTCTCACCTTCTTGGTTTTCCCCGGTGAAATGCTTTGTGTCCATTGTCTCTTGTGATTTTTATGTTGTGCTTGTTATTCTCTTAGTGATCCTAGATAATATTGAATGAAATTATCGAAAAATTAACAGACATTGACTGTGGATTTAATTATCATGACCTAATCATCACTTGCTTTGTTCAATATGAACCTCATAATCACAAATATGCCAATTCAAAGCCTTCGCCACTCCATTTGAGCCATGCCATCATTTTCCTCTACATTCACAGTTAAAACTTGGTATCATTATAGGAATTTGTCAAATGCCAAGAAAGAATTCTTTGATATTAGTTATCCTGTATAAAATTACCTATGCATGGAAGGACAAGAGGATACAATTTTATACCTTGAAGTATCAGATGATCCATTGATAAAGACTAGTCCTATGCTTTAGACTTGCTATAGAACCTCTTCTTCAACAGTTGCTACAGAAACTCACTTACATGATGTGTTGTGGAACCTTCTATAGAACTTGCTATAGAACCTATGCTACAAAATTTTCTACAAAACCTCATATCTAAGATTTACTGTAGATTCCAACTCTCTACAAGTGTGGTTGCGAATATTAAGCTAGATGACCACAACATGAGGGTTGTGTTACACCATTTTTAGAAGGAAGGATATTTGGAGATAGGTCATTGTTGATCATGTATACAACGCATAACCATATTTTTCACAAATATATTGTTGATGCCCCACAAGAACCTGTGACAAAAGAAGTTGTTGCAAAAACATATCATCCACATGAACATATTAAAGAAATTGTTTTCCAAAGTTATTATTAAGAGATTAAAATTACTTCGAGAGATTTAGTACTAAAACATGTATTTATGACCTCAAAATCTCCCTTCACAATAGATACATTCCAGATTCAAGTGGAGTTCTTCTAAACCATAATTTTATTGAAGCAATGAGAACTTGTTTTCGGCATTATTATTTTATGAGGAAATATACATGGAATAAGCACCTTGAAACATGGGTAAAATCATGTGGAATTTTGGGAGGTCTAAAGAATGACGCATCCATCATTATTTCTCCAAAGTTACATATAAGAAGAAAAAAAGGTTTTGAAAATCAATATTTCCTTACCTTCAGAAAGCATTAGATTATGGTAACTATATGGTTTGGATTGTCTCTTCTTCAACATTGAGTTTTGATACAAATACAACAAGGTATCATAAACAACCACTTATTGTGAGAGGCCCAGGTATAGGGACAAAAAATATGGTGAAATAGTTAGACTCCTATTTGGGTCTCCATTTTAGTCATTATTTTAGAACAACTGAGTGGTGATTGATGAATATAAAGGCCTAACAAGTATTGAAGATGTTGGTTATTGATATATTGGAGGAGGAAAAGAATTTGAAGAAATGAGTAGGGGAATTTGAAGAATAGAAGTGTAAGGAAAGTTGTAAGACACCAAATTGTTGCCCACATAATGATTTCTTCATATCTCAAGATCTGTGAAATGACTATCCAATATTTTTGGTATAGAAAAGCATTAAATTAGAGAAAAAATACCTACAAAAATTATTAAAAACCCAAATTCTACTTTACAAGAAATTGAATATTTATCATGTTTGTAGTGGATTGCTTTAGATCATCAATCACAATTTCTATAGATATTTTATTGGACAATCTACTCGAGCGGACATGAGCCAGATATCCCTAGTTCAATGCGAATCTAGAACAAATAAAGACATAATACAAAGCTACTTTCCTAGATCTAGTTTGAGATCGAGTACTTATACATCTTACCTTTAGATTGTAGATATTCTTCCTCATTGTTGCTCCAAGCTTCGCGGTTGTCAGATCTTTAGCTGCAAGACCTGTTAAAACATGTGGAAACAATACAAGCAATAAAACATGTCTAAACAATAACTGATCTAAGTAAACAGTTAACAAAGTAAACTACAAACATTATCAACACAACAACATTTGTGGAAAGAGTTTATATTACTGTATAAAAGAGGGAAATACAAAGTAGAGAGATGATTACAACCCAAGCCTTAACATTGCAATCCTCCTCCAATAAGCCAAGCCAATGCCTCCAAAGGAAATGTAACCCTCCCAAGAGATGGATAGGGATCACCTAGGCTAATTCCACCAGCATGTAAGTGCTATAGACTTCCTCCCTTTGGAATGGAGAGGGGCCTTGTATTTATAGGACCAAGTGGATATACTTGGTTGAGGATCATGGGGAGAGGGCTAAGGGATCCTCCCTTAAGGTTAGGGAACCGTAAGACAGCTCACCTAGGATTTAGGGATAGGGATCCACCTCATCCAACTTCTAGAAATTGCTCGAAATCTACCTTTATCCCATTTAACCAAATACAGCACAAGCTACATGAGGGAAAACTGCTCCTGATAGGGAAAACACAGGTTGTAAAAAGATACTCTGGGCCTCTGGCGCATGTGGGAAGAATACACTCTGCGCCGATGCTTCTTTATTGAATAAAACATGTGCCAGCCAAACTAGAAATGTGGACAAAGGGCATCAAGTTTCTCTAACTGACTTGCTTGATCATGGGGAACTTCAGGGATTGAGGCACTAGGTTAACAAGGTACTCATGATGACGAGATTTAGGTGTAACATAATGCCCCCAAAGCATGAAGCTGGAAAAACAAGACAGGTCAAATGCTTTGAAAGATAGATGGCAAGGACTTGCTGGCTGGAGGATGCTACTGTAGTACAACTAACTTTGAGATACTAGTCTCACGTGACTCACAACATGGTTGCCGACCAATACATTCCAGATCCATGGTAGTAAAGACCGACTGAACACAATCATGGCTATTAGACACAATCGTAGATCCATGATGAGATGATAACACAACCACCACCAATACAAAAGTGGATATTCATCGCAACCTGGCTAGAATATGACTTCCCTAGGGTCTTCAAGTTGAACCCGCAATGATACAAATTTATCCATGCGATTACAATGTTTTGGAGTTGAACATGGTAGAAACCACTTGATTACCTATCATTGATGTATACCATTAACAAGTGTGAGGGAAAGCACCATTAATGTCAATGATCCCCAAGGTACCAAAGTACATATCACCAAGCATGAATAAATGAATTGAGTTCGAACACTCGATGAAATATTTCAATCAAGAGTCAATGATGTAAACTCATGTTGAAAGCGAGGTAACCTGCCATTAAGGCATGCAAGCCCAAGGTAATTGGTTGGTTTCTATATCCAATCCTCGGATGATGTGTTGAAGTCGACAAGGATGAATCCGTCGAAGGAGGGCCATGATGAATCCCCCATCAACGACACAGAACTCGATAACAGATGTTTGGAGTAGATCATACGGTAGAGTAATGTGCAAGACTGACTCAAGGTAGACAGACCTGATGGAAGGTGTACTGACTGCAGATGATGAGTAATGAACATCTCTTGAACATGGGCACGGCATGACTCGACAGTATTGACATGACAATAATGATACTAACCCCCAATACGACTGATAGTGGAAGAATTCTTTGTATGACCCAAAGGAGTGACAAGACTCGTGAAACTAGTATGACTCGAGGACAAACAAATTACCCAAGTACTGAATGCAAATGAAAATGAGTGCCATGTTCAAGAGGGACAATGTACTTCCGAAAATAATGTGTAATACAAAATCTCCCCTTTTTCCCCATCATGAATGATGAGTGCCTCATGTGTTTTTTAATGAGCTTGAGGAGGGTAACCAAATGCTCGGTGTTAGCACCAGTTTTGGTTTGAAGGGTTGGAAGGGTTTAGATACTTGGTGTGAAAATCCTCACATCAGATCTAAGAGTTGATGTATACCTCACAAGAAATATTAAGCAAGAAAATAGAAGAGTGCAGAATAATATCACACTAATTCATTAATCATAATATGAACAATAAATAATACAATGGAGAGAATTCGAATGCCAAGGTGGCAATTCGAATTAGCCTGCATGAACTCATCATCATATCAGTAGAGTGCCATCAATGCACAAGTAACCATCAACCATGTGTCAAACTGAGTCTAACTGAATGTAGTAGGTGTAGCTGATGCATGGAGGGCACATGAGGAGCTAACTGTAGTCAGAATAGTCAACCAAGTCTCTCTGTAGGTCCATCGGAGTGTTTTAGTGAGTTAACTAGTCAATTTGTCCTCAAATCAAGGAGAGATCCACAAATCAAATAGCTAATTGAGTGTGTCATTGGTGGTAGGTGAGAGAGGGAACACTTCACATGTGGTAGGTGAAAAGAGGGTGCATCACTGACTAGGAGGGCTGGAACTGAGTGGAAACAGGCTCCTGGGGCTAGTAAACTAAGCACTCGGTGTTGGGAGACACCATACCAATTGCATGCCTGCATGCAAAAATGCATGCATGACTGAATGCAATGCTGGTGGGAATAGGATGGAGTATAGGAATATCCTAACACCCCCCCTTAATCCATCCTGGGCCCTGTTAACTGAGACCAAAGGTCACCCAATACAATGAATAATAAAGAACAGTCCATGAAACAAGGAAATGGGAAAAACCTCATGGGAAAAATACCCCCCCTCAAAAAGACTGTAAGGCACACCAAAAAATAAATGCTCCAAACTCAAGAAGGTGTGATGCTTGGTCATGTGTCTGGAGGTATCTTCTTCTTGGGAAGAAGTGGTTCGTGCTCCAAAAACATGTGCTTGTGTTCTCCTTCAATGGATGCAAGCGAATATGGAGACATGTGCTCGTACTTGCTCTTCAGACCAAATGTTATGAGAACAAATCCAAAGGTATGAGGATGATCCTGGAACCTGTGATTAGAATCAGCTGAGGTAGGATCAAATCCATAAATGTGTAGATAGTATTTTGTTATCTCCTTTGAACCATCATAGGTGAGATCATGCCCAAAAGAACCATCACATGATAGTGGTTGCTTGGACTTCAAATCAGCTCCAAGAATTGATAAATGGTTTCTTGAGATCTCCTTTGAACCAGCAGGGGTGAGATCAAAACCAAATGAACCATGATATGCATGAGAAATGATCCCAACCGAATGGTAATGCCCTACATCTTCAATGAACTTCTGAGAGCATGTACAAATGATCATATAGTAGTACATAAGAGGTAAGTGATCAAGGAGAGTGAATGCATCACCTCCAATTGTTGATTTAACCTCCGAAACATTTAATAGATCATCATTATGCAAACCAACAGACTCTTGTGCAAGAGAGGATTTAAGAACCTCTTCAGTTTCTAGAGTGTGAGCTAGCTCAGGATTCAAAATAGAAGACGTTGACAACATTGTTGATGTATATGTAACTTCGGAATGTATCTCACCCATGTATTCCTATAGAGATGTTATTATTCCTCTATACGGAAGTGTTTGTATTCCTATAGAGATGTTACTATTCCTCTATACGGAAGTGTCGTCATTTATATTGTAAGTGTCATAACTTATACTTGATGGGTTATTAGACCACCTTGATGGGGTCGGCCTTGTATGAGTCATGTGGGTAAAAAGGTAATTAGACCACCAAGTGTGGGGTCAGCCCGGATTAATTTAACCATGGGTTATTAGGCTAAGCTAGACAAGTTGGCCCCATTAGTTTATTAGGCAGGATAGGACAAGTATAAATAGAGATAGGGAGATCTCTATTTGATCACTCATTACTCACACTTCTCTCATTCAGAAAGTGGCGCACTTGTGAGGAGGAGGATCTGCTTCTAGGAGAATACTATCTCTTGTACTTTGGTTGTATCATTGCTCTTTCTATCTCTGAGGAAGTTGCGGGGTTTTTCACCTTCTTGGTTTTCCCTGGTGAAACTCTGTGTCTCTTGTGTGCTTGCATTATTGTGTCCATGATTGATATGCTATAGATATGATGTAGATATGTTGTACATGTTATTCTCTCAGTTAAGATCTTAGATCAGATTGAAAATTCTGAAAAATTAACATGGTATCAGAGCTAGCCTAAAAGAAGGCATGGTATGGCATGTATGACACTTGTTGCACTTGTGATGCTAGGGCTTGATACAGCAAAAACTAGTCATTGTATCACTTTCGCTATAAATCCAGTTTGGCGAAGTTTTCGGATCTGAAATTTTTATAGGTCGAATATACGATCCCCATGTACCTTGTGTCCAAAGGAAAACTTCTAATTCGTTGTACTTTGTGTTTTATGATCCGTACAATCTTGGGTTTCTGCCTCTTCCAGATCTGAGTCATAAACAAGTGACGTAGGAAAAAAGGTCATAACATGGGCTAGGAAGATCCAAATGAAATTTCATAAAATGTGACAGGTAGTGCACAAATGGTACTTTCTCAGGTAACTTTTGCAGAGGCTGAAACTGAACCAGTGACATGTGGCACGCCGTACAAGTTCGCTCTCCTATTTTACACCATAAACAGGTCACGTTGTGACACTTGGAATAACTCTCTCTCAATGAATCCATTTGAGGTCAGACCTATGGCGTTGGCAAGATGACAGGTCAGGATACCACAGGAAACATTTTCAGGCCCTATGGATCGGAAAGTTCGGAGTTACACCAAAAACAATCAGGTGCATATTTATGTCAAAACAGAATTAGATTTTGAGCACCTTCATTCATGGCTCCGGGAATTAGGGTTTCAGAGAAAGTTGGTATTTTTGTAATCAAATACCACGGCTGAATACTACTCATCAAAATAGAAATTTAAAGACCAAGATCAAATTTTTTGGTTGGGTATAAGGCTGGGCTTGATCAAACCCTAGTTTGGGACTTCGATCGGAAAAGTGGAAAATTAGGGCTTCTGCAAAAATTGGAATTTTTGAAGTCTGTGACCACGGCTGGAAGCTCCTCAGAAAAATCGAAGCTTAGAGCTGTGGATCAAACCTTTTGGTTGGGAAAAAGGGTGGGCTTTATCAAACCCTAGTTCGGGATCCTGTCCAGAAGATCCGAAAGTCTCAAAGGCAATTTTGAGGGGTGAAACTTTGCAGTTTTCAAATTCTGAGTATACCAAGTTGATCAGCTTATGAGGGCGCATCTTTCTATCCATTCAGAAGTTTGAAATTCAAAGTTTGAATTTTTAGGGTTTCTCTGACAAACCCTAATCCAGCTCCAGATCCAGTTTCTACAATACAAAGTGGATTGGGTTAATCCTATAAGATAATGGATTGGTCACCTGTATAAGTGAAGAAGTTCCTGTTTCAGAGGGAGATGAGGCTAAGGCCTTATATAAGAAGATTACAAGCAATCTCGACAGGTATGACTTACAGGTATGTTTCAAATTCTGTTCATGGTTAAGTTTATGATATGTTTTTCTTCATATCATTACGGTTAGTACAATCTTGATTAAATTACTAGAGTTGTCGTATCACCTTAGTAAAATTATGAATACATGATAGAAGATATTCATTGATTAAGGTTTTGACACTTATGATTGTACTAATGCATTGTGATGTTGTATGAGGTTTATGTTGTTAGCTAACATGAAAGGTACACCAAGAAAGACAAATCATGTTCTACTTTAAGAACATATGATCATGGTGACATGAAGACAAAGATTCATCCATTGTCATGGATCACATAGAAGATCTACTTACGAGGTATGTATAACTTGGTTCTACAATGGTTAACTTATGAGACATGTAGGTTACTAGCACAAGTCATTGAAGAGAACCAGAAGACATCATGTGGGTATGTTAGACATAACTAGCTAACATAGTAATCCAAGTATGTTTTTCCTATATCAAGTTAGAATCTTACCTTGTGTTAGGATCCTTTATATAAGTATACTTGGTATGATTGGTTATGTTTATTCATAAAGTTAGAAATGTAAGTAATCAAGGGTTTATGCATATTATGTCTCTGATCTTGATTGATGATTTGACTAAACAGAAGAGTCCTATGATCAAATAAGAATATGCATGAGTAAAAGAAGTCTTCCTTGAAACCTTGAATACTAATGTTTATTATCTGTGTTTGAAATGATCATGACTATACATGTTTAATATTATTGTGTTTTGATAGTATTAAGATTATACTAATGAATGTGTGATTATGTATGGGACCTCGAGGATAACACAATGATTATACTAATAAGCATGCATAGTGATTAAGGATGGATATAAGTTCAAGGACAGGTAATCCAGGAAGCAAAGATCAAGAGGGAGCACACTTCAGTAGTTTCTGCAAGGATGCAGATATTCAGAGGGAGTTGAACACTTCTCACAATCCACATCAGAATGGAGTTACAGAAAGGAAGCAAAGACTGAGAGGGAGTCAACCCAACAAATAAACAAAGATAAGTATTTGAATTATCATTTCTTGCATATTTGATTGTTTAAATAATACTGTTCAATAATGTATATACCGATGTTCCTAGAACTAGGTTGTGCATATTAGAATAGTTGCATTGATGAACAGTATACTACTAATATACATGGGTAAGTGGCCTATGGCACTGTACAACATTCCATTACTACTTATCTAGAATGAAACCTCTTTGCTGACATGTTGGGAGTTGTGCACACTCTTAACAATGTTTTGGTAGAGATTGGAAGGCATCTAGAAAGTTATGGGATATGGATAAATGTTTTATTGAAGCATTGGCTAAGATAATTGCATGACTGTATGACATATTTATTTATGTGTAAGAATTTGTTCTGAAAACTATGAGATGTTTTCTAATCATGCAATTTAACTTGTTTTGTAGGAAAGATCGTATACCATCACCTACAAAAGAAGGACTACAACATTTGTTCAACAACAAAGTTATCTATTGAAGCTATTAAAAATATTGAAGTTCCCAGGATTCAGGAAGAATGCCATGATCGAGGAGTACCAATCGATCATGAAGAATGATAGTTGGGATTCAGTCCTAAGACCAGAAGGGAAGTCTGTTGTGACTTCCAAGAAGATCTAGAAGATCAAGCATGCTGCAGATAGTAGCATAGAAAAATACAAAGTGAGGTTTGTAGCTCGTAGCTTCTCCTAGAAAGAAGGATTGATTCTGAAGAGACTGTTACTCCCGTGGCCAGATACACTTCCATCATATCAGCACTTGCTCTCGCTGCAGTGATGAAGTGGAAGATACACCAGATGGATGTCAAGACATCTTTCTTGAATGGTGTAGTCGAGGAGGAAGTATATGTGGAGCAACCACTTGGTTCTGAGACACATGACATGGATTCATATATGTGTAGAACTTGGTATGGTAGGATAGACAGTTTTCTATCCAGTTTGGGTTTTACCAAGAGTAAAGAAGATTCCAACCTTTACTACAAGGTTGAGGAAGGCAATCCAATGATACTACTTTTGTATGTGGATGACCTGTTTATTATAGGTGAAGATAGATTGATTGCCGACACGCAGCGGAAGCTTGTTGCCAAGTTTGAGATGAAGGACTTGGGGATGATGCACTATTTTCTAGGCATGGAGGTGCGGCAGAGTGCAGATGGAATCTTTCTTGGACAAGGGAAGTATGCAGTAGAGATCCTGAAGAGGTTTGGGATGATGGACTGCAAGGCCATGGTCACACCTATGGCATCGAACCTAGAGCTTCTATGTGATGCTTCATCAAATCCGGTTGATGTCACGATGTATCGTCAGATGATTGGATCCTTGATGTACCTGACGAACACGAGACCAGATATTTGCTTTGCAGTGAACACATTGAGCCAGTTCCTGATGGATCCCAGAGGTGTTCACCTGGTTGTTGTAAAGCATATTCTGAGGTACCTGAAGGGTACAGTTAACTATGGGATCAAGTATGATGTGAATCAAAAGTCTAACCTATAGGGTTATGTTGATTCAAATTGGGTAGGTAGTGCTGCAGATAGGAAGATCACTTCTGGGTGTTGCTTCAGTATGGGATCAGGTGTGATCTTTTGGTTTAGCAGGAAGCAGTCTTGCGTAGCACTGAGTACAGCCGAAGCAGAGTATGTTGCAGCTTGTTCGGCTAGTTGCGAGGCAGTATGGCTTTGGAAGCTACTGTCTGAGTTATGTGATCTCCCGCTAGAGGCTATTGGTATCTTTTGTGATAACCAAAGTTGTGTGAAGCTATCTGAGAACCCGGTGTTCCATGACAGGTCGAAGCACATTGAGATCAAATATCACTATATCAGGGATATGGTGCAGAGAGGAGCAGTAAAGCTCCTATATGTTGCAATGGATGAGTAGGTTGAAGATGTACTGACGAAACCATTAGCTAGTGTGAAGTTTGAGTACTTCAGAGAGAGGCTTGGTGTTCTTCAGATTGACAACACTTCAAGGAAGAAGTGATGGACACATTTGTTGAAGCCATTCCAAGCATGGTGAGAGGAGGATCCTTCCCATGGCTATGGATGTAAGCGATGGATGATGAGCATCAGGACGATGCTCCAGTTACTGCTCTGTATGTGTATATATGCATCATGTTGGATGCTGTATATGATCAGTTGGATCATTTATATGTATATGTATGTATGCATCATGTTGGATGTTGGATATGATCAGTTGGATCATTTATATGTATATGTATGTACGCATGATGTTGGATGCTGGATATGATCAGTTGGATCATTTATATGTATATGTATGTACGCATAATGTTGGATGCTGGATATGATCAGTTGGATCATGTGTATGTATCTGTATATGTATCAGGTGGATACATTGTATGATCAGGTAGATCATCTATGATGATATGTATCAGGCAGATACTATGTATGCATCAGGTGGATGCATTGTATGATCAGGATGATCATGGATGAAGAGCTTCAAGATGTTGCTCCAGATGACATGCAACAGGATGATGCAGTGTTGATGATCAGGATGATCATGTGTACATCAGGATGATGTATGGTGAGTATTAGGTTGATACTCTGTGGACGTGGACAGGTTGTGCAGATGAGCATGTAAGTAGACCTGGGAAATCTGGACAGGATGAAAAAGGCCTCAGATGCTCTTTCGAGGCATTGCTCTGGGAGGACATGTAAGTAGACCTGGGATATCTACACAGGATGAAAAAGGCCTCAGATGCTCTTTCGAGGCATTTTCCTATGGCATGTAAGTAGGCCTGGGAGATCTGGACAGGATGAAAAAGGCCTCAGATGCTCTTTCGAGGCATTTCCATGACCACATGTAATCAGACCTGGAGTTCTAGACAAGATGAAAAAGGCCTCAGATCCTCTTTAGGGTTCTTGCTTGGCAAGACACCCTTTTAAATTTTTGTGGTAGGAGTCACATGTAATTAGACCTAGAGATCTGGACAAGATGAAAAAGGCCTCAGATGCTCTTTAGGGTTCTTGCTTGGTAAGACACCCTTTTAAGGTTTTGTGACTGTCACATGTAATAGATCCTGGGAGATCCTATAGGTCGAAGTTGTGTACCCATAACAGCCTGGGATGCTCTTTTGAGGTTTTGTGACGCACGTAATAAGTCCCGAGGATTCCACAGTATGGCTAGTGATGATGAAGACCTGCAGGTGGTGGGCCTACATCTAGTATGAAAAAGGAATGGCTCTGTAGAACTTCCTATGACGAGTAGATTCAGAGATTGATTGATATAGCAATAGTGACGATGACGATGATTCGAAGATGATGACTCATTGATGATGATCCAGAGAAGAAGACTTGTGCTAATAGATCTGTGTCAATAAATACCTTCCTAGTTAAGAGGGAGTGTTGATGTATATGTAACTTAGGAATGTATCTCACCCATGTATTCCTACAGAGCTGTTATTATTCCTCTATACGGAAGTGTTTGTATTCCTATAGAGATGTTATTATTCCTCTATACGGAAGTGTCGTCATTTATATTGTAAGTGTCGTAAATTATACTTGATGGGTTATCAGACCACCTTGATGGGGTCTGCCCTGTATGAGTCATGTGGGTAAAAGGGTTATTAGACCACCAAGTGTGGGGTCATCCCAGATTAATTTAACCATGGGTTATTAGGCTAAGCTAGACAAGTCGGCCCCATTAGTTTATTGGGCAGGACAGGACAAGTATAAATAGAGATCGGGAGATCTCTATTTGATCACTCATTACTCACACTTCTCTCATTCGGAAAGTGGCGCACTTGTGAGGAGGAGGATCTGCTGCTAGGAGAAGACTATCTCTTGTACTTTGGTTGTATCATTGCTCTTTCTATCTCTGAGGAAGTTGCGGGGTTTTTCACCTTCTTGGTTTTCCCCGATGAAACTCTGTGTCTCTTGTGTGCTTGCATTATTGTGTCCATGATTGATATGCTGTAGATATGATGTAGATATGTTGTACATGTTATTCTCTCAGTTAAGATCTTAGATCAGATTGAAAATTCTGAAAAATTAACAAACATGAGTGTTCAATCTGCATGTTCTTCTTCTTTTTGGACAACTTGGTTACGAGATATGTTTGATACTGAATCATGATCAGAGAGACCATCAAGGAAGGAGAATGCATCACTGGGCTTGCTCTCCAAATAGTTTGCACCAATCCCTTCATTCTGTTTTCCAAATCTTTCATCCAGATGGGCCCATAGCTCTTTTGGAGATTCAGCATAATCATGGAAGTGGATTAACATACAACGAGACATAGCAGTCAACATTGCTCCATAGGTTCTCTCACCTTCATTTAACCAATAATTCTCCTCTTCAAAGGATTCAAACTCTCTTTCAAGACAATAATAAAAAAGACCATGTCTCTTCAAATATGCTATCATCTTTGGTTTCCAATCATCATAGTTGAATGGAGAGAGAGGAGGAATTCCTTCCAGATTCATGGAAGTTGTTGCAGAAGACCTGCAAAAACAATAGAGAATATCTGCAACTACTGCTACTATAAAACTGCAGAAAACTGTTGTAATTGCTGCTGCACTCGAAATCTTGGTAATAACCCGCAAAAAAAATCAGGAATGGAGATAGACTACACTCTCAACATGCTCTGATACCATGTGAAAATCCTCACAACAGATCTAAGAGCTGATGTATACCTCACAAGAAATATTAAGTATGAAAATAGAAGAAGAGTGCAGAATAACATCACACTAATTCAATAATCATAATATGAACAATAAATAATACAATGGAGAGGATTCGAAAGCCAAGGTGGCAATTCGAATTAGCATGCATGAACTCATCGTCAGATTAGTAGAGTGCCATCATTGCACAAGTAACCATCAACCATGTGTCAAACTGAGTCTAATTGAATGTAGTAGGTGTAACTGATGCATGGAGCACTAATGTAGTGAAGGAGAATCCAAGGAGGGCGCATGAGGAGCTAACTGTAGTCAGAATAGTCAACCAAGTCTCTCTGAAGGTCCATTGAAGTGTTTTAGTGAGTTAATTAGTCAATTTGTCCTCAAATCAAGGAGAGATCCACAAATCAAGCAACTAACTAAGTGTGTCACTGGTGGTAGGTGAGATAGGGCGCACTTCACATGTGGTAGGTTAAAAGAAGAAGCACCACTGACTAGGAGGGCTGGAACTGAGTGGAAACAGGCTCTCGGGGCTAGTAAACTAAGCACTAGGTGATGGGAGACACCATACTAATGACTGGGATGCATGCAATTGCATGCATGCATGCAAAAATACATGCATGACTAAATGCAATGCTGGTGGGACTAGGATGGAGTATAGGAATATCCTAACACCTGGAAATAATGATAAGGTGCTAGGTTTCTGAGCCATATGACCAAGAGGAACAATGATGAGATCCCTACATGTTTATGCTTTGGGTTGGGATTCAAAGGATTAAAATCCTTGAGTTTCAACTTTGCAAATGAAGGAAAAATGTAAAAATCCGCTCAAATCTATAGGACGGAACCAATGAACGAAGCAGATCTGCAACGATGGAGATCAACGACTGAAAGGCAACTTCACAGAAATAAGATGGGGTGGTTTAAGTGTGAGCGGAGTGTTTCTATCCCATAGGTAGGTCGAAGGTTAGATCAACGGATGAGAGGACATATCTACGATCGTCAAGTACTTCGTTGATTTGACATGCGCGCAGAAATGAACTTTTTGAAATTGCGAAGTGGCGGTAGGATCCACATCATGCGACAGTGCAAATATGGTGGGGAAAGGCATCAACGGTGGATGTTTAGTTCGCATATTGAACATGAGCGGATTATTGACACTTTCCAAATCTGCGAACCTTGGTAGGGGCCGCACCTTTGGGCTGTCGGGATGCAGATAGGATCTAGATCGACAGTTTAAGGTGGTTGCGCAAATATGAAGTGCAAGGAAGGAAGCATGTGAAAAACTAAGAATTGCGAATGATTGTGGGGATAAGCAGTGAAAGAAATCAACGGTGCTAGAGAAATCATGCAGATGGATGGCCTAAACAACCCCTTCACCATTACAGTTGCAGGGACGATATGAAAATAAAATAATATTAAAAACACTTATGCATGGGGATCTGGATATTGTTTTTCTGGTTGCATTGGAAAGTGAAAAACGACGACTGTGCAGAAGCATACAACTCAGCCAGGAGATCATACCAGTTGTCAGTAACCAGGTAGGCCTCATGTCTCCTTGCAAAACTATTTAAATGGATGAGCTTGGAGAAGTAGAACCCCCAGGTTTTGAACACCAGAAGATAGAAGAACTATTAGAAGACAGGGATGTGGAGGTCTATGACACATTGTTGACTAATGGACCCATTGAAATAGTAAAGGATAGACTGAAACTGATCAGGGACCAAGTTGTAGATGTGCATAAGGTATACCAGTCGTTTTTCCAGTTTTTCTCAGTCGACCAAACCTTGAACTTCCCCGAATTCGTCGACTGGTGCACCACCAATTAATCCTCCTCTAAGAGGGTGATTGTGGACACATCTAGCTCAAAGATCTTATGCCCTGTAAATTCTCTCGTTATAAGGAAATCCCTATCAATCCCTGATGAATTCATCCTGAAATCTAGAGAGTACAAGGAAGAAGCCCTAATTCAGTATTTTAGACAGTCCATAGTCGAGTTAAAGCAAAGTTTCTACAGGGCCTGCCTAAAACCTAGTGTTCCATTGCAAAACCATACTTTCCTAGTTGAAATCTGTCTCTTTACTGAAGAATCCAAGTGTGTTATAACCATGCTAAGACAGTTTTTAGGATTAGACACAGACATGTATGCCACTGAGCCCTTGATGAGCCTATTACTTGTCATTGGAACTTTCCCATTAGGGTCTTAGTTTTTTGACCAGTCTGTCTAGTGTGCCTGCATTAAATTTGATGAGTCCCTAGGTGAGAATATCCATTCTCATCTAGTGGACTTCCACAAGACCAGAAGTTTTAGATTCCAATCATATTTGTTGAGGATGTTCCTGTCATTCAATGAAGAAAACTTGCAGCTTTCTGAGATGAAGCTCACAAAGGAAATGCTCACAGACTACAACAAATTCATGAATAACCTCATGTCTGAGGTTTACAATGTTTTCTTTCAGAGGAAACTTCCCAGAGTGTTAACAGAGATGAAGGAGATGTTGCATCCTTATTCAAATAAGAAGATAGGTGACTGGTTTCTCTCATAACACAACGCAACAATCAAAGTTTATGGGTTTTCTCATTCACCCTATGTGCTGCCAGCTTTTTAACTCCTAGAGTATTTACATTAGAATTTACTAGGCATAAGCTAAGAGTAGAAACTGAACATTTTTTGAATCCTAAGAAAGCCTCAGATATTGCATTCCCATGGGCTGTAGGCCAATTCATCGTCAAGAGAAAGGCTATCATTTCAGCCATTGAGTGTATATTAAGAGAGATGGGATTTCGAACAAAGGCTTCCATCAACTATGATCCCCACCACATCATCTCAAACAGAAGGAAAGAAAGTAACATAAAGGGTTTTGTGCATTTTGAGATTGCAACTATGGTAGAGACTTCCAACTGGTTGGAATATCCCAGCAAAGGGCAGATGGATGTAGATGTACATGATGACTCCACCTCTTTGGTGCAGACAACCATATCCCCACTGCCTGGCTCCTCTAGCTTGGTCCTAGCAGTTGGAGCAACTATACCCCCTTTCAGTGGCTATGGAGGATCCAACAAATTGGAATTCATTGATCCCATGGATGTAGAAGATGAAGACACAGAGAGAGCTTCAAAGAGACAGAAAGTAGAAGAACCAGGGAAGCAGATTGTGCAGGTGTCGACTGGTCAAGCTAAAAAGAAGTAGGTGAAGGCCAAAACACCTGCCTTCAAGATCAAGGAATATGTAGTTGATAGGGAAGTTGCTGAACTTGTTGCACAAAGAAAGAGTAGAGCAGAATTATTGGATGAGTATAAAGGAAGCAAAGAATAGGATTCAGAGGAATCAAGTTATATGCAAAGGTCAAACAGATCTCTAACAAGGATGTGTCCTTGGTTGATGTCAGGAGCCATGCTCAAAACACCTTGAATTTGGCCCTAACTACCAAGAGTAAGGCCACTGAATTAAATATGAACTTAGAAGACATTCCCATACCTGACGTGATCCATCTTCATAAGGAAAATGGGGACATAATTTATGCCAAGTTGTTAAAGACTGCACTAGAACTGTCCAAACTGCAAACCAGTAAGAATAAGGTTGGAGATCAGCTCAGACAGGGAAGAGTGGAGAACAAATACCACAAGGCAAAAATCAAGAAGTTGTAGAATGAATTAGTGGCTAGTGAGGGCCAGGCAGACAAAAGGGATAGTATTCAAAATATGCTAAATGAGAAAGACAACACCATTCATTCATTGAAAAATAAATTGAAGATTCCTTCCACCCAACTGGTAGAATCCTCTGAGTTGACAGAGTTGGAGGAGAAAAGAGAAGAGATGAAAAATGAACTAACAAACTGTAAGGCCAAGTTACTAAAGTTTGAAGAGAAAGAAAAATAGTGGAATATGGATATGGCTCTTATGGTGGAGAGCGAAAAGAAGTGGAAATCTAAGTTTGAGGATTTGGAAGGGAAATTGCAGGAGAAGGGAAAATAATTGGAAAGTATGGTTACTCCTTCCTCCATTGAATCCGGGGATTTTTCCATCGTGCAGGCTATGGCACAGTAAATTCTAAAGGACTTAGAAGTAGTAAAGTTGCAGAAGCATAACATAGATCTAGAAAGTAGATTTACAAAAGAAGAGTAGGAGAGGAAAACATGGGAAGATAAGTACCTACGGTTGCAGGTTAAATATGATGAATTAATAAAATAGGCTACAAGTCAAGCTTCACTGCAGGAAGCAAAGCAAGTTATTTGGGATGACATCATTGCTTAGGAAGACAAATTAAGGCCCTACCTTGACTTTTTCCTAGACAAGGAAGCTGTAATTAAGCTGGCCAAGAAAAGTGTAACAACAGCGAATAAAAAAATGAATAAGAAGCCTGTGGAATGCACTGAAAATGACATAGAGTTCTTGAATGACTTAACTCAGGATGAAGTGAAAGCATCCAGCATAAAAGATATATTGTCTACCATCAGTTGGGCCAAGAGGGTGATAAATATACATCAGCAGGTAAAAATTATTCAGGCTAGGATTGATGTCATGGCACACCAATTGAAAAACTTCAAGGATATGTTTGATCCATTGTTTAAGAAGGGATTGCCTCTCTTTTGGGAAGAAGATGGTACCATGCTAACACAGAAAGAGTATCAGGACAGGTTGATGGGATGCAGGATGGATTACATAGACTTTGCTAGCATGACCCAACAACTGTCTGGGAAAATAGTGGCGGATAAGTTGAAAAGGGAGTTTGAATTGGTCCTGGTGTTCAAAGAGGCTTGTGCACACCTTCAGAGCTATTCATATAGAGACCATACTGAATTGCGAGTATTGCTAAAGGAGGTAGCCACATCAGAGTTTCCAGTTGCCGACCAATGGAAGCTTGTGGATAAATATGGGAAGGCCAAGCTAACACTACATGCATAAAGATTCTGAAGATTGTGGAAGTTGCAGCCTGAAGAATTAGTTACTTAGGTTTTTGACTATTTATTAGAATCTGTTACTGGCAAGTAAATGCTCAGTAATGCTTGTAAAAGCAGTTAAGCATATTTTGTCAACATTTTTTATTTTGTTGTAACTAATTCTTAGGGGTGATGGACATATCTGTATAGGTGTCATCACAGTAGTAACAACTTTATGTTAGGGTGATTCGACCCTTAGGGCTGAAGATATCTATATATTCACATGTCATAGAAAGAAAAAAGGGTTGGAATCTGTAAGAGCTAGGCCTTTTTTGTATTGTGAGACTCATTTTTAATAGAATTACAGAGCCGAAGCTTGTCTTTTTGTAGAGATTCATGTGTTGTTTACATTACAGTTTGTTTTTTGTTACAAGCTCATTAAAAAATGAAGCAGATACTTTGACCATTCTTCCAACCTTTCTTCGAGCTCTTTAAAAACAGTATGAGGTGTTGAGATTACTTTTCATTTTTCCGTGCTTTGGTTAAAAACATGAAAAGTGGTTTGAGCTTAATTTTTCCTTTTTCGTGCTTTGGATCCAAACATGAAAAAGATTCCAAGTGCTTTTGATACCATTGTCATGCTCATTAAAAATTGAGTAAAAAGGTGTGTCTGACAAGTATAGGTTTATCTCTTTATCCAGCCTCACTAGACTATTTATGGAAAATGATTTGTACCGAGTTTACTTTTTACCTTTGTCATACTCGGTTATCAACTATGACGAAGTCGTCTTTTGAGTGATAGTTTATCCCCTTTTCCACCTCGTGAGACTAGTTATATGAAAAAGGAACTCCTGGAGTTTCCTTTAAGCTCTTTTCAGACTCTTCAAATATGAAAAGGTTTCCAAGTGAACTTATCTTTTTCACACTTGTAAAATTATTTGAAAGGACGTCTATTCGGTGGTAGTTGATCCCTTTTTCAAACCGCTTAGACTATTTACGAAAAGGTACACCTTAGTCAACTTTTGATTAAGAGATTTCTTCCAGACATTGTTTTATATTTTTTCGGGTCTCGGGACTAACTTTACAAAAAAGTTAAACTTTAGAGTCTTCTTTAGATTATTTCAGACTCTCTAAACATGAAAAATCATCGAGTTTTCTTTCTTTGGGCTCGTAAAATCAAACATCGAAGGACCCTTTTAGGACCAAACCCCTCCTTTTTTAGGTTCATAAAACATGTGAGATTGGACTCATCCGAAGGATGAGCTATACCAAGCATATGTTAGCCTCCTCAAGCTCGTTCAAAAAACAAAGAGGTACTTGTCAATCATGATGGGGGTTGGGGATAAATAATATAAGTTTGTTATTATTTATGGTATCTTGTGTCTCCATTGAGCATGGCACCTATTTGCATCTCGTCATTCAATTGGGTAATCTGCTTGTCTCTGATTCATGCCAATTCCATGAGTTGTACCACTCCTTCAAGTCATCTGAATAATTCCTCAGTCATTGTCGCATCATGTCTTTGTCTCTACTCATTGATTCGATGCTTCCAATTCATTGTTTTCATGCCATTCATGTTCAAGGGGAGTTTACCTGAGTCATCCTATACAATATTGTTAGCCTTTACATCCTTGTGTCAGTCCATACTCATCTGATTCATTACTTCACATCACTTTCCTATATCGGTTTCGTGTCGATGATGTGGGATTCATCATGGCCCTCCTTCGACGAGTCTATTCCTATCAATTTCAACACATCATCCAGGAATTTGAATTACGAACCACCTTAGTAACTTGGTACTTGCATGCCTCAATGACAGGTTTCCTTGTATTCAAGAGTAGGTTCTCATCATTGACCTATGATCGAATGATTCCATGAGTGTTCGACGTCAAAATATCTATTCAAATTCGTGGGAATGTACTAGTGATACCTTGGGGATCATTATCAGCATTGGTGATTTCCATCGCACTTGTTAACAGTTTACATTATTGACCGGTAATCAAGTGGTTTCTACCATGTTCGAATTCAACACCTTGTAATCACATGGTTAGATTTGTATCATTTTTTTATCAAGTAGAAGACCCTGGATGGTTCTGAAGTCTATTTAGCACATCCAGGTTGCAATGGTGATTTTTTTGAGTAGGTTCCCACATGGACATTATGTTGGTGACCTCATTGATGTACTGTCACATAGATCCACTCTTGTATTGGTTGTGTCTATGTCATTGTCTTATCATGGATCTACGATTGTAGTCTAGTATCCATGATTTGTCTTCAGTCATTATTAAGTCCGTACTATCATGGATCTATGATGTATCGGTTAGAAGCCATGCTTTGAGTTAACTGTTTCGAGCACGGGTATGCCTGCCTCGGGGTCGTTAGACATATTGTTGATATTTGTTTGGATCTCTTCTCTAGTTATCCTTCATTTATCCTTGCAAACTTATTATTGGTAAAGTGTTTCGGCCATCAGATTTCTTCCGACCTCACACTTTAGGGGGCACCTGTTTTACCTCAAATTGCCACACCATGTGTAAGTGAAGTTCTACATGTTTCACCACCATGGAAAACATGATTTTTATGCCTCCTAAGGGTTTTTAGGACCCTTCATTCTAATGTTTGTCCCTTCCCTAGTCACACTTGGAAGCAAATCCAACAAGCAAGGGGTCAAAACCCACCTTAACCACCTCCCAAAATTACCACTTACTAGAATTTTCATGCCCTGCATGCCTATGGGGGAGGGAAAATTTCATCTTTTTCGCGCCCTGCATGCCTACGAGGGAGCAAAAATTTCAATATTTTCTTGCTTTGATCAGTTATAGGGGAGTGGAAATTTTAGTTTAGGCTTATCCCTTTAATGTTGGATCTTGGATCTCATGGATATTTTTTTGGGATGAGGTACCCCTTCAAATCCCATCTCACATTCCCTCCTTGGCATGGTTTAGATCCTTGATCCACATCTAACTCACTTAGATCCATCATTTTCTCCTAGTGGTTGGCCTTCCCAAATCCTACTTAAGGAGGACCATCCATGAGCTAGGGGGTGATTTTGGAAGCAACAAACTTATGATCCTAAGAGTCTCACAAGGGTGATGGAGGAAAGCTTGAAGAAGATTTGATCTAGCATGAGTCAGGTATAACATGTAAGAATCTGCAAGAGATCTAGCAGCTGTAGAAACTCACAATCAAACTATCAAGTATGTTGCAAAGAAGAAGAGAAGGAGACACTCAATGATCACTCATAAACACAAAATAATAGACCAAATCTCAGTATCATACAATGAATAAGAATGTAAGTGAATGAGTACAATAGCTGTGGTGATGGAATCATATAGGATTCGAATTAGCCAAGTAGGGCATTCAAATCTGATCTCTAGTCTAGCTTGGATAACTGTGGAGACATCATCCAGTCTAATGTATCAGTCGTCAATGGTAATAGTCAGTCAAGTGTGGCTAACTGAGTCTAACAGAACCATCTGGGCATGAATCAGGAAATGGAGACTCCAAGGGGGGTGCATGAGGCTATCAAATAGTCAAGTAGAGCTCCAGAACTAGCTAACTAGGAGTTACAATCAGTCAGAATGAGCAATCAGTGGAATAACTACTCAATCGATGCACTAACTTAATGATAACTCCCGGTAGGTGATATAAGGTGCCCTAACTGACAGTGGTAGGTGAGAAAGGCGCACTTGCTAAGAAGATGACTCAAAGAGGGTGCATTGGGTAGGTAGAAGGCCAATTGAGGGATAACGACCGGATCTAGAGAGCTAGAAGTAAGCTCTAGGTGCTGGGGAGACAACCATGATGATGACTGGATGCATGCAGTGGCATGCAAATACATGCAGCATGCAAAATACAAAAATGATGGTGTGAATATTCCAACATAACACATGTTGTCTGGCTTCTTTATGGATTTATTATCATTAATATAACTTGTCCTATTATCCCATGTCACATCTCTTTTATTTATATATGATAAGTTATATTAGATCTTGTTAATGCACTTGTGCTTGGAAGGTTTGTTTCCCATCTTATGTTGTAGGTTCAAGAGCTTTGGACATCAATCTTGGAACTGGAGCTAGGGAAACTTTTAGGTTAGAGGTAAGCCATCTATCTCTTCTCTTTTCTTTTCATGTTTGAACATTTGTGCATGCTTGATATAGGAGATTAGTGTTCTATTTGTTTCCTTTCTTTCATGGATTAAGTATCTAGGGGCTTAGTCATGTCCATGAGAGAGTCTACCTATCTGTAGGAAGAATTATGTAACACAAAATAAAGATATAATAAATAACCTTTATAAGTCATCGACCATATATATAATCATAAACATAGTTAATACATAATAACATGGCATAACATATCAATAGTAAAATTTAAATACAAACAAACAACACAACATTTAAGACATTTATCTCTATTATAATAAAAAATCTTTCGAACATCAAACCCCTGTCAGAGTTCTCAGAAAACCTTTGCGATGCAAAAATCATCTGGTGCAAAATAAACAACCAAACATTAAACAAAGTCGATAGGTTGAGCCTCGTTGTGGCAGACGGTGTTCTTATCATTCAATGTATATATATATGGGCTATACACCCGACAAGTTTGTGTAGCAAGTGTCGCACTGACTAAATGTTCAACCAGACAAGGTGGTACACCCGACAAGTTTGTGAATTAGCAAGTGTCGAAATAAATGTTCAAATTGACGAGGTGGTGGAAGATAGAATGCATGATCATACAATGTACACATATTAAGTTAAAAGTTTTGCGAGCGCAAAATCATTGGCATGGATTTTCTCATGGAATTCATTGACTCCATATATGCTAGGAAGAGTGGGTTTATTTGTTCTGATAATAAGGAAGAGTAGAGTGTAATGGTGATAATAGTCGGCGATGAGAAGCCCATCTTTATGGAAAAAACAAAAAGCCATGCTTCAGAATGCTTTTTGCATGTGCATGGATCCCTTTGGCGGTTTTCGAATAGATATAATAATGACTGCATATAGACATGCTATGAAGAATGGAAAATTATGGAGTTTGGGAAAAATTCAGAGCCGCAAGCCATATTGGTGAATAAATAAGCTGATAGACTATTCCAAAATTTAAAATAATTGTGCAAGTGGTTGGACGTAGCCCTTCCTATCAACAACTTCGATGCTAGAAACTTAAGCGGTGAAAATAGCTCGGGGCTTGAATACAAAGGAAAGGAAATGACGACTACTGTACATGCCTCCAAGAATTGCCTCTACATTGAGTATGACTGGGTATCCTGCTCATCACTTGCCAGAGAATAAATGGACTCAGATGTTCTTAGCAGCACCATGCCACAAGCTTTTACGACATCGATTTTATTATTTTTTATTAATTACACTTTCCAATATGTTTGGCCTTGGAATTGGAATCTGTTTGCTTTCCTTTTTTTAAAGTGAGTAAGTGAGTTCAGTCTTTTTACAACATTTTCTCTTTAAATGTTCCCTCAATAATTTGACCAGGTTCCTTACATAAGAAATTATTGAAATATGAATCCAAAAAAATAACATGATACAATTATATTAAGTTTAATACTTTATTAATTAAATATAAAAATATAACATACATAGAGACCCACGGGCTGATATTTAAATAATCCGTAGTTTAGAAATTCTTTGATAGGCCTTAATCATGAGATTTAAATGCGAGCGATATGATAATTCTCCATTTTTTTTATTGGACTAGGCTTTGTTTAATAAAATCAATCTTTCAAGATTTTAAAAATTATACATTATCAAAATTAATTATTAAATGTTGTTGTAATTTAAGTTTTTTGGAATGAGTTTATATATTTAGTGATTCACTAAAAAAATTTTATAGAAAAACTAATAATCATGTACACATGAAGGATGCATCAGGCCGCGAGCTTTCACGGCATCGATTTTATTAACTTTTATTAATTACACTTTCTGAGTTGTTTGAGCTTGGAATAGGAGTATAACTGCTTGCCTTTTTTGTCCGACTGAGTAAATGAGTTCACAGGATTTTTCTTTTAAATGTTCCCTCAAGAATTCCACCCAGTGTTCAATATTTTTACTAATTAAACCAATTAGTTTTTCATCTCCTTCAAGTTTTCTGAATGATTTAGGTGGCGCAATGTAATATCACATCCAAGAGTAGGCCATAATATCAACTCCAACTCCCGAATTCAACAATATTTCAACTAGCAAATTTTTAACAATTTCTTAAGCTTGCAAGGTGATAACTCTGGGTGTTGGCACTCAAGTCAAGGATGGTGGGGATGAAATTTGATTCTGTTTTTTGTATGAGGAATGTGCAGCAGCAAGTTAAAACATGGATAAACACTTAGTCCTATGCAAAAAGCATTGGAGCCATTTAATTTTCAACAATTAGACAAATATGATGTCTACTAAGAGGCTTTCTAGGCCTTCCAACGTATGCATACTAGACTGGGGAGTTTTATTGGGATGGTGACAGAAGTGTGATAGGAAGAAAAATATGTAGAATGCACGAGAATAGATTTCCTATGAATTTGGAAGGATTCAGGTATATTTGGAGGCCAAATGGACAAGTGCACTACTGAAGATTGTTGAGCTAGTATAATTACAGATTCCACCAAACAGGGTAAAATATTCCAAAAACTCAGGGAAATGATTGGGATAGATTCTATACTGTCTTAGTATTATCACCACTGAGAGATATTAAAACTGATGCACAAACAGTAAATTGTAGAAAATATGGTAAAACTAATTATTAAAAATTTCTCAATGAGTTAGTCTTGCATTCCTTATTCCCAATTTGCCAAAAGTCTTACTAAACTCTGTTTTGAAGCATTAAACGATTCTGATATATAATCATTAAAAACAATAGGTCAAAATTTGAAATCCATAATACATCTTTGACACTTTATTTCACTCAGAATTACAAAGAGCCTCCAAGGCTAGGAAAATCTTACACACTGAGAGAGAATGAGTGTAAGAGGGTGAGAGGGTGAGAAGAGAATGTAGCTCTGATCTGAATCTGATAACTGAATGATATAAGGTATGATATATTAAGATGAGGGGCACAATGGTCCTTATGATCTTCTCATGGGAAAATTCATCAACTGAAACTCCACACGTGTGCTCCTTAACACTGAAACCTTGGCTTTGGTGAAAATGGTTGTATCTTGGTCATCCAAACACTCTTTCGATGGGGAAAAAAGTGTTTCATACTGGAAACAACCCTACGGACACAATGGAATAGGTCTCACAACCTAGAAATGATAAAAAGTGTTGAACCCGAAACCTCCATTTCGGTCATTCCACATTAAATTGCATTCTTCTCTGCTTTTGACTGGATGCTTGAATTTTTCTTAGCATTAGAGTGAATGGACCTGCAAATCAAATCTCCATGGCTGCAAATGCTGAGATAATATCAGATAAAGAGGAGTAGAATAGAAATAATGGGGCACATCACCCATTGATTGGCTTGGGCACATCACCAAACCTTGAGAAGCTAAAATGCTTCACTCATAAACTCACAATGACAAAAGTTGTGAAATGGAGTTGGAATCCATCTTTTATAGAATTGAGGGTGATCTACTGAGCAAGTTGAAGAGATTAGTGACTTGTGATAGTATGTCAGCCATGAGCGGAAATACTTTCATTTTTCTTTGCTTTGTTTTGCCTTTCCTTCTTTTTATTCTTTTTCCAACTTTCCTGCTTTTCAGACTTTCATGCTTTTCCTGTTTTATGCTGCTTTTCCTGATTTATTCCTCTTTTCTCATTTTTGGCATCATTTTTGGACTCATGTGATTTCCTTAACTTCTTCCTCAAGTATATCCTCCAACCTTATCCACTAATGAGCCCTACTGGAGCATTTTATCCATTTATTCAACATAACAATTAAATATTAAATGCACCATAAATATTAAATGAACCATAAATATTTATTCCAAGTGGATAGCAACTCTGGATACAATTAAATGCACACTACTAATTAATTAATTGCCTCATCTTAACCCCTCATTACTAAATTAATTCAATCTGTCATGAGGATCCATGGGGTTCGATCTGCTACATGGTGCTGACAAAATGGGGACATGACAGTCCTCCCCTCCCAAGATTGCTTGTCCTCAAGCAAAATATCCCAAGAGTCCATCATGATTTTGCTACACTACTCTGATCATAATCATCTCTCCAAAAACAAACAATGCCAGGATCCCATTGCTTGTATGACACTCCCATGGATCTCAATACGATCCTACAAAATCTATCAGGAAAAAGAAGGCAAGGATCCCATTGCTTCAACTACAAGTTTCCAGGTAGTAGTGTCATTTGTGGAAAACTGTTCTCCCATGGAATACTAGGATCCCACTGATCATACTACATCTCACCAAACATTAGTAACAAGAAAAAATCATCCTCATATGAAATGCTAGGAAGGATGAAAAAATCATACAAACACATTAGAAAATCATCCTTCCCAATGAGACTTTGAAACTTTGAGGGCCCCTCAATCAAGATATGCAACTCTCCATGGTAGGAACCAATCAAGGAAATACTATGCACCACCAAATATGCCGCCAAAGAGTGAGGCCAAATGCCATCAATTATTTCCACTCCAATATGAAAGTTCTCATGTTCCCCATGCCTATAAGAATAAAAATTGTCATCATTGTAGCTCAAATGACGAGGGTGGAAGTCCCTTATCCAATCATGAGAAGGATATGCATCATACAAACACCATGTCCATCCAAAAATACTGAGAGCATTATATAGAATCCATAGATGCTCATGTTTCTCACTTGAAGTGTAATGTCTGTCATAAAAATCTCCATCCATGTAAGCAGTAAGGTCAAACATGTGCCTTTCCATCAAAAGAAAAAGTGAAAAGATGCTCCATCTAGTCAAATTAAGTGGGAAGCAAAGTGGTTCCCCAAGTGAGATCAACCAATGGCTCAACTCTCTGCCAATGGAAAAAGGGTGAAAGCATCCATCCAAGTATGTGGATTCCCTCCACATATGACACCTTCTGCAAGATAAATGTTTCATTAAATTCTCTTGGAAACTTGCTTGCTTAACTGCCTTTCCTTTATTATGAGCAGAAATTTTTTTGCAGGGAGATTCCATGTTTGACATGTAATATTCCACCCAATCCATATGTGTATGAATGGCATCAAATGGAAGAAATACATGTGTCTGCTTCTGGTCACAAAACATGTCAATGTTAGGAGCATCAATAAATTTACGAAAAACAACTTTCACCTCCTAGAATCTCAAACTGTGAGATGCATCTATCCATGGGTGGATAGATTTTTCTGTTGCTTGATCCCAATGGATTGAAATCATCATGATGGTTTCTTGTCCTGGGAGAAATGAGTTCATGTATATTCTCCATCCATTAATTTTCCTCATCTATATAAATCCCATGATTTCCTAGGGATGGTACTAGTGCACAATTTCAATGGCTCAACTCTCTGCCATTAGGTTTACTCAATTGGTGCAAGTGAAAGAAAGAGGCATCAAGGAATGCAAGTGGCTTCCTCGGATGTTGTTGGGAAGCAAATGGTGCATTTAACCAGTCATTATGGACAATTTTGGGAGCCTACTGCTCCACATGTGGCATCAACCAGAAACATTTCTTCACCCAATGTTCATCCCCACTTGATGTGGTTGAATCTAGAATCTGGGGAGAAAAAACTATGAACCAACCTCATATCTCTGCAACTCTCATTCATCAAACTTATGGCTGCATCTTATTTATTACTAGGTGGTCCAAATGAAGTGATATCATCTGAATCCTCCATGGAAGATTGACTCTCTCCAAGGAACAACCCAGGTTCACTCTGGGAAAGATCAAGTGCTTGGTTCTCATTAAACTGCTCCGCACACTCCTAAAACACATGCAAAATAGAATGATCCTCATGATCCACCATCTCATGAGGTTCCTCCATATGATCAAGAATGCAATAAACCAAGTGAAGATGGTTGAATGGAGTGTAGGAGGGAAGGTGTGAACTTTTCAACTTTTCATGAAGCTGCACTATCTCCATCTTAGATTCTTGGAGGGTAGTTTGAGTGCTTCTCAAAGAATCTTGGGTGTCCACCAATTCATCATTGAGCTTGTTGATCTCTTCATCATCCCTCAAGGATTATCCATGCAACATATGAACAAGCTTATGCAAATGATCTCTGTCGGAAATCATATCTGAAAATTACCTTGGATTGTAGACATGGATTTCTGAATTTTCGCCATGGCTTCAAGGAAGGATGAATCTTCCAATGAAGAAAATCTCCAACAATATTGAGACATTGAAACATGTGTGTCATGGAGAATGTGTAAGGCCTATTTGATACTTCTTTCATTCATCTTGAGTGGCACTTCAAAAGGGAAAGGTTGAGAATCAACCTCCTCAACATTTACCAATGGATCAACCTCTTGAAGCTCAGGTGGTGATTTTGAGATTGATACTGTGACTTCTTCCTCGACTGCAAGGACTTCATATTATTCAGTATTAGGGGAACTTGTACTTGCATCGATCTCATCAAATGGTATCTCTATGTCACCCACATAGAGAGATGGACATCTATCCGAAGATGTCTCCACAAAAAGTAGGCACCCATCAATAGGTACCACTTCATAGCATCCATCGGTAGATGCTTCTTCAAAATTTGAGCAACCGTTAGTAGATTCCTATTCTTCGAACCCTTTAGTAGCTTCTCTCTGATCCATAATTTTCTGATCTTTAGCAGAACCAGTGATCGCTCCTTCATGCTTACAGCTTTTAGAAGATCTTCTTGAAGAAAACCCAAAGAATCTCATGATACTAGAAGATGCAGTTGGCTGATTTTTTCTTCCTTCTTCTACACTCACAGATGTGGAACTACTTGGTGCCTCCATGGGTGGTTTTCTTCTCTCTAATGAATCCGAATATTCATCCTTTATCTCAAATCCAAATCCACAATAAAAGTAATCTTTGAAAGAAATGTCTTTACACATATTTTCTCCCAAGGATAGATAGTCCTGATAGTGGTGGGGCAATTTTTCACATGCAAATATTCTCTTTGATAACTCCTCAGGATTATACATCCATGGTTCATCCGATGTATCTATGCACATATGGTCACAAATGTAATCATCCTAATCTCTTGGTAATCCTTCATCAATGTAAATTATCTCTTCTTCCTCATACAACTCAAAACTTTCATCTTCCATGTTTGCAACTAGTTCCACCAATGCAACTTGAAAATAAATATGAGATATCTTCCACTGAAAGTTAATTTCCACAGGATGAACCAAGGAAAGATATATGATACCACTATAATATCCCATCCAAGAGTAGGCCATAATATCAACTCCAACTCCCGAATTCAACAGTATTTCAACTAGAAAATTTTTAACAATTTCTTAAGCTTGCAAGGTGATAACTCCAGGTGTTGGCACTCAATCCAAGGATGGTGGGGATGAAATTTGATTTTTTTTTTGTATGAGGAATGTGCAGCAGAAAGTTAAAACATGTCTAAACTCTTATTCCTATGCACAAAGCACTGGAGCCATTTACTTTTCAATAATCAGACAAATTTGATGTCTACTAAGAGGCGTTTTGGGCCTTCCAGCATATGCATACTATAATGGGGAGTTTTACTGGGATGGTAACAGAGGTATGATAGGAAGAAAAATATATATAATGCACTGGAATAGATTTCCTATGAATTTGGGAGGATTCAAGTAGATTTGGAGGCCAAATGGACAAGTACGCTACTGGGGATTGCTAAGCTAGTAGAATTATAGATTCCTCCAAACAGAGTTAAAAGTTTCCAAAAAATTAGGGGAAGGATTGGGATGGATTGTATATTGTCTTAATAAACTCACACAATTGACATATATGAAAACTGATGCACAAACAATAAATTGTAGAAAATATGGAAAAACTAGTTATTAAAAATTGCTCAATGAGCTAGTCTTGCATTCCTTGTTCCCAATCTGCTTTAAAGGCTTACTAAAATCTGTTCTGAATGCATTAAATGGTTCTGATACATAATCATTAATAGAAATAGGTCAAAATTTGAAATCCAGAATACATCTTTGACACTTTATTTCATTCAGAATTACAAAGAGCCTCCAAGGCTAGGAAAATATTACACACTGAGAGAGAATGAGTGTAAGAGGGTGAGAAGAGAATGTAACTATGATATGAATCTGATAAATGACTAATCGAAGGTATGATATATGAATATGAGGGGTGCACGTTTCCTTCCGATCTTCTCAGTGGTGGATTCATCAACTGAAACTCCACATGTGCGCTCCTTAATACTGAACTTTGGCTCTGGTGAAAATGGTTGTATCTTGGTCATCCAAGCACCTTTTTTGATGAGACAAAAAGTGTTTCCTATTGTAAACAACCCTCCGAATGCAATGGAATAGGTCTCACAACCCATAAATTATCAAAATGTTTGAGCCCGGAACCTCCATTTCGGCCCTTCCACGTTAAATTGCACTCTTCTATGCTTTTGACTAGATGCTTGAATTCTTCTTAGTATTAGAGTGAATGGACCTGCAAATCAAAATCCATGGATGAAAATGCTGAGAGAATATCAGAGAAAGAGGAGTAGAATAGAAATAATGGGGCACATCACCAAACCTTGAGAAGCTAAAATGCTTCACTCATAAACTCACAATGACAAAAGTTGTGAAATGGAGTTGGAATCCTTCTTTTATAGAATTGAGGGTGACCTGTTCAGCAAGTTGAAGAGATTGTGATCTGTGATAATAGGTCACCCATGAGTGGACATACTTTTTTTTTTGCTTTGCTTTGATTTGGCTTTCCTTCTTTTTCTGACTTTCTTTCTTTTCTGAACTTTCCTGCTTTTCCTGTTTTATGCTGCTTTCTTATTTATGCTGCTTTTCCTGTTTTATGCTGCTTTCTTATTTATGCTGCTTTTCCTGTTTTATGCTGCTTTCTTATTTATGCTGCTTTTCCTGGTTTATTCATCTTTTCTCATTTTTGGCATAATTTTTGGACTCATGTGCTTTCCTTAACTTCTTCCTCAAGTCTCTCCTCCAACCTTATCCACTAATGCGCTCTAGTGGAGCATTTTCTCAATTTATTCAGCATAACAATTAAATATTAAATGCACCACAAATATTTAGTCCAAGTGGATAGAAACTATGGATAAAATTGAATGCACACTCCTAATTAATTAATTGCCTCATCTTAACCCCTCATTGCTAAATTAATTCAATCTGTCACTAGGATCCATGGGGTTCGATCTGCTTCATGGTGCTGACAAAATGGGGACATGACACGCAAAATTTAGATATCGAAGATGTATTCCATAGCCCGGCTCGACAATGCACATATCTTTTGAAGCCTTTATTCCACCATTACTAATTGCATGTCATTGCATGTACCAACTATATTATTTTGATATCATGTAGATTCCAAATAAAAATAAAGTCAGCTGTCAAGTGTACACTATTTCTCAAGAAAGCAAATATCCAAATTTACTAAAAAAAAACTTCAAACCGAGCATAAACAAAATTTTACCGTCAACCGTTGTTGGCGTCCATTTTTGTCACCATTTTGATCAGTAAACATGCTCTGATTAGCGTTATTTTCACTATTTTGATATAATAAGTCATTCTCTTTGCTAATCAGACCATCAAATAGACCCAGGTATGCATTTATTTGAATATCATACGAATAGTGAATAATTATAATCATTTTTATGGTTTATTGACAATCATCTCACATTTCTAGACATGTTTGGCATTTAGTTTTTTGTTCTACAAGTTGTGGTCGTCATTCGGACCTTCAACTGAAACTCCACACGTGTGCTCCTTAACACTGAAACCTTGGCTTTGGTGAAAATGGTTGTATCTTGGTCATCCAAACACTCTTTCGATGGGGAAAAAAGTGTTTCATACTGTAAACAACCCTACGGACACAATGGAATAGGTCTCACAACCCAGAAATGATAAGAGGTGTTGAACCCGAAACCTCCATTTCGGTCATTCCACATTAAATTGCATTCTTCTCTGCTTCTGACTGGATGCTTGAATTTTTCTTAGCATTAGAGTGAATGGGCCTGAAAATCAAATCTCCATGGCTGCAAATGCTGAGAGAATATCAGATAAAGAGGAGTAGAATAGAAATAATGGGGCACATCACCCGTTGATTGGTTTGGGCACATCACCAAACCTTGAGAAGCTAAAATGCTTCACTCATAAACTCACAATGACAAAAGTTGTGAAATGGAGTTGGAATCCTTCTTTTATAGAATTGAGGGTGATCTACTGAGCAAGTTGAAGAGATTGGTGACTTGTGATAGTATGTCAGCCATGAGCGGAAATACTTTCATTTTTCTTTGCTTTGCTTTGGCTTTCCTTCTTTTTATTCTTTTTTCAACTTTCCTGCTTTTCAGACTTTCATGCTTTTCCTGTTTTATGTTGCTTTTCCTGATTTATTCCTCTTTTCTCATTTTTGGCATCATTTTTGGACTCATTTGATTTCCTTAACTTCTTCCTCAAGTATATCCTCCAACCTTATCCACTAATGAGCCCTACTGGAGCATTTTCTCCATTTATTCAACATAACAATTAAATATTAAATGCACCATAAATATTAAATGAACCATAAATATTTATTCCAAGTGGATAGCAACTCTGGATACAATTAAATGCACACTACTAATTAATTAATTGCCTCATCTTAACCCCTCATTACTAAATTAATTCAATCTGTCATGAGGATCCATGGGGTTCGATCTGCTACATGGTGCTGACAAAATGGGGACATGACAGTCCTCCCCTCCCAAGATTGCTTGTCCTCAAGCAAAATATCCCAAGAGTCCATCATGATTTTGCTGCACTACTCTGATCATAATCATCTCTCCAAAAGCAAACAATGCAAGGATCCCATTGCTTGTATGCCACTCCCATGGATCTCAATACCATCCTACAAAATCTATCAGGCAAAAGAAGGCATGGATCCCATTGCTTCAACTACAAGTTTCCAGGTAGTAGTGTCATTTGTGGAAAACTGTTCTCCCATGGAATACTAGGATCCCACTGATCATACTACATCTCACCAAACATTAGTAACAAGAAAAAATCATCATCATATGAAATGCTAGGAAGGATGAAAAAATCATACAAACACATTAGAAAATCATCCTTCCCAATGAGACTTTGAAACTTTGAGGGCCCCTCAATCAAGATATGCAACTCTCCATGGTAGGAACCAATTAAGGAAATACTATGCACCACCAAATATGCCGCCAAAGAGTGAGGCCAAATGCCATCAATTATTTCCACTCCAATATGAAAGTTCTCATGTTCCCCATGCCTATAAGAATAAAAAATGTCATCATTGTAGCTCAAATGACGAGGGTGGAAGTCCCTTATCCAATCATGAGAAGGATATGCATCATACAAACACCATGTCCATCCAAAAATACTGAGAGCATCATATAGAATCCATAGATGCTCATGTTTCTCACTTGAAGTGTAATGTCTGTCATAAAAATCTCCATCCATGTAAGCAGTAAGGTCAAACATGTGCCTTTCCATCAAAAGAAAAAGTGAAAAGATGCTCCATCTAGTCAAATTAAGTGGGAAGCAAAGTGGTTCCCCAAGTGAGATCAACCAATGGCTCAACTCTCTGCCAATGGAAAAAGGGTGAAAGCATCCATCCAAGTATGTGGATTCCCTCCACATATGCCACCTTCTGCAAGATAAATGTTTCATTAAATTCTTTTGGAAACTTGCTTGCTTAACTGCCTTTCCTTTATTATGAGCAGAAATTTTTTTGCAGGGAGATTCCATGTTTGACATGTAATATTCCACCCAATCCATATGTGTATGAATGGCATCAAATGGAAGAAATACGTGTGTCTGCTTCTGGTCACAAAACATGTCAATGTTAGGAGCATCAATAAATTTACGAAAAACAACTTTCACCTCCTAGAATCTCAAACTGTGAGATGCATCTATCCATGGGTGGATAGATTTTTCTGTTGCTTGATCCCAATGGATTGAAATCATCATGATGGTTGCTTGTCCTGGGAGAAATGAATTCATGTATATTCTCCATCCATTAATATTCCTCATCTATATAAATCCCATGATTTCCTAGGGATGGTACTAGTGCACAATTTCAATGGCTCAACTCTCTTCCATTAGGTTTACTCAATTGGTGCAAGTGAAAGAAAGAGGCATCAAGGAATGCAAGTGGCTTCCTTGGATGTTGTTGGGAATAAAATGGTGCATTTACCCAGTCATTATGGACAATTTTGGGAGCCTACTGCTCCACATGTGGCATCAACCAGAAACATTTCTTCACCCAATGTTCATCCCCACTTGATGTGGTTGAATCTAGAATCTGGGGGGAAAAAACTATGAACCAACCTCATATCTCTGCAACTCTCATTCATCAAACTTATGGCTGCATCTTATTTATTACTAGGTGGTCCAAATGAAGTGATATCATCCGAATCCTCCATGGAAGATTGACTCTCTCCAAGGAACAACTCAGGTTCACTCGGGGAAAGATCAAGTGCTTGGTTCTCATTAAACTGCTCCGCACACTCCTAAAACACATGCAAAATAGAATGATCCTCATGATCCACCATCTCATGAGGTTCCTCCATATGATCAAGAATGCAATAAACCAAGTGAAGATGGTTGAATGGAGTGTAGGAGGGAAGGTGTGAACTTTTCAACTTTTCATGAAGCTGCACTATCTCCATCTTAGATTCTTGGAGGGTAGTTTGAGTGCTTCTCAAAGAATCTTGGGTGTCCACCAATTCATCATTGAGCTTGTTGATCTCTTCATCATCCCTCAAGGATTATCCATGCAACATATGAACAAGCTTATGCAAATGATCTCTATCAGAAATCATATCTGAAAATTACCTTGGATTGTAGACATGGATTTCTGAATTTTCGCCATGGCTTCAAGGAAGGATGAATCTTCCAATGAAGAAAATATCCAACAATATTGAGACATTGAAACATGTGTGTCATGGAGAATGTGTAAGGCCTATTTGATACTTCTTTCATTCATCTTGAGTGGCACTTCAAAAGGGAAAGGTTGAGAATCAACCTCCTCAACATTTACCAATGGATCAACCTCTTGAAGCTTAGGTGGTGATTTTGAGATTGATACTGTGACTTCTTCCTCGACTGCAAGGACTTCATATTATTCAGTATGAGGGGAAATTGTACTTGCATCGATCTCATCAAATGGTATCTCTATGTCACCCACATAGAGAGATGGACATCTATCCGAAGATGTCTCCACAAAAAGTAGGCACCCATCAATAGGTACCACTTCATAGCATCCATCGGTAGATGCTTCTTCAAAATTTGAGCAACCGTTAGTAGATTCCTATTCTTCGAACCCTTTAGTAGCTTCTCTCTTATCCATAATTTTCTTATCTTTAGCAGAACCAGTGATGGCTCCTTCATGCTTACAGCTTTTGGAAGATCTTCTTGAAGAAAACCCAAAGAATCTCATGATACTAGAAGATGCAGTTGGCTGATTTTTTCTTCCTTCTTCTCCACTCACAGAGGTGGAACTACTTGGTGCCTCAATGGGTGGTTTTCTTCTCTCTAATGAATCCGAATATTCATCCTTTATCTCAAATCCAAATCCACAATAAAAGTAATCTTTGAAAGAAATGTCTTTACACATATTTTCTCCCAAGGATAGATAGTCCTGATAGTGGTGGGGCAATTTTTTCACATGCAAATATTCTCTTTGATAACTCCTTCTTAGGATTATCCATCGGTGGTTCATCCGATGGATCTATGCACATATGGTCACAAATGTAATCATCCTAATCTCTTGGTAATCCTTCATCAATGTAAATTATCTCTTCTTCCTCATACAACTCAAAACTTTCATCTTCCATGTTTGCAACTAGTTCCACAAATGCAACTTGAAAATAAATATGAGATATCTTCCACTGAAATTTAATTTCCACAGGATGAACCAAGGAAAGAGATATGATACCACTATAATATCCCATCCAAGAGTAGGCCATAATATCAACTCCAACTCCCGAATTCAACAGTATTTCAACTAGAAAAATTTTAACAATTTCTTAAGCTTGCAAGGTGATAACTCCAGGTGTTGGCACTCAATTCAAGGATGGTGGGGATGAAATTTGATTTTTTTTTTGTATGAGGAATGTGCAGCAGAAAGTTAAAACATGTCTAAACTCTTATTCCTATGCACAAAGCACTGGAGCCATTTACTTTTCAATAATCAGACAAATTTGATGTCTACTAAGAGGCTTTTTGGGCCTTCCAGCATATGCATACTATAATGGGGAGTTTTACTGGGATGGTAACAGAGGTATTATAGGAAGAAAAATATATATAATTCACTGGAATAGATTTCCTATGAATTTGGGAGGATTCAAGTAGATTTGGAGGCCAAATGGACAAGTGCGCTACTGGAGATTGCTGAGCTAGTAGAATCATAGATTCTGTTGAGCTAAATATATAACATGTAAATCAACATCTAATTGTCAACCCGGGAAGGTAGACTTAGAGGAACCAGCACAGGAAATGCAGGGTTGAAGAGGGAGTTTAAAGAATGTCAAACTAATCTCTGAACTGCTAAAAGAAACTTGCTGGAAGAAGCTACTGTACTCTACTCTGTTCTGCACTCGTTCTGCACTACTCTGTACCAATTTCATAAAACTGTTCTGCACTAATTAAAAATGATCATATGCATGTAAATCAATGGTTGAACATTAATGGTTGAAAGCAATGCTTATTTATAACTCCTCAATCATTTGGCAATCTATTTTTTAATGAAATGATTCTACGACAATCAAATGAAACTTCTCTGAATGTTACTTCTGTACTATGAAATCAACAAGAAGACTGAACTTGAATATGAAAATGCTAAACCTTCTGTCATAATCAAATGAAGCTTTTCTAATTTAATGGAATATCCAAACAACTTCTTGAATGCTACCTCTGTTCAATCCAAAACCGTTCCTGAATATTACTTCTGTTCTATGAGATCAAGGAGACAACTGAAAGCTGAAAGACAAAATCAATGGCTGGAAAGATAGTTTATTAAACTTGATGCTAAACCCTCTGTTGCAATCGAATGAAATGCTACTTCTTTAACTGAAATCGAATGAAATGCTACTCCTGTAAATGGAATACTGCTTCTGTAAATGAAATAAAATGCTGCCAATGTAACTGAAATCGAATTCTTGCTTAGAGATAACGTTTAAAGCTGAAGATGGAATCTATGCTAAATGCAATGTATATTGCTCTGTTTCCATCAAAGGGGGCCCTTCCTTATCTGTCAACAGACCATGGCTCATCAACGCATATTAAAAACACTCTTACAGCAAACTCATCATAACAGAAATTAAATGAACGAACAACTCTAATCATTTTATTGAAAATAAGAAGAACAATATGAACACTGGAAATTCTATCTATATTCCATTCTTCTATCTAATCTATGCCCTGTCTATCTCCATCTCAAGCTTATTTATACATGAACAGATGGACAAGATCCATCCCAAAATTCAGAAATTCGAGCAACTACCCAGAAAACGGCCAACACCAAATCTGGCAAAACCACGTCTGTTCCGGAAGGGATTTCTCCACATTCGTTCAGAAATTCTAAAAACTTCCCGCGGTTAGGGGTAAATGGGGCCATTTGTGAAGTGGGTTTCGAACCGTTTTGAAAAATTCCCAACCGTTTGTTCAGAAATTGAGCCCGAAATCAGGGTCCTGACCAAGGACGAAAATGCCATTTTGAGCAAATGACATCCTCAGAACAGCACTGGATAACTGCACCTGCGTCCTGGAAGTGATTGGAAATCAAACAAGATGTTATCCTGAGCAATAAAATCCCCCAAATCTCTGGTTCAGCCAACATAGATCTTCTTTGGAGCGCCGGGACAAGCGTTGGGCCAAATAACCAAAAGACTCCTGCATAAAAGAAATAAAGACTCATTAATTGACCCATTATTAAATGAACACTAAAGGTTCCATTATATACATAAAACAAAGCAAAATAATAAATAAACAATTAAAAAGTCACTTACCAAAGCTCCTAGCAATGTTGCTCTTCAAAAGGCATAACCATGCACAAAACAACACTAAATAAAGCTGATGATTACTTGGTTTCATGAGACTTAAACTAGAAAATATTGTGCTGAACAGTCAAAATAGGAGGCCAACATCTCCCCCAGACTGAAGATCTTGCATGACCCTATGCAAGAAAGTTTCAGACAAACAAAATTTGAAACTCATAATAGATGATCAAGCCTTGGCTCAAACTCTAGAAACTGAGGCTGAAATGCCTAACATACTCCTGTAATTTCTTTGTCAACTTAAAATTTCTCTGCCTGAAGTAATCAATTCCTTGAGCTGAAGTATCAGATCTATGAGATTTAGCAAACTTTAGACCTGACTTGAAAGGTGATGCTTTAGCAGATTTTAAACTAGATTTTGAAGGTGATGCTGCCAGCAAAGGTTCACTGACAGGACTAGGCATTGAAGAATGATGATGAGAGCTATGAGAATCAGAGTTATCATGGGCAGAAGAAGAAGTGGATGAGGACAATTCAACATGGACAGGCTCTTACCTCTGGATTCCTTTTTTTTTTTTTAACAGTCATGCTGCGGGCAAATCTTCGATTGGGTGAAACAAACAAATTCTCACGACCCTTTTCTCCCCCAGACTGAGAGCTGACACGCTGCCCCTTAGATACTGGAGACTTCTTAGTATGGGATGGGCCAATCTTCTTACAACTCTTAACAGCTAGTTCCTGAGGATGGCTGACTTGATGTTCAGAAATATTTACAAAGGAGGCTTTATCCACTAAATCGGGAATACAAGGCTCACATGGTTCATTCCCCAGGGATGATTTAAGATGAGAATTGGACAGCTCATATACAAATTGCTCCCATACCCAATCCTTTTTCTTTAACTCAGCTAGAATAAGCATCGTGAAAAACAGGAAAAGAAATGACAACAAACTAACAGAGATCAGACAGTCAATTCGAAGACAAGGGAGAACTGCATCAATCTTTCTCTCGCTGGCACATGTTGTAGTACATGCTGCCAACGTTGCAATGAATTATGCCCATTTTATCACACGTTTAATTCACCTTCACCGCATGGCGAGTTACGAACCCAAATTGAAATATATCAATGGCATAAGTTTTATTAAAAATGTCAAATTAATAATATGGAAATAAAATATTATCAAATGCCATAAAATAATTTATGAAGAAATGGTGGAATCTCAACTAAATAAACCCCAACGATCCTTGTATTAAAGGCAAAAGCAATTGGTAATAATAATAATCCTTAATATATAACAATTAGGACTTACCCAATCATGCAACGTTCATTACGTTCATTACCCTGACCATTGAACATGCCAATTTTTCAATTTTTATTCCGGCACCCCATCCGGCACTCAATCCGACACTTCAGCAATTTAAAATACAGAGGTACTTCCAGGCTGATACGGACAAACAATAATTACCAGCATATGTTGAAGGAGTGATAATCACCAGCATAGCAGTAATATTATCAATAAGGACAAATAACTGTCTTTCCAACTTTCGTGAGTTGAAAAGACAATTAAATCTACCTAAAAAAAAATCAAATAACTGCTTGGAAAATTAAATAACAGCCTGAAAATTTTGTTTTATCAGCAGGCTCCTTGCACAGTTACCATTATTCAGTGTTTGTGTCCTCAGCTTTAAAGTGTTTGAATCGTGAGTCAAACAATAGAGCCTATCACCTTCTTCAAAAAATTTCTTCTTCAACAATTTGTCATGGCATCTAGTCCTCTAATTCTGTATTAAATCAGTTCATGGACAGCATCTTGTTTAATTTCATCAAGCCCATTAATTGCATCAACCTCTGCTCCTGAACTTCATCTAAATTCAGGCTCAATTGTGCAGCAGTATGAAAGGTCTTCACCTGAAATTCTATAGGGAGCAATTCATTGCCAGCATGATAGTGATATTAAAGCAAATAAATGTCTTTGAAAATATACCACTTGTGTGAGTTGCAAAAGGAAGTAAAACTGGTTGAAAATTTGTTTTACCCCAACAAGCTTGTGGCACAATTACCTCAGTTCAAGGTTGCTGCTTCACCTGATCACACAGGAAACTGAGCTGAGTTATGAAACCAATTTTTATTAACAATACAAAAAAAACAAAAGTAACTACAATTCACAAACAATCAACCTTACTCCTATATTCCACACCTCAATCATGAACACAGACTTAATTCTCGTCATTCATATAGAACTTTTTCCACCCAGACATGTGCCTTACAACACAAGACAAAAGGAGTACTACAAGAAGCCAATGGGGTACTGGCCCACTTGACTCAGCTTCACACAGGACAGGTTGAGTAGTGAAAAGAAAAACCAGTACTGAAATTCACAGCTATGTTCATGGGCTCAAAAAAAAATATCAGGCATAAACTTTTTTCGCAAGGATCAGGTAACCAAAATTCAGAGCAGCTGGAGATGATTATCAACTGGCTATCAACTGATTTTTTTAAACAGTTTATTTAAATTTTATTTAACCACCCTTATGACCTCTCTTTTACCTTTACATAGGTACATTGTTCATACAGACAAGTATAGATGAGGCTTTTAAAGGAGATATTAGAGTCAGAACCCACTGCCAGCGAGCCCGTTCAGTACTCCGGTGGGGTAACTGTAACATCCAAGAAGTTTCTTCCCCAGGAAGATGCCCCATTGCCAACAGGCCTGTTCAGCACCCTGATGGGTTTGCCTGTTTATACCACAGGTCGGTACCCGCTGCCAGCGGACCTGTTCAGTATCCCGGCGGGTTAACCTCTTACACCCGTTTTCTATCAGAGGCCCTTATCCCAAGTTCATCTTAAAGATAAAGTTTATGATTTGCTCAAGCATAGATGAGTGGGGGAGCAGCTCTGAAAACCATCTAGGAGTGGGATGGTATCAAAATTGGAAGAGTGTTCTTTGTACATGCCTGAAAAGATTTGCCCAAATGAACAACTAACCTTTGCAACTGTATAAAGTGAAAGTCATAAAGTGGCTGCACAAAAATGTATATATGAGTATATGTATTTGATATTATAGAAGCCAATAGATAATAACCAACAGACTGCTCAGTCCTGGAGACCTTTTTCCAAAATGGTTCCTGACAAAAGAATAACCCAATGCCATAGCTGTCATTATTAAAAACAATTTCCTCATTCCATCTAGTGTGAAACCAAGTCAAATGGTCCTAGTAACCCATAAGTTCATAAGTAAAAACCACTTTTGGAAGCTTAAATCACTGATGGGGACAATGCCAGGTGGAAAAGTACTCATCTGAATAAAGAGGACAAGTCTGAAAAACCTAGCAGCACACATCTATTTACTTGATACAGGCATTCCAATCAGCCAATGAAACCCAGAAATTTAATCCAAATTAACACAGTCCTTAAAAATGATTTGCAAAAATAATCAAAGGCTGAAATAGGGGTAGTGACGGAAAAACTTCCCTTATGCTTTCAAAACATCCTGATCCTTACTGACAAGAATATCTGCATCCTTCCCCCATGCCGAGCCTTTTGCATGTCCTCATGCAAACGAATTCACCTCTATAACGCTGACATGGTAATAGAATGTTAACAGCCCCGAAAACTGTCCATCTTGATTAATAGGAACTGCTGAGAAGAGCCCCTGTACTCTGAGCATAGTCTAGCAACTCATCCATTCATCACTTAGATAGAAAATCTTCAATCATTTCTTATTCGAGTTGATGCTCTTTTTATTTGCAGAAAACATAAACTATCTAAAGGTGTTATCTTTTATTCACTACCCTACCTACCTACTTAAAGAAATGAAACATTTCTTTAAGTATAGGCAAATAACCAATGTAGCCACCGTCTTAGCAGAATCATCAATAAATTCATGCCCTTTGATAGAATATATAGATGCATAATTACCAAGGCATGTTGAGCAAGCAACACCGGTTGCTTGATGTCCAAGAATGGCTGAAGAAGAAGATTATCTGAAGGCTGTAAAATAGATTGAAACCAATGGTCAATATGATTATGCATACCATGTTCTTTCTCAGCTGGATTGTCTAACTGTTCATTGTTCTCTGCAGGTTGGCAAAGGTGTTCACACAGAACCACTGAATCAACTGATTCCTCCTCCATCTCTTGAACTGCAGAGATCTCTTCAAGTTCCCGCAAGATGCACGAAAGCTCCTGCAACAATCTCTTCTTTCGTTCATTCAATCTTGGATCCATTAGCTGATTTTTATGATTTTTTTCTTTTGTTATAGGGGGTTTGCTAAAAACTTTGAAAGTCACACCAACTGATAATAATTCTAAAACCCACACTAGCTTGAAATAAAATGAAATGCACTCTTGTTGAAAGGAAAATTGCCTCTACTGAATCAAATGCACACCCTCAACTGCTAAATCAAATCTAACACTGCTGAAATGAAGACTCTGCTGCTGTTGAATAAAATCTACTGAAATGAAAACTTCTCTACTACTGAATGTAATCTAACACTGCTGAAAGAAACCACTTGCACACTAATGAAATCAAATCTGATCTGGCTAAAAATGAAAGCACACCTACATCCACTCTCCAATCCTTTTTAGTACCTCCCCGGCAACGGCGCCAAAATGTTGAGCTAAATATATAACATGTAAATCAACATCTAATTGTCAACCCGGGAAGGTAGACTTAGAGGAACCAGCACAGGAAATGCAGGGTTGAAGAGGGAGTTTAAAGAATGTCAAACTAATCTCTGAACTGCTAAAAGAAACTTGCTGGAAGAAGCTACTGTACTCTACTCTGTTCTGCACTCGTTCTGCACTACTCTGTACCAATTTCATAAAACTGTTCTGCACTAATTAAAAATGATCATATGCATGTAAATCAATGGTTGAACATTAATGGTTGAAAGCAATGCTTATTTATAACTCCTCAATCATTTGGCAATCTATTTTGTAATGAAATGATTCTACGACAATCAAATGAAACTTCTCTGAATGTTACTTCTGTACTATGAAATCAACAAGAAGACTGAACTTGAATATGAAAATGCTAAACCTTCTGTCATAATCAAATGAAGCTTTTCTAATTTAATGGAATATCCAAACAACTTCTTGAATGCTACCTCTGTTCAATCCAAAACCGTTCCTGAATATTACTTCTGTTCTATGAGATCAAGGAGACAACTGAAAGCTGAAAGACAAAATCAATGGCTGGAAAGATAGTTTATTAAACTTGATGCTAAACCCTCTGTTGCAATCGAATGAAATGCTACTTCTGTAACTGAAATCGAATGAAATGCTACTCCTGTAAATGGAATACTGCTTCTGTAAATGAAATAAAATGCTGCCAATGTAACTGAAATCGAATTCTTGCTTAGAGATAACGTTTAAAGCTGAAGATGGAATCTATGCTAAATGCAATGTATATCGCTCTGTTTCCATCAAAGGGGGCCCTGCCTTCTCTGTCAACAGACCATGGCTCATCAACGCATATTAAAAACACTCTTACAGCAAACTCATCATAACAGAAATTAAATGAACGAACAACTCTAATCATTTTATTGAAAATAAGAAGAACAATATGAACACTGGAAATTCTATCTATATTCCATTCTTCTATCTAATCTATGCCCCGTCTATCTCCATCTCAAGCTTATTTATACATGAACAGATGGACAAGATCCATCCCAAAATTCAGAAATTCGAGCAACTACCCAGAAAACGGCCAACACCAAATCTGGCAAAACCACGTCTGTTCCGGAAGGGATTTTTCCACATTCGTTCAGAAATTCTAAAAACTGCCCACGGTTAGGGGTAAATGGGGCCATTTGTGAAGTGGGTTTCGAACCGTTTTGAAAAATTCCCAACCGTTTGTTCAGAAATTGAGCCCGAAATCAGGGTCCTGACCAAGGACGGAAATGCCATTTTGAGCAAATGACATCCTCAGAACAGCACTGGATAACTGCACCTGCGTCCTGGAAGTGATTGGAAATCAAACAAGATGTTATCCTGAGCAATAAAATCCCCCAAATCTTTGGTTCAGCCAACATAGATCTTCTTTGGAGCGCCGGGACAAGCGTTGGGCCAAATAACCAAAAGACTCCTGCATAAAAGAAATAAAGACTCATTAATTGACCCATTATTAAATGAAAACTAAAGGTTCCATTATATACATAAAACAAAGCAAAATAATAAATAAACAATTAAAAAGTCACTTACCAAAGCTCCTAGCAATGTTGCTCTTCAAAAGGCATAACCATGCACAAAACAACACTAAATAAAGCTGATGATTACTTGGTTTCATGAGACTTAAACTAGAAAATATTGTGCTGAACAGTCAAAATAGGAGGCCAACAGATTCCTCCAAACAGAGTTAAAAGTTTCCAAAAAATTAGGGGAAGGATTGGGATGGATTGTATATTGTCTAAATAAACTCACACAATTGACATATATGAAAACTGATGCACAAACAATAAATTGTAGAAAATATGGAAAAACTAGTTATTAAAAATTGCTCAATGAGCTAGTCTTGCATTCCTTGTTCCCAATCTGCTTTAAAGGCTTACTAAAATCTGTTCTGAATGCATTAAATGGTTCTGATACATAATCATTAATAGAAATAGGTCAAAATTTGAAATCCAGAATACATCTTTGACACTTTATTTCATTCAGAATTACAAAGAGCCTCCAAGGCTAGGAAAATCTTACACACTGAGAGAGAATGAGTGTAAGAGGGTGAGAAGAGAATGTAACTATGATATGAATCTGATAAATGACTAATAGAAGGTATGATATATGAATATGAGGGGTGCACTTTTCCTTCCGATCTTCTCAGTGGTGGATTCATCAACTGAAACTCCACATGTGCGCTCCTTAACACTGAACTTTGGCTCTGGTGAAAATGGTTGTATCTTGGTCATCCAAGCACCTTTTTTGATGAGACAAAAAGTGTTTCCTATTGTAAATAACCCTCCGAATGCAATGGAATAGGTCTCACAACCCATAAATTATCAAAATGTTTGAGCCCGGAACCTGCATTTCGGCCCTTCCACGTTAAATTGCACTCTTCTATGCTTTTGACTGGATGCTTGAATTCTTCTTAGTATTAGAGTGAATGGACCTGCAAATCAAAATCCGTGGATGAAAATGCTGAGAGAATATCAGAGAAAGAAGAGTAGAATAGAAATAATGGGGCACATCACCAAACCTTGAGAAGCTAAAATGCTTCACTCATAAACTCACAATGACAAAAGTTGTGAAATGGAGTTGGAATCCTTCTTTTATAGAATTGAGGGTGACCTGTTCAGCAAGTTGAAGAGATTGTGATCTGTGATAATAGGTTACCCATGAGTGGACATACTTTTTTTTTTTGCTTTGCTTTGATTTGGCTTTCCTTCTTTTTCTGACTTTCTTTCTTTTCTGAACTTTCCTGCTTTTCCTGTTTTATGCTGCTTTCTTATTTATGCTGCTTTTCCTGTTTTATGCTGCTTTCTTATTTATGCTGCTTTTCCTGTTTTATGCTGCTTTCTTATTTATGCTGTTTTTCCTGGTTTATTCATCTTTTCTCATTTTTGGCATAATTTTTGGACTCATGTGCTTTCCTTAACTTCTTCCTCAAGTCTCTCCTCCAACCTTATCCACTAATGCACCCTAGTGGAGCATTTTCTCAATTTATTCAGCATAAGAATTGAATATTAAATGCACCACAAATATTTAGTCCAAGGGGATAGAAACTATGGATAAAATTGAATGCACACTCCTAATTAATTAATTGCCTCATCTTAACCCCTCATTGCTAAATTAATTCAATCTGTCACTAGGATCCATTGGGTTCGATCTGCTTCATGGTGCTGACAAAATGGGGACATGACACGCAAAATTTAGATATCGAAGGAAATCTAATCTAGCCAAAATAGGCAGAGTCGGAAAAAAAAGTTGATCCACACCACTACAAAACATTTAAACTGCCGAAGATGTATTCCATAGCCCGGATCGACAATGCACATATCTTTTGAAGCCTTAATTCCACCATTACTAATTGCATGTCATTGCATGTACCAACTATATTATTTTGATATCATGTAGATTCCAAATAAAAATAAAGTCAGTTGTCAAGTGTACACTATTTCTCAAGAAAGCAAATATCCAAATTTACTAAAACAAAACTTCAAACCGAGCATAAACAAAATTTTACCGTCAACCGTTGTTGGCATCCATTTTTGTCACCATTTTGATCAGTAAACATGCTCTGATTGGCGTTATTTTCACTATTTTGATATAATAAGTCATTCTCTTTGCTAATCAGACCATCAAATAGACCCAGGTATCCATTTATTTGAATATCATACGAATAGTGAATAATTATAATCATTTTTATGGTTTATTGACAATCATCTCACATTTCTAGACATGTTTGGCATTTAGTTTTTTGTTCTACAAGTTGTGGTCGTCATTCGGACCTTCAACTGAAACTCCACACGTGTGCTCCTTAACACTGAAACCTTGGCTTTGGTGAAAATGGTTGTATCTTGGTCATCCAAACACTCTTTCGATGGGGAAAAAAGTGTTTCATACTGGAAACAACCCTACAGACACAATGGAATAGGTCTCACAACCCAGAAATGATAAGAGGTGTTGAACCCGAAACCTCCATTTCGGTCATTCCACATTAAATTGCATTAGAGTGAATGGACCTGAAAATCAAATCTCCATGGCTGCAAATGTTGAGAGAATATCAGATAAAGAGGAGTAGAATAGAAATAATGGGGCACATCACCCATTGATTGGCTTGGGCACATCACCAAACCTTGAGAAGCTAAAATGCTTCACTCATAAACTCACAATGACAAAAGTTGTGAAACGGAGTTGGAATCCTTCTTTTATAGAATTGAGGGTGATCTACTGAGCAAGTTGAAGAGATTGGTGACTTGTGATAGTATGTCAGCCATGAGCGGAAATACTTTCATTTTTCTTTGCTTTGCTTTGGCTTTCCTTCTTTTTATTCTTTTTCCAACTTTCCTGCTTTTCAGACTTTCATGCTTTTCCTGTTTTATGTTGCTTTTCCTGATTTATTCCTCTTTTCTCATTTTTGGCATCATTTTTGGACTCATGTGATTTCCTTAACTTCTTCCTCAAGTATATCCTCCAACCTTATCCACTAATGAGCCCTACTGGAGCATTTTCTCCATTTATTCAACATAACAATTAAATATTAAATGCACCATAAATATTAAATGAACCATAAATATTTATTCCAAGTGGATAGCAACTCTGGATACAATTAAATGCACACTACTAATTAATTAATTGCCTCATCTTAACCCCTCATTACTAAATTAATTCAATCTGTCATGAGGATCCATGGGGTTCGATCTGCTACATGGTGCTGACAAAATGGGGACATGACAGTCCTCCCCTCCCAAGATTGCTTGTCCACAAGCAAAATATCCCAAGAGTCCATCATGATTTTGCTGCACTACTCTGATCATAATCATCTCTCCAAAAGCAAACAATGCCAGGATCCCATTGCTTGTATGCCACTCCCATGGATCTCAATACCATCCTACAAAATCTATCAGGCAAAAGAAGGCATGGATCCCATTGCTTCAACTACAAGTTTCCAGGTAGTAGTGTCATTTGTGGAAAACTGTTCTCCCATGGAATACTAGGATCCCACTGATCATACTACATCTCACCAAACATTAGTAACAAGAAAAAATCATCATCATATGAAATGCTAGGAAGGATGAAAAAATCATACAAACACATTAGAAAATCATCCTTCCCAATGAGACTTTGAAACTTTGAGGGCCCCTCAATCAAGATATGCAACTCTCCATGGTAGGAACCAATCAAGGAAATACTATGCACCACCAAATATGCCGCCAAAGAGTGAGGCCAAATGCCATCAATTATTTCCACTCCAATATGAAAGTTCTCATGTTCCCCATGCCTATAAGAATAAAAAATGTCATCATTGTAGCTCAAATGACGAGGGTGGAAGTCCCTTATCCAATCATGAGAAGGATATGTATCATACAAACACCATGTCCATCCAAAAATACTGAGAGCATCATATAGAATCCATAGATGCTCATGTTTCTCACTTGAAGTGTAATGTCTGTCATAAAAATCTCCATCCATGTAAGCAGTAAGGTCAAACATGTGCCTTTCCATCAAAAGAAAAAGTGAAAAGATGCTCCATCTAGTCAAATTAAGTGGGAAGCAAAGTGGTTCCCCAAGTGAGATCAACCAATGGCTCAACTCTCTGCCAATGGAAAAAGGGTGAAAGCATCCATCCAAGTATGTGGATTCCCTCCACATATGCCACCTTCTGCAAGATAAATGTTTCATTAAATTCTTTTGGAAACTTGCTTGCTTAACTGCCTTTCCTTTATTATGAGCAGAAATTTTTTTGCAGGGAAATTCCATGTTTGACATGTAATATTCCACCCAATCCATATGTGTATGAATGGCATCAAATGGAATAAATACGTGTGTCTGCTTCTGGTCACAAAACATGTCAATGTTAGGAGCATCAATAAATTTGTGAAAAACAACTTTCACCTCCTAGAATCTCAAACTGTGAGATGCATCTATCCATGGGTGGATAGATTTTTCTGTTGCTTGATCCCAATGGATTGAAATCATCATGATGGTTGCATGTCCTGGGAGAAATGAATTCATGTATATTCTCCATCCATTAATATTCCTCATCTATATAAATCCCATGATTTCCTAGGGATGGTACTAGTGCACAATTTCAATGGCTCAACTCTCTGCCATTAGGTTTACTCAATTGGTGCAAGTGAAAGAAAGAGGCATCAAGGAATGAAAGTGGCTTCCTTGGATGTTGTTGGGAAGCAAATGGTGCATTTACCCAGTCATTATGGACAATTTTGGGAGCCTACTGCTCCACATGTGGCATCAACCAGAAACATTTCTTCACCCAATGTTCATCCCCACTTGATGTGGTTGAATCTAGAATCTGGGGGGAAAAAACTATGAACCAACCTCATATCTCTGCAACTCTCATTCATCAAACTTATGTCTGCATCTTATTTATTACTAGGTGGTCCAAATGAAGTGATATCATCCGAATCCTCCATGGAAGATTGACTCTCTCCAAGGAACAACTCAGGTTCACTCTGGGAAAGATCAAGTGCTTGGTTCTCATTAAACTGCTCCGCACACTCCTAAAACACATGCAAAATAGAATGATCCTCATGATCCACCATCTCATGAGGTTCCTCCATATGATCAAGAATGCAATAAACCAAGTGAAGATGTTTGAATGGAGTGTAGGAGGGAAGGTGTGAACTTTTCAACTTTTCATGAAGCTGCACTATCTCCATCTTAGATTCTTGGAGGGTAGTTTGAGTGCTTCTCAAAGAATCTTAGGTGTCCACCAATTCATCATTGAGCTTGTTGATCTCTTCATCATCCCTCAAGGATTATCCATGCAACATATGAACAAGCTTATGCAAATGATCTCTGTCGGAAATCATATCTGAAAATTACCTTGGATTGTAGACATGGATTTCTGAATTTTCGCCATGGCTTCAAGGAAGGATGAATCTTCCAATGAAGAAAATCTCCAACAATATTGAGACATTGAAACATGTGTGTCATGGAGAATGTGTAATTCCTATTTGATACTTCTTTCATTCATCTTGAGTGGCACTTCAAAAGGGAAAGGTTGAGAATCAACCTCCTCAACATTTACCAATGGATCAACCTCTTGAAGCTCAGGTGGTGATTTTGAGATTGATACTGTGACTTCTTCCTCGACTGCAAGGACTTCATATTATTCAGTATTAGGGGAACTTGTACTTGCATCAATCTCATCAAATGGTATCTCTATGTCACCCACATAGAGAGATGGACATCTATCCGAAGATGTCTCCACAAAAAGTAGGCACCCATCAATAGGTACCACTTCATAGCATCCATCGGTAGATGCTTCTTCAAAATTTGAGCAACCGTTAGTAGATTCCTATTCTTCGAACCCTTTAGTAACTTCTCTCTGATCCATAATTTTCTGATCTTTAGCAGAACCAGTGATGGCTCCTTCATGCTTACAGCTTTTGGAAGATCTTCTTGAAGAAAACCCAAAGAATCTCATGATACTAGAAGATGCAGTTGGCTGATTTTTTCTTCCTTCTTCTACACTCACAGAGGTGGAACTACTTGGTGCCTCCATGGGTGGTTTTCTTCTTTCTAATGAATCCGAATATTCATCCTTTATCTCAAATCCAAATCCACAATAAAAGTAATCTTTGAAAGAAATGTCTTTACACATATTTTCTCCCAAGGATAGATAGTCCTGATAGTGGTGGGGCAATTTTTCACATGCAAATATTCTCTTTGATAACTCCTTCTCAGGATTATCCATCGGTGGTTCATCCGATGGATCTATTCACATATGGTCACAAATGTAATCATCCTAATCTCTTGGTAATCCTTCATCAATGTAAATTATCTCTTCTTCCTCATACAACTCAAAACTTTCATCTTCCATGTTTGCAACTAGTTCCACAAATGCAACTTGAAAATAAATATGAGATATCTTCCACTGAAAGTTAATTTCCACAGGATGAACCAAGGAAAGAGCTATGATACCACTATAATATCCCATCCAAGAGTAGGCCATAATATCAACTCCAACTCCCGAATTCAACAGTATTTCAACTAGCAAATTTTTAACAATTTCTTAAGCTTGCAAGGTGATAACTCCAGGTGTTGGCACTCAATTCAAGGATGGTGGGGATGAAATTTGATTTTTTTTTTGTAGGAGAAATGTGCAGCAGAAAGTTAAAACATGTCTAAACTCTTATTCCTATGCACAAAGCACTGGAGCCATTTACTTTTCAATAATCAGACAAATTTGATGTCTACTAAGAGGCTTTTTGGGCCTTCCAGCATATGCATACTATAATGGGGAGTTTTATTGGGATGGTAACAGAGGTATGATAGGAAGAAAATATATATATAATGCACTGGAAATGATTTCCTATGAATTTGGGAGGATTCAAGTAGATTTGGAGGCCAAATGGACAAGTGCGCTACTGGAGATTGCTGAGCTAGTAGAATTTTAGATTCCTCCAAACAGAGTTAAAAGTTTCCAAAAAATTAGGGGAAGGATTGGGATGGATTGTATATTGTCTTAATAAAATCACACAATTGACATATATGAAAACTGATGCACAAACAATAAATTGTAGAAAATATGGAAAAACTAGTTATTAAAAATTGCTCAATGAGCTAGTCTTGCATTCCTTGTTCCCAATCTGCTTTAAAGGCTTACTAAAATCTGTTCTGAATGCATTAAATGGTTCTGATACATAATCATTAATAGAAATAGGTCAAAAATTGAAATCTAGAATACATCTTTGACACTTTATTTCATTCAGAATTACAAAGAGCCTCCAAGGCTAGGAAAATCTTACACACTGAGAGAGAATGAGTGTAAGAGGGTGAGAAGAGAATGTAACTATGATATGAATCTGATAAATGACTAATAGAAGGTATGATATATGAATATGAGGGGTGCACTTTTCCTTCCGATCTTCTCAGTGGCGGATTCATCAACTGAAACTCCACATGTGCGCTCCTTAACACTGAACTTTGGCTCTGGTGAAAATGGTTGTATCTTGGTCATCCAAGCACCTTTTTTGATGAGACAAAAAGTGTTTCCTATTGTAAACAACCCTCCGAATGCAATGGAATAGGTCTCACAACCCATAAATTATCAAAATGTTTGAACCTGGAACCTCCATTTCGTCCCTTCCACGTTAAATTGCACTCTTCTATGCTTTTGACTGGATGCTTGAATTCTTCTTAGTATTAGAGTGAATGGACCTGCAAATCAAAATCCATGGATGAAAATGCTGAGAGAATATCAGAGAAAGAGGAGTAGAATAGAAATAATGGGGCACATCACCAAACCTTGAGAAGCTAAAATGCTTCACTCATAAACTCACAATGACAAAAGTTGTGAAATGGAGTTGGAATCCTTCTTTTATAGAATTGAGGGTGACCTGTTCAGCAAGTTGAAGAGATTGTGATCTGTGATAATAGGTCACCCATGAGTGGACATATTTTTTTTTTGCTTTGCTTTGATTTGGCTTTCCTTCTTTTTCTGACTTTCTTTCTTTTCTGAACTTTCCTGCTTTTCCTGTTTTATGCTGCTTTTCCTGTTTTATGCTGCTTTCTTATTTATGCTGCTTTTCCTGGTTTATTCATCTTTTCTCATTTTTGGCATAATTTTTGGACTCATGTGCTTTCCTTAACTTCTTCCTCAAGTCTCTCCTCCAACCTTATCCACTAATGCACCCTAGTGGAGCATTTTCTCAATTTATTCAGCATAACAATTAAATATTAAATGCACCATAAATATTTAGTCCAAGTGGATAGAAACTATGGATAAAATTGAATGCACACTCCTAATTAATTAATTGCCTCATCTTAACCCCTCATTGCTAAATTAATTCAATCTGTCACTAGGATCCATGGGGTTCGATCTGCTTCATGGTGCTGACAAAATGGGGACATGACACGCAAAATTTAGATATCGAAGGAAATCTAATCTAGCCAAAATAGGCAGAGTCAGAAAAAAAAGTTGATCCACACCACTACAAAAAATTTAAACTGCCGAAGATGTATTCCATAGCCCGGCTCGACAATGCACATATCTTTTGAAGCCTTAATTCCACCATTACTAATTGCATGCCATTGCATGTACCAACTATATTATTTTGATATCATGTAGATTCCAAATAAAAATAACGTCAGTTGTCATGTGTACACTATTTCTCAAGAAAGCAAATATCCAAATTTACTAAAAAAAAACTTCAAACCGAGCATAAACAAAATTTTACCGTCAACCGTTGTTGGCATCCATTTTTGTCACCATTTTGATCAGTAAACATGCTCTGATTAGCGTTATTTTCACTATTTTGATATAATAAGTCATTCTCTTTGCTAATCAGACCATCAAATAGACCCAGGTATGCATTTGTTTGAATATCATACGAATAGTGAATAATTATAATCATTTTTATGGTTTATTGACAATCATCTCACATTTCTAGACGTGTTTGGCATTTAGTTTTTTGTTCTACAAGTTGTGGTCGTCATTCGGACCTTCATTCAGCCATGCATTCATTCCGAAGACGTCTAGCCGCATTCAATCCACCTTTCAAGCCTCCATTCATACCCGCGGAATCATTGGTTGAGATGTTTTGGGGAAATAAAGTTAAAAACAGTGATGTGGGTTCTGTTAAGGATGTGTCGTTCACGGTTGGTGAGCCCTTATTCCAGAAGATCTGTCCTCTCATTCGCTCAACCTGACAGCACACTCTCTACCCACATCGACATTTAAGAAGTTCCTCGTCCTCCTATGCTCAGCCTTCCAGCACATCCTCTGCCCACTATTGAAGGAAACCAATGCCTAGTTGTTCGTGTCAAGGAGAATCAACGCCATGGACTCAGGCAAACGCCTTGTGAATTGTCGTGAACCACCTCTCAGCCATTTTTTTATGTTGATGTATATGTAACTTCGGAATGTATTTCACATATATGTATATTGTATTCCTATAGAGATGGTATTATTCCTCTATAAGGAAGTGTCGTCATTTATATTGTAAGTGTCGTAACTTATACTTGATGGGTTATTAGACCACCTTGTTTGGGGTCGGCCCTGTATAAGTCATGTGGGTCAAAGGGTTATTAGACCACCCTATTGGGGGTCGGTCATGTGGGTCAAAGGGTTATTAGACCACTCTATTGGGGGTCGGCCCAGTCAGCATTATGTTATGTGGTTAAGTTTGAGCCTACATGAGTTAGGTAAAAAGGCAAGTCAAGTCAAGTATAAATAGAGTGCGGGAGGCACTCTATTTGCTCACTCACTTCTCACTCATGCACTCAAGGAGGAGTGGTGCATTTATGGAGGAGGAGGATCTGCTGCTAGGTTGTGTCTATCGCTTATGGTTGGTTTTATCATTGCTCTATCTATCTCTGAGAAAGTTATTGGGGTTTTTCACCTTTATGGTTTTCCCCAAGTAAATCTTTGTGTCTCTTGTGTGCTTGCATTATTGTCTCCATGATTGATATGCTGTAGATATGCTGTACATGTTGTTCTCTCAGTTAAGATCCTAGATCAGATTGAAGTAAATTCAGAAAATTTAACATGGTATCAGAGCTAGCCTGAAAGAAGGCATGATATGGCATGTATGACACTTGTTGCAGTTACGACGCTAGGGCTTGATATAGCAAAAACCAGTCATCGTAGCACTTTCGCTATAAATCCGTTTTGGTGAAGTTTTCGGATCTGAAATTGTTACAGGACGAATATTAAATCTCCAGGTACCTTGTGTCTAAAGTACAACCTCTAATTCGTTGTACTTTGTGATTTATGATCTGTACAATATAGGGTTTCTGCCTCTTCCAGATCTGCGTCAAAATCAGGTGACCTTGGGAAAAAGGTCATAACCTGGGATAGGAAGCTCCAAATGAAATTTAGTAAAAAGTCACAGGTATTACACAGACTATACTATCTCAGGAAACTTTTTCAGAGGCCGAAGTTGAACCAGTGACACGTGGCACTCTGTACAAGTTCGCTCTCCTGTATTATCCCATAAACAGGTCACGTTGCGACACTTGGAATAACTCTCTCTCAGAGAGTCCAATTGAGGTCAGATCTATCAGGATGGAAAGATAACAGGGCGAGCTATCTCAGGAAAATTTTTCAGAGGCCGAAGTTCAAACAGTGACACGTGGCACGCCGTACAAGTTTGCACTCCTGTATTATCCCAAAACAGGTCACGTTGCGACATTTGGCATAACTCTCTCTCAGAGAATCCAATTGAGGTCAGACCTGTCAGGATGGAAAGTTAACAGGTCAGGCTATCTCAGGAAACTTTTTTCAGACCCTGTGGATCAAAAAGTTCGGAGTTACACCAGAAACAATCAGGTACATATTTATGTCAAAACAGAATTATTTTTGAGTACCTTCATTCATGGCTTCGGGAATTTAGGGCTTTGGAGAAAGTTGGAATTTTTGTAATCGGAGACAACGGCTGAATGCTACTCATCAAAATAGAAATTTAGAGACCAAGATCAGAATTTTTGGTTGGGCAGAAGGCCAGGCTTGATCAAACCCTAGTTCAGGACTTTGATCAGAAAAGTGGAAAATTAGGGCTTCTGTAAAAATGGGAATTTTTGAAATCTGTGACCATGGCTGGAGGCTCCTTAGAAAAATAGAAGCTTAGAGATTTGGATCAAACCTTTTGATTGGGCAGAAGAGTGGGATTCATAAAACCCCAGTTTAGGGTCACGTCTAGTGAATCCGAAAGTTTCAAAGGCAAAATTGAGGAGTGAAACTTTGCAGTTTTCAAATTCTAAATATACCAGCTTGATCAGCTCTTCGAGGCGCATATTTATATCTTTTCGAAAGTTTGAAATTCAAAGTTTGAATTTTTGGGGTTTCTCTGACAAACCCATATCCAGCTCCAGGTCCAGTTCTTGCAAATCAAGTGGATAGGGTTAATCCTAGAAGAAGATGGATTGGTCACCTGCATAAGTGAAGGAGTTCCTGTTTCAGAGGGAGATGAGGCTAAGGCTTTACATAAGGAGATTACAAGCGATCTCGACAGGTATGACTCATCTAGGTATGTTTTGAGATTTGTCCATGATTAAGTTTATGGTATGTTTGTCTTCATGTTATTACGGTTAGTACAATCTTGATTTTAGATTTGTCGTATCACCTTAACAAAATTATGAATGCATGATAGAAGATATTAATTGGTTAGGGTGTTGACACTTATGATTGTACTAATGCATTATGGTGTTGTATGAGGTTTATGTTGTCTACTAACATGAAAGGTACACCAATAAAGACAAATCATGTTCCAGTTCAAGAACATATGATCATGATGACATGAGGATAAAGACTCATCCATTGTCATGGATCTCATAGAAGATCCATTTACGAGGTATGTATAACTTGGTTTTATAATGGCTAACCTATGAGATATACAGGTTACTAACACAAGTCATTGAGGAAGAACAAGAAGACATCATGTGAGTATGTTAGACATAAATAGCTATCATGCTAATCCAGGTATGTTTTTCCTATATCAAGCTAGAATCCTACCTTATGTTAGGATCTTATACTGTTGTTGATAATGATTATTCATGAAGGAATAGGTTTGAATAATCACAGGTTTTATGCATATTATATCTCTTATCTTGATTAATGATTCAACTAACCCTAAGAGTCATAGGTTTGAGTAATTATAGATTTAGACATGTTATGATTTGACTAACCATAAGAATCCTACATAAACCTTGAATGCTAATGCTTATTATTTCTGTTTGAAATGATCATGACTATACATGCTTGAGATTATTGTGTTTTAATAGTATGCTAATGAATGTATGATTTTATATGAGCTCACAAGGATAACACAATCATGATACTAATAAGCATGCATAGGGACCAAGGATGAATATGAGTTCAAGAACAGGTAATCCAGGAAGCAAAGATCACGAGGGAGCACACTCCAGTTGTTCCTGCAAGAAAGCAAAGGAACACACTTCAGTAGTTTCTGCAAGGATGCAGATATTCAGAGGGAGTTGACCATCTTTCCACAACAGAAAGGTGTAGAAGAAGCTACTTCAGATTAGGACTCCAGCAGCTCCTGCAAGGAAGCAAAGACTCAGAGGGAGTCCACCCAACGAACAAACAAAGATAAGTATTTTAAATAAAATTGTTCAATGATGTATATGCTCATGTTCCTAGACTTAGGATATGTATTGTGCATATTAGAATAGTTGCATTGATGAATAGTATACTACTAATATACATGGGTAAGTGGCCTATGGTACTGTACAACATTCCATTGTTACTTATCTAGAATGAAACCTCTTTGCTGACATGTTGGGAGTTGTGCACACTCTTAACAATGTTCTGGTAGAGATTGGAAGGCATCTAGAAAGTTACGGGATATGGATAAATGTTGTATTGAAGCATTGGCAAAGATAATTGCATGGCTGTATGACACATTTCTTTATGTGTAAGAATTTGTTCTGAAAACTATGAGATGTTTTCTAATCATGCAATCTAACTTGTTGTGTAGGAAAGATCGTATGCCATCTCCTACAAAAGAAGAACTACAACATTTGTTCAGCAAAGATATTGAAGTCCCCAGGATCTGGGATGAAGAAATGGAATGCCATGATCCGTCGATCATGAGGAATGATGTTTGGTATGTAGTCCCAAGACCTAAAGGGAAGTTTGTTATGACTTCCATATGGATCTATCAAGATCAAGCATGCTGCAGATGGCAGCATAGAGAAATATGAAAGTGATGAAATAGAAGATACACTAGATGGATTTCAAGACAGCCTTCTTCAATAGTTGTATGCGGATAACCTGTTTGTTACAGGTGAAGATAGATTGATTGTCAACACGCAGCGGAAGCTTACTACCGAGTTCGAGATGAAGAACTTGGGGATGATGCACTATTTGTTTTTGGCATGGAAGTGTGGCAGAGTGTAGATGGAATCTTCCTTGGACAAGGGAAGTGTGCATTAGAGATCCTGAAGAGGTTCGGGATGATGGATTGCAAGGCCATGGCCACACCTATGGCATCGAATCTGAAGCTTCTATGTGATGCTTCATCTGAGCTGGTTGATGTCTCTATGTATCGTTAGATGATTGGGTCATTGATGTACCTGACGAACACGAGACCAGACAGTTGTTTTGTTGTGAACAGATTGAGCCAATTCCTGACGGATCCGAGGAGTGTTCACCTGGTTGCTGTAAAGCATGTTCTGAGGTACCTGAAGGGTACAATGGATTATGGGCTCAAGTATGAGGTGAATCAAAAGTTTAACCTGCAGGGTTATGTTGATTCAGATTGGGCTGGCAGTGCTGCAGATAGGAAGAGCACATTGTTCGGATATGCACATCATCTATTTCGGGATACATCATCTATTTCAGGATCTTGCATGATCTATTTCAGGATATGATCTATTTCAGGATCTTGCATGCACAGGCATGCATCCCAGTCACCAGTTTGATGCCTCCAGCACCTTATCCACCTTCTTCTAGCACCCGGGAGCCACTTACCACAGAGTTTTATCCCTCCTAAGCTGAAAGGCGCCCTCTTCTCACCTACTGCCAGAGAAGGGCGCACTTGTTCACCTACCACTGCAGATTCACTCCAGTTACATTCAGTTAGCTCCGATTCTCCCTGATTTGAGGCTAGTTTCACTCCCGACTGACTGTATCACTTCCGTTTGACCTCCAGTTTGATTAGGTGACTTGTTCTGACTTCAGTTAGCCTCCCATGCGCCCCCACTGAGCCTCCAGATCCTATATCAGTGCTACACACTTCAGTTACATTTATTACACTCAGTTAGACTCAGTTTGACACCTGGATGACTGGTTGTTGTGATTGATGAGCACCACCGATGATTGATGAGGACTCCTAGATAGAGTCAAGCTACTCCATTTCAGTGATTCGAATGACCTACTTAGGCAATTCGAATTGCTCATTCATTGTGACAGTTTGTATTGTAATTCATTCACCCTTTCTGGGATAGAGAGCACTGCTGCATGTTTTGCACAGTTTTGCACCATATTTTCTATGTTCATCTGTTGTGATTGATTTACTTGTTCATTATATCTGCTGTGACTAATTTTACATGGTATCAGAGCCATTGCAGGGACAAGATCTCTTTTCTACAGGTGTTTATACAAGAAGATTTGACTGAATTGCTAAAAATTGCAAAAGTTTGGCATGAGATATCTCAAGGGCATTCGCTCCTGTGCATGCAAAGCTTGAAACATATTCCAATACCACTCCAGAAGCTTGAGTTACCACATAATTTCTGGATCTGATACATTGGACCTATTCAACATTGCTTGAAATCCAATCCCATGTGTGATGCAACTCTCAAAGGGTGGATTGTTCGACCTTATTGTGGTTGTTTTGATGTGATTTGCAGGTTTATTGTCTCCTCCAATTGCACTCGCTACTTTCTGCATGCAAGCTTTTCTACAGCATTTGCATTCGCTATAGTCTGCATGCAAGCTTCCTCTTCATCAGTTGACTCAATCCTTGCAATGGAATACTCTTCTTCAAATCCAATCCTCACCCCATTCAATTATTTTGATTGGAAAGATGATATGGAGATCATATTACGTTCAAAAGGTTACTACCGAGTCACTCTTGGTCTTGAATTGGAGCCAAACAATGTAGCAGAAAGAACCAAACACTACAACAAGCTTGATGAAGCTTATGGTCTTCTTTGTCTCTCCATCTCCAAGGATCTTCACTTCCATCTCAGCGGATTGAAGACTCCAAAAGCCATATGGGAGCAAATTGAAACACTATTAGGCAAGCAGGATGAGCTTAGGGCTTTTCAATTAGAGAATGAATTGATTGGCCTTAATCCTGAGAATTTCGAGACCATCAATGAATTCTTCACAAAATTCAAGAACTTGAACTTGCAATTGAAGAACAGTGGTGTTATCAAAGAGGATAAACAGTTGATCCTCTCCATTCTAAGCAAGCTTGGGAAAGATTATTCGGTATTTGTCTCTACTTTCAATTTCGGTCGGCTAACTACCCCGAATTGGAAGATGCCTACCTTGAATGCCTTCATTGAGTCCGTTACGAAAGAGCATGACAAGTTGATTCAAATGGGGTCCATAAGCTCCAAAGATTCAGCCCTATTTGTTCAAGGACCCAAGATCTCGAATGGTAAAGGAAAGCTAAAGAAGGAGAAGCCCAAATTCGAGCCTCACAAGCAAAAAGACAAAGGCAAGCAAACGGATGCACCATCCAGTTCGAAATCCAAGCAAAAGGGCAAAGAAGGTAACCAAAAATCTAAATGTACTTATTGTAACCGTGGCTTTCATCCCGAAAGTTCATGTATGAAGAAGACTATAGATCAAATGGCCCTCCTTTTGGAAAAGAACAACATAACCCTTCCTGACGGTGCAAGGAAGAAGGATCGGAATGACGATCATGAAAGAGGACAAGCACTCATGGCAACGGTTTCGAAGCCCACTCTCTTGATAGATTGGGGTGCATCAAATCATATGGCTGCAAATATTGATTCTTTTTCCTCATTCGATCCAAACAGCTCCATCCCCATCCATTTGGGAGATGACTCAAAAATTTCTTCAAAGGGAAAAGGTACGATTCATGTAGAACATGGATGCTTTCAGAATGTTCTCTATGTGCCTTCCTTAGCTTCGAATCTCCTTTCTGTGTATCAAATGACACATACTGGTGATCCAAAAAAAGTCACATTCAGCCCTAATACAGTTGAAATTTCTGATATCAAAAGTGGAAGACTAGTTGCGGTTGGGAAGGCAAACCACACTGCAAAATGTTATGAGTTTTCGCACTTTATACCGCTTGCAAAGCCCACCGCTCTTCGCACACATGGTAATGAGGTTAGTAGGCTTTGGCATGAAAGATTTGGACATCTAAATTATAAGTATTTGCTGCTGCTATCAAATAAATCCATGGTAGATGGGCTTCCACAACTCCGTTCCTCGAAGGGAATATGCACCGGTTGCATTATTGGGAAGCACCCCGAGCACAGATTCGACCGCGGCAAGGCTAGCAGAGCCTCTACTATTTTGGGATTGATCCATTCTGATATTAGTGGTCCGCTGCCCCATATGTCATTAAATGGTTCAAGGTATGTTTTGACATTTATTGACGATTTTTCCCGCTTTACATGGGTATTCTTTCTCAAAAACAAGTCAGAAGTGCTTGGAAAATTCAAGGATTTTAAGGCTTCTGTTGAGACCACCACTGAGAGCAAGATCAAATCTCTTAGATCTGATAATGGTGGGGAATATATCTAGTCCGAGTTGCTGCAAATTTGTTCCCAAAGAGGAATCAAGATCCAACATACAGTTCCCTACACACCCCAGCAGAACGGTGTAGCGGAAAGGAAAAACCGGTCACTGAAAGAGATGGCTACATGCATGATTGAATCAAAAGGTTTGGCTGCAAATCTTTGGGCTGAAGCAATCAATGTTGCTGCATATATACAGAACCTTGTTCCACATTCATCCGTGAAAGGTATGACTCCTTTCGAAGCATTCTTTGGTCACAAACCGGATGTGTCAAATTTGAGAGTTTTTGGCTCTACTGCATGGGCTAGAATTCCTTCTGAGAAGAGACGAGCTTTGGATCCACAAAGTATCGAGTGCATATTGATAGGATATGGGGAAGAATAAAAATCATATAAACTGATGGATATCAGATCTAAAAAGATATTCATGGAGCGCAGTGTGCAGTTTGAAGAACCGCTTCAAGAATTGCAACTAGTTGAGGAGAAAACTGCCGATTCACCGCCTTCACCAGAAGAAGATTCGAGCAGCGATAATGAAGGTATGAGTTCTGATATTTCTGATATTGTAGCAGCATATGATGATCATGAAATATCAGGTTCGGAATCCGACCATTCAGATCCCCCTCAGTTACCAAAGTGGGCCCAAAACACTCTACAATCTGCTGGTTCTAGTCTTGGAAATCCTGCTGATCCGAGACGAACAAGAGGAGACTTTCAAAGGGCAGGTATGGCTCTTTCTATTGCTGATCCTTTTCTTCCTGAGATTTGTTATTTGATGGCTGGTTCAGATCCCCAATCATACTATTCAGCCCATCGAGATCCGAGATGGAAAAGTGCCATGGATGAAGAGTACAGTTCTCTTCAAAAGAACAATACATGGGAGCTAGTTTCTCTTCCACCTGGAAGAAAATTAGTGAAGTGTAAATGGGTCTACCGTACTAAAGTTGCTGCTGATGGCACTATCAGCAAATATAAAGCAAGGTTGGTGGAAAAAGGTTTTTCCCAAGTCCAAGGAGTGGACTACACAGAGACCTTTGCACCGGTTGCAAAGATGGATTCCATCCGCCTTGTTTTAGCTATTGCCGCATCCAAGCACTAGGAAGTGAATCACATGGATGTGAAGAGTGCATTTTTACATGGAGACCTTGCTGAAGAGGTCTATATGCAGCAGCCAGAGGGTTATACATCAGATCCATCATTGGCTTGTAGATTGAAGAAATCTTTGTACGGGTTAAAACAGGCCCCAAGAGCTTGGTACGCAAAGATGGACTCCTTCCTTCTTTTTCAGAATTTCCAAAGATGCAAATCTGATCCGAATGTCTATCTTCAGCGAGTTAAAGGTAATTTGTTGGTTATTGTACTTTATGTTGATGATCTGCTTATTACTGGTAGCACACTTACTTCAATAAACAAGCTAAAATCTGCCTTAAATCTAGCTTTTGACATGAGCGATTTGGGCTTGCTGAGTCACTTTTTGGGCTTGGAGATAGCTCAAAATTTCGATGGAATCACTATATCTCAGAAAAAATATGCTTCCGACCTGTTATTGAAGTTTAATATGGCTGAATGTAAGGCAGCCCCGTTCCCATTCCTCTCAGGAATCAGTCTTGAGGAGGGAGATTCCACACCGCTTGCAGATTGCAGTATGTATCGACAGTTGATTGGTTCACTACTTTATTTGACACATTCACGGCCTGATATCTCATATGCCGTGAGTGCCATGTCAAGATATATGCAGCAGCCACATGAGCTTCATTGGCGAGCAGCCAAGCGGATCTTGCAGTATGTGCAAGGTACGAGACAGTTTGGCATACATTATGCTGCAGATTCTGAGCTAGATTTCATTGCTTTTACTGATTCAGATTGGGAAGGTGATAGCATTGACCGGAAGTCCACTTCCGGTTATGTTTTCATGATTGGTCATGGTGCTATTTGCTGGTCCAGCAAAAAGCAAGCAGCCATTGCACTTTCTTCAGCAGAGGCAGAGTATCGAGGGGCAGTCAATGCCTGCATTCAGGCAGTTTGGTTGCAGGGTATTCTTTCCGAGTTTGGTTTTGGTGGCACTACTTCGACTGTCCTATTTTGTGACAATCAAAGTGCTATCAAGATCTCCACAGATCCAGTTCAGCGGCAGAGGACCAAACACATTGAGATTCATATGCATTACATTCGACAGTTGGTGCATGACCGCACCATCATTCTGCAATATTGCCCTACTGATGAGCAAATTGCAGACATCTTCACCAAGAGCTTCACTGAGAAGAAGTTCTCTTACCTCCGTTCACTGTTGGGGGTGAGTTCCATCATGGTGGAGACAGATTGATTCATTATTATGCTTTAGCTTGAGGGGGGGCTTTCTTCCCACTGGGTTTTCCCTCTTTCCTCACTTAGTTTATTTTCAGCATTTTTTGGATTATTGTATTGGGGTGACCTTTGGTCTTAGTTACCAGGGCCCCACATTATTTTAGTTGGCACATCATAGTCTAGCTTGAGGGGGGGTGTTCGGATATCCACATCATCTATTTCGGGATACATCATCTATTTCAGGATCTTGCATGATCTATTTCAGGATATGATCTATTTCAGGATCTTGCATGCACAGGCATGCATCCCAGTCACCAGTTTGATGCCTCCAGCACCTTATCCACCTTCTTCTAGCACCCGGGAGCCACTTACCACAGAGTTTTAGCCCTCCTAAGCTGAAAGGTGCCCTCTTCTCACCTACTGCCAGAGAAGGGCGCACTTGTTCACCTACCACTGCAGATTCACTCCAGTTACATTCAGTTAGCTCCGATTCTCCCTGATTTGAGGCTAGTTTCACTCCCGACTGACTGTATCACTTCCGTTTGACCTCCACTTTGATTAGGTGACTTGTTCTGACTTCAGTTAGCCTCCCATGCGCCCCCACTGAGCCTCCAGATCCTATATCAGTGCTACACACTTCAGTTACATTTATTACACTCAGTTAGACTCAGTTTGACACCTGGATGACTGGTTGTTGTGATTGATGAGCACCACCGATGATTGATGAGGACTCCTAGATAGAGTCAAGCTACTCCATTTCAGTGATTCGAATGACCTCCTTAGGAAATTCGAATTGCTCAGTCATTGTGACAGTTTGTATTGTAATTCATTCACCCTTTCTGGGATAGAGAGCACTGCTGCATGTTTTGCACAGTTTTGCACCATATTTTCTATGTTCATCTGTTGTGATTGATTTACTTGTTCATTAGATCTGCTGTGACTAATTTTACACACATCTGGGTGTTTCTTCAATATGGGATTAGGTGTGATCTCTTGGTTTAGCAGGAAGCAGTCCTGCGTAGCACTGAGTACAGCTGAGGCTGAGTATGTTGCAGCCTATTCAGCTAGTTGTGAGGCAGTATGGCTACGAAAGCTACTGTCTGAGTTATTTGATCTCCCGCTGGATGCTACTGGTATCTTCTGTGATAACCAGAGTTGTGTGAAGCTATCCGAGAACCCAGTGTTTCATGACAGGTCGAAACACATAGAGATCAAATATCACTATATCAGGGATATGGTGCAGAGAGGAGCTGTGAAGCTCCTGTATGTTGCGACGGACGAGCAGATTGCAAATGTGCTGACGAAGCCACTAGCCAGAGTGAAGTTCGAGTACTTCAGAGAGAGGCTTGGCGTGCTTCAGATCGAGGATATTTCGAGGAAGAAGTGATGGACACATTTGCTGAAGCCATTCCAAGCATGTTGGAAGGGGGATTATTCACATGGCTGTGGATGTAAGCGCTGGATGATGAGCATTAGGATGATGTTCTGGTTTCTTCTTGGATATGATCAGTGGGATCATTATATGTATATATGTATGCATCATGTTGGATGTTGGATATGATCAGTTGGATCATGTGTATGTATTTTGTATATGCATCATGTTGGATGCTGGATATGATCAGTTGGATCATTTATGTATGTATGCATCATGTTGGATGTTGGATATGATCAGTTGGATCATTTATGTATGTACGCATCATGTTGAATGCTGATGGATACATTGTGTGGATCATGTATCTTTGTATGATCAGGTAGATCATGTATGCTGATGGATACATTGTGTGGATCATGTATCTTTGTATGATCAGGTAGATCATGTATGATTGATGGATACATTATGTGGATCATGTATCTATGTATGTATCAGGTGGATACTTGGTGTGCATCAGATGGATGCATTGTATGATCATGGATGACGAGCTTCTCCAGATGACATGCAGCAGGATGTTACAGTGATGATGATCAGGATGATCATGTGTACATCAGGATGATGTTTGATGAGTATCAGATGATACTTTGTGGCCGTGGATTAGGTTATGCAGGAAAGCATGTAATTTGTGCCCTGGGAGATTTGCAGATGGTCTTTCGAGGTTTTGCCTATGGCATGTAATTCGGTGCCCTGGGACATCTGACAAATGCTCTTTCGAGGTTTTGCTTGGGAGGACATATAATTTGTGCCCTGGGAGATCTGCAGATAGTCTTTCGAGGTTTTTCCTATGGCATGTAATTTGTGCCCTGGGATATCTGGCAGATGCTCTTTCGAGGTTTTGTCCTATGGCATGTAATTTGTGCCTTGGGAGATTTCAGGTCGGAGTTGTGTACCCGTAACATCCTGAGATGCTCTTTCGAGGTTTTGCCATGACCACATGTAATTTGTGCCCTGGGATATTTCAGGTCGGAGTTGTGTACCCGTAACATCCTGAGATACTCTTGCTAGGTTTTGTGGTGACCACATGTAATTTGTGCCCTGGGAGATCCTTCAGGTTGGAGTTGTGTACCCGTAACATCTTGGGATGCTCTTTCGAGGTTTTGTGGTGGGGTCACATGTAATAGCGCCCTGGGAGATCCTACAGGTCGGAGTTGTGTACCCGTAACATCCTGGGATGCTCTTTCGAGGTTTTGTGACGCACGTAATAAGTCCTGAGGATTCCACAGTATGGCCAGTGATGATGAAGACCTACAGGTGGTGGGCCTACATCCAGTATGAAAAAGGACTGGATCTGTAGAACTTCCTATGATGAGTAGATTCAGAGATTGATTGAGATAGCAGCAGCAGTGACGATGATGATGACTCGATGACGATTATCCAGTGACGATGATCCAGAGAAGATGACTTGTGCTAGAAGAACTGTGCTGAGAAATACCTTCCTAGTTAAGAGGGAGTGTTGATGTATATGTAACTTCGGAATGTATTTCACATATATGTATATTGTATTCCTATAGAGATGGTATTATTCCTCTATAAGGAAGTGTCGTCATTTATATTGTAAGTGTCGTAACTTATACTTGATGGGTTATTAGACCACCTTGTTTGGGGTCGGCCCTGTATAAGTCATGTGGGTCAAAGGGTTATTAGACCACCCTATTGGGGGTCGGCCATGTGGGTCAAAGGGTTATTAGACCACTCTATTCGGGGTCGGCCCAGTCAGCATTATGTTATGTGGTTAAGTTCGAGCCTACATGAGTTAGGTAAAAAGGCAAGTCAAGTCAAGTATAAATAGAGTGTGGGAGGCACTCTATTTGCTCACTCACTTCTCACTCATGCACTCAAGGAGGAGTGGTGCATTTATGGAGGAGGAGTATCTGCTGCTAGGTTGTGTCTATCTCTTATGGTTGGTTGTATCATTGCTCTATCTATCTCTGAGGAAGTTATTGGGGTTTTTCACCTTTATGGTTTTCCCCAATTAAATATTTGTGTCTCTTGTGTGCTTGCATTATTGTCTCCATGATTGACATACTGTAGATATGCTGTACATGTTGTTCTCTCAGTTAAGATCCTAGATCAGATTGAAGTAAATTCAAAAAATTTAACATTTTAGTCATTAAACCTCCTATTTTTAGATAGGTCGACTATGTCGACCTTCTCTCTTGTTGTAAACTTATATAAAGACGTTTCCTGTGAAGAAACGCAACACACAGATACATATACAGAGCAAGTTGTAATAGATAGACGATAGCACTAACTTTTACATAGACGCTGTGTAATTTTTATCAGTTAATGGAAGTTCTAGTTTCGTAGCTATTGATGTCCTGTTGTTGGTGAAGAATTTGAGGTAAGCTTCAATCTCTGATTGCTAGGAAGGGCCCCTCAACAAACAAAGGTTTACTATATATATTCTGCATTTCTTTTCTGCAAATTAATAGTTTTCATTTCCAGTATTTAACTCGTTTCCTGTAGATGATGTTGTTTCATTTCCTGTACATGTCAGTTATTTATTTCCTGTAGTTTATATCTTGTTGTTAGTTTAATTTTCCAAGTTTAATTTACAAGTTAATGACTAGTCATGCTTAAGTCTTCTTAGTTTGCTTTCAGTTTTTCATTTGCAAATTAGATAGAGTCAACTAGTTAATGTTTTAGTAGTCCAAGTTTAATTCATAGTTAGAATTAGTTCTGCTAGTTTTTCCTATAGTTGTATGTTAGTTTTATTTACATCTCGGCCTTGCTTATTATGCCATAGAAATAGTTTGTTTTCCCTAAATAATGATTAGTATAGGTTGTCTCTTGCCATTCCAACTTTAAACAGTCCACTTACTTCTTTTCTTGCACTGTAGGTTCATATGCACCAACCAACTGGCGTTAAGATCATTTCAGTCTGCTTCTTTCCTTAGTTTAAATCATTTTCGTCCATCGATATTGTCATTCGGACCGTCTTTCAGACCGCCATCTGAATAGTCATACGGACTTTCATATTTCCTGCATTGTTTTTATGCTTATTTAGAATCCAGTTTCTTAGGTCTTCGAACTGTAATATTTCTTGCATTTAATTAGCATTCTTAGATATAATTAAGATCTTGTTCCACACTACATGGAGTTTTAATTAAGTTTCATCATCATTCTTAGTTTCCATTCCATTTTCCTTAACTCTTCTTTAACTGCTTTTGAAATTATAGCTTTCATGTTTGATTTGCTAATATGTTACTGTTCTAGAATTTATCAGTTTCATTCTTAGTGTAGTTTATTACATGTTGTTAAGATTAATTTTGGATTAGACTTAGCAATTTCATTCTCCAAAGTACATTAGTTTTTGATAGTTTCTCAATTGAAGCATAGGATTAGTTTTCCCATTTACATAGTTAATGAAGATGTTCATAGAATATGATTTGGTTAAGAAATAAGACATCTTTATCAAGTTTTCTACTTGCTTCTACATAAAATATCTTTATCAAGTTTTCTACTTGCTTCTCAATCAAATTCAGTTTCAAGTAAATATCTTTATTAAGTTTTCTACTTGCTTCTAGATTTCATTAGTCCCATGTCATCTGCTTATCGATAGAAAATAGATTACAATGTTTAGAGTTAGTTGTAATTGGACACTCTTTAGTTTGCATTTATTTGTAGAAGTTAAACTAGATTTGCTTCCATTTTGTTTCCTTGTTACATTTGAAAGTCGCTTTGATACCTTCTCTCCTGTTCTGATTACATTTGATACATTTTCTCAGAATCCTCAAGGAGAATGGAATTAGGTAGTTTAGTTTAATCTTGAGTTGAATGTATGAATAGTTTTTGAATTCATTAAATAGTTTGTAGTTTTTCTTTAAGATTATATAGTTTCTTGTTTCCATAGTTAGTTGTCAATTGAATTATCTCATAGATAGGTTTCTGAACTCATTTACAGTTGTTTTCTAATTCTTAAATTAGAGTTTTTTTTTCAATAGTTTTCAGTTTCATTACAGTAGTTCTGTTCTGATTGAGTTTTGCTTCCTAGAATAATATTGTTGTGTTTATATTTTTAGTTATTATCCATAGAGTAGAGTAGTATATGTAAAATTAGTCACAGCAGATCTAATGAACAAGTAAATCAATCACAATAGATGAACATAGAAAATATGGTGTAAAACTGTGCAAAACATGCAGCAGTGTTGAATATTCCAATGAGGGTGAATAATTACAATACAATACAGTTACCATGATTGAGCAATTCGAATTGCCTAAGGAGGTCATTCAAATAACTGAATGGAGTAGCTTGACTCGAACTAGGAGTCCTCATCATCAATCGGTGGTGGTCATCAATGCACAAGAACCAGTCATCCAGGTGTCAATCTGAGTCTAACTGAGTGTAACAAGTGTAACTGAAGTGTGTAGCACTGATTAAGGGAAGGAGGCTCAGTGGAGGGCGCATGGGAGGCTAACTGAAGTCAGAACAAGTCATCTAGTCAATCTGGAGTTCCAACGGAAGTGAAACAGTCAGTCGGGAGTGAAACTAGCCTCAAATCAGGGAGAATCAGAGCTAACTGAGTGTAACTAAAGTGGAACTGCAGTGGTAGATGAAGAAGTGCACCCTTCTCTGGCAGTAGGTGAGAAGTGGGCGCCTTCCTGACTAGGAGGGATAAAACTATGAAGTAAGTGGCTCCCGGGTGCTAGAATAAGGTGGCTAAGGTGTTGGAGGCATCAACCTGGTGACTGGGATGCATGCAAAGTGCATGCAAACCCTAGAATTTGCATGCAAACCCTAATTGCATGCAAGATCCTGAAAAAGATGATGTGGATATCCAAACACCCCCCCTCAAGCTAGACTATGATGTGCAAAAGAAAATAATGTGGGGCCCTGGTAACTAAGACCAAAGGTCACCCCAATACAATAATCCAAAAAATGCTGAAAATAAACTAAGTGAGGAAAGAGGGAAAACCCAGTGGGAAGAAAGCCCCCTCTCAAGCTAAAGCATAATAATGGATCAATCTGTCTCCACCATGATGGAACTCACCCCCAACAGTGAACGGAGGTAAGAGAACTTCTTCTCAGTGAAGCTCTTAGTGAAGATGTCTGCCATTTTCTCATCAGTAGGGCAATATTGCAGAATGATGGTGCGATCATGCACCAACTGTCGAATGTAATGCATATGAATCTCCATGTGTTTGGTCCTCTTCCGCTGAACTGGATCTGTGGAGATCTTGATATCACTTTGATTGTCACAAAATAGGACAGTCGAAGTAGTGCAACCAAAACCAAACTCGGAAAGAATACCCTGCAACCAAACTGCCTGAATGCAGGCATTGACTGCCCCTCGATACTCTGCCTCTGCTGAAGAAAGTGCAATGGCTGCTTGCTTTTTGCTGGACCAGCAAATAGCACCATGACCAATCATGAAAACATAACCGGAAGTGGACTTCCGATAAATGCTATCACCTGCCCAATCTGAATCAGTAAAACCAATGAAATCAAGCTCAAAATTTGCAGCATAATGTATGCCAAACTGTCTCGTACCTTGCACATACTGCAAGATCTGCTTGGATGCTCGCCAATGAAGCTCATGTGGCTACTGAATATACCTTGACACGGCACTCACGGCATATGAAATATCAGGCCTTGAGTGTGTCAAATAAAGTAGTGAACCAATCAACTGTTGATACATACTGCAATCTGCAAACGGTGTAGAATCTCCCTCCTCAAGACTGATTCCTGAGAGGAATGGGAATGGGGCTGCCTTACATTCAGCCATATTAAACTTCAATAACAGGTTGGAAGCATATTTTTTCTGAGATATAGTGATCCCCTCAAAATTTTGAGCTATCTTCAAGCCCAAAAAGTGACTCAGCAAGCCCAAATCGCTCATGTCAAAAGCTAGATTTAAGGCAGTTTTTAGCTTGTTTATTGAAGTAAGAGTGCTACCAGTAATGAGAATATCATCAACATAAAGTACAATAACCAACAAATTACCTTTAACTCACTGAAGATACACATTCGGATCAGATTTGCATCTTTGGAAATTCTGAGAAAGAAGGAAGGAGTCCATCTTTGCGTACCAAGCTCTTGGGGCCTGTTTTAACCCATACAAAGATTTCTTCAATCTGCAAACTAATGATGGATCTGATGTGTAGCCCTCTGGCTGCTGCATATATACCTCTTCAGCAAGGTCTCCATGTATAAATGCACTCTTCACATCCATGTGGTGCACTTCCCAGTGCTTGGATGCGGAAATAGCCAAAACATGGCGGATGGAATCCATCTTTGCAACCGGTGCAAAGGTCTCAGTGTAGTCCACTCCTTGGACTTGGGAGAAACCTTTTTCCACCAACCTTGCTTTGTATTTTCTGATAGAGCCATCAGCAGCAACTTTCATGCGGTAGACCCATTTACACTTCACTAATTTTCTTCCAGGTGGAAGAGAAACTAGCTCCCATGTGTTGTTCTTTTGAAGAGAACTGTACTCTTCATCCATGGCACTTTGCCATCTCGAATCTCGGTGGGAAGAATAGTATGATGTGGGATCTGAACCAGCCATCAAATAACAAATATCAAGAAGTAATGGATCAGAAATAGAAAGAGCCATACCTGCTCTTTGAAAGTCTACTCTTGTTCGTCTCGGATCAACAGGATTTCCAAGGTTCGAACCAGCATATTGAAGAGTGTTTTGGGCCCACTTTGGTAACTGAGGAGGATCATAATGATAAGATTCCAAACCTGATATTTCATGATAATCATATGCTACTACAATATCATAAATATCAGAACTCATACCTTCATTATCGCTCCACGGATCTTCTTCTGGTGAAGGCGGTGAATCGGCAGTCTCTTCCTCGACTAGTTGCAATTCTTGAAGCGGTTCTTCAAATTGCACACTGCGCTCTATGAATATCCTTTTAGATCTGATATCCATGAGTTTATATGCTTTTGATTCTTCCCTATATCCTATCAGTATGCACTCAATACTTTGTGGATCCAAAGCTCGTCTCTTCTTGGAAGGAATTCTAGCCCATGCAGTAGAGCCAAAAACTCTAAAACTTGACACATCCGGTTTGTGACCAAAGAATGCTTCGAAAGGAGTCATACCTTTCACGGATGAATGTGGAAGATGGTTTTGTATGTATGCAGCAACATTGATTGCTTCAGCCCAAATATTTGCAGCCAAACCTTTTGATTCAATCATGCATGTAGCCATCTCTTTCAGTGACCGATTTTTCCTTTCCGCTACACCGTTCTGCTGGGGTGTGTAGAGAACTATATGTTGGATCTGAATTCCACTTTGGGCACAAAGTTGCAGAAACTCGGACTTGATATATTCTCCACCATTATCAGATCTAAGAGCTTTGATCTTGCTCTCAGTGGCGGTCTCAACAGAAGCCTTAAAATCCTTGAATTTTCCAAGCACTTCTGACTTGTTTTTGAGAAATAATACCCATGTAAAGCGGGAAAAATCATCAATAAATGTCAAAACATACCTTGAACCATTTAATGACGTATGGGGTAGTGGACCACTGATATCAGAATGTATCAACCCCAAAATTGTAGAAGCTCTGCTAGCTTTGCCGCGGTCGAATCTGTGCTCGGGGTGCTTCCCAATAATGCAACCAGTGCATATTCCCTTCGAGGAACGGAGTTGTGGAAGACCATCTACCTTGGATTTGTTTGATAGAAGCAGCAAATATTTATAATTAAGATGTCCAAATATTTCATGCCACTAACCTCATTACCATGTGTGTGAAGAGCAGTGGGCTTTGCAAGCGGAATAAAGTGTGAAAACTCATAGCATTTTGCAGTGTGGTTTGCCTTTCCGACTGCAACAAGTCTTCCACTTTTGATATCAGAAATTTCAACTGTATTAGGGCTGAATGTAACTTGCTTCGGTTCACCAGTGTGTGTCATTTGATACACAAAAAGAAGATTTGAATCCAAGGAAGGCACATAGAGAACATTCTGAAAGCTTCCATGATCTACATGAATCGTACCTTTTCCCTTTGAAGAAATTTTTGAGTCATCTCCCAAATGGATGGGGATGGAGCTGTTTGGATTGAATGAAGAAAAAGAATCAATATTTGCAGCCATATGATTCGATGCACCCGAATCTATCAAGAGAGTAGTGGGCTTCGAAACAGTTTCCATGAGTGCTTGTCCTCTTTCATGATCAGCATTCCTATCCTTCTTCCTTGCACCATCAGGAAGAGTTATGTTGTTCTTTTCCAAAAGGAGGGCCATTTGATCTATAGTCTTCTTCATACATGAACTTTCAGGATGAAAGCCACGGTTGCAATAAGTACATTTAGATTTTTGGTTACCTTCTTTGCCCTTTTGCTTGAACTTTGAACTGGATGCTGCATCTGTCTGTTTGCCTTTCTCTCTTTGCTTGTGAGGTTCGAATTTGGGATTCTCCTTCTTTTGTTTTCCTTTACCATTCGAGATCTTAGGTCCTTGAACATATAGGGCTGAATCTTTGGAGCTTATGGACCCCATTTGAATCAACTTGTCATGCTCTTTTGTGACGGACTCAATGAAGGCATTCAAGGTAGGCATATTCCAATTCGGGGTAGTTAGCCGACCGGAATTGAAAGTAGAGACAAATACCAAATAATCTTTACCAAGCTTGCTGAGAATGGAGAGGATCAATTGTTTATCCTCTTTGATAACTCCACTGTTCTTCAACTGCAAGTTCAAGTTCTTGAATTTTGTGAAGAATTCATTAATGGTCTCGAAATTCTCAGGACTAAGGGCAATCAATTCATTCTCTAATTGAAAAGCCCTAAGCTCATCCTGCTTTCCAAATAGTGTTTCAAGTTGCTCCCATATAGCTTTTGGAGTCCTCAATCCGCTGAGATGGAAGTGAAGATCTTTGGAGATGGAGAGACAAAGAAGACCATAATCTTCATTAAGCTTGTTGTAGTGTTTGGTTCTATCTGACAAGTTGTTTGGCTCCAATTCAAGACCAAGAGTGACTCGGTAGTAACCTTTTGAACGTAATATGATCTCCATATCATCTTTCCAATCAAAATAATTGAATGGGGTGAGGATAGGATTTGAAGAAGAGTATTCCATTGCTAGGAGCGAGTGCACACTAATGTAGAGAAGCTTGTAAGGGCAGAGTAGCGAATGCAAATGATGGAGACAATAACCTGCAAATCACAATAAACCAAGAACAATGAGGTCGAACAATCCACCCTTTTAGAGTTGCATCACACCTGGGATTGGAGATCAAACAATGTTGAATGGGTCCAATGTATCAGATCTAGGAATTATGTGGAAACTCAAGCTTCTGGAGTGGTATTAAATGTATTTTCAAGCTTTGCATGCACAGGAGCGAATTCCCTTAAGATCCTTCATGCCAAAACATTTTGCAATTTTTGAGCAATTCACTCAAATCTTCTTGTAAAAACACCTGTAGAAAAGAGATCTTGTCCCTGCAATGGCTCTGATACCATGTAAAATTAGTCACAACAGATCTAATGAACAAGTAAATCAATCACAACAGATGAACATAGAAAATATGGTTTAAAACTGTGCAAAACATGCAGCAGTGCTCAATATTCCAATGAGGGTGAATAATTACAATACAATACAGTTACCATGACTGAGCAATTCGAATTGCCTAAGGAGGTCATTCGAATCACTGAATGGAGTAGCTTGACTCCAACTAGGAGTCCTCATCATCAATCGATGGTGGTCATCAATGCACAAGAACCAATCATCCAGGTGTCAATCTGAGTCTAACTGAGTGTAACAAGTGTAACTGAAGTGTGTAGCACTGATTAAGGGAAGGAGGATCAGTGGAGGGCGCATGGGAGGCTAACTGAAGTCATAACAAGTCATCTAGTCAATCTGGAGGTCCAACGAAAGTGAAACTAGCCTCAAATCAGGGAGAATCGGAGCTAACTGAGTGTAACTGAAGTGGAACTGTAGTGGTAGGTGAAGAAGTGCACCCTTCTCTGGCAGTAGGTGAGAAGTGGATGCCTTCCTAACTAGGAGGGCTAAAACTCTGAAGTAAGTGGCTCCCAGGTGCTAGAATAAGGTGGCTAAGATGCTGGAGGCATCAACTTGGTGACTGGGATGCATGCAAAGTGCATGCAAACCCTAGAATTTGCATGCAAACCCTAATTGCATGCAAGATCCTGAAAAAGATGATGTGGATATCCGAACAGTATAGCTTGATACTATTCTGATCTGTTGGTTTAGGTAGGTTTCATTAGTTCAGTAGTTGTATTTTTAAAAAGTTTGACTCAGTTTTTCATTTTGAAAGATCTTTCAATCTTTTCATTATTAAACATTTCCAAGGTCTGCCGAGCCAAATCCTTAGGTCTCATTCTACCTCAGCATATACTATGCCACAACTCTAAGATTACCAACCCTGGTCGATAATTAAATATTTTGGTGATTCCTTAAGACAGTAAATACACCTCAACAATCGTTTCTCTTGCTACATCAAATTTCTGAAAATTCAAAATGTAGACACACAAATCATACAAAATATTACAGAGATTGAAAAGAGGGAAAATGAAACCCTAGTGCATCCAAAAAAATGAAAAGGGAAAAAGTTTACAATTTTTTTTAAAATACCAAGAAACGCAGACCGCACTTTGCAACGAAAAAACAAACCAGAATGACAGAGCTTTGTGAAGATGGAGAGAATGGTGAAGAACTAAGTACCTTGAAATTTGTTGCAAACCAAATTTGCTCCTCCTCTTCCTGTCTCTTATTCTCCATAAAAAAATTTGCATGCAGTGAAGGAAAATTCCACCACTATTTTATGTGATGATATGAAGCAACAATAAACATTACACGAAACACTGCAAAGAACACACAAGATGAGAACACACATTCAATTAGGCCTCGATTGTATGAAAATTTGGTTTCTACATGGGGTTGGATATTAACCAAAGGAACTCGACTATTTTCCCCATCTGAACATTAACCATATTCATACATGTATTCAGAGAATATAACAATGAATCCTATAAAATAGAAAACAAAGCACTCTTAATTCCAGAAGGTGAACTCAAACTATGGATGCAACATTAAAATAAAATCACCACTTTCCATTCCATCAAATAAAAATTATGAAATGAAGCTTTAAATATCAGGATCTACCCTCTCATAGATCACAAGATCAATCAGAGTCTCAGACATACTTTGGCTTGTTGGAAAGCATCTCTCCAGCCACAAGTCAATATGCAGTTCTCAAACTATTCTATTTTTTTCCACCCACCAATGCAAAGGATGTAATGATTGGAAACAAGTTACACAAATTTCTAATTTAGAGAAGCCCCACCACACTAATGCACAAATTTTGCCCGTATTATATCATCACACAAGCTAAACTACGAAGGAAATGGGTGGAAAGTAAAATTGTATTCCACGCGTTTAAACTTTAATTGCATGCATGCATCTAAGCATTCACGTATAGAATCTCCTCCATTACCGTATAGACAAAAATAATGGTTAAAACATGGAGATTGATAATAGGTTTAAAACTCTAAAATTTCCATTCACCTATTCATTTTCATGACACTTCACTCTCTCAACTATCTACGGTTTGAGTTTCATTGAAAGGCTCATCTACAAATCATATTTGTTCGTCGTTATTTAGTCCTTTTGTTCTAAGGGTATGGCCCTCTAGTGTATGGTGGTTGCAGGTAGTGGGAGGACGCTGCTCTAAGAACTACCATATGACCCTCTGGTTTATGGCGGTTGCAGGAAGTGGGAGGATGCTACTCTAAGAACTACCAAGGATGGAAACATTGATATGTTTTGAGGATAAAGTTAATGGAGTCGAATAAATTTGGTTAAGGATTGGTATCCTTGTTGGTTCGTTAATGGAGCCAGATAAAGTTGATAAGGATTAGCGTAAAGCATGAGAAGTGAAAAGTGGGTAGTAGACGACTAGAGTGCACGGATAAGGAAGGTACAACTCACAAGATCAGTTGGAAATCATCTCTCCAGCCATAAGTCAATACCCAGTTCTCAAACTATTCTGGTTTTTTCTACCCACCAACGCAAAGGATGTAATGATTTGAAACAAGTTACACAAATTTTTGATTTAGGGAAGCCCCACCACACTAATGCACAATTTTTCCCGTATTATATCATCACACAGCCTAAACTATAGAGGCAATGGGTGGCAAGTAAAATTTTATTCCACGCATTTAAAATTTAATTGCATGCATGCATCTAAGTGTAGATGTATGGAATATCCTCCATAATCATATAAAACAAAACTAATTGTTAAAACATGGAGATTTAGAACAAGTTTAAAACTCTAAAAGTTGCATTCACCTATTCATTTTCATGACACTTCACTCTCTCAACTATATACGGTATGAGTTTCATGGAAAGGATCAGCTGCAAATCATATTTGTTGATCATTATTTGGTCCTTTTGTTCTAAGGATACGACCCTCTAGTGTATGGAGGTTGCAGGAAGTGGGAGGATGTTTCTCTAAGAACTACCATATGGCCCTCTGGTTTATGGTGGTTGTAGGAAGTGGGAGGATGCTACTCTAAGAACTACCAAGTATGGAAACATTGGTATCTTTTGAGGATAAACTTAATGGAGTCGACTAAAGTTGGAAAAGGAGTGGTATCCTTGTTTGTTCATTAATGGATTCGGATACAGTTGATAAGGATTATCCTGAAGCATGAGAAGTGAGAAGTGGGTAGCAGACGACTACAATGCACAGTAGGTAATCTTTTGTCCAAGTTGTTTCAGATAAATACATGCTTTGCTCTATCAAATATTTCCTTTACATTTAGAGACTAACCAAATACGAAGGTGGTATCATATAGTTCCACATTGTCAGAACACATTCAATTTACACCCTGCATCGAGTAATATCTAATTGTAGATTCTCTCGCAGGAACATATTATTTTCTATATGATTGCATAGTCCATCTAGTTTATGACTTGATAGCTCCACACTTATGCCCATATATAGGTTTCGCTGAACTATAATGAGTTTTATTTCTCCTAACTCGAATAGAGTTTTAACTATCACAGAAACAGGTACACGGCCCGTTAATAGATATCCATAAAATAATAGTTGGGAAAATAGGGATTACGACGATTGTTCCGTAATACGACATTGTTCATTTCAGGAAGACTAAATTTATTGGGCAGAGAGTTGTTACTTCTTCATTTAACAATAGATAACATTGCCGAGGATTTTATGTATCCATATGTAATAATTCTTTTGCTTCTTTCATTATTCCCAGTCGAGTTGGACATCTTCCTTAGGCACTCAAATCTCTTTATATAATTCATTACACTTTGCGAGTGATCTTTACATAATTATCTCATATATTTAGTTAACATTAATTACTTGTAAATTTTTCTTGATTGAATTGGGATAGAACAAAAAAATCCTATAATTTAACAACTCATATACTATTTGATTTGAGGATATCAACAAGAAAATCAAAAGGTTGAGAAAATACTTTTCAATAGGAAGAAAATACAATTAATTTCAATTCACACCTAATTTCACATAATTTCAATGTTAACCAGAATGAAGATGAACCCATAGAATTTTCATGCCATATTAGGGTTTGGGACCTCATATAGATGGATGCAACAAGAATGCACCATGAATTCACAATACCTCTATGCAATGGTTGTAGGAATATCACAATGTTGTGGTATCTCTTTCTCCAACTCAACCCAAGTAAAATTATTCTTAGTCTCTATCAGTATCACTCTGTTTTCTCCAGGAACCCCGGCTACTTCATGCTGGTCTTCATGGAAGGCATTATGTAAAAATGGCCAAAAATAGCTCGGAATTTAGTAAATTTGACAGCACCCTACCAACCTGTGCATTTTTTAGAAGATTCATAGACTTATCAGAGCTTATCCACCCATTATGCACCGCCTTGAGATTGAGTCCATTCCATGCACCTTACTATGGAGACATGTTAACTTTCAGAAATGATGGTCAATACATCTGTCATGTGCATACCATTCATTAATAAATATGTCATGTGAATACAATTTGTGAAACATGAGATGGAAACGAGAATCACCAAATAATCAAAGAAGATAAACGTTGCACATAAATTGTTGTTAAAGGAATTTCCTGTAATATGCAAATGGTGGAATGGTTTTCTGCAGAATATGGAATATATATTTAACATGAAATAACGTTTTTTTCTTGGATAACAATTCCAACTATTTTAGGGGGTTTTGTAAACATGAAGAATTTGGGTTATGACTCTATGGTGTATTTGTTGATGGGAGATATATAGTTGGTGGCTAAGACTAATGAGAACAATGTGTTGGTGTATGAGGAAGCATTGGACTTAGACAAGTTATGGTAAACTTCTATAGGATCCTGAGTGGGACATTGCTGCAAACGATCGCATTGATCTCAATATGCTTAATTGTGACCAGGTACTCATTCGATACTTTATATCTTCTAGGGTGATTATTGGAGTGATGATTGTGCTCAAGGGATAGTATGACATCACTAGAAAATTAATATCAGATACCCTACAATTGTAAGGTAATAATGTTTTTCATAAATGACTACTATTTATTAATAGTTTGCATCGTTCTCTCTCATTTTTTTTAATTGTTGAACGCACTTTTTTTATATTGAATTCTCAACGTGCAATTCCATAAAACAAAATAGATGGAAAATATGAGTAATTGCATACTAGATATTAAAAAGGATTCATGTAGTTTAATATACAACAATTCCATTTTTAGGTGTGTGACTATCCAACCTATTACAACGCATGAATGAAGACCTATAAAGAGCTTCTCCTTTGACTTTGAAAATACTCCCCGTTTCAAATAATTCATCCATCTAAGCCTGTAACTCTTTCCACATTTTGAAAGCCCTACCATTCCATGATCATTAAGTTACCTTCAATCCCCTAAGGTTAACACCTCGATACTTAAAATTTTAATTTAATTACCTAGTAAAATGTTAAATTAAAATTTAGCCTTTTTTGTGCAGCAGTATACTAAAATTGTTTTATCGGTAAATAACAAAGGGAGAGTGCTTGCTTAATTTTATTTATTATGTAACTAATCTACCTAATAAAAAAATGAGTGCAATTTCAGTATTAAAGTGGTGTATTTGTTAATCATCACTAGTACATGTGCACATTTTTCCCACGGAAAATCGTTGCTATTGGAACACTTGTGTGTTGCTATAGTGACAAACATGACCCCATTTTTTCGTGGCAACATTTTCGTCATTGTAGCAACACTATGAAAGGTTTGTCGCTATGGTGACAAGAGAGATATGAAACGTGGCATGTGTAAACATTGTTTACAAAACCGAACTGCATCGCTATAGAGACATTAAATCGTTGCTATAGCAATGGTTACGCGTCGCTATAGCAATGGAAAAGTGTTTACGGGTAAACACAAAGTAAGTGTGTTCCGTCGCTATAGTGATGCATAACCGTTGCTATAGCGACAGTTTAATGTCGCTATATCCACAGTTATGCATCGTTATAGCGACGGATAACACTTTATTGGTAAATTTTTTCCATGGATATATCAACGGAATGTTCGTCGCTATATCTAAGAAAACATTGCTATAGAAACTCCCTCGCAAAGTGTTTGATGGTACGTTGCTATAATGATGATTGCTTGGCTATAGTGACGAATATTTCGTCACTATAGCAACGACAAAACGTTACCGGGTAACCCTATATTAAGTGATTTATGTCGCTATAGTGACGAGTCTGAGTTTGAAAAAAAAATCAAATGGTGGAAAGGCATTTGAATGTTAATGTATAAACCATTGCTTCGCTTGGATACTAAAGTATAAACATGTGATTTAACAGAATGCTACAATATTAATCATAAAACAATGTTGATTGTGATATTAATCACAAAGTGAGGATCTTAGTAATTTTTACAAATCCTGGATTTAATTGAGCGCTAATCAACACAATTTTAATATTGCAGAGAGCCCATTTGGATTCATTAAGTTGGGTGTTCCAATGCACTTGCATTCTCCACATAGATCTAAACTCCATTTCAATGATCAACCTGTCCAGGTGTATAAATACCGTTCAACCGATCCATGAAAGGTATTTTAAAAAAACTATATATCTAACAACATAAAATTTCCTTTAGAGACAAAGGAATTTCATTTGATTTCCTGGGTTAATGCTAGAACATTGATCATGTATATATTTTCAAAGATATGCTAGCTAGAACATATATTCAAACCCGCACCAAAAACTTCTTGATGCTGAAACTCCACACAATTCAAATTTGAGCTAAAAAACCTGCAAATGATATCCAAAAGGATTTATAATGATAGAGAGAGAAAAATAAAAATAGAGTGTCATGTCAGTTGATCCTTTCACCTTCCATTTTGTGTGTATCCACCATCTTAGTGCTTTCTCTGAATGCAAAAATCCTACTAACTCATAGATAACAACATGGTTAGTCATGTACTGAATGTTCCTGTCCACTCTAGGAGAGGTAGTCTTTAGACATGGGTTTTCTGGATATTTTTTTAAACAAATGCTTGGGCGTCTTGTCGAAACCCTTGGATCCTTCCAAACCGGACCCAACAATGTTGTAGTGTCCTTTGACCCAATGACAAAAAACTTATACAATGATTTGGAAGGGGAAGTCACTTCCTCCTTGGGTGGAGAACTCACCAGTTCTTAAACCTGCAACACTTGTAGAAGTTTTCTATATACCTTTAGTATTGAGCAAACCTTGTCCTTTGACCCAATTTGTCTTCTTACTGAACTGGTTCCTGAGGACATGGTTAGTTTTCATTATTAGATTATTGGAAGCCCATTTTTTACAAGTTATCAATCGTTTCTTTTATTGTTGTTGGACTACATGACTGGATGTGGAATTCTACATGTTATTCTTTCGAATAGAGATATCAATTATAGAAATGAGGAAATGGAAATCGATTTTACTTTAATTAATAGTAGGGGGAAACACTATGTATTATTAATTGTTGCAGGATTTATATATAATAACCCATGATTATTACAGGCAAGCCGACATGAATTAGGTTGGTTAGCTAACCGTGGGGATTTATGAGACTTCTGCCTCCGACCTTTTATTTTTATTTTTTGTTTCTACCAAACTTCCTTAAAACTGCCTCCATAACCACCTTCCTATCTTAAAATTTCCTGCATAACTTTCCTGGCGATGGTTGTTTCTCATTTAGCAAGTTAACAAACACGGTATATGGATAAACTATAAAAGGACAGGAGGAAAAGATCAAATTCCAACATTTATGAATATGCAACAAGAAAATATTGAAATGGATATAATATAATAAAATCAATCATCTTGGCCTGCTCAAGAACTTGTAGGTGATGATACTCGTTCCCCCTTGTCAATGGTATAACATTTAAAATTTTAATGAAATAACAAATAAAATGGCAATGCAAGTGTTTAATCTATGATTCATTTAAACCTTCTTTGTGTGTGTTGGGTGGATGCCATTAACATGGTAGAATAAAGTGAAACAAATTCATTTGGTAAAGGAACACCAACAAGACCTTATATTTACATAGTAGTCCATTTGAGGAGGCTATGTTTATGGCGAAAAGCAGAAACAAATATACTTGTAGAAGAAAAGCAAAAGCTAGGAAACATATCTTCATAAAAAGCACATATGAAACCAACTTTAATATGTAAACATAAACATGTTTATGTTATCAATTATAATCATAGAAATGTAGGGAATTGGTTTTACAAAGTTGAAATATAAGTATTTCTAAATTTTAAGAGGTAATGTCGTGTTCTAATTTTGACAGAGAACTATGGAATCTAGATGTTGTGATGCATATTGTTGGTGTTGTTGTACCAAGCCAGTTCACCTTTTGTTAGCCCATCCTGCTATGGCACAAATGGGACAAAACTTGGCCCATGCAATTCGTATGGCCTTAGTGTAAAAGATGGGATGGAGGCTCCTCCATGAATGAAATGAAGTTTGAAACATTTTTGAATCTTTTGGATAACAATGGCACATGCCTCTTCGTGCAGAAGATTACCTTTCCTAATGAGTGCAGTGTTCAAAAAATGAATTTAAATAGCTTATTATGAATCATGATCATGGATTTCTAAACAAAAACCAACTCCTTTGACATGGAACCAAAAATTGGTTTGACAGTAACTGGTTGTATGGTTTAAAAATGTAGTTATATAAATTCATGCTCCTACTCAATTCCAAAAAGGCCATTAAAAAGCTCATACAAAGAGTAGCAATCAACTAGAATCACACAATTATAACTCATTGGTCACAATACAATGAATTGTTTAATTGCAAAGTTAACAAACTTGACTTGGATAATGACTCGGTGAGGTTGAAGAGGAAGTATTGACTTGGACTTGGAAAAACAATCAGGAGTTGAATCAGGAAATAAAAGAATAAAAAATACACTAATTTTCAAAAGAAAACATATTTATTAATATGAAATTTTACAATATCAATATGAAACATTTCAATAATAACTCTTTACAAAGCACATAGATGATACTAGATATTATAAGTGCCATGGAATCTTAACACTTGGCTAGTTTATGACTCTGTTGGTTGTTTTCTATGAAATCAGGTCAGGGAAACAAGTATAATGTTTTTTTTGTATTAATTAAACAACTGACTGACTTTGAGTGGCAGATTCAATATAAATTTCATTTGGAATCTTACCTTTAAATTTAGGAGGGGGTTGCAACAAATTGGCATCATGGACTTTGTTGCACTTTAAAAATTTAAGTACTAACAGCTAATGATCTTTCCACATCATCAATCTTTCCTTCCTTATGGATGGACAAAAAGATTTCCTTTGCACAACTGAAAGTGTGTGCTGGTAACCTGGGTCCTACTCTATTGGCATCTTCTAACAAAATTGAAGTTCGAGTGCTTGGAAACACCCTGCAGAAAATAAGCTACTTATTATACATTTTGTGGCTATATAGTCCATAGATTCATTCTTTAAAATTTGGTTCAGGAGGAGTTGGTATGCCTTGCAAAATTTGCAAGTATCAATGAAAACCAAAATTAGTTTCAATGATATTAAATATTATGTAGCGTGAAAATACCAATTGCATGCTATAATACTTCAACAATGTTCATGCTTTCAATTTTATATCTTGAGAGTGCATTGCTAAATTGTATAGCATGCCAACAGTTACTAGTTTTGTTTGATTTCATTAAGGATTGCACATAGTAGTTACTAGTTTTTTTTTATTTCATCAAGGATTGTACATAGCAGTTACTAGTTTTGTTTGATTTCATCAAGGATTGTACATCTAGATACTCGTATTCCTTAGCTACAACCATGGTTTATTTATTTATCTCATGGATATTAGAGCCATACTTATTTATTTATCTCATGGATATTAATGCCTTCTTCCTAAGGATTCATGATGATGCATTTTAAATATGCATGTGTGTCATTTCTTCCACTTGGTTGTAACTGAATTACCCGTATCTAGTTCGATTTATATAAAATAACCATGAATAGATATTGAACATCTGCAAGGTATATCTATAATGTGAAGGAAATGCAGGTAAAATTGGATACTAAACATTGGGTACATTGTTATTGCTAGGAAATGTATTAGAAGAATACCAATAACGATGATGTGTTTCAGATGGAGGAAATGCATGGGAATTAAATACTTCACTAACTGTTGATGCCGCATTTAAGTAATAAGGGCATATATCCCCAACATTGTTAGAAGACCCATCATTATTGATGGAGATTGGCATTTTCCTTGCTTGAGTAAGACCATGAACAACAAGGCAAGGGCATATGTGAGCCCCATTTCAATCACTTTGATGCTCACCATTAAAATCAATTTCTTATACATCCAAAAAGCCAGCTGTAAAAGAAAGAACTTAAAAGAATCCCATGTTCCTCTTCAAAATCATAAGATTTTATAAAAAAATAAAGTTGGTGAGTTATTGCATCTTCAGCCTTGCTTCCATCACACTGGCGTGACATAATCCATCTCTGTCATACTTATCTTCCATTGAATTTTGTGATGAAATCCACCACTGCACTAGCATAGAGAGGTGCAAGCCAGGAATTGTAAATGCCATGCACATGGATAATACTGTTAAGAACTATCATACATGGAACCAATGCAGACATTAAAAACTATATTTCTAGCTTATCAATACTAGTGGATATGATGTAATGGAAGGAAATGCAAAAACCTATCAGTGGGTGTATACTCCCTTGCTTCTGTTAAGATTTGGACTTGTTGTACCACTTGTATACACAATCAATGATTTTCTAACACCATGCGCGATAGCTAACTTTTCAAATGTTGCCAATACCTCTTCAGACAAAATACTTGAATATTCATCCTTGATTTCCCTTGATTGAAATATGTCATATGTTGTAATATCCATTGGAATATTTGGCATGAAAGGAATGGGATAGAATCACGAAGAACATTTTCCCAAAAGAATATGCACCCAAAACATAAATTCTGTGGAGAGAATCAATTAGTTTTCCACAAATAAAACGATGGCTGAGATTTAGTTACTTAAACCTTGTAGTACCTATGATCAAGTCTATGTTATGATAATGTCCTAATGATGGTCATATTGAAGTATTTTTTTAGTGTGTGATATAGGTTCGACTTGTCTTGCATTTATTCCAAGTGGCAAGAATCCACATGATATAGTATCATAATTGACAAATTGTATTTTTATAGTTCAATTCCACAATACTTATTAGATTTTCTTCATGTTGCAGATTGCATATACTTTTGATGCCAGTCCAAATGCAGTAATGTATGCACCTAATAGAAAATTTGTAGGCCTTGTTCAACGACTACTTTTCTATTTTCCTCTAGACTCCAACAAAACATTGTCATGGTTTTCCTTTTCTCCTAGTTCTCACTTGGATTTTATTGTTTACAACATTTGGACTCGAACTCACCTATTTGCTCATAATCTTGGCCATTTAACTAGAACCAATGTTTACCCCTCCAAATAGAGGAATCATAATGTTGTTCACACACATATGCATAGGTATTGTGGTTTCTTATATTGACTTTTTTTTATCTTTTCAATTATGTAATAGGATACCTCAATACTAGGACAAATCAGTTTGAATTCAGTGAAGGATGTTGAATCCTTGATTGCCCCTCTAGAACTCAAGAGTGAAAGTATCAGTTCCACATTTCCAAGTGGTATCAATTACTTCATCCGTACTTGAATTGGCAAACGTCCTATAGTGTATAGAAATGAAGATAAAGCTCTTCTCAACCCAAAAAAGGTTTTCCTCTCTATAACAATAAAATCTTAGTTTCTTCTTATGATTTAGAGCCACTGTAGACTGGCTAGAAAAGTGGTGTAATTTTACAATGAAAATAATTTTGGCAATTGTATACCTTACATGTTAATCAGGATTGTATATCTTATAGGAGTGTATTGTATACCTTACAATACCACACTATTATTGGATACCTTACAGGAGTGCACCTTCATCTATGCTTTCATAGCCTCCCCCTTCCTTAGGAATTTTGTAAGTTCTGATTTTTATATGCCTATGTGTCAGTATGATGGGGAAGCCACTTCAGAGGATAAGATGGGCTTGGTTGAACCCCTAGGGGTTGAGACTCCTGAATTGGGGAGGGCTGAAAATTGGAGAGAAATCCTTACTGGTGCACCAGAGATGAATGAGCATCCCAGTTGCAGCCAAATATATGATATTCATGATCTGAAATATGAATATCTTGCAGCCCCGGAGTATGGATCAGTTTTCATAACTTCAACAAAATCAACTGAAGTTGATCCTAGGAAGCTAGAAGAAGAGAAGGTTCATCTGCCAGAACCTCATTTCCTTGAAGGGACACTGAAGATGAATGAATACAAGATCCAAGAATCCCTTCAAACCCTCAATGGAATCCATGCCTTGATGAATAAACTCTATTGGAACTTGGGGAAGCAGTCTTCCACGAGAGATATGGAAGAATTTTAGAAAGCCATGACAAGCATAAAAGGTAAATTCTTGAACCTGCTTTTTGATAGAGATAGTTTGTTGGAGCTTGTAGAATTGTTTCATGGTGCATCCTTGAGGGATGATGAAGAGATCAGGAAGCTCAATAATGAATTGATGGCCACCCAAGATTCTTTGAGAAGCACTCAAAGTGCCCTTCAAGAATCCAAGACAGAGATATTGTAGCTAAATGAAAAGTTGCAAAGACCCCCCCTACCATCCTACACACTGTTCAGTCAACTTCATTTGGATGAAAGCATTCTTGATCATATGGAGGAACCTCATGAGTTGGTGGATCATGAGGATAATTCATTTTTACATGTTCTTGAAGAGTGTGAAGAACAATTTGATGAGAACCAAGCACTTGATTTCTTTCCAACGGAACTTGAGTTGTTCCTTGAATACAGTCACTCTCCCATGGAAGAGTGGGATGACAGCGTGAAAATCCTCACAGCAGATCTAAGAGATGATGTATACCTCACAAGAGAATGATTATGATTAAGCAAGAAAATAGAAGAAGAGTGGTCAATACAGTATAATGAGCAACAGAATAATATGGTACAGTAGAACTCGGATAGAAGCAATAATACTTCACACACACTAATTCATTAATCACAAATGGACAAATAAATAATACAATGCATGAGGAATTCGAATTCCTGAGGTGGCAATTCGAATTAGCCTTCATGGAGTGATCAAAAGATCACTGGAGTGTCATCGGAGCACAACTAGTATCATCGGAGCACAACTGGAAGTCTTCATCATCATCAGTGGAGTCATTAATGCTCAAGTAACTATCAACCATCAGTCAAAATGAGTCTGGTAGGTGTAACTGAGTGTAACTAAGTGTAACTGAGTGTAACTGAGTGTAACTAAGTGTAACTAAGTGTAACTAAGTGTAACTAAGTGTAACTGAATGTAACTGAGTATAAACTGAAGACAACTGGACTGGTAGGTGAAGAAGGGCGAGTTGCTTCCTAAAATCAAGGAAGAAGGGTGCATTAAGCAACTGGAGGGCTAAAACGGATCAGTGAGAAGCTCTCGGGGGATGGCTAACTGAGGGCTAGGTGCTGGATTGATGACTGGGATGCATGCAAAATGCATGCAAACCCTAGAGTGCATGCAAACCCTAAAAGTGCATGCATGACTGAAAATGTAAATGATCAAAATACTTGTGGGACTAGGATGGAGTATAGGAATATCCTAACACCCCCCCTTAATCCATCCTAGGCCCTGGTAACTAAGACCAAATGTCACCCAATACAATGAATAATAACAATCAATAAACCAAGGAAGTGGGAAAATTTCATGGGAAACATACCCCCTCCTCAAAAAAACAGACTGTAAGGCACACACAAAAAATAAATGCTCCAAACTCAAGCAGGTGTGATGCTTGGTCATATGTCTGGAGGTATCTTCTTCTTGGGAAGAAGTGGATCATGCTCAAAAAACATGTGCTTGTACTTGCTCTTCAGATCGAATGTGATGAGAAAAAATCCAAAAGTATAAGGATGATCCTTGAACTTGTGATTCGAATCAGCTGAGGTAGGATCAAAATCATGAATATGCAGATAGTATTTTGTCTTCTCCTTTGAACCATCATGGGTGAGATTATGCCAAAAAGAACCATCAAATAATAATTGCTTGAAATCCAAATCAGATTTAAGACTTGAAGAATAGTTTCTTGAGATCTCCTTTAAACCAGCAGGGGTGAGATCAAAACTATCATATGCATGAGAAATTATCCCAAGCGAATGGCAATGGTTTATTGAGATCTCCTTTGAACCATAAGAGGTGAGATCAAAACCAATGGATGCATGATAAATTATCTCAAGCGGGTGGCAATGGCCATATTCTTCAATAACCTTCTGAAAGCATGTGCTAATGATCATATAGTAGTAAATAAGAGATGATTGCTTGAGAGGATCAAATGCATTGCCTCCAATAGCCGATTGTACCTCCAAAATAATCATGTGATCATGATGCAAACCAACAGACTTTGGTGTAATAGAGGATTTAGGACCTTCTGCAATATCTAGAGTGTGAGCTGGCACAGAAAGAGAAGAAAGTTGGAGCATGAGTGGAGAATCTGATGCAATTTCTTTGCCAACAATTTCAATATGAGATGATACTGGTTCATGATCTGAGAGATCATCAAGGGGAGTGAATGCATCACTTTGCTTGCTTTCGAATGGGTTTGGACCAATCCTTTCATTCTGTCTGCCAAATATTACATCCAGGTGAGCCCATAGCTCTTTTGGTGATGAAAAATCAGGGAGGTTATATAACATCCATTCATGCATAGCATCAATCATTGATCCAAAGTCTCTGTCACCTTTATTTAACCAATCAATCTTCTCTTCAGAAGATTCGAACTCTCTTTCAAAACAACAGTCAAAGAGATCATGGATTTTCAAGTATGCTATCATTTTCGGTTTCCATTCATCATAGTTGAGTGGAGAAAGAGGAGGGATTTCTTCTAAATTAATTGAAGTTGTAGAAGACCTGCAAAAACAATAGAGAATATATGCAACTGCTACTACTGCAGAAATGCAGAAACTGCTACAACTGCTGCACTTGAAATCTTGGTAATAACCTGCAAAAAACTCTCAAGAATGGAGATAAACAATACTCTCAACATGCTCTGATACCATGTGAAAATCCTCACAGCAAATCTAAGAGATAATGTATACCTCACAAGAGAATGATTATGATTAAGCAAGAAAATAGAAGAAGAGTGGTCAATACAGTATAATGAGCAACAGAATAATATGGTACAGTAGAACTCGGATAGAAGCAATAATACTTCACACACACTAATTCATTAATCACAAATGGACAAATAAATAATACAATGCATGAGGAATTCGAATTCCTAAGGTGGCAATTCGAATTAGCCTTCATGGAGTGATCAAAATATCACTGGAGTGTCGTCGGAGCACAATGGGAAGTCTTCATCATCATCAGTGGAGTCAACAATGCTCAAGTAATTGTCAACCATCAGTCAAACTGAGTTTGATAGGTGTAACTGAGTGTAACTAAGTGTAACTGAGTGTAACTGAATGTAACTCAGTATAAATTGAAGACAACTGGACTGGTAGGTGAAGAAGGGCGAGTTGCTTCCTAAAATCAAGGAAGAAGGGCACATTAATCAACTGGAGGGCTAAAACTGATCAGTGAGAAGCTATCGGGGGCTAGCTAACTGAGGGCTAGCTGTTGGACTGATGACTGGGATGCATTCAAAATGCATGCAAAACCTAAAAGTGCATGCATGACTGAAAATGTAAATGATCAAAATACTGGTGGGACTAGGATGGAGTATAGGAATATCCTAACAGAGAGAACCCAATTTGGGCCAGACAATAATGAAGAAGTTTCAGCCATAAGTATGATTATTCAAGGTTGCAGACATGCAAAGAAGGTTCACATTTCTTTCCCACATGTCCTAGATTCAACAACACCAATGGGGAATGAACAATGGGTGAAGAAATTTTTCTGGTATTTGTCACATGTACAATAGGGGGATCATGATCTGTCCCCATGGGAGATAGATCCTTTTGTAGAAGATATGGCTGATTACAGATCTTATAAAGCAGCAAGCAAGATCTCTAATTCATCCACTGGATGGATGGATAGAGGCATCACCGAAAAGGAAAATTTGGAAGGTAAAATTTTTATGTCTTGTTGCAAGAAAATTGCTTTTAATATTGCTGATTTTTCTATGATTTGCAAGCAGCATAAAAGGCATAATTTGCAGCCATTAGACACTTCCAATACACATTCACAGAAGGCTCGGGTGTACAGGTGCATAAAAAAAAATTTCATGAGCATGGAAAGTGGATTGATTCCCACTTGGTATTGGAATTTGCATGTGTTTGAGAAGATCCATGTTTGGTGGGGAAGTCACACAGATATTCAGTTTTGCATTGGAAGTTACCAACTTTCAATGGGGTGGAGTGATTTTGACATCCTACTTGATGATAGATTCCCCAAATGGATTTTTATGTTTGGGAGAATGCAGTTGAGACATTGGGATCCTGGCATCCTTTAGAGTGCCAAATTTTTTGGAAAGATGTTGCACAGTCCACAGGATCCTGGCATCCTTCAGAATGCCAAAATTTTTGGAAAGATGCTGCACAATCCATGGGATCCTGGCATTCCTTGGGTTGAAATTTTGTTGTTGATGTTATTTGGGCTTGGGAGAGGGTACCATAGGTAGTGGGATCCAGGAGGGAAATCCAACTTGCTCTTCTTTAAGATATACATTGTTGATTGGTGGACTAGTTCCTTTCATGGGGAACTGCATGATGGACCAGACTCTTGGGAAAGACATGAGCAGCTTATGATCAGAGTTGAGAAGCAGTAGCATTATGGAACTCTTGGGATATTTTGCTTGAGGAAAAACAATCTTGGGAGGGGAGGACTGTCATGTTCCCATTTTGTCAACACCATGAAGAAGATTGAACCCCTTGGATTCTAGTGACAGGTGGGATTAATTAATTAATGAGGGGTTAACATGAGGCAATTAATTAATTAGGAGTGTGCATTTAATTTTATCCATAGTTTTCTATCCACTTGGAATAAATATTTATCATGAATTTAATATTTTTGGTGCATTTAATATTTTATTATTATGCTGAATAAATGGAGAAAATGCCCCATTAGGGTGCACTAGTGGATAAGGTTGGAGGAGTGACTTGAATAAAAAGTCAAGTAAAGCACATGAGTCCAAAAATGATGCCAAAAATGAGAAAAGAAGAATATTTCAAGAAAAAAAACATAAATCCGAAAAGCAGGATAAAATAGGAAAAGCAGGAAAGTCTGAAAAGCAGGAAAGTTCAAAAAAGAAGGAAAGTCAAAAAAAGAGGAAAAAGAAGGAAAGCCAAAGCAAAGCAAAGCAAGGAAAGTATGTCCACACATGGGTGACCTATTCTCATAGGTCACCAAGCCAAGTAACTTGCTCAATAGGTCAACATAAATTCTATAAAAGAAGGATTCCAACTCCATTTCACAACTTTTGTCATTGTGAGTTTATGAGTGAAGCATTTTGGCTTCTCGAGGTTTGGTGATGTGCCCAAGCCAATCAATGGGTGATGTGGCCCATTCTTCTATTCTACTTCTCTTCTCTAATATTCTCTCATCATTTTCATCCATGGAGATCTGATTTGCAGGTCCATATACTCCAATACTAAGAAGAACCCAAGCTTACAAGGAGTTATCATCATACAGGGTACATTCGGTGGGAACAACATTGAAGGGCCAAAATAGAGGTTTTGGGTTCATCAATTCTGATCATTTATGGGTTGTGAGACCTGTTCCATTGCATCCAGAGGGCCGTTTAAAGTAGGAAACACTTTTTGTCTCATCGAAAAAGGTGTCTAGATGACCAAGATACATTCATTCTCACCAGAGCCAAGATTTCATGTGTTAAGGAGCACACGTGTGAAGACAGTTTAGTGAATGTGCCCAAGACACTTCCCAAATATCATTGAGCCACCCATATCATTCATCATACCTGTTGGAAGTCATATATCAGCTTCATATCAGAGTTACAGTCACTTCTCCATTTCTTACATTCATTCTCTCTCAGTTTGTAAGAATCTCCTAGCCTGTGAGGCTCTTGTAATTCTGAATGTAATGAAATAGAAAAAATGTATTCTGGAATTATTATTTCAACCTGTTTCTGTCAATAAATATATATCAGAACCATTTAATTTCTCATAACAGATTTTAGTGAGCCCTTGAGGCAGTTTGGGATTTAAGAATGCAAGACTAGCTCAATGAGCCATTTTCAATAACTAGTTTTGCTATATCTACTGCTATACTTTATATGAGCATCAGTTTTCAGTTCTGTAACTTGTATGAGTCTTCTAATATAGTAAATAATCCAATCCATCACTCTCCCTGATTTTTTGGAATCATTTGACAGTGTTTGGAATAATTTGTAATCCTCCTTGTTGAGCAATCCCCAGTATCGCTCTTGGCTAGTTTGCCTCCAAATCAACCTGTAACCTTCCAAAATCCTATGAGACCTGCACCAATATATTTTTCTGAGTATACTAACTGATATAACCCATACTTCCATCCAGAACCAACTCCTAGTCTAGTATGCATATGCTAGAAGCCCAAGAAACCTCGAAGTAGGCAATAGATTTATCTGTTGTTGAAAAGTGAATGGCTCCAGTACCTTGTGCATAGGAATCACTGTTCAAAACTAAATTAACTTGCTGCTGCACTTTATCCATACAAATTCCATAATCAAAATTCATCCCTACCATCCTTGATCAGTACGTCTGTACACCTCACTTACATCCTGCTCACCGTAAAGAAATTGTCTAAAAATTACTAGTGAAAATCCTGATAAATTCAACAGTTGGAGTTAGTATTCTGGCCAATTATTGGTTGGGATATTACAATTCTCTATCAATCTAATATAGTATAATGTCTATAACATATTAACATAATATTTAAAGCTAAAAACTTTCACAAATTGTTTGAATAGAATTTTATAAAAATATTACATAAAACTAGAGGATTAAGAGGGTCCATGCCCACAGAAAGCTTCCTCCATGTCTTGATTTACCTCCCCATGTTCTTGAGAACTTGATATATCGATGAGAACCATGGTTGGATGTTTCACTATGTCTTCATCCATTTTCTTGGATTTTTCGAAGGGGTATTCTATGAATGATAACCCATTAACAATTCCTTATGTTCATCAGAGGATAGAGTTAGCCTTTCCAACTATCCTTGTTGTTCCCTTACCTCACCTTCCAGGTTTTCGAATCTGGTATCCATCTATGTAATATGGAAAGAGAGTTTATCCATGACAACAATGACCCCTTCAACATGGTATTTTAACCTGTTCAACATTATACACAGGTCCCTAATTGTAAATTGAATTTCCCTGATCCAAGATCCCTATTCAGAATTTTCCATAACACATAGAGTTCCCAAATATGTCTCTAGAGTCTCATAATCCAAAACATGAATCCTAGGAATTCCAGACCTTCCCACTAAACACTTGGCCCATGCAAATAAAAAATTGGAGCAACATTTCACGAAAATAACTGAAGGCTCGTGTCGGAGTTCCTGTCACTTCACATCCCTACCATATTTCCCCAAACCCACAGTGATTTCACTACCATGGTATGCTATTGTGCAAGAATATATTCTTAGAGATATCCCATGTAAGAAAAAACAAAGCAAAACCATAGTAACATAAACCACAAATGCATAGTCAAATAACCCACCACAACGAATATGTGAGAAGTCTCTCCCATGTGGGAGATTAAATGACTCAAGTGCTATGTGCCCAGAACAATAAATACAATCCAAATGGTGTGAATGTCTACCCGGAACCTTAGGTATTCCATTAATGCGGTGAGATGGAAGTTGTAAATGTCCTATGGAAGCCATTAGTGTTAGGGATGTACCTCATTTAAAACTAACATTCCTTTCTCAAGTGCTACAACTTGATTATCATACCTATCTCCTTCCACATTATGATGCTGGAATATATGTATAATATTCACTTGTGTGATATGATGTAGCATCTTCAAGATTCTACATTGTGGCTATCCCAAATTTGTTTCATTATTGTAGGTCTTTTTTCTTCCCTAAGATATCACCAAGAGGGAGTCTCCTAAGATCAAGACTTTGGAGATCTTGAGGGAAATTATTAGCTCTAATCCCACTAATAGGGCATACCTATCTACTTGATTGTCAATTGCTTAATCCATTCCCCACTTATAAGAAAAATCTTTATTTCCTTTAGAATCCATTAGGATCCCCCCCATATCACACTCCCCTTTCTCATAATACTTTTGTCTATGAAATATTTTGAGAATGGCTAGTATATTTCATTAAATTTGGAATTATATACTGAATATAGAATTTCAAAATAACCAAAGAACATAATTTTGGTCATGTTCTTGTAATAAATTGTTTCCATTTTTAATGAAATATGTGTTCAGTATAAGATTTTTTTTCTCATGCCTCATATCAAGCCCGAGATTCATGACATTATCCTTTGCAAACTTGAATACTTGGAGCAACAATTTGATATGTGCACGGGATTTTTAATAAATTTATGGAGAATGCAATAGAGTCTTTATTATTATCATATATATGTATTAGGAATTATGCTTGAACATCCCATTCTATGTATTAGGGATTATGCTTTAATGTCTCACTCTAACTGACATTTTTATATGTTTTGAGAGAGAAAGTAAAGAATCAATATCCTTAATAAGATTAATAGACTTGGTCATCTTAAGCAACAATTTCCCTTAAGCTCTTATTTGTATGAATCTCATGAATCTCCAAATCACACACTTATTATCCTAATTCAATCAACCATGGATAAAATCATGTTAAATTTATATATTCCTAGAGAGCCATAAAGCAAGTAGGATCTCTTTGAGGATCTTCTATTGTTTTCATAGAGTTCTTTCCCTTTAGAAAAGGCCTTAAGACGTGTTACAATTTATGTTTTTGTAACATCCCCATTTTCACCCTTAGGGTTTATTGGCTTCAATGTAAATATTGTATACATGGAGTATGTGTTTTCCCTCGTGTGGAGATAAAGGCCAAGGCCCCACTAGAGGATGTAGGTTTTATTTAAAAGGAAATTATTTGACATTTTGATTATCAATGTGCTATTAAGCCATGAGGTAGTGTAAATGATGTAAATATTAAATATTGCAATAAAATACCAAGAAAACTATCTATGGAGGAAACCAATAAGAGGGGGCCATGTGTATCCACTAGGGATAGGTGAGCGGGTTGTGGGATTTGAACCCATTCTACCACATGTCATTTTGTGAACCCATTTGACTCCCTTGCTGACATTTAATTATGTTGTAAGAAGGTGGTTGAGAAAACTTGTTGATGAGGTCGATGGAGTATGGAGTAGCCCTGAAAAATCCGTATGGCAGGGTATGGCTCTATTTTGCTTGTCCCTTAAGCCACTCTACCTCCATAGTTCTCACGCATCATAGTGCCAGCATTAAGGAAGACAAGAGAAAAATTGCGACTCTGTGTAAGTCACGAATTGCAGAGCCGAGAATGCACAAGAAACCATGCGTGGGAAGTAGAATCGGTTGGGAAATCCATGGAACAAACCCTAGGGTAAATTCCAGAGCGTGAGAAGCTTAGTAAACCTGTGAGAAGATATTTATTTGATAACAGAAGAACCGAGTTGCAGGACAGAGCTTCGACTGCAACCTTAAGAAGATCCCAGCTAGGATAACAAAGAAGAGGATTAGACAGAGGTTGGATTTGCTTAATAAACCCAGTGAAGGCTAAAGTCTCATGAAGGCAGTAGTTTGGACCTTTCTATGCCCACCCTGAAGAGGATTGGAGGGAAGGGGCCTTGAGGGACTATGCAGCAGAGAAGGGGGCATTCCTTGTGTTGGGTGTGGTAGGTATTGTGGGTTCCATGACTGCTGAATGGTTTGATATGCCTGTAGCTCTGTGGTTGAGCTCATTGGATTAGCATAATCCTCCTCTTTCCATTACATGCTTGATAAACCCAACTGTATGTTGGCTTAGCATTAGTGTGGAGCCTTGACAGTGAGAGAGCCTATTTAGCCCTCCTTAGTGGATAAACATCCTAGCTCGGGGGTGGTCTCTCAGATGAAAGAGTATAGGCTGGACAAAGAACTATGGCTGGGTGGAACGTTTCTCTCACTTAGCGAGTTGCTTGGACAGTTCCATTTAAATATAAGTGCTTTATGTGGTGTTAAATGATGCTATTTTTCCTATGTTATGTCTACTTGTTATTTTCAAGTTATTTGAATCAATGATTGCATGAAATTGACTAGTATGAATACTATGTATAGTCCTGAGTATGAGGATGAGTTCATGTTTGAACACTTCACCATTTGCTTGGGCTTAATATGTTGCTAACCTTGCACATTGTAGATACATTGATTAGTTTTAGTTTCATTATGGGTGTTTTTTTATGCATTGCATGCACTATTAGATGGACCGCATGGCATCACCTAGAATTTCAGAAGGAATCAGATATCCCTGTTGTGTTTCATGACCCCTCTGTGGGTCAGGTGAAAGGGAATTCATGGAAGAAGGCAAGTAGAACTCCTTGAAGGGTAAAGGGGCATTGAGGGAATTTAGGAAATAATTCAGTTGGAAATTTGGCCAAGTCAAAGTACTTAGCTATGGTAGGGGATCACACCAGTGTATATATCTCTCCAATATCTTTACAACGGTACTAGACTTGTCCAATTTGGTCTAAGGATGAAGAAGTTATCATCCTGGGAAGTTTGCAGGTGCAGGGGTATGTGGTCACAGGGGTAGGGCCAGCTTCCGAATTTCTAAATCCGCATTGCAGAATGCAGAAGTCGAGGGCGCATTCCCTTCAAACACCGAGCATTTCGGGGTTCCGCAATCCTAACTCTTGAACTACTGAATGTGGAAGTCGGGATCGTATTTCTTCGGTGACGGGCATTTTGGTGCCCAATTTCAGACTCCCGCACTGCGGAATGCGGAAGTTGGGATCGTAATTTCTTCGACGTCGGGCATTTGGTGCTCCACATTTCCGAATCCTGCACTACAGAATGTGGAAGTCGGGATCATATTTATTCGATGCCGGGCATTTTTGTGCTCTGCATTTTCGACTCCTGCATTGCAGAATGCGGAAGTCGGGATTGTATTTCTTCGACGCCGGGCATTTGGTGCTTCGCATTTCTGACTCCCGCACTACGGAATGCGGAAGTCGAGATCGTATTTATTCGGTGTCTGGAATTTTGGTGCTCCTCATTTCCGACTCCCGCACTACGGAATGTGGAAGTCAGGATCATATTTATTTGGTGCTGGTAATTTTGGCACTCCGCATTTCAGACTCCTACATTGCAGAATGCGGAATTCGAAGTCATATGTTGTTTGATGTCGTGATTTGAGTGTTCCACCCTTCTGACTTCTGATCTGCAGATTGCAGATTGTGGACCAGAGGCAATTGTGGCTATGTAAAGGATTAAATTTGCGGATAAAGTTTTGAAAAAAAATGTATCAGGTTGTCTCCCATTGCCTCTGAAGGGCACCAAGGTGACCGAGGATGTGACAAATGGTATCAGAGCCCAAGTTACACCATTGGGGCTACTTGGGCCGAAGCATGAATACATTTACAAGCAGAAGAATGCTCATGGCATGGATTTGATAAACATTAATTAGTATTGTTGTTGTCCAAATGAGTAGTTTCCATATTTGTATTGATATTCTATGTTTCATATGCATTCTTATGATGTGTGATAAATGTCTCTGTAATGCACAGTGTTTGCAGCTGATAATAGTTGAATCGTACGACAGAGGTAGCATACATGGAAAGTAAGTAAATGGTGACCATAAATGATTCCTAGGATCCTTATGAACATGAGGAGTATGTTCTAGGAGAGAATGTGCAATAAGCACATACTGAAACAGAATCCAATGGGAGAAGGGAGCAAATAAATCCCCTGAACTTGGTTGAAACCATGGTGAGATTCAATGAAAGAATGATGAAGGCTCAGGAAGAAGAACACTATCTCAATGCTTCCATTTTGCAGAGCCTCACTGATATGCATCAGAGGATAAACCTTGGGTCCAACCCAAGCAATGTGGGCAGAGAAAGAAGAGATGCAGGTAATTTCTCTAGAGTTCGTTCTAGGAAGAGGACTCCAAGACCTATAAAGAGTTATGTGAGAAGGAAGCACATAATAACCTCCTCAAGATCTCTTTCTAGCAGGTCATGTGACTCCAGAGATTCTCAAATAAGTCTGAGGCACACTTCCAGTAGGTTTGAAGGAAGGAATAAATTCAGAGGGATCCCACAGGGAGAATTTAGGAAGGCAAGGCCTCCTGCATTTGATGGAGAAATAAAGACAGGTCAAGAGGCATAGCCATGGCTTCTTGGAATGAATAAGTATTTCAAAATGCATGATTATTTATAAAATGAAAAGGCCAGAGTTTCCATTTCCAATCTAAATGGAAGAGATTCAATTTGGTGGGAGCACCTCATACAAGTGAAGAGGATCAGTGAAAGGAGGATCAGTTGGGAGCAGTTTATAAAGTACTTCAAGGAGAAATACCTATCAGCTAGGTATTATGATCACAAGAGGAAAGAGTTCAATGAACTCAGGTTGGGACAAAATTCCATGGAGGAGCATGTCCACAAGTTTTTGGAGTTGTTGAGGTATGTGAATTACATCAAGGATGAAAGGGAAACAATCCAATTTTTTCTTGGTAGTCTACCTCAAACTTTCAGAGACAGGATTGAGTTTTCCAATCCACCAAGTCTTGATGAAGCCATTAGGATGGCAATACATTGATATGAGTAGAGCAAAGGAAAAACATAGGTCCACCTATCATGGAAAGGGAAGCCAAGTGGGAGGTTTGAACAAAGGAAAAGTGGATTCAAGCCACCATTTAGAAATAAGCCCATAAATTTTCCACAAGGACAACAAGCACAAAGAGGATTCAAGCCAGTAGTAGTAGCATAAAAGGCATCAAAAGGACCACTTCAGTGTTGGGGATGTGGAGGAAACCACATGCTTAGAGATTTTCCACATCAGAGGGAGAATCCCCAGATCTTGCACAAATTAGAAGAAGCAACTACAATGGAAGATATGGAAAGGGAAGCACCTCGAATTTATGCAGCATTGGATGATCATCAGGCAGAACACCAATCAACAGTGGTGGAATTTGAAGGTAAGATTGCTAAGCAATCTATTTCTGTTTTGATTGATCTATGATCTACTCATAGTTATGTGTCTCCTAAGGTGGTTTAAGGTTTTCCTCTTATCAAAGTGAAGCATAGTAAGTCTTGGCTAGTTCAATTAGCCATGTGTACCAAGAGGAAGGTGAGTGAGGTAGTGATGGAGTGCCCCATGGAGTTGAATGGGCTCCTCACAAAGGTAAACTTCAATGTCCTACCATTAGGATATTATGATGCCCTAATAGGTATGGATTGGTTGGAAGGACATAGAGCCAAGATATATTGCTATGAGAAGGTACTTGAATGCATTGATGGAGAGGGAAGACCAAGGTTGGTAAGAGGAATTCCCAAGCAAGTTTATGTAAGGCATATTTCAGCCATGCAGTTGAAAAAGTTTTATAAGAAGAGTTTCCAATTATATGCAGTTCACATATCAGATTCATCAGAAGATAAGGGACCAAGGATAGAATATTTTCAGCTGTTGCAGGAGTTCAAGGATGTGTTTCCATATGAAGTGCCAAGAATGCCACCAAAGAGAGATATTGATTTTTCCATCAATCTTGTTCCAGGGGAAGCACCAATTTCCAAAGCTCCTTATAGAATGAGCACACTAGAATTGATAGAGTTGAAAATGCAGCTGCAAGAATTAATGGACAAGGAGTATATCAGGACGAGTGTATATCCTTGGGGAGAACCATCGCTATTTTCTAAGAAAAAGGATGGGACTTTAAGGTTGTGCATTGATTATGGGTATCTAAATAAAGTGACAGCCAAGAATAAGTACGTTTTGCCAAGAATTGATTATTTGTTTGATCAAATGAAGGAAGATAAAGTGTTTTCGAAGATTGACTTGAGGTCTGGATACCATCAAGAGAGGATAAAAGAAGAAGACATTCACAAGAAAACTTTCAGGACAAGATATGGCCATTATGAATTCACAATGGTGCCATTTGGTCTTACCAATGCACCTACTACATTCATGTGTCTCAAGAACAGTGTCTTCAACAAGTATTTGGATAAGTTTGTGATTGTGTTCTTGGATGACATTCTTGTTTACTCAAAGAATGAAGAAGAGAATAATGAACATCTAAGAATGGTGTTGCAAGTCCTTAGAGAACAAAAACTGTATGAAAAGTTGAGAAAGTGTAATTTTTATCAGCAAAAGGTACATTATTTGGGCGATGTCATCTCAGAAGAAGGAATTGCAGTGGATCCAGAAAATATTGAATCCATAATGGATTGGCCTACTCCAAGTAATGTTGCATATTTTAGATATTTTATGGGTCTTGCGGGCTATTACAGATGTTCATTAAAGGATTCTCTAGAATAGCTCATCCAATTACATCATTGCAAAGGAAGAATATCAAGTTTGTATGGTCTGGAAAATGTGAGAAAATATTTCAGCAGCTAAAGGAATTGCTTACTAGTGCTCTTGTTTTGAAGATTTAGGATCCAAATAAGGATTTTGTAGTGTGCACAAATGCTTGCATTGAAGGGCTCGATGGAGTTCTCATGCAAGAAGGATTTGTAATTTCCTATGAGTAAAGGAAGTTAAAGGAACATGAGAAGAACTATGCGACACATGAATGAGAGCTAGCAGCCATAGTTCATGCTCTCAAGAGATGGAGACAGTATCTATTGGGGAGAATATTTGAGCTCAAGACAGACCACATGAGCTTGAAATATTTTTTTGACCAGCCAAACCTGAATGCGAGGAAAACTAGGTGGATGGAATTCCTTTGTGAAATTGATTTGAAATTAATCATGTCAAAGGTAAGGAGAATAAGGTTGCAGATGCTCTTAGCAGAAAATTCCATGTTGCAGCAGTAAGTATGTGTAAATCATATTTGAAGCAATATTTCTCGAAGCTCAAACCAGTGATGAAGTTTACCTTCAAATCAAAGAAAAATTGCAGCAGGGAAATGTGGATGAAAAGTGTGCAGGATATCAGCTTGGTGAATATGATGCTCTAATTTATCAAGGTACAGACTGTATATTCCAAATAGTACAGATTTGAAGAGGCTAGTGATGGATGAGATACATGAAATGCCATATTCTGGACACCTGGGATATCAAAATACTATAACAACAACAAGAAAGCAATACTTTTGGCATGGGATGAAGAAGGACATAGAAGAGTACATTGCTAGGTGTCAAAAGTGCCAACAAGTCAAGGCAGAACATCAACATCCTGCAGGATTGTTGCAGACTTTTCCCATTCCATAATGGAAGTGGGAAGTAATTTCTATGGATTTTATAATAGGTTTTCCAATGACAGTGAGGAAGAATGATTCAATCATGGTAGTGGTGGACAAGTTATCAAAGGTAGTTCACTTCATTCCAGTCAATTCCACTCATAAGACCAATGACATAGAAAATATCTTCATGAAGGAGATATTCAGATTGCATGGATTTCCCAAGGCAATAATTTCAGATCGTGATACAAAGTTCACATCCAATTTTTGGAAGGGATTATTCCAGGAATTGGGGACTCAGTTGAATTTTAGTACAACATATCATCCTCAAATAGATGGTCAGACTGAGAGGGTGAATCAGATTCTTCAAGACATGTTGAGAATGTATGTGATAGATAAACCATCTATGTGGGAGGACTACCTACACTTGGTAGAATTTGCATACAATAATGGACATCAAGCATCATTGGGAATGAGTCCTTTTGAGGTATTGTATGGCAAGGGATGCAGGACTCCAGTGAATTGGGATAGTCCAGTGAACAGGGTAGTGCTTGGACCAGAGATGATCAGGGAGATGGAACAAGAGATTGTTAAAATAAGGAACAATTTGAAGGCATATCAGGACGGGTAAAGGAGATATTCCAATTTGAAAAGAGTGCATAAGGAGTTTCATATTGGAGACCATCTTTACTTAAGAGTGAAGACAAGGAAAAGTTGCCTGAAGTTGGGGAGTTGTGCCAAGTTGGAACCAAGATATTGTGGACCAATTGAAGTCCTTTATAGGATAGGGACAACTGCATATAGGATTTCATTTCCTGCTAACATGAGAGCTCATAATGTTTTCCATGTCTCTTTGCTTAAGAAATATGTACATGATCCTAATCACATAATTGAAGGGCATGTGATACAGGTGGAACCCAAGGTAGAGTTCCAAGTGGATCCTATGTGCATCCTCAACAAGAAGGTCACTTTGCTCTGAAATAGAGCGATCGGAAAGGTGAAGGTGCAATGGAAGCACCTTAGTACCGAAGAGGCTACATGGGATCTAGAGGATGCCATGAGAGAGGCATTCCCATTTTTTTCAGTTTTGAGAACACCGAGGATGGTATTATTCTAAGGGGGAGCGAATTGTAACATCCACATTTTGACCCTTAGGGTTTATTGGCTTCGATGTAAATATTGTATACATGCAATATGTGTTTTCCCTAGTGTGGATATCAAGTCCAAGGCCCCACTAGAGGATGTCTAGGTTTTATTTAAAAGGAAAGTATTTGACATTCTGATTATCCTTGTGTTATTAAGCCATGAGGTATTTTAAATGATGTAAATAGTAAATATTGCAATAAAATACCAAGAAACTGGCTATGGAGGCAACCAATAAGAGGGGGCCATGTGTGTCCACTAGGGAGAGGTGAGGGGGTTGTGGGATTGGAACCCATGTTGCCACATGTCATTTTGTGAACCCATTTGACTCCCTTGCTGACATTTAATTATGTTGTTAGAAGGTGGTTGAGAAAACTTGTTGATGAGGTCGATGGAGTATGTAGCATCCCTGAAAACCGTATGGCAAGGTATGGCTCTGTTTTTCTTGTCCCTTAAGCCACTCTACCTCCTTGGAATTCACTCAACCTAATCCTATCCCATTGTGGACCAACAACCGGAGTTCTCACGCATCACAGTGCCAGCAGTAAGGAAGACAGGAGAAAAATCGTGACTCTATGTAAGTCACGAATTGCAGAGCCGAGAATGCACAAGAAACCCTGCGTGGGAAGTAGAATTGGTTTGGAAATCCATGGACCAAACCCTAGGGTAAATTCCAGAGCATGAGAATATTAGTAAACCTATGAGAATATCTTGATCTGGTAGCAGAAGAACTGAGTTGCGGGATAGAGCTTCGACCGCAACCCTAAGAATATCCCAGCTAGGATAACAGAGAAGAGGATTAGATAGAGGTTAGATTTGCTTGATAAACCCAGTGAAGGCTAAAGTCTCATTAAAGCAGTAGTTTGGACCTTTCTATGCCCACCCTTAAGAGCATTGGAGGGAAGATCTCCGAGGGACTTTGCAACAGAGAATGGGGGCCTTCCTTGTGTTGGGTGTGGTAGGTATTGTGGCTGCCATGACTTCTGAATGGTTTGAGATTCTTGTAGCTTTGTGGTTGAGCTCACTGGATTAGCATCATCCTCCATGTTCCCTTACATGCTTGATAAACCCAACTATATGTTGGCTTAGCATTAGGGTGGAGCCTTGACAGTGAGAGAGCCTATTTATCCCTCCTTAGTGGATACACAGCCCAGCTCGAGGGTGGTCTCTTAGCTAAAACAGTATATCATGGACAAATACCTATGGTTTTGTGGAACGTTTCTCTCACTTAGCCAGTTGCTTGGACAGTTCCATTTAAATATAAGTGCTTTCTGTGGTGTTAAATGATGCTAGTTTTCCAATGTTATGTATACTTGTTATGTTCAATTTATTTGAATGAATGATTGCATGAAGTTGACCAGTATGAAGACTATGTATAGGCCTAAGTATGAGGTTGATTTCATGTTTGAACACTTCACGATTTGATTGGGCTTAATATGATGATAACCTTGTAGGTTGTAGATGCAATGATTAGTTTTAGTTTCATTATGGGTGTTTTGTTATGCATTGCATACACTATTAGATGGACTACATGGCATCACCTGGACTTGGGGAGGAATCAAATGGCCCTGTTGTGTTGTTAATATTATTCTAATTTTGACTAGCAAGATCACTGAAAGAAACATAATCACAAGATAGACAAAGATATTACCCTAGGAAACCCTCATAGGGTAGAAAAACCAACAAAGCTTTCCTCAATAAGATGATAAACCAAAAATACAAGATGTGCTCCAAGACTTGACCTCCTTCTTCTCTACCTCCTATGTAGACCTCTCAAACACAAGTGCGCTACTTTCTGAGTTGAGCAAGTGTGTCAAATGAGGATCTCTCCTCCTCTACTTATACTGATTCCAGACTGACCAAAATCCCTAATGGGGCCAACCTCTCCTAGTGAAGTCTAATAACCCCTAAATAATAAACTCAGGGCCGACCCCCACATGGTGGGTCTAATAACCCTAGTTACCACAATTCATCGGAGGAATAAACATCTCCAGATACATAATAGAATTACCTCGAAGGGATGAAACATCTCCGGAATAATAAAGTACAAATATAATATTCTTAGAAGTTACAATATTCAACACTCCCCCTTAACGAGAAGGATATTATAACAACATCTACAGAAGCAAGGAGTCATCGACTACATCATACATGATACATCTGTAAATCATCGGAATCTTTCTTCAATACATCATCATCAGTAACTCAACCAGTTACTAGAACATCAACATCATTGTCATCGTCATCGCACGATCATCAACATCGTCATCACACGATCATCAGCATCGTCATCACACGATCATCAACATCGTCATCACATGATCATCAATATCGTCATCACACGATCATCAGCATCGTCATCACACGATCATCAACATCGTCATCACACAATCATCAGCATCGTCATCACATGGTCATCAACATCGTCATCACACGATCATCTTACAGGATGTTCAATCCTGATCTCTTTAGGACATAGGTCCATGGATGATACAATCCAAACCATTCATTTAGGACTATGTCCAAGGATGATTTAATCCACACCATTCATTTAGGACTATGTCCAAGGATGATTTAATCCCCACCATACATTTAGGACTATGTCGAAGGATGATTTAATCCCCACCATACATTTAGGAGTATGTCCAAGGATGACTTAATCCCCACCGTACATTTAGGACTATGTCCAAGGATGACTTAATCCCCACCGTACATTTAGGACTACGTCCAAGGATGACTTAATCCCCACCGTACATTTAGGACTACGTCCAAGGATGACTTAATCCCCACCGTACATTTAGGACTATGTCCAAGGATGACTTAATCCCCACATGTCCATCAAGGAATTCATTCTCGAAGACCATACGTCTACGGATCAATTCAAGGGACCGAAGTCCGGGGATGATACAATCCCCACTTGTCCACTAAGGACTTCATTCTCGGAGACATATGTCTACGGTTCACTTTAGGACTGAAGTCCAGGGATGATCCAATCCCCATATGTATCTTTATCAATACAAATATCGTTAGTACATCAATAGTACAAGTACATACAGGTATCCTCATCAATACATGTATACATATGTATCCTCATCAATACATCAATGTAAAAACAAGTATCCTCATCAATACATGTACACATATGTATCCTCATCAATACATCAATATAAGAACATATATCATCATCATTAAAGGATGTATTCTCATCAATACATATATCATCAAAGCATGTATCCTCATCAATACATATATAATCAAAACAAGTATCCTCATCAACACATATATCATCAAAACATGTATCCTCATCAATACATCAATATATATAAAAACAAGTAGTGTAAGTATTCTAAGTATAAGTATCCTAAATCTAAGTAATCTAAACATACATAAATATTTAGGTGTAGTAAACAGGTATCCTCATCATCGACATGGATGTCGATGAGGGCAATCTCATCATCAGTGACTATATCACTCCCCCTTTCGAGGAGGGCCCTTTTGAACTACACCAAGCTTGTCTTGGAAATATTCAAATTTTACTCGAGACAGAGGTTTGGTCAATATATCAGCAATCTGTTCCTTAGTGCTCACATACTCAAGCTTAATAGCTCCTCTCTGCACCATATCTCAAATGTAGAAGTATCGGATCTCTATGTGTTTTGACTTATCATGGAAAACTGGATTTTCTGTCATCTTAATACAACTTTGATTGTCACACATGATCACAGTAGGATCCATTTCTAAGTCAAACACTCCAGATAATAATTTCCGAAGCCATACTGCTTCACAATTAGCAGAGCAAGAAGCTATATATTCTGCTTCGGCAGTACTGAGAGCTACACTAGATTGTTTCTTGCTGAACCATGAGATCATTGCATATCCAAGACCATAACATCCACCTGATGAAACACTTCCTTCCCAATCAAAATCTGAGTAACCATGTAATCTGAGTTCATGATTTCCAAGATAGTATAGACCAAAATCTAATGTACCCTTTAGATACCTCATTACATGCTTTGCAGCTATTAAGTGAACCTTTCTAGGTTCTACTAGATATTGACTCAGGGTATTTACAGCAAAGCATATATCTGGTTTGGTATTTGTTAAATACATTAATGACCCAATGATTTGTCTATATAGAGTTACATCCACTAATTCTGATGAGTCATTAACTAATAACTTCAAGTTGGAGTCCATGGGAGTGGCCATGGATTTACACTCCAACATATCAAATCTTTTCAAAATCCCTACAACATACTTACCTTGATTTAAAAGATTCCTTTTGGTTCTTGCCATACTTCTAGACCTAAGAAGTAATGGATTAATCCGAAATCTTTCATCTCGAATTCTGAAGAAAGCTTCTTCTTACATTCAACAATTTGATTCTCATTTCCTATTAGAAATAGATCATCTACATACAATAGTAATATAACAGGTTCATCATCCATGATCTTGAGGTAAAGATTTGGATCAACTTTACTCTTGGTAAAGCCCATGCTTGTTAAGAAACTGTCAATCCTTCCGTACCAAGCTCTGGGAGCTTGCTTTAATCCATACAAAGCCTTTTTCAGCTTGCATACATGTGTTCTTCCATCTTTAACCTCAAACCCTTATGGTTGCTCTATGTACACTTCTTCTTCAATTACACCATTCAAAAAAGCTGTCTTAACATCCATTGGGTGTAATTTCCACTTCATCATAGATGCAAGTGCCATGATAGTTCTAATTGAAGTGTACCTAGCAACTAGTGCAAAAGTTTCTTCATAGTCAATTCCCTCTTTCTGAGAGAATCCTCTGGCTACAAATATTTCCTTGTATTTTTCAATTATACCATCTGCAGCATGTTTTATTTTGAATATCCACTTGGAAGAAACCACACTTTTATCTTTTGGTTTGGGAACTATATCCCAAATATCATTTTTCATTATTGACTGATATTCTTCTGTCATTGCTTCTACCCACTCTTTCTTCTGAGCTGCCTCTTCATAGCTAGTAGGTTTTTGATCCACAAGATCACACATCAAGGCCACATAGTTGGATACTAGCTTTGGTTTCTTTCTTTCTCTAGTGGAGCCTTCAGGAGCTCCATATTTTTCAGCTCCTTGAATAATGTCTCTAGCCCATGCTGGCCTTCTTTTCTTAGATAAGTTTGTAATCAGGGGTTCTTGTGGTTCCAGATCTTGGTGTGAATGGTATCAGAGCCAAGTTTGTCAAATTGCGCTTATCTTTGGTAATATCTTTATATACTCTTACAATGTATATGAATGAATTGACAATCTTTATCATTATTGTTGCTGTCTGCATTGTATTATTGGGATGCTTGTCTAAAATTCTGTTAAAGGAAATCCGAAACTATTTCTCTGCATTAGCTTAAGTCAGTATCTATCAATTGTTGGTCATAAACTCTATAAATAGTATTCTGTAGGTGGTGGAAATGACCACTGAGCGATAGTTGGAATCCACAAGGGTGTAAGAGATGTCCGATGTTAGAGTAGCAGTAAGGCCCGTAGAGTGAAGGGAAGTAAGTCTACAGAGTTTCCGGAGTCTATTATATAGTCAGCACTCACCTCTTTTCAAAATGGACCCAACTATGGATACTATTGAGCTGACAAATCACATAGAGTGTGAATCAACAAATGATACTAAAATCTCGTTAGCCGAACGCAGAGAGTCTTCCTTTAATCCTTCTACTTCTGAAGATGCATCCTATATTACTATTCGTGATCAAAATCCTAGCGCTGACTGGCAATTACCCCAAATCTTGCCTCGAGATGTTTATAAACTCCATTGGTGGAATATTACTTCTACTACCCATATCCGTGTTTCCAGTATTGATGTTGCTTTTATGGATAAACAAGAACCCATACACATAAATATGTTAGACCGAGCACAGATAGATTGGGAAAAGTCCATGAAATATAATTATGCTCATTTTGGAGCAGTTAAGTTAGGACTTGGACCCTTGGTTCGTCCACGGCTTGCTATTTCTTCTTTGTGTTGTATAGTTGATACTAGGCATAGAAAGTTTTCTGATGTTGTAATCGGTGGATTCACAGCCCCTCTGCATGATGGTCCCGCTTTCGGGACAATCTATCCCAAATTCTCTGTCAGCTTGGAAGACCCTCATATTTATAACATTCTCAAAGCTTATATATTTCCTAAAGGGTTTGATATGGAGACTAGATCTAGAATTATCCAGCTCAAAGGAGGAGTCTGTATTCGGTTTGGTAATGATACTCTTCCACAGTAACAAACTGCTATCCACCAGAGTTCTGCAGACTACAGCATGGTGGAATATCCCACTTCTTCTGCAAAATATGCTAAATCAAAAGCAGTTATCTCCAAAAATGCCACTTCGATTAATTTTAACTGGACTGGGATAAAGTATCCATCCTCTTGGGAAGTTAAATATTCTGAGTTGAGAAACCAAGAAAGAATGATAGCCTCATATAACCCACAGCCTCTTGTCTTTGATGAAGCTAGTTGTTCTTTCAGACCAGCCCAAGAAAATCAAACTTCCAGATCTTGTCCTCCACTCATCGGATCTACTTCAATGGACTCTTATAACAATGCCCGACTACAAGCCTTGTCTGATCAGGTGAGCAAAGAAAGCCAAGCTGAAGATAATACCACTCTGCCTAGGTCTACCTCTGTAAATACCACTTCTTTTTCTGGTGTGTCATATTTCGAGCATAAAGGTCAACATGCAGACTGCCCTGCATGTAGAAAAATTAAACAAAAATTAGTACAAAAACAAAAAATGAAAAAAGCTCAAGAAAATCCCCATGAATATATGTCCCTAGGAATGTTTTCGTTACCTCGTTCTGGAGCTGATGTAGAGACCACCAATACCCTTGGTCAAAATTCTTACTACCCTGGTAGGAACCTTCCAGAAACACCTTTCCGCTAGTATGCTTCAGATGGTTCATCCAAAAGGGAATATATGATTGTAAAGTCTTCTACTGCTGACCAATCTGTGTCAGATGAAATAAAGTTGGCAAATTGGGGAAACTTGCAGGAAATGTGCACTGCAAGAAATATTGATGATATGGCAAATGACATTTTAATGTTGAAACATCAGTGTTCTGAACAAAGAGTCCAACTAGATAAAGTTATAACAAAGTTGGAACTATTGGATCATTTACTGCATGACACTACAGAGATACAAAAGGAAATCACTATAGCTTCTGATAAATTAGAAAGAAGAATTTCTGTTTTAAAAGAACTTTCAAGCAAAACAGAAGAATTAAAGAAGAAGCGTTATTATGTCCTAGATCATGTTCATCACCTAGGAGCCCAAGGACATAATAGGAGTAAATCCCTAGGACAGTTCAATATTGTCCCAGAAGAAGAAAAACCAGTGTGGGATTTTGGTGAGAGTGATGCCAAAATAGAATTCATTGAAAACTGGATCTCTGAGTTTAAATCTTTCAATCCTGTCTTAGATCCAAAATATGAAGTGTCATTAAACATGATGGCAGAAGAATCTTCTAACAAAATGAGGATTACTGGTCCAAGAGAACACTATGATGAGCATATGTATGATGCCAATCCTACTACTACTGTAGATTCCCAACCCAAAGTTTTTAACTTTGGAATTAATAATATGAATAATCTCATTTCCCAAATGCCTAAGCAGCCAGTGCTCAATATTCAGTGCCAAAAAAGAGAAGAAGTTAGAAATGCTATTCAGTTGTTACAACATTGGATTTTATATAAGAAACAACAAGACCATAATGTTACTGGTCAAATGCTTGCAACTCAACTAGTTGCAGGATTATCTGGTCTAGCTTATGAATGGTGGCGATGGTTTCCATAAGAAACAAGGCATGAAATACTTGCAGCCAATGATGCTGATGAACAACTTCTCTCTGCATTGGCAAGAGAATTTTATGGTCCAGAAGACCAAGAAGACACAGATCACCTTGCATCTTTATTTATGTCTGCTAGATTGTGTGATCTGAGTAAAGCTGAAGAATATTTCTGCTATATGCAGAAATTGTTAATTTCATCAGGTAAATCAGGAGACCCGGCTTACCTCAAGCACTATTTGAGGAGTTACCCCAGCCATGTGCCAGATGCTGGTGAGCAAAGATTTAAAGATAAAAATATTGTTGTAAGAAGTTTATCTTTGGCACAATTACATGGTCATATTTTAGAATGTTGGCAAGAACATTGTTTAGAAAAAAGACTTAGCAAAGACTTTAAAAGGCATCAACAAATGTTCTCTGCTTCTTTTTGTAAAGAAGTTGCAGGTATGCCAGATTGGGGGTGTGGAGCACACAACAGAGGTCATCTAAAAGAATGCAAATGTAAAAAGAAGAAAAAGCATTACTATACCTCTGAAAAGAGATATCATCCTGAAGGCTCCTACAAACATAAGCCGAAGTACCGCTATAAGGGTTACAAATCTAAGAAAAAGCATAAGTATAAAAGATTTGTAAAGCGACGTACAGATAAAGGTTCTACAGACAAATGCTTTATCTGTGGACAAAAAGGACATTGGGCGAGCAAATGTCCTAAGAAGAAGTCTAAGCCAAGGCTTGCAGCTCTTTGTACAGCACTAGATCCCGATTGGTGGGATTTATGTGAAGTTTCTGTTGATTCCCCTCTCCCTCCTGGAGAAATAATTGAACTCCCTGATTCTGATAGTGATTCTGCTTCTGACTCTAGTTCTGATATCCCGCTCATTGCTAAATGTGATCCTCCAAATTCATCCTCTTCATCCGATTCTGATTTAGATGATCCACATTTAGGGGGGTGTAGCCAGCCAGAGTTTGACTTTTCTCTTTATATGTTTTCTTCCCGTCTCTCTATTCATCAACTGGAAAAGCAAGTTGCCAGTATTGATCTTCAATTGTCTACTATCCATGTTTTTAGACACACAGAGAGAACAGCCCTAAGAGAAGAAAAGAAACAATTACTTGCTAAGATTGAAACCCTGACTAAAGAGAAAGGAAAAGCTAAACTGACAGTCCCTAGCTATAACCCTATAGAGCTATACCAGCACTATCCTAATAGCCATTTTGATAGACAAAGCCACAGACAGGATAGAATGACTTTACTCCAGAGTCAGATAAATCAAAAGCACGAGCAAATAAAGACACTGCTGAAAGAAATAGAAAATTTAAAACAATCCATCTCAGTGTTGTCAGCAGAAAGAGATCAGTCTTCAGAAGAAGAGCTCTCTCAAGAAATTGAAAGAGTTTGTGGTACAAAAGAAAAGTCCCCTAGATCTACTCCTGAAAGATCACCATCTTCTAAGTCTCAATCCATAAGTTTGCTTGGTGTAGTTTCAGGTCCAAAGTTGTTTATAACTGTAAATTTTTGTCCAGCTGAATTTCAACCTTACCCTGTACAGTGTTTGATAGATTCTGGTTGTCAGTTTAATCTAGCAAAAGGGAATGCCCTTCCATATTTTTACTGGGAAAAGAGTAAAGAGTTAGGTTCTGCAATTCAGGGTTCGCCTATGTTTTTAACAGGAAAAGTCAAAGATTTTCCAGTAAATTTGTCAGGTCATTCTAGTTCTTTATCTTTGTTTAGATTAGACCAAATAAAAGAAGATTGTGTTTTGGGATCTGAATTCCTTGTGAAAGTTAGTCCGTTTTCCATTGATACCCAAAAGATGATTTTCATGTGTATAGTCAATGGTCGGTCAGTGTCCATATCTTTGAGTAATAAGTTTAGTCCTCAATGTAAACCAATTGTAAATAGTCATGAGTTAAGTGTGTCTGGTTTGTCAAGTCAGTCCAACAAAAGTTTGCACAAGATGGAACGCTGCATCTCCTATGCAGAAGTACATGGTGAAAAGATTCTTGCAGATATCAAGGAAAAGATTATCAGAGACTGTTGCTCTGAGAATCCAAATGCCTTCTGGAAAAGGGAAAAATACGTTGTCTCCATTGAGTTAGATCCTCTCCAGAAAATAAAACCAATGAAGGCATCGGCAAGAATCATGAGTCCGTCAGAGAGAGACTTTTGCTCCAAAGAAATTCAAGAATTGTTATCCAAAGGTTTGATTGAGCCATCAAAGAGCCCTTGGGCATGTAGAGCCTTTGTGGTAAATAAACATTCAGAGCAAAAGCGAGGAAAGCCAAGATTAGTGGTGAACTTCAAGCCACTAAATGCTGTGTTGAAGAAAATCAGGTATCCTCTTCCTGATAAGTCAAGCCTGTTGCAGAAAATCAATGGTTGCACTATATTCAGTAAGTTTGACTTAAAATCTGGATTCTATCAGATAGGAATAAAGCCAGAAGACAGATACAAAACAGCTTTTGTTTTTCCACATGGTTAGTACCAGTGGAAAGTATTGCCATTCGGAATAAATAATGCTCCATCAGAATTCCAGAAAAGAATGGAAGATATCTTTAGAGACATACCATGGTTGCTTGTGTTTATAGATGACATATTAATTTGTTCCAAGAATGTACAAGATCATCTAAAACATTTGCAGAAATTTTATGATTTGGTTTTTAAGCATGGATTGGTATTGTCTGCTTCAAAAATGGAAATAGGAAAGACAGAAATGGATTTCCTAGGTTTTCATATTAAAGCTGGAACTGTCATTCTACAAGAACATGTATTGAAGAATTTTGAAAAGTTTCCAGATAAGATTTTGGATAAAACACAGTTACAGAGGTTCCTTGGTAGCCTCAACTATATTCGGCCATTCTATAAAGGCCAAGCTTCTGACATTAAATGTTTGCAGCAACGTCTCAAGAAAAATCTTGTTGCATGGTCAGAAGAGATGAATCTGGCAGTCAAAGCAATAAAAACCAGAGTAAAAGAGCTTCCAGCACTTCATCTCCCTCTGGGTACTGGTAAGCTAATTATTGAAACAGACGCTTCAAACTCTACATGGGGTGGAGTTCTTCTTGACGAGATTGAGGGAAAAGAAAATGTTTGTGGTTATGCTTCTGGTTCGTTCAGAGGAGCAGAGTTAAATTATCCAAGCAGCCACAAGGAAATTCTGGTTGTCAAAAAGACAGTCAACCACTTTATTTTATATCTCAAGCCAGTCAGGTTTATAGTCAGAACGGATCTGAAGATAATGCCTGGAATATTTAGAAATGAAAACTTGATGGATGAGAATTCAAGTAGAATATTAAAATGGTTCATCTGGTTGAATAACTTTGATTTTGATATTGTGTATAAGCCTGGATATTTGAATTGTTTAGCTGATATGCTCACTCAGGAAAACTTGCAGATTGAAGACAGCAAAATTCCAAGTTTAAAGATGTTTTCTGTAGGTTCTAGCTCCAGTTCCAGGAAGGATCGTGATGATGATCCTAAAGGCAAAAAGCCAATGTCAAGCTAAGATGAGAAACCAATGTTCCATGGAAATCCCATATTGGGAAACCAGCCTGAAAAGCTTCCAAAAGAAGCTTTATTCATGAAGCCATGGGATAATAGTCTTACTGAGGAGGAAAGAAGAGAATTGCTCGATTATGTTAATCGAGAAGATGCAAAAAAATATCTCGGTCTGACTTTAATAAAACAGATTCAAGTGAGTCCCTGTAAACTCCACATCATGGAGAGATGGGAGAAGAAAGCATTCAGAGGATTGCAAAATGCCAGAGAACAGCTCAGGAAATGTAATGAGTTGTGGATCGATTGTAATGAAGAAAAATAAGGCCCCAGATGGTATGTGGATATTGGTGAGGGAGACCTCACTTGGAATTCTTATAATTTGATTTTGAAATTCTGCAGGGAAGAAACATCCATTGTCATATGTGCTAACCCAGGAAACATGCACAACAAAAAGTGGTCCGGGTGGACTGAAATTTTGTTGGATAAATTCTGTCCAAGAAAAGATTTGACTGTGCGCAGAGCCAATTTTATCCTTCATCTTGAAGCAGATATGCAGGCTGCGGACCAGGCAAATCTTTGGTTTAAGTTTCTGCTTCAACATCACGGTGGAAGATACTCTGAACTTGAACACTGTGTAAATGTTACACAGAAATATATTAAAAGAGATGAAAATGGTAACAGGATTGACACTAAGGTTCATAGGCGAACTCTCCCTTTGAACTATCGTGTTGAATCTCAATTTCAGAGCGAGTATCTTTATGAAGAAGGACACAAAGCTGTGTTTGGTTCTGATGTAGAGCGTTGTTTCGGAGAACTTCTATATCCAGAGGTTGATTATCCTGAAGATGAGCAGTACATCTATGATTCCCAACCGCCATATCATTGGGAAGATGAACTTGTTCGAAGAGAAATAGAAGAAGCACAGTATGATGATGACCATGAATGCTGGTGTGTAGGCCAAGGTGTCGGACCGTCGGATGATCCTGATGTTTTTTGTGTTTGCCGCTCCGGAAGTGACTAAAGAAGAATCTCCATAATGGGAATGGAGCCCATGGTCCGATTAATTTGTAATAATTTGCTTTTGTACATAATCATCTTTTAGTGGAAGCCGTAGTGGGCCGGTATTAGTAGCTCCACTTTGTAATGTCGGCCAAGCTTGTCGGCCATGCTTTGCTTTTCTGTAGGAATAATTAGATGGTCCAGTAGGTTGTCGGCCATCGAATCTACTTTTGGTTGTCGGTTTCCGAGTCCCCTCATGGCGCTGCCTCATAGGGATGAGATAAACATGGTGTTGTCCCACCATGTCCTCGGATTCCTTTACTTTAGACTGGTTGGTGTAAGTTTCTAATGACCGGATGACTGCCTAAAGAATTATATAAGGAAGAGCCTGAGCCCATTCTTGTCATGGGAGTCCAGTGCATTGAGCTGGTTAAGAGCTCTGCAACTAAGTTAGGAGTCGAGCTGATCCAGTAATTGGAAGCTCTGAGTCTTAGGTGTGTGAGAACTGTAGTTCTATGCTCTGCTAGTTGCCCTCGTGGTATAACATAGCAATAGAAAAACTGCATGTTCGCCTCTGTATAAAGAGTCTGTAAGTGCGCTAGTGGATATACCATGGGTGTCCCAGGAGCCTGCTACTAAGCTCATGCCTTCGGGAAGTGCTAAACACTAAACGGCCCCATGTCATTGTATCCAGGTGCTCAGTCGAGTGTATGGTGACGACCTTCGTAGTCCGAAGGCGATCCATTAGAGTCTGTTTGAATATAATTCCACATTGAGGCGATAATAAATTTGCAGAAAGCTTGTTTGGGGAGATTTGGTGTGAGTCATGATCCTCTAGTGTATCATCTTCAGGGATGGGCACAACTTTTGTGACTCTAGGAGGTGTATCTTCTTCATAGATTTCTTCAAGTTGGCACTTCCTAGATTTCTTGAGAGCTGCTTCTTCATCAAATGTTACATCTCTACTTATTTCCATATGATGAAAACCAGGTATGTAAATTCTGAAAGCTTTGGATGATTCACAATATCCAACAAATATTCCCTTCTTACCAGAGGGATCCAACTTGGTTCTCTTTTCTTTTGGAATGTGAATGTACACAGGACATCCAAATATTTTGAGATGACTTACCTCAGGCTTATTTCCTGTGAACACTTCTTCTGGAGTCTTGAATTCAAGAGCACTATGGGAAAGTCTATTTTGTACATAGACTGCTATCCTAGCTGCTTCAGCCCATAGATACATGGGTAGATCTTGGTCATGTATCATAGTCTTTACAGCTTCCATGATAGTTCTATTCTTTCTTTCAGCAACCCCATTTTGTTGGGGATTGTAGGGAGTGGTTAGTTCCCTCTTGATTCTAACTTCCTTACAAAAATCTTCAAATTCCTTTGAAGTATATTCTCCACCATTATCTTTTATGAGAATATTGATTTTCTTTTCTGAGAGGTTTTCTATTAGGGCCTTGAACTCTTTGAATTTTCCAAAGACTTCATTCTTACCTTTTAGAAAGTATATCCAAGTATTCCTTGAATAGTCATCAATGAAAGAGAGATAGTATTCAAACCCACTTAGGGATGTGGTGGGCATTGGTCCACATACATCTGAGTGTATTAACTCCAAAATGTTCTTAGTCTTTGTTTCACTCTTTGGAAAAGGGTTCTTGACATTCTTCCCTTTTTCACATCCTTTGCATGAGCCATTATGGTCAATCTTTAAGTCTGGTAATCCTATGACCACCTTGCTCGCATAGGGTAGGGCCTTGTAGTTAATGTGAGCAAGCCTTCTATTCCATAGTTCACTGGGGCTAGTGGTTTTATGGACAAGGGCAGCTTCTGGGTGACCCTTGAGTTTGTAAAGACCTCCTTCTTCTTCACCAATGATAATTGCATCCTCAATTGATTTTCCTTTGGGCCACATAAGTACTTGACCATCAATAAATGCAATTCTAAATCCTTTCTTATCTAGTGCTGAGATAGAAAGTAGGTTCTTCTTCAAACTTGGAACATATAAAATTTCTTTCATCTTTAAGGGTGTTCCAAAATCAAGCTTGTAGCTTGCTTCACCAATTCCCTTGATGGGATATTGATAATCATCTCCTAGAGATACCTTTTGTGGAGAAGACTTTTCTTCAAGTCTTGAGAGAGTTTTATTTTGACCTGTCATGTGCTTTGAAGCACCACTATCAATGAGCCATGTATCTTCTCCAGGAGACACAGATCCAGAGAGTGCAGAAAATAGAACATACTCTTCTGCATCTTCTTCTTCATTCCTTCTAGATCTTTTCCTAGGGAGGGGCCTTTCTTCTTCTTCTTCATTTCTTTTGGATCTTTTCCTATGAGTTCTTACTTCCTCTTCTTCTTCTTCTTCACTATCATCTTCTGCAAGATGTGCTTCATGTCTTTTATAGTGAATATTTTTCTTCTTGATTGAAGGACAAAATCTAGCAATGTGTCCTTCTTTATGACAGTTGAAACATTGGAAGGAAGAGAACTTTCTTTTTCCTTTCTTCTGAAATCTTTGTGGAGATTGAGACTTCTTGTGCTTGTCCTTCTTGAAGTAAGATTGATTCTTCCTTCTCTTAGTGTGTGTAGCCAAGGCTTGGTCATCCTCCTTGAGAAGGGCTTCTCTGTTGGCTACCCTAGCTTATTCTTGAACACAATCCTCCCATACTACATCAAACTTCATACTTTCTTTTCTGGCACACATGGTTTGTATGAATGACTCCCAAGGTCTAGTGAGACCATTTAGAGCAGTCATCACAAGTTCATTTTCATTAAGAGTATCACCAATGGCATCTAGTTGCTCCTTGATTTGGGAGACCCTTGAGAAGTAGTCTTGAATGGATTCTCCTTTGTGCATCTTGGTACTCTTCAACTGAGTTCTTAGATTCATCTTCCTATTGATGTTCTTTCCTTCATACATTCTTCCTAGAGCATCATACATTTCCTTTGGAGTCTTCTTGGATGCCACTTGGGGAATCAAGTGGTCTTTAATAGAATCAGCAATGATTCTCTTTTCCCTAACCAAATCGTTTCTATGCTTCTCTTTGGCTTCATCTCCTTCAGGTTCTGCAACTTCATCCTTGATATATTGAGCAAGATCATTCTCTTCAAAAATGAGACCAATTATGTATTTCCATGCCCAGAAATTCTCTATACCTTCAAGCTTGTCTTCAAGATTAGTGCTTGGAGCCATCTTCTCTTGGGGGAGTCCAAGAGATAAATGATAGGGTAGGAAACTTTACCTTTTCACTTTTCTGGATCTGCAACAGAAATTCTAGTTTATCGCACTTTTGGTAAAACTAGGGTTTGACTTTCCCAAAGTTCTACCCAACCAAAAACCTCCATCCAAAGATTAAAAGATAGATCATTAGAATGGCTATTCAGACATGCAACCATAATCCAAAAATACTAACTTTTGCAGAAACCCTAATTTTGGGAGAGAGAGAGAAATATAATTTCACCTTGTGAAAGATGTTCTATTCAGGCTAGCTCTGATACCATGTTAAGATTATTCCAATTTTGACTAGCAAGATCACTGAAATAAACATAATCACAAGATAGACAAAGATATTACCCTAGGAAACCCTCATGGGGTAGAAAACCCAGCAAAGCTTTCCTCAATAAGATGATCAACCAAAAATACAAGATGTGCTCCAAGACTTGACGTCCTTCTTCTCTACCTCCTATGCAGACCTCTCAAACACAAGTGCGCTACTTTCTGAGTTGAGCAAGTGTGTCAAATGGGGAGCTCTCCTCCTCTAATTATACTGATTCCCGACTGAACAAAATCCCTAATGGGGCCGACCTCTCCTAGTGAAGTCTAATAACCCCTAAATAATAAACTCAAGGCTAACCCCCACATGGTGGGTCTAATAACCCTAGTTACCACAATTCATCGGAGGAATAAACATCTCTGGATACATAATAGAATTACCTCGGAGGGATGAAACATCTTCGGAATAATAAAGTACAAATATAATATTCTTAGAAGTTACAATATTCAACATGTGTTTCATGACCCCTCTATGGGTTAGGTGAAAGGGAAGTCATGGCAGAAGGCAAGTAGAAGTCCTTGCAGAAGGGTAAAGGAGCATTGAGGGAGTTTAAGAAAGACTTCAGTTGGAAATTTGGCCAATTCAAAGTAATCAGATCTGGTAGGGGATCACACCAGTGTATATCTTTCTCCAATAAATTTCCAATGGTACTAGACTCGTCCAATTTGGTCTAAGGATGAAGAATTTATTAGCCCTGAAAGTTTGCAAGTGCAGGGGTATGTGGTCATAGGGGTATGGCCAGCTTTCGACTTTCTAAATCCGCATTGTGGAATGCAGAAGTCGGGGGCACATTCCCTTCAAACGCCGGGCATTTTGGCGTTCCGTAATCCCGAATCCCACATTGCATAATGTGTAATTTAGGATCATACTTCTTCGGTGACGTGCATTTTGGTGCTCTGCATTTCTGACTCCCGCACTGCGGAATGCGGAAGTCAGGATCATAATTTCTTCGATGTCGGGAATTTGTTGCTCCACATTTCCGACTCCCGCACTACGAAATGCAGAAGTCAGGATCGTATTTATTCGGTGTCGGGCATTTTGGTGCTCCACATTTCTGACTCCTGCACTACATAATGCGGAAGCCGGGATTGTATTTCTTCGACACCGGGCATTTGGTGCTCCACATTTCTGACTCTCGCACTGTGGAATGCGAAATTCAAGATCGTATTTATTCGGTGCCATTGGTGCTCCTCATTTCTGACTCCTGCACTATGAAATGCGGAAATCAGGATCATATTTCTTCACTGTCGATAATTTTGGCGCTCCACATTTCCGTCTCCCGCATTGAGGAATGCGTAATTCAAAGTTGTATGTTTTTCGATGTAGTGATTTTAGCATTCCTCCCTTTCGACTTCCGATTTGCAGATTGCGAATTGTAGAATTGCGGACCAAAGGCAATTGCGGCTGTGTAAAGAATTAAAGTTGAGGATAAAGTTTTGAAAAAAAAATGTATCAGGTTGTCTCCCATCACCTCTAAAGGGCACCAAGGCGAGCGGGAACGTGACAACTTTCCTAATGATACTCTACCACTAACATACCATACTAATTGGAAGTTTAAACTTCCAATTTGTGGTTGTTTAATTTTTAACATTTCAAAAAATTAGAAAAGACAATATTTATTTACAATTTTTTTATGAAGTGTTTACTTAATTTATTAATCAATGATTTATATCAAAGAAAATTTGAATATTTTCACCACTTAACTGACTCCACTTAAAATAAACTCAAATCACTAATTACAAAAAATAAAATATATGTATTTAATTAATGTAGGAACTTAAGATGGACCTGTCCACAACATTGAAACCATCACACAACTCACACTGACATACTACCACCACCGTATTGTTGTATCTTCCGTTTAAGAATCAATTAGGAAAATATTAAACATATTCTCTTCTCAAAACCCCATTTGAATTCATGTGTTATGAGCACTTTCAATCCTTGTCAATGTGATGAGCTTGGCATGTCATTTACTATCCATACATAAATGTGTTTGGCTCCTACATTCTGCTAATGAGTAGTTTTGCTTTGTTCAATTCATATATAAGTTTGTTAATGTTTCTATTTGGAATAAAAATTCCTATAAATCTAAGAGAAAATTTCTATATTGTAAGTTCTTGATTAAGTTTAGATATGAACCTACACAAAAATGGGCCTTGTCAACATAGAAAAACCTAAAATTGTAATTATGGTTGTGAGAATTGTGATTTTATTCATTCAATTTTATACATGATCAACTCCTCACTCTCTCTATTCTCCATATTGATCATTCTCCTTTTCTCAATTATATGCATATTTTTCTATCTCATTCGTCTTTCTCTTTTTTCTTTTTTTAACTAAAATGGATAAGGATTTTGTATTAAAAGAGCCGAAATTTACAGCCGAAATTACAACCAATTCCTATTACAAAATGGATCTTGTTCAAGCAGAGATATGCCACAAAATTCTCCATCAATCTAATACGCTATAATGTCTATTACATATCTAACATAATATTGAAAGCTAAAATATTTAACAAATTGTATGAGTAGAAGTTTTAAAAAATATTACATAAAAACTAGAGGATTAAGAGGGACAATGCCCACATAAAGTTTCCTCCATGTTATAATTTCCCTCCTCATGTCCTTGAGAACTTGAGATATCAATGAGAACCATGGTTGATTGTTGCACTTTGTCTTCATCCATTTCTCTGGAGTTTTGAAAAGGGGTATTCTATGAATGATAACCCATTAATAATCATCCATGCGCTTCAAAGGCTAGAGTTAGCCTTTCCAACTATCTATGTTGTTCCCTTACCTCAACTTCATTGAATCTAGTATCCAACTATTTAATATGGGAAGAGAGTTTCTCCATGGCATAATGACCCATTCAATATGGTAGTTTAACATGTTCAACATTATAGACAGTTCCCTAATTGTACATTGGATTTCCCCGATCCCATAGCTCTATTCAGAATTTTCCATAACGTGCAGAGTTCCCAAATTCGTCTCTAGAGTCTTGAAACCCAAAACCTAAATCCCATGAATTCCAGACCTTCCCATTGAACAATTGGAACGTGAAAATAAAAAATTAGAGCAATATTTCAAGGAAATACTTGAAGGCCCGCGTCGTAGTTCCTATCATTTCACATACCTGTCATATCCCCCCTAACCCACAATGATTTAACTACCATGGTATTCTATTGTGTGCGTATCTTCTCAGAAATATCCCATGTAAGCAAAAACAAAGCAAAACCATAGTAATATAAACCACAAACTCATATCCGAATAACCCACCACAACGAAGATGCGGGAAGGCTCTCCCATGTGGGAGATTAAATGTCTCAAATGTTGTGTGCCTAGAACAATAAATACAATCCAAATGGTGTGAATGTCTACCCATAAAATTAGTTATTTCGTTAATGTGGTGAGAGGGTCCTAAGGCATCCATTGGTGTTAGGGATGTCCCTCATACTAACATTCCCTACTCAAGTGCTACAACTTGATTATCATACCTATCATCTTCCAGATTATGAGCTCGACATATATGCATGATATTCACTTCTTTGATCTTATGTAGCATATTCAGGATTCTACCTTGTATCTATCACAATTTTTTTTCCTCATTGTAGGCCTTTTTTCTGTCCTAAGATATCACCAAGAGGGAGTCACCTAAGATCACGACTTGGGAGATATTGAGGAAATAACGAGCTCTAATACCGCTAATAGGGCATACCTCTCTACTTGATTGTTCATTTCTAACACATTCCCCACTCGTATGAAAACTCTTTATTTTCCTTTAAAATCCATTAGGACCCCGTTACACCAAAATATCGTCATCATGAGTTATGTGTCCTCTATATTCCCTGATTCCTAAAGTGCCTAGGCTAAAACACCAAAAGAGAAGTTGATGTTCATCCCTTTAACTTTTTGTTGTCACCCGGACGCGCCCTGTTCTCTGGCAAGGTGCATCAGACTTAAGGTGACGCGTTCTGCACCTTATCAGAGTGTGTTGGTGACGTTAGGTGCTCTTACACAAGGTATGTCTCCCTCTCATTGGTGCGAGTTGTCCTTGTGCAAAGTGCGTCGTTGTTGGTTAAAATGGATAAAGAGAAGCTTTGAGCGACTTCTCGAAGATTGGATGGCATGGAGACTTATCCCTACATATATGAGAAGGTGGCATTCGATCCCCTTACCTAGTGGGATGATCCCTTAAGCCTCTCCCCTAAATCCTCAACCTCTCATATCCCTTTAGCCCTATATATATGAACCCCCTCTCCATTGTTAAGAGAGAAAGGATAGAGTACCTACATTATGGTGGAATTTTGCTAGGAGATCCTCTTCATCCATAGGAGGATAAGCATTTGATCTTGGAGGCTAGGATTGTTGGAAGGAGGTTATGACGTCAAAGCATTGGTTGTAACACCTCTCTCTTTGTACTTCTTATTATTACATCTAATATAAATTATTTCCATAAACTTATTGCGTTAATAATGTTTAGGATTAACCTCTTTGACTGTTGATCTAGATTGATTCACAATCATGTGCTTTCAATACTTGTTTGTTTCCACATGTTTTGTCTTGTCCTGTAGCTAAAGATCTGAAGATCGAGACTTGGATCAACAAGGAGAAAGGAACTGCATCTATAAGGTAAGTCATTTATTTTCTTATCTTGCATTTCAATCAATCTATGAAAGTTATTTGTGTTATGTACTTGTTTTGTTCTAGATCCGAATCATTCAGACTAAGGAGATCCATTTGAGTCTGCCCTTACAGATTGTTTGTAAACAGACCCCCCCCTGCACTTGGCCCCATATCACACTCCTCTTTCTCATATTACTTTTGTCTATCAAATATTTTGAGAATGCTTATAAGTTTTTTTTTCTCATGCCTCGTATCAAGCCCGAGATTCATGACATTATCCTTTGCAACCTTGAATACTTGGAGCAACAATTTGATACATGCACAATATTTTTAAGCAACTTATGGAGAATGTAATAGAGTCTTTGTTATCATCATATATATGTATTAGGAATTATGCTTGAACATCCCACTTTATGCATTAGAGATTATGCTTTAACATCTCATGGAGAATGTAATAGAGTCTTTGTTATCTTCATATATATGTATTAGGAATTATGCTTGAACATCCCACTTTATGCATTAGGGATTATGCTTTAACATCTCACTCTGGTTTGAAAGATAAAGTAAATAATCAATATCCTTAATAAGAAGCTTTCCTAATGATACTCTAATACTAACATACCATACTAATTGGAAGTTTAACCTCCCAATTTGCCGATGTTTAACTTCTTCAAAAAAAAATTTGTAAGTAAGTACCCATACAGATTTGTACTTGTGACCTTCCATTTACAACTTCTCAACTCAATTACTCATTACAAATATTCACCCCTAACCCCCTCCATCAGGTTGAGGCTTGAAGTCCACCCACGACTTAGGTCTATGTTTTTGGACAGTTCAAGACTGTGTAAAATACAATCAATTTACTCAAAATAATGCACTATGTCCTTTTACATCCCATCACCCAGTGTATGAGGAATTTTTTTTATGAAGTGTTTACTTAATTATTTAGTATCAATTTTTCAATTAAAATAATATGCTTTTACAACTTTTATATAACCTTTAAATTAAAATTAAGAGAGCGCTTCAAAATTTAAACAATGGTTTATATAAAAGAAAATTTCAACCGCTCAACTCACACTACTTAAAATAAAATAAACTCACTACTTACAAAATAAAATATTTGTATTTAATTCAATTCTAAATATTTTCTCCATCAAATTTGAAACATATATGTATTTAATTTTAAATAAATTAAAATAAAATTGTTTATATATATATATGGGGATGGATTTCTACCAAAAATGTGTAAAACCAACTCAACTATCGTTTGTATAATTAAAACGGATGCTATTCATCTAATGATTGTGTTGCTCAAGCACTATTCATTCAAGTTTGCAATCTAAATAATATTTTTTATTGAATAATTTTTAAAATATTAATAATAAAAATGTTAGAAGAAGATTTATATTTTTAATTAGATAATATAAAATCTATTTTTCCTAAATCTAGAAATGATTCAAATGGTAATCATCAAATATTACTAAGCACTTAAGCAATTTATTGATCTTAACATTTTTTCTAATGGTTAAACAAACTTCCAACTTTCATAAAATATTATTAACCATTTCACTAGTTTTACAATAAACTTCCAAGTTTTATCAAAAATTATTAAGCAATTAGTTAGGTTCAAAATATCACTTCGTTATTGATTTTAACATTTTTTTTTATGAAGGATTCTAAGGGTTTGATAATTTAGTTTTTTGGTTTGTGTTTGGTAAATTTAAAAAAAAAATCCAATTTTGTGTTGTTTAATTTATTATTTTTAATGTAAAAATAGATTTAGCACTCTCTATTACTTCTAGGATATAAATTAAATAAATTTAAACATTGTTCTTTGAAAGTTGATTTTTGTTCATCAAATTTAATCAAAATCATGCTGAAAAACTGTTGTAACTAATGAAATGTCCAATGTTTAGGCTAAGTTTTTTTTCTATTAGTTACATTGATAGGCGTTTAGATATTATCTCATATTTTGGGCTTTCTTGAGTGGATCAACAAGATTAACCTGAGTGTAACAAGTGTACAATAGGGATTAATTTCATGGTCATCGTATCTTGTTATACTTAATTGCATCTTGATTAAGATTTAAATAAGCTTATGTTAAGCAGTGGTAAAGAAAGGGGTAACAATACCATAAATGGATAACTATAACAATTTGGTAATTGGTTTAATGTTTAGCCTTTGTTTAACAACCAACCATCTCCACAAAACTAAGTGGCTGGTTGTGCCTATCGGTGTTCACCAACCACTTTACTTGTGGTTGTGCTAGTTAAAACAAAGTTCCAATAAGGGCAAATGAAATCCATTTCCATTTTATTACATTGATAGGTGTTTATATCTTAGAATTTGGGGTGGATTAGCACCTATGCTTTTCCTAGATTGCACATGAGACAAGTGTATTGTTGAGATTGATTTTATGGGAGTCATTCCAAATTCGAAATAAACAATTATAAAAAAAAGATAAAAAATAACTAGTAGTTATGCATGGCTGGTAGGGTTGTAGCTTAACCGATGATCTGCTTGATATGAAGCATATGTTGTAAATGGAGGTCTCGAGTTCAAATCACCCCGACTTACCCGTGCCGGCTGTTGTGTGGCACAAAGGGTCCCTAGCAGGCTTGAAATTTGAAGCCTTTAGTGCCAATCAAAGGCCATTTTAACCGTCATAGAAGGCCATGATCAATTTTACCATGCAAAAAAAAATTATTTTTATGGCAAGCCAGTCAATAATGAAATTAAGTAGGCCTGTGTAAATTTGCAACAGAAGGGGAGCTCCAAAATTTTCATTTCCATAGGTTATCAGTGATTCAGTAGATTGTGGCCCTGGGAGACTCAGAGTCTACCTAGTGGCCTCGAGGCTCAGATGGTTTGACCTAAGTCCAATGGGCATGGTGGGATATTGGGATACCAACTTGGTGTTCAAAATTTCAAAGCATTTAATGGCATGATCGATTCACTAAACTTCATTAAACCTTGGTATGAGAGGCTTCCAACCTACCAACTCGGTTTTCCATTTAGCATCTTCTTGCTCACTGAGTCAGGTGATCTCACCTGACTATATTATGTGAAATTAAATACTCAAATCGATAGATCGTGAATTGATTTGACAAGCCTCCGTAAGATAGCTCATAGTCGGGGTCTGGGGTCTCGGGATTCGAAAAACTAATGGTATTTTCTTTTGTTACAAAGTGTAACTTACAACGCAATCTTTTCCGGATTTGAACCTAACACCCTTGCATCAGATAAGTGGTCCAATGGGTCTGTAAATCACTGAGGTAGGTTAGACCAGGGCTTGGCCCAATGCCAGACAGATAATATCTATACATTAAATTTGATATGGAGTCTAGACATTTCTATTATGACCACCACAGGACTAGGATGAGGGATCTTTGGTAGCAGTACCCCAACTTTTGTTTGTGTCCATATCCTATATGACTCACGAGTTAGTCTCGGCCATCGAGCTTTATTCCATTCGTTTATTGAGGTTAGAAGCAATTGAATTAGCACTCCTAGTCTGCCACCTAGGCGAGGTAGGGAGCTGGGTATCAGAGACAAAGGAAACTAGAACGAAGTTACAGAGGGATGGCATAGTCATAGGTAGAAGTGAGAGAAGAAAAGGTAGAACATTGGGTAGGCTCGAATCGAGCTTCCCTGAACTTAGACATATTGGCGAATTCCGTGGGAGAAAAAACCATTATCTTATTCGTTGTATCTACTATCAATTCTAGGACAGCGGGACTCTCAGCTCTCCAATTCCATGTTTTTGTGGCTCCCTAAATACCATTTCCTAAGGGATATTTTGTAGAGCTAAGATGCCAGTGCCATCTTGCCAGAAACATAAAGGAAATTGGAATTCGTTAGCTTAAAGGAGCTCAAGGCTAACTGGGTTGCTATGAATTTACATGTATGTGAATCATTTAGCACTTTGTATTTTCAAATATGTGTAGCATTTTGTATGGGGAGAAGAGTTAGATGTGTTGCTTGTTGGAGTTCCTTCTGGTGCTATAAATATAATGGTTTCAACTTTCTACATCCAAATTGTTTGAAATTTGTAATGTATTATGCAACTGAGAGTCAGAGTCTCGAATCCTCAATAGATGTGACCCACAAAAGCCCAGTATTAAATTAAATCAGAAGCACAATAATTTATACTTTTCATAATCTAGGACCACAACTTTGTTTGGGCAGAAGAGCAAGAAGAAAGAGCCCGATATTTGAGTTCCAGTTTTGTCAATGTTGTTTATTTGCCGCGAAACATTAGGCTGACTGAAAGAAAAATATTTGAAGACCAATTCTATAATTATTGCAGTGTCTTTGAAAGGATAAAAGATTTAACGACTGACGTCGTAAATATTGTAGTTATCTTTTGTACACACACACACACACACACACACACACACACACACACACACATATATATGTATGTATATGTATTTATAGTGGCGAGCAGGCTGAATCATAATTCAAAATCTAGATACTTAAGATCAGTGTGCATTCTACAGAGCCCAAATTGTTGAACCATTACATAAACCAGTCCCTGGAACACACATTTACCATATTTTAACACATAGGGAAATTGTTGAGGAGGAAAAAGCCTTCTCGACCAAAGGGATGATAGTAGTGTTCTAGGTAAAATTTAAGACCATGAATATGTATGGCTCTTTTTCATCATTGTTTCAAGCCTTCAATGGGATGAGTATGTAATTTAAGTGAATCATAAACCCCCCTAAGTTGTGTGTCTGATGAAAAATTGATGAAAACTTAATTATAACATTTTCGTTAAATTATAAATGAGTACTTACCCTTCAATAACCTATGCCATAATTTGGATCAGGAACACTCCAATAATTATGGATAATCCCCCTTGATAGAATTACACTAGGGAAATAATTTATCAATGGATCAATATTGACTAGCCCTTACAATAGCCAGATCTAGGAATCTGGGAAAGCATAGACTAACCCGCACAACAACCTGATTGAGGCAGGGAAAGGATATACTAACCGCACAACAACCTGATTGAATATATGGGGAAAGCTTCACCGACCCTTAAGAAACCGATCACTTATTTTATTCCCTTGGACTCCTTATGGGTTTTTCCAGTTACAAGGACTTTAAATTATGTATTTTTAACATAGACAATCTATTTTGGGAAAGAGAAATAAACTTCTTTCTTTTGGGCTATGGTTCCATGGAAGAGATGAAGCGAGAAGCTACTCTCTTTTGGTCCTGAATTCTAGACTTGGTATTTGGCTTAAGATCCTAACCATAATAGAAAAATTGTTAAGACGCTTTTCGTCAAAATGACGTTTTTGAATTGTGTAAGGTTTACAAAGCGATTACAATATAGAATAGTCCTTGTTTTTTGCCTAACCTTTTCACATAAATATAAGATGGGATTTTGGAAAGAGAAATGGGGAAGCCCTCATGTGAGATCCAGATACTAGTAGGCTCAACGTTTAAGTTTGAAGGATACTTTTTCAATGTGTTCTAATATTAAGTATATGCATTGAGTTTTGAAAAGAGAAATGGGAAGCCTTATAAGTCCCTCTCATTTGACATTTAGATGTTAGTAGACTCAAGACTAAAGTTTGAAGGATAATTTTTCAAGTGTTCTAATACTTAGGTTTATTATGGTAAAGATCATACTTAGTGATTAGGTGGAGTTCGAAATTGAATGGCTAGTTTCTCATGAAATGGGTCCATATGGACAAACATATCAATTAGCTTTGCGTTGTTATTTGTAACCTTTTTTTGGCCATTAATGGAAATATGGATTGGAAGAAACATATGTTTTTAGTTGGAAAGATAATAATACAATGATTATAATAGCTCGTAGAAAAGTTCATTTCAAAACAAGTAAGATTTAATGTCATGGAAAAGTTATTCTTATAATTTTGTTTTCTTTTGTCTTATTTCTTTGAACCATTTGCTATCTTAATAATCAACTGGTCATAAAAAAGATCAACAATTTTAAATCCCTGAAGGAGTACAATGTTAGAGGTAAACTAGTTTTAGGTGTATACGTTGGTAATGGACAAAAGCATATTTTCAATTTTTGCTATGATTGTTAGGGATCTTAGGCCTGATCTCTTTTGGCCTTGTAACATAGCACTTATAGTAGTGGATCTCTTCTTAAAACAATTATATACACGCATAATCTTTAGAACCCCATGAGTCTATGTACATCCCCAAATTCATATTATGCACTCAAATAATGCTGTGAGTAGTTCTTAACTACGCTAGTCACTTTCACGAGATAGGCAACAAACATTTCCCTTCATGAAATAAATAGGCCAAAGAACAATGCAATACAATGCAATACAATACTCCTAATGGTTATGACTATGTTCACATGATTAACAAAACAAGTCCACCAATCCCTTTCTAAATGGGATTTTTCCTAATCTCATATTCCATCACCGGTAAAGGTTCTTCATTCTCCACCTCTATTTTAGTCTCTCCTCCTCTACACTAACTCTTGAGTAATCCCCATAAAAGGTAGTCGGAAGTAATAAATCATCTTGTACATGGTTTACCTCACTAATTCCATGTAAATGTTGAATCACTTCCAACTACCATACTTAGTCAAGTCATCATGTCCATATTCCAAGTCAAATGAATATGTAATACATTCCAAGAAATCACATGTCTTATGATAACTAGAAGTGCATAATCCAATGAAGTTAACATCATCCTCAAAATATGATCTAGGAAACCACAATAATAATAATGTCTCATGATGTATGTAATATCAAAGAAGTGAACCATCGACAACTAGGTGAATAAAGTAGGAAAGTTGCAAAATAGGGTGTTAAAACTCTTTCCCCTCAAGAAGGTTATGTCCCTCGAGTTGAATTGTCTACAAAAAAAAGGATAAATTCCTTTAATATTAGACTCTAATTCCTATGAGTATTTCTGTCAAAACCCAAAATTTCCGAAAAATTTAAAATTTTTAAAATAGCATGTATTATTATCAATTGCAGTCATTTAACTGTTTGATTAGCTTAAGTGATCATAAATGTGTCTGAATGATCTTTTGTTGTACTTAGATTTTGATATGAGTTTATTTACCGTTGCTGATTGTTTTCTGTTTTTCAACCACAAGGGGGAGTTTCCATGACAGACTGGGCTTACTTAGCTTCCGAGCTAATGCAACAGATTTTCTTTCTCTTACAGATATACAGGTATTGTTCGGGTCGCTGCAATTAAATCTTTAAAGTAATATAAAACAATTAGCTGTACCAAATCATTTAGTAAAACGTCTAAGCAAGCTAGCCAGGTTATCAAGTGTTTAAAGGTAGCATTCTTCCTATGACCTCCTCAAGATCTTACTGTTAGAGAATTAGAAATTACTAGAAAATAGGGTAGCTGTGTTTCTTAGGAACAAATTAATTAACTAACTCTATGGAGTAATTGTTCCTTGATGATATTACTGAAATGCAAATATACTTCATAGCTAGCACTGTAGATTACACTGGTTGACCAATACCACAAGTCAGTTTTTACTCATCTGTTGTTACTGTATCATGCCAAGTTTTTAAAGTTAGAATGTATTTTTTATTTACAATTTCAATTATAAAGGATCTGGAATTATCAATATATAATTTGCTTATTTCTAGCATTGCAAGATATTCTGTCAGTTACATGTCTTCTTGTGACATTTTTAAGGGTTTGCTTGGATTGGAGACTACTCCTATTCCATGATTGACAATGGAATAGAGACTATAAGCTATCGTGATTTAACTCATTGAGTCTACAGACTATCAAATGTCTACTTGTTATAAAAAGAATATGGAACAACTAATAGATTGTTATTATGTTGTAACATCAAGTGAAATGGACTGGAGTAACCCTAATCCAAAATTGTGAGTTATATAGCTTTAGTTCTACAAGTTAAAAACACGTAAGAAGAATGACAAGTCCAATAACATCTGTGCAGGATCTAGCTAATGGCTCTTTAGTTAGTAGAATTGTATGTAACTATTTCTGACTTCACTCTATTATCTTACAGATTTGAAAGTAATGATCTATGTCTTGTTACATGAAAATAGGGTGAATGGCAAAAATAGTGATAGGTTTTAACATCAGCATATAACTCACTTGAAAACTACCTCTTTATAATTTTTATAAACATTATCAAGTTCTCTAAGTATAAATAGATTTCAAGACTCAATCTTGTACCCTATTGACAATTGCAAGGTTTTATTGATTGTAGGGCAAAGTATTAATGTTCACTTGATGCAAGGTACGGAAGCATTATTTTTAACATGAAATAATGGCAGGTTTAAACTATGGTGTCACGACCAACATGGAATATCGATGCTATGATTTTAAATGAAAAACAAAATAATTGGAATCTCATCGTGGACTTTGGAACGTCGACCCACTGCATGGGAAAAATTAAAATGCTACGTGGTCACTCCTGAGCCACGCGTCTGGTGATATAAAACAGTTGATTAAACCCTACTTGGCCATTTCTCCTTTGCCTTCGGGCTCGGTCGCTCTGTGAACCCTCCTGGTCCAGTTTCTGATGTTCACTGTGTGCTAGCAGCTTCTATGCTGCTCCAGACCTTCGTATTTGTCCAATGTATCGTTTGGGGATCAATGTATTTTTCTGTTAGCAGCTATTGGTTTGTTTTAAAAACCTAGGGTTTATCCCTTTGCTACCAGTTCTAACCCTGTCACGGCGTGACTGCATCTCTCGGCTTAGTTCTGTCAAGGCTTCCTTCATGGAAGGTAACCTTTGCTTCAGCCAGCTCACTCTTTTGGTAACGAAGGTGGGGTTTATACTTACTTGGCTCGTGGTTATCGAACTATCTACTGTGTTTGCATTTGCTTTCGATTCACCGGTAAGCTACAAGATTTATTACTCGTTGTTTTTAGCTAAAAGAATTTGCTTAAATCCAAACGAAAACATTGAAGGGTTACTGATATTGCTCTTTTGTTGCAGGCCTCGGCTCCACTCACATCATGGATGGCACAAGCTTCGGCAGTTGGTTGTTTTACTTGGTAAGCCTGGTTTTCACCATGGCGTTTCCTCCTTGTTGGTTGTTTTAGGATGGTTAGGGTTTTTTCCTTTGAGTGTTGCGGCTCTGAGATCACTCCAACATTAAACAGTCTTTCAGCTGTATGTTAAGTGGACTCTTAACAGGTTTAACCCTGCGTTGTGAATGATGTTTTTGGCTTCGGTTAATGTTGTCATTATTCGCCTTCTTTTGGTATTTAGGGTTTTTCTGCAGAAGGATTATTGTATATAAAAAAGGAATGAAAACAAGGCCATGAGCCTGTAAGTAGATGAGGTTACGGCCTCATTAATTTGTTTGTTACTGTACTCTTAAAATATGCAGGGTTTTCACCCAGGGTTTTGATAATACGACTCATTAAAAGTTCTCCTGTATATTTGAGCTTGTTTATGGCGTGTATTTTTAATTCTATGTTTTATAATCACTCAAATTGTAAACCTGGGCTGCGGCCGTAGGTGAAATCGTTGTCTGAAATCTTAGTATTTATTTTATTTGAAAAATTGGATTGATAGGGTTCAATTCGAACTCCACAGTCGTGAATTTTGTTTAAATGCTCATTCTGTCATTACGATTTTGACTCTGTCAGAAATTGAGAGTTTAATAAATGATATTAATCTTGATGGTTGAGCTCGACTAATGAGCTAATTAATGTTCTGTGAGCCCTAATGTTTTTAAATTATAACTAGGTTATTTAGCCACTAATAAATTATTTGTGATAAAGTTTCGGTTAGGGTTTTGCATAATGATTTGGTTGTTATGTAAAGACTTGTTAAATCTTAGTTAGGGTTTGTGTATTAATTTAATTAATAGACTAAGACTGGTTAAATTTTTGTCTAGGGTTTATACCCTAAAATAGATGTTCGAACTATGGCTACAATTCTTCAGCAATGTCATTAAAAAAACGATATAAATACTGCAAATTAATTGGTTATATTTTACTACTGTCTCCTATGATTGTTTAATCGATTTTGTATTTACAGAGAAATAATTACTGTATACATAAACCTTACTAAGTTATTTGTCAATTATAATTACTAGGTTTATTATAATAATAAATTATTACTTAAGGTATTACTATTATACTGAATGCATTATATAGACATTATTAGTAATGTAATAATGATATTTACTTCTTACTAGGGATGCTGGCAAAACACAGTAACTCTACCAAATTTAACTATGGCTATTCTGTGATACTAACTTTCTATTTAATCACTCCTCAGACATATAGAAATTAAACACAACATACATCCATTCTTATTAAATAAACATAAAGGAATTAAATAGCAGAACCTATTTTAAGCTGTGGACAACAACAGCAGTGGGAGGCAATTCCTCCCTACCAACTCCTGGAGAGTGCTCAACCAGCAACTTCTCAGGACCCCCGAGCTTGCTCTGGTCTCCCTGGCTGGAACTAGGTGCAGCAAAGTAAATTCTCTCATCCCAAACAGCTACAATAGAACCAAGTTATTGCAGCATTCCTCTCAAACAACTTCCTTACTGTATTTCCCTCTTCCTCAAATGAATTTCCTGAATAACATTCACCTGAGTGTATTCTCTCTGGCAAATTCGAGCCCCCGGCTCTGTTCATTGAGTACTATTTAAAAGATTGCCTAGGTCTTTGTTGGGTTATCTATCATTAATGAGCCACCTGCTCTGATTCCACTTTCTTGGGGAATCATGACCCCAAATATAGGGAAGTTGCCACCTGCAACTTAGGAAGTGTTTGAGGATGCTGCCACTTGTCTTTTGCCTTTCCACCTAGTTCCATCCACCAGTTTGACCAATAACCTCTTTTTAACAGCTCTCCCATGCTGTTGTCTCCACAATTTATTTATTATTAATAAAATATTATGAATTACATTCCATTCTAGTGACTCTGCTGAGTCATCAATTCCTACTTAGCATTAAATTTAACATAATGTCTCAGGAATATAATAAAACAATTACATAATTTTTACAAAATTGGGGTATGTGACATACACACCCCCTTAAAATGTAACATCGTCCTCGATGTTACTTATTCCTCATCCTCAGCCACCTTCTGGAATAGATTTGGGTATGCTTCCCGCATCTTACTTTCCAGTTCCCAGGTAGCTTCTTCAGGACTAAGGTGCTTCCATTGCACCTTCAGCTGTCCAATTGTGTGTTCCGCAGAGTAATTTCCCTCCTCCCAAGGATACAATCCAGTTCCACCAGAACTTCCCCTTCTGGTTCTGCCTGTACAACGTTCCAATCAATCACATGAGTAGCATCATGAACGTACTTTTTCAGAACAGAAATATGAAAAACATTGTACACTTTTAAATTAGGTGGTAATGCTAGCTGATAAGCAACTTGACCAATTCTAGATAAAATTTCAAATGGACCATAGTAACGTGGTGCTAATTTTGCACAACTCCCTAATCTTAGGGAGCTCTTCTTTGGTATTACCTTTATGAACACATGCTCACCCACCTGGAACTCTTTAGGAGTTCTTTTCAAATCTGCTTGGATCTTTTGCCGATCCTAGGCAATCTTCAAATTTTCCTGCACTTGTTTCACAATCTGTTCCATTTCTTTTAATAATTCAGGACCTAACACTAATCTATCTACTGGATTATTCCAAGAGATAGGAGTGTTACATTTACGCCCATACAGAATTTCAAAAGGACTGAACTTAGATGACGATTGATAGTTGTTATTGTATGCAAATTCTGCTAAATGTAAATAATCTTCCCACTTACCTGGTTGATCCTTAACATACATTCTTTGCAGATCTTCCAATACCTGATTAACTCTTTCAGTCTGTCCGTCCGTCTGAGGATGGAAAGAAGTGCTGAAATTCAGTGTTGTGTTTAATCCCTTAAACAAAGATTTCCAGAAATTTCTTGTGAATTTAGGATCCCTGTCTGAAATAATAACCTTTGGGACACCATGTAACCTAAAAATCTGCTTCAGAAATATATCAGCTATGTTTGCAGCCTTGTAAGTGGTTTTAACAGGAATAAAATGTGTTGATTTACTTAATTTATCTACTACCACCATAATTGAATCGTTCTGATTTTGATTTCTGGGTAATCCAGTAATGAAATCTAAGCTGATTATTTCCCACTTCCAACTAGGAACGGGCAAAGGTTGCAATAACCCAGCTGGATGTTGATGTTCTATTTTTACTTGTTGACAGTCCAAACATCTAGCTATATACTCAGCTGCTTCAGATTTCATATTAGGCCAAAAATAGTCTTTTCTCAACATGGTGACAGTCTTCTGGTAGCCTGGATGCCCCGAGTAAGGGGTTTTATGAACTTCATCCAGAATCAGCAATTTAACTTTAGATACATTAGGCACATACAGTCTGTCTTTAAACAATAAAAATCCATCTTTATTCAGACTATAACCCTTTATCAAACTTTTTGTAGGTTCTTCTTTAGCTGTAGCTTGTAAATTTTGGTAAATTTCATCCAAATTTATCCCTTCAGTCAACTGTTCATTTAAATCAGAGGTATAAGTACTGATGGCTATTGTAAAATTCAGCTTTGCATTTTTGCTCAAAGCATCTGCCACCTTGTTTTCCTTTCCTTTTATGTGCTGAATTTCGAAATCGTATTCACTTAAGAAGGCCAACCATCTTGCTTGCCTTGCATTTAAGTTAGGCTGATCTAAAAGGTAATTTAGACCCTTATTATCAGTCATTAAAGTAAAATTTCTGCCTATTAAGTGGTGTCGCCACATCTTTAAGGCATGAATAACAGCAACTAATTCTAAATCATAAGTGGCATAATTCTTTTCATGAATCTTCAGCTTCCTGGACTCATAGGCAATGACATGCCCATCCTGAGTCAACACTCCGCCTAGACCGTCATTACAAGCATCGGTACAAACCACGAAATCCTTATTAGGATCCGCTATTCTTAGAATAGGCGCAGTTGTTAATAAAGTCTTTAATTTCTTAAAGCTTTCTTCACACTTCAAGTTCCAATCAAACTTCTTGCCTTTCTTTTGCAAGGAAGTGATTGGGTTGGCTATTTTTGAAAAGCCTTCAATGAATCTCCGATAATAACCGGTAATTCCCATGAAGGATCTAACATATGTTACGTCTTTTGGTACTGGCCATTCTTCGATTGCCCGAATCTTTTTAGGATCAATTGAAATCCCTTCCTTAGTCACTACGTGACCTAAGTACTGGATTTCATCCTTGAAGAAATCACACTTACTGAACTTCGCAAAGAGCTGTTGTTCTCGCAGTTCTTGTAAGACTATCCGTAAGTGTTCTTTATGTTCCTCTTCATTTTTAGAATAAATTAAAATGTCATCGATGAATACGACAACAAATTTATCCAAGTATTTATGCATTATGTTATTCATTAGACACATAAAGACGGCTGGGGCATTAGTAAGCCCAAATGGCATTACGACAAATTCGTAATGTCCATATCTCGTTCTAAAAGCTGTCTTGAATATGCCCTCTTCTTTAATTCTCACCTGATGATAGCCTGATCTCAGGTCTATCTTAGAGAACACCGTAGCTCCACGTAGCTGATCAAACAGATCATCTATGCGAGGCAACATATATCTGTTTTTAATTGTCATCTTGTTTAGTTGACGGTAATCTATGCAAAGTCGCATAGTTCCGTCCTTCTTTTTAACAAAGATTACTGGTGCTCCCCAAGGGGACACACTGGGTCGAATGTATTTCTTATCTATTAATTCCTTTAACTGTGTTTTTAATTCGTTAAGCTCTAGAATATTCATACAATACGGAGCCTTTGAACTGGGTACAACACCTAGTACCAGCTCAATTGTGAAATCCAGTTCTCTCTTGGGAGGTAATCCTGGAATTTCCTCCGGAAAAACATCAATAAATTCATTTACTACAGGAATATCCTCTACTTTTATCTTGCTTATTTCAGACTTAACTGCCTCGTCTGTAATAGTTACAGCATAGGCTTTGCACCCTTTTCTGACTGCTCTTTTAAGTTGTAAAGCATAAATCTGCCTGATTACAGTTTTCCTAGGAATACCCTTAACCGTTACAGGCTGTTCATTATTATTTACACACGTAAAATTTTTATCAAAACAGTTTAAAACTACCCTATGCTGTTCTAACCAGTCCATACCAATAAGTATGTCATACGAGCCAAGTGGCAAAACATTTAATTTAACAGTAGTTTTAAAATCATTCATATCTAGAGCACATTCCTTAACATAACAGGTCACCTTCCTTTTTGCCCCAGTAGCTAATTGTACTGACCAAGAGTTATCAAACCTTTCAACAGTCAGATTACACTTTTCTACTATCTGCTGTGAAATATAACTAAGGCTAGCACCTGGATCTATTAAAATAGTTACAGGGGTTTTGTTAACCATACCTCCTACTTCCACCATGGAAGTTTGATAATCAGCTTGGCGGTTCTCCAACGCTGCATTGATTCGGGGCATAGTCCTTGCAAAGTCTCCAACAGTCATTTCATCTTGTATAGTATGAATATTGCCATTTGGTTTCTTCCGATTTGGGCAAACTGAAGCATAGTGTGGGCCATTGCATTCCTAGCACTTAACAGGTTCCTTCCGTTCGAAATTCTTAGTGAAATTTCCATGATTGTTAGAAGCCTCCTTGCTGCCCTTGAAGTTATTAGAATGATTAGAAGCACCATTTTTGCTTCCCTGGAAGTTCTTACCATTAGAATAGTTTCTGTTCTTGTCATTCCTGAAATTGTTTTGGGGTACAAATTCTTTTTTCCTGAACTCAGGCTGATTATTGTTCTTTTTAGCATTCTAGTTGGCTATTCCTTCTTTCTTTTTGTTCTGTTCAAAACAGAAATTAGCCTTTCGCATAGCTTCTTCCGGTGTTTTGGGGTTATCATATTCGATTCTGTCTTTTATCTGATATGGCAAGCAGCTAAGAAACCGCTGTACTTTAGGTTTCTCTTCAACAAAATATGACACATATCTTAACAGAATTAAGAACTTACTGTTTAAGTCCTTCATAGTCATAGATCCTAGCTTCAACTCATAAAATTCCTTGGCCCTTTCTTCGTAGTATTGTTCAGACATAAATTTCTTTTTGAAGTATCTTTTAAAGGTACTCCAATTGACCTCTTTTTCTTTGATCCCCTTGACCCTTTTCAAGTCTTGCCACCATATATCCGCCTTTCCAGAAAGGTTATAGATGGCCATTCTTGCCTTCAACTGATTTGAATAGTTGTATATCTGAAAATATTTTCTCATCCCAGATAACCAGGACTCTGCCTCTTCTCCTGTTTCAGTTTCTCCATTAAAAGTTAGAGGTTTTATTTTCTTGAACTCCCCAGAAATCTCTTCATAAGGCTTGTACTTTTTCTTTCTGTTATACAACTCAGCCTCACTGCTGTCACTAGTAGTGTGATAGCTTTGTTGTTCCCTTCTTCCTTCAGATGATGAACTGCTATCTGATTTAGCTAGTTTCATCCTTTTTGACCCTTTTTGATGGCTAGCTTCTTCAGATTCAGATCTTTTGCTTCTCCCTTCAGTCTAAAATTTTTCCATCAAAATTTGATTTAACTGCTCTTGAGTTTTCAAAATCCTTTCATTATCCTTCTTGACTGATTCCATTTCAGTCTTTAAACTCTTTATAGTCTGCATCAGTTCTGAAGAGTGAGCAGTCACCTCCTCTATCACAGGTTCTCTAGACATCTGTCTTGTCTCAGTGTTTGGAGATTCCTCCTCAGCATATTCTCCTAGCTTCTCCATACCTATCTGTTAGATTTAGAAAAGGAAATTTTCTGCTCTTTTACATGAACAAAAATACAAGTTAGTACATTATATATATATAATTTTTTTTTTTTTTTTATTGTTACCGTCCTGCGGAACTAGTTGAGCCACATCAAGGCCTATTATTTGAACCATGCTCTGATACCACATGTCAAAACCCAAAATTTCCGAAAAATTTAAAATTTTTAAAATAGCATGTATTATTATTAATTGCAGTCATTTAACTGTTTGATTAGCTTAAGTGATCATAAATGTGTCTGAATGATCTTTTGTTGTACTTAGATTTTGATATGAGTTTCTTTACCGTTGTTGATTGTTTTCTGTTTTTCAACCACAAGGGGGAGTTTCCATGACAGACTGGGCCTACTTAGCTTCCGAGCTAATGCAACAGATTTTCTTTCTCTTACAGATATATAGGTACTATTCGGGTCGCTGCAATTAAATATTTAAAGTAATATAAAACAATTAGCTATACCAAATCATTCAGTAAAAAGTCTAAGCAAGCTAGCCAGGTTATCAAGTGTTTAAGGGTAGCATTCTTCCTATGACCTCCTCAAGATCTTACTGTTAGAGAATTAGAAATTACTACAAAATAGGGTAGCTATGTTTCTTGGGAACAAATTAATTAACTAACTCTATGGAGTAATTGTTCCTTGATGATATTACTGAAATGCAAATATACTTCATAGCTAGCACTGTAGATTACACTGGTTGACCAATACCACAAGTCAGTTTTTAATCATCTGTTGTTACTGTATCATGCCAAGTTTTTAAAGTTAAAATGTATTTTTGATTTACAATTTCAATTATAAAGGATCTGGAATTATCAATATATAATTTGCTTATTTCTATCATTGCAAGATATTATGTCAGTTACATGTCTTCTTGTGACATTTTTAAGGGTTTGCTTGGATTGGAGACTACTCCTATTCCATGATTGACAATGGAATAGAGACTATAAGCTATCGTGATTTAACTCATTGAGTCTACAGACTATCAAATGTCTACTTGTTATAAAAAGAATATGGAACAACTAAGAGATTGTTATTATGTTGTAACATCAAGTGAAATGGACTGGAGTAACCCTAATCCAAAATTGTGAGTTATATAGCTTTAGTTCTACAAGTTAAAAACACGTAAGAAGAATGACAAGTCCAATAACATCTGTGCAGGCTCTAGCTAATGGCTCTTTAGTTAGTAGAATTGTATGTAACTATTTCTGACTTCACTCTATTATCTTACAGATTTGAAAGTAATGATCTATGTCTTGTTACATGAAAATAGGGTGAATGGCAAAAATAGTGATAGGTTTTACCATCAGCATATAACTCACTTGAAAACTACCTCTTTATAATTTTTATAAACATTATCAAGTTCTCTAAGTATAAATAGATTTCAAGACTCAATCTTGTACCCTATTGACAATTGCAAGGTTTTATTGATTGTAGGGCAAAGTATTAATGTTCACTTGATGCAAGGTTCGGAAGCATTATTTTTAACATGAAATAATGGCAGGTTTAAACTATGGTGTCACGACCAACATGGAATATCCATGCTATGATTTTAAATGAAAAACAAAATAATTGGAATCTCATCGTGGACTTTGGAACGTCAACCCACTGCATGGGAAAAATTAAAATGCTACGTGGTCACTCCTAAGCCACACGTTTGGTGATATAAAACAGTTGATTAAACCCTACTTGGCCATCTCTCCTTTGCCTTCGGGCTCGGTCGCTCTGTGAACCTTCCTGGTCCAGTCTCTGCTATTCAATGTGTGCTAGCAGCTTCTATGCTGCTCCAGACCTTCGTATTTGTCCAATGTATCATTTGGGGATCAATGTATTTTGCTGTTAGCAGCTATTGGTTTGTTTTAAAAACCTAGGGTTTATCCCTTTGCTACCAGTTCTAACCCTGTCACGGCGTGACTGCATCTCTCGGCTTAGTTCTGTCAAGGATTCCTTCGTGGAAGGTAACCTTTGCTTCAGCCAGCTCGCTCTTTTGGTAACAAAGGTGGGGTTTATACTTACTTGGCTCGTGGTTATCGAACTATCTACTGTGTTTGCATCTGCTTTCGATTCACCGGTAAGCTACAGGATTTATTACTCGTTGTTTCTAGTTAAAAGAATTTGCTTAACTCCAAACAAAAACATTGAAGGGTTACTAATATTGCTCTTTTGTTGCAGGCCTCGAATCCACTCACAGCATCGATGGCACAAGCTTCGGCAGTTGGTTGTTTTACCTGGTAAGCCTGGTTTTCACCATGGTGTTTCCTCCTTGTTGGTTGTTTTAGGATGGTTAGGGTTTTTTCCTTTGAGTGTTGCGGCTCTGAGATCACTCCAACTTTAAATAGTCTTTCAGCTGTATGTTAAGTGGACTCTCAACAGGTTTAACCCTGCGTTGTGAATGATGTTTTTGGCTTCGGTTAATGTTGTCATTATTCGCCTTCTTTTGGTATTTAGGGTTTTTCTGCAGAAGGATTATTGTATATAAGAAAGGAATGAAAACAAGGCCGTGACCCTGTAAGTAGATGAGGTTACGGCCTCATTAATTTGTTTGTTACTGTACTCTTAAAATATGCAGGGTTTTCACCCAGGGTTTTGATAATACGACTCATTAAAAGTTCTCCTGTATATTTGAGCTTGTTTATGGCGTGTATTTTTAATTCTATGTTTTATAATCACTCAAATTGTAAACCTGGGCTGTGGCCGTAGGTGAAATCGTTGTCTGAAATCTTAGTATTTATTTTATTTGAAAAACTGGATTGATAGGGTTTAATTCGAACTCCATAGTCGTGAATTTTGTTTAAATGCTCATTCTGTCATTACGATTTTGACTCTGTCAGAAATTGAGAGTTTAATAAATGATATTAATCTTGATGGTTGAGCTCGACTAATGAGCTAATTAATGTTCTGTGAGCCCTAATGTTTTTAAATTATAACTAGGTTATTTATCCACTGATAAATTCTTTGTGATAAAGTTTCGATTAGGGTTTTGCATAATGATTTGGTTGTTATGTAAAGACTTGTTAAATCTTAGTTAGGGTTTGTGTATTAATTTAATTAATAGACTAAGATTGGTTAAATTTTTGTCTAGGGTTTATACCCTAAAATAGATGTTCGAACTATGGCTACAATTCTTCAGCAATGTCATTAAAAAAATGATATAAATACTGCAAATTAACTGGTTATATTTTACTACTGTCTCCTATGATTGTTTAATCGATTTTGTATTTACAGAGAAATAATTACTGTATACATAAACCTTACTAAGTTATTCGTCAATTATAATTACTAGGTTTATTATAATAATAAATTATTACTTAAGGTATTACTATTATACTGAATGCATTATATAGACATTATTAGTAATGTAATAATGATATTTACTTCTTACTAGGGATGCTGGCAAAACACAGTAACTCTACCAAATTTAACTATGGCTATTCTGTGATACTAACTTTCTAATTAATCACTCCTCAGACATATAGAAATTAAACACAGCATACATCCATTCTTATTAAATAAACATAAAGGAATTAAATAGCAGAACCTGTTTTAAGCTATGGACAACAACAGCAATGGGAGGCAGTTCCTCCCTACCAACTCCTGGAGAGTGCTCAACTAGCAACTTCTCAGGACCCCTGAACTTGCTCTGGTCTCCCTGGCTGGAACTAGGTGCAGCAAAGTAAATTCTCTCAGCCCAAACAACTACAATGGAACCAAGTTACTGCAGCATTCCTCTCAAACATCTTACTTACTGTATTTCCCTCTTCCTCAAATGAATTTCCTGAATAACATTCACCTGAGTGTATTCTCTCTGGAAAATTCGAGCCCCCAGCTCTGTTCATTGAGTACTATTTAAAAGATTGCCTAGGTCTTTGTTGGGTTATCTGTCATTAATGAGCCACCTGCTCTGATTCCACTTTCTTGGGGAATCATGACCCCAAATATAGGGAAGTTGCTACCTACAACTTAGGAAGTGTTTGAGGCTGCTGCCACTTGTCTTTTGCCTTTCCACCTAGTTCCATCCACCAGTTTGACCAGTAACCTCTTTTTAATAGCTCTCCCATGTTGTTGTCTCCACAATTTATTTATTATTAATAAAATATTCTGAATTACATTCCATTCTAGTGACTCTGCTGAGTCATCAATTCCTACTTAGCATTAAATTTAACATAATGTCTCAGGAATATAATAAAACAATTACATAATTTTTACAAAATTGGGGTATGTGACAATTTCTGCCAATGATCTTTGACCTAGTCAATAATTTTGCTTTGACATAGATGTTATAGCTTCCTACCTAGTTCCTATGATCATTAGGAGTTTCGTATGGAACACCCTAGTGTCCTTCATGAGATACATACCTCTCAAGTAATGATACATTAAATACATTACTAATAGTCATGATATCGAACATGGTTCCTTAACCCAGTGCACTACTACCCAAGCCAACACACCCTATTGAAGTTGATTGATCCTCCCATGAGGGGCCATAGTTCGAGATATACAACAATAGCTTATTTAGCGAATTAGTTAAGATAGGCACATCATTCCATCCTTGTGTGGCATGCACTATCATAACATTATTATTTTATATTAGTACATTAGTTTATTAGTTTGTGAGGGCTAGATAATTTGATTGTGGACTCATTGTAAAACTATAAGAGTGGTCCTTGGCCAAATTTATTGAATTATGCTTTCCATTCTAATCTATCTTAATGGTTAGGATTCATGGATCAACTACACTCATTTCCCTTTATCTATCACATTTTCTAATTCTTCAAGAAACTTCAACAATTTACGTCTTTGGTTATTTTCTTTCTATTGGTAGTGAAATTGTTTCTTATCATCTAGTATCAAAGCAATGAGGTCTAGACTTACTCCTCCAAGCTCTCTTGGCCCAGTTCCCACCTAAGAAATTATAAGGATTTGGGTTCCTTGAGGACTTCTCTCCACTCCAACAATAGTTTATTTAGATAATTCTCTTGGCCCTTGGCTCCATCCAACAAACTCAAATTCATCACACCTCTTTATCTATTTGGTTCCTTAGTCTCAACGCCCACCCAAAATTGCACTTTGTTTGTTTGTTTGTTTGTTTGTTTGTTTGTTTTGGAGGCTACCCTCCCACCCCAACATCAATCTTGGCTACATATCCTTCTCCCCACCTCATCTTCAATATCATACACTTCCAACACTTCTCTATTGTCAAATTACGCTTGATGATTCTCCAAATCCCCTTCATCTCTCAAGCCCAATGTTCTCAACAACAAAATGTTTTCTTCTCCTAAGATGTTTTTCATAGGGCTTCCTTGGCACCAACCTTATATGTTATTCCTAGGGCATGTTATCTCTCCTTATTTTTCCAATTATGTTTCATCTAAAAGCCATCTTGGAAGATTGATCTTGTTGTTTAGACTTCTTTTATCTCTTATGGTAATCTCTCTCTTCTTCATCATCTTTTTTCCCATGCTACCCTAGATCTTCTACAAACAATCCATAGCATCACACATCCTCTCCGTTTCTTGTCTGAAATAAGAATCTCCCTTCCCTAGTATAATGGAAAATGAATGGTCAAATGTTCAACTTAGATCACTATGTTTCAAGTTTATTTTCAAACATACCCTACTATGCTTGAACAACTACAGTTAGCCCACTTGTCGGGAATTAACTTGAGGACATTACATGTTTATGGTGGTAGACATATCTCTCTTCATCTCATAAAGTGCATATTACTACCTAGAGAATGTTTCACTAGGTCCTAACCCAAGGATGTTAGTAACTAGGTTATCCACAAGACCTCCTATATCGACGATTCTAGCTCAGGCAACACCCAAGTCAACATGTGCAACATGACATCCTCTTTTTGTCTAAACTCTAGATACAACTCTACAACTCTAGATCAATGATACAACCTAGGTACTTGGTTCCAAATTTATTTATTGCATTTTATTGTTTGAAAATTTAATTTGAATTTATAAATTATGTTTTTTCACATATTGAAATTTTCTCTTCAAATTAGTAATGTTAGTTTATATATAGTCCTTAGTTTAACTTAAATTAGTATTGAAATTAGTAATAATTTGGTCGATTTTTATTTATAGAATCTTATTTTAGGATTGATAGTTTATTTGGAAAATTAATTTAGCATTTGGTAAATCTATTATTTTAATTTGCATTGTTTAGTGTTGTCCTATGTTCATATCTAAGTGTTTTATTTTTTTATTATATATATATTAAAAATTGAAATAATGTTTCTTTTCTCTTTATATATATATGATGGTGAACTAATCAATTTTTTTTTAAGATCTTTTACAAAATTAGTGTTTGTACACCTCTTTAGATTTTAGTAGTTACATTCTTGCCTAGAGTAAATCCCTTGTCCCATAAACAAAGGACCTCATACACTAAATTAGTGTCTAATTTGGTCGTGACTTCAAAAATAAATTGAAATTATTAAAATGAAAAGGAGCTTCATCAATATTTAATTCCACAACTCAAATGTATATATTTGTTTTGCATAGAATTCAAGAGCTTTCATATCTCCCACTACATGTTTATTTATACAAAATTTCCTATCATATAAATTCAAGACCCATGTAGTGAGCTATCTCCAATTTTTCACTATTACAATAATAAAATCTTAATGTACTATTACATTTTCAAATGAAAAGAATGATTTATTTTTACATGTTAGCATTGAAAGATTAAATATTTCATAGTCCTTCAATGTGAAATGGGATCTTGTCGTTCAAATTTGATCTCTGGTTGATGTTCACCAACTACCCAACCACCCAACCATAAATTAAGTAGTTCTGCTAATTTTTCTGACATAAAACCACAAATTAAGTAGCTCTGATAGTTTTTCTTTGACATAAAAATCCTACTGTAATCCTTCGATATTTTCAACGCTTCTTAAATTTACTATTAATGTGTTTGACATAAAAATAGTTGATGAAAAACATTTAATTTAACTCGGAGACTTTATAATTCAATGGGAGAAGCACATTTATTACTATTGGTGGCTGCCATGATGCTAAGAATGTGGGTGGCTCATGCATATTGGGTGGCTTACATTGGATCTATGAGGCTTTACATACGTTGAATCCCAGCAATACAAGTAGCTATACTTCAGGATTCATCGCAGATTTTATGGCGCTTTCAAAGGTATTTAGTATTCACTATAATAAATATTATGGGAAAGGACATATTATTTAATCAAACAGTCGTGCATAAATATTGTACTGGTAGTGGTAACCTGTACATGTCGGCTGATTTCTAAGGCATACGGGAGGTTTTTTCGACAGGCTTTTGGGGAAAGGACATGTTATTTAATCAAACAGTCGTGCATAAATATGGTACTGGTAGTGGTAACCTGTACATGTTGGCTGATTTCTATGGCATACGGGAGGTTTTTTCGACAGGCTTTTGGTCATTTGAGCACTGCTCCCTAAATGTAGTGGAATAATTATTTCATTTTGTAAGTGTGTTGTATTTTGTACTCTTTGTTATTATTTTCTGAATTTCTATGATTCTAATTATTGAGTTGTTGCATTTAATGCTCTGCAATTCAATGGTTAGCTTTCATCTACTTATTTAGAGCATTTATCAATTTTGTCATCCTGTAAATTTTTTTAGAGTTTTGTCAATTATGTCATCCTGTACCGTTTTGTAGAGTTTTATCAAATTTTGTCATCCTGTATAATTTTTTTTTTAGAGTTTTTCATTGTTGGTTATTTGAGCAATGAATGATAATTTATGAATTCTCTGTGTTTGATTTTGGTCGTGGTATATATGATTCTATGATTCAATTATGTTATAGTAATTTTGATAAAAAACAATTTATCTATATTCTTTAGCAATGCATTTAATGCTGTGCAGTAATATAAATTATTGAATTAGATCTAAGAATCAATCTGTAGTAGCAACATTAAATACAGCAAATAATACATATTCAAAGTTTCGCTTAACCACACAACCTCAAATACCTTAAAATAATAAATATATACGTATTACTATCCTTTGTAGATCTTCTCTGGTCCTTTACTCTTTAATGAATATATAGAACGGATTCCTTTGCTGATCTTCTTGTCTCTTCTTAAACTTCTTAAAGAGTTGAATCGTTTTATTTTTTAAAAAATGATATAAATGTTTAGAGACTTTTTGTCTATGTATAGCAATTAAGTCATCGTCAAGTTTCAATATCCACGTAATGAAGCTGGAAAATGACTTCGACTTTGACAGCTTATAAAATGACATGTAACGACTTCAATGAAGCTTGTGTTCATTAAAATTAAAGAGATCATGGAGAGAACAACAAATTTCTTTACCATTCAAATTAAATCCAATAGAAAAGTTTGTTCATTTATTAATTTCATATTGTTTTTTTTTTAAGAATAGTTAAATAAAATATTTATATTTATTTTTTAATGTTTTGTATATTTATGTAAATTTTATATAGTGTTATCTTATTTCAACTATCTCATTATAATTTTACTATTCATTTTTTTTTTGTATTAGGGCAATGGACAATTGGAGTTGGGCTGGTACTGGCATGATACAGGGTCTAGGGATCCAATCTTTGCTACCCCTATACCCCTAGGTGCACCACAGGCCCCAACCATGACTCACGGCAAGATTGGGGGATTTGAAAACTAAACCTTCCATTTACAACCAATTACAACTTCTCATATTTATCACTTGAGCAACCCCCCACCAGCAATTTTACTATTCATAATATGTATCAACTAAATTCATTTTTATTATAAATTTATTAAATTTTTTTTTTCATCTTATAAATATTTAATAAATTTAAAATTAAGATATATATATATATAATCATTCTTAAAGAAATTTGAAAACAAACAACAAAAATTACCCACCATGTTTTCATTATATCCATTTTGACAAAGTATATGTTGACAACTTAAAATATGTATAGCCATGCTCATTGTTGCATCTCCTATGAATTTTTCCACATTCTCACATTTATTAAATAAACTATTTTTTTTTATAATTATGATTATCAAATCCTCTACATAAATTACAATAATCTTCGTTAACACCACCTAACTAATATTCACATTCACATTGCAACACCTACAACCACCTCATGAACCTTACATGGGTGAATATTATGCTCCTTACAATAAAGTAATAAATGCCTAGGGTGGCATATACAACATCATATTTGAAAGCATTTGAGATCTAGCATGATCTATGCCACCCCCTTGGCATTTATTATTTTGTTGTGAGATTTATAGTACTAAATTATGTTGAAGGGATGGCATAGATATCATTGGATTTGAAATCATTTTAGATCCAATGGTGTGTATATCTCACCCCTTAAACATCTATTACTTTGTCATGCAGTGAAAAATGCTTACCCCTTATATGGACATTTGATTCAGATTTATGTGAGAACGAAATGAAAGAATAGATATAGAATCACATACACAAATATAATGCAAGGAACACAATGATATGGTAAATGAAAATTCTATTAAATGGAAGAAATAGAACATACTGTAAAATAAAAGAGCTAGAATGGTGGTAGCTTATCTCTGAGAAGAGATGTGATGACTAAACTCATTCATGACAAGTTGTATACAAAATGAGGCCAAAAGAGCCTATTTATCATAAGAATGAGGGAAAGAACCCTAAACATCCAAAAACCTAACCCTTGGAGATGAATCGTCATAAATTTTACAACCCCAAGGTGGTTAGTTGAGCAATCAACTTCTCGGGGTCATACCTTTTACATAAAATCTTCATTTGGGGTGCTCAGTAAACTGTTGGAAAGATCTAGACGAGGAGTACAATAATAGGTTGGGCCTATACAAGAGCCTATGGCTATTTTCTAGGTTGTTGTGGGCCCAAAAAACATTGTTTAAGGCCTCAAAACGAACCTAAAAGTTCACGACCAGGAAAACCACAGAAAAACTACTAGAAAATTGCCAAAATGGAAAATTGTTTTGAGCAAGTGGAATAGGTGGGTGGCCACCGATATCCATCTAAATCAACATTTTAAAAAAGACAAAAGAAACATTTAATGGGTATAGCTTCCTCACAACATCTCTAAGTCCTTTCTACATAGGATTTCGTTGGTGTTGTAGTTAGTCATTTAGATAACACACCACAAAAACAAATTGCACACAATACTTGTCTTGCACTACATTAGTGCAGTGACTCATAGTTACTAAAAACGTATAATGTATTGTATAGGAATGCACATTGATATGTTAAGTTAAGAATTAGTTAGAGCAAAGAGAGAGATGGAAGAATAAAGAGTTAAATAATGTTGGCACGGGGTTAGAGCGCATGAAGTGCGGAAGCCGACAACGACAAAGGGGTCACAGCGGAGGAAAGGACCATTCATGAAGGAAAAGAAGCCGGCGAAAGCGCAAGTTTTGTCCAGTTAGTTAGAATGGGTCGTTTTGACCATTTGGTAATAGTCTTAGTTGTCTATAAATAGAACCACAATTGTAATCCTAAGGGCATCAATCCGAGTCTCGAAGAAGATAGAATATCCATCGGATAAGTTGATGTATTTGTCTTCCTTCGGTAAGTTTTACTCTGTGTATATGGATTCGCGTTAAGTTGCTTGGAACTGTTCCTGCGAAGGTTGTACCGCAGATTTTGAGATGAGTTAAAGCATGAGGATGTTCGGTTACATCTCTATTCTATGTTTCTATTTGTGTCACCATGTTATGAATGATGAATCTTATCTTAATGATTCAATGTGTTTAAGGTTTTTTTGCTTTGCCAATTTTTCTATAATGCTAGTTGATGTGAATGTCATTTACATGTTGTTGATGCAGATGTCGAATGTATATTTGAATTGTTAGTATAATGCGAAGGAAGATCTTTGGTTTCGGTAGCGACTGAGTAAGAGTTAACGCATGTCTTCTCCCTACTGCGGAAACTTGGTTCCTACATCCCCCTTGAACATCTTGGGTGAGACCTCACTCGCTCTGCAGGTGTTGCTGGAAAGGGTAAAACCTTTATGAGCTGATGCTTAAGGGTATCTGGTTGGTGTTTGTTGACATCAGTGCGAAGTGAACCCCTGTCGAAAGAACTATGTCAATAAATGGTTCTATTTTTGGGACCGTATTGCAAAGAGAAAAAGAGAGGACATGTTGTGGCATCCGACGAAACCGTAGATCGAGGATTGGTTCAACAAGAAGGCACGAGAGTTTGCTGAAGAAGAGAATCGCCAACTCGGATGGTCGACGACTGAGTGGTTACAGAAATATATATACTCCGACATACATGAGATATTTTTCTGTGAATTCCCGATACTATTGCATGAGTGGTTGGCACAACTGACATTCCAAAAGAAGAATTTCTAAGGTGGTAAACCTAAACAATGGACACCTGAATTGATCCATCAATTTAAGCGAGTGGATAACAAGGCATATAGAGTTGTGGAAGTCTGGGTGGATAGTATTATGGAGGGATATATTACTGAATTCGCCGTTGACATAATCAAGTCATATAATGACATGGAAATGAAGTTTTTCAAGGGACCCCGTGGAAGGTTTCTACTGTCGCTGAAATTGTGGATTAAAATGCCCATCTGTGAGAAGGGTATACTGAAGATGAATTCCGACGAGTAAAGCTAAGTGTGTGGAGGATGTGGGTACCGCGTGAATGCAGGTATGGTAGAACATTGTGGGGTAGATGGACATGAGCGACTATGAGTTCTTAAGGTAAGCTGAGGAAGGTTGTGGTACCCTATTGTTGAAATATTGTAACTTCAAAGAATATTATATTTGTATATTATTTATTTCGGAGATGTTCCATACCTCCGATGTGATTATACTATAAATCCGGAGATATTTATTCCTCCAAGTTGGTTGTGGTAACTAGGGTTATTAGACCCACCATGTGGGGGTCGGCCCAGTCAGTTATAATGGGGTATTTAACCTAATGGTTAAATACGAGCCTACATGTACTTGTGTAAAATACATATCAGAGTAGTGTATAAATAGAGGAGGTGTGTTCCTCATCTGACACACTCACTCACTTGAGGATAGCGCACTTGTGGAGGAGAGGTCTGCTATTGTGGAGGAGGAGATCATGTCTCAGGGTTTCATCTTTGTATATTGCTGGTCATCTATATTGAGGAAGCTTTGCTGGGTTTTCTACCCCATGAGGGTTTCCCAGGATAAATCTCTGTCTCTTGTGTTTATGCTGTGCTTGTTGTTTCTTCAGTGATCCTGTATATGCTACTATTGTGAAATGGAATGTAATGCTGCTATTTTATGTCTTAGAATATTGAATTCTAACATGGTATCAGAGATAACCTGAAGGAAGACAAGGTATGGCACTAACGACACTTGCTTTACTTACGACAATTTGAAGGTTAGGGTTTTACATAGCAAAAACCAGTCATCGTAGCACTTTCACTATAAATCCGTTTTGGAGAAGTTTTCGGATCTGAAATTGTTACGGGACAAGGATTAAATCTCCAGGTACCTTGTGTCCAAAGGAAAACCTCTAATTCGTTGTACTTCGTCATTTATGATCTGTACAATATAGGGTTTCTACCTCTTCCAGATCTGAATCAAAATCAGGTGACCTTGGGAAAAGGGTCATATCTTGGGCTAGGAAGCTCCAAATGAAATTTCGTAAAAAGTGACAGGTAGTACACAGTCTGTACTATCTCAGAAACCGTTTTTCAGAGGCCGAAGTTGAATCAGTGACACGTGGAACTCCGTACAAGTTTGATCTCCTGTATTATCCAATAAACAGGTCATGTTGCGACACTTGGCATAACTCTCTCTCAGAGAGTCCAATTGAGGTCAGACCTGTTAGGATGGAAAGATAACAGGCCGAGATACCTTAGAAAAGTTTTTTAGAGGCCGAAGTTCAAACAGGGACACGTGGCACGCCGTACAATTTCGCTCTTCTGTTTTATCCCAAAACAGGTCATGTTGCGACATTTGACATAACTCTCTCTCAACGAATCCAATTGAGGTTAGACCTGTCAGGATGGAAATATAACAGGTCAGGCTATCTCAGAAAACTTTTTCAGACCTTATGGATTGAAAAGTTTGAAGTTACACCAGAAACAATCAGGTACATATTTCTGTCAAAACAGAATTATTTTTGAGTACCTTCATTCATGGCTTCCGGAATTTAGGGCTTTGAAGAAAGTTGGAATTTTTGTAAACGGAGACCACGGCTAAATGCTACTCATCAAAATAGAAATTTAGAGACCAAGATCAGATTTTTTGGTTGGGCAGAAGGCCGGGCATGATCAAACCCTAGTTCGGGACTTTTATCAGAAAAGTGGAAAATTAGGGCTTCTGTAAAAATGGGAATTTTTGAAATCTGTGACCATGGCTGGAAGCTCCTCAGAAAAATAGAATCTTAGAGCTTTGGATCAAACATTTTGATTGGGAAGAAGAGTGGGATTCATCAAACCCCAATTCAGGGTCACGTCCAGTGAATCCGGAAGTTTCAAAGGCAAAATTGAGGAGTGAAACTTTGCAGTTTTCAAATTCTGAATATATCAGTTTGATCAGCTCATCAAGGCGCATATTTCTATCCTTTCGGAAGTTTGAAATTCAAAGTTTGAATTTTTGGGGTTTCTCTGACAAACCCATATCCAGCTCCAGGTCCAGTTCTTGCAAATCAAATGGATAGGGTTAATCCTAGAAGAAGATGAATTGGTCACCTACATAAGTGAAGGAGTTCATGTTTCAGAGGGAGATGAGGCTAAGGCTTTACATAAGGAGATTACAAGCGATCTCGACAGGTATGACTTAAGGAGGTTCAGGTATGCCTTGAAATCTGATTCTTGATTAAGTTCATAATGTGTTTGTCTTCATGTTATTAGTACAATCTTGATTAATGTTATTAATTGTCTTATCACCCTAGTAACAATATGAATGCATGTGAATGATCGAAGACATTCATTGATTAGGGCTATATGATTGTACTTATGCATTATGGTGTTGTGTGAGGTTGATGTTGTCTGCTAACAAGACATAGGTACATCACAAAAGACAAATCAAGTTCCATGACCATGACAACATGAAGACAAAGACTCACGAGGTATGTATGACTTTGTTATATCATGTTTAACCTGCGAGATATGCAGGTTCTAGCTCAGGGTCTCTAAATCATTGAAGAGATTGTTTAGGCATGTTGTACATAACTAAGCAGGTATACTAATCCAGGTATGTTTCCCTATGTCATGTTAGAATCTTACCTTGTGTAAGTATACTTGGAATGATTGGTTATGCTTATTCATAAAGTTAGTAATCAAGGGATTATGCATATTATATCTTTTATCTTGATTGATGATATGCATGAGTAAAAGAAGACTTCCCTGAAATCTTGAATACTAATTTTTATTAACTATAATCATGACTATACATTTTCAAGATTATTTAGTACTATAATGTTTTGATAGCATTTAGAATATACTAATAAGTATATGTTTGTGTATGAGATCATGAGGATGACTCTTGAGCATGCACAGTGGTACAAAATGAATAGAAGTTCAAAAGACATACAGAAGATCAAGCGGGAGGCAACCACACAAACATAAAAGATAAGTATTTGAGTTGTTATTTGAAATAGTAATGATATTGCCTGTAATAGGTTGTATGCATATTTGTATTCCTAGAATATATAATGCTGAGTGTAAACATTCATAGAGCATTGAACAGTATACTACTAATGTGCATATGATTGGTAAGTTGGACAAACATTCCATTGTTGCTTGTCTAGAATGAAACCTCTTTGCTGACATGCCGAGAGCTGTGCACACTCTCGATAGTATGTTTGGTAGAGATGGAAGGCATCTAGATAGCCACTGTATGCATACAGGATATGGGAAAGTGTTGTGCCAAAGTATTGGTCAAAATAGTTGCATAACTATGTAAATGATATCTGTATGCATAATAGGTCATCATGTCAATATGATTTGATGATTATGAAGTATTACTAATCATGTACTTAATTTTGATTTGTAGGAAAGATCACGATGAATGATGAGCTCTGAACAAGCGATGGATGTTCAACAAAAGATTTACAAATCAAACACACTATAGAAAGCTTGTGGTTAAGAGATTCTCTTAGAAAGAGGAAGAGAATCATGATGAGATGTTTTACTCCAAGGGACTAGATGAGACCATTCTCTTAATAATGTAAGCAGGTTCTGTATGGGTTCCCAGGATCGGTAGTCAATTGATGAGCTTAATGATCATCATGGGTGATGTGGATCTCAACCTTTGCTACAAGGTTGAATATGGGTTCTATACACATATGACATGGATGCAAGAAGGAACTCATCACAGAGTTCGAATGATTTTGAGGCTCATATTAGTAGACCCATCTGACGAGAGATGGCACAGATAGATATGCAGAAGATCACTCAATGCTGAGTGTGAATAATGGACAATTGATAGCTTCATGACAAAGCTTGGGCTTTACCAGAAGTAAAGCTGTTCCTAACCTTTACCTTAAGGTTGTGGATGATGAACCTATCATACCATTATTGTATGACAATGATCTCTTTCTGACAAGGAATGAGAAACAGGTCATGAAAATGGCTGCAGAAATGAAAATGAAAGATCTCGGATTAATGCACTACTTCTTAGGTCTAGAAGTATGGCAAGATCCAAAAGGAATCTTTTAAATCAAGGTAAGTATGCTGTGAAGTTTCTAAAAAGATTTGATATGTTGGAGTATAAATCCATGGCCACTCCCATGGACTTCAACTTGAAGTTGTTAGTTAATGACTCATCGTATTTAGTGGACCTAACCCTATATAGACAAATCATTGGGTCATTGATGTATTTAACAAATACTAGGCCAGATATATGCTTTGCTGCAAATACCCTAAGTCAGTGTCTAGTAGAACCTAGAAAGGTTCACTTAATAACTACAAAGCATATAGTGAGGTACCTAAAAGGTACAATAGATTTTGGTCTATATTATCTTGGAGGTCATGAACTCCGTTTACATGGTTACTCAGATTCTGATTGGGCAGGAAGTGCCTCATACAGAAAGAGTACATCAGGTGGATGTTATAGTCTTGAATCTACCATGATCTCATGGTTCAGCAAGGAACAATCTAGTGTGGCTCTCAGTACTGCTGAAGTAGAATATATATATAGCTGTCTGCTCTGCTAGCTGTGAAGTAGTGTGGCTTCAGAAGCTATTATATGGAGTGTTTGACTTAGAAATGAATCAAGATAGAAAATCTTGTATTCCACGATAAGTCAATAACACAAAGAGATCTGATACTTCTATATACGAGATATGGTGTAGAGAGGAGCTATCAAGCTCGAGTATATAAGCACTGAGGATCAGATTGCTAATATATTGACTAAACCTCTGTCTCAAGTAAAGTTTAAATACTTCCGAGACAAGCTTGGTATAGTCCACAAGGACCCTCCTCGAAAGGGGGAGTAGCATAGTATCTGATAACAAGTCTGTCTCATCAATGATGAGGTTACCTATTTACTGCACTTAGCTACTTAGAATTATTTAGATTTAGAACTCTTATATATCTTTTATTTTAGATGTATACATGTTTTTGATGATATGTATACATGTTTTGATGTTAGATGTATTAGTGAGAATACATGTTTTTGATGTGATGTATACATGTTTTGATGTTAGATGTATTAGTGAGAATACATGCTAGATGTATACATGTTTTTGATTAGTGATGTATACATGTTTTGATGTTATATGTATTAGTGAGAATACATGCTAGATGTATACATGTTTTTGATGTGATGTATACATGTTTTGATTATTGATGTATACATGTTTTGATGTGATACATGCTCTTGGATATTTGTACCTATATAGATGAGAATACAGTTGAGGGGATTGGATCATCCCTGGACTTTCAATCCTAAAGAGAGCCGTAGACGTGAGGTCTCCGAGAATGAAGTCCTTAGTGGACAGTTGAGGGGATTGGATCATCCCTGGACTTTCAGTCCTAAAGAGAGTCGTAGACGTGAGGTCTCCGAGAATGAAGTCCTTAGTGGACAGTTGAGGGGATTGGATCATCCCTGGACTTTCAGTCCTAAAGAGAGTCGTAGACGTGAGGTCTCCGAGAATGAAGTCCTTAGTGGACAGTTGAGGGGATTGGATCATCCCTGGACTTTCAGTCCTAAAGAGAGCCATAGACGTGAGGTCTCCGAGAATGAAGTTCTTAGTGGAAACTTGAGGGGATTGGATCATCCCTGGACTTTCAGTCCTAAAGAGAGCCGTAGACCTGAGGTCTCCGAGAATAAAGTCCTTGGTGGACTTGAGGGTATTGGATCATCCCTGGACTTTCAGTTCTAAAGTGATCCGTAGACAGGTGTCTCTGAGAATAGAGGATAGGACTGCATCGTCCCTGGACCTTGGTTCAAAATGCACGTGATTGGATTAATCATCCTTAGACAGTAAATCTAGGAAGGATAGTATTAAATGTGATTGTGATTGGATTAATCATCCTTAGACAGTAAATCCAAGAAGGATAGTCTTAAATGTGATTGTGATTGGATTAATCATCCTTAGACAGTAAATCCAGGAAGGATAGTCTTAAATGTGATTGTGATTGGATTAATCATCCTTAGACAGTAAATCCAGGAAGGATAGTCTTAAATGTGATTGTGATTGGATTAATCATCCTTAGACAGTAAATCCAGGAAGGATAGTCTTAAATGTGATTGTGATTGGATTAATCATCCTTAGACAATAAATCCAGGAAGGATAGTCTTAAATGTGATTGTGATTGGATTAATCATCCTTAGACAGTAAATCCAGGAAGGATAGTCTTAAATGTGATTGTGGTTGGACTAATCATCCTTAGACAGTAAATCCAGGAAGGATAGTCTTAAATATGATTGTGGTAGGATTAATCATCCTTAGACAGTAAATCCAGTAATTCCGAAAGGAAGGATAGTCTTAAATATGATTGTGGTTGGACTAATCATCCTTAGATAGTAAATCCAGTAATTCCGAAAGGAAGTATAGTCTTAAATATGATTGTGATAAAATTGATCCAGTAAATCTGAAAGGAAGGATCATGTGTATTGATGACGATGCTACTGATCGTGTGATGACGATACTGCTGATTGTGTGATGACGATGCTGCTGATCGTGTGATGACGATGCTGCTGATCGTGTGATAACGATGCTACTGATCATGTGATGACAATGCTCCTGATCGTGTAATGACGATGCTGATGATCGTGTGATGACGATGCTGATGATCGTGTGATGACGATGCTGCTGATCGTGTGATGATGATGCTGCTGATCGTGTGATGACGATGCTGATGATCATGTGATGACGATGCTGCTGATCGTGTGATGACGATGCTGCTGATCGTGTGATGACGATACTGCTGATCGTGTGATGACGATGCTACTGATCGTGTGATGACAATGCTGTTGATCGTGTGATGACGATGCTGCTGATCGTGTGATGATGATGTTGCTGATCATGTGATGACGATGCTGCTGATCGTATCGTGTGATGACAATGCCGATGATCATGGTGTCGATGTTGATATTGACATTGATATACCAGTAATTGTTTGAGTTACTGATGAAGATAAATTGAAGAAAGCTTCCGATGATATATAGATGTATCATGTATGATGTTGATGACTCCTTGCTCATGCAGATACTGTTATAATATCCTTCTCGTTAAGGGGGAGTGTTGAAATACTGTAACTTCAAAGAATATTTTATTTGTATATTATTTATTTCGGAGATGTTCCATACCTCCGATGTGATTATACTATAAATCCGGAGATATTTATTCCTCCAAGTTGGTTGTGGTAACTAGGGTTATTAGACCCACCATGTGGGGGTCGGCCCAGTCAGTTATAATGGGGTATTTAACCTAATGGTTAAATACGAGCCTACATGTACTTGTGTAAAATACATATCAAAGTAGTGTATAAATAGAGGAGGTGTGTTCCTCATCTGACACACTCACTCACTTGAGGATAGCGCACTTGTGGAGGAGAGGTCTGCTATTGTGGAGGAGGAGATCATGTCTCAGGGTTTCATCTTTGTATATTGTTGGTCATCTATATTGAGGAAGCTTTGCTGGGTTTTCTACCCCATGAGGGTTTCCCAGGATAAATCTCTATCTCTTGTGTTTATGCTGTTCTTGTTGTTTCTTCAGTGATCCTGTATATGCTACTATTGTGAAATGGAATGTAATGCTGCTATTTTATGTCTTAGCATATTGAATTCTAACACCTATGAAGTGGGGTGAGGTTCCAGCGGCCAAAGAAGAAGAGGAGGACTAAGAGAGAGTTTCCTGAGGCGGTCATAACAGAGAACTACAAAACGGGACCACAAGGGACGAATCGACCTTACTGCGATGGAGAAAGCGACCAGGATACCCCTGAAGCCGACGAAGGATAGACCCAAAGATACAATGTACCCACAACTCCGCACACTATGCCCAATTTCAGAGGAAGAGACATAAGTTCTTCACAGTGTTGTCCGAAGTGCTAGAACAACGGTAGGAGTAGTGGGTCTGTAAATAATAGTAGGAAACCAAGAATGGCGGGTGATGATGTTAAAATGTCGATTTTTCAAGGTAATGGGACCGAGGATCCCGAACAATATTGGTTTTTATGCGAAGCGGTATGGATGGTAAAGAATGTTGATGTATATGTAACTTTGGAATGTATTGCACATATATTTATATTGTAAGTGTCGTAACTTATACTTGATGGGTTATTAGACCACCTTGTTGGGGTCGACCCTGTATAATTCATGTGGGTCAAAGGGTTATTAGACCACCCTATTGGGGGTCGGTCCAGTCAGCATTATGTTATGTGGTTAAGTTAAGGCCGACCTAGTAAAGGTTATTAGGCAAGTCAAGTCAAGTATAAATAGAGTGCGGGAGGCACTCTATTTGATCATTCTATTCTCACACACACTCTTTGGAGAGTGGCGCACTTGTGGAGGAGGAGAAGCTGCCACTAGGAGATGTTTATCTCTTATGCTTGGGTTGTATCATTGCTCTATCTATCTCTGAGGAAGTTATTAGGGTTTTTCACCTTTATGGTTTTCCCCAAGTAAACTCTGTGTCTCTTGTGTGCTTGCATTATTGTGTCCATGATTGATATGCTGTAGATATGCTGTACATGTTGTTCTCTCAGTTAAGATCTTATATATGATTGAAGTAAATTCTGAAAAACTAACATGGTATCAGAGATAGCCTAAAAGAAGGCATGGTATGGCATGTATGACACTTGTTGCACTTGCGATGCTAGGGCTTGATATAGCAAAAACTAGTCATCGTAGAAATTTCGCTATAAATCCATTTTGGCAAAGTTTTTGGATCAAAAACTTTTAGAGGTCGAATCTCAGATCCCCATGTACCTTGTGTCCAAAGGAAAACTTCTAATTCGTTGTACTTTGTGTTTTATGATCTGTACAATCTAGGGTTTCTGCCTCTTCTAGATCTGAGTCATATATAGGTGACCTAGGAAAAAAGGTCATAACTTGGGCTAGGAAGCTCCAAATGAAATTTTGTAAAAAGTGACAAGTAGGTAACGAACTGTACTTTCACAGGCCGAAGGTTTAGAGGCCGAAAGTGAACCAGTGACATGTGGAACTCCGTACAAGTTAGCTCTCTTGTTTTATCCCACAAACAGGTCATGTTGCGACACTTGGCATAACTCTCTCTCAGAGAATCCAATTGAGATCAGACCTGTGGTGTTGGAAGGATGATAGGTCGGGCTACCACAAATAGAAGTTTTAGACCCTGTGGATTTGTAGTTTCGTATTTACACCAGAAACAATCAGGTGCATATTTCGATCCAAACAGAATTGGATTTTGAGCACCTTCATTCATGGCTCCGGGAATTAGGGTTTCAGAGAAAGTTTGAATTTTGGTAATCGGAGACCACGAATGAATGATACTCATCAAAATCAAGATTTAAAGACCAAGATCAAATTTTTTGGTTGGGCAGAAGGCCTGGCTTGATCAAACCCTAGCTCGGGACTTTGATCGAAAAAGTGGAAAATTAGGGCTTCTGCAAAAGTTGGAATTTTTGAAGTCTGTGACAACGGCTAGAAGCTCCTCAGAAAAATAGAAGTTTAGAGCTTTGAATCAAACCTTTTGGTTTGGCAGAAGGGTGGGATTTATCAAACCCTAGTTCGGGATCCTATCTAGAAGATCCGAAAGTTTTAAAAAGGCAATTTTGAGGGGTGAAACTTTGCAGTTTTCAAATTCTGAGTATACCAGCTTGATCAACTCATCAAGGCGCATCTTTCTATCCTTTCAAAAGTTTGAAATTCAAAGTTTTAATTTTTAGGGTTTCTCTAACAAACCCTAATCCAGCTCCAGATCTAGTTCCTACAAGTCAAGTGGATTAGGTTAATCCTAGAAGAGAATGGATTGGTCACCTCCATAAGTGAAGAAGTTCCTGTTTTAGAGGGAGATGAGGCTAAGGCCTTACATAAGAATATTACAAAGCAATCTCGACAGGTATGACTCATACATGTATGTTTCGAATTCTGTTCATAATTAAGTTTATGATATGTTTGTCTTCATATTATTACGGTTAGTACAATCTTGGTTATTTTTAGAATTGTCGTATCACCTTAATAAAATTATGAATACATGTTAGAAGATATTCATTGATTAGGGTTTTTGACACTTATGATTGTACTAATGCATTGTGATGTTGTATGAGGTTGATGTTGTCCACTAACATGAAAGGTACATCAAGAAAGACAAATCATGTTCTAGTTCAAGAACATATGACCATGGTGACATGAAGACAAAGGTTCATCCATTGCCATGGATCACATAGAAGATCTACTTATGAGGTATGTATAACTTGGTTCTATAATGGTTAACCTATGAGATATGCAAGTAACTAGCACAAGTCATTGAAAAAAACAAGAAGACATTCTGCGAGTATGTTAGACATAACTAGCTAGCATGCTAATCTAGGTATGTTTTTCCTATATCAAGTTAGAATCCTACCTTGTGTTAGGATCTCTTATATAAGTATATATGGCATGATTGATAATGATTATTTATGAAGTTAGAAATTTAAGTAATCCAAGATTTATGTCTCTTACCTTGATTGATGATATGACTAACCAGAAAAGTCTTTTGGTCAAATATGAATATGCATGAGTAAGAGAAGTCTTCCTTAAAACATTGAATGCTAATGCTTATTATCTGTGTTTGAAATGATCATGACTATACATGTTTAAGATTATTGTAGTATTGAGAATGTATGATTATGTATGAGATCTCGAGGATACCACAATAATGATACTTGTAAGCATGCATAGTGATCGAGGATGGATATAAGTTCAAGTATAGGTAATCCAAGAAGCAAAGATCAAGAGGGAGCACATTCCAATAGTTTCTGCAAGGATGCAGATATTCAGAGGGAGTCGACCACTTCTCACAATCCACATCAAAATGGAGTTGCAAAGATTCAGAGGGAGTCCACCCAACAACCAAACAAAGATAAGTATTTGAATTGTCATTTCTTACATATTTGTTTGTTTAAATAATGTTGTTCAATGATGTATATGTTTATGTTCCTAGACATAGGTTGTGTATTTTGGCATATTAGAATAATTGCATTAATGAACAGCATACTACTAATATGCATGTAATGGGTAAGTGGCCTATGGCACTGTACAACATTCCATTGCTACTTATCTAGAATGAAACCTCTTTGTTGACATGTTGAGAGTAGTGCAAAACTCTTAACAATGTTCTGGTAGGGATTGTAAGGAATCTAGAAATTTACAGGATATGGATGAATGTTGTATTGAAGCATTGGCTAAAATAATTACATGACTGTATGAAATATTTCTTTATGTGTAAGAATTTATTCTGAAAACTATGAGAAGTTTCTAATCATGCAATTTAACTTGTTTTGTAGGAAAGATCGTATACCTTCACCTACAAAAGAAGGACTACAACATTTGTTCCAACAACAAAGATATCTATTGAATATATTGAAGATATTGAAGATATTGAAGATATTGAAGTTCCCAGGATCTGGGATGAAGTAATGGAAGAATGCCATGATCAGTCAATCATGAAGAATGATGTTTGGGATGCAATCCCAAGACCTGAGGGGAAGTCTGCTGTGACTTCCAAATGGATCTATAAGATCAAGCATGTTGCATATGGTAGCATGGAGAAATACAAAACGAGGTTTGTAGCTCGTTGCTTCTCCTAGAAAAAGGGACTGAGTATGAAGAGACTTCTACACCTATAGCCAGGCACACTTCCATTAGATCAGTACTTGCTCTGGCTGTAGTGATAAAATGGAAGATACACTAGATGGATGTCAAGACAACTTTATTGAATGGTGTAGTCGAAGAGGAAGTGTATGTGGAGTAGCCACTTGGTTTTGAGACACATGACGGGAAATCATATATGTGCAGAACTTGGTATGGTAGGATAGATAGCTTTCTATCCAGTTTGGGATTTACCAAGAGTAAAGCGGATTCCAACCTTTACTACAAGGTTGAGGAAGGCAATCCAGTGATACTACTTTTGTATGCGGATAACCTGTTTGTTACAGGTGAGGATAGATTGATTGCCGACACGTAGCAGAAGCTTGCTGCTGAATTTGAGATGAAGGACTTGGGGATGATGCACTATTTTCTAGGCATGGAGGTGTGGCAGAGTATAGATGGAATCTTCCTGGGACAAGGGAAGTATGCAATGGAGATCCTGAAGAGGTTCAGGATGATGGACTGCAAGGCCATGGCCACACCTGAAGCTTCTGTGTGATGCTTCATCTGATCTGGTTGATGTCACGATGTATCGTCATATGATTGGGTCCTCTATGTACCTGACGAACACGAGACCAAATATTTGTCTTGTGGTGAACACATTGAGCCAGTTCCTGACAGATCTCAGAGGTGTTCACCTGGTTGCTGTAAAGCATATTCTGAGGTACCTGAAGGGTACAATTGATTATGGGCTCAAGTATGATGCAAATCAAAAGTTTAACTTGTAGGGTTATGTTGATTCAAATTGGGCAGGAAGTGCTGCAGATAGGAAGAGCACTTCTGGGTGCTGCTTCAGAATGGGATTAGGTGTGATCTCTTGGTTTAGCAGGAAGTATTCCTACGTAGCACTGAGTACAGCCAAAGCAGAGTATGTTGCAGCTTGTTCGGCTAGTTGCGAGGCAATATGGCTTCGAAAGCTACTATATGAGTTATTTGATCTCCCGCTGGAGGCTACTGGTATCTTTTGTGATAACCAGAGTTGTGTGAAGCTGTCTAAGAACCCGGTGTTCCATGACAGGCTGAAGCACATTGAGATCAAATATCACTATATTAGGGATATGGTGTAGAGAGGAGCAGTGAAGCTCCTGCATGTTGCGACGGATGAGTAGATTGCAGATGTGTTGATGAAACCACTAGCCAGAGTGAAGTTCGAATACTTCAGAGAGAGGCTTGGTGTTCTTCAGATTGACGACACTTTGAGGAAGAAGTGATGGACACATTTGCTGGAGCCATTCCAAGCATGATGAGAGGAGGATCCTTCCCATGACTATGGATGTAAGCGCTGGATGATGAGCATCAGGACGATGTTCGAGTTTCTGCTCTGTATGATCAGTTGGATCATTTATATGTATGTACACATCATGTTGGATGCTGGATATGATCAGTTGGATCATTTATATGTATGTATGCATCATGTTGGATGCTGGATATGATCAGTTGGATCATTTATATGTATGTACGCATCATGTTGGATGTTGGATATGATTAGTTGGATCATTTATATGTATGTATGCATCATGTTGGATGCTGGATATGATCAGATGGATCATGTGTATGTATCTGTAGATGTATCGGGTGGATACATTGTATGATTAGGTAGATCATGTATGATGATATGTATCAAGAAGATACTGTGTATGCATCAGGTGGATGCATTGTATGATCAGAATGATCATGGATGATGAGCTTCAGGATGTTACTCTAGATGACATGCATCAAGACGATGCAGTGATGATGATTAGGATGATCATGTGTACATCAGGATGATGTATGGTGAGTATCAGGTTGATACTTTGTGGCCGTGGACAGGTTGTGCAGATAAGCATATAATAGCACCCTGGGAGGTTTGCAGATTCTCTTGCTAGGTTTTGCCATTGGCATATAATAGCTCCCTGGGAGATCTAGAAAATGCTCTTTCCAGGTTTTGCTTTGGGAGGACATATAATAGCACCCTGGAAGGTTTGCAGATTCTCTTGCTAGGTTTTTCCGTTGGCATATAATAGCTCCTTGGGAGATCTGGCAAATGCTCTTTTGAGGTTTTGTCCTATGGCATATAATAGCGCCCTGGGAGATCCGATAGGTTGGGATGTGTTCTCGTAATAGGTCCTGGGATGCTCTTTTGAGGTTTTGCCATGACCACATGTAATATCGCCCTGGGAGATCCGATAGGTTGGGATGTGTTCCGTTAATAAGTCCTGGGATGCTCTTGTGAGGTTTTGTGGTGACCACATATAATAGTTCCCTGGGGGATCCGATAGGTTGAGCCTTGTGCTCGTAATCAGTCCGGGGATTCTCTTTCGAGGTTTTGTGGTGGAGTCACATGTAATAGATCCCTGGGAGATTCGATAGGTTGGGTTGTGTTCCCGTAATAAGTACTTGGATGCTCTTGCGAGGTTTTGTGACGCACATAATAAGTCCCGAGGATTCCACAGTATGGCCAGTGATGATGAAGACTTGCAGGTGGTGGGCCTACATCCAGTATGAAAAAGGACTGGCTCTGTAGAACTTCCTATGACGAGTAGATTCAAAGATTGATTGAGATAGCAACAGCAGTGATGATGATGATGATCTAGAGAAGAAGACTTGTGCTAGAAGACCTGTGTCGAGAAATAACTTCCTAGTTAAGAGGGAGTGTTGATGTATATGTAACTTCAGAATGTGTTTCACATATACTTATATTGTAAGTGTCGTAACTTATACTTGATGGGTTATTAGACCACCTTGTTGGGGTCGGCCCTGTATAAGTCATGTGGGTCAAAGTGTTATTAAACCACCCTATTGGGGGTCAGCCCAATCAACATTATGTTATGTGGTTAAGTTAAGGCCGACCTAGTAAAGGTTATTAGGCAAGTCAAGTCAAGTATAAATAGAGTGCGAGAGGCACTCTATTTGATCATTCTATTCTCTCACACACTCTTTGGAGAGTGGCGCACTTGTGGAGGAGGAGAAGCTGCTGCTAGGAGATGTCTATCTCTTATGCTTGGGTTGTATCATTGCTCTATCAATATCTGAGGAAGTTATTGGGGTTTTTCACCTTTATGGTTTTCCCCAAGTAAACATTGTATCTCTTGTGTACTTGCATTATTGTGTCCATGATTGATATGCTGTAGATATGTTGTACATGTTGTTCTCTCAGTTAAGATCCTAGATCAAATTGAAGTAAATTATGAAAAACTAACAAAGAAGGTATAAGACGATGAAATCAAGAAGGGACATCTAGCGACAACTTTTAGGGGTCGTGTGCTAGACTGGTTCATGAAATTCATACAAGTGCCTACAGGAAGTCTAGAAAAAACACTGCCATAGATCAGGGCAGGATTAATTGATGAATTCAGGAAGCCAAAATTTGAGTGGAAATACATCATGGAACTGAAGGAGATTAAGCAGTTTCCAAATGAATCAGTGTGGGAGTTCGACCAAAGATATAAAACTTTGATGGTGAAAGTAAGCTTTGGGATGAGCGACATACAACACAAGGAGTGCTTCATTACAGGACTAGTACCACACATTCGTATGCCGCTGATGCAACAGAAAATCACATGCTAGGTAGAAGCACTGGAAATCGCAATGAATTTGGAGGCCTCACCAGTTGGCGAAGCAGGATTAGGTATGAATCTTATTTAAGTGCAGCTAGCAAATATGACGATCCAGCTCCAAGACATTAAGAAGGGAAAAGAAGTTCAAGAGGAAATATGGTGCACCCGCTGCAAATCGTAAGGACACCATAAGGATCAATGCCCATAGTTCCGTAAATATTTACAGTCTAGCGCACCGAATCCACTGAGCTAGGGAGGGATTTCGTGGTGTAGAATCTGTCTGATGAGGGGGAATCAGTTGGAAGAATGCGTATATTTACAGAAGATGGTTTCAAAACCAGAAAATATTTTTTGCAACTTCTATCAATTAGTCGGGATACAGCGGAAGGAGTGACCCAAGGGATCACTTGGAGGAATGTCAAAGCGCATGCAAAATGAGACCACAAAAAGAATGGGTCCATGCGTCTTTCATCCATGCATTGGATCAGGTACCATGGAACTGGTACATCACAACAGAACTGCGACACAGAATGACTACGTGGGAGGAGCTAACTATCAAATTCAGCTGGACTTTCAGCTTCTTGGATGAAAACCCCTTCATCCATAGTGCACTACAGGTGATATGGAAAAAGGTACTTGAAGCAGTCCCGATGGATAAACCAATGGGATTATAGTGGACTACGATTCCAGAGATGTTGTTGGAATGTTACAACATGACGGGAGGATCGAATGATGAGGATGATCCATGAGCTGTCTATATACCAGAGTTGAAAGGAACTTGGGATGTCGAAGCACTAGATATAACCTTCTACAAATTTCAGCAGCACCTCAAGAAGATTAATATTGGGTCGGAGGAAGACCCCAAGTTCGCAAGCATAGGAGATTATTTGGATGATGCGACAATCGCAAAAGTCACTGCTCTAGTTCACAAGTTCCAAGATCTGTTCCCAACAAAATTTTTGGAAATGAAAGGCATTTTCGGGGAACTAGGTGAAATGAAGATTCCACCGAAGCATGATGCAAAAAAGGTAAAGCAACGACATTACAGATTGAATCCCAGGTACAAGGAGCACGCGAAATCCGAAATAGAGCGAAAGGTCGGTGAAGTGGAGTCGACGACAGCCCTATCGAGATAGCATGACAGGGTTAAAAAAAATTGCGAATTAAGAAGTGCGTCGATGGTATAGAGACAAGAATAGGATCGCGAAGTGCTTCAATGGTATAGAGACAAGGACATGATCGCGACAAGGTTTAAACAGTGAAGACTTGTCGACGTCCTGCGAATTATGAATGGGTCAAGTCAAGCAATAAATGTTGTAATTAAGATAGTGTGAGCGGATTAAACCATAATTAATAACCGCTCAAGTCGACAGAAAGGACCAATGAATGCACAACATTGGGTAAATAAACCAAAGATTTAGTGAAGTAGTGGAAGATTTGGTCATAATTTCCCAGAATTGATTCGATTAACATGGAAGAGGAGACGACTAGTTATAAAAGCAGGGTGCAGCTAACCATTCCAATCAATGAGCATTCGAAGAAGTATAGGAGAGAATTTTGAGCAAAGGCTAAGAAAAATTCAATGTCATAGATGATTTCTAGCACAAGTACATAGGAGGCACCAAGGGAAAAGGCCGACATAAACTACGAACAATTGGAGATTTCATCTATACCTGATCAAGTAGTAAGGTAGAAGAGGAGCGCTAGTTATCCATCAATCTCATAGCGGAGAGCGAAGACAACCCGTTGGAACACAGCAGCAGAAGGAAGAGCGGGTACATCGGCCACCACAAAAGAGGAAACGATGGTGAGTGGAAGACCAGCAGGGCCAACCATAGCAGACATTCCAGGATATGTACCCCCATGGAAGGCATGCGCACCAGCTATCAGGATCGGGAAGAATGCCAAGTATACGATCAAGGAACCAGCGGTCCCAAAGGGGATCCGCAAAACGAGGAATATCATATCACAGCTGCGGAAGCTACAATATAGTGACCGTGATATATTACTACACCTGAAATGCATGATTGCAACATACGAGCATGTAAAGCATGACAAAAATGGTCCATTCACACGGGAGACTGCAAAATGGGCGTTGGGACTGAAGAAGTCAGGTCTGTTGAATTTGATGCAAATGCCACATTTCAAAAGGGGGGCCGAAGTGAATGCATGCGTGAAGCAGATTCTCACTTGCTTTCATGTCGGTTACTTATGGCTAGGTGAAAAGATCCCAGTAATGATCGATTTGATAGTGCATATAACAACGTTACCCAAGAACGAGGAAGACCCTCCGTAGTACTTCAAGGACAAAGATAATGACAAGTGCTTAGCGACAAAACTGAAGGAAAAGTTGTTAGGATATTCCTATACTCCATTCTAGTCCCACCAGTATTTTGATCATTTACATTTTCAGTCATGCATGCACTCTTAGGGTTTGCATGCATTCCAGTCATCAGTCCCAGCAGCTATCCCTTAGTTAGCTATCCCCTAGAGCTTCCTTCCACTCAGTTTCAGCCCTCTTAGCCTGTCATGCACCCTCCTTTCACCTACTGCATGAGAAGGGCACCTTTCTCACCTACCAGTCTAGTTTACTTCAGTTATCCACCAGTCTTTCCTTGATTTGAGGCCAGACTCACTCCTCACTCTTGTTATCACTCTGATTGACCTCCGATGAGACATGACTACCTGTTTTGACTCTAGTTAGCTCCTCATGCACCCTCCACTGAGCCTCCTTCATTTAGTTAGTGTCTCCATGTGCCAGTTACTTTCAGTTACACCTACCACACTCAGTTTGACTCAGTTTGACTGACGGTTGACAGTTACTTATGCATTGATGACTCCACCGATGATGAGATAGACTACTAGTTGTGCTCCGATGACACTCCAGTGATATTTTGATCACTCCATGAAGGCTAATTCGAATTGACACCTTGGCATTCGAATCCTCATGCATTGTACTACTTATTGTCCATATTGTGATTAATTAATTAATGTGTGTGAAGTATTTTTGCTTATATCCGAGTTCTACTGTATTATTATTCTATTTCTCATTACACTGCATTGAACACTCTTCTTCTATCTTCATGCTTAATCATAATTGCTCTTGTGAGGTATACATCATCTCTTAGATCTGCTGTGAGGATTTTCACATGGTATCAGAGCATGTTGAGAGTATTTTTTATCTTCTTTCCTGAGAGTTTTTTGCAGGGTATTATCAAGATTTCGAGTGCAACAGTTTCTGCATTTTTGCAACAGTAGCAGTTGCAGATATTCTCTATTGTTTTTGCAGGTCTTCTACAGCTTCAATGAATTCAGAAGAAATCCCTCCTCTTTCTCCACTCAACTATGATGAATGGAAACCAAAAATGATAGCATATTTGAAGAGCCATGATCTCTTTGACTGTTGCTTTGAAAGAGAGTTCAAATCTTCTGAAGAGGAGATTGATTTGTTAAATAAAGGTGACGGAGCCTTTGGATCAATGATGGTTGCTATGTCTGAATACATGATATACCAATACCTTGATGTTGTTGAAACTCCAAAAGAGCTATGGGCCCATCTGGATGAAAGATATGGCAGACAGAATACAGGGATTGGTCCAAACCCTTTTGAGAGCAAGCAAAGTGATGCATTCGCCCTCCTTGATGATCTCATTAATCATGAACCAGTATCAAACACATCTCATATTGAATTTGTCCACAAAGAAGAAGAACTTGCAGATTCTACACTCATGCTCCAAATTTCTTCTCTTTTTGTGCCAGCTCACACTCTAGATATTGCAGAAGGTCCTAAATCCTCTCTTGCACCAGAGTCTGTTGGTTTGCATCATGATCACATGATTATTTCGGAGGTAAAATCAACTATTGGAGGAAATGCATTCACTCTCCTCAAGCAATCACCTCTTATTTACTACTATATGATCATTATTCCATGCTTTCAGAAGGTTATTGAAGAATATGGCCATTGCCACCCGCTTGGGATAATTTCTCATGCATCTACTGGTTTTGATATCACCTCTTATGGTTCAAAGGAGATCTCAAGAAACCATTGCCATTCGCGTGAGATAATCTCTCATGCATTTACTGGTTTTGATCTCACCTCTCATGGTTCAAAGGAGATCTCAAGAAACCATGATTCAAGTCTTGGATCTAATTTGGATTCTAAGCAATTACTACTTGGGATAATTTCTCATGCATATGATATTTTTGATCTCACCTCAAATGGTTCAAAGGAGATCTCAAGAAACTATTCTTCAAGTCTTAAATCTGATTTGGATTTCAAGCAATCATTATTATTTGATGGTTCTTTTTGGTATAATCTCACCCATGATGGTTTGAAGGAGAAGACAAAAGACTATCTGCATATTCATGTTTTTGATCCTACCTCAACTGATTCGAGTCACAGGTTCAAGGATCATCCTCATACTTTTGGATTTGTTCTCATCACATTCGATCTAAAGAGCAAGTACAAGCACATGCTTTTTGAGCATGATCCACTTCTTCCCAAGAAGAAGATACCTCCAGACATATGACCAAGCATCACACCTGCTTGAGTTTGGAGCATTTATTTTTTATGTGTGCCTTACAGTCTGCTTTGAGGGGGGGATATTTTTCCCATGAAATTTTCCCCAACCTCCTTTGGTTATTGAATGTTATTATTCATTGTATTGGGTGAACTTTGATCTTAGTTACCAGGGCCCAGGATGGATTAAGGGGGGGGTGTTAGGATATTCCTATACTCCATCCTAGTCCCACTAGTATTTTGATCATTTACATTTTCAGTCATGCATGCACTTTTAGGGTTTGCATGCATTTGCATGCATTCTAGTCATCAGTTCCAACACCTAGCCCTTAGTTAGCTAGCCCCTGGAGCTTCCTTCCACTCAGTTTCAACCCTCCTAGCCTGTCATGCACCCTCCTTTCACCTACTGCATGAGAAGGGCGCCTTTCTCACCTACTAGTCTAGTTTACTTCAGTTATCCACCAATATTTCCTTGATTTGAGGCCAGACTGACTCCTCACTGCTGTTATCACTCTGATTGACCTCTGATGAGACATGACTACCTATTCTAACTCCAGTTAGCTCCTCATGCGCCCTCAACTGAGCCTCATTCATTCAGTTAGTGTCTCCATGTGCTAGTTACTTTAAGTTACACCTACAACACTCTGTTAGACTTAGTTTGACTGACAATTGACAGTTACTTATGCATTGATGACTCCACCGATGATGAGATAGACTACTAGTTGTGCTCCGATGACACTCCAATGATCTTTTGATCACCCCATGAAGGATAATTCGAATTTCCACCTTGGCATTCGAATCCTCATGCATTGTACTACTTATTGTCCATATTGTGATTAATTAATTAGTGTGTGTGAAGTATTTTTGCTTCTATCCGAGTTATACTGTATTATTATTCTGTTGCTCATTACACTGCATTGACCACTCTTCTTCTATCTTCCTGCTTAATCATAATTACTCTTGTGAGGTATACATCATCTCTTAGATCTGCTGTGAGGATTTTCACAAAAGTATGGGGTGGAGAAGGACACCTGAGGATACAAAATAAACACCATCAATGAATAGGCGGTAAGGGCACAACAAAACTGTTAGCCATCAAGATGGTCAGGAAGAATCACCCGAACCAGTGCGCATCAAGGGTGATTTCCTCCATGGAAAAATGTGTCGCAGGGGTCTAGATGAATTGGTCGTTGTTCCTAGTGAACGAGCTGGTAGAGGATGCAATGCTTGCGCAGGAACATGGAAAAGCATTCACATATTCCTGGCTGCGGATTCTAATTGTGATGGTTTCCTGGAAGAAACCAATAAACTACCAGGGGATGATCATACTGGTAGTCAGGGTATGCCAAGGATCACAGTACCAAAATTTATGGGCGATAACCGACAAGGAACAGATAAAGACTAATAATATCATTTTCTATATCTACCTAGAAATGATGAAGAATGATGTGGAGGATATTCCGTGGATAAGAAGAAACTCTCCCTACGGATAAGAAGAAACTCTCCTAGGCTAGACTAGGATGTAGCTAGTTCTAATCTAGGACAATTAAGAAACAAATGATACCTTGAGTTCCTAAACTAAGCTTTACAACAAGATTGAATGCATTCAGAAGAGATGAAAGACATAACTCACCTTTCGATTCGATGTTTGTCCCGCCTCTAGCTCTTGATCCCGACGCTCCCGCGTAGAACCTGCTGGAATCAGACAAAGGACAAGCACACAATATTCCAAACACCTTGAAGAAAAGGTTAAGTTCAAATCTAAACTAGATACATTTCATATCAAATATTCGTACAATACACATGAAATAGGAAAACAAGACAAGTTATTTTATTAGGAAGCTTGAAAAGTGCTTACAAAGGTTGCTTGATGCCCAAGCCAACTCTATCTCAAAGTCTTCTCTCTTCTAGCTATCTCTACAAATATTCTAAGACCATAGGTTGGATTCCCCAAGTGGTTCCCCCTTGGCTCATGGAAATCCACTCTCGTATAACACTTGGAGGAGTTAACCATAAGGAGAGGAAGGTGGATCAAGTGATGGTTTAGTGGATCGTCCCACTAAACATAGAGGGGAGGTTGGGATCGAATCAGGGTGCCAATCCCAAGGTAATCTCTCGGAAGGTAGAGATCTAAAATCCAAGGAAAAGGGATAAATAAGGATTTTCGCGCCCCAAGCACTGAGCACAATGCAAAAATCTGGGAATTTTCGCAGGGCAGAAGTTATGTAGCGCACGAAAATCAAGGCAAACAAGGTGACACGTGGCACATAAGGTTGTTTCTCGGTCATCAGCAGGTGATTTTATCCCCAAGATGTCCATATGAGACCTAGGAGAGTGTTGACAACACATATCATTCATTAGGGATAAAATTCGCTAGGTCACATGGTACAAAAATGCGACACTAGACGTCAAAGTGTAACTTTGAGGTATAACAGATGCCCCCTAAAGTGTGAGGTCAGAAGAAACTGATGGATGAAAGACTTTACAAATAAATTGTGCGGAGATAGCATCGAGGGAGTTGGAGAGGAGCTGCAATGAAACAAGATGTAAAATACCACTGAGGCAGGCATTCCCATGCTCAGAACAACTGACTCAAAGCATGGTTGTCAACCAATACATTGCAGATCTATGATAACTGAGATGATATAGACTGAGGACAAATCATGGCTACTATGAACAATCGTATATCCATGAGATGATAATAACACAACCACGACCAATACAATAGTGGATCTGTGTGACAATACAATAATGAGGTCATCAACATGATGTGTATCTGGAGACCTACTTAAGAATCGCCATCACAACCTGGATGTGGAAACAGTATCAGGAATGTCCAGGGTCTTCTACCTGAACCCATACAATACAAATTTGACCATGTGATTACAATGTTTTGAAGTCAAACATGGCAGAAACTACTTGATTACCAGCCAATGATGTAAGATGTTAACAAGTACGAGGGAAATCACCAATGATGACAATGATCCCCAAGGTATCTCTAGTATATCTCAACGAAATACGAATAGATGAGTTGACGTCGAACACTCGTGAGATCACTCGATCAGAGGTCAATAAAGAAAACCTACTGTCGAATGCGATGAAACCTTCCATTGAGGCATGCAGGTACCAAGGTACTAATTGTTGATCCCTAAGCCTAATTCCTAGATAGTGAGTTGATTTCGATAGGAATAGACTCGTCGAAGGTGGGCCATGATGAATCCCACATCATCGACATGAAATCAACATGAGAGAGAGATGTAGAGAAATGGTCTGACAGGATATTTACTGACAGAATGAAAGGTTTGACATGATGGATAACTCGAAACAACGCAGACCCTTTTAACATATAACAACATGAAGCAGAACTTAGCAACAAGGAGTATAGATAGCAAAGAACAACCACAAGGCTAGTGGACTCATGGCCAAAGAGAGGACTCGAGACTATGATTATAACTCAGCAGGGAGTGAATACCCAAAGAAGACAAGGTGTGGATACATCCCATGTTCAAAGGTGATGACTTTCAAGCTGCCAGAAGGGGTAAACTCGACTCATTTCCCATTTTTCCCCCATCATAAATGATGAGTACATCTTTATTGTTTTACGAGCTTGAAGAGGATAACAAATGCTCAGTATAGCTCATTTGACGGATGAGTCTGATCTCACATGTTTTACGAACTTGAGAAAGGAGGGGTTCGTCCCAAATAGGGCCCTTCTATGTTTAATTTTAACAAGTCCAAAGAAGGAAAAATCAACAGTTTTTCATGTTTAGAGAGTCTGAAATAACTTAAAGAAGACTCCAAAATGTACTTTTTCGTAAAATTAGTCCCCCAGATCCGAAAAATTGTAAAACAATTCCTGAGAGAACTCTCCTAGTCAAAGATTGACTGAGGTATACCTTTCTCGTAAATAGTCTAGACGGGCTGAAAAAGGGGTAACCTAGCACCGAATAGATGTCCTTTCAAATACTTTTACAAGTGTGAAAGAGACAAGTGCACTTGGCAATCTTTTCATAATGAGGGAGCTTGAAAAGAGCTTAAAGGGAACTCCAAAGGTCCGTTTTCATAATGTTAATCATCTTGGTCCGAAAAATGAACAAAATAATACCAAAATGATACTTTCCTCATCGTTTTACGAGCATGAGTAAAGTCGACTAAGCTCGACACCAATTTTCTTAAGTTTAACAAGCACGACACAGGTGTGAAAAGGCGCTTGGAATATTTTTCAGGTTTTAGGTCCAGAGCACGAAAAAGATAAAGTCAGCTCGAGTGAAGATCAAAACAACATTATACTGCCGGTGTGAACAACCTATAGAGATCATGTAAAAAATGGTTTAAAAACCTTGGAAAAAGGACATTAGTAATAAAAATTTTGACCTAAAAAGGTATTCAGAATAAAATGATGAGCAAAAATAGTCATGTAACTTATATAAATGGAAGGTAAAAGAGAAAGTTACCATTTCAACTTAGCCATTTTTACTCATACAGGAAATTTCACCTATTGGAGGGAAAATATTCAAGTGACCATATCTGGAGATCCAGGGCACCATTTTGACTGTCGTTTGAGCAAGGTAAGAGCTCTTGAGCTCCTCTTTCTTTCCATGTTTTTATTTCTTGATTTCATACCAGTTTTTTTATTTTTTGAGGAACCTTAGGGTAACATTTTCTCCCTATGGAATTTTTGCGGCCTCTCTTCATCAACAGGCGTGAAAATTATGGGGTTTTCGTGCATCGACCTTTGAGAGGGGCACGAAAATTCATAATTTTCGCACGACCAATTTACGCCCAAGCACACAAATTCCGAAAAGTAGAAAAAATTTCAAGTTGGTTTCTCATGTTCGACACGCAATCAGAATTTCATCTTCTCATGGATGTTTTGTTTGGCTTTTTGCAGGATATTGCAGCTTATTTGAGAGAATATGGTTGAATGGAAAGAGAGAGAGCATGAAGATGATGAAAGGGTGGCCCTAAATGATCAAGTCACATTAACCGTGCTGCAAGAATGTGGTCTATTAAAGTTCTTCCAAACGAGGGGGATCCGCAAGCAAGGAAAGCTTCTGACCCACATAATCCAACTGTGGGATAGTGATATTTAGGCTATCTGTATCAAGGAGCATACTCTCGAGATAGAGCTCGAGGACATTTAATTCTTGACTGAACTCTCTAATAGAGGGGCTAGGGTCAACCTATCTGGACACAGGGCTTCATAAGAGAGCACAAACGATTATATTGTTCGTTACTGCAGACAGGATTGCCATAGGACAAGCGGAAAAGTGCCCATAAAATATGTGATAGAGATCCTATTAAGAGCTATGTTATATACCATCACACACGTAGCGGGTAGTGTGAGTCCCCATGATGCAACACGGGGGAAGATGACCCTTGCAGTGGAGTGTATGGCACTGACGCTGTTCAACTGGTGCGAAGGCCGGTCCTAGTCAACCTCAAGGATCAGGTCACCAAGTGTAGGAATGGAGATATCCGCCAGTTTGGGTACGGTAGTATATTAGTTACATTTTTATTGGAGAGGGTACCTCTATTGTGTCCTAAAGTGAGCATGTCGATCCGTCTCACACCCGAGCCTCGGATGGGGAGGTTGAGCAACTATGCTAGACTGCCCGGTGGGACACAAGTCTTAGCTTTTGGCGAGGACTTTTCCTCGTGGCTCGAGGAGAAAATCATTATGATCGAGGACTATCCCTATGCAGGGGTGGATTTTCGTGAGGATATCGACTTGGCACATCCCGAGGATGAGGATTGGGATGACTCAGGTATGTGACCTTCACAGTTGTGTTTTTGGTAATTTTTTATAATATATGTCTTTTTGTGATTTTTCGATGCATGGAAAGATCTAACATATGTACATGTCCATGCCAAAGATCACGGACTGAGGAGGCCAGCGGGATATTCACCGCTATGCCGAGGAGGTGTTCAGCTTCACGTCGCCGATGAGGATGAGGAGGAGGAGGAAGAAGCAGGACAGATCCGCTATGTAGAGTGGAATATTCAGGGTTTGACCATGGGTGTTCCTGCTATGAGGATGGATGATATCCCACTCCATCTTCAGAGGCATACTATAGGTGTGCCAGGGCATATCAGCCGACTACTTTGTGGGGTGGCTAAAGCAATGGTGTGCTACCATGAGCAGCACGAGGATGATGACTAGCACTTAGATAGCAGTGTTTGTTTTTAGCGGCATGTACACGATATGTAGGCTCGAGAGCCAATTTTTATATGGGACATGATCCCAAATTTGGTCTTTGGACGCATCTTATTATATGTACTTAGAAAAAACAACTGGATGTGATATTTATACATATGGATCTATTTTTATGGTTTGCTTATTTATAGCGACTTGTGTACTCGTTTATGATGTGTTTTATGTATGAGCTAGATGCCAATCCAATATATAATTAGCCAATGAATCATATATCATATTGAATTCTCTCGGTATATGTTGATATTGAATAAAATAAAATGATCGTTCCAAGAGGTGTACCATTATGAATAATCTAAGTAGAGTAGGTTCAAGGACAGTGTAGACACGATTCAAATGGGATACCACGAGTTGGGAATCCAGGTAGACTAAAAAGGTGCAGATCCCAAGATAAATGACTTTAGTCAGGAGCCCGATGACTGCATGGTACTCTGCCAGATTGTTGGTTGCGGGGCCCAAGCAGATTCCACCTAAGGATATCAACTCATCGACAGGGGAATATAGTACCCATGTTGCGGAAGCAAGGTTTTGGGTATGTAGGCTTGCACCATTTGTGAACCCGTAGTAAGCTAACATCTGCACATAGAAGCACAAGTCAGGGTCAAACAAAGGTAAACGAAACCAAATCCATACACACACAAACAAATGAAAAAAAAATAGACTAAGTACATAATGTACAAGGTGTCTCATATAGGATAACCCTACGTGTAAAATTGTTTGAGGTACATCCCATTGCGGGGCCATGCCAAGGGTGTGCCATCACAGTCGACTAGCTTGTAAGATCCTTTCTCCAATACTTGCTTCACGACATAGGGACCGTACCACATAGATTCCATTTTTCCATTACCTAACTTATAATTCATTTGGTCATAGGTAAGGACTAAGTCCCCTTCATTGAAGTTCCAAGGTTGGACGGATTTGTCATATTGGGACTTGCCGCATTTTGTATGGGCTTCATTCACTAATGCGGCGTCGCGGTGGGTCTCATCTAGCTTGGCTAGATATAAGAACTGTTCCTCCTCGTAGGTCGTATTGGGAAGTAACTCAACGGCTAGTTTCAGTGATGGGATTTCACATTCAATAGGTAAGATAGCCTCCAGGTCGTACACCAGTTGAAATGGTGTAAATACGGTTGCATTTTTTATTGAGGTTCGATAGGCCCAGAGAGAAGAAAATAGAGCTAGGTGCCAATTGGACTTCTGAGTACCTATAGTGCATTGGATCATTCGCTTCAAGACCTTGTTTATGGCCTCTACTTGACCGTTCTCCTGTGGGTAATATGAGGTTGAGCTTTCGTGACGAAAACCCAACTTGGCACTTAGTTCTTCAATCATATGGTTTCTAAAATGGGATCCATGATCGGTTATGATAGCCTGAGGAACACCAAACCTAGCAATAATATGGTTGAATATGAAGAGTGCAGTTGTTTTTTCATCCTCTGCGTAAGTAGGCATTACTTCGACCCATTTAGTAAAGTAATCCATGGCTACTATGACATATCCATGCCCCCGGCTGAAGTAGGCGTACAATGCGTAAAATCGATACCCCATTTTGCAAAGGAACCGATGACAATAATAGGATGGAGTGGAGAGGGATGTGAGCGCTTATTTCTATGGAAGAATTGGCAGGGAGGACATTTCTTGATCGTCTCAATAGAGTCTTTGAAGATCGTGGGCCATAAGTATCCTGTGCGCAAGATTTTATGGGTTGTAGCCATCCTAGAAAGGTGACCACCACATGCTCTGGAGTGGCAATCATTAAGGATGTGTTCATCCTCATCTAGGGTGAGACAATGCTGGAGAATAGAATCAACACCACGGCGATAAAGGGTATCGCTAATGATCAAGTAGTACTTGGCATGATGTTTGATACGACGATGCTCATCTCGATTGAGGTTGGGCCGAAAACATTGGGTTTGGAGACACAAAACGATATCTCCATACCACGGATCAGATGTGCCAATGAGAAACAACGATTCGTCAGGAAGAGAATCGATGGGCTCAACTTAGTTAGTGGCATGGGGAAATGCACATATAAGCTCAACAAAAACGAAGGATTTCTTTGCTTTTGCCTTGGAAAATTCCAAGTAAAATTCTTGGAGAACTACAATCCATCGGGAGTATTTTCCCCCTAGCACTTGACGTGTTAGGATATAATACATGGGATTGAAGTCCATAATTACGGTAGTCTTCCGGAGTAGTATGTAATGGCAGAATCTCTGGATAGAAAATACTGTAGCCAGAGCCAGCTTCTCCACATGTGAGTAGCGGGTTTCGAAGTCTAAAAGACTCTTAATAAGATAATAGATCACTTGTTCATTGCCGTTGTCATCTTCCTGCACCAGCACTATGCCAATGGTGGTGAGGGAAGCAATGAGATATAGAATAAAGTCTCGTGTGTAGTTGGGGGGTTGAATGATGGGAGCGTTAGTGAGGGACTTCTTTAGATTGTCAAATGATCATTGGGCTTCGTCGTCCCAAAAGACTGGGACATATTTCTTCATAAGCCTCATGTAGCCCTTCATTATTTTGGCGAAATTGCAGACAAAGCGGCGTAAAAGGTTTGCATGCTCTTGCAAACTCTGGAGTTCTATGATGTTGGTGGGCGAGGGCAGGGCTAGAATAGCTTCTACCTTTGTAGGGTCTAGGCGTATGCCATCTTTGGAAACAATGAATCCCAACAGTCGGTCGACTTCTACAAAAAACACGCATTTGTGTGGATTCAAACGTATGTTGTAATGGCGACATCGTGAGAAAATGGCACTCAGATGATTTGGGTGATTCTCTCTCGTATCAGAATAAGCAGGTAAGTTGTCTAGATATGGCTCTACAACATGTTTGATGTCATGAAACGCGTATGACATAGCTCATTGAAAGGTAGTCCCGGTGTTCTTGAGACCAAAGGGTAATGTGCGGTATGTAAAGGTCCCCCATGGGAAAATAAAGGTTGTTTTGTGTTGGTCGGACGGGAGTATCTCTATCTTATTGTAGCTAGAGAAGCCATCCATAAATGAGAAGATGACACTCCCGGCACAGTTATCGATAATCTGGTCAATGAAAGGAGCGGGATAATTTTCCTTTGGACAAGCCTTATTCATATATCTATAATCGACATAGACCTTGATCGTACCTTGTTTCTTTGTGACGGGAACGATGTTGGACACCCAGTCTATCAATGGGACAAGATAGATGAACCCAACATGAAGAATTTTTTCAACTTCCACTTTAATGGAAACTATTTTTCGGAGATGTACGGGTCGGAGTTTCTGCCGGACTATTCGGGCACCAAGATAGACTTGAATTTCATGTACCATGATGGACGGGTCTATTCCTGGCATTTCTTCATATTTCCATGCAAAAACATCATGAAACTCTTTAAATAAGGCAGTGTAAAATTCTATCTCCGTAGGAGTACATGTTTTGCCTATATGGATGTATTCCACGACACCAGGTTTCACAGATATGTCAATTGGGATGGTCCCCATGATGTTCGCTAAGTTCCCTTCAGATAATACATCATATGTATGGTCGGGAGTCTTAGTGTTGACATATACAGTGAAACCGTCAATTCAGATTCGGGGTCTATCGTTCGAATCGTGGGGAAAGATGATCGATGGTGGTAATATTCCCAAGGGGGTTCATCCAGAGACATGATCTCCATAATAGACTCATCCGTAGGAAAAATCTGTGTGAGGGAGTCAGTGAACAGTAAGGATGAGGGGATACGATATGATGGACCGGCCACCTGATGGTGGTCAAGTGTGTTGATCTAGTTGGGAGTCGACTGAATCGCCTGATAGGTTGCAATATTTTAGTTCAGAGGCATAGCATTGCCAAGGGTTTCAATCTCGAAGGTACTCGGTATCACCCAAGAATCATTAGATTCATAGGGTGAAGATGTGCTTGTTGGAATCATGTTGATTGAAAAGACCGGGGGTGTAACTTCCGGAAATACTCCTATGATGGAGGAGTCCTTCAAAAGACCGACACCAATGTCTTCAAAATGAGGCTGGGAGTTTTCCAGAAATGGGACATTGTTGGTGGAATTCTGATGTATATCCGGAGTGCAAAAATCTAGCTGGTCTATGGTCACAATCTTCCCTTGATGGGGGAATCGCACTAAGCGGAAAACTGAGGATGCTACAACGGTCATGGCATAAAACCAATTGCAACTGAGTAAGAGATTGTAGTCTAATGGAGCATCCACGATTTCCATGTGAATAGACACAGTTTTTCCCCCTATCTCTATGGCAAGCGATGGGATGAGTCCGTATGGTTGAAAACCACGTCCATCAAATTATTTTAACGTAGTAGGATATTGGGCCACTTCCAGAGAACCAATGGCTCTCCAGCAAGTCAAAGACATGATTGAGGTGGAAGCACCTTCATCCAAAATGGTACGATGGATGTTGTTTCCATGGATCCAAGTGTGGATCTGAAAGGCTAACTGGTGGGAAAGCCTAGGTTTGAAGTATTTCAGGTTAAACACAATTGTGTTGGAAGAATCTGGATCAACAACTCCCAATGCTGATACTAAAGTTCTACGTTGTGTAGGACAGTGTTGGAGAACTTCGAGGGTCGACATGGCACATGGTACCTGAGCCAAGTCTTCCATGATGTTGTAGTTCTTGGATGCACGCACATTAGGATTGAATATGGCCTTCTGAATGGTGGCCTTCGGTGGGCGCAACACAGTTTCAGCAGTTGGTCTCTCAATGTGAAGAGGCTCATTGGGGGGAGGTGTCGAGGGAGATTTTTCTGAGGGAGACTTGCCTTGGGAAGTCTCAGTTTTGTTCATTCCTAGAGGATCGTATGTCTTCATACATGTAGAAATGTAAACCATCTCATTAGTCATCATAAGGATGTCACGATTTGCGGACGTTTCTTCTCGTGAAGGGTTGTTTTGGTTGCCCCTTTGCGGGGCTTCCTGTGTGACCATCTACTATTGTTGATAGGGGAAAGGATCGGTTAACACTGCTGGGTGGGAAGGACCTTTTATGAATTTGTCGACTTCCTCTTTGTAAGGATAGTCTCTAGTGTAATGGTCTTCCTGAGAGATGAGGTAGGGAAACTTCGCTTTCCATCTAGGTTTGTTATTGTTGTTGGTCTGTTGTGGTCTAGGAATTTCCTATTGCGTAGAAGTTTTCTTGGATTTTCCTCTATTGTTCTTATTTTTTTCCTCCGGATTGTTGTGACGAGGATTGAGTAGGATAAGTAGAAGCCTTAGGTGTAGCCTGAGTTGGAGATGGGGCAGCAATAGTTTGTTTCCCACTTGATTTGGTTTCCGGTTGAGCCTTTACTGAACCAACGATACCGTCAACGGGGGGTTCAGAGGAGGACTTGGTTGGATCAGTGGTGGTGCGGGATGCATGATGAATAAGCTCATATAAAGTTCTAGATTGGGTATATACCAAATCCATATACTAATCGCGAGAAATCGCTTGTTCCTCCGTGATAGGTCCTCCCATGGAAATATCCCTGGCGATGGGGGGCATAAATGACTTAGTGAACCAATCAACCAATAATTGGTCCAGGATGGGTTCCTTGATTAATATTCGGCATCTTCGCCACTCATTAATATGATCAGATATATGCGTGGAAGTTGTTTGACGCAGTGAATTCAACAAGTCTGTTCCAGTCTTGTATCGGATGGGGAGTTGGAAATGTGTAAAAAAATGCATGGCCAGGGTATTGGAATCTCGAAAGGAGTACTGTGGCAGCTCGATACACCATTTTGCTGCTGTGCCAGTAAGCATGCGTTGGAAGAGCCATAACCAAATGGAATCATCCATCAATGAGTTTGATGAACACCAGAGATGTAAAGTCATAACGTGGTTCTTGGGGTCTTCCCTAGGTTTGGCATCGAACTTTGGGATGTCCGATGGGAGTTTGGTTGGGATGGGTGTCCAGTGTGGTTCATGCCATATTGGATCGTTAATGAGTCTAGACAAATCGAGCAAGTCTAGCGTAGCCAGGAATGGAAGCTGTCGATTAGGCTGCGGGAATGAGTAATAATTGTAGGGTGTAGGGATACATGTGGGACCTTGTACAACATATTGCTGCATATTGTACCCAAACATGTTACCCGAAGGATACTGTTGGAAATTTTGAGGGTAGTAGACTATCTGATTAACCGGTGGTGTATTCGAAATCATAGGATTTACTGTTTGATTCAGAATCAAAGTAGAGACCGGTTGTTGAATTTCTTTGCTGGGTGTGGATAATGGGTATAATCTCCTGGGATTTTTGTGTCCCAGGAATGTTCCCAACTCCTTAATTGGGTATAGTCCCCTGGGATTGTTATGTCCCAGGAATGTTTCCAAATCCTTGATGGGATGATGGATTTCCCATACCTGTGTTAGGGGGTGCCTGAAAGAATGGATCCCATGGAATGTTGGTTCCACCCTGATTAAGAGGTGGAGGCTGAAGAGGTGGGTTCCATGGAGTATTTGAGGTGGTGGGATAAGGAATTCTGGGGTTCAAGTTAGGGGGAATGAAAGTTTGATGTTGGTTAGGTTTCCCCCCAGCTTGATTCCAGTTTCCGAATAAAGAATACCCCCCACTCTGTGGGATTTGAGGTCCCCAAGAAGGAATTGGACCTGATGAGGGGATTTAAAAATTAGTTCCGGTTGGGATACTAACATAAGTTTGTCTACTTCTAGGTGGATTATATGTTCCCCACTAAGCAGATGATGATTATGGAGGGGGTTTTAGAATGGTGCCGGTTGGGGCGTTAACAAATGGTATACCTCCAAAAGATGTGGTATGTGTGCCCTGCTGAGCCGATGAAAAAGATGGAGGTGTTTGTTGAGTAGCCCCGCTTGGGATGGCACCAAGTAGTTGTCCTCCAACAGATGGGATTGATGGTCCGGCTAGAGGAGGTTGGTTACTGGGACCAATGGTTCCAATAGACTGTTTTCCTCCGACGGATGGGATTGATGGTCCGGCCGGAGGAGGTTGGTTATTGGGACCAATGGTTCCAATAGACGGTTGTCCTCCGAAAATGGTATATATGGTGGTTTGTTGTAGTCCCAAGCTTCATGTGGTTATCATGGATACATTACATAATATAAGCAAGCATACACAATGATACATATACGAGAGATGAGATAGATAGAGAGACACAAGCCTTTATATTAACCAGCAAGAGCAGAATACAGTCATAGAACCAATATTAACTAGTACATCGGCTCACCAGCCTATATATATATATATATGCAAATATAGTTACATAACCATCTGTCAGTTTATCCAACCGACTCAACCTATACTAGTCAACATGACGTATCGACATGTGTTGCAGAGTGGTCGGGCGGAGGGCCTAGTCGACAGGACGACCTAGGACCCTCCAACATATCCCCCACCTCAAAATATTTCTTCATCCCAAAGAAATGGAGAGATCAAAATTTCAAGAAGAGTTATACATGTGGTTATGACGAAGGAACACTAGAATCAGTAGGTATCTGGAGACAGGCTTCAAGAATAACTTTAGCAGAAACAAAGAGGTGGTGCTGGAACTCCTCCCAAGTTCGTAGCAGATTCTGGATGTCTACCGTCAGAGTTGTGAGTTTCGACAAGTTTTCCATCTTGTCATGAGTGGATGTAGCCTGCAAGTGGATCATGTCGGGACCAAATGTGTTAATTGTTTTGTTGGCAGCAGCAAGTAACTGATGAAATCGGGGCTGAATTTATCCAATTTTATTGAGGCCTCCTCGGGCTTGGGACATCCACTGAACTTCTTGTTTCTCTAATTTATCCAATTTCTTATTTTCCATGATGATCTAGGTATCAAGTTTTTCAATAAGGGCTTCATTTGTAGTCAAGCGCTGGTGCTAAAGCTTGCTTAGCATTGTTGTTGTTTTCTGGAGATCTTTGTAGACATCGCCATAATATACATACCAATTGTTCAGTACTTTTGTAAGTTTTTCTACTTGATTATCATATTGCTTGAGTACTTTGAGAGATTCTAAAAAGGCCGTAAATTGATATGTCATGAGGGAAGCTACCTCGACAGCTTGGTCCTGTTGTGTCTTGAGAAGCTTAGATTGTAGCATCGACACGACAGAATCGAATAAGTGATATGATCGATCAAGAGATGATGTCGTGTCGGAATTGGCTGGGAGCGTGAGAACTTGCTGCGCTAAATTTTCACATTTAGCGAGGAATGTAGTCTACTCTTCCTGAAGCTGCAGTATCTATTCTTGTGACTCAAGTCGGTGGCACTTTTGCACTCTGAAGACTGCGTCTTCAAGTAAATCAAGTTCTTCTTTGGATGCTAACTGTGGGATGCTAACTGTGTTTGCTGCATTTGTACTTGCTATTGCAATTCTCTTTCTTTGCATTTCTTCTCTTTGTGCTTCCTGCGGCTACTCTTTTATTTTTCTTTGCTTAAGATTTGCTGTTCTGGGCCCTTATCTTTTCTATCTGTTGCTGGATTCCTGTCGATAACTGCTTGTGTGCTGGCAAGATCTTCTTCTTCCTAAATTTGTGTACTTGGTACTGCTGCTTAGATGACTGGAGTCTCATGTTCCATGTCTTTGGCACTTGGTGGATTTGCTGCTGGTATGCTGGAGATTTCCACATTGCTTGTACTTGTTAAATTTTCTGAATTTACTTCAATATGATCTAGGATCTTAACTGAGAGAACAACATGTACAGCATATCTACAGCATATCAATCATGGAGACAATAATGCAAGCACACAAGAGACACAAAGATTTACTTGGGGAAAACCATAAAGGTGAAAAACCCCAATAACTTCCTCAGAGATAGATAGAGCAATGATACAACCAACCAAGAGAGATAGCCATAACCTAGCAGCAGATCCTCCTCCTCCATAAGTGCGCTACTCCTCCTTGAGTGCATATGTGAGAAGTGAGTGAGCAAATAGAGTGCCTCCCGCACTCTATTTATACTTGACTTGACTTTCCTTTTTACCTAACTCATGTAGGCTCGAACTTAACCACATAACATAATGCTGAGTGGGACGACCCCCAATAGGGTGGTCTAATAACCCTTTGACCCACATGGCCGACCCCCAATAGGGTGGTCTAATAACCCTTTGACCCACATGACTTATACAGGGCCGACCCCAAATAAGGTGGTCTAATAACCCATCAAGTATAAGTTACGACACTTACAATATAAATGACGACACTTCCTTATAGAGGAATAATACCATCTCTATAGGAATACAATATACATATATGTGAAATACATTCCGAAGTTACATATACATCAACACTCCCTCTTAACTAGGAAGGTATTTCTCAGCACAGTTCTTCTAGCACAAGTCATCTTCTCTGGATCATCGTCACTGGATAATCGTCATCGAGTCATCATCATCATCACTGCTGCTGCTATCTCAATCAATCTCTGAATCTACTCGTCATAGGAAGTTCTACAGAGCCAGTTGTAAAATCTCAATCACAGCAGAACCTAGCTACTATGGATTCCTCACTAGTGAAAGATTGCACAACATTTGCAAGAATAGCATAAATCTGTAAATGAATGAAGAACAATACACATGAAATGGGTGAATAATGTCAATATTATTAACTTTCCAACCTCAAAATAGGTTAAGAACACCCATATATACAAATCTGGAAGAATTCGAATCCATCTGGAGTGTTCACACTGATCTAGCTTAGAAATAGCTCAAACCCCCCTAGGTTGACCAAAATATCCCAAACCATCCCAAACTGGTTCGAATCTGCTATGTGAATGCTGGGAATGACTGGACAGGCCCATGTGACCTCACACATGTGAAGAAACTGGTTGGTTAGAGGTTTGGTAGCTAAAATTGGCCAAAAATTGGACAAAGTTGGCAAGATTGTCCACAATCTGAGCAAGTGCGCCCTAGGTAGAAGAGAAGCATACTGAATGCATTAATTAACCTGGGGAGGGTGCTCTAGGCATGCTGAATGCATTAAATGCCCTGGGGAGCGCACCAAATAGCCAGTTTGACTCAGCACTTGTTCACATTTGCTAACTAGTTCATGATAATTGACCATTTAGTAGCTAACCAACTTAGGGATGTAATAATTAATCACTTGGGCACTAATTAATCATCAATTAATAAATGATTAATGTACATAGGTGTAAAAATGTTCTAACACCCCCCCTTAAGCTAGACTTAGTGAAATATCAAAAATTAAGGCCTTGGCAACTAGGCTCAAGTCACCTTTTACATCATAAAATTTATTTGTCCATGTAACCAAGGTAAGGAGGAAAACCACATGGGAAATAAAACCTCCCCTCTAAAATGGACATGTGGCATATATCAAAATACACCAATCATCACCATGCATCACTCACCCCAAGCAAATATCTAAGGTGAGTGAAGGTCTTCTCGGTAAAACACTTGGTGAAGATATCAGCAGTTTGCTCACTGGATGGGCAATACTGCAATGCTATGGTCCGGTCATGCACCAAACCCCGAATGTAATGCATGTGTAACTCTATGTGCTTGGTCCTCTGTCTCTGTACTGGATCGGTAGAAATCTTGATTGTACTTTGATTATCACACCAAAGAATAGTGGGTGAATCAAAGACAATCCCGAACTCTGCAAGAATACCTTGCAACCAAACACATTGTGTGGCTGCATTAACTGCTCCCCTGTACTCGGCCTCAGCTGAAGATAAGGAAATAGTGCTTTGTTTCTTGCTTGACCAGCATATAGGTCCATGTGCAAGCATAAAAACATAACCGGAAGTTGATTTCCGATCGATACAATCACCGGCCCAATCAGAATCTGTAAATCCTACTAGTTCAAGGGATGAACCAGCAGCATAATGGATACCAAAGGACTTAGTACCCTGAACATAATGAAGGATCCTCTTGGCTGCCTTCCAATGGATCTCATGAGGCTCTTGCATGTGCCTTGCAACAGCCCCAACAGCATAAGACAAATCTGGTCGAGAGTGTGTAAGATACAACAAACTCCCAACTAGTTGTCTATACAGTGAACTGTCAACTAGTGGTGAAGAACCCCATTCTGTAAGCTTAACTCCTGAAAGAAATGGAAATTTTGCAGACTTACATTCAGCCATCTTAAATTTCTGCAGCAAATCTGAAGCATACCTTGACTGACATACAGAAATTCCATTCACAGTTTGATCTATCTCCAAACCCAGAAATTGTTTTAGCAATCCTAGATCGGTCATGGAGAATGCACTGTGCAATGCTCTCTTAACTGAGTCAAGTTCTTTGGTGCAGCTACCAGTGATCAAAAGATCATCAACATACAGTACAATAATCAATATCAGATCACTAACATGCTGCATATACACATTTGGATCAGACTTACACCTCTCAAACCCCAAAGATAGCAGAAAATTGTCCATTTTTGCATACCATGCTCTAGGAGCTTGCTTGAGCCCATAGAGTGACTTGTTCAACCTGCAAACAAGTGTATGATCAGAAATAAAACCTTCAGGCTGCTGCATATATATCTCCTCATTCAGATCCCCATGAAGAAAGGCACTTTTTACATCCATGTGATGAATCTCCCATCGCTTGGAAGCCCCAATGGCCAAAACTAGTCTTATGGAGTCCATCTTTGCCACCGGTGCAAATGTCTCTGTATAGTCCACTCCTTGGACCTGAGAGTAACCCTTAGCCACCAACCTAGCCTTATACTTCAGATCAGAGCAATCAGATCCAACTTTGGTTCTATAAATCCATTGGCATTGCACTAGTTTCCTCTTGGGAGGAAGAGGGACCAAATCCCAAGTTTTGTTCTCATGGAGTGAGTTCATCTCTTCTTGCATGGCTGATTTCCACCTTGGGTCTGTACATGCTTCTGAATATGACATTGGATCAGATCCAACCATCAAGTAACATGCCTCACTCAGATCAGAATTATCACATGCAAAGGAATTGTGAAATTGAGATCTAGTTTTCCTAGCATCTTGGGGATCTCCCACAAGCTCTCCGGCACTTTGAATTGTTTTCTCTGCCCACTTGGGCCTTGAGGGAGGGATATGTTCAGAATCCATATCAACATCATCTTCAGCAATATCAGAATCAGAAATATCAGAGAAAGAATCACTACTTACTTCATCATCAAGACGAGGAAATGAGCATTCCCCATCACCTTGTTCACTAGCTTGCAAGAATTCTTCTTCTTCGAATTTGACACTTCTTTCGATGAAAGTTTTGTGAGTGGATGGATCAAAGAGCTTGTAGCCCTTGGAATCCTCTGCATACCCAACCATGATTGACTCCTTGCTTTGGGGCTGCAAGGCCTTTCTCTTCTCCGGTGGAATTCTGGCCCAAGCCCTTGAGCCAAAAATTCTGAAATGTGAGACATTGGGCTTGTGGCCCATCCATGCTTCAAATGGAGTGATTCCTTGCAATGCTTTGTGTGGTGCTCTGTTCTGAACATATGCTGCACAATTCATAGCTTCAGCCCACAATTTGGGAGACAAATCCCTTGCTTGCAACATGCAAGTTGCCATCTCTTTCAGTGCTCTGTTTTTGCGCTCTGCAACACCATTTTGCTGTGGTGTGTAGGGCACTGAGTGTTGCATCTGAATGCCATGCTCTTGACAGAGCTGCTGCAAATTGTTATTGACATACTCTCTGCCATTATCAGTCCTCAAAACCTTCATGGCCTTCCCACTGAAGTTCTCAACCATGCTCTTAAAAATTTTGAAACATTCAAAGACTTCAGATTTTTGCTTAAGGAAAAATAACCAGCAGTACCTTGAGTAGTCATCGATGAAGGTGAGCACATATTTGCTGCAGCCATAGGAGGGTGTGGGGAGTGGCCCTATAAGATCAGAATGCACTATCCCAAGTGGTTGATCATCCCTCCTTGCCTTCCCTTTGTCATACTTCTTTTCAGGATGCTTCCCAATCATGCAACCCTTGCATGTTCCACTTGAAAAATTGATTTGTGGCAGCCCTTCTACCATCTTTTCTTTGCTTAAAACTTGAAGATATCTGTAGTTTAGGTGACCATACCTTTGATGCCATAGCTTGCTGGTCTCATTCCCATGTGACAGAAGTACACTTGGTGAAGAGAACTCGAGAAAGTGGGAGAACTTGTACATCTTCATGTCATGGTCTGCAACACCCATTGCAACAATTTTCCCGGTGGAAACTTCTGATATCTCCACATCATCCTGAGTGAAGACCACCTTCTTTGCTGCTCCAGTATGTGTCATTTGATATACAGAGAGCAAGTTTGTTGCAAGATTTGGCACATACAGCACATTGGAGAAGAAGCCATTCTCCATAGAGATTTTCCCAATGCCATGAGCAGGTATTTCTGAGTCATCTCCCATTCGAATGGAGAGGCCACTGTAGGGTGCAAGTTCAGAAAACGAATCTCTTGAGGAAGCCATGTGCCTTGAGGCACCTGAATCAATGATGAACAAAGGTGAATGAGATGAACTAGCCACCAAAGCATGGCAGCTCTCCTTGTCTTCAGAAACGCACTCCTTCTTCTTGGAACTTTCAGGAAGAGGAATATTATTTTTCTGTAGGAGATGGGTCATGGTGTCTATGGTTTTCTTCATGCATGAGCTCTCTGGATGAAAACCTCTTTGACAGTAGCTACATTTTGTCTTCTCAGCCTTCTTTCCCTTGTTCTTGACAGGATTCGAAACCCCCTCAGAGGATTTGGGCCTCTCATCCTTCCTCTTCTTCTCTTGAGGTTTCAACCCCCTGGGTTTTTGCTTGCCTCTTCCACATTTCGAATCTCCAGCTGCAAGAACTTGGTCTTTTTGCTTGATGGAGCCCATCAAGACCAGCTTGTCTTTCTCTTGAGTTAGCATCTCCATGAAGTCAGCCAAAGATGGCATCTTCCAACCTCTAACTGTGAGCCTTGTGGAGTTGAAGGAAGACACAAAAACTGAGTATTCAGAACCCAATTTGGAGAGAATGGACAACACCAACTGTTCTTCTTTCTTCTCTATGCCACATTGTCTGATCTGCAAGACCAAGTTCTTGAACTTGGTGAAGAAGTCCTGGATGGAATCGAAATTCCCTGGGCTCAGTGAGACAAGCTCATTTTCGAGCTGGTGGCCTCTCATCTCATCAGTCTTTCCAAACAGTGTCTCAAGCTTGAGCCACACTTCATTTGGAGTTGCTAGACTTTCTACATGAAACAGGAGGTCTCTCAAAATGCTGAGACAAAGGAGGCCAAATGCCTCATCCATTCTATTAAAAAACTTGGATTTCTCCACAGCTGAGTTTGGCTCAACCTCAGTGCCCATCGTAATTCTGTAGAGACCCTTAGATCTCAACAAAATCACCATTTCTTCCTTCCAATCGAAATAGTTGAAGGGAGTGAGCACGTTTGGGTGAGATGGCTCCATTCTCCTCTGCTGCAATTCGCACTTGCTGACAATGTTGATCTTCAATACCTGCAAACAACTCTCAAATCACTCAGGAGGGATCTACACTAACAGATTCGAACCCTGTTTGGATAGTGGGTGCATTCGGGAGAGCATCACACCTGAGAGGAGCCACTAGATTTCTCCAGTAAGCTCAAGGCAATGGCCTCAGGAATTATGTGATTTCTCCACTGCTTCTGGCAATCCACTAAAACAGTCTTGCTGGTTCGAATGGTAGCTCCAAGAGCTCTGATACCATCTAAAATCTCAATCACAGCAGAACCTAGCTACTATGGATTCCTCACTAGTGAAAGATTGCACAACATTTGCAAGAATAGCATAAATCTGTAAATGAATGAAGAACAATACACATGAAATGGGTGAATAATGTCAATATTATTAACTATCCAACCTCAAAATAGGTTAAGAACACCCATATATACAAATCTGGAAGAATTCGAATCCATCTGGAGTGTTCACACTGATCTAGCTTAGAAATAGCTCAAACCCCCCTAGGTTGACCAAAATATCCCAAACCATCCCAAATTGGTTCGAATCTGCTATGTGAATGCTGGGAATGACTGGACAGGCCCATGTGACCTCACACATGTGAAGAAACTGGTTGGTTAGAGGTTTGGTAGCTAAAATTGGCCAAAAATTGGACAAAGTTGGCAAGATTGTCCACAATCTGAGCAAGTGCGCCCTAGGTAGAAGAGAAGCATGCTGAATGCATTAATTAACCTGGGGAGGGCGCTCTAGGCATGCTAAATGCATTAAATGCCCTGGGGAGCGCACCAAACAGCCAGTTTGACTCAGCACTTGTTCACATTTGCTAACTAGTTCATGATAATTGACCATTTAGTAGCTAACCAACTTAGGGATGTAATAATTAATCACTTGGGCACTAATTAATCATCAATTAATAAATGATTAATGTACATAGGTGTAAAAATGTTCTAACACCAGTCCTTTTTCATACTGGATGTAGGCCCACCACCTGCAGGTCTTCATCATCACTGGCCATACTGTGGAATCCTCAGGACATATTACGTGCGTCACAAAACCTCGAAAGAGCATCCCAGGATGTTACGGGTACACAACTCCGACCTGTAGGATCTCCCAGGGCGCTATTACATGTGACCCCACCACAAAACCTCGAAAGAGCATCTCAGGATGTTACGGGTACACAACTCCGACCTGAAATCTCCCAGGGCACAAATTACATGTGGTCCACCACAAAACCTAGCAAGAGCATCTCAGGATGTTACGGGTACACAACTCCGACCTGAAATCTCCCAGGGCACAAATTACATGTGGTCATGGAAAAACCTCGAAAGAGCATCTCAGGATGTTACGGGTACACAACTCCGACCTGAAATCTCCTAGGGCCCAAATTACATGCCATAGGACAAAACCTCGCAAGAGCATCTCAGGATGTTACGGGTACACAACTCCGACCTGAGATCTCCCAGGGCACAAATTACATGTCCTCCCAGAGCAATGTCTCGAAAGAGCATCCCAGGCTGTTACGGGTACACAACTCCGACCTATAGGATCTCCCAGACATGCTCATCTGCACAACCTGATCCACGGCCACAGAGTATCAACCTGATACTCACCATACATCATCCTGGTGTACTCATGATCGTCCTGATCATCATCACTGCAACATACTGCTGCATGTCATCTGGAGCAACATCCTGAAGCTCATCATCCATGATCATCCTGATCATCATCACTGCAACGTCCTGCTGCATGTCATCTGGAGCAACATCCTGAAGCTCATCATCCATGATCATCCTGATCATCACTGCAACATCCTGCTGCATGATCCACCTGATCATCAATGCATCCACCTGATGCATACCAAGTATCTACCTGATACATATCATCATACATGATCCTCTTGATCATACAATGTATCCACCTGATACATGATACATATCACCATACATGATCCACCTGATCATACAATGTATCCACCTGATACATATACAGATACATGGTCCAAGCATCCAACATGATGCATATACAAAATACATACACATGATCCAACTGATCATATCCAACATCCAACATGATGCATACATACATAAATGATCCAACTGATCATATCCATCATCCAACATGATGCATACATACATAAATGATCCAACTGATCATATCCAGCATCCAACATGATGCGTACATACATAAATGATCCAACTGATCATATCCAGCATCCAACATGATGCGTACATACATAAATGATCCAACTGATCATATCCAAGCAGAAACTAGAACATCATCCTGATGCTCATCATCCAGCGCTTACATCCACAGCCATGTGAAGGATCCTCCTTCCAACATGCTTGGAATGGATTTAGAAAATGTGTCCATCACTTCTTCCTCGAAGTGTCCTCGATATGGAGAATGCCAAGCCTCTCTCTAAATTACTCGAACTTCACCCTGGCTAGTGGCTTCGTCAGCACATCTGCAATCTGCTTGTCTGTCGCAACATACAGGAGCTTCACAGCTCCTCTCTACACCATATCCCTGATATAGTAATATTTGATCTCTATGTTTTTCGACCTGTAATGAAACAATGGGTTCTCGGACAGCTTCACACAACTCTGGTTATTACAGAAGATACCAGTAGCCTCCAACGGGAGATCAAATAGCTCAGATAGTAGCTTCCATAGCCATACTGCCTCACAACTAGATGAGCAGGCTGCAACATACTCTGCCTCAGCTGTACTTAGTGCTACGTAGGACTGCTTCCTGCTAAACCAAGAGATCACACTTGATTCCATACTGAAGCAACACCCAGATGTGCTTTTCCTATCTGCAGCACTGCCAGCCCAATCTGAATCAACATAACCCTGCAGGTTAAACTTTTGATTCGCCTCATACCTGAGCCCATAATCCACTGTACCCTTCAGGTACCTCAGAACATGCTTTACAGCAACCAGGTGAACACTCCTCGGATCCGTCAGGAACTGGCTCAATGTGTTCACAGCAAAGCAAATGTCTGGTCTCGTGTTCGTCAGGTACATCAAGGACCCAATCATCTGACGATACATAGAGACATCAATCGGCTCAGATGAAGCATCACATAGAAGCTTCAGATTTGATGCCATAGGTGTGGCCATGGCCTTGCAATCCATCATCCCGAACCTCTTTGTGATCTCTACTGCATACTTCCCTTGTCCAAGGAAGATTCTATCTGCACTCTGCCACACCTCCATGCCAAAAACAAATAGTGCATCATCCCCAAGTTCTTCATCTCGAACTCGGTAGTAAGCTTCCGCTGCGTGTCGGTAATCAATCTATCTTCACCATACCAAGTTCTGCACATATATGATTTCCTATCATGTGTCTCAGAACCAAGTGGCTGCTCTACATACACTTCTTCTTCAACTACACCATTCAAGGAAGCTGTCTTGAATCCATCTGGTGTATCTTCTATTTCATCACTTTTATATTTCTCAATGCTGCCATCTGCAACATGCTTGATCTGATAGTTCCGTTTGGAAGTCATAGCAAACTTCCCTTCATGTCTTGGGATTACATCCCAAACATCATTCTTCATGATCGACGGATCATGGCATTTCATTTCTTCATCCCAGATCCTGGGAACTTCAATATCTTCAATAGATATCTTTGTTGCTGGAACAAATGTTGTAGTTCTTCTTTTGTAGGAGATGGCATACGATCTTTCCTACACAACAAGTTAAATTGCATGATTAGAAAACATCTCATAGTTTTCAGAACAAATTCTTACACATAAAGAAATATGCCATACAGTCATGCAATTATCTTAGCCAATGCTTCAATACAACATTTATCCATATTCCGTAACTTTCTAGATGCCTTCCAATCTCTACCAGAACATTGTTAAGAGTGTGCACAACTCTCAACATGTCAGCAAAGAGGTTTCATTCTAGATAAGTAGCAATGGAATGTTGTACAGTGCCATAGGCCACTTACCCATGCATATTAGGAGTATACTGTTCATCAATGCAATTATTCTAATATGCATAATACACAACCTAATTCTAGGAACATCAGTATATACATTATTGAACAGTATTATTTAAGAAATGACAATTCAAATACTTATCTTTGTTTGTTCGTTGGGTGGACTCCCTCTGAGTCTTCGCTTCCTTGCAGGAGCTGCTGGAGTCCTAATATGAAGTAGCTTCTTCTACACCTTTCTGTTGTGGGATGTAGAGAGATGGTCAACTCCCTCTGAATATCTGCATCCTTGCATAAACCACTGGAGTGTACTCCCTCTTGATCTTTGCTTCCTGGATTACCTGTCCTTGAACTTACATTCATCCTTGGTTCCTATGCATGCTTATTAGTATCATGATTGTGTTATCCTTGTGACCTCATATAAAATCATACATTCATTAGTATACTACACAATAATCTCAAGCATGTATAGTCATGATCATTTCAAACAGAAAATAATAAGCATTAGCATTCAAGGTTTATATAGAATTCTTAAGGTTAGTCATAACATGTCTAAACCTGTAATTACTCAAACCTATGACTCTTCAGGTTAGTTGAATCATCAATCAAGATAAGAGATATATTATGCATAAAACCTGTGATTATTCAAACCTATACCTTCATGATTCTTCTGGTTAGTCATATCATCAATTAAGGTAAGAAACATAATATGCATACAACCATGATTATTCAAACCTATGACTTCATGACTAATCATTATCAACAACAGTATAAGATCCTAACACAAGGTAGGATTCTATCTTGATATAGGAAAAACATACCTGGATTAGCATGCTATCTATTTATGTCTAACATACTCGCATGATGTCTTCTTGTTCTTCTTCAATGACTTGTGCTAGTAACCTGTATATCTCATATTACAAAACCAAGTTATACATACCTCGTAAATGGATCTACTATGAGACCCATGACAATGGATGAATCTTTGTCCTCATGTTATCATGATCATATGTTCTTGGACCAGAACATGATTTGTCTTTCTTGGTGTACCTTTCATGTTAGTAGACAACATAAACCTCATACAACACCATAATGCATTAGTACAATCATAAGTGTCAACACCCTAACCAATGAATATCTTCTATCATGCATTCATAATTTTGTTAAGGTGATACGACAAATCTAAAATCAAAATTGTACTAACCGTAATAACATGAAGACAAACATACCATAAACTTAATCATGGACAAATATCGAAACGTACCTCGATGAGTCATACCTGTCGAGATCGCTTGTAATATTCTTATGTAAGGCCTTAGCCTCATCTCCCTCTAAAACATGAACTTCTTCACTCATGCAGATGATCAATCCATCTTCTTCTAGGATTAACCCAATCCACTTGATTTGCAAGAACTGGACCTGGAGCTGGATATGGGTTTGCCAGAGAAACCCCAAAAATTCAAACTTTGAATTTCAAACTTCCGAAAGGATAGAAATATGCGCCTTGATGAGCTGATCAAACTGGTATGTTCAGAATTTGAAAACTGCAAAGTTTCACTCCTCAATTTTGCCTTTGAAACTTCCGGATTCACTGGACGTGACCCTGAACTAGGGTTTGATGAAGCCCACTCTTCTTCCCAATCAAAATGTTTGATCCAAAGCTCTAAGCTTCTATTTTTCTGAGGAGCTTCCAGCCGTGGTCACAGATTTCAAAAATTCCCATTTTTATAGAAGCCCTAATTTTCCACTTTTCTGATCAAAGTCCCGAACTAGGGTTTGATCAAGCCTGGCCTTCTGCCCAACCAAAAATTATGATCTTGGTCTCTAAATTTCTATTTTGATGAGTAGCATCCAGCCGTGGTCTCCAATTACAAAAATTCCAACTTTCTCCAAAGCCCTAAATTCCGGAAGCCATGAATGAAGGTACCAAAAACTAATTCTGTTTTGACAGAAATATGTACCTGATTGTTTCTAGTGTAACTCCAAAATTTTCAATCCACAGGGTCTGAAAAAGGTTCCTGAGATAGCCTGACCTGTTATCTTTCCATCCTGACAGGTCTGACCTCAATTGGATTCTCTGAGAGAGAGTTATGTCAAATGTCGCAACGTGACCTGTTTTGGGATAAAACAGAAGAGTGAACTTGTACGGTGTGCCACGTGTCACTGTTTGAACCTCGGCCTCTGAAAAACTTTCCTGAGATAGCTCGGCCTGTTATCTTTCCATCGTGATAGGTCTGACCTCAATTGGACTCTCTGAGAGAGCGTTATGCCAAGTGTCGCAACATGACCTGTTTATGGGATAATACATGATAGCGAACTTGTACGGCGTGCCACGTGTCAATGGTTCAACGTCGGCCTCTGAAAACGTTTTCAGATATAGTACAGACTGTGTAATACCTGCCACTTTTTACGAAATTTCATTTGGAGCTTCCTAGCCCAAGATATGACCTTTTTCCCAAGGTCACCTGATTTTGACTCAGATCTGGAAGAGGCAGAAACCTTATATTGTACAGATCATAAATCACAAAGTACAACGAATTAGAGGTTGTCCTTTGGACACAAGGTACCTGGAGATTTAATCTTCGTCTTGTAACAATTTCAGATCCGAAAACTTCACCAAAACGTATTTATAGCGAAAGTTCTATGATGACTGGTTTTTTCTATATCAAGCCCTAGCATCGTAAGTGCAACAAGTGTCATACATGCCATATCATGCCTTCTTTCAGGCTAGCTTTGATACCATGTTAAATTTTCTGAATTTAATTCAATATGATCTAGGATCTTAACTGAGAGAACAACATGTACAGCATATCTACAGCATATCAATCATGGAGACAATAATGCAAGCACACAAGAGACACAAAGATTTACTTGGGGAAAACCATAAAGGTGAAAAACCCCAATAACTTCCTCAGAGAAAGATAGAGCAATGATACAACCAACCAAGAGAGATAGCCATAACCTAGCAGCAGATCCTCCTCCTCCATAAGTGCGCTACTCCTCCTTGAGTGCATATGTGAGAAGTGAGTGAGCAAATAGAGTGCCTCCCGCACTCTATTTATACTTGACTTGACTTTCCTTTTTACCTAACTCATGTAGGCTCGAACTTAACCACATAACATAATGCTGAGTGGGCCGACCCCCAATAGGGTGGTCTAATAACCCTTTGACCCACATGACTTATACAGGGCCGACCCCAAATAAGGTGTTCTAATAACCCATCAAGTATAAGGTACGACACTTACAATATAAATGACGACACTTCCTTATAGAGGAATAATACCATCTCTATAGGAATACAATATACATATATGTGAAATACATTCCGAAGTTACATATACATCAACAGTACTGATATCTAGAGTATTTGTGTGCTCTGAGGGTCCTATCGTGTCGGCTGCAGTTTCTTGAATTACGACTGATTCCTTGGTTAGATTAGAATCAGCTTCATCTGCTTCTGTCGTGGCTGCTTCTTTGTTGTGCTGCTGTGTAACTGTGTTGATGTATATGTAACTTCGGAATGTATTTCACATATATGTATATTGTATTCCTATAGAGATGTTATTATTCCTCTATATGGAAGTGTCGTCATTTATATTGTAAGTTTCGTAACTTATACTTGATGGGTTATTAGACCACCATGTTGGGGTCAGCCATGTAATAATAAGTCATGTGGGTCAAAGGGTTATTAGACCACCCTATTGGGGGTCGGCCATGTGGGTCAAAGGGTTATTAGACCACCCTAGTGGGGGTCGGCCCAGTCAGCATTATGTCAAGTGGTTAAGTTGAGGCCGACCTAGTTGAGTAAAGGTCAAGTCAAGTTAGTGTATAAATAGAGAGTGTGTCTCTTTCATTTTACACATTCTATTCTCTCATTCACACTTGGGAGAGTGGCACACTTGTGGAGGAGGAGGCTCTGCTGCTAGGAGAAGACTATCTCTTGTATTCTGGTTGTATCATTGCTCTATCTATCTCTGAGGAAGTTATTGGGGTTTTTCACTTTTATGGTTTTCCCCAAGTAAAATCTGTGTCTCTTGTGTGCTTGTATTATTGTGTCCATGATTGATATGCTGTAGATATGTTGTACATGTTGTTCTCTCAGTTAAGATCCTAGATCAGATTGAAGTAAATTCTGAAAATTTAACAAACTGGACTAGACTTGGATCCATTGACAGGGGGACTTGACTGGTTTACTGGGAGTGATGGAAAGTCGATGGATGTCGGAATTGGACTTAATGAAATGGTACTATCGAGCGGATCCGAACTAACTAGACTAGACTTAATTGTGGACTCGACACGGGAACGCATGACTTGGGGATTTTCATTTCGAACAATTTTTGGTTGAAGTGGATTCATTTGTTGTGGTAATGTATTGACTGGAAGAGGGGTATAAACAGTTGTTTGTTGTGCATATACTAGACCTGATGGGTCAGGATTTATGATATGCTGAGTTTTCATGTGACCAACAATTTCTGGGATTGTCGATGGTAAGGCTAAACTTGGGGTTTGAATGGTGTCGGGGAAAGCTAAGCTGACCGGGGCAGTAGACGGAGATGCAAAAAATGGTTGTTGGATGACCATCTCGCGCCAGTTAGGACAAAGTATCGGGATGTTTGCAATGAATGTATTCAAAGCATTGTTTGCTGGGTTAAGAGGAGCAGGTAATGCTAACAGACTGGTTTCTTCTTCTAATGCATTTGGGGAAGAAGGGGGGGACTGAATGGTTAGGTTGACATCAGGTTCGACCAAAATTTTGGGTTTTTTAACAATAATTTGAGAGGATGGATACTTATCTGTTTCTAAAAATTTTCTGAATTGATCTTCGACAGGTAGTTTGTTCTTGGCTGCATCTTCAAGAATTTGGGTAGCGGTGTTGTATAGCTTGATCTCATCTGCTTCCAACGGTTCTTTAAATGTTACTTGTCTTTTCCCTTTTCCCTTGGTCAATGTTACTCAGTTCTGTCGGGCCGTGACAATTTCAGCTGCTACCATCTGTATATTATCGTCTGTCAGAAGATGTTCTGGATTTTCAGACTCTGTGTCGCTGTTCGACTGGTCTCTGGCCTCTGCTGATTCTATGTGTAGCGTCTGGGTAAGTGCTAATGTCTTGGGGTTAGGTGCCGGCTCAGGTTGATACATGAAGGTGTTCATATACAACCGACTTTCGTATGCTTCTTCTTGTTCCATATCAGTGAGAGGCTCGACATACTTGAAGTCGTTTTTCCTTGCTTATGTTGGGATGGCCCTTACTTTGTTAGATTGCTAACTTAACTCTGTGAATATTTCGCTTACCAAAGGGTAATAGTCGAGTCGCCTTGCCGGACCTGCTGCTCCTTCCTTGTACCATATTGCTGTATCATCCAAAGATAGTTGGATGTGAGCTGTCGGGGGCAAGCTTCGACGAACGTTCTATGGTACCCTCCATCTTGTGGCCATTGTTTTAAGGTCTATAAACCATGCTTCTAGCCAAAGTTTAATTGTTGTAGGCCCATGTCAACTTGATCCAGGTGCAAAGCAATGGAAACTTTCCATAAGGACAAGTCATTCTTCTGAAAAATCCTTGTTTCCTTTTGGTCGGAGGTGGGTCATAGCAATCCATATGAGTATAGATGGGTAGAGGATGCTAGCTCCCTGATCTTGTAACTTATGGCATGTATATTTGAGAATGTCGGCCAGGTAGTCTGCCCATTTGTATACTTTGTCATTCATAGCCATATTCTTGACAACTTCCAACATGTCGGTCTTCAAATCTGATCCCCTGCCCGTCCGTGAAAGTGCATGTGATACAATTTTGGCAGTGGTTTTGTAATTGCCAAAAATAATCTGGCTCATGACTATACATCGTGAGTTCTTTCCAGCAGGAGTATCAATGAACTCATCAATCAAGTTTTCTCCTGAACTTATTGGTACAGCGTCTCCCTTATGTGAAAGGCCAGTTATTTTGTGGAGTATTTCACCATTGATGTCGACCAAGACATCGAAATAAAGCTTGCCATTGTGGTACCCACTAAAGATGAATTGTGCAATGACTTCTTTTAGTCCTCCAAAATTATCCAACAAAGGTGCCTTCAGGTAATGCAGAATTGTGGCTTTCTGTAAACGCCGTGCTTCCTCCCTCCAATGGCCATCTGACACCTTCCCCCAATCTTGAATGCTATTCCATGATTTCTTCCAAGTGGGTTCTGCTGCCTTTGCATTCCTAATCATTTGGAGTCTTGTTTCCAGTGGCGTTTGTTACTTCTCCAATTCTCTGACTATCCTCGCAACGACTTTGGTAGCCGTTAGAGTTTTTCTAGGAGCCATGACGGATTCGGGATTCAAGAATGTGAAGTTAGCTTCAATGGAGTTAGGGAATTCTGTATCTTGGAGTTCAATTTCTCGGCAAAAGAGTGCCCGAGAATCCTCGAGCTCCATATTTATAGTGGAGTTACTCGGCATGGGTGAATGGGACGTAGAGGCCCGTATTAATGGTTGATTTGATGGGGTTATTAAATTAGACTGATAGGTTATCGACACTTCGTCAGGTGCATTACTTCTGGTGTCATGGGTATCTTTAGCTTTTATTTCTTTGTCATCATGGTGCTGCGACACCTCGTTCGATGTGTCATGTCGATGGGATTCTCTGTTTGATTTTGGTCGGTCTGGGCTCCAATGCTTCTGTCGTGCCTGATTTTCCTCTATAACCCGTCGGTGTTCTTGTCGATGTCTATAATATCGACGGTTGTGTACCGAAATTCTTTCTCTGCTTTTTCCATCCTTCTTCTGCCACTCTCTCATCATTTCTACTTCTGTCATGCTCTACTATTTTTCTTGATTGCTTATAGTACTCTCATTTGGTTATTTCTAACCGCTCTCTTTTTTTTTTTCGAATATTCATGATTTATACTTTTTAAGTTAGGTGCCATTTACCGTTCTCTTGAAAATATTTCCTTGTAGCATTTTAAGTCAGACTGATCCATTAGGATTTACTGTTTCAACAATATATGGTCCCATCCATTATGTATGTAGCTTTTTCGGCTTCCTTTTTACTCGGCTATTATAAAGGAGTGCCAAATCTCCAATTGACAGATTTTTCTGTTTGATATTTCTATCATGCCATGCTTTCTATTGTCATTTTCGTACTCGTTGATATTCAATCGCCAGATGTCGACTTTCATCTAGCTTCGATAGTTGGAGTAGCCGTTCTTGTCGAGTATCTTCGACGTCGATATGTAAAGCTGTTGCAATGGTCGGTACATGTCGTCGAAAGTGTAATGGGAAGACTGCTTCTTGTCCATAGACAAGTGAGAATGGTGTCTAACATGTCATGCTTTTGTATGATGTTCTATATGCCCAGAGAACAACAGGTATTTTGTCATCCCAGTCATCTTTCTCTATGTTGCATATTTTCGTTAGTCCTTTTGTGAGTGTTTTATTGAATGGTTCTACGGTGCCATTCGACTGAGGATGGTATGTTGTGCTTATTCTATGATAGACTGCAAATTCCTTAGTCAATGCTTCAATGGTTTTACATACAAAATGTGTACCTTGGTCACTTATCAGTGTTATGGGGCATCCAAAACGCGTTATGATGTTTTCATAAATAAAATTAGCGGAAATTTCACTTGAAAATGTTTCGACTGGTTCTACTTCTTCTCACTTGGTAACATATTTGACAACAGTGATAATATATCGAGCACCTGTCCTTCTCCCCACTATTGGAAATGGTCCAATAAAATCGATAGCCCAAATTTCTAATGTTCGACTAGGGTTAATTGGGACCAATGGCATTTCTGTTCTTGGTAGTGGTCGACCCATGCGCCGACATTTATCACACTTAGATACAAACTCTTGGCAGTCTTTATGAACTGTCGACCATCAAAGTCCGGCCTGCAGGATTTTTCTAGCTGTTATGTCTGCATGATAATGTCCTCCCGATGTTCCAGCATGGGCTTCTATAAGTATATCCTGTCGTTCATGCTCAAGTGCACATCGACGTAATATATCATCCAAGCCAAGTTTGTAGAGGAATCCATTGATCAACATGTAGGGGGATGCTTTCATTGCTAACATCTTCCTCTTTTTCTCAGTCATTCCTTCCGGAGCTTGTCCATCCACGAGAAATTGTGCAATTTCCACAAGTTCTGAAGGGACTGCTTCAATACGAAATAAGTGTGCGTCTGGTAAGTCATATTCAATTCCTGTTGGTTCTTCTCCTGTGTCGACTCTCGATAGGTGGTCAGGTCCGACATTAGCTTTCCCAGGTCGAATGATTACTTCGAATTCAAATTCTTGAAACAGTAATAGCCAGCGGCATAACCTCCCATGATGTAATGGTTTATTGACTAAATATTTTAAAGCTTGGTGGTTTGTATAAAATACAAAAGGGTTAGACAATAAATAATGACAATATTTCTGAAGTGCGAATACCATACCTAATGCTTCCCTTTCAGTTGTGGAATAATTTATTTCAACTTTATTCAATTTTCGACTATTGAATGCATTAGGGTAATCCATGCCATCTTCTTCGAGTTGTGTTAGAATGGCGCCCACTGCTATTCCACATGTGTCAATATGTACATGAAATTTCTTTGACCAATCCAGGAATCGGAGAATGGGTGCTTCAACCATTTTTCTTTTCAATCTGTTAAATGAGATATCACATTCCTCCGTCCACCTATAATCTCGATCATCTTTTAACAATTCTTCGAGAGGATAAGTCATATCGGAATAGTGTCTGATAAACTTCCTGTAATATCCGGTATGACTCAACAAGATTCGTACTTGTTTCGGATTAACTGGAGGCTTTAGGTCGAGGATAATTTTGATCTTTGTGTAATCGACTTTGATCCCTTCTTTGCAAACTACATGGCCTAGTAATATGCCGATAGGTGTTGCAAAGATGCACTTTTTAATATTCAGCGACAATTGTATCTGTCGACATCGTTCCAACATCATTTGAAGCCATTTGCAATGATCTTTCAACATTGCATAGATTGTCCAATCATCAAAGTATACAGCCATGGTTTTGTAGATATATTCTTGAAATTGTTTGACGACAATTCTTGAAAAGACCGCGGGTGCGTTCTTTAGACTGAAGGGCATAACTTTGTATGCGAATGACCCAAATTCGCACATGAATGTTGTCTTTTTCTGATCTTCCTTTGCGATAGGTACTTGTTTTTACCCAAAGAATCCATCTGTGAAAGAATATCACTCATGCACTGCAACTTCATTAGTAATTTTCGTCAGTGAAAGGGGTTGGGAAGGGATCTATGAGTGTTACCTTGTTCATCTCTCGAAAGTCGACACAGATTCTCAGTCGTGTCAGATCTTGTTTCTTTCGCTGAACGACCATTGGTCTCGCCCACTCCGACGGGTCTATAGGATATATGATTCCTGCTGTGAGCATGCTATCGATCTCCTTTTTAACAATATCCTTATATTTGTGAGTGAGCTTGTAGGGTATTTTCTTTACAGGTCTGGTGTTAGGATTAATATCAATTTTCATCTCGCCCATTTCCTTTACAAGTCCTTTTAAGTCTCTATAATCTCGAGCAAAAACGTCTTGAAATTCTTTGAGGGTACTGGAGATTTCTACCGTTTGTTACTGATTCCAATAATCACCAATCTTAGCCATTTTCGATCGGTCGTCCTTTGAAATATCTACTTCTTTCGTTTTAATCTTTGCGTCCATCCACTCTGGTGCATGACTGTTACTTATCTGTCTTTCACCTTCTTTGATTTGTGTAAAAGTTGGTGGAAAGTCTTTTTCTGATAACCTTTTAGGTTCATCTTTGTTGACAATCTCTGTGCTAAAGATTGTTCTTACGGGCTTCGATACGTCGGGGTGATCCTTTCTCCATTGAAAACTTTTTCTGACTGACATCTCCGTTTCTAGACTCAGTCTTGTCGAATGTTGTTTTTTCTGTCGACTTTATGTTGTAGCGGGTGTTAGGTAGGTGCATAATATTCTGTTTGTCTGCAAGTTTTAAGTTTTCTGTTTGCTGCAGAAATTCTTTGATGCTTTTACTTGCTTCGGCCAACCTATCATCCCGCAGAGAAAATTGGAAATCCTTAATAAAAATTTCTTTTAAGTCTTTCCAAAAGAAGGTTTCTCCTCTCGCTTCTTCCATCTTGTACCATTTGTTAGGTAGATCATCAAGTGTTTTGGGGAAGAGGTGAGGCCATGTTCTTTCGTCTTTATAGCCCAGTTTTCTCCATTCTTTTTTGCAACAGTCAATATGAACTTCAGGATTTTGTCCTTGTGTAAATATGGGAATGTCAGCTTGAGTTGTCGATTTTCTTCCTCCAAATATTTCTATGAAAAATATTGATGCAGTATTCCAGTTTTGGAGTTTCGATTGATGGGTGTCCCACCATCTCGCAGCTTGACCAGTAAATGTCTCTACCAAGCTTTGTAGTCGGCCTTGCTCTCCGACATGTTTTGATACCTGTTCGACATGAATATAAACTGAGTCATGTTCTTTATATCTTAATGTCGAATTACCATATTGTGCATTCTTGTCTGGAACAAGTGTTGGATATGCTCGCATTTTTCGTTCAAATATCTTTGGTGTGTAAGATACTGAGAGACACTTCTTGATTTGCTTCTTTGAGATGGCTTCCATAGTCCAGCATTCTTTCGCATGTAAGTCATAGTTCTCTATTTTCCAGTCATAGAGTTCTACATCGGAATTATATCCGAGCGAGATAGGATCTCCAAGATGAAGTTCTCCTTGGGTATTTGGCTCAATGCTATCTTCATTGTTGTCTATCCGGTAAAGCTATCGAACATCATTGTCGATTTCTGTAGGTTCCAACCAAGGTTCTCCCTGAGATGGGAAGATTGGGATGATAACCTTCTGCCCGTTTCCTTTCAGGTTAATACGACTTTTGTCTAAGGAAATTGAGGCCTTCATCTTTCGTCCCCATGGTCATCCGACCAATGTAGGGAATGAACTCGCATCATCCTTTGGAGTGATGATTTTGAAATCTACTTTTGTCGTAATGCCTTTAATGGAAGTTTCAACTCCTTTCCATACACCAATAGGCTCAATTAATCCTTGATCTGCGAGCTTTAAATAGATGCCTGATTCCTGTAGTTGAGGTCGACCGAGTTGGTCCTAGGTATCACGAGTCATGATATTCACTTGGGATCCAAAGTCTAGTATGACTTGTCATACATGATATCCATTTATGTCGAGGTCGACTAATGGGTCAGCATCATTTTTCTCTTTTTGTTTTAATCGAAAAATGTTTTTAGTTTTTCTTTGCTCGACATGTTTTAATTTATGCAACAGGTCAATCATTTTTCCTACAGCTTCCTCATTTGAAATTAATTTGAGCAATTCATTGAGAACATCTTCATGTGCTACTAAGTCATGTAATATGTCGGATGCATCTTTGTACACATATTTTTGTTTTATAGGATTTGGATAATCCTCCTTGTCGACAATTCTAGTTATCTGAGGTTTATCTTGAACAATGTGAGTGCCTTGCCTGGTTACAATTTGCAATTTTTTTGTACAAAGCACATCATTTTTTGAAATACAAGATAAAAACATGAACATTCTTTTTATTATTTATTTTCTCAATCATGGTAGGGAAATCCTCTAAATAGTGATTGCCTACCCCACACTTTGTACAAAATTTAAGATCAGTTCTTTCCTTATAAGGGCATTCTGCATGTCGATGGTCCTCATTGAGACATGTGAAACATGCACCGGGTCGACTAAATCGAACAACGCGGCCTCCACTGCCATGACCATGATTCTGGTATACTCTGTGTCTATTGTAGCCGTCATATCGCCAATCATACCGTTGGTCATTATACCTTGGGTATCTGTCATTCCTGTTTTGATTGTACTGGTTATTTCTTTCATCATTTCTCTCGAATCTGTCCTTTGCTGTATTTCTATCGTGATGCTTCTCCACAGAGTTTGTCTGGTACACTGCATGATAATTTTGCCAATTTTTTAGGTTCAGATGACAATCTTCAATTGTATGTGTATTCACTTCACAGATTTGACACCATCTTGCCTTTTTGTTTTTCAAATTGAATGGGCAATCATTTGTAGTATGTGAATCATATTCTTTGCACAAGTTGCAGAAACATCTAGATTGAATGAGTTTTACTTCTTGTCGCCGATCCTTAATTCGACAAGAATCTTTGGTATGTTCTGCAGTTCGACAATTTGTACACCATAATTTTGGCCCTTTTAGCGTCATATTTCGGATAGCCTACTCCATGCTTTCAAGGCATTCGTTGACATGTCTATCCATGGATACTAGAGGGTCTTCATCATCCGTTTCAATTTCTAGTGCTACTTTTAGTGCATCTGCATATGTATTAATACTTTGTCGACAGACATGTATTCTGATTTTACTTATTAGACCAGCAATAAACCATTTGATTAATAGTTTTTCTTCAATTTCATAGTCTAATTTTCTTAGGGGGTCTTTGAACCTCTTGTCATACTCCTTGACAGTTTCTGTTGGCTTTTGGATTGTCGTCATCAGTCGTTCTGCCACAAGGTATGTCGCATCTTCAATCATAAAGAAGGCTAAAAAGCTTTGTTTGATTTGTGCTTTTGTTGCATTTGGTGATTTTGCTATGTATCCCATGTACCATGTCAGTGCTCTTTTCCTTAACGATCCAACAAATTGAGCAATCTGTCTTTCTTCGCGGGTGATTTGATTGGCTGTCCATATTGCTTCACACACAAACCAATGTCTTCTTGGGTCTCTGTCTCCTTCGTAGAACAGAAGGTGTGTTGTTGTGTGTGCCATGTCTGTTGGTGTATTATTTTGAGAATTTGATGGAGGTGTGGGTGGGTTATTTCCACAATCAGAACTTGGTGCGTTGTTGATCCGGATTTATGTGGGAACGAAACAAAAGATAGCATATACAGAATCATAGACAAAGATATATTGCAAATAACACAGTGATACAGTAAACACATATTCTATTAAATAGTGGAAATAGAACAGACTGTAAAATACAATAGCTAGAATGGTGGTAGCTATCTCTGAGAAGAGATGTGGCCGCTATGCTCATTCGTGCCAAGATGAATACAAAGAGAGGCCGAAAGGGCCTATTTATCATAAGCATGAGGGAAAGAATCCCAAACATCCAAAAACCTAACCCTAGAAGATGAACCGTCATAAAGTTTGCGTCCCCAAGGTGGTTAGTTGAACAGTCAACTTCCCGGGGTCATAACCTTTGCACACGATCTCCGTTTGGGGCGCTCGGTAGGCCGTTGGGAAGGTCTATCCGAGATTTACAACTTTCGACTGGGCCCAAATGCATGATGGATGCATCCATTTGGTCCCCCAAATCGCCAAAAAATGTCGTTTAGGGCCTCAAAATGGCTCAGGAAGTTCGGGACCCGAAAAACTGCTAAAAATAGTAATTTACCAAAATTGCCAGAAGACTGTTTTGAGCCAGTTGGAAGAGGTGGGCCGCCACCGATATCCACCTGGATCAATCCTCCCTCCTTAGGAAGCAATGGTCTCCATTGCGTTAAATCCCTTATCATATGTCGAGCTGTGTGTCGAGTTGAGCTCTTGATGCGACATTTGCTGAAGTGGAAAGATTGCCTTACTTTGACATCTTCAGAGGGTTGTAATTGTTGTTGATGGACGCGCTGGAGATGTTCAACAGTTTTGGTTGTTGTGGTATCCTTGGTATGCACCAGTGTGGATGATTTCTTTTTGGAGGGGCCCCTTGAATGCGTGGCCTTGCACTGTAGAGGTACCCGAATAGGCGATGCTGCACTAACTTTGTGTTTTTCTTGTTTCTGCTGAGTAGAAGGATAATCTGCAGAGGTTGTGGATGTCTCCGCGATCTGATGTTCACCTTTAGTGGCAATTGCGAATAGGGAAAATTTCCCAGTGTGGGAGATTATCTTTCTTCCCTGCTCGTTTGGGGTAGGTACAACTATCTCTGGTATCCGATAGAGTTGTCCTTCCAAAGTGACAATGAAACTGTGAGGTCGTGATTCATATACAGCATGACGCTTCCACATATATGGTTGTCCTAAAAGAACATCACATACTTCAAGTGGGACCACATCACACAATACCTCATCTTTGAAGGGCTTGATTCCACATGGTAGGCGACATTGGTGACTGACACGGATCCTTTGTCCTTGGCTTAGCCATCCAATGGTGTATGGTTGTGGGTGTGGCGTTATTGGTAGCTCCAATCTCTTGATGACTTCTTCTGAGATCAGGTTCTTCTGGCTGCCACTGTCCACAACAAAGTGTAGGGGAATTCCCTTCACCCACATCTGTGAGTGGAAAAGGCGCTCCTCTTCCTCCGACTCTTCAGGCTCCTCTGGATGAATCTGTGGGGTGGCAACAACGGCACTCGGTTCTGCATCAATGATCTGCTTCCCTTTTCGCGCGGCTGTGAAATTAGGTTCCGAGTCAGAATTGGAACTGGGATCTGATTCTGAAGCTTTGATCTCAGCCACCAATGACTGTTTTGAGCGACAATCATCAGTGTTGTTCCAGGGGCTTTTGTGGAACTCGCACCACTTCCCGGTGTCCTTCTTTGTCTTTTCTTTACCCTTCTTCACCTGTGGTTGGGACTGGTTGTCCTTTTCCTGCTCCGTGCTCTGCGAGCCAGAGTTTCCCTTGCCATGCTTCTGCGCAGGTCCGAAGTCACGCTTGTTCTTTTGCTGAAATTTCTGCTCAATTTTGACAGCATATCGATAGGCGGATCTGAGTGAAGATATTTCCAGGAAATCCATCTCTGTTCGGATGTACCGGTGTAGGCCACTGCGATATTTCAGTACTAGGTGCTGCTCGGAGTCCTTGATACCTAGCTTTGTGCGCAAGGTATGAAATTTGTTGGTGTACTCTGACACCGTTTGGTCCCTCTCTTGATGCAGAATGGTCCATTTTGTGTACTGGTCATCATAGTTTCCAACAGGGTAATATTGTTCCTTGACGGCATCTATAAAAGAGGCCCAAGTGGGATTGGAATATTCAAACAATCCAGACTCGTCTAATGAGTTTTGCTCACAATAAGTTTCCCACCAATTTTTGACATGGGGGACGGCCTTAAGGAGCGCAAAGATGATCTTTTCCCTGTCGGAAAATTGGTGGACAGAGAAATACCCTTCGAGTAGATTCAACCATTTATCTAGGGCATCGACATCGATTTGGCCTTCAAATAAAGGGATATCAAAATTAACTTGTACCTTGAAGGGAGTCGTATCTCCGAAATGGCTGCTCGTTGAGGGTGCATTTACCGCTGTTGGCATGCGTTGAAGGATCTGGGCGAAATTATCCATCATCTCATTCCTCTGTCGCGCGAGGGCTTCCTCGAGCAACAACTTGGTAGGATCTATTGCTCCGTCGTCTCTCTTTTCTTCCGCCATGGGAGGCCGTTTGGGGTGGCGAGAGTGGTCTTCCCCAAGTGAAACTAGTTCGAGACCCAACACTCTGTATCCTGACCTCGTCGGGGACATGCACCGAGAAACAATCAAGGAGCAGACCGCTCTGATACCACTGATCCGGATTTATGTGGGAACGAAACAAAAGATAGCATATACAGAATCATATACAGAGATATATTGCAAATAACACAGTGATACACTAAACACATATTCTATTAAATAGCGGAAATAGAAGAGACTGTAAAATACAATAGCTAGAATGGTGGTAGCTATCTATGAGAAGAGATGTGGCCGCTATGCTCATTTGTGCCAAGATGAATACAAATAGAGGCCGAAAGGGCCTATTTATCATAAGCATGAGGGAAAGAATCCCAAACATCCAAAAACCTAACCCTAGAAGATGAACCGTCATAAAGTTTGCGGCCCCAAGGTGGTTAGTTGAACAGTCAACTTCCCGGGGTCATAACTTTTGGATACGATCTCCGTTTGGGGCGCTCGGTAGGCCGTTGGGAAGGTCTATCCGAGATTTACAACTTTCGGTTGGGCCCAGATGCATGCCGAAGGCAAACATCTGGTCGCCCAAATCGCCAAAAAATGTCGTTTAGGGCCTCAAAATGGCTCCGGAAGTTCGGGAACCGAAAAACTACTAAAAATAGTAATTTACCAAAATTGCCAGAAGACTGTTTTGAGCCAGTCGGAAGAGGTGGGCCGCCACCGATATCCACCTGGATCAATCCTCCCTCCTTAGGAAGCAATGGTCTCCATTGCGTTAAATCCCTTATCATATGTCGAGCTGTGTGTCGAGTTGAGCTCTTGATGCGACATTCGCTGAAGTGGAAAGATTGCCTTACTTTGACATCTTCAGAGGGTTGTAATTGTTGTTGATGGATGCGCTGGAGCTGTTCAACAGTTTTGGTTGTTGTGGTATCCTTGGTATGCACCAGTGTGGATGATTTCTTTTTGGAGGGGCCCCTTGAATGCGTGGCCTTGCAATGTAGAGGTACCCGAATAGGCGATGCTGCACTAACTTTGTGTTTTTCTTGTTTCTGCTGAGTAGAAGGATAATCTGCAGAGGTTGTGGATGTCTCCGCGATCTGTTGTTCACCTTTAGTGGCAATTGCGAATAGGGAAAATTTCCCAGTGTGGGATATTATCTTTCTTCCCTGCTCGTTTGGGGTAGGTACAACTATCTCTGGTATCCGATAGAGTTGTCCTTCCAAAGTGACAATGACACTGCGAGGTCGTGATTCATATACAGCATGACGCTTCCACATATATGGTTGTCCTAAAAGAACATCACATACTTCAAGTGGGACCACATCACACAATACCTCATCTTTGAAGGGCTTGATTCCATATGGTAGGCGACATTGGTGACTGACACGGATCCTTCGTCCTTGGCTTAGCCATCCAATGGTGTATGGTTGTGGGTGTGGCGTTATTGGTAGCTCCAATCTCTTGATGACTTCTTCTGAGATCAGGTTCTTCTGGCTGCCACTGTCCACAACAAAGTGTAGGGGAATTCCCTTCACCCACATCTGTGAGTGGAAAAGGCGCTCCTCTTCCTCCGACTCTTCAGGCCCCTCTGGATGAATCTGTGTGGTGGAAACAACGGCACTGGGTTCTGCATCAATGATCTGCTTCCCTTTTCGCGCGGCTGTGAAATTAGGTTCCGAGTCAGAATTGGAACTGGGATCTGATTCTGAAGCTTTGATCTCAGCCACCAATGACTGTTTTGAGCGACAATCATCAGTGTTGTGCCAGGGGCCTTTGTGGAACTCGCACCACTTCCCGGTGTCCTTCTTTGTCTTTTCTTTACCCTTCTTCGCCTGTGGTTGGGACTGGTTGTCCTTTTCCTGCCCCGTGCTCTGCGAGCCAGAGTTTCCCTTACCCTGCTTCTGCGCAGGTCCGAAGTCACGCTTGTTCTTTTGCTGAAATTTCTGCTCAATTTTGACAGCATATCGATAGGCGGATCTGAGTGAATATATTTCTAGGAAATCCATCTCTGTTCGGATGTACCGGTGTAGGCCACTGCGATATTTCAGTACTAGGTGCCGCTCGGAGTCCTTGATACCTAGCTTTGTGCGCAAGGTATGAAATTTGTTGGTGTACTCCGACACCGTTTGGTCCCTCTCTTGATGCAGAATGGTCCATTTTGTGTACTGGTCATCATAGTTTCCAACAGGGTAATATTGTTCCTTGACGACATCTATAAAAGAGGCCCAAGTGGGATTGGAATATTCAAACAATCCAGACTCGTCTGATGAGTTTTGCTCAAAATAAGTTTCCCACCAATTTTTGACATGGGGGACGGCCTTAAGGAGCACAAAGATGATCTTTTCCCTGTCGAAAAATTGGTGGACAGAGAAATACCCTTCTAGTAGATTCAACCGTTTATCTAGGGCATCGGCATCGATTTGGCCTTCAAATAAAGGGATATCAAAATTAACTTGTACCTAAAAGGGAGTCGTATCTCCGAAATGGCTGCTCGTTGAGGGTGCATTTGCCGCTGTTGGCATGCGTTGAAGGATCTGGGCGAAATTATCCATCATCTCATTCCTCTGTCGCGCGAGGGCTTCCTCGAGCAACAACTTGGTAGGATCTACTGCTCCGTTGTCTCTCTTTTCTTCCGCCATGGGAGGCCGTTTGGGGCGGCGAGAGTGGTCTTCCCCAAGTGAAACTAGTTCGAGACCCAACTCTCTGTATCCTGACCTCGTCGGGGACATGCACCGAGAAACAATCAAGGAGCAGATCGCTCTGATACCACTGATCCGGATTTATGTGGGAACGAAACAAAAGATAGCATATACAGAATCATATACAGAGATATATTGCAAATAACACAGTGATACAGTAAACACATATTCTATTAAATAGCGGAAATAGAACAGACTGTAAAATACAATAGCTAGAATGGTGGTAGCTATCTCTGAGAAGAGATGTGGCCGCTATGCTCATTCGTGCCAAGATGAATACAAAGAGAGGCCGAAAGGGCCTATTTATCATAAGCATGAGGGAAAGAATCCCAAACATCCAAAAACCTAACCCTAGAAGATGAACCGTCATAAAGTTTGCGGCCCCAAGGTGGTTAGTTGAACAGTCAACTTCCTGGGGTCATAACTTTTGCATACGATCTCCGTTTGGGGCGCTCGGTAGGCCGTTGGGAAGGCCTATCCGAGATTTACAACTTTCGACTGGGCCCAAATCCATGCCGGAGGCAACCATTTGTTCCCCCAAATCGCCAAAAAATGTCGTTTAGGGCCTCAAAATGGCTCCGGAAGTTCGGGACCCGAAAAACTGCTAAAAATAGTAATTTACCAAAATTGCCAGAAGACTGTTTTGAGCCAGTTGGAAGAGGTGGGCCGCCACCGATATCCACCTGGATCAAACCTCCCTCCTTAGGAAGAAATGGTCTCGATTTCATTAAATCCCTTATCATATGTCGAGCTGTGTGTCGAGTTGAGCTCTTGATGCGACATTTGCTGAAGTGGAAAGATTGCCTTACTTTGAAATCTTCAGAGGGTTGTAATTGTTGTTGATGGATGCACTGGAGCTGTTCAACAGTTTTGGATGTTGTGGTATCCTTGGTATGCACCAGTGTGGATGATTTCTTTTTGGAGGGGCCCCTTGAATGCGTGGCCTTGCAATGTAGAGGTACCCGAATAGGCGATGCTGCACTAACTTTGTGTTTTTCTTGTTTCTGCTGAGTAGAAGGATAATCTGTAGAGGTTGTGGATGTCTCCGCGATCTGATGTTCACCTTTAGTGGCAATTGCGAATAGGGAAAATTTCCAGTGTGGGAGATTATCTTTCTTCCCTGCTCGTTTGGGGTAGGTACAACTATCTCTGGTATCCGATAGAGTTGTCCTTCCAAAGTGACAATGACACTGCGAGGTCGTGATTCATATACAGGATGACGCTTCCACATATATGGTTGTCCTAAAAAAACATCACATACTTCAAGTGGGACCACATCACACAATACCTCATCTTTGAAGGGCTTGATTCCATATGGTAGGCGACATTGGTGACTGACACGAATCCTTCGTCCTTGGCTTAGCCATCCAATGGTGTATGGTTGTGGGTGCGGCGTTATTGGTAGCTCCAATCTCTTGATGACTTCTTCTGAGATCAGGTTCTTCTGGCTGCCACTGTCCACAACAAAGTGTAGGGGAATTCCCTTCACCCAAGTCTGTGAGTGGAAAAGGCGCTCCTCTTCCTCCGAATCTTCAGGCTCCTCTGGATGAATCTGTGTGGTGGCAACAACGGCACTGGGTTCTGCATCAATGATCTGCTTCCCTTTTCGCGCGGCTGTGAAATTAGGTTCCGAGTCAGAATTGGAACTGGGATCTGATTCTGAAGCTTTGATCTCAGCCACCAATGACTGTTTTGAGCGACAATCATCAGTGTTGTGCCAGGGGCTTTTGTGGAACTCGCACCACTTCCCGGTGTCCTTCTTTGTCTTTTCTTTACCCTTCTTCGCCTGTGGTTGGGACTGGTTGTCCTTTTCCTGCCCCATGCTCTGCGAGCCAGAGTTTCCCTTGCCCTGCTTCTGCGCAGGTCCGAAGTCACGCTTGTTCTTTTGCTGAAATTTCTGCTCAATTTTGACAGCATATCGATAGGCGGATCTGAGTGAAGATATTTCCAGGAAATCCATCTCTGTTCGGATGTACTGGTGTAGGCCACTGCGATATTTCAGTACTAGGTGCCGCTCGGAGTCCTTGATACCTTGCTTTGTGCGCAAGGTATGAAATTTGCTGGTGTACTCCGACACCGTTATGTCCCTCTCTTGATGCAGAATGGTCCGTTTTGTGTACTGGTCATCATAGTTTCCAACAGGGTAATATTGTTCCTTGACGGCATCTATAAAAGAGACCCAAGAGGGATTGGAATATTTAAACAATCCAGACTCGTCTGATGAGTTTTGCTCACAATAAGTTTCCCACCAATTTTTGACATGGGGGACGGCCTTAAGGAGCACAAAGATGATCTTTTCCCTGTCGGAAAATTGGTGGACAGAGAAATACCCTTCTAGTAGATTCAACCATTTATCTAGGGCATCGGCATCGATTTGGCCTTCAAATAAAGGGATATCAAAATTAACTTGTACCTTGAAGGGAGTCGTATCTCCGAAATGGCTGCTCGTTGAGGGTGCATTTGCCGCTGTTGGCATGAGTTGAAGGATCTGGGAGAAATTATCCATCATCTCGTAACTCTGTCGCGCGAGGGCTTCCTCGAGCAACAACTTGGTAGGATCTACTGCTCCGTCGTCTCTCTTTTCTTCCGCCATGGGAGGCCGTTTGGGGCGGCGAGAGTGGTCTTCCCCAAGTGAAACTAGTTCGAGACCCAACTCTCTGTATCCTGACCTCGTCGGGGACATGCACCGAGAAACAATCAAGGAGCAGACCGCTCTGGTACCACTGATCCGTATTTATGTGGGAACGAAACAAAAGATAGCATATACAGAATCATATACAGAGATATATTGCAAATAACACAGTGATACAGTAAACACATATTCTATTAAATAGCGGAAATAGAACAGACTGTAAAATACAATAGCTAGAATGGTGGTAGCTATCTCTTAGAAGAGATGTGGCCGCTATGCTCATTCGTGCCAAGATGAATACAAAGAGAGGCCGAAAGGGCCTATTTATCATAAGCATGAGGGAAAGAATCCCAAACATCCAAAAACCTAACCCTAGAAGATGAACCGTCATAAAGTTTGCGGCCCCAAGGTGGTTAGTTGAACAGTCAACTTCCCGGGGTCATAACTTTTGCATACGATCTCCGTTTGGGGCGCTCGGTAGCCCGTTGGGAAGGTCTATCCGAGATTTACAACTTTCAACTGGGCCCAAATGCATGCCGGGGGCAGCCATTTGGTCCCCCAAATCGCCAAAAGATGTCGTTTAGGGCCTCAAAATGGCTCCGGAAGTTCGGGACACGAAAAACTGCTAAAAATAGTAATTTACCAAAATTGCCAGAAGACTGTTTTGAGCCAGTTGGAAGAGGTGCGCCGCCACCGATATCCACCTAGATCAATCCTCCCTCCTTAGGAAGCAATGGTCTCCATTGCGTTAAATCCCTTATCATATATCGAGCTGTGTGTCGAGTTGAGCTCTTGATGCGACATTTGCTGAAGTGGAAAGATTGCCTTACTTTGACATCTTCAGAGGGTTGTAATTGTTGTTGATGGATGCACTGGAGCTGTTCAACAGTTTTGGTTGTTGTGGTATCCTTGGTATGCACCAGTGTGGATGATTTCTTTTTGGAGGGGCCCCTTGAATGCGTGGACTTGCACTGTAGAGGTACCCGAATAGGCGATGCTGCACTAACTTTGTGTTTTTCTTGTTTCTGCTGAGTAGAAGGATAATCTGCAGAGGTTGTGGATGTCTCCGCGATCTGATGTTCACCTTTAGTGGCAATTGCGAATAGGGAAAATTTCTCAGTGTGGGAGATTATCTTTCTTCCCTGCTCGTTTGGGGTAGGTACAACTATCTCTCGTATCCGATAGAGTTGTCCTTCCAAAGTGACAATGACACTGCGAGGTCGTGATTCATATACAGCATGACACTTCCACATATATGGTTGTGCTAAAAGAACATCACATACTTCAAGTGGGACCACATCACACAATACCTCATCTTTGAAGGGCTTGATTCCATATGGTAGGCGACATTGGTGACTGACACGGATCCTTCGTCCTTGGCTTAGCCATCCAATGGTGTATGGTTGTGGGTGTGGCGTTATTGGTAGCTCCAATCTCTTGATTGCCTCTTCTGAGATCAGGTTCTTCTGGCTGCCACTGTCCACAACAAAGTGTAGGGGAATTCCCTTCACCCACATCTGTGAGTGGAAAAGGCGCTCCTCTTCCTCCGACTCTTCAGGCTCCTCTGGATGAATCTGTGTGGTGGCAACAACGGCACTGGGTTCTGCATCAATGATCTGCTTCCCTTTTCGCGTGGCCTTGAAATTAGGTTCCGAGTCAGAATTGGAACTGGAATCTGATTCTGAAGCTTTGATCTCAGCCACCAATGACTGTTTTGAGCGACAATCATCAGTGTTGTTCCAAGGGCTTTTGTGGAACTCGCACCACTTCCCGGTGTCCTTCTTTGTCTTTTCTTTACCCTTCTTCGCCTGTGGTTGGGACTGGTTGTCCTTTTCCTGCCCCGTGCTCTGCGAGCCAGAGTTTCCCTTGCCCTGCTTCTGCGCAGGTCCGAAGTCACGCTTGTTCTTTTGCTGAAATTTCTGCTCAATTTTGACAGCATATCGATAGGCGGATCTGAGTGAAGATATTTCCAGGAAATCCATCTCTGTTCTGATGTACCGGTGTAGGCCACTGCGATATTTCAGTACTAGGTGCCGCTCGGAGTCCTTGATACATAGCTTTGTGCGCAAGGTATGAAATTGGTTGGTGTACTCCGACACCGTTTGGTCCCTCTCTTGATGCAGAATGGTCCATTTTGTGTACTGGTCATCATAGTTTCCAACAGGGTAATATTGTTCCTTGACGGCATCTATAAAAGAGGCCCAAGTGGGATTGGAATATTCAAACAATCCAGACTCGTCTGATGAGTTTTGCTCACAATAAGTTTCCCACCAATTTTTGACATGGGGGACGGCCTTAAGGAGCGCAAAGATGATCTTTTCCCTGTCGGAAAATTGGTGGACAGAGAAATACCCTTCTAGTAGATTCAACCATTTATCTAGGGCATCGGCATCGATTTGGCCTTCAAATAAAGGGATATCAAAATTAACTTGTACCTTGAAGGGAGTCGTATCTCCGAAATGGCTGCTCGTTGAGAGTGCATTTGCCGTTGTTGGCATGCGTTGAAGGATCTGGGCGAAATTATCCATCATCTCGTTCCTCTGTCGCGCGAGGGCTTCCTCGAGCAACAACTTGGTAGGATCTACTGCTCCGTCGTCTCTCTTTTCTTCCGCCATGGGAGGCCGTTTGGGGCAGCGAGAGTGGTCTTCCCTAAGTGAAACTAGTTCGAGACCCAACTCTCTGTATCCTGACCTCGTCGGGGACATGCACCGAGAAACAATCAAGGAGCAGACCGCTCTGATACCACTGATCCGGATTTATGTGGGAACGAAACAAAAGATAGCATATACAGAATCATATACAGAGATATATTGCAAATAACACAGTGATACAGTAAACACATATTCTATTAAATAGCGGAAATAGAACAGACTGTAAAATACAATAGCTAGAATGGTGGTAGCTATCTCTGAGAAGAGATGTGGCCGCTATGCTCATTCGTGCAAAGATGAATACAAAGAGAGGCCGAAAGGGCCTATTTATCATAAGCATGAGGGAAAGAATCCCAAACATCCAAAAACCTAACCCTAGAAGATGAACCGTCATAAAGTTTGCGGCCCCAAGGTGGTTAGTTGAACAGTCAACTTCCCGGGGTCATAACTTTTGCATACGATCTCCGTTTGGGGCGCTCGGTAGCCCGTTGGGAAGGTCTATCCGAGATTTACAACTTTTAACTGGGGCGCAAATGCAAGCCGAGGGCAGCCATTTCGTCCCCCAAATCGCCAAAAAATGTCGTTTAGGGCCTCAAAATGGCTCCGGAAGTTCGGGATCCGAAAAACTGCTAAAAATAGTAATTTACCAAAATTGCCAGAAGACTGTTTTGAGCCAGTTGGAAGAGGTGGGCCGCCACCGATATACACCTGGATCAATCCTCCCTCCTTAGGAAGCAATGGTCTCCATTGCGTTAAATCCCTTATCATATGTCGAGCTATGTGTCGAGTTGAGCTCTTGATGCGACATTTGCTGAAGTGGAAAGATTGCCTTACTTTGACATCTTCAGAGGGTTGTAATTGTTGTTGATGGATGCGCTGGAGCTGTTCAACAGTTTTGGTTGTTGTGGTATCCTTGGTATGCACCAGTGTGGATGATTTCTTTTTGGAGGGGCCCCTTGAATGCGTGGCCTTGCACTGTAGAGGTACCCGAATAGGCGATGCTGCGCTAACTTTGTGTTTTTCTTGTTTCTGCTGAGTAGAAGGATAATCTGCAGAGGTTGTGGATGTCTCCGCGATCTGATGTTCACCTTTAGTGGCAATTGCGAATAGGGAAAATTTCCCAGTGTGGGAGATTATCTTTCTTTCCTGATCGTTTGGGGTAGGTACAACTATCTCTGGTATCCGATAGAGTTGTCCTTCCAAAGTGACAATGACACTGCGAGGTCGTGATTCATATACAGCATGACGCTTCCACATATATGGTTGTCCTAAAAGAACATCACATACTTCAAGTGGGACCACATCACACAATACCTCATCTTTGAAGGGCTTGATTCCATATGGTAGGCGACATTGGTGACTAACACGGATCCTTCGTCCTTGGCTTAGCCATCCAATGGTGTATGGTTGTGGGTGTGGCGTTATTGGTAGCTCCAATCTCTTGATGACTTCTTCTGAGATCAGGTTCTTCTGGATACCACTGTCCACAACAAAGTGTAGGGGAATTCCCTTCACCCACATCTGTGAGTGGAAAAGGCGCTCCTCTTCCTCCGACTCTTCAGGCTCCTCTGGATGAATCTGTGTGGTGGCAACAACGGCACTGGGTTCTGCATCAATGATCTGCTTCCCTTTTCGCGCGGCTGTGAAATTAGGTTCCGAGTCAGAATTGGAACTGGGATCTGATTCTGAAGCTTTGATCTCAGCCACCAATGACTGTTTTGAGCGACAATCATCAGTGTCTTGCCAGGGGCTTTTGTGGAACTTGCACCACTTCCCAGTGTCCTTCTTTGTCTTTTCTTTACCCTTCTTCGCCTGTGGTTGGCACTGGTTGTCCTTTTCCTGCCCCGTGCTCTGCGAGCCAGAGTTTCCCTTGCCCTGCTTCTGCGCAGGTCCGAAGTCACACTTGTTCTTTTGCTGAAATTTCTGCTCAATTTTGACATCATATCGATCGGCGTATCTGAGTGAAGATATTTCCAGGAAATCCATCTCTGTTCGGATGTACCAGTGTAGGCCTCTGCGATATTTCAGTACTAGGTGCCGCTCGGAGTCCTTGATACCTAGCTTTGTGCGCAAGGTATGAAATTTGTTGGTGTACTCCGACACCGTTTGGTCCCTCTCTTGATGCAGAATGGTCCATTTTGTGTACTGGTCATCATAGTTTCCAACAGGGTAATATTGTTCCTTGACGGCATCTATAAAAGAGGCCCAAGTGGGATTGGAATATTCAAACAATCCAGACTCGTCTGATGAGTTTTGCTCACAATAAGTTTTCCACCAATTTTTGACATGGGGGACGTCCTTAAGGAGCGCAAAGATGATCTTTTCCCTGTCGGAAAATTGGTAGACAGATAAATACCCTTCTAGTAGATTCAACCATTTATCTAGGGCATTGGCATCGATTTGGCCTTCAAATAAAGGGATATCAAAATTAACTTGTACCTTGAAGGGAGTCGTATCTCCGAAATGGCTACTCGTTGAGGTTGCATTTCCGCTGTTGGCATGCGTTGAAGGATCTCAGCGAAATTATCCATCATCTCGTTCCTATGTCACGCGAGGGCTTCCTCAAGCAACAACTTGGTAGGATCTACTGCTCCGTCGTCTCTCTTTTCTTCCACCATGGGAGGCCGTTTGGGGCGGCGAGAGTGGTCTTCCCCAAGTGAAACTAGTTCGAGACCCAACTCTCTGTATCCTGACCTCGTCGGGGACATGCACCGAGAAACAATCAAGGAGCAGACCGCTCTGGTACCACTGATTCGGATTTATGTGGGAATGAAACAAAAGATAGCATATACAGAATCATATACAGAGATATATTGCAAATAACACAGTGATACAGTAAACACATATTCTATTAAATAGCGGAAATAGAACAGACTGTAAAATACAATAGCTAGAATGGTGGTAGCTATCTCTGAGAAGAGATGTGGCCGCTATGCTCATTCGTGCCAAGATGAATACAAAGAGAGGACGAAAGGGCCTATTTATCATAAGCATGAGGGAAAGAATCCCAAACATCCAAAAACCTAACCCTAGAAGATGAACCGTCATAAAGTTTGCGGCCCCAAGGTGGTTAGTTGAACAGTCAACTTCCCGGGATCATAACTTTTGCATACGATCTCCGTTTGGGGCACTCGGTAGCCCATTGGGAAGGTCTATCCGAGATTTACAACTTTCGACAGGGCCCAAATGCATGATGGAGGCAAACATTTGGTCCCCCAAATCGCCAAAAAATGTCGTTTAGGGCCTCAAAATGGCTCCGGAAGTTCGGGACAAGAAAAACTGCTAAAAATAGTAATTTACCAAAATTTCCAGAAGACTGTTTTGAGCCAGTTGGAAGAGGTGGGCCGCCACCGATATCCACCTGGATCAATCCTCCCTCCTTAGGAAGCAGTGGTGTCCATTGCGTTAAATCCCTTATCATATGTCGAGCTGTGTGTCGAGTTGAGCTCTTGATGCGACATTTGCTGAAGTGGAAAGATTGCCTTACTTTGACATCTTCAGAGGGTTGTAATTGTTGTTGATGGATGCGCTGGAGCTGTTCAACAGTTTTGGTTGATGTGGTATCCTTGGTATGCACCAGTGTGGATGATTTCTTTTTGGAGGGGCCCCTTGAATGCGTGGCCTTGCACTGTAGAGGTACCCGAATAGGCGATGCTGCACTAACTTTGTGTTTTTCTTGTTTCTGCTGAGTAGAAGGATAATCTGCAGAGGTTGTGGATGTCTCCGCGATCTGATGTTCACCTTTAGTGGCAATTGCGAATAGGGAAAATTTCCCACTGTGGGAGATTATCTTTCTTCCCTGCTCGTTTGGGGTAGGTACAACTATCTCTGGTATCCGATAGAGTTGTCCTTCCAAAGTTACAATGACACTGCGAGGTCGTGATTCATATACAGCATGACGCTTCCACATATATGGTTGTCCTAAAAGAACATCACATACTTCAAGTGGGACCACATCACACAATACCTCATCTTTGAAGGGCTTGATTCCATATGGTAGGCGACATTGGTGACTGACACGGATCCTTCGTCCTTGGCTTAGCCATCCAATGGTGTATGGTTGTGGGTGTGGCGTTATTGGTAGCTCCAATCTCTTGATGACTTCTTCTGAGATCAGGTTCTTCTGGCATCCACTGTCCACAACAAAGTGTAGGGGAATTCCCTTCACCCACATCTGTGAGTGGAAAAGGCGCTCCTCTTCCTCCGACTCTTCAGGCTCCTCTGGATGAATCTGTGTGGTGGCAACAACGGCACTGGGTTCTGCATCAATGATCTGCTTCCCTTTTCGCGCGGCTGTGAAATTAGGTTCCGAGTCAGAATTGGAACTGGGATCTGATTCTGAAGCTTTGATCTCAGCCACCAATGACTGTTTTGAGCGACAATCATCAGTGTTGTGCCAGGGGCTTTTGTGGAACTCGCACCACTTCCCGGTGTCCTTCTTTGTCTTTTCTTTACACTTCTTCGCCTGTGGTTGGGACTGGTTGTCCTTTTCCTGCCCCGTGCTCTGCGAGCCAGAGTTTCCCTTGCCCTGCTTCTGCGCAGGTCCGAAGTCACGCTTGTTCTTTTGCTGAAATTTCTGCTCAATTTTGACAGCATATTGATAGGCGGATCTGAGTGAAGTTATTTCCACGAAATCCATCTATGTTCGGATGTACCGGTGTAGGCCACTGCGATATTTCAGTACTAGGTGCCGCTCGGAGTACTTGATACCTAGCTTTGTGCGCAAGGTATGAAATTTGTTGGTGTACTCCGACACCGTTTGGTCCCTCTCTTGATGCAGAATGGTCCATTTTGTGTACTGGTCATCATAGTTTCCAACAGGGTAATATTGTTCCTTGACGGCATCTATAAAAGAGGCCCAAGTGGGATTGGAATATTCAAACAATCCAAACTCGTCTGATGAGTTTTGCTCACAATAAGTTTCCCACCAATTTTTGACATGGGGGACGGCCTTAAGGAGCGCAAAGATGATCTTTTCCCTGTCGGAAAATTGGTGGACAGAGAAATACCCTTCTAGTAGATTCAACCATTTATCTAGGGCATCGGCATCGATTTGGCCTTCAAATAAAGGGATATCAAAATTAACTTGTACCTTGAAGGGAGTCGTATCTCCGAAATGGCTGCTCGTTGAGGGTGAATTTGCCGCTGTTGGCATGCGTTGAAGGATCTGGGCGAAATTATCCATCATCTCGTTCCTCTGTCGTGCGAGGGCTTCCTCGAGCAACAACTTGGTAGGATCTACTGCTCCGTAGTCTCTCTTTTCTTCCGCCATGGGAGGCCGTTTGGGGCGGCGAGAGTGGTCTTCCCCAAGTGAAACTAGTTCGAGACCCAACTCTCTGTATCCTGACCTCGTCGGGGACATGCACCGAGAAATAATCAAGTAGCAGACCGCTCTGATACCACTGATCCGGATTTATGTGGGAACGAAACAAAAGATAGCATATACAGAATCATATACAGAGATATATTGCAAATAACACAGTGATACAGTAAACACATATTCTATTAAATAGCGGAAATAGAACACACTGTAAAATACAATAGCTAGAATGGTGGTAGCTATCTCTGAGAAGAGATGTGGCCGCTATGCTCTTTCGTGCCAAGATTAATACAAGGAGAGGCCGAAAGGGCCTATTTATCATAAGCATGAGGGAAAGAATCCCAAACATCCAAAAACCTAACCCTAGAAGATGAACCGTCATAAAGTTTGCGGCCCCAAGGTGGTTAGTTGAACAGTCAACTTCCCGGGGTCATAACTTTTGCATACGATCTCCGTTTGGGGCGCTCGGTAGCCCGTTGGGAAGGTCTGTCCGAGATTTACAACTTTCGAATGGGCCCAAATGCATGCCGAAGGCAGCCATTTGGTCCCCCAAATCGCCAAAAAATGTCGTTTAGGGCCTCAAAATGGCTCCGGAAGTTCGGGACGCGAAAAACTGCTAAAAATAGTAATTTACCAAAATTGCCAGAAGACTGTTTTGAGCCAGTTGGAAGAGGTGGGCCGCCACCGATATCCACCTAGATCAATCCTCCCTCCTTAGGAAGCAATGGTCTCCATTGCGTTAAATCCCTTATCATATGTCGAGCTGTGTGTCGAGTTGAGCTCTTGATGCGACATTTGCTGAAGTGGAAAGATTGCCTTACTTTGACATCTTCAGAGGGTTGTAATTGTTGTTGATGGATGCGCTGGAGCTGTTCAACAGTTTTGGTTGTTGTGGTATCCTTGGTATGCACCAGTGTGGACGATTTCCTTTTGGAGGGGCCCCTTGAATGCGTGGCCTTGCACTGTAGAGGTACCCGAATAGGCGATGCTGCACTAACTTTGTGTTTTTCTTGTTTCTGCTGAGTAGAAGGATAATCTGCAGAGGTTGTGGATGTCTCCGCGATCCGATGTTCACCTTTAGTGGCAATTGCGAATAGGGAAAATTTCCCAGTGTGGGAGATTATCTTTCTTCCCTGCTTGTTTGGGGTAGGTACAACTATCTCTAGTATCCGATAGAGTTGTCCTTCCAAAGTGACAATGACACTGCGAGGTCGTGATTCATATACAGCATGACGCTTCCACATATATGGTTGTCCTAAAAGAACATCACATACTTCAAGTGGGACCACATCACACAATACCTCATCTTTGAAGTGCTTGATTCCATATGGTAGGCGACATTGGTGACTCACACGGATTTTTTGTCCTTGGCTTAGCCATCCAATGGTGTATGGTTGTGGGTGTGGCGTTATTGCTAGCTCCAATATCTTGATGACTTCTTCTGAGATCAGGTTCTTCTGGCTACCACTGTCCACAACAAAGTGTAGGGGAATTCCCTTCACCCACATCTGTGAGTGGAAAAGGCGCTCCTCTTCCTCCGACTCTTCAGGCTCCTCTGGATGAATCTGTGTGGTGGCAACAACGGCACTGGGTTCTGCATCAATGATCTGATTCCCTTTTCGCGCAGCTGTGAAATTACGTTCCGAGTCAGAATTGGAACTGGGATCTGATTCTGAAGCTTTGATCTCAGCCACCAATGACTGTTTTGAGCGACAATCATCAGTGTTGTGCCAGGGGCTTTTGTGGAACTCGCACCACTTCCCGGTGTCCTTCTTTGTCTTTTCTTTACCCTTCTTCGCCTGTGGTTGGCACTGGTTGTCCTTTTCCTGCCCCGTGCTCTGCGAGCCAGAGTTTCCCTTGCCCTGCTTCTGCGCAGGTCCGAAGTCACGCTTGTTCTTTTGCTGAAATTTCTGCTCAATTTTGACATCATATCGATAGGCGGATCTGAGTGAAGATATTTCCAGGAAATCCATCTCTGTTCGGATGTACCGGTGTAGGCCACTGCGATATTTCAGTACTAGGTGCCGCTCGGAGTCCTTGATACCTAGCTTTGTGCGCAAGGTATGAAATTTGTTGGTGTACTCCGACACCGTTTGGTCCCTCTCTTGATGCAGAATGGTCCATTTTGTCTACTGGTCATCATAGTTTCCAACAGAGTAATATTGTTCCTTGACGGCATCTATAAAAGAGGCCCAAGTGGGATTGGAATATTCAAACAGTCCAGACTCGTCTGATGAGTTTTGCTCACAATAAGTTTCCCACCAATTTTTGACATGGGGGACGGCCTTAACGAGCGCAAAGATGATCTTTTCCCTGTCGGAAAATTGGTGGACAGATAAATACCCTTCTAGTAGATTCAACCATTTATCTAGGGCATCGGCATCGATTTGGCCTTCAAATAAAGGGATATCAAAATTAACTTGTACCTTGAAGGGAGTCGTATCTCCGAAATGGCTGCTCGTTGAGGGTGCATTTGCCGCTGTTGGCATGCATTGAAGGATCTGGGCGAAATTATCCATCATCTCGTTCCTCTGTCGCGCGAGGGCTTCCTCGAGCAACAACTTGGTAAGATCTACTGCTCCGTCGTCTCTCTTTTCTTCCGCCATGGGAGGCCGTTTGGGGCGGCGAGAGTGGTCTTCCCCAAGTGAAACTAGTTCGGGACCCAACTCTCTGTATCCTGACCTCGTCGGGGACATGCACCGAGAAACAATCAAGGAGCAGACCGCTCTGGTACCCCTGATCCGGATTTATGTGGGAACGAAACAAAAGATAGCATATACAGAATCATATACAGAGATATATTGCAAATAACACAGTGATACAGTAAACACATATTCTATTAAATAGCGGAAATAGAATAGACTGTAAAATACAATAGCTAGAATGGTGGTAGCTATCTCTGAGAAGAGATGTGGCCGCTATGCTCATTCGTGCCAAGATGAATACAAAGAGAGGCCGAAAGGGCCTATTTATCATAAGCATGAGGGAAAGAATCCCAAACATCCAAAAACCTAACCCTAGAAGATGAACCGTCATAAAGTTTGCGGCCCCAAGGTGGTTAGTTGAACAGTCAACTTCCCGGGGTCATAACTTTTGCATACGATCTCCGTTTGGGGCGCTCGGTAGCCCGTTGGGAAGGTCTATCCGAGATTTACAACTTTCCAATGGGCCGAAATGCATGCCAGAGGAAGCCATTTGGTCCCCCAAATCGCCAAAAAATGTCGTTTAGGGCCTCAAAATGGCTCCGGAAGTTCGGGACCCGAAAAACTGCTAAAAATAGTAATTTACCAAAATTGCCAGAAGACTGTTTTGAGCCAGTTGGAAGAGGTGGGCCGCCACCGATATCCACCTGGATCAATCCTCCCTCCTTAGGAAGCAATGGTCTCCATTGCGTTAAATCCCTTATCATATGTCGAGCTGTGTGTCGAGTTGAGCTCTTGATGCGACATTTGCTGAAGTGGAAAGATTGCCTTACTTTGACATCTTCAGAGGGTTGTAATTGTTGTTGATGGATGCGCTGGAGCTGTTCAACAGTTTTGGTTGTTGTGGTATCCTTGGTATGCACCAGTGTGGATGATTTCTTTTTGGAGGGGCCCCTTGAATGCATGGCCTTGCACTGTAGAGGTACCCGAATAGGCGATGCTGCACTAACTTTGTGTTTTTCTTGTTTCTGCTGAGTAGAAGAATAATCTGCAGAGGTTGTGGATGTCTCCGCGATCTGATGTTCACCTTTAGTGGCAATTGCGAATAGGGAAAATTTCCCAGTATGGGAGATTATCTTTCTTCCCTGCTCGTTTGGGGTAGGTACAACTATCTCTGGTATCCGATAGAGTTGTCCTTCCAAAGTGACAATGACACTGCGAGGTCGTGATTCATATACAACATGACGCTTCCACATATATGGCTGTCCTAAAAGAACATCACATACTTCAAGTGGGACCACATCACACAATACCTCATCTTTGAAGGGCTTGATTACATATGGTAGGCGACATTGGTGCCTGACACGGATCCTTCGTCCTTGGCTTAGCCATCCAATGGTGTATGGTTGTGGGTGTGGCGTTATTGGTATGTCCAATCTCTTGATGTCTTCTTCTGAGATCAGGTTCTTCTGGCTGCCACTGTCCACAACAAAGTGTAGGGGAATTCCCTTCACCCACATCTGTGAGTGGAAAAGGCGCTCCTCTTCCTCCGACTCTTCAGGCTCCTCTGGATGAATCTGTGTGGTGGCAACAACAGCACTGGGTTCTGCATCAATGATCTGCTTCCCTTTTCGCGCGGCTGTGAAATTAGGTTCTGAGTCAGAATTGGAACTGGGATCTGATTCTGAAGCTTTGATCTCAGCCACCAATGACTGTTTTGAGCGACAATCATCAGTGTTGTGCCAGGGGCTTTTGTGGAACTCGCACCACTTCCCGGTGTCCTTCTTTGTCTTTTCTTTACCCTTCTTCACCTGTGGTTGGGACTGGTTGTCCTTTTCCTGCCCCGTGCTCTGCGAGCCAGAGTTTCCCTTGCCCTGCTTCTGCGCAGGTCCGAAGTCACGCTTGTTCTTTTGCTGAAATTTCTGCTCAATTTTGACAGCATATCGATAGGCGGATCTGAGTGAAGATATTTCCAGGAAATACATCTCTGTTCGGATGTACCGGTGTAGGCCACTGCGATATTTCAGTACTAGGTGCCGCTCGGAGTCCTTGATACCTAGCTTTGTGCGCAAGGTATGAAATTTGTTGGTGTACTCCGACACCGTTTGGTCCCTCTCTTGATGCAGAATGGTCCATTTTGTGTACTGGTCATCATAGTTTCCAACAGGGTAATATTGTTCCTTGACGGCATCTATAAAAGAGGCCCAAGTGGGATTGGAATATTCAAACAATCCAGACTCGTCTGATGAGTTTTGCTCACAATAAGTTTCCCACCAATTTTTGACATGGGGGACGGCCTTAAGGAGCGCAAAGATGATCTTTTCCTTGTCGGAAAATTGGTGGACAGAGAAATACCCTTCTACTAGATTCAACCATTTATCTAGGGCATCGGCATCGATTTGGACTTCAAATAAAGGGATATCAAAATTAACTTGTACCTTGAAGGGAGTCGTATCTCCGAAATGGCTGCTCGTTGAGGGTGCATTTGCCGTTGTTGGCATGCATTGAAGGATCTGGGCGAAATTATCCATCACTCGTTCCTCTGTCGCGCGAGGGCTTCCTCGAGCAACAACTTGGTAGGATCTACTGCTCCGTCGTCTCTCTTTTCTTCCGCCATGGGAGGCCATTTGGGGAGGCGAGAGTGGTCTTCCCTAAGTGAAACTAGTTCGAGACCCAACTCTCTGTATCCTGACCTCGTCGGGGACATGCACCGAGAAATAATCAAGGAGCAGACCGCTCTGATACCACTGATCCGGATTTATGTGGGAACGAAACAAAAGATAGCATATACAGAATCATATACAGAGATATATTGCAAATAACACAGTGATACAGTAAACACATATTCTATTAAATAGCGGAAATAGAACAGACTGTAAAATACAATAGCTAGAATGGTGGTAGCTATCTCTGAGAAGAGATGTGGCCGCTATGCTCATTCGTGCCAAGATGAATACAAAGAGAGGCCGAAAGGGCCTATTTATCATAAGCATGAGGGAAAGAATCCCAAACATCCAAAAACCTAACCCTAGAAGATGAACCGTCATAAAGTTTGCGGCCCCAAGGTGGTTAGTTGAACAGTCAACTTCCCGGGGTCATAACTTTTGCATACGATCTCCGTTTGGGGCGCTCGGTAGCCCGTTGGGAAGGTCTATCCGAGATTTACAACTTTCGATTGGGCCCAAATGCATGTTTAAAACAGCCATTTGGTCGCCCAAATCGCCAAAAAATGTCGTTTAGGGCCTCAAAATGGCTTCGGAAGTTCGGGACCCGAAAAACTGCTAAAAATAGTAATTTACCAAAATTGCCAAAAGACTGTTTTGAGCCAGTTGGAAGAGGTGGGCCGCCACCTATATCCAACTGGATCAATCCTCCCTCATTAGGAAGCAATGGTATCCATTGCGTTAAATCCCTTATCATATGTCGAGCTGTGTGTCGAGTTGAGCTCTTGATGCGACATTTGTTGAAGTGGAAAGATTGCCTTACTTTGACATCTTCAGAGGGTTGTAATTGTTGTTGATGGATGCGCTGGAGCTGTTCAACAGTTTTGGTTGTTGTGGTATCCTTGGTATGCACCAGTGTGGATGATTTCTTTTTGGAGGGGCCCCTTGAATGCGTGGCCTTGCACTGTAGAGGTACCCGAATAGGCGATGCTGCACTAACTTTGTGTTTTTCTTGTTTCTGCTGAGTAGAAGGATAATCTGCAGAGGTTGTGGATGTCTCCGCGATCTGATGTTCACCTTTAGTGGCAATTTCGAATAGGGAAAATTTCCCAATGTGGGAGATTATCTTTCTCCCCTGCTCGTTTGGGATAGGTAAAACTATCTCTGGTATCCGATAGAGTTGTCCTTCCAAAGTGACAATGACACTGCGAGGTCGTGATTCATATACAGCATGACGCTTCCACATATATGGTTGTCCTAAAAGAACATCACATACTTCAAGTGGGACCACATCACACAATACCTCATCTTTGAAGGGCTTGATTCCATATGGTAGGCAACATTGGTGACTGACACGGATCCTTCGTCCTTGGCTTAGCCATCCAATGGTGTATGGTTGTGGGTGTGGCGTTATTGGTAGCTCCAATCTCTTGATGACTTCTTCTGAGATCAGGTTCTTCTGGCTGCCACTGTCCACAACAAAGTGTAGGGGAATTCCCTTCACCCACATCTGTGAGTGGAAAAGGCGCTCCTCTAGATGAATCTGTGTGGTGGCAACAACGGCATTGGGTTCTGCATCAATGATCTGCTTCCCTTTTCGCGCGGCTGTGAAATTAGGTTCCGAGTCAGAATTGGAACTGGGATCTGATTCTGAAGCTTTGATCTCAGCCACCAATGACTGTTTTGAGCGACAATCATCAGTGTTGTGCCAGGGGCTTTTGTGGAACTCGCACCACTTCCCGGTGTCCTTCTTTGTCTTTTCTTTACCCTTCTTCGCCTGGGGTTGGGACTGGTTGTCCTTTTCCTGCCCCGTGCTCTGCGAGCCAGAGTTTCCCTTGCCCTGCTTCTGCGCAGGTCCGAAGTCACGCTTGTTCTTTTGCTGAAATTTCTGCTCAATTTTGACAGCATATCGATAGGCGGATCTGAGTGAAGATATTTCCAAGAAATCAATCTCTGTTCGTATGTACCGGTGTAGGCCACTGCGATATTTCAGTACTAGGTGCCGCTCGGAGTCCTTGATACCTAGCTTTGTGCGCAAGGTATGAAATTTGTTGGTGTACTCCGACACCGTTTGGTCCCTCTCTTGATGCAGAATGGTCCATTTTGTGTACTGGTCATCATAGTTTCCAACAGGGTAATATTGTTCCTTGACGGCATCTATAAAAGAGGCCCAAGTGGGATTGGAATATTCAAACAATCCAGACTCGTCTGATGAGTTTTGCTCACAATAAGTTTCCCACCAATTTTTGACATGGGGGACGGCCTTAAGGAGCGCAAAGATGATCTTTTCCCTGTCGAAAAATTGGTGGATAAAGAAATACCCTTCTAGTAGATTCAACCATTTATCTAGGGCATCGGCATCGATTTGGACTTCAAATAAAGGGATATCAAAATTAACTTGTACCTTGAAGGGAGTCGTATCTCCGAAATGGCTGCTCGTTGAGGGTGCATTTGCGATTGTTGGCATGCGTTGAAGGATCTGGGCGAAATTATCCATCATCTCGTTCCTCTGTCGCGCGAGGGCTTCCTCGAGCAACAACTTGGTAGGATCTACTGCTCCGTCGTCTCTCTTTTCTTCCGCCATGGGAGGCCGTTTGGGGCGGCGAGAGTCGTCTTCCCCAAGTGAAACTAGTTCGAGACCCAACTCTCTGTATCCTGACCTCGTCGGGGACATGCACCGAGAAACAATCAAGGAGCAGACCACTCTGGTACCACTGATCCGGATTTATGTGGGAACGAAACAAAAGATAGCATATATAGAATCATATACAGAGATATATTGCAAATAACACAGTGATACAGTAAACACATATTCTATTAAATAGCGGAAATAGAACAGACTGTAAAATACAATAGCTAGAATGGTGGTAGCTATCTCTGAGAAGAGATGTGGCCGCTATGCTCATTCGTGCCAAGATGAATACAAAGAGAGGCCGAAAGGGCCTATTTATCATAAGCATGAGGGAAAGAATCGCAAACATCCAAAAACCTAACCCTAGAAGATGAACCGTCATAAAGTTTGCGGCCCCAAGGTGGTTAGTTGAACAGTCAACTTCCCGGGGTCATAACTTTTGCATACGATCTCCGTTTGGGGCGCTCGGTAGCCCATTGGGAAGGTCTATCCGAGATTTACAACTTTCGATTGGGCCCAAATGCATGCCAGGGGCAACCATTTGGTCCACCAAATCGCCAAAAAATGTCGTTTAGGGCCTCAAAATGGCTCCGAAAGTTCGGGACCCGAAAAACTGCTAAAAATAGTAATTTACCAAAATTGCCAGAAGACTGTTTTGAGCCTGTTGGAAGAGGTGGGCCGCCACCGATATCCACCTGGATCAATCCTCAATCCTTAGGAAGCAATGGTCTCCATTGCGTTAAATCCCTTATCATATGTCGAGCTGTGTGTCGAGTTGAGCTCTTGATGCGACATTTGCTGAAGTGGAAAGATTGCCTTACTTTGACATTTTCAGAGGGTTGTAATTGTTGTTGATGGATGCGCTGGAGATGTTCAACAGTTTTGGTTGTTGTGGTATCCTTGGTATGCACTAGTGTGGATGATTTCTTTTTGGAGGGGCCCCTTGAATGCGTGGCCTTGCACTGTAGAGGTACTCGAATAGGCGATGCTGCACTAACTTTGTGTTTTTCTTGTTTCTGCTGAGTAGAAGGATAATCTGCAGAGGTTGTGGATGTCTCCGCGATCTGATGTTCACCTTTAGTGGCAATTGCGAATAGGGAAAATTTCCAGTGTGGGAGATTATCTTTCTTCCCTGCTCGTTTGGGGTAGGTACAACTATCTCTGGTATCCGATAGAGTTGTCCTTCCAAAGTGACAATGACACTGCGAGGTCGTGATTCATATAGAGCATGACGCTTCCACATATATGGTTGTCCTAAAAGAACATCACATACTTCAAGTGGGACCACATCACACAATACCTCATCTTTGAAGGGCTTGATTCCATATGGTAGGCGACATTGGTGACTGACACGGATCCTTCGTCCTTGGCTTAGCCATCCAATGGTGTATGGTTGTGGGTGTGGCGTTATTGGTAGCTCCAATCTCTTGATGACTTCTTCTGAGATCAGGTTCTTCTGGCTGCCACTGTCCACAACAAAGTGTAGGGGAATTCCCTTCACCCACATCTGTGAGTGGAAAAGGCGCTCCTCTTCCTCCGACTCTTCAGGCTCCTCTGGATGAATCTGTGTGGTGGCAACAATGGCACTGGGTTCTGCATCAATGATCTGCTTCCCTTTTCGCGCGGCTGTGAAATTAGGTTCCGAGTCAGAATTGGAACTGGGATCTGATTCTAAAGCTTTGATCTCAGCCACCAATGACTGTTTTGAGCGACAATCATCAGTGTTGTGCCAAGGGCTTTTGTGGAACTCGCACCACTTCCCGGTGTCCTTGTTTGTCTTTTCTTTACCCTTCTTCGCCTGTGGTTGGGACTGGTTGTCCTTTTCCTACCCCGTGCTCTGCGAGCCAGAGTTTCCCTTGCCCTGCTTCTGCGCAGGTCCGAAGTCACGCTTGTTCTTTTGCTGAAATTTCTGCTCGATTTTGACAGCATATCGATAGGCGGATCTGAGTGAAGATATTTCCAGGAAATCCATCTCTGTTCGGATGTACCGGTGTAGGCCACTGCGATATTTCAGTACTAGGTGCCGGTCGGAGTCCTTGATACCTAGCTTTGTGCGCAAGGTATGAAATTTGTTGGTGTACTCCGACACCGTTTGGTCCCTCTCTTGATGCAGAATGGTCCATTTTGTGTACTGGTCATCATAGTTTCCAACAGGGTAATATTGTTCCTTGACGGCATCTATAAAAGAGGCCCAAGTGGGATTGGAATATTCAAACAATCCAGACTCGTCTGATGAGTTTTGCTCACAATAAGTTTCCCACCAATTTTTGACATGGGGGACGGCCTTAAGGAGCGCAAAGATGATCTTTTCCCTGTCGGAAAATTGGTGGACAGAGAAATACCCTTCTAGTAGATTCAACCATTTATCTAGGGCATCGGCATCGATTTGGACTTCAAATAAAGGGATATCAAAATTAACTTGTACCTTGAAGGGAGTCGTATCTACGAAATGGCTGCTCGTTGAGGGTGCATTTGCCGTTGTTGGCATGCGTTGAAGGATCTGGGTGAAATTATCCATCATCTTGTTCCTCTGTCGCGCGAGGGCTTCCTCGAGCAACAACTTGGTAGGATCTACTGCTCCGTCGTCTCTCTTTTCTTCCGCCATGGGAGGCCGTTTGGGGCGGCGAGAGTGGTCTTCCCCAAGTGAAACTAGTTCGAGACCCAACTCTCTGTATCCTGACCTCGTCAGGGACATGCACCGAGAAACAATCAAGGAGCAGACCACTCTGGTACCACTGATCCGGATTTATGTGGGAACGAAACAAAAGATAGCATATACAGAATCATATACAGAGATATATTGCAAATAACATAGTGATACAGTAAACACATATTCTATTAAATAGCGGAAATAGAACAGACCGTAAATTACAATAGCTAGAATGGTGGTAGCTATCTCTGAGAAGAGATGTGGCCGCTATGCTCATTCGTGCCAAGATGAATACAAAGAGAGGCCGAAAGGGCCTATTTATCATAAGCATGAGGGAAAGAATCCCAAACATCCAAAAACCTAACCCTAGAAGATGAACCGTCATAAAGTTTGCGGCCCCAAGGTGGTTAGTTGAACAGTCAACTTCCCGGGGCCATAATTTTTGCATACGATCTCCATTTGGGGCGCTCGGTAGCCCGTTGGGAAGGTCTATCTGAGATTTACAACTTTCGACTGGGCCCAAATGCATGCCGGAGGCAGCCATTTGGTCCCCCAAATCGCCAAAAAATGTCGTTTAGGGCCTCAAAATGGCTCCGGAAGTTCGGGACCCGAAAAACTGCTAAAAATAGTAATTTACCAAAATTGCCAGAAGACTGTTTTGAGCAAGTTGGAAGAGTTGGGCCGCCACCGATATACACCTGGATCAATCCTCCCTCCTTAGGAAGCAATGGTCTCCATTGCGTTAAATCCCTTATCATATGTCGAGCTGTTTGTCGAGTTGATCTCTTGATGCGACATTTGCTGAAGTGGAAAGATTGCCTTACTTTGACATCTTCAGAGGGTTGTAATTGTTGTTGATGGATGCGCTGGAGCTGTTCAACAGTTTTGGTTGTTGTGGTATCCTTGGTATGCACCAGTGTGTATGATTTCTTTTTGGAGGGGCCCCTTGAATGCGTGGCCTTGCACTGTAGAGGTACCCGAATAGGCGATGCTGCACTATCTTTGTGTTTTTCTTGTTTCTGCTGAGTAGAAGGATAATCTACAGAGGTTGTGGATGTCTCCGCGATCTGATGTTCACCCTTAGTGGCAATTGCGAATAGGGAAAATTTCCCAGTGTGGGAGATTATCTTTCTTCCCTGCTCGTTTGGGGTAGGTACAACTATCTCTGGTATCCGATAGAGTTGTCCTTCCAAAGTGACAATGACACTACGAGGTCGTGATTCATATACAGCATGACGCTTCCACATATATGGTTGTCCTAAAAGAACATCACATACTTCGAGTGGGACCACATCACACAATGCCTCATCTTTGAAGGGCTTGATTCCATATGGTAGGCGACATTGGTGACTGACACGGATCCTTCGTCCTTGGCTTAGCCATCCAATGGTGTATGGTTGTGGGTGTGGCATTATTGGTAGCTCCAATCTCTTGATGACTTCTTCTGAGATCAAGTTCTTCTGGCTGCCACTGTCCACAACAAAGTGTAGGGGAATTCCCTTCACCCACATCTGTGAGTGGAAAAGGCGCTCCTCTTCCTCCGACTCTTCAGGCTGCTCTGGATGAATCTGTGTGGTGGCAACAACGGCACTGGGTTCTGCATCAATGATCTGCTTCCCTTTTCGCGTGGCTGTGAAATTAGGTTCCGAGTCAGAATTGGAACTCGGATCTGATTCTGAAGCTTTGATCTCAGCCACCAATGACTGTTTTGAGTGACAATCATCAGTGTTGTGCCAGGGGCTTTTGTGGAACTCGCACCACTTCCCGGTGTCCTTCTTTGTCTTTTCTTTACCCTTCTTCGCCTGTGGTTGGGACTGGTTGTCCTTTTCCTGCCCCGTGCTCTGCGAGCCAGAGTTTCCCTTGCCCTGCTTCTGCGCAGGTCCGAAGTCACGCTTGTCCTTTTGCTGAAATTTCTGCTCAATTTTGACAGCATATCGATAGGAGGATCTGAGTGAAGATATTTCCAGGAAATCCATCTCTGTTCGGATGTACCGGTGTAGGCCACTGCGATATTTCAGTACTAGGTGCCGCTCGGAGTCCTTGATACCTAGCTTTGTGCGCAAGGTATGAAATTTGTTGGTGTACTCCGACACCGTTTGGTCCCTCTCTTGATGCAGAATGGTCCATTTTGTGTACTGGTCATCATAGTTTCCAACAGGGTAATATTGTTCCTTGACGGCATCTATAAAAGAGGCCCAAGTGGGATTGGAATATTCAAACAATCCAGACTCGTCTGATGAGTTTTGCTCACAATAAGTTTCCCACCAATTTTTGACATGGGGGACGGCCTTAAGGAGTGCAAAGATGATCTTTTCTCTGTCGGAAAATTGGTGGACAGAGAAATACCCTTCTAGTAGATTCAACCATTTATCTAGTGCATCGGCATCGATTTGGCCTTCAAATAAAGGGATATCAAAATTAACTTGTACCTTGAAGGGAGTCGTATCTCCGAAATGGCTGCTCGTTGAGGGTGCATTTGTCGCTGTTGGCATGCGTTGAAGGATCTGGGTGAAATTATCCATCATCTCGTTCCTCTGTCGCGCGAGGGCTTCCTCGAGCAACAACTTGGTAGGATCTACTGCTCCGTCGTCTCTCTTTTCTTCCGCCATGGTAGGCCGTTTGGGGCGGCGAGAGTGGTCTTCCCCATGTGAAACTAGTTCGAGACCCAACTCTCTGTATCCTGACCTCGTCGGGGACATGCACCGAGAAACAATCAAGGAGCAGACCGCTCTGATACCACTGATCCAGATTTATGTGGGCACGAAACAAAAGATAGCATATACAGAATCATATACAGAGATATATTGCAAATAACACAGTGATACAGTAAACACATATTCTATTAAATAGCGGAAATAGAACAGACTGTAAAATACAATAGCTAGAATGGTGGTAGCTATCTCTGAGAAGAGATGTGGCCGCTATGCTCATTCATGCCAAGATGAATACAAAGAGAGGCCGAAAGGGCCTATTTATCATAAGCATGAGGGAAAGAATCCCAAACATCCAAAAACCTAACCCTAGAAGATGAACCGTCATAAAGTTTGCGGCCCCAAGGTGGTTAGTTGAACAGTCAACTTCCCGTGGTCATAACTTTTGCATACGATCTCCGTTTGGGGCGCTCGGTAGCCTGTTGGGAAGGTCTATCCAAGATTTACAACTTTCGATTGGGCCCAAATGCATGCCGGAGGCAACCATTTGGTTCCCCAAATCGCCAAAAAATGTCGTTTAGGGCCTCAAAATGGCTCCGAAAGTTCGGGACCCGAAAAAATGCTAAAAATAGTAATTTACCAAAATTGCCAGGAGACTGTTTTGAGCCAGTTGGAAGAGGTGGGCCGCCACCGATATTCTCCTGGATCAGTTGTTAATTTGGATTAGTTGTATTTCTGGACTTGGTTCTCTATCTTCAGAATCAGTAACTATAACTTCTTCGGTATCGCTAGATCTGCCTTCTTCAACCACTTCTGTCTAAGTTCTGCTCGAATGGGATTTCACTAAATCTCGGGCTTTCTGACGTGCTTGTCGAGTCACTCAAATTTGGTATTGGCAGGGGGGGCGCTTCCTCATGCTCTGAGTACACTAGATGAAAACTTCTGTTTGAAAATTCGGGTTGAAAAGACACCCAATTTCCTTCCTCCGGCCAATGAATCAATAGTCTATTAATATCATCGCCTTCTATGCTTCGACGACTCCAAATTCCCGACTGAACAGCATGGAGACCAAGATTTTGTTCGATAATTTCTTCCACCCGAATGCTTTGTGTCAAACAAAATGGAGACGGAGGTGCTACCGTTTCAGGTATTTGAACTTGGAGAGCTCTACCACGCTCTATCCACTAGTCTTCATCCATCAGCGACAATTCTTCTTCGACATCCCGATCATCAAGGGCTCTGCAAGATTTTGGCAGATTTCCTTCTGCATCTGTCGCAACGTTTGATCCTCGAGTCCTCCGGAGCGCAATTGCCTACTCTCGCAGCTCTTCACGTCGCTACCTCCTCTTTTCTCTTTCGATTTTCTGAATATCTGGGGTGCTTTTGTGACTCAAAAGTCTTCCTTTGTCAGATTTGTTTCCACTGCTGGCCATGTCGTCTTGTCATATGTCGAATTTCATCAAACTAGGTACATCAGAGCATGCTTCATCAGCCTCCCAATGCCGACCCAAAGGTTTCTAGATTATTGGGGAAGTGCAGACCATCATTTGTTCAAGAAAAATTCCCATTCGTGCTCCTTTACAAATTTTTCCCACTTACGTTCTTTCTCCTCCCAGTTAGAGTTCGGAAGGGGAGGGAGTAGCAACAGTCTTGTTTCGACAATATGTGGAGCGCCTTTGTCGATCAAAAATTTGAACAGTAAAGTCGGCAGAGAAGACAGAAATTGATCAGCTAATTTGGTGAAGAACTTTCTTCTTATTTCGTCTACTGAGACTCGATCTTCAATTGCCTGCTCTTCACAGAAATCGTCTGCAATCTTTTCACACCACTCCGAGAGATTTGTATGTCCTCCGTTGATAAGCTTTGATAATAGCTTCCGATATGTTTCATCAACTGGTTTGTTCATCTAGAAGTTTCTTCGAGGTGGTTGGCAGGGATTCTACAAATCGCTCATGGGTCTCGGAGAAGAATCGATCTCTTGCTTGGTTAATCGTTCGCTTGTTACATCGCGCATAGTTCTGCAGATAATTCACGATTTTCTTCTCCCCCAAATCTCTAATCTCCTATTCTGAAATTCCAGGTCATGCTACTAGTTATTTTTCATGCATCAATCGACAACGGAACCAGATGTTGTAGTCCCAAGGTTCATGTGGTTATCATGGATACATTACATAGCATAAGAAAGCATACACAATGATACAGATACAAGAGACGAGATAGATGGAGAGACACAGGCCTTTATATTAACCAGCAAGAGCAGAATACAGTCATAGAACCAATCTTAACTAGTACATCGTCTCACCAGCCTATATATATATATATTTGCATATATATATATATATATGCAAATACAGTTACATAACCGTCTATCGGTTTATCCAACCGACCCGACCTATACTAGCTGACGCAACCTGTCGACATGTGCTATAGAGTGGTCGGGCGGAGGGCCTAGTCGACAGGCCGACCTAGGCCCCTCCAAAATGGTCAAAGGACCTCCGGTCAGAATAGGTGATCCAATAGTATGATAGATGTTCTTCCAATACTGACACTAGAAGACTGAGGTAGTGCAGATTGGCCAACTGCACCAAAGGTGCTAACTTGTGAAGAGGACCTTCCGTTGGTTCCAGATGGTGACAATGAAAAGATTGGGTTGTCCATCATAAGGGGTTCATCCCTTGAAGTTAAGTCGAACATATTGTGCGACAATAAGTGTGGGGAGTATAAGTGAGGACTTTCAGGCATTACGTCCATATGAATTGGAATGGTGCGAAGATAATCGAGGGCTTGGACCGGATTTGTATCCCATAAAGTGGAGGCTGGATAAAAAATGTGAGTTGTCCTGTCGGGGTCCGGAAGGAGTTTTGGTATAGTCCATTATGAGGGTATGGGATGATCTACGAATGAATCATGATATTCTGTGCTAGATGGAGGTAGGGGAGCTCGGAAACTAGGAGGATTTGTCATCTAAGAAGTGCATGCAAGGGGATATTGTGAAGCCGATGTGAGCATTTGAGTTGTATCATGTCTAAAGCATTCCAATGCTAGGGGTGAGTTGGCTAGAATAACCATACTGGATTGGATTGATGCCATGATCTCACGTCCTGAAGGGAGAGTAGGGAAGGACAAAATGAATGGTATGTTACTAGAAGAGCCCGTTTAATAAGTATGGGTACCTGATGATGTAGTGGTGACAGGTGGATGTTACACCTGTGCAGTAGGTTATTCAAAATCAGAATAAGATAAATGAAACAGTGTAGGATGTATGAGTTCAGTTTCTTCAATGATTTCAAAGTACCCACCAGGGACTTCAATCAAATTTGTCATGTCGTCGTCAGATCCTTCAATGGTTTCAATGTACCCTTCAGGGACATCATGGAATGTGGTCGATTGTGGTGTAGTGCTAGTCTCCGGGAAGGTGATTCCTTCCGGCCTAACATCATGTGAATTACTGACTTCAGATGCTAACGTAGTGTCCACTGTGGTGTGAATTTCTGAAACAACAGTGGATTGTGGTACTGCATGAATCTCAGGTGTACTACTAGTTTCAATGACTGTAAGAGGTTCTGAGATGATGCTATAGTATACGGGTACAGAAGCAACTGAAGATGTTGTACTAGTAGATGGTGGAACGGTCCCCCGACCATCTCCACGGCTGGCAGGGGCAGGGATACATGATGCAGGTGGACCAGAAGTCCATGGTGGTGGGTCATGGATTCTGCCTTGTTGTCTCTGTGATCTCCTTTGATCAACCATTATGATGGGATTACAATTTTGGGGAGAGTCTCTTGAAAAAAGAACTCAAAAACCCTAACGCAGTCGAGTGTGTAAAAGGAGAGCTAGGAAAAGATAAGGCTCTCCAGCCAAAAAAGCAAGCTCAAAAAACTGTACTGGGACCGGCGTCACAGTGAGTGAGCTGAAACAAAAGTTGCCAGAATGCCAACAAGCAGCACTAAAAAAGAAAAAGACCCTCTAAAATGGTGAAACAACAAGCAAACTTCCTAACTAAGAGCTGGAGACCTCGAGAAATCATATCCTTCGCAAGGTGATGAAATCCAAGTCGAACAATACGAAATGAGAGACCAAAGTGGAAGGATATCCCTCTACCAAAAGGGATCCTGGGTAAAAGAGCCCTAGAATAAAAGTCACTAGGCTACCTCGTTCATGACATGTCGGGGAAAGTTAACTGGCACTTCTGTCTTTGAGCTCCTATATCACCAATACGGTAGAGTACAAGGAAGACAATGGATTGATAGCCTTAGGTGCTAAGTGGCTTGTGGCATTTCACAAAGTCCATCAGGAATCAATCCTCGCAACTTATCCCCGAAAAAATGGGAGGCCCCCCCACAAACTGGTAGATGACCGTGTCACCAAGTACAAGAGGATTTTAGTACCGTAGACGACAACAACTATGTCTCAAATGAAAATGACAAGGGGGAATTATTTGGATGCCTACCCTCAGTGTCCTACCTAACTACCAAATTATTTTTATCCTCAAGCGAGGTTAAAGTGTGTTGAGTTAGGGTGATAAATTTTAATGGTTGTATTACTCAATCGAGTGATAGAAGTGCAACTCGTGGTGTGATGACTGACTCAAACCATACTTTCCTTTCAATGAATGCTAGCTAAATTAAGGAGACAGTTTTTCGATCAAATCCAAGCACAAACGTTTTCAATGAAAAAACCACTCAATTTTTTTTCTTTTTTTTTTAATATGCCAAACTAAATGATGCTTCTTTCAAGATGAATATGATCTACAACTGATGCTAATTCTGATGAACATAACAATGTGACAAATAACAAATGAAAATATGCTTCCAAGTACAAAATATGGCTTTGATCTTTTCTACAAAAAGGGAAAGAGGTTATGCAGAGCGCAAAAAAGGGAGATATTTGCGGTCTAATATGTATGCAAGGCACGAAAATCAAGGCAAACAAGGTGAAACGTGGCACATAAGGTTGTTTCTAGGTCATCAGTAGGTGAGTTTATCTCCAAGATGTCCAGATGAGACCTAGGAGAGTGTTGACAACACATATAATTCATTAGGGAGAAATGTCGCTAGGTCACATGGTACAAAGATGTGACACTAGATGTCAAAGTTTAACTTTGAGGTATAACAATTATTTTTGTCACAAGTACACAGGAGGAACCAAGGGAAAACGCCAACATAATCTACAAACAACCGAAAATTTCATCTATACCAGATCAAGTAGTAAGGCAGAAGAGGAGCGCCAGTTATCTGTCAAGCTCACAATGGAGAGCGAAGATAACCTGTTGGAACATAGCAACATAAGGAAGAGCGGGTGCATCGGCCGCCACATAAGAGCAAACAATGGTGAGTGGAAGACCAGCAGGGCCAAACATAGTAGACATTCCAGGATATGTACCCCCATGGAAGGCAGGCACACCAGCTGTCAGGATCGGGAAGAATGCCAAGTATACGATCAAGGAACCAGCGGTCCCAAAGTGGATCCGCAAAATGGGGAATATCATACCACAGTTGTGGAAGCTACAGTATAGTGACCACGATATATTACTACACCTGGAATGCATGATTGTGACATATGAGCATGTAAAGCATGGCGAAAATGGTCCATTCACATGGGAGACTGCACAATGGGCACTAGGACTGAAGAAGTCAGGTCTGTGGAATCTGACCCAAATGCCACATTTCAGAAGGGGGGGTGAAGTGAATGCATGCGTGAAGAAGATCCTCGCTTTCTTTCACAGCGGTTACTTATGGCTAGGTGAAAAGATCCCAGTAATGGTCAATTTGATAGCACAGATAACAGGTTTACCCAAGAACGGGGAAGACCCTTCGCAGTACTTCAAGGGAAAATATAATGACAAGCGCTTAGCAGCAAAACTGAAGGAAAAGTATGGGGTGGAGAAGGACACCCAAGGATACAAAATAGACACCATCAATGACCAGGCGATAAGGGCACAAAAAACCTGTTAGCCATCAAGATGGTTAGGAAGAATCTCCTAAACCAGTGTGCATCAGGGGTGATTTCCTCCATGGAAAAATGTGTAGCGGGGATCCAGATGAATTGGTCATTGTTCCTAGTGAACGAGCTGGCATAGGATGCAATGCTTGCACAAGAACACGGAAATGTATTCATGTATTCCTGGCTAATGATTCTAATTGTGATGGTTTCTTGGAAGGAACCAATAAACTACCAGGGGATGACCATACCAGTAGTTGGGGTATGCTGAGGATCACGGTACCAAAATTTATGGGTGATAACCGATAAGGAACTAATAAAGACTAACAATATCATTTTCTATATCTACCTAGAAATGATGAAGAACAATGTGGATTATATTCCACAAATAACAGAAGAAGCGGTGCAAAAGCATCAATGATTTGTATGACTATTAGCCTGACCGCAAGTTATCAACATACAAGTGCGTGCAGACCCAAGAAAACAGTGGATGGCGACACAATACAAGTTGACAAATGACGAGTTGGATGCCATAATAGATGAATGGTTTCAAGAATGGAAAATTCCAGTAGCAGAGGAGGAGCTGTCAGATCTAGACAAAGGGCAATTAGCCACTGAACCAAATCCATTAGAAGACGATAAAGACAACGGACAAGAAGATGCAGGAGAAGGATACCATGCAGAAGAAGACCAACACTCACGCACCGTGAGTCATGATGGAGCATCAACCTTGACACAAATAGACTCCAACGTTGAGGCACAACTTGAGGAAGGAAGGACAAAGTTTCAGTTTGAAAAGGGAAAGGGGAGTGCACCTATCGGTATCCCTCAAGATCAGATGGACAAAATCATGCATCAAATAACAACAGTAGTGGAAGACAACTGGGAGAAAGTGACTCAGCATGCGACCGAATTCTTCAATCACGTATTGCAACTATTGGAAGTATTAATAGATGCAGTGACTGAGACAAGACTTCAACAAGATAGGGTGCAACCCAGTACCTTAGTACACACAACTGAGGTGGACATCGACACGAAACCAAGGTTAGTGCAAATATTTCCGCAGGCTATAACAAGGAATGCAAGAGTTGGACACGGAGTTAAGAAAGCACAACCAGATCATGGTAGATTTCAACATCTTTCCAATACTATCACTACAAAAAATTCATAAAGCAACAAGCGAAGAATTTTTGGAACGCGAAGCAAGAACGCATGATCGAATGAACCAGTATAACTATAGGCGCAGAACATCGAGGCATAAATTTAGCACCTACAAGAAGAAAAATAATTAAACTTGAAAGATGCCGCAAAGGCCATTGAATATAGGCGAAGGTTGGAGCATCTGCTTTCCATCGCATGCAAAGAGGCACCAAAAGTAGATAAAGAAAATTTAGTCGAAGCAAAGGCGATACAGCTTGGAGTATTTATCACAGAACTGCGAAAGGAAAATGAAGCCTTGCAAGAAAGGGTGGTACCCAGCACACCACCAGAGTAGATTCAAGGTAGACAAAATGCGTTCGAGGAAGCTGTGACGGAGATCACAGAAATGGAAAAGACAACCTAGAGAATTGCAGAGGGTGTCACAGAGTTTTGGGGAAGTTTAGTCGAAGATGAACAACTGAGCCAACTAAACGCGCATCTTAGCGAGAAGGAGACACTGTTGGAATCCTTGAAGAGATCTCTTAAAGCAATGTCCTTACTCACACAAATGACGAAGGCTGCAAAAGTGAAAGAAATGTTGCATCAGGTAACTAAGGTGCGCAAAAGGAAGCAAAGGAGGACTACACACCTCGACGAGTTACAAACAAAGGCAGAACTACTGGTAGTAAAAGAAATGGCCGGAATGACACAGGTCAAGCAACAACTGGAGGAAGCGCAATAGATAAGTTGCCAACACCCTACAAAACAACAGGTAGAAGACTGTGCACAACTCAAAGTATCAGCAAAGGAAGTGGTCAATCAGATCAAAGACGCATATGACGACTTCAGGAAAACGATGAATGCACCAGAAGTGTCCAGCTGAGGTGGTTTGAGGACGAGCAACAATTTGTTGGGGGAATGTTGGCACGGGGTTAAAGAGCTTGAAGTGTAGAATGACAACGACAAAGGGGTCACCAACAGAGGAAAGGACCATTCGAGAAGGACAAGAAGCCGACGAAAGCGCAAGTTTTTCTCTAGTTAGTTAGAATGGGTCGTTTTGACCATTTGATAATAGTCTTAGCTGTCTATAAATAGAACCACAATTGTAAGCCTAAGGGCACCAATTCGAGAATCGAAGAAGATAGAAGATCCATCAGTTAAGTTGATGTATTTGTCATCCTTAGGAAAGTTTTACTTTGTGTATATGGGTTCACGTTAAGTTGCTTGGAACTATTCCTGCGAAGGTTGTACCACAGATTTTGAGATGAGTTAATGCATGAGGATGTTCGGTTACATCTCTATTCTATGTTTCTATTTGTGTCACCATGTTATGAATGATGAATCTTATCTTAATGATGCGATGTGTTTAAGGTTTTGTTTCTTTACCGATTAATCTGTAATGTTGGTTGATGCGAATGTCATTTACATGTTGTTGATGCGGATGTCGAATGTATAATTGAATTGTTAGTATAATGCGAAGACATATCTCTAGTTTCGGTAGCGACTAAATAAGAGTTAATGAATGTCTTTTCCCTACTACGGAAACTTGGTTCCTACAGCCCCCTTGAACATCTCAGGTGAGACCTCACTCACTCTGCGAGTGTTGCTGGAAAGGGTAAAACGTTTCTGGGCCGATGCTTAAGGGTGTCTGGTTGGTGGTTTTTGACTGCAGTGTGAAGTGAACCCCTGTCGATAGAACTGTGTCAACAAATAGTGAGGGTTTTTGAAGAAAGATAAAATGTATGGCTATGTCTATGGTATAGAAATACCGGGATGGTGGGTTGTTTCCCCATGTGTTTTAAAAATTTATGTGTTATGAATTTAGATTTGATGTGACTGAATGATGATAGATTACTGTGTTAAATTCCATGTAATTCCCAACTCTAATATGTTCTAGTAATTCTTATGAGAGTCTCGGGTGAGACCTTATTCACATTTTAATATTAAATATGCCAATTCTCATGAGGTTATTGTTGGTTTTTTATTTTGAACCTCAGGTGTAAAACTGCACCAACATTTGGTTCCATTGTTGGGATAGAACAAAGTAATATTTTTCATCAAGAAATAAGGACATGGCGTAGAATTTGTCAAGGAAACATATACAAGAATCACTATCTGTAAAAGAGGAGGACTTTATGCAACAATAAACTAGGAACTTGCGATCTGACCCCAAAAGATGGAAGAAAAGGTACATTGACTCTGATTTGCATGGAATTTTCTTTGCTAATTTTCCTTGTTTATTACATGTATCTATACAAAGACGGATAGAAATAAACATTGTATGGCATGGTCAAGAACATGTAGTTTGGGATTAAGAAACGATTGCTAGACTAAAAATCCTAGATAATAGGTGGATGAGGGTTGTTGATTTTTGGTTTGAAAGGATAAAAGAAGGATACATAGTAAAGTTTTCCATCGAATGCAATGAGTCATTTAGTTGTATAAAAAGAAAGATTGAGCTCACCCTAGAGGTATATTACTAACGAAGATCCCACTTTGGGTTAAAATGTTATTCATTGAAAAATGATTGATGCACATGGAACTCAATAGGATGGAAGTGTAAAACCTTTGCGTCAGGAGGTTGAGGAACAAAAAAAATAGGGTGATGAGATATAAACGAGGGAAGTGTACCGAGGTTTGAGAGGGTATGTTGAAGGGAGAAGTGTGATAGAAGTGTTACAATGTAATTTTCCACATTGTGAGCATCAACACGCTTTGGCCTGTAGGATCCATTTCACTTACTCAGATCCACTTTATATCCTTCAGATACATTATTTCCCTATTTTTTCCCCTGTACGCTAGCTGCATCACTACAGTGGGAGTACCCACGAGTTGCATCACTATAGCCCGTGGGTAGCATGTAAAATGGTAAAAATCACTAGATAATTATTTTTTACTCCCAAAAAGAGGTCATAGGGTGACCTTTGGCCCTCCATTTGCCCCGAAACGCCTCTATGTGTCCTTTCACTTACCTTTGGGAGGACTATATATTGAGCATATATGGCATATGGAAAGGAGGAGAAAGAGAGAGCAAGAGAACTCTTGTGTATTTTTGCCCTATCTTGAGTCTACACTCATTGATCCTTGTAGTTGTGAACCCTCTATGTTCACCTTCCAAACTCTTATCATAGTTTGAGTTTTCCATTCCATGGAGGATTGAAGTGGTGGAGGCACAAGTGGATTGACCCAGATCTTGGTTCAGATTGGTTTCCGCAAGAGGTCATATCACATTGTACTTCTTGTTATTTATTAATAGAAATACTCATATTCTCGTCCATTAATATTGTGAATGTTGTTTATATTACATTGGGTTGCAATTACTTATAATATCATGGACCATTGCTATTGATGATCTTAATGTCGTTTATATATTATATGCACTTGTTGTATATTGGCTATCAAGATTAATTTGTAGGATCAAGTGCACGAGTTGAAAGCTCCAACGGGGATCTACTTCAAATGTTTGGATCGAGGTTGGTTATATTCTTCATTATCTTAGCATTGTCATTTATATAGCATAGCACTGAGAATTGAGTTAATTTCTGGTAGTTAGTTGTCTGTTGTGGTCCACCCCAAGCCATAGGAAGTTTTCTCCAACACAGAAATGTCAACTCCACTGGGGAGAACACCCATTTTTGGGGATTTTTAGGCATTAGTCCTTATTTAGAGTTGTTGTTTTTCGAAGATCTGTGTCACTGATTGGCCGATGAGATGCACTATAGAAAACTGGTTTTTTCTGGGCTGTTGGACTCTTCTTTGGTTCATTTTTCCTTCCCTGTACGCGGGTGAGCCTTGTTCTTCCCACGTCTACCCGCGTCTCTTTACACTATTGCCCGCGTCTACCCACTGGTTTTAGCTGTACAGTTGCGTACAACTCTGTATTTGGTTGTTTCATGACCCTTGGTTGTTGCTGGGTTGGATTTGGATGATCCTGAGTCTTTATTGGCCTGATTCTTGACTGTTCCATGCCATGTTTGTGACCAGAACTCTTCTCTTCTATTGGTTTGAGCCTTGTTGGTTTTTACCCATATAGCTTATTCCATTGGTTGAGTCTTACTGTTTGGGATCTATTGGGTTGTCTTAGTGATCTCCTCTGCATTTCTATAACTAAATAGTGAGATTGTGCTTGCATTTTTCATTTCATTATATTGAAAAATACAAAAAAAAAATTAATTTTGCATTTTACTTTTGCTTATAAGAGAAAATACAAAAAAAATTACTTTTGTGTACTGCATTTTGCATTGAGTGCTTGCTGCTTTCATTTAGGTTCTACTTGTGCATTGGAAAATATAAAAGAGTTGCATTTTCATTTCGAAACCATTGGATTGATTCTCATTCTAGTGGCATTGTTTTATTGGATAGATGAGTCTAGAGTTTGATGATTTTGCATACTATTGAGTCATATACATCACTAGTTTCACGACCATATCCTTTGAGTAACCACAACCATTAAAATTAACGCTTAATATTAAAATTGATTAGAACGATTTTATTTATAGGGTACACCAACTAGCATAGGTTTAGAGTCTTGGAATAGATCATTGTGAGTAAACAATCCAATACTACTAGACAAAACATTATGTGTCTGAACAGGGAGTGGTGAAATCCATGGTATACATCAATGTTCTCAGGAAGCTCTACTCAGACCAGAGTTAAGCACGAGGTCACGGGAGGTTGGTTGCAGAGATATCCCTCCAATACCGGCTGAACGTGGGAGATATTTCTAGGATTTGTTCATATCTGGGGATTCTTGGGGGATTTGACCCTCTTGAGTTTCAGTCTTAGCTACCCTGCCCATATGACAGATTCCACCCGCGACTGTCCCCCTGAGCATTGGTTATATTGCGGTGACCATAGTTTCCTTACCTAGGTATCGCATAGGGTGCTTTCAGTGGTTATGTTGTTTGTATTCTAAGTCAGATAGGGGTAAGACAACACAGTTGTCGTTGAATAGGGACTTGACCCTGTCCACGCAGTGATGTCTAGAGGCCGTTATAACTGAGTCTCTTACCTCCAGCTACAGTTTGGGAGTCTCAAGCCTCTCCTAGGAGAGACATACTGGCTCTAGTGTCGGGAGCTCATTTAGCCACTCTGTTTGTCTGCTCTTGGTTGTAGTTTCTCTAGGTGTGTGCTCTTGATTTACTGTTTTTGATCGATAGTTGGCCATTAGGGGATGCTGTGATTTTATTTTCTCTCCAGAGATATCGTGGCGTGGAGACCTACTCTCCGCTGATTCCGTCGGTTGGCTGGTTTACAGCCTGCCGAACTTTCACGCCGTGTTGCTAGGGGACACTGATGGGATCCCTCCGAGTCTTCAGATTCTTATGAAACATACGTCCTAGATGTCATGACTGCACATTTTGGCACGAGAGAAATCCCTACTAGTCCATCGAGTAGATTTTTACACACTTCAGACACCCCTACCCCTCGAGAGGCATGGGGGGGTGATCCACTTGAGACCCAACCTATTTTGTTTGATCTGGATCCACCTGAGACTCAACCTAGTTTGTTTGGTCCAGATCCACCCGAGGACAACCCGTTTGATCCTTCGTTTCCACATAATTATTTATATGGGATTCCAGAGTTACATGATGACACAGGCCCTACGGTCAACCCTACCATGTTCTCATATGGTATGCCTAATTACAACACAGTTGATCCTTCCACTGCTTTTGGTAGTCATGCTGGCACTAGTTTTGGTGTTAGCAACACTGCACCCACTGGGGGAAATACCCTCACTGGGGGCACCACGTTGTCCACTCACACACATAGTATGGGGACCAGTCACATTCCTCCTAACAATGATATTGTTGGAAGATGGCTGCCTCCTAGGGCTACCCAACCTAATAGGAACACTGTTCGCAACACGACTCACCATCCACAACCTAATACCCATGCCGCTACTCGTCAACCTAGGGCCACTTTCATGAATGTTAATGCTCCTCCCAACCAAGGGGGTGGACATATACCACATACTTTTGCGTCTGCTCCCGCTACTAGTAATGCTAATGTAGGAGGTGGGAATGTACCTTATCCTCATGGTCAGAATGCCACCATTCCTGCTACTAGTAACACCAATGTTGGGGTTGGTAATAGATCTCATGCTTATGGTCACCACACGACTTCTCACGCTAATCCTAATGCTTACGCTGGGGGTGGGAACATACCTTACCATCATGGTCATTACAACACGGTTCCCACTACAAATAATACATATATGCCCCATAATTATGGTGGAAACCCTTACTACAACACAGTCGATGATGGCCACCAGTACAACCCACCTCAATTTGGTGTCCAAAACACATATATACCTACTTACTCTAACACGGGTCAGGTCAGAGGAGGTTATAAACCTTATGGACATGGTCAAGCTTATGGTCAGTCAGGTCCATATAATCAGTAGTTGAATGCTCATGGTCAAGCATTTGGTCCATCTTATAATTCGGTTTTGTACAACCAACCTTTTATGCGGGCTGATAATCAAGATTTCCATCCGTAGCTCCCATTCCTTGCACGTTTGAATCTTCTGGATCTTTTGAAGCTCTCGAATGATCCGGTGTGTCACGACCCTAATTGGCCTCCGGTCCCTACCAAGCTCCCTTCGGACATTCCTAAGTTTGAAGGGAAAGGTGGTGAGGATCCGGGTGATCATGTCACAACATTTCACCTTTGGTGGTCTTCCAACTCGTTGAATCATGATTTCGTTTGATTACGACTATTTCAACGCACCCTCAAGGGGGAAGCTACAAAGTCGTATGTTGAGTTGCCTGGGAACACTTATAGGGGTTTCAATGAGATTTCTTTAGTTTTCTTGGATCATTTCCAGTTGCTGGTTAATTACGATATTGGTACTGAACTTTTGTCTACCTTCCATCAGAATAAGGCCACACATATTTCTAACCACATTCAAGAGTGGTGTCGGTGGAAGAGGTTAGTGAAAGCCAACATTCCTCCAGAGTTTCTATTGGAATGGTTCCTCAAGTCTTTACTTCCATATATTGCTAAGGATGTTTCAATGTCCGGCATTGTGACTGAGGAACAAGCCATCTTAAAAGTACAACATTTAGATTTACTATACTCTCATTTTGGAATTTTGTATGACATTATTCCTGACGCACCGCGAACACGACATGAGCCCAAGTCAGTCCCTGGACCACATGTCGATGGCATTGTGGGATCTGCAAGTACTCGCCCTGTAGATTTGGTGGCTAATCAAATGTAAAATTTGTCGCTTAACAAGTCTACTCCCGGACAGGTCCACACCTTGTCCACTTCCACTCCATCATCCGATGTACATAGTGTGCAATCGATGAACCCATTGGGTAACCAGCAACCTGGTGGTAAGAATAAGGGGAGAAACAACCGTAAGGGTGGAAAAAATGGGAACAATAATAGTAATCGCAATACCCCTCGTAAGAAGAATGCCAACCCTCCTCGGGAAGGCAAAAATTCTGGTGAGGACCGTAAACCTAGGTGTAAGGTGAAATTTCCTTGTAAGCTTTGTGGGGAGGATCATCTTACTCACTTGTGTCCTTGAATCGAAGAAGCATCGAAGCATCTTGCACAGAGCCCAGTTGTGTTGAAGGACCCCTTCCTCATCATCAAAACATGGCTTCGCATGCTCCTACCACTAGTTATGGACCTAATGAGACCGCAACGTCTTCTTCTAATACTAGTGGTCATGGATGCGTGAATATGGTTCAATCGGAGGTTAGTGTTGCTACTCATCAACGCGATTATGGTGCACCACAACCTAATATGGGGAGTGAGCCTCCCCCTCCTCCTGATAATTCCTTGCATATCGAGAAGCCCTCTATTATGCCATGGATACTGAAAGGTGTTCTTAAGTGCTCTACGCATAATCCCAATGCTCGAGCCACCTAGAACTAGTCCATTGTAGAAGATTTGGGCCAAACTCCATGAGCCATGTCGGCTCTTTAACTTTTACAGGCATGTCCTTATCAAAGGCATGCCCTTTTGAGTGCGTTAGGAGTTCAGGATGGGGCGAGTCCCAGTGTTATCAAGTTTGACATTACTGATGTTCAACCTCGCTTACCTTACCACGTGGCTTTTCAAATCCATGTGGAGTGCCTTCAGAATTTCGTCAGGAGAACGGTGGTTGACGAAGGTGCTTCCGTGTTAGTGATGTCTTTAACTTATTGGAAAGGTCTTGGATCTCCTCCTCTACTCATGTCGAGGACCATGCTCACTGCATTTGACGGTCGGTCATTTAAGCCGCATAAGATTATCCCTTCCCTTGTTGTCCGCTTGGGAGGTAAACCTCTGCCTATTGAAGTCAAGGTTGTTGATGCACCCATCGATTACAACCTTCTCCTGGGTAGGAATTGGATGTATGCTATGAAATCTGTTGCGTCTACTATATTCAGAGTTATTTGCTTTCCACACGAAGGCAAGATTGTGACAATCGATCAGCTGGATTTCGTTAATCCTTCTCCCACAGCATCCACGGGATCAGTAGTCCCCCAAGTTAAAGATTCTCAGCTGGCAACTGGGAACATTGGTGTAGGATTCTACCCTTCTTTGATGGGATCTTTCAACCTCCCTGCACCAATATCCTTTGTAGGAACCATCTCCAATGATGCTCCTTCCTTGTTAAATCATGTACCTTTTCGGACATCGTATTTCAGTGATCCGTGGAATCTACCTTCCACGAGTTCCCCATTTGGAGACGTTTCACACATTGGGATGGATATGCCCTTGTCTGCAGTCAAGCTTGCTCATCATGTTCAACCAGCCATTGCATATTCAGATCTCTCTTCTTCATGGACAGTAGAGGAAGATCCTATTATGCTGCCTGCATAGACAATCAACCCATCTTGTTCACACGAATACCTTGATGGTACTCTACCTTTGGATGAATATTTTATCGATTCCATGCATGGTAATGACGAGCCTTGGGAGGATTTCTATCATATATCTCATTCCCTTCCCACCCTCGGTCTTATTGAACGAGATGAGCCTATAATACAACCTGTCATCCATTTAGATTTGGATCCAGTCACAGTCTCATCCAACCCTGGTTTGACGTTTGAGTCTTATGAGTCTTTGAGCTCTCCTATAGATCCACAAATCAGCGCTCCTGAAGAGTTTGATTCTATTTCTAGAATTTCCAACTACTGTGATGATGAATTGGCTCTTGCAGATTCTTTCACATCCTTCAGCTTTGCTCTTCATTTTGAAGATGATCATTTTGATCCCTCAGGTATTGGTACAATGGCACCTTCAATGGTTAGCTCTACCTAGATCTTGTCTGAGGTTAACAATAGTGAAGTTGAAAATGTTTCTACTGCAATGACTTGTATCAGAGTTTTCTTTACCTTTGTTTTAAAGATGATCTTGGTACTTATGTTTCTTGGAGACAGGATTCTTAGCTGGACTTATACTTGTTTACTGGTCCTTTTCGACATTTGCTTCAGTCATGGCAGGAATATTATAAACCTTGCATATAGGTTTAGGCCTCCCCATTGTTATGATGCATTTGAACCTATTACTATCCGAATTTGCAAACACCCCTGAGTGTCCTTATCTTGCTCATGTTCCTTGCATTATGCATAGCTTTGTTCCATGTGCTTGGAACTAGTCTCACATGTCCCTGACACTCATCTGCTCCCATTACGAGCATTCTTCCACCTTTACTTAGAGATCGCTAAAACCAGTAAGGACACGAGTTTACTTTTTCGGGCTTGTTAAACCTTTACGGAAAATATTTTTATAAATTCTTTTTTAAGCTCTTGTTAGACTTTTTCAAATCAAACAAGATTGCCGAGTATACTTGCGATTTCAGACTCATTAAAGGATTTGAAGTGACATCCACTTAGGTATAAGTTTACCCCTTTTCCGGACCTTTGTGGATTAATTATGAAAAAGGTATACTCTAGTCATACGTGACTAGAAGAGTTCTTCTCTCATTGTTTTACACTTTTTCGGGTGAGGAGACTAACTTTACGAAAAAGGACTCCCCTTTTATGTTGAGTTGTGATTGCATTGCGTCATCCTGCTTGCCGCTTGAGCCTTGTGTCGGCTCCCACTTACTCACTTATTAGCCATGTTCTTGAGCACTTTACCTTTCGATCCAAGCAGAGCCTTAATTTATCTTTCGCAGCTTGATGACCCTTTACCCTAAGGGAACACCCCCCGAGTGTCCACATCCTACACATGCTTCCTTGCATTGATCATAGGTATGTTCCATTACTTGGGACTAGTCTGCTCGCTATTTGACACTCGTTCCCTCCGTTGTTGTACTATAAGCAATTTTATTCTTTTTCAATCTTTTCCAAATATGAAAAAGACAAAAAAATAAAATATTCCAAAAAGCTGGACAGGATTATGGTTACTACTTCTAGTTTGCAGCTGTTGTGTCGCCTTTGAACAGAGCATTCATTCGACTCCACACATTATGATTCGGGACTATAGTTGGACCTTAGGAGTTGTACTTGTTTCTTAGTTTACTCCACCGATTGGTTAAGCTTCCAGTCATTATGGAGCCCTTTGTGGTGCCTCCTGCATCGCACAATCTATATTGAGTCTCTGCTACCCGATTCTATCCATCTACTCATGCTCTTGTTCAAAGGAAGTCCTGAAACCAGAGTCGGCCACTCCTCAGATTTCTTGACTATTGCATGTTGGCCATCCTTATTGAGTCAGTTTGTTTCACCTGAGATCTTCCAAATATTTAAGTGTAGCTGGTACCTCGTGCTGGTTGATGGGGGATTCCTTAATCCATCCTTCCAGTGAGTCTCGTTTTGTCGACTTCAACCCATTTATTCGAGACTTGAGGCTTAGAGTTCGGTCGATTACCCTGAGGCTTACAGTCATTAGTAGCAATTTCTCTCGCCATCGACAGTTTTGGGAATATATCAATGTCCCCTGATCGATGGATCCATCCTAGTGTTCGAATTCAACACATCTATTCACACTCTGATGATTGTAATCTGTGCCTTGATGCCCATTTTCATTATTGATGGGTTATCTCGCGTCTGTTAACGGTATACATCATTGAATGGTAATTAGACGATGTCACATCAGGTTTGACCTCAACTCCTTTATTCACTTGATGGGACTTGCACCATCGAAGACTTGTGTAGAGGACCCCAAGCGATAGTGGAATTCAGTATGCTACTTATGATTATGACTTTACATCTGAGATATCACCTCTAAGATATCAGCAGTTTGTACCAGTTGTTTCCTTTTCAGCAGGAGACCATATCTTACTATAGAGGGATCATGGCTGTGATCACTTATGACATGTATTCACTATGTGCTTCCTATTCATGGCCATTGTATTAAATTGTTGTACTATACTGACATGTATTCAAGGATACTATTGTATTATAACGAGCGAGCTGCTCCTTCCACTTGTGTCTCCATCACTCCAATTTTGATATTTATAATGTATTTCGGCCATCGTAACATCAGTCTCTGACCTCACACATTAGGGGGCATCTGTTACAACGTAATTTTCCACCTTGTTAGCATCAACACTCTTTGGCCTGCAAGATCCATTTCACTGACTCAGATCCACTTTATATCCTTTAGATACATTATTTCCCTATTTTTTTCCCTGTATGCTAGCTGCATCACTACAGTGGGCGTACCCGTGAGTTGCATCACTATAGCCCGCGGGGTAGCATGTAAAATGGTAAAAATCACTAGTTAATTACTTTTTAGTCCCAAAAAGCGGTCATAGGGTGACCTTTGGCCCTCCATTTTCCCTGAAATGCCTCGATGTTTCCTTTCACTTACCTTTGGGAGGACTATATATTGAGCACATATGGCATATGGATGGGAGGAGAAAGAGAGAGCAAGAGAACTCTAGTGTATTTTTTCCCTATCTTGAGTCTACACTCATTGATCCTTGTAGTTGTGAACCCTCTATGTTCACCTTCCAAAATCCTATCATAGTTTGAGTTTTCCATTCCATTGAGGATTGAAGTGGTGGAGGCACAAGTGGATTGACCCAGATCTTGGTTCAGATTGGTTTCCGGCAAGAGGTCGTATCACATTGTACTTCTTGTTATTTATTAATAGAAATACTCATATTCTCGTCCATTAATGTTGTGAATGTTGTTTATATTACATTGGGTTGCATTTACTTATAATACCATGGACCATTGCTATTGATGATGTTAATGTTGTTTATATATTATATGTACTTGTTGTATATTGGATGTCAAGACTAATTTGCAGGATCAAGTGCATGAGTTGAAAGCTCCAACGGGGATCTACATCAAACGTTTGGATCGAGGTTGGTTATATTCTTCATTATCTTAGCATTGTCTTTTATATAGCATAGCACTAAGAATTGAGTTAATCTTTGGTAGTCAACTGTCTGTTGTGGTCCACCCCAATCCATAGGAAGTTTTCTCCAACACAAGAAGGGAGCGCGGAGGATGAAGAAAGGCTGACAAAGAGGCATGGTATATAAGAAGGAACATCAGAGAGGATGTGGGAAGTGAAAATAATGGAGAAATAAATGGTTGTGTCGAATCTTAGTGGATAATTCATGATTCTTATGCTTGGATGCAAATGACATAGATTTTGGATGTAGCAGAGATGCCTATAACATGATAGATGGTGAGCATGATTAAGATGAGGATGCCCTAGTAGTGGTGGGACTATTTAACCACATGAAGATTGAGGAACCATGTGGATATTTTAGTGAAGTATATGGAAAATTGATAAAGTATAACCTCCTTTTCGGGATACCCCCCCCCCTCACACACACTTTAGAAACAAAATAAGATAGTTCAATAGAATCAGAAGTTAGGATTATTTGTAGAAGAGTATAGGAGGAGCAATATCACCAAATAGAAGGATATTAGTTGTAAGAAGGTTGAATATGGAAGGACAAATGAATGATATGACACTTACACTTATGGTCTTTCATGGGGATGGAAAGGATAACGTGGAACAACATTGGTTCACTTGTGAGGCATTCTGGACTATAAAATAGATTATGAATTAGAAGATAAAATAACATAGCCCAAGAATACATTTAGAGTCTGTGTGTTGACTTGGTACATGGAATACAAGTCTATAGTTACTGGAAGATAGACCAGGTCCCTAGAATATATAGAAAGAGACATGTTGAAAGAGTTTCAAAATCCTAGGTCAGAGTCATTATGTATCACATATATTAAAGAGATCAAGAAATAGGTAGGAGAAATAGTATGAGACTAAGACCAAAGGTTTAAGATTTCATTAGACAGATTAATTTTCCAAATCTAGTATTTGCAGTAGAGGGAGCGGTTCATTCCAAGACTCTTCCCACATATCCAGGCCCCCATACCCATAAAAGGTTATGATGTAGTCTAAATCCGTGTAGAACTCTATGTGACTGGAGTCCACTCCTAAAGGTGAGACTTCAGCAGGGATGTAATAAGTGTAATCCGAGCTTGTTTCCTTGATGGTGTAGTTGCAAGAAATGGCGAAAGAAAAATTTGTTTACGAGAATGTGTTTTGCACCTTGTGCCGCATGGAAGGTCACCTCAAGAATGAGTGCCCTACTCTTAGAAACTATATGACAATTGGTGTGCCAAACTTGTTCCTTGTGGAACCTTAACCATAATGGTGTGAGATTTGTAGATAATGGGGCCACATACCTCCCTGCTATCCAACACTACAGAAGTACCAAAATACCACACATACCCCCTTCTATGAATTCTGTAAATTAGTAGGACATGATGTGAATATTTTTCATGCATTGTAGTTCATGAAAGATAACATTGCATATGCCTATCGCATCTAGGGCATAGATGATAGTACAGGTGGAGGAAGAGGTGGTGGCTTCTAAGGAGAATATAGAGGTAGAGGTTGAGGATACAACATAAGATGAAGGTAACTCATTGACTTCAACTGTGGAGAGATTGAACACTTGGCATGATTATGTACCAAAACCCACCTACTCCATCGGTAATTTCATAGCATGAACCATATGAGAGAGGATTATGGTGAGCTCGTAGAAAAATGGTAAGAGAAAAAAGGACATTGCAATATGGTGACAGCTTAGTCATGTGAGGAATACAAGTTAAAGGGGATTGTGTATGTACATGTGGTGACTATATGAGGCACAAATACTGGAGAAGATAGAGACTGAAGTGTTTACCTGGAACAACCTATGGAAGAAAATATAAGAAAAGAAGTGAAGGAACTATTGAAATTTGATGTTGCATAGCAAAAGTAGTTCATGTGCAATGCATAGAAGGCGATTGAGGATGCGCAAATATGTGAAAGAGATTCATGATGCAATGACTACCAGGAGTACGGCTCAAGGAAACATGTAAGTGAGATTTTTCGGTGTTGTATCAGATTATTAAGTGATCCCATGGTTACCAGAAAATTGACACAAGTGATGACATGGTTAATGGCATCAAGTGAGATGGAGGTTACCATATCAACCACGTTGCTAGAGAGAAGCATGTGCAACATTAGTAAAAGGAAAAAGATGGGTATATAATTTAGATGAAAATAGAATTAGGAGGTTATGATATGCAAACTGTAATGTTGGACCTAGGATTTGATGTGAATATTCTACCAAAAAAATCATGGGAGATGATGGGCAAGCCAAAGTTAGTTTGGTCTCCTATTTATCTTAGGATAGTGAATCGATACCAAATTTACCCTATAAAAGGTTGGACAATGTTTAGGTACACATTGATGGGGTAAATCCAACAATAGACATTGAAGTGATCAAGATAATGGATAAACAAATCCTTATCCAACCCTTATAGAAATCGATTGGGCCTCTTACAATAACGCAGTGTTGAACCTAAAGCATAGACAAATGTTGTTTGAGATAGATACCTTGCAAGAAGTTGCTCCATTGGATCCTGTGGAAGGAGAACACTATATAGAAATAGTGAATGATGAATTATAGAGTGTATTTGCAAAGAATATTTATAACATCACCGAGAGGAAATAAGACTATGTGAATCCAATGACATATGGCGAGATTAGTTGGAGAAGTATCTATTCATTTGGAATTGATATGGAAGAAGCATTGGAGAGGTGGAAAAATAGGTTGTATGAAGTGTCTAGCAGAAGGTGCATGAGGATTACCAAGTTAGTGCATTGGATAGGATATGAGATGTGCAATCCTATGAAGTTTGATGGGACAAGGAAAGTGGATCCCTTCATAGAGAAAATGGAGGAGACTGTGCCTCAACCTTTAAGAATGTTATATTTTGAGCATTAATTCAACATACTCTAGGATCTTTACTGAGAGAATAAGATGTACAACATCTCAATCATATCAAGCATGTATCAAGCATATCAAGCAATCACATAAGAAAATGGACACACAGAGTTTCACTGGGGAAAACCATAAAGGTGAAAAACCCCACAACTTCCTCAGAGATAGAAAGAGCAATGATACAACCAAAGTACAAGAGATAGTCTTCTACTAGCAGCTACTCCTCCTCCTCAACTAGTGCACCACTTTCCGAGTGATGTAAGAGTGAGTAATGAGATGATCAAATAGAGATCTCCCAATCTCTATTTATACATGTGCTGTCCTGCCCAATAAACTAATAGGGCCAACTTGTTTAACTCAGTCTAATAACCCATGGTTACATTAATCTAGGCCGACCCCACACTTTATGGTCTAATAACCCATCACAGCAAGTTACGACACTTTTGACACTTGTCAATACAAATGATGACACTTCCATATAGATGAATAATACCATCTCTATAGGAGTACAATATACATAGGTGAAATACATTCCAAAGTTTCATATACATCAACACTCCCTCTTAACTAGGAAGGTATTTCTCGACACAGATCTGCTAGCACAAGTCTTCTTCTTTGGATCATTGTCACTGCATCATCGTCATCGAATCATCGTCATTGTCACTGCTACTGCTATCTCAATCAATCTCCAATATACGCGTCATAGGAAGTTCTACAGTGCTAGTCCTTTTTCATACTGGATGTAGGCCCGCCACCTGCAGGTGTTCATCATCTACAGAGCCAACCCTTTTTCATGCTGGATGAACATCATGAACATCTATGCGATCAAGCCATCAAGTAGGTACAACACAGGACTAATTATACTGCTTCTGCAAAACCTGCAAGATCTCCCAGGACTGATTACACTGCCTCTGCAAAACCTGCAAGAGCATCTCAGGACTGATCATATGCCTCTACAAAACCTGTGTACCATACTGTCACATCATCGTATTCATATCATCGTCATCATCCATGGAGCACAACCCAGATGCACCTCACACAACACTTATATACACTGGTATGGGAGGACCTACCTACCACCATCCAGGAATGGCTCAGCACTTACATCACGACCATGGGAGGACTCTCCTATCACCATGTCACCATGGAAGGAACCACCTGCCACCATGTCGAAAAGGAACAGCACTTACATCACGACCATGAGAGGACTTACCTACCACCATGTCACCATGGGAGGACCTACCTACCATCATGTCAAAAAGGAACGGCAATTACATCAACGACCATGAGAGGACTCTCCTACCAACATGTCACCATGGGAGGAACTACCTATCATCATGTTGGAAAATCCCAACAACCCTTATATCTCAACATGGGAGGACCATAACTACCACCATGTGAGAATGGCCCAGCCCTTACATCTGCACCATGGGAGGACCATGCCTACCACCATGTGAGAATGGCCCCAGCCCTTACATCTCACCATAAGAGGACCATACCTACCACTATGTGAGAATGGCTCATGTGCATCTGTGTCTTCGGACTCATCACTTCCCTTTGGAGGGAATCTCGATCTGAAGTACACCAAGTCTCCCTCTGAAGTATTCAAACTTCACTCTGGCCAGCAGCTTGGTCAACACATCGGCTATCTGCTCGTCCATTGCAACATACAGGAGCTTCACTGCTCCTCTCTACACCATATCCCTGATATAGTGATACTTTATCTCAATGTGCTTCGACTTGTCATGGAACACTGGGTTCTCTGACAACTTCACACAACTCTGGTTGTCGCAATATGTACAAGTAGCACTCAGCTGGAGATCAAATAGTAGCTTCCTAAGCCATACTATCTCACAACTAGTCGAACAAGCTGCAACATACTCTGCTTCGTCTGTACTCAGTGCCACACAGGACTGCTTCCTGCTAAACCAAGAGATCATACCAGATCCCATACTAAAGCAGCACCCCGAAGTGCTCTTTCGATCAATGGCACTACCTACCCAATCCGAATCAACATAACCCTCCAGGCTAAACTTTTAATTCGCCTCATACTTGAGCCCATAGTCAACTGTACCCTTCAGGTACCTCAGAATATGCTTTGCAGCTATCAGGTGAACATGTCTCGGATATGTCAAGTACTGGCTCAAGGTGTTCACCGCAAAGCAGATATTTGGTCTTGTATTCATCACGTACATCAAGGACCCAATCATCTGACGATACCTCGTAGCATCAATTGGCTCAGATGAAGCATCACAGAGAAGCTTCAGGTTTGATGCCATAGGTGTGGCCATGGCCTTGCAGTCCATCATCCCGAACCCCTTCAGGATCTCTACTGCATACTTCCCTTGTCCAAGGAAGATTCCATCTACACTCTGCCACACCTCCATACCAAGAAAGTAGTGCATCATACCCAAGTCCTTCATCTCGAACTTGGAAGCCAGCTTCCTCTTTGTATCGACAATCAATCCATCCTCACCTGTCAAAAACAGGTCATCCACATACAAAAGTAGTATTATTGGATTGCCTTCCTCAATCTTGTAATAAAGGTTGGAATCCGCTTTACTCTTAGTAAAGCCCAAACTGGATAGGAATCCATCTATCCTGCCATACCAGGTCCTGGGTTCCTGTTTCAAACCATACAGGGCTTTCTTCAGTTTGCACACATGTGACTCTCGATCATGTGTCTCAAACCCGAGTGGTTACTCCACATACACTTCCTCTTCAACTACACCATTCAAGAAAGCAGTCTTGACATCCATCTGGTGTACCTTCTATTTCATCACTGCAGCCAGAGAAAGTACTGATCTAATGGAAGTGTATCTGGCCACAGGAGCAAAAGTCTTCTTCATAATCAATTCCTTCTTTCTGGGAGAAGCCACAAGCTACAAACCTTGATTTATATTTTCTATGCTGCCATCTGCAGCATGCTTGATCTTATATATCCACTTGGAAGTCACCACAGACTTCCCATCTGGTCTTGGGACCACATCCCAAACATCATTCTTCATGATCGACGGATCATGGCATCCTTCCATTACTTCATCCCGGATCTTGGGAACTTCAGATTCTTCAATATATAACTTTGTTGTTGGAACAAGTGTTGTAGTCCTTCTTTTGTAGGTGATGGTATACGATCTTTCCTACAAGACAAGTTAAATTGCATGATTAGAAACATCTCATAGATTTCAGAACAAATTCTTACACATAAAGAAATATGACATACAGTCCTGCAATTATTTAGCCAATGCTTCAATACAACATTTATCCATATCCTATAACTTTCTAGATGCCTTCCAATCTCTACCAGAACATTGTTAAGAGTGTGCACAACTCCCAACATGTTAGCAAAGAGGTTTCATTCTAGATAAGTAGCAATGGAATGTTGTATAGTACCATAGGCAACTTACCCATTACTTGCATATTAGTAGTATCTTGTTCATCAATGCTATTTTTCTAATATGCATAATACACAACCTGTGTCTGTAAACATAAGCATATACATTATTGAATAACATATTTAAACAAACAGAATATACAAGAAATGATAATTCAAATACTTATCTTTGTTTGTTTGTTGGGTGGACTCCCTTTGAATCTTTGCTTCTTTGCAGGAGCTGCTGGAGTCCGACTGTGAAGTAGCTTCTTCTACTCCTTTCTGTTGTGGATTGTAAGGAGTGGTCAACTCCCTCTTAATCCCTTAATCACTGCATAACTTCTTGAAGTCTCTTGAAGTAAATTCTCTGTCATTGTCGGATATTAAGATCTTGATCTTCATCTCAGTTTGATTTTCTATCAAGGCTTTGAATTCCTTGAACTTGTCAAACACTTCATCTTTGTTCTTCAAGAAGTAAACCCAAGTCTTCCTAGAGAAATCATCAGTGAAAGAACCATAGTATACATACCCACTCAGAAAACTAGATGACATCGGACTGCATACATCAGAGTGGATAATTCATTTTTACTTACTTGCTTGTAAATGCCTTCTTTGTGTTCTTTCCTTTTGCACAACCTTTGCAAATGCCTTCATGCTTTGACTGGATTTCAGGAAGACCTTCCACTACTTTGCTTGTAATTGGTAATGCCCTACAGTGCATGTGTGCAAGCCTTCTATGCCAAATTTCACTTGGCTCTACTGAATCATGGACCATGGCTTGTTCTGGTTGGCCCTTCAATTTGTATAATCCTCCCTCTTGCTCTCCAATCACCACTGCATCATCTATAGTCTTACCCTTTGGCCACATTAGGACTTGGCGATCTACAAATGAAACCCTCATGCCTTTTGCATCTAATGCAGATATGGAGAGTAGATTCTTCTTGAGACCTGGAACATATAGTACATCTTTCATATTCATAGACTTTCCCAAGTCTAGCTTGTAAGAGGCTTCACCACTTCCTTTTATGGGATACTGGTAGTCATCCCCAAGTTTCACCTTGTGGGGTGATTCATGTTCAGATAGATTCATAAAGGATTCCTTGAATCCTGTCATTTGTTTGGAAGCCCCACTTTCTATAAGCCAATCATTACCTCCATGAGTAATGGTACCAGTGAGGGCAGAAATTAAAACATACTCTTCATCACTTGAAGAATATTCACTTTCTTCCCTAGCCCTCTTCCTGGGAGGTTCATCATCCTCTGCAACATGAACATGATGTTTTCTTTTAATGTTATTCTTTTTCTTGTGGGATCCATCTTTGTTGTTTCTGGGACAATCCCTGGCATAGTGCCCCTTTTCATCACATGTGAAGCATTGATCATTGGATGTGTTCCTTCGAGATCTGAAGCCACTCCTTTGGTTCCGATGGTGGTGCTTTTCTTTCTTACTGTGGTGATATCCCTTCTTATCATCATACTTCTTGGAATGTGTTGTGAGATATTGGTCTTCATTCCCCATCTCCTCTTCTCGAGCTACAATTCGAGCTTCTTCTTGTGAGCATTCTTCTCACAACTTACTGAAGGTGATACGTTTCCTTCTAGCACAAATTCCTTGGATGAAGGAATCCTATGACCTAGGAAGGCCATTAAGAGTGGTCATTACCACTTCTCCATTCTCTATATCTTGTCCCACAGATTCAAGTTTTTCTTTTATCTGGGAGACCCTTGAGAAATAAGACTGCATAGTCTCTGCATTCTGGATCTTGATATTCTTCAATTGATTCCTCAAGGTCATCTTCCGATTTATGTTCTTTCCTTCGAATAGCTTGGTCAGGGAATCAAACATCTCCTTTGGTGTATTTAGGGATGACACATGGGGTATGAGATGATATTTTATAGAGTCAGCAATTATCCGCTTAGCCTTGAACAAATTCCTTTTATGTAAGGCCTTAGCCTCTTCTTCCTCTGGGATAGGGACCTCTTCACTTATGTAAGTGTCCAACTCATTTTCTTCCAGGATTAACCCAATCCTATACTTCCATGCTCGGAAGTTATCAGCCCCTTCAAGCTTATCCTCAAGCTTGGTGTGGTGAGACATCTTTAAAAAATACTTCAAATGGAAATAGAGAAGATTTAGGTCTTACCACTTGATTTGTTGAAAATTAGATTTGGTCCTAGATTAGGGTTTGTCAGAGAAACCCTAAAAAATTCAAACTTTAAATTTCAAACTTATGAAAGGATATAAATATGTGCCTTGATGAGCAAATCAGCCTGGTATATTCAGAATTTGAGATCTGCAAAATTTCACCCTTCAGAAATGTCTTTTAGTCTTCCCGGATTCACTGGGAGGACCCTGAATTAGGGTTTGAGTTTCCCGGAGCTTCACCCAACCAAAAATCTTGATCCAAAGCTCTAAAATTCGATTTTTCCAAGGAGCTTCCAGCTATGTCTTCATATTTCATAAATTCCTATTTTTGTGGAAACCCTAATTTTTAGGGCCAAAACTGAAAGTGATCAGAATTGAATTATGATTGGATAGAATGATTCTCCTTGATGAGTAGAGTCAATCTACTTTACTACATTTCCAAAATCTGTAGAGAGAAACACAATAAATAAGAAACCCTAGTTTCCGCCACTGCACAATGTCTTCTTCTCAGGGAGGCTCTGATACCATGTTAGATTTTGAGCATTAATTCAACATACTCTAGGATATTTACTGAGAGAATAACATGTAAAACATATCAATCATATCAAGCATGTATCAAGCATATCAAGCAATCACATAAGACAATGGACACACAGAGTTTCACTGGGGAAAACCATAAAGGTGAAAAACCCCACAACTTCCTCAGAGATAGAAAGAGCAATGATACAACCAAAGTACAAGAGATATTCTTCTACTAGCAGCTACTCCTCATCCTCAACTAATGCGCCACTTTTCGAGTAATGTAAGAGTAAGTAATGAAATGATCAAATAGAGATCTCCCGATCTCTATTTATACTTGTCCTGTCCTGCCCAATAAACTAACAGGGCTGACTTGTCTAACTCAGTCTATAACCCATGGTTACATTAATCCGGGCCGACCTAACACTTGGTGGTCTAATAACCCATCACAGCAAGTTACGAGACTTGCGACACTTGTCAATACAAATGACAACACTTCCATATAGAGGAATAATACCATCTCTATAGGAGTACAATATACATAGGTGAAATACATTCCGAAGTTACATATACATCAACAAAGAATTTAGGAAATAGATGATGTTTTAAAAGGAACACCTATGTGTTGGTGGGAAATGCATAAGGAGAGGTTGGAAAGTTGGGAGAAGTTGGTTGAAGGAATCCAAATGAGGTTCCATCCCTTAAAATATTTGGAATTAATGAATAGGTATAAGGGAATAGAAGACCCCATGAACATGTCTGGTACCGTAAAAAGAGTTGTTGCCAGAGAAACAAGTTCCCAAGGACAAGTTGTGTAATGTCCCTCCCATCCTACCAAGGTGATGGAGAGAACGTGAGGCTCAAACCAACATCTAACCCCATACTTAGTAGGCAACCATTCATAAGAAGTGAAGATGAACATATGGGAATGCATAGATACTTGAAACACAACAGAGTTAAAAATATTTTACACGTCCATCATACATTCAAGGTGTTCATATCGTTCATCAATTAAGCAATACAAGTGAAATTCACTGATGATAAAGGAGAGATACATATGCATATCGTAATTAAACACAGCGGAAGTAAATCATGTTAATATCTAGCATACATTCAGCATTTTCATGATAGCAATTAAATAAAGACATTGCAGAATTATAATAGAGAGTACTTATCTTAAAACAAGGTAGTCCCTGAGCAACTGGCTATGCAACTGCAACGTTCCACCCAACCATAGGCTAGTGTGCTCTTCAATCTTTCAGCACCACTGCCACCCCCAAGCTGGGCATGATCTCCACAAGGAAAAAGGGGACAACAGACTCTCACATAGCCAAAGATACAACAGAATTCAACCAAGCCAATGCACAAACAACAGAATTTACAAATGCTGTGCAGTAGAAAAACGTTTATACAGTGAGATGCCAAAGGTGGGGTTTCTCTGAGCTTCAGAAAAGCGTGGGCAACCAAAATGAAATGGAGAAAATGGGAAGTCAACCCCAGGAGAGCAAAATCGTTTTCAGAAAACGCTCATGGGCATTTCGTGGGAAGAAGCGGCCTCCATAACAATCCCAAAACGTGGTCCTCCTCTCCCAGCCACTGTGCTAACCAAAAACGAGTTTGCAGGCATGGAAAAATGCAGGAAATGGTGAAAAAAGTGAAGGATAAAACCCCAGCAAGCTCAGATTGCATGAGAGGATGAATGCCATGGGTGAAGAATTTATTTGGCCACCATTTCGTGGGTGTTTTCTTTCCTAGCGATCCAAGATACGATTTTCCAGGTTGATGGCTTGCCCATACACGAAAATTGACTACCATACCTCTCCAATCCCAAGGCATTAACTATCTCAACCAATTCTTGGAAGAATTAAATGATTGGGTGCATGAGACAAAATGGGTAGTTGAGAGTCCATGGGTTTTCTCATTGACACATGGATTGACTATATTGGCTCAAGGGTTTGATTATTTTCCCCTCCCTATTCCTTGTAAAGATCATGCCCCCATCTCTTGTTGTGTTGCATAGCCCGTTGTGGGCATTTCATTAAAATTGCATATTTACATGATGTCTGAATTTACATTGTGCATACCCAGCACAAGAACCATATGCATCTATTTTAATTGCCGATACATGGAACGCTAAATCGATGGCGGGGCCTTCGCCTTGCGCTCCTCACCATGATTAATAACAATATTTACATCATTTACAATTTTAATGCAATAGGGTCAAAATCGGGATATTACAAGTTGGTTCATAGATTTGTTCACAGCACTGATGGGATTCCAAAATGGTGAGCATTTCCCCATCCTTGTCATGGTTCACACAAGTTAAGAATGGAAATGGTCTGAAGGAATTTGCATGTATGATATAGATCATCTCTTTTTGCATGTATATGTAGTTGGGATTGACGATTGATTTAAATTATTTGTTTAAATGTTTTCACTTCCTTATTTGATGAATCATGCAAGGATGATAATGCTTTAGCCTCAGTGTGTCATCATTAGACAAATCATGATTCCTGTGCACTAAAATGTACAACTATCTTGCCATGAAAACATGAGAGGTGAGTATTCAAAGCACCTACCTCGATATTCCTTTAGCAGGTGTCACAAGGGATGAAGAAAATCAACGATTCAATATTTAGTTGGCACCATAGAAATGGTGCATAGTCCTAGTTTTGATTGAAGCAATGTCAAGATTTAACTTCATGTAATTTTGTATAAAGAGAATAGAGAGGGGCAATGCAAGGGTTGCCACTTTTGTGATTACATATTTTTTATAAACTTATTATCAGTTGTTATAGTCGAAATGTTATTTTGTACTTCACAATTTTTGAATAGACGAAAGGAACATCTCTTATCACATTTTTCTAAGTAGATACTTGGTTCCTGTAGCCACTATCTGCATGGTTATGAAAAAAAATTGTATTTTTATCTCTCCCCTTTAGCCAAAAACATATGGACTTTCAGTTCCAATCCTCATATTCTTTTCCTATTAGATTTTAAATTTTAAAGTCCATTTCTTCCTCCTTTTTCAATATTTATTTAGTTATAATGCTTTGTTCCATTTCCTTTGGAATATGTCTAGATCTTCTTGTGCCAATTTTCTTTCTTGTCCCATCAGTTTAATGCTAGTTTATTTATCCATCTTCGTATCTTGTGTTAACACCCAAAAAAATTTCACTAGCTCATCTCCCTAGTCACATAACCCATTTGTCCGCTTTTCCTACATTTTTGGCCTCCAAAACCCCACAAAACCCTAAATTGGTAACCAAATGGGAAAAAAACTCAGTATTTCGCTCAAAAAAAATGAAGTCCTTCAAAAAGGTTAAAAACACTCAAAAAAGGGTCCAAAATCCCTAAAAGAAAAGAAAAAAGGGAAAAAAGTCAAAATAAACTCAAAAAAGAGGAAAAATATCAAATACCATAAACCAATATTACTGGTTACCCAAAACCATGGGCCAATACTCCACCACCCAAAATTGCTATAAAGAGGTGATGGAGGCCTCACATTTCACACATCATTCACTCTTCATACCCTTATGCTGCCCAATTTCCTACAGGACTCTAGCTCGCCATTTTAAGCTTTTGTGCCCATTTTGTTGAAACTTGGCCAACCCATTGAGCATTTGGAGAAGAGCAAAGAAATCTAGAGACTTGGTGTACTACTCAACGTACAGCTGCAAGGGCTCCCACAACCTCACCTTTTGAGGTAACCTTATATTGTAAACCATTTTTTACACATTAATACAAAAAATCAAATTTTCATTCATGGGTTCCTACTTACTTTATTACTGCAGTAGTTAGTTTGTTTAGTTTTTATTTTCATTATTGCAATCACATATATCAGTTATCATTTGCTTATTTACTGGCCCTTTACCCATTTACATGAATTGCTACTAAGGGTTCCTGAATCCTTAGTAGGTGCTCTTTAGCATGAGCTAGTGTGAAAACACTAACTACAGTTTTGGCGACTCCACTTGGTCGATTCCCATCGATTTTTGGTTTATCTTAGTTTCTATAGTTGTTATTTGCTTGCATATCCTATTTCCGTTGTAGATCTAGCCCTAGCCCTCGCAGCACCTTCCAGTAGTTCTATTTTAATGGATCGACCTGTAATTTTCGGTTATTTTTATGCACCCCGAGTGCAACTTTTGGTCCGACACCTGCACTCCTCGACGCACCTGTCGGCCTAAAAACTGCGTCCCAAGCGCATATTCCAGTCCCTAAGCTGTGTCCCATGTGCCTAGTTTCCACCCAGACCCGCACTTTTAGTGTGCATTTCACCCAGAAAGTCGCGCTTCCAATGCTACATTCAGCCTAGAAGTCGTGCATTTAGCACGAGTTCAGTTCTGTAAGTTGCGCTTTAAGCACGTAAATCATCCCAGAAACAGCATTTTAAGCGCACTTGTTCTCATGAAATTCGCGCCCTCCGTGCGCCCTTGAGCCTAAAACCTGCGTACCAGCCGCGCCATTTCCGCCCATGCCCGCGCCCTTTTTTACTGTTTTTATATTTCTATTTCAGTGCATTTTTTCTGCAATTTTCAGCACCCAGAGCGCAACGTTTTGCCTCACAGGCGCACCCTGCACTTGTTTTTTCCTTTTTTCTTCACCTTGTCTGCACCAACAAACCCTTGTTTGCTTGCCCCCCACTTGCCTTGGATTTTTTCTGTTGTTTTGCTTGCTGTAGCATTTGAGACATTTCAGTGTGCATGCATCCTTCTTGCATGTCTATCTCATGCATCATATTTCAGTAGGATTATTTACTGCATACATTTTACAACAGTTAGCATTTTTTTATGTTTTGAAAAAATAAAAGAAAAGAAAAAAAAAGAGCTTTATTTTTCAGTCTCAGTTGCTTCTTTCAACACTTTATTTCCACATTTTATTTCAGCATTGATCATACGACAATCTTGGGTTCACACCACTTGTGCACAAATTCTATCACCATAATCCAACAGGTCCTTAAAATTTACTTTAAGTAAACTCATTTTAACCCCACTTGGGGAACACAAAAACAATCTTGTAGCTAGGTAGGAAATTGGGGTTAGGCATCCAAACAACACCCCCTTTGTCATTTACATTTGAAACATAGTTGTTGACCTTTAGGGATCCAAAATTCCCTATTACTTGTTAGTATGGTTGACACCGATTTGTTGGAGGGCCTCTCCCTTAGGAGGGAAAGTAGCAATATTGGTTTAGAAAGTTTGAGTGGAATGTCGCTCTCCATTCTGTACTAAAGGACACCAACTCGTTGTTCTCATCATGCATACTAATTCCCATACCGAGTGTGTGACGGCTAAAGAAATGAAGCTGCGGGACACCTTTCCGAACGTGCCATGAACGAGGTATCTTAGTTGCCATGCTTCTAGGTCTCTCTTTATTCGGAGTCCCTCTCGGTAGAGGGATATCCTTTATCCATTTGGTTCAGCATTTCATATTTCCTGACTGCAGATTTCATCACCCTGCAGAGGATATGATTTGTGTGAGCTACCATATCTCTTAGATAGGTGTTTGCATGATCCTATACCCCCATTGGAATAATGAGACCACCTTTTTATTTTTAGGAGTGCTGTGTGTTGGTATTTTGACCATTTTATTGCTGCTCCGCTTGTTGTAGCATGCTGTTGCAGCACACATTTTTTAGCATTGTTGTTGGCCTGAGTGCCATATTTTTTGAGATCTCCTTTTGCACACATGGCACTAGTATTTTTGATCATTTTATTTACCACATCCCCGTGGCACTTTTACACCTGTCACCATTGATTCACCGAGACATTCTCGTCTCCTACGGGAGCTATCCCCATGACAACATTCACTTGACCACACCCATCACAGGTGCACATCCTCGTCACCAGATACTCATCTTGACACCCCTTATTTTACCTCTGATTCTGAATCAGATTTACCCATATAAACAGCTCTGTCTAGCCCCATGGCCGACGTGAATCCCAACCCCTTTTACAACGATATTGTTGGTGGTGGGTCCACCACTAGCCTAACTACCACTTCATCATCCATCTCTACTTAACCATTTATAGGACCTACACCTAGTATCCCTGTCATTACTTCCATACCAATGGGTAGTGGATCAGTTCCAACTACAGTCCCTTTGGTGACTAGTATCACACTTGGGGGCATTGGCCCTTCCTACATGGGGGAACTGGCCCTTCCTACATGATTCGCATGCCCTTCACTGTAGGTCCCTCGATCCCCGTCACAACCCACACCATTGCTCCACTCCCTAGGGGAAGTGGCACCACAATTTCTGCCATGGCTAGCACACAATCCCTTGCGACCATGTCACATCCTTTTGCTAGTTTTCCATTCATGGCGAGTCTCAACCTCCCTGATCTATCCCGATTGACCAATGATCTGATCCGACATGATCCCACATGGCCTCCCATGCCTACCAATCTCCCTTCATACATCCCCAAGTTCGAAGGGAAGGGTGGGGAGGACCCCCAAAACCATATCATGTCCTTCCACTTATGGTGTTCCTCCAACTCCATAGTGGATGACTCAATCCACCTCTTCCTTTTATAACAGACCCTCATTGGCTCTGCAGCCAAGTGGTACATTGAACAACCACATGGGACACATTCCACCTTTACATCCCTTGCTTCGACTTTCCTGCAGTTCTTCCAGTTACCTGTCCGTTATGATGCTAGTGTTGATATTTTACCATCTTGCAGAAAGAGCACAACTACTCATATCACTGACCTTATTCATGAATGGCGTATATGGTGTAGTTTATGTAAGATCAAGTTAGACGACCACATATTTTTAGATTGGTTCTTGAAATCCCTCATACCAGTTATCGCAAAGGAAGTGGCATCCGAATGGCCCAAAACTAAAGAAGAAGCCATTCTCAAATCCCAACAGTTTGACCTCATTTATTCTCAGTCAGGATACCTATATTCCATTTTACCTGATGCTCCCCATGATGATTCCTCTAGGAAGGACGCACTGGGGGCATCACACAATGCCGATGACATCATTGGACACGTTGCGTCTCATAAACAACCATATTTCCATATACCTCCTACCTCTACCCTAGCATATAACCCAACGTAAAATGCCTCCATTGGTGGTCCAAACATTTTCCATGCCACAGACCATTCAGAAGAAACACCTTCGTATGCTCCCATGGCCCAAACCCCTCATGTACACAGACCTTCGTTTCCAATGCATTGCTACAGTCACACACCGCCAACATACGCCCCCCCGTCCTCACCAACTACCTACTACCATCAATCGGATGCACCTACACCAGCACAGCCTCAAGTCCCTCCAACTTATTACCCACCGCAAGCTGCCCCAACACCTTCTCAACCACAAAATCCCCCTACTCCCCAAGGGAAAGTTTATGCTCAACAAAACCAATAGCAAAACCAACCTACACAACGAAACCAACAAGGACAACAAAATAGGGGAAGAGGTCGTAACCGAGGGAACAACCAACCTCCGGATAGAGGCAGTCCACCACCCAATCCCCCAAACAATGATGATGATGCCCCAGCTAATCAAAATCCTGGTCGACCACCTCGGCAACATAAAAACCCCAACTTACGCACAAAACATCCATGCTCTATTTGTGGGGTATATGGAAACTACATGCATAATTGTCCCCATATGGAACGAGCTCGTCAAATTTGGACTGACGATGCTCAACGACAAGGACATGCTGCACCTCCGACACCACCTAACCCCCTGCAACCCAATGCACAACCTATGGTGTTGCAGAATCCCCTAACCATGCAAGGGGTAGTGACCACCCGACCGTTGGCTCCCCCTCAAGGGACTGCCGCACCACACCAACGAATCACTTATGCTGCGCCTGTTAGTCAACCCCTTGAATTAGGTACCCATCACCTTCTATGATGTCTTCGACTGACATCAACCTTCAAACTTGTCGTAACTGGTATAGTTCCACCACCGAAACCATTTCCATCGACAAGGTTGCTAATGCTCTTCCCACAAATCAGTCATTACAAATACCCCCAGCACCATGCGATGGGACCCCCAAAGCTCCTCACTTTCCTTTGTGTCGCATTAATAACAACCCCAATGCTCGTGCTGCCCCAAACTATAACATCGTGGATGACTTATCCTAGTCCCTTGCTTCTATGTCATCCCTAGAAGTTTTAAAGAACTTCCCAATGTGGCGCAAAAAATTGTTGTCCTCCATAGGTGCAATAGACCCTTCTGATTCACGGATGATGGCATTCGATTTAAACCAATCTTAACCACGCATGCCTTACACATTAGCATTTCAAGTTTCTGTTTCCATCTAGAATCTTGTTATGCATCGGTTTATGATCAATGAGGATGCCTCTACATGCGTTATGTCTACATTCGTGTGGCAGAAGCTGATCAGATCCCCTACACTACAGCCATCCATGACTTCCTTACGATTTTACGATGGTCGTTTAGCTCAACCCCAAGGCCTTCTGGCCAACGTCCCAGTCCAATTAGTTGGTAAAACTATCCTCATTGACATCGAAGTCGTAAATGCACAGCTCGACTAAAACTTACTCCTAGGATGAAGCTACATGTATTCCATGAAGGTTGTCACATCATCGGTGTTCCACATCATGATGTTCCCCCATGAGGGACGTGTTGTCAAAATTGACCAAGTCACTTATTATGACCCCAAAATTCCTGGCGAGCTCTTTAATTCTCTTTTAATTAACTCGAAAACAGAAAGTTGTACATAAATTATCAACCCAGGGCTACGAGAGCTTATGAGCTACCAAGAAAAATATATGCCAGAGACTGCAACTTGGAAGATCTTGACGCAGAGAAAATTAATGAATCATTCAATCAGAATTAGGATATAATCCTTTAGTGAATGGACTCCTAAGAAATTACTAACTACCTAAAGAATCTTGCAACTTAATGAAAGTTCCTAATTATCAAATAGCATTCGGCTAAACTACAGAAAAGAGATCACTACTAACACAATCTGTCGAATTACAAAAAGCAATTAAATTCCTATTCTAATTAACAAACTGGAAATTTCCTAATGAAATTAATTCACTAAATCGCAAATGAAAAAGGTTGAATAACTAATTGAATTCCACAATCTGCCTTTACCTACACACACTCACAACAGAAATTGGAAAGAACCTAAGTGCATCTATTCACTGCAGGATTAATACTAACTGGAAATTTATTGTTCATAAATTCCTCTGTGATCAATAATGAAAATAACGTTGTAATGCAATCACACCATTCGTTAAGAATTCACACACAACAAAGATCAACACACCAATTCTATGTATTAATTAATCACATCAACCACACTGTGTTAATAATTAAGCTACCAAACTGAACACACATGCATAAAGGAAATAAATCCTATCTATAACAACACCTGTCACAAAAGGGTTCCCTGCCTTCGGCAACAGGAGCTAAACAACCTCTCAATCACACGAAATGGATCAACACATCGAATTAGATAAAAACCAGGAATTTCTTATATATAAAACTGATACAACGTTCAATAATTCTTATGCAATTGAGGCTAACCCCTTTGAAGAGTTCCCCTATGTTTTATACATCAACGCTTTGAGAAAATAGGAGAAATTGAATAGTTACAATAGGCTTCCAAAGAGAGCCTATCTTCAGATGTTCAAGGAGATGATTTAGGGATATACATCGTGGAAAGGGGAGATGGATCCCAGGGATATCGGAATAGTCAACCATGAGTCATCATAGACCCATAATACCAAATTAAGCATGAAACCTCCATCTCCTTGGATCGACTGTAGCATCATCCGAGCGTTGGATAGGTAACCAAAGTAATGTAAAGAATACATCAAGTTGGGTGCCTCGATGTAATAGCTCCAGACTAAAGTGCATATCTTCTAGTTTCCATAGTCGTTCATTCTGCAACCTGTAGATAACTGATACCGAACCTGAAACATAACCTCTTCAGTAGGTAATAATGGCAGCATAGCCCTATCAATCAAAAGCAATTGACAAATAACAGAAGGGACAAGATCAATTCTTACCAAGGCCAAAATGTGGAAAATGCAACCAAAAGAGCCAGTAGTAATACAGGAGTATGTCAAAAAGGAGTCAAAAACAAAGTAGAAAGGAGGAACAAAGAGGGTCATATGCACAACTCGTCATCTACCCCCAACCAAAGGGTTTGCATGTCCCTATGAAAACTAAGACTGTGATCCACTGACAGGGGTACTTGGAGAGCTGATTAGGCATTCATCACTCCACTTATAGGAGGAATGGCCACCTTCTGTTATGCTGTAAAAACCTTTCTGTTCTCCCATAATTTTGAAAAACTCACTGTCTTCCCCATCCACTACAGGGAACCAAAGTATAGGGAAGTGAAATTAGAGCCCAATCCAGTTGGCTCTCTGTGTGCTCAGGCAATCAAAGTAGACTTGTATTATGTCCATAGCTCACTCAAACATCCTAACAGAGAAGGGATCTTTCCTTCTTAAATCCATGCTCAGAGCATTGATTCTTCTTCGTAGACAGAGCATCACTTCCAACCTATGAAAAGGAATCCAGCTCCTACATTCATGAACGACTTTAGACTGACCAGATTCCAGGAGAGTAATGAATGATGAATCTTGCATAACCTAGTTCCTGGTCATAAATAACTTTTCAACTAAGGGGGAACCTCTCACCCAAAGGGTATCTTCCCATTCAATATTCTCTACAGCAGTGGCAGCGTTGTTCCATATCAAATGATTTCTCATGAAGGACATGAATGCCATCAGTTGTACTTCCCCAACATGAGGGTTTGGATCCCAATCTTCATAATCAGTCATAACCAGGTTGTGCATATATACCTCACACATAAAATCCCATTCTTCATCATTACTCCTGGAGAAGGCATCAACAAATTGGGCTTCTGTCTCAATATGATTATTATATCCCATAGTTACCATTGACATCCTAAAAGATATAAGTTGTTCTTTTAAAAACATAGAATACAAATTCAAAGGGGGTCTTAGATTACTCATGGAATGAGCCAAATAATTCATATATTCTTTTTCAAATTTTAATTTTTCCACTTCTTGACCAAGCCTTCTTGTAGCCATGGCATAATTTTGTCTCTGCAGCTGTTCTGTAATTGTCTCCTGTTCTTTCCCTTTTTTCTGATCACGGGCCAATTTTAATTGTCTCTCCAGGTCTCCTGTTGCCGCCTGTAGCTGAACTACCATTTCTTCTAGATATTTTATTTGGGCTTCGTCAGAAGGGTTTTCTTCATGTAGCTCTTGGCCTCCTAGACTTTCTATTTCCAAATTTTCTAGTTATTTTGCTTCAGAATCTTCCTTCGGCTCCATATTTATTGCTTGCATGATGTCCTCTGTTTCTTCATCTCTGTAATTTTCATTTTGTTCATTTTCCCATGCTACAGCCTCCAATAAGGAGTCCATCTTATATCTCTCCATCTTCTGAACTTGCTCTTGTAGGGACGCCACTTCTTCTATTTTCTTTTGATAGGATATTTTCAAAGTCTTGTGGTCTTTCTTCAATTCTCCATATGCCTTACAATACTTGCATAATAAGAAATATTGGAATCTCCTAATCCTGCTACCTTTTGATTTTCTGAACAAAGCCGGCCATCGTCTTTCTCCCTTCTGCTGCTTCTCCATGTTCTGCAACCCTAATTGATTTTCTTGGTTTTTACTGGTACTTTATATTATAATGACTATTTCCTGTTCTTCCTCAATTTCCTTATTTCGGCCCAGCAATTCTTTCTGGTTTTGTCACCCTCCCTGAGCTCTAGATCTTGTCCAAGTATGAGGTCCTTCTATCAAGCAAGTTGGGGTCTCGGCTTGAAGGCTTCTCATAGGGACTACCTGGACTGGTTTCTCCTGTTGGATCTCTGGGGTAATTTCTAGTATTGTCCTCTTCTTTTTCCTTGTCTGACCAACACTCGAGAATGTACCCACAAACGATTCCCAGGTTTGGCTCTGTTTCTGTAGGGCATCTTCTACCAATAACCCGGTCAACCCGTGATGTGCCAGGCTTGTATCTGGATTATTACTGTTTTTGACCATTTTGCTCATTAATTCAAGGGATTTCCACAGAAAGTATGGCATGTCAATGTATTTCTGATGCCTTAAGTGGTTCAAGATTTTAAAGTGATAAGCAAAAACTAAGCTGAACCGACCTTCACATGTGATAAATTTAATTACATAGAGTGCCACTTCGCTCCACGGAATTGGTAATGAAGTTCGCTTTGTCCCCTTTTCCGTCCCTTGCAACAATTCACCAGGTTTCACAAATGCATCAATCAGAGGTTTTATCAACACCCATCTTTCAAACCACTTCTCGCCTATCTATGGTAATCCAGAAACCCTCACGATTTTCATCTAATCCGCTGGAATTCTCAATCCCCGCACTTCTGCAACTTTACCATCATATGTGAGTGCAAACTCCATAGCAATTGCAGCTTCTCCTTTCTTCATTCTGTCAAAATATGCCATCCATCCGGCCTACTGGAAAATCATTTTTACCTCTTTGTTCCCATAAACCATATCCAGGATTCTTGGTTCGCTCTTGATTTCCCCTTTCATTGCGTTTCTCTTCTTATTGCCCCCCCCCAAGTGCTTACAGTTTCTCAAATCCCTGCCGATTCCAGGAGAAAATTGGATTTTGGCCTAGGCGGGGTGGATTATTAATACGGGTTTGGCTAAGAGTTCATAAGTGGTGGCATTATCCGACATGTAACTGGTTTTACCAAATTTTTAAAGGCACCACTAATTCTCCCCCCCCCAACAAAACCAACACACGACCTCATGTGACACTAACTAACATGAGAGAACAGGACTCATCCTTCTGTACTTGTCAAATGCAACTGAAATATGGGTATGTACCTGTTACTTGAGAAGAGATAGATAGAGTACAAATCCAGTTGGTTGCTATAATTAGATTGAATGGTGAATGGAAGATTCTCCACTTCTAGTGTTGATGGTCTTCTTTGAGGCTGACGACAGTGATGATCTTCTTGGTAGCGGTCCTGACAAATGGAATTGGGTATGGCTTTGGTTTAGTTGCTGAAAAGGATCCGTACTACCACAGATCAACTGATGAGTGCTCCATTTTTATTTGCCGGCGACGTCGAGTGAGGGTGGGACCGTACCGATAAATGAGATGCCTCCGTATGGCTGTGGCTTGGAAGGTGGAGAAAAGTATGACCGTTGGAGCGCTGAAAAAGTTGGAAAGTAGCCGGTACATTATGAGAAATGATTCCGTGGAATTTGTTAAAGTGTGAAAACTGAATGGGGGTTATGTACCGGGACGGGGAGATTTCGGTCATGGAACGGAAAGGGTATTGGTAGTAGAATGGAACATGTTCTGTAATGCGGCGGAACATGTACTGTAGTGGAGCGGAAGGGTGTTTAGGTAACGGATGGAAAAGTTCTGTAATGCAATGGAAAGGTTTTTGTGACGGAACGGAAAGGTTTTGTAATGCAGCGGAACAGGTTCCGTAATAAAGCGGAAAAGGTTCTGCGATGGAGCAGAAAGGTTCTGTAATGCAGCAGAACAGGTTCCGTAATAAAGAGGAAAGGTTCTGTAATGTAGCGAAACAGGTTCCGTAATAAAGCGGAAAAGGTTCTGGTAATGGAACAGAACATGTTCCGTAATGAAACGGAAAAAAGGTTCTGGAATGAATGGTTTTATTCTAGGAAGCAGGGCCATCCAAAAGCGAATAGGAGAGGAGTGGAATAAAGAAGGGGAACTAGGATACAATGTCCCTGCAGCAAATAAATAGATAGACTTATTAGAATCCAAAATTTTTTATTTTATTTCATTTTTTAGGCTGCGTCCAAGTAGCATTTTCACAGTCCATTTTTTTTTTTTTTTTAAGGGTTGCGTCCCAGAAGGATTTTCATAGTCATTTTCTTTTTCTTTTTCTCTTTTTAAAGGGCTGCGTCCCAGAAGGATTTTCACAGTCCATATGCTTTTTTTTTTATTCTTCTTCTTCAGAGATTGAGCTAATGATCTGGAAATCATTGGTGCACAAGTAGGCAGCAATGTTGCGGGTGAACGCCTCTTTGGACAATGGTTTCTTATATGGTCTTAGTCTGTGACCATTGGCCATAAGAGAGGCACCTTCACCATCAATGGTTCTGAGTCATATTGTACCAATATCAAAAACTGTTTCAATCTCATATGGTCCCAGCCATCTAGTGTGAAGTTTCCCTTTGAACTTTTTGAATCTGGAGTCGTAGAGAAGAGCCCAGTCACCCTCTTGAAAATGCTTAGTTTTGATGAATTCATCATGCCACCTAGTTCATTGTTGTTGCACAATGGTTGTACGTTCTATGGAAGCCAGGCGTAATTCATCAAGCTCATTAAGTTGTTGTAGGCGAGTATGTTGAGCCTGTGATAAATCCATTCCTAATTGAAATGCAATTCTTAATGTCTTAATATCAACTTCTATTGGTAGGGTGACTTGTTTGCCATAAACTAATTGATAAGGACTCAAACCTGTTGTGCTTCTCCATGCTGTTTTGTAGGCCCATAAGGCTTCAAGCAGCCTATCAACCCAGTCTCTTTGATGAAGTTGGATAGTCTTTGTGAGCACAACTTCCAGAATTTTGTTTGTGCCTTCTACTTGCCCGCTTTCCTGAGGGTGATATGGTGAGGTTACCCTATGCTTGATATGGTATTTCGTTGTGAGAGATTTGATAAGTTTAGATGTAAATTGAGGGCCTCCATCAGTAACAATCTCCCCCGGAACTCCAAACCTTGTGAAAATCTCTGCATATAGAAAGTTTGAGACTGCCTGCTCTGTTTCCCTTGGAAGTGCCTTTGCCTCCACCCATTTAGTTACATAATCTGTGCATACTAAAATGTAGGAGTTCTGTCTGGATGGAGGTTTAATAGGGCCAACAAAATCTAATGCCCACTTCTCAAATGGTTCCACCACAAGCTGAGTTTGAAGTGGCATTTCATCGGACTGAAGTGGCTGCCCCATCATTTGGCAACTATCACAACTCTGGAAATATTCCTGGGTGTTTTTGAATATTGTGGGCCAGTAATATCCCAGTTGTAAAATCTTATGGGTTGTTCGTTTATCAGCAAAGTGTCCTCCACATGGACCATCATGACAGGTTCTCGGGATTGGATAGATTTCATCTTCATGAACACATCGATGGATCACCAAGTCTGGTCCTATATAAAACAAATAGCCATCAATCCATGAAAATCTGCTGCTACGTTGCACAATCCTCTTCTTTTCTTTTGATGTCATATGCCCCAGAAGTCTTCCTACAGCCAAATAATTTGCTACATCTACAAACCAAGGAACATTAGTATAAATAGAAAACAAATATTCGTCTAGAAAAGTATCATCCACCGGTTGAGATTCTTCATCAGTAGTTATTCTTGAAAGAAAATCAGCAACCACATTAGTTTTACCAGGTCTATCCATTATTGAAATATCAAATTCTTGTAGCAACAACAGCCACCTAGTGACTCTGCCATTTGTGATGGATTTATTCATGATATATTTAATGGAAAAGTGGTTGGTATGGACAGTTACTGGGTATCCTATAATGTAATGGCGAAATTTATTTATGGCATAGATGACAGCCAAGAACTCTTTCTCAGTCACAGTATAATTAAGTTCAGCAACAGTCATATTTTTAGTGATAAAATATATTGCATAGGGATTCTGATTTTCTTGTTGGCCCAAGACTCCTCCTATGGTAGTATCAGAGGCATCTGTAGAAATTAGGAAGGGTAGTGACCAATTTGGACCTCGTAGGATAGGTGCAGTAGAGACTTTCTGTTTTAAAGTTTCCCAGGCTACTTGACAATCTTTTGTCCATTCAAATTGTTTATTTTTAGACATGAGCAGAATTAAAGGACTGGCAATCTTTGAAAAATTTTGCAAAAATATTCTATAATAACCTGCATATCCAATAAAACTGCGTACCTCTCATTTGTGTGGATGGAACTGATAAATTACTAATTATCTAGATTTTTGCTAGGTCTACTCGAATGCCATCAGGAGATATAAGATGACCCAAAACAACGCCTTAGGTAAGCATCATTTTGCATTTCTCACTACTGAGACAGAGGTTCACCTCTTTGCATCGTGTAAGTACTTTGTCCAAATTATTCAAGGCTGCTGCAAAATCTTCCCCATGGGAGGTGAAATCATCCATAAAAATTTCCATAGTGTCATGAGGCAGATCAGAAAAGATGTTGAGAACGGCCCGCTGAAATGTAGCAGGGGCATTGCATAACCTGAAAGGTAGCACTTTGTATGCAAAGGTGCCCCATGGGCATGTGAATGTCATTTTTTCTTGGTCCTCTGGTGCTATCCTGATCTGGTTATATCCACTGAACCCGTCTAGAAAAGACAAATACTTCCTCCCTGCTAGTGTGTCCAACACCTAATCAATGAAGGGTAATGGAAAATGATCCTTATGCGTGGCTTTGTTTAATTCCCTGTAATCAACGCAAATACGCCACTTCCCGTTCTTCTTGGGCACCATGACCAATGGAGACACCCACTTTCTATCAGAAATGGGATAAATAAAATTTGCAGCCAACAACTTCTGTAATTCCTCTTTGACCACCTCTCTGAGTGTCGGATTCATCCTGCGCTGAGGTTGTCTGATGGGTCTAGAATCCTCCTTAGATATATATGGTGTGTGCACAGGTCAGGGTGTAGACCTTTCATGTCACTATAATCCCAGGCATATGCAGACTTATGTTTCTTTAACACAACAGTTAGCTGTTCTGTTTCCTGCTCTCACAATGTGGATCTAATCTTCAGGAGCTTGCCAGGTTCAATTTCCACTTCCCTAATTTCAGACTCCACATCAGGGATAGCGGCATTATTAGATGAGCTCGGAGTACTGTCGATTTTTTGAGTGGTGCATGTTGATGTATATGTAACTTCAGAATGTATTTCACATATATGTATATTGTATTCCTATAGAGATGTTATTATTCCTCTATACGGAAGTGTCGTCATTTATATTGTAAGTGTCGTAACTTATACTTGATGGGTTATTAGACCACCTTGTTGTGGTCGGCCATGTATAAGTCATGTGGGTCAAAGGGTTATTAGACCACCCTATTGGGGGTTGGCCATGTGGGTCAAAGGGTTATTAGACCACCCTAGTGGGGGTTGGCCCAATCAGCATTATGTTAAGTGGTTAAGTTGAGTCCGACCTAGTTGAGTAAAGGTCAAGTCAAGTTAGTGTATAAATAGAGAGTGTGTCTCTCTCATTTTACACATTCTATTCTCTCACTCACACTTGGGAGAGTGGCGCACTTGTGGAGGAGGAGGCTCTGCTGCTAGGAGAAGACTATCTCTTGTATCCTGGTTGTATCATTGCTCTATATATCTCTGAGGACGTTATTGGGGTTTTTCACCTTTATGGTTTTCCCCAAGTAAACTCTGTGTCTCTTGTGTGCTTGCATTATTGTGTCCATGATTGATATGCTGTAGTTTTGTTGTACATTTTGTTCTCTTAGTTGAGATCCTAGATCATATTGAAGTAAATTCTGAAAATTTAACATGGTATTAGAGCTAGCCTGAAAGAAGGCATGATATGGCATGTATGACACTTGTTGCACTTACGATGTTAGGGCTTGATATAGCAAAAACCATTCATCGTAGCACTTTCGCTATCAATCCATTTTGGTGAATTTTTTGGATCTGAAACTTTTACAGGTCGAATATCAGATCCCCATGTACCTTGTGTCCAAAGGAAAACCTCTAATTCGTTGTACTTTGTGATTTATGATCTGTACAATATAGGGTTTCTGCCTCTTCCAGATCGGAGTCAAAATCAGGTGACCTTGGGAAAAAGGTCTTAACTTGGGATAGGAAGCTCCAAATGAAATTTCGTAAAAGGTGACAGGTATTAAATAGACTTTACTATCTCAAGAAAATGTTTCAGAGGCTGAAGTTGAACCAGTGACACGTGGCACGCCGTACAAGTTCGCTCTCCTGTATTATCCCATAAACAGGTCACGTTGTGACACTTGGCATAACTCTCTCTCAGAGAATCCAATCGAGGTCATACCTATTGGGATGGAAAGATAATAGGTCGATCTATCTCAAGAAAATTGTGCATAGGCCGAAGTTGAACCAGTGACACGTGGCACGCCATACAAGTTCGCTCTCCTGTATTATCCCATAAACAGGTCACGTTGCGACACTTGGAATAACTCTCTCTTAGAGAATCCAATTGAGGTCAGACCTATCGAGATGGAAAGATAACAGGTCAAGCTATCTCAAAAAAAAAATTCAGACCTTGTGGATCGAAAAGTTCAGAGTTACACTAGAAACAATCAGGTACATATTTCTGTCAAAACATAATTATTTTTGAGCACCTTCATTCATGGCTTCCGGAATTTAGGGCTTTGGAGAAAGTTGAAATTTCTCTAATCGGAGACCATGGCTAGATGCTACTCATCAAAATCAAAATTTAGAGACCAAGATCAGATTTTTTGGTTGGGCAGAAGGTCGGGCTTGATCAAACCCCAGTTCGGGACTTTGATCGGAAAGATGGAAAATTAGGGCTTCTGCAAAACTTGGAATTTTGGAAATTTGTGACCACGGCTGGAAGCGCCTCAGAAAAATTGAAGCTTAGAGCTTTGAATCAAATATTTTGGTTGGGTGAAGCTATGGGAAACTCAAACCCTAATTCAGGGTCCTCCCTAGTGAATCCAGAAATCTAAAAGGCAATTTCGAGGGTGAAACTTTGCAGTTTTCAAATTCTGAATATACCAACTTGATCAGCTCATCAAGGCACATATTTCTATCCTTTCAGAAGTTTGAAATTCAAAGTTTGAATTTTTGGGGTTTCCTTGACAAACCCTAATCCAGCTCCAGGTCCAGCTCTTGCAAATCAAGTGGACTGGGTTAATCCTAGAAGAAGATGGATTGGTCACCTGCATAAGTGAAGAAGTTCCTATCTCAGAGGGAGATGAGGCTAAGGCATTCCATAAGAAGACTACAAGCAATCTTGACAGGTATGGCTTACAGGTATGTTTCATGGTTAATTTTATCATATGTTTGTCTTCATATCATTACAGTACAATCTTGATTAATTACTAGACTTGTCGTATCACCTTAATAGAAGATATTCATTGATTAAGGTTTTGACACTTATGAATGTACTAATGCATTGTGATGTTGTATGAGGTTTATGTTGTTCGCTAACATAAAAGGTACACCAAGAAAGACAAATCATGTTCTACTTCAAGAACATATGATCATGGTACATGAAGACAAAGATTCATCCATTGTTATGGATCACATAGAAGATCTACTTTCGAGGTATGTATAACTTGGTCCCACAATGGTTAACCTATGAGACATGCAGGTTACTAGCACAAGTCACTGAAGAGAACCAGAAGACATCATGCGGGTATGTTATACATAACTAGCTAGCATGCTAATCTAGGTATGTTTTTCCTATATCAAGCTAGAATCCTACCTTGTGTTAGGATCTTATACTATTGTGTTGTTGATAATGATTATTCATGAAGTCATAGGTTTTAATAGTCATGGCTGTATGCATATTATGTTTCTTACCATAATTGATGATATAACTAACCAGAAGAATCATGAAGGTATAGGTTTGAGTAATCATGGGTTTATGCATTGATGATTTAACTAATCAGAAGAGTCCTATGATCAAATAAGAATATGCATGAGTAAAAGAAGACTTCCTTGAAACCTTGAATACTAATGTTTATTATCTGTGAATGATCATGACTATACATGTTTAAGATTATTGTGTTTTGATAGTATTAAGATTATACTAATAAATGTGTGATTATGTATGAGACCTCAAGGATAACATAATGATGATACTAATAAGCATGCATAGTGATTAAGGATGGATGTAAGTTCAAGGACAGGTAATCTAGGAAGCAAAGATCAAGAGGGAGCACACTCCAGTTGTTCCTGCAAGAAAGCAAAGGAGCACACTTCACTAGTTTCTGCAAGGATGCAGATATTCAGAGGGAGTTGACCATCTTTCTACCTTCCACAACAGAAAGGTGTAGAAGAAGCTACTTCAGCAGCTCCTGCAAGGAAGCAAAGACTCAGAGGGAGTCCACCCAACAACCAAACAAAGATAAGTATTTTTAATTATACTTCCTACATATTTGTTTGTTTAAATAAAATTGTTCAATGATACATATGCTTATGTTCCTAGACTTAGGATATGCATTTTGCATATTTGCATTAATGAACAAGATACTACTAATATACATATGATGGGTAAGTGGCCTATGGCACTGTACAACATTCCAGTGCTACTTATCTAGAATGAAACCTCTTTGCTGACATGTTGGGAGTAGTGCAAACTCTTAACAATGTTCTGGTAGAGACTGGAAGGCATCTAGAAAGTTGTGGAACATGGATAAATGTTGTATTGAAGCATTGGCTAAGATAATTGCATGACTGTATGACATATTTCTTTATGTGTAAGAATTTGTCTGAAAATTATGAGATGTTTCTAATCATACAATTTAACTTGTTTTGTAGGAAAGACCGTATACCTTCACCTACAAAAGAAGGACTACAACATTTGTTCAAGAAACAAAATTATCTATTGAAGATATGGAAGTTCCCAGGATACGGAAAGAATGCCATGATCCGTCGATCGTGAAGAAAGATGTTTGGGATGCGGTCCCAAGAGCTAAAGGGAAGATTGTTGTGACTTCCAAATGGAACTATCATATCAACCATGCTGGAGATGGCAGCATAGAGAAATATAAAAGTGATGAAATAGAAGATACACCAGATGGATTTCAAGACAGCCTTCTTGAATGCTGTAGTCATATATGTGTGCAGAACTTGGTAGGATAGACATCTTTCTATCCAGTTTGGGCTTTACCAAGAGTAAAGCAGATTCCAACCTTTACTACAAGGTTGGGGAAGGCAATCCAGTGATACTACTTTTGTATGTGGATAACCTGTTTGTTACAAGTGAAGATAGATTGATTGCTGACATGCAGCGGAAGCTTGCTGCCGAGTTCGAGATGAAGAACTTGGGGATGATGCACTATTTGTTTTTGGCATGGAGGTGTGGCAAAGTGTAGATGGAATCTTCCTTGGACAAGGGAAGTATGCAGTAGAGATCCTGAAGAGGTTTGGGATGATGGATTGCAAGGCCATGGCCACACGTATGGCATCAAATCTGAAGCTTCTTTGTGATGCTTCATTTGAGCCGGTTGATGTCTCTATGTATCGTCAGATGATTGGGTCCTTGATGTACCTGACGAACATGAGACCAGATATTTGCTTTGCGGTGAACACATTGAGCCAGTTCCTAACGGATCCGAGGAGTGTTCACCTGGTTGCTGTAAAGCATGTTCTAAGGTACCTAAAGGATACAGTGGATTATGGGCTCAAGTATGAAGCGAATCAAAAGTTTAACCTACAGGGTTATGTTGATTCAGATTGGGATGGCAGTATTGCAGATAGGAAGAGCACATCTGGGTGTTGCTTCAGTATGGGATCAGGTGTGATCTCTTGGTTTAGCAGGAAGCAGTCCTGCGTAGCACTGAGTACAGCTGAGGCAGAGTATGTTGCAGCCTCTTTAGCTAGTTGTGAGGTAGTATGGCTACGGAAGCTACTGTCTGAGTTATTTGATCTCCCATTGGATGCTACTGGTATCTTTTGTGATAACCAGAGTTGTGTGAAGCTGTCCGAGAACCCAGTGTTTCATGACAGGTCGAAACACATAGAGATCAAATATCACTATATCAGGGATATGGTGCAGAGAGGAGCTGTGAAGCTCCTGTACATTGCGACAGACGAGCATATTGCAGATGTGTTGACGAAACCACTAGCCAGAGTGAAGTTCGAGTACTTCAAAGAGAGGCTTGGTGTTCTTCGGATTGATGACACTTCGAGGAAGAAGTGATGGACACATTTGCAAAGGCCATTCCAAGCATGTTGGAAGGAGAATCCTTCACATGGATGTGGATGTAAACACTGGATGATGAGCATCAGGATGATGTTCTGGTTTCTGGCTTGTATGATCAGTTGGATCATTTATATGTATATGTATTTATGCATCATGTTGGATGCTGGATATGATCGGTTGGATCATTTATATGTATATGTATGTACGCATCATGTTGGATGCTGGATATGATCAGTTGGATCATTTATATGTATGTACGCATCATGTCGGATGCTGGATATGATCAGTAGGATCATTTGTATGTATTTTGTATATGCATCATGTTGGATGCTTGGACCATGTATCTGTATATGTATCAGGTGGATCATGTATGGTGATATGTATCATGTATTTGTATTTGTATCAGGTGGATACACTGTATGATCAGGTGGATCATGTATGATGATATGTATCAGGTAGATACTTGGTATGCATCAGGTAGATGCATTGTATGATCAGGATGATCATGGATGACGAGCTTCAGGATGTTGCTCCAGATGACATGCAGCAAGATGTTGCAGTGATGATGATTAGGATGATCATATGTACATAAGGATGACGTATGGTGAGTATCAGGTTGATACTCTATGGCCGTGGATCAGGTTGTGCAGATAAGCATATAATTTGGCCCTAGGAGATTTATAGATAGTCTTTCGAGGTTTTTCCTATGGCATATAATTTGGCCTTGGGATATCTGGCAAATGCTCTTTCGAGGTTTTGCTCTGGGAGGACATATAATTTGGCCCTGGGAGATCTGCAGATAGTCTTTCGAGGTTTTTTCTATGGCATATAATCTGGCTTTGGGATATCTGGCAGATGCTCTTTCAAGCTTTTGTCCTATGGCATATAATATGTCCCTGGGAGATCCGATAGGTTGGGTTGTGTTCCCGTAATAAGTGCCGGGATGCTCTTGCGAGGTTTTACCATGACCACATATAATCTGTCCCTGGGAGATCCTATAGGTAGAACTATGTGCTCGTAATAGCCTGGGATGCTCTTGCAAGGTTTTGTGGTGACCACATATAATTTGTCCCTGGGAGATCCTATAGGTAGAGTTGTGTGCTCGTAACAGCCTGGGATGCTCTTGCGAGGTTTTGTGGTGAGGTCACATATAATATGGCCCTGGGAGATCCTATAGGTAGATTCGTGTGCTCGTAACAGCCTGGGATGCTCTTTCAAGGTTTTGTGATGCAAGTAATAAGTCCTGAGGATTCCACAGTATGGCCAGTGATGACGAAGACCTGCAGGTGGTGGGCCTACATCCAAGATGAAAAAGGACTGCCTCTATAGAACTTCTTATGATGAATAGATTCAGAGATTGATTGAGATAGCAGTAGCAGTGACGATGATGATGACTCAATGACGATTATCCAGTGACAATGATCCAGAGAAGATGACTTGTGCTAGAAGACCTGTGTCGAGAAATACCTTCCTAGTTAAGAGGGAGTGTTGATGTATATGTAACTTCGGAATGAATTTCACATATATGTATATTGTATTCCTATAGAGATGTTATTATTCCTCTATACAGAAGTGTCATCATTTATATTGTAAGTGTCGTAACTTATACTTGATGGATTAATAGACCACCTTGTTGGGGTCGGCCCTGTATAAGTCATGTGGGTCAAAGGGTTATTAGACCACCCTATTGGGGGTCGACCATGTGGGTCAAAGGGTTATTAGACCACCCTAGTGGGGGTCGGCCCAATCAGCATTATGTTAAGTGGTTAAGTTGAGGCCGACCTAGTTGAGTAAAGGTAGAGTCAAGTTAGTGTATAAATAGAGAGTGTGTCTCTCTCATTTTACACATTCTATTCTCTCACTCACACTTGGGAGAGTGCCGCACTTGTGGAGGAGGAGGCTCTTTTGCTAGGAGAAGACTATCTCTTGTATTCTGGTTGTATCATTGCTCTATCTATCTCTGAGGAAGTTATTGGGGTTTTTCACCTTTATGGTTTTCCCCAAGTAAACTCTGTGTCTCTTGTGTGCTTGCATTATTGTGTCCATGATTGATATGTTGTAGTTTTGTTGTACATGTTGTTCTCCTAGTTAAGATCCTAGATCAGATTGAAGTAAATTCTAAAAATTTAACAGTGCAAACTGCACTAAACAACTCCACGAAGTCTCTAGAGGGATCAGAAGAAATAAATTGACTAAGCAGATCATCCTCAGTTAATTGTTTTGCTGTCATTATTTGTTCAATCATGTATAGCTGTAGGGTGTCATCTGCTTGCTCAATTTCTTCTTCTTCTGACCAAACAGGAAGTTCGGGTTGGAGTATTGGCTTCGCAGGAGGATATAAAGTATGTTCCTTAACAACATGTCCATGAGATATGTGCACGTTACCTGACCGACACCCAATATAAGCGTCTGCCGTGGCCAACCATGGTCACCCCAGAATTAGGGGGTAGCCTCCCAAATTTGATTTTGTTTGTAGAACCATGAAGTCTACTAGGTACACCCATGAGTCAACTGAAATAACAAGATCTTCTATAATGCCTTCTGGTTTCATAGGAGATTGGTCAACCAACTGTAAGATAGTAGAAGTTTGTCTGAATTTTCTAATGCCCAATCTATCCATTGTTCTTTTAGTCATGACACACTACTACATTTTTGGCCTTTAAGGGGGGTTTTCTTCTGCCCCCAAAAGTGACCTACGGGGGGGGGGCGGTTTGGCTTTGGGGGTGGTTTTGGAAAAACCACCCCTAAAGGCACCGATGTTAAAAAAATTTCCCTTTAAGGGCGGTTTTTGACAAGATTGGAACGGCCCCCAAAAGTGACGTTTTGGGGGTGGTTTGTGACCTCTCTCGTAGACATCTACGGAGGCAGTTTTAAACCCCCCTCATAGACCCCTTCATAGAAACCTATGGGGGTGGTTTTGAACCCCCTTCATATAGACCTACGAGAGCGGTTGTGAACCCCCCTCATAGGCCCCCTCATACAAACCTACAGGGGCGGTTTGGAACCCCCCACGTAGAGGACTATAGGGGCAGTTTCAAACCCCCCTCGTAGAGGCCTATAGGGGCGGTTTTGAACCCCCCTCGTATAGTCCTATAGGGGCGGTTTGGAACCCCCCTTGTAGAGGCCTATAGGGGCAGTTAAGAACCCCCCTAGTAGAGGTTTATAGGGGCAGTTTTGAACCCCCCTCGTAGAGGCCTATAGAGGCAGTTTGAAACCCTCCTCGTAGAGGCCTATAGGGGCGGTTTGGAACCCCCATCTTAGATTCCTATAGGGGCGGTTTGTAACCCCCCTGGTAGATTCCTATAGGGATGGTTTGGAACCCCCCTCGTAGAGGCCTATAGAGGCGGTTTGAAACCCCCCTTAAAATTTCTTATTACAAACCTTTGGGGGCGGTTACAAACGCCCCTCGTAGGTACCTATGAGGGCAGTTCTAAACCCCCCTCATAGGTACCTACGAGAGCGATTCTAAACCCCCCTCATTGTAACATACAAGGTCAATTTCAAACCCCCTTCATAGTGACATATGAAGGAAGTTTAGAACCCCCCTCCTAGCAACATACAAAGATGGTTTGAAATGCCCTCTATAGCCATAATAAATCATAATAAAATACGTTTTATTAAAAATACCAATATTGCAATATCAATAGGGCATGGAGGAATCGAACCACCAACCTCCTGCTTGTAAGGCAGGCGCTCTTCCATTGAGCTAGAACCCTTTTAGAATTGGGGAGAGTAGCACATGAACACCCAAATTGCATCATTTGTAATTCTAAGAAAAGACAATAATATCCAAAGACAACCATGCTTAAAATCCAATTTATTTTTCAAAACACATTGATAAGCACAAAAATATATCATAATAAGCCTAGAGCTCCTTCTAACTTTTGGAAATGTTTGAAGAGACCCCAAATATGTCTAACCAAAAAAACCTACATAAGTAATCTCATATAATATCTATGTTGGTAAAGAAACTGGGATTTAAGTCCCTCGTTTACAGATAATTAACATTGATCATATACTAGATCCACAGGGTATAATTCAAAATTGTTAAACACCATAACCATAAAAGCATTACAAGATTATATTAATCCAATGAAAATGAAAGGAAATGCAAGAAATCATAAAATTGTTAATGAACTCACCTTCATTCAGTACTTATACTCAAAAATTAGTATGTATACTCAAAACTTGGTAACCCAACACATGGAAGGAAGTTATCCACCCAGTTTTATTTTTACAAACTTGTAATGTCACATATCTCATACATTATATACTTTCACTTTACCGTAAAGACATATCTCTCACAACAACACAATTCCACAAGGTGGTAAAGGTGGCCTCTGGCAAAGGTATAGAAGAAGGATCCACCAAAGCATATTGAGAGTCATCCATAGAATCATCTACAGAAGATGGTGGGAAGTATGTCTCACATCACTAAGAAGTATGCCTTGCATCACCAACCAAAGAATTCACTATAAAACAATGAACTCCTATAACATAAACATCTCCAAATGTGACAAGATCAATATCAACACATCCTAAAACTAGAAATCCCAATGTGCAAAATGCACTACCAAATGTGCATCATAACAGGAGTCCTTCCGATTTGACAACAGTTCAAAAGAAGTCTCTATATAAGGTCCAATCAAGTTGCCTCTTCCTTGAAAATGTTGTTTAGTCTAGAACATTTTGTACATTTACCATTTTCTTCGTTGTTGAGATCATACATTCCCCTATGCAGGTGCCTTGAATAGACAAAACACTTGTGAAAAAATGTAGTGAAAGCTAGGCCTTGATTACAACTAGTATAAATTTTAAACCACACTATCCACAAAGAGGGGGAGGAAATAGAATAGTTGAGATTAAAATTTAGCTAAAATGCACAATGTTGAGAACCTATGGTGGAAATGCTATAGAAGGGAACAATTTTCTGATATCGAAATATTCACTAAACACTTTTTATGGGGATACCCAAGCAGATTACAAAAAATTGGATCCTTCTAACCTGGTGTTCAACAATACAAGAAGCTTTTTCCTCAAGAGTCCCAAAACCTACTTCCAAACGAAAAATACAAACATACATTTTCTTAGAAACTGAAAATAAGCAGAAACTCAACTGTAGCTCAAGTCAAAATGCATTTATGTCTAAATCTACAGAAAAGCAAGACATTCAAACCGGTTCAGTTCTAGTGGATCAACTAAAATATACTGAAAAACAAGCTATTCAAAGCAGTTCAATTCCAATACAACAATTAGCAGAGTGTGAGTCAAGGTGCATGCAGGACAACAGCCTTGTAGAATCTGTCGTGGGGATCGGAAAACAAACTACTGTACACAAGTCAAGAGAGGCCCAATAGGACAATATGTCTAAATTAAAAGGGAATGAGAGTTCTACGAATTCCCAGAGTAGAGATGATACTAGGTGTATCGCAGGTGTACCCTCACATGGGTCCACATCTTCAATGAATCTTTTAAACAGGGCAAACAATTGCAAGTGGCCAATTGTGCATGAAAAGGTTGTCAATGCCACTGATTTACCAGAGGCTAGTTCTCAACTAAGAAGATCTTTAAATGACTTGAAGACCTTAAGGTATGAAGAGAATGCCTTGACTTCACACTCTATTGATACAGTCTTAACAAAGCAGACGGAGACTAGGGTATTTCGTCAGTCAAGCAGTAGGAGACTAGATATAGAAAACTTTCTAATTAACTCTACTTTCAAAGTGCCAAGTGGTAATTTTGTCCCAACTAAAAAAGCGCAGAGTGACACAGTCCAGTCTACAGTTTATAATGAGGATTCTGCTATGGAAGTTGGCATTGATTCCTTTGTAGATGTTCGGGAAAGTACAAATGTCATGCCATTTGGTGCTTCAGACCATGCTACACCTGTAGCTGAAGATAGAACATGTGTAAATCAAAGTGGAGGTTCAAAGAACCTAAAAGGAAGAGATCCCATTTGTATTTCGCTGGAGTCAGTTTCACCTTTGCATGATAACCCTCTAGCTACTGAAATGTATGTGAATGTAGACAATATGCTTGCATAAGGAATAATGAGCAAAGAACAATGTTGTCAATCTGATGTCAATTTAATCTTGGAAGCACATGACCAAAGACATGCTTGTACTGGAAATTGTGATTTGTCTCAGAATGGACACTCCTCTTCTGAACAAGTAGGAGAGAATGCATTTAGAGATTCAAAGCAGGCAGATCCACGGCCTCCTGAACAGGATAGAGAAAGAGTAGAAAATGGTTGTGATTTGTTGTTGGTTAGAAATGATAGCTCTCTGCAGATCTCAACTGATGCTGTTATCTCAAATGATGACAACAATAGTCAAGAAAGGGTGGCAGATGTCTTGCAAGTAAGTGACAAGAACTCTCAGACCGAAACTATACCCTCCCTTGTTGATCAGAGTAATTCAGAGATGCCAATAGAGCCTTATACTTCGGTCACATTACAAGAGAATACCCAGTGTGAAGATCTAAGCACAAAACATCCTGAGCCAGACAGTTGTAAGGCAGATCTTGCCCAAGTTTCACAAGGTATGCTCCAGTTCTACATTCTTTATGGCTCAGTAATGGTTCCACATGGGAAGCCTTTGTTTTGATCATCTTGTATTTCAAGTTCGTTGTTTCCTTTCAGTTGAAACAATTAGTAACAGGTTGAATCTGATTTAGTAGTATCTATGGGCAATCATACTTGCAAGTAGGATGTTTGCTCAGATATTATGTAAAGGCCAGTTTAGAAGTTTACCATTACACATGGTGTTTGGAGGAAGATCGAGAGTTATCAAATGTTACTCTATTTGACCCTTAACTGTGTCTATATATTTTAATGTTTCTATTCTCTTGTCGCACGGTCCTTTGAAGAGCTCAGAAAGCCATATTTTGGTTTTTATTTACAGTTCATGTTGTGGAACTTACCCATCCTGGACCTTTCATTTATTGCCTGTTCTCCTGTAACTAGCCTACCATATCCAAATGTGTGACTGCAAACAAATAACAAGAGAAAAATCAGATGCAGACCCAACACTAGAGTTGAAATTTGAATGTGATTTTACACTTGTGTGAGATAGGCATGATCCAATACAGGAAGCATGAAGAAGGGAAAACACATATGTAGAATATTTTTAGAGCACATACCAGAGCCACCATACCCACCAACATTGTTTGAATGCAATAGACAAAGGCACAACCGAACTTGCACCGCAACAAACTAACAGCATAAACACAACATAAAGATTAGAAACAAAAACATAAGGTTTAGTGGTGTTAGAGATATGTTGGCTAATATTGATTTGTGGTCCTAATGGTCCTTAATTCAATTCATTATACACCATTAATGGTTGGCTATGGACCACATTGGTGTTAATGGGTTCCCCTAGGGGTACCACACCTCAGGTTAGGCTCCACATCATAAGTGACCTTAAAGAATCCTATGTCTCATTTGTACTTGTTCCACTTGAGCAAATATATCACTATTGTTATTATCTTAAGGGTTACTTTGTACCTATACACATCTCGTGTACTTTGTGTATCTTTCTTCATGTAATGCATGCTTACTAGTGAATTGGGTTTAGTATGTTTATCACACATTAATTAATGGTGCCCCACCATTCTACAAATAGCAGTATCCTCTCATAAACTTAACTGTGCAAAGTTGGAGCTGGTTGTTCATAGAGGAGAGGACTAGCTCAAGGTGATCGGGTCTATTCCCGCTTGCAGTGGATTTAAGATGGAGACGAATGCTCTATTGATGTATATGTAACTTCAGAATGTATTTCATCTGTGTATTTTATATATATTTATTGTACCCTTATAAGAGATGTGTCATTCCTCTATAAGGAAGTGTCGTCATGTGGATTGACAAGTGTCGCAAGTGTGTGTACTTGCCGATGGGTTATTAGACCACCATGTGGGGTCGTCCCTAAATTATATATATTATAATGTGGATGTACCTAGCTAGACAAGTCGGCCCCATAAGGTCACTGGGCAAAAAGGTTAGTATAAATAGAGATCGGAGATCTCTATTTTACTTATTCAGAAAAGTAACTCACTCTCACTCAGAAAGTGGCGCACTAGTGAGGAGGAGGATCATCTGCTACTAGGAGACTATCTTAGTGTATTTTGGTTGTACTTTGGTTGAGCCATTGCTCTCTCTATCTCTGAGGAAGTTGTGGGGTTTTTCACCTTAGGGTTTTCCCCACGGAAACTCTGTGTCTCTTGTCTCTCATGCTTTTGATTCTTGTGATGCTTGTCATGCTTATTGTGATTGTCATGCATTGATATACTGTATAAGTTATTCTCTCAGTAAAGATCCTAGAGTATTGTGAATTAATGCTCAAAATTTAACATGGTATCAGAGCTAACCTGAGAAGAAGACATTTTGCAGTGACGGAAACTTGAGTTTTTTGTTTATTGGGTTTCTCTCCACAGATTTTAGAAAAGCAATATAGTAGATTGACTCTACTCATCAAGGCGCATCTATCTATCCAGTCAGAATTCAATTCTGAGCATTTTCAGATTTGGTCCTAAACATTAGGGTTTCCACAAAAATAGGAATTTTTGAAATCTGAAGACATAGCTGGAAGCTCCTTGCAAAAATCGAAGTTTAGAGCTTTGGATCGAGATTTTTGGCTGGGTAGATCTCCGGGAAACTCAAACCCTAATTCAGGGCTCTCCCTAGTGAACCCGGGAGGACAAAAGGTCAAATCCGAAGGGTAAAGCTTTGCTAATCTCAAATTCTGAATGCACCAGGCTGATCAGGTCATCAAGGCGCATCTTTCTATCCTTTCAAAAATTTGAAATTCACATTTTGAATTTTTAGGGTTTTTCCGACAAACCCTAAGCTAGGACCAGATCCAGTTTTTAGCATTTCAAGTGGTAAGACCTAAATATTTTCTATTTCCATTTGAAGTACTCTTTAAGATGTATCACCACACCAAGCATGAGGATAAGCTTGAAGGAGCTAATAACTTTCGAGCTTGGAAGTATAGGATTGGGTTAATCCTGGAAGAGAATGAGTTGAACTCATATGTGAAAGAAGACATCCCTATCCCAGAGGATGAAGAGGCCAAGGTATTGCATAAGAAGAACTTGGTCAAGGAAAAGAGAATCATTGCTGATTCCATTAAAGATCATCTCATACCCCATGTGTCCTCTCTAAAGACACCCAAGGAGATGTTTGACTCTTTGACCAAGCTATTTGAAGGGAAGAACATAAATCAGAAGATGACCCTGCGGAACCAATTGAAAGGAGTAAAGTTTCAGAATGGAGAAACCATTCAATCTTATTTTTCAAGGGTCTCCCAGATCAAGGAACAACTAGAAGCAGTGAAGCAGGTCATGGGATTCCTTCATTCAAGGAATTTGTGCAAGGAAGAAGTTGATCTCCTTCAACAGATTACGGGAAGAATGCTCTCAAGAAGAAGCTAGGCTTGTGGCACGAGAAGAAAAGATGGGGAATGAAGATCAAGCTCTCACAGCTCACACCAAGAAAAGGAATTCCAAGAGAGAGCCATCTCACTCCAAGAAATATTCACATCACTTCAAAGAAAGAAGAATATGCTTCACCTGTAATGAGAAAGGACATATTGCCATAAATTGTCCCAAGAACAAGAAGGACAACGACAACTCCAACAAGAAGAAGAAGGGCAGCAAAAGAAGGTTTCATGCTCATGCTGCCGAGGATGATGAACCCCCAAAGAAGAAAGCTAGGGCAGAAAGTAATAGCAATGATGACTCATCAAGTGAAGAAGAATATGTTCTAATTTCTGCTCTCACAGGTACTATCTCCCATGGTTGTAATGATTGGTTGATTGGCAGTGGGGCTTCCAAACACATGACTGGTTTTAAGGAATCTTTTGTGAATCTATCTGAACATGAATCACCCCATAAGGTGAAACTTGGGGATGATTATCAATACCCAATCAAAGGAAGTGGTGAAGCCTCCTACAACCTAGATTCTGGAAAATCTTTGAAGATGAAAGAAGTCCTTTATGTACCTGAGCTCAAGAAGAACTTACTCTCCATCTCTGCATTGGATGCAAAAGGTATGAGGGTTGCATTTGTGGATGGCCAAGTCCTAATGTGGCCAAAGGGAAAGAACATAAATGATGTAGTAGTGATTGGAGAGAAAGAGGGAGGTTTGTATAAATTGAAGGGACAACCTGAACATGCCATGGTGCATGAATCCATGGAGCCAAGTGAACTTTGGCATAGAAGACTTGCTCATATGCACTATAGAGCACTTCCAATTGCAAGCAAGGCTGTAGAGGGTCTTCCTGAAATCAAGACCAAACATGAAGGTGTTTGCAAAGGATGTTCAAAAGGTAAGAACATTAAGAAGGCTTTCCCAAGCAGTGAAAGCAAGGCAAAAGATATCTTGGAAATCATCCACTCAGATGTATGTGGTCCTATGTCATCTAGTTATCTAAGTGGGTATGTTTACTATGTCTCGTTTATTGATGACTTCTCCAGGAAGACTTGGGTATACTTCTTGAAGAACAAAGATGAGGTGTTTGATAAGTTCAAGGAATTCAAAACCTTGATGGAGAATCAAACTGACAAGAAGATCAAAACATTCAGATCCGACAATGGTGAAGAATTCACCTCAGGTGACTTCAAGAAGCTCTGTAGTGATTCAGGGATTAAGAGGGAGTTTACTGCTCCTTATAATCCTCAACAAAATGGAGTTGCAGAAAGGAAGAACAAAACTACCTATGCATCTATGGGCAGAAGCAGCTAGAACAGCTGTATATGTGCAGAACAGAACACCCTACAAGATATTGGACAGCAAGACACCAGAAGAGGTCTTTTCTGGTAAGAAACCTGAAGTCAGCCATCTCAGAATATTTGGTTGTCCAGTATACACTCATGTCCCAAAGGAAAAGAGGACTAAACTAGATCCTTCAAGAAAGAAGGGTATCTTTGTGGGTTACAGTGAAAGCTCGAAGGCTTACAGAATATACTTTCCAGGGTTCAAGAAGATTGATGTCAGCAAGGATGTAACATTTGATGAAAACTCAGCATTCATCAAATCAAGGAAGGCACCTATCGAAGTTTATGAAGAACCTAAGGAAACCAGATTTCAAGACACTACCATGACTGAAGCAGTTCCAGAAGTTGTTCATGAGTTTGAAGATCCACAAGAACCTGTAGATCCACCCCATGAGGATAACTCTCACAAGAGGAAACCTGCATGGGCTAGAGAGCTCATTCAAGATGCAGAAAGATTTGGCATTCCAGAAGAAGAACACAGAGCAAAGAAGAGAACCAGATCACATACCAGCTATGTTGCTTTACTCTATGACATTATGAACAAAGAGCCTTCTAGTTATGAAGAAGCAGCGGAAAAGAAAGAATGGAAGGATGCCATGGTTGAGGAATACCAATCAATAATGAAGAATGATGTTTGGGATGTTGTCCCAAGACCTAAAGAGAAGTCTGTTGTGACTTCCAAATGGATCTAGAAAATCAAGCATGCTGCAGATGGCAGTGTAGAGAAATACAAGGCAAGATTTGTAGCTCGTGGCTTCTCTTAGAAAGAGGGAATAGATTATGAAGAAACTTTTGCACCTGTAGCCAGATATACTTCCATCAGAATAGTACTTGCCCTGGCTGTAGCAATGAAATGGAAAATACACCAAATGGATGTCAATACTGCTTTCTTGAATGGTGTAGTTGAATAGGAAGTATATGTGGAACAGCCACTCCATTTTGAAATACATGACAGGGAGTCATATGTGTGCAGATTGAAGAAAGCCTTGTATGGCTTGAAGCAAGCTCCTAGAACCTGGTATGGTAGGATGGACAGTTTCCTATCTAGTTTGGGCTTTACCTAGAGTATAGCGGATTCCAACCTTTATTACAAGGTTGAGGAAGGGAATCCTATGATTCTACTCCTGTATGTGGATGACTTATTTGTAACAGGAGATGACAGATTGATTGCAGATACTAAGAGGAAGCTTGCTGCTGAATTTGATATGAAAGATTTGGGAATGATGCACTATTTCCTAGGTATGGAGGTGTGGCAGAGTGCAGGTGGGATCTTCCTTGGTCAAGGGAAGTACACAGTAGATATCCTGAAGAGATTCGCGATGATGGATTGCAAGGCCATGGCCACACCTATGGAATCGAATCTGAAGCTTCTATGTGATGCTTCATCTGAGCCGGTTGATGTCTCTATGTATCATCAGATGATTGGGTCCTTGATGTACCTGATGAACACGAGACCAGATATTTGCTTTGCTATGAACACATTGAGCCAGTTCCTGACGGATCCGAGGAGTGTTCACCTGGTTGCTATAAAGCATGTTCTGAGGTACCTGAAGGGTACAATGGATTTTGGGCTCAAGTATGAAGCGAATCAAAAGTTTAACCTGCAGGGTTATGTTGATTCAGATTGGGCTGGCAGTGCTGTAGATAGGAAGAGCACATCTGGGTGTTGCTTCAGTATGGGATCAAGTGTGATCTCTTGGTTTAGCAGGAAGCAGTCCTATGTAGCACTGAGTACAGCTGAGGCAGAGTATGTTGCAGCTTGTTCAGCTAGTTGTGAGGCAATATGGCTATGGAAGCTACTGTTTGAGTTATTTGATCTCCCGTTGGATGCTACTGGTATCTTTTGTGATAACCAGAGTTGTGTAAAGATGTCCAAGAATCCAGTGTTTCATGACAGGTCGAAACACATAGAGATCAAATATCACTATATCAGGGATATGGTGCAGAGAGGAGATGTGAAGCTCTTGTATGTTGCGACGGATGAGCAGATTGCAGATGTGCTGACGAAGCCACTAGCTAGGGTGATGTTTGAGTACTTCAGGGAGAGGCTTGGCGTTCTTCAGATTGATGACACTTCGAGGAAGAAGTGATGGACACATTTGCTGAAGCCATTCCAAGCATGTTGGAAGGAGGATTCTTCACATGGATATGGATGTAAGCGCTGGATGATGTGCATCAGGATGATGTTCTAGTTTTTGCTTTGTATGATCAGTTGGATCATTTATATGTATGTGTGCATCATGTTGGATGATGGATATGATCAGTTGGATCATTTATATGTATATGTATGTGTGCATCATGTTGGATGTTGGATATGATTAATTGGATCATTTATATGTATGTACGCATCATGTTGGATGCTGGATATGATTGGTTGGATCATTTGTATGTATTGTGTATATGCATCATGTTGGATGCTTGGACCATGTATCTGTATATGTTACAGGTGGATACATTGTATGATCAGGTAGATCATGTATATTGATATGTATCAGGTATGATCAGGTAGATCATGTATATTGATATGTATCAGGTATGATCAGGTAGATCATGTATGTTGATGGATGCATTGTGTGAATTATGTATCTATGTATCAGGTGGATACACTATGTATGATGATATGTATCAAGTAGATACTTGGTGTGCATTAGATGGATGCATTGTATGATCAATATGATCGTGGATGACGAGCTTCTCCAGATGACATGCAACAGGATGTTGCAGTGATGATGATCAAGGTGATCATGTGTACATCAGGATGATGTATGATGAGTATCAGATGATACTTTGTGGCCGTGGATCAGGTTGTGCAGGTAAGCATGTAATTTGTGCCCTGGGAGATTTGCAGATGGTCTTTCAAGGTTTTTCCTATGGCATGTAATTCGTACCCTGGGACATCTGGAAAATGCTCTTTCGAGGTTTTGCTTGGGAGGACATATAATTTGTGCCCTAGAAGATTTGCAGATAGTCTTTCGAGGTTTTTCCTATGGCATGTAATTCATGCCCTGGGATATCTGGCAGATGCTCTTTCGAGGTTTTGTCCTATGGCATGTAATTTGCTCCTGGGAGATCTGGACAGGATGAGAAAGGCCTCAAATGCTTTAGCCAGGTTTTTCCATGACCACATGTAATTTGCTCCTGGGAGATTTGGACAGGATGAAAAAGGCCTCAGATGCTTCAACCAGGTTTTGTGGTGAGATCACATGTAATGTGCTCCTGGGAGATCCGACAGGTAGAGCCATGTGCTCGTAACAGCCTGGGATGCTTCAGCCAGGTTTTGTGATGGGTCACATGTAATGTGCTCCTGGGAGATCCTACAGGTAGAGCTGTGTGATCGTAGTAGCCTGGGATGCTGCAGCCAGGTTTTGTGATGCACGTAATAAGTCCTGAGAATTCCACAGTATGGCCAGTGATGATGAAGACCTGCAGGTGGTGGGCCTACATCTAGTATGAAAAAGGACTAGCTCTGTAGAACTTCCTATGATGAGTAGAGTCAGAGATTGATTGAGATAGCAGCAGCAGTGACGATGATGATGACGATGCATCGATGATGATGATCTCGAGAAGAAGACTTGTCTAGCAGAACTGTGTCGAGAAATACCTTCCTAGTTAAGAGGGAGTGTTGATGTATATGTAACTTCGGAATGTATTTCATCTATGTATTTTATATATATTTATTGTACCCTTATAAGAGATGTGTCATTCCTCTATAAGGAAGTGTCGTCATGTGGATTGATAAGTGTCGCAAGTGTGTGTACTTGCCGATGGGTTATTAGACCACCATGTGGGGTCAGCCCTGAATTATATATATTATAATGTGGATGTACCTAGCTAGACAAGTCGGCCCCATAAGGTCACTGGGCAAAAAGGTTAGTATAAATAGAGATCGGAGATCTCTATTTTACTTATTTAGAAAAGTAACTCACTCTCACTCAGAAAGTGGCGCACTAGTGAGGAGGAGGATCATCTGCTACTAGGAGACTATCTCAGTGTATTTTGGTTGTACTTTGGTTGAGCCATTGCTCTCTCTATCTTTGAGGAAGTTGTGGGGTTTTTCACCTTAGGGTTTTCCCCATGGAAACTCTGTGTCTCTTGTCTCTCATGCTTTTGATTCTTGTGATGCTTGTCATGCTTATTGTGATTGTCATGCATTGATATACTGTATATGTTATTCTCTCAGTAAAGATCCTAGAGTATTGTGAATTAATGCTCAAAATTTAACATGCTCCAAATCCTTCTTCAACTTTTTGAAGAGGAAGGTGGTTGCAGATAGTGTTCTTGGTTTACGCAAGGCAAACGGGTCTGTTGCAGAGCACCCTTATGAGGTAGAGGGTTGTTTGGGCATCATTTTCAAAATGTTTTTTCTCCTTATTCTTTGATGGATAGTGTGCTGGTTGCTATAGATGCTGGTTGTACGGTTGCTTCTTGTGTCTATTGGTATTTGAGATAGGTTGGATAGAGAATTCTCTAAGGAGTTGTTTGCAGCTCTTACTTCTATGCAAAATGGCAAGTCTCTAGGTATGGATGGCCTCCCTTGTGAGTTTTATAGAGCCATGTGGGACACCATTAGGGATGACTTTTGTTGTTTGGCATCTGATGTGTTCTCTTATGGTCGACCTTTTGAATTTTCAAATTAGGGCATGATTAAGATTATTCCTAAGAATGTGGCTCGAGACACCATTGGGGGTTGGAGGCTTATACTTTGCTTAATGTTTCCTACAAAATTATGGTCAAGGCCTTGGTCCTGAGTATTCATTCAGTGGCATGTCAAGTGGTTAGATAGGAGAAAACAACTTTTGTGCAAGGGTGGTTCATCCTTGACACTGTGATTTCAACTTGGGAGGCCTTGTAGTGGGCTTGGGAGACTAACCAATAGTCGCTATTTTTTAAATTTGACTCGAGCAAAACTCATTACCATGGAGATTGGTCCTTCATTACATAGATAGTGACTTGTTTGGGTTTCAGACCAAGATATGTGGCCATGGTGAACACAATTTTTACTAATGCATCAGAGTTTGTCTCATTGAACAACTCTCTATCCCTACGGATTTCCAGTCGCCTCCAGGGATTTCCTCTGGCCCCATGTTTATATGTTTTGATGGTGGATGCTTTGGGTTACTTGATTGAGTCGGTCTGTATTTAGCAGCAAGTGCAGGGTGTTACCCCCCATTTTTCCTGGGTGTCCACTTGTGATCTTCATCAAAGTTTCAGTTGGGGTTGCAGCTTGTTGAAAATTTGATTCCCTGATGGATGGATCTTCGTGGTAGTTGCTATGAGATGTTGTTTGGGCCCTTGTGCTTTGGGTATGATTTGGAACTTGGATGCATGGGATTTTCTAGCACAGCTCAGGTGATATACAGAAGAATGGTTTAGAGCTGCAACAAGCAACAATCTTTGGACAACTATTACAGTGATTCCAATGGATTTGTTGCCTCTACATCATGCAACCATGGCAAACCTTTGTGCTAGTTTGGGATGGTTCTTCATGGTATTAACAACAGTAAAGGAAGGATCTAATACCCAACAAGTCACTTTCAGTGCTGGATCAGTAGGTTTATGAAGTCAATGCATCAGAAGAGTGTTACTGTTGTTGAGGTATTTTTTGTGATGGAATCGAAGGCTGTGAATCATAAGCCTGAGAATGAGATCAGCAAATTTCCAGCATATTTATGTTTGAATTAAAGGTACAGGAACAACATTTATGAGCAGTATCTATCTCTCTCACAATGCCCAGTAGTCTTGGCACCATATTGAAAAGTTAGAGCCATCACTGAAGACATTTTCAGCATACAGTAGCATTGTTGAAAAAGCTGTACCTGAGTTTTTTTTTTTAACATACCAGCAATGTCAAACAGCAAGATTATCGCATAAATAATAGCGGACAATAATGATGTTTCATGGAGACCTGTTGCACCAACGTATTTCAGATACAGTTGGCATTGAGGACCTCTAAGCTTTTTTTACAAGCATACAGGAAAGTCTAGCGTGAACGAGCTTGAAGGGGGGTTTCTACAGATTTAAAAGCATAGATATAGCCCCTCAAAGAAAGGATGCCCTGAGTTGTAAGGTGACCAGTTGCAGTAAGAAGGAATTCAAGCTTTGTTTGATACATTTTGAATGATGCATAAGCTGGAATAGAAGGTAAAAGGGTCATCTACAAAAGGAGAGATGCGTTTCATGCAAAAGAATATTTTATTAACTATATGGCAGACATAAGAGAGCTGACCTTTTCCAAGCAAAGGCCAGGCTGACCTGTGCCTAGTCGTCTTCCTAGGGCCGACTTATATCATTTTTATGGTGGATAACAAGTACTTATATGGTTGGGTTAGGCACCTTTTGATGTATCTCTTGGAAGGTTTGAGGCATGTAACATATCTTTGGAACCCTATTCATGCAAGTTCTAGGTGAAATAACCGCCGTACACTCATAAACAAGTCTGTTCCTGACTTCCTAACAACAGCGAAAGGGCATTGTTTCAAATCTGGGTTGATTCTAGGCACATCCTGGGCATGCTAAGTTAAATTCAAAACTGTCCCTGTCCTGAAATACAATAGTAAGAAGCAATAAATCAAAAACTGGTCATGTTTGAGCATAGCATGAGGTAGTTTCCTGTAGCAGCAGCCCTGAAACTAGGTGTCCTGTGTGTTAAAGGTGCCAAACAACTGAATGAGTGGTCCATCCTTTGTAGCAGCCTGTATTAGCCCTTGAAGAACCTGGAAAAGAGGAAGTTGCTTGTTACCTTTTCATCTTTAGGTGACATCTTTGTTGTTTGATGGAACAACTACCTCTTTCGAGGCTTTCTATGATATATGGGAGGAGATCTATGGTCAAAACTCTAAGATCTAAAACTTCCCATCAGGTCTGGTCTATTTCTATGCCTGGTTTGAGGTCAGCATTCAGCCTTTGAAGAGTTTTTATGCCACTTTGGGGATGTCCACCTTGAAATCTCACTTTATATCATCTTTGGAAGAGGGCATCCACCTTCAAAAGTAGCCATGCATTTTCTTATGCCACATTGTAGGCCAGCATTCACTTTTTAGCCCTACCTTGCAACGACAATCATCCTTTAGGGGTTGCCATGATCACAGTGGATATCTTTATTACCTTTTGGAGGCATTTGTTGGGCCTTTCTTTCATTGTTTCATGGAAGCCAATACACCTTGGATTGAGTCAATTCTAGAAATTGATATGGAAATCATTTCAGATATGGAGAGTTAGCAAGTTCAGACATTTGCACAGAGACAAGCTCTAGAAACAGCATAGAGTAATGTGAAAAGGCCTCCATATGTTGAAACCCAATGGCTCCCAAAGTGATTCAGATGGGCTGTAGGATCTTCTCAAGACTACAGTAATGTCTCTAGTATTTGTCAACAAGTTAAGAGGTATGCTTCCCATTGCCATTATTATCACCCAATTAATCTAATCACATAAGGAGTGAATGCAATCTTCTAGTGGAATGATAAGAGGGAACCGCCCTCATCTACCATGCAGATGCCTTTGAGCTTGTTCACGAGATTGGAGGAATTGTTTGATGGAATCATTGATACAGGTCATTTGCTTAGTTGTAGAGGTGTGCGTTGTACTGAAACGACCACTCTCGATGAGAGTCACAGTTACATTGATGAAGATCCAATTTCGAAATGTTGATTGACCTATTTACTAGAGTTTGCTTGGCTTTGGGAATCCTATATGTGAATTTGATTTATAACTATATTCAAAGTCAGGGGTCTTTACCTGGTCCGTAATCTGTCTAACACATTGTTGACTTATAAAATGAAATAGGCACACAATATTCTTGTTTTAGTAAGCTCCAAATTATACACATGCATTATTTTATATAGTTTCAACATTCATGCAAAGTGAGAGTAAAGAGTTAGGATGTAGAGTCTAGACTTCGGATTATAGAGTTTTGAAATGAACCCTACTAAGGTAGAGAATAGGTAGGATCCAAGCTTCTTAGAAGACAAGCAGGTCACGAAGTGTGTGCCGTCAAGAGTTCCAATGAAGGCAACTGCAAAATAAAGTATACAAATATAGAGAAAGCAGAGACATATTCAAGAATTAGCATGCATGCAGAACAATATATTGTAATTGAGCGATCCATAATCAAAAGAAAACATCTATACCTCACTTACATCTTCATCTTCGTCCTCTGTATCACTTTATTTAACATCTCCATCTTCATTACTTTTATCATATTCATCATCACTAGCTTCTACCCACTCTGTTTTTTAAGCCTATTACAAAAGAAGAAGAAAATAACTTACCGTTTCAGAAGATAGAAACAAAAATTAGATTGTATCTGATGCTTTTGCACGTAATTATTCGTTTTCCAAGGACCCTGTAGTTTTAAGTTCATCAAAACAAGCACAAAAGGAGATGTTACATACCAATAAGATCAATATAATCATTAAAACTACATTGAAACGGCCTGCCATAATAATTCAAAAAATTTAAAAAGAACATAGATTTTATCAAATTTATTTTAATTTGTCTTGCCCAAACTTCCTGACTAAATCCAATCATCTTGAATTTAAAAAGCAATGAGGAATCGATATGAGAAGGAGCATAGTATTGGTGCAAAAAGAAATCCCAAAAAAAGGATATGCCACTACAGAAAGATTGCCAACCAGGCTGGCATTGTTCTGTGGGATTTTCACACAACACCTTAAAGGAGAGTATTACCATGGTGTAGTAGAAGAAGAGGGCTTTGAATTTGCTTCTGAGCATGAGTCCAGTGAAAAGAATGGAATCCCTTGACCTCGTCTTGTTCTAGAGCTTGAATTGGGGGGATTTTCTTTTGGGAATTCCTCCAAAAGAATGATTGTTATCGTATTTGTGAATAATTATGTGACTTGTCAAAAAAATAATCTCTCCATATGTTGTAAATCGCTTCTAAACATCATCACACTTTGTGGATTTCTGTCTTAGAATGAAAATTGTCCTTCACCCAAGATGACTTCACAAATGATAGGAAGAGAGAGATTAAAATATATGCAAAGCACTGCAAGCCAAAGCATGAACTACATGATATACTCTCATTATGTGTGAGAGTATGAGAAAACTAGGTTGATGTACTTATACTCTCGCAGAAATATATCTAAAAAAAATCAAAGAGATATATTAAAAGAAGAAAAAGAATAATGCAAACTGCAATATTCCAAAATACACATTTCCAAACTCAAAGAGGAATACTCCAAAATACAAATAGATATATTTTCAAAAGCATGTAAATGGATATATGTTAAAAAGTATAAGAAGAAAAGGAATGAACTGGTATTTCCAAGCCTACAAACTAAGTTATTTCCAAGTGAGAGATATTATTTCCATTGACATAAAGATACATATTCTCAAGCTTTCAAAGGGAAGCTGGCATTTTCTGTACATTCATGCTGTTGTGTCTTTAACATTTTGTAAAATTGTAACAGGCTATTTTCTTAGGAAATTTAACCCTAGGATCCTTGTCATGTATAGAAAATTTTCAAACATAAGGATATTAGTAGTTCTTAAGACTTATAGTGTATAACAAAATGAAAATAAAAATACACTTGTCATGCTCTTGTTCAATATTAGTCAAGGCTTAGAGGGCAGACCACAAGCTTTGGGTTTTTGAAGTGGGAAGTTTTGATGTTTCTGCTTCACTGTAAGGGTAATCAGATTTTTTATTTTTGAATATGTATGATAACAGAAGAGATGGGCATTATGGATGATGCTACTATTGTTGTTTCACAATAAAACTTGGAACTTGTATTGACAACTATTGAACCTGACAACTTGTTCTATTCATTTTCTCGTCAGAGTTTAGCTGTATCTCATTTAGCCTGTTCAACATCAAGTAATAAATCATTTTCTACTAATCACCTTTGTTTCAATGGCTTCTCGAGGATTTCATAAAATTATATTATTTTTTTTATTCTGATTTTGAGTTGGTTGAATCAGGGTTCAAACATAACTCCACACTTTTTAGGTTCTTCTAACCTTTCTGTGGTTTGGCAGTCTATGACAGCTACTCATTAAATCACATTCTCTTCAATATGGTAAGAGCAGGAATGATAAAAGTCAGAAAACATAAAATATGCACCTCATTGCGCCGAAGAGGCGCATTCTACAACCCAGTAGGGGATGTGTAACTCCTTCTGTGCTCATCCTGGAGATGACACGTGTCCTTTTTAAAAATAATAAAATATTATAAAAATAATAAAATATTATAAAAATAATAAAATATTACAAAAAATAATATGTCGACTCAAATTAGATTTACAAAATTTACAACTTAATATTATATAAAACAAACAAAATATATAAATTAAAACGCTTCCTCAACATTTACACTTTAAAAAGGAAGGGTTTGCATCTTGAGAGATTTGATCCCTCTCGGTGCTTTGTAGATCCCCTTTTAAGATGGATCTATGCTGGTGTTTACTCCAACCAAGAGATCAATGAGAATTTATCATAAGAAAAGTAAACAAAAAGTCCCAAGAAGACAAAATGTAATAAAAGTTGCAAGTAAATTAACTAGGTACTAAGAATGTTCAAATTGTAAAATGGAGAATAGAGCTCATAGAGAGCAACCATTCCAGAATATAGATCTGAAGAGAATGATCCAAGCATTTAAAAGATTATTTTTGTGCGCTGAAAGCTACTTGATTCCTTTTCAAGTACTTGTAATGAATTATGAAAGGGAGATGAAAGAGGTAAGAGGGAGAAAGGGGTTGAGACAACAAATTTTGATCCATGAAGTTTGATAATATAAAATGATACAGTTATATTGACTTCCAAGATGCACATGGAGTTAATAACATTTTTAAAGCTCCCAAGTACCGCTCAAATAGATGATGTCTTATCTGTTGTTCTAGGGATGGACATTTTTCCGATGTTAGTGTTCTATAATGTAAATTAGTAGTGTTGTATTATTTATGGTGAAACACCACAATAATCTAATCATAAAGATTATCAATTTCATTCTAATCTATTGCATAACTAATAAATACATTCCATTAAAATGTAATAAACTACATGATCACTGAACCAATATAATAACCCCCAGTTTTGTACCATGTCTATGATGTAAATACATGTAATATTGAGCTATGAATATTTTGTGATGGCATCCTTATTTTGCAATGGAAGTTCAAGGCTGAGGCCCATTTCATAAGGATGCAGTTCTCTCTCTATCTCTATATATATACTGTGAATCTCAGATATTATTCACTACCCTAACTTTACGTCAGTGTAAACACAGTCATGTAAATTATGTAAATAAGATGTCAACCGAAGAGGACATGTGGGTTCGATTGCCTTAGGATATGGAGTATGATATCCATAGTACATTCTCACCACTGGAGGGGGGTGTTGACCATAAGTTTCCTCTTCGAGATGGCCTCCAGTGGTACATTTTTCCCCTTTTCATGCCCCCCTCGCTATGGTTTTGAAAGATTGTTGATAGCTGGCACATACAACTTGGTCCATGTCATCAAGTGTCGTTTACTATATTGTCAAGCAACCAATTTCAAATTTTCATGTGGCGATACAGGAAAGCCACGTTTATCATTTCTAGGCATCATTTTTTAGATTTACTTCCTGCCAATTTTTTAGCATGCCTTTGACACCAAGCTTCTTGGGGAAGAAAGCCTTGAGAGTATTAGGTGAGGGTTTTCTCTGGAGATAGCCCTCATCAAGTGGGGGTTTACTCATCAGGTGCTATGTGAGTAGTGAAGAGATTATATATGTCTAAGAACATTTTGGATGAAAAGCTTCAAAAAGAACTTCTATTTGAGCAGAAAGAGCTGAATAGGACTTGCATAAAGTGGCCGAGTGGAGAAAGAGCTTAGCACAAAGTGTGATGAATGCTTGACTACGATCCTTAAATCTTTGAGTGAGAGTATTAGGTGAGGGTTTTCTCTGGAGATAACCCTCATCAATTGGGGGTTTACTTATCAAGTTCTATGAGAGCACTGATGAGATTATATAATTATGAGAACATTTTCCAGGAAAGGCTTCAAAATGTACTTCAATTTGAGTAGAAAGTGTTGAATAGGACCACATAAAGTTGCTGGGTTGGAGAAAGAGCTCAGCAAAAAGAGCTTAATCATTACTAGTAATCCCACCAAGAACACAAGCAATCATTGAATTGATAGAAATGGTTTCTATCTTGTACATTGATATCCTTCCTAGCAATCTCCAAAATGAACTCTGGAAACGTGGCAAGCATTGCAGAAACAAGGTTTTTATCACTCAATTATGAGTCCCAAGGGTAGTGTTGGCATGACATAGAGAAAAGGGAAGCCTCTTGTTGTGATTGCAAAGCATATGTGTCTTCATATCCTACTACACATTATAAACCACAATGCTTTTGTTGGGGACATACCAGCAGCATAAATCATGAATTTGTATATAGAGTGTTATCTCAAATATAAATACATTTCAAAAAGACACAAAAATTTTGATAACATCAAAATCATTTATGTTAAGCACAATACCAGTAGAAGAAACAGCAGATGACCAAGTGGGTCACCATTTATTATTTAGAGAAACTTTACTCACCTTCCATGTCTGTGTCTAAGCCTGTAGGAGATTTTGCAACCCCTTCCGAAGCAATAGCTAACTCTACGAACTGTTGAGTAGCCTCAGGTGGAAGCAAAGTATCTGCAAACTTCTAAGTAGGCTCAGGGGAAACGAAGTTTTTGCAAGATGCTGAGTAGGATCAGGGGAAACGAAGTTTTTGCAAGATGCTGAGTAGGATCAGGAGGAACTGATGTTTCTGAAAGCTGCTTGACTTCTGGTTGTTGTTGTATCTTCAACTCTAACTCAAATTTCATTTTTTCCCACTTGAAGTACTCAAATCCAATCCAAGCATCACTGCTAGGCTCCCCGCCCAACAAAAATGCATACTTTGGATTGCCAGCGTCTTTAGCTCGATCCATATTCTCAAACTCTGGTCCATTCTTAACAACAAACTGTGATAATATTTCAATATTGCGAAGCAGTTCTTCATCACCAGGCTTGGGTGGAGGTGCAGGAAGAGAAGATGAGATTTGGGGCAGTAGGTGAGGCAAAAAGGATCAAATCTAACAGGCAAAGTCTGTGTTGGCGATCCAGGTGGGGGAGGAGGCGGAGATGAAGGGGGTGGCAGAGGGGTCAGAGGCTGTACAGGGGCATCTCCAAGAGGATTTTGTAGGAAAGTAGTAAATGATGGAGGTGGAACTGGAATAGATCCAATTAACCCTTCAGGAAGAGGAGGCCCTCTAGGCAAAGGGGGTGGAGGAACCATAAAAGGCATTAGTGCTGCTGGTGGTGCTGGATATGGAACAGAGGGCAATGTTCTCATAGGTGGTGCAGGTGAAACTAGCCCTGGAGGCATCCCAGAGGGCATATGTCCAGGGGGAGTGCCAGATAGCATTGCATGATTTGCATTAGAAACCATGCACCGAGGTGGTCCAAATACAGGATGATGATGTTGTTGCTGTCTCTGCTGGTGATGTTGTTGTTGTCCACCTGGAAGGAAGGTGGATGCAGGGGAGGTATTCTATGCATTATGGGATGTTGTTGATGGTGCAACCTCAGATTCCTGAATATTTTGTATGAAAATGCCCAGGTTTATAAATGCACACTCAATTCTAGAACAACAACCTTCAAACGAATCCCTAATCAGCATAACTCTGGCTACATTGCACATCCATGGCGATTCTGTGTAACTTCAACCCTAATCTAGATAAATTCCACAGATCGTTTCAATGTCCAGAGCTACCAAATATTTGCAAGTGCTAAGACGAACGATTCTCTTTCTCAACTAGATTTTGAAATGCCATTCCTCAGTCATCAATGATTTGGTGTTCTCCTCAAGTTGTGATACTGGATCGCAGTTCTAATCTGAGCATTCTTCAAATGTTACACCTACAATCAGACCTGAGAATCTCCACAATTGAAAACAAGACCATTCATCCCTTAGTATCTTCCTTCTCCCTTCAGAGACCGGTTGAGCATCCTTGCATCGATCCCCTCCTAGAGGGATCAAGGCAGTCGAGCCTGCATATTGGGGCAAAGGTTTTGTTCAATGTTGTTTTTCCATTTTGATTTTGTTTTTATTTTTATGATTTTGATTTATTTTTATATTTTTTTATTTAATGCTCTTTAATATTTTTTTATTGTGTTTTTTTTATAAGTAGTTTTTTATTTAATATTTCTTTATTGTGTTTTTTTTATAAGTAGTTTTTTTGCTAAGAAGAATAAACATTTTACATTTTAGATTTTATTCATTTTTCATCATTAGAATTTAGTGATCAAAATTGTAATTTTGGATTGATGGCGATGATGATAATGTTGTTTTATATATGTGAATTTATTTAATATGATGATGATGGCAATGATGTTTTATATATGTGAATGCATTTAATACGATGATGATGACTAAGATGGTGATGATGAAGATGATGACAATGATGATGATGGCTATGCCAACAATTTTATCCTAATTCTACAAGTAGTGTGGAATGTTGTTCCTCGACTTCTCTATTTCTACTTCAGGGTTCTCAGTGTTCAAGTGCACTTAGACTCCCCCGAAAGAAGCAAGGTGACTAGTTATCACTCTGCAAATCGATTTAGGGACCTTCGATGTTTTTTATCGAGAGAAGAAATTGGATCCATTTAAGGGATACAATGGTGATGTGTAGGAGCAGATAAAAGTTTAGGGTTAGGCTCACTTGTTAGAACAACACAAATCTTGAGCCTAGTGGTCGAATCCTTGGATCGATAGAATTTTCTTATTAGTTTCATATATAAATAGTTAAAATGTTCCCATCAAGATAATTTGTAAGATTTATGAGGGTTAGTAGGTTGCTCTGAGATGCATACTGTCGTTGATCATACAAAACGAGATGTTCATGGTTCAAGTATTTAGATTTTGAGATTAGGAAAAAATTTATAGCTATTATTGCAAGGTTTGACTCTTGATCAGTCACGTTACTTCCATACATAAAGGTACGGACAACCATACCGAGGATCCTAAAGTAATCATTCCCAGTTGAACTTTGATCTCTTTTGCAGAACTGTTCGAAGACCCCTATAGCAGATGAAGATGACATTTTTGGGTTAATTCTGGGAATGTTTTAGGGATGCTTAGGCTTCATAATAACAACAAGTTCTAATAGTGACAAATTTCTCATATATTGAAGGCTACAGGAATGTTTTTACTATTTGAAGAATCCTATGTTCATGGCAAAGCCTCAATCATTCAGTAAAGAATATCTTTGTAAAATAGTAGGGAGAGAGAGAATGAGACCCTAATGAAGAGAGTAAGTAAGCTAAGTGGCTTCTAGTCATAATCAAGATTGAAAGAGACTGAATCATTGATCACTAAAAATCACCAATAATGAGTTTGAGAAGGTCTAATGGAGAGAGGCTTTGGACTAAATGGAGTTTTTTGGGTATAGACAAGTTGACAAGGGCTCTACACAGGAGCTCTCTTAGTAATAAACAACCCTAGGGGTTGAGGATGTGTCCCCACACTCCCTAGACATGGGGTTTTCATCCGGGTCATCCCTTGTATAAATGGGACACCGTAAGTACTTGATGACAACCCCAAGCATAGGGGTCGTCCTCATAAAAACACATTAAAAATGAGGAAAAGTATTTTCATTTTTTCCTTTAAGGCAGGGTGAGCACCACACCACTCGTACCTTGCCTTTATTCTTTATATAACCCTTACAAACTCCAACTTTTTCCATTTCTAATCTACAATACACTTGTTTGAGTCCATTATGGAGGTTGATGTATGGTTTTGTGATCAAACTTTTAAAGGCAGATAATTGTGGACAGTAGGGATTTTATACCATATTCTAAGCGCCTTTGAAATCCAGCAAGTGTCTTTCAGTGAAAACTTGAAGGAGCACCATCAATTTCTCATTTCTCTGGTTATGAAAGTTATAAAAGTAGTTAGATTTGAGCTTGGTGCCAGCATTTTTCATCTTCTAGCTAAGATTTTGGCACTATACAATAGTATTTCATGAAAAAATTCTGATTGTTGTGTTTTTCTCCAAGATTTCAAATGGTTCCCCTCATTTGAAATTTACAATGAGAAGGTTATTTTCAATCCAAAACACCCATTTTTCTATAGGTGACCAAGCTCCCACAAAACAACCACAAGAATGATGTTAGTTCATGCCAATGGAGCTGCAACATTTGTAATCATCATTGGGTTTGGAGTTATAGAAGAGTAAATAAACATATTTTGGGCATTCTTGGCAATTGAGTTACGATATGTTTTAAGCGGACTATGTTTCAAAGACTTGAATACTTGATGTTGCAAATGGAAACAACTAAACGTTCAGTAACCACCCATGCAAATAGGGGTGAAATATTTGGAGGTTTTCTAGGCTAATATGGGTTGGTTTTTTAGCATAAGCATGGATAAAAGCAGTAGATATGAGGTTGCAAACACTCTCTTGGCATGGTTTCCACCATCAAGTAGCCCTAATTTCCAAATATAGACATGGTTTGGGTCAATTCTGGGTCTTATATCAGTGAGCTACAACAGTAATCAAGCAGATCAAGTCTTTTCCAAGAATTTTGTGCCTATTTTGACATCAAACAAGCATTAAGAGGCAGTGAAATGGACATATGGGCACTTTCAACCCTCAGACAACATTTAGAAGTGATTATGGGTGACCATAGCAGTAGTAGAAATGTTGAAAATCAGGCTTGGGAAGATTCGTGAAACTTTATGGGCATGGTTTCACCATGATCAATGATGAAGAAGGTCATTTGGTATGTTTTGGGCACAAGTTAGGCAGTTCTGAGCATGTTTCAGACCTTAAATCGGTATAAGAGGGAAATGTGGGTTGTTTCAAGGTACATTTGAGCATGGTTAAGGACTATTCCATGCCATTGATCCAATTCGCATCCCTCTTTTGACCTCATATTAGTAGAAAACAACTTTGTATCTATTGTTGGGAAAATCTGTGGGTAAACAGTAGCAATATAAGCAACTTCTATGTTTAAAAGTGACACTCAAACTCAAATCTCTCTCTAAATTCTCTCAAAAAGAGAGAATGTTCTCATATTTCAATGCCATTGTTCTAACTCGGATTCTAAGACAAACATGATGTTTGTGTCAAAAATTCCGTAGAAAATATCAAAAGTATGCCAAAAGGAGGTCACCTTTTTAACTAAATGTATTGAAGTTTCTGCTCTCAAAACTAAACTAGGAGGGCCAAAAAAGTATCCCACATCCAACTAATATTATACATTAAGAGTTTGGAATAATGCCCAACATTGATGTACCACATACTAATTACAGGCCTGAACATGAGTTGGAAATCCCACCATCCATTTCTAAACTTAGTTTACTACTATTGAGTGTTGAAACTTAGTTTACTACTTTAGAGTGTCAAAAATAGCATGGAATGGAGTGATGGTGACAAATCTTATTTATATTGATCATGTTGAAGGAAATATGCAATAGATTATTAAATTATTTTAAAAGTTGAAATGGGGACATTACTTTTTCTCCCCCTTGAATAATATTGTCTTTGATGTTATTTTATTGTAACATTGTTTTGACTAATATAGGAATGTATATGCCTCTCTCATGGCATATTCCATCTCCCAAATAAATGATTTACTCCAGAGTCCAAAGTTCTTCAATTGCACATTTACTTGGGCAATGGCTTGGTTTTGGAGCAATATTACTTTTTTTTGTCTAAGATGACCAACCTTTTTCACTTACTTTATTTTGTCTAAGATGGCCAACCCTTTTCATTTAAAATCTCTATTTGGTTCCCCTTGAATCACAATTCAATCAATCTGATGGTTAGTATCATGTACATAGTTCTTAAGCAATGAAACATGGTAATGTATCTAAGTTGTTCTTTGTCCATGAGGTCCTTCTCTTGACTTGGTACTCCACCAATTTCCATGTATATTGTCCCACTCTATGTTGTGGGTCCCACTATACCATATTATCCTTTGCGTCATCCTTAAAATGTTTTGAACCACTCCCTGCATGTTCATACTAAAGAGTGCAGAAGTTCCCATATGAGCTACATTTTTCAGCATATCATAATCTATTATTGCTATTGTTTTAGATGCGTGGAGTTCAAATTACATTTTTTGACTAATAGAAAAAGCACTTTGAACCCCAAACCAATGGAATACTCGTTCAATATTGAGAGTCACCACCTTTTAGTAACCTAGAGTCTCCCATAGAACCATAGTTTGAATCTTAATAGTTCCACCTATTTAAGGATTATTGAGTTTAACTAGTTTGAATTATGGATGCTTACTCCAAAGACTTGCATGTTCCTAGCCCATTCACTCCTCAACCATAATTTTTGTCCCAAGTTTTCCTCAACACAATGCATATTAAATCAGGGTAATTGTTTTTCTTCTGAAAGTTTTTGAATAGAAATCGATTGTCATTTCAATTTTGAAATTTAAATCCCATTGTGTATGTTTGTTTATTTGAATGGATAACATGTAGGTATGTGTACATGGATACCAAAGGTTATCGTAGAAGGAAGAAGGGGGAGCAAAGCAAATCAATTTAGGGAAAACCTGCCAAAGTGATAATAACAACCTTCTAGCAGTAAAGAAAACAACCACTAAAGTTGGCCTATCTGGAAAGAAGTAGAAGAAGGCTTCTAAAAAGCAATAAATAAATGATAGACATGCCAAAGAATTACAAACAATGAATTGTGGATGCATCAAATGAAGTTAAGCTGTCAATATACACAAACATTTTTCATGCATTAGGGTATGATTAGGTTCACACATACAATGAATTGTACCATGTAATCAAGGATCTAAATAGATCTAAATAGTGTAGAATCTCATGAAATCATAAATTCATAATGATATAGCTAGATTCCCTATGTTTCCATTTGCTGAAATGAGGAGGTATTTGATACATCATGCATAGTTCAACATGAAGAGGATTATAATTAATGAATAAGGGAAGTGCATTTATGTCATTGCAACAATTGACCTAGAAGCATACTATAAAATGTCTAGGGTGGATGAAAGATTTTACTTGTGACAACAATTGCTATGAAATTATGGTAGAGCAGTAGGAAGAAGGAAGGATGTTTAAGTTCCTTGGAACCAAACCATTCCCAACAAATCATTTGAGGTCACTAACACAATAAAATTTGACCTTGGGTTATTTATAACCAAGGTTTAGATCAAAGACTTTAACATCAAGGTTTGAATCATGATCACTGTATGGGATTTTATCAAATCAAAAATAGTGCAAAAATAAACATAAGAACTTAGACTATAAACAAAATATTCCCTATTTAGGGTATGTATGATAACTCAAGTCCCTATGCATGGCCCATGAGTCTGAAAATAACGTTTTATTGCCCAAGAACCTACATTTTGGCACTAAACCATAACATAGGCTCCTAGAACCATCCACGACATGAAAATACTAAAAAAAATGACAATGTGTTTCTCAAAAGCTAAATATTCCTTGCCTATGACCTATGTGGTGGTATAGAGAAACGCCCATAGGTCACAAGACCTTGAGGTAACTACCAGTCATTATAAACTAGATTTTGATATAACACCATGGACACCATGGATTAGGCTTCAAGAACCATCCATGATGTTGTAAATATTGAAATGGCCACCATACCCACTTGCAAGTTAAATATTCCTTGTGTAGGAATCATGTGGTGATTAGGGCCCTACACATGGCCCATTAGCCATAAATGATAATGTTATGGCACATGATTTTTTATTTTGACCATGGATCAGGGAAAGTTGGAGTGTGAGAACCATCTTTGATGTGAAAAACCTAGCATGACTGCCTCAATTGTAGAGCTCTAATGGGATATGGTGTTGAATGATGATGCACACCCTTCCTAACACTACAATATTTTGTGTACGCTTAGCTTTAATGTTTTGATGAGATGCATTGTTGAACCCATGTGACACACCTAACCCACGTACATAAATGACTTTTAGGGGGTTTTAAAAAAACTTCCTCAAAAATTTCAATTCGCATGACTTTTAGGGGGGGAGTTCAACAAACTACCTCCAAAAGTTCAATTCTCATGACTTTTAAGGGGGGTTTCAACAACCCGACTCCAAAAGTTCAATTCTCATGACTTTTAAGGGGGGGTTCCAAATAACCGCTTTCAAAAGTTAAATTCTCATGAATTTTAGGGGGGGCTCCAACAAACTACGTCCATAAGCTCATTTCTCATGACTTTTAAGGGGGTTGCCAAAAAACCGCCTCCAAAAGTTCAATTCTCATGACTTTTAAGGGGGGTTTCAAACAAACCGCCTCCTAAAGTTCAATTCTCATGACTTTTAGGGGGGGTTTTGACAAACCGCCCCCAAACGTTATGAGAATTGGGCTTTTAGGGGGGGGTTTCTAACAACCGCCTCCAAAAGTTCAATTCTCATGACTTTTAGGGGGGGTTTTGACAAACCGCCCCCAAACATTATGAGAATTGGGATTTTAGGGGGGGTTTTCCAACAACTGCCTCCAAAAGTTCAATTCTCATGACTTTTAAGGGGGGTTCCAAAAAAATCGCCTCCAAAATTTCAATTCTCATGACTTTTAGGGGGGGTTTTGACAAACCACCCTCAAAAGTTATGAGAATTCGGATTTTAGGGGGGGTTTTCCAACAACTACCTCCAAAAGTTCAATTCTCATGAATTTTAAGGGGGGTTCCCAAAAAATCGCCTCCAAAAGTTCAATTCTCATGAATTTTAAGGGGGGTTTTGACAAACCGCCCCCAAAAGTTATGAGAATCGGGCTTTTAGAGGGGGGTTTGCAAAAACCGCCCCCAAAAGTCAAATTTCAGGACTTTTGGGGGCGGTTTTAAAAAAACGGCCCCCAAAAGTCCAATTTCCATGACCTTTAGGGGCGGTTTTAAAAGACCGCCTCTAAAGGTCTGAAAAAACTTTTAGGGGGGGTTTTACCAAGACCCCCGCAAGCCAAAACCGCCCCTAAAGGGCTATTTTGTTGTAGTGACATTAATAGCTGCTCCCAACTCTATCAGTGTATTGGAGATAGGAATGCCATTGATTTGCACTTTAACCACAAAACTACCGAGGTCGAAGTACTTAGCAGTAAGGGTGTTACCCATCATCAATTCAGCCAAGTCGCCTATCACATGGACTGTTGGGGGGTATTTTCTTTTTCTGATTGGTTTTTTCAAACACAACTCTCTGACAACTTTGGAGTAAATGGGAATTTCTTTGATAGCTTGGAATAGTGGAATTTTGACACAGACATTTCGTAATTCTCCAAGGAGATCGAATTCTGACTGTGGCATCAAATTCTCTATGGCTAAGCGTTCGGGATATGGTGGTGGTTGTTTTTGCTCGATTGGAGGTGATTTCCTGGGTGGGATGGGTGGGAAATTGTCTTCAGATTGCACTGGTATTTCTTTGGATTGGATTGGTAAATTTTCTGGTGTTTCTTCCTCTTCCTCCTCTGAAATTATAGGAGAGGTGGTTTTATTAATTTGCATGCCAGAGCGTGATTGAATGTCATGGCATTCCACCGTGGATATGGAATAGGTTGGCTAATTGGGTATTTCAGTAGCCATTACAGGTTGTCCAACCTTATTATTAGGGTTAGGAGCGGGTTGTGCAGGAAGAAGTGGTTTTGGAGGTGGATTGTTCACTGGCAAGGTTAACTAAGGTTGTAGGAGGGGTTGAATTAATGGTTGTACTGGTGCAAATGGAAATTGAGGATTCTGTAATTGTGGGGCTAAATGTTGAATCTGTTGATTGTTCCCAAAATTTGAATTCCTCCAATTTGATTGCCAAGGGTTACTTTGGGGATAGGAAGGTGCCCAAGTTTGTTGAGGCAAAGGTGGGTACCAAGGCTGAGAGTTTTGTTGGACTTGTGGAGCTTGTGGAACTTGCGACTGATGTAATTGAGTATTGTTCCAATAAGGATTAAATGATTGCATAGGATCTAGTATTGTACCTGAAGGTCGAGCTTTCCATGGACGTTTTTGAGATATAAAACAGACTGGTTCTGCATCTGTCCCTGCTTCTTCATATATAGCTTTGAGCCCTGGCAGCGAAGGACATTCTTTTGTAGGGTTCTCCAGCTCGCATAGAAGACAGATCTCCACTTTGTCCAATGGGAAGCTTTTGAGGGGATGTCTCTTTCTGCATTTAGGACAGAAGATAGCCAAAGCTCGATCCTCCTCCTCTTGCCTTTTCTTTGCTTGAAGTGCATCTAACTGAGAACTCAGGGAACTAAGTATATCAGTCTTGAAATCCTCCAAGAGGTTCCCAATTTCCACCCTTGAAACTCCTTCTCTTGAGGTCTTCATGGTTCTGTTTACTGTATCCCGAATTCCTCTTCCTAATCTGGAGGCATTCCTTGAATACCTTCTACAGAGATCACATATCTCTACATATTTTAGTAGGGACACATCCCCTGTACCCATCAAATTTAGCGGATCAATGCAATCATCTCTAATCCCTCGTAAGAGCATAATCTTCAATGTGTCATCATTCAACCCATTATGTCTTGATCTTTGCAAATTATATTGAAATCTCTCCACATAGTATTCTAAATTCTCATCCTCCTGCTGGGTCATCTTAAAAATGGCTTCCTTCTGGTCCTTGTCCTTGCAGTATTCTTGATATTTATCCAGAAAAGCTTTCTTCATTTGAGCCCAAGTTGTTATACTATCTCCTCCCAGGCCCATGAACCATCTCAGGGCCTGGCTTTTCAAAGTGGTTGGAAAAAGCTTGAGTTTCTGGTGATCTGTAACATAGTCATAGCTCCTGCATAGGACATCAAATTCAAATAGGAATGTATCCGCGTCTTCACTCGCCATACCATGGAAGTTAGGCAATGCTGAAGGTGGAATGTTCTTCATCTGGTTTGTGATTGTCGATCCGGAGTTCCTGATTGGGAATTCGAAAGTAACTGTTCCTGTACTAGATTCTCCATTTGTGTTTCCTCGATTTGTCTCTTCCCCGTGGGGAATGTGTTCTCCCTCGCCATCCATACCTGCCATTATATCTTCTAGAGTAGTCGACCCAGTGGACCATGGGGATTCAGCAACCAGTTGTTCCTCTTCTCCTTGATTATCAACACTGAATTGTTCAGGAAACCCTTCTTCTTGAACCAACTCTTTTTCTGGAACAAATTCTGCCTTGGGATTACCGAGAGACGGCGACTTTCCCTGAACATGTCCTCCTTTTATTGAACTTCCTGCACGATTAGTTCCTGGGGGAGGGGTATCATATGCATATACCAGTCTACTTGTACTATCTCTTACTCTATGCATGTTCTAGGATCATAAGAACTTGCGACAGGAAATATTCTAAATGAATATGTCGGTGCGCCTTACTTGACCCTCCTCTGAAATCATACCAGACTATTTCCAAAAATTATCACACACATAATCCACTCAAAGGAAAAAGAAGAAAAGAAATCACAACTGAAACCAAAATAATCAATCAAACTACAATGTCCTTGGCAGATCCCCGGCAACGACGCCAAAATGACGAGCTCTTTAATTCTCTTTTAATTAAATCGAAAACAGAAAGCTGTACATAAATTATCAACCCAGGGCTATGACAGCTTATGAGCTACCAAGCAAAATATATGCCAGACACTGCAACTTGGAATATCTTGACGCAGAGAAAATTAATGAATCATTCAATCAGTATTAGGATATAATCTTTTAGTGAATGGACTCCTAAGAAATTACTAACTACCTAAAGAATCTTGCAACTTAATGAAAGTTCCTAATTATCAAATAGCATTTGGCTAAACTACAGAAAAGAGATCACTACCAACACAATCTGTCGAATTACAGAAAGCAATTAAATTCCTATTCTAATTAACAAACTGGAAATTTCCTAATGAAATTAATTCACTGAATCGCAAATGAAAAAGGTTGAATAACTAATTGAATTCCACAATCTGCCTTTACCTACACGCACTCACAACAGAAATTGGAAAGAACCTAAGTGCATCCATTCACTGCAGGATTAATACTAACTGGAAATTTATCGTTCATAAATTCCTCTGTGATCAATAATGAAAATAACACTGTAATGCAATCAAACCATTCGTTAAGAATTCACACACAACAAATATCAACACACCAATTCTATGTATTAATTAATCGCATCAACCACACTGTGTTAATAATTAAGATACCAAACTGAACACACATGCATAAAGGAAATAAATCCTATCTATAACAACACCTGTCACAAAAGGGGGCCTTGCCTTCGGCAACAGGAGCTGAACAGCCTCTCAATCACACAAAATGGATCAACACATCAAATCAGATAAAAACCAGGAATTTCTTATATATAAAACTGATACAGCGTTCAATAATTCTTATGCAATTGAGGCTAACCCCTTTGAAGAGTTCCCCTATATTTTATACATCAACGCTTTGAGAAAATAGGAGAAATCGAATAGTTACAACAGGCTTCCAAAGAGAGCCTATCTTCATATTTTCAAGGAGATGATTTAGGGATTTGCTTCCGCCAGGAATATTACCATTCCATGGTGAAGGGTTGCCCCGGGAAGTAGAATTTGGACAAGTGTTTTGTATACCTGAGGACACTGGTTTACTCCTTGTGTGTGTTGACCCTGATTAGCCGATCCATATGGAAAACCAATGTTTGAGAAATCCATGGGGTCCCTTGTTGATTTTTGCATGTCATTGAAACTTTCAGAAAGAGGTTTGATATCACCAGTGACTCACAGATAGTAAGTGCAATTGGTTTTGAAAGACTCATCAAAGGAGGAATTTCATGAGCATGTGTGTGATGTTTCAATGTTTCAATTTCAACTAGAGTAAGATTATCAACTATGTCTGTATTCAGTTCGTGATGTGACGATGAATTCTCAGTGTTGATTTGATGTTGTTCTTCTCGAGTAATGTTAATTGAGTTGAAAATCAGTCCTATTTCCAAGTCATTAGAATGTGGTTTTTGTGTCTATCTCTGTAATATAGCAGGGCATTCAATTTCTGGTGACTCACCTCGCTGCCGCCGTGACTGGCAAATCGGGAGAGTAACCACTTCTAAGAAGTTGATAAAAGGATGTGTTTAAAATGATAGTTTGAATCAAACAATCCTAAGGCAGTCTAGACTCAAAAAATGAAAAGTGTCCACACAATAAAAATTCCCTAGATATTTCAAGCAAGCAAACTTAATCTTCCGAAGAACCAAAGCATAGTGAAAAGCTGGATTGGAGGGCCTTCCAAAACTAATAGCTATTGAGGGATGCTAGACCTCAGACAATTGCTAGAAGCAAAGGTATGAAAAACAGTTACAATAAACTTTAATCACCAGGGGTGCAGGCGTTGGTTCCTGACCAATCACCCTCCCAAGGAGTAAAAGTTCCAAAGTCTATCTTAGGTATTGCAAGTGTGTCCCACTCACAATAGCCTATGTGATATCCTAGGAATAGCAACTAAGGTTACCACTTCACAATCTACGGTCGAGCAGAACAGTCGTAAGTCAAGACAACTGTCATAACTAGAAACTATAGAAACAGTGATGTCACCCCGAGGACTTGTCACTTCACATAGAATCCCCTCGATAAGCTCATGTCCCACTAAATACCCAAGAAGGGGGAACCACCCTTACTTATCCAAATTGACCTCGTGCTTGACGCATGTTTCAGAAGCGCTTTCCCGACAAGCGTTTTTTGCTACTAATGGATTTGCTCTCAGTAATCAATGCTAGTTTCAAATTTTTGCAGCCCAGGAGTGTTAACTCTCCAAACCTAATCTAGGGCACTAACCTAAACTTGTTGATGATATGAAAATCAAAAGTTTGTCAATTTTAGATTAAGCACCAATTTTTAGTGGAAGTTTGCTTAGTCTCAGGAGTGGAAGTGAAACTGATGGTGTTTCGACTCGAAAACAAAATGAACCATACAATGCAAGATTCTCACTATGCTATATTTCAGTTCGATGAATATCCTAACTGAAGGAAGGGTTAGAGGTTCATGAGCTTCTTTCAGACATGCAAAGTTTCTAGTAGATTTTGTATGTTCAAGCATAGTTTTCATAAATATGGATAATAATTGATGTTTAATGACTAATGTAACCCAAACAGATATCTCAAGTAAAAGTGAATCTAATTCTATTACATGGGGATCTCTGTTTCTTATTCACAAGATCACCCGAAAGCCCAAGTGAAGAGGATACGTAGAGCCCTTTGGAATGCTCATGAATTAAATTCTAGACTGTCACACTTGAGATCCACTTTCTCATTCACAAGATTGCCTGAAGGCCCAAGTGAAGAGGATATGGTGGCTCGAAAAACTGTATGCAAAAATTAAATCTACTCTGTTACACATGAGATCCACTTTCTCATTCACAAGATCACCATCAGGTGCGAGTGAAGAGGATACGGTGGCTCGATATAAGATGTTTTGAAAAAATCAACTCCTAAACTTTCTCAACATGTGATGTTCAAAGTGTGTTCTTCAAATGCAAATATGTGGTTAGATGGTCTTTTCAATTAGGTTGATTGGTTTAATGTTTCCAAGAAGCATGTGCATAGGGTCTTAATCAAAAAGATCTAGTACACATTTAAAGAAAAAATTGAAAAGAAAATGCAACTTGGATTACTTTTAAAGGTTAATGAAAAAGGTTTAATCCAATTTAAGCAACATTTTTCAAAATTTCCGTAAACTTTTTCAAAAGGAAAAAATTAACTAATTCATATAAACCAAGTGAAAAGATTATAACACAAATTATGCAAAATCTTTGCAAAATGTTAGGATTCTTTTTACTCCAAAGGCCAATTTTGCCATATCCATCTTGAGCTTGAAACAAAAGGCAAACTATTACCCAATCAAAAGTCAAACTATTATTAATATGAGAAAGACTTATAATCCCACTACTCAAAACTTTTGCAAAAGTGCTCTAATTCTTTTTAATCTTTTTTTTTTAACTTTTGAATTTTATTTTTTCAAAAGGCATCAAAAATTGATATTGAAAAGAAAATTTTAAACAAATGTCGAATGCAAAAAATTTTGTTTAGTTTATCCGAAAATAAAAATTAAAAATATTTTGAATGTTTTAATTCTTTTTTATCCAAAATTGAACATGCCAAATGTCCTACCATAAAAAATTTACCTTATATTATATTCGCATGAGCGAATAAAATATGAAAACAAAACTAAGCCTTTGACTCCGGTCATTCAACTTCTATTACAAAATCATATGCCAAGTTTTAATGTTAACTTCCATTAGCAGATATATATCAAGGGATTTCCAAGTTTTAATGTTAACTTCCATTAGCAGGTGCATCTACTGGGCTTCTACAGGTTTGAAGATCGCAAAAACGAAGCTCGTTCAGGAGATTAAGGGATTTCGCAATGCAAAAACACAACTCGTTTTGGAGATTGAAAGATGAAGCCCTATTCCTATTTCGATTCACGTTGAGCCTACTCAGAGAGCTAAAATCATGGCAGAGGCTATAATCTTTCAATGCTGAGGTTAACATTGAGGTCGTGGCAGAGATTCTGGTTAATGGCAGAGATTCAAGAAACGCATAGAGCCATATGGAGACAGTTCTAATCAACAACGCTGCAAACTTACGCAATTCCAACGCTTAGCTGAGACCCAAAATTCAAGGCAAGATTTCGCATTGGTCTTCAAAGCTTCCCACTCCACCGTTTAATGGCAGAGTTCATGGATCTTGACAGAGAGACGGGAAGGAGGTCAAAAAGCTTTAAAAGTCTGCAATATTTCAATACAAACGTAGCTATCTGAGCTATCATGCCGTGTTGAAGAGATCTTTAAGATCTTTTAATGCAGAGATGTTTCAAATCAAGGCAGAGTTTTCATTGACGCAAGGTTTGAGAGCTATTACGCTGGGGCATCTTAAAAGATCTGGGCATCTCATCTTTTAAATCAATGCAGGGTTTTGGTAGATGGCTGAGTTTTTATTTTATTTTAAATCTTCAACGTTGAGCTCAAAACACCTTTACCGTTCAAGTTATGGGCTGAGAGATGCACTCATGCAGAACTCCACGCTGATATTTAAAGAAGGAAAGAGATCTTGAGCTTCAATTCACTCCGAGACATAAGACTCACGCAAGGATTGAATGTTAACCTAGATTTAAATTTGGTCTGCAAAGATCTTTAAAATATTTAATATTGACTCTGATATTTAAGACTCATGCAGAGTTTGATGGTTGAGATTCCAAAGCTTTCGACGCAGAGTTCTCGTGATTTTCTCATGGGTTGAAAATCTTTTAAATTTCAGCTGAATTTTAAAAATCTTTTAAAACGCAGAGTTCGAATAACTTTCAATGCACAGCTTTCAACGCCTATCTACATACTGCAAAAGATCATAACAGAGTTAGCTAATACACACAGAGATCTACCAATGCAGAGACACGCATAGCTTCAGTAGTTTTCAGGCAGAGGTTTTCAAAAATTCGACGCAGGGTTTAAAGAAAAGACAGAGCTCTACAAACTTCAACGCAGAGTTTCAAAATGTCAAGATCTCAAGATTCATGGTTTAAATTTTAATCCAAGACTCAATCGCATAAGTTAGAGTTTTAAGGCTGAGATCCAAGACTCCAATTGAATTTTTAAACCAAGACTCAAACACAGAAATTAAAGTTTTTAACATGCTGAGATCTAATGGACTGATCTACGCCGAGATCGTTCGCCATACAGCTCACGCAGAGAATTCTAAAAAGATGCTGATATTTAAGGATCTTCAAAGGTTTAAAATCTTAACAGAGTTTAAAGAAATTATGTAGATCTGCCAGCTCAAAACTCCAGAAATTCAAAATTCCTCAAACACATCATTCAAGAAACTTAACATTCAAAAAATCTTAAAATGCAAGAAACTCAAATCTGAGTGAAATTTAAGGTAGTTTGCTGGATTAAAGGTGTAGTTAGGCTAGTCTTAATCTTTTCAAGATGGATTTTAGGGTCTTTACTGGATCTTTACATCTTTACAGCATAAATGAGTAGATCCGAAGGAGGATTAGCACCAAAATATGCAGAAAAATCATGAAATATCAAGAATTTTCAAGCAACGGAGTCGCCATTCTGACAATAGTATTTAGTGCAGGGTTGTGTCTACACTAGTTTAACTATTTTGCTAAGAGGTGGTGAATCTCTACGTCATAAATGAAACAATTATCGCAAATTTCTTAGGATCTAAGTTCATTAATTAAACATTCATTAACATCTAAGAACATTTCAGAATTAGAATCATGCAACATAAGCAAACATTCAACACTAAAATGGTAGAAACTTGAATTACTTCATATTAAAACAAGGAAGAAGTACATCCTTACCAATGATCTTGGTGTGAATCCCTCCTCCATTGCCATGAGCTTCCCTTCCTTCACCTTTGCTTTTGAAGAATTTGAGCTCTTCTTCCCCCTTCAAAATCTCCTCAGCATGCCTTTGCTTTTTTTTTTTTTTTTTTTATCTCCTTTAACCATGCCTCCCATGCCTTTCTTATATAGCATTGGGAAATGAGCCTTAAGCCTTTCTTCTCCATGTGGGATTGCTTATTTTCTTTATTTTTGATTATTTTCAACTGAAAACCCACTTTTCAATAGTTTTTAGGCTTTTTGCTCCACTTAAAATGTTTTAAGCACAATTAATGCATTTCTCAGAGAGGATTCATCTCTGAATGAACTTGTGTCATGACTTCCTGGTGTGGATACATGGTAAACATATGTTGCTCCTATCACATGATTAGGGGTGTTGATTTGATTGTTAACAAACATCTTTACCCACAATGGAATATGCACCAAGAATCTCTTTATTGGTCCCTCTTCAAATCTTGCTTCCACAATGCTATATCATTTACTTCTTCCTATAGCAAATTCTACAACATACCCTTCTTTCACCTGCAAGAACCAAAAGTTGACCGCTCTAGACCACTTACTATATAGGTCTTTCATTTCTTGTATCTTCTCCTCAATCGATAGTATCAATCGAGGTTCTATCCAAATGTTATTAATATCAAACTGCCTCTTGGTCCATTCATATAACAAAACAATAAACTCATAAAATAATATTTCATGCAAATTTGAATAAAGATACATGTCTTTCCAGTTCCCGGGTGAAATCTAGAGTCTTCTAGTCTCCTTTCACACAAACTCGTCCTTATTTCTTTCCATGCATTCTTCAATCTCAACTTTAGTGGACTCCCACCTCATTTTTTCATCCTCCCTTCACAATCCCCATTAGGTCCCGACTGGTGGTTTGTTAGACCCAGGGTTCAACTTACATCACCAATAAAAACCCTACAAACACTGACATTTTCAATACCCTACAAACATGATAAGGTCTCACCCAATACGCACACAAGAAATTACAAAGACTAATTATAGGGATGTGCAGGAGAGGATGGGTTCTTTATGATCATTAGAGCATTCATTCCTTCACTTAACCATGCATTTGAATCATTACCAAGCTAGCATTCATATTCTAAACTACCGAACATTCATCGCACATTCAATCATCAAGAAACTGTGCAAGGAAAATATGAGACAATAGCTTCATTGTATTAATAGTCAAAACTAGTTACAATCCATGGCTTATAGATCTACCTCAACATCTTAATGGTTCTGGACTTATACAACAATACAAGTATCATGCCATATACAGCACAAAATACATCACATAAATATCCCAAAAGATAATAGCTAGAACAACATCATAACTAATAACACATAACATAACCGAACCCCTTACAAAATATGCCTTTATATAAGCCCAAGCTCCAAAACTGCAAAACTTGCTAGTGATGCACAATATCTAACTGAATTGCTCGGCGTGTAGCTACTTCTAACTAAATTGATGTGCAATTGCTTCTAACTATTTTCCTTGGCACACAACTGCATCCAACTGAACCAAAACTTGGGCACCAACACATAATGTTGTTGCACCTCCTCAAATCCTATACCACAACATATACTTAGTGGGGATGGGTGCAATGAAAACATTGTGTTTTATATGGTAATGAGGTAGAAAGAGTAAATATGGTGATAATTATTAAAGTAAATATAATTATTTTACATGTATTTTAATTTTAATTTTAATAATATTTATGGAATAAAAAAAATAAAACGTAATTTTTTTTTATTTTTTTTGCTCGAATCTCCTTGACTTGCAGGAGTGGTTTGTGGTTTGAGAAACCACGACCCAAGGGCATTTAAGCTATCAAAATCACCCAGGGATTGCACCCAGCTTGGACTTTATGTGATGAACCTGCAATAATTAATTAATGCAAATACACGAGATATCAGAAATAATAGAACTCAGAATCACTTTTATATTGATCACGAGCCACTTCGAGGGGGCAACCTCCTTTGAGCAAGCTCAATACAATTAACTTCACGGTGCCTTCAATGACCTCAATACACACTTATATACTAAGTCTATGCCCAATACTATGGGTCAAAACCATGGGACATATAATACTATGGGACGACTTACAAAGCATATGCGTCCAATACTATGGGTCAATACTATGAGCTAATATAAACTATGAATCAACAAATACTACGGGACGACTTACAAAGCATATGCGTCCAACAACAATATACTAACATAGTAAAGAGAAGGGTTGACACGGGTTCCTAACATCCCCTCTCCCTTAGAAAAAGCTTTGTCCTCAAAGCTTTGGTTGGAGAAATTGCTGCAGAATCTGAAGGAGTGGTTCCCCGGTAGCATCCTCAGGCCACTGACGCCTTTGGAGTGTCAAGGAGGATTGCTTGGAAGGCTGTAGACGAAGAAGAACCCTATCAACTGTGTGGAAAATGCGCTCAGAACGGTGTTGATCGGTTTGTTGTTTTAGGCGAATTCTGGCCATGTGAAGATTGTCCTGCAGAATGAGAAGAATCTGATCGTGGTTGCGAAGAACTGAGTCAATTTCCTGAACTGGGGAGCTGCTAAGGGTGTATGGAATAAGAACTGGCGGTGTCTGTCCATAGACTGCTTCATATGGTGTCCTTTGAGATGTGGTATTGTACCACCAGAGCGCTACTAGGAAATCCATAGAAATAGTTTGCCAAAGCTGTGTAGGGATGGGAAATGGTTTGAGCAATCCCGAAAGGAGTGTCATTTCACCCTTGTTGACCTAGAAAGTATCACAATCAGCCACCATCTGTTGAATGGTCATTTTTAGTCCCTGCCAAAAGAAGTTACATTGTTCCCGGTCATACATTTTTAAGAACCCAGAGAGCCCTACTGATGAAGAAGCATGGAGTTCATAGAAGAGATAGCCCTGTTGAACATATTGCAACCAATTTGGAACAAGCAGAGAAAGAGCTGTAAGAGAAATTGGGTCATCAATTGTGCGAGAAGGAGCATCTGCCACTATATTGTCCTTACCCTTCTTGTAAGTGATCGCATAGGGATAACCCATGAGTTGGATAACCCATTTCAGGTGTGTTGGGTAGGAGACCCATTGTTCCAAAAAAATTTCCAGACTCTGGAGATCAATCTTGATGCAGAAATAATTCCCTAATAGGTATGGTTGCCACTTCTGTACTACATGCAAAATAGCCATCAGTTCCTGCTAAGAGGTAGATGCGACTAAATTCTTTCCGGAAAGGTCTCTTGAAGGCGGCAAGCTCATTGGTTCAGCAAAGACACCTGCATATCTATCCAAGGAAGTAGTGGAGACCATTGATGGGTGCATCTAAATGGAATGGAGCTGAGCGATGACACCATGTGAATTCTTCTAAAGGATTTTTTCCAGGTGATGTGAACTAATGATGCGGAGAGACCCTGGTTGTAACCCCATTAATTTGTGTTGTGCCCCATTGACTGAAAACTGCATCCAAAGTTCCGCAAAATCCCATAAGATGGGGCCAAGTGTGCGTAACCATTGAACACCCAAAACCACATCACATTCGCCTAAGGACAAGGAAAACATATCAAAGCGCAGGTTATAATCTTTCATAGAGATACGCACATTGTGACACTTCCCCTTGCAAGGTAAGGTGTCCCCATTGGCAACCATGACTTCAAAGTTGGAGCAAGGATGGACAAAACAATCAGCCTGTTTGGCAATCCGAGGGTCCATGAAGTTATGAGTGCTACCAGAATCAATGAGTATGGTAAGAGGGAGCTTCTTGAAGTATCCCCTAACTCGCATTGTTTGTGGGGTGGTGACGCTGGTTACAGCATGGAGAGAGATCTCAGGTGGGTTGTCCTGAGATGGGGTGTCAACAAGCGGGTGTTGAACATCGACCTGATCATCTACTGTATCTGGAGCTTCTTCATCAAGGTCTGAGGCAGGCGGAGAATCCACATCCAAGAGATAGAGCTTTTGTTGAACACATCTATGTCCCCGAGTGAATTTCTCGTCACAATTATAACAAAGCCCTTTTTCTCAGCGTGCCTACATCTCTGTTTCAGACAAATGCTTGATAGGAGTTGGTTGAGGAGCAGGAGTGATGGGAGGTCGTTGGGAACCCATATTTCTGAAGGGAACAAAGGTGGGTTTGGAGCATTATTGAGCTACGATCTTGTCCTCTTCCAACTTAGCCAACCCTAGGACTTCCATCATTGTGTTGGGACAGAACATTTTGATCTCTGAGCGGATTTTATCCTTGAGACCACTGATAAAACAGCTCCTGTAGAATTCATCAGACAATCCTTCTGTGTGATTGGCTAGTTTCTCAAATTCTGTTTGATACTCTCTCACTGTGCCAATTTGGTGAAGTTTAGTGAGTGCTCCTGTGAAGTCGTCAAAAGCACTAGGACCAAATCGTGGCAAAAGGAGTTGGCAAAAATCTGTCCAGTTTGGTTCGGGTTGAGTTTTGATGTACCAACGGTACCATTGAAGGGCTTCTTGCTCCAAATGAAAGGATGCAAGTGGAACTTTCTGGACATCAAAAGTATTATGCACACTGAAATATTGTTTTGCTCGGTATATCCATCCAGTCGGATCAGTACCATTGAAGAGAGGAAAATCAAGCTTCGACCCACGAAAATTGCTGGAAGCAGAGAACCCGGTGGTTGTAAAAGATTCTGGCTGTCGATTATTGTTCATGGCTGAATGTTGAAGATGGAGGCTGAGAAATTTTTCATCCAGACCTTGGAGTTTGGTTTGGATGGCTGCAAGTGCTTCCTCCATGGTGTTTGCTCCTGCGTGGGTGACAACCATAACCAGGAGATTTTTTTTTTTGTTGACTGGGTAGAAAAAAAAAATAGAAACTGCTTCAGTAAAGGAAAATCGGGATTTGGGAAAAAATATGAAGGGTAATTGGGGTTTGACTAGGTTTTGGACACTGTCGAAGAGACAAGGAAGCAAAAAATGAGGATTTCAGAAGCGGGGTGAAAGGATGGAAAAATTTGGCAAAGGGGGGCAAAGAAGCAGAATTCGGAAAGGAACTCTGTGGTAAAATTTGAAGGTGATTGGGTGAAATCTGAGGAAGTTATGGCAAACCCTCAAAATAGACAAATGTGGGATTTCGGGCTCTAGGAAGGGGAATTGGGGATAGGGTCCTCGGGAATGAAATATGCAGAATGGGATGACAGGGGTTCCCCAAAAATTTCAAGGGAAACAGAGTGAAAACAAGGGAGATATGGAGAAAAAACTGATTTTTTTTTTTTTTCCAGACTGGAGCTGCTACAGCTCAGAAGGGATTTGGAACAGATAAATCTGCAATGGCCCAGAAGTGAGCGAAAATAGAGGAATCTGAAACGACGTAGAATTGATTGAAAATGGCTGGATCTGGAACGACTTTCAGAATGGATCTGAATGGTTGGATCTGAAACAGCGCAACAATGATTGACAACAGTTCAGTTGAAAATAGATATGGACCCCAGGTATGTGCGGCTTCCTAACAGTTCAGGGGTTTCACTTGGCCACCAATGTTGTTTGACGGCTTGCGTATTGGGGAAGTACCCCTCACTCCACGGCTCAGGTAAAACTGATAACCGCTTTGCCACAAACGACAGCTCTTGGTTTACCTCATGGGTGGGAACTAGTCAATCAGGTAGGGGTCGTTTCCCTTTTCGCTGGCAGGTCCTCTCAATGGGCCAGCTACTTCGGGGTTCCTGTGGTAGTCCTCACAATGATTTTTAGGGCTTATTCCCAAGTACTTCCCACGGTTAAGCGGATAGGGATTATTCCCAAATCCAAACCTGCAACAGATGCGAAAAAAAATTTGGCAGAAATTTCACCCAGCGAGCCCAAGAAAGTGCTCTGATACAAGATGTGATGAACCTGCAATAATTAATTAATGCAAATACATGAGATATCAGAAATAATAGAACTCAAAATCACTTTTATATTGATCACGAGCCACTTCGAGGGGGCAAACTCCTTTGAGCAATCTCAATACAATTAACTTCACGGTGCCTTCAATGACCTCAACACACACTTATATACTAAGTCTATGCCCAATACTATGGGTCAAAACCATGGGACATATAATACTATGGGATGACTTACAAAGCATATGCGTCCAATACTATGGGTCAATACTATGAGCTAATATAAACTATGAATCAACAAATACTACGGGATGACTTACAAAGCATATGCGTCCAACAACAATATACTAACATAGTAAAGAGAAGGGTTGACACGGGTTCCTAACACTTTACCAACCTCAACTTGAATGGATTTTTAGGTGTCGCCTCCCAACTAAGTCACCCCTAAGGGGAATTGAATTGACACAAAACATAAAATTTTAATTATTTAATAAAAAAATAAATTTTTTTATAATTTTATCTCTTCTGTGATCATTTTTATGTAAATCCAAATTTCATGTTGTTCAAATTGTGATTCTAAATACATTAATTTTACAAATTGAAACACTATTATTTGAAATTTTTAAAATTTTGAAAACAAATTTAGTTGATGTCTATTAATAACCATAAAATTATAATTAAGCAATTGAAATCAAATAACACTAAAAATATACATTAATATACAAAACATTAAAAGGATTAAAAAAATTAAAATACAAATAATTAACTATTCTAACACATCAAAATATATAAAAGTGAAAATGGACAAACTTGTCACTTGTATGGTTAAAGAATAAGTATTGTTTAAAAAATGTGTTCTCTCCACGAGGTCTTTAAATTTAATGAACACAACTCGAACAATATTTAATGAACACGACTCAAACAATAGGTCGCTAGTCAGGTACCTTGCATGTAACCGCAATACCAAGCATAAGTAATAAGTAATAGGTACTTGGAAGGTTACCGCAATGCTCAATATAAGTAATGGGTTAACAAGAATTGTATAACACGAACAGAGCTTCTGAATATGGATAATTTTAAGGACCCATGTTGACCAATACGACTCCAGTCGATAGGGGTTCCACTCCACTATTGACACATGCCCCAGTCTCCCTGGGCACCGGCTAGACAGGTTTTAGCCCACCCAACAACACCTGCAGAGCAGATGAGGTCTCAGCTGAGGCATCGAGGAAGAGTAGACGGAACCATGTTTCCGCCAAGGAGGAGGGTTGTGGCTATATGAACTAACTCTATTGCAACACTAAACAGGAATCTCAAACATTTGACATGTGTTCATAATGCATTATTCAATCTCAACATTCATTATCATCGCAGTAATAACAGTAAAGCAACATTGCATTAAGGAAACATAGCATTATTCATGAAGTGCGACATTGCATTACCATAAATAAACAGAAAGAACCCAGGAATTGCACCAGAACAGTTTCATCATATATTATCACTGCAAAACCTTAGATACCATATCTCCTCAAAGATCAGGTCTTGACAATATCTCACAGATGCGTAGAAACAACCAAAAACATGCGCTTCTCTTCACCTTGATTCCACCATCCCTGTCTACAATACCTACGACTCTTATCTATATATAGGCTTCCACCATTACAATGCTTGTCCACTTACTAACAATTTCCTAACCGACATTTGGACAAGTGACCCAATATCTAACTAACTTGGTACAAAACCGACCAAAAACCCGCATTATGCGGTATAACTGACTCAACGTTACATAATATGTGGTCCAAATGACCCAAAACCCACATTCTGCGATACAATTGACCAAAAATACATAACTAATCTTCCACTCATCGCCATTCGCATCATCTTCTCGCCATTCGTGCCATCTTTTGCCTTGTCGCAGCATCAGAGATGTTGCGATAGCGCTCTACCAACCCGCCTACCAACAGGTCCCCAACACAATCTTGTGGCTCGCCCTCGAGCCACGTCAACTGCTGGACATAGTGCACATTGTTGTTTTTACTTTGAAGTCCTCATGCAACTATTCAACTATCCGCACCAGCTCCTTGGCTTTCATAGCTGCTGCTTGACTGTCAACCACGGCATCTGCAGATGGGTGATCCATAAGCTTTTCCATGACCTACTGTCAACACTTCTGCACTACCTCCAAAGCTTCACTAGCCTGTATCATAAATTTACCACCCGTGTCCTGGAACTCTTCTAACTGGGTTGCGCGGATCTTCTTTCGCTCATCCGCCTTGGCGACGCGGTGTTTTAAGTCTTTCAACTCTTGAGACTTAGCAACTTGCTCCAGTGGTGGCATTGTGCGCATTGCGGCTTTCAATGTGGCCAACTATCCCTCCGCTTCTTGCCGGTACTTCGTCAGCTTCTCAACCTACTTGTCCTGAACAATGCGGCCCCAGAATTATACCGTTTCGGCCGTGAGCCTGGTCGCCTGAGTTTCCAGCTCCTCCATCTGAGTGGCAACTTCCTCAAGTGCCCATCTTTGTTCATCCACTTTGGCCTGAGGCATACCTGGTTTCAACTGGGCCTTCAACTCGTTTTTCTCCTGTCGCCACTGAACAATAGCAGCCCCCAGTCGCTGCAATTGGTGGAGCACATCTACCTCTTTAGTGGGTTCCAGGACATGTGGATAAGCCTCTGTGATCGCCTGATCAACCTAGACATTGTCGTCCCACATGCAATCCTTTTCTGCAATAAGGAAATCTTGTTCCTTTTTCAGGCCTTCAATTTCGCGGACCTTCTCTGCCCGTTCTTCCTTAATGTGTACCTCAAGGTCATCCACTGCCTTTCGTGCAGAAGCATCCCTAGCTGTCAATTCTTCAATGGTGTGTTGTGCATCAACCTCGCTTTCCTGTAGGTGGGCACACATACCACTGATCTTCCGCAGTCGGTTTGTCCTTTCCTCGCTGGTAGCAGCCTGCAAAGTAGTTAATCCTTCCGCGGTCAAGGCATTCACATTAATGGTCACGGTGTGTAGTTGCTGCAGCAATGTGGTGAGTGTCGCATCTTCAGTCACAATCATAGCTAGGGGAATCTACACATTCATGACCCGTGGCTTAGTGCTGATTGTGTCAAAGGTTGATGCTGCTGCTTCCTTTGGTGCCTCACCGGAAACCAGGTCATACAAAGATTCTAACCGAGTGGTGATCACATGGAATCCTTCATCCACTTTCCTTTCCATCTTGTCTGTTGCCGCAGAGGATGCTGTATTGAGCACTATGACCAGGCGGCCCAAGTGTGCCTCGGCGGGCAAAGAAAATACACTGATCGTTGCACACTCCTGATACCTTTTCGAGCGGGTCTCTTCAAGCTCCCCGTCACTATCATCTGATATCGTTTTTGTCAATTGGTGCCCTGATTCATGGTGAATCTGCTCGTCCTGTGCCGATACCCGATCATCTGGGCCCAATGGTGAGCCACCAACTTCTATCTCTAGTGGACTCATGGGGTGTCGCCATTCCTCCGGCCACTCATTGACAACACCCTCCAAATCTGCGGACATCACCTTATACGCGGTCTACAACCATTTCCGATCAGGATCGCGACGAGCTTGGATATGTATGGTATGCGGTCGAATTGCAAATGCCATAGCAGGTTTGAACCGCGCAACAGTTTCTTCAGATATTCGCGAGACCTATGTTGCCACAGCACAAAGCATCTCCCAATACAACCAAAAATGCAAAATGCAATCCCGAAGTCTCTCGGGCTCCCGTACATACCATAGATTTTGATATCACGTGCCCTTTCATTCTGTTGTAGCAAGACAATCCATGCCCTGGTACGTGCCAGGCTCTTTCCATGCGACGAAAGCAATCAACAACAACAACCAACTGTATGTAAAGTCACCCTTTCCTGATTAGACCACGACCGCGTCCTCAATTAAATAATTCAAGAGGTACAGGGACCAATTCATTTGGACCCCTTCCGCACATTGCTCAGCGCATGCAACAATGCCCGAGTTGCATTGGTTAGGTCAACCACCCCTAACCACCTTACAGGACAAAATATTAATGCCTGTGAGCACCTCCTGATCATTGCAGCTACCGGTGCGATACCCACACCCATCCGTTTCTAGGCCATATTTCTGTGCCAACTGTAGCGCCCGCTTCTTGTCACTGGCCTTCCCCTGGATGAACTGCCGTGGATCAACTCCATTCTTAGGCAAGCCGGTTATGAATGAAATTAAGTCAACGGTGACCAAGACTTCTCTATCCAATCACAATGACCCACCATGAAAACATGCCAGGAGCTACTTTACGCAGGCACTCACTTCTGCTAGTCGCCAAAAATGTGGCATATTAATGAGCCCTAATAAGCCGGCCTGCTTCAATCCTTGTGCCCAGTTGTGTACATTCGTTGTTGGGGAAAGGCGTGTCTCCGGCACATAAGGGGCAGATGCAATATCGGGGTAGGCACCATATCATGATCATCATAGCACAGAAGCATCAACGCTAGTTCGATGTCCACATAGCACACCATTCCAACCGAGAGCACTGGCATCTTCACACCATACTTCTGTTTTGGGTTTATCTTGCGTGGGGTGGCATCCGGTTGAACTGGAGGGATATACCCAAGGATGTCACCGGTGGAGAGTCCCTCCCATGGGGCAGACTCACGAATGGGGCAAATGGACTACCCCACCTGTTCCGGAGCTTCGCCTGCCATTGCAGAAGAGGACCGGAGCACCCTCTTACTCTGCGGGGACTCCGAGTGCTGACCTCCCCATCACTTCTTAGCAATTATAGATTCTCCCACCGGCATAGTTGCTACCTTAGCCTCAAGGTTGATGGGTGGTGCAGGTTCTTCTTCAATAATAGCCGGGATGAAGGGGGAATTGACTTCACTACTGATCTCAACAGTCTCCAGCTCACCTGGCATACCTCACTATACTCAACAACAACACTCTACAATGCCAACAGCTTCTCCCAACACACAACAACACTTATGAACCAATAACAATACTCTACAACATGCCACAATCTTACGAAAACAAATGAATTCTTGGTGCCTTCCAACCCGCTCCAATCCATTTTTATAGCATCCAACCAAATCCGATGTAATCATCATAAAATCAGGCATTAACTCAGCCAAAATCCTATATTAATGACACAAATCCTCTGTTGATCCAGTCCGTCGATCGACCGGATCCGCCATTAATTCCCATCATTTGAACAACGCCATTAATTAGCTGTCTAAACTTTTGGCATTTATTACTGATTTGACTCGGGCGCTACGCTGCCATGTGTCTCCGACCATTCCCAACTTGCGATAGAAGCCTCCCTGCTTCCACATTTTGTCCATTGTGGTGCGACATCCTGCCACCAATCATCCTGCAACTCATCAATTTTTTAATTTTTTTCTTCTGATGCGACTCAGGGATCACCATGTTCTAACCCCGTGCGATACGGCTTCAACCTATGACCATTTACTAGCTTGGGGAGCATCGCCCCGTCCAATTGCTACAATTGAACCGCTCCTCTGAAAGTAATACTACTGATGCGATAGGGACCAAGCCAATGCATCTGCAACTTTCCTGGATGTTTCATAAACTTGCTGTCGTACAACAGCACCAAGTCGCCCTGCTAAAACTGTTTATTTTTGATGTGGCGATCATGCCATGCCTTTTGTCGATCCTTGTCTACCCCTTGGTGGAACCCAACGATGAAACGATCTTCTTCCAACTGCACCAATTGCGCCAGACGTTCGTCTAAGGCTACGACATCATCCATGCCCATGACAGCCGCAATTTGTAGACTCGGAACAATATACTCCATTGTCATAATCGTTTCTTGTCCATACACAAACTTAAATGTTGTATGTCCTGACAACCGCTTACATGTGGTGCGATAGGCCCACAACACTGTTGAAATTTTGAGATCCCAGTCATCGTGGTTCGCATTGCACACCTTTGTCAGCGCATGCTCCAATACCATGTTAAAAGCCTCCACCGTGCCATTCTCCTGTGGATGATAGGGTGCACTCTTATTATGTTGTATCTGCAACTCCTCCATTAATGCGCTAATGGTGCGATTAAGAAAGTGGCTACCTTGATCACTCAGTAATATCTTGGGGCAGCCTAAGCGAGTGATAATGTTATCAAACAAAAATCGCGTCATTGTGTCCGTGAAACAATCAACTACAGGTGCCGCCTTAGCCCATCGGGTGAAATACTCTATCGCCGTGATGATATACCATGCACCCGTGCATTTCCCTGGTGGATTGATCGGTCCTACAAAATCCACGACCCATTTGTCAAATGGTTGCAATGTTATTTGAGGCATCAACGACATCTCATCGCATCTGGATGGTTTTCCAGTTCGCTGACAGACATCGTAGGACCATGCATAGTCTGTCGCATCATTATGCAGGGTAGGCCACCACAGCCCTGCACGCAACACCTTCCTAACTATCACCTGAACTCCATAGTGTCCTCCTGCTACTCCTCCATGTGCTTCAGCTAGTATCAACGCTTGCTCATGCGGAAAGATGCATCTGCGCAATATCTCATCAGCGCCCATTTTATACAACTCTCCTGCAATTAGCTAGAAGTATGTAGCCTTGACTACCAATTGCTTCTTCTGACTGGTGGTGAACTCATCTGGTGCAGTACCCATTGTCAGAAACTGGAGGATGTCATCAAAATAGTCATCAGCGACGTCAACCTTAAATAGTTGTGCATCCGACAACCTGTCTTCAATATTGGTTGGTTCCTCCCCTGTATTGATCTGCAATAGATTATCAGGACCGACATTCAATCGGCCTGGCTTCATAATGAATTCAAAATCGAATTCCTAAAAAAGAAGTAGCCAACGGCATATATTCCCCCCCAACATAGGCTTATTGACTAGGTATTTCAATGCGGAATGGTCAGTGAACATTTTAAAGTGCCCACCCAACAAATAGTGCCTGAAATTTTGCAGCACGTAGACCATCGCCAGACCTTCTCACTCAGTGGTGGTGTAGCTGCGTTCAACGGACGACAACTTCTGACTAGCGAAAGCAATGGGGTGATCAAGATCTCCTTCGCCGGGCTAAGCCAAGACTACTCCCAATGCGATTGATGAGGCATCCACATGTACATGGAACTCCTTACTCCAATCCGAAAATACCAGTATTGGTGCCAAAGCCATCTTCGTCTTTAGTGTGTCAAAACTATCTTGACATTCTGGAGTCCATTGAAATATTGCATCTTTCCTCATCAATTTCTCCATAGGGGCGGTAATCGCTGCATATCCCTTGATGAACTTGCAATAATACCCCGTATACCCCAGAGTCGCTCGTAACTGCTTAACAGTGGTTGGTGGTTGCAAACTCAAAATGAGCGCAATCTTAGCCGGATCGACCAACAACCCTTTCTTACACACAATATGACCCAATAATATCCCAAATGTTGCACAAAAAATACATTTCTTCAAATTCAGTGAGATCTAGTGTTGTCGGCAGCTCTCAAGCATTAACCGCAGATTGGCCAGATGATCGCGAATCAACCCATAAACTGTCCAATCATCCATGTATACTTGCAAAAACTTCTGAATAAAGTCTTAAAATGCAGCAACAATGACCCAGGAGAATATCACAGGTGCATTCTTCAAACCAAACGGCATAACAGTGTACTGAAAGCAGCCCCATTTAGTAATGAAAGTTGTCTTATGGCGATCTTCTTTGGCAATACGAATCTGATGGTAGCCAGAGAACCCATCGGTGAATGAGTACATATCCTGGCCACCCACCCCTTCAAGTACTTCATCAGTAAATGGGGTCGGAAAAGGGTCGTGCAAGAAGGCATCATTTAACTTCCGCAAGTCAACACAAATGCGCACCTCACCGGTTTTCTTGTCCTGCACCACCATAGGACTGATCCATTCGGACTCTTCCACGGGCTCAATAATACCAGCATCCAACATGTGATCAAGTTCTGCCTTGACCTTCTCCTTATGTTGCGGATTCAACCGATAAGGTTGCTGTCGGAATGGCTTTGCATCTGGTTTTAAAGGAATCCTCATCTCCCCTAAATCACCCAGGATCCCCTTCATATCGAAAAAATTTGTAGGAAACAAGTCTTGAAACTCATGGAGTAAATCAGTGACCTGACTCATCATCTCGTCATCCCAATAGTCCCCAACATTTTCAAACTTGGGAGTGGCCTTTGTGCCAATATTGAGCTTACGAAGCTTCAATGGTTGACTGAACGAATTACTTGGCACAACAGGTGGGACCACATCGTGACTTCCTTCAGATTCGGGAATGTTGACATTCCAGGGATCGTCCTCATCCTCTGGCCCACTGGTTATGATGAAGCACTTCATAAGAGACTGCATCTGACAGTATGTGTGCGGATCGACAGGGTAGGTCGCCGAAAAAACCTGAAGTACCACATCGCGGATAAGCTGTAAGGAATTATTGACGTCAGGGTTGGCATTTGCGAAAGTGAACGTATGAGTGAAATAGACCATCAACTCCCCCTCGTGTTGTAATTTCTCTGTGCAACTCGGCTGTAGTATACCATGAGCGCGGAATCTCATCTAAGGTATGGATAAAAGCATGGACCCACTCATCTCTGGGTTGCGCTACCCATAAGCGTTGGCATTCCATCACATGATCACTGGGATTCTTCCGACCATCATACTTGCCAGTGTGATAAACCTCAGTATCGCCAAACTGAACCATCATCAACCTTCGACACTGTGACCAAACATCAATAGATTTATTGTGTGTCGCCCACCAGCGTGCTGGAGCAGCCTTCAGTGCTTCCTCCAATGCCATCAATTGCTGTGGTTCTGAGACTCTGTCTTCAAATTCCGTCAAAAATTTGGTCAAGCCAGGAAATTCCTCATAGACTGGCAATGTGACTGTTTCTGTTGCAACATGACATAAATATTGCGTAATTAAGCCACATTTTTGGAACGACACTTCGTGCAAGCAGTTCTACCAATGTTCTAATGCATCATCAAAGTCGGAAGATGCAGAGCTCTCGCTGCGCCATCCCAGCTCACCGTTGGCAGTGGGATGAATATAGTCTTTAGAAATATTGAATGCAGGGTCCCATCCAATGGGTGTTGAATATTGTAACTTCTAAGAATATTATATTTGTACATTATTATTCTGGAGATGTTTCATCCCTCCGAGGTGACTCTATTATGTATCCAGAGATGTTTATTCCTCCGAGGGTTTGTGGTAACTAGGGTTATTAGACCCACCATGTGGGGGTTGGCCCTAATATTATATTTTAGGGGTTATTAGACTTCTCCAGGAGAGGTCAACCCCATTAATGATTTTAGTCAGTCGGGAACTAGTATAAATAGAGCAGGAGAGCTCCTCATTTGACACACTTACACAACTCAGAAAAGTAGCGCACTTGTGTCTGGGAGGTCTGCACAGGAGGTAGAGAATGAGGTCAAGTCTTGGAGCACATCTTGTATTTTGGTTGATCATCTTATTGAGGAAAGCTTTGCTGGGTTTTCTACCCCATGAGGGTTTCCCAGGGTAAATTTTGTGTCTATCTTGTGATTATGTTTCTTTCAGTGATCTTGCTAGTCTATTTGGTTTAAACTTAACATGGTATTAGAGCTAACCTGAATAGAACATCTTTCACAAGGTGAAATTATATTTCTCTCTCTCTCCCAAAATTAGGGTTTCTGCAAAAGTTAGTATTTTTGGATTCTGGTTGCATGGATGTTTATCCCTTCTAAAGATCTATCTTTTGAGCCTTGGATCGAAGTTTTTGGTTGGGAAGAACTCCGGGAAAGTCAAACCCTAGTTTTACCAAAAGTGTGATAAACCAGAAATTCCGTTTGCAGTTCCGGAAAAGTGAAAAGTTAAAATTTTCGGGTAAGTACTACTATCTCTTATCTCTTGGACTACCCCAAGAGAAGATGGCTCCAAGCACTAAGCTTGAAGATAAGCTAGAAGGTATGGAAAATTTCCGGGCATGGAAATACAGAATTGGTCTCATTCTTGAAGAGAATGATCTTGCTCATTATGTCAAGAATGAAGTTGCAGAACTTGAAGGAGATGAAGCCAAAGAGAAGCATAGGAAGGATTTGATTAGGGAAAAGAGAATCATAGCTGATTCCATTAAAGACCACTTGATTCCCCAAGTGGCTTCCAAGAAGACTCCAAAGGAAATGTATGATGCCCTAGGAAGAATGTATGAAGGAAAGAACATCAATAGGAAGATGAACCTAAGGACTCAGTTGAAGAGTACCAAGATGCACAAAGGAGAATACATTCAAGACTACTTGTCAAGGGTCTCCCAAATCAAGGAGAAACTAGATGCCATTGGTGATACTCTTGATGAAGATGAACTTGTGATGACTGCTCTAAATGGTCTCACTAGACCTTGGGAATCATTCATACAAACTATGTGTGCCAGAAAAGAAAGCATGAAGTTTGATGTAGTATGGGAGGATTGTGTTCAGCAAGAGGCTAGGGTAGCCAACAGAGAATCTCTTCTCAAAGAAAATGACCAAGCCTTGGCCACCCACACCAAAAGAGGAAGAAGGGGTCACTTCAAGAAAGTGAACCACAAAAAGTCTCAACCCTCTCATAGATTCAAAAGGAAAGGAGGAACAAACTCAGAAAGAGACCTCTTCACAGTCCAATGTTATAATTGTCTTAAACTAGGACACTATGCTAGAGACTATACTTTACCAGGAAAGAAGAAGAAGAAGTTTGTTCACAAAAGACATCATGCACATATGGTAGAAGATGATAGTGAAGAAGAAGTAGGAGAAGAAGAAGAAGAAGAAGAGGAAAGGCCTCGAAGGAAAAGATCTAAAGTAAAGAAAGAAGATCCAGAAGAATATGTCCTATTTTCTGCACTCTCTGGATCTGTGTCTCCTAGAGAAGATACATGGCTCATTGATAGTGGTGCTTCAAAGTAGATGACAGGTCAAAAGAAAACTCTCTCAAGACTTGAAGAAAAGTCTTCACCACAAAAGGTATCTCTAGGAGATGATTATCAATATCCCATCAAGGGAATTGGTGAAGCAAGCTACAAGCTTGATTCTGGAACACCCTTGAAAATGAAAGAAGTTTTATATGTACCAGGTTTAAAGAAGAACCTACTCTCTATCTCAGCACTAGATAAGAAAGGTTTTAGAGTGGCTTTCATAGATGGACAAGTACTCATGTGGTCCAAAGGAAAATCAATTAAAGATGCAGTTGTCATTTGTGAAGAAGAAGAAGGTCTCTATAAGCTCAAGGGTCATCCAAAAGCTGCCCTTGCTCATGAAACCTCTAGCCCCAGTGAGCTATGGCATAGAAGAATAGCTCACATTAACTACAAAGCCTTACCCTATGTAAGCAAGGTGGTCATAGGATTACCAGATTTGAAGGTTGATCATGATGGCTCATGTAAAGGATGTAAGAAAGGGAAGAATGTCAAGAACCCTTTTCCAAAGAGTGAAATAAAGACTAAGAACATTTTGGAGCTAATACACTCAGATGTATGTGGACCAATGCCCACCACTTCTCTAAGTGGGTTTGAATACTATCTTTCATTCATTGATGACTACTCAAGGAAAAATTGGATATACTTTCTAAAAAGTAAGAATGAAGTCTTTGGAAAATTCAAAGAGTTTAAGGCTCTAATAGAAAATCTCTCAGAAAAGAAAATCAAGATTCTCAGAACATATAATGGCGAAGAATATACTTCAAAGGACTTTGAAGAATTTTGTAAAGAAGCCGGAATCAAGAGGGAACTAACCACTCCCTACAATCCCCAACAAAATGGGGTTGCTGAAAGGAAGAATAGAACCATCATGGAAGTTGTAAAGACTATGATACATGATCAAGATCTACCCATGTATCTATGGGCTGAAGCAGCTAGGACAGTAGTCTATGTGGAAAATAGACTATCCCATAGTGCTCTTGAATTCAAAACTCTAGAAGAAGTGTTCACAGGAAAGAAGCCTGAGGTAAGTCATCTCAAAATATTTGGGTGTCCTGTGTACATTCACATTCCAAAATAAAAGAGAACCAAGTTGGATCCTTCTGGCAAGAAGGGAATATTTGTTGGATATTGTGAATCATCCAAAGCCTTTAGAATTTACATACCAGGTTTTCATCATATGGAAATAAGTAGAGATGTAACATTTGATGAAGAAGCAGCACTCAAGAAATCCAGGAAGTGCCAACTTGAAGAAATCTATGAAGAAGATACACGTCCTAAAATCACAGAGGCTGTGTCCATCCCTAAAGATGATTCACCAGAGGATCATGACATGTTGGAACCACAAGATTCTCCTATTACAGACTTATCTAAGAAAAGAAGGCCAACATGGGCTAGAGATATTATTCAAGGAGCTGAAAGATATGGAGCTCCTGAAGGTTCCATTAGAGAAAGAAAGAAACCAAAGCTAGTATCCAACTATATGGCCTTGATGTGTGATCTTGTGGAACAACAACCTACTAGCTATGAAGAGGCAGCTTAGAAGAAAGAATGGGTAGAAGCAATGACAGAAGAATATCAGTCTATAATGAAAAATGATGTTTGGGATGTAGTTCCCAAACCAAAAGATAAAAGTGTGGTTTCTTCCAAATGGATTTTCAAGATAAAACATGCTGCATATGGTAGCATTGAAAAATACAAGGCAAGATTTGTAGCCAGAGGATTCTCTCAGAAGGAGGGAATTGACTATGAAGAAACATTTGCACCAGTTTCTAGGTATACTTCAATTATAACTATCATGGCACTTGCATCTATGATGAAGTAGAAATTACACCAAATGGATGTTAAGACAGATTTTCTGAATGGTGTAATTGAAGAAGAAGTGTACATAGAGAAACCACAATGGTTTGAGGTTAAAGACATGAGAACTCATGTATGCAAACTGAAAAAGGCATTATATGGATTGAAGCAAGCTCCCAGGGCTTGGTACGGAAGGATTGACAATTTCTTAACAAGCATGGGCTTTACCAAGAGTAAAGCTGACCCCAATCTTTATCTCAAAGTGATGAATGATGAACCAGTTATTCTGTTGTTATATGTAGATGATCTATTTCTAACCGAAAATGAGAAACATATTATTGAATGCAAGAAGAAGCTTTCTTCAGAATTCAAGATGAAAGATCTCGGATTAATGCACTACTTCTTAGGTCTAGAAGTATGGCAAGAACCAAAAGGAATCTTTCTAAATCAAGGTAAGTATGCTGTGGAGATTCTAAAAAGATTTGACATGTTGGAGTGTAAAGCCATGGCCACTCCCATGGACTCCAACTTGAAGTTATTAGTTAATGACTCATCGGAATTAGTGGACCTAACTCTATATAGACAAATCATTGGGTCATTGATGTATTTAACAAATACTAGGCCAGATATATGCTTTGCTGTAAATACCCTAAGTCAGTATCTAGTAGAACCTAGAAAGGTTCACTTAATAGCTGCAAAGCATGTAATGAGGTACCTAAAAGGTACATTAGATTTTGGTCTATATTATCTTGGAGATCATGAACTCAGATTACATGGCTACTCAGATTCTGATTGGGCGGGAAGTGTCTCAGACAGAAAGAGTACATCAGGTGGATGTTATGGTCTTGGATCTGCCATGATCTCATGGTTCAGCAAGAAACAATCTAGTGTGGCTCTCAGTACTGCTGAAGTAGAATATATAGCTGCCTGCTCTGTCAGCTGTGAAGCAGTGTGGCTTCGAAAGCTATTATCTGGAGTGTTTGACTTAGAAATGGATCCCACTGTGATTATGTGTGACAATCAAAGCTGCATTAAGATGACAGAAAATCCTGTATTCCACGATAAGTCAAAACACATAGAGATCCGATACTTTTATATACGAGATATGGTGCATAGAGGAGCTATCATGCTCGAGTATGTGAGCACTGAGGATCAAATTGCTGATATCTTGACCAAACCTTTGTCTCGAGTGAAATTTGAATACTTCCGAGACAAGCTTGGTGTAGTCCAAAAGGACCCTCCTCGAAAGGGGGAGTAGTATAGTCACTAATGATGAGATTGTCTCATCGACAGCAAGGTCGATGATGAGGATACCTGTTTACTACACCTGAATACTTAGAAATATTTAGATTTAGCACTCTTATACTTAGAATACTTATTTTTACTTTTGATGATAGATGTATTAGTGAGAATACATGCTTTTGATGATAGATTTATTAGTGAGAATACATGCTTTTGATGATATATGTATTAGTGAGAATACATGTTTTGATGATAGATGTATTGGTGAGGATACATACTTTTGATGATACATGTATTGATGATTATACTCGTTCTATTACAGGTTGATGTATTGATGAGAGTACTTATATTGATGTATTGATGAGAATACATGTATTGATTAATGTAGTTGTATGGTTGAGGATACTTGTACATGTAGAACGTGAGCCGTAGACAGATGTCTCTGAGAAAGAAGAGGATTGCATCATCCTTGAACACACGTTCTAAAGTGAGCCGTAAACAGATGTCTCCGAGAAAGAAGAAGGATTGCATCATCCTTGAACATATGTTCTAAAGTGAACCGTAGACAGATGTCTCCGAGAAAGAAGAGGATTGCATCATCCTTGAACACAGGTTCTAAAGTGAGCCATAGACAGATGTCTCCGAGAAAGAAGAGGATTGCATCATCCTTGAACACACGTTCTAAAGTGAGCCGTAGATAGATGTCTCCGAGAAAGAAGAAGGATTGCATCATCCTTGAACATATGTTCTAAAGTGAGTTGTAGACATATGTCTCCGAGAAAGAAGAGGATTGCATCATCCTTAAACACACGTTCTAAAGTGAGCCGTAGACAGATGTCTCCGAGAAAGAAGAAGGATTGCATCATCCTTGAACATATGTTCTAAAGTGAGCCATAGACAGATGTCTCCGAGAAAGAAGAGGATTGCATCATCCTTGAACACACATTCTAAAGTGAGCTGTAGACAGATGTCTCTGAGAAAGAAGAAGGATTGAATCATCCTTGAACATATGTTCTAAAGAGAGCCGTAGGCATATATATTCGAGAATGAAGTCTTTGATGGACATGTGAGGATTGGATCATCCCTGGACTTCATTCCTAAAGAGAGCCGTAGACATGATGTCTCCGAGAAAGAAGTCCTGAATGAACAGGTAGGGGATTGCATCTTCCCCAGACCTCGGTCCCAGAATTGAGCTGTAGACTGATGTCTCCGAGAATTGAAGATAGGACTGCATCGTCCCTAAACTAGGTTCAAAATGTACGTGATGGGATTGCATCATCCCTAGACATGAGACTTGTCTTAAAAGTACATGTGAGGACTGCATCGTCCATGAACTGGGTTCAAAATGTATGTGATGGGATTGCATAATCCCTAGACATGAGACTTGTCTTAAAGGTACGTGTGAGGACTGCATCGTCCATGAACTGGGTTCAAAATGTACGTGATGGGATTGCATCATCCCTAGACATGAGACTTGTCTTAAAGGTACGTGTGTGTTAACACCCAAAAAGTGCTCACTAGCTCATTTACCACATTATATGGCTCATTTGTCCATTTTCCTACCATTTTTCCCTTAAAATCCCAAAAAATCCCATTAAAAAGCCTCCAAAAGGCCTAAAATGCCTCCAAAAGGCCACAAAACCATCAAAATAGCCTAAAAAAGGCTAAAAAAAACCCCCTTTTCCTCCAAAAATAGCAAAAATCCCCTAAAAAGGAATAAAAAATATAAAATAATGAGGAAAAGGAGGATTTTTTAGCCTTTTTTAGGCTATTTTGATGGTTTTGTGGCCTTTTGGAGGCATTTTAGGCCTTTTGGAGGCTTTTTAATGGGATTTTTTGGGATTTTAAGGGAAAAATGGTAGGAAAATGGACAAATGAGCCATATAATGTGGTAAATGAGCTAGGAGTCGCCAAAACTGTAGCTAGGGTTTTACCCCTAGCTTGTGCCAATGAGCACCTACTAAGGAGAATGGACTCCTTAGTAGCAGTTCAATAATGATTAAAAGATTAAGCTAAAACAACAATTAACAAACTACTTTAAGCATTGCATGAGACATAAATAAAAGATGTAAAAAATGGTTTTATATTAATGTTACCTTGAGTGTCAAGGTTGGTGAAGCCCTTTGCAGTGTCCAAGAGGATGCTCCAAGCTTCAGAATGCTCCTTTCTCCTTCTCCAATGTTGGGGATGGGCCAAAGGTGGCTCTCAAGGTGAAAATAGTTCAAAGGTGAACTAGGGTTTCGAGAGAGATTTTGGCAGAGTAAGGGTGCTTGTGATTGTGGATATGGAATAAGGGATCTCCATCACCTATTTATAGTTTTTTGGTGGTGGAGTGCTGACCCATGGTTTTAGGAAACATATGGTTTTGGGCAGCTGTATAGGGTTTTTTCCTCATTTTCCTCATTATTTTATATTTTTTATTCCCTTTTTAGGGGATTTTTGCTATTTTTGGAGGAAAAGGGGGGTTTTTAGCCTTTTTTAGGCTATTTTGATGGTTTTGTGGCCTTTTGGAGGCATTTTAGGCCTTTTGGAGGTTTTTTAATGGGATTTTTTGGGATTTTAAGGGAAAAATGGTAGGAAAATGGACAAATGAGCCATATAATGTGGTAAATGAGCTAGTGAGCACTTTTTGGGTGTTAACAGTGTGAGGACTGCATCGTCCATGAACTGGGTTCAAAATGTACGTGATGGGATTGCAACATCCCTAGACATGAGACTTGTCTTAAAGGTACGTGTGAGGACTGCATCGTCCATGAACTGGGTTCAAAATGTACGTGATGGGATTGCATTATCCCTAGACATGAGACTTGTCTTAAAGGTACATGTGAGGACTGCATCATCCATGAACTGGGTTCAAAATGTACGTAATGGGATTGCATCGTCCCTAGACATGAGACTTGTCTTAAAGTGATAAGGACTGATCATCCTGGAACTTGATCTGGATTGTATCATCCATGGACCTATGTCCTAAAGAGAGCAGGATTGATCATCCTGTAATATGATCGTGTATATTGCAGAGGATGCTATAGATCGAGATGATCCAGATGCTGCAGATCGATCCAGATGCTGATGATCATATGATGACGATGCTGATGATCGTATGATGACGATGCTGATGATCGTATGATGACGATACTGATGATTGTGTGACGGCGATGATGATTGTATGATGACAATGCTGATGATTTTATGATGACAATGCTGATGATTGTATGATGACGATACTGATGATTGTATGATGACGATGTTGATGATCGTATGATGATGATGTTGATGATCGTGTGATGATGATACTGATGTTCGTGTGACGACGATGATGATCGTATGATAACGATGTTGATGATCATATGATGACGATACTGATGATGGTAATGTTCCAGTAGCTGGTTGAGTTACTGATGATGATGAATTGAAGAAAGCTTCCGATGATTTATAGATGTATCATGTATGATGTAGTCGATGACTCCTTGCTCCTGCAGATGTTGTCATAATATCCTTCTCGTTAAGGGGGAGTGTTGAATATTGTAACTTCTAAGAATATTATATTTGTACATTATTATTCCGGAGATGTTTCATCCCTCCAAGGTGACTCTATTATGTATCCGGAGATGTTTATTCCTCCGAGGGTTTGTGGTAACTAGGGTTATTAGACCCACCATGTGGGGGTCGGCCCTGATATTATATTTTAGGGGTTATTAGACTTCTCCAGGAGAGGTAGGCCCCATTAGGGATTTTAGTCAGTAGGGAACTAGTATAAATAGAGGAGGAGAGCTCCTCATTTGACACACTTACACAACTCAGAAAAGCAGTGCACTTGTGTCTGGGAGGTCTGCACAGGAGGTAGAGAAGGAGGTCAAGTCTTGGAGCACATATTGTATTTTGGTTGATCATCTTATTGAGGAAATCTTTGCTAGGTTTTCTACCCCATGAGGGTTTCCTAGGGTAAATTATGTGTCTATCTTGTGATTATGTTTCTTTCAGTGATCTTGCTAGTCTATTTGGTTTAAACTTAACAGTGGGATTGCCATCTTTTACAGGATCAATGTATCAGCGTCCTTCAGCCCGATCCAACGGGGCTATGACTCTGAGATCGCGATTCTCAAAGGTCATCATGCGCCTCTTGAAGTTGATTACAGCTCCACTATCATTAGCCCATCCAATCCCCAATAGTGCAGGATAGGAGCTTCCTCCCTCAAAAATTCAATGACATCGAAGTTAGCATAAGTCTTCATGCCCTCAATATTGACTGTTAGGGGCAGAACTCACCCAATGGGTGTTACTTTCGCATGGTTGGCCAACCAGTGCTACATAGGAGACCAGCTCAAGGGGGTGCTCCCCATTTTCTACCACGCTTGCTTGGTTAAGATGTTAACATCCGAACCAAGATCAAGAATAACTGAATCAAAATCATAGTCACCAATATGGATGTTCATTCGCATCTCCTTGCCAGTCTTCCGTCGCTGTAAAGAGTTTATTGCTGACTCCTGCAGTCCTTTCGGAGATCGCTGCAACCATCCCTCAATCTCAACCAAGGAGGCTGGATCCCGGACCAATAACAGACAGCTCTCAAGAAACCTTTGCAATGTTCCCGATGGTGTCGACGGACCGCCCTCTGATGTATTGTCAAAGATAGGTGGCATATCGCAAACAACAGCCTTACCGCGGTCTTTCTCCAAGGCACGACGCACCTGAAGGAATGCCTCCTGTTCAACATCGATGTCAAATGATACCGTCTTCTGGCCTACCAACCGAATCATTGGTTGCGAGCTATTTTCCCCAATCATTTTGCCTCCATGGGTTACAACAGTCACCGAAGCATCTTGTGGTCGCGGTTTTGCAGAAATTGTCGCAATATTTGCACCCTACATATGAGTCTACTGCAGATTCCCCTGCGGGTTCCCATTTGGATTTGCATTCTGATTCTGTCGTGGGGGCTGGTTCTTTACTGGTTGTTGTACTTGGTTCTGGACTAGTTGCTGTACTTGGTTCTGGGCTGGTTGCTGCGGCTGGGTCTGATTCTGTATCTGCGGAGCGTTCCCATGCTGCCATCGTGAAATCAACTATGGACAATTCTCAACTATACGATCATTAACAAAACATAACGTACACTGATTCTATAGTAGTGGATAGTCTCGCTGATAATTCCCCCACACCGCACAGTGATAGCATTGAACGGGTCCACGGCCACCTCGTCCTACTCCACGACCAAATCCTCCACTGTGTCCGCCCCGGTATCCTCCTCAGAATCCGCCTTACTGTTGGTACTGCGGTTGCATAGGATTCTGTTGCATGCCTTGCCCCTGCGGTGCATACTGCGGTTGCTGGATGTACTGTGGTTGTTGTGGATCCACTTGCATAGGAGCATATTGTGGCACAAACTGTTGTGGTTGTTGCTGGGGTACAAACTACATCTGCGGTTGCAGTTGTGGTTATTGTACGGCACGCTGATCATCCTTGATGTAGAATGCATCACACATTCTTTCTTGTAGCAACCCATATGCATGACAATCTTTGTCATCGTGACCCACCGACTTGCAAAATGTGCAATAAATATTTCTCGGGGTTGTGACCATTTTCTGCATAAAAGGGAAATTGTCGTGACTGTGCCCATACACTTGGCAAACGCGACACCATGGCATGCTGCCACCATTTAAGGGGTTTGGTGCACCTGACACCAAATAATTGCGGAAATATGGGCAATTGTCCTTCGTATGCCCTTCTCCTCGGCATCGTGTACACCATACTTCATCGCGCTATTCCTTGTTCTTCTTCAAATCTTGCAATTTTATAGTCAAGTTAGCAAGATGTGTCTGTATCTGTGACATCCCGGCCGCATTATCCTCAATCGGTGATGCCTCCAATCACATTGCAATCTCTAGAGCTTCGCTGGGTGTCAAAATTTTTTGTTGCATCAGTGATAGCCGAATGTGCGGGAGCAATGCCGCAATGAACCACTCTTTATGTTGGATGACACTCATATCGAAACTAACCTTTGCCATCAGCGTCTTGAATCGCTGGTCGAAATCCCATACCGTCTCATTGGGATACTGCTTAATTTCATTCAATTCTGTGATGTATTGAGCTTCAGACTTGGGCCGTCTAAATTCAGCAATCAACCCATCCCGAATCTCATCTAGTGACTTCTCTGGGGCTCTCATAGGGACTAGAACAAACTTCATGAACCAATCTAATGCACGACCTCGCAGAGTCGTGGCTAACTGTCCTTTCTTAGCATCAACATCAGTGATCTATTTCATGGTCTAGACCGTTTCACACAAAAACCAATACTGTTCTGGATTGTCTGTCGCACTTCTATGGAACAACGGTAACTTAGCATCATCGCCCGCCATTTTGGGCTTCCTTCCTCCTTTTGCTGTGCTGCTACCAATTAACTTCTATGGAATTGACGAACTTGGAGGTGTCGAAGTGGTATTTCTTACTTTTTGTGAGATAGTGAGCGGAGGTGTGGGTACGTTGGTGTCGGGGTTTGGTCCTGCTTCTATCCTGGGTGTAGCCTAGCCGTCCCTGTCAGGACTGTGAGGTCGCTTCGTCCCATGTGGTCTTCCTTCGTGGTTTTGCGGTTCGATCGTAGGAGGACCTTCTCCTCTCTTCTGCCTCTTCTCCTGTCGAAACCTCGCTCCTCCTCTTGTAAGACCACTTTCTTCCTTGGCTTCACTCACAGTCTCCTCATGGTATGCACCCATCTACCCCTTACTGTTCCATGTACTGCTCCCCAACAATCGCGGTACCCATGGCCTCCGCCCTCCAGGTTGCCTACTGATCAAGATGCATCTTCAATATACCCTTTTCATATTAGCATCTTAATCGATAGTTGGAGTGTAACGTCCCCAGCTTAACCCTATTGCATTAAGATTGTAAATGATGTAAATATTGTCATTTAGTCATGGTGAGGAGCTCAAGGCCAAGGCCCCACCACGCATTTATCGTTTTATGTATCGGCAATTAGGATAGATGCATATGGTTCTTGTGCTAGCGGTGCACAATGTAAAATCAGACATCATGTAAATATGCAATTTTAATGAAAAACCCACAACCAGCTACGCAATGCAACAAAAGAGATGGGGGCATGATCTTTACAAGGAAGAGGGAGGAAAAATAACTAAACCCTTGAGCCAATGGTTTAATCCATGTTTCCATGAGAAATCCCAATGAACTCTCAACTACCCATTTTGGGTTATGGACCAATCATTTAATTCTCCCATAAATTGGTTGGGACAGTTAATGCCTTGGGAATGAAAGAGTATGGCAGCCAATTTCGTGCATGGGCAAGCCATCTACTTGGAAAATCGTGTTTTGCTTGTGGGGCAAGAAAACACCCACGAAATGGTGCCCAAAGCCATTCTGAACAGGGAGTCTTCACTCACTCACGCAGTTGGAATTAGATGGGCCTTTCCCTGCACGTTTTGCATCCAAATCCTGCATTTTTCCATGCCTGGGAGTTCGTTTTTGCATAGACAGTAGCTTGGGAGAAAAGGGCCACGATTTGGGGACTGTATGGAGGTCGTTTTTGCCCCCGAATGTCCAAGGACGTTTTTCTAAAAACGGATTGGCTTCCCAGGGTTGTTTCCCATCTTCCCATTTCGTTTTGTGTGTTCCCACGTTTTTCTGAGTGAGTTGAAACCCCATCTCATGCATCCCACTGTGGACAGCGTTTTCCTCATGCCCTGTAATTGTGGTTTTGTTGTTAAATGCACCCCGTTTTGGACAGGAACCTGTGAGCAAGAGCCTCAAGAGTGGAAGAGGACAGATTTGGCTTGATGAGCCCAATGGAGTATCCATAGCTCCATGGTTGAGCCACTAGCTTGGTAATTCACCTCTGCCAATCTCTTAGCAGCCTGAGAAACCCAACTGCTGGTTGGCTTGGCTGATTCTGGCATATCTTTGGCTATGTGAGAGCCTGTTTCCCCTTTTTCCTTGCGGAGATCATGCCCAGCTCGGGGGGTGGCAGTGGTGCTGAGAGATTAAGGAGCACATTGGCCTACGGTTGGGTGGAACGTTGCAGAAGCGTAGCTGGTTGCTTGGGACTACTTCATTAAGATACGTATTCTCTTGTGTAAATTCATCATTATCATTTGATAAATATTGGAATGTGTGTGGATGTGTTAAATGATTTTACTTCCGCTGTGTTTTCAAGTGTTTATGAAATCGCATATGTTCATCTCCTTATTAAATTGAACGTTTATTTTCTAAGTGTGGGGCTAGATGCCTGGTTTAACCTCACGATCCTCTCCATCTAGCTAGTAGGATGGGAGGGGACGTGACATGGAGCAACAGCAGAAACCTTCCCCTTGGTCCGCGAAAGAAATATCTTTCAGCTTCACTATAGGATTTCTGCGTGTCAACCGCAAATTCAGTGATATATCCTTCCAGGATGCTATCAAGCCGAACTTCGACAGCCTGCGATGCCTTGTTATCAACTTCCTGTAGCTCTTGAATCAATTCCGGGGTCCAAGCTGTCGGCTCACCACCCTAGAAATTCTTCTTCTGGAAGGTCAGCTTTGATAACCACTCGTACAAAATGACTGAGAATTCACAGAAAAACCATTCGTGCGGACCATCATGAATATACCTTCCCACCCAGTGATCTACTATCAGTCGTGTGTTCTGGCTTTCTTCTTCAGCAAACTCCTGCAACTTCTGATCAAACCAGCTCTGTATCTCCGGCTTCGTCGAGTGCCACAACATGTCCTCCTTTCACTCTTCACACGGTCCTGGAAACAGAACCATTTGTTGACCAACGCGACTCCAATCTACAGGGGTTCCACTCTATTGTCGACACATGCCCCAGTCTCCCAGGGCACCGGCCTGGGCAGGTTTTATCCCGCCCAGAGCAGATGAGGTCTCACCTGAGGCGTCCAGGAAGAGCAGACGGAACCATGTTTCCGTCGAGGAAGGAGGAGGGTTGTGGCTATATGAACTAACTCTATTGCAACACTAAACAGGAATCTCAAACATTTGACATGTGTTCATAATGCATTATTCAATCGCAGCATTTATTATCATCGCAGTAATAACAGTAAAGCAACATTGCATTAAAAAAACATAGCATTAATCATGAAGTGCGACATTGCATTACCATAAATAAACAGAAAGAACCTAGGAATTGCACCAGAATAGTGTCATCATATATTATCACTGCAAAACCTTAGATACCATATCTCCTCAAAGATCAGGTCTCGACAATATCTCACAGATGTGCAGAAACAACCAAAAAAATGCGCTTCTCTTTGCTTTGATTCCACCATCCCTGTCTACAATACCTACGACTCTTATCTATATATAGGATTCCACCATTACAATGCTTGTCCACTTACTAACAATTTTCTAACCGACATTTGGACAAGTGACCCAATATCTAACTAACTTGGTACAAAACCGACCAAAAACCCGCATTCTGCGGTATAACTGACTCAACATTACATAATATGTGGTCTAAATGACCCAAAACCCGCATTCCGTGGTACAATTGACCAAAAATACATAACTGATCTTCCGCTCATCGCCATTCGCGTCATCTTCTCGCCATCCGCGCCATCTTTTGCCTTGTTGCAGCATCGGAGATGCTGCGATAGCGCTCTAACAACCCGCCTACACACAACCCATACTTGTTTAAAAGTGTATAAACCTTGGCGAATTTTACCAATTCTTAAAATGTCAACTATAAAATATTTGGCGATTCTTAAAATATCAACTATAAAATATTTGGGGATATTTTTCTAAAATTATTTCAATTTCTAAGGATTTTATATAGTTTATATAATAATTTGGCAAATTTTAGTGTGAAAAAATTTCACCCCATCAAAATTGGGCGAAATGGGGCTTCAAAAAATGCAAATTGGCGAATTGTTTTTTGGAAAAATAGCCCATGGGATAAATTTCATCACTAAAATTATCCTTGGTTCTAAAATCTTTTTTTTTATATATATATTGGAAAGATTGGTGCCCGCAACGCGTAGGATAAAAGACAACCAAAATGCCTCGCTTTTCCGGTGATTTTGAGTCCAAACTGGTTAAAATTCTTGCATGAAATTGTTATTTTTACATTTTTGTAATTTCAGTAATTGGGATTGCCTGTTCTAGACTAATTGCCCAATTTTAAAACTACTGTCAAAATTGCGATCTAAACACTCCAAGTTACTATTTTGGCAAGAATTGCTCTACCGGATTATGGTGAGTCGGAAACGTTTTAGTTAACCCTTATACAACTCCATTCAGGATCATTACATGTCATTTAATAAACTATCAAAATAAAAGTCATTTTAACGATGACTTAATTATTATTTAGAGACAAAATGTTTGGATTTTTAATATGTATTTTGTAGTAATGTATTTAATAGTATTGATGTATGATTATGAATGATTGGATTGATTTAAGATAACACCATAAAAATAGAAAAAAAAAACATAGATTTTTATGACGAGATATAAATAAATGTACAGAATCTATAGAAAACACATCTTATGGTACAATACAGACAAAATGAAATAATTATTAACTACATTCAATGCTGAAATGACCAAAAGCCTACCCAAAAAATCCCCAGTAAACTATAGAAATCAGCAGACACGTACAAGATGCCAGTACCATATTTATGCTTCTTAAATTCATTGAGACATGTATACCAATGTTTTTAAGGTTTCTGAATCAACACATCACACATTAAATTTGCAATTTTTGCAAGTTATTATCCATAAATTAAAAAAAAAATCACATGACTTTAATAAGGTTTGTTGTTTTTTATTTTTATCTTTACTTATTTAATTTATTCTGTTAAATCATTTTAATTTAATTTATTCTGTTAAATCATTTTAACGGTCAAAATTGTTATTATTAATAAAATAGCTAATTTCAATTTAAAATACAATTTTTAAATTAGATTTTCTTGCAACCTTTTCTATGTCAAAACGCATTAATGGTAAATTTAAGAAATCAAGGCCAAATGTCATGATTATCAAATGTCATGCGCTAGTGCTACTGATGTCGACGCTAGAGCACCCAACGTGAGGATTGGGGAGAAGCAACACAAAATAATTAGATGTGTAGCATCGTTTTAGTGAGTTGAGTTGGTCATACCAAATTTTGGTAGAAATTTATGTTTCAAATTTAATGGAGATTTTTTTTTAAATTTAATTAATTATATAAAATAACAATTTGAGTTGATTTAATAGTTAAGAAGATGTGTTTTTTAGAAGGTTATAGGTTCAAATCATGAGGTGTAGGGTATGTACTTCTATGTAAGGAGGTACTTTGTCACACATACAATGAGGTCTTATACACCAAATTTGTATTTGTTTCGGTATGACCTTAACCATGTATTATTATTATTATTGAAACCATTGGTTAAATTTGAAAAGTTAGTTTTAATTTCAATTTAAAAATGATCAATAATCCATAATATTGTAAATTATTGAAATTAAATCATTTAAATAAACACTTCATTAAAAAAATTGTAAATAAATATTGCCCTTCTAATTTTTTGAAATGTTAAAAAGTAACCAACCACCAATTGAGAGCTTAAACTCCCAATTAGTATGGTATGTTAGTCAAATATAGTATCATTAGGAAATAATAAATTGTAGCAAATCTTTAGGCCTTTTCCAAAGGGCGAGAACTCTATTAAATTAGGCTGGCCTTTTCCAAAGGGTGAGAACTCTATTAAATTAGGCTAATATCTGATTTGGAGCTTCATGAAATCGATACAAACAAGAACTTAAGGAAAATTGTTGATTAAGAGGACTAGGTGTATTCAGCTTATTAAGGATATTGATTGTTTACTTTAACTATCAAACCATATAAACATGTCAGTTAGAACAATATGTTAAAGAATAGTCCCTAGTACCGTAGAGTGGGGTGTTCAAGCATAAGTCCTAATACATAGATATGATGATAACAACAATTCTATAACATTCTCCATAACTTGCTTACAAATCATGTGCATGGATTTTGGTCTTGATATGAGGCACAAAAAAAGAACTTATAGGCATTCCCAAAATATTTGATAGATAAAAGTTTTATGCGAAAGAGGAGTGATAAAAAATATTCATATAATCGAGAAAATAGAATGATCAATATTGTTGGCACGGAGTTAGAGCGCATGAAGTGTGGAAGCTGACATCGACAAAGGGGTCATCAGTGGAGGAAAGGACCATTCGCGAAGGACAAGAAGCCGTTGAAAGCACAAGTTTTGGTCCAGTTAGTTAGAATGGGTCGTTTCGACCATTTGGTAATAGTCTTAGTTGTATATAAATAGAACCACAATTGTAAGCCTAAGGGCATCGATCTTAGATGGTGATATCTCGCATCTATGTATTTGTCTGCCTTCGGCAGGTTTTACTCTTTGTATATGGATTCGCGTTAAGTTGCTTCGAACTGTTCCTACGAAGGTTGTACCGCATATTTTGAGATGAGTTAATGCATGGGGATGTTCGATTACATCTCTATTCTATGTTTCTATTTGTGTCACCACGTTATGAATGATGAATGTTATCTTAATGATGCGATGTGTTTAAGGTTTTGTTGCTTTGCCGTTTAATCGGTAATGTTGGTTGATGCGAATGTCATTTACATGTTGTTGATGCAGATGTCGAATGTATATTTGAATGGTTAGTATAATGCAAAGATAGATCTCTAGTTTCTATAGCGACTGAGTGAGGGTTAACACATGTCTTCTCCCTACTGCGGAAACTTGGTTCCTGCAGCCCCCCTTGAACATCTTGGGTGAGACCTCACTCGCTCTGCGGGTGTTGCTGGAAATGGTAAAACCTTTCTGGCTCAATGCTTAAGGGTGTGTGGTTGGTGTTTGTTGACAACAGTGCAAAGTGAACCCCTGTCGACAGAACTGTGTCAATAAATGGTTCCGTTGCTGGGACCATAGTGCGATGAGAAAAAGAGAGGACATGTTGTGGCATCCTACGAAACCAAATATCGAGGAGTGGTTCTACAAGAAGGCACGAGAGTTCGTTGAAGAAGAGCATCAAAAACCCAGATGGTCGACGACTAATTGGTTACAGAAATATATATACTGTGACATTCACGAGATATTTTTCTGCGAATTCCCAATATTGTTGCATGAGTGGTTGGCATAACTGACATTCCAAAAGAAGAATTTCCAAGGTGGTGAACCTAAACACTAGACACCTGAATTGATCCAGCAATTGAAGCGAGTGGATAACAAGACATCTAGAGTTGTTGAAGTCTGGGTAGATAGTATTCTGGAGGTATATATTACTGAATTCGTCGTCGACACAATCAAGTCATATAGCGACACGGAAAGGAATTTTTTCAAGGGACCCCATGGAAGGTTCCTGCTGTCGCTGAAATTGTGGATTAAAATGCTCATCTGCAAGAAGGGTATACTGAAGATGAGTTCCGACGAGTGAAGCTCAGTGTGTGGAGGATGTGGGGACCACGTGAATGTGTTTCTGGTAGAATGATGTGGGGTAGATGGACATGAGCAATGACAAGTTCTTAAGGGAAGCTAAAGAAGGTTGTGGTACTCTGCGAAGTGGGGTGAGGTTTCGACGGCCAGAGAAGAAGAGGAGGAAAGAGATTGAGAGAGAGTCTCCTGAGGTGGATAGAACAGAGAACTGCGAAATGGGACCACAAGGGACAAAGCGACCTTACTGCGGTGGAGAAAGCGACCAGGCTACCCCTGAAGCCAAAGAAGGAAAGACCCAAAGCTACAACGTACCCACAACTCCACGCACTATGCCCAATTTTGGAGGAAGAGACATAAGTTCTTCACAGTGTTGTCCGAAATGTCAGAACAACGGTAGGAGTAGTGGATCTGTAAATAATAGTAGGAAACCAAGAATGGTGGGTGACAAGGTGAAAATGTCAATTTTCTAGGGTAACGGGACCGAGGATCCCGAACAATATTGGTTTTTATGCGAAGCGGTATGGATGGTAACGTAGCTCCAAGACGATGACATCAAGAAGGGACAGCTAGCAATGACCTTTAGGGGTCGTGCGCTAGACTGGTTCATGAAATTCATACAAGTGCCTACAGGAAGTCCAGAGAAAACACTCTCACAGATCAGGGCAAGATTAATTGATGAATTTAGGAAGCCGAAATCTGAGTCGCAATACATCACGGAATTGAAGGAGATCAAGCAGAGGGGATAATTTTAAGGAAACGTACTTGTTTAAAAGTGTATAAACCTTGGCTAATCTTACCAATTCCTAAAATGTCAACTATAAAATATTTGGCGATAATTTTCCAAAATTATTTCAATTTCTAAGGATTTTATATAGTTTATATTATAATTTGACAATTTTTAGAGTGAAAAAAGTTTATCCCATCAAAATTGGGCGAAACTGGGCTTCAAAAAATGATTGGCGAATCATTTTTTGGTAAAAAACATGGAAAAATAGCCCATGGGCTAAATTTCGCCCCTAAAATTATCCTTGTCAAGTAGTTTCCAAACGAATCAGTGTGGGAATTAGACCAACGATATAAAAATCTGATGGCAAAAGTAAGCTTTGGAATGAGCGACATATAACACAAAGAATGGTTCATCACAGTGTTGGTGCCACACATTCGTATGCCGCTGATGCAACATAAAATCACATCCCAGGAAGAAGCACTAGAAATCACAATGAATTTGGAGGCTTCACCAGTTGGAGAAGCAGGATTAGGCATGAATCACATTCAAGCGCACCTAGCAAATATGACAATCCAGCTCCAAGACATCAAGAAGGGAAAAGAAGTGCGGGAGGAAATATGGTGCACCTGCTACAAATAAGAGGGGCATCATAAGGATCTGTGCCCGGAGTTCGGAAAATATTTATAGTCTGAATCCCCGAATCCACTAAGTCAGGGAGGGATGTCATGGTGTAGAATCTGTCAGACGAGGGGGCATCGGTCAAAAGAATGTGTATATTTACAGAATATGGTGTCAAAATCGGAAAATATTTTCTGCAACTTCTATCGATCGGTTGGGCACGAAGAGAAGGATTGTAGGGTGTATGACTTGCTCCAAGAAAGGACAGTAGATACATATTTTATGAAAGGGGAGGAGAAACCCCCATTATAGTAGCAACAACCGCAGTACATTCGACAGCAACCACACTACAATCAACAGTATAACCAGCCGCAACTCCATTATAGCCAACCACAGTCGGTGTACAGTCAACCCACACTGGAGTATAGCCAACTGCATTATCATCCTACACAGTACAACCAATAGCCATATGGCCAACCACGAGGAGGATTCAGAGGAGGATTCCGTGGAGTCGGAGGTGGAGGTGTTGGTTGGGGAGGAGCTTTTGGACGAGTTCGAGGGCTAGTTGTATGCTATAATTGTGCTCAAGTAAGACATTATAAAAGAGATTATCTGATCCCAGTTCCGCAATGTACTTATTGCAGTGCACTGGACCACAGTGTTGAGGATTGTCCCTAGCTGATTGCGAAGTGGCAAAATAAAAATCCACCCCAACCTCAACCGAATACAAATTAGGGTCAAAATCCACCTCCAAATGTACAGAAGATTTTGACAGAGATAAGAAGTCGATAGGTGAACGTCGCAATAGTGACCAGAGGAGGGGCTGTGATAGGAGAAGACAGACCGTAGTTGAGTGTCCGACCGACAACAAGAAAACAAGTCTGATTTGATGTGGAAGTGGCAAAAGGAGATATTTTTAGAAGCACAAGAGACAATGAGACGGATGAGGCAGCCACCTATTGACAAGAAAGAATCCACCTATGAGATGTTGTCGGTATTCGATAAGAAGAACTCACAAAAGAAGATCAACACCATGAGGGCCTTCTTAGAAAGTTGTTTGGAACTAGTGAAAGATCAGGATGCGCTAGCAGAAATAGACAGCCTACTACACCGACAGGAGGATGGACGATAGATTCGAACAGTGAATCAACTACATAGAAAGAAGACATGCAGAGAAATGAGGATGCGTGCACAAATTGGTGCATTTGATGTCGACTCCATTATTCTAGACTTGGGGTCAGATGTGAATATATTGACAAAACAGACATGGGAGACAATGGGGAAACCGTGGCTGGTATGGTCCCAGTGCAGCTTTGACTACCGAAACAAAGTAAGTTCACGCCCATCGGCCGATTACGTCACATCCCAGTCGCGATAGAAGGACTAAAGACCTATGCAGATTTTGACGTGATAGAAATAGTTGATAACACAAGCCCTTATTCAGTATTGTTAGGGATAAATTGGGAAATGGAAAATCAAGCTGTGATAAACTTCAGGAAACGAACAATGTCATTTGAGAACCACGACATGAGGGTTGTCATGCCACAGGATCCCTCAGATGGGAAAAGGTACGTCGAGCCAATGCAAGATGAATTCATGGAAGGATGGGACAATGTGTACACCATCTTGGAGGACTATATTAATCCCATCGCCGACGGAGAATTGGGGTGGTGAAGCGTTAGCTCAGCATCGTCAGATTCTGATGAAGCACTGGAGAATTGGCAGAATCGACTACACGAGGTATCATTCAGGAGATGCGCACGCATCACCCAGTTGCTGAGATGGGTGGTGACAGAAGCCTGCGAACTACCAACAAATGAAGGATTTCCCAACCTGACCAAATTCATCGCCGAATTTGAAGAAAGAGTAGCAGAACCACGAAGGTTGTTGGCATTAGAGGAAGCACTAAAGGCTACACCAGCCCAATGGTGGGAAACGCACAAGTCGATGATAATGAGCTGGCCCCTATGTCGACAACTAATGGAGATTAGGTTCAACAAAATTGAAGGGTACTGCGGAAGGATGTAGAGCGGAAGGAGTGACCCAAGGGATCACTTGGAGGAATATGTCAAAGCGCATGGGGAATGAGACCACATAATGAATGGGTCCATGTGTTCATCGATACATTGGATGAGGTACCATGAAACTAGTATGTTGCAGCATAACTACGACATGGAACGACTATGTGGGAGGAGTTGACTATTAACTTTAGCCTATTAGGAACCCATGTCAACCCTTCTCTTTAATTTGTTAGTATATTGTTGTTGGACGCATTTGCTTTGTAAGTCGTCCCATAGTATTTGTTGATCCATAGTTTGTATTATTGTTGTTGGACGCATATGCTTTGTAAGTCATCCCGTAGTATTTGTTGATCTATAGTTTGTACTGGACCATGGTTTTGACCCATAGTATTGGCACCTAGACTTAGTATATAAGTTTGTGTTGAGGCCAATGAAAGCACTGTGAAGTTATTTGTATTGAGCTTTCTCAAAGGAGGTTTCCCCCTCGAAGTGGCATACGATCAATAAAGTGATTCTGGGTTCTTTTATTATTGCTATCTCGTGTATTTTCAATAATTAATTGTTGCAGGTTCCTCACATCTGGTATTAGAGCACTTTCTTGGGCTCGTTGGGTGAAATTTCTGCCAATTTTTTTTTTTTTTTCGCATTTCTTACAGGTTCTGATCTGGGAATAATCTCTATCCTCTTAACTATGGGAAGTACTTGGGCATAAGCCCTAAAACTCATTGTGAGGAGTACCACAGGAACCCCGAAGTAGTTGTCCCATTGAGAGGACCTGCCAGTGAAAAGGGCAACAACCCCTACCTGATTGACTAGTTCCCACCCATGAGGTAAACCAAGAGCTGTCGTTTGTGGCAAAGCAGTTATCAGTTTTACGTGAGCCGTGGAGTGAGGTGTACTACCCCAATACGCAAGCCGTCAAACGACATTGGTGGCCGAGTGAATCCCTTGAACTGTTAGGAAGCCGAGCATACTTGGGGTTCATATCTATTTTTAGCTGAAAATTCACAAATTTCCTCTATCCAAAAATGTTGCCGATCACTTTCGCACCGTTATAGATCCATCTATTGCCGATCACTTCTGCACTGTTGCAGATCTGTCTTTTGTCGATCACTTTCGTTTCGTTGCAGATCCATCTATTTCTGATCACTTCCACGCCGTTGCCGATCCATTTGTTTCCGATCACCTCCACGCCGTTGTAGATCCATTTGTTTTCGATCACCTCCACGCCATTGCAAATCTACTTGTTTTCGATCCCTTCTGCATCGTTGCAGATCCATTCCTGAAAAAAATATATATATAAAAATCTATTTTTTCTCCATATCTCCCTTGTTTTCACTCTGTTTCCCTTGAAACTTCCCTGACACCCTTGTAATCCCATTCTACATATTTCATTCATGAGGACCCTATCCCAAATTCCACTTCCCAAAGCTATAAATCTCACATTTGTCTATTTTTAGGGTTTGCCATAACTTCTTCAACTTTCACCCAATCACCTTCAAATTTTACCACAGAGTTCCTTTCCTATTTCTGCTTCTTTGTCCCTCTCTGCCAAATTTTCTCATTCTTTCACCCCGCTTCTGAAATCCTCACTTTCTGCTTCCATATCCATTCGACAGTGTCCAAAACCTAATCAAATCCAAATTACCCCTCATATTTTTTCCCAAATCCAGATTTTCCTTTACTGAAACAGTTTCTATTTTTGTTTTTCTACCCACTCAAAAAAAGAAAAACTCCTAGTTATGTCTGTCACCCACGAAAGAGAAAAAACCATGGAGGAAGCACTTGCAGCCATCCAAGCCAAACTCTAGGATCTGGATGAAAAATTTCTTGGCCTCCATCTTGAGCATTCAACCATGAACAACAAATGATAGTCCGAGTCTTCATCAGACAATGGGTTCTCTTCTTCCAACAATTTTCGTGGTCCGAAGCTTGATTTTCCTTACTTCAATGGTACTGATCCGACTGTATGGATCTATAATGCAGAATAGTATTTCAGTCTACATAATACTTTTGATTTCATCAAAGTTCCACTTGCATCCTTTCATTTGGAACATGAAGCTCTTTAATGGTACCATTGGTACATCAAGACTCATGAAGAGCCAAAATGGCCAGATTTTTGCCAGCTCCTTTTGCAATGATTTGGTCCTAGTGCTTTTGATGACTTCACAGGAGTCCTCACTAAACTTCGCCAATTTGGCACTGTGAGAGAGTATCAAACCGAATTTGAGAAACTAGCCAACCACATCGAAGGATTACCTGATGACTTCTACTGGAGTTGTTTTATCAATGGTCTAAATGATGCAATCCACTCTGAGGTCAAAATGTTCTGTCCCAACACAATTATGGAAGCCCTGGGGTTGGCTAAGTTGGTAGAAGACAATATTGCAGCCCAACAATGCTCCAAACCCACTTTTGTTCCCTTCTGAACTATGGGTTCTCAATGACCTCCCATACCGCCAGCTCCACAACTACCTCCTATCAAGCATTTGTCTGAAACAAAGATGCAGACACACAGAGAAAAATGGATTTGTTATAATTGTGATGAGAAATTCACTTGGGGACATAGATGTGTTTAGCAAAAGCTCTATCTCTTGAATGTGGATTCTTCGCTTGCCTCTGAAATTTTTGAAGAAGCTCCAGATACAATGGATGCTCAGGTCGACATTTAGGAGCTTCCCATTGACCCTCTGTCTCAAGACGACCACCCAGAGATATCTCTCCATTCTTTAGCTAGAATCACCACCCCCCAAACAATGCGGGTTAGGGGTTACTTCAAGAAGCTTCCTCTTACAATACTCATTGATTCTGGTAGCACTCATAATTTCATTGACCCTCAGATCACCAAATAGGCTGATTGTTTTATCCATCCTTGCTCCAACTTTGAAGTCATGGTTTCCAATGGGGGCACCTTACCTTGCAAAGGGAAGTGTTGTAATGTGTGTATCTCTGTGGGAGATTATAACCTGTGCTCTGACATGGTTTCCTTGACCTTAGACGGATGTGATGTGGTTTTGGGCGCTCAATGGCTACGTACACTTGGCCCCATCTTATGGGATTTTGCTGAACTTTGGATGCAGTTTTCCCCCAATGGAAAAACACACATTGACAGGCTTACAACCAGGGTCTCTCAGCATCATCAGTTCACATCGCATGGAAAAAATCCTTAATAAGAATTCACATGGTGTCATCGCTCAGATCCATTCCATTCATATGCAACCATCAGTGGTCTCCACTATTCCTTTGGATCTACAACAAATTCTGGATCGATATCCAGGTGTCTTTGCTGAACCAGTGGGATTTCCACCTTCAAGGCCAGAGGACCATCGTATTTAGCTCCTTCCTGGAAGTGGTCCTCCCAACATCAGGCCCTATCGCTACCCATTTCACCAAAAAATAGAGATTGAAATGCTTGTTCAGGACTTACTGAAGCAAGGTATTATTCGCCCAAGCACTAGTTCCTTTTCTTCACCAGGTCTTCTTGTCCGCAAAAAAGATGGGTCATGGTGCCTCTGCATTGATTTCCAAGAACTTAATCACCTCACCATGAAGGATAAGTTTCCAATTCCTGTTGTTGATGAGCTTCATGGTGCTCAATTTTTCTCCAAGTTGGATCTTCGTTCTGGGTATCATCAAATTTGGGTTCATGAGGGTGATATCCCTAAAAACGCCTTCCACACACATGATGGCCACTATGAGTTTTTGGTTATGCCCTTTGGCCTCACTAATGCTCCTTCCACATTCCGGGCCTTGATGAATAAAATATTCTGGCCCTACTTGTGGAAATTCATTCTGGTATTCTTTGATGATATCCTCATCTACAGTAAAACATGGGATGAACATCTCCAACATCTGGATCTTGTAATGCAACTTTTCTCTGACCATCATCTCCACGCCAAACAGTCTAAATGTGTTTTGGGACATAAGGAAGTCGAGTATTTCGGGCACATTATCTCAGCACAAGGGGTTCGCGTGGATCCTACCAAAACGCTACCATGAGCAATTGGCCACATCCTCAGACACTCAAGAGCCTTCGTGGTTTTTTGGGGTTAATTGGCTACTACCACAAGTTTCTCAAGGATTATGGGAATATTAAAGCTCCATTAACTGATCTATTGAAAAAGGATGCTTTTACATGGACACATGCTACTGAGTGTGCATTTGACAAACTGAAACAAGCTATGTGTACTACACCTGTTCTAGCTATGCTTGATTTTTCAAAGCCCTTCACTATTGAGAGTGATGCTTGCGGCAAGGGACTTGGTGTTGTTCTCCTTCAAGATGAACACCCCATTGCATTCACTAGCAAATCCCTTTCAGGTAATAATTTAGCTTCGTCTACATATGGGAAGGAAATGATGGCTATTTTGCATGCAGTACAAAAGTGGCGACCATACCTATTAGGAAATCATTTCTGCATCAAGATTGATCACCAGAGTCTAAAATATTTCCTGGAACAACGTGTATCCTCCCCAGCAAAACAAAAATGGGTTAGAAAACTCATGGGTTATGACTATGAGATCACTTACAAGAAGTGTAAGGACAATATTGTGGTGGATTCTCTTTTGCGGACATTTGATGACCAAGGTTCTCTTTCAGCTATTTTTATGCCTGTTCCGGTTGCAATCTATTCAACAGGGCTATGTCAATGACTCTTCATTATCTCAAACCATCCAACGCTTGGCCAAAAACCCTTCTGATGTACCACATTACTCTTGGGATGGTGCTTCCTTGAGATACAAGGGTCGTCTAGTGCTTCCCCAGAACACAGATCTTCAATAGGATGTCTTCTATGAACTCCATGCTTCTCCTTCAGCAGGGCACTCTGGGTTCCTCAAAATGTATGAGCGGGCATGACGTAAGTTCTTTTTCCAGGGAATGAAAAGGACAATTCAACAGATGGTGGCTGAATGTGATACCTGCAACACAATAAGGGTGAAATGACTCTCCTTCTGGGATTGCTCGAACCCTTTCCCATACCTACACGGATTTGGATAGATATTTCTATGGATTTCATTGAAGGGATCACTAAATATGGAGGGAAGACAATGATTTTGGTTGTGGTTTATCGCCTATCCAAAAATAGTCATTTTTGTTCTCTCATCCATCCTATACAACCTCCTCAATCGCTTAAATTTTCCTGGACCAGATCTTTCATCTTCATGGAATCCCTTCTTCCATTGTCTTGGATCGTGATGTGACTTTCACTAGTAATTTTTGGACATAACTATTTCGCCACACTGGCACCAAACTGAATATGAGTTCAGGGTATCACCCACAAACAGATGGACAGACTGAAATTATCAATAAATGCTTGGAAACGTATCTTCGTTGTTTCACCTTTGAACAACAACATCAGTGGGAAAAGTGGCTCCCTCTCGCTGGATGGTGGTACAATACCTCTTACCACACTGCCTCTAAAATGACTCCATATGAAGCAGTTTATGGTCAGGCAGCACCATTTATTCTTCCATACACCCCCAGAAGTTCACTAGTTCAGGCAGTTGACATGGTCCTTTGAAACCACAATTAGATTCTTCGCATTTTGCGGGACAATCTTCACATGGAAAGAAATCGCATGAAGCAGCAAGCAGATCAGCACCGTTCTAAGCGCACTTTTCAAGCAAGTGATATGGTTTTTCTTCGTCTCCAGCCTTACAAGCAATCTTCCCTGAAACTCAAATGGCATCATAAGCTCGCTCCAAAGTTCTATGGGCCATATAGGATTCTTCAGAATATTGTGTCCGTTGCTTATAAATTGGAACTTCCTCCTTCTTCCCGCATTCATCCAGTATTTCATGTCTCTTGTTTGAAGAAAGTTCTTGGCACCAACATCATTTACCAGAACTGGATAATGAAGGATCCATCCTTTTGGAGCCGGAGGCTGTCTTCAATAAGCGCACTCGTAAGCTTCACTCTCGCTCTATCACAGAGGTCTTAATTCAGTTGCACGGAATGCAACCAGAGGATGCTACATGCGAACCACTCCTTCAGATTCAACAACAATTTCCACATCTAAAGCTTTTAGGACAAAGATTTTTCTAAGAGGGAGGGGATGTTAGGAACCCATGTCAACCCTTCTCTTTACTTTGTTCGTATATTGTTGTTGGACGCATATGCTTTGTAAGTTGTCCCGTAGTATTTGTTGATCCATAGTTTGTATTATTTTTGTTGGACGCATATGCTTGGTAAGTCGTCACGTAGTATTTGTTGATCCATAGTTTGTACTGGCCCATGGTTTTGACCCATAGTATTGGCACCTAGACTTAGTATATAAGTTTGTGTTGAGGCCAATGAAGGCACCGTGAATTTATTTGTATTGAGCTTGCTCAAAGGAGGTTTCCCCCTCGAAGTGGCCTGCGATTAATAAAGTGATTCTGAGTTCTGTTATTACTTCTATCTTGTTTATTTTCAATAATTAATTGTTGCAGGTTCATCACATAGCCGAAATTTCAACTTCTCGGATGAAAACCCCTTCATCCATAGCGCACTACAGGTGATATGGGAGAAGGTACTTGAAGCAATCCTGATGGAGAAACCAATGGGATTACAGTGGACTGCGACGCCAGAGATGTTGTTGGAGCCAGAGATGTTGTTGGAGTGTTATAACGTGATGGGAGGACCGGATGATAAAGATGATCCACGAGCTGTTTATATACTAGAGTCGAAAGGAAGTCAAGATGTCGAAGCACCAGATATGCCCTTCAACAAATTTCAACAGCCGCTACGCATCAAGAAGGTGAATATTGGGTTGGATGTAGACCCCACATTTGCAAGCATAGGAGATTATTGGGATGATGCGACAATTGCAAAAGTCACGCATCTACTACACGAATTTCAAGATCTGTTCCCAACGAAATTTTCAGAAATGAAAGGCATTTCCGGGGAACTAGGCGAAATGAAGATTCCACTGAAACCTGATGCAAAACCGGTCAAGAAGAGACCTTACAGATTGAATCCCAGGTACAAGGAGCCCGTGAAAGCTGAAATAGAGCAAAGGGCCGGCGAAGTAGAGTCGGCTACGGCCCTATCAGGATAGCGTGACATAGTAAAAAAAAAATTGTGAATTAAGAAGTGTGTTGATGGTATAGAGACAAGGACAAGATTGCGACAAGGTTCAAACGGTGAAGACTTGTCGACATTGGGTGAAGGATGAATGGGTCAATTCAAGCAATAAATCACGTAATTAAGATGGCGTGAGTGGATTAAACCATAATTAATAACCTCTTGAGTCGGCAGAAAGGACCAATGAATGCAAAACATCGGGTAAATTAACCAGAGATTTAGTGAAGTAGTGGAAGATTTCATCATAATTTCCCATAATTGATTCGATTACCATAGAAGAGGAGACGACCAGTTATAAAAGTAGGGTGCAACTACCATTCCGCTCAATGAGCATTCGAAGAAGTATAGAAGAGAATTTTGAGCAAAGGTTAAGTAGGAAGGATAAGAAAAATTCAATGGCACAGATGATTTCTAGCACAAGTACACAGGAGGCACCAAAGGAAAAGGCTGACAAAATCTATGAACAACCGGAGATTGCATATGTACTTGAAAAAGTAATAAGGCAAAAGAGGAGCGTCAGTTATCTAGAAATCTCACAATAGAGAGTGAAGACAACCCGTTGGAACACTGCGGCAGAAGGAAGAACGAGTACATCGGCCGCCACATAAGAGGAAAAAATGGTGAGTGGAAGACCAGTACGACCAACCATAGCAGACATTCTAGGATATGTACCCCCATGGAAGGCAGGCACACCAACTGTCAGGATTGGGAAGAATTCCAAGTATACTATCAAGGAGTCGACGGTCCCAAAGGGGATCCACAAAATGGGGAATATCATACCGCAGCTGCGGAAGCTATAATATAGTGACCGCGATATATTAATACACCTGAAATGCATGATTGCGACATACAAGCATGTAAATCATGGCGAAAATGGTCCAGTCACATGGGATACTGCACAATGGGCATTAGGACTGAAGAAGTTAGGTCTGTTGAATCTGACCCAAATACCACATTTCGGAAGGGGGTCCGAAGTGAATGCATTTGTGAAGAAGATCCTCGCTTTCTTTCATGGCGGTTACTTATGGCTAGGTGAAAAGATCCCAGTAATGTTTGATTTGATAGCACAGATAATAGGGTTACCCAAGAATGGGGAAGACCCTTTGTAGTACTTCAAGGGAAAATATAATGGAAAATACTTAGCGGAAAAACTGAAGGAAAAGTATGGGGTGGAGAAGGACAGCCGAGGATACAAAATAAACACCATCAACGACTAAGCGGTAAGGGTCACAGCAAAACGGTTATCCATAAAGATGGTTAGGAAGAATCGCTCGAACCAATGCGCATAAGGGGTGATTTCCTCTGTGAAAAAATGTGTCGTAGGGGTCCAGATGAATTGGTCGTTGTTCCTAGTGAACGAGCTGGCAGAGGACGCAACGCTTGCGTAGGAACATGGAAAAGCATTCATGTATTCCTTGTTGGTGATTCTAAATGGTATGGTTTCTTGGAAGGAACCAATAAACTACCAGGGGATGACCATACCAGTAGTCGGGGTATGCCGAGGATCACGGTACCAAAATTTATGGGCAATAAACCACAAGGAAAGGATAAAGACTAACAATATCATTTTCTATATCTACCTAGAAATGCCGAAGAATGATGCAGAGGAGATTCCGTGAATAACAAACGAAGCGGTGCAAAAGCATCGACGAGTCATAAGACTGTCAGCCGAACTGCAAGTCATCAACATACAAGCGCGCATAGACCCAGGAAAATAGTGGATGGAGACAGAGTACAAGTTGACAAACGATGATTTGGATGCCATAATAGACGAATGGCCTCAAGAATGGAAAATTCCAGTAGCAGAGGAGGAGATGTCAGATCCAGAAAAAGGGAAGTCACCAACTAAATCAAAACCATTAGAAGACAATAAAGACAGCGGACAAAAATATGCAGGAGAAGGAGAGCATGCGGAAGAATACCAACACTCGTGCACCGCGAGTCATCATGGAGCATCGACCGTGACACGAAAAGAATCCGACGTTGAGGCAAACCTTGAGGAAGGAAGGACAAAGTTTGAGTTTGATAAGGGAAAGGGGAGCTCACCTATCGGTATCCATCAAGATCAAATGGACAAACTCATGCAGCAAATAAAAATAGTAGTGGAAGACCGACTTCTTCAACAACATATCGCAATTATTGGAAGTATTAACAGATGCAGTGATTGAGACAAGACTTTGACAAGATAGGGTGCGACCCAATACCTTAGTACACAGAACCAAGGTGAACATAGGCACGAAACCAAGGTTAGTGCAAATATTACTGCAGGCTATAACAACAGGAGCAAAAGAGTTGGATGTGGAGTTAAGAAAGCACAACTAGATCATGGTATATTTCAACATATTGCGAAGAAGTTTTGGAACGCGAAGCAACAGCTCATGATCGAATGAACCAGTATAAACGACAGGCGCAGAACATAGAGGTAGAAATTCAACACCTACAAGAAGAAAAATAATTAAGCTTGAAAGATGCCGCAAAGGCCATTGAATATAGGTGAAGGTTTGAGCAAGCGTTTTCCATCGCATACGAAGAGGCACCAGAAGTAGATAAAGATAATTTAGCTGAAGGAAATGCGATATAACTGGGAGTAGTTATCACAGACCTGTTAAAGGAAAATGAAGCCTTGTAGGAAAGGGTGGTAGCCAACACACCATCATAGCAGATTCAAGGCAGATAGAATGCGATCGAGGAAGTTGTGACGAAGATCACGGAAATGGAAAAGACAACCTAGACAATTGCATGGGGTTTCACAGAGTTTTGGGGAATTTTACTCCAATATGAATTGCTGAGCCAACTAAATGCGCAACTTAGTGAGGCAGAGACACAGTTGGAATCCTTGAGGGGATCACTTAAAGAGATTCCCTTACTCACACAAATGACGAAGGCTACGGAACTGAAAGAAATGCAGCATCAGGTAACTAAGGTGCGTGAAAGGAAGCAAAGGAGGACTACACACCTCAATGAGTTACAAACAAAGGCATAACTACTGGCAGTAAAAGCAATGGAGGAAATGACATAGGTCAAGCAACAACTGGAGGAAGCGCAATAGATAATTTGTGAACACCCTACAAAACAATAGGCAGAATACTATGCACAACTCAAAGTATCGGTAAAGGAAGTGGTCAATCAACTCAAAGACACATGCGGCGACTTCAGGAAACAGATGAATGCACCAGAAGTGTCTAGCTGAGGTGGCTTGAGGGAGAGCCACAAGTTATTGTTGGAGGCCTGTTGGCACGGGGTTAGAGTGCATGAAGTGTGGAAGCCGATAGAGACAAAGGGGTCATCAACAGAGGAAAGGATCATTCACGAAGGACAAGAAGCCGACGAAAGCACAAGTTTTGGTCCAGTTAGTTAGAATGGGTCGTTTTGACCATTTGGTAATAGTATTAGTTGTATATAAATAGAATCACAATTGTAAGCCTAAGGGCATCAATATTAGATGGTGATATCTCGCATCTATGTATTTGTCTTCCCTCGATAAGTTTTACTCTATGTATATGCATTCACGTTAAGTTGCTTGGAACTGTTCCTGCGAAGGTTGTACTGCGGATTTCGAGATGAGTTAATGCATGAGGATGTTCAGTTACATCTCTATTCTATGTTTCTATTTGTGTCACCACGTTATGAATGATGAATGTTACCTTAACGATGCGATGTGTTTAAGGTTTCGTTGCTTTTCTGTTTAATGTGTAATGTTGGTTGATGCGGATGTCGAATGTATATTTGAATTGTTAGTATAGTGTAAAGACAGATCTCTGGTTTATGTAGCGACTAAGTGAGGGTTAACACATGTCTTATCCCTACTGCGGAAACTTGGTTCCTGCATCCCCCCTTGAACATCTCGGGTGAGACCTCACTCGCTCTGCGGGTGTTGCTGGAAAGGGTAAAACCTTTCTGGGCAGATGCTTAAGGTGTTTGGTTGGTGTTTGTTGACAGCAGTGCGAAGTGAACCCCTATCGACGGAACTGTGTCAACAAATATGCAAAATAGAGAAGTGAGGTGTTGATAATGTATAAAATCGAATGGATAGAATCATAATTCTCCCAACCATAATTACAATTTTAGGTTTTTTTGATGTTGACAAGGCCCATTTTTGTGTAGGTTCATATCTAAACTTAATCAAGAACATACAATATATAAATATTCACTTAGTTTAATATGAATTTGTATTCCAAAGAGAAGCATTAACAAAAGTATTTATGAATTGAACAAATCAAAACTACTCATTATAGCAGAGTGTAGGAGCCAAAAACACTTAAGTATGGATAGTAAATGACATGCCAAGATCATCACATTGACAAGGATTGATAGTACTCATAACGCATGAATTCAAATGGGTATTTGAGAAGATAAGGTGTCTAAGATTTCACTAAGTGATACTTAAAATAAAAGATACACTAATATGGTTGTAATAGTACGTTAGTGTGAGGTATGTGATGGGTTTAATGTTGTGGACGACTTCATTTTGCCAATAAATAAATGAGATGCATTCATAATTGAGAGGATTTTAGTCTATAGATGCCAAAGCCAAGAAATGGGTGTTAAATCATGAATCTTGATTACCATTCACATCTATCCTCATTTAAAACTAAAGGTGAAATGGCCAATGAACATAATAACTTGGGATTCGTGGCATCAATTTTGATCATTAGTAGAAGCTCGTGCTCAAATTTCATGGAGAAAATATTTTTAAAATTGAATAAGGGACATCCATATAAGGGATTATAGGTTAAAGACACTTTTGAATTAATCCATAAATTAAAGAGTGGACCCACAAGGCACCGCACTAAAATTGTTGGTAAATATTTGATGCCATAAATGGATTGTGGTAAGTACGATGCATGAATAGATAGATATTAATTAGATATTGAACAATAAGTACAAATTATAAAGGATATGTTTACGAGTATTCATGAAGCTATGTTAAAGATCAATTTTAAATTTTTACGACTATAAAATCTCCTCTCCTCCTCTATATTAGAATAACACATATTCCAATATTCTAAACAACCTTTATTAGGATTAATTATATAGAATATTCAATACTCAAGCCATTCACAATGACCCATCTCCCATGAGCATCATTGACTAATGACTAACTTTTCATGATTTTGAATAGGTGATGCTCATAAGAGTGAATAAGTGATGTTGAAACAAACAAAATGAATTACATAGTGTAAATATCTCCACATAGACTTGCACCTAGTAACCAAGACTTCTAAGGATGTATTATGACTCTAAATCTAATGCTCTTAACCATGGAGTTTTCTCCCTAGACTAATCTTGCATAGCTATTTTAATTGTTAATTTCATATTTTTATGTATTTTCTCTCTTTTATTAGATTGTTATTGACTTTATATCTTCTTATTTTAATATAGTCATTTTTTGAGTTGAGATCATTGTTGTCAGTGAAGCCTCTCGCATGCACTTGTGTGTGGCTACACTCTTTGGGTGTAGCACTTTGTGCTACATTCAATTTTTAAGTCAAGATTAATGTTACTCATGAAGCCTCTCACATGCTCTTTTGTGTGTCCTCACACTTTAAGTGGAGTAAGTGTTGCTTGAGTTAGATTGTGGATCCAAGTAGATTCTCCTTATTAGGTATGTTTGACTTGTATTGACCATGTATGTTTCTTTTATACACATGAAGAATTCTCGTATAGGCATACGTGAGATTCAAGTAGTAGTACTAATGCCTAAGACTCGTTGGAAATTTGTTCCCAATGTATACTACAATTTAGTGACTCTTCATATGACACATATTGCTTTTTGTGATTCTAAATATGGTAGCTTGTGCAACCAATGTCATAAATCCCCATATTGGGGTACATTTTTCGAAGGATTCCTCCTGAGATGATCATCCAAGGGTGGATAAACTAAATGTATGGGTGTAAGACCCCCAATTTTGACTTGGAACGTTTTCAATCAAAATTATGTAAATGATGTAAATATGCTAGTATGGATTCCTAGTGTGGAGCTCAAGGCCAAGGCCCAACTAGTGAATGGATAAGCATGTATGATGTATATATTTTTATTTGGACCATATGATTGGCTTATCATGACAATTCGAAATGTGTCTAAATATAATGTTGAAAAGTAATAAAAATGGTCCAAGATGGTTTGTTAACACCCAAAAAGTGCTCACCATCTCATCTCCCTCATTACATGACTCATTTGTCTATATTTCCTACCATCTTTGCCTCCAAAACCTCAAAAAAACCATTAAATGGCCACCAAAAGGCCAAAAAACCCCTTTTTTCTCTCTCCAAATAGTTAAATTTCCTCAAAAAATAGAAAAAATCCTCTAAAAAGGCCCTAAATTCCCAAAAATCAAATAAAAGAGAATACAAAATATAAAAAAAGGAAAAAAGAGGGAAAAATGAAGCAAAAACCCTAAAACAATTGACCTAAACCATATGGTGCCAAAAACCATGGGTCAACACTCCACCACTAAAAACCTATAAATAGGTGATGGAGGCTCCCCATTTCATATCCACAATCTATCCTATCCTCACTCTGCCAAAATCACTCTTGAAACCCTAGCTTACCATTTGAGCTAGTTTCCCATTTGAGTGCCCCTTTTGGCCCATTATTCAAACACCTTGGAAAAGGAAGGAACCCATTGGAGCATGGAAACAGCCCTCTTGGAATACTGCAAGAGCTTCACCAACCTCAACACTTGAGGTAAATGTAACTTTGTTCTCATTTTTAATACAAAAGAGAAATTCCCATTATATTATTGTCTTCTTTTTTTTTTTTCTTTTTTTCTTTTTTCATGTTAGCTTAGATTTTACTTTGTTTTACTGTTTTATTGAACTGCTACTCAGGAGGTCCTTCTCCTTAGTAGTTGCTCATTTGCACAAGATAGGGTGAAAACCCTAGCTACAGTTTTGGCGAATCCACTATTGGCCTTCGAATTTCTGGTTATAAATTTAAAAGTTTTTATTTTCTGCAAGTATTTTTTTGTTTTCCTTGTTCGGCTGTGGCTTCGGCCAATTGGGTTTTCTGCTGCCGATCGTGTTTTTGTTCCTTGTAGCTGCGGCCCAGATCGCATATTTCAGCCATTTTTCTGCGATCCAGATCACAACTTTTTGCCCTTTTTCCCGTTGCATCTTGGTATTCTGACCATTGCTATTGACGCTCCGCTTATTGTAGCATGGTTGTTACAGTGAGCGTTTTGAGCTGGCTGTTGGCCTGAGTGCCGTATTTTTTGTGCTCTCCTTCTGCACACTCGGCTGCATTAGGGTTTTTGAGTTGTTTTTCACTCCACACAACCCCCAGATACTTGACACCATTTGTCACCATTGAGTCCCCGAGACACTCTTGGTGCCTCCAGGGCAAGCCCTCATAGCACGGTTCACTTGACATCACCCGTCATAGGCATCGAGTTGCATCGCTCAAAACCACTCGTCATAGACCTAGAGCTTCGTCACTCGACTCTATTCGTCGATGCCATAGAGCTCCATCCCCCGGATCTGATGCCCCTTACTTCACATCTGATTCTGAGGCAAAGTCTGAAAACCCCACTTACACTGCACCAAATAGCCCCATGGATGGTATGAAGTCCAACCCTTTCTTTGTAGGGACCATTGGTGGAGCATCCACAACCACCCCAGCCACCACACCTGCTTTGGGTATGCCCTCGATGGGGCCCACACCCACCATTCCGGTCACTGTGCCAATTCCAGCGGCTAGCATGCCCAACCCAACCCCACTTGTGACTCACACTACGCTTAGTGGTGCAGGACCCTCCCATACCACCTATACCCCCCCGTTTGGGGGTCACATCCCTATCACAAACCCATCCCCTACGCTTGGGGTCATCGGCCCCAATGTGGCCGCCACCACCAGTGTGTCACATCCTTCTACTAGTTTTCCATTCATGGCTAGTGTCAACCTTCTTGACTTGGCCAGACTGACCAACAATCCCATCAGACACGATCCTATGTGGCCTCACATGCCCACCAAGCTCCCATCAGACATCCCTAAGTTTGAGGGCAAGGCAGGTGAAGACCCCCAAAATAACATTATGTCCTTCCATCTATAGTGTTCCTCCAACTCCATAGTAGATGACTCTGTCCGACTCCGTCTATTACAATGAACTCTCACTAGCTCTACATCCAAGTGGTACATCGAGCAGCCCCATGGGACCCATGCCACCTTTACTTCCCTCGCCTCAACCTTCCTGCAGTTCTTTCAGTTACCTATCCACTATGACGTGGGAGTTGAGATCCTACTGTCTTGCAGACAGAATACGGCCACCCACATCACTGACCACATTCATGAGTGGCATCGACACCGAAGCATGTGCAAAAACAAGTTAGATGACTGTATCTTCCTAGATTGGTTTCTCAAATCTCTCCTTCCCGTCATTGCCAAGGATGTGGCATCCGAATGACCCCAATCCGAAGAAGAAGCCATCTTAAAATCCCAGTAGTTTGAACTTATCTATGCCCAACTTGGTTACTTATATACCATTATACCGGACGCCCCCCGCAGCGATTCCTACCGAAACGATGCAGCGGGGGCATCCCATGCGACCGATGGCATCATTGGCCATGTTGCATCGCATAACCAACCCTTTTCCATGACACATACTAGTAATGGCCCCAACCTTTTGCAGGCTACATCCCACTCTGGAGCAACCAATTCGTATGATCCCATGGCGCGTAACTGCCATTCCCAAGGACCTTCATGTCCACTTCAGTGCTTCGGCAATGCCTCCCCTGCTTACGTTTCCCCAGTTGCACCTCAATCATATTTCCAACCGCAAGTCACGCACGCTCCTGTATCCTCTCAAGCCCCCCCGCTTATTATCCACCCCAAGCATCACCTGCGGCAAATAAACCACTCGTCCCACAGATGTATGAACAACCCCCATAAGGTCCCGCACCTGCACTGCCTCCACCCCCACCCACTTATTTTCCTCCGCAGCCTGCTCCTGCACCTACACAACCCCAGAACCCACCTGCCGCCCAAGGGCAAGTGTACGTGCAACAAAATCCACCGCATAACCAAAATAACCAATGCCAACAAGGCTAGCAAAACCGCGGAAAAGGACGTAACCGCAGGAACAACCCCCCTCCAGAACAAGGTGGCCAGCTACCTAATCCCCCAAACAATAACAATGCGGCACCTTCCAACCAAAACCCCGACAGGTCGCCAAAGCAAGCTAAAAACCCTAACTTACGAATAAACCACCCTTGTTCTATTTGTGGGGTCTATGGCCATTACACACACGCTTGCCCAGATTTGGAGCGGGCACGACAACTCTGGACCGATGATGCCCACCGCCAAGGGCACGTGGCACCTTAGGCGCCACCTAACCCCCCGCCACCTCAAACTCAACCCTTGGTGTTACAGAACCCTTTACCAACCCAAGGAGTTGTGAACACTCAATCGTTAGCTCCCCCTCAAGGAAACGCGCCACCACAACAGCAAGTCACGTACGCTGCGCCTGCCCACCCCACTTTAGACTCAGGAACCCATCACTTGTTAATGATGTCATCCAACGATGTCAACCTTCAAACCCGTCAGAACCAATATGGATCCACCCCTGAAGCCCCTCCCACCGAAAAAACCACCAACGCTCTTCCCACCAATCAGCGATTACGCATACCTACGACCCCATTAGATGGAGCCCCAAAAGCCCCTTGCTTCCCTCTTCGCCGCATCAACAATAACCCCAATGCTCGCACTGCGTCTAATTACAACATTGTGGACGACTTAGCTGAGTCCCCCATAGCCATGTCTGCATTAGAGGTCTTAAAAAACTGTCCTACACAATGCAAGACTCTATTATTAGCCATTGGTGCTATCAACCCGACTGATTCACAAATGATGGCCTTTGATTTGGACCAATCTGAACCACACCTGCCTTCCACATTAGCATTCCAAGTTTCTGTATCCATTCAGAATCTTGTAATCCATCGGTGCATCATCGATGAGGGTGCCTCTACATGCGTTATGTCCACATTCGTTTGGAAGAAGTTGGGATCCCCCAATCTCCAGCCGTCCACCACTGTGTTGTGAGCCTACGACGGCCGTTCGGCTCAACCCCAAGGTCTCTTAGCTAATGTCCCTGTCCAATTGGCTGGTAAACCAGTGCTTATTGACATAGAGGTCATCAACGCCCAACTTGATTATAACCTCTTACTTGGCCACAGTTACATGTACGCCATGCGGGCAGTTGCCTCATCTATTTTTCATACCATGATGTTCCCCCATGAAGGACGAGTGGTCAAGATTGATCAAATCACCTATTATGATCCCAATGCCCCCGCTGCACCCGAAAACGTTCTTCCCATGGTTGAACAAACCTATTCGTGGTGCATCTGCCTCGTTGGTTTCCTCAGTTGGACCTAGAGTCTACTCAGATACGCCAATGAATTCCACATTCCAATCCATTCCACGCCCATCATTAGCAACAGAAATATCTGACTTATTTACCCTCTCCCACAATACACAAACACCCAACCATCAACCGCCCTTGCTACCCGAGCCACCGATGGTGCCTAGTCATGTTGGTGCTACACCCATTCATACTATCCCCTTCCTATTTTCCCTTTGGGAGTCGTAAGCGCTCGGGTGATGGCCACACTAAACCTCTCGGGGTTAACTTTAGGACTACCTGTATGGTACATCACACCTCCCATTTCCCCTTCGACGCCCAATGTCATCTTACAGCTAGTGCAACCTATCACCAATGCTAGTTAGCCACCTCCCGGTGTCACCACTCCTTCCTCCTCTACCAACCCACCCCCTCTTTCCAAACACATTGGGGGAAGAGGCCCACTACCTTATACCGCTCTGCCCGCACCAGTTAAAAATCCCCCCACGTTTCGAGCTTCCCCCAAATGCTCGTTGTGTGATGAGTTAGGCCATGCTACCCATCAATGTCCACAATTACCTACATTACAAGAACACATGCAAATGCTTGACGATGACCCCAACATCCCGGTTGTCCAACTTGACCCTACCCTTAAGCCTCGTGATAAATCACTGCATACCAATCACTCTTGTGCAATATGCGGTATTTACGGGCATTACTCACATCACTGCCCTGATCTCCCAGATTACAGAGCTGCTCTCTACGAGATGAATAATTTGTACCTCGAGACGTCTCCCCCCACCATTGAAGAGATCCACCCCCCAGAATCTCCGCCAACAGGAGAGATCAATACCATTTATATGATCTCTACTACTAGCATCCCCTTGTCAACCAATTTGACTACAAAATAGTTCCACAATGATGAGGAAATTCTCGAGTCTCTTACCACACCTGATTACCCTTGGGAGGATATGCACCATCGTTCCTATTTCCTCCCGGAGGAGTCCTCCCCCACCACAACCACCCAATTTTCGGTTGAGTCCAAAGATTTCCTCCCCACCAAGGTTGACTAGTTTAAAGAGCCCATTCCTGCTCCCGATGCCTTCGAGGAAGGTAACATGGCCAATATATCACCCACAATCCACATTGATATCTCTGCCCCAAGCAGTGCCCCTGAAATCGTTACTTTGGGAGCCTCCTGCACCGAGTATGAGATCAGAGAGTACAAAAATAAATTTCAGGAGTTCCGCGATGTCTTTGCCTAGTCCTACACCGAAATGCCTAGTCTTGACCCCGCTATCATAGAGCACCACATTGACACGTGGCCAGATGTGCCCCCCGTTCGCCAAAAACAGCGCCCCATTCACCCATCAAAGCTCCTTGTTGTTAAAGCAGAGATTGAAAAACTTAGTGCAGCAGGTTTCATTTACCCCATCGCATACACCACTTGGGTTTCTAACCCCATCCCTGTTAACAAAAAACAAAGCACCATCATGGTATGTACTGAATTCCACGATTTAAACCAAGCATGTCCCAAAGACAACTTCCCCACGCCATTTATTGACCAACTCATCGATGCATGCACGGGGCATGAAGTCCTATCATTCATGGACGGTTTCTCTGGATACAACTAGATTTAGATCCGCAAGGAAGATCAGTACAAGACTGCCTTCACCACCCCTTGGGGCACCTTTTCCTATCGTGTCATGCCTTTTGGCCTTAAAAACACTGGTGCCACCTTCCAACGGGCCATGAACTATTGTTTTCACGACTTGGTTCATATCCTATTAGTTTATCTTGATGACCTCACAGCACGTTCCAAGAAACGATCCGACCACCTTAACGACCTCCGACAAGTTTTTCTGCATTGTCGCAAGTATCAGATCTGCTTAAACCCACTCAAGTTTGTCTTTTGCGTTCCGGCAGGCCGATTGTTAGGTTTCATTGTTTCCCACAAAGGAATTGTTGTCGACCCCCTCAAAGTTCAAGCCATATTAGACCTTCCTGCACCACGCACACTCCGGCAGCTACAAAAGTTACAAGGGAAATCTAATTTCCTCCACCGTTTCGTTCCTGATTATGCCACCACAGTTCATGGTTTCTTACGTATGCTTCATACTCACATACCCTTTGTTTGGGACGAGCGGGCGCAAGCTACATTCGAAGCCCTTAAAAAATCTCTCACGCAAGCCCCTTTGATCTCCCCTCCGGATTTCTCTCAAGACTTCATCCTTTATGTCTCGGCAGCCAACCACACCGTGTCAGGGGTCCTTGTTCAAGAAGACTCTACTTGCCATGAGCATGTCATTTATTATGTCAGCCAAACCTTGTTTGGACCACCCCTACGTTACCCATATGAGGAAAGACTGGCCCTTACTCTCATCTTTTCCGTACAAAAATTGCGACATTACATTTTACTCAGTCATACTACAGTTGTCGCCAACTCCAACCCTATGGTCTACCTCTTGAACCGGCGACTTCTGCAAGGTTGTGTCGCTAAATGGGTAATTATCCTCCAAGAATATGACCTGACTTTCACAACCCCTAAGAGTACTAAATCCCTCCCGCTTGCCCAGCTCATAACCGACCTACCATCTCTTTTTCCGTCACCGCCGATCACCACTGAATTACCTGATGACCATTTGTTTATCATCTCATTAGACAACCTGTTGTACGGTGACATTCTGCTATACCTTTGCACGAAAATTTTTCGACCAGACATAGACCGCGATGGATGCCGCTGTATCCATCACCATGCCTCTCAATATCTCCTCTTGGGCGATGTCCTTTACCGGAGAGGGGTTGATACTATCCTTCGTCGTTGCCTCACATGAGAGGAAGTTGAACAAGTTCTCAATGATTGTCATAGCAGCACCTGTGGCGGACATTTCTCTAGGATGGCCACCACCCAGAAGGTCATCCACGTCACATCAGTCTAGCATTGCCATAATTGCCAACTCTTTGCCCCTAAGGCCCGGACACCACCGGCCCCACTCCACCCAGTCGTCACTGTTGGCCCTTTTTTCAAATGGGCCATCGACTTCATGGAATGTAAACCCTCATCTGCAAACGGCCATAAGTATATCATTGTCGCCGTCGACTACTTCACCAAATGGGCTGAAGCCATGCCTACCTTTAATTGTAACGCCGACACCACTGCCCGTTTCTTCTTTAACCATATCATTACACGATTCGAGGTCTCAAAACAGATTGTCTCGGACCATGGTTCACATTTTGAAGATGCCATTTGGTGCGAGTTTTCAACTCTTTTTAAGTTTAAACATCAGTATGCCTCTGCTTACTACCCCCAAGGGAATGGCCAAGTTGAGGCCATTAACAAAATTTTGAAAACAATCCTCCAATGCACTGTTGATCGACATAAGTCCAATTGGCATCACATGCTTTTCCCGGCATTATGGGATTACCGTACATCAACTAAGACCACCAACGGTTTCACCCCTTTTGACTTAGTTCACGGTGTCAAATCTGTCCTCCCCATCGAGTGTCAGACACCTGGCTTACACATTGCCATTGAGCTTCTCCCAGACACCGCACCACTCGAACAACGTCTGCTATTGTTAGAACAAGCCGATGAAGACCGTCGCGCAACCCTCCAAACCATTGAGGCTACCAAGAGCCGCTCCAAAGCTGGTTATGACAAACATGTCCACCCACGAGCTTTCCGTGAAGGCGATCTAGTCCTCGTTTACGACCAAGCCCACGACAAGACAGGTAAAGGGAAGTTCGAATCCATGTGGCAAGACCTGTACATAATACATACCTTCCTTGGACATGGGGAATATATTCTAACTGACTCAGAAGGCCATCCCTTGTGCAACCCCCGTAATGGGTTGTATCATAAACGCTTTTATCCTTAACAATCCGGCGGACCTGTTGGTCCGTATTGTACAGTTTTCTTTCATTTTGTTTTCCACTTTTTTACAGCAACCTTACATTCGTCATTTTTGTATGATCATAGATGGACCATCTTCCACCTTATTACGTTGGCTTCGCCGATGGAGCAAGCCACTGGTCTCCAAACTTGGCCTCTGTAGCTTGGGTCTTATATTCCCCTTCACATAAGTTGATTCACCTTGACGGAATGTGCATAGGCGCTGCTACCAATAACCAGGCTGAGTACGATGTTGTGACCAGTCTCCTAACTCCTGCCCTTCAGATGGGTATATGTCACCTTCATGTGTTCCTTGACTCCCAGCTACTTGTCTCCCAGCTCAACAACTGCTACCAGGTGCGTGATCCTTGCCTCTTTAGAAATTTCCTGCACACAAAATAGCTAAGCCGACAATTTGAATCCATAACATTCACTCATGTCCCAAGAGCTCAAAATAGTGTCGCAAATCAAATGGCTAACAACATCCTTGACTGGCATATCAATCACACCATGTAAATCATCCATCATGCATAATCATCACATACCAACACATCAAAAACATAAAAAATTCCCAAAAAGACTACATATACAATAAAGGGCATCCATGTGCCTATCATAACAAATCATTTGCATCCACGTACACTAAACAACACAAAACAATACAGGCACATCCACGTGAGTACAAAAATAATCACCGCAAAAGTGCATCCATGTGCATACCGTACCACCCTCCCTGGGGACCCACTACCCACCCGAATCGAGAAAAAATTAAAGGTATGAGTTCAATGAAATACCTGTAACTCGCGGAAATGAAATCGACCGGTCCAATCGCCCAGAAATGCCAAATCTGCTATGGCCCTCCACACTCTCCTGTCAAAGTCAACCACACAAATGACACTTGGCATTATGGGTCCACTTACTATTTATAGACAGTTGACTTTTTCTTGATTCGGCCATTTTGGATCCATAAGGAGTCCATTTTCCTAACCATTTCCCCCACTAGAATGAGAATGACGAGACCTTCAGAATGGTCGACTCGATTTCTCATTTTTTCCAAACCCTTTTTAAAAAAAATTTCCATGCACCTCGCCATCTCGATTTGCGTGCCACATCGGCCGTTGTCAGTTTTTTGCATTACTTATACCATCAGATTCAGTTTTCTGAGCTCGTGATTATGCTTGAGATCATTTCTTACTCTCACCCCCATATTTTTCGGGCATTTTTCACCAGCCCCTAGTCATCTCGGTTTGCGCGCCACCTCGGCCATTATCCTCTTTTGACACTTTTTATATCACTGGATTTAGTTTTCCGCACTCGTGATGATGCTTGAGATTGTTTCTCTCCCTCACTCGAATCATTTTCAACATTGTGTCCCGACACCTTGTTGCCTCGGTTTGCGTGCCACATCGACCGCCATCGAATTGTTACACATTTATACATGAGCCATTCACTCCATTCATACTGCAATTATTTCCTTATTTTGCCACCATTCATCATCCCACAAGGAGACCTACTAGTGTTCTCCCCCAATGCTTGTTCTTGGTTCTCATCGATGTCCCTTGATTGAACACTCTCTCCTTGCTTGGACATTCCTTTTGTTTGGTATAATTTTATCCGTTTTTTGGGCCGGACAAGTCCTTTATGAAAAAGGCACTTAGGGAGTTTTTGTTAAGCTCTTTTCTGACTCCTAAAAGAATGAAAAGATCGCTGAGCAATCTTCCTTCCTTTCATGCTCGTTAAAGTACCTGAAAGGGCGTCTATCTGGTATATGTTTAACCCTTTTCCGGACCTGGTAGACTAATTATGAAAAAGGAATACTCTAGTCACATCGGCTAGAAGAGTTCTTCATTGCATCCTTTTATGCTTTTTCGGGCCTTGGAGACTAACACACGAGAAAGAACCCCCATGGATTCTTCTTATTGCTTTTAGACTCTCTAAAATTGAAAGCAACCACGAGCGTGCACCATCTTGGGATCGTACAAATCCACACGATGGTACCATTCCATTATTTCAGAGTCTTCTTATTGCTTTCAGACTCCTTAAAATTGAAAGCAATCATGAGCATGAACTATCCTGGGCTCGTATAAATCCACATAACAATACCATTTTTAGCACACTTCTTCCAGCTCCTTAAACCAAGAAGAATCCCCCTCCGGTGCCCCTCGACACTATGATCAATCATCTCGGCATCACCATCCATGAGGTCGCCTTTGTTTAGAGTATTCTTCGATATACCACCCTCAGAGTCTCTTGCCATCCTACATCAATTGAGCATCCCTCCTAAAAGTCACAATCCCTGGTCCCTTAACGGCTATGACCCCCTTCCCCTAAGTCAGTGTTATATGCTTCCCGGTCACCCCTACCATCATACTCTGAACAAAGGAAGTTTGAGTCCACCCACTATATTTTCCCAGTTATTCCCCACCTCCACAATATGTCAGTCCTACCATCAATACTCTCACACTTCGGTTGTATACCTCGTGGTCCTATCAAGGAAATCTCATTACCTTGCTAGTTGCAGGTCTCCCTATATCGATGACAGCCCATCTATTCCATAGGATAGGCCCAGAGGTCCCTGCGCCTTGGACTCATCACAATTTTTGGTGAGTGCCTACGGACCATTTTGAGCGGAGTCATCAGTGCCTCTTCGAATGGTTGTTTCTCACATGCTCGACTTCAACACCTTGATCGCATCGTTAAGATTCGCGCAAGGTATATATCCCTTCAATTATTGGTCGAAGACCATGGATTTCCCCTAACTCTAGCACATTGGTGAGTCACTTTGGAACACCCAGTTATATGTTCTCGTGGATATCCAGGTTGCATTGGTGATAGTATTCGGAGGCCACCCACTCAGATGCTTGCTTGAGTACCCAGTATAGCTACAGTATAGTGTACCATTGAGGGTATGACTCCCCATCATTATGATCCAACAACTCATCAGTTCCTCTGGTACCACACTTAGCAACACTATTATCATTCCAGGGTATTAGTTCTTCATCTTAGACATGGTCAGATCGACAGTATGTCCCAGGTTTGTGTCCCCTCTAGACCCTTATGATGTACATAGTAGTTCTCCATGTATCTTTCAGGTCTCCTTTTTGGGCCTCATTGTTATTTTATATATCTTGATACGAGCTTGGGAATGCCCACCTCGTCTATATATTGAGATTATGCCTCATGCATTATTGAGGTCATGTATTTTCAGTTTTTGCAATTTGTTCGGGACCAATGTTCCGGGCTCTAGTTCGTTTCTTCTCTTCTCCACACCCTAGGAAAACCATAAAAGACCTATGATGTCTATCGGCCATACGATGAGCTCCTGCCCTCACACATCAGGGGGCAATCTGTTAACACCCAAAAAGTGCTCACCATCTCATCTCCCTCATTACATGACTCATTTGTCTATATTTCCTACCATCTTTGCCTCCAAAACCTCAAAAAACCATTAAATGGCCACCAAAAGGCCAAAAAACCCCTTTTTTCCCTCTCCAAATAGTTAAATTTCCTCAAAAAATAGAAAAAAAACCTCTAAAAAGGCCCTAAATTCCCAAAAATCAAATAAAAGGGAATAAAATAGATAAAAAAAGAGGAAAAAAGAGGGGAAAATGAAGCAAAAACCCTAAAACAATTGACCTAAACCATATGGTTCCAAAAGCCATGGGTCAACACTCCGCCACTAAAAACCTATAAATAGGTGATGGAGGCTCCCCATTTCATATCCACAATCTATCCTATCCTCACTCTACCAAAATCACTCTTGAAACCCTAGCTTACCATTTGAGCTAGTTTCCCATTTGAGTGCCCCTTTTGGCCCATTATTCAAACACCTTGGAGAAGGAGAAGGAACCCATTGGAGCACGGAAGCAGCCCTCTTGGACTACTGCAAGAGCTCCACCAACCTCAACACTTGAGGTAATTGTAACTTTGTTCTCATTTTTAATACAAAAGAGAAATTCCCATTATATTATTGTCTTTCTATTTTCTATTGATGCATATGTTAGCTTAGATTTTACTTTGTTTTACTGTTTTACTGAACTACTACCAAGGAGGCCCTTCTCCTTAGTAGGTGCTCATTTGCACAAGCTAGGGTGAAAACCCTAGATACATAGTTGTGTAAAGAGAAATAGAGGGGATATGATTCCACCAAAGGGGAAGAGAAAATGGGGCCTATGGGGAGACCAAATCATATGTTTCCATGTGTCAACCTTAGAACTCATCCAAAATATGCCATGTTCCTTAAATGATCCAATTACCTTCTCTTGACTATTAAACCCAATCAATGAATGCATATGTGAGGTTGGTGGGAAAAGTCACTTCATGTAGTTGTTGAAGCATGAGGGTTGTGATAGTTATGTCAGTTTTCAACAGTCCTATTTCTACTATGGTTAGAAGCTATGTAAGTTTTCTTTTCATCCATACCTCATATCCCTTAATAGTAAGCACTGTAATGGTTGGATTTCTTGAGGGAACTGTGGATCAATGAAGGGAAATTCCTTCCTTGTGTTGTGTGGGGTAGTTGGAAGGAGTGCCATGGTTGTGATGGCTTAGTGAGACCCCTGTAGAGATTTGGTTGAGATTTTTGGATAAGCACATTGAGCAGAATGGGTTGTGGGATGAGAGATAGAATCCTATGGGTGTTTACTTTTCCCTGGTGGCCTCATAGCCCAACTTGGGGGTGGCCTCTCAACAGAAATACTGTTAGTTTTTCATCATTTAATTCAATAGATCTAGGCTCTTAACTGAAAGAACAACATGTACAACATATCAAGCATAAGAGACAAGAGACAAGAGACACAAAACATTTCACCGGGGAAAACCAAGAAGGTGAAAAACCCCGCAACTTCCTCAGAGATAGAATAAGCATAAATACAAGGATCACAATGATCAAACCCAAGAGATAGATAAATTCAACAACATGCTCCTCCTCCACTTGTGCGCACTCCTCCTCTCTCTCACTAATGTGAAGTGAATGAATAATAGAATGTGTAAAATGAGAGAGACACACTCTTTATTTATACACTAACTTGACTTGACCTTTACTTAACTAGGTCGGCCCCAACTTAACCACTTAACATAATGCTGACTGGGCCGACCCCTCTAGGGTGGTCTAACAACCCTTTGACCCACATGACTCATACAGGGCCGACCCCATCAAGATGGTCTAATAACCCATCAAGTATAAGTTACGACACTTAAAATATAACTTGCGACACTTGCAAGTACAACCGACGACACTTCCAATCGGAGGAGTAATACATCTCCGATGGGGATGTAATAAACATATATGAAATACATTCCGAAGTTACATATACATCAACACTCCCTCTTAACTAGGAAGGTATTTCTCGACACAGGTCTTCTAGCAAAAGTCTTCAATTCTGGAGCCGGATCATCGTCACTGGATCACGGAGCATCATCGTCACTATTGTTGCTATCTCAATCAATCTCCAATCTACTAGTCATAGGAAGTTCTACAGAGCCATCACTTTTTCATGTTGGATGTAGGCCTATCCTCCATGTAGGTCTTCATCATCTCTGCGAGCAAGCCATCACACCTCAAGACTGATTACACTGCCTCTGCAAAACTTGCAAGATCTCCCAGGACTGATTATATTGCCTCTGCAAAACCTGCAAGAGCATTTTAGGACTGATTACATGCCTCTGCAAAACCTATGTACCCTACTGTCACATCATCATCTTCAGATCACCTCATCGTCCATGGAGCACAACCCAGATGCACATCACACAGCACTTACACTCACCGGCATGGGAAGACACACCTCAACCATCCGTGAAAGGATCAACCCTTATATCTACACCATGGGAAGACACACCTCAACCATGCAAGAATGGCACCACACTTTTATCCATAGCCATGGGAAGACACACCTCAACCATGCTAGGAATGGCACGACACTTATACCACATTTATGGGAAGACACATCTCAACCATGCTCGAATGGCACAACACTTATATCGAGTCATGGGAAGACACACCTCAACCATGCTCGAATGGAATAGCACTTATATCAATGACCATGCAAAGACACACCTCAACCATGTCGGAATGGCCCTAGCCCTTATATCTGCACCATGGGAGGACACACCTACCACCATGTGAGAATGGCTCATGTGGATTTGTGTCTCCGGACTCATCACTTCCCCTTGGAAGGAATATCGATCTGAAGTACACCAAGTCTCTCTCTGAAGTACTCAAAATTCACTCTGGCCAGTAGATTGGTCAACACATCGACTATCTGCTCATCCGTCGCAACATATAGGAGCTTCACTGCTCCTCTCTGCACCATATCCCTGATATAGTGATACTTGATCTCAATGTGCTTTGACTTGTCATGGAACACCGGATTCTCTGACAACTTCACACAACTTTGGTTGTCGCAATATATACAAGTAGCACCCAGCTGGAGATCAAACAAATCAGACAGTAGCTTCCTGAGCCATACTGCCTCACAACTAGCCAAACAAGCTACAACATACTCTGCTTCGGTTGTACTTAGTGCCACATAGGACTACTTCCTACTAAATCAAGAGATCATATCGGATCCCATACTGAAGCAACACCCCGAAGTGCTCTTCCGATCAGTGGCACTGCCTTCCCAATATGAATCAACATAACCCTCCAGGTTAAACTTTTGATTCACATCATACTTGAGCCCATAGTCAACTGTACCCTTCATGTACCTCAAAATATGCTTTGCATCTATCAAGTGAACATGTCTCGGATTTGTCAGATATTGGCTCAAGGTGTTCACTGCAAAGCAAATATCTGGTCTCGTATTTTTTAGGTTCATTAAGGACCCAATCATCTGACGATACATCATGGCATCAATCGGCTTAAATGAAGCATCACATAGAAGCCTCAGGTTTGATGCCATCATTCCATCATCCCGAACCGCTTCAGGATCTCTACTGCATATTTCCATTTTCCAAGGAAGATTCCATATGCACTTTGCCACACCTCCATACCTAGAAGGTAATGCATCATACCCAAGTCCTTCATCTCAAACTCAGCAGCAAGCTTTCTCTTCGTATCGGCAATCAACCTATCCTCACTTGTAAAAAACAGGTCATCCACATAAAATAGTAGTATCACTGGATTGCCTTCCTCAAGCTTGTAGTAAAGGTTGGAATCCGCCTTACTCTTGGTAAAGCCAAAAATGGATAGAAAGTTGTCTATCCTCCCATACCAAGTCCTAGGAGCTTGCTTCAATCCATACAAGGCTTTCTTCAACCTGCACACACATGAATCCCTGTCATGTGTCTCAAAACTGAGTGGCTGCTCCACATACACTTCCTCTTTGACTACACCATTCAAGAAAGTTGTCTTGACATCCATCTAGTGTATCTTACACTTCATCATTGCAACCAAAGCAAGTATTGTTCTGATGGAAGTGTGATTGGCTACAGGTGCAAAATTATCTTCATAATCTATTCCCTCTTTCTGGGAGAAGCCACGAGCTACAAACCTCGCCTTGTATTTCTCTATGCTACCATCTGCAGCATGCTTGATATTATAGATCCAATTGGAAGTCACAACAGACTTCCCTTTTGGTCTCGGGACCACATCCCAAACATCATTCTTCATGATTGACTGGTATTCCTCGATCATGGAATTCTTCCATTACTGCATTCCAAATCCTGGGAACTTCAGATTTTTCAATATCTTCAATAGATAGTTTTCTTTGAATTTCGTTTGTTGGAACAAATGTTGTAGTCCTTCTTTTATAGGTGATTGTACACGATCTTTCCTACAAGTCAAATTCAATTGCATGATTAGAAACTTCTCATAGTTTTTCAAAACACACATTCGTATGCATAAAGACATATGTCATACAGTCATGCAATTATCTTAGCTAATGCTTCAATACAACATTTATCCATATCCCGTAACTTTCTAGATGCCTTCCATCTCTACTGGAACATTTGTTAAGAGTGTGCACAACTCCCAACATGTTAGCAAAGAGGTTTCATTCTAGATAAGTAGCAATGGAATGTTGTACAGTACCATAGGCCACTTACCCATTACTTGCATATTAGTAGTATCTTGTTCATTAATGCAACTTTTCTAATATGCATAATACATAACCTAAATCTAGGAACATAAGTATGAATGGAGAACATTATTTAAGTAATCAGATATATAAGAAATGATAATTCAAATACTTATCTTTGTTTGGTTGTAGGGTTGACTCCTTCTCAATCTTTGCTTCCTTGCAGGAACTACTAGAGTGTGCTCCCTCTTGATCTTTGCTTCCTGGATTACCTGTCCTTGAACTTATATCCATCCTAGACCACTATGCATGCTTAAGTGTGCACTAGTGTCATCATTGTGTTATCCTCAATATCTCATACATAACCATACATATATTAGTATAATCTCAATACTATGAAAACATTATGATTCTAAATACTCTTAACATCTATGATCATTTCACACACACAGGTAATTTATCACAAGCATTAGTATTCAAGGTTTCAGGGAGGACTTCTATTACTCATGCATATTCTTATTTGACCATAGGACTCTTTTGGTTAGTCATATCATCAATCAAAGTAAGAAACATAATATGCATAAACCCTTGATTACTTAAACTTCTAACTTTTAGAATAATCATTATCATTCATACAAAAGTATAAGATCCTAACACAAGGTAGGATTCTAACTTGATATAGGAAAAACATACCTGGTTATCATGTTTGCTAGTTATGTCTAACATACCCAAAAAATGTCTTCTTGTTCTCTTCAATGACTTGTGCTTAATAACCTGCATAACTTATAAGTTAATCATTGTAGAACCAAAATTATACATACCTCATAAGTAGAGCTTCTATGCAATCCATGACTATGGATGAGTCTTTGTCTTCATGTCACCATGGTCATATGTTCTTGATCTAGAACTTGATTTGAATTTCTTGATGTACCTTTCATGTTAGTGGAAAACATCAACCTCATACAACACCACAGTGCATTAGTACAATCATCTAACCCTAATCAATGAATGTCTTCTATCATTCACATGCATTCATACTTTTACTAGGGTGATAAGACAAGTCTAAGAAAAATCAAGATTGTACTAACCTAAATAATTTGAAGACAACCATATCATAAACTTAATCATGAATATATTTCAAAAAATACCTATATTTCCTCAAGTCATACCTATCGAGATTGCTTGTAGTCTTCTTATGTAAGGCCTTAGCCTTATCTCCCTCTGGAACTGGAACTTCTTCACTTATGCAGGTGTCCAATTCATTTTCTTCTAGGATTAACCCAATCCACTTTGATTTGCTAAAATTGGATCTGGAGCTGGATCTGGAGCGGGTGTACGCGGGTAGGGCTAAGCTCACCCGTAGGTAGGGAAAAGCAAATGGGCCAACAAAGAGTCCAATGGCTCAGAAAAAACCAGTTTTCTATAGTGTATCTCAACGGCCAATCAGTGACACAAAGCTTCAACAAGCAACAACTCTAAATAAGGACTAATGCTCAAAAATCCCAAAAAATGGATGTTATCCCCAACGGAGTCACCATTCCATGTGTTGGAGAAAACTTCCTATGGCTTGGGGTAGACCACAAAAGACAGCTGACTACCATAAATTAACTCAATTCTCAGTACTATGCTATATAAATGACAATGCTAAGATAATGAAGAATATAACCAACCTCGATCCAAACATTTGATGTAGATCCCCGTTGGAGATTTCAATCCGTGCACTTGAATCTACAAATTAGTCTTGACAACCAATATACAACAAGCACATATAATATATAAATGACACTAACATCATCAATAGCAATGGTCCATGATATTATAAGTAAATGCAACCCAATGTAGTATAAACAATATTCACAACATTAATGGACTAGAATATGAGTATTTCTATTAATAAACAACAAGAAGTACAATGTGATATGACCTCTTGCTGGAAACCAATCTGAACCAAGATCTGGATCGATCCACTTGTGCCTCCACCACTTCAATCCTCCATGGAATGGAAAACTCAAACTATGATAGGATTTTGGAAGGTGAACATAAAGAGTTCACAACTACAAGGATCAATGAGTGTAGACTCAAGATAGGGCAAAAATCCACTAGAGTTCTCTTGCTCGTCTCCCTCTTCCTCCCGTCCATAAGCCATATGTGCTCAATATATAGTCCTCTCAAAGGTAAGTGAAAGGACACATCGAGGTGTTTCGAGGTAGATGGAGGGCCAAAGGTCACCCTATGACCGCATTTTGGGAGTAAAAAGTAATTAACTAGTGATTTTTACCATTTTACATGCTACCCACAGGCTATAGTGATGCAACTCACGAGTATGCCCACTGTAGTGATGCAACTAGCGTACAAGGGAAAAAATAGGAAAATAATGTGTCTGAAGGATATAAAGTGGATCTGAGTCAGAAAAATGGATCCTATAGGCCAAAGAGTGTTGATGCTCACAAGGTGGAAAATTATGTTGTAACACCAGAAACATGAGGAATGATTCCGGCTATTGAAAAAGCTTCTCACAAATGATCTAATTATGAAAATTCCAGACCCATAAAAAGAATTTGTTGTGTGTACATATGCATGCAAACAGGGACTTGGAGGAGCTCTCATGCAAGAAAATAATGTGGTGTGTTATGACTCTAGAAAATTGAAGGATCATGAAAATAATTATGCCACACATGATCTGGAACTTGCAGCCATAGTGCATGCATTAAAGATGTGGACACACTATTTAATGGGCAAAAAATTTGAGTTAAGGACAGACCATTGTGGTCTAAAATATTTATTTGAGCAGCCAACATTAAATGCAAGGAAATATAGATGGCTGAAATTTTTATGTGAGTTTGATTTTGATATCAAACAAATAAAAGGAAAAGAAAATAAAGTGGCTGATGCACTCAACAAAAAGGTGCATGAAATGCATGTGGCATCCATCACAACTTGCCAATCGGATTTAAGACATCATATTGTTAATTCTCTTGCTGAAGATGAATTATATGTGCAATAAAGGAAAAATTGCAGCAACAAAATTTAGGAAAGAGCTATGAAGGGTATCATTTGGAAGAAGATGGACTTCTTATTTATAAAAGCAAAATTTATATTCCAAATGTGGCAGACTTGAGGAGAATTTTTATATGCCATATTATGCTCACCCAGGATATCAGAAAACAATTGCTACTGCTAGGAAGCAATAATTTTGGTCAAGGGTGAAGAAAGATATTGCCGAGTATATTTCAAAATGCATCAATTGTTAGCAAGTGAAAGTTGAGCATCAACACCCAACAGGTTTGTTACATCCTTTGCCAATTCCAGAATGGAAATGGGTAGTAATTTCCATGGATTTTATTATAGTTTTTCCAATGACTATGAGACAACATGATTCCATCATGGTTGTGGTGGATAAATTTTCAAAATCGGCACACTTTATTCCAGTTAACTCCACGTATAAAGAAAATTCCATTACAAGGATTTTCATGAAGGAAATTTCCAGATTGCATGGGTTTCCTAGGGAAATAATTTTAGACATGGATACCTAATTTACTTCAAATTTTTGGAAAAGTATTTTTACATACTTGGGAACACAGTTGAATTTTAGCACTACCTACCATACAAAAACAAATGGACAAACTGAAAGAGTAAATCATATTCTTGAAGACATGCATCGTATGTATGTAATGGACAAACCATCCAAGTGGGAAGATTATCTACACTTGGTAGAGTTTGTTTATAACAATGGGAAACAAGCTTTGTTGGGCATGAGTCCATTTGAATTTTTATATGGAAGAAAGTGAAGGACACCAGTGACATGGGATAATCTAGTAAATATAATTGTAATTGTGCCAAAATTGCTTAAGGAAATGCAACAAGAGGTTGCAAAAATTAGGCAGAATTTGAAGGCATCCCAAGATAGGTAGAAAATCTATGCAGATAAGAATAGAATGCATAGAGAATTCGATGTTGGGAATCATGTTTACCTTAGAGTGAGGCCAAGGAAGAGTTCCTTGAAGCTTGGAAGTTGTACCAAGCTATCTACAAGATATTGTGGGCCATTTGAAGTGCTTGAAAGAATAAGGATAGTTTCATAGCTCGCCCAGTCTAATTAGTTGTAGGATTTACTAACTCTTTTAGTGTAATAAATTGTTGATACAGTCTTTACTTGTAGATTAAGTGAGCGGTGTGTTAATTGAATCCATTAGTTACCTGTAGCATCAATATATTGCTAAATAGTTAATTGATTTAAGCGTGTGAATCTTGCCTTGTTGAAATAGATGATTATTGGGCATGTGTGATTTATTTTTAGGTATGCAATTGATTTCTTGATAAGAAGTGTTGAAACAGACTTAATTTCCCATTGGATCGATATCATTGGTTGAAATTGCTATCATTATTCACTACTAAAAATGTTTTAGTAATGTGTGGTTGCACTGCATGATTAGACAAAATTGAGAATTTGAGAGTTTGGATACGTGTTCGTTGCATGTAATAGATCTTTCATTCCTACATGAGTGGTGATTTTTTTTTAATCTTTATTTTTGCAAAAGTAATATAGGATTTAACTTCTTCCAAAAGTAACATAGGATTTATCAGGTTTCCATTCTTCTTCGAGTGATGGATTTCTTCTGCAAAGAGTACCTTATTTATGGATTAAATTAGCAGTATTTTTTCTTGAATATTGAATTAACAGTATTCAGTAAGGAATGGAGTCATATAACAGTTTCGGCAATTAGTTCATTTCATTAAGCATTGGTTGAATTGGGTGATTGTATGATAATTAGTGTTAGAAGCTTAGTGTTTATGCATAGATTTTGCTTGATTTCCTTTTAAATAACCATAATTCCTTGGGTTGATATTAATGTATTGAGAACTTTAGTTGCCTAATTAATTGGACGATTAAAGCTACCAACATTTTGGCGTTGTTGCCAAGGAAGGCGATTGATAGACATAAGAGCATAACTAATAATGTTTTATTTCCTTTTGTAGCCTTGTTCTTGAAGTTTCGGGGTAGTAAGACATAGTGAAGAGCTACGCATCATTCAACGAACTGTTGTATTATTTGAGGCTCAAGGAAAGATATGACATGCAATTATGCATGAATAGGAGAGGGAAAGAATGTGAAACCCCCAAGGATACTAACCCCACATCTGGGAGGGGACGTGGTAGTGGATTAGGAAGATTTGGGAGTCTGACATTCATAGATGAGTTAATTTCCAAAGCAGATTATTCAGCTTCAGGTTCAGGTTCTAGACGAAGGAGTGTTGAGCCACAAAGAAGGAATACTTATTTGACTTCTCCTTATCTTGAATCATCTGCTGAAATAAACAAGGTTGAAGATTTGAATTCAGTAACAAAACTAGACATAAAACTAGATTCTAGGAGAGGTGTTGAGGACGAGGGGAGTGTTGGAGATAACTTGGGAGAAGAAGAATTCATGCACTAGATGAATGGGTGGATAGTTACGAAGGAAGAGTACGAGAATTTTTGTTTTGAAGATAAGGAACAAGAGGATCCAGAAAATTAAGAGAATCAAGTTGATCGAGGGAATTTGAAGAATTTAGTGGAAAACAATAACAATGAGGGAGTAACTACCCTTGAATTCCCCATTGGGAATATTGAGGATGAAGCCCCTATGAAGAATATCCCTCATTCTTCTCTTCCAATTTTCCATGGGTTATTTAGTGAAGATTCAGACAAGTTTTTGTTCAAATTTGATATCCTTTTCCGAATTTATGATTACATCTCATCTGCACAAAAGTTGAAACTGTTTCCTTCCACCTTAAAAGGGAATGCACTGAGATAGTTCATGGGATTGGGTAGAGAAACCATTACAACATGGGATTAGATGAAGAAACATTTCCTCAACAAGTATCAAAATTACTATAGAACATGATAACAATGGGAGGAGCTTTTTAAAATGACCCAGAAAGAAGAAGAAAGTCTTGAATATTTTGTGGAGTGACTTCAGTACAATCTATAGAGATCAAGGGATCTTGGCATGGGTTAGGACATTTTGAAGACTATTATGCTATGTGGAATTAGGGACGACTTCTTAGATAAGCTAAACATGATAGGAAATGGAGAAATATCAAGAGAATCATACACTGAAATAGTGGAACTATGCCGCAGATGCTCCAGGGGGTCTACTAGAAACATAACTCACAATCGAGATGTTTATAGTAGGACACAAAAGTCAGACAATGGAGAAACTACAAGAGAAGAAATTGGTAATTTATTCAATAATTTTAAGACTGACCTGATGATCTTCGTAGATTCACAATTTGAATCCATGAAGGAAAAACAAAAATAGGTTGAGGAAGAGTTAGCAGTAAACATATTTTGTCCCAAGTGCTAAAAATAACATCACTCGGGATAATGTCCACTTGTCACAATTGAATTTTGTGGTATTTCTAAATTAAACCATAATACTAGGCTTTGTCCTTCATTATCAAAGATCAAAGTAGTGCTGTAGGTATCAAGTAAGGAGGTGGAAAAATCTTATTTCGTCGCTCCAAAGAAGCCATGGAATCCCCATGGCCCATGTACAGATTCATACTTTTTTCCACCTTTCAATACTTAGAATCATATGTACAATCAACCTTAATTCCAACAGCAATATCAGTACCCTACCAATCAGTGGCGACATCCTAATCAACCTCGTGCTCAATATCCTACACCATGGACATCATGGCCACCTCATCCAAATCACCTGCTTCTTGGTCTCAAGGATCAAGAGGGCCTTTCCAAGGAAATCAATTACCTCCACCACCACATTATCAAAAACCATATTTGTAACTCCCTCCAAATGCCTTTCCAAATAATCCTCCATTACGACCTCAACTACCTTCACAACCTAATCCTAACTCGAATGATAAGGCAGTGCAACAAGTGGAAATTCCAAACATGACAGCCTATTTTATCATGAAAGTCTAGTGTAATGATTTTCACTTGGGGTTAGGAAGGGTGGTAGAACTGATATTCATTGAGGATATCCCATCCCCTGTGGAAGACCAAGCTGAGGAACGAAATGAGAAACATCCCGACAGTGTAAATGACACAGAAAATCCTAGTAAGGATGAGGCTGTAAAACCTGATGAAAATGCTCCTGTGAGTATTCCATCAAATCCACCCTATCTCGAGTGATTGGATTTAAAAAGGACAGTAGATCAACCCCACTTTGATATCTTAGGGGAACTGAAAAATATCTATGTCAAAATTCCATTTCTACATGCCATTCATGATGTTCCCATTTATGTTAAGGAAGTAAGGGACCTCTGCGTAAAGAAACTTAGCAGAAAACCCAAGGATCCCCTCACAGTTCATGTGGTAGGAAAATTATTAGAACTAATGATAGGGAAAACTACACCTACTAAATATGATGACCCATGGAACCATATTATTACAGTATAAATTGGGCATACAATGATTGCAAATGTCTTAGTGGACTTAGGTTGAACAGTAAATATTATGAAAATTGAAATTGTCAAACAACTAGGGCTCACCAACCTTAGATCAACCCCCACTATGTTGGAGTTCGATGACAGATCCACTATTCAAACAGAGGGAACTTTGGATGATATTTTAATTTATGTCAACTATTGGGAGTATCGTACCGATTTCCTTGTACTTCATCCCAAATCTCAGTTGGGGGGACATCCGTTAATCTTGGGTAGACAGTGGTTTGCCACAACTAACACTTACATTAGCTACCAATTGGGGTCTATGAAAATTTATTATGGAGGTGGCACTAAAAAACTTATTCTTTACCCATGAGCTAAGCCAAGCAGTGATGCTGAAGCTCCGTTATGGGTTGAATTCGAGGAAGAAAGTGCTCAGCCCCTTCTTACTATCGGAAAGCTCTTACCTTCAAGAATGAGACTAAACATGATGCAATTAACAGTTTCATCAGTGATCCTTTAACTATGTCCCGACAAGCTTACCAAGTCCTAGATAATGTGATGAATGAGACCAATCAAGAATAAATTATAGAGAAATTCTTAGCTGAAACAGGCCTTGCTGGAACATTACCTTCAGCTGTCAATTCCAAAAGTAGTCAAATTGAAATCGAGCCAGGAAGGACCTTGAACATTAATCCTAATATGATGCCTTGAGAGACTGAACACTTGGTCGAGTTTCTAAAAGAACACAAGGATGCCTTCACTTGGGAATATATGGACATGAAGGGTATTCCTTCTGAGCTGTGTACCCATCATATTTATATCAAAAGCGTCCATTGTCCAATTTTTCAACCCTAACATAGAATGACCCCAACTTGAAGGATATTGTGAAGGAAGAAATTGAAATTTTTTTAAACACGGGAATTATTTATCCAATATCAGAAAATGAGTGGGTTTCCCACTAGTAATTATACCTAATAAAAATGGAAAGTGGTGTATATGTGTGGATTATAGAGAATTTAATAAAGCTACACAAAAAGATCGTTTTCTCTTTCCATTTACGATCAAGTTTTGGACACACTATCAGGGAAAAATTTCTTTTCCTTTTTGGACATTTTTAGAGGATACAATCATATACAAAATTCCCTTGAAGATCAAGATAAAACCGCCTTCACCTATCCTTGGGGGAATTTCGCATATAGGATACTTCCGTTTGGGTTGTGTAATGCACTGGAAACTTTCCAGAGAGCTGTGATAGGTATATTTCTGATATGGATAATGACTGCATGGAAATTTTGATGGATGACTTTACACCGTATGGAAACGATTTTGATTAAACTATAAGAAATCTTGAAAAATCGTTGAAATGCTGTAAACAATCCCACCTCTCTTTAAGTATATAAAAATGTCATATGATTATGAGCGAAGGGGTGGTTTTGGGACATTTTATATCTACTACAAGAATCCAAGTAGACCCTGCTAAACTAAAGGTAATTCTGAATATTCCAACTCCAGGGACACAAAGAGAGGTACATAGCTTTTTGGGATATGCTGGTTACTATCGGCGTTTTATTGAAATTTTTTATAAATTAACATCTCCTCTATTTTCCCTATTAACAAAGGGTGCAGAGTTTACTTTGATTGATATCTTCCAGCTTGCTTTTGAAGAATTGAAGAAAAGGTTGTCTATAGATCCTATCTTATGTGGGCCTAATTGGGCCCTTCCCTTCCACATTTCTTTGGATGCTTCAGATATGGCTATTGGCACTGTTTTGGGACAACAAGAAGACCATAATTCATATTCTATCTACTACGTAAGCAAGAACATCGCTCTTGTTGAGCTCAATTATACGGTGATAGAGAAGGAGTTCCTTGCTGTTGTATATGCCATCAATAAATTTCTGCATTATATCACATGTTATCCTACCTTTCTACATACTGATCACCCAGACATAAGGTATTTAATGAATAAACCTGTTACAAATGCTAGAGTGACTAGGTGGTTACTTCTACTGCAAGAATTTGATATTACTATTATTGATAAACCAAGTAAGGAGAATGTCATTGCTGATTTCTTATCTCGACTGAATAATTGTGATGATGATTTACTTATCGAAGATTCTTTTTTTGGTGAAAATCGGTTTGCAGTATCTATTTGGTCACCTTCGTATACAAATATTTCCAGTTATCTTGATGTAGGGAAGTTACCACCCCACCTATCCAAAAGGGAAAAGAGAAGGATCATTCAACATAGTGCTAGGTATTGTTGGATAGGTGGATATATCTTCTATACTAGACCAAATCTTGAAATCCAATGATGTGTGAGAGAAGACGAGATTCACAACATTTTGAAGGACTGTCACAATGAGCTTTGTGGAGGGCATTTCGTTGATAAGAGAAATTGGCACAAAGTACTATGTATGGGGTAATTTTTGCCAAATCTGCTCCATGATGCAAAACATTATGTATAGGAATGTGATAGCTTCCAGAGCATGGGTCATCCTGACATATTAGATGAAATTCCATTGCAACCACAGTTGGTGGTCGATCCTTTTGAGAGATGGTCCCTTGATTTTATAGGGCGTATCAATCCTCCATCAAATTAGAAAACCTATATCCTAGTCTGCATAGATTATATGAACAAGTGGGTTGAGGCCAAGGCATTGAATCATGCTAATGAACATGATGTTTCATATTTCTTATATGAGGAAATTTTCACTCACTTTAGGATCCCCAAGGAGATAGTTACTAATGGAGAGTCACAATTTGTATCTCACAAGATTGTAGAACTTACACTGAAATAAAAAATTCAACATCGAGTAACCTCACCATATCATCCATAGGAAAATGGCCAATCGAAAAGTACCAATAAGGTTATTGATGCCATCCTTACTAATACCATGAAAATCCATCGAAGGGATTTGGATGAAAGACTACCCAAAGTACTCTGTGCGTATCGGATCACATGGCGAAATACAACAAGTTTTTCTCCTTTTGATCTAGTATATGGTAAGAGTGTTGTATTTCCTGTGGAATTTGAAATTAAAACATTAAGAACTTCCCTAGAAGCAAATTTGTATTTGGCAGAAGCACAAAAGATTCAGTTAAATCAGTTTAATGAGCTGGATGAGAAGCGTTCGTCAGTTGTACATCAAACATTTATAATTCAATAGTAGTGTTTAAAATGGTACGATTAGTTCATAAAAAGGAAAATCTTCCAAGAGGGGTACTGGGATCTGTTAAATTTTCAGAATTTACTTCAATCTGATCTAGGATCTTAACTGAGAGAACAACATGTATAGCATATCTACAGCATATTAATCATGGACACAATAATGAAAGCACACAAAAGACACAAAGTTTACTTGGGGAAAACCATAAAGGTGAAAAACCCCAATAACTTCCTCAGAGATAGATAGAGCAATGATACAACCAGAATACAAGAGATAGTCTTCTCCTAGCAGCAGAGCCTCCTCCTCCACAAGTGCGCCACTCTCCAAAGTGTGAGTGAGTGAATAAAATGATGAAATAGAGATCTCCCGATCTCTATTTATATTAGACTTGACTTGCCTAATAACCTTTACTAGGTCGGCCTTAACTTAACCACATAACACAATGCTGACTGGGCCGATACCCAATAGGGTGGTCTAATAACCCTTTGACCCACATGGCCGACCCCCACTAGGGTGGTCTAATAACCCTTCGACCCACATGACTTATACAGGGCTGACCCCAACAAGGTGGTCTAATAACCCATCAAGTATAAGTTACGACACTTACAATATAAATGATGACACTTCCATATAGAGGAATAATAACATCTCTATAGGAATACAATATACATATATGTGAAATACATTCTGAAGTTACATATACATCAACACTCCCTCTTAACTAGGAATGTATTTCTCGACACAGGTCTTCTAGCATAAGTCATCTTCTCTGGATCATCGTCACTGGATAATCGTTATCGAGTCATCATCATCGTCACTGTTGCTGCTATCTCAATCAATCTCTGAATCTACTCGTCATAGGAAGTTCTACAGAGCCAGTCCTTTTTCATACTAGATGTAGGCCCACCACCTACAGGTCTTCATCATCTATGTGAATGGTCTGATAGAGGTGGCCTCTCAGGACTAATTTTATGTGCGGATGCAATACCGGAAAGAGTATCCCAGGAACATTTATGTGCCTAAGCATGACCGACAAGATCTCCTAGGATTGATTACATGCATCTCCTCCACAATACCTTTAAAGAGCATCCCCGGAACATTTATGTGCCGCAGCATGACCGACAAGAGCTCTAAAGAGCATCCCAAGACTTATTACGAGCACACAGCTCAACCTCTCAGATCTCCAGGACTGATTACATGTGGATAGACAAAACCTTTAAAGAGCATCCCAGGAACATTTATGTGCCGCAACACGACCGACAAGATCTCTAAAGAGCATCCCAAGACTAATTACGAGCACATAGCTCAACCTCTCGGATCTCCAGGACTGATTTCATGTCTCTGTAGTAATACCTCATCCCAGGACTAATTACGCGCACACCGCTCAACCTATCGTATATCTGAGGACTGATTACATACTACATAGCAATACCGGAAAGAGTATCCCAGGAACATTTATGTGCTGTAGCACGACCGGCAAGATCTCCTGGGACTGATTACATGCTATTTGCACAACCTACCACATATCATCTCTGACCTCCAAGTATCAACCTGCTACTCATGATCCAACGGATCATCATTGCACAAAGCATCATCCTAATGCTCATGATCAAACTGATCATCATCACTATACCATCCTGATACATATCATCTAGAGCAACACCCTGAAGCTTGTCATCATGATCATCCTAATCATACAATGCATCCACCAGATGCATACCAAGTATCTACCTAATGCATATCATCATACATGATCCACCTGATACATATATAGATACATGGTCCAAGCATCCAACATGATGCATATACAAAATACATACAAATGATCCAACTGATCATATCCAGCATCAAACATGATGCGTACATATACATATACATATGAATGATCCAACTGATCATATCCAGCATCCAACATGATGCGTACATATACATATAGAGCAGTAACTGGAGCATCGTCCTGATGCTCATCATCCATGATCCTCCTGATCATCATAGCATCGTCTTCTTAAGATCATCTCATCGTCAACGAAGCACAACCCAGATGCACATCATCTAGTACTTACACCACCGACATGGGAGAACACATCTACCGCCATTCGGGGAAGGCTCCAGCCCTTACTTTTTCACCATGGGAGAATACATCTACCTCCATGTGAAAAATGGCTTCAGCCCTTACATCTACACCATGGGAGAACACATCTACCACCATGTGAGAATGGCTCCAGCCCTTACATCTACACCATGGGAGAACACATCTACCACCATGTGAGAATGGGTCGGAAATTACATCACGACCATGGGAGAACAAATCAACCATGTCAGAAAAGCTCATGTGCATCTGCATCTTCTGGACTCATCACTTCCCTTTGGAATGAACCTTGATCTGAAGTGCACCAAGCCTCTCTCTGAAGTACTCAAACTACACTCTGGCTAATGGCTTGGTCAATACAGCTACAAACTGCTCATCCATTGCAACATACTCTGCTTTGGCTATACTCAGTGCTAAGCAGGACTACTTCCTGCTAAACCAAGAGATCACACCTGATCCCATACTGAAGCAGCACCCAGAAGTGCTCTTCCTATCTGTAGAACTACCTGCCCAATCTGAATCAACATAACCCTACAGGTTCAAATTTTGATTCGCATCATATTTGAGCCCATAATCAACTGTACCCTTCAGGTACCTCAGAATATGCTTTATAGCAACCAGGTGAACACTCCTCGGATTTGTCAGGAATTGACTCAATGTGTTCACCGCAAAGCAAATATCTAGTCTTGTGGTTGTCAGGTACATCAAGGACCCAATCATCTGACGATACATAGTGACATCAATTGGTTCAGATGAAGCATCACACAGAAGCTTCAGGTTCGATGCCATAGCCTCGCATTCCATCATCCCGAACCTCTTCAAGATCTCTATTGCATACTTCCCTTGTCCAAGGAAGATTCCATCTGCACTCTGCCACACCTCCATACCAAGAAAGTAGTGCATCATACCCAAGTTCTTCATCTCTAACGCGTCGGCATTCAATCTATCCTCACCTGTAACAAACATGTCATCCACATACAAAAGCAGTATCACTGGATTGCCTTCCTCAACCTTGTAGTAAAGGTTGGAATCCGCTTTATTCTTGGTAAAGCCCAAACTGGATAGAAAGCTGTCTACCATACCAAGTTCTGCACATATATGACTCCCTGTCATGTGTCTCTGAACCAAGTGGCTTCTCCACATACACTTCTTCTTCAACTACACCATTCAAGAAGGCTGTCTTGAAATCCATCTGGTGTATCTTCCACTTCATCACTGCAGCCAGAGCAAGTATGGATCTAATGGAAGTGTATCTGGCTACAGGAGCAAAAGTCTCTATGCTACCACCTATAGTATGCTTGATCTTGTAGATACTCTTGGAAGTCACTACAGACTACCCTTTGGGTCTTGGGACTACATCCCAAACATCTTCATGATCGACTTGTACTTCTCGATCATGGCATTCTTCCCAGATCCTAGGAACTTCAATATCTTCAATATTTTCAATAGATAACTTTGTTGCTGAACAAATGTTGTAGTTCTTCTTTTGTAGGTGATGGTATACGATCTTTCCTACACAACAAGTTAAATTGCATGATTAGAAAACATCTCATAGTTTTTAGAACAAATTCTTACACATAAAGAAATATGTCATACAGTCATGCAATTATCTTAGCCAATGCTTCAATACAACATTTATTTCTATCCCATAACTTTCTAGATGCCTTCCAATCTCTACCAGAACATTGTTAAGAGTGTGCACAACTCCTAACATGTCAACAAAGAGGTTTCATTCTAGATAAGTAGCAATGGAATGTTGTACAGTGCCATAGGCCACTTACCCATGTATATTATTAGTATACTGTTCATCAATGCAACTATTATAATATGCATAATACACAACCTAATTCTAGGAACATAAGCATATACATCATTGAACAACATTATGTAAGAAATGACAATTCGAATACTTATCTTTGTTTGTTTGTTGGGTGGACTCCCTCTGAGTCTTTTCTTCCTTGCAGGAGCTCCTGAAGTAGCTTCTTTTCTACAACTTCATTCTGATGTGGATTGTGAAAAGTGGTCAACTCCCTCTGAATATTTGCATCCTTGCAGAAACTACTGAAGTGTGCTGCTTCTTGATCTTTGCTTCCTTGTAGGAACAACTGGAGTGTCCTCCCTCTTGATTTTTGCTTCTTGGATTACTTGTCCTTGAACTTATATCCATCCTTAATCACTATGCGTGCTTATTAGTATCATCATTGTGTTATCATTGAGGTCTCATACATAATCATACATTCATTAGTATATTCTTAATACTATCAAAACACAATAATCTTAAGCATGTATAGTCATGATCATTTCAAATAGAAATAATAAGCATTTCAAGGTTTATATAGGACTCTTATGGTTAGTCATATCATAAATTGAAGTAAGAAACATAATATGCCTAAACCCATGATTACTCAAACCTATACATTCATGATTCTTCTAGTTAGTCATATCATCAATTATGGTAAGATGCATAATATGCACACAACCATGACTATTCAAACCTATGACTCCATGAATAATCATTATCAACAACACAACAGTATAAGATCCTAACACAAGGTAGGATTCTAGCTTGATATAGGAAAAACATACCTGGATTAGCATGCTAGCTAGTTATGTCTAACATACCCACATAATGTCTTTTGGTTCTCTTCAATGACTTGTGCTAGTAACCTGCATGTCTCATAAGTTATCCATTGTAGAACCAAGTTATACATACCTCGTAAGTAGATCTTCTAAGTGATCCATGACAATGGATGAATCTTTGTATTCATGTCATCATGATCATATGTTCTTGAACTAGAACATGATTTCTCTTTCTTGGTGTACCTTTTATGTTAGCGGACAACATAAACCTCATACAACACCATAATGCATTAGTACAATCATAAATGTCAACACCGTAATGCATGCATTCATAATTTTGTTAAGGTGATACGACAAGTCTAAAATCAAGATTGTTCTAACCGTAATAACATGAAGACAAACATATGATAAACTTAATCATGAACAAATCTCGAGACATACCTAGATGAGTCATACCTGTCGAGATTGCTTGTAATCTTCTTATGTAAGGCCTTAGCCTCATCTCCCTCTGAAACAGGAACTTCTTCACTTATGCAAGTGACCAATCCATCCTCTTCTAGGATTAAACCAATCCACTTGATTTGCAGGAACTGGATCTAGAGCTGTAATAGGGTTTGTCAGAGAAACCCCAAAAATTCAAACTTTGAATTTCAAACTTCCAAAAGAATAGAAAAATGCACCTTGATGAGCTAATCAAGCTGGTATATTCAGAATTTGAAAACTGCAAAGTTTCACTCCTCAATTTTGCCTTTGAAACTTCCGGATTCACTGGACGTGACCCTGAACTGGGGTTTGATGAAGCCCACTCTTCTGCCCAATCAAAAGGTTTGATCCAAATCTCTAAGCTTCTATTTTTATGAGGACCTTCCAGCCGTGGTCACAGATTTCAAAAATTCCCATTTTTGCAGAAGCTCTAATTTTCCACTTTTCTGATCAAAGTCCCGAACTAGGGTCTGACCAAGCCCGGCCTTCTTCCCAACCAAAAATTCTGATCTTGGTCTCTAAATTTCAATTTTGATGAGTAGCATTTAGCCGTGGTCTTCGATTACAAAAATTCCAACTTTATCCGAAACCCTAAATTCTGGAAGCCATGAATGAAGGTGCTAAAAAATAATTATGTTTTGACAGAAATATGTACCTGATTATTTCTTGTGTAACTCCAAACTTTTCGATCCATAGGGTCTGAAAATTTTTCTTGAGATAGCCTGACCTGTCATCTTTCCATCTCAATAGGTCTGACCTCAATTGGATTCTCTCAGAGAGAGTTATGCCATGTGTCACAACGTGACCTGTTTATGAGATACAACAGGAGAGCGAACTTGTACAGTGTTCCACATGTCATTGGTTCAACTTCAGCCTCTGAAAACTTTTCTTCAGATAGTACCATCTGTATACTACCTCTCACGTTTTACGAAATTTCATTTAGAGCTTTCTATCCCAAGTTATGACCTTTTTTCCAAGGTCACCTGTTTATGACTAAGATCTGGAAGAGGCAAAAAACCTATATTGTACGGATCATAAATCACGAAGTACAATGAATTAGAAGTTTTCCTTTGGACACAAGGTACATGGGGATCTTATCTTCGACCTGTAAAATTTTCAGATCCGAAAACTTCGGCAAAATTGATTTATAGAAAAAGTTCTACAATGACTGGTTTTTGCTATATCAAGCCCTAGCATCGTAAGTCCAACAAGTGTCATACATGCCATATCATGCCTTCTTTCAGGCTAGCTCTGATACCATGTTAAATTTTCAGAATTTACTTCAATATGATCTAGGATCTTAACTGAGAGAACAACATGTATAGCATATCTACAACATATTAATCATGGACACAATAATGCAAGCACACAAGATACACAGAGTTTACTTGGGGAAAACCATAAAGGTGAAAAACCCCAATAACTTCCTCAGAGATAGATAGAGCAATGATAGAACCAAAATACAAGAGATAGTCTTCTCCTAGCAGTAGAGCCTCCTCCTCCACAAGTGCGCCACTCTCCAAAGTGTGAGTGAGTGAATATAATGATGAAAGAGAGATCTCTCGATCTCTATTTATACTTGACTTGACTTGCCTAATAACCTTTACTAGGTTGGCCTTAACTTAACCACATAACACAATGCTGACTGGGCCGACACCCAATAGGGTGGTCTAATAACCCTTTGACCCACATGGCCAACCCCCACTAGGGTGGTCTAATAACCCTTCGACCCACACGACTTATACAGGGCCGACCCCAACAAGGTGGTCTAATAACCCATCAAGTATAAGTTATGACACTTACAATATAAATGACGACACTTCCGTATAGAGGAATAATAACATCTCTATAGGAATACAACCACTTCCGTATAGAGGAATAATAACATCTCTATAGGAATACAATATACATATATGTGAAATACATTCCGAAGTTACATATACATCAACAGGATCTGTTGTACAATTCATGTTTTAAATATTTCAATGGAAAATTGTATGCAAGGTGGCTAGGGACTTACAAAGTGGATACGGTTTTTGATAAGGAGACTATTTGACATAAAACCATCGATTACTTGCAAACACCATTGTATTCTAATGGTAATCGATTGTGGTTGTACCATAAGCCACTCTCTAAGGATGCATTCATTGCTCACGTTGTCACAAGTTCGAACTATCAACTTGTCAATGGAGAGGATATTACTCCTACTCCACCAAAACCTTGATTTTCGTCATATATTTATGTTCTAAGCATGTACATAAATAAATTGTTTTTGTGTTTCCTTTTTTATTGCGTTTTTTTTTCTTTTTTTTTGCTAATAAGTTACTGATAGATTTTGCAACTAGAATTCCCTTTCAGGTGAGAAAGGAGGTATGGTGGCTCAAGTTTAAAATTGGATATTGTTCTTGGATGACAGTTGGAAACTGATATAGGTGAAACGATTATTTGTTCATCCTATATTTGAGGCCCGTTGATTGTCGAAATTATATAATTCACCATCGGACTATTCATTGATCAAAATGCCTTCCTTAAGCCATTTGATCTTCACATGTCTATTAAACGCCTATAACCTTTCCACTAGTTGTTGAAACTCTGCCAGTTTCCACTATCAACTGAAACTTCACCATTTTCTTTACAATCAGTTGAAACTCCACCATTTTCTTTACCATCAGCTGAAACTATGCCAATTTCCACTATCATTTGAAACTCAACCATTTTCTTTACCATCAACTGAAACTCCGCCAACTTCCGTTGTCATCTGAAACTCCGCCATTTTCTTCACCATCGGCTAAAAATACACAAATTTCCACTATCAATTCTAGATTCATAAAGTAGACAAATTATCTTATGGGAAAGAAAATCTTGTGCATTACTCATATAAATGGTAACAAGCTATACCTAATTTGTAACCTGCACTGTTGAAACTTGATCCTAGGCTCCTTGCTCCTCTTCCTTTTATGGGTATTTCTCCAACATTTCCTTACAAAATGGTTCTCCTCCCTCCCTAAAGCCTTATCCTTGTATTTATAGCAAGGTTTGAGAGGATAGGTTCGAGAGTAAATGGTTAGGGAAGTTATGGAGGTTAGGATAACTACCATAACTATCTCTAATTCAATTTTAATTATATTTTTTTCATGATTTTAAGAGGCACCCACAGGTATAATACTTGACAACCAGTGAGTAACCTGCAAGTATTATTCCAAAAACTAGCGGGTGCAGCTTTTTGGGAAAAACAGTAGGTGGTCAATGGAGCCCTAGTGAATGACCCACAAGTTGGAAGATATGAGGGTCATGTTGACATCCATTTTTGTCACCATTTTTATCATTCAATGTACTCGAAATGGCGTTATCTCTACCATTTTTTCTATAGTAAGTTGTTTTCTTTACCTTTCATCCCATCAAACAGTCCAGGTATGCACGTATTTACCTATTACGCAAATCTTGTTTATATTTCGTTATATTATGATTTATTTGCGTTAAAATGATATTTTATGGGCATAATTGACATTTGTGTTTCAATTGACAGGCTGCATTTTTTAAATGACCCTTCGTTCAGACTTTGGGATACATATTAAAACTCAAATGCGTTCAGCTCATCGTTTAGCCCCGCGTTCAGCCCTCGAAATTCACGGTTAGCTTGCCTCAGGTCGTTACAACAGCAAAAGGGAACATGGGTTCTGTTAGCCACGTGGTGTTGATGGTTAAAGAGTTATTTCTCTAGAAGATTCATCTCCAGGTTCACTGAGCTTGCTAATGCATCACCACACCCATGTAAATACTCCAAATGCTGATTATCTTGCTCATTGGCCTGGGATCACACATGCTTGTTCACACTCATTCACGCCGGTGTTCTGGAAGAAGCCCATCCTCCCACGATCAGTTCGCCAACACACTGCTTGTTCCACGTCCAAGGTAGATCGACACTGCAGCAACTGTGTGAAGGAATCGACCCCGTGGAAGCAGGAAGGCGATCTCTGTGTTGGCATGCATCACTTAAAGCAGCCAGTTACAATCATTAAAGACCTCTATTTTTAGAGAGGTCGACTCTATCGACCTTCTCATCTATTGTCATGTATAAATAGACATCTTTGTGACTAAGATGAACTAAATCTTGTCAAGATTTGTTTTGTGTTGTTAAGTCTCATTTTTATTTGACATGACTGAGACGGAGTCAGTCTTTTTTATCTTTCCTTGACTGCAAATGGACAGAAGAATGTTGTAATACTTTGCTAACTCAATATATACATCTCTGTTTTGTTTTTTATGAAGATATGGCAGCATGTATGGTGATTGATTACTAAAGACTCAGCCTGTGCTTGCTAAGACAGGCCCCTCAATGATCAGCGGTCTCCAGTCTGTGTGTATAACTCATGTTGTGTAGTTTATTTCATCTATGTATCTATTTTTATAACATGATGTTTATATCCTGTAATATAACTGATATTTTGTTGCTTACATAGATGAAATCTTTGTTTTGTGTTGTGCATGTTATCACTGTCCGTATTCCATTATTTATATAAATAAAATTCACATGTTATGTTATGTACTTCTGTTACTATTTATGTTGTTTATATAAATAAAACTTCTGTTTTATGTAATGTGAATTTTTTTGTTATGTTTGCAGAATTTAGTATGACCGGTCAAGCATAGCTTTCTTGATTACTTTCAGTCTTTTCTACAACTAGATAAGTTAATCAGTTCATGTTTTAAATTCAATTTATAGTTAGAATTAGTCCTGCTAATGTTTTTCTTGTGAACTGTATTTTGCTGCTAACATAATCTCCCTTCTTCTGAATTAGGAAATGGTCGACCAATAGCTTTGATAGTTTGTAGTTTGGTTTCAATTCTTCTTCCATCATTTTTAGATATTGCTCCCAATTCCTCCATAGTTAGCATTAGCCTCTTTCTATTTCTCCTTCTCTCTTTTAGTCTTTCTTCCTATTGCTATAGGTTAACTCTCTCTTCTTCCATCTTACCTTCTTCTCATATCCAATAGAATAATTCCTCTTCTTAGATAATGGTTAGAGTAGTTTCTCATTAGTTTAGATTCTAAATAATCTCTCCATTGCTTTCCTTTGCATTGTAGGATCATATGCATGAGTCAGCTGGTCATTAAATCATCCCAATTCTTCTTTTCTTCCATTTTCCTCCATTTGGACTGCCATTCAGACAGACGTTCGGATCGTCGTTCAGACCTGTTTACTTTCTTTATTGTTTTAGGCATTTTTCAGGATCTAATTTCTTCTACCTCTCAATCATCATTCTTCTTAATCCTAATTAATGGTTTTAGATGTAATTTAACTCTTGTTTTATGTTATGTAGACTTCTTAATTAAGCTTCATCATTATTTCCTCCTTTCTCTTACTTCTTCCTTAACCCTCTTTCAACCTTCTTCCATAGTTAAATTCTTCATATCTAATTTGCTAATTAGTTACTGTTTTAGAATTGATCAGTCTTGTTTTCTAAGTAGTTTGTTTTCAAATCATAGTTAATAATTCTATTTTTCTGAGTTGTTTTAACTTGTTAATTACAAGACTAGTTTCCATTCATACAAATAATGAAGATGCTCATGATATAAGATTTGGATCAGAAATTAATATCTTTATCAACTTTTCTACTTGCATCTATAATAAATATTTTTATCAAGTTTTCTACTTTCCAAATCAATTACAATTCAGTTAAACATCTTTATTAAATTTCCTACTCACCTCATTTGTTAATCAGTTTCCTATTTTCATAGATAGAATAATTATGAAAGTCATGTAAGTAGTTTAAAATCATATAGTTGCATGTTAGCACATTTGCATCTTTAGTCAGCTTAGGATAGTTCAAGCCTTCAATCCTCCACATATAGTGATTGCATCTCATAAGCTCCCTCCCCGGGTTTACAATTTAAATATTGGAATTATTTAACACATAATAAATACCAACAGGTCATGGCTATGTCTTAAAAATATATCACAAAATAGATAAAATGGAAAGGATGTTTGTAAGATTCATATCAAGTGCATCTATATTCAATGAGGCTCTTCAATTCATAAAGTCTTTTTGTGTGACTGACAATGCAGTGTCATCACAGACGAAGAAGTCTTGGTTTGACTAATAATAGTAATATCTTAGAAAATCCCATGTTTCATGACAGATCGAAACACATTGAGATGAAGTATCACTACACTAGATAAATGATCCATAGAGTGTTAAATTTTGAGTATTAATTAACAATACTATAGGATCTTTGCTGAGAGAATAACATCTACAGTATATCAATGCATGACTATCATAATATGACAAGCATCACAAGCATCACAAGAATCAAAATCATAGAGACAAGAGACACAGAGTTTCCGTGGGGAAAACCCTAAGGTGAAAAACCCCACAACTTCCTCAGAGATAGAGAGAGCAATGGCTCAACCAAAATACAACCAAATAACACTGAGATAGTCTCCTAGTAGATGATCCTCCTCCTCCTCACTAGTGCGCCACTTTTGAGAGTGAGAGTGAGTTACTTTTCGAGTGAGTAAAATAGAGATCTCCTATCTCTATTTATACTCACCTTTTTTCCCAGTGACCTAATGGGGCCGACTTGTCTACTTAGATACATGCACATTATATTATATATAATTTCGGGCCGACCCCATATGGTGGTCTAATAACCCATCAGCAAGTACACACACTTGCGACACTTGTCAACCCACATGACGACACTTCCTTATAGAGGAATAACACATCTCTTATAAGGGTACAATAAATATATATAAAATATACAAATGAAATACATTCCGAAGTTAAATATACATCAACACTCCCTCTTAACTAGGAAGGTATTTCTCGACACAGATCTGCTAGACAAGTCTTCTTCTCTGGATCATCGTCATCGATGCATCATCATCATCATCGTCACTGCTGCTGCTATCTCAACCAATCTCTGACTCTACTCGTCATAGGAAGTTCTATAGAGCCAGTCTTTTTTCATACTGGATGTAGGCCCGCCATCTAGCAAGTCTTCATCATCACTGGCCATACTGTGGAATCCTCAGGACTTATTACGTGCATCACAAAACCTGGCTGCAACATCCCAGGCTATTACGAGGACACAGCTCTACCTGTAGGATCTCCCAGGAGCACATTACATGTGACCCATCACAAAACCTGGCTGAAGCATCCCAGGCTGTTACGAGCACTCAGCTCTACCTGTCGGATCTCCCAGGAGCACATTACATGTGATCTCACCACAAAACCTGGTTGAAGCATCTGAGGCCTTTTTCATCCTGTCCAGATCTCCCAGGAGCAAATTACATGTGGTCATGGCAAAACCTGGCTGAAGCATCTGAGGCCTTTTTCATCCTGTCCAGATCTCCCAGGAGCAAATTACATGCCACAGGACAAAACCTCGCAAGAGCATCTGCCAGATATCCCAGGGCACCGAATTACATGCCATAGGAAAAACCTCGAAAGACTATCTGTAGATCTCCCAGGGCACAAATTACATGTCCTTCCAAGCAAAACCTTGAAAGATCATTTTCCAGATGTCCTAGGGCACCGAATTACATGCCATAGGCAAAACCTCGAAAGACCATCTACAAATCTCCCAGGGCACAAATTACATGCTTACCTGCACAACCTGATCCACGGCCACAAAGTATCATCTGATACTCATCAAACATCATCCTGATGTACACATGATCATCCTGATCATCACCACTGCAACATCCTGCTGCATGTCATCTGGAGAAGCTCGTCATCCATGATCATCCTGATCATACAATGCATCCATCCGATGCACACCAAGTATCCACTTGATACATACATAGATACATGATCCACACAATGTATCTATCAGCATACATGATCTACCTGATCATACAAAGATACATGATCCACACAATGTATCCATCAGCATACATGATCTACCTGATCATACAAAGATACATGATCCACACAATGTATCCATCAGCATACATGATCTACCTGATCATACAAAGATACATGATCCACACAATGTATCCATCAACATCCAACATGATGCATACATACAAAATACATACACATGATCCAATTGATCATATCCAGCATCCAACATGATGCGTATACAAAATACATACACATGATCCAACCGATCATATCCAGCATCCAACATGATGCGTACATACATATAAATGATCCAACTGATCATATCCAAGCAGAAACCAGAACATCATCCTGATGCTCATCATCCAGCGCTTACATCCATAACCATGTGAAGGATCCCCCTTCCAACATACTTGGAATGGCTTCAGCAAATGTGTCCATCACTTCTTCCTCGAGGTGTCCTCAATTTGAAGCACGCCAAGCCTCTCTCTGAAGTACTCGAACTTCACCCTGGCTAGTGGCTTTGTCAGCACATTTGCAATCTGCTTGTCCATCGCAACATACAGGAGCTTCACAGCTCCTCTCTACACCATATCCCTGATATAGTGATATTTGATCTCTATGTGTTTCGACCTATCATGAAGCACTGGGTTCTCGGACAGCTTCACACAACTTTTGTTATCACAGAAGATACCAGTAGCATCCAACGGGAGATCAAATAACTCAGACAGTAGCTTCCGTAGCCATACTGCCTCACAACTAGTTGAACAGGTTACAACATACTCTGCCTCAGCTGTACTCAGTGCTACGCAGGACTTCTTTTTGCTAAACCAAGAGATCACACCTGATCCCATATTGAGGCAACACCCAGATGTGCTCTTCCTATCTGCAGCACTGCCAACCCAATCTGAATCAACATAACCCTGCAGGTTAAACTTTTGATTTGCTTCATACTTGAGCCCATAATCCACTGTACCCCTCAGGTATCTCAAAACATGCTTTACAGCAATCAGGTGAACACTCCTCGGATCCGTCAGGAACTGGCTCAATGTGTTCACAACAAAGCAAATGTCTGGTCTCATGTTTGTCAGGTACATCAAGGACCCAATCATCTGATGATACATACAGACATCAACCAGCTCAGATGAAGCATCACATAGAAGCTTCATATTCGATGCCATAGGTGTGGCCATGGCCTTGCAATCCATCATCCCAAACCTCTTCAGGATCTCTACTGCATACTTCCCTTGTCCAAGGAAGATTCCATCTGCACTCTGCCACACCTCCATGCCAAAAACAAATAGTGCATCATCCCCAATTTCTTCATCTCGAACTCGGCAGTAGGCTTTGGCAATCAATCTGTCATCTCAAATAAGTCATTCACATACATGAGTAGAATCACAGGATTCCCTTCCTCAACCTTGTAGTAAAGGTTGGAATCCGCTTTACTCTTGGTAAAGCCCAAACTAGATAGGAAACTGTCCATCCTACCATACCAGGTTCTGGGAGCTTGCTTCAAGCCATACGATGCTTTCTTCAATCTGCATACGTATGACTCCCTGTCATGTATTTCAAAACTAAGTGGCTGCTCCACATATACTTCTTCTTCAACTACACCATTCAAGAAGGTTGTCTTGAAATCCATCTAGTGTATCACTTTTATGTTTCTCTATGCTACCATCTGCAGCATGTTTGTTCTGATAGATCCATATGGAAGTCATAACAAACTTCCCTTGAGGTCTTGGGACTGCATCCCAAACATCATTCTTCATGATCGACAGATCATGGCATTCTTCCATTTCTTCATCCAAAATCCTGGGAACTTCAATATCTTCAGTAGATATCTTTGTTGCTGGAACAAATGTTGTAGTCCTTCTTTTGTAGGTGAAGGTATATGGTCTTTCCTACAAAACAAGTTAAATTGCATGATTAGAAACATCTCATAATTTTCAGACAAATTCTTACATATAAGTAAATATGTCATACAGTCATGCAATTATCTTAGCCAATGCTTCGATACAACATTTATCCATGTTCCATAACTTTCTAGATGCCTTCCAGTCTCTACCAAAACATTGTTAAGAGTTTGCACTACTCCCAACATGTCAGCAAAGAGGTTTCATTCTAGATAAGTAGCAATGGGATGTTGTACAGTGCCATAGGCCACTTACCCAACACATGCATATTAGTAGTATACTATTCATTAATGCAATCATTCTAATATACAATACATATTCTAAGTCTAGGAACATGAGCATATACATCATTGAACAATTTTATTTAAGCAAACAAATATGCAAGAAATGATAATTAAAATACTTATCTTTGTTTGTTTGTTGGGTGGACTCCCTCTGAGTCTTTGCTTCCTTGCAGGAGCTGCTGGAGTCCTTCTACACCTTTCTATTGTGGAATGTAGAGAGATGGACAACTCCCTCTGAATATCTGCACCTTTGCAGAAACCACTGGAGTGTGCTCCCTCTTGATCTTTGCTTCCTAGATTACCTGTTCTTGAATTCATATTCATCCTTGGTCCCTATGCATGCTTATTAGTATCATGATTGTGTTATCCTTGTGATCTCATACAAAATCATACATTCATTAGTATACTATTAAAACACAATAATCTCAAGCATGTATAGTCATGATCATTTCAAACAGAAATAATAAGCATTAGCATTCAAGGTTTATATAGGACTCTTATGGTTAGTCATATCATAAGGAACATAACATGTCTAAACCTGTAATTACTCAAACCTATGACTCTTATGGTTAGTCATATCATTAATTAAGGTAAGACACATAATATGCATATACCCATGATTATTCAAACTTATGAATTTATGAACAATCATTATCAATCATGCCATGCATACTTATATGATAGATCCTATGATATAAGAAACACATACCTGGTCACCATATTTGCTAGTTATGTCTAGCAATGTGTTCTTGTTCTCTTCAATGACCTACATAACTTATTAGTTAACTTTTGAAAAAACAAATTATACATACCTCTATGTGATCCATGACTATGGATGAATCTTTGTCTTTATGTCACCATGGCATGTTCAGGTTGTCCCTTCAATTTGTACAAACCTCCCTCTTGCTCTCCAATCACTACTGCATCATCGATTGTTTTCCCCTTTGGCCACATTAGGACTTGGCCATCCACAAATGCAACCCTCATGCCTTTTGCATCCAATGCAGAGATGGAGAGTAAGTTCTTCTTGAGCCCAGGTACATAAAGAACTTCTTTCATCTTTAAAGATTTTCCAGAATCTAGGTTGTAGGAGGCTTCACCACTTCCTTTAATTGGGTATTGATAATCGTCCCCAAGTTTCACCTTATGGGGTGATTTATGTTCAGATAGATTCACAAAAGATTCGTTAAACCCAGTCATGTGTTTGGAATCCCCACTATCAATCAACCAGTCATTACAACCATGAGAGATGGTACCTGTGAGAGCAGAGATAAGAACATACTCTTCTTCACTTGATGAGTCATCATTGCTATCACTTTCTGCCCTAGCCTTCTTCTTTGGGGGTTCATCATCTTCGGCAGCATGAGCATGAAACCTTCTTTTGCTACCCTTCTTCTTCTTGTTGGAGATGTTATTGTCCTTCTTGTTCTTGGGACAATTTATGGCAATATGTCCTTTCTCATTACAGGTGAAGCATATTCTTCTTTCTTTGAAGTGATGTGAAGATCTCTTGGAGTGAAATGGCTCTCTCTTGGACTTTCCTTTCCTGGTGTGAGCTGTGAGAGCTTGATCTTCATTCACCATCTTTTCTTCTCATGCCACAAGCCTTGCTTCTTCTTGTGAGCATTCTTCCCGTAGTCTAGACTAAAAGAGATCAACTTCTTCCTTGCACAAATTCCTTGGATAAAGGAATCCCATGACCTGGGTAGGCCATTTAGAGTGGTCATCACCACTTCACCATTCTCCACCATTTCTTCCACTGCTTCTAGTTGTTCCTTGATCTGGGAGACCCTTGAAAAATAGGATTGAATGGTTTCTCCATTCTGAAACTTTACTCCTTTCAATTGGTTCCACAGGGTCATCTTCCGATTTATGTTCTTCCCTTCAAATAGCTTGGTCAAAGAGTCAAACATCTCTTTGGGTGTCTTAAGAGAAGACACATGGGGTATGAGATGGTCTTTGATAGAATCAACAATGATTCTCTTTGCCTTGACCAAGTTCTTCTTATGCAATACCTTTGCCTCTTCATCCTCTGGGGTAGGGATGTCTTCTTTCACATATGAGTCCAACTCATTCTCTTCCAGGATTAACCCAATCCTATACTTCCAGGCTTGGAAGTTATCAGCCCCTTCAAGCTTATCATCAAGCTTGGTGTGGAGACACATCTTAAAGAGTACTTCAAATGGAAATAGAAAAGATTTAGGACTTACCACTTGAAGTGCTGAAAACTGGATCTGGTCCCGGATTAGGGTTTGTCAGAGAAACCCTAAAAATTCAAAATGTGAATTTCAAATTTCTGAAAGGATAGAAAGATGCGCCTTGGTGAGCTGATCAGCCTGGTACATTCAGAATTTGAGATCAGCAAAGTCTTTCCCTTCAAAATTGCCTTTTTGTCCTCCGGGTTCACTAGGGAGGGCCCAGAATTAGGGTTTGAGTTTCCCGGAGATCTACCCAGCCAAAAATATCGATCCAAAGCTCTAAACTTCTATTTTTGCAAGGAGCTTTCAGCTGTGTCTTCAGATTCCAGAAATTCCTATTTTTGTGGAAACCCTAATTTTTAGGGCCAAATCTGAAAATGCTCGGAACTGAATTCGGATTGGACAGATAGATGCTCCTTGATGAGTAGAGTCAATCTACTATACTGATTTTCAAAAATCTGTGGAGAGAAACCCAATAAACAAGGAACTCAAGCTTCCGTCACTACAAAATATCTTCTTCTCAGGTTAGCTCTCATACCATGTTAAATTTTGAGTATTAATTCACAATACTATAGGATCTTTGCTGAGAGAATAACATCTACAGTATATCAATGCATGACAATCATAATATGACAAGCATCACAAGAATCACAAGAATCAAAAGCATAGAGACAAGAGACACATAGTTTCCGTGGGGAAAACCCTAAGGTGAAAAACCCCACAACTTCCTCAGAGATAGAGAGAGCAATGGCTCAACCAAAATACAACCAAATAACACTGAGATAGTCTCCTAGCAGATGATCCTCCTCCTCCTCACTAGTGCGCCACTTTTGAGAGTGAGAGTGAGTTACTTTTCGAGTGAGTAAAATAGAGATCTCCTATCTCTATTTATACTCACCTTTTTGCCCAGTGACCTAATGGGGCCGACTTGTCTACTTAGATACATCCACATTATATTATATATAATTCCGGGCCGACCCCATATGGTGGTCTAATAACCCATCAGCAAGTACACACACTTTCGACAATTGTCAACCCACATGACGACACTTCCTTATAGAGGAATAACACATCTCTTATAAGGGTACAATAAATATATATAAAATATACAGACGAAATACATTCCGAAGTTACATATACATCAACATAGAGGTGCCATAAGACTTCAGTACCTTGCTACTGGTGAGAAGATAGCAGATATGTTGACTAAACCTCTATCCGTGACAAAGTATAGGTACTTCCAAGATAAGATTGGCATGAAAAAGAATGCCTCCCTCTTTAAGAGGGAGTATTAAAGTTACAACATAATAAGTCATTATCCAAGTCGATCTTGTGTGTTAATATTGAGCCTTGTGCGTCGAGGTAGTGCCTTATTGGAGCTTCAATTGGACTCAGGAAACTTGGAGAAGAATCTTAAGTTAGACTCAAGAATGGAATAAGCTTCATGTGTTGAGGCAAGTGCTTTGTATGTCAAAGTGATGATGTTGTACAGTCTTGATAATAAAGGCTAAGGTCTTGTGTTTCAATACAAATCCTGATGTGTTGAGGTGGTTCCTCATGTATTGAGGTGATGCTTTCCACGTTGAAGCATGAATGATGTGTGATGTACTACAAACCATGGTTGAGCTATTAAGTCTCCTCTAGAGAATGTACACCTCTATAATGAACTAATTTAGCATAGAACCACTTGGAATGATAGTAGAACAATATGATCACATCATTGGGAAAATATTCTTAGTATATTTGATATGATAATTAATTAATATGGCACATATGGACCATGTAGATAACACAAGAGATAGATATAAGATGTGATACGATATGATAGAATTCGAATTGCACATATAGACTTAAATTAAATAAGAGAGAATTTGAATTTTTAAGTTCAATGATATTATCAAAGAAGGCTTCAAACAATCAAAGGAGAACTCAAATTGTTCAGTGCAATGATGTTAACAAGAAATACTTCAGTTAATAGAGTTAACTAAAGTGATAACAAAGAATATATAGTTAACTAAGTGTTTTGCACTACGACACTTGTGTTAAACTAAAAGATGACACGTATGTTAAACTAAAAGACGGCACTTGAGTTGTGACACTTGCATTAAAACACTTATGTTAGCCACCTAACTAAGTGGGGAAGCATTATGTTAAAGGGCGATTTCTTCCTGAAGTTAGTATTGTGAGTTAAAGCCATTGCATGAGAAGTGGGGTGCACTTTTCCATGCAATATTGATGTCTCCAAGGTTGGAGCAAATTCCTTTGAAGTAATTTTGTACATGTGACCAATAGTAGCTAATTGGTTGAGTGAAGTTTATTATTCTGAGTATCTCTTATTTATCTATATTTCTCTTGCTCTGTAATTGCACCAGGGATTCTTGATGTAAAATACATTCTTTGATATCTATGAATATACTAAGGAAGGTTTTGCTGGGGTTTTCTCCCTCAAGCCATCGAGGGTTTCCCCAGGGTAAATTCATGTGTTGACTTTGATTGCTAATGTTTATTATTGTTATTTGATTTAATGTACTATTGTATTTCTGAATTAAAGATAAAAATTTAATAGAAACAAGGATGTCTTTTACCATGGAAACAGTTGAAACATGGTTGTTCTCTACCATAGTAGTAGTTGAAACAATGGGTTCCTAGATTTGTTATAGCATGATTTTCCACACCTTATGCAACATGCCTTGATGTCCTACCATGTCCCTCTGCAAACTCGCATTATCCCTCTTGCTCAGTAAAATGCCTAAAAATCACATTTTTGTTGATGTACGCAGGTGACCAACACTACAACATGCATATATGCAGGTTGCTCCATTACATCCCCTGTACATCGGGTTTCATGCTCAAAATTAAAAATATTTTGGGTTTTCCTTCCCAAGTAACAACAATTTTGATCCTTGGCCTTCCTTATGATGGAAAATGCTCTAATTTGACCCTCCACCTCCTTTCAGGGTTATATATTGAGCCGTTGTGGAGCATTTTGATGAGGAGAAATTAGAGAGAAAGGAAACTTTGGAGGAATTTTGCCCCATTTCCATTGCCTTGAATCTGCATCCCTTTGTACTTGATAGTTTTAACTATTTTATGTTCATATCCCAACCTCTTCCCTATCTTGTGAAGGAGGACCTCAATTACTCCTTGAACTCATGAGATTGTCACTACATGGAGGATTGAAGTGGTGTAGGCCTAGGTGAAGGAACTTAGTTTCACGGTACCGACAAGTTGCTATAGAAGTTTGTCACTATGTACTTCTGTTCATTACATTAATAGAAATACTCTTTTCTTGTCCAATACATGTTGCAAAGGTTTATGTTATTCTCATTGGATATATTTGTTTAAGATGTTAATGGATTATGCTAGTTTATATGCTAACAATTTATATCTATTCTATATTCTCATATATCTTTGTTGTTGAGGACAAGTTGTAGGTAAGGCGCATTGGATTACAAGTTCAACGGTGGTCTTCTTCCAACATCCGATTGAGGTAAGCGTTTTCTCTTTGTTGTTGGCATTTCATATTCATATAGCATACTTGAGAATTGAGTTGATTTTTGGTGTCACTCTGTCCATTGTGGTCTACCCCAATCCATAGGAATTTTTTCTCCATAACATAATTGGAGACCATAATGGGGATACTCCTTTTTGGGTGATTTTTTTCCTTCTTATTGCTCTCTATTTTTCTAAGTTTTTGTGTCGTTGGTAGCTTGACAGTAAATAAATTTCTTTTATCCTGCGTTATTTTGATTCATTCTTAATTTTTTGACTATTTTTCTCCATCTACGCAGGTTGGCTAAGCCCTGCCTGCATACCCATGCAACCTGAATATGTCTTTCCCATGCACATACGTTGTTGTTTTCCAAATAGTCGTGTACATATCAATTTTAATCCTTTATCTTGAGTGGGATGTTTGTTGCGTGAATTCTGAGTGTTGCTGAGCCTTTTTGGGCCTTTGTGTTGTTTTTTAGTTTCCTTTATAGTGACTGGAAACTCCCTTTTTATTAGTTTTTAGTTTTAAAAAATTGTCATTTTTCTTCATTGGTAGTCTTTTATTTGGTTGAGTCATGCTTCTAGGTGTCTTGTTGGGTTGGTTTTCTTATACTAGATGCATAATATCATAAGTTCATGGTTCAGTTTTGCATTTTCATTCATATATTTTGAAAATACAAAAATACTTGCATTTTGCATTTTGCTTGAGCACTTGTATTTTTGCTTGGAGTTGCATTAGTCTAGGTATTAATTTGAAAGATTGCATTTTCATTTGAAATTGAAAGAGACAATAATTGTGCATTTTCATTTAATGTCATACAAATTTTATTTGAAAAACAAGACTAGTACTTAGCAATGTTTGTATGTATGCTTCTTTATTTTAGCTGAGTCACAACATCACTAGTTGCATGACCATATCCACTTGAGTAAGCACGAACTAAAATTAACGCTTAAATTTAAAATTGATTAGAAACATTTTTATTTTATAGGGTGCAAAAACAAGTATAGGTTTTAGAGTCTTGGAATAGGATTTTGTGAGTAACCTTCTCCAAGACTATGGAAGTCAACATTAGGTTTCTGTCTAGGCAGTGGTGAAATCCATGGTATAATTGGTGTTCTCAGGAATCTCATCTTACACATGATTCAAGCACGAGGTGATGTGAAATTTAGTTGTGGAGATATCCCTCCAATACCTTCCTAGCATTGGATATATATCTCGGGTCTATTCATATCTGAGGGTTCTGGAAGCACATAAGTTCTTCTCGAACTTTAGGCTTAGCTACCCTTCCCATACGGTGTATTCGAATTGTGACTATTCGCTTGAGCATTGGTTATATGTGGTGACCTTAGCTACCTATCCTAGGTACCGCAAAGGGTACTTGCAGGGGTTATTCTATGAGTGTCCTGAGTTAGAGAGGGGTCAGAAAACACATATTATTTCACTTTGAACTCTGAGGGCCCTTATAACTAATTTTCTTACCTTCGACTGTAGTAGCAGTGTCTCAGGCCCCTCCTGGGTGAGGCACACCTTCTATAGTGTCGGGAGTCCCCTTATCCACTATCTCTGTTTGTTTGCATATTGGATTAGATTTTCTAAGAGTGTGCTCCTTGCTAGTTAGTTGGCCTTAGGGATCGATATTATTTGTATGTCTCTTTGGACTCATCGTGGATCGAGTTCCAGATATCCATCATTCTCATCGCTTAGCGGGTTTACCACCTAGTGATCCTTTGCAACCTCATCATAAGAGGAGTAGAGATATTCTTGGTGGCCCTTATTTATCACACTGCGAGATTCAAAGAATTCTTACTATGAGATCCACTTCTGATACATCAGGGATTCCTTTGACCCCTCTATTAGTAGTGGGTGTAGGATTCCATGGGACTATTTTTTCTTCTATCTCATGGGTCCTAGGGACTCCCGTGTTCACTGGTTCTCACGCTGTTGTTTCATCTCAACCCATTAGAATGAATCCTTTTCAGAATCCTTGGCCATCAGATCATGTATTCACTTTCTCCTTAGGATTATCGGATGGTGATGCTTCACTGATTCCTGAAACCACCAATCCATTCATTTTTTGCATTCCCAATCCTTCATCAAGTATCCCATATTCCATAATAGTTTCTAGTGGTAATTCTGGTGTTGGGTTTGGGGGCATCTCGGCCCCCTTTACAGTGTATCAGTTTGGGAGTGGTCATATCCCTCCTTCTTCTTTTTTTGTTGGGGGATGGATTCCCCCTTCATCAGCCCCTAATAATAGTTTTAATACGTTTTTGGGTGGAGGTGGGAACGTAGGTTTTGTTTCTACTTCATATATCCCATCTGTATGCTTATCATCTATTGCACAGGTCCCTACGAACGCCTTTCTTATGGATCCTCCTCCTCCTAGTTAATCCATCCCCTTGGGTGGGAATGTATCATTTAATATAGGACACCCTTCAACTGGAGTTTCTAATGTACCAATCAAATCTGATGATACACTAACTAACTTCCCTTCAAGACTTAATGCAAAACAATGAAACAAATTACTTGATTGGTTGTAGGAAGGAAAACTCAAACAATTATGGAAGGGATGAGGATCATGATAGCTAATAGAAACTTTGCACAATGTACTGGTACCATTAATGTTTCAAATATCAACGAGGCTGAATTCTACTCCAAGGCTCCTGGGCACCCCAGCATATGCAAACTAGAACTTCAACTGTGCACTACCTGAGAACCAATGGTGGGGGATTTTGACTCAAGAAGGATTGAAAAAAATTAAATGAAATTCAAATATCAATATAGGTTTACTCCAGAAATTTTAAGGAATTTCTAAAGAGGTTTCACAAACAAAAAAGTAAAATTCTCTCCTTGGATTGCACAACTAATCTAACTTTAGGATTTTCCAAACAGTAGAAGAAGGATTTGAATTCTCAATTTAAGTCATGGAATGAGTATATTGGCATGTTAGATAATATTATGAATATAAATAATTCAATTTGAAGTTGTATAAGTTCATTTATTAATGAAACTTTGAAACTAGTTATTTTTCATGACAATCTAGACTAGGTGTAGAAGATGGATATGAAAGCCAGACTTTTATTTATTCAAAATATAAAATGGAATTCAAGGGTTCAAATTTACATCATTAACATTCATCAGTAGAAGAGATACATCTCATACAACTCTCAGGAAATAATTACATCATAAATATGATTCTCCATCATAGAAAGAGTAGAAATCATCAGAATTCTGAATGGAAGGCTGTCTAATATCTGAAAAAAGTTTGAATTATATTGGATCATACTTCAGGAACCGCAATAAACTCAATGATGAATATTGGATGTCATCATCCTCAAATACAAATTAGGGGCACATCTCCCATCTTGGACTAGGGGTACATCTCCCAAGTCATAGAGGCACAACTACACTCAATTCAATTCTCAAATTGTCAAAAGATGGGCTAGTGATGCACACTCCTTATTTTATATATTTAAGGTGAGTTGTGGAGCAAGTAAGATAGACTAATGCACCCTCATGGAGTGGATAAGGTTGGATTGCTTTCTTCTTTATCTTTTGCCTTTGCTTTTTGCTTTTGATTTTGCTTTTGCTTAACCCTGCTTTTTATTTAATATCCTGCTTTTCTGCTTTGTCATGTTTTTCCTTTCTTTTTTGCCTTATCCTGCTTTTATGCTTTCTCCTACTTTTCTGCCTTATCCTCCTTTCCACTTTAATCTGTAAAATTAGTCACAGCAGATCTAATGAACAAGTAAATCAATCACAACAGATGAAAATAGAAAATATGGTGTAAAACTGTGCAAAACATGCATCAGTGCTCAATATCCTAGTAAGGGTGAATAATTACAATACAATATAGTAACAATGACTGAGCAATTCGAATTGCCTAAGGAGGTCATTCAAATCACTGAATGGAGTAGCTTGACTCCAACTAGGAGTCCTCATCATCAATCAGTAGTGGTCATCAATGCACAAGAACCAGTCATCCAGGTGTCAATCTGAGTCTAACTGAGTGTAACATGTGTAACTGAAGTGTGTAGCACTGATATAGGGAAGTGGGCTCAGTGGAGGGCACATGGGAGGCTAAATGAAGTCAGAACAAGTCATCTAGTCAATCTAGAGGTCCAACGGAAGTGAAACAGTCAGTTAGGAGTGAAACTAGCCTCAAATCAGGGAGAATCGGAGCTAACTGAGTGTAATTGAAGTGGAATTGCAGTGGTAGGTGAAGAAGTGCGCCCTTCTCTGGAAGTAGGTGAGAAGTGGGTGCCTTCTTGACTAGGAGGGATAAAAATTTGAAGTAAGTGGCTCTCGGGTGCTAGAATAATGGGGCTAAGGTGCTGGAGGCATCAACTTGGTGACTGGGATACATGCAAAGTGCATGCAAACCATAGAATTTGCATGCAAACCCTAATTGCATGCAAGATCCTGAAAAAGATGATGTGGATATCCAAAAACCCCCCCTCAAGCTAGACTATGATGTGCAAAAGAAAATAATGTGGGGCCCTGGTAACTAAGACCAAAGGTCACCCCAATACAATAATCCAAAAAATGCTGAAAATAAACTAAGTGAGGAAAGAGGGAAAACCTAGTGGGAAGAAAGCCCCCCCTCAAGCTAAAGCATAATAATGGATCAATCTGTCTCCACCATGATGGAACTCACCCCCAACAGTTAACGGAGGTAAGAGAACTTCTTCTCAGTGAAGCTCTTAGTGAAGATGTCTGCAATTTGCTCATCAGTAGGGCAATATTGCAGAATGATGGTGCGATCATGCACCAACTGTCGAATGTAATGCATATGAATCTCAATGTGTTTGGTCCTCTACCACTGAACTGGATCTATGTAGATCTTGATAGCACTTTGATTGTCACAAAATAGGACAGTTGAAGTAGTGCCACCAAAACCAAACTCAGAAAGAATACCCTGCAACCAAACTGCCTGAATGCAGGCATTGACTGCCCCTCAATACTCTGCCTCTCCTGAAGAAAGTGCAATGGCTACCTGCTTTTTGCTGGACCAGAAAATAGAACCATGACCAATCATGAAAACATAACCGGAAGTGGACTTCCGATCAATGCTATCACCTGCCCAATCTGAATTAGTAAAACCAATGAAATCAAGCTCAAAATCTACAACATAATGTATGCCAAACTGTCTCGTACCTTGCACATACTGCAAGATCCACTTGGATGCTCACCAATGAAGCTCATGTGGCTGCTACATATACCTTGACATGGCACTCACGACATATGAAATATCAGGCCTTGAGTGTGTCAAATAAAGTAGTGAACCAATCAACTGTCGATACATACTGCAATCTGCAAGCGGTGTAGAATCTCCCTCCTCAAGACTGATTCCTGAGAGGAATGGGAATGGGGATACCTTACATTCAGCCATATTAAACTTCAATAACAGGTTGGAAGCATATTTTTTCTGAGATATAGTGATCCCATCAAAATTTTGAGCTATCTCCAAGCCCAAAAAGTTACTCAGCAAGCCCAAATCGCTCATGTCAAAAGCTAGATTTAAGGCAGTTTTTAGCTTGTTTATTGAAGTAAGAGTGCTACCAGTAATGAGAAGATCATCAACATAAAGTACAATAACCAAAAAATTACCTTTAACTTGCTGAAGATACACATTTGGATCAGATTTTCATCTTTGGAAATTCTGAGAAAGAAGGAAGGAGTCCATCTTTGCGTACCAAGCTCTTGGGGCCTGTTTTAACCCATACAAAGATTTCTTCAATTTGCAAACTAATGATGGATCTGATGTGTATCCCTATGGATACTGCATATATACCTCTTTAGCAAGGTCTCCATGTAGAAATGCACTCTTCACATCCATGTGGTGCACTTCCCAGTGCTTGGATGCGGAAATAGCCAAAACAAGGCGGATGGAATCCATCTTTGCAACCGGTGCAAAGGTCTCAGTGTAGTCCACTCCTTGGACTTGGGAGAAAACTTTTGCCACCAACCTTGATTTGTATTTGCTGATAGAGCCATCAACAGCAACTTTCATGTGGTAGACCCATTTACACTTCACTAATTTTCTTCCAGGTGGAAGAGAAACTAGCTCCCATGTGTTGTTCTTTTGAAGAGAACTGTACTCTTCATCCATGGCACTTTGCCATCTCGGATCTCGGTGGGAAGAATAGTATGATGTGGGATATGAACCAGCCATCAAATAAAAAATCTTAGGAAGTAATGGATCATCAATAGAAAGAGCCATACCTGCTCTTTGAAAGTCTGCACTTGTTCGTCTCGGATCAGCAGGATTTCCAAGGTTCGAACCAGCAGATTGAAGAGTGTTTTGGGCCCACTTTGGTAACTGAGGAGGATCATAATGGTCAGATTCTGAACCTGATATGTCATGATCATCATGTTCTGCTAAAATATCAGAAATATCAGAACTCATACCTTCATTATCGCTGCACGTATCTTCTTCTGGTGAAGGCGGTGAATCGACAGTCTCTTCCTCGACTAGTTGCAATTCTTGAAGCGGTTCTTCAAATTGCACACTGCGCTCTATAAATATCTTTTTAGATCTGATATCCATGAGTTTATATGCTTTTGATTCTTCCCCATATCCTATCAGTATGCACTCAATACTTTGTGGATCCAAAGCTCGTCTCTTCTTGGAAGGGATTCTAGCCCATGTAGTAGAGCCAAAAACTCTCAAATTTGACACATCCGGTTTGTGACCAAAGAATGCTTCAAAAGGAGTCATACCTTTCACGGATGAATGTGGAACACGGTTCTGTATGTATGCAGCAACATTTATTGCTTCAGCCCAAATATTTGTAGCCAAACCTTTTGATTCAATCATGCATGTAGCCATCTCTTTCAGTGACTGATTTTTCCTTTACGCTACACCGTTTTGCTGGGGTGTGTAGGGAACTGTATGTTGGATCTGAATTCCGCTTTGGGCACAAAATTGCAGAAAATTGGACTTGATATATTCTCCACCATTATTAGATCTAAGAGCTTTGATCTTTCTCTCAGTGGCGGTCTCAACAGAAGCCTTAAAATCCTTGAATTTTTCAAGCACTTCTGACTTGTTTTTGAGAAAGAATACCCATGTAAAGCGGGAAAAATCATCAATAAATGTCAAAACATACCTTGAACCATTTAATGACATATGGGGCAGTGGACCACTGATATTAAAATGTATCAACCCCAAAACGGTAGAAGCTCTGCTAGCTTTTTCGCGGTCGAATCTGTGCTCGGGGTGCTTCCCAATAATGCAACCAGTGCATATTCCCTTCGAGGAACGGAGTTGTGGAAGACCATCTACCATGGATTTGTTTGATAGAAGTAGCAAATACTTATAATTAAGATGTCCAAATATTTCATGCCAAAGCCTACTAACCTCATTACCATGTGTGCAAAGAGCAGTGGGCTTTGCAAGCGGAATAAAGTGTGAAAACTCATAGCATTTTGCAGTGTGGTTTGCCTTTTCGACTGCAACAAGTCTTCCACTTTTGATATCAGAAAGTTCAACTGTATTAAAGCTGAATGTAACTTTCTTCGGCTCACCAGTGTGTGTCATTTGATACACAGAAAGAAGATTTGAAGCCAAGGAAGGCACATAGAGAACATTCTGAAAGCTTCCATGATCTACATGAATCGTACCTTTGCCCTTTGAAGAAATTTTTGAGTCATCTCCCAAATGGATGGGGATGGAGCTGTTTGGATCAAATGAAGAAAAAGAATCAATATTTGAATCCATATGATTCGATGCACCTAAATATATCAAGAGAGTAGTGGGCTTCGAAACAGTTGCCATGAGTGCTTGTCCTCTTTCATGATCATCATTCATATCCTTCTTCCTTGCACCGTCAGTAAGAGTTATGTTGTTCTTTTCCAAAAGGAAGGCCATTTGATCTATAGTCTTCTTCATACATGAAATTTTGGGATGAAAGCCACGGTTACAATAAGTACATTTAGATTTTTGGTTACCTTCTTTTCCCTTTTTCTTGAACTTTGAACTGGATGGTGCATCTGTCTATTTGCCTTTCTCTCTTTGCTTGTGAGGCTCGAATTTGGGCTTCTCCTTCTTTTGCTTTCCTTTACCATTCGAGATCTTGGGTCCTTGAACATATAGGGCTGAATCTTTGGAGCTTATGGACCCCATTTGAATCAACTTGTCATGCTCTTTTGTGACGGACTCAATGAAGGCATCTTCCAATTCGGGGTAGTTAGCCGACCGGAATTGAAAGTAGAGACAAATACCAAATAATCTTTACCAAGCTTGTTGAGAATGGAGAGGATCAATTGTTTATCCTCTTTCATAACTCCACTGTTCTTCAACTGCAAGTTCAAGTTCTTGAATTTTGTGAAGAATTCATTAATGGTCTCGAAATTCTCAGGACTAAGGGCAATCAATTCATTCTCTAATTGAAAAGCCCTAAGCTCGTCCTGCTTGCCAAATAGTGTTTCAAGTTGCTCCCATATAGCTTTTGGAGTCTTCAATCCACTGAGATGGAAGTGAAGATCTTTGGAGATGGAGAGACAAAGAAGACCATAAGCTTCATCAAGCTTGTTGTAGTGTTTGGTTCTATCTGATAGATTGTTTGGCTCCAATTCAAGACCAAGAGTGACTCGGTAGTAACCTTTTGAACGTAATACGATCTCCATATCATCTTTCCAATCAAAATAATTGAATGGGGTGAGGATAGGCTTTGAATAAGAGTATTCCATTGCTAGGAGCGAGTGCACACTGATGTAGAGGAGCTTGCAAGGGCAGTGTAGCGAATGCAAATGATGCAGACAATAACCTGCAAATCACAATAAACCAAAAAAAATCAGGTCAAACAATCCACCCTTTTAGAGTTGCATCACACTTGGGATTGGAGATCAAACAATGTTGAATGGGTCCAATGTATCAGATCGAGGAATTATGTGAAAACTCAAGCTTTTGGAGTGGTATTGGATGTATTTTCAAGTTTTGCATGCATAGGAGCGAATGCCCTTGAGATCTTTCATGCCAAAACTTTTTGCAATTTTTGAGCAATTCACTCAAATATTCTTGTAGAAACACCTGTAGAAAAGAGATCTTGTCCCTGCAATGGCTCTGATACCATGTAAAATTAGTCACAGCAGATCTAATGAACAAGTAAATCAATCAAAACAGATGAAAATAGAAAATATGGTGTAAAATTGTGCAAAACATGCATTAGTGCTCAATATCCCAGTAAGGGTGAATAATTACAATACAATACAGTAACAATGACTGAGCAATTCGAATTTCCTAAGGAGGTCATTCGAATCACTGAATGGAGTAGCTTGACTCCAACTAGGAGTCCTCATCATCAATCAATAGTGGTCATCAATGCACAAGAACCAGTCATCCAGGTGTCAATCTGAGTCTAACTGAGTGTAACATGTGTAACTGAAGTGTATAGCACTGATATAGGGAAGTGGGCTCAGTGGAGGGTGCATGGGAGGCTAACTGAAGTCATAACAAGTCATCTAGTCAATCTGGAGGTCCAACGGAAGTGAAACAGTCAGTCGGGAGTGAAACTAGCCTCAAATCAGGGAGAATCGGAGCTAACTGAGTGTAACTGAAGTGGAACTGCAGTGGTAGGTGAAGAAGTGCACCCTTCTCTGGAAGTAGGTGAGAAGTGGGTGCCTTCCTAACTAGGAGGGATAAAACTCTGAAGTAAGTGGCTCCCGGGTGCTAGAATAAGGTGGCTAAGGTGCTGGAGGCATCAACCTGGTGACTGGGATGCATGCAAAGTGCATGCCAACCCTAGAATTTGCATGCAAACCCTAATTGCATGCAAGATCCTGAAAAAGATGATGTGGATATCCGAACATAATCTACTTTTTGCTTTATTCTTCTTTTCCCGATTTTAGTTGTTTTTTCTGTCATGTGCTATCTTTTCTTTCTTTTTCTTGATTTTCCTAGCTTTGGCTGTTTTCATATTTTCATCTCTTGCAAGTTACCTATTGGTCAACCTTATCCTCTAATGTGCCCTTGTGGAGCATTATCCACTTATTCTATTGAAATAAAATATTTATTAAGGAAAAATAATTCTCATCAAGTGCATTTCAAACTTTAAGAAAATAAATTCAACAACTTCTAATTAATTAATGCTTGTAATCTCAAAATTAACCCCAAGTAAATGAGATTTAATCCTCAACCCAGGGGATTGATTGGGTTATGAACTCAATCCAATTATAATAAATGAGGGAACATGACATTCCTCCCCTCCCAAGATTGTTTTTCCTCAATCAATTTCAAACTTGGATGTTGTAAGATGTGTTCTCCTTCCTAAGTAGCATCCTCACTAGGAAACCCTTCCCATTGCACCAAATATTCTTTAATGATTTTGATTCTTAAATTCATTTCTCGGACCTACAAAATATTCTATGGAACTAACACCAAATGTTTGTCATCATCAATGGGAGGAAACTCTTTTGAAACTTTAACTTGCTTCCCTATTTCCTTCTTCAAACAGGACACATGGAAAACATTGTGAATTTTCCTTTTAGGAGGCAATTGTAGCGCATATGCCACTTCACCAATATTCTTTAGGAATTTGTATGGACCATATAACCTTGGTTGTATCTTCTCAGCTGACTTATAATTCTATGAGGATTGTTTATAGGGATGCAACCTAAAATAAACTAGATCTCCTAATTGGAAGGTTCACTCCACTCTTTGTCTATCTGCATTCACCTTTTTCCTATTTTGTGCTACTATCAAGTTGTCCTTGAGAGTCCTGAGTATGTCTTGACTCTCTTGGTGCCAATCCTTTACCTTATGTGTATTTTAATAACCAAATATCATATCAGCAAAAGTGCTTGCATCATATCCATATAGGGCCTTGAATGGTGACATTCCAATTGATAGATGAAAAGTGGTGTTATAGCAAAACTCTCCCAGGTGTAGCCAAGTAGTCCATGACTTCTGCTTACCAGTAACATAGTTTATCAGGTACCCTTCTAACCACTGGTTTAATCTCTCTTTTTTACCATCTGTTTGTGGATGGTAGCTTGTACTCATGTGCAAACTTGTTTCCACCAACTTGAACAATTCTTTCCAGAAATGGCTAGTGAACTTGTTATCTCTATCACTGATTATAGACTTGGGCATGCCATGAAGTTTGAAGACATATTTGATGAAAAGTTCAGCCACTTCTCTAGCTGCAATATTAGGTGTGGCATAAAATAAATGTTCATACTTGGTTAGTCGATCAACCAAAACAAAATTATTGTATTTACCTTGGCTTTTGGGGAGTCTAGTGATGAAATCGATCGATACACTTTCCCATTTCTACTCAGGGATAGGAAGGGGTTGTAGGAGTCCAGATGGAATTTTTTGTTCTACTTCATTTTCCTGACATGACACACATACTCTAACATACTCCATCACTTCCTTATTTAGGACCTTCCAAGAGAACCTTTCCCTCACTTTCCTGTATGTCTTCACAAACCCCAGATTCCATGCTAGGGGCACATCATGGGAAACCTCTAGGATCTTTTTTAATGAGGACTCTGGAACCAAGAAAATCCTATCCTTATAATAGATGAAATTATTAAGGATTTTCTAAGCATCATCATGAATTATTCCATCAAACAAATCACAATCAAATTGATTCTTTGCATACTCTACTGCTAGTTGTTCCTTCCAGTAATCATGAAACCTCATCAATGCAAGTATTTGTTTCATAGAGATTTCATTAAATACAATATTAAGTTTACCCTTCTTGTTTTCAATCTCAAAGTAGAAATATTGGACCTTACTTACCCACTTTGTTTTCCTATCATTCAACTCCTTTTGTGATAGGACGTGTCTCAAGCTATTATGATCAGTTTTGATGATGAACTTACCCCCCACAAGATATTTTCTGAACTTGACTACCGCATGCTGTTACACCAAAATGTCATCACCCTTGTGCAAGTGTCACAAGTGTTGCAAATGTTGCAAGTGTCGTCGTCATGACCTAGTGTCGTCATCATGACCGTTGCAAGTACCGTTATTATGACCAAGTGTTGTCATCATGACCATTGTGATAATGGCGTCATATTGACCATTGTGTATACATCCCTAAAGTCATTTGGACCAAGTATTCATTTGAGAGGATTTGTACTCAGTTTGTACAACCTTTTGAGAGGTCGTTGCAGGTTGCACACTAGCAACATGTGATGTCACAGGTTGCTCTATAGCAGGGTGCGACGAGGTCTGTTAATGGGCAAAAATAGCCATTTTGATATCTTTCTCGAAGCTTGCCCATTTGGGGACTTATCCCTGATCTCTTGGAGAGCTGGTACTCGACCCCTAACTCATTGGGAAGATCCCCTATCTCTCTCCTACCATCTCTCAACCTATCCTATCCATAATCTCATCTACTTAGTCCTATATATATGAGTCTCACTCCCATACCAAAGGGAGGAAGACTATGGTATCTACATGCTGGTGAAATCTCTCTTAGACACCCTCACTCACCTCTTAGAGAATTCATGCTTCCTTGGAAGGGCTTGGAAATTGGCATGTGTGGAGAAGGGATGCTATGTTAAGTCATTGGTTGTAGTTCTATATCTCTATCATGTACTCCTCTATTTGCAGTAATACAAATTCTTTCCACCAATATCGTTCTTATGTGTAATGATGTTGTGTTATTTACCTGCTTAATTGTTTACATAGATCTCTTATTGTATAGATGCTCTTTACTCGTTTCTCTTTTCTATGTCTTAACAGGTCTTGCAACTTGGATATGACGACCATGGGACGTGGAGCAACATTCAGGAGAAAGGATACCGAATCAAAGAGGTAAGACATCTAGTACTTGATACTTAAGTAGATCTAGGAAATGTGTTTGTAATCTGTTTTATTTGTTCTAGACTCACATTGAGCTAGGGAGATCCGGCTCGCCTTCGGTTGAGTGGATTGTCCGGTAACAAATCTGGCGACCATACTAGGGAGGTTTCTTATTTAGTGATCGTTAATCTGATTCGTTTTTAGTTGATTACTTGTCATAATCCTTGTTGTCATTTCTTTTGCCATTTTCCTTCTTAGGATTGATTCCATTGTCAGATCTTCACATTGAAGATCCTAATCTTCTTCCTTTGAGTTTGTACAACTCATTTTCAAGCCTCTTTTTGGTTCATTATTGAGAGATCTGGTTCATTTTGGAATCTAGACCTCGCCTGTCGCACCTGGGCAGTGGAAACAGAGCGACATTGTGTCATTCTGAATCTCTATTCTTCACATGTTAGTCACCCGTGGCACCTCCCGTGAAGGAAAACTGCGACGTCGGACTGTGTGTAAAGACAAAGTGTGCCGATCTGCGAAAAGTTGGCATACTGGCATCCCTTCCCTCATCTGACAGTTTGAACTTTGGTTTGTTGTATGAACTCCCTCTGTGCTGCAAGATCCAGCCATAGATCCCATCTTTGATTTGTGTGTTTTGTTTGGCTTGTTTGTATTGGTTTTTGGGTCTTTTGAGATTTGGATTCATGTTTGGCCCTTTGAATCAAAACTAGTGTTTTGCTTGCATTTTTTACCCATCTCAATGTTTTGAGATCATTTTTGGTTTGGCGTGACTAGTTTGTTTTAAAGACTTGAAAAGTGTGGGATATCCATGTCTTTTTTAGCCTCTCTTTCTTGGGTTATGCATCTTGTTTCCCTTACATGCTGAGCTATTCAATTATTTTTGGGAAAGATTGATTCTTTGTCTCCACTTCAGTTCAAAGAAAAGCTTGATTTTGCCACTCTTTTGCTATATTCATGAATTTGGAAAACATAAGTATTCTTCTTGCTTTAATTTGATCATTTGAAATTCTTGGTCTCACTCATAAGAAGAAGAAAGATTCATTTCAGATTTATCTGCACTTGAGTTAGATAAGATTGTTAAATGCTTTCCTTTGTCTTGCATTTGATTGGAAACGTTAGTAGAATCCTTCTTTCCATAGCTTAGATGTGTCTTTTTCAAGTGTAAAAAGATAGGAAATGAGTTATAATTATTGCATTTGGTAGATTTTGAGCCTCTCTTGAGTGCCTTTGAGTTGTTTGGGTGCTTGCCATTTTTCTTTGGGAATTTATGAAAGATTAGAGTGCTGTATATATCTTCTCACTTTCTATATATAGATATGAAAAGTGTTTAACTATCAAATTAGATTTTTGATACATGCAATTGAAAATTGAAATTGCTTAATTATTTTGTCTTATACATTATTAAGATTAGCTGCATCTTTCATTTTCTTTACGCTTTTTGGCTGATTATTGCAGAAAGTTAGAATTATTGCACTCTAGGAAGGAATTCTTCTTTTCGCTACTACTTAAGTACTTTTGGTTTGAAAGAAAGAAAAATCTCTCCCTACCTTAAGTAGTTTTCATTGAAAAGGAAAGGAAAATGTGCATTATCATGTAGTTGAGGATTGCATTATGTTTACATTTATGTACTCACCTCATGCATCCACCTAACCGTACAAGATAAAATTAACGCTGGCTTAGGTTAAAATCATTTAGCAACTTGTGTGTAAGTTAGAGACGTGTCCCGGCGTCGTTAAGCGTGGCAGCTGTTGTTATTTGCTAGCACTGTAGTCCGGGGGTATTGTAGTCTTCCACGTACATCGGTATATCGAGCTCCTTCATGTACCCACCAAGTTCCATAATCCGTACTTGGCGTATATCAAAGGGTGTATCACGTACTCGACACATATATCGGAAGATCTCATGCCAATGGCTGTGCATTAGACAGGACCACTACGGATTTGAGCTCCCACGTACCTTGCGTATATCGGGAGACACCATTAGGATTCCTGAAACCAATCGAGTTAACCATTTGGCCGTCTTGGAAAAGCAATACACCAAGAATAGCACTCGGGGAGATTAGCACGCACGTACTATCTAGGTAATCAGGTATGCAGGAAAGGGTACGGTCCCAATCCTCCTTGTCGCGTCATATTGTTGGACCCTGCAGTATATCGCGGTTTGCGATGCCTTGATAATCCCGTGAGGTTCCAGACTTTGAATCCACTCCTATTCACACAGTTTTCTTGTTTCTTTTAGACTTGAGTAGTGTTTGATTTGTGTGGTACTTTAGAGACCCTTAGGAAGTCTAGATATGGAAGATTCTTCCGGGACTACCAACCAGGAGGCACCTTTCCAAGGTATGTTGATGTATATGTAACTTCGGAATGTATTTCACATATATATGTATATTATATTCCTATAGAGATGGTATTATTCCTCTATAAGGAAGTGTCATCATTTATATTGTAAGTGTCGTAACTTATACTTGATGGGTTATTAGACCACCTTGTTTGGGGTCGGCCCTGTATAAGTCATGTGGGTCAAAGGGTTATTAGACCACCCTATTGGGGGTCGGCCATGTGGGTCAAAGGGTTATTAGACCACCCTATTGGGGGTCGGCCCACTCAGCATTATGTTATGTGGTTAAGTTCAAGCCTACATGAGTTAGGTAAAAAGGCAAGTCAAGTCAAGTATAAATAGAGTGCGGGAGGCACTCTATTTACTCACTCACTTCTCACACATGCACTCAAGGAGGAGTAGCGCACTTATGGAGGAGGAGGATCTGCTGCTAGGTTATGGCTATCTCTCTTGGTTGGTTGTATCATTGCTCTATCTATCTCTGAGGAAGTTATTGGGGTTTTTCACCTTTATGGTTTTCCCCAAGTAAATCTTTGTGTCTCTTGTGTGCTTGCATTATTGTCTCCATGATTGATATGATGTAGATATGCTGTACATGTTGTTCTCTCAGTTAAGATCCTAGATCAGATTGAAGTAAATTCTGAAAATTTAACAAGGTATGCCATTTGTTATTCCCCCTTGTGGAACTGTTGGTCCTCCCTTTATGGCTACGTTGAGTCTTCCTGGATTGACGATAGGATTACCAGTATGGTTATTCTCCAATCTGGTTACGCCAAGTGCACCCATCGTGTCGGACTTAGGTCCTTCACCACATGAGCATCAATATCATGATTACCCTTCTCCTTCTCCGTCGAAAGTTGAATCGGCTTCCATCTCTTCCTCTTCTCCTACTGAAAACTCTGATGTTAGTAAGAAGGATGGTGTGAAGAAGAAGAAAGGGAAGATTAAGAAGAAGAAAGATAAGAAAGAGACCATGTGTCAACCATCTACCTCTAATGGCACTCATTCTATGAGAACACCTCATAAGACAAAGTTCCCTTGCAAACTTTGCAAGGGTGATCACCTTATCAAGAATTGTCCTGGTCTTCCCCATGTGTCAGAAGTGCAGTCTAAAAACCCCAAACCATTTGTATCATCAACCTCTGACCATCATGTTGATGATAATCCATTGACCAGTGACCCATTAATGAAGGTTCGAAAGGGTAGATCCGCAGACCCTTGCTAGATATGCAAGGGCTTGCATCGTACTTACCTTTGTCCAAGCATGGATGAAGCTTCACGATGGTTGGAAGTATTACTAGTTCTCAACAGGTGCTTCCAACAAGTGATAGTATGTTATCCCTCGATCCCCCGCTGGTTGACCAAGTGATTAGTTCAGTTTCATCTATAATCGATCCCACTCTTCCTTCCGAGAGTGAAGTGATCGAGTCAATCTCATTTCCACTTAGTCACGCTCTTTCATTGGAGAAATTCCAGACTGAAGCAATCACCATGACACAATCTTTGTCTCATTCTTATCTTCCAAGTGAGAGTGCATTGGAAACCGCTGATGTTTTCCTACTCAGTTCAGAATGTCCTAGGCAAAGGGAGACCTTGTCCATTCCTACAGGACCCCCTCCAAGTACTGAGGTCATTTCCTTTGATTGGAATGGTCTAACAAATTCTCATCTTCCTTCGAGTGTTCCTTTTCAAATATCTGTAGGAGTTTCCGATAAAGAAATCTTTCGTACGATAGTTGATGAGGGAGATTTTGTTAGTATTTTATCCTCAACTGCTTGGAAAGCTATAGGTTCTCCTCAGCTTGTGCTAGTGACTGACCAGATTTTAGCTTTTAATAGAAGGCCTACCGGACCTTTAGGGATTCTCCCACAGTTACCTATCACGTTGAGAGGTAAAACTGTTTATGGTGATGTCATAGTTGTCCAAGGTCCTTTAGATTTCAATATTCTCCTTGGACGTGATTATGTCTATGCTATGAAAGTTGTAGTATCCACGCTCTTTCGAGTAATGTATTTTCCTCATCATGGGAATATTGTGACCATTGATCAGCTTTCCTACATGTCACCCACTCATCATATGACTCCTAGTCATCAAAATTCCCTGAATGTTCCGCATCTTTTAGTGGTTTCTTCCCCCTGAGGATGGGGGTTACAAGCATAGTTTATGTTCTGTTTCAAGCTCGTTAAAAAATGAAACCAACCTTCAAGCAAAGTTTCTCTTTGATTTCAAGCTTGCATAAAAATGAAACCATTTCACATGAGCATAGTTCCCGTTCTATGTCAAACTCGTTAAAAAATGAAATAGGTTCTTACGAGCATAGTTTATGTTTTGTTTCAAGCTCATTAAAAAATGAAACCAACCTTCAAGAAAAGTTTCTCTTTGATTTCAAGCTTACATAAAAATGAAACCATCCATTGGAGCATAGTTTTATTCTATTTTAAGCTTGTTAAAAAATGAGATAGACCCCTCTAAGCATGGTTTACCTTTGGTTTCAAGCTTGCATAAAAATGAAACCATCCATTATGAGCATAGTTCCCGTTCTATGCCAAGCTCGTTAAAAAATGAAATAGGTTCCTACGAGCACGATTTATGTTATGTTTCAAGCTCATTAAAAAATGAAACCAACCACCCTAGCATAGTTTACCTTTGGTTTCAAGCTTGCATAAAAATGAAACCAATCCACTCGAGCATAGTTTTATTCCATTTCAAGCTCGTTAAAAAATAAGATGGGTGTTGTGGGGAAAATGCACCTATAGTTCAGGGGAGAAACTACCAACTTACGGTGATAAAGATAGACTTACAAGCATTCTGCAAGTATAACAAGTAAATGAAGAGATTAGGGTTTAGAGATGTAGGCACCTCATTCAGAAGGTTGATCCTAGCTTTGCCTCCCTCGCTCTTCAATGCTTATCCAGTGTCGCAATGCCCAGACCTGCAAAACAACTTGATACCTTTCTCAAACACATTTGACTACACATATAAGATTGATATTTATAATAGAAGAAGACATCAGATTATAAACAAACTGTAATCAAATCTAATACACATTAATAGGTCATATTTGGAAAGAGAAGAACGTTTGATCTTTATTAATGAATGAAAGCAAGTACATAAAGTTATACCTTCCTTCAAGCTTGGCACTTCATGAAACCTAGATTCAAGGTCTCCTGCTTCTGTTCTCCAAGGATTCCAGCCTCTAATTAACTGTGCTAGGGTTTACCAAAACTGAAGCACAAGAGAGGGGGATGAGGGTCTCCATTCCTCCAGCATAAATTTGTAATTGGGCTTGGTCCCTTCACATGGCCCTTCTACCCTCCTTATATAGTCAGAGAGGAAGAGGAAAAGAATTTATAACCGCTCAAGAGGTTTCCCATCCAACTTAACTTACTCGAATTTCAAGATTTTGACCAAAACAGGGGTGTACACTACTCTACAGTAGACAAAGTCGCGTACATATGGATTTGAGTGCTACTATTATAACAGTGGAGTCGCGCTCAGTAGGGTATACACGCTACTATCATGCCTGTGTACCAGCGCTCATGTTAAAAAATGGCCAAAAACAGGCTTTTCTACTCATTTTCAGGAGATGGTTTGGTTTGGAAAAATGTTCCTAAGGGTCATATACATCAAATGGGTCAAGAATGAGGTAATTTCAACCATTTTTAGTGTCCCAAATTACTCCTCCATCCACAAATGTTTTGTTGTGTGACTGAACTTGATCTCAAGAAGTGTCATCATGCGACCAAGGGAAGCAAGTGTCGTCACAGACGGAGAGGTGTCATTTCAAGATATAACAATGGGCCCCCTTAAGCATAGTTTTATTCCATTTCAAGATCATTAAAAAATAATATGGCCCCCCTTGAGCATAGTTTTATTCCATTTTAAGCTCGTTAAAAAATAAGATGGGCCCCCTCAAGCATAGTTATTATCTACTTCAAGCTTGTGTAAAAATGAAATAGATCTCCCTCCCATCAGTTCGAGTCTCTCGCTAGAGTTAGAATTTGAACCTTCATTTCATTTGATTCTTGTTTTCCCCCCCTTGGTGAACATTTTCATATTAATAGCCAAGTTGGTAGTTGGGTTAGCAAGCATCATTTTCAGACGAAATGAAGCTTGGGGGGCATGTCACATGTCGTACCGTCAATAATCATGTTGAAGGAACACCACCATGTTAAGCCGCTATCAATCATGCTGGGGGAATTTACCAACCTATGGGCATCATGTTAGGAAGGAACCCGTCAATGGGCCTTAACCTATGAGCATAGTTCCCATTCTATGTCAAGCTCATTAAAAAATGAAATAGGTTCCCGCGAGCAGAGTTCTAATCTTGTGTCAAGCTCATTAAAAAATGAAACAACTCATTTTTCATTGAGTCGAGTCTTCCCATTGACTTAGTACCTGAACCTTCTTTTCACCCGCCTATGCCTTAAGTGGATGAAATGAAGCTTGGGGGCATGTCTTCAATCTATGGAAGTTACATTGAAGTCAACTCGATCACCTCTCCACACCACGTTGGAGCTAAGTCACTTACTTCTAGCAATCATGCTGGGGGCATGTACCAACCTTTGGATTTCATGACGGGAAGAAGTTCACCATTGGGAACATTTTCGAGCATAATTTCCTTTTTTAGGTTTCAAGCTCATTAAACCATGAAAATTATCCTGAGCATAGTTCATTTTATGCTACAAGCTCATTAAAAAATGAAGCAGACATCATGAGCATTCTTCCAACCTATCTTCGAGCTCGTTAAAAATAGTAAGATAGTATTTGAGCTTACTTTTTCACTTTTTTCATGCTCTGGTTGAAACATGAAAAGTGGTTTGAGCTTAGTTTTTACTTTTTTGTGCTCTGGTTCAAACATGAAAAAGCTTTCGAGTGCTTTTGATACCATTCTCGTGCTCATTAAAAATTTGAGTTAAAAAGGTGTGTCTAACGAGTATAGGTTTATCACTAAATCCGGCCTAGCTAGACTATTTACGAAAAATGAACTATGCCGATTTTACTTTTTCCTTTGTCGTACTCGGTCATCAACCATGACAAAGTTGTTCATGGAGTCCTTTTTAAGCTCTTTTCAGACTCCCTAAATAGGAAAATATTTCCATGCGAACTTGATGCTTTCACACTTGTAAAAGCATTTCAATGATCATCTTTCTAGTGATAGTTTACCCCTTTTTCGGACCAGGAAGCACTATTTACGAAAAAGGAATACTCCAACCAACCATGGCTGGAAGAGTCCTCTCCCGCATTGTTTTACTCTTTTTTGGGCGATGAGGCTAACTTTACGAAAAAGGACCGTTGGAGTCTCCTTTAGTTCTTTTCAGACTCTCTAAACATGAAATGACGCCGTGTTTTCCTTCTCTGGACTCGTTAAATTTTAAACATTGAAGGGCCCATTATGGGACAAACCCCTCCTTTCCTAGGTTCGTAAAACATTTGGGATTGGACTCATCTATGAGATGAGCTATACCAAGCATCTGGTTACCCTCATCAAGCTCGCTAAAAAACAAGTGAGGCACTCATCATTCATGATGGGTAAAAAGGAAAGTGTTTGTATTACATAACTTAGTCGCAGTATATAGTCGTTCTTGAACATGGCACGCGTTTGCATTTGCATTCAGTACTTGGATAATCTGTTTGTCCTCGAGTCTTGTCAATTCCATGATTCGCATCACTCCTTTGGATCCGTCAAAGAATGCTTCCACCATCAGTTGCATTAGGGGTTTGTATCATTCTCATTGTGTCAATACTGCCAAGTCATGACATGCCCATGTTCAAGAACACATCCACAGTCAGTACACACATCATCATGCCGTTGCTACTTTGAGTCAGTCTCACATGTTATTGTACCATCCGATCCACTCTACACATCTTTTGTCGTGTTTCGTGTCGATTGATGAGGGATTCATTATTGCCCTCCTTCGATGGATTCATTTTTGTCAACTTCAACTCATCATCCGAGGATTGAATCTAGAAGCCAGTCAAGTACCTTGGCCCTGCATGCCTCAATGGCAGTTCACCTCGCTTTCATCATGAGTTTACATCATTGACTCTTGATTAAAATATTTCATCTTGTGTTCGATGTCAACTCATATTTTCACACTTGATGATATGTACTATGATACCTTGGGAATCATTGACATTAATGGTGATCTCCCTCGCACTTGTTAACGGTTTACATCAATGACTGGTAATCAAGTGGTTTCTACCATGTTCGACGTCAAGACATTTGTAATCACATGGATAGATTCGTATCATTGCGGGTTCAGCTTGAAGACCCTGGGGAGTCATGTTTTTACCCAGGTTGCGATGTAGTTTGTATTGAGTCACATTACACGGATCCACTTTTGTATTGGTCGTGGCTGTGTTATCATCTCATCATGGATCTACGCTTGTGTCTAGTAGCCATGTTTGTGTTCAGTCGGTCATTACTCCCATGGATCTGCAATGTATTGGTCGGAAACCATGTTGTACTACATATGAGATTGTCAGTTCAGAGTCAATTGTACTGCAGCAGCGTCCTTCATCCGACAAGTCTTTTGCCATTTTTTCTATCAAATCACTTCACCTTTACATCCTTAATAGCTTCATGCTTTGGGGGGCATTCTGTTACACCAAAATGTCATCACCCTTGTGCAAGTGTCACAAGTGTCGCAAATGTTGCAAGTGTCGTCGTCATGCCCTAGTGTCGTCATCATGACCGTTGCAAGTACCGCTATTATGACCAAGTGTTGTCATCATGACCATTGTGATAATGTCATCATCTTGACCACTGTGCATACATCCCTGAAGTCATCTGGACCAAGTATTCATTCGAGAGGATTTGTACTCAGTTTGTACAACCTTTTGAGAGGTCGTTGCAAGTTGCACACTAGCAACATGCGACGTCGCAGGTTGCTCTATGGCAGGGTGCGACGAGGTCTGTTAATGGAAAAAAAATATCCATTTCGAGATCTTTCTCAAATCTTTCCCATTTGGGGACTTATCCCTGATCTCTTGGAGAGCTGGTACTCGACCCCTAACTCATTGGGAAGATCCCCTATCTCTCTCCTACCATCTCTCAACCTATCCTATCCATAATCTCATCCACTTAGTCCTATATATATGAGGCTCACTCCCATGCCAAAGGGAGGAAGACTATAGTATCTACATGCTGGTGAAATCTCTCTTAGACACCCTCACTCACCTCTTAGAGAATTCATGCTTCCTTGGAAGGGCTTGGCAATTGGCTTGTGTGGAGAAGCGCTGCTACGTTAAGTCATTGGTTGTAGTTCTATATCTCTATCATGTACTCCTCTATTTGCAGTAATACAAATGCTTTCCATCAATATCGTTCTTATGTGTAATGATGTTGTGTTGTTTACCTGCTTAACTATTTACATAGATCTCTTATTGTATAGATGCTCTTTACTCGTTTCTCTTTTCTATGTCTTAACAGGTATTGCAGCTTGGATCTGACGACCGTTGGACGTGGAGAAACATTCGGGAGAAAGGATAGTGAATCAAAGAGGTAAGACATCTATTACTTGATCGTTAAGTAGATCTAGGAAACGTGTTTGTAGTATATTTATTTGTTCTAGAATCGCATTGAGCTAGGGAGATCCGGCTTGCCTCCGGTCAAGTGGATTTTCCGGTAACACATGCATGATGGCTAGCATATCCTTGTCATAAGCTAAGTATCGCCTCTCATGGGGTTTAACATTCCTACTTTCAAAGGCCATGGTATGTTTTTTTTGCATCAAGACAGCTCCAATCCCACTTCCCGAGGCATCACATTCAAGAACAAAAGGTTGAGAAAAATATGGAAGTGCAAGAACAAGAAAAATACTCATTACCTCTTTCATTATATTGAATGCTTATTCAAACTCTTCTGAACAACTAAAGGCTCCTTTATTAGTGATATTTTTCAATGGGGATGTTAAATTTGAAAATACTTTGACAAACTTTCGCTAATATGTACACAAGCCAATGAACGTTCTCTGATATTTTTCAATGGGGATGTTAAATTTGCAAATACTTTGACAAATTTTCGCTAATATGTACACAAGCCAATGAACGTTCTCAATTCAGTAATATTTCTTGGGCTTGGCCAATCTAGAATTGCTTGGATCTTCTCCATGTGAACCTTAACTCCTTTCCCAATCACATGACCAAGATATAAAATATCAGCCATTCCAAATTCACATTCGTACAGTTTATCATAAAACTATTGATCCTCCAAGATAGTTAGCACATTGTCCAAGTGATGCAAATGCTCCTCCCAAGTTCTAATATAAATCAGAATATCATCAAAGAAAACAAGAAGAAACTTACGGAGCTGCTTGTTAAACATTTTGTTCATGCAATATTGAAAGGATTTCGGTGCATTAGTTAAGCCAAAAGGAATAACTAAAAATCAAAGTGTCCATAATGACATCAGAAGGCTATCTTCTGAATTTCCTCCTCCAGTATTTTGATTTGATGGTAACCAGATTGAAGGTCAATCTTTGAAAATTATTTGGCTCCATGTAGTTCATCCATCATTTCATCAATCCTTGGAATAGGATATTTTTTCTTGATGGTATTTTTGTTGATATCTCTGTAGTCTATACAAAAGTGCATGGTCCCATATTTCTTCTTGACAAGGACTACAGAGGATGCAAAAGGGATTGAGCTTGGTCAGATGAACCCCAAGTCAAGCATTTCTTTGATAGTTCACTCTATCTCATCCTTGAATATTTTTGGATGCTTCTAAGGATGGAATTTGATAGGTGACGTGCCTATCTCCAATTCTATTATATGCTCCACTCCTCTATCATGTGGCCTACTGCGAGGGAGGTCCCCAAACACCTTCTCATGATTTTGGAGCAACTTATGTATGTCTTCCAGATATTGTGTTATCTCCAAAGGGGTTCCTTTAGTAGTGATTAGGCACTTTGCATCCAATTCAATGTCTCCATGCTTCAATATAGATCTCATACTATGCACAGACACTACTTTCTTTGGGTAGGTGTTGACCCCCCTCAACACTACCTCCTTTCCACTTTCATCTTGGAATCTCATCTCAGGGACTTTGTAGTCTATGTTGTGTTTCCCAATAGAATACAGCCATTGTACTGCCAAAACCATATTAGTACCAGCCACATTCACAACATAAAATATATCTGTCACGGTACAATATCCTATAGTGACTTGCAATTTAGGAATCCATATAGAACAATACATAGAATGATTACTTGGGATTATGACAATGAAGACTTCGAGCTTCTCAGTAGGCATATTTCTTCTTTCCACCAAATATGAATCAATGAAGTTGTGTGTTTCTCCTCCATCCACCAACACAGTGACTTATTTCCCTTTCACCACTCTTTTGAATATGAGAGTCTGGAAGCGAGGCACACCTAAAAATACTACAATTGTGTTAACCTCTGAAGGAGGCTTTTCTTCAGTGGTCTCATAGGCCACTTCTACATCTACTGGGGCCTCTTATTCTTCCTATTTAGGTTCTCTCTTTGAATAGACTTCAATATAGTTATATTTCCCCTTAACACACTTGTGTCCCGGAACCCATGGTTCTTGACAAGTGAAACACAAATTCCTTCTTCTCAATTCATCCTGATCTTTGGATAAATTGTCCTTCTTGAAATTTCCAGAAGGACTCTTCCTCAAGGGCCTTTGATTCTTGAATTGAGCAGGAACAATAGTTCTAGGAGTAAATATTGTCCTTGGAATAGCATCTTGTAAATTTCTTGTTATACTCAGTGTGTCTTGCAAAGTAGAGGGTCTGTAGGCCTTCACCAACCTTTCAAAGACTCTTCTAATCCTTCAATGAACAAAAGGATTAGGAGAGATTCATAGATATCAATGACCATCACAACCAACTTCTGGAACTCATATATGTAGGCTTCAAGAGCTACAGTCTGCTTCACATGTGCTAGCTCTCATAAAGTGATTTCAGGGTCTCTTCTATCAAATATTTCAACCAATATTATTGTGGAATATTCATAAGTTGTCACTTGATCATGCCCAAGTGTATTCATTCCACGAAACCACATATTATTGGATTCACCATCCAAGTATAGAGTATCCATATTGATGGCATCTGTATTGGCCATTAGATTCAACTGAAAAATAGGTGTCTCGCTTCTAGATCCATGAACTAGTAGTGCACTTTGATGAGCCATCAAATTATAGCAGTGAAATCTTACCAATAGCATTCTTAAACTCATAATTTTGGTTAAGCATAAAAAATATTCCTCTTGGATTGGGCTTGTACTGAGCATCACATAAATAATTGAATGGAAGAGCTCTTCTACATTCTCCACTTAGTGTAAGATATTCAACATACTTATCCTCCCATGAAGCAAGGCCTTCATTTCAAACATCAAGCTCCTCCCTTTTCTATTCAGTGAATTTGGGCATAGTAGGCCTATTAGGATATCTCATCATTAGTTTTATGTTTGCATGCATCCCAGTCATCAGTATGGTGTCTCCCAGCAGCTAGTCCCTAGTTCACTATCCCTGGGAGCTTCTTTCTGCTCAGTTCTAGCCCTCCTAGTCCTTCATGCGCCTTGTTTTCATCTCCTATGACCAAGTGATACCTCTCTTACCTACCACTAGTGACACACTCAGTTAGTTGCTTGATTTGTGGATCTGTTCCTTGATTCAAGGACAAATTGACTAGTTAACTAACTGAAACACTCCGTTGGACATCCAGAGAGACTAATTTGACTATTCTGACTCTAGACATCTCCTCATGAGCCCTCCTTGGATTCTCCTTCACTACATTAGTGCTCAATGCATCAATTGCACCTACCTACATTCAGTTAGACTCAGTTTGACACCTGGTTGATAGTTACTTGTGCATTGATTACACTACCACTGACTAATGATTTGGAATCCTACTGGATACCAACTATTCCATGCAGGCTATTCGAATGACCTCCTTGGTAAATTTGAATCATTAAGTCATTGTTACTGTATTGTATTGTATTCTACTTCTGAGTTCAATAAAGTACTGCTGCAAGTCTTTTGCACATTTTTGACATATTATTCTGCATGCATCTCTAGTAATTGTTGTGTTTGTTCCATAGATCTACTGTGTTGAATTTCATATGGTATCAGAGCCATGGCAGGGACGAGCCAACTATTTTGCACTACATGTTGATTCTACACTGCATGCCAATTCTGCACTAGTGATTATGCACTGGTGATTCTGCACTAGTGATTCTGCACTACATGCATTTCTACACCAGAAGCCGAGAGTTCCACATAATTCCTGGATATTGATCATTGGATATTCAAGCTTTCTTGATCTCCTATGTCGGGTGTGATGCAACTTGAAAATTCCAGGTTGTCGACCTAAAGGTTCTTGTTTGTTTTGTGTTTTGCAGGTTTTCTCCGCCATTTTGCATTCGTTATTCTTGAAAGATGGACACTTCTTTATCAAATCTCCTCACTCCTTTCAACTATTATCAATGGAAGGCTGATATGGAGATCATATTGCACTCTAAGGGCTTCTATAGAGTCACCATGGGCCTAGAATTCGAAGCTACATCTGCAGTAGAGAAGGAAAAATATTTCAATAAGCTTGATGAAGCTTATGGTTTCCTTTGTCTCAACATTTCTAAGGATCTTATTTTCCATCTTAATGGATTGACTACTCCAAAAGAGGTGTGGGATCAACTTGCCATTCTCTTTGGCAAGTAGGATGAAATGAGAACCTATCAGCTAGAAAATGAGTTGATTGCACTAAATCCTGAGAATTTTGAGTCCATCAATGAATTCTTCACTAAGTTTAAACACTTGGTAATGCTATTGAAGCAATGTGGAGTGGAAAATAAAGATGAACAATTAATTCTTTCTATCCTCATGAAGATTGGAAGATATTATTTAGTTTTTGTTTCAACTTTCAATACGGGAAATCTCACAATTCCTAATTGGAAGATGTCGACCTGAAATGCCTTCATTGAGTCCTTGACAAAAGAGCGTGATAAGCTTGTTTAAATGGGGTCCATCCAATCCAAATATCAAGCCCTTTTTGTTGGTGGATCCAAAGATACGAATGGAAAAGGGAAGCAAAAGAAAGGGAAGCCAAAGCTTGATCATCCAAATCCAAAGGAGAAGACAAATCATTCACATGAGCCATCCGGTTCAAGAAAGGACAAACAAAAGGGCAAAGAGAAGACTAAATGTTCTTATTGCAGCAAGGGCTTTCATCCTGAAAGCTCATGTATGAAGAAGACCATTGATCAGATGGCCCTTGTCTTGGAGAAAAAAAACATTGCTCTTCCTGATGGCACAAGGAAGAAGGACAACAATGAGCATACAGAAAGAGGTCATGCACTCATTGCTAGTATTTCAAATTCCACCACTCTACTCATAGATTCTGGAGCTTCGAACCACATGGTTGCAAACAAAGATTCTTTTTCTTCATTGGACTCCAACAACACCATCTCCATCCACATGGGAGATGACTCACAAACTTCTTCGAAAGGCAAAGGTACTATTCATTTAGAGCATGGCAGTTTCCAAAATGTTCTTTATGTTCCTTCTCTAGAAACGAACCTAATTTCTATGTATCAAATGACACACACTGGTAGAAGGTTGTATTAAGCCCCAATAATGTTGAAATTTCTGATATTTCCACCGGAAATCTCATTGCAGTAGGAAAGGAAAATCATGCTGCAATAACATATGAGTTTTCTCACTTTTTACCAAATTCAAAGCCTAGTGCTCTTCTGACTCATGGAAATGAGGTTAGTAGGCTCTGGCATGAGAGGTTTGGACACCTAAATTATAAATATTTGAAGCTTCTACAAAATAAATCCATGGTTGATGGACTTCCAAAGATCAAATCCTCGAAGGGAATATGCAAAGTTTGCATTATTGGGAAGCACCCCGAGCACAAGTTTAACCGAGGGAAAGCTAGAAAAGATTCTTGCATTTTGGAGCTGATACATTCTAATATTAGCGGTCTGCTGCCACATACCTCCATGAATGGCTCAAGGTATGTTATGAAATTCATTGATGACTTCTCCAGATTCACATGGGTTTTCTTTCTAAAAAACAAGTCAGAAGTGCTAGAAAAATTCAAGATTTTCAAGGCTTCTGTTGAGACTGCCACCGAGAGCAAGATCAAAGTGCAGGAATGGCTCTTTCATTTTCTAATCCTTTACTGTCTGAGAATTTTTTTTTGATGATATTTTCATATCCTAAATCATACTATCATTCCCACTGATATCCGAGATGGAAAACTGCCATGGATGAAGAGTATTGCTCTCTTCAGAAAAATGCTACATGGGAGCTAGTTTCTCTTCCACCTAGGGGGGAATTAGTCTAATGTAAATGGGTCTACCACACAAAGGTTGCTACTGATGGATCAACCTACAAATACAAAGCTAGGTTGGTTTCAAAATGCTTCTCCCAAGTCCAAGGAGTGGACTACACCGAGACCTTTGCACCGGTTGCAAAGATGGATTCTATCTTCCGAGTTTTGAAAATTTTCGCATCTAAGCATTGGGAAGTGCACCATATGGATGTGAAGAGTGCATTTATTCATGGAGATTTGAAAGAATAAATTTACATGAAGCATCCTGAAGGATACATATCAGATCCGACATTAGTGTGAAAAATGAAGATATCATTGTATGGTTTAAAACAGGCCCCAAGAGCTTGGTATGCAAAGATGGACTCCTTCCTTCTGTCACAGAATTTTGCAAGGTGCAAATCAAATCCAAATGTGTAACTACAGCAACATGAAGGTAATTTTCTGATTATTTTCCTTTATGTTGATGATCTCTTAATTACTGGAAGCAATCTTGCTTCAATCGGCAACACAAAAACTACTTTAAATCTAGCTTTTGACATGAGTGATTTGGGCTTGTTGAAGCAATTCCTTGGGCTAGAGATTGCTCAAAATGTTGATGGGATCACCATATCTCAGAAAAAATATGTTTCAGACCTGCTAAATAAATTTAATATGTCATATTGTAAGGAAGCACCATTCCCATTCCTCTCGGGAATAATACTTGAGGATGGTGATTCCACACCATTGGTGGATTCGACACTTTATCGACTGTTGATTGGAATTCTTCTATACTTGACACATTCTAGGCCTGATATTTCTTATGTCGTGAGTGTCATGTCAAGATATATGCAGCAGCCCCATGAGCTTCATTGGAGGTCATCCAAGAGAATCTTGCACTATGTGTAGGTTACTAGACACTTTGGCATACACTATGCTGTAGATTTCGAGCTAGATTTAGTGGGATTCACTGATTCAGATTGGGTGGGTGATGGCATTGATCGGAATTCCACTTCTGGATATGTTTTCATGATTGGCATAGGGCCTATTTTCTGGTCAAGCAAAAATCAGGCAACCATTTCCTTATCTTCATCAGAGGCAGAGTATCAAGGAGCGGTCAACGCTTGCATTCATGCAGTTTGGTTGCAGGGTATTCTAGCATAGGTTGATATTGGTAGAACCACTTCGAATGTCATATTTTGTGAAAATCAAACCGCTATCAAGATCTCGACGGATCCAGTTCAGAGATAGAGGAACAAGCATATCGAGATCCACATGCACTACATCCGAAATCTTGTGCATGACAAAACGATTGTTTTGCAATATTTCCCTACAGAAGAGCAAATTGCAGACATCTTCACCAAGAGATTCACTGAGAAGAAGTTCTCTTACCTCCATTCAATGTTGGGGGTGAGTTCTACTATGGTGGAGATAGATTAGATCCTTCTATGTTCAGCTTGAGGGGGGCATTTCTTCCCACTGGGTTTTCCGTCTTTCCTCACTTAGATTTTTTCTAGCATTTTGGATTATTTTTTGTATTGGGGTGACCTTTGGTCTCAGTAACCAGGGCCCTACCCTTTATTTTTTACATCATAGTATAGCTTGTGGGGGGGTGTTAGGATATCTCATCATCAGTTTTATGTTTGCATGCATGCATCCCATTCATCAATATGGTGTCTCCCAGCACCTAGTCCCTAGTTCACTAGCCCCGAGAGCTTCTTTCTGCTTAGTTCCAACCCTCCTAGTCCTTCATGCACCTTATTTTCATCTCCTATGACCAAGTGCACCCTCTCTTACCTACCACCAGTAACACACTCAATTAGTTGTTTGATTTGTGGATATGTTCCTTGATTTGAGGACAAATTGATTAGTTAACTAATTAAAACACTCCATTGGACATCTAGAGAGACTAGTTTGACTATTCCGACTCTAGAAAGCTCCTCATGCACTCTCCTTGGATTCTCCTTCACTACATTAGTGCTCCATGCATCAGTTACACCTACCTACATTCAGTTAGACTCAGTTTGACACCTGATTGACAGTTACTTGTGCATTGATGACACTACCACTAATTGATGATGAGGACTCCTAGTGTATACTAGATATTCCATGCATGCTATTCAAATGAACTCCTTGGTTAATTTGAATCATTCAGTCATTGTTATTGTATTGTATTGTATTCTAATTCTGAGTTCATTAGAGTACTGCTGCAAGTCTTTTGCATAGTTCTGACATATTATTATGCATGCATCTCTAGTAATTGTTGTGTTTGTTCCATAGATCTGTTGTGTTGAATTTCATAAGGCCTTGGTTTGGACTGAGACTCCATCTTGAATTCATTGGGGTGATTGTGAGGCCCAATATTTGAGAAAATAGATCCACCAATGATCTTCTTTTCACCATGTTGGGAGCCACTACTACTCCCTTCCCCATCTTTGCTTCCCAATTGCTTAACAAGTAATTCTCTTGTCTCTTGCCCATTTTGGATGATTTTTTGTGAGATATCTTGGATACCCTTCATCATCTTTGAATAAAGAGCTGGAAATCATCCTTTTCTTCATTGTGAGACATCTATGATTCTCCTTGAATCTCCCCTTCATTAGAATTAACTTCTTCTCCTTCTTCCTCTGTCAGAGGATATTTCTTCTTTTGATCTTAATTTAGTTTAGGAATAATAAAAGAATAACAAGATAATTTTTAGAGGACCGTGCTCTGATACCACTATAATGTACATATCAGATATGATTATACACTAACTAACTTCCCTTAAAGACTTAAGGAAAAACAATGAAACAAATGACTTGACTGGTTGTAAGAAGGAAAAATCAAACAATTCTAGAAGGGATAAGGATCATACTAGCTGATAGAATATTTTAAAAATTTACTAGGACCATTAACGTTTCAAACATCAGCTAGGTTGAAGTCTACTCCAAGTCTCCGGGGCACCCCAACATATGCAACTAGAACTTCAACTGTGCACTACCTGAGAACCAATGGTGACGGATTTTGACTTAGGAGTGATTGAAAAAATTTAAATGACAGTAAAATATCAGTCTGTGTTATCTACAACATGTTTGAGGAATTTTTGAGGAGGTTTCACAAACAAACAAGTAAAATTGTCTCTTGAGATTACATAACTATTCTAACTTCAGGATTTTCCAAATAGTATGAGAAAGCTTCTAATTATCAGTTTCATTCATGAAATGAGTATATTTTCATGCTAAATAAAGGCATCAACATAAATAATTCAATTTGGAGTTGTGGAAGTTCATTTATTAATTAAACTCTGAAAACTAGCTATTTTTCATGGCAATCTAGACTGGGTGCAGAAGATGGATATGAAAGGAAGAATTTTATTTATTCAAAATATAAAATGGACTTCATAGGTTCAAATTTAAATCAGTAACAACCATAATTATCTGAAATGCATCTCATAGAAATATCAGGAAATAATTACTTCAAAAATAGGATTCTCCATCATAGAAAGAGTAGAAATCATCTGAAATTCTAAATGGAAGGATCTCTAATCTATGCAACAAGATTGAATTATACTAGATCGGATTTCAGGACTTGCAATAAAATCAATGATTAATATTGGATTTCATCATCCTCACAAAAGAAGCAAGGGCACATCTCCCAAGTCACAAAGGCACAATTACACTGAATTCAATTCTCAAACTATCAAAATATGGCTTATTGGTGCACACTCATTCTTTTATATATTTAAGGTGACTTGTGGAGCAAGTAATCTAGGCTAATGTTCCCTCATGGAGTGGATAAGGTTGGCTTTCTTTCTGCTAAATAGCTTTTGCCTTTTCTTTTTTCCTTGCTTTGCTTTTTGCTTTTGCCTTTGATTTCTACTTTTTCTTTTGCTTTTGCTTTATCCTATTTTTTATTTTCTATCCTTCTTTTCTGCTTTGTCTTGATTTTCTGCCTTATCCTCCTTTCTTCTTTAATTTGCTTTATTATGCTTTTCCTAATTTTAGCTTCTTTTCTACCTTGTGTTATCTTTTCTTTTCTTTTTTCTTGATTTTCCTAACTTTGGATGCTATCATATTTTCTTCTCTTGCAAGTTACCTCTTGGTCAACCTTATCCTCTAATGCGCCATTGTGGATCATTATCCACTTATTCGATTGAAATAAAATATTTATTAAGGAAAAATAATTCTCATCAAGTGCATTTCAAACTTTAGGAAAATAAAATCAACAACTTCTAAATTAATTAATGCCTGTAATCTCAAAATTAACCCCAAGTAAATGAGATTTTCCCCTCAACTTAAAGGATTGATTGGGTTAGGAACTCAATCCAATGATCATCAATGAGGAGACATGACAGAGTTCCTACGTTGGGGGTATATATTACTCCCCCTTCGTTAGGGGGCAACGTGTACAATCCTATGGGAAATTTTGGCAATGTTGCTTTTTCTTACCAAGGGGTCCATACCATGAAAATACCCATTCATCCTTATATTAATCAATTTGGAGGAGGATATTATCCTATTGGTCAAGGTCATGGTGTTTACCAAAATACAATGTTTCCCATGGTCTGGAATCCTATGCCTACGAGCATGTATCCACAGAGTTAGTTTTTCCCAGGGGCATGGCCTCAAGTATCGCAACCAAGGCTCACATTCCTAGCTATGTTGAATTTACTAGACTTATCAAGATTGATGAATGATCCAGTATGTCATGATTCGACATGGCCTCTAGTCCCCACTAAGATTCCCTCAGACATTCCTAATTTTGATGGAAAGAAAGGTGAGGATCCAGGTGATCATGTTACTACCTTTCACCTTTAGTGCTTATCGAATTATTTAAATCATGATTCCATTCATTTGAGACTGTTTCAATGCACCCTCATTAAGCCTGCACTAAAATGGTATGTCGAGTTACCTGGGGGCATGTGTCAGAGTTTTAATGATTTGGAATTAGTTTTTCTTAACAAATTTCAATTTCCAGTCCGTTATGATGCAGAAATGGAAATCTTATCGACATTCTTCCAAGACAAAGACACTCATATTTCCGATCATATTCAGGATTGGCATAGACGAAAGAGGTTGATTAAAGCTAATATTCCACCATATTTTCTATTGGAATGGTTCCTTAAGTCTCTTTTACCTTATATTATGAAGGATGTTTCAACATCCTGAGTTACGACCAAGGAACAGGCCATCTTTAAAGCTCAGTAGTTAGACTTTATATATGCTCAGTCTGGGCTTCTTTATGAGATTATCTCTGATGCACCACGATCGAGTCACCAATCCAAACCAACTCCATACCTCATGCCAATGGCATTGTCAGTTTTGCAAGTGCCAAAGTTGTAGACCAGGTGACAAACCAGATGCATAATTCATCTATTAACTAGTCTATAGTAGGACAAGCTACAAATTCATCCTCTCCCACCCAATCATTGGATGTGCACTATGTGCAGTCGACAAATCGGAAGGGTAACCAACAACCCATAGGGAATAATAAAAAGCGGAAGAATAATCGTAAAGGTGGGAATAAAAATAATAAGAAGGGAAATGATAATAATGGGAAGAATGACAATAATGCTAGTGGGAACAAGAAGCAAAAGAGGAAGGAGAAATTTACTTGTAATCTTTTCTTACAGGATCACCTCACTCACTTGTGCCCTGGGATGGATGAATCCTCGAAGCTCATAGCACAAATCCCATCTGTGTTAAAAAATACACTTCCTCATAACCAAAATATGACTTCGGGTACTTCTAACACCAGAAATGGGTCCGTTGGAACTTCAAACCCTTTGGCCTGTGATAGTGGACATGGATGCGTTAATATGGTACAATCATAGGTTAATGGTGCCACTCGTTCTTTTTATTATGGTCCTCTGCAACCCTCTATGGGAAAAAATCCTCCTCCTCCATAGATCCCTTTATAGATTGATAAGATTGATCATATGCCATGCGTTCCGAAAGGATTCCTTAAATACTCAGATCACAATCCCAATGCCCGAGCGATCCAAAACTATTCCATCATTGAGGATCTAGACCAAACATCGTGTGCTATGTCATCCTTGGAGGTACTACATATGTGTCCTTCACAAAGGAATTCCTTGTTATCTTGCTTGGGAACTCTTGATTCTAGTGGCCCTAGTGTAATCAAGTTTGATACCACTGACATGTAGCCTCGCTTACATTACCATGTGGCTTTTCAAGTCCATGTGGAGTGTCTCGCTATGACCATAAAAAATACCATTATTGACGAAGGTGCTTCCACGTTAGTGATGTCACTATCTTTTTGGAATACCTTGGCTCTCATCCATTATCCAAGTCGATGACCATGTTGACTACGTTCGATGGGCATTCATTTAGGCTGCATGGAATCATGCCCTCCCTCCAAGTCTATTTGAGTGGGAAGTCCATGCCGGTTGAGGTTGAGGTGGTTGATGCACCCCTTGACTATAATATTTTACTGGGTAGGAATTCGATCTACGCTATGAAAGTGGTCATGTCATCTATGTTCCATGTGATTTCCTTTCCTCATGAAGGACAAGTTGTAATTTTTGACCAGTTATCTTTTACTAGTTCCAATTCCTTTGCATCGTCGGGATCTATGGTCCCCAAGGTTGAAAATTCTCAGCATGCAAGTGAGAATGTTGGTGTTGGAATTTATTCCTACCTCATGGGAAATTTTAATTTTTCGGCACCAATCGCGTTTATTGATTCCATTTCCAATGGTGCTCCATCATCATTGAGTCCAGTTTCATTCCGCACTTCATAGTTTAATGATCCATGGACTCTCCTTTCCATGACTGCATCGTGTGAAGAGAATTAACACATTGGAATGGCTATGCCATTGTCTGCAGCTAAGATTGCTTATTAAGTTGTACAACAAGTCACTGCAGACCCTTATCTTTCCTCTTCACGGACAAAGAAGGAAGATCCCACTCTACCGCTAGCTTGGGTGGTCAACTCATCTTGCTCCCATGATTTCCTCGACAATAATTTGCCTTTAGATGAAGCCATTATCAAGGCCATGAATGCTCCCAACAGGCCTTGGGAAGACCTCCACCATAGATCCTACTTTCCCCTAGAGCTTGAAAGGATTGAGTAGGACAAGTTTAGGTCAACTCTAAGCGATAAAGTTGGTCACCTCGTGGTCCCTTTGGATACACATGGTATATATGCTTAAGCGAACATAGAAAATATCTCTCCCACCATTCTTATCAACATTTCTCGAACTCCTGGAAAAGTGGAGAATGTATATATTAGTGTCGACTGCTCCCTTGAAGAAGTCTATATCTACTGTGATTTATTTAAAGAATTCTGAGATTTTTTTTCCTGGTCTTATAAATAAATTCCAAGAATAGAATTGATTATTGTCGAACATGAAATCAAAACTTATCCTAACACTAAACCTGTTTGGAAACTCCTGAGGGCGGAGAATCCTATACAGGAACCCGCTATCAAAGCAGATGTAGATAAGATTCTTAAAGTTGGATTCATCTATCCAGTTCCTTTAATTGAATGGGTATCCAACCACATTCCCATAAACAAAAAGCAAGGAATCATATGAGTGTGCATGAACTATAGAAATTTGAAGAAATCATGTCCAAAAGATAACTTTCCCACACCTTTCATTGATCATATTTTGGACAAGTTTGTGGGAAGTGAGATTTTCTCATTTATGGATGGTTTTTCGGGATATAATCAGATCCAAATCAAGCCCAATGATCAACATAAGACAATATTTATTTGTCCTTGGGTTACTTTCGCATATTAGAAAATTCCCTTTGACTTTAAAAATGTTGGAGCGACCATCCAACAGGCTATGACATTTGTGTTTCATGATCTTAAACATATCGTGGAGGTGTATATAGAGGATCTTACCACTCACTCTCACAAGAGAGTGGATAATCTAGACCACCTCTTCCTCGTATTTGAAATATTTCGGTGCTATAAGATATTTTTAAACCGTCATAAGTGCATTTTTTGTGTGAGGACAGGCCGCCTTTTGGGATTCATTGTTTCAAAGGAAGGTATTAGGTTCGACCCCTTAAAGGTTAAGGAAATACTTCGGTTTCCTCCCCCGCACATGATTACTCATATTCATAGTAACAGGGGAAATTTAATTTTCTACATCGCTTTGGATTGAAATTTGTTGGCCTTACTAAGGGATTCATGTGACTTTTGAAGAAGCATGTTCCATTTATATGGGATGAGTGAGCCCATGACTCCTTCAATGCTCTTAAGAAATAAATAGTATTGGTTCCTTTGTTGCATCCTCACGACTACAGTAGAGAATTTTTTCTTTATATCACCGAGTCTCAATATATGCTTTCCATGCTCCTAGTTCAGGAGGATGAGAGCTCCAAGAGCATGTTATCTATTATATCAGTTGAAATCTAGTAGATGTTGAACTCAGGTACACTCACGTGGAAAAATTGGCACTCACAATTGTCCATGCAGTTTAGAGGTTGCGGCACTACATTTTACTTAGGAAGACCATTGTCATGGAATATATCAATCCATTTCAATTTGTCTTGACAAGATGCATGATTGGGGGGAATATAATAAATGGATTGTTATTTTATAAGAATTTGACCTTGATTTTGTTTCAGCAAAATCCAAGAATTCTTTAGTCTTTGGGGAGTTAATGTCTGACCTCCCTAGGCTTGATGAGTACACGGTTCATGATGACTCATTAGTGGATGAGCATATCTTCCTCATCTCGTATTCATACCCCTGGTATGGAGACATCATCATGTATCTCCAAACCCCGAATTTCCCTTCACATCTTTCGATGGATGAACAATGACGTATATGTCATCAAAATAAGAACTACCTTATTATATGTGAGACTTCATATTGTCGAGGGGTAGATTCAATTTTGCATTATTGTTTAACTCACGAAGAAGTGAAGGTTGTGCTTAATGAATTCCATAGTGGGGCATGTGGTGGTCACTTATTCGGGCTGTCGACATCTTAGAAGATTCTGCGAGCTAGTTACTATTGGTCATCTATATTTAAGGATTGTGTTAAAGTGATTAAGAGATGTCACCCTTGCCAGGTGTTTTCATGCAATATGTGCTCGTGTCCTGCCTCTTTATATCTAATCATCACCGTCGGGCCCTTCACTAAGTGGGGGGTGGATTTCATGGATTGCAACCAAAATTTGGATGTGGGGAATCACCATATCATTGTGGATGTAGATTACTTTACTAAGTGGGAAGATTCCATGCCAACTATAAAATCCAATGGTATGACTGCTTCCCACTTCGTGTTCAATCAAATTATCACTCGATTTGGGATCCCGAAGGAGATTGTCACTAACCATGGAAGTCACTTCCAAAATAAAATTATGGCGAATTGGCATTAAAGATGGGGTTTAAACAATATCATTCATCGTATTACTATCCTTAGGTGAATGACCAAGTAGAGGCGATTAATAAATCTCTTAAGGCCATTTTACAAAAAATCGTCAGACAAAGCATGTCTAACTGGCATACTATGTTATATCCTTCTTTTTGGGTGTACTGAACTGCAATGAAGTCTTCCACTGGTTTTTCACCATTCCAATTAGTTCATAGTGTGGATTCCATTCTTCTAGTTGAATGAGAGTTCCCTTCGTTGAATCTATCCATCGAGTTCCTTCCTAGCACTTCGGACTTATAACAACATTTAATTCACCTCAAACAACTTGATGAGTAGGTTTAATATGATTTCATGGACATAGAAGCTAATAAAATTCGTGTTAAGGATCAATATGATAAGTCTGTATGTCCCCAAAAGTACGTTGAGGGTGACTTTGTCCTCTCGTATGACTAAGATAAGGAACCATTGGGGGCAAGCAAGTTTAACTCAATTTGGCACAGTCCTTACATCGTGAGGCGTTTCCTAGAGAAAGGAGATTATGAGTTGGAATACTATGAAGGGACGATGCTGAAAGATCCTATAAATGGACTCTACCTTATGTGGTACTATGCTTGAGTCTATAGCTTACGATGATACCTTGTACATTATTGTATAGTTGTGTACATAGTTTGATTTTCTCTTTTGGAATCTCGGGTTTTATTATACGCTTCCTCTTGGTTGGGATATGTCAATAGATTCTTCGACTTTCTTAGGATTCATGGATGGTTCCAATTTCCATACATAGAACTTATCTTATGCGGCTTGGTTCATTTATTCACCCAAGGGTCAACTTGTGTCTTTAGGAGGTGTATGTATTGGGCCATCGTCAAACAATGTGGCTAATTACAGTGTCGTTATTGAGATATTACGCGATGCCATTTTTAATGGTATTCAGTATTTAGAGGTATGCTTGGATTCATGGTTGGTCATTTCACAATTGAATGGTTGGTATCATGTTAGAGATCCTACACTACTAAGAATATTCTTACGGATAAGACTATTGGAACAATACTTTAATTTTATTACATACATTCATATACCTAAATGTTCTAATCAAGTCACTGATGCATATGTAAACTATATTTTAGATTGGAATTTGTCTCATAACTAAGCAAAGGAAGCATAAAGTAATAGTAGAGTCGAGAACCGTAATTTTTTTATTATCATAAATAAGTCCAAAATGTGGTGTCATAATACAAAAATTGGGCTTGTATTCCTCAAAATATACATCGTCGGTACATAGCATAACCACGGCATATAATCCTGAGGTGCAGGATGTGTGTCATGATAAAAGACTATGGCATTGGCTAGGTGCAGGAAAATCCCCACCCATGGATGAGGTACTCCTACTACATGTCTCTGGCCTCTGGGAGGTCCTCAATTTGAACCATCGGTACTCTATGAGTCGAGTGGGACAGGTTTCCCTGTACACTCGACATCCCCGCCAACTAAATCCTCTCCTTGAACTTTGCATCAGTGTCGTGGATATCCATCTGGTCTTCATGGACCTATTTCTGTGAGAAAGATTCTAGTGTTAATAATTGAAGCCACCCAAAAGCATTTTTTACTTTCATTAAGTCAAAGAATTCAAAAAATTCAAATAATTGAAAAACCAAAACAATGCTTACCAATCTCCCCAAGCGCGCACCCTAGTGGTAATGGAATATCTATGTCTCCATAGAATTCGATCCCCTCATAGGGATAGTCATCTATGGTGATCACATGTTGTCACCACCAGTGGAAAAAGTCATCATTGTATGGAGAGGGCACTCTACCACCTCCCAACCGCATCATGATCTCAATCCAGTGGACCTGGGATAGATCTTGTAGACTATGAGGAGGAACCTCTACTCTTAGGCTAAGGCCTAGAACCCCCTTGAAGAATAAAATGCACAAAATGCTCACAAATCCAAAAATTTTGTCCCTCCCAAGCCTGCATTTAGTAAGTTGGCGCTTGATGGTTTCCAACAATGGTGTACACCTATCATACACAGTAGGCCTCAAACACTCTACTACATAGAACATAACACGTCTCGAAGCCTAGTGGACAACATTCGAACCCGATATCCTACCAAGCACTAGTATGATAATATTCAATCTTAGGTTGTTGATGGCCATCATGGGGACTTGAATTCCAACCTTTTGAGTTCCAGGAAGGAAATAAGTAGTAATTTAATCCTCAATGGTCCTTCCCTGTCCAATGTCGTGAGCCCTAAAATTAACCATCTCACCTTGGCGGGATAATCCATTAATGAAGTAGATATATTATTGAAGAGCATGGTGAGGAGACTTACTTGGTCAAGACGGATCATGATTCCATCTCTTGTAGCTCCCAGAATCACCGATTGAAGGAAGAAGGTAAAATGGGCTCCAAATGCACTATTGTGGTAAAAAGTGAAATGACATGGTAAAAAAATCCTATTTTTACTATTTGAAGAAATATTTTACCAACTTTATATAGTTTTCTACGCTATCTTTTAATATTTTATTGCCCAATGGACTAATTCTATAGTGTAAGGTACTTTTTGAAATGGTTTCTTTGGAGCATAAAAGATTTCAGTCCTTTTTAACATGATCTATGCCTTTGACAGGTTTATATCGTCCTCGTCATATAGGTTAGGTTTTCACTCCATATGCATTTTTTCATTGACCTATGACCACAATTCATAAACCTTAGGTGCGATCGCATTTTTTATCGACACAGAACCTTCCAGTTGCTTCTAGAAGTGTTGGTATTTAAGCAGTAGGACTTTCGTGACCATGGGTACCCTAGTTAGAACCTATTTTGTCGTTTGGTTCCCATGTTGCAGTTCCTCCTTAGGTATGGGAGTCCCTTATAGTCCTAATATGAGTTTGCATAGAAACCTCATGTTTCTTCTTATCTTATATTCTGGCTATCACCCACAGGCACTCCCTATTATGTCAAGTTGTAATTGCATATCATTGATCTACTTGGATTTTTTGAGCCTAGTGCCAGCTCCAGCTTCAGTATTATAAGCCAAATTGCATAAGCAATTCTCAGTTCTAGCCAAGCAGATCATATCATTTATCCTTTTCTGCTTGATTTCCCTTTACCTCTGAGCCAGGGTAATTTTTAGGGGCGAAATTTCGCCAAATGGCTATTTTTGGGGATTTTTTCAAAAAATAGTTCGTTATTTGGTCATTTTTCCTCTCTAATATCGCCTATATTTACATGAAATATTTTTTTTTATTGCAATATTCACCAAAATTTACAAATTTTAGTAGTAAATATTATGTTCATATTTAACATTCGCCTACCTAACTACATATATGATTTTTTCAATCCAAAATAATTGCCTACAATACTATACTTATGTATATTATTACAATCCTTAAACAATACCATGCTCTAAGGAAACATCCCCTCAAGTGTCCCTATCCTGCATGTGTTTCCTTGCATTGAGCAAAGGTGTGTTCCATTGCATTGAAATAGTTTTCTTTCCCACGGCACTTGTTTCCGCGTTTTTGTATCATAAGCAATCTTTTAATCTTTTTTCAGACTTTTACAATATGAAAAAGACCAAAAAATGAAACTTAAAAATTCAGATGGGAAAATGTCATTATCTTCAATTGGAAACAGTCGTGTCTCCTTTGAACAGAGCACAAATTCTTGAGTCCATTCATCAAGGGTTTGGGTTTAGCCTTAGGAATCAAAACTTGTCACTCAAAGATTACTCCTCCAACTGGTTAAGCTTCCAATCCCTATGGAGATTCTGTTGTTGCCTCATGCATCACATAATTGTTTCAGTATTCAATATTAATTCTATGATTCATGAGTCTCCATCTGCCTCATGCTCTTGTTCAAAGGAATTCTATAAACCTGCGTCGTCCATTCCTCATATTCCTTGACCTTGAATGTTGGCCATCCTTGTAAATGCACATTTCGATCACATGACACTATTGTCCTACCTAGCACCCTGGGCCTACTTTCATCAGTGGTAGGCGACCTTGAACTCAGCAGATGACACTTCATCATTGGTCATTGACTAAGTGGTTTCCCTTGTGTTCGACGAAAATAAATCTATTCACACATTGGGATTTTTTGTTGTGTCTTGGATTCCATTAGATATCATTGGTGGTTTCTGTGCTTCTTCCAATAGTCTTTATCATTGGATACTATTCAGAGGGCCTCTTTCATGCACTACTTGCATACGGTACACATGAGAGACACACTTGGTTCTTGGTCCATGTTCAGCCTGTTCTTCAGAGTTCTTCCAAATCTTTCATCCTAGCTGCATACCTCATGTTGGTTAATGGGGAATTCCTTAATTCCATCCTTCTAGCAGATCTCATTCCATTGAATTCAAATCACCTATTCTAGACTTGGGATATAGAGTCATATGAGTACCTTGAGACTTGTAGTCATCAGTGGTAGGTTCTCTCGCAAACGATAGTTGGAAATTCATTAATGTCCCATGATCACTGGATTCTGCAAGTGTTTGAACTCAAAACCCTTATTCACACTTGCTGAATGTACTCGGTGCCTTGACACCCATTTTCATCATCGGTGGGTACTAGTCTCGCATCTATTAACGGTATACCTTAATGGTCAGTAATCAGATGGTGTTTCATCATGTTCGACTCCAATACCTATATTCATGTGATGGGACATGCACCATCGGTGGTTTGTGTATAAAACCTAATACTACAATGAAATTACACTATATTCTACTATTCGTGGTCGTGATAGTATCTATGGGACTTCAGTTCTCATGGAAGAGCGATTTGCACCCTAGTTTGTACCAGATGTCTTCAGTTCAGTTGGATACTAGAATTCACTGTATATGGGTCATGGATGTGACCACCTATGACATATGCCTATGATGTATTGCCTATTCATGGCCATTTTATCAAACTACTCTGTACTTCCAAGTTACTGACATGTATACAAAGTCAGTATTGTAATATTCTGATGAGTGGCTAGTTCTTTTAGCTGGGTCTCCACTACTCCATTTCTGAGAATTATAATGTATTTCGGCCATCGTGATATTCCCCTTGACCTCATACATTAGGGGGCATTTGTTATAGCATGAGTTTCCATACCTTATTCAGCATGCCTTGATGGCCTACCATGTCCCTCTACAGACTCACATTATCCCTCTTGCTTAGTAAAACCCCTAAAAATCACATTTTTGTTGATGTACGCGGGTGACCAGCACTACAACATGCGTATATGCAGTTTGCTCCATTACAAACCCATGTATATTGGGTTTCATGATCAAAATTAAAAATATTTCGGGTTTTCCTTCCCAAGGAATGACCATTTTGATCATTGGCCTTCCATATGTTGGAAAACAATTTGATTCGACCCTCCATCTCCTTTGAGGGTTATATATTGAGCCATTGTGGAGCATTTGAGGAGCATAAATTAGAGAGCAAGGAAACTCTGGAGGAATTTTTCCCCATTTCCATTTCCTTGAGTCTACATCCCTTTGTCCTTGATAGTTTGAACTCTTTTATGTTCATATCCCCAGCTCTTCCCTATCTTATGAAGGAGGAACTCAATTACTCCTTGAACTTATGAGATTTCCATTGCATGGAGGATTGAAGTGCTGGAGGCCTAGGTGGAGGAAATTAGTTTCTCGGTTCTGACGAGTTGCCTACAGAAGGTTGTCACTATGTACTTTTGTTCATTACATTAATAGAAATACTATTTTTCCCATCCAATACACGTTGCAAATGTTTATGTTATTCTCATTGGGTATATTCGTTTAAGATGTTAATGGATTATGCTAGTTGATATGCTAACAATTTATAGATATTATATATGCTCGTATATCTTTGTTGTTGAGGATAAGTTGTAAGTACTTGAAGTATTGAATTACAAGTTCAGCAGTGGTATTCTCCGAACATTCGGTTGAGGTAAGAGTTTTCTCTTTGTTGTTGGCATTTCATATTCATATAGCATACTTGAGAATTGAGTTGATTTCTTGTGTCACTCTGTCTGTTGTGGTCTACGCCAAGCCAGAGGAATTTTTTCTCTATAACAAGGTTGATAGATTCACAGTGAATAAATTCCAAGATTATGTTGATGCATGGAGTGATAGAACAATTGGCCAATATGTATACTAAATATCCTTCTAAGAGCATGAACGCATCAGTTTTTTTTTGGTCAAATCAATTTCTAAAATGAAGAGATATATGATGCCATCTATAATTATGATCATGAAGCCATGGAATTCTAATTTTTGGAAAGATGGTTCATCTAGGAATCGATTTGGTTTCTAGGGAAACTAAAATTCCAGATAGAGGGGGATCAATGTTTAACTCCAAAAACAAAAATAGAAAAGATTGAGATGGCTAGTAAAATTTGCGGGAAAATGTATTTGTTCCCAAGAACGGTTTAAAAATACAAGATGTCCCCCCAAGACTATACAAAACCTTATTTCGGATTTTCTGTAGGACTATTATGAATCACCACAGGAAAGATATTTTGGGTGACTACATGAAGTTGGTCATAAAATGGGATGAAGACATGGCCATAAGTGCCCCTCTATTGGTTGAAATTGCACTTTACACTACATGATAGTAAAATGAAGAGGGTCAAGTTTAGCTACCTTAACACAATGAAAACAAATTATTGATTTATATTGACCTATTGTTGTATGATCAAACATTATGAAAGCATACAATACGAGGCCTAAAATGCTAGAAAATAACAAGAAATAACCTCAATAGTCTTCAGAGAATAATGTGGAAGACGTTACTACTTCCATGGCTTTAAAAGTACATGAAAAATCTTCTGAGAACAATATGGAAGATGTGGGAAATCACATTGGTTCATTCAACCATAAATAATTTGATGTTATCGTAGCTTTGAGAGAATTACAAGAATATGAAAATGCATATCAATGGCAGGAATTTGTGAACAATGATATGGAATCGAGTGATGATGATTTTTTTACTATAGAATCAATTTGATAGAGTTACAGCTTGAAAGTTAGCACTTGGGTGAATTGGCTCTAATAGATTTGATCCAATGTCTCCAACATATTTTTTTGATGGTATATTTGTTTTTTCCTTATTCGATAAAATGGTACATTTGAAAGAACGAACTTCGATGGAGGAGGAATCCTATATAGAGCAGTTGGAAATGTGCAAGATTGAGGATAAGCGGATTCTTGATCTCCTGCAACATGTTGCAAGGTTACATAAATCAATTTTGGATAATGCGAAAAAAGTAAAAAGAGACATCATCAACAAGGACAAAATTATTCAAGTTTTTTCTTTTCAAGTAGACAAAATTATAGTTGATTCGAGGAATGAAATTGACACGCTCTTTTAAAAGTATCGAGATGGAAAGAATAAATATGCAGCAATTATACAAAGACTTGAAAATGAGATAAAAAGTAAGCCTAAGGTTCTCAACATATCGCCATTAAAAATTTAGTTGGTCAGGAAGTAGAACTTTTGCATCAACTGGAGTAGAAAGAACAATTTATTGATTGCTGAAACGTTAAATATGAAGAGAAATTAAAAGAAGAGTACATTTTAAACATGAATAGAAGATTGCAAAATATGAAAACAAAGTGGAAAAAATGAAATTGATAAGAAAAATTAGCTGTTGAGAAGTAAAAAATTTGAAAGGATTGTTGCAACAGTCAGGGCTAAAGGACTTAAAAAATGAAAAGAATCTAACAGTAAAAAACATGGTAAGAGTAAAGTAAATCGAGAGGTAAAAGAAAACAACATTGAAGTTGGTAAAGGTAAGAGTAAAGCTATGTTTGAAGAGAAATGAAAACAAGAGTACATTAAACATTAAGAGGAGATTGCAAGATATGAAAAAAAATGGACAAAATGAAGGCTACCATTGATAAGAAAAGTTTATTGTTGAGAGATAAAAAAAATGAAATGATTGTTGCAATAGTCAAGGCTAAAGGACTTAAAAAATGAAAAGCGCCCAACAATAAAAAAAATGTGGTAAGGGTACGGAAGAAGAAAGCAACATTGAAGATGCTAAATGTAAGAGCAAATCTCTATTTATGGCTAAAAGTTACAATAAGGTTGTACAACAAAAGTCCTTAATTGAGTATGAGAAATCCTTACAAATACGCGACAAGAGCTTGCAGGAATCTCTTCCAGCAATGAATGCTCGAGGTGATCTTTCTTACCTCAACAACTATTCATGAATCATTGAAGAAGAAGTTAGATGAGAAGGAAGCCATTATTATGAAATCCCAAATAGCCACTTTGTAGGGGAGTATCACTTTTGTATACTCCAAATGAAAAATATTTGAGGGCACAATAGTTTAAGGAAGAGGTACAAAAACTCTGGAGCACATTGGTTGAAGCTAAATATGAGATGGAATGGACAAAGGATGTTCTTCAACAAAAGAAAAATGAAAACTTAGATGAGTATAAGGAGAATGTGGATTGGTTGAAGAAGTATGCATATGATAAAAGTAGATTACAAACCAATTTGCAAAATTATATAATAATTAAAAAAAGTGAAAGACCTAGTAGCTTTTGAAGAACTAGAAGCTTATATAAAAGGAAAGAGAGACTGCACCCAATTTTCTTCTTATGAAGAAGAACACCCAATTTTCTTCTTCTCAACATGAGGGCATGCAAAAACCTTCCAAGTAGCCTAGAGTTCTAGAATAGCATTGTGTATATATGTTGTTTATGTAAATACATTTAAATGTTTAATATATATAAGTATTTCTTGAAAATGTATATTTTTTTATGCAAACAATGAGGGAAATCTTTAAGTATCTATATTTTTTTTAAAGTGTAGAAATCTTGGCAAATCTTCTTAATTCTTAAATTTCCAACCATAAATTATTTTGTGATAGTTTTGTAAAACTATTCAAATTTCTAAGGATTTTATTAAGTTGTAGAAAATTTTGGCTATTTTTAGAGTAAAATATTTTTATCCTATAAAATTTGGAGAATCATTCAACTAGCTTGTCCACCATAAAATTATTTTGAATTAATAAATTAAAAACAAAAAAACTATCAAATTATAATTTTGAATTAATAAATCAAAATAAATTAAAAAATATAAATATTTAATTTAGAGAAGAAGATGGTATAAGTAGATTCAATAAAAACAAAAAAAATTATTGAATTATAATCTGAACTAATAAATCAAAAAGTCTTGAACTAATGAATCAAAACAAATTTAAAATATAAAAAATAGATATAGTTATTGTATCAAGGTTTCTAGATGTGTTGAAGTTTGAAATTTGATGTTTCTAGTAGACACTTTATCCATCTTCAACATTTTGATTTCCTAAAAATGGGTACATACATGCATAAGTACACACACTTTTAAAAGACAATTTTTTATTTTATTTTTTCTTTAAAAAAAATTACAAAATTAATTTTAAAGATATTTCCTTCTTAATTGCACAGCCAAATTTAATATTCACACTTTAAGTAAAACTATATCTATATCACAAATATAAAAATATTCTTAAGGCAACTTGAACATTATACTTATAACCATTTGAGCATTTCCAAAAATACATTTATCACAATTTAAACATTACCCAGTATAACTGCAGAAATTTACATCATAATTGAACATTTGCATCTATGACTGCATAAATCTCAATCATACCTTCCTGTACACTAATTCACCTTCCTGTACACAAGTTTTAAAAAAAACACTTATTTTGTATCCTGGATTTAAACCACAGATACAAATACACACTTGTTACAATTTGATCATTTATATAACCAGCCTATAATACCTCTTACATCATTTTTGTGTTATTAATACTTCTTTATACAATTTTTTTAATATAGCCGATAACCCTTCAGTTAAGTTCCATGAATATGTAAGAGTTATGAAATAACTCCATATTGAAGTTTCTAAATTCTATAGCAAAACTCTTACAGAATAACATTTCACTGTAAAAACCTCCACTCGCGTAAACATATACTTAATTTCGAAACCCAAGGAATGGAAAAGAAATGCATGCAACTCAAGTTTATTTTCACAAATTTTGGCTTTCTTGGAATAAAAGAGCCAAAGGTCCAGATCCAAATAACTGGCAGACAGATTGGTTGGACTACTTATAATTCCGAAGTAAGATCGCTCTGCAGTGGTAGTATATCTTCAACCTTATATGGCAAAGAAATTTATCACTCATGTCAATCGATTGCTACTTGTGTATTGTCCATTGATTTCCATGTAGAAAGCCACACCAAAGGGGTAGAACCCCATTTCAGAACCAGTCGATGATGACCCACCAATTCTACTTTGTATGTCGATCCACTGGCCCCGCTGCACAGCAGACTATATTTTGCAAGTATTGCGTTGTCGTTGCTTATACTACCTTCGCCATAACCACACTTGAGCGGAAGGTCAACAACGTTGGATTCTCTGGTATCAGCTGGGCCATCATCGCCACACGCACTGCTGCCCACAACTCTCCTAGACATGGCCGGTCCAAAGAATATGCGCTCGATCATTGCTCTTGCAAGTCCATGCTCTGGCAGTCCAGCTTCAAGCGAGTCGAAAATGGTGCACAGCTGCTCCAGACAACGACAGAAGCTCTCCAAGAAGTTGGCGCTCTCTCTCTCGGCGCCGTGTGGGCCCGTAGCGAGTGTAATGGCCACTGGATTCAGGTGGCCTGCGCCCACGAGGAATTCCAATAACTCTGATTTATTTCGCAGATTGAGCATGTGAGGCAGTTGCCATATGCAGTTCACTATTACAATCTCCCCCTCCTGGAACGGGGGGAGCTCTTTCAGCCCTTTCAAATCCATTTCCTGGAACGAAAATGGTATCCCCACAGAGCTTGCGTACTCCGACAGCCTTCTTCCGGTGTTGCCAGAATAGGGCAGACACTCTTCCTCGTCCTTTGTCCATTTGATTGCTGTGATTCTCAACTGACTAACATCATAATATCCATTATTTCTCAGGGCCTCCATTAATGGCGGCCATTGCGTGCCCTCCATTATATCGAAGTCAATAATATGGATTCCCACAGCAGCACCGCCAGCGGCCGATACTGCTTCCAGAATGCATTGGTTAGCAGTGAAGTGAGGTATTTGTATGTACGGATAAGCTAGATGCAGCAGTTTCAAAGCTCCCAGAAAATGGTCCTGAGTACTGCTCTTATATTCATTGGCCGGCTTCAAATGGGGGAGGGAGTTCACATTAGAGTGCTGAAGTAGAGCATCGAAGAGATAGTAAGCCACTCTCTCCATGGTGGAGCCTGTAGGAGAAACCAGCCCTCGCAACCTACAGAGTATGACCTCCACCAGATCTTGTGCTCCGTGCGACATTGCCTCTGCGCATGCCGTCAAGAGATGCAGGAGCCTCAATCCCTTATATTCCATATTCTCAAGGGCGCCATAATCGACATAGGCGGAGGACGAACCTACCTGGTTTGTGACCACAGCACTGTCAGAAGGCAGTTGATCCCCCGCAGTTAGAGCAGCAGGATCCTCCATAATAATGACCGGGTCTGTATTGTTTATTGGGAATTGCAATCTGATCTCATCACTCTGACGACTCGATATTGGATCTTCCTCCGTGTTATTATTGGCATCTTGCAGATCTGAATCTGAATCCATTAAGTAGTCTTCCATTGCCTGCAAGTCTGCTGGCAACGCTGTATTATTAACGGAGCAGCCATTGTTGCCGTCGATCCAGATTGAATCAGCCCATGACAACCATTCGGCTGCCTCCAAATCCACGTCTGACAGTTGTGGTGCAGATTGAGTATCAGTATTATTACCCCAATCTACATGCGGCGGACTCGTATTGAATATATGATCCCAATTATCTTGTTCAGATAACCATGATGTTTCCATTCCAGTTTCCATTTCCATGCTGCCTATATTCGACACTCTGTAAACCTCCTGTTCTCGATCCGATGCCAGAAGAAAGACACGAGAAAAGGGCTCGCCTCTCTGAGGCTCTATCAGAATGAACATAAATAGATTTATTATTGCAACGTCATTGACAACGATTTTCCATCCAATAAAGGGAACTAACGGATCGATTTCGAAACCATTCCCACAAGATGGAATTTTCTGGTTGGTGGGTAGCTGAATTTAAGATTTGATATCAGTGTTTGGTCCAAAGGACTCAACGAAAGCTAGTCAATACATAGGGGCTTAACAAGAGCATCATGTCACTTTCAAGAATTGAACCTAAGTGGGGAGGGTAACAATCATTTCTTCCAATCACCCAAGCTACATCCAATGGAAACTTTAAGTTTTAGTTGGATTCTACCTTTTAGATTTTAGTTGAATTTTTAGTAAAATTTAAATTTGAAAGTGTTTAAATTGTATTTTCAAATTTATTAGTAGATTTAATAAGTCATTAATTAAAGTATGAATTATATATATTATTTAGTACTATTAATTATTAGTAATTATATGTTATTTATTACTATTAGTTATTTGTAAGTAGCACAACCACTAACTTGTGGCGCCTAAACAAGATAGATAACAAGTTAAGTGCCATGAACAAGTTATATGTTACTTGTTCTTTATATGTTCTTTATTTATTTATCAATTTTTCCCTAAGGTAAACTTGACTTGGTCATGGTATTCGGTGGCCCATGCTAATGGTTCATTGTATTGCATGTGAAAAGCCTATTTAAAGGTTTCCATGATAAACCCTATTTTCCTTTATGTGTGCTTGATTTAATCATAATGTTTATTATTTTTTTTGTTTATTATATTTTTGTATTATATGAGGCAAGATATAAGAATTCAATGTTTCATATAATTATTACAAATAGTATATAAAAAAAAATTAATTATGAGAAGTAAAATTAAGATTTAAACATTAAAATATATTGTATAAAAAAATTAAAACCTCATATAAAAAAATATACTATGAAAAGATTAAAAAACCTAATATATTTAGACTACAAGGTTTTTATATCCAACATTTAGGTTTGAAAAATATTTACTTAGAATAAATTATGTTGTATATAGTAATATACTTAATATTGTATATGATATTATATTTAATAATAAGATTTTGTTTTTGGTTGATAATATTTACTATGCATATAGCAGTATATTTAAAATTATTTAGTCATTTCAATGTTTTAAAGTTAATGATGAATTATACAAATGGTGAAAATTAAATTTCAAATCAATTGTGAAAATTAAATTTCAAAACTAACACTAATTGTGAGAATTAAATTTCAAAACTACTTATAGTATCCATTGTGAGAACATGCCAACCCCATAAATATATATAATCCTAAAAAGATACAGGCAATCCCTCTGACAGCAATCTAATTATCCAGTATCTATCCACATTCACACAAGTTAAGTAGTTATCATAAAACTCAATTTGTTGATACATTCACACAAGTTAGGTAGTTATCATAAAACTTAAGTTAGGTAGTTATCATAAAACTCAATTTGTTGATAGTATGTTTATTTACTTATCAAATTCCATTTATTTATTTGAATAGAAAATCATTATACGACCAAATTGAGAAAAAATATAAATCTTTAACGAGTTATTAAACTCTGTTCAAAAAGCTTTTAATAACTCTGTTCAAAAAGCTTTTATGTTGATAGATGAGGTGCTTTCCGCCAGTGATTGACATGAGTTTTAAAACACATCCAATCTGAAGCTTTCCACACGCCTTTACAGAAAGTCTTTTGACAAGCAAGCTACTGGGGTTTACTCTGCTGAACTTTCATATAAATTCATTTTATGGTATTTATGATTTATGATTATTATCTTTTCTTTTATTATGCCTCAAGCTGGTTAATGATGGCCTGATGCAGGGATGGCCTGATCATTTCCAATATCTTTTCCCTTTGATGGTATGACTCAATCTTAGTTTTAAATGAAGCAAAATTGCACAAGATTTTCTGTTGTTTTTAACAATATCCTTTTAAGTAATTATTTGTAGATTTTCTGTTGTTATTAAACAATATCCCTTCTTCTATATAATGTAATGCAATTATTTTCTGTAATTTCATTTTACAAATGCTACAGAAAGATTGGAGGATACCACGAGCTTTCCAAAGTACACATGATCATTCCTGCCAGTGGACATTTATCGACATCAAGCTATTGCAAAAAATGTCAGGCTATTACTATAACTACGTACCAAACTGGATAACTACACACCATACTAAACTTATGGAATAGTTATTAAACAGTGCAGGTAATACAAGCTCCCCCTATCCATCAAAACCCGTAAATGGCTCCCGGCGCTGGCGCGCAAACAAATAAGATTATCTGGCTGGACTATAAAATGTGCGATAGAGAGAGAAAAAACCAAGGAAGCGAAGTGAAGCTTCCTACATGCCGTCACTAAGCTTTTGTTGCCATACCTGAACTGGCTTTCTGGCGGTTGGTTCGTTCCTCAGGCCTTACTATTATTCTCAGTCACCAAACTCTTAAAACCAAAATAATACAACTTCAATCTTCTAGTCTTCTACAATATATTGCTCTGAAGCAGATTGGTAAATTCTACAACGTGCTTCATGAGATTCTGATACAAAAATATATGCAGGTTCCATACATATAACAACAATTACTAACAGGCCTTAATCCTCAATGCATTCATAAACTCAAACGATTTCTGGGAAATTTAATCCTTGGAATTCTTAAAACCTAATTAAATTTAATCATTGGAATTCTATCCGCCTGACGTTTTAGGGAAAATAAAGGATTACACTCTAAAGGTATGTAAGGCACTGCACCTGTATTTCGTAGCTATCAAACGACAAATTATGGCATCTACCTGAAAATTATGCAAAGACTAACAATATGTGAATCCTTCGAAGTATTCAAGGATCATTAGGCATCAAAATATTACAGATTACAACACTTAAAGCAGCGTACAGGCAAAAGATGGGGAAACTATCTGGCAAGCCACACCGAATTTTACAATACTATGCATCTTACCAACAGACAACTTTGAATGGTGAAACACATATCTATTTCTGCAGAAAACATGTACAAACGTCTCGTGTTTTAGAGGCATTGCAGCTATTCGAAAGGCGCATCAACTTATATTGGAGAATGTTTTAAAGCCCGATGAAATGATCAAGTATGCAGAAAACCGATGACAGGGAAGATATTAAACGCTCCAAAAGCAACTGTTAAAAAGTCAGATAAAACGTAAAAATCCCCCAGAGTCTCAACATCAAATGAGATCCGAAAAGCATTGCAAAGACAAAAACGCTTCACAAAGAGAGAAAAATAAGTTCGGCAACAGCACAAGGTGAGAAATTCTCCAAAATCCTGTATTCTTAGCAAGAAGCAGGGTCAACAACGGAAATGGGCATAAGAAATCCAGAAGCGAGGCTAGCGAGACGACAGACCCAGGCCGAACTCAACTGTCACAGAACGGAAACTACGGATGTCATAGCAGTTACAATCGCAGCCATAGCAAAATCCAGAAGAGAAGCAAAAGAATGCTGTGTGGACGAGGAAAAGTCTTTGTCTACGACTCTACACAATCCCGAAGAGGCCGCAAAGTCACTAAAAGTAGAGACATATCTTTACCATAACAATAGCCAGTCATCCATCTACTAAACGTAACCATAGACGACATTGCCTTGAAAGCCATGTCAATTTGAGAGTTTAATTGTGCAAGCTGTTCATAATTACGGTTGCCAACAGATTTTTCTCCAGCAATTAAAACTAGAACAGTTCTTAAACATAGCAAACAGATACACACATCTCTCTGTGGGGAGATCTTGTGAGTGAGTGTTTGTCGAATTTGTTGGAGTAACAAAATAATACAAAGTTAACAAAAAAGAATAATACAAAGTAAAAAGTAATAAATATTATGTCGGCCATAAACAAAAAGGAAAAATACAAAGTAAAAAGTAAATATGAGACTTAAAGTAAGAACTTTAAAGCTTAGAAATAGGTAGTAAATATTATGTCGGCCATAAACAAAAAAATTAATACAAAGTAAAAAGGACTTAAACTAGAGACTTTACTTTTTACTTTTAATACAAAGTAAAAAGTAAATATGAGACTTTAGATTGTTTTTCTAGTAACAAAATAATACAAAGTAAACAAAAAATAATAATACAAAGTAAAAAGTAATAAATATTATGTCGGCCATAAACAAAAAAGAATAATACAAAGTAAAAAGTAAATATGAGACTTAAACTAGAGACTTTAGAGCTTAGGATTATGTGGCTCAGTTATTGCACTCAATGAGCTATTCAAGAAGAGGTTTGCACCTCGGGAGATTTGATCAGCTTGATAGAGCCTAAGATTTTTAAAGTGAATTTGTTTGTCTTACGATTAATAAAGAAAGAAGATTTGTGAGGAAAACCATTTCAAAATAATAATATTTAAATATTTAAATAATTAGTAATAATGTTTATTTAATTTATAATAATAAATTAAGAATAATAATTAGAAATATTTGCATGGGTGTAGTTTGATTGGTAAATGAAGTGAAATAAAGATTATGATGTATATAAAAATTGTGAGTTCACTTGCATAATTTCAATTATCTTAATTAAAGATTTTTTAGTAAAAAATTAATAATAATTATAATAATAATAAAAAACTGAAAATAATACTTAAATTAGTAATCATATTTTGATATTTTATTGTTATCCGAGGAAATTTTTTTTTGATATTTTATTATTTAAGTTGTATACTAATAATAATAAAACTGAAAATAATACTTAAATTAGTAACCATATTTTGATATTTTATTGATTAAGTTGTACACTAAATAAGGTTGAGACTTTCTTTTTGATAGTGGTGATAAAAACTATGAGTTAATTTTGTGATAAGTAATTAATATGAATGAGTACTCAATTTATCCATGAGTCATTTAAATAAAGTTTCTTTAGTAATGGCATAAATAGATAGTAATTTTTAACTAACTTAGTATGCATTTCATGTCCCAAATTTGGCATTGGGTCATAATGGCCTAATTACATTGGCCATATTCATTAGAGTTTGTCAAATTGATGTTAAGGGTCCAATAATTGCCAAGGAGGAAAATTACTAGTTTCCTAGGTTTGGGGTGAAAGCTTTGGGATTTGGAATAAGGGGGATAATAAATGATGTTTGAACATTAGAATGACATAAATATTTAATAAAGGAGCTAAATAAATATATACAAGTGAAAATCAAAGTGGCATTTGATCATAAAGACACATGAAGGAAGTGGGACCCACATATGGCTAGATTTCCCCACTACACTTGGCATCATTCTCTCACCAATTTGAATTCAAAGTGAATGGTAACATGCTGGGGGGAGTTCAAAAGGTATTATTCATGGCATGACTCATCCAACGTCGAAATATAGAGGAAGATTAACTCCCATGGAAGAGAAAGAGGCAATTTGGAGCTAGTGAGACACTTGGGCTAGATTCCCTAGCTCTATGAGAATAAGGATGAAGATGCTATAACACCTATGACACAAATTAGACCTAAATGTTGACATATGACATATATGACATGTCAATGATAGAAATAGACTCCAAGAGGGCACTCAAGGGTGTTAGGGAAGCTAAGATGCTTCCACATGTGATTTGGTGGAAGTGGGAGACTAGGAATTGTTGTACAAGTGGCGTTCTTTGGAATCTCTTCCCAACTTGAGTTGGCATGAGTCTCTTGGAAGGAATTCGACCCATGGAGGACATTAGAACTTTATAAATGTCAATAAGAAAGAATGAAACCATCTTTTTATCATTTGTAGAATTTGTAATTGCATTTGTGAAAAGGGAGAGCTAGTGGACGACTAGTTTCTTGCCTTAGCCAATTTCGAGGGTGAAAGATTCCCATCCAAGTTGGTAATTGGAAAGGCCATTCAAACCTTTCATTTGGAGATTTAATGGACTCTTTATTTGCAGGTGTAAGCTACAGGGCAACTCATGGTTCCTTCTATTGCAGCTCACTCCTTCAACCATTTCCAGTTTTGATGGCATATTCTTGATCCTCGAGGGAGGGCGTTTTTGGTGAGCTATTGTACTCTTTGGGGGTGCTTCTAATGCCCCATTTATTTTGTAATATGAATTAAATACTATATTCTTCATCTCCAGAAAGTTTCAAGTCGAAATTCCAAGTATAGTTGTATAAATCACATTTTTAATGAAAGAACAGTGTCATTTACCCACTACCTTGTTGTGAACCATGTTAAGTTTAAACCAAATAGACTAGCAAGATCACTGAAAGAAACATAATCACAAGATAGACACAGAATATACCCTGGGAAACCCTTATGGGGTAGAAAACCCAGCAAAGCTTTCCTCAATAAGATGATCAACCAAAATACAAGATGTGCTCCTTCTTCCTTTGACTCCTTAGCAGATCTCCCAGACAAGTGCGCACTCTTCCACAAGTGAGTGAGTGATCTAATGAGGAGTTCACCTCCTCTATTTATACTAACCCCCAACTGACTAAAAGACCTAATGGGGCCGACCTCACCTGGAGAATTCTAATAACCCCTAAAATATAACTACAGGGCCGACCCCCACATGGTGGGTCTAATAACCCTAGTTAATACAAACCCCTGGAGGAATAAACATCTCCAGATACATGATAGGGTTACCTCGGAGGAATGAAACATCTCCGGAATAATAAAGTACAAATATAATATTCTTTGAAGTTACAATATTCAACACTCCCCCTTAACGAGAAGGATATTATAACAACATCTGCAGGAGCAAGGAGTTATCATACATGATACATCTATATATCATCAGAAGCTTTCTTCAATTCATCTTCATCAGTAACTCAACCAGTTACTGTAACATCAATGTCAACCGTGTTGATATCACTACGATCATCAGCATCGTCATCAGTATCGTCATCACACGATCATCAGCATCGTCATCACACGATCATCAGCATCGTCACCATATGATCATTAGCATCGTCATCACACGATCATCAGCATCGTCATCACATGATCATCAACATCGTCATCATACGATCATCACACAATCATGTTCTAGGATGATCAATCCTGCTCATTTTAGGATATAGGTCCAGGGATGATACAATCCGATCTTCAGTTCTCGGAGACATCAGTCTACGGATCTATTCTGGGACCTCAGTCCGGGGACGATGCAATCCCCTGCCTGTTCATTCAGGACTTCATTATCGGAGACCCAGTCTACGGCTCTATTCTGGGACCTCAGTCCGGGGACAATGCAATCCCCTGCATGTTCATTCAGGACTTCATTATCGGAGACCCAGTCTACGGCTCTATTCTGGGACCTCAGTCCGGGGATGATGCAATCCCCTTCCTGTTCATTCAGGACTTCATTATCGGAGACCCAGTCTACGGCTCTATTCTGGGACCTCAGTCCGGGGACGATGCAATCCCCTGCCTGTTCATTCAGGACTTCATTATCGGAGACATCATGTCTACGGCTCTATTCTGGGACATTAGTCCGGGGATGATGCAATCCCCTACTTGTTAATTCAGGATTTCATTTATCGGAGACATCATGTCTACGGCTCTATTCTGGGACATCAGTCCGGGGACGATGCAATCCCCTACCTATTAATTCAGGATTTCATTTATCGGAGACATCATGTCTACGGATCTATTCTGGGACATCAGTCCAGGGACGATGCAATCCCCTACCTGTTAATTCAGGATTTCGTTTATCGGAGACATCATGTCTACGACTCTATTTAGAACAAATGTTCAAGAATGATACAATCCTTCTTCTTTCTCGGAGACTTCTGTCTATGGCTCATTTTAGAACAAGTGTTCAAGGATGATACAATCCCTCTTATTTCTCGGAGACTTCTGTCTATGGCTCATTTTAGAACAAGTGTTCAAGGATGATACAATCCCTCTTCTTTCTCGGAGACTTCTGTCTACGGCTCATTTTAGAACAAGTGTTCAAGGATGATACAATCCCTCTTCTTTCTCGGAGACTTCTGTTTACGGCTCATTTTAGAACAAGTGTTCAAAGATGATACAATCCCTCTTCTTTCTCGGAGACTTCTGTCTACGGCTCATTTTAGAACAAGTGTTCAAGGATGATACAATCCCTCTCTTTTCTCGGAGACTTCTGTCTACGGCTCATTTTAGAACAAGTGTTCAAGGATGATACAATCCCTCTTCTTTCTTGGAGACTTCTGTCTACGGCTAATTTTAGAACAAGTGTTCAAGGATGATACAATCCCCACATGTATTCACATTAATACAAGTACAAGTATCCACATCCGTTACAAGTACATTAATTAATACATGTATCATCATATATCATCAACAGTATGTATACATCATATATCAAAAGCATGTATTCTCACTAATACATCTATCATCAAAAGCATGTATTCTCACTAATACATCTATCATCAAAAGCATGTATACATCTAGCATCAAAAGCATGTATTCTCACTAATACATCTATCATCAAAAGCATGTATACATCTAGCATCAAAAGCATGTATTCTCACTAATACATCTATCATCAAAAGCATGTATACATCTAGCATCAAAAACATGTATTCTCACTAATACATCTATCATCAAAAGTATGTATACATCTATCATATCTGTCATCAAAAGCATATATATAAGTACAACTAAGTATTTCTAAATATAGTAGTCCTAAATTTAAATATTTCTAAGTAACTAGGTGTAGTGAAAGGGTAACCTCATCATTGATGAGACAAACTTGTCATCAGAGATCATACTACTCCCCCTTTCGAGGAGGGTCCTTTTGAACTACACCAAGCTTGTCTCGGAAGTATTCAAACTTCACTCGAGACAAAGGTTTGGTTAAGATATCAGCAATTTGATCTTCAGTGCTCACATACTCGAGCTTGATAGCTCCCTTCTGCACCATATCTCGTATATAAAAGTAACGGATCTCTATGTGTTTTGACTTATCATGGAACACAGGATTCTCTGTCATATTGATGCAGCTTTGATTATCACACATAATTACAGTGGGATCCATTTCTAAGTCAAACACTCCAGATAGCAGTTTTCGAAGCCATACTGCTTCACAGCTGGCAGAGCAGGCAGCTATATATTCTACCTCAGCAGAGCTGAGGGCCACACTAGATTGTTTCTTGCTGAACCATGAGATCATGGCAGATCCAAGACCATAACATCCTCCTGAAGTACTCTTTCTATCTGAGACACTACCTGCCCAGTCAGAGTCTGAGTAACCATGTAACTTGAGTTCATGACTTCCGTGATAAAGTAGACCAAAATCCAATGTACCTTTTAGGTACCTCATTACATGCTTTGCAGCTATTAGATGAACCTTTCTAGGTTCTACTAAATACTGACTTAGGGTATTTACAGCAAAGCATATGTCTGGCCTAGTATTTGTTAAATACATTAGTGACCCAATGATTTGTCTATATAGAGTTAGGTCCACTAATTCTGATGAGTCATCAACCAAAATCTTCAAGTTGGAGTCCATGGGAGTGGCCATGGGTTTACACTCCAACATGTCAAATCTTTTCAGAATCTCCACAGCATATTTACCTTGATTTAGAAAGATTCCTCTTGGTTCTTGCCATACTTCTAAGCCTAAGAAGTAGTGCATTAATCCGAGATCTTTCATCTTGAATTCTGAAGAAAGCTTCTTCTTGCTTTCAATAATTTGTTTCTCATTTCCAGTTAGAAATAGATCATCGACATATAACAATAGTATAACTAGTTCATCATCCATTACTTTGAGATAAAGGTTTGGATCAGCTTTACTCTTGGTAAAGCCCATGCTAGTTAAGAAACTATCAATCCTTCCGTACTAAGCCTTGGGAGCTTGTTTCAACCCATATAATGCCTTTTTCAGTTTGCATACATGAGTCCTTCCATCATTGACCTCAAACCCTTGTGGTTGTTCTATGTAGACTTCTTCTTCAATTACACCATTCAGAAAAGCTGTCTTAACATCCATTTGGTGTAATTTCCACTTCATCATGGATGCAAGTGCCATGATAGTTCTAATTGAAGTATACCTGGAAACTGGTGCAAATGTTTCTTCATAGTCAATTCCCTCCTTCTGAGAGAATCCTCTGGCTACAAATCTTGCTTTGTATTTTTCAATGCTTCCATCCGCAGCATGTTTTATTTTGAAGATCCATTTGGAAGAAACCACACTTTTATCTTTTGGTTTGGGAACTATATCCCAAACATCATTTTTCATTATTGACTGTTATTCTTCTGTCATTGCTTCTACCCATTCTTTCTTCTGAGCTGCCTCTTCAAAGCTAGTAGGTAGTTGATCCACAAGATCACACATCAAGGCCATATAGTTGGACACCTGTTTTGGTTTCTTCCTTTCTCTAGTGGAGCCTTCAGGAGCACCATATATTTCAGCTCCTTGAATAATGTCTCTAGCCCATACTGGTCTTCTTTTCCTAGATAATTCTGCAACAGGGGGTTCTTGTAGTTCCAGCATGTCATGATCCTTTGGTGCATCCTCTTTAGGGATGTGAACAGTCTCTGAGATTCTAGGAGATGAATATTCTTCATAAACTTCTTCAAGTTGACACTTTCTGGATTTCTTGAGAGCTGCTTCCTCATCAAAGGTTACATCTCTACTTATTTCTATATGATGGAAACCTAGTATGTAGATTCTGAAGGCTTTGGAAGTTTCACAATAACCAACAAACAATCCCTTCTTTCCTGAGGGATCCAACTTGGTTCTCTTTTCTTTTGGAATGTGGATGTACACAGGACACCCAAATATTTTAAGATGACTTACCTCAGGCTTCTTTCCTGTAAAGACTTCTTCTAGGGTTTTGAAATAAAGAGCACTATGAGATAGTCTATTTTGTACATATACTGCTGTCTTGGCTGCCTCAGCCCATAGATACATGGGAAGATCTTGGTCATGTATCATAGTTTTTACAGCTTCCATGATAGTTCTATTTTTCCTCTCAGCTACCCCATTTTGTTGGGGATTGTAGGGAGTGGTTAGTTCCCTCTTAATTCCAGCTTCTTTACAAAAGTCTTCAAATTCCTTTGAAGTATATTCTCCGCCATTATCTGTTCTGAGAATCTTGATTCTCTTATCTGAGAGATTTTCTATTAGGGCCTTGAACTCTTTGAATTTTCCAAAGACTTCATTCTTACCTTTTAGGAAGTATATCCAAGTTTTCCTTGAATAGTCATCAATGAATGAGAGATAGTATTCAAACCCACTTAGAGAAGTGGTGGGCATAGGTCCACGTACATCTGAGTGTATTAGCTCTAGAGAGTTCTTAGTCTTTGTTTCACTTTTCGAAAAGGGATTCTTGACATTCTTCCCTTTCTTACATCCTTTACATGAGCCATCATGATCATCCTTCAAATCTGGTAAACCTATAACCACCTTGCTTACATAGGGTAAGGATTTATAATTGATGTGAGCTAGTCTTCTATGCCATAGCTCACTGGGACTAGAAACTTCATGAGCAAGGGCAGATTCTGGATGACCCTTGAGTTTATAAAGTCCTCCTTCTTCTTCACCAATGACAATTGCATCTTTGATTGATTTTCCTTTGGACCACATGAGTACTTGTCCATCTATGAAGGCTACTCTAAAACCTTTCTTGTCTAGTGCTGAGATAGAGAGTAGATTCTTCTTTAAACCTGGGACATATAAGATTTCTTTCATTTTTAATAGTGTTCCTGAATCAAGCTTGTAGCTTGCTTCACCAATTCCTTTGATGGGATATTGATAATCATCTCCTAAAGATACCTTTTGGGGTGAAGACTTTTCTTCGATCCTGGAGAGAGTTTCCTTATGACCTGTCATGTGCTTTGAAGCACCACTATCAATGAGCCAAGTGCCTTCACCAGGAGACACAGATCCAGAGAGAGCAGAAAATAGTACATATTCTTCTGGATCTTCTTTCTTCACTTTAGATCTTTTCTTTTGAGGTCTTTCCTCCACTTCTTCTTCTTCTTCTTCTTCTTCTTCTTCTTCTTCACTATCATCTTCTGCCATATGAGCATGATGTCTTTTGTGGACAAACCTTTTCTTCTTCTTCTCTGGTAGGGTACAGTCTCTAGCATAGTGTCCTAGCTTAAGACAATTGAAACATTGGACTGTGGAGGTGTCTCCTCCTTTCCTTTTGAATCTATGAGAAGTTTGAGACCTTTTGAAGTTCACCTTCTTGAAGTAGCCTCTCTTTCCTCTATTGGTGTGGGTGGCCAAAGCTTGGTCATCCTCTTTGAGAAGAGCTTCTCTATTGGAAACCCTAGCCTCTTCTTGAACACAATCTTCCCATGCTACATCAAACTTCATGCTTTCTTTTCTGGCACACATGGTTTGTATGAAAGATTCCCAAGGTCTAGTGAGACCATTTAGGGCAGTCATCACAAGTTCATCTTCATCAAGAGTATCACCAATGGCATCTAATTGCTCCTTGATTAGAGAGACCCTTGAGAAGTAGTCTTGAATGGATTCTCCTTTGTGCATCTTGGTACTCTTCAACTAAGACCTTAGGTTCGTCTTCCTGTTGATGTTCTTTCCTTCATACATTCTTCCTAGGGCATCATACATTTCCTTTGGAGTCTTCTTGGAGGCCACTTGGGGAATCAAGTGGTCTTTAATAGAATCAGCTATGATTCTCTTTGCCCTAATCAGATCCTTCTTGTGCTTTTCTTTGGCTTCATCTCCTTCTGGTTCTGCAACTTCTTCCTTGATATAATGAGCAAGGTCATTCTCTTCAAGGATGAGACCAATTCTGTATTTCCAAGCCCAGAAATTTTCTATACCTTCTAGATTGTCTTCAAGCTTAGTGTTTGGAGCCATCTTCTCTTGGGGGAGTCCAAGAGACAGAGCAAACTTACTTGGAAAAGTTACTTTTCACTTTTCCGGAATCTAGAACAGAATTTTATCGCACTTTTGGTAGAATTAGGGTTTGACTTTCCCGGAGTTCTACTCAACCAAAAAGTTCGATCTAGGGCTCAAAAGAATGGTCTTGAGAAGGGCTATCCAGCCATGTAATCAGAAATAAAAAAATAAACTTTTTTCTGAAACCAAATTCTGACTTATCGCACTTTTGATAGAATTAGGGTTTGGATTTCCCGGAGTTATACCCAACCAAAAAGTTCGATCTAGGGCTTAAAAGAAAGGTATTGAAAAGGGCTATCCATCCATGCAACCAAAAATAAATAATACCAACTTTGGGCTGAAACCCTAACTTCACCGGAGAGAGAGAGAGAGGTATTCTTACCTTGTGAAAGATGTCCTATTCAGTCTAGCTCTGATACCATGTTAATTTTAAACCAAATAGACTAGAAAGATCACTGAAAGAAACATAATCACAAGATAGACACAGAATATACACTGGGAAACCCTCATGGGGTAGAAATCCCAGCAAAGCTTTCATCAATAAGATGATCAACCAAAATACAAGATGTGCTCCTTCTTCCTTTGACTCCTTAGCAGATCTCCCAGACAAGTGCGCACTCTTCCATAAGTGAGTGAGTGATCTAATGAGGAGTTCACCTCCTCTATTTATACTAACCCCCAACTGACTAAAAGACCTAATGGGGCCGACCTCACCTGGAGAAGTCTAATAACCCCTAAAATATAACTACAGGGCCGACCTCCACATGGTGGGTCTAATAACCCTAGTTAATACAAACCCCTGGAGGAATAAAAATCTCCAGATACATGATAGGGTTACCTCGGAGGAATGAAACATCTCCGGAATAATAAAGTACAAATATAATATTCTTTGAAGTTACAATATTCAACAAACCAATGTAATGATGATCAATGATTTCGAATGAATGGATGATTCTCTGATGAATTTGTGATTAATGGACCATCATGGATGTATTTTACAAGTTTCATGTATTGTACTTGAGCATTTGAAGTATTTTTACTTAGTTTAATTGCATTGGGAAAAGAAATAGTGTCATTTCCCCAAGGGTCGAATTTGTGATTTTTGTAGCTGAATGGGAGAGGGTTGGAACAGATATAACAATCACCTAATGGTGTACATGAGACCCTAATAACATCCTTAATAAATTACCTACCTCTGTTCAGAAATTTGAATGGGTTTGGAGGCATTTGGGAAGCTATTTTCAGTACTTACCCCAAGGGGATTTGAACCCCAGATTACTAGTAAAATTGCATACTTGGTCCATAATCTTAAGAGAGTTTGAAGAAGTCTATTGGTGGCTATATATCATCCTTGAACATCATATTCAAGTCCTAATATCATTCATACACCTTCCTTGAATATTTGAAGGCATTTGGAGTCAATTTGAGACCTAGAGACCAATACTAGTCAAAGGAAAATTACTAGTAAAGTTCCCTACATTGGCCAAAATTGAAAGAGGATTTGCATAAGTGTTTTAAAGGTCCAAAATAATACCTAAAATACATATTTATGTTATAAAATCATACATATACCTTCTCAGAAGATTTGGGAGCAATTGGAGCAATTTGGGGACCTAGAGCTCAAAACTAGTCAAAGGTCGAAATTGGGGAAAAAGTGGAAAATTGGGCATTTTAATAAAATTCCTAACAAGGGACATTACAGTCGTATCAAAGCATGATATTGGCACCTAATGTGGTCTAAAATTTATGATGGAAAAAATTCAAGGACCAATCTTATACATTGGAATCAGAAGTAATATTGTTGAAGAGGAGGAACTAGGAAAAAAAAAGAAAGGAAAAAAAAGTGCATTTTGAGAAAACTATGACTAGGGAAAAAAAAGGAACCTTAGAGGAGATCGGGGAGTTTATAAAATTAATGAAAACATATTTTGAAGACAAGTGGAGGCAACTAATGCAAGGGTTCGAATTGTTGGTTAGTCAACTTGAAAGCAACTTGGAAAAAAGAATGAGCAATGGTTTTGTTTTCAAGGAAAAGAAGGAAATGGATGAAATAATTGCCAAGGAGGAACCTCATGTAATGGTGGAACATGAGGTACATGTTGATATGCAGGTGCTTGAAGATGCTACACTCAAACAAGAAGAAGAACAAGCACTTGTCTCGGTTTAGATGGATTATGCGGTGCCTCATGGGGAGAGCTGCAACACCTTGGAGGAGGCACATGATCTCACAATAGTTGGACCCACCAATTATGGAGAAGATTAATTAAATATTTCGATGGGTAATATTTGTAAATTTTTAAAGTTGGTTCATAATTCCTCACCCCATACTTCTTTTTCAGCCACACCAATTGGGGATGAAAATTGGGTGCAAGGTTTTTTTCTAATGGTGCCACATGAGGGGTATGCAACTCCTCTTTCTCGTTTTGATGATGACATGAATAGAGCACCTCATTATTTACATTTGAAGCAACAATTTTTTTTACCTTATGATGATACATATTTTCGTGGATGCACTTATGATGTTCACTTGAGTCACTTGAAGACTCATGATTTTCCTTGCTCCTTGCTTAGTTCAATTGATGTTGGAGGAACTTCATTCACTTCTTGGATAAAAGAATACATGGTTGAATATTTTGATGCATATCACATCCTTTTGGAGCAGCATGATAGGAGTTGGGATCCTCACCTATGTCATTGTAGTAGATTTGATTGGTTACTTGATGCTTGTATGCACTTGGAAAATGGTGGTCTACTTGCTTGGAGGTATAAGCACTTTCATGATTCTTTGATGAAGCATATTCTTGATGTTCATTTTCATTATGCTGTTATGTACTTTGATGATATATATTTTGTATTCACGATGTTTGGAAGAATGCATACAAGAAAATGGGATCCGGGAACTATAAATTGGAGAGACTTCTAATTTTTGGAGTGCAATACAAGCAATGGGACCCTGGGATAATTCATAGTCTCATTGGTTTCAATTTTTGGGGGAAACAAGCAGTATGGGAGATGGATTTCTCACTTAATAAAGTAATTTTTATCAGAGTAGTGCAGTAGCAAGCATGGTGGTTCCTCTCTAAAATCTTCATGGAAACTCAAAGACTCAAGGTTGGGCAATTCAATGGCAACTTCAGAGAATTATACAGAAAGCAGGTTCTTCAACTCCCATGTTTAAAATTGCTTGAGGACAAGCAATATTAGGAAGGGAGGATTTGTCATGTCCAAAATTTGGCATTGGGTCACAATGGCCTAATCACATTGGCCATATTCATCAGAGTTTGTCAAATTGATGTTAAGGGTCAAATAATTGCCAAGGAGGAAAATTACTAGTTTCTTAGGTTTGGGGTGGAAGCTTTGGGAGTTGGAATAAGGGGGATAATAAATGATGTTTGAACATTAGAATGGCATAAATATTTAATAAAGGAGCTAAATAAATATATACAAGTGAAAATCAAAGTGGCATCTGATCATGAAGACACATGGAGGAAGTGGGACCCACATATGGCTAGATTTCCCCACTACACTTGGCATCATTCTCTCACCAATTTGAATTCAAGGTGAATGGTAACATACTTGGGGGAGTTCAAAAGATATTATTCATGGCATGACTCATCCAAGGTTGAAATATAGAGGAATATTAACTCCCATGGAAGAAGAAGAGGCAATTTGGAGCTAGTGAGAGACTTGGGTTAGATTCCCTAGCTCTATGACAACAATGAAGAAGATGCTATGACACCTATGACACAAATCAGACCTGAAGGCTGACATATGACATATATTACATGTCAAAGATAAAAATAGACTCCAAGATGGCGCTCAAGGGTGTTAGGGAAGCTAAGATGCTTCTACGTGTGATTTGGTGGAAGTGGGAGAGTAGGAATTGTTGTACAAGTGGCGTTCTTTGGAATCTCTTCCCAACTTGAGTTGGCATGAGTCTCTTGGAAGGAATTCGACCCATGGAGGACATTAGAACTTTATAAATGTCAATAAAAAAGAATAAAACCAGCTTTTTATCATTTGTAGAATTTGCAATTGCATTTGTGAAGAGGGAGAGCCAATGGATGACTAGTTTCTTGCCTTAGCCAATTTCGAGGGTGAAAGATTCCCATCCAAGTTGGTAATTGGAAAGGCCATTCAAACCTTTCATTTGGAACTTTAATGGATTCTTTATTTGTAGGTGTAAGCTATAGGGCAGCTCATGGTTTCTTCTATTGCAACTCACTCCTTCAACCATTTCCAGTTTTGATGGCATATTCTTGATCCTTAAGGGAGTGCATTTTTTGTGAGCTATTGTACTCTTTGGGGGTGCTTCTAATGCCCCATTTATTTTGTAATATGAATTAAATACTCTATTCTTCATCTCCATAAATTTTCAGGTCGAAATTCCAAGTAGAAATGTATAAATCGCATTTTTAATGAAAGAACAATGCCATTTCCGCACTACCTTGTTGTGAACCAATGTAATGTTGATGATTTCGAATGAATGGATGATTCGCTGATGCATTTGTGATTAATGGACTGCCATGTATGTATTTTACAAGTTTCATGTACTGTACTTGAGCATTTGAAGTATTTTTACTTAGTTTAATTGCATTGCGAGAAGAAATAATGCCATTTCCCCAAGAGTCGAATTGGTGATTTTTGCAGCTAAATGGGAGAGGGTTGGAACGGATATAATAATCAATTAATGGTGCACATGAGACCTTAATAACATCCTTAATACATTCCCTACCTCTGTTCAGAAATTTGAGTGGGTTTGGACACATTTGGGAAGCCATTTGCAGTACTTACCCCAGGGGGATGTGAACCCCAAATTACTAGTAAAATTGCATACTTGGTCCAGAATCTTAAGAGAGTTTGTAGCGCAAACTGCCAAATAGACCCTAATGCACTACGAGAATCTGGTATGATGAAAAATCATGCTTTTCTGGGCTGGGTAATGGTTCGCTTCAGATTATGATGACTAGACAACTTATGTTATGATGATTCGAATTTTTTCAACACATATCAAAGAATTATAATAGTTTCAAAGTTCCAGCACATTCAATCATTAATAGAAATTTGGCTTCGAGCTGTCACAAATCAGTTTGGGAATCACAAAATATGAAACTGATGGACATCTGTTGCTGAAGGAAGTTAGTGTTTTGATCTTCGAACACTTGTCATCTACATTTTCTCAGAAGCCAAAATTAAGAAATATGCAATTGAGAGATGGAAAGAAGTGGTGAAGTAAATAGGGTAGAACCGATGGACACACAGTGGGTTGTGAAATTTCTGAAATGTGAAGAGGTTTTTAAAGTAGCAGGATGGTTAAATTTTGTCGAGAAAATTAATGGGTTTAATGAAGAAGTTTAGATCTACTTTGCAAAGAATTTGGTTGAAGACGTTGCTAAATTTAAAACCCTACATTTCAGCTCTTGCAATCCCTAATTGCTGAAGCCACCGGTCTTGCCATGGATGGGGAATTGTGGTTCAAAAAAGTTCCTTTCAGATTTGACCCAGAACCGTTCTTGTTACCAGGTAATGAAAACTTAAATTGGAGTAATGGAGTTCATATAACAAGTTTTCAACCAGAATGAAGAGAGGTGCTTGGCGTTATACAGTCTTACATCACATGGGAAGGCAGATTTACAATGGTTTTCAAATATCATGTCAGGTTTTTGATGCATCTCGAATCGCATTATAAAGTAAATTTACCCTATTTCCTGTATAAGAGCATTCAAAAGATGTCAAATAAGGTGAAAACGAATCCTGAGCATACGATACATTCCTTATTTCATCATGGACTTATAAAGCTACTCATTCAAACGGAATTGCAGAAGAAAAACAGAAGACCTCGGAACACTTCATATTTTGGTTTGGGTTTTTCGCTGAAAGAGATGAGCACATAGATAAGAATAAATCTAAAGAGAAGGGTAAAAAGGGAAACGAGAGAAGTTCTGAAAAGCCTCTGTGTAGCTAGGGTTTTCACCCTAGCTTGTGCAAATGAGCATCTACTAAGGAGAAGGGACTCCTTAGTAGCATTTCAATAAACAGTAAATAAAAACAGTAAAACAATATGCAATTTAACCTAGCATGAGCATTGACAAAAATAACAAAACATGAAAATATGGTTAAGATCTCTCTTTTTTGTATTAAAAATTACCTCAAGTGTAGATTGGTGAAGCTCTTGCAGCAGTCCATGAGGGTTGCTTCCAAGCTTCCATCTTTGCTCCTTTCTCTTTCTCCAAACGGTTGGAAATGGGCCAAAGGGGCACTCAATTGTGAAAGTAGCTCAAGGGTGAGCTAGGGTTTCAAGAGTGATTTTGGCAGAGTAAGGGTGTATATGACTGTGGATATGAAATGAGGGGCCTCCATCACATATTTATAGGTTTTTAGTGGTGGAGTGCTGGCCCATGGTTTTGGACACCATATGGTTTAGGTCAGTTGTATAGGGTTTTTGCTTCCTTTTTTCCTCTTTTTCTTCTTTTTTGTATTTTTTATTCCCTTTTTGGAGGGTTTTTGCTTTTTTGGAGGAATTTTGGATTATTTTTGGGGGAAAAAGGGGTTTTTTGTCCTTTTGGAGGCAAATACGATAGGAAATATGGACAAATGAGTCATGTAATGGGGTAGATGAGGTAGTGAGCACTTTTTGGGTGTTAACACTCTAGTTCAGGGAAAATCTGACATTCCAAAGAAGAAAGACCAGGTACATTGTCAAGAAGTTCAGAAAATGGAAAAGGTAACTGATATTATTGAGGAACAAGTTCAAATTCCAAACATATCAAAACATATCACAGTCGAGAATTTAGTTTTACAACCTATTGTAGAAGATATAAAGAATGAAAATTTTCAGGCTATGGATTTAGAAGCAGATGCAAGTCTTCTCATGTAGTTAAAAGAATCAACATGGAAGTATAGAACAAGGTCAGCCATGAAGAGAAATGTGGAAAAGGGTTGAAGTTTCAATAAGAAAACAGAGGATATAATTGTAATTCAAAACTCTTCGGTTGATGAAGGTGAGGAGGAGAAAGATAGATCAGATTCTCATCAAATGAGCCTATAGCATGATTGCACAATGGTAGAATCATATGAAGAAATTCAAAAGAGGTGCATTAGCCAAAACTAAACTGCCATGTTTTTCCCTGTTTTGGTCATCACAGTTGAGCATGGATTATGAGCAGATGGAAGCAAATTTCAGAAATCCCAAAGATGTTTTTGTCCACCATAGACTCATTCACAAAAACCTCTTCCAGGTTTTCAATAGCTATCATGATTTGAGAGATTCAAATTCATCTTCGTGGCCTATTTTTCAAGGTTAAAAATGTTTAATATTTTACTATTTTAGTCACAAAGTTTCAGCACGTCTTTTGATCAACTGGAGATAAATTTTCGAAAAACAAGAGATTTTTTTGTTCATCATGGACTCATTTAAAAACTCCTCTCTCAGTTTTCTAACAGGTGTCAAGGATCGAGAGATATGGTGCCGTATTTGAGACCCAATTTTCCATAAATTTGCTTAATTTCCCAGAATCCGATTTGTTATTTTTAGTTAATGTCTCTTTAAATATTTGAGTTAGTATGTAACTAATGGATGTAGCTGCTTTATAATTCGACCTAGAAGGTAGTTAGAAAACTACTCTTTTTGTAAATAGATAAAAGGAGTAAAGGAGGAGGTAGAAAAGGGGGGCGTTTTTGGTTTGGAGAAGATATATAGTGTTGTTTATGATGCTTGCAAGTTTCTCATGTAAGTTTGAAGACTGAGATCAATACATACATGTTATAAGCCATTTTTATGCTATCTGAATGTGTTTTTATTCCTGATCAGTGTGATCATACAATACATGATTTCATTCTTGTTTTGATGTTTTTTGATTCAGTGAATGCTTATGTACTGTAGATAGAAACCAGAATATGTGAGTTTGAATGTGATGGTTTATGAATTTTCATTAAAATTATGATTTCAAGTTATTTGATGACCTATGTTTTAGTAACTTGTTGAAGTTGATTTCCTTCTTTCTTCTTGAAATTGAAACCTTTAACCACTAAATCGTAAACCAACAAAATCCTATTTTATGTTTTATCTTGAGATTGTTGAGATGGTGCTGACTTGTCTCTCTGTAGTCTAGGGACAAATTCTAACACTAACATCTTTTGGCGCCATTGCCAGGGATGGAAGTGAAGTTACATCTTCCCTGGGATATCTATATTGTTCTGGTTTTGAGGTGAACAGGATCAGAAATTCTTTCAGACTAAAATTTTTCACCAGGTGACTCCGCAGGGGAAAGATTTGTTGGTGATTCCATGTTTGAACAATTCAGAAGCAACTTCACACCTTCATAATGTCGAAGTCTTTTTCTGCTATGTTGGCATAGAGGTTTGCTCCTTTTTGTTTTGTTGATATTCCAGGATTTCCAAATGATGTGCCCACTATGGATGAATGGGGAGACTTTCTTCCAAGATTTAGAGGAGATGATCATGACCATTCGGCACAACACTTGATTGATTTTCATCAATACATGGACCAGCTCGATATTCATCACGAGGATGTATTGTTGAAAATGTTTATGTACTCCTTGGAAGGAGATGCCAGACAATGGTACAAGTCTCTTCCCATCTCTAGCATCTCTTCATTAAAATATTTTCATGTTGTCTTTCATTCATATTGTAAGATGATTTATCCTGCTAATCTCCTTTTAGAGGACTGTTGTGAGCAATTTGAATCCAAGAAATCTCTTAGCAATAATGATCAAGATAGCCTTACTGATGAAATTTATGAAGAAATAGTTCAAAATAATGAATTTCAGGAGGTATTTGACAGTTTTCAAGATTCAATACGTCATTATCATGCAACGTTTGTTATTGAAAATCCTTGTGAAGATCAACCTTTTGTTGAAGAAACTGTTGTTTTAAATAATTTTGAAGATCATTCTTATGATGAAGATCATGTTTGTAACGATGAATCTTGGACAAAGCATGAGGAGACTGTTTTTTCAAAAGTAACTAAAGAAAATGAAAGTCCTGATCATATTCATGAGGAATATCGAGAAATCACAACGCTTTCCTTGTATGTTAATCCAACTGAAGTCTTGACTGAACATAGGGTTTGTCTTTCTCTTGAAGGTGTTGAAAAATTTCCAGAAAACTCAGCAAATAAACCTAAGTATGATCAATATCCATACAATTTAGAGGAACATGAATTTTCATTAGTGCACACAACATTATATATTAGCCATCCTCTATTTGATCATTATAAAGAAACTAATGTTGAAGGTCAAGAAAAAGAAACTCACCTTTTTCCTGGAAGTCTTGATCAACAATTTGTTGAAGTTAACGAATTTATGGTTCATAAAAAATCAGGCCCTCAATATGACAATTGTGACTTAGAAGCAAAAGAGCAGATTTGTATATCAGCGTGCATTGATGTTACTAGTATAGAACCAATATATGACTGCTATAAATCAGAATTTGGAGAAAACATTGAGAATTTTCATCAGGATCAAATTTAAATTCAAAATTTCAGAGACAATGGGAGCAGTGCTCAGTCTTTTCTTGTTTTATTCTCAGATTTTTAAAAGGAAGATAATATTTTTTCTAAGGTATTATTTCATGATGATCCCATAAATAATTATTTTGAGTTTCTCAATGAAGAAGGGGTTACAAAAGAGATAGTTGTTCATGATTTCTATGACTTAGTAGCAACGTATTTAGAGGACTTTCTCAGATCAAAGTTGATATTTATAGGCTATAAGTATCAACTTTCATGTTATAATGATTTGCCATGGTATACAATTTTCTTTTCTCTAATTAATGACATGGAAGAAATTCAGTGTATGAGACAATGGTTGAGATGGTTACATCGGCAGTAAGATATTACTTGATCAAAGAACTGAGTTGGTTAGATTAGAAACTATATATAAATAAGCTTTCCATGCAAGCATTTAGTTTCAGTTTGTAGAGTGTAATCATGGATCAGTTCTCAGTATGCAGTTTGTTTTCAGCAAATATGGTTTAGAGTGGACAATTTCAGTTTGTTTGACAGTTAGAAGAGCAGGGCTGCAAGTTGTGGAACAGGTTGGCAGCCAGATACAAATGACTCCATCACCCAATGAATAAGGCACAAGGTCTACTGGTTCTTGAAACCTCACAAGGAGGCTTTCATCCGACATCAGGAGCCAGATGTTAATGCTAAGATTGTCCTTATTTTTTATGTGTTTCTTTAAGGTTTGTTTGATTGTTTTCTTTTATTTGTTCATGGTTTGTATTATTTTGTTTTCAATTTTTATTAATCTTTGATTGCTTTTATTTCTTTGATCCAAAATCTTCAAATGGCTTATTCAACATGGTGTTTTTCCTCAAAGTCTTCAAATACATTCTAAGCTTCATTATTAATCTTATAACCAAGTTTTAACTTTTGTGCTAAGTGTATTTATCAAATGTGCTATGTTGGAGGATTCTGGTAGCGCAAACTACCAAATAGACCCTAATGTGCTACGGGAATCTAGTATGATGAAAAATCGTGCTTTTCCGGGATGGGTAATGGTTCACTTCAGACTATGATGACTAGACAACTTATATTATGATGATTCGAAGTTTTTCAACACATATCAAAGAATTATAATATTTTCAAAGTTCCAGCACATTCAATCATTAATAGAAATTTGGCTTCGAGCTATCACAAATCAGTTTGGGAATCGTAAAATATGAAACTGATGGACATCTGTTGCTGAAGGAAGTTAGTGTTTTGATCTTCGAACACTTTTCATCTACATTTTCTCAGAAGCCAAAATTAAGAAATCTGCAGTTGAGATATGGGAAGAATTGGTGAAGTAAATAGGGTAGAACTAATGGACATGCAGTGGGCTGTGAAATTTCCGAAATGTGCAGAGGTTTTTAAAGTAGTAGGATGGTTAAATTTCTTCGAGAAAATTAATGGGTTTAATGAAGAAGTTTAGATCTACTTTGCAAAGAATTTGGTTGAAGACGTTGTTAAATTTAAAACCCTAACATTTCAGCTCTCGCAAGCCCTAATTTATGAATCCACCAGTCTCGCCATGGATGGGGAATTGTGGTTCAAAAATGTTCCTTTCAGATTCGACCCAAAACCGTTCTTGTTACCAGGTAATGAAAAATTACATTGGAGTAATGGAGTTCATATAACAAGTTTTCAACCAGAATAGAGAGAGGTCCTTGGCGTTATATAGTCTTACATCACATGTGAAGGCAGATTTACAATGGTTTTCAAATATCATGTCAGGTTTTTGATGCATCTCAAATCGCATTATAAAGTAAATTTACCCTATTTCCTGTATAAGAGCATTCAAAAGATGTCAAATAAGGTGAAAACGAATCCTGAGCATATGATACATTCCTTATTTCATCATGGACTTATAAAGCTGCTCATTCAAATGGAATTGCAGAAGAAAAAAGAAGACCTCAGAACACTTCATATTTTGGTCTAGGTTTTTGGCTGAAAGAGATGAGCGCATAGATCAGAATAAATCTAAAGAGAAGGGTAAAAAGGGAAACAGGATAAGTTCTGAAAAGCCTCTGTTACAGGGAAAATATGACATTCCAAAGAAAAAAGAACAGGTACATTGTCAAGAAGTTCAGAAAATGGAAAAGGTAATTGATATTACTGAGGAACAAGTTCAAATTCCAAACATATCAAAACAGAGCATAGTCGAGAATTTAGTTTTACAACCTATTGCAGAAGATATAAATAATGAAATTTTTCAGGCTATGGATTTAGAAGCAGATGCAAGTCTTCTCATGTAGTTAAAAGAATCAACATGGAAGTATAGAACAAGGTCAGCCATGAAGATAAATGTGGAAAAGGGTTCAAGTTTCAATCATAAAACAGAGGATATAATTGTAATTCAAAGCTCTTCGACTGATGAAGGTGAGGAGGAGAAAGATAGATCAGATTCTCATCAAATGAACCTATAGCATGATTGCACAATGGTAGAATCATATGAAGAAATTCAAAAGAGGTGCAGTAGCTAGAACTAAACTGCCATGTTTTTCCCTGTTTTGGTCATCACAATTGAGCATGGATTACGAGTAGATGGAAGCAAATTTCAGAAATCCAAAAGAGGTTTTTGTCCATCACGGACTCATTCACAAAAATCGCTTCCAGTTTTGCAACATCTATCATGATTTGAGAGATTCGAATTCATCTCCGTGGCCTATTTTTCAAGGTTAAAAATGTTTAATATTTTACTGTTTTAGTCACAAAGTTTCAGCACGTCTTTTGATCAACTGGAGATGAATTTTCAAAAAACAAGAGAGGTTTGTGTCCATCATGGATTCATTTAAAACAAACTTTCTCATTTTTCTAACAAGTGTCAATGATCGAGAGATATGGTGGCGTATTTGAGACCCAATTTTCCAGAAATTCGCCTAATTTCCCAGAATCCGATTTGTTATTTTTAGTTAATGTCTCTTTAAATATTTGAGTTAGTATGTAACTAATGGATGTAACTACTTTAGAATTCGACCTAGAAGGTAGTTAGAAAACTACTCTTTTTGTAAATAGATAAAAGGAGTAAAGGAGGAGGTTGAAAAGGGAGGAGTTTTAGGTTTGAAGAAGATAAACAGTGCTGTTTATGATGCTTGCAAGTTTCTCATGTAAATTTAAAGACTGAGATTAATACATACATGTTATAAGCCATTTTTATGCTATCTGAATGTGTTTTCATTCCTGATCAGTGTGATCATACAATATATGATTTCATTCCTGTTTTGATGTTTTTTGATTCAGTGAATGCTTATGTACTGTAGATAGAAACCAGAATATGTGAGTTTGAATGTGATGGTTTATGACTTTTTATTAAAATTATGATTTCAAGTTCTTTGAAGACCTATGTTTTAGTAACTTGTTGAAGTTGATTTCCTTCTTTCTTCTTGAAATTGAAACCTTTAACCACTAAATCTTAAACCAACAAAAACCTATTTTATGTTTTATCTTGAGATTGTTGAGATGGTGCTGGCTTGTCTCTCTGTAGTCTAGGGAAAAATTATGGCACTAACATTAGGTAGGACAAGGGTGGAGTATTGAAATATCGTAACACACCCCCTTAATCCATACTTTGCATCCCGGGCCCTAGTTACTAAGACCAAAGGTCACCCATACAATCAAATAAATGATGAAAAATAAATAATTGTCCATGAACCAAGGAAATTGGGAAAAATGTAATGTACCAACTAGGATTAGTGATACAAAAACTCTCTACTTCACAGAATCAATTAAAACAATATTTATAGAAGCTAGTTTGACTGAGGGTGGACAAGATCAAATATTTGGATGAAAGGAAGGATATGATATTTTTTGATACCTATACAAAAAGTACTGAGACCATTGATGTTTCAAGGTCAGCGAAGATGAAATCTACTCCAACGCTCTTGGGCCCCACATCATATGCAGACTAGTATGGGTATAAGCTTTGACTGGAAGCAAGGGATGAGTGTTTCTGACTCAGAGAGGCTAAATAAAATTAAATTAAATTCATTACACAATCAAGTGACATTCTAGAAAGTTATATGAAGTTCTTAATAAGTCTCACAAAAATACTAGCAATTTAACACTCCAGGATTGCACAACCAATAATTTTTAGGAGATCCCAAACATACAATGAAGGCTCATGAATTTCTCAAATCATACATGTATTGGGTCATTTGAAATTTTAATTAACATCATAAACAAGAATCAACTCATTTGTAACTATTCTCATTCATATTTCACAAGTATTATGAAAACTAGTCAAAGTCTAGGCAAATCTAGAAGGGGTGGAGAAAACTCTGAATATTTCTTAATTCTGTAATATTAAATGACATGAATGGTATAAGATATTTATTTTGACTATAAATACATCAGAAATGAGCCAAGAGACTTACTACAAACACTTTTCTACTCTCCTACACAACAAACTAGTATTGAAAATCACTTAGAAGCTTTGAGATTCGAACCATGGTCTTCATGAAGATTTCTGAAATTTGACCCAACCTTGGTTAAGATACAGGAATTGCAAATAAAATCAATGAAAATGGCTGAATACCATCATCTTCTCACAGAAATAAGGGGCACATTTCCCAACTTGGACTAGGGGCACATCTCCCAAGTCTCTGAGGCAAAATTGCTCTCATACCAATACTCAAACTGAAAAAATATATGAATGTGGTGTGCACTGGTTTATTTATAAATATTGGATGACTTGAGGAGAAAGTATCCATAGCTAATGCACCCTCCTTGAGTGGATGAGGAAAGCTAGCTTTCCTTCTTTTTCCTTTTTGCTTTCCTTTCCTGATTGCTTTTCTATTTTATTCTTTGTCTTTTTCTTCTTTTTATTCCTTTTTTGAACTTTCTTTCTTTTCTGAACTTTTCTTCTTTTTTGACTTTCCTTCATTATGCTTATTTTCCTGATTTGATCTTCCTTTTTCCTGATTTTCTAGATTTATGTGCTTTCTCCTTGGCTTCTTCCTCAAGCCTCTTCTCAATCAACCTTATCCACTAATGCGCCCTCGTGGAGCATTATCTTCATTTATTCAACATAAAAAATATTAAATGCATCATAAATATGTTGATGTATATATAACTTCAGAATGTATTTCATATATATTTATTGTACCCTTATAAGAGATGTGTTATTCCTCTATAAGGAAGTGTCGTCATGTGGATTGACAAGTGTCGCAAGTGTGTGTACTTGCCGATGGGTTATTAGACCACCATGTGTGGGGTTGGCCCTAAAATATATATTATATTGTGGATGTATCTAGATAGGCAAGTTCGCCCCATAAGGTCACTGGGAAAACAGGTTAAGTATAAATAGAGATCGGGAGATCTCTATTTGGATCATTCAGAAAGAAACTCTTCTCTCACTCAGAAAGTGGCGCACTAGTGAGGAGGAGGATCATCTGCTTTAGGAGACTATCTCAAGTGTATTTTGGTTGAGCCATTGCTCTCTCTATCTCTGAGGAAGTTGTGGGGTTTTTCACCTTAGGGTTTTCCCCATGGAAACTCTGTGTCTCTTGTCTCTCATGCTTGTGATTCTTGTGATGCTTGTCATCCTTATTGTGATTGTTATGTATTAATATACTATATATGTTATTCTCTTAGTAAAGATCCAAAAGTATTGTGAATTAATGCTCAAAATTTAACATGGTATCAGAGCTAACTTGAGAAGAAGACATTTTGCAGTGACAGAAACTTGAGTTTCTTGTTTATTGGGTTTCTCTCCACAGTTTTTGGAAAATAAGTATAGTAGATTGACTCTCCTCATCAAGGAGAATCTATCTGTCCAATCAGAATTCAATTATGAGCATTTTTAGATTTGGCCCTAAAAATTAGGGTTTCCACAAAAATAGGAATTTCTGAAATCGGAAGACATAACTGGAAGCGCCTTGCAAACATAGACGTTTAGAGCTTTGGATCGAGATTTTTGGCTGGGTAGATCTCCAGGAAACACAAACCCTAATTCAGGGCTCTCCCTAGTGAACCCGGGAGGACAAAAAGGAAAATCTGAAGGGTAAAGCTTTGCTGATCTCAAATTCTGAATACACCAGGCTAATCAGCTCATCAAGGCGCATCTTTCTATCCTTTCAGAAAGTTGAAATTCACATTTTGCATTTTTAGGGTTTTTTTGACAAACCCTAATCCGGGACTAGATCCAGTTTTCAGCATTTCAAGTGGTAAGACCTAAATATTTTTTATTTCATTTGAAGTACTCTTTAAGATGTCTCACCACACCTTGAAGGGGATGATAATTTCTGAGCTTGGAAGTATAGGATTGGGTTAATCTTGGAAGAGAATGAGTTGGACTCATATATAAAAGAAGACATCCCTATCCCAGAGGATGAAGAGGCTAAGGTATTGCATAAGAAGAACTTGGTCAAGGCAAAGAGAATCATTGCTGATTCTATCAAAGACCATCTCATACCCCGTGTGTCTTCTCTAAAGACACCCAAGGCTATGTTTGACTCTTTGACCAAGCTATTTGAAGGAAAGAACATAAATAGGAAGATGACCCTGCGAAATCAATTGAAAGGGGTCAAGATGTCGAATGGAGAAACCATTCAATCCTATTTCTCCAAGGTCTCTCAGATCAAGGAACAACTTGAAGTTGTAGATGAAATGGTGGAGAATGGTGAAATTGTTATGACTACTTTGAATGGCCTACCTAGGTCATGGGACACTTTTATCTAGGGGATCTATGCTAGAAAGAAGTTAATCTCCTTCAGTAGATTATGGGAGGAATGTTCTCAAGAAGAAGCAAGGCTTGTGGCAAGAGAAGAGAAGATGAGAAATGAAGATCAAGCTCTCACAACTCACACTAAGAAGGGCAAGTTCAAGAGGGAGCCATCCCATCGCAAGAAGAAATCTTCTCATAATTTTCACAAAGACAAGAAAGATCTAAGGTGTTTCACTTGTAATGAGAAGGGTCACTTTGCTTCAGAATGTCCCAAGAACAAAAGGGACAACCACAACAACAACAACTCCAGCAAGAAGAAGAAGGGTAACAAAAGAAGGTACTATGCTCATGCTGCCAAAGACAATGAACCTCCAAAGAAGAAGGCTAGGGTAGAAAGTGATGATAGTAATGATGACTAATCAAGTGAAGAAGAGTATGTTCTAATCTCTGCTCTCACAGGTACTATCTCCCATGGTTGTAATGATTGGTTGATTGATAGTGGGGCTTCCAAACACATGATTGGGTTTAAGGAATCTTTTGTGAATTTATCTGAACATGAATCACCCCATAAGGTGAAACTTGGGGATGATTATCAATACCCAATCAAAGGAAGCAGTGAAGCCTCCTACAACCTAGATTATGGAAAATCCTTGAAGATGAAAGAAGTCCTTTATGTACCTAGGCTCAAGAAGAACTTACTCTCCATCTCTGCATTGAATGCAAAAGGTATGAGGGTTGCATTTGTGGATGGCTAAGTCCTAATGTGGCCAAAGGGAAAGACCATAGATGATGCAGTTGTGATTGGAGAGAAAGAGGGAGGTTTGTATAAATTAAAAGGACAACCTGAACATGCCATGGTGCATGAATCCATGGAGCCAAGTGAAGACTTGCTCATATGCACTATAGGGAACTTCCAATTGCAAGCAAGGATGTAGAGGGTCTTCCTGAAATCAAGACCAAACATGAAGGTGTTTGCAAAGGATGTGCAAAAGGTAAGAATATTAAGAAGGCTTTCCCAAGCAGTGAAAGCAAGGCAAAAGATATCCTAGAAATCATCCACTCAGATGTATGTGGTCCTATGTAATCCAGTTCTCTAAGTGGGTATGTTTACTATGTCTCATTTATTGATGACTTCTCCAGGAAGACTTGCGTATACTTCTTGAAAAACAAAGATGAGGTGTTTGATAAGTTCAAGGAATTCAAAACGTTGATGGAGAATCAAACTGACAAAAAGTTCAAAACATTTAGATCCGACAATGGTGGAGAATTCACCTCAGGTGACTTCAAGAAGCTTTACAGTGATTCAGGGATTAAGTGGGAGTTGAGTGCTCCGTATAATCCTCAACAGAATCGAGTTGCAGAAAGGAAGAACATAACAATCATGGAAGCAACAAGGACAATGCTGTATGACCAGGATCTACCTATGCATATATGGGCAGAAGCAGCTATAATAGCTGTATATGTGTAGAACAGAACACCCCACAAGATATTGGACAACAAGACACCGGAAGAGGTCTTTTCTGGTAAGAAACCTGAAGTCAGCCATCTCAGAATATTTGGTTGTCCCGTATACACTCATGTCCCAAAGGAAAAGAGGACTGAACTAGATCCTTCAGGAAAGAAGGGTATCTTTGTGGGTTACAGTGAAAGCTCGAAGGCTTACAGAATATACTTTCCAGGGTTCAAGAAGATTGATGTCAGCAAGGATGAATATAAGTTCAAGGATAGGTAATCCAGGAAGCAAAGATCAAGAGGGAGCACACTCCAGCAGCTTCTGCAAGGATGTAGATTTTCAGAGGGAGTTGACCATCTTCCTACATTCCACAACAGAAAGGTGTAGAAGAATCTACTTCAGCAGCTCCTGCCAGGAAGCAAAGACTCAGAGGGAGTCCACCCAACAAACAAACAAAGATAAGTATTTCAATTATCATTTCTTGCCTATTTTGTTTGTTTAAATAATATTATGCTTATGTTCCTAGACTTAGGAGATGTATTGTGCATATTAGAATGATTGCATTAATGAACAGTATACTACTAATATGCATGTGATGGGTAAGTGGCCTATGGCACTGTACAACATTCTAGTGCTACTTATCTAGAATGAAACCTCTTTGCTGACATGTTGGGAGTAGTGCAAACTCTTAACAATGTTCTGGTAGAGACTGGAAGGCATCTAGAAAGTTGTGGAACATGGATAAATGTTGTATTGAAGCATTGGCTAAGATAATTGCATGACTGCATGACATATTTCTTTATGTGTAAAGAATTTGTTCTGAAAATTATGAGATGTTTATAATCATGCAATTTAACTTGTTTTGTAGGAAAGACCATATATCTTCACCTAGAAAAGGACTACAACATTTGTTCCAGCAACAAAGATATCTATTGAATATATTGAAGATATCGAAGTTCCCAGGATCTGGGATGAAGAAATGGAATGCCATGATCCGTCGATCATGAAGAAGATGTTTGGGATGCAGTCCCAAGACCTGACAAGGAGTCACATGTTTGCAGATTGAAGAAAGCTTTGTATGGCTTGAAGCAAGCTCCTAGAACTTGGTATGGTAGGATGGACAGTTTCCTATCTAGCTTGGGATTTACCAAGAGTAAAGAGGATTCCAACCTCTACTACAAGGTTGAGGAAGGGAATCCTGTGATTCTACTCCTGTATGTGGATAACTTATTTGTAACAGGAGATGACAGATTGATTGCAGATACTAAGAGGAAGCTTGCTGTTGAGTTCAATATGAAAGATTTGGGAATGATGCATTATTTCTTAGGTATGGAGGTGTGGCAGAATTCAGGTGGGATCTTCCTTGGTCAATGTGAGATCCCCTCCTATCATACCAGCATGATAGAGAGGACGTGATGCTAAAACCGGGCATCTAGCCCCATGTACTTATTAAATAAGCATTCACATAATATAAAAAGACATATGGAAGTGTATAATTATAAGAAAACACAGCATAATTAATTTCAATAACACATCCATCATTCATTCAAATATTCATCAAATAATAATTGCAAAGTTAACACAAGAGAATACTTATCTTGGCAAAGTAGTCTCAAACAACCAGTTATGCATCTGCAATGTTCCACTCAACCATAGGCCAGTTGTGCTTATCAACCTCTTGATACAACTGCCACCCCTGAGCTAGGCATGATCTCTACAAGGAACTAGGGAACAACAGACTCACACATAGCCAAGCATACACCAAGATGATCCAAGCCAATCTACAATTGGGTTTATCAGGCTGCTAGGGAATGGAAAGAAAGAATTGCTAAGCTAGTGAGCTCAACCACAAAGCTATGGACACCCCTCCCAGATCTATTTAGCTTGGCACCCACAATGCCTACACACCAAACACAAGGAAGTATTCTCTTCACTACCACACAGTCCCTCAAGCCATACCTTCCTCTTTAGTGCTCTCAGGGTATGCATAGAAAAGTAGCCAAATCCCTCTTGATCTTCTTGAGAGGTTAGTCCCTTCACTAGGTTTATCAAGCCAATTCTGTCCACTACCATTCCAAGCTTCTTTTACTCACAGGTTCAAACCAAAAGGGATGCAGATAACAGCAGAAGTATAAGTGCTGGGCATGTTGAAATGTTTTTACAGTGAGATGTCCAAAGATGGGGTTTTCATTAGCTTCAGCAAAACGTGGGAAACCCAAAAACGAAACTAAAAGATGGGGAACAACCCTGGGAAGCCAAATCCGTTTTCAGAAAAACGTCCATGGACATTCTGGGGCAAAAACGGCCTCCATAACAGTCCCAAATCGTGGCCCTTCTCTCCCAGCTGTTGTACAATGCAAAAACGAGCTCCCAGGCATGGAAAAATGCAGGAAAATTGGTAAAAATGTGATGAAGAAAGACCTAGTAGTTAAGACTACGTGAGAGAGGAAAGACTGACTATTCAGACTAGCTTTGGGCACCATTTTGTGGGTGTTTTCTTGCCCAAGAAGCAAAAACATGAATTCCCAAGTTGATGGCTTGCCCATACACGAAATTGGCTGCCATACCTCTTCATTCCCAAGGCATTAACTGCCTCAACCAATTCTTGGAAGAATTAAATGATTGGTTCCATAACCCAGAATGGGTAGTTGGTGGTTTATGGGTTTTCTCATCGACACATGGATTAACACCATTGGCTCAACGGTTTGAATAATTTCCCTCCCTATTCCTTGTAGAATCATGCCCCCATCTCTTTGTTGCATTTCATAGCTAGTTGTGGGTATTTTTCATTAAAATCCATATTTACATGACGTCTTATTTACATTGTGCCTATAGCACAAGAACCATAGGCATCTATTTCTAATTGCCAATACATAAAACGTTAAATCAATGGTGGGACCTTGGCCTTGAGCTCCTCACCATGATTAAATAACAATATTTACATCATTTACGATTTAATACAAAGGGCGTCAAAATGGGTACATTACATTCCCCTCCCCTTACATTAGCACTGTCCTCAGTGCTCATCAAAATTGAACAAAAATGGATATGCCACCCTCATGGCATCCTCCAACTCCCATGTAGCCTCATCGGGACCGTAGTGCTTCCATTGCACCTTTACCTATTCGATGGCTCGGTTCCAGAGCAATGTTACCTTCTTGTCTAGGATGCGCAATGGATCGGTTTGGAATTCTCCCTCGGGTTCCACCTAGATCACATCCCAATTAATCACATGGTTAGGATCATGTACATATTTCTTAAGAAAAGAGACATGAAAAATATTATGAGATTTAGTGCTAGCAGGAAATGCAAGTCTATATGCAACTGGTCCTATTCTTTCAAGCACTTCAAATGGCCCACAATATCTAGGTGATAGATTGGCACAACTCCCAAGCTTCAAGGAACTCTTTCTTGATCTCACTCTAAGATACACATGATCCCCAACATTGAATTCCCTATGCACTCTATGTTTATCTACATAGCTTTTCTGTCTATCCTGGGCTACTTTTAAATTCTGTCTGATCTTGGCAACCTCTTGTTCCATTTCCTTAAGCAATTCTGGCCCAAGTACAAATCTGTTCATTGGATTGTCCCAAGTCAATGGTGTCCTACACCTTCTGCCGTACAAAGCCTCATAAGGACTCATTCCCAACGATGCTTGTTGCCCATTGTTATATGCAAATTCTACCAAGTGTAGATAATCCTCCCACTTGGATGGTTTGTCCATTACATACATGCGGAGCATGTCTTCAAGCACCTGATTTACTCTTTCTGTTTTCCCGTTTGTTTGAGGATGGTATGCGGTACTAAAGCTTAGCTGTGTACCCAAATCTGCAAAGAGACCTTTCCAAAAATTGGAAGTGAACTTGGTATCCCTGTCAGAAATTATTGCCTTAGGCAACCCATGTAATCTGAAAATTTCCTTCATGAAAATATTGGCAATGGCATTGGCTTTATGTGTGGATTTAACCAGTATGAAATGTGTTGCCTTTGTTAACTTGTCCACCACAACCATGATGGAATCATGTTGTCTCTTAGTCATTGGCAATCCTGTAATAAAATCCATGGAAATTATTTCCCATTTCCATTCTGGAATTGGCACTGGGTGCAATAAACCTGCGGGGTGTTGGTGTTCAACCTTCACCTGCTGACATTCCATGCACTTAAAGATGTATTCCGCAACATCCTTCTTCATCCCTGGCCAGAAATAATATTTTCTTGCTGTAGCAATTGTTTTCTGATATCCTGGGTGACCAGAGTATGGAGCTTTATGGATTTCATCCATAACCATTCTCCTTAAATCTGTCGCATTTGGAATATAGACTCTATTCTTATAAGTAAGAAGTTCTCCTTCTTCCAAATGATAGCCCTCATACTTCTTTTCAAGGTTTTGCTGCTGCAATTTACCCTTTATCGGCTCATACACTTCATCCTCAACCATATGGTTAACAATCTGCTGCCTCAAATCTGGTTGGAAAATACTAAGCGCTACCACATACATTTCACGTACCTTCCTGCTGAGTGCATCAGCCACCTTGTTTTCTTTCCCTTTTATGTGTTTGATCTCAAAATCAAATTCACACAAAAATTCCAACCATCTAGCTTGCCTAGCATTTAAAGTTGGCTGATCAAACAAGTACTTCAGACCACAATGGTCTGTCCTTAACTCAAATTTTCTTCCCATTAACTAATGCCTCCACATCTTTAAAGCATGTACTATGGCTGCAAGTTCTATATCATGGGTAGCATAGTTCTTCTCATGATCCTTCAACTTTCTTGACTCATAGCATATCACATGGTTGTCTTGCATAAGAACTCCTCCAATTCCTTGATTGCATGCATCGGTACACACCACAAAGTCTTTTTCTGGGTCTGCAATTTTCAAAATTGGTGCACTTGTAAGAAGATTCTTCAACTGTTGAAAACTTTCCTCACATCTTGGTGACCATTCAAACTTTATCCCCTTCTTTTTCAAAGAAGTGATCGGGTTTGCAACCTTGGAGAATCCTTCGATAAACCTCCTGTAGTAACCAGAAAGGCCCATAAAAGATCTCACATTGGTCACATTCCTTGGAGTTGGCCAATTCATAATGGCTTCAATCTTCTCAGGGTCTACAGATATTCCTTCGTCGGAGATGATGTGACCCAAATAATGAATTCTATCTTTATAAAAGTCACATTTGCTCAACTTTGCATACAGCTTATGCTCCCTTAGTAATTGCATTGTCATTCTCAAATGTTCCTCATGCTCTTCTTCATTCTTAGAATAGATGAGAATGTCGTCTAGGAATACAAGAACAAACTTGTCCAAATATTTGCTAAAAACATTATTCATGAGACACATGAATGTAGCTGGTGCATTTGTGAGACCGAATGGTACCACTACAAACTCATAGTGTCCATACCTCGTTCTAAAGGCTGTCTTATGAATATCTTCTTCTTTGATTCTTACCTGATGGTAACCAGACCTCAAGTCAATCTTTAAAAATACCTTTGCTCCTCTCATTTGGTCAAAAAGGTCATCAATTCGGGGCAATGGATATTTGTTCTTCACAGTGACTTTGTTCAACTGCCTGTAGTCAATACATAACCTGAGTGTTCCATCTTTCTTTTTCACAAATAGAACAGGTGCTCCCCACGGGGACACACTTGGCCTAATATATTTCTTTTCCAGCAACTCTTGTAATTGCATCTTCAATTATAGCAATTCTAGTGTACTCATCCTGTAGGGTGTCTTAGACACTGGTGCCGCTCCTGGCACAAGATCAATTGTAAATTCAATGTCTCTCTTTGGAGGGAGTCCTGGAATCTCATCAGGAAAAACATCCCTGAATTCTTGCAATACCTGATAGTCTTCCAATTTAAGAGTTTCATTCTCTGCTGCCTCTAGAATGTGGGCTGCATACAATTGACATCTCTTCCTACAGAACTTCTTCAGCTGCATGGCTGTAACCTGTCTAACAGAAGTCACCTTTGGAATGCCTTTTACAACCCTCGGGTTTCCTTCTTCGTCCATGCATTCAAATGTCTTATTGTAGCAGTCAAGTTTAACTCTGTGTGCTTCTAACCAATCCATTCCAATGAGAATATCATAGGAACCCAGTGGTAAAATATTCAGATTTGTGTGGGTGAATATCCCATCCATCTCTAATGGGAATTTCTCTATTATTTCACTAACTCTTCTCTTGGTTCCGGTGGCTAGTTGAACTAACCATGATTTACTATGCTTTAATTTCTTAAAAGCATGAATCTCAACAATTCTAGGAGTGACATAACTGTGAGTAGATCCAGGATCAATCAAAATAGAAACAGATTGCTTAGCAATCTTACCTTCAACTTCAACCACAATTGACTGATGATCTGCCTGGCGGTCTTCTACTGCTGCATAGATTCTAGGGATTGCTCTCGCCACTTGACCCACAGTTCCAGCTCCTTGGATGTTGTGAACTTGATTTGGCTTCCCATTCCTTTGTGGACAGTTCCTAAGCATGTGGTATTCTCCACAACCCCAACATTGAAGTGGTTCTCTTGGCTCCTTTGGATCTCTTGGCTTGTCTGCCATCATCCTAGTTAGCTTAGTCACAACTTGTGATGGCTGCCTTTGTTTATTCCGGAATTGAGGAGGCTTGAACCCCTTCTTCCTTTGATCAAACTTTTCATTTTTCCTATCCTTCCAGGCCTTATGGAATTATGGTTTACTTCTGTTTTGATCAAAACAATACTTGGCCTTCCTTATGGCCTCCTCTAGAGTTCGAGGTTCATCAAACTCAATTCTATCTTTATATGACTGGGGCGGTCCACTTAGGAAACGCTAAATTTTCACCTTATCATCTCGAATGTACCTGACATATCTTAGCAGCTCCAAGAATTTGTTTGCATATTCTTCTATGGTCAATTGTCCCAATATCAGCTCATGGAACTCTTTGATCTTATCATCATAGTATCAGTCAGAGAGGTACTTCGACTTGAAGTATTTCTTGAACTGTTTCCACACAATATTCCTTTCATTGATCTTCTTCACTTGCCTGGTGTGTTCCCACCATATAGATGCTCTTCCATTCAAGTTGAAGATGGCTACCCTTTCCTTCATATTTCCCGAGTAGTATTGGACTTAGAAATATTTTCTCATCCCAAGAAGCCAAGCTTCAGCTTCTTGACCAGACTTTATCTCTCCATCAAATGTAGGAGGTTTTTCCTTCTTAAATTCCCCATGTGAATTGTTCTTGTAGTGCTTCTTCCTCTTACCCATGCGAGATGAAGAGCTTGAACCCTCAATGGCTTCTTCAGAGTCAGATGATTCATTAGGAGAGATTTCTGGACTATATGTTCTGTCTGTAGAAACTCTTCTTGGGCTACTGGCCCTCTTACGGGAATTCCTTCTAGAACTACTCCCACCCCTTTCTGGATTTGATGTCTGGTGCCCAAAGTTTATTTGCCTTTGGATGTCTGTCAAACTTTGCAGCATGGCTGCATTCAACTGATTTTGTTCTTCCTGATCTTTAATCATCCTTTCATTATCTTCTCTACAGCTTTGCAATTCCACCCTTAGGCTTCTCGTGGTGGCTGCAATACCTGGAGGAGTCTCTTGATTTCTTCTCCCATTAGATTATGTTTCAGCATTTTCAACATGTATGTTCTCCCCCATGGCATCTATCTCTGGCTCATAGGGATCCTGTGCATCATCCATAATGTTGATTTTCTTGGCCCAACCAAGATCCAAAACTTTCTGACTGTACTATCTAGAGTGCTACCCTGCTGTAACTGTGATTCTGCGAAATGCGTTCATCAACACAATTGTTAGCGGCATTATATTCTCAGAAATTCACAATATACTTCATGCACGTGGGAAAATATTACGTTGACAATTTGTCAAATCATAGGATTTTCTCACAATCAACGACATATGAGGGGGAAAAACAAAAGGGGGTCAAGGGGGCTTGCCCCCTTGTTTTTTACAAATCTTGCCGCCATTGCGGGGCGGTTCGCTGAACACTTCCGCAATTGTGGATCAATTCGCCGAATGCTTCTGCAGTTGCGGAGCGATTTGGCGAATGCTCCCGCAGTTGCGGAGCCATTTGCAGAATGCTCCCACAGTTGCGGAGCCATTCGCGGAATGCTTCCGCAATTTCAGAAGACACTGGGAAATCCTTTCCGCAGTTTCGGAGCGGTTCACGGAAGCCTTCCACAATTGCGGAACGACTTACGGAATGCTTCCACAGTTGTGGAACGATTTGTCGAAGCCTTCCGCAGTTGCGGAACGATTCGCCGAAGTCTTCCGCAGTTGCAGAACGATTCGCTGAAGCCTTCCGCAAATTTCGGAAGAGAATCCCTTCCGCAATTTCGGAAGAGAATTCCTTCCGCAAATTTCAGAAGAGAATTCCTTCCACACATTTCCTTTTGACGCCGAACACTTAGAAAAATTTTCTTCTTTTTCGGAGTAGTTCGCCGAATTCTTCCGCGTTGCGGGACAACTCGCGGAATCCTTCCGCAATTTCAGAAGAGAATTCCTTCCACAAATTTCGGAAGGGAATTCCTTCCACAGTTTCAGGGAGACTTCCTGAACTCTTCCGCGTTGCGGAAAAACTCGCGGAATGCTTCCGTAGTTTCGGAGAAACTCGCCGAATGCTTCCGTAGTTTCGGAGCAATTCGCCAAATGCTTCCGCAGTTTTGGAAGACATTCGGGAATTCTTTTCGAAACAGTCTTAAACAAAAAAATTTCAAAAACACTTACGAAATTTTTTGAAATCTTTCCTTCTTTCAGTGATGAATGCTGCTCAGTAGGAGGTAACTTTACCCCTGCAAACTATCCAACTTAGCCAGTTTAGGCCCTATGCTGCTATCTGTGGTGATTAGGAAGGGACTTTCCCATGTGACTATAATTGGATTTGGCCCATAGAGGTCCAATGCTGCAACCAGCAGCTCTGATACCAAAATGTGAGGTCCCCTCCTATCATAGTAGCATGATAGAGAGGACGTGATGCTAAAACCGGGCATCTAGCCCCATGTACTTATTAAATAAGCATTCACATAATATAAAAAGACATATGGAAGTGTATAATTATAAGAAAACACAGCGGAATTAATTTCAATAACACATCCATCATTCATTCAAATATTCATCAAATAATAATTGCAAAGTTAATACAAGAGAATACTTATCTTGACAAAGTAGTCCCAAACAACCAGCTATGCATCTGCAACGTTCCACCCAACCATAGGCCAGTTGTGCTTATCAATCTCTTGATACAACTGCCACCCCCGAGCTGGGCATGATCTCTACAAGGAACCAGGGAACAACAGACTCACACATAGCCAAGCATACACCAAGATGAGTCAAGCCATTCTACAATTGGGTTTATCAGGCTGCTAGGGAATGGAAAGGAAGAATTGCTAAGCTAGTGAGCTCAACCACAGAGCTATGGACACCCCTCCCAGATCTATTTAGCTTGGCACCCACAATGCCTACACACCCAACACAAGGAAGTATTCTCTTCACTCCCACATAGTCCCTCAAGCCATACCTTCCTCTCTAGTGCTCTCAGGGTATGCATAGAAAAGTAGCCAAAGCCCTCTTGATCTTCTTGAGAGGTTACTCCCTTCGCTAGGTTTATCAAGCCAATTATGTCCACTACCATTCCAAGCTTCTTTTACTCACAGGTTCAAACCAAAAGGGATGCAGATAACAGCAGAAGTATAAGTGCTGGGCATGTTGAAACGTTTTTGTAGTGAGATGTCCAAAGATGGGGTTTTCATTAGCTTCAGCAAAACGTGGGAAACCCAAAAACGAAACTAAAAGATGGGGAACAACCCAGGGAAGCCAAATCCGTTTTCAGAAAAACGTCCATGGACATTCTGGGGCAAAAACGGCCTCCATAACAGTCCCAAATCGTGGCCCTTCTCTCCCAGCTGTTGTACAATGCAAAAACGAGCTCCCAGGCATTGAAAAATGCAGGAAAATTGGTAAAAACGTGATGAGGAAAGACCCAGTAGTTCAGACTGTGTGAGAGAGGAAAGACTGACTGTTCAGAATAGCTTTGGGCACCATTTTGTGGGTGTTTTCTTGCCTAAGAAGAAAAAACACGACTTCCCAAGTTGATGGCTTGCCCATACACAAAATTGGCTGCCATACCTCTTCATTCCCAAGGCATTAACTGCCTCAACCAATTCTTGGAAGAATTAAATGATTGGGTCCATAACCCAAAATGGGTAATTGGTGGTTTATGGATTTTCTCATTGACACATGGATTAACACCATTGGCTCAAGGGTTTGAATAATTTCTCTCCCTATTCCTTGTAGAATCATGCCCCCATCTCTTTGTTGCATTGCATAGCTAGTTGTGGGTATTTTTCATTAAAATCCGTATTTACATGACGTCTTATTTACATTGTGCCTATCTAGCACAAGAACCATAGGAATCTATTTCTAAATGCCGATACATAAAACGCTAAATCAATGGTGGGGCCTTGGCCTTGAGCTCCTCACCATGATTAAATAACAATATTTACAGCATTTACGATTTAATACAAAGGGCGTCAAAATGGGGACATTACAATCAAGGGAAGTACACAGTAGATATCTTGAAGAGATTTGGGATGATGGATTGCAAGGCCATGGCCACACCCATGGAATCGAATCTAAAGCTTCTATGTGATGCTTCATCTGAGTCGGTTGATGTCTCTATGTATCGTCAGATGATTGGGTCCTTGATGTACCTAACGAACACGAGACGAGATATTTTCTTTGTAGTGAACACATTGAGCCAGTTCCTGACGGATCCGAGGAGTGTTCACCTGGTTGCTATAAAGCATGTCCTGAGGTACTTGAAGGGTACAGTGGATTATGGGCTCAAGTATGAAGCGAATCAAAAGTTTAACCTGCAGGGTTATGTTGATTCAGATTGGGCTAGCATTTCTGCAAGATAGGAAGAGCACATCTGGGTGCTGCTTCAATATGGGATCAGGTGTGATATATTGGTTTAGTAGGAAGCAGTCCTGCGTAGCACTGAGTACAGCTGAGGTTGAGTATGTTGCAGCCTGCTCAGCTAGTTGTGAGGCAGTATGGCTACGAAAGCTACTGTTTGAGTTATTTGATCTCCCGTTGGATGCTACTGGTATCTTCTGTGATAACCAAAGTTGTGCAAAGCTTTCTGAGAACCCAGTGTTTCATGACAAGTCGAAACACATAGAGATCAAATATCACTATATCAGGGATATGGTGCAAAGAGGAGCAGTGAAGCTCCTGTACATTGCGACGGACGAGCAGATTGCAGATGTGCTGACGAAGCCACTAGCTAGGGTGAAGTTCGAGTACTTCAGGGAGAGGCTTGGTGTTCTACAGATCGACGACACTTCGAGGAAGAAGTGATGGACACATTTGCTAGAGCCATTCCAAGCATGTTGGAAGGAGGATCCTTCACATGGCTGTGGATGTAAGCGCTAGATGATGAGCATCAGGATGATGCTCCAGTTACTGCTATGTATATGCATCATGTTGATTCTAGATATGATCAGTTGGATCATTTATATTTGTATGTATGTACGCATCATGTTGGATGTTGGATATGATTGGTTGGATCATTTGTATGTATTTGTATATGCATTAGGTTGGATGCTAGATATGATCGGTTGGATCAGTTGTATGTATTTGTATATGCATCATGTTGGATGCTTGGACCATGTATCCATATATGTATCAGGTGGATACATTGTATGATTAGGTAGATCATGTATGTTGATATGTATCATGTATTTGTATTTGTATCAAGTGGATACACTGTATGATCAGATGGATCATGTATGATGATATTTATCAGGTAGATACTTGGTATGCATCAGGTGGATGCATTGTATGATCATGTTGATCATGATGATGAGCTTCAGGATGTTGCTCGAGATGATATGTACCAAGATGGTACAAGTGATGATGATCAGTATGATCATGGGCATCAGGATGATGCCTCATGCGATGATCATCCGTTGGATCATGAGTATCAGGTTGATACTTGGAGGTCAGAGATGATATGTGGCAGGTTGTGCAAATAGCATGTAATCAGTCCTGGGAGATCTTGCTGGTCGTGCTGCGGTTTATAAATGTTCCTGGGGTACTCTATCCGGTATTGCTATGTAGTATGTAATCAGTCCTGGGAGATCTTGCCGGTCGTGCTGCGGCACATAAATGTTCCTGGGGTACTCTTTCCGGTATTGCTATGTAGTATGTAATCAGTCCTCAGATATCCGATAGGTTGAGCTGTGTGCTAGTAATCAGTCCTGGGATGAGGTACTACTACGGAGACATGTAATCAGTCCTGGAGATTCGAGAGGTTGAGCTGTGTGCTCGTAATTAGTCCTGGGATGCTCTTTAGAGATCTTGTCGGTCGTGCTGCGGCACATAAATGTTCCTGGGATGCTCTTTAAAGGTTTTGTCTATCCACATGTAATCATTCCTGGAGATTCGAGAGGTTGAGCTATATGCTCATAACAAATCCTGGGATGCTCTTTAGAGATATTGTCGGTCGTGCTGTGGCACATAAATGTTCCTGGGATGCTCTTTAAAGGTATTGTGGAGGAGATGCATGTAATCAGATCTGGGAGATCTTGCCGGTCGTGCTTAGGCACATAAATGTTCCTAGGATACTCTTTCCGGTATTGCATCCGCACATAAAATTAGTCCTGAAAGGCCACCTCTATCAGACCATTCGCATAGATGATGAAGACCTGTAGGTGGTGGGCCTACATCCAGTATGCAAAATGACTAGCTCTGTAGAACTTCCTATGATGAGTAGAGTCAGAGATTGGTTGAGATAGTAGCAGTAGTGACGATGATGATGACGATGCATCGATGACGATTATACCGAGAAGAAGACTTGTCTAGCAGAACTGTGTCAAGAAATACCTTCCTAGTTAAGAAGGAGTGTTGATGTATATGTAACTTCAGAATGTATTTCATCTATGTATTTCATATATATTTATTGTACCCTTATAAGAGATGTGTTATTCCTCTATAAGGAAGTGTTGTCATGTGGATTGACAAGTGTCGCAAGTGTGTGTACTTGCCAATGGGTTATTAGACTACCATGTGTGGGGTCGGCCCTAAAATATATATTATATTGTGGATGTATCTAGATAGACAAGTCGGCCCCATAAGGTCACTGGGAAAACAGGTTAAGTATAAATAGAGATCGGGAGATCTCTATTTGGATCATTCAAAAAGAAACACTTCTCTCACTTAGAAAGTGGCGCACTAGTGAGGAGGAGGATAATCTGCTCTAGGAGACTATCTCAAGTGTATTTTGGTTGTACTTTGGTTGAGCCATTGCTCTCTCTATATCTGAGGAATTTGTGGGGTTTTTCACCTTAGGGTTTTCCCCATGGAAACTCTGTGTCTCTTGTCTCTCATGCTTTTGATTCTTGTGATGCTTATCATGCTTATTATGATTGTTATGCATTAATATACTGTATATGTTATTCTCTCAGTAAAGATCCAAGAGTATTGTGAATTAATGCTCAAAATTTAACAAAATAATTATTCCAAGTGTATAACAAACTTTGTATAAAATTAAATGCACACTCCTGATTAATTAATTTCCTGGAATACAAAATTTAACCCTATGATATTAAAGTTGTCTCCTCAACCCAAGGGATTGGTTGGGTTAGGATATTGATCCAATGTTCACTATTGAGGGGACATGACAATCCTCCCCACCCAAGATTTCTTTTCCTCAAGCAATGTCAAACTAGGATGCTACAAAATATGTTCTCCTTCCCTAGTAGCATTCTCACTAGGCAGTCATTCCCATTGCACCAAAACTTATTTAAGGATTCTGCTCCTTAGATTCTTCTATCGGACCTCCAATATCCTCTCAGGGATCACCAGCAAATTCCATTCATCATCCAAGAGTGGCAAGTCTTATGAAACTTTGAATTGATGTCCCATTTCTTTCTTCAAACATGACACATGGAAAACATTGCGAATCTAGCTACCCCGAGGCAACTCTAGCTCATAAGCCATGGTTTATGGATAATCTAAATGAGCAGAATCAAACAGATCTCCCTAGTCCAAGTGTATCTAGAACAAATAGATACACAATACCAGTTACATTCCTAGATCAATATAAATACTAGACGGGTCAAGATGTGGCTTACCTCAAGTCTGTAGTTCTTTCTCCTTGTTGCTTCAAGCTCTAAAGTCTTTAGATATTCAGCTGAAAAACCATGTCAAGCAAGTAGAAACATACAAGTAGTAAAATCATATAAACATGAATTGATCTAGATTAATAGTTAAGGATGAAAATCCTAGTATTATCAATACAACAACACTTATGGAAAGAACTTGTATTAATGCAATAAACAAAAGTACATAGGGAATAAATGTCACAACCCAATCCTTCACATTACAAATTCCATACACTAATCCTATCCTCCAAGATAGAATTCTTGCCTCCCAAAGGATGAATGAGGATCACCTAGAATAATTTCACTAGCATAAGAGTACTATATCATTCCTCCCTTTTCAATGGAGAGGGGGGTTTGTATATATAGGGATAAAAGGATAGAGTAGGTTGAGGATTTAGGGGAGAGGATTAAAAGATTACCTCACTAGGTTAGGAGATCGAGATCCACCTCTCCAGACATCTAGGGATAAGCCTCCACATCACCAAGCTTAGATAAATGACTCGAAGCTTCCTTTTATCCAATTTAAACAAGTTCGACGAACCTTGCAGGAAGGAAACCTGCATCAGAAGTGGATCACCGCACTATGTACAAAGGTAGCATGTGTCACCGACATGCTATGCTAAGGTGCAGAGTACATCTCCAAGGGTTCTACGCTCCTTGCTCAACGACATGGTGCATTAGGGTGACAACAAAAGAGGGAAAGGGAAGGACAACAACCTTTCTCTCGGTGTTTTATCCAAGGAAATTTAGGGATTAAGGCATGGAGATGATACATGACTCATGATGATGAGATTTTGGTGTAACAGAATCCCCCCCAAAGCATGAAGTTGGTAAACTAAAATAGGTGAAATGATTTGGAACAAATGAAAGTGAAGGAGGAAAGGATCATCGGTTGGAAGATACTATTGCACAACTACTGACTCTGAGATATGTATATCACATGAATCATAACATGGATGCTGACCAATACATTGGATATCCATGACAGTAGAGACCGACTGAACACAATCATGGATACTAGACAGAATCGTAGATCCATGATGAGAAGATAAAACAACCACAACCAATACAAATTGGATCTGTGTAATATGACTAAAAAACAATCTCCGTCACAACCTGGGTGAGATTTATGACTTAACCGAGGGTCTTCAAGCCGAACCCGCAATGATACGAACATAACGATGTGATTACAATGTCCTGAAGTCGAACATGGTATAAACATTCGATGGAATCTTTCAATCAAGAGCCAATGATGTGAACTCATGTTGAAAGCGAGGTAACCTGCCATTAAGGCATGCGGGCCCAAGGTACTTGATTGGTTTCTAGATTCAATCCTTGGATGATGTGCTGAAGTCAACAAGGATAAATCCGTTGAAGGAGGGACATGATGAATCCCCCATCATCGACACGAAACATGATCAAAGATTCTTTGGAGTAAATCGGGCAGTATAGTAATGTATGAAAATGACTCAGGGAAGACTGACATGATAGAAGGTAGTATGACGACAGATAATGAATCGATGAATAGACCTCTCTTGAACATGGGCATGGAATGACTTGGAAGTATTGACATGATGAGAATGACACCGAACCCTAATGAAATTGATGATGGAATCATTCTTTGGATGACTCAAAGGAGTGAAAGGACTCATGGAATTGATGTGACTCGAGGACAAACAAATTACCCAAGTACTGAATGCATATGCAGATGAGCGCCATGTTCAAGAGTGACTAAGTATTGCCATAACTATAATGAAACACAAATTCCTTCCTTATCCCGTCATGATTGATGAGTACCTATTTTTATTTTTAATGAGCTTGAGGAGGGTAACAAATGCTCGGTATAGCTCTTCCTTCGTCGAGTCCAATCCCAAATGTTTTATGAACTTGAGATAGGAGGGGTTCGTCCCAAAATGGGCCCTTCTATATCAAATTTTAACGAGTCTAAAGAAGGTAATCTCGAAGTCATTTCATGTTTAGAGATTCTGAAAAGAACTAAAGAAGACTCCAAAGGCTATTTTTCATAAAGGTTAGTCTCTTCACCCGAAAAAGATAAAACAATGTGAAAGAGAACTCTTCCAGTCATGGTTAACTGGAGTGCTCAATTTTTGTAAATAGCACCTCTTGGTTCGAAAAAGGGGTAAACTATCACTGGGAAGACGATCATTCAATATTTTTACAAGCGTGAAAGCATCAAGTTCGCTTGGAGATCTTTTCATATTTAGGGATCCTGAAAATAGCTTAAAGAGGAACTCCAAGGGGTCCCTTTTTCGTGGGAGTTTTACGAGCCTGAAAAAGTGATAAAAGATAACAAGGTGACTTATTCTCATCATTTTACGAGCACACGAAAGAACCAAGAGTAAGATCGGTGCCATTAATGTTTGATTTTAATGAGCGGAAAGATAGCACAAAAATTCTCAAGAGTCATTCACACTTGATAACAAGCATGAAATGACCGCAATAGTTGTCGAAAAGTTATAATGCTGCTTTACTTTACCTGTGGACTCCAAAAACTAAGTCAAAACAACAAATTAGGTTCTTAGACACAAAAATATTACCAACTATAGTAACAATTGACCCATAAAAGAATAAATCAAAATAAGAATATTCCATTTTTGATATAAAAAGGGCCAAATAGTAAAAAATAGTTACCATTGTTTTTTACCAAATTGGGAGGAGTGAAAACACCATTTGGAGTCGATTGCGGGAGTTTCAGCCAGCCATTTTTGACACCATCAGCGCCAGGTAGGCCTAAACCTTATCCTCTTAATTTATAGTGGATTAGATTTGCATTTAATTTCCATTTTTCGGTTTTTTGAGCTTGTAGAATGGGGGAATTGCGCGCCCTATGGGAGACGCACTTTCCCCTTACAGGAAGTGTGTTGAGGGCTCTCTGACACACTTTGCATATGGGTAGAGTGCGTTACCGGCACGCTGTGTGAACTGGTAGGGTGCATCGACGCAATTCATCCCACTAACCTAAGAAATAAGCCCAAAAAATCCAAGCCCAAAGGTATAGAAAGGTTCTAATACATGTTTGAATTACGTGGTGTCAATGAGTTCTAGGGGGATCTTGTTAGATAATGTTGTCTGTAATTCTTAACTATTTTTCATCAGGGTCAACTATTACATCCTATTGTAAATCCCCATTCACATGGAGATTCATCATTTTTCACACACGAAGATTCATTAAGGAGAGGAAAAGATTCACAAAAGTGAAGCTAGCAGATGTTTTTAACCTCTTGTAAACTATCTTCACAAGGAAATGGATCATATAAAGGATAAGATTCAATTTTTGTAGCTACAACTTCTTCCTCTTTCTCATATTTTAGTTTTAGTTCCTTTGTGCCAATGATAGTTGCAAGCATTGGTGCTATACTTTTCTAGCAATGTGAAGACCCTTCTTACAACTCTTGTCAAATATGCATCTCCTTTTGATACTCATATTATCTCATGAAATCCCTTGTATGGTGATCCATATTAACTAGGCCTTTGTTACACCCAAAATCTACTCATCATAAGATTCAGTGTATACACCCCTAAAGATACTTGGACTAAATAATCATCCTGGGAGGGTTTGTGCTTAGTTGTGCTAGGTTTTGAAGGTTCGTTGCAGGTTGCACACTAGCAACATGTGACGTCGCATCTTTCTCCACTACAGGGTGTGACGAGTTCAGTTAATGGGAAAAAATAGCTTATTCGAGATCCTTCTCGAAACTTTCTCATTTAGGGGCTTATCCCTGACCTCTAGGGGAGTTGGTACTCGACCCCTAACTCTTTGGGAAGATCCCCTATCTCTCTCCTACCATCTCTCAACCTATCTTATCCATACCCTATCCACTTAGTCCTATATAAGTGAAGCTCACTCCCATCCCAAAGGGAGAAAGACTATGGTATCTACATGCTGGTGAAATCTCTCTTAGAACATCTCCACTCACCTATTGGAGAACTCATACTTCCTTGGAAGGTTATGGCAATTGGATTGGTCGGAGAAGGGCTACTGCGTTAAGTCTTGGTTGTAGTTCTATATCTCTATCATGTACTCCTCTATTTGCAGTAATACAAATGCTTTCCACCAATATTGTTCTCGTGTGCAATGATATTGAGTATTTTACCTGCTTAACTGTTTACTTAGATCACTTATTGTATAGATGTCTTTTATTAGTTTCTCTTGTTTCTTGTCTTGACAGGTCTTGCAGCTTGGATCTGACGACCGTAGGACGTGGATCAACATTCAGGAGAAAGGATTGCGTAGTAAAAAGGTAAGACATCTAGTACTTGGTCCTTAAGTAGATCTAGGAAATGCACTTGTAGTCTATTCTATTTGTTCTAGACTGACATTGAGCTAGGGAGATCCTGCTCGCGTACGCTCGAGTGGATTGTCCGATAATAGCCTTTATCTTCCTCACTTGATCAATATATTTCTTCTACAATAACTTCATATCTTTGCCTTATCTTGAAATGATCATATCTTATCAACTCAATAAAGTACATAATGCATCAATTTGATATTATTGGTATGTATTTTTTATTTATATGTATTTTTGAATTTATAAATCAAAATTGATAGAGTCTTTTGATAAGACATAATATTCGAATTTATCATTATAGTTACATAGCATTTTTTTTTTAAACATAACTTGTATTGTATTAGTTAAAAATAAACAAAATTATCCATACCAGAAGATTACAAAATGTATTTAGTAATCTAACTTCTTTTAAACTCTTTAGGAGTTATCTAAAGCTACTAGGTATATAAAAAACCAAGTTCTAATACCTAAATCAGATTTTGAATGTATATTGTCTAGCACACTGCCTAGTATTGATACAATAAAAAATAGAGAAGGGTTTGAATGAATGATTGCAAGCACTGCATATCACTTCCATTTGCACAATCGACCTGTAGTCACGACAACAAAACCACGTGATCAACTTCCGTTTTGGCTCCCTATTTCGCTTCCATTTAATTTTAAGTGTATTTTTTCAGTTTTTTATGAAAATTCGACATTATTTCATATATTGGTGCCACATGTGTCATATTTAGTGCCATATTCTGAAGTTAATTCAATTAGAATCAACTATAATGTCGAATTTAGTGCCATGTTTTTGTAGTTGGAACTAATGTCATCTTTAATAACACCAAAATTTGCAATGACTAATGTGCCAATTTTTGTTTTGTATTTAGTGGCATGCTGTGGAAGACAACTCTAGAGTAATCTCTAATAGAACTGACTTTGGAAACCAATGTCATGCTAGTTTTTACATCAATATTTAGCATTATTTTTGCGATCAACATTAAGGAATGCCATGTTATTATTCACAACCTTAATTTTTTGACATAAATCATGCCCAATCACACAAGTTCTCCCATGCATAGGAAAGAAGAATAAACACTAAATCAATTTGGGGTTTCCAACACATTGAAAATTACTAGTTTCTATGCAATGTTACACGGAAAGGCCAAACCGAGCTACAAGGAGGAGACTGAGGTGACCAATGGGAAGACTCAACCAGAACACATGGGAGTGTGTGGGGAAAATACAACAAAATGAATGGATAAGAGGTGGGATATGCTACAAAATTACTTTTTTGAGATGATTTATGGCCAAACTCACAAGTGCACCCATGCGTAAGGAAGAAAACTTAATACAAAACTAATTTGTGGTTTCCAACTTTCCTTGAGACAAGTGGCTTGGAGAAGAGGATGACCATCACTCTAGATGACAAAACCTTCTTCTCTCTAATAGTTTTTCAAGCTGAGTCCAAGTAGAATGAAAATGAATAGACCGAAGTGGCCAACTGGATGAAGGAAACCAAAACACAAATTAGTGTGGAAAAATGATGAAAAAATTAATTAATAAGGAAGGGTATTGGTCACAAAATTTATTTTTGGGGATGAGTCATGCCCAAAATATTAAATTTACCCATGCATAGGTCAGAAGAGTGCACACCAAATGAATTTGGGGTTTCCAACTTTCCTTGAGACAAGTGGCTCCAAGAAGAGGACAACTATCCATCCTAGTGCAAACAAATTGTAGTTTCCAAGCAATTTTGGAACCAAATAAATGAAAAGTAGGAGAAGAAGGAAACCATCTAGTTGGAGTCTACTACAACAGAGGCGATCATGTTGGGGAAAAACAACAATGAAGCGACAAAATGGGTATTGATAACATCATTACTTTTTTCCAGATGAGCCATGCCCAAATCACGACCTTTCCTATGAACAAGGAATATGAGTGAGACACCAAACAAATTCGGGTTTTCCCACTTTCCTCGAGACAAATGGCTTGGAGGAGAGGCCAACCATCACTCCATTGGACAAAAGTTTGATGTTTCTAAACGATGTTGTGTAATACATTAGTTTTGATGCTTGGAATGTATTAAATCAGATTATGTAAAATGATGTAAATACACTAGTAAGAATTCTTGATGTGGAGCTCAAGGCCAAGGCATGATAAGTGAATGGCTAGGCATGTATGATGTAAACATACATATATTGACCATGTGTTGGGTTTATTATGATGATTTAAAGTGATGTAAATATTTATGTTGGGATATAAGAAAAAAGTCCAAGATGGTTGTAAAGAGCACTAGTGGGGATATGATTCCACTAGAGGGGAAGATGAAAGGAAGGCCATGGGAAAGTAAATCCTCTTTTTTTAAGTGTCAGCCTTAGAAATCACCCATTTTCCACCATATTCCTTCAATAATTGAATTAATTCCTCTGGCTTATCAAATCCAATTATTGAATGCATGTGTAAGATTGGTGGGGAAGTCTTCTCATGTAGTTGTGAAAGCATGGGCTAAATCTATTTCTTATGTAAATTGTAAAGAGTCCTTCATTTTATGGTAATAATTAATGTCAATAATCTCATTCCCACTATGCTTCATCACTCACTCTCCATGTATAATTTCATACAATACATAGTTTTTCATGTTGTTCTTTCCATTGCCAACACTTACCGAGCAAAGAAGTTAGCCAAAACAAGCATTGTGAAGAGGAAATTGCAGACATTAGAGGAAAGTTGATGGTTGCGGGTGAGAATATAGGCTAGGAAATTTAGAAAACATTCACATATTGAACATTTCTTTCTCTTTGGATGCATGAGAATCCAAATATTGATATTATAGGAAATGCTCAGAAGCATACACCTAGTTGGACTATTTTTGCACACACTGAAGAGTATTATAAGGGAAGGGTTCTCCATGGGTCTGTTGTGGCCACAACAGATCCCATGCTTAGCTAAGCACGGGAGCCCCCAATTTTTAATAAATGCAAAGGAATTTGGGTGGGTCATCTTGCAAATTTTCGACTTTGATCTTACCTCCAAAATTCTTCACCCATGCCTTTGGTCTGTTTGTTTGTAAGGGTTTGATCATGTCTTCCAAAGTGTTTCGGGTTGAAGAAAACCAAAAATTTTGAGTATTTTTTTCACTGTCATCATCATTCCGAAACCCAAAATTTTGGAGAACCCGAAACTCGCAACCCAACAGGTGCGGATTGCGGGACTGTTGTTTTTACATTTTGATTTTGCTAATTCCAAAACCCGCAACCCGACGGTTGCGGATTGTGGAATCATCCTTTAATAAGATTAGGGAATAATCACCCCGAAACCCGAACCCCACAATGACGGCATTCGGCTTTCGGGATCGCGGTTTTTCATTTATTTTGTGTGTATTCCCGAAACCCACAACCCGTAATTTCGGGATGGTCATTTTTCAGTTAATGTTTCCGAAGTTCGCCACCCGCTTAGTCGGTTTTTGGCTTTCAGAATGGTTATCCCTCCTCACTATTTCACATTCCTGAAACCCGCCACTCGCATGGTCGATTTTTGGATTTCGAAAATCTTTTTCCCACTTCCATTTTTGTGAACCCGCAACCTGCAAATCCGTGCTCTCAGGTTTCGGCTTGCAGAACCTTTGAATAAGAGTTTCGTCGACATAACTGAACCCGATTCCACGCCCGCCACGGTGAATCTCAATTGTCCATTTGTTATGATCACGCGGTTGGTTTTATTTTGGTAAATGTATTTAATTGGGTTTTTTACCTCTTATTTTTACATTTTAATTGTTGAAGAAATTACGTTGTCGCATTATCATTTTACTCTGGATTGCATGGCAGGTGTCGTTTTTCAGTTTGTTCATTATTTCAGGTAAGTCCACTGTTATCCTTACGCTGCTAACCTGCAATTTTGCTATTTTTGGTTTGAATTTCATTTGATTATTCTGTATTAATCAGATATTGCAAAGCTCTTCCACCATGTTGAGAAATAAACAGTCTAAATCGTCATACAAAGACCCCCTGATCAAAGACCCAAATTTTGGTTTTCTCTCTGACACCAGTGAACGAGTTACTGAAACGTACCAGATGGATTGGTCTAAGATATACGCCATTTTTTATAATGACGACCTGTCCCATATCGAGAATGATAGACCAGTCTATGAGAAAATTAGGGCTTCCCAAATTCACGCCATCGCTGCACTCCCTGCTGTCTTACCCTACACAGATGCCGTTAAGTGGATAATTGAAAATGTTGATGTAAAAACCCGTTCTTTTAATGACAGTACGGGTTGTCAATTGACCATTTTTCGCCCAGAGGTTTTTGTTTGAGCTTTTGCTTTGAAACCCCATGCACATACCCTCTTTGCTGAGTTCATATAATCATCCAAAACCTGATATAATTTCAATCAAATGATTAAGTCTTGGATGCACAAGCCTAATGCCTTTATACCTAAGTCGGATAACCTTTATCCTATTAGCTGGTTTGAGGAACCCTTTTCCCTACTCACATCCATGCTCTACCGGCTTTTCAGTCAACCCAACTGTTCTCATTTTAAAGCAGAGTGGGCACCCATAGCACATCATGTGTTACTTATTGGTGAGTCTTTTCCGTGGGCCTCTATCTTGTCAGTAGAATTAAAAAATGCAATCCATGAATATCAGAAGGCACCAGTTCATGAGAAGACACCTTTCTTCCTATCTTCCTATGTTCTAGATGTTTTCTGCTCAGAGTTCTAGTACCCTAATTTGGGTTGGCATTGGACCCCTTCGGATCCACCTGTACACATCTACCATTCAACACTATGGGAAGGAAACTTTTCACCTATGATATATGACATCTCTGACTATTTTGTGGGGACCATCTATTTCAAGATCTTCCAGCAGCAGCCACCTGCATTTTCAGAGGATGCCAAATCTTTTATCAACACAATGGGTGACTGGTATGTGGGTGAGTACTTTTCATATATCAGAATCTGGGGAAGTGAAACAGTTCATTTGTTGCCCAGAATAGTTCCAGACAGGATGGTAATATAGGAAGTTTCTTTTCAAATTGCCACTGATGGTATGTACAAGAGACTTGTAGGACCCAAGAAGAAAAATTGGCCTAATTTTCCTCTAAATATGGGTCAATTGGTCATCCCGACTTCAACTTGGGCTGCAGTTCTGGGTGATCAGATAACTGCTCTGAGATTAGGTGTTGCCCCAAAAAGGAAACATGATCCTAAGAAGTTCTTGGATGCACACGTAAAGCAAGTTCACATGAAGATAGACTATACACATGAGTCAATCCCCGATGATTCCATATATCAGGGGGTGGACATATTTTCTCAAGTCTTGGCCAAAGAAAAGGACTTTCAAGAACAACATGACATTCTGACATATCAGAAAGAAATAAAGGACAGAATCCTAAGTTACAGGGCCATGCAGTTGAATCTTGTTGAACAAACAAGAAAGGACAGGGAAGAGAAAGAAGCTCAGAAGTCTAACAATCCTCCTTTGTCCACCAGTCATGACGGAGATAAAGGTAAAGATATTCAAGGGGAACTATCTAAAAAGAAAGCTAATGAAGAAGCTAAACTCATGCTATAGACAGCCCATGAATCCAAACAACAAATGGCGCAATTGTCATCAATGTTGCAGACTCAGCTGTTAGAACCCCCAAAGCCCGTGGACAAAATTCAGCCACTGGGTACACTGGATGATCATCTCTCTACTCCAAACACTCCAAAAGATGATGAATTGGTCATAAGGCTAACCCAGCTAAAAGACAAAAGGTCATGCCTTCCTCATCACAAATTTACACTATAGATGTAATTGACTGTGATGAAGAAATACTTTCACCTTCCCCAGTACCAGTAGTTGAAGAAGTTATTGGAGATACTAAGTCTGATATTGACTTGTTGGACAACATTGATATGGATCAGTCTTTCCCCGAACAGTCATTGTTGGAATTTAATGTTGCCCCTAGTATCACATCATCAGCAATTGTGTTGCCATCTGTTCAACCAAATTCTATTATGCCCCTGGGGAGAACAATTCCATTTTCATTATCCCACTTGTTTAATACCCTCAACAACTCCACTACTTCATTACCTGAACATTCAGTCTCTTTTTCCATCTCACCATCTGCCACTATAGAACCCCAGTCTCTGATTATCCCTCTGCAATCATCTGCAGCTGATCCAGTAATAACCTCTATCGATGCATCTTCGAAGGTTTCCCCTACACATTCACCTAATAAAGTGCAGAGTCCACCTCCTTTTCCGGAAGTCATTAGTCTTGCTCAGGTTCCACTTTCTGAGGAATTGGTCTCGCTTCCCTTCCCAAACAAAGGTGTGTCAACTCTTGAAGTCATCATTGTACCTTTAGTTACTGCTCAAGTCACTTTACCTATCCCGACCTTTGCTGTCACTCAGACACCTTCTTTGGTTTCCACAATTAGTGTCACTTTTGTTCCTACACAGTCCATTACTGAGTATATGGAAACAGATGTGGTTCCTCTTGGAGATATATTCTATTGTCAAGATGACAAGGCAATAGTTAAAAGAGGCAGGAAGAGGGGTCAAGGACAAGGTGTTTTGGAAGCACATGAACTTTATTAGGTGATATGGGCCCCCAAAAATACTAACCCAAGAATTGAAGTGGTTGAAACAACAGCATCCTTAGGGGCTTTTTCCTCTGCTAACTGAAATTCGGTTCAGGTCTTGGACAAAGAAGTTGACCTCGGGAAGGAAGAAATCAGAAACCTGAAAGAAGAGTTGGCCAAAACAAAAGAGCATCATTTTGTTGATGTGGATGACCTCAGGAAAACTTGGGTAGACAAGGTACAAGACCTAGAACAAAAGAATGCTACTCTTCTCGTTGAATTCAACCTTTTGCAATCTCAACATTCTGCTGATATCGTAAAGATAGCCTTGTTGGAAAAATAGGTTGAAGATGCAACTGCAAGTGCAACTTCCTCCAATGTTCTCAAATTCACACCCTGTGAACTAAAAAATTTAGCCCTTGAAGTGAATCGGAGTCAGCATGAATTACTAAAGAAGTTATATATTGCCTTAGATGAGATCAAGGAAAATTTCATCAGTTTTTCTAAGATGTATTCTACTCTTGAAGAACAGAAGGAAAAGAGACTCCAATCTTGTAAAGCTGAAGAAGAAATCAGTCAATGGCAATTGTATATCAAGAATGTTCCAGAGGACATCCCAATCCTTAATACTTTCCAGATGAAGAAAGTCAAGGCATCTATGAACACGTGGCTTGATTTGAATGAATCCGCTGAGGAAATTATTAATAAGTCATAGGACACCTGCACTAGATGATGGTATGCAATCGACAACATCATGAATGACCTAGGTTTGCCACTCATGAATCCTATTTTGGATGCTCTGCCACCGAAATGCAGACTTGAAGAACTTGAAACCAGATGTGAATAATTGGCACAGAAGATATGGGATTTGGAACAAATCAGCATTCAAGATGTAGATCGTTTGATCAAAGAACTGGTCATCATGGAAGGGAGGATCCTTATGTATCTACGTATTTGGCACAAGTTAGTGAAGCATGATATGGAAAACAACACATGCAATGCTCAATTATCTTTGGAATCTGTCATTTTCCCAAGTATAGATGAACTGTTGAATATTTATGAAAAATGGCAAGATTTCCTGGATCTTTAATTAGATCTGATTTTGTAATCCCTGTTTTGTAGAACTTCTCCTTTTGGAACTCTTATGTAAATTTAATATATAAGGAGGAAGGTTTTCCTTAGTAAGGGGTTGGGGATTTTGGAATTAGAATTCGGCAGGAGATATGAATGAAGATACTCTGTGGTTGGAGTCACTGTAATTTTGGTACAGGACATCTTAATACAGCAATGCTATTTTTGGATCCATCTTTTGGTCATCACTTAAATTTCTTTAAGGATTCCTGATTTTACGTTCCAGATTGTCATCCTTTATGCATATGATCTCTTGTTGAATATATAATGAATACATAGATCTATTGTATTGGTTTCTCTGTATAACTGATGTGTGTATGAAAATATTTGATTAAATTTCTTTGATTAAATACTTTTTTATTGATTTCTGCAATTGATCACGTATATATATATTCTATCATTGTTGATTTTTCAATCAACAAAAGGATAACATATTACATCTTGATGGTCACTAAGCTTGGATTATTTTGTTTAATTTTCATTAAATAAACCTTAATTTAAGTTAGCAAATATTTCATCCAAAGGCATTTCTGTTAAGGATGATACGTTGTTTGCTTTTATACACTTCAAGGCTGATCTGCACGAATACTCAGCTTTCACTTTTACAATAAATTAGGCTTAAGATTAGGATCTCTTCTGAATAGGCATAATTAGAATTAATAACTGTTTTCCACACTTTAGTTTCCCCATATTGGGAAACTGATCTTATAGATCAAAACCAATTACTCTTAGAGTGCCAACGGAGGCCTAATATCCATGGGTGATTACTACACCAAACAACTCAAGGAAAGGGTAAATCTTGCATAGGGTTAACTGAAGCCTTTGGATGGGTTTTCATCCCCTGTTGTGTGCCTTCGAATCCTTTCCAGCATCTCGCACTTACCCTGCACCCCCAAGGCATCAACAAGGTCTATTGAGCAGAGAAATGGTAGGTATTCCTTGTGTTGCATAGGGCAGTGGAAGAGAGTTACATGGATAGGATTGTTGGATGAGATTCAAATAATGCTATGTGGATAGAATATTGGCTAAGCATGACGAAAAATGGGTTGGGCCGAGAGAGAGTGAACCTTGTAGTTGTTTCCTTCACCTTGGTGGCCCCATAGATCGGATTGGGGTTGGTATAAGTAGTTGATACCTACGTTTGTGTGGGAAATCATCTGACACGATCAATTTATTTTATCTTCTTTAACTACAAGATAAGTGTTCAATGTTGTCTACGATAATGCAAAAATGGTGTTTTCTTTCTGTTATGAATATTATTGTAATGTTGCGTGTGTGAATATGGTGGTTGATTATGTTGCATTTTATATTTATGCACCTACACATGCCTTTACTTAAATTTTGGTAAGTTCATGAGAGCCTTAAATTAGTTTTAAAATTCAAATAATGGCCTCTATTGGGTGGAACCTTTCTACCCATCACGTGGATGGAATATTGGGTGGGGACATTACATTGTGGTGTCAAATCTCTTTGTTACAACATTGGGGTTCTATGGGACAAAATCAATGTCTAGAGGAAGAAATTAGAGTTTAAATACAAAGTGTTTGATGAAATGCCCTTGAGGAATTCATGGTTTTGAATTTCCCAGAGGGTGTTTTTGATAGAACCACAAGCTAGATCTTATTGGTTATGGACATGGATGACATAATTCAATCTAAGAAAATTGAGAAAAATTTCAAAGGCAGTAAAAATATCAATTGTATTAGTTATCATAAGCTTAAATTTTCCATATAAAGGGTCACAATTTTGTTTGAGAGACAGAGGATGATCAAGCGATAGAGAGTCCACCTACTAGATTTGATGGTAAAGATAAACCAATTTTTAAAGGTCATATGTATGCAGCAAATTAGTACGATTGAGTCAAGAAGATGAGATATACGACCCACAATATCTCCCACTAGATGGTCTAGGAAGAAAAAGGAAGAATATTGATAAAAAAATAATGACCCAGATCTTACTGATCCTTCGAATTAATGATTAATAAGCTCTCATGCTAGATGGATTCAGTGAGTGAAGAAATAAAATAAGATAGATCAAATGGTCGATATCTTAGCGCACTGATCATATCGATGGCCCATGTTGCATCACATTAGAATGTTTGGTTGAGGTCCCAAAAGGGAAGTTATGGCACAAAAGGTTGATATTCGATTGAGTTCTTGAGATCACTAATAAATATTTCCTCGTGTGGGGAAGTTTTGTGGGGGTTTTGAAAAAGTAACAACATTGCAAATGGTCAGTATTTTGTGGCATTAATCAAATCAATTTTGGATGTCCCCTCATGGGAATTGGTGAAATAAAAGGAAAATAGATAGAGTTGTACAACAAATTACCCATATATTTTCAAGATTGGTGATCCATGATAGAGGAACACTCGTGGGATTCCCTACTACAAGTGTTAACAATTACAGTGGGGAATCTCCGAGGGCACGTTGACATGGAGGATAGGGGTTGAAGAGAATATTACATTATGGAACCAATGGATTCCATACAAGGACTAGGTGGGTACAATTCCACATCATCACCACCCACATGCCATGCCATGTCATCTAGTTTCCACATTAGCGAAAATCAATTTTATTAAAAAACGTCTATAGCCATTTTCTCTTTTTGGGCATAAAAAGAGTAGATTTAGTCAAGTTTACATGAAATTTCAAAGGTAAGGACATAGTAATGAGGGATAAAAATTTTCAGTGAGGGTGGATGGGTGATTGAATTCTATATTTCTAGAGAGTGATGATTACTGGTTTTTTAAGGTCTTGATCATACACATTACCACAAGCCTTGTTGATTATGAAATTTTAGAAGGACATATTATGAGTAGGCATAAAGAAACCGATAGGAGAATTCGGTGAAACCTAAAGTGTTTGTAATGGAGATTAAAAAAGTAGGCCAAAATTCACTATTTAGGACACTTTTGGGGGATTTTGAAAACCTTGCAAAAAGGACAAGTCACCCAAGAATTTAAAATTGGAAAATTGGAAAATTTACTCAACATTTTAACTTATCAAGAATTTGAAAAAGTTTGTTTAAGTGAATATTTCCCATTTTTTCTTAGTTTTAAATATAGTAGTTTTTGGAAAATGTTAGAAGTTTGGAAAAATGCAAACAAGACCTATAAAATATTCCAAAAAAATATAAAAATTGACTGGAGTTTTAGATCGGTGACCTAAAGGTTGATGATTACTCACCATCATGAGTTTTATTCATTCTCAATATAAAACATTTCCTAGTTTTCCCTAGATTTGATTACACATGTGGCTAAATCTTGTCTTTGAGATTAAATGAATTTGCAAGAAAGTGCAAAATTTGGGCAAAATTCATAACTTTGGAGAGTTGTAACAAAAATTGGGTCAAAATTGATAACTTTGGAGAGTTGTAACTCTTATCTCCAAGATGAAAACTGATCATGGTCACAATCACTGGAAATATAATTAATGGTAGAATTAAAATAAATAATTAAAATTGAATAGGCAAAGAGCTTGTATCCTTGATTTGAAAAAAAATGTCAATATAGGTAGTTTCCAGAATGCATGAATTTTTTTTTATATATTATTCTAACGATATAATGTATCTAACTATAAGTGCAATTATATGAAGGCTTTTGCAAATAAAGTTCTTCATTAAGGAAAATTTAGGCCATAGTTCAAATTAGTTGAACTGAAAAAACCTTGGTCTTGGTTTGGCCAAGAATACTATCATCACGAATTATGTAGCAGATCGTTATGAAGTTGAGATAGATTCCATGGGAAAAAATATGCATGATAGAAATGTATAAACATAGTTTAATGGACTTAGGATTCAAGTAATTCTTCTAGAAATTGTAAAATCTATGATAAGTATAAGAGTGAATTTACAAAGTTCTAGAGAATACAATGAAAGGCTCAAGCTTAGAAACAACATAACCAATTGAATGCAACCATTATTTAAATATTGATATATATACGAAGGACAATACATCATGGGCATAATTTAAAATAAGTATATTATAGAAGTGGAAATAGCTCTAGGAGTCATTCTCAACAAATTTCCCATTGTACAAGAAGAACCTCCAAAGATAGGACATATACATGAGAAAAATTCTTTGCTAATGAGTCATCTTCCTCTAAGGAAACAATCAAAACTTGTTAATTTTTCAGAATTTACTTCAATCTGGTCTAGGATCTTAATTGAGAGAACAACATGTACAACATATCTACAGCATATCAATCATGAACACAATAATGCAAGCACACAAGAGACATAGAGTTTACTTAGGGAAAACCATAAAGGTGAAAAACCCCAATAACTTCCTCAAAGATATATAGAGCAATGATACAACCCAAGCATAAGAGACAGACATCTCCTAGCAGTAGCTTCTCCTCCTTCACAAGTGCACCACTCTCCCAAGAGTGTGAGAGAGAATAGAATGATGAAATAAAGTGCCTCCCGCACTCTATTTATACTTGACTTGACTTGCCTAATAACCTTTACTAGGTAAGCCTCAACTAAACCACATAACACAATGCTGACTGGGCCGACACCCAATAGGGTGGTCTAATAACCCTTCGACCCACATGACTTATACAGGGCCGACCCAACAAGGTGGTCTAATAACCCATCAAGTATAAGTTACGACACTTACAATATAAATGACGACACTTCCGTATAGAGGAATAATAACATCTCTATAGGAATACAAACACTTTCGTATATAGGAATAATACCATCTCTATAGGAGTACAATATACATATATGAAATACATGGGTGAAATACATTCCGAAGTTACATATACATCAACACTCCCTCTTAACTAGGAAGGTATTTCTCGACATAGGTCTTCTAGCACAAGTCTTCTTCTCTGGATCATCGTCGCTAGATAATCGTCATCGAGTCAACATCATCATCACTACCGCTGCTACCTCAATCAATCTCTGAAACTACTCATCATAGGAAGTTCTACAGAGCCATTCATTTTTTATACTGGATATAGGCCCACCACCTGCAGGTCTTCATGTTAACACCCAAAATGTGCTCACTACCTCATCTACCCCATTACATGACTCATTGGTCCATATTTCCTACCCTATTTGCCTCCAAAACCTCAAAAAACCACTAAAAGCCTCCAAAAGGCCAAAAAACCATTAAAAAAGCCTCCAGAAGGCCAAAAACCCCCCTTTTCCCCAAAATAAGTTAAATTCCTCCAAAAATAGCAAAAACCCTCTAAAAAGGGAATAAAAAAGAGAAAAAAGAGAAAAAAAAAGAGGGAAAAAAGGAAGCAAAAACCCTATACAGCTGACCTAAACCATATGGTGCCCAAAACCATGAGTCAACACTCCACCACTAAAAAACCTATAAATAGGTGATGGAGGCTCCCCATTTCACATCCACAGTCACCCTTATCCTTACTCTGCCAAAATCACTCCTGAAACCCTAGCTCACCCTTTTGAGGTATTTTCACATTTGAGTGCCCCTTTGGCCCATATCCAAAACCCTTTGGACAAGGAGAAGGAACAACACTGGAGCTTGGAAGCAGCCCTCCTGGACCACTGCAAGAGCTTCACCAACTTCACATTGGAGGTATAATCAATACAAAAACCATTTTTAATCTCTTTTATTGTCTCATGCACATGCTAGTTTAAATGTATTGTTTTCATTTATTGTCTTGTATTTACTGTTTTTACTGAACTACTACTAAGGAGTCCCTTCTCCTTAGTAGGTGCTCATTTGCACAATCTAGGGTGAAAACCCTAGCTACAGTTTTGGCAACTCCCTTAGTGTTCCTTTGAATTTTTGGTTATAGCTTTTAGATGTTTTTAGTTTTCTGCAATATTTTTCTATTTTTTCCTTTCGGCAGTCGGGTTCGCTGCCGTAAATTGCGTATTTTTCCCCATAGTTGCGATCCGACCGCGGCTTTTAGACTGTTACCTACGATCCGACCACGGCTCTCAGACTATTTCCCGTGATCTACCTGCGGTCTTCAGTCTACTACCTGCGATCTGACCGCGGATCTTAGACTGTTTCCTGCGATCTGACCGCGGCTGTTTACCCCTTTCCTGCGATCCGCCTATGGCTTTCAGCGATTTTCCTCCGACCTGCATATGGCTTTCATCCATTTTCCTGCGACCTGCCAACGGCATTCAGCCATTTTCCTGCGACCTGCTTGCGGCTTTCAGCCATTTTCCTGTGACCTGCCTGTGGCTTTCAGCCATTTTCCTGCGATCCGCCTACGGCTTTCAGCCATTTTCCTGCGATCCAACTGCCCAGTTTCGTCGCAGACCTATGATCTGTTTTCTGCACTTTTTCCCTATTTGAACCCAGAACTTTGCTGCAATATTTTCTGCACCTACATAGCCATCTGTCCTATCTGCAGCCATACTTACCTATAGCTTTTTTCTGTAGTATTATTTATGTTCCATTTACATAATTTATATAAAAAAAAAAAAATTAGCATTTTAATTGGAAAGAGAAAATTTTGCATTTCAAAGTTTAATTTTTGCATTATTATTATTAGTTAGAAAGTTTCCCACCCCATGGCACTTTTACATGGGTTCATTATCTCACAAGAACACACTCTGTCACCTAATTCAAGTGAGCCCTAAAATACTGCTTAACACAACCAACATTCTAACCCCACTTGGGGAACACATAAGAATATTGTAGTTAGGTAGGGCCGGGGGGATAGGCATCCAAATAAATCCCCTCGGTCGCTTACACTTGAGACATAGTTGTTGTCCATTAGGGAACCAAAATCCCTTAATATTTTTTGACATGGTTTAAAACCAATTTATCGGGAAGGCCTCTCCCCTAGTAGGGTTGAAGTAGCTAGGCTGGTTTTAGAAGCCTGAGTGGAATACCGCAATCCATTTAGTAACCAAAGGATACCTTTCATAGTTCTTGGTGTACTACCTGTTTGGGAGTACAGTGGCAATAGAACCAAACTGTAGATTCACCCAACCGAACGTGTCATGAATGAGGTATCTTAGTTGCTTTTCTTCTAGGATTGACTACCTGATGTCCCTCCTGTTAGGGGGATATCTTTAGCCACTTGGATCTACTGTCCATATTGTCTGACTTGGATTTCATCACCTTGCAGAGAATATGTATGGTTGAATCAGAATATTATTTAGCTAGGTGTTTGCATGCTCCCTTACCTCCCTTTGGTCTAGCGAGTCCACTATTTTTATTTTTTAGGAAACCTGCTGCTTGTTGGTATTCTGACCATTTTTGCTGACGATCCACTTATTGTAGCACAACTGCTACAGTGAGTGTTTTGAGCTGGTTATTGGAATGAGTGCCATATTTTTTGCGCTCTCCTTCTGCACACTCATTTGCATTAGGGTTTTTGAGTTGTTTTCCACTCGACACAACCCCCAGAGACTTGACACCATATGTCACCATTGAGTCCCCGAGACATTCTCGGTGCCTCCGGGGCCAGCCCCCACAGCACAGTTAACTTGACACCACCCGTCATAGACATAGGGCTTCATCACTCGACTCCACTCGTCGCAGATGCAGAGCTCCGCCCCCCAGCACTAACGCCCCTTATTTTACCTCTAATTATGAGGCAGAGTCTGAGAACCCCACTTATACTGCACCAACCAGCACCATGGATGGCATGACATCCAACCATTTCTTTGTAGGGACCATTGGTGGAGCATCCAACACCACACCAGCTACCACACCCGCTTTGGGTATGCCCTCGATGGGGCCCACACCCACCATTTCGATCACTGTGCCCATTCCAGTAGCTAGCATACCCATCCCAACTCCACCAGTGACTCACACTACCCTTGGCAGTGCAGGACCATCCCATACCACCTTCGTTCCTCAACCTAGGGGCAACGTCCCCAACCCGAACCCAACCCCTCCACTTGGGGGCATTTGCGCTAACGTAGTCACAACCACCAGTATGTCACATTCTTCTACTAATTTTCCATTCATGGCTAGTCTCAACCTTCCTAACCTAGCCAGACGGAATAATGATCCCATCAAACATGACCCTGCGTGGCCTCACATGCCCACCAAGCTCCCATCATACATCCCTAAGTTTGAGGGAAAGGCAGGTGAAGACCCCCAGAACCATATTATGTCCTTCCATCTATGGTGTTCCTCTAACTCCATAGTGGATGACTTTGTCCACCTCCATTTGTTACAGTGCACCCTCACTGGCTCTACAGCTAAGTGGTACATCGAGCAGCCCCATGGGACCCATGCCACCTTTACCTCCCTTGCCTCGACCTTCCTGCAGCGCTTTCAGTTACCTATCCGCTATGACGCGGGAGTTGAGATCCTACTGTCTTGCAGATAGAACATGGCCACCCACATCACTAACCACATTCATGAGTGGCGTCGACGCCGTAGACTCTATAAAATTAAGTTAGATGACAGTATCTTCTTAGATTGGTTTCTAAAGTCTCTCCTTCTTGTCATTGCCAAGGATGTGGCATCCAAGCGACCCCAGTCCGAAGAAGAGGCAATCCTCAAAGCCCATCAATTTGACCTTATTTACGCCCAGTCTGGTTACCTATATTCCATCATCCTTGACGCCCCCCACGGTGATTCCTCCCGACACGATGCACCGGGGGCATCCCATGCCGTAGATGGAATCATTGGCCGTATAGCCTCACATAACCAGCCCTTTTCCATAGCACGTCCTATCCCTGGCCCCGACCTTTTGCGGGCTACATCCCAGTCTGGAGCAACCAATTCGTATGCTCCCACAAACCCTTATGTCCACCTCAGTGCTTTGGTCATGCACCCCCCGCTTACGCCCCCCCAATCGCACCTCAGCCATATTACCACCCGCAGGCCACGCAAGCTCCTGTATTCTCTCAAACCCCCCTGCTTATTATCTGCCTCAGGCAGCTCCTGCGGCAAACCCACAATCCGTTGCACAGGCTTATCAGCAACACCCACAAGGTTCAGCACCTGCACCACCTCCACCTACTTATTATCCACTGCAGCCTACTCCTGCACCTGCACAACCCCAGAACACACCTGCCACCCAAGGGCAAGTGTATGTGCAACAAAATACGCAGCCCAACCAAAATAACCAACTCCAACAAGGCCAGCATAACTACGACAAAGGTCATAACTGCGGGAACAACCCCCCTCCAGATTAAGGCGGTCAACCCCCTAATCCACCAAACAATAATAACGTGGCCCCTGCCAACCAAAACCCTGACCGACCGCCCAAATGAGCCAAAAATCCTAATTTGCGAACAAACCATCCTTGTTCTATTTGCGGGGTCTATGGCCACTACACACACGCTTGCCCACATTTGGAGCGGGCTCGGCAACTCTGGATTGATGATGCCCACCGACAAGGGCATGCGGCTCCTCAGGCACTGCCCAACCCCCCACCACCTCAGAATCAACTCTTGGTGTTACAAAACCCTTTACCAACCCAAGGCATAGTCAACACTCAGCCATTGGATGCCCCACAAGGAAACGCGCCACCACAACAGCAAATCACTTATGCCGCCCCTGATCAATCCATGATAGACTCAAGTACCCATCACTTGTTAATGATGTCATCTTTCGATGTCAACCTTCAAACCTGTCGGAACCAATATGGCTCCACCCCCGAATCCCCCTGCTGACAAAAACACCAACGCTCATCCCACTAATCAGTCGTTACGCATACCTCCGGCTCCACTAGATGATGCCTCCAAAGCCCCTCGCTTCCCACTTCGTCGCATCAACAATTACCCCAATGCTCCCGCTACATCTAATTACAACATTGTAGATGACTTAGCCAAGTCCCCCACAGCCATGTCTGCGTTAGAGGTCTTAGAAAACTATCCAACACAGTGCAAGACTTTGCTCTCAGCCATTGGTGCTATTGACCCAAATGATTCACAAATGATGGCCTTCGATTTGGACCAATCCGAACCACGCTTGCCTTCCAAATTAGTGTTCCAAGTTTCTGTATCCGTTTGGAATCTTTTCATCCATCGGTGCATCATCGATGAAGGTTCCTCTACATGCATTATGTCCACATTCATTTGGCAGAAGTTGGGATCCCCTACACTCCAACAGTCCACCACTACATTGCGAGCCTATGACGACCGTTCGGCTCAACCCCAAGGTCTCTTAGCTAATGTCCCCGTCCAGTTGGTTGGTAAAACATTGCTTATTGACATAGAGGTCATCAACGCCCAGCTTGATTATAACCTCTTACTTGGTCGTAGTTACATGTATGCCATGTGGGCGGTTGCCTCATCCGTTTTTCGTACCATGATGTTCCCCCATGACAGACGTGTGGTCAAGGTTGATCAAATGACCTATTACGATCCTGATGCCCCCGCTGCACCTGAAAACATTCTCCCCATGATTGAACAACCTGTTAGTGGTGCATCTACCTCATTGGTTTCCTCAGTGGGACCTAGAGTTTACTCAGATACACCGATGACTTCAACATTCCAAGCAATTCCACCCCCATCATCCGCGACTGAAATATATGACTTATGTACCCTTTCCCACAATACACCAACACCCAACCATCAACCACCCTTGCCACCCCAACCACCATTGGTACCTAGTCATGTTGGTGTTACACCCATCCATACAATCCCCTTCCTATTTCCCCCTTTGGGAGTAGTAAGCGCCCCGGTGATGGCTTCTCTCAGCCTCCCTGGTCTAACTTTAGGATTACCTGTATGGTACATCATGCCTCTCATTACCCCTCCGACACCAGAAGTCATCCTACAACCGGTGCAACCCATCACCAATACTAGTCAACCACCTCCCGGTGTCACTACCCCTTCATCATCCACCAATCCATCCCCTCTTAGCAAGCACACTAGGGGTAGAGGCCCACAACCATACACTACTTTACCCCCGCCTAAACCAATTAAGAATACCCCCGCATTTCATTCTCCTCCCAAATGCTCATTGTGTGATGAGTTAGGCCATGCTACCCATCAATGTCAAAAATTACCCACATTATAGGAACACATGCAAATGATTGACGACGACCCCAACATCTCAGTTGTCCAACTCGACCCTACCCCAAAGCCTCGTGATAAATCACTGCGTACCAATCACCCTTGTGCAATATGCGGTATTTACGGCCATTACTCACATCACTATCTAGATCTCCCAGATTACAGAGCCACCCTCTATGAGATGAATAACTTGGACCTCAAGACGGCTCCCCCCACCATTGAAGAGATCCACCCCCCAGCATCCCCGCCAACCGAAGAGATTAATACCATCTATATGATCTCTTCTACTAGCATTCCCTCGTCAATCGATTTGACAACCCAAAGTTTCCACAATGATGAGGAGATTCTAGAGGCTCTTACCACCCCTGATTACCCCTGAGAAGATATGCACCATCGCTCTTATTTCCTCCCGGAAGGGTCCTCCTCCACCACAGCCACCCAATTCTCAGTTGAGTCCAAAGATTTCCTTCCCGCCAAATTCGACTGGTTTAAGACCCCATTCCTGCCCCCAACGCCTTCAAGGAAGGTAACATGGCCAACATCTCACCCATCATCCACATTGATATCTCTGCCCCAGTCGGTGCTCCTGAAATCATTTTGTTAGGAGCTTCCTACACCAAGCATGAGATCGGAGAGTACAAGAAACTTTTCCAAGAATTTCGTGATGTCTTTTCCTGGTCCTATACCGAAATGCCTGGTCTTGACCCCACTATTAAAGAACACCACATTGACACGTGGCCAGATGTGCTCCCCGTTCGCCAGAAACAACACCCTATTCATCCATTAAAGCTCCCTGCTATTAAAGCAGAGATTGAAAAACTTCGGACAGTAGGATTCATTTATCCTATTGCATACACCACTTGGGTTTCTAACCCCGTCCCTGTCAACAAGAAACAAGGCACCATCAGAGTATGTACTGACTTCCATGATTTAAACCGAGCGTGTCCCAAAGACAAATTCCCCACACCATTCATCGACCAACTCATTGATGTGTGTGTGGGCCATGAGGTCCTATCCTTCATGGACGGTTTCTCAGGATACAACCAGATTCAGATCCGCAAGGAAGATCTGTACAAGACTGCCTTTACCACCCCATGGGGCACCTTTGCCTATCGTGTCATGCCTTTCAGCCTTAAAAATGCTGGTGCCACCTTCCAACGGGCCATGACCTATTGTTTTCACGACTTGGTCCATATCCTGTTAGTCTATCTTGACGATCTTATAGCTCGTTCCCGGAAACGATCAGACCACCTTAACGACCTCTGGCAAGTTTTTCTGCATTGTCGCAAGTATAAGATCCACTTGAACCCACTCAAGTGTGTCTTTTGCATTCTGGCAGGCCAATTGTTGGGTTTCATTGTTTCCCATAAAGGAATCACTGTTGATCCCCTCAAAGTCCAAGCCATCATAGACCTACCTACACCACGCATGCTCCGACAGCTTCAGAGTTTACAGGGGAAATCTAATTTCCTCCGTCGCTTTGTTCCCGATTATGCCACCAACGTTCATGGTTTCTTACACCTACTTCGTACCCATATACCCTTTGTTTGGGATGACCGGGAACAAGCTGCATTTGAAGCCCTTAAGAAAGCTCTCACACAAGCCCCTTTGATCTCCCCTCCGGATTTCTCTCAGGAATTCATCATTTACGTCTCAGCATCCGACCACGCCGTGTTAGGAGTACTTGTCCAAGAAGACACTGCTCGCCAGGAGCATGTCATTTATTATGTCAGCCAGACCTTATCTGGACCACCCCTACGTTACCCATATGAAGAGAGGTTGGCCCTCGCCGTCATCTTTTCTTCCCAAAAGTTGTGACATTACATTTTACTTAGTCATACCACAGTTGTTGCCAACTCCAACCCCATGGTCTATCTCTTGAACCGGCGACTTCTGCAAGGGTGCGTTGCTAAATGGGTAATTATCGTCCAAGAATACGACTTAAATTTCACAACCCCTAAGAGCACTAAAGCCCTCACACTTGCCCAGCTCATGACCGATCTCCCATCCCTTTTTCCATCCCCACAAAGCTCCAATGAGTTACCCGATAATCACTTGTTCATCATCTCGTCTGATGACCCATGTTACGGTGATATTTTGCTCTACCTTCGCACACAGAAGTTTAGACCTGACATAAATTGTGATAGACGCCGTCGTATCCGTCACCAGGTCTCTCGATATCTCCTCTTGGGTGATGTCCTTTACCGGTGAGGGAGTGATACTATTCTCCATCGATGTCTTACACACGAGGAAGCAGAACAAGTCCTCAATGACTGTCATAGTGGCGCCTGCAGTGGACATTTCTCTGGAATGGCCACCGCCCAAAAGGTAATCCATGCCGGATACTTCTGGCATACACTCTTTATCGACTACATCACAGTGGTCAAACATTGCCATAATTGCCAACTTTTTTCCCCTAATGCTCAGACACCACTCGCTCTGCTACATCCAGTCATCACCGTTGGTCCCTTCTGCAAATGGGCCATCGACTTCATGTAATGTAAACCCTCATCTGCAAATGGCTATAAGTACATCATTGTCGTTGTCGAATACTTCACCAAATGGGCTAAAGCCATGCCCACCTTCAATTGTAAAGCTGACACCATTGCCCGTTTCTTTTTTAACCATGTTATCACACGATTCAGGGTCCCCAAATAGCTGGTCTTGGACCATGGTTCACATTTTGAAGATTCCATTTGACGCGAGTTGTCCACTCTACTGAAGTTCGAACACTAGTATTTCTTTGCTTACTACCCCCAAGAGAATGACCAAGTAGAGGCCATTAACAAAATTTTAAAAACTATCCTCCAACTCACTGTTGACCGACATAAGTCCAATTGGCATCACATGCTTTTTCCTGCATTATGGGCTTACCGTACATCAACTAAGAACGCCATCGGTTTTACCCCATTTCATTTAGTTCACGGTGTAGAGTCTGTCCTCCCCATCGAATGTCAGATACCTACCTCACAGATCCCCATCGAGCTTCTCCCGGACACCTCGCCACTTGAGCAACATCTGCTAGCATTAGAACAAGCTATCGAAGACCGTCGTGCCACCCTCCAAACCATTAAAGCTGCCAAGAACCTCTCCAAAGCTAGTTACGACAAACATGTCCACCCTCGAACTTTTCGTGAAGAAGACCTTGTTCTCGCTTATGACCAAGCCCATGACAAAATCGATAAAGGGAAGCTTGAATCCATGTGGTAAGGCCCTTACATCGTTCAGACCTACCTCGAAAATGGGGCATATATTTTAACAGACTCCGAAGGCCACCCCTTGCGCAACCCCCGTAATGGGTTGTATCTTAAACACTTTTATCCTTAAACAAACCCGCGGCCCCATTGGTCCATATTGTACAGTTTGCTTTCTTTTGTTTTTCTCCTTTTTACCGCAACCTTACATTTATCATTTTTGCATGATTACAGATGGACCATCTTCCACCTCATTGCATTGGCTTCGCCGATGGAGCGAGCCGCTGGTCTCCAAACCTAGCCTCTACAGCATGGGTCTTATATTCCCCTTCACATGAGTTGATCCACCTCGACGGAATGTGCATAGGCACTGCTACCAATAACAAAGCAGAGTATGATGCTGTGATCGGTCTTCTGACTATGGCCCTTTAGATGGGAATATGTCACCTTCATGTGCTCCTTGACTCCCAGCTACTTGTCTCCCAGCCCAACAACTGCTACCAGGTGCGGGATCTCTACCTCTTTAGAAAGTTCCTGTGCACAAAACAGCTTAGCCGACAATTTGAATCCATATCATTAACCCATGTCCCACAAGCTCAGAATAGTGTCGCAGGTCAAATTGCTAATAACATCCTAGATTGGCATATAAGTCACACCATGTAAAACATCCATCATGCATCATCATACCATATCATCCCATCAAAAAAACATATAAAAATCCCAAAAAAGATTGCATTTACAACAAGGGGCATCCACATGCCTATCATCACATAATATTTGCATCCATGTGCAATAACATAAACACATTACTATACAGGGGAATCCACATCCCTATCATCACATACTGTTGCATCCATGTGCAATATGTAATACAAAATACACAAGGGGCTTCCACGTGCCCATAATCCTAAACTACTTGCATCCACGTGCAATATAAACACATAACAAACCACAAGCGCATCCTCGTGCGTACACTACATCATAATCGCAAAAGATGCATCCATGTGCATATATATATATATAAATAAACGTCAATGTTATACACATGTCTTGAGTACCTCAACACTCAGCTATACAAAAAATATCTATAGATCGACAAGCCTCATAGAATACAAGCTGTAGCTACAAAAAACCCCGAGTGTCCATACACATTAGGGGGGAGTCCTCTGTACTCTCTACTGAGAGTCATACCCTCCAAAGCTGCCTGCATTGACCGCCTCCGAGTCCTCACCCTGCTCCTCCTCTGGAAGCTCCTCATCCCTTGCCAGATCCTGTGCCCGATCCCTCTCTGCCAGTATGGCCACCCAGATCGCGATCGATCGGAAATCCCGTGGAGCCCCGAGACAATCCTGAATCACCTCCTAATCTAGGTCCTGCCACCCCTCATCGGTCACTCCAACAAGAAAACGATCTAGCAGCACTCGTAAGGACTCTAAAGTCCCCTCCGCGTCCCGTCGACGCACCTCCCCTTAGCCTGGTAGGGCTGGTATAGCCACATGCCCCCTGTGGTCTGTTAAATTTTAAGCATTAATTCACAATACTCTTGGATCTTTACGGAGAGAATAACATATACAGTATATCAATGCATAACAATCACAATAAGCATGAAAAGCATCACAAGAATCAAAAGCATGAGAGACAAGAGACACAGAGTTTCCGTGGGGAAAACCCTAAGGTGAAAAACCCCACAACTTCCTCAGAGATAGAGAGAGCAATGGCTCAACCAAAGTACAAAAAAAATACACTGAGATAGTCTCCTAGTAGAAGATGATCCTCCTCCTCACTAGTGCACCACTTTTTGAGTGAGAGAAATATAACTTTCCGAATGATCTAAATAGAAATCTCCTGATCTCTATTTATACTAACCTGTTTTCCTAGTGACCTTATGGGGCCAACTTGTCTAGCTAGGTACATCCACAATATAATATATATTTCATGGCCGACCCCACACATGGTGGTCTAATAACCCATCGGCAAGTACACACACTTGCGACACTTGTCAATCCACATGACGACACTTCCTTATAGAGGAATAACACATCTCTAATAAGGGTACAATAAATATATATGAAATACATTCCAAAGTTACATATACATCAACACTCCCTCTTAACTAGGAAGGTATTTCTCGACACAGATCTGCTAGACAAGTCTTCTTCTCAGGATCATCGTCATCATCATCGTCATTGCTGCTGCTATCTCAACCAATCTCTGACTCTACTCATCATAGGAAGTTCTACAGAGCCAGTCCTTTTTCACACTGGATGTAGGCCCACCACCTGCAGGTCTTCATCATCACTGGCCATACTATGGAAATCTCAGGAATTATTACGTGCGTCACAAAACCTTAAAAGAGTCTCTTGACTAGTAAGAACCCTAAAGAGGATCTGAGGCCTTTTTCATCCTGTCCATATCTCCAGGACTTATTACATGTGACCCCAACACAAAACCTCAAAAGAGAATCCCAAGACTGATTACGAGCATAAGGCTCAACCTATCGGATCTCCCAGGGCACAAATTACATGTGGTCACCACAAAACCTTGAGAGAGCATCCCAGGACGATTATGAGCACAAGGCTCAACCTATCAGATCTCCCAGGGAACAAATTACATGTGGTCATGGCAAAACCTCGAAAGAGCATCCCAGGATTGATTACGAGCACATGGCTCAACCTATCGGATCTCCCAAGGCACAAATTACATGCCATATGACAAAACCTCGAAAGAGCATCTCCCAGATATCCCAGGGCACAAATTACATGCCATAGGCAAAACCTCGAAAGACTATCTACAGATCTCCCAGGGCACAAATTATATGTCCTCCCAAGCAAAACCTCGAAAGAGCATTTTCCAGATATCCCAGGGTACAAATTACATGCCATAGGCAAAACCTCGAAAGACTATCTGCAAAATATCCCAGGGCACAAATTACATGCTTATCTGCACAACCTATTCCACGGCCATAGAGTATCAACCTGATACTCACCATACAAAATCCTGATGTACACATGATCATCCTAATCATCATCACTACATCGTCCTGACGCATGTCATCTGGAGCAACATCCTGAAGCTTGCCATCCATGATCATCCTGATCATACAATGCATCTACCTGATGCATACCAAGTATCTACCTGATACATATCATCATACATGATCCACCTGATCACACTGTGTATCCACCTGATACAAATATAAATACATGATACATATCAACATACATGATCTACCTGATCATACAATGTATCCACCTAATACATATACAGATACATGGTCCAGGCATCCAACATGATGCATATACAAAATACATACACATGATCCAACCGATCATATCCAGCATCCAACATGATGCGTACATACATATAAATGATCCAACTGATCATATTCAGCATCCAACATGATGCGTACATACATATAAATGATCCAACTGATCATATCCAGCATCCAACATGATGCATACATACATATACATATAAATGATCCAACTGATCATACAAAGCAGAAACTAGAACATCATCTTGATGCTCATCATCCAGCGCTTACATCCACAGCCATGTGCAGGATCCTCCTTCCAACATGCTTGGAATGGCTAATGTGTCCATCACTTCTTCCTTGAAGTGTCATCAATCTGAAGAACACCAACCCTCTCCCTGAAGTACTCGAACTTCACCCTAGCTAGTGGATTTGTCAGCACATCTGCAATCTGCTCATCCGTCGCAATGTACAGGAGCTTCACAGCTCCTCTCTGCACCATATCCCTGATATAGTGATATTTAATCTCTATGTGTTTCAACCTGTCATGAAACACTGGGTTCTCAGACAGCTTCACACAATTCTGGTTATTGTAGAATATACCAGTAGCCTCAAATGGGAGATCAAATAACTCAGACAGTAGCTTCCGTAGCCATACTGCCTCACAACTAGCTGAGCAAGTTGCAACATACTCTGCCTCAGCTGTACTCAGTGCTATGCAGGACTGCTTCCTGCTAAACCAAGAGATCACACTTGATCCCATACTGAAGCAGCACCCAGATGTGCTCTTCCTATCTGCAGCACTGCCAGCCCAATCTGAATCAACATAACCCTGCAGGTTAAACGTTTGATTCTCCTCATACTTGAGCCCATAATCCATTGTACCCTTCAGGTACCTTAGAACATGCTTTATAGCAACCAGATGAATACTCCTCAGATCTGTCAGGAACTGACTCAATGTGTTCACCACAAAGCAAATATCTGGTCTCGTGTTCATCAGGTACATCAAGGACCCAATCATCTGACGATACATAGAGACATCAACCGGCTCAAATGAAGCATCACATAGAAGCTTCAGATTCGATGCCATAGGTGTGGCCATGGCCTTGCAATCCATCATCCCGAATCTCTTCAGGATATCTACTATGTACTTCCCTTGACCAAGGAAGATCCCACCTGCACTCTGCCACACCTCCATACCTAGGAAACAATGCATCATTCCCAAATCTTTCATATCGAACTCAGCAACAAGCTTCCTCTTAGCATCTGCAATCAATCTATCATCTCCTATTACAAATAAGTCATCCACATATAGGAGTAGAATCACAGGATTCCCTTCCTCAACCTTGTAGTAAAGGTTGGAATCAACTTTACTCTTGGTAAAGCCCAAACTAGATAGGAAACTATCCATCCTACCATACCAAGTTCTGGGAGCTTGCTTCAAGCCATACAAGGCTTTCTTCAACTTGCACACATATGAATCCCTGTCATGTATTTCAAAACCGAGTGGCTGCTCCACATATACTTCCTCTTCAACTACACCATTCAAGAAAGCAGTCTTGACATCCATCTGGTGTATTTTCCATTTCATTGTTGCATCCAGGGCAAGTACTGTTCTGATGGAAGTATACCTGGCTACAGGTGCAAAAGTTTCTTCATAATCTATTCCCTCTCTCTAAGAGAAGCCATGAGCTACGAATCTTGCTTTGTATTTTTCTACACTGCCATCTGCATCATGCTTGATTTTGTAGATCCATTTGGAAGTCACAACAGAGTTTTCTTTAGGTCTTGGGACAACATCCCAAACATCATTCTTCATTTCTGATTGGTATTCCTCAACCATGGCATCCTTCCATTCTTTCTTTTCCGCTGCTTCTTCATAACTGGAAGGCTCTTTGTTCATAATGTCACAGAGTAAAGCAACATAGCTGGTATGTGATCTGGTTCTCTTCTTTGCTCTGTGTTCTTCTTCTGGAATGCCAAATCTTTCTGCATCTTGAATGAGCTCTCTAGCCCATGTAGGTTTCCTCTTGTGAGAGTTATCCTCACGGGGTGGATCTACAGGCTCTTGTAGATCTTCAAACTCACGAACAACTTCTGGAACTGCTTCAGTCATGGTAGTGTCTTGAAATCTAGTTTCCTTAGGTTCTTCATAAACTTCGATAGGTGCCTTCCTTGATTTGATGAATGTTGAGTTTTCATCAAATGTTACATCCCTGCTGACATCAATCTTCTTGAACCCTGGAAAGTATATTCTGTAAGCCTTCGAGCTTTCACTGTAACCCACAAAGATACCCTTCTTTCCTGAAGGATCTAGTTTAGTCCTCTTTTCCTTTGGGACATGAGTGTATACTGGACAACCAAATATTCTAAGATGGCTGACTTCAGGTTTCTTACCAAAAAAGACCTCTTCTGGTGTCTTGTTGTCCAATATCTTGTGGGGTGTTCTTATGCAATACCTTAGCCTCTTCATCCTTTGGGATAGGGATGTCTTCTTTTACATATGAGTCCAACTCATTCTCTTCCAGGATTAACCCAATCCTATACTTCCAAGCTCGGAAGTTATCAGCTCCTTCAAGCTTATCCTCAAGCTTGGTGTGGTGAGACATCTTAAAGAGTACTTCAAATGGAAATATAAAAGATTTAGGTCTTACCACTTGAAATGCTGAAAACTGGATCTGGTCCCAAATTAGGGTTTGTCGAAAAAACCCTAAAAATTCAAAATGTGAATTTTAATTTTCTGAAAGGATAGAAAGATGCGCCTAGGTCAGATGATCAGCCTGGTGTATTCAGAATTTGAGATCAGCAAAGCTTTACCCTTCATATTTATCTTTTTGTCCTCCCGGGTTCACTCAGGAGAGCCCTGAATTAGGGTTTTAGTTTCCCAGAGATCTATCCAGCCAAAAATCTCGATCCAAATCTCTAAACTTTGATTTTTGCTAGGAGCTTCCAGCTATGTCTTCAGATTTCAGAAATTCCTATTTTGTGGAAACCCTGATTTTTAGGGCCAAATCTGAAAATGCTCAAAATTGAATTCTGATTAGATAGATAGATTCTCCTTGATGAGTAGAGTCAATCTACTATACTGATTTTCCAAAATCTATGGAGAGAAATCCAATAAACAAGAAACTCAAGTTTTCGTCACTGCAAAATGTCTTCTTCTCAGGTTAGCTCTGATACCATGTTAAATTTTGAGCATTAATTCACAATACTCTTGGATCTCTACTGAGAGAATAACATATACAGTATATCAATGCATAACAATCACAATAAGCATCACAAGAATCAAAAGCATGAGAGACAAGAGACACAGAGTTTCCGTGGGGAAAACCCTAAGGTGAAAAACCCCACAAGTTCCTCGAAGATAGAGAGAGCAATGGCTCAACCAAAGTACAACCAAAATACACCGAGATAGTCTCCTAGTAGCAGATGATCCTCCTCCTCACTAGTGCGCCACATTTTGAGTGAGAGAGATATAACTTTCTGAATGATCTAAATATAGATCTCCTGATCTCTATTTATACTAACCTGTTTTGCTAGTGACCTTATGGGGCCGACTTGTCTATCTAGGTACATCCACAATATAATATATATTTCAGGGCCGACCCCACACATGGTGGTCTAATAACCCATCGGCAAGTACACACACTTGTGACACTTGTCAATCCACATGACGACATTTCCTTATAGAGGAATAACACATCTCTAATAAGGGTACAATAAATATATATGAAATACATTCCGAAGTTACATATACATCAATATGGTCTATATGTCCGAGTGGTGGTATCAGTCCAACATCTGCAGATCATACATCAGTCAGTACCAACACATCAATATATCAAACCTATCATACACAAAATCTGACATAAAAAACAATCAAACAAGTCGATACATACCATATGGTCCCCACACCTTCCTTGGAGGCCGTGGTGCCTCTGAATCTCCTATGTAGTCCATATCTCTGTATGGATAATCATCCAGTGTCAGTGGCATCTGCAACCAATGTAGATAGAGCTCCTAGGTGAAGTACCTCCCAACTTCCCTTCCACCCCATCAGCGCATCATCTCTCCCCACTGCACCATGCGTGAGTCCCTAAGTCCTCCTGCCTTGATTGACACCCACAGCCGCAATGTAGGTACCCGCTTCATGAAGAATGCACAAAGAAAGGATCCATAACAGAATCCCTTACTAGATTCCTTCACCAAGGTCAATTGTCATTGAATGCAGGTGAGGAACATCTGGCCCCACGCGAAGTAGATACCATCCCGCACTCGCTCCACCAACTACATCTGGCCCCCTGACACCCGCTCAGGCGCCTGAGACCCCAAAACTCGAACCACACACGCCGCGATCCCCCGCACTGATGGCTCCCACAGGTCCACAATCTGGAGTGCATTCCTATGCACTATAGCCTCTGGAACATAGTAACTCTCCAACATATCCTCCACGTCCATGTCTGTGGACACCCATGGCTGCGTATCAGCCACCCTACCCAGACAGGGCAACCCTGTCAAGAAATATACATCTGCAAGGGTGAGATCCACCCTCTCCCCCTACACCCTGAAAGCCTATATTTCAGGTTCCCAAAATCCCACCAACCTGTTCAGCAGTAGTCCCGCTGAACGTATCATGGGAACCTATGTGAACTTTAGCAGCCCGCACAACCCCAAAGCCGACTGCACACACCGATCCCTCCGGATGACCTCTACAATATCATCCAGAATCTCCCGCTCCCGCCATAGCACTACCGGCATCCTGTCAATCCCACAATGCAAACTCATTAGACCCACATCAAATAAATAACCATTTTTTCCCCCGGGATAACCCTAAAACTCGATCTAGATCGTGGCTTTAGGGCCCCTTGCTACGATCTCAGATCGTGGCTCTCGGGCTTTGAGTCGCGATCCAAGATCGCGGCTGTCAGGGCTACAGTCACGGTCGTGGACTACGGATTTCTCGATCCGAGTCACGATCTAGGACTGCGACTGTAGAAGCTGAACACACGATCCCGTACCATGTATTCATCCCCAAAACGTGTGGTCCCAAACCGCAATTCCACCCCAAAAACCCGTGATGCACACCCTCGTGGACCGTACAAGACCTCCCTGGGGACGCACCACCCCTTCGAACCCAACACAAAATGCAGGTATGAGTTTAACGAAATACCTGCAACTCACGGATCAGAAATCGGCCGATCGGATCGTCCAGAAACACCACCTAAGCTCTGGTCCACTATGATCTCTAGTCAAAGTCGACAAGTCCAACTGACACTTGTCATGTTGGGCCCACTTACTATTTATACCCCGTTGACTTTTCTTGTTTTGACCATTCTGAATCCATACCGAGTCCATTTTCCAAACTGTTTCCACCACTGGAATCAGCACGACAAGACCATCATGATGGTCGACTAGTTTTCTTATTTTTTCTGCATCATTTTTTGAGCATTTTTTCTAAACACCACTTGTTACCTTGGTTTGCGTGCCACATCGGTTGTAGCCCATGTTTGATATTCTTTATATCATCGAATTCATTTTTCCGATCCCGTGATGATGCTTGAGATAATTTCTCGCTCTAACCCTCAGATGCTTTGGGTATTTTTTCCACAACGCCCCCCATTGCCTCAGTTTGCGAGCCACCTTGGCCATTCTCCATTTTTGACACTTTTTATGTCGCTGGATTCAGTTTTCCAAGCTCATGATGATGCTTGAGATCATTTCTCACTTTCACCAGGTACAATTTCAACATTGTGTCCTGACACCTTGCTACCTCGATTTGCGCACCACATTGGTCGCCATCGGATTGTTGCACATTTTTACATGAGCCAGTCACCCCACTCATATTGCAATTATTTCATTATTTTGCCACCATCCATCATCCTGCAAGGAGGCCCACAAGTGTTCCACCCCACCCTTGTTCTTGGTTCCCATCGATGTTCCTTTATTGAGCACTTCCTCCTTGTCTGGCCATTCCTTTTGTTCGGTATAATTTTATCCCTTTTTCGGGCCGGATGAGTCCCTTACGAAAAAGGCACTTAGGGAGTTTCTGTTAAGCTCTTTTCTGACTCCTAAAACAATGAAAAGATCACCGAGCAATCTTGCTTCCTTTCATGCTCGTTAAAGTACCTGAAAGGGTGTCTATCTAGTATAAGTTTAACCATTTTCCGGACCTGGTAGACTAATTATGAAAAAGGAATACTCTAGTCACACTAGCTAGAAGAGTTATTCATTGCATCCTTTTATGCTTCTTCGGGCCTTGGAGACTAACACACGAAAAATAATCCCCCTTGAGTCTTCTTATTGCTTTCAGACTCTCTAAAATTAAAAGCAACCACGAGCATGCACCGTCCTGGGCTCGTACAAATCCACACGATGGTACCCTTCCATTATTTCAGAGTCTTCTTATCGCTTTCAGACTCCTTAAAATTGAAAGCAATCTTGAGCATGAACTGTCCCAGGCTCGTATAAATACACAAGACAGTACCATTTTGAACACACTTCTTCTAGTTCCTTAACCCATGAAGAAGTCCCCCCTGTGCCTCTCGGCACTATGATCGATCATCTCGGAAGCACCAGCAATAAGGTCGCCTTTGTCCAGAGTATTCTGCAGTCTCCTTCCATCTTATACCATCCTTGATCCATTACAGCTATGATCCCTTTCCCACCAATCAGTTTCATATACTGCCCGATCATCCCCGCCATCATACTCTGAACAAAGGAAGTTTGAGTCTACCCCCTCTACTTGCCTAGTTATCCCCCACCCCCACAGTATGTCAATCCTACCATCAGTACTCTCACACTTTGGTTTTCCACCTCATGCTCCTATCAAGGAAACATCATTGCCTTGCTAGTTGCAGGTCCCCCTCTGTCGACGCCAACCCATCTATTCCAGAGGATAGACCCAGAGGTCCCTGCGCCTTAAACTCATCACCATCTGTGGTGAGTGCCTACAGACCATTTTGAGAGGAGTCATCAGTGCCTCTCCAAGTGGTTGTTTCTCACATGCTCCAGTTCTACACCTTGATCGCATTGTTGAGAATCGCGTAGGGTATATATCCCTTCAGTTATTGGTCGAAGACCCCAGATTTCCTTCGACTCTAGCACATTGGTGAGTCACTTCGGAACACCCAGTTATATGTTCCCATGGATGTCCAAGTTGCATTGGTGATTGTATTCGGAATCCATCCAGTTATACGCTTCCTTGAGTACCCATTTTAGTTCCCATTCAGTGTACCATTGAGGGTATGACTCCTCGTCACTATGATCCAACAATTCATCAGTTCCTCTAGTACCACACTCAGCGGCACTATTGTTATTCCAGTGTATCAGTTTTTCAGCTCAGACATGATCAGCCCAGTAGTACGTCCCAGATTTTGTGTCCCCTTTGGACCCTTATGATGTACACAATGGTTCTCCATGTATCTTTCAAGTCCCCATTTTTGGGCCTCATTGTTATTGTTTATATATACCTTGATACGAGCATGGGTATGCCCGCCTCATCCATATATTGAGATTCTCCCTCATTCATTATTTGAGGCCATGTATATTTCAGGTCCCCATTTTTTGGACCCCATTGTTATTATTATAGATCTTGATACGAGCATGGGAATGCCTGCCTCGTCCATATGTTGAGATTATTCCTCATTCACTATTGAGGTCATGTACTTTCAGTTTTTGCAGTTTGTTCGGGACCGTTGTTCCGGGCTCTAGTTCATTTCTTCCCCTCTCCACATCCCAGGAAAACCATAAAAGACCTAGGATGTATATCGACCATACGATGAGCTCCTGCCCTCACACATCAGGGGGCAATCTGTTAACACCCAAAAAGTGCTCACTACCTCAGCTACCCCATTACATGACTCATTGGTCCATATTTCCTACCATATTTGGCTCCAAAACCTCAAAAAACCACTAAAAAGCCTCCTAAAGGACAAAAAACCATTAAAAAAGCCTCCAAAAGGCCAAAAACCCCCCTTTTCCCCCAAAATAAGTTAAATTCCTCCAAAAATAGCAAAAACCCTCTAAAAAGGGAATAAAAAATTCAAAACAAGAGGAAAAAGAGGGAAAAAAGGAAGCAAAAACCCTATACAGCTGACCTAAACCATATGGTGCCCAAAACCATGGGTCAGCACTCCACCACTAAAAAACCTATAAATAGGTGATGGAGGCTCCCCATTTCACATCCATAGTCACCCTTATCCTTACTCTGCCAAAATCACTCCTGAAACCCTAGCTCACTCGTTTGAGCTATTTTCACATTTGAGTGCCCCTTTGGCCCATATCCAAAACCATTTAGAGAAGGAGAAGGAACAACACTGGACATACTGTGGAATCCTCAGGACTTATTACGTGCGTCACAATACCTTGAACGAGCATCCCAGGATGTTACGAGTACACAACTCTAACCTGTAAGATCTCCCAGGGTGCTATTACATGTGACCCCACCACAAAACCTCGAAAGAGCATCCCATGATGTCACGGGTACACAACTCCGACCTGTAGGATCTCCCAAGGCACAAATTACATGTTGTCACCACAAAACCTCGCAAGAGCATCCCAGGAAGTTAAGGGTACACAACTCTGACCTGTAGGATCTCCCAGGGCATAAATTACATGTGGTCATGGAAAAACCTCGAAAGAGAATCCCAGGATGTTACGAGTACACAACTCTGACCTGAAGGATCTCCTAGGGCGCTAATATATGCCATAGGACAAAACCTCGAAAGAGCATCCCAGGATGTTACGGGTACACAACTCCGACCTGAAGGATCTCCCAGGGCACAAATTACATGTCCTCCCAGAGCAATGTCTCAAAAGAGCATCCCAGGCTATTATGGGTACACAACTCCGACCTATAGGATCTCCCAGACATGCTCATCTGCACAACCAGTTCCACGACCACAGAGTATCATCCTGATACTCACCATACATCATCCTGATGTACGCATGATCATCATCACTGCATCGTCCTGATGCATGTCATCTGGAGCAACATCCTGAAGCTCGTCATCCATGATCATCCTGATCATATAATGCATCTACCTGATGCATACCAAGTATCTACCTAATACATATCATCATACATGATCCACCTGATCATACAATGTATCCATCTGATACATACATATATACATGATCTACCTGATACATATCAATATACATGATCTACCTGATCATACAATGTATCCACCTGATACATATACATATACATGGTCCAAGCATCCAACATGATGCATATATAAATACATACAAATGATCCAACTGATCATATCTAGCATCCAACATGATGCATACATACATAAATGATCCAACTGATCATATCCAACATCCAACATGATGCATGCATACATAAATGATCCAATTGATCATAACGAGCATCCAACATGATGCATATACATATATAGAGCAGTAACTGGAACATCGTCCTGATGCTCATCATCCATGATCATCCTGATCATCATAGCATCATCCTCTTCAGATCATCTCATCGTCCACAAAGCACATCCCAAATGCACATCATCTAGCACTTACACCATCGACATGGGAGAACACATCTACCACCATTCGGGGAAGGCTCCATCCCTTACTTTTTTTACCATGGGAGAACACATCTACCACCATGTGAGAAATGGCTTTAGCCCTTACATCTACACCATGGAAGAACACATCTCCCACCATGTTAGAATGGATCAACAATTACATCACAACCATGGGAGAACACATCAGCCATCTCAGAAAATCTCATGTGCATCTGTATCTTATGGACTCATCACTTCCCTTTGGAAGGAACCTCGATCTGAAGTGCACCAAGCCTCTCTCTGAAGTACTCAAACTGCACTTTGTCCAAAAGCTTGGTCAATACATCTGCAACCTTCTCATCCATCACAACAAAATCTGATTCAGCTGTACTCAGTGTTACACAAGAATGCTTCCTGCTAAACCAAGAGATCACACCTGATCCCATAATGAAGCAACACCCAGAACTGCTCTTCCTATCTGCAGCACTGCCTGCCCAATCTGAATCAACATAACCCTGCAGGTTAAACTTTTGATTCGCATCATACTTGAGCCCATAATCAATTGTACCCTTTAGGTACCTTAGAATATGCTTTACAGCAACCAGGTGAAAACTCCTCGGATCCATCAGGAACTGGCTCAATGTGTTCACCGCAAAGAAAATATCTGGTCTCGTGTTCGTCAAGTAGATCAAGGACCCAATCATCTGACGATACATTGTGACATCAACCGGATCAGATGAAGCATCACACAGAAGCTTTAGGTTCGATGCCATAGGTGTGGCCATGGCCTTACAGTCCATCATCCCGAACCTCTTCAGGATCTCTACTGCATACTTCCCTTGTCCAAGGAACATTCCATCTGTATTCTGCCACACCTCCATGCCTAGAAAATAGTGCATCATCCACAAGTTCTTCATCTCGAACTTGGCAGCAAGCTTCCGCTGTGTGTCGGCAATCAATCTATCTTCACTTGTAACAAACAGGTTATCTACATACAAAAGTAGTATCATTGGATTGCCTTCCTCAGCCTTGTAGTAAAGGTTGGAATCCGCTTTACTCTTGGTAAAGCCCAAACTGGATAGAAAGTTGTCTATCCTTCCATACCAAGTTCTGCACATATATGACTCCCTGTTATGTGTCTTAGAACCAAGTGGCTACTCCTCGTACACTTCTTCTTCAACTACACCATTCAAAAAAGCTGTCTTGAAATCCATCTGGTGTATCTTCCACTTCATCATTGCAGCGAGAGCAAGTACTGATCTAATGGAAGTGTATCTGGCTACAGGAGCAAAAGTCTCTATGGTACCACCTGCAGCATGCTTGATCTTGTATATCCTCTTGGAAGTCACTACAGACTCCCCTTCAGGTCTTGGGACTACATCCCAAACATCTTCATGATCGACTGGTACTCCTCGATCATGGCATTCTTCCCAAATCCTGGGAACTTCAATATCTTCAATATTTTCAATAGATAACTTTGTTGCTGAACAAATGTTGTAGTCCTTCTTTTGTAGGTGATGGTATACGATCTTTCCTACACAACACGTTAAATTGCATAATTAGAAAACATCTCATAGTTTTCAGAAAAAATTCTTACACATAAATAAATATGTCACACAGTCATGCAATTATCATAGCCAATGCTTCAATACAACATTTATCCATATCCTGTAACTTTCTAGATGCCTTCCAATCTCTACCAAAACATTGTTAAGAGTGTGCACAACTCCCAACATGTTAGCAAAGAGGTTTCATTGTAGATAAGTAGGAATGGAATGTTGTACAGTGCCATAGGCCACTTACCCATGTATATTAGTAGTATAATATTCATCAATGCAACTATTCTAATATGCATAATACACAACCTAATTCTAGGAACATGAGTATATACATTATCGAGCAGTATTATTTAAACAATAAAATACAAAAGGACTGATAATTCAAATACTTATCTTTGTTTGTTTGTTGTGTTGACTCCCTCTCAGTCTTTGCTTCTTTTCCACTACTCCATTCTGATGTGGATTGTGAGAAGTGGTCAACTCCCTCTGAATATCTGCAACCTTGCAGAAACTACTGAAGTGTGCTCCTTCTTGATCTTTGCTTCCTTGCAGGAACAACTGGAGTGTGCTCCCTCTTGATCTTTGCTTCCTTGCAGGAACAACTGGAGTGTTCTCCCTCTTGATCTTTGCTTCCTGGATTACCTGTCCTTGAACTTATATCCATCACTATGCATGCTTATTAGGATCATCATTGTGTTATCCTCGAGGTCTCATATATAATCACACATTCATTAGAATAATCTTAAACATGTATAGTCATGATCATTTCAAACACAGATAATAAACATTAGTATTCAAGGTTTCAGGGAAGTCTTCTTTTACTCATGCATATTCTTATTTGATCATAGAAATCTTCTGGTTAGATAAACCATCAATCAAGATAAGAGACATAAAATGCATAAACCCTTGATTACTTATATTTATAACTTTATGAATAAACATAACCAATCATACCAAGTATACTTATATAAGGGGTCCTAACAGAAGGTAGGATTCTAACTTGATATTGGAAAAACATACCTGGATTGGTATGTTAGCTAGTTATGTCTAACATACCCACATGATGTCTTCTTGTTCTCTTCAATGACTTCATGGGGGCTTCACTCAATAAACTGCTATCATAGCACGTTCGCTCGAGGCATATGAAACAATACCCCTAATTTCACTAAATATTGGAAAATACCTTCAAAAATCATTTTTTTTAACCCCCTCCCAATATTCCTTCCCAATTTAAAAAAACCCCTATTTTCACTAGATATTGTATGTATCAATTTTTTCATTAACATTTTTTATACCCCTTTATATTTCCACCTAGTATATTGATATGATACCCCTCATATGACCCCACATGCATTCTACAATGCACCTTGCTTCTTTCGATGTATATTGTGGATGCATATTACTTCACCCACAATGCAATTACTCAACCACATATCATTATTATTTGCAACATCTAATGGTCTAATGAAGAGATAGGAGATCACTTCTTGTATGTCACTAGAGCCAATGCACATTGACAACATTTAGATTGCATGTTGTAGCTCCCCAATCGTTGACTAAGCCTATTGTGGGCTAGTTATCCAAGCCCCCAAGGCCTGTAACAAGCTATAGGAGGCTGACTAAACATCCCAAGGCCTGTAATAGGCACGAGTGGTTGGGTATTCAAGCCCCTAAGGCCTAACGAGGGCCTATAACAGGCCCTGGAGGCTTAGATCCTCCCAAGGCTATTGGTAACAACTAGTTGAGTGCTATTGGTAACAATTGGCTGTCAATGACCACTGTCTCTCGACTATGATCGACTGGAAATCCACTTCACCACGAAAACTCTGGCCTCAAGCATGCCTCAAGATGTGATTTCCCTGCGTACTAGTAAGCCCAAGCCTTGCCTCAACCCGATTTCTCATTCGGTCGTGATCCCTCCATCTCCATTTGGCGGATATTTGTGAGCTCGCCCATATAAAAAAGACCCCAAAGTATTTTTGTATTTTACATTAAATAAAAAAACCCTTTGCCCTTAATATATAAGCAATATATTTTTTAGGTTTTCATGAATATTCAATACCGCAATATGAATGAACGTGATATTATATTTCCTTCTAGTGAAGCCCCCGTGAATGACTTGTGCTAGTAACCTACATATCTCATAGGTTAACCATTATAGAACCAAGTTATACATACCTCGCAAATAGATCTTCTAAGTGATTCATGACAATGGATGAATCTTTGTCCTCATGTCATTATGATCACATGTTTTTGAACTAGAACATTATTTGTCTTTGTTGGTGAACCTTTCATGTTAGCAGACAACATAAACCTCATACAACACCATAATGCATTAGTACAATCATAAGTGTCAACACCCTAATCAATGAATATCTTCTATCATGCATTCATAATTTTATTAAGGTGATATGAAAAGTCTAAATTTAATCAAGATTGTACTAACCATAATAACATGAAGACAAACATACCATAAACTTAATCATGAACAAATCTCGAAACATACCTAGATGAGTCATACCTGTCGATATTGCTTGGAATATTCTTATGTAAGGCCTTAGCCTCATGTCCCTCTGAAACAAGAACTTCTTCACTTATGCAGGTGACCAATCCATTCTCTTCTAGGATTAACCCAATCCACTTGATTTGCAGGAACTGGATCTGGAGCTGGATTAGGGTTTGTCAGAGAAACCCTAAAAATTCAAACTTTGAATTTCAAACTTCTGAAAGGATAGAAATATGTGCCTTTCTAAGTTGGTCAAGCTGGTATACTCAGAATTTGAAAACTGCAAAGTTTCACCCCTCGAAATTGCCTTTTAGATTTTCGGATTCACTGGGGAGGACCCTGAATTAGGGTTTGAGTTTCCTGGAGCTTCACCCAACCAAAAAATTTGATTCAAAGATCTAAGATTCAATTTTTCTGAGGAGCTTCCAGCCATGGTCACAGATTTCAAAAATTCCAATTTTTGCAGAAGCCCTAAATTCCGGAAGCCATGAATGAAGGTGCTAAAAAATAATTATGTTTTGACATAAATATGTACCTAATTGTTTCTGGTGTAACTCTGAACTTTTGGATCCATGGGGTCTCAAAACGTTTCCTGTGATAGCCCAACCTGTCATATTTCCAACCCCATAGGTCTAAATGCAAATGGATTCTCTGAGAGAGAGTTATGCCAAGTGTTGCAACATGACCTGTTTATGGGATAAACCAGGAGAGCGAACGTGTACAGAGTGCCATGTGTCACTAGTTAAGTTTCAGCCTCTGAAAACCTTACCTGAGAAGTTAAATTCTGCGCACTACCTGTCACATTTTACAAAATTTCATTTGGAGCTTCCCAACCCAAGTTATGACCTTTTTTCCAAGGTCACTTGTTTATGACTGAGATCCGGAATAGGTATAAACCCTATATTGTACAGATCATAAATCATAAAGTACAACGAACTAGAGGTTTTCCTTTGGACACAAGGTACATGGGGATCTTAGCTTCGTCCTATATGATTTTCAAACCCTGGAACCTCGTCGAAATTTATTTATAGCGAAAGTTCTACAATGACTGGTTTTTTCTATATCAAGCCCTAGCTTCACAATTGCAACAAGTGTCATACATGCCATACCATGCCTTGTTTCAGGCTAGCTCTGATACCATGTTAATTTTTCAGAATTTACTTCAATCTGATCTAGGATCTTAACTGAGAGAATAACATGTACAACATATCTATAGCATATCAATCATGAACATAATAATGCAAGCACACAAGAGACACAGAGTTTACTTGGGGAAAACCATAAAGGTGAAAAACCCCAATAACTTTCTCAGAGATAGATAGAGAAATGATACAACCCAAGCATAAGAGATAGACATATCCTAGCAACAACTTCTCCTCCTCCACAATTGCTCCACTCTCCCAAGAGTGTGAGAGAGAATAGAAAGATGAAATAGAGTGCCTCCCGCACTCTATTTATACTTGACTTGACTTGCCTAATAACCTTTACTAGGTCAGCCTCAACTTAACCACATAACACAATGCTGACTAGGCCGACACCCAATAGGGTGGTATAATAACCCTTCGAACCACATGACTTATACAGGGCCGACCCAACAAGGTGGTCAAATAACCCATCAAGTATAAGTTACGACACTTACAATATAAATGACGACACTTCCATATAGAGGAATAATAACATCTCTATAGGAATACAAACACTTCTGTATACAGGAATAATACCATCTCTATAGGAGTACAATATATATATATATGAAATACATGGGTGAAATACATTCCGAAGTTACATATACATCAACAAAACTTATATCTCTTAATATCATAGAGATAAGATAAATAATACTTTCAATGGAAACACACATGGAGAATTTTAGAAGGCCAAACCCCCTATATTTGATGGTCAAGTGAAATCTGGATAGGAAGCTAATGACCGACTTCTTGGGATCACGAAATATTTCCAAGTCCGCGGTTACTCTAGGAACCTGAATGATATAGTGGCCATATTTAATTTGAATGGAAAAGCATCAATTTGGTGGGAGCATCTCAAGAAACTTAACAATATCAATTAGAACAAATATTGTTTTGGAGTAGTTAAAAAAAGTAATTTAAGTAGGAGTACCTCTCTAATAGGTACTATGATGATAAAATAAAATAAATATATCCATGACTTAAAGTTTGGACAAATGACCATGGTAGAATATGAAAATAAATTCTTGGAGCTGTTACAGTGTTACAGTGTTAGAAAAACAGGATCGCAGAGCAATAAAAATAAACAGAAATGCAAATATAATCACACATACACATTACAAGAGAGACACAGATATATCGTGGTTCACCCAACTTGGGCTACGTCCACACTGAATTTGCCAGTCCTTATTATTATTACCGTCCAACAAGTCGAAGGGATACAACCTGCAGCACAACCGCTGCACTTCCTCTTCTCTGTTTCACAATCTCTCTCCTGATCTCAGAGATATTTACAATGCATAAAACCTAATACATCAACCACCCTAGCCGTATTACAATGTCTTTATTTATAAGGGAAATACAATGGGAAAATACCACGGGATACCCAAAACCATGGGCCTACAAAACAGCTGGCGAAAACAACCCCAAAAATTTTCTTCAGGGGCGTTGCCCCCGGACCCCCCCAGCCAGGGGGGATGGTCCCCCTTGGAACCCCATGGGGGGGTGATGCCCCCCCACACCCCCCCGCTAGGGTGAGTGTATAGTCCACCTACATATCATATAGAACTGGGGTACAAACACAGCTGATACAATATCATCTATGAGACTAGAAGATCTGGCTCCACAACCAACAATCTCCCACTTGGAGACTGATCACAACAACTCCACCGTTGCTGCACTTGCTGGACTTGGACTTGGAAAATTTCTCCTCTTCACCTTCATGCTAGAAGGCCAACTGAAACTGAGCACGAACTCAGTTTCTCTCTGGTCACTACTGTTGTGAACATGTCTGCAGGATTCTGGCTAGTATGTATCTTTTCCAGCTTCAACAGTTCATCTTCCAGAACAGAGCGTATGAAATGGTACTTGAGTTGTATATGTTTAGTCCTGGAATGGAATGCTGAGTTCTTTGCAAGGTGAATGGCACTCTGGCTGTCACTATACAATCTGCTATCCTTTTGCTTCTTACCCACTTCCTCCATAAACCTCTGCAACCAAATCATCTCTTTACTAGCCTCTGTAATGGCAACATACTCTGCTTCTGTTGTTGAAAGTGCAACAACCTTCTGTAGTTTCGAAATCCAGCTTATTGCTGTTCCACCTACAGTAAACACATACCCTGTGGTGCTCCTCCTGCTATCCTTGTCACCTGCCATATCTGCATCAACATATCCCTGTAGAACAGTGTCTGAACCTCCAAAACATAATGCCTCAGTGGTGGTACCTCTCAAATACCTGAGAATCCACTGTACTGCCTTCCAATGTTCTTTACCTGGATTGTTCATATATCTGCTCACAACTCCCACTGCATGTGCAATATCTGGTCTTGTGCACACCATGGCATACATCAAGCTGCCAACTGCTGATTGATAGGGAATCTTGGACATGTCATCTGTCTCTTCTTGTGTTTTGGGACACATTTCCTTACTTAGACTGAAATGGCTAGCCAAAGGTGTACTTACAGGTTTTGCATTCTGCATTCTGAACCTCTCCAACACCTTTTGTATGTACTCACTTTGAGACAATGTCAATTTGCGATTTTTTCTATCTCTTGTTATTCTCGTACCAAGGATTTGCTTTGCAGCACCCAAATCCTTCATCGCAAATGAATTAGCTATCTTCCTTTTGAGTACATTTATATCCTACATGTCAGACCCTGCAACAAGCATGTCATCCACATACAATAAAAAGATAATATATCTTCCATTGTCTAGCTTCTTGAAATAAACACAGTGGTCAGAATGACATCTACTATAACCTTGTTCTGTCATAAACCTGTCAAACTTTAGATACCACTGCCTTGGAGCTTGCTTCAAGCCATACAAGCTCTTTTTCAACCTGCATACCAGATCCTCCTTACCTTTGACCTCATACCCTTGTGGCTGCTACATATATATTTCTTCCTCCAAATCCCCATGGAGGAAGGCTATTTTTACATCTAACTATTCAAGATGCAAATCTTCTACCGCCACTAGACTTAAGATAGTCCTAATTGAAGTCATCTTAACAACAGGAGAAAATATTTCGTCAAAATATATACCTTTCTTCTGTGCAAACCCCTTTACAACAAGTCTGGCCTTGTACCGCTTCTTACCTCCTTCTTCTTCCTTCAACCTGTAAATCCATTTGTTTTGCAATGCTATTTTACCAGCAGGCAACTTAACCAAATCCCAAGTCTGGTTTCCTACCAATGAGTCCATCTCCTCATTCATGCCTTGCTCCCACTTCTTTCTAATTTCCACCTACATTGCTTCTTCATAACATTCTGGTTCACCAGAATCAGTCATCAATAAATAATACATTGAAGGAGAGTATCGTTCAGGTAGTCTACTTAACCTAGTAGATATTCTTACAGTTGTAGGAGTTTCAGGTACTTGCTGCTGCTCTTGATTTTATGGCACCTTCGGAACTTCATTTTCTTTAACTTCATCAAGCACTATGTACTCTGTGCTTTCCTTTTCCTGTTTCTTTCCCTGCAACTGATCTTTATACATGACCTTTTCATTGAATATCACATCTCTACTCCTGATGATTTTGTTATTTTCATAATCCCATAAACGATAACCAAATTCATCAACCCCATATCCAATAAAGGTACATTTCTTGGATTTAGCTTCAAGCTTTGTTCTATTTTCTTTATCAATATGGACAAATACTTCACAACCAAATGTTCTCAGAAATGAGTAGTTTACATTTTTATCTGTCCATGCTTCCTCTGGAATACCACCATCCAAAGCACTTGAAGGTCCTCTGTTTATTAAATAAACAGCAGTATTTATAGCATCCGCCCAAAACTGTAAGGGCAACCCTGCATGCAGTCTCATACACCTTGCACGCTCCATGATCGTTCTGTTCATCCTTTCTGACACACCATTTTCCTGTGGTGTTCCTGGGACTGTCTTCTCTCTACGAATCCCATGGTATGAACAGTAACTATCAAACTCCTTGCTGCAGTACTCACCTCCATTATCAGATCTGAGACACTTCAACCTTTTTCCTGTCTCATTCTCAACCAAAGCTTTCCACTTCTTAAAAGTAGCAAACACATCAGATTTCTGTCTAATGCAATAAACCCAAGTTTTTCTAGTTGCATCATCAATAAATGTAACATAATAATGAGAGCCACCAAGAGATTGTACCTGAGCCGGTCCCCATACATTTGTATGCACAAGCTCTAATTTTTCATTCTTATTCTGTTTCCCAACCCAGAGAAATCTAACTCTCTTCTGTTTTCCATAAACACAGTTTTCACAGAATTCCAAACTTACCTGCTTCAAATCCGGCAGCAACTTCCTTGAGTGGAGAATCTGCATCCCCTTCTCACTCATGTGGCCAAGCCTATGATGCCACAATGTTGTATCTGTTCCTGTGGAAGCTAAAGAGATAGAATGGTCAGTATTATGAGGACATAAATACAACGTACCTACTCTGTCTCCTTTTGCTATCACCATTGATCCTTTAGTGATCTTCCACCACTTTTCTCTGAACGTAGATAGACAGCCGCCATCTCCCAACTGCCCTGTTGAGATCAGATTTCTTTTCATAGCAGGAATATGCCTAACATCTTTCAACAACAAATTAGTTCCATTCTTAACTTTTATCTATACTTTGCCCATTCCAACAATTTTACATGGCTCATCATCACCCAATAAAACATGTCCAAAGTCGCCAGGAACATACTCATGAAAGTATTTCCTATGGGGTGTAGCATGACATGAAGCTCCTGAATCTACTACCCAATAATCACTAGTATTATCTAATGCAAGAATCAAAGCATCTTGTAACACATCACCTACTACATTTGCTTCCTGGGTAGTTTCCTTCTGTGCATCTCCTTTCTTCTTTAGAGATTTGCAGTCTTTCTTCAGATGTCCTTTCTTTCCACAGTTCCAGCACTCTATCTTTCCCAGTCTGGACTTGGATCTGCCCGTTTTAGACTTTCCACGATTACCTTGGCTCTTTCCTCTCTCCTTTTGTCTTCCCCTGCTCTCCATGGTCAATGCATTACTTGATGTCTCACCTGTGCTTTTTCTTCGCATTTCCTCGCTAAGAATAACACCAATAACATCATCAAATTTCAAGGTGTTTGAACCAGAGACAGAGTTACTTACAGCCATGACCAAGCTATTCCATCTTTCTGGCAATGAACACAAGATTAGAAGAGCCCTAACCTCATCATCACAGTTCACACTTACAGAACTTAGCTGATTTGTAACCGTATTAAACTCATTTAAATGATCAGTAACAGATCCACCTTCAGACATCTTCATATTAAATAAACGCTTCATTAGAAATACCTTGTTGGAAGCCGAGGGTTTTTCATACAGCTTACCCAATGCTTTCATTAAACCCTCTGTTGTCGTTTCTTTTGAGATATTGAAAGCCACCGACGAAGCCAGGCTCAACCGTATTGTTCCCAGAGCCTTTCTGTCAAGAACCACCCATTCTTCGTCCTTCATAGTCGTCGACTGCTTTGCTTTTCCTCCCAACGGTAGGAATAGATCCTTCTGGTACAGATAGTCCTCCATTTGCATCTTCCATAACCCGAAGTTTTATCCGTTAAACTTCTCGACCTTAAACTTTCCTTCTTCTGCCATTGATCCCACTCGAACCAGAAACCCTAGCTTCCTGCAGGTTTAACTGCCAAATAGACCTTTGGCTCTGATACCAACTGTTAGAAAAACAGGATCGCAGAACAATAACAATAAACAGAAATGCAAATATAATCACACATACACATTACAAGAGAGACACAGATATATCGTGGTTCACCCAACTTGGGCTACGTCCACACTGAAATTTGCCAGTCCTTATTATTATTACCGTCCAACAAGTCGAAGAGATACAACCTGCAGCACAACCGCTGCACTTCCTCTTCTTTGTTTCACAGTCTCTCTCATGATCTTAAAGATCTTTACAATGCATAAAACCTAATGCATCAACCACCCTAGCCGTATTACAATGTCTTTATTTATAAGGGAAATACAATGGAAAAATACCACGGGATACCCAAAACCATGGGCCCGCAAAACAGCTGGCGAAAACAGCCCCAAAAATTTTCTTCAGGGGCATTGCCCCCGAACCCCCGCCGAAGGACTGTTCACCCCTGGACCCCCCAACCAGGGGGGATGGTCCCCCCTGGAACCCCCCACACCCCCCCGCTGGGGTGAGTGTACAGTCCACCTACATATCTTATAGAACTGGGGTACAAACACGGCTGATACAATATCATCTATGAGACTAGAAGATCTGGCTCCAAAACCAACATACAGGATATAATTGAAGTTGATGAATATCAAACTATAAATGATACCACAATGAAGGATTAGTACTAATATGATTAAAAAAAAGCAAGCCAAATTTACACAAAGAATAGAAGAAAAAGAATAAGGAGATGTTTGATGAAAGAAAGAAAGGATTCAAGACACCTCATTTCAGAAATCATTAGAGGAAACCAATAGATGGTGAGGTTAAGCCATCTAATATAATAAGAGATAAGCCAAGGGATCCTATTTAGTGCTGGGGATATTGAGAATATCACTTTCTTAGAAATTATGCACCTCATAATTGAAGTTTTGAGAATTTTCACATCATTCAAGAGGATACAATTGTTGGGGATGTGGCAATGATTATCCCTAGCATCTAAGCTACACTAAAGGACCTCTGAGAAAATGATCAATAAGTTGTGGTTCACGTTCAAGGTAATATTTCTTAGCAATTTTTTTTTTAATTTTCCATTGATCTAGTCATAGTTATGTTACTCCTAGAATTGTTGAAATGTGTGTCTTGAGAAGAATAATTAGCATAGTAAATGATGGCTGGTCTAACTTGGTTCTGAATATTTTGCCACTTGGTTCTTATGATGTACTCATTAGAATGGATTGGTTGGAAACTCATTAAAATAGATTGGTTGGAAGCACATTAAGTTAAAATTGATTTCTACAACAACAAAAATTGAATGCATTGAAGAAGCAGGAAACCTAAGGATAGTGAAGGGAATTCCAACAACAATTTATGTTAGCAAAATACCAATGTTGCAGTGGAAGAAGTGCTTTGGAAAAAGTTGTCAATTGTATGCAACCCATGTATTAGACTTAGCAGAAGATCAAGGTTCCACTATGGAGGTGTTGTGGCCACAACAGATCCCATGCTTAACTGAAGCACGGGAACCCCATTTCTAAATAAACACAAAAGCGTTTGGGTAAGTTCTTTGGTAAACACCAAATCTTGAGATCCATCTTGAAGACCCCTTACCCAATGCTTTTGGTCTGCCTGTTTGCCAAGTTTTTGATTCCTTTTTCTAAGTGTTTCGGTCTAGAGAAAACCTTAGTTTTTGAGTGTTTTGTTGTTTGTTTATTCCAACCCGAAACCCGCCAGTTTGCGCACCCGAAACTTGAAACTCGACAATTGCGGGCTGCGGGATTTCATTTTCTTTGTTTTCCGGTTGTGTCAACACAAAACCCAAAACCCGATAGTTCTAGGTTGTGGGTTCTTCCTTTTAATAATTATGGGACATGTGTTCCCAAAACCCGAAACCCGAAACCCGCTATTGCGGCTTTCAGCTTTCAGGGCTTCATTTTATTTTTATCATTTTTTGTGTGTTCCCAAAACCCGAAACCCGACAATGTCGTGTTTCAGGATTTGGGAAAAGGTTTCACTTTTGTTTACCATTATTCCGTTTTCGAAACCCGAACCTGGAATTTCCGGTTGCGGCTTTCGAGAATTTGTCCTGCGTCTTTATTTTGGATTGTGATCCCAAAACCCGAACCCGACCTTTTGGGTTGCGTATTTTGGGAATTACTTCTCTCGTTATATTTTGCAAGTGTGCAATCCCGAAACCTGAACTCGACTTTTCAGGTTGTGGCTTTCGGGAACCTTTTTTAAATTTTGTGAATAAAGCACCAACGGCCCGATCCCGAATCCCTATTCGGGTAATCTTAGCCGTTCATCCGCTTCGATCACACGGTTAGGATTTCGTCTTGTAAATTCGATAAATAAGGGTTTTTTCTATTTTTCCTTTATCATTTTTACTATCGAAATTACTACGCTGTGCCGATTTTTACTGCGGATTTGTTTATAAGCGTGATTTGTGTCAGTTTTCCAGTTTATTTTGTCAGAAATTACGTTTTCAGTTGCCATGTCGAAAAACACCTGGTCTAAGACATCCCAGAAGGATTCCCTTTCTAAGGACCCTAATTTCGGTATCCTTTCGGACACGAGTGAAAGAGTCACTGAAACCTACCAGATGGATTGGTCCAAAATCTATGCCATTTTTTACAATGACGACCTTTCCCACATTGAAAATGACAGACCTGCGTATGAGAAGATTAGGTCTTCTCAAATTCACGCCATTGCTACACGTCCGACCATTTTACCTTACACTGACCTAGTTAAATGGATAATTGAGAATGCAGACGTCAAAGACCGCTCTTTTAATGATATTGCAGGAGCTCAGTTGTCTCATTTTCGCTCAGAAATCTTTATCCAGGCCTTTGCTCTTAAACCACATGTGCAAACCCTCTCATCCGAGTTATTACAATCTTCAAAAACCCATTATAATTTTGATGAAATGATAAAATCATGGATGCACAAACCCAATACCTTCATGCCGAAGGTGGACCACCTGTACCCTATTAATTGGTTCAAGGAACCCTACTCTTTGCTAGCAGCCATGCTATGCCGATTGTTCGGTCTGCCTAACTGCTCTTTATTCAAGGCTGAATGGGCTCCCATAACACATCATGTGCTAACTACAGGCGAGTCTTTTCCATGGGCCTCTATCCTGTCATCTAAGCTTAAGAACGCCATTCATGAATATCAGAAGGCACCCACTCACAAGAAACCACATTTATATCTATCTGCATATGTAATTGATGTATTATGTGCGAAGTTCCAGTACCCTAACCTAGCTTGGAACTGGTCCCCCTCGGACCCACCTATTAATATTCATCACTCGGCGTTGTGGGAAGAAAATTATGTCCCTTCTCTCTATGATATTTGTGATCATTTCATGGGCACAGTTTACTTCAATATTTTCAGAGAAGAAGCACCAGCATTTTCAGAAGATGCCAAAGCCTTCATCAACACCATTGGGGACTAGTATGTGGGTGAATATTTTGCATACATCCGGATTTGGGGAAGTGATACAGTACACCTTTTACCCAGGTTAGTCCCTCATAAAATGGTCATACAGGAAGTATCATTTCAGACTATCACTGATGGCATGTATAAGAAACTTACAGGCCCCGGGAAGAAAGGTTGGCCTAAGTTTCCTCTAAATCTTGGGCAACTAGTTATTCAAACTACCAATTGGGGTGCATTTTTTGGTGACCAGATAGTGGCTTTGAAGCTAGGACATGCTGTCAAGAGGAAGCATGATCCTAAGAATTTTTTAGATGCACATTTCAAGCAAACACATGTTAAGATGGACTACGCAAATGAGGTAATACCAGATGATTTTATTTATCAAGGTGTGGACAAGTTTTCCCAAGGCCTTGCCAAGGCAAAGAGCTCGGAAGATCAACACAACATTTTGCAGTATTAGAGGCAACTCAAAACTAGGGTTTTGAGTTACAAGGCTATGCAGTTGAATTTGATTGAGCAGATTCGAAAGGCAGAGAAGGGAAAGAAGCTAAAAAGGCTGAGTCTTCCCAGATGCTCGTCATCCATGATGGGGACAAAGGGAAAGCTCCCATGCAGAAAACCCCTCAAGTCAAGGTAACTAAGCAAACTAAAATATTATTGCAAGTAGCTCGTCATTCCACACAGCAGCTGGCACAGATGTCACCAATGCTGAGCTCTCAACCTTTGGAACCCCCTAAGCTTACTGTGGATTTATAGTTAACTACTACAGAGACCCAAGAAGATGAGGACCTAGTCATAACTCAAGCTAACCCAGCAAAGAGGGAGAAAGTGTTTCCTTCTACCTCATAGGTCCCTCCAGGTGATATGATAGATTATGATGAGGAAGTGGTGCCACACCCTCCAGTATCAATAACACAGGAACCTACCAAAGATTCATAAACTATGAATGATTTGCTGGACAGTATTGACATAGATCAATCATTTCCTGATCAACCAGAGTTGGAATTTAATGCTACTCCTGGTGTTTCATCCTTGGCCCTGGTATTACCATTTATTCAACAACTGTCTGCTCTCCCTCTAGGATTGTCCATTCCTTTCCCTTTGACAAAATTATATGATGCTCTCACTACTACTTCTAATCCATCATCACATCATTCAATTCCTTTTTCAACTGCACCACCTATTGATACAGAGGTTCAATCTCCCCTTGATTATTTACATTCACCTGTGTCTACTCTTTTATCTTTCGCCAATGGTGAATTATCTTCACTCCCATATTCATCACCACCCACTAATGTTGATGGTAAACTCCAATTGCCTGAAACAAATGTTGACAATCAAGTTCTAGTTTCTGAAGCTAGCGTTTCAGTTCCCTCACCAACCAAAATCTCATCAGTTTCCCAAACCACCTCAATGCCTTTGGTCACCTCCCAAGTCACTTTACCCATACCTACTCCAGTTTTCACTCAGGCACCCTATCTAATCTCTACAGTGAGTGTTCCCTCTTCTTCCATAGAATTAGTGCCTAAATATATAGATGATGATATCGTCCCTCTTGGGGATTACTTATACAACCAAGAAGATAGGGCAGTGGTGAGGAGAACCAGAAAGAGAGGCAAAGGAGAGGATAAGTTAGAAGCACTGGTTCCTGATCAAGTCATATGGGCCCCCAGGACTAATGATCCTCAGATTGAGGCTATAGAGACAGCTGCAGATTTAGGAGGTTTTGGGAAAGCAAATTAGGATTCAATACAGGTACTAAGCAGGGAATTTGACCTTAAGAAAGAGGAAATAAAGAGGTTGGAAGGAGAGTTGGTCAACACCAACGAACAACATGGGGATGATGTAGCTGACCTTAGGAAGACTTGGGAATACAAAGTGAAAGATCTTGAGAAAAAGAATGATACCCTCTGGAATGAACTCCGACTTGCCCAGGCTCAAATCTCATCTGATATAGAAAAGATAATCGCTTTGGAAAAGCGAATTGAGGATGCAACTGCAAGTGCAGCCTCAAAAAGTTTCTTTAAGCTTTCCTCACAAGAGTTCAAGGACTTGTCTTGTAAGGTAAATCAAGATCATTATAATCTACTTGAGGAACTGTACCTTGCTTTGGATGAGATTAGGGAGAATTATATTTCCTTTTCAAAGATGTCTTCTACTCTGGAAGAGCAAAAGGACAAAAGACTTCGAGCTTCTGAGGGAGAGCAAAAGATCAGGGAGTGGCAGGGGTAGATAAAGGATATACCAGAAGATATCCCCATTTTAAATACTTTTCAGATCAAGAAGATCAAAGCTTCTTTGACTACATGACTCAAGTTCAATGAATCAGCGCAAGAAATCATAAAAAAATCTAAAGGTATCTGCAAAAGACGTTGGTACACAGTTGATAATATTATGAACATCTTACAACTCCCACTTATGGACCCTGTACAAGAGGCTTTGTCATTCAAATGCAAGCTTGAGGAAATTGAGCGCAAATGCGAGGAATCCACACAGAAGATTCAGGCCCTTTATGAGGCCAACGTTGATGACTTGGATGGATTAATCAGAGGACCGCTTATCATGGAGGGAAAAATCCACATCTACCTTCGCACCTGGCATAAGTTGTCTAAACATGACATGGAGAATAATACTTGCAACGTCTAGATAGCTTTAGAATTTGTCAATTTTCCAAATGTAGATGAATTGTTAGAAATATATGAAAGTGGCAGGATTTCTTGGATGCTTAGCAAGATCCGAATTGTAATCCATGTTTTTGGGAGAGTCCCACCTGCACTCTTTTGTAATTTCCTATTCAAGGAGCAATGCTTCTCATAGCTAGTGGTTGGGAATTTTGGAGTTACACTTCAGGAGGAGAAAGACTATGATACTCTATTCATCAGAGCTTTTGTAATTTCTGTACAAGACTCTCTTACTACAGTAAAGTCATCTTTTGATCTATCTCTTGTTATTCCTCAAGTTTATTTAAGAATTATTGATTGTGTATTTCAGATTGTCATCTATAGTGAATGTTATCATTTTGCATATGTATAATGTATGGATCTATCATATTGGTTTCCCTGTATGACTGATTGATGCTGTGAGGTATTTCATTGAGTTTATTCAATATTAATACTTTCTTTATCGATTTCTGTAAATGATTTGTTGCACTTAATAATGATGGTTAATTTTTCAATTGACAAAAATGATTACAGATTAAATCTTGAATAGGCTTAAGTACTTGAATTATTGTCTTTTAATTTTCATTAATGGATTGTGATTTAAGTTAATAAGTAACACATTGAAAACATTTCTGTTGAAGGTGGTAATTTACTTGTTCATCATACCTCAAGGTTGATCTGCATAATATCAAGATTTCTATTTAGAATAGGGCTAACCTAGATTAGTTTCCTCTTTTGAAATAGGTTATCTTAGCTTAGCTTTACCATTTTCATACCCTTGTTTTCCTTGATTGGAAAACTGACCTAATTGGTCAAATCACCAACTCTTAGAGTGCCAGCGGAGGCCGAATATCCATGGAGGATCAACATACCAAACAGGTTGGGGATAGAACTGCCCTTGCGCAGGGTCTTTCAAAGCCTTTCAACTTGGGTTTTCTTCCTCTGTTGGGAGCCTTGGAACCTTTCTAGCACCTTTGCATCTAACCTGCTCAACTAGGGCCTCAACAAATGGCGCTAGAAGGAGGTCCACTAGTACAACATGCCTAAACAAGCCACTAAGAAACCTCCTTGAACAAGTACTTCAATGGTTCAAACTCAAAGCCAATCAAGGGCTTCAACATCTGAACAACCCACTGAGTCACAATCCACTGTTGCTCCTATTACACCTGTTCCAACCACTACTATTGTTGCTGCACCTACAACACAACAGGTTGGAAGGGATGTTGTAATCATATCCCCTACCAAGGATCAATTCTCCTTGAAGACATTTTGAATACGTCCCATGACAGTGTAAGTAGATTGGAACAAAGACTCGTTGTTGAGCGAAGCCGTGGTCTGGCAGCTATCAATTTAGATAACGTTTTGCAGACCAATGATCAAGAGGGTCAACGAAACATGAGAACACAGACCAGTGATCAACCAACCCAACACATAGCTAATCCCAACAATGAACATCAATAGACAGCTGATCAAAACACACTACACTAAGAAATAGTTGGTCATACAGGTTCTCCTGAATATAACCTTAAACAACTCTTCCAAGAAGCACCAGATAAACCAAAACTTGGAGCTAGTGGACCACCACCATCTCCCACTTCATCTTCATCATCTTCCTCAGACAGTGAATATTCTTCATGTTCTTTGTCAGAAGAAGAAGGAGAAGAACCATCGATGGCTGGACAAGGCCAAAACAGACCATGGCTCGACCAAGATGCAGTATGGGTACTTGGAGACCAACGCAGGTTACCCAAAAATCCCAAGAAATGGTTACCCAAGTTTAATCCAGATGACAAGTCACCTGCACTAGATCATGTTAAAACCTTCAACCAGGCTATTAGACTTAGAAGTGTCATTCATGAGGATGTGGTCTGCAGACTTTTTCCTTATACTTTTGAAGGAAAGGAAGCTGCATGGTATTTTGCCTTACCAGAAAGGTCTATTATTTCTTGGGATGAGTTTGAAAAACTATTCATCCAAAATTTTGGAGATGACAAAACACCGCAGGACCTTGTTTTGGAGTTATCCTCCATGAAGATCAAAGGAAAGGAAAGAGTTAAAGATTTTAATCAAAGGTTCTCATACTTAAAGAATAGAATTCCCACCAACCTTCTTCCTGTTGAAGAATTGTTGGTGGCCTACTATGAAAAAGGCCTACCTGCACCCATTGTAATATGGGTGAAATGAGCACATAAAGGCACCTTACTTGAAGCATTTGCTGAAGCAATTCAGGTAGAGAAGGACGTGTTCTGTCTAAAAGATAGTCCAGAAACTACAGAGGAACAGCCTTCACTTCTAGAAGGAGAACCAATACTGCTCTTAAAACAACCATTCAAAACAAGGATCCATTTGACATGACTGAGATGAAAAAGTTCATCCATAAAATGTCAAACGAAATGGTTGATTTGAAGAAGACAAACAATGAAAATCAAAACCAGAATAGAGGTTTTATAAGGCCACCTTTTAGGAGACCTTATCAACCTCCACCAAATCCTCCACCTCCTAATCCAATAGAAGGCCTCAAAAACAAAGAAATTTATTCTATTTTTAGAGCCTTAGCAATAGAATCTCAAAACACCCCTGAAGTTTCCAACGATCAAATCGATCCAGATCCACAATTGCCCGAAGGAGAAGGAGATGAACATGAGGATCCACAAGTCAACACTATAAGTTACTTTTCAGAACTTCCTATGTGTGAAGAAGAAGAAGAACCTGAGACTATGTTTAATGTTCAACATCCTTACAACACAAGGTCTAAACCTCAACCACCTCAGGAACCTTCATCTTCCATGCCAATTCCTAATAAAAGCAAGACTATTCCCCACAAGGACACAGTCATCCCTGAAATGGAGTACAAACTAATTAAAGATCTTAAAAGAGTTAAGGCAAACATATCTCTGTTTGAATTGTTGAAAATCCCTTCCATGAGGGATACCTTACCCAAAAGTATGGTGGTCAAACAGCCAAAGGAATCATAGAATAATAACCTTGATTCTTTCACAAAACCAGATGATCAAAAGTATGGGGGCATGTAGCTAGGGTTTTCACCCTAGCTTGTGCAAATGAGCACCTACTAAGGAGAAAGGACTCCTTAGTAGCAGTTCAATAAATAGTAAATTAAAGTAATAAAACAATACAAATTATAAACTAGCATGAGCATTAACAAACATAACAAAACATGGAAATATGGTGAAGATCTTTCTTTTTTGTATTAAAATTTTACCTCGGGTGTAGAGGTTGGTGAAGTTCTTGCAATAGTCCAAGAGGGTTACTCCAAACTCTAGCTTTGCTCCTTCTCTTTCTTCAAAGGGTTGGAAATGGGCCAAAGGGGCACTCAAGGGTGAGCTAGGGTTTCGAGAGTGATTTTGTAAGATTCAGGGTGTATTTGACTGTGGATATGAAATGAGGGGCCTCCATCACCTATTTATAGGTTTTTAGTGGTGGAGTGCTGGCCCATGGTTTTGGGAACCATATGGTCTAGGTCAGCTGTATAGGGTTTTTTCCTCCTTTTTTTTCCTTTTTTTCCTCTTTTTATATTTTTATTCCCCTTTTAGAGGGTTTTTGCTATTTTGGAGGAATTTTGGATTATTTTGGGGGGAAAAGGGATTTTTTGGCCTTTTGGAGGCTTTTTTAATGGTTTTGTGGCCTTTTGGAGGCTTTTTTGTGGGATTTTAAGGTTCTGGAGGTAAATATGGTAGGAAATTTGGACAAATGAGTCATGTAAAGGGGTAGATGAGGTAGTGAGCACTTTTTGGGTGTTAACAGGGCAGAAGAACTCCCCGTTTTCTGCTTACTTTTGAGATTTTCAACCAAAACGTACATAACTGCATGATAGACTCAGGTGCCTCATCAAATGTGATGCCTTTGTCTGTTTGTAGAAAGTTGAACGCCACATGGGAACCTTGCCACACTCAGATAGTACAACTTGACAGATCTAAATTCAGAGTGGTAGGGAGACTTAGAAATGTTCTGCTTACACTGTCAGCAGACCCTCGGATCCACCAAACAATCGACATACTCATTGATGACATCCCAGAAGCATATGGTATGTGACTTAGTAGAGACTGGTCAGAAAAGATGAAAGGTTATTTTGCTACTGACTGGTTCCATTTGTGGTTACCCTACAATGGACAGCCAAACAAAATAAAGATCAGTAGAGAGCCGTACATGAAACAGACAATCACAGACTTAAATGACTCAAGTGAGCCCGCAGGCTATTCCAACTCACACATTGAGCATTTTACTTTTGATACCTTCTTTGGGGATTTACCAGCTGACATTTCACCACAAGAGAATGCACAGAATGAATCTCTGGTAACTCATCTCACCTTTGTGCCATTCTCAAGAGACATTGTACATAATGCTTTTAATGTAAATACAAATTTTACATTAGACCCTATTGCTTGGACATTGTTTTTTTATGGCTCTAGATCTAAGGATGGAGTTGGTGCAAGGTGTGTCCTCATAGATCCAAGAGGAACGAAAACTATGATTGCATGTAGGTTGGAGTTTGACTGTACAAACAATGTAGCTGAATATGAGGCCCTGGTGCAGGGACTTAAGAAATCTATTGACATGAAAGTGCAGATAATCCAATGTTTTGGGGATTCAGAGGTCATTGTCAAACAGGTGAGGAATAAAATACACTACTTATCTCCCCACCTGACGAATTATCAGAAATTGGTAAGAGATCTTACTTGTTCCTTTACTGCATTCAATATTAATTCAGTTCCTAGATCTCAAAATTTCGATGCTGACTTGTTGGAAAATACAGCATCCAGATTGATTCCACCAGAGGGCCTGTCTCCTCAAACATTCTCAATTGAACTTATGTACAGACCTTCCATACAAGACAACGTAACTAGTTGGAAAGTTTTTGACGACGATCAACAGATACTTGATTTTCTGACAGCACAGGATACATTCCAGGATATGGGTATAGATGAGGCCAAACATGGAAAATCTCTCTCTGATCCCTCGAACGTCATCCCAAATTTTGTAATCAATTTGGAGAAGTTCTGCGACTTGCAGGACAAATTCAGGCATAAAACGAATTATAAAACCCAGAGCTCCTCTCTTAACTATGAGCAAGTTAACTTAGGTACTGAGCAAGAACCTCATTTTATCAACTTGGGAGTCGATTGCACCCATGAAGAACGAAGAGATATCATTAAGCTATGTAAAGAATATAAAGATGTCTTTGCCTCGACCTATGACGAATTGAAAACATTTGACACTAGCATCATGTATCATAACATACCCATGAAGCTGGAAGTTAAACCATATCAACAGAAGCTGCGCAAAATGCATCCCAGCTTAGAACCCTCAGTGAAAAAAGAACTGGAAAAGCTACTCACCGCCCGAATTATATTCTCGGTGAGGCACACACAATGGATATCCAATTTGGTGCCTGTCTGAAAGAAAAGTGGAGAAATTCGATTGTGTGTTGATTTTCGGAATCTAAATCGGGCTTCTGAAAAATACAATTATCCTGTTCCTACTATGGAGCATATTTTGCAAAGGGTAGCAGGGTCAGAGATGTTCTCACTCCTTGACAGTTTTTCGGGGTATAACCAGGTTATGGTTGCCCTGGAAGATCAATTGAAAACTAGTTTCAAAACTCCTTGGGGCACTTTCGCCTACAGACGGATGCCTTTCGGTTTAATCAACGTGGGAGCCACTTTTCAGAGAGCTATGGATATAGATTTCCGGGGTTTGATGCATAATTCTGTCGTAGTTTATCTAGATGACATTACTATATATTCTAATAAGCGACATGAACATCTTTTTGCTCTGAAACAAGTTTTTGAATGTTGCAGGAAGTACGGAATATCCCTGAACCCGAAGAAATCCATATTTGCGGTCACAGAAGGAAAGATTCTTGGTTTCATTGTTTCAAAAGAAGGTATGATCATCGACCCCAAATGCACAGATGCTATTTCAAAAATTGGCTTTCCAGGCTCGCGCAAAGCAATGCAGTCCTTCCTGGGTAAGATCAACTTTGTACGTAGATTTGTACCTAATTTTTCATAGATAGTTAAACCTTTACAGCATTTAGTTAAGAAAGATGTACAGTTTACCTGGTCACAAGAACATAAATATGCGTAGCCAAAGGCCATAGCCAAAGCCCCTACTTTGATGTCCCAGGACTTTGATAAAGATTTCATTTTGTATACTTTTGCTACTGATTTCTCGTATGCAGCTGTTTTAATGCAGAAGCATGACAATGACACAAAAATTCCAATATATTTCATGAGTTCAACCTTCAAAGGAGCTGAGCTTAATTATTCTCAAATTGACAAGCAGGCCTACGTGGTTTATAAGTCTGTCAAGCGTGATAGGCCTTATTTGTTGAAATCTCGGACCAAGGTCATTGTACCCTACTCTGCCATTAGGAATGTGCTGATCCAAAAAGAGTTGGGAGGAAAAAAGGGCTAACTGGATGACAACCCTGCAAGAGTATGATCTTGAAATCAGACCAACCAAAATTGTCAAAGGACAAGGTCTCTACTTGTTGACCGCGTAATCGAATGATCCTACTCAGCAACAGATTGAATGGGATCACGAAGAACAGGTTCCAACAAGTTCTATCAACGCCATTGATACTCCTTCCTCCGAGTGGTATGACCATATCAAATTTTTTCTGAACCATGGGTTTGCTCCTGAAACCCTTGAATTTAAGAAATGCAGAACCTTAAGATTGAAGGCTGCTCCTTATTAATTCATTAATGAAGTCTTATTTAGAAAAAATTATGATGGAGTTTTCCTTAGGTGTTTGGAAAAGAATGAAACTGATAACATCCTCTTTCAATTTCATGCAGGACTTGCTGGAGGCCACTTTTTAGGAGAGACAATAGCTCATAAGATACTCAGGGCTGGGTATTATTGGTCCACGTTGTTTAAAGATGCATATGCTTATGTGAGGAGATGCAAACCATGCCAGAAATGTGCAGGAAAGTTTAGGAAACCTTCTTTTCCTCTTCAACTAGTCACTATTCAGTTCCCATTCCAACAATGGGGACTAGACTTTGTTGTACCTATCAACCCTGCCTCTTCTTTGCAGCAAAAATACATCCTTACAGCCATTGACTACTTTACCAGATGGATAGAAGCAGTCCCACTTAAAAAATGTAATGCTAACCAAGTAATTTCCTCTATTGAAAGTCATATAGTCAGGCGCTTTGGTTCTCCAGAGTACCTCATTTTTGGTAACGCGTCCTATTTTTTTTCGATTGATTTGACTGAATATGCCCTTGAAAAAGGGATTAAGTTGAAATTTTCTGCCAATTACTACCCACAGGGTAATGGGTTGGCTGAGTCTTCTAACAAAAATCTGATCAATATTCTGAAGAAGACTGTAGCTTCCCATCATAGAGATTGGCACACACAGTTGTGCAATGCTCTTTGGGAAGATCGAATCACTCCAAAGGAAGCAATTGGAAATTCCCCCTACTGCTTGGTTTATGGTAAGGAAGTTGTTCTTCCTTCCAATCTCACCATCCCCTCACTACAGTGAGCTCAGTCTGTCCAAGAAGATGAATCTTCTCCCCTCCAGCATAGAATTGATACTTTACTCAAACTGGAAGAAGACAGGGAAACAACTAAGAACAAGTTATATCATCATCAGTAGATGGTGAAAAGATGGTTTGATGAAAGATCATCATCTGATAGGGAATTTTCTATTGGAGACTTGGTCCTGAGATGGGACAAACAACATAAAGACAAGAACGCCTATACCAAGTTTCAGCGTCTTTGGCTGGGGCCTTTCATTATTACATAAAAGATTGGCCCTGGTACAGTTCGATTACAGACACTAGAGGGAGTTGTGTACACCTATCCAGTGAATGTTTCACTTCTCAAAAAGTATTTTGTTTGATCAATCTGATGCATTTGTACATAGGAGTGGTGTGTGATTTCTGTTTCCTTGATTTTATTGATTTTCTATGATTGTTTTGATTTGTTTGTTTTAATAAATCCCACACATATGAAAATGCCTAACGGTTAGTGTTTCTCTCATAATCAGTTCAATTGAAATTCTAGCACTGTTTGTCAACTACAGTTTATTCAACCCAGGTCAGAATTTGCTCAGCAAAGGGTTAAACAGTTAGTAATTGCAAGACTTAAATTGATACCTTTCCATCTTGGTCATCATCTTACACATGTCTTTTTGTTTAATTGAGGTCACTGAGTTGTCTTATCTCATGTTTCATGGATCAAACAACATATCATAATAACCTATTTAACTTTATCTGCTCTGGAATCCTTTTACTATCATCTTGATAATAATCCTCTTAATAAATGTAAATTACAAGGTGGGGGGTCTTCTTTTAAGCCAGCCCATTAGGTTCATAAGTGCTAAAGTGGAATGACATCTTCACATCAAGCCACCACACTTGGAAGATGACTCTCAGTTAGCTGGGAGGTGTAAGATCCTATCAACAGGTCGGTCCATTCATGCTCTGCAAAGCACTGGTGAGTAACGTTACCATTATATGGTTACCAAGCCATGGTAGTGCCTTGTAATTCACAACTCAATAATTTTTTATGTTTTTCTTGTAAGATACTTTCTGAATGTAGGAACAGGGGGGTCTTATCACAAGCCATCCCTGCCATGATCATGGGTCTGACCCTGGATTGAAATTATCATCATATGGTCACCAAGCCATGATAGTTGCTTTTGATGTCACAACTGGAAGACAAGGAGTCTCTTTACCGAGCTGGCTTGTTCAGTTTCCAGATCATATTTGTGAATGGCACTGCTATTTTCTGATCACCAAGTTAGGGCAGTGTCCTATGTCTGCAATTTCTTACGCCCAAGTTATCAATTATTATAAAAAAAAAAAAAAAAGAGAGATCTGAGGAAGAATGTAAATAGCTAAATGAAGCATTGTAAACAAATAATTTTCAATAAATCAAGGTGACATGTAATTGGGATATCCAAGAGCTGTTCTAAGCTAATTTTCAGGTTTAACACAAGCTGGATTCTGTGATTGCATGAAGGTAAAGACTCTCAGTTGTTTCTGGAATTTTCTTATCCAATTAGCATTACTTTAACATGATCATGTATGGGAATATATCAATCTTGTGTTTCTTGCTTATCAACTATTCTTTTGGTGAACGTTTTCTAAAATTTCGGGTTGAGATGTTCTTGGTTGCCTGACATACTTTTCATAGTTGAATCTTTGATTGCAGAGATAACTAGTTCATCCCAGCTAGCCACCATTTGTTGTGACCACAACATATCCCATGCTTAACGGAAGCACGAAAACCCCATTTCTAAATAAACACAAAAGCGTTTGGGTAAGTTCTTTGGTAAACACCAAATCTTGAGATCCATCTTGAAGACCCCTTACCCAATGCTTTTGGTTTGCATGTTTGCCAAGTTTTTTATTCCTTTTTCTAAGTGTTTAGGCCTGGAGAAAACCTTAGTTTTTTAGTGTTTTGTTGTTTGTTTATTCCAACCCGAAACCCACCAGTTTGCGCACTTGAAACCCGAAACCCGAAAGTTGCGGGCTGCAGGATTTCATTTTCTTTGTTTTCTGGTTGTGTCAACCCGAAACCTGAAATCCAACAGTCGCGGGTTGCGGGTTCTTCCTTTTAATAATTCTAGGATATGTGTTCCCGAAACTCGAAACCCGCTATTGCGGCTTTCGGCTTTCGGGACTTCATTTTTTTTTATCATTTTTTTTGTGTTCCCAAAACTCGAAACCCAACAATGTCGTGTTTCGGGATGCGGGAAAAGGTTTTGCTTTTGTTTACCATTATTCCGTTTCCGAAACCCAAACCTGAAATTTCGGGTTGCGGTTTTCGGGAATTTGTCCTGCGTCTTTTGTTTGGATTGCGATCTCGAAACCCGAACCTGACCTTTCGGGTTGCGGCTTTCAAGAATTACTTTTCTCAAAGTTATATTTTGCAAATGTGCAATCTCGAAACTAGAACCTGACTTTTCGGGTTGCGACTTTCAGGAAAATTTTTAAAATTTTGTGAATAGAGCACAAACGGCCCAATCCCGAATCCCGATTCGGGTAATATAAGTTGTTCATCCACTTCGATCGCACAGTCAGGATTTCGTCTTGTAAGTTTGATAAATAAGGGTTTTTCTATTTTTCCTTTATCATTTTTACTATCGAAATTACTGCGCTGTGCCAATTTTTACTACGGATTTGTTTCTAAGCGTGATTTGTGTCAGTTTTCTAGTTTATTTTGTCAGAAATTACATTTTCAGTTGCCATGTCAAAAAACACCCAGCCTTAGATAGCCCAGAAGGATTCCCTTGCTAAGGACCCTAATTTCGGTATCCTTTCGGACACGAGTGAAAGAGTCACTGAAACCTACCAGATGGATTGGTCCAAAATCTTTGCCATTTTTTACAATGACGACCTTTCCCACATTGAAAATGACAGACCTACGTATGAGAAGATTAGGTCTTCTCAAATTCATGCCATTGTTGCACGTCCGACCATTTTACCTTACACTGACCCAGTTAAATGGATAATTGAGAAGGCAGACATCAAAGACCACTCTTTTAATGATAGTGTAGGAGCTCAGTTGTCTCATTTTCACTCATAAATCTTTATCTGGGCCTTTGCTCTTAAACCACATGTGCAAACCCTATCATCTGATTTTTTACAATCTTCAAAAACCCATTATAATTTCGATGAGATGATAAAATCGTGGATGCAAAAACCCAATACCTTCATGCCGAAGGCGGACCACATGTACCCTATTATTTGGTTCAAGGAACCCTACTCTTTGCTAGAAGCCATGCTATGCTGACTGTTCGGTCTTCCTAACTGCTCTCTATTCAAGGCTGAATGGGCTCCCATAGCACATCATGTGCTAACTACAGGCGAGTCTTTTCCATGGGCCTCTATCCTGTCATCTAAGCTTGAGAACGCCATTCATGAATATCAGAAGGCACCTTCTCACAAGAAACCACATTTCTATCTATCTGCATATGTAATTGATGTATTCTGTGCAGAGTTCCAGTACCCTAACCTAGCTTGGAACTGGTCCCCCTCAAACCCACCTGTTCATATTCATCACTCAACGTTGTGGGAAGAAAATTATGTTCCTTCTCTCTATGATATTTGTGATCATTTCATGGGCATAGTTTACTTCAACATTTTCAGAGAAGAAGCACCAACATTTTCAGAAGATGCCAAGCCTTCATCAACACCATTGGGGACTGGTATGTGGGTGAATATTTTGTGTACACCAGGGTTTGGGGAAGTGATACAGTACACCTTTTTCCCAGGTTAGTCCCTGATAAAATGGTCATACAGGAAGTATCATTTCAGACTGTCACTGATGCCATGTATAAGAAACTTACAGGCCCCAGGAAGAAAGGCTAGCCTAAGTTTCCTCTGAATCTTGGGCAACTGGTTATTCCAACTTCCAATTGGACTGCAATTTTTGGTGACTAGATAGTGGCTTTGAAGCTAGGACATGCTATCAAGAGGAAGCATGATCCTAGGAAATTTTTAGATGCACATTTCAAGCAAACACATGTTAAGACGGACTATGCACATGAGGTAATCCCAAATGATTTTATTTATCAAGGTGTTGACAATTTTTCCCAAGTCCTTGCCAAGGAAAAGAGCCCGGAAGATCAACACAACATTTTGCAGTATCAGAGGCAAATCAAAAATAGGGTTTTGAGTTGAAAAGGCTATGCAGTTGAATTTGATTGAGCAGATTTGAATGGACAGAGAAGGGAAAGAAGTTGAAAAGGTTGAGACTTCCCAGATGCTCGTCATCCATAATGGGAACAGAGGGAAAGCTCCCATGCAGGAAACCCCTCAAGTCAAGGTAACTGAGCAACTAAAATATTGTTGTAGGTAGCTCGTCATTCCACATAGAAGCTGGCACATATGTCAGCAATGTTGAGCACTCAACCTTTGGAACCCCCTAAGCTTACTTTGGATTTACAGTTAACTACTGCAGAGACCCAAGAAGATGAGGACTTGGTCATAACTCAAGCTAACCTAGCAAAGAGGTAGAAAGTCTTTCCTTCTACCTCACAAGTCCCTCCAGTTGATATAATAGATTGTGATGAGGAAGTGGTGCCACACCCTCCAGTATCAGTAACATAGGAACCTACCGAAGATTTGCAAACTATGAATGATTTGCTGGACAGTATTGACATAGATCAATAATTTCCTGATCAACCAGAGTTGGAATTTAATCCTGCTCCTGGTGTTTCATCTTCGGTCCTGGTATTACCATTTATTCAAAAATTGTCTTCTTTCCCTCCGGGATTGTCCATTCCTTTCCCTTTGACAAAATTATATGATGCTCTCACTACTACTTCTGCTCCATCATCACATCATTCAATTCCTTTTTCAACTCCACCACCTATTGATACAGAGGTTCAATCTCCCCTTGATTATTTACATTCACTTGTGTCTACTCTTTTATCTTTCGCCACTAGTGAATTATCTTCACTCCCATCTTCATCACCACCCACTAATGTTGACGGTAAACTCCAATTGCCTAAAACAAATGTTGGAAGGTGTATATAAAGGATATACCAGAAGATATCCCCATTTTAAATACTTTTCAGATCAAGAAGATCAAAGCTTCTTTGAATACATGGCTCGAGTTCAATGAATCGGCGCAAGAAATCATCAAAAAATATAAAGGAATTTGCAAAAGATGTTGGTACATAGTTGATAATATTATGAACGTCTTACAGCTCCCACTTATGGACCCTGTACAAGAGGCTTTCCTGTTCAAATGCAAGCTTGAGGAAATTGAGCTCAAATGCGAGGAAGCCGCACAAGAGATTTAGGCCCTTGATGAAGTCAGCGTTGATGACTTGGACGGATTAATCAGAGGACCGCTTATCATGGAGGGAAAAATCCACATATACCTTCGCATTGGCATAAGCTGGCTAAACATGACATGGAGAATAATACTTGCAACGTCCAAATAGATTTAGAATTTGTCAATTTTCCAAATGTAGACGAATTGTTAGAAATATATGAAAAGTGGCTATTTTTCCTGGATGCTTAGCAAGATCCGAATTGTAATCCCTGTTTTTGGGAGATTCACACCTGCACTCTTTTGTAATTTCCTATTTAAGGAGCAATGCTTCTCGTAGCTAGGGGTTGGGAATTCTGGAGTTACACATCAGCAGGAGAAACACTGGGATACTTTGTTCATCAGAGATTTTGTAATTTCTATGCAAGACTGTCATAATACAGTAAAGTCATCTTTTGATCTATCTCTTGTTATTCCTCAAGTTTTTTTGAGAATTACTGATTGTGTATTTCAGATTGTCATCTACAGTGAATGTTATCATTTTGCATATGTATAATCTATGGATCTATCATATTGGTTTCCCTGTATGACTAATTGATGTTGTGAGGTATTTCATTGAGTTTATTCAATATTAATACTTTCTTTATCGATTTCTGCAAATGATTCGTTGCACTTAATAATCATGGTTAATTTTTCAATTGACAAAAATGATTACAGATTAAATCTTGAACAGGCTTAAGTACTTGAATTATTGTCTTTTAATTTTCATTAATGGATTGTGATTTAAGTTAATAAGTAACACATTGAAAATGTTTATGTTGAAGGTGGTAATTTACTTGTTCATCATACCTCAAGGGTGATCTGCATAATATTAAGTTTTCTTTTTAGAATAGGACTAACTTAGATTAGTTTCCTCTTTTGAAATAGGTTAGTTTAGCTTAGCTTTACCATTTTCATACCCTTGTTTTCCTTGATTGGAAAACTGACCTAATTGGTCAAATCACCAACTCTTAGAGTGCCAACGGAGGCCAAATATCCATGGAGGATCACCATACCAAACAGGTTGGGGATAGAACTGCCGTTGCGCAGGTCTTTCGAAGCCTTTCAACTTGGGTTTTCTTCCTCTGTTGGGAGCCTTGGAACCTTTCCAGCACCTTTTCATCTAACCGTCTCAACCGAGGCCTCAACAGGAGGAATATCATGTATTGAGATAATTCAATGATGTGTGTAAAATTCTAAGTCATAACATATCTAAAGAGCTGAGGATACCTCACAAAGAAAGAATGAGCAGAAAAACGAAGAGTGAAAACTGCAATAAAAAAAGCAGAAGAATAATAATGCAACAAAACTCAGATAGGAGCAGAATAATGTCACATGTTCCAATTATAAGTATAATAAACAATGATCATCCAATGGAGATAATTTGAATCATGCAGGAGAATTCGAACCTCAGTTTGTCTAGCATAGGGATTATCACCATTGGAGTGATCCGGAAGACTCAAAGTCAACTGAATTGAACCTAAACTCAGCTAACTGAAGTTACAATTAGTTAACTAACTAAGGAGGGCGCAATAGTGAGTCTACCATGCATGCCAGTCAGAAAATGGAGCATGAGGCCACAGTTAGTGACATCCGGAGCTCTAACCCCCCACAAGAGTCAAATAACTCAGGTGTATTGAACTGGAACACTCAGTAGGTTCCTATAAAATAGGTAACTCACTGAAGTGGTCCTATAATAATGCATGCAGGGCTCAGAAGGTGGTAGATGGATCCTGGATGACATATTCACACCACTAGGGGGGGAATGACATCATCACCAACTAGGAAAAAAATCAATAATGCTAGGTAGGATAAGGGTGGAGTATTGAAATATCGTAACACCCCCCCTTAATCCATACTTTGCATCTCGGGCCCTGGTTACTAAGACCAAAGGTCACCCATACAATCAAATAAATCATAAAAAATAAATAATTGTCCATGAACCAAGGAAATTGGGAAAAATATAATGTACCAACTAGGATTAGTGATACAAAAACTCTCTACTTCACATAATCAATTAAAACAATATTTATGGAAGCTAGTTTGACTGAGGGTGGACAAGATCAAAATATTTGGATGAAAGGAAGGATATGATATTTGTTGATACCTCTACAAAAATTACTAAGACCATTGATGTTTCAAGGTCAGCAAATATGAAATCTACTCCAACGCTCTTGGGCCCCTCAGCATATGAAGACTAGTATGGGTATAAGCTTTGACTGGAAGCAAGGGATGAGTGTTTCTTGACTCAGAGAGGATAAATAAAACAAAATTAAATTCATTACATAGTCAAGTGACATTCTAGAAAGTTATATGAAGTTCTTAATAAGTCTCACAAAAATACTAGGAATTTGACACTCCAGGATTGCACAACTAGTAATTTTCAGGAGATCCCAAACAGTCAATGAAGGCTCATGAATTTCTCAAATCATACACGTATTGGGTCATTTGAAATTTTAATTAATATCAGAAACAAGAATAAACTCATTTGTAACTATTCTCATTCATATTTCACAAGTATTATGAAAACTGGTCGAAGTCTAGGCAAATCTAGAAGGGGTGGAGAAAACTCTGAATATTTCTGAATTCAGTAATATTAAATGACATGAATGATATAAGATTTTTATTTTGATTGTAAATACATCATAAATGAGCCAAGAGACTTATTACAAACACTCTTCTACTCTCCTACACAACAATCTAGTATTGAAAATCACTTAGAAGCTCTGAGATTCGAACCATGGTCTTCATGAAGATTTATGAAATTTGACCCAACCTTGGTTAAGATATAGGAAATGCAAATAAAATCAATGAAAATGGATGAATACCATCATCCTCTCATAGAAACAAGGGGCACATATCCCAGCTTGTACTAGGGGCACATCTCCCAAGTCTCCAAGGCAAAATTGCTCTCATACCAATACTCAAACTGAAAAATATATGAATGTGGTGCACACTGGTTTATTTATAAAGATTGGATGACTTGAGGAGAAAGTATCCATAGCTTATGCTCCCTCCTTGAGTGGATGAGGAAAGCTAGCTTTCCTTCTTTTTCCTTTTTGCTTTCCTTTCCTCCTTTTTCTTTTCCTGATTGATTTTCTATTTTATGCTTTGCCTTTTTCTTCTTTTTATTCTTTTTTTGAACTTTCTTTCTTTTCTGAACTTTTCTACTTTTTTACTTTCCTTCTTTATGCTTCTTTTCCTAATTTGATCTTCCTTTTTCCTGATTTTCTAGATTTATGTGCTTTCTCCATGGCTTCTTCCTCAAGCCTCTTCTCAGTCAACCTTATCCACTAATACGCCCTAGTGGAGCATTATCTTCATTTATTCAACATAAAAAATATTAAATGCATCATAAATAATTATTCCAAGTGTATAACAAACTTTGGATAAAATTAAATGCACACTCATGATTGATTAATTTCCTGGAATACAAAATTTAACTCCATGATATTGAAGTTGTCTCCTCAACCCAAGGGACTGGTTGGGCTAGGATATTGGTCCAATGTTCACTATTGAGGGGACATGACAGTCCTCCCCACCCAAGATTTATTTTCCTCAAGCAATGTCAAACTTGGATGCTCCAAAATATGTTCTTCCCAAGTAGCATCCTCACTAGGCAGTCATTCCCATTGCACCAAAAATTATTTAAGGATTCCACTCCTTAGATTCTTCTCTTGGACCTCCAATATCCTCTCAGGGATCAACAACAAATTCCATTCATCATCCAAGGGTGGCAAGTCTTGTGAAACTTTGAATTGATGCCCTATTTCTTTCTTCAAACAGGGCACATGGAAAACATTGCGAATCTAGCTGCCCCGAGGCAACTCTAGCTCATAAGCCATGGTTTACGAACAATCTACTTGAGCGGAATCAAACTGATCTCCCTAGTCCAAGTGTATCTGGAACAAATAGATACACAATACCAGTTACTTTCCTAGATCAATATAAATACTAGACGGGTTCCTTACCTCAAGTTTGTAGTTCCTTTCTCCTCGTTGCTCCAAGCTCTAAAGTCTTCAGATCTTGAGCTGAAAAACCATGTCAAGCAAGTAGAAACATACAAGTAGTAAAATCATATAAACATGAATTGATCTAGATTAATAGTTAAGGAGGAAAATCCATGTATTATCAATACAAAAACACTTATGAAAAGAACTTGTATTAATGCAATAAACAAAAGTACATACGAAATAAATGTCAGGACCCAAGCCTTTGTTAGAATTTTAAAAAGTTTCAATCTGATCTAGGATCTTAACTGAGAGAATAACATGTACAACATATCTACAACATATCAATCATGGACACAATAATGCAAGCACACAAGAGACATAGAGTTTCACCGGGGAAAACCAAGAAGGTGAAAAACCCCGCAACTTCCTCAGAGATAGATATAGCAATGATACAACCCAAGTACAAGATATATTCCTCCTAGCAGCAGCTTCTCTTCCTCCACAAGTGCACCACTCTCCAATGAGAGTATGAGTGAGAAAGTGAATGATCAAATAGAGTGCCTCCCGCACTCTATTTATACTTGACTTGACTTGCCTAATAGCCTTTACTAGGTCGGCCTTAACTTAACCACATAACATAATGTTGACAGGGCCGACCCCCAATAGGGTGGTCTAATAACCCTTTGAGCCACATGACTTATACAGGGATGACCCCACCAAGGTGGTCTAAGAACCCATCAAGTATAAATTACGACACTTACAATATAAATGACGACACTTCCATATAGAGGAATAATAACATCTCTATAGGAATACAATATACATATATGAAATACATTCCGAAGTTACAAATACATCAACACTTTGTCTTAACTAGGAAGGTATTTCTCGACACAGGTCTTCTAACACAAGTCTTCTTCTCTGGATCATCGTCACTGGATAATCATCATCGAATCATCGTCATCGTCATGGCTGCTGCTATCTCAACCAATCACTGAACTACTCGTCATAGGAAGTTCTATAGAGCCAACCCTTTTTCATGCTAGATGTAGGCCTACCACTTGTAGGTCTTCATCATCACTAGCCATACTGTGGAATCCTCAGGACTTATTATGTGAGTCAACAAAACCTCGAAAGAGAATCCCAGGACTGATTACGAGCACACAGCTCAACCTATTGGATCTCCCAAGACCTTTTGCATGCCACTACACAACCTGTCCATGGCCACAGAGTATCGTCCTGATACTCATGATCATAATTATCATAACATCGTTCATGAAGCACAACCCAAATGCACATCACATAGCACTTACATTCACCAGCATGGGAAGACACACTTCAACCATCTGTGAAAGGCTCAACACTTATATATACACCATGGGAGAACACATCTACAACCATGCTCGAATGGCTCAGCCCTTACATCTGCACCATGTGAGAACACATCTACCACCATGTGAGATGTGCTTCGTAAATTACATCATGACTATGGGAGAACACATCTTCCCCAATGTCGGAAAAGCCCAACAATTACATAGCGACCATGGGAGAACACATCTACAACCATGTTCGAAACGCTCATGTACATCTGTGTCTTCGGAACTCATCACACATAATCCAATAGATTATTATAATATATCCACCTGATACATATCATCACATATGATCGTCTTGATCATCATCATAGCATCATCTTGACGCATATCATCCAGAGTATCATCCTAATACTCATCACACATGATCATCCTGATCATCGTCACTGCATCGTCCTGATGCATATCATCCAGAGTATCGTTTTGATACTCAACATACATGATCATCCTGATCATCATCACTGCATTGTCCTGATGCATATCATCTGGAGCAACATCCTGAAGCTCATCATCCATGATCATCCTGATCATACAATGCATCCAACCGATGCATATACATATACATGATCCAACTGATCATATCAAGCATCCAACTGATGCATATACATATACATGATCCAACTAATCATACCAAGCATCCAACTGATGCATATACATATAAATGATTCAACTGATCATACCAAGCATCCAATTGATGCATATACATATACATGATCCAACTGATCATACCAAGCATCCCACTGATGCATATAAATACATGATCTACTGATCATATCCAGCATCCAACATGATGCATATACAGAGCAGTAACTAGAGAATCGTCCTGATGCTCATCATCCAGTGCTTACATCCACAGCCATGGGAAGGATCCTCCTCTCACCATGCTTGGAATGGCTCCTACAAATGTGTCCCATCACTTCTTCCTCGAAGTATCTTCAATCTGAAGAACACCAAGCCTCCCTCCGAAGTACTCAAACTTCACTTTGGCTAGTGGTTTCGTCAACACATCTACAACCTGCTCATCTGTCGCAACATATAGGAGCTTCACTGCTCCTCTCTACATCATATCCCTGATATAGTGATATTTGATCTCAATGTGCTTTGACCTATCATGGAACACCAGGTTCTCAAATAGCTTCAACAACTCTGGTTGTCACAAAAGATACTAGTAGCCTTCAGTGGGAGATCAAATAACTCAGACAGCAGCTTCCGGAGCCATACTACCTCACAACTAGCCGAACAAGTTGCAACATACTTTGCTTCAGCTGTACTCAGTGCTACGCAGGACTGCTTCCTGCTAAACCAAGAGATCACACCTGATCCCATACTGAAGCAGCACCCAGAAGTGCTCTTCCTATTTGCAGCACTACCTGCCCAGTCCGAATTAACATAATCCTGCAGATTAAACTTTTGACTCGCATCATACTTGAGCCCATAACCAATTGTACCCTTCAGGTACCTCAGAATATGCTTTACAGCAACCAGGTGAACACCTCTGGGACCCATCAGGAACTGGCTCAATGTGTTCACTGCAAAGAAAATATCTGGTCTCGTGTTCATCAGGTACATCAAGGACCCAATCATTTGACGATACACCGTGACATCAACCGACTCAAATGAAGCATCACACAGAAGCTTCAGGTTCGATGCCATAGGTGTGGCCATGGCCTTGTAGTCCATCATCCAGAACATCTTCAGGATTTCTACTGCATACTTCCCTTGTCCAAGGAAGATCCCATCTACACTCTGCCACACCTCCATGCCTAGAAAATAGTGCATCATCCCCAAGTCCTTCATCTCAAACTCGGCAACAAGCTTCCTCTTGGTATCGGAAATCAATCCATCCTCACCTGTAACAAACAGGTCATCCACATATAGAAGTAGTATCATAGAATTTCCTTCCTCAACCTTGTAGTAAAGGTTGGAATCTACTTTATTCTTAGTATCACAGAATTTCCTTCCTCAACCTTGTAGTAAAGGTTGGAATCTACTTTATTCTTAGTAAAGTCCAAACTAGATAAAAAGCTGTCTATCCTACCATACCAAGTCCTAGGAGCTTGCTTCAATCCATACAAGGCTTTATTCAACCTACACACATATGACCCTCTGTCATGTGTCTCAAAACCAAGTGGTTGTTCTACATACAATTCCTCATTGACTACACCATTCAAGAAAGATGTCTTGACATCCATCTGGTGTATCTTCCATTTCATCACTGCAACCAGAGCAAGTACTGATTTGATGGAAGTGTATTTGGCTATAGGAGCAAAAGACTATTCATAGTCTATCTGATCTTTCTGGGAGAAGGCACGAGCTACAAATCTCACTTTGTATTTCTCTATGCTACCAACTGCAGCATGCTTGATCTTATAGATCAACTTGGAAGTCACAACAAACTTCTCTTTTGGTCTTGGGACCACATCCCAAACATCATTCTTTATGATCGACAGATCATGGCATTCTTCCATTACTTCATCCCAGATCCTGGGAACTTCAATATCTTCAATAGATAGCTTTGTTAGTGGAACAAATGTTGTAGTCCTTCTTTTGTAGGTGATGGTATACGATCTTTACTACAAGACAAGTTAAATTGCATGATTAGAAACATCTCATAGTTTTCAAAACAAATTCTTACACATAAAGAAATATGTCATATAGTCATGCAATTATTTTGGCCAATGCTTCAATACAACATTTATCCATATCCCGTAACTTTCTAGATGCCTTCCAATCTCTACCAGAACATTGTTAAGAGTGTGCACAACTCCCAACATGTCAGCAAAGAGGTTTCATTCTAGATAAGTAGCAATGGAATGTTGTATAGTTACATAGGCCACTTACCCATCACATGCATATTAGTAGTATATTGTTCATTAATGCAATTATTCTAATATGCATAATACACAACCTAAGTCTAGGAACATAAGTGTATACATCATTGAACAATATTAATCAAATATACAAGAAATGACAATTCAAATACTTATCTTTGTTTGGTTGTAGGGTGGACTCCCTCTCAATATTTGCTTCCTTGCAGGAACTACTGGAGTGTGCTCCCTCATGATCTTTGCTTCCTGGATTACCTATCCTTGAACTTATATCCATCCTCGATCACTATGCATGCTTACTAGTATCATCATTCTGTTACCCTTGAGATCTCATACATAATCATACATTCATTAGTATAGTCTCAATACTATCAAAAACACAATAATCTTAAACATGTATAGTCATGATCATTTCAAACACAGATAATAAGCATTAGTATTCAATGTTTTAGGGAAGACTTCTCTTACTCATGCATATTCATATTTGACCATAGAACTCTTCTGGTTAGTCATATCATCAATCAAGGTAAGAGACATAATATGCATAAACCCTAGATTACTTGAATTTTTAACTTCATAAATAATCATTATCAATCATGCCATATATACTTATATAAGAGATCCTAACACAAGGTAGGATTCTAACTTGATATAAGAAAAACATACATGGATTAACATGCTAGCTAGTTATGTCTAACATACCCGCATAATGTCTTCTTGTTCTCTTCAATGACTTGTGCTAGTAACCTGCATATCTCATAGGTTAACCATTATAGAACCGAGTTATACATACCTCGTAAGTAGATCTTCTATGTGATCCATGAAAATGGATGAATCTTTGTCTTCATGTCACCATGGTCATATGTTCTTGAACTAGAACATGATTTGTCTTTCTTGATGTACCTTTCATGTAAGCGGACAACATCAACCTCATACAACACCACAATGCATTAGTACAATCATAAGTGTCAAAACCCTAATCAATGAATATCTACATTCATAGTTTTATTAAGGTGATATGACAAGTCTAAAGTTAATCAAGATTGTACTAACCTTAATGAAGACAAACATACCATAAACTTAATCATGAATAGATCTCGAAACATACATGGATAAGTCATACCTGTCGAGATTGCTTGTAATCTTCTTATGTAAGGCCTTAGCCTCATCTCCCTCTAAAACAGGAACTTCTTCACTTATGCAAGTGACCAATCCATTCTCTTCTAGGATTAACCCAATCCACTTGATTTGCAGAAACTTGATCTGGAGCTGGATTAGGGTTTGTTAGGGAAACCCTAAAAATTGAAACTTTGAATTTCAAACTTCTGAAAGAATAGAAAGATGTGCCTTGATGAGATGATCAACCTGGTATACTCAAAATTTGAAAACTGCAAAGTTTCACCCCTCAAATTTGCTTTTCAATCTTCCAGATTCACTTGGGAGGACCCTGAATTAGGGTTTGAGTTTCCCGGAGCTTCACCCAACCAAATAGTTTCATCCAAAGTTCTACAATTTTATTTTTCCAAGGAGCTTCCAGCCATGGTCACAGAATTAAAAAATTGCAACTTTTGTAGAAGCCCTAATTTTCCACTTTTCCAATCAAAGTCCCGAACTAGGGTTTGATCAAGCCTGGCCTTCTGCTCAACCAAAAAATTCGATATTGGTCTCTAAATTTCAATTTTTATGAGGAGAATCCATCCATGGTATCCGATACAAAAATTACAACATTCTCCGAAACCCTATATTCCCGGAGCCATGAATGAAGGTGCTCAAAATCCAATTCTGTTTTGACAGACATATGCACCTTATTGTTTCTAGTGTAACTCCAAAATTTCAGATCTACATGGACTGAAAATTCTTCATGTGGTATCCTGACCTGTTATCTTTCCAACCCCATAGGTCTGACCTCAATTGGATTCTCTGAGAGAGAGTTATGCCAAGTGTCACAACGTGACCTATTTATGGGATAAAAAATGAGAGTGAACTTGTACGGTGTGCCATGTGTCACTGGTTCAGTTTCGGTCTCTAAAAAAACTTACTTGAGCAATTACAGTTCGTTCCCTACCTGTCACATTTTACAAAAGTTCATTTGGAGCTTCCTAGCCCAAGTTATGACCTTTTTTCCAAGGTCACCTGTTTATGATTGAGATCTGGAAGAGGTAGAAACCCTAGATTGTACAAATCATAACTCACAAAGTACAACGAATTAGAAACCGTGCTTCTGAAAAAAGGTACATGGGGATGTTATCTAGGACCTGTAAAGGTTTCAGATCTTGACCTTTTTCCAAAATGGATTTATTTCAAAAGTTCTACGATGAATGGTTTTTGCTATATCAAGCCCTAGCTTCGCAAGTGCAACAAGTGTCATAAATGCCATACCATGCCTTCTTTCAGGATAGCTCTAATACCATGTTAGAGATTTCAGAAATTTCAATCTGATATAGGATCTTAACTAAGAGAATAGCATGTACATCATATCTACAACATATCTACAGCATATCAATCATGGACACAATAATGCAAGCACACAAGAGACATAGAGTTTCACTGGGAAAAACCAAGAAGGTGAAAAATGTTAGGATATTTAGACACTTAGGAGTTAGTTAAGATCAACTTGTGTAATATATCCGCTAGGGATAGTGTGTTTCTTTAGTATGCATTAGTATGCATTTGTAAATACTTAATCCGACGGTCACAATATGTTTCCGACATAGAGTGATCCGACGGATCAACTTCTCTTAGATCAAACCTAACCTTGATCCGTGGCTTAACACCCGATTGGTCCATGATCTTTATTTAAAGAGCATGGAGGGTCATTGTTTAGTTGATCGATTATGAGAAGCTCATTTGTAACTTTCTTTCTTTGCATAATAAATTGTCCCGTAGAAGCTATTTGGCAGGGGCCGTGGAGTGTTTCCCTCAAGAGGGTTTAAACCACATCAAAACATCGGTGTGTTGATCTGTGATCTGTTTATGTGAAGTGGTTTCTCTTGGTGTTCGGTCCTTTGGTAGTACACTGTGTACCCGAACATGGTATCAGAGCTTTTATGAAGTGTCGCTTCCGGTTATGATCTAGATCTTGAACTGTTGTTGCCGAAACTCGAAAGGGTTTCTAGTTCTGGTATTTCTGTGCATTTCTGGGCTGTGGGAGGTGTTCCATTGCATCCGGAGTGTCGTTTCCATTGAGAAATAGTATTCATTTGATCGAAAACAGTTCCCGGTTGCTCCAGAAACGCGTATTTCATCAGATCTGAAGGTATAATGTTACAGTGACGCATTTTTTTATTTCGTTTTTGAAAAGAAAAATCTCATATTTCATTTTTTTTTACTGTTTATATTTTTGTTGGTTCGGATTGTTGCTTTCCCGTCTGCGTATGCTCTTTGCCGTGCACCTTGAGCGATCTCGGCAAATCAGAAACAGAAAGGGAAAGGGTTTTTCTCGGCTGCGTATGCTCTTTGCCGTGCACCTTGCGCGATCTCGGCAAATCAGAAACAGAGAGAAAACGTAGACTTTTCGGGAAAACTAACAAGATCTAACTCCATAAGTGTGTAAAAGTTTTTTTTGTTTCGATTTGTGGTCTGTTTTGCAGGGAAAAAGGCAAGCACGCAAACCGAGCAAGAAGAGTGGAAAAAAAAAGCCCCCTTCCTCATTCCCATATTTTACATACCTTTTAATCTAGCTTACTTGGTTCAAAGTTGCTTTATTCCTTAATAGGTCTTGAGTTCAAGTCTTAGAAAGTTACTTTTAAAAGAAAAAGTGCATGCAATTTCTATTTTCAAGTTACTTTATTGTAAAAGTGCATCTCACTTAAATAATAAAAAATAAAAATACAAGTAAGTCACTTAAGTTTTTTTTATTGTTGCACTATTTAAAAGTAATATCATTGTAAAAGTGAAATCACTTATTTTACAAAAGTGGTTCACTTAAAGCAACTTTCTTGTAAAGTGATTGTCAAAAGGTTCATCTTGGGAAGAGGGGGGTTCTTTTTTTTTTTGCTGGACATTCTCTAGCTGCCACGTCACTATTGGGGACATCTTCAACAGTTTCTTTGTTCAAGCATAACTTCATCATACAGAGTCCGTTTTCAGTGCCGTTTTTTTTTAAACCGCCTATTTTTTCAAGAGATTTATATGCAGACTATTGGTTTCTATTTTTACAGCTATTAATTTACAAATATGGCCGCCCATTGTGATATTCTACTTAACAGTTCCAACTATTTCTCATGGAAATCTCGTATGGAGGATGTTCTACGAAGTAGGGGACTTTTCAGAATTACCACAGGGAAAGAAAAAGAACCCACTGATGATGATAAGAAAATAAAATGGGCAAATAGATGTGATGAAGCTCGTGGATTGATTGGGATGTCAATCTCTACTGATTTGCGATTCCACATATCTGGAATTGATGAACCTAATACTGCTTGGGACAAGTTGGAATCTGTGTTTGGTAAACACAATGAAATTCGAGGTCACCAACTCGAAAATGAGTTGATTTCTTTAAATCCAAGTGACTTTTCATGCATTCAAGATTATTTATCTAAGTACAAAACTCTTAAACTCTTATGTGCGGAATGTAAGATTGAGGGGGAAGACAAACAGTGCATTTATCATATTCTTTCCAAACTTGGACCTGCATATTCTGTTTTTGTATCTACATTTTACTCCATGAAAGCATCCTTGAATGCAGCTAGCTATCAAGAGCCTAGTCTTGAATCCTTTTGTGATTCGTTGATTAGAGAACAAGATAAACTCATTCATCTTGGAATAAGCAACAATGCAGATACATCTGGGAAAGCCTTATTGTCCCAACAGAAAGAAAAGTCCAAGCCTCCCAAGAAACAAAATTTTCACAATAATAAGTCAAACAAGGGTCCCAAACCCTCTCAGTCAGCTCCTTCTTTAAAAAATGACAAAGGATCCAAGCCCAAAGGCAAGAAGACTGAGCGTCATTGCAACTATTGCGGGAAAGATAATCATGATGAATCTAAGTGTTTCAAGAAGATGGCAGCCTTGGAAGCAGCAATGAAAAAGCACCACATCAGCCTAGATTCGTCTTCAGATTCTACCTCTCATGGACATGCACTTTGTGCTTCTGGTTATTCTTATAATGCATCTTCTTCTTCTACTTCAAATGAATGGCTCATTGATTCTGAAGCATCTTATCATATGGCTAAGGATCAAGCCATCTTTTCTACTATGCATGAATGTAACACCAAACAAATATTTGTTGGTGATGATAGATCTCTAAGTGTTGTAGGAGCTGGAACAGTTCCAGTAGATAATGGTCATTTTAGTGATGTACTATGTGTTCCAAGAATTTCCTGCAATTTGTTATCAGTCTATCAGATCACTCATTCTGGTGAAGGTAAAACTGTGACCTTTACACCTCACCAAGTTGTAATCAAGGATTTTAAAGATCCTCAATAGGTCCTAGCTACCGGAATTGTTGATGATATTACCAGGTTGTACAAGTTTAACAACTTTGGGTCATCACCTTTCCCTTCAGTTTTTGTTGCTCATAGTGATAACTTGAGCAAACTTTGGCATGAGCGATTTGGTCACTTAAATTATCGCTCATTGCAACAACTATGTAAAGAAAATATGGTGACAGTTCTTCCGATGGTATCTTGCAGAGATGGTGTTTGTTCCGGTTGTGTACTCGGAAAACATCATCGGGACAGTTTTGACAAACGTGCCTCTTGGCACGCCTCGGTTCCCTTGGAGCTTGTGCATAGTGACTTGTGTGGTCCTCTTCCATCTGCTTCCTTTTCTGGTTTCAAGTATTTCTTAACTTTCATTGATGATTACACCAGACGCACTTGGATTTATTTCCTAAAACTTAAGAGCGAAGTATTTAACATGTTCTTGGCCTACAAGGCCCTTGTTGAAAAACAATCTGGTCATCAAATTATTAAGTTAAGATCTGACAATGGAGGAGAATATGTTAACAAACAGTTCACTACTTTCTGCACTGAACAAGGCATCCAACAACAGCACATTGTTCCATATACACCACAACAAAATGGTGTAGCTGAGCGGAAGAACCGCACTTTAAAAGAAATGGCTAATTGTATGATCCAATCTAAGGGACTAAGTCTTCAATTTTGAGCTGAAGCCATAAATTGTGCAAATTACATAATTAATCGCACCCCCACAAAAGCATTACAAGGTATAACACCAGAATAAGCATGGAGTAAAATTAAACCTGATGTAAGTCACTTTCGTGTGTTTGGTAGTGAAGCATGGGCTCACATTCCGGATGAAAAACGGAAAGCATTGTAGCCTAAAAGTGAAAAGTGCATATTTGTTGGATATTCTGAAGATGTAAAAGGTTATAGACTTCTTCAACCACATTCTCATGCTATAATCATTAGAAGAGATGTTAAATTTGATGAAAATATCTTGGCCTGCGAGCCTAACTCGGTGAGTGTGCCATCTTTGGCCTGCGAGCCTGATTCGGCATTTGTGCCTTCTTCTTCTTCTTCCAACTTCCTTGACAGGTTTCCAACTCCCGTTTCTGATGATGACAGTGAGGATGAAAATCCACCTCTTCCTGCTCATGTTCCTCCAGTTGCACCAGCACAAGTGCTTCCTCGATGGGTCTGTTCAACATGTGAAGCAGCTGGTGATCTTGCCGGTGATCCTAGAGATCAACGTCAAACACGTTCTTAGTTTCAGCGAGCCTCTTCTCTTTTGGCTCAAGTTTCCGAGAATCATGATCCAGAAACTTTTGCAGAAGCTTCAGGGAATCTAGATTGGGATGCAGCCATGGATGAAGAATATCGTTCCTTAATGTCGAACGATACTTGGGATCTTGTACCTCTTCCAAAAGGAAGAAAACTTGTCAGATGTAAATGGGTTTACAGAACTAAGTATGCATTAGATGGAAGTGTTGAAAGACTTAAGGCAAGGTCATTTGCCAAAGGTTTTTCCCAAGTTGAAGGGATTGACTACAATGAAACCTTTGCTCCTGTCGCAAAAATGAACTCCATCTGCCTTGTTCTTTCCCTTGCAGCCTTACACAACTAGGAAGTCCATCAAATGGATGTCAAGTCTACCTTCTTACATGGTGATTTACAGGAGAAAATTTACATGGAACAACCTCCTGGCTATGTTCAGAATAACTCTAGCCTTGTCTGCCGCCTTAAGAAATCCTTATATGGCCTTAAGCAAGCTCCTAGAGCTTGGTATGCCAAAATGGATAACTTTCTCCTTGACACTGGTTTTTCTAGATGCCATTCTGACCCCAATGTCTATACCAAGAAAGTAGGAAACCATCTCATCATACTTGTTCTATATGTTGATGACCTTATTCTTACTGGTAATGACCCTAAGCTTATAACCCATGTGAAATCCAATCTTAAACAAACTTTTGAAATGTCAGACTTAGGACATTTGCATTATTTTCTTGGTCTCCAAGTCCTGCAAACCAAAGAAGGAATCTTTATTTCTCAATCTAAGTATGCTTGTGACCTTCTTCGTCGCTTTCACATGGAAGATTGTACACCAGCCCCTTCTCCCTTCCAGTCTGGAGTCAAACTTTCTGCCACTTGTACTTCACCTAAAGTCAATGCCACCTTGTATCGTCAGCTTGTTGGTAGTCTCTTATACTTGACTCATTCCCGTCCTGACCTTTCCTTTGCCGTTGGTCGTGTTTCCCGTTATATGCAGACACCTCATGAAAGTCACTGGAAAGCAGCTAAAAGAATACTTCGATATATTCGAGGTACAGTTCAGTTTGGGATTCATTACAGTACAGGGGGGAAACCTTTGTTGGCTGGTTTCACTGATTCAAATTGGGCCGGGGATCTTGATGATCGAAACTCTACTGCAGGTTATGTTTTCAGTCTGGGATCTGGACCTATTACTTGGGCTTGTAAGAAACAACAAGCTCTTGCTCTTTCTTCAGCAGAGGTAGAATATCGAGCAGTAGTTAATGCCAGTCAGGAAGCTTTATGGCTTCGACAGATCCTTTCAGAGTTTGGATTCGAGCAGCAGCAGCCTACTCCACTTTGGTGCGACAATCAAAGTGCCATCAAGCTTGCCAAAGATCCAGTTCTACATCAACGCAACAAACACATTGAGCTACATATGCACTTCATCAGAAATCTTGTTCATGATCGTGTTCTTGAAGTGCTCTTTTGCCCTACAGATGATCAAGTTGCAGACATCTTCACCAAGTCTCTTACAGAAGCGAAGTTTTCTAAACTTCGATCTATGTTAGGAGTTCAGGAACTTGTCATTAAGGGGGGATAGGCTCTAATGCCTCCTTCCTTCTCCTAATAGTGTCACTTTTGTAAATCCTTCAATCCTATCCCAAGTTGTTCTTAAGGGGGGATGTTAGGATATTTAGACACTTAGGAGTTAGTTAAGATCAACTTGTGTAATATATCCGTTAGGGATAGTGTGTTTCTTTAGTATGCATTAGTATGCATTTGTAAATACTTAATCCGACGGTCACAATATGTTTCCGACATAGAGTGATCCGACGGCTCAACTTCTCTTAGCTCAAACCTAACCTTGATCCGTGGCTTAACACCCAATTGGTCCATGATCTCTATTTAAAGAGCATGGAGGGTCATTGTTTAGTTGATCGATTATGAGAAGCTCATTTGTAACTTTCTTTCTTTGCATAATAAATTGTCCCGTAGAAGCTATTTGGCCGGGGCCATAGAGTGTTTCCCTCAAGAGGGTTTAAACCACGTCAAAACATCGGTGTGTTGATCTGTGATCTGTTTATGTGAAGTGGTTGCTCTTGGTGTTCGGTCCTTTGGTAGTACCCTGTGTACCGGAACAAAAAACCCCGCAACTTCCTCAGAGATAGATAGAGCAATGATACAACCCAAGTACAAGAGATATTCCTCCTAGCAGCAGCTTCTCTTCCTCCACAAGTGCACCACTCTCCAATGAGAGTATGAGTGAGAAAGTGAATGATCAAATAGAGTGCCTCCCGCACTCTTTTTATACTTGACTTGACTTTCCTAATAACCTTTATTAGGTCGGCCTTAACTTAACCACATAACATAATGCTGACAAGGCCGACCCCCAATAGGGTGGTCTGATAACCCATCAAGTATAAGTTACAACACTTACAATATAAATGACGACACTTCCGTATAGAGGAATAATAACATCTCTATAGGAACACAAACACATTCGTATAGAGGAATAATAACATCTCTATAGGAATACAATATACATATATGAAATACATTCCGAAGTTACAAATACATCAACAGCCTTAACATTTAAAATTCCATACACCAATCCTATCCTCCAATATAGAATTCTTTCCTCCCAAAGCATGAATGAGGATCACCTAGAATAATTTCACCAGCATAAGAGTACTATATCATTCCTCCCTTTTCAATGGAGAGGGGGGTTTGTATATATAGGGATAAAAGGGTAGAGTAGGTTGAGGATTTAGGGGAGATGCTTAAGGGATTACCTCACTAGGTTAGGAGATCGAGAGCCACCTCTCCAGACATCTAGGGATAAGCCTCCACATCACCAAGCTTAGATAAATGACTCGAAGCTTCCTTTTATCCAATTTAAACAACACCGATGAACCTTGTAGGAAGGAAACCTGCATCAAAAGTGGATCACCGCACTATGTGCAAAGGCAACATGTGTCACTGACGCGCTATGCTAAGGTGCAGAGTTCATCTCAAAGGGTTCGATGCTCCTTGCTCAACAACATGGTGCATTAGGGTGACAACAAAAGATGGAAAGGGAAGGACAACAACATTTCTCTCAGTGTTTTATCCAAGGAAATTTAGGGATTAAGGCATGGAGATGATACATGACTCATGATGACGAGATTTTGGTGTAACATAATCCCTCCCAAAGCATGAAGTTGGTAAACTAAAATAGGTGAAATGCTTTGGAACAAATGAAAGGGAAGGAGGAAAGGAGCATCGGTTGGAAGATACTATTGCATAACAACTGACTCTGAGATATGTATCTCACATGAATCATAACATGGATGTTGACCAATACATTGGAGATCCATGACAGTAGAGACCAATTGAACACAATCATGGATACTAGACACAAGCGTAGATCCATGACGAGAAGATAAAACAACCACGACCAATACAAATTGGATCTGTGTAATATGACTCAAAAACAATCTCCGTCACAACCTGGGTGAGATTTATGACTTAACCGAGGGTCTTCAAGCCGAACCTGCAATGATACGAATATAACCATGTGATTACAATGTCCTAAAGTTGAACATGGTAGAAACCACTTGATTAACGGTCATTGATGTATACCGTTAACAAGCATGAGGGAAATCACCATTGATGTTAATGATTCCCAAAGTATCATAGTACATACCATCGAATGTGAATCAATGAGTTGAGTTCGAACACTCGATGGAATATTTCAATCAAGAGCCAATGATGTGAACTCATGTTGAAAGTGAGGTAACCTGCCATTAAGGCATTGTTGTAGGCACAACAGATCCCATGCTTTAGCTAAAGCACGGGAGCCCCAATTTTTTAATAAATACAAAAGTATTTGGGTAAGTGTTTCTTTAAACACCAGATTCTTCACTACTATCCCTATCATCCTTTACCTTACCTTTGTTTGTCCTGAATGCCACATTTTTCTAATAAATTTTCTAAGTGTTTTGGTATGGAGGAAGCCTTTAATTTTGAGTATTTTGTCTTCTTCTTTCACCATCCCGAAACCCGACGGTTTGCACACTCGAAACCCGAAACCCGAAAGGTGCGGGTTACGGGTTTTCATTTTTTTGCTTTTTGTTTGTTGTCAACCCAAAACCCGAAACCCGATAGCTATGAGTTGCGGGTTTTCCTTTCAATAATTTTCGGATATGGCATCCCGAAACCCAAAACCTACTATTGCGGCTTTCGGCTTTCAGGAATTCATTTTGAGTTTTAGTCGTATTGTTGTTCCCAAAACCTGACTTTTGGATTGCGGCTTTCGGGAATGTATTTTGTGTTTTCGTGGATTACCATCTCGAAACCCGAACCCAACATTTCGGGTTGTGGCTTTCGGGAATCATTATTTTCGTTAATTTTTGTGGTTTGCGTTCCTGAAACCTGACTTTTCGGGTTGCGGCTTTCGGGAACCCAAATAAACCTTGTAAATAAAGCACCCATCACTGGATCCGGAATCCTGAATCGGGCAATTTGAGCCATTCGTTCATTCTAAATCGCACGGTTAGGATTTGATCTGGTGAATTCAATAAATAAGGGTTTTTCTATTTTTCTTTTATCATTTTTACTACTGAAAATTACTGTGCTGCACCTGTTTTTACTGCGAATTTGTTGCTAACAACCATTTTTTACTAGTTTTTCAGTTATTTCAAGTAAGCCTACTGTCATCGCATTCGTAATTGAATTTTCTTCGTTTCTTTTCGATTTTAGTTTGATTTTGATTTCTTTTATTTACCATAAATTACGAATTCCTTCACCATATCGAAAAACACCCGGTCTAAGATAGCACAGAGTGTAAAATTAGTCACAGCAGATCTAATGAACAAGTAGATCAATCACAAGAGATGAACATAGAAAATATGGTGTAAAACTATGCAAAACATGCATCAATGCTCAATGTCCCAATGAGGGTGAATAATTACAATACAATACAGTCAACAATGACTGAGCAATTCGAATTGCCTAAGGAGGTCATTCAAATCACTGAATGGAGTAGTTTGACTCCAACTAGGAGTCCTCATCATCAATCAGTAGTGGTCATCAATGCACAAGAACCAGTCATCCAGGTGTCAATCTGAGTCTAACTGAGTGTAACATGTGTAACTGAAGTGTGTAGCACTGATATAGGGAAGTGGGATCAGTGGAGGGTGCATGGGAGACTAACTGAAGTCAGAACAAGTCATCTAGTCAATCTGGAGGTCCAACGGAAGTGAAACAGTCAATCGGGAGTGAAACTAGCCTCAAATCAGGGAGAATCGGAGCTAACTGAGTGTAACTGAAGTGGAACTGCAGTGGTAGGTGAAGAAGTGCACCCTTCTCTGGCAGTAGGTGAGAATTGGGAGCCTTCCTGACTAGGAGGGATAAAACTCTGAAGTAAGTGGCTCCCTGGTGCTAGAATAAGGTGGTTAAGGTACTGGAGGCATCAACCTGGTGACCAGGGTGCATGCAAAGTGCATGCAAACCCTAATTGCATGCAAGATCCCAAAAAAGATGATGTGGATATCCGAACACCCCCCCTCAAGCTAGACTATGATGTGCAAAAAAAAATAATGTGGGGCCCTGGTAACTAAGACCAAAGGTCACCCCAATACAATAATCCAAAAAATGTTGAAAATAAACTAAGTGAGGAAAGAGGGAAAACCCAGTGGGAAGAAAGACCTCCCTCAAGCTAAAGAATAATAATGGATCAATTTGTCTCCACCATGATGGAACTCACCCCCAACAGTGAACGGAGGTAAGAGAACTTCTTCTCAATGAAGCTCTTAGTGAAGATGTTTGCAATTTGCTCATCAGTAGGGCAATATTGCAGAATGATGGTGCGATCATGCACCAACTGTCGAATGTAATGCATATGAATCTCAATGTGTTTGGTCCTCTGCCGCTGAACTAGATCTATGGAGATCTTGATAGCACTTTGATTGTCACAAAATAGGACAGTCGAAGTAGTGCCACCAAAACCAAACTTGGAAAGAATACCCTACAACCAAACTGCCTGAATGCAGGCATTGATTGCCCCTCGATACTCTGCCTCTGCTGAAGAAAGTGCAATGGCTACCTGCTTTTTGCTAGACCAGAAAATAGCACCATGACCAATCATGAAAACATAACCGGAAGTGGACTTCCGATCAATGCTATCACCTGCCCAATCTGAATCAGTAAAACTAATGAAATCAAGCTCAGAATCTGCGGCATAATGTATGCCAATCTGTCTCGTACCTTGCACATACTGCAAGATCCGCTTGGCTGCTTGCCAATGAAGCTCATGTGGCTGTTGCATATACCTTGACATGTCACTCATGGCATATGAAATATCAGGCCTTGAGTGTGTCAAATAAAGTAGTGAACCAATCAACTGTCAATACATACTGCAATCTGCAAGCAGTGTAGAATCTCCCTCCTCAAGACTGATTCCTGAGAGGAATGGGAATGGGGCTGCCTTACATTCAGCCATATAAAACTTCAATAACAGGTTGGAAGCATATTTTTGCTGAGATATAGTGATCCCATCAAAATTTTGAGCTATCTCCAAGCCCAAAAAGTGACTCAGCAAGCCCAAATCGCTCATGTCAAAAACTAGATTTAAGGCAGTTTTTAGCTTGTTTATTGAAGTAAGAGTGCTACCAGTAATGAGAAGATCATCAACATAAAGTACAATAACCAAAAAATTACCTTTAACTCACTGAAGATACACATTCGGATCAGATTTCCATCTTTGGAAATTCTGAGAAAGAAGGAAGGAGTCCATCTTTGCGTACCAAGCTCTTGGGGCCTGTTTTAACCCATACAAAGATTTATTCAATCTGCAAACTAATGATGGATCTGATGTGTAGCCCTCTGGCTGCTGCATATATACCTCTTCAGCAAGGTCTCCATGTAGAAATGCACTATTCACATACATGTGGTGCAATTCCCAGTGCTTGGATGCAGAAATAGCCAAAACAAGGCGGATGGAATCCATCTTTGCAACTGGTGCAAAGGTCTCAGTGTAGTCCATTCCTTGGACTTGGGAGAAACATTTTACCACCAACCTTGCTTTGTATTTGCTGATAGAGCCATCAGCAGCAACTTTCATGTGGTAGACCCATTTACACTTCACTAATTTTCTTCCAGGTGGAAGAGAAACTAGCTCCCATGTGTTGTTCTTTTGAAGAGAACTGTACTCTTCATCCATGGCACTTTTCCATCTCAGATCTCGGTGGGAAGAATAGTATGATGTGGGATCTGAACCAGCCATCAAATAACAAATCTCAGGAAGTAATGGATCAGCAATATAAAGATCCATACCTGCTCTTTGAAAGTCTGCTCTTGTTCATCTCGGATCAGCAGGATTTTCAAGGTTCGAACCAGCAGATTGAAGAGTGTTTTGGGCCCACTTTGGTAATCAAGGAGGATCATAATGGTCGGATTCCGAACCTGATATGTCATGATCATCATGTGCTGCTGAAATATTATAAATATCAGAACTCATACCTTCATTATCGCTGCACAGATCGTCTTCTGGTGAAGGCGGTGAATCGGCAGTCTCTTCCTCGACTAGTTGCAATTCTTGAAGCAGTTCTTCAAATTGCACACTGCGCTCTATGAATATCTTTTTAGATATGATATCCATGAGTTTATATGCTTTTGATTCTTCCCCATATCTTATCAGTATGCACTCAATACTTTGTGGATCCAAAGCTCGTCTCTTCTTGGAAGGAATTCTAGCCCATGCAGTAGAGCCAAAAACTCTCAAATTTGACACATCCGGTTTGTGACCAAAGAATGATTCGAAAGGAGTCATACCTTTCACGGATGAATGTGAAACACAGTTATGTATGTATGCAGCAACATTGATTGCTTCAGCCCAAATATTTGCAGCCAAACCTTTTGATTCAATCATGCATGTAGCCATCTCTTTCAGTGACCGATTTTTCCTTTCCGCTACACCGTTCTGCTAGGGTGTGTTGGGAACTATATGTTGGATCTGAATTCTGCTTTGGGAACAAAGTTGCAGCAACTTGGCCTTGATATATTCTCCACCATTATCAGATCTAAGAGCTTTGATCTTGCTCTCAGTGGCTGTCTCAACAGAAGCCTTAAAATCCTTGAATTTTCCAAGCACTCCTGACTTGTTTTTGAGAAAGAATACCCATGTAAAGCGGGAAAAATCATCAATAAATGTCAAAACATACCTTGAACCATTTAATGACGTATGGGGCAGCGTACCACTGATATCAGAATGTATCAACCCCAAAACTGTAGAAGCTCTGCTAGCTTTGCCGCGGTCGAATCTGTGCTCGGGGTGCTTCCCAATAATGCAACCAGTGCATATTCCCTTCGAGGAACGGAGTTGTGGAAGACCATCTACCATGGATTTGTTTGATAGCAGCAGCAAATACTTATGATTAATATGTCCAAATAGTTCATGCCAAAGCCTACTAACCTCATTACCATGTGTGCGAAGAGCAGTGGGCTTTTCAAGCGGAATGAAGTGTGAAAACTCATAGCATTTTGCAGTGTGGTTTGCCTTTCCGACTGCAACAAGTCTTCCACTTTTGATATCAGAAATTTCAACTATATTAGGGCTGAATGTAACTTGCTTCGGTTCACCAGTGTGTGTCATTTGATACACAAAAAGAATATTTGAAGCCAAGGAAGGCACATAGAGAACATTCTGAAAGCTTCCATGATCTACATGAATCGTACCTTTGCCCTTTGAAGAAATTTTTGAGTCATTTCCCAAATGGATGGGGATGGAGCTGTTTGGATCGAATGAAGAAAAAGAATCAATATTTGCATCCATATGATTCGATGCACCCGAATCTATCAAGAGAGTAGTGGGCTTCGAAACAGTTGCCATGAGTGCTTGTCCTCTTTCATGATCATCATTCCTATCCTTCTTCCTTGCACCGTCAGGAAGAGTTATGTTGTTCTTTTCCAAAAGAAGGGCCATTTGATCTATAGTCTTCTTCATACATGAACTTTCAGGATGAAAGCCACGGTTGCAATAAGTACATTTAGATTTTTGGTTACCTTCTTTTCCCTTTTGCTTGAACTTTGAACTGGATGGTGCATCCGTCTGTTTGCCTTTCTCTCTTTGCTTGTGAAGCTCAAATTTGGGCTTCTCCTGCTTTTGCTTTCCTTTACCATTCGAGATCTTGGGTCCTTGAACATATAGGGCTGAATCTTTGGAGATTATGGACCCCATTTGAATCAACTTGTCATGCTCTTTTGTGACAGACTCAATGAAGGCATTCAAGGTAGGCATCTTCCAATTCGGGGTAGTTAGCCAACCGGAATTGAAAGTAGAGATAAATACCGAATAATATTTACCAAGCTTGCTGAGAATGGAGAGGATCAATTGTTTATCCTCTTTGATAAATCCACTATTCTTCAACTGCAAGCTCAAGTTCTTGAATTTTGTGAAGAATTCATTAATGGTCTCGAAATTCTCAGGACTAAGGGAAATCAATTCATTCTCTAATTGAAAAGCCCTAAGCTCGTCCTGCTTGCCAAATAGTGTTTCAAGTTGCTCTCATATAGCTTTTGGAGTCTTCAATCCACTGAGATGGAAGTGAAGATCTTTGGAGATGGAGAGACAAAGAAGACCATAAGCTTCATCAAGCTTGTTATAGTGTTTGGTTCTATCTGACAAGTTGTTTGGCTCCAATTCAAGACCAAGAGTGACTCGGTAGTAACCTTTTGAATGTAATATGATATCCATATCATCTTTCCAATCAAAATAATTGAATGGGGTGAGGATAGGATTTGAAGAAGAGTATTCCATTGCTAGGAGCGAGTGCACACTGATGTAGAGAAGCTTGCAAGGGAAAAGTAGCGAATGCAAATGATGGAGACAATAACCTGCAAATCACAATAAACCAAGAACAATGAGGTCGAACAATCCACCCTTTTAGAGTTGCATCACACCTGGGATTGGAGATCAAACAATGTTGAATGGGCCCAATGTATCAGATCCAGGAATTATGTGGAAACTCAAGCTTCTGGAGTGGTATTGGATGTATTTTCAAGCTTTGCATGCACAGGAGCGAATGCCCTTGAGATCTTTCATGCCAAAACTATTTGCAATTTTTGAGCAATTCACTCAAATCTTCTTGTAGAAACACCTGTAGAAAATAGATCTTGTCCCTACAATGGATTTGATACCATGTAAAATTAGTCATAGCATATCGAATGAACAAGTAAATCAATCACAACAAATGAACATAGAAAATATGGTGTAAAACTGTGCAAAACATGCATCAGTGCTCAATGTCCCAATGAGGGTGAATAATTACAATACAATACAGTCAACAATGACTGAGCAATTCGAATTGCCTAAGGAGGTCATTCGAATCACTAAATAGAGTAGTTTGAATCCAACTAGGAGTCCTCATCATCAATCAGTAGTGGTCATTAATGCACAAGAACCAGTCATCCAGGTGTCAATCCGAGTCTAACTGAGTGTAACATGTGTAACTGAAGTGTGTAGCACTGATATAGGGAAGTGGGCTCAGTGGAGGGCGCATGGGAGACTAACTGAAGTCAGAACAAGTCATCTAGTCAATATGGAGGTCCAACAGAAGTGAAACAGTCAGTCGGGAGTGAAACTAGCCTCAAATCAGGGAGAATCGGAGCTAACTGAGTGTAACTGCAGTGGAACTGCAGTGGTAGGTGAAGAAGTGCGCCCTTCTCTGGTAGTAGGTGAGAAGCGGGCTCCTTCTTGACTAGGAGGGATAAAACTCTGAAGTAAGTGGCTCCCGGGTGCTAGAATAAGGTGGTTAAGGTACTGGAGGAATCAACCTGGTGACTGGGATGCATGCAAACCCTAGAATTTTCATACAAACCCTAATTGCATGCAAGGTCCTGAAAAAGATGATGTGGATATCCGAACAAAGAGGGATTCTCTTACCAATGACCCCAATTTTGGTATCCTCTAAGATACTAGTGAAACGGTCACTAAAACTTACCTAGATCGATTGGTTGAAAATCTACACCATTTTTTACAACGATGACCTTTCCCACATTGAAATAGACAGACCCGCATATGAGAATATCAGGTCTTCTCAAATTCATGCCATTGCTACACGACCGACCATTTTATCGTACACTGGTGCAGTAAAATGGATAATTGAGAACGCAAACGTTAAAGACCAGTCTTTTAACGACAGCACGGGAGCTCTATTGACTCATTTCCACTCAGATATTTTTATCCGAGCTTTAGCCCTCAGACCACATGAGCAAACCATCACACCCGAGTTTTTACAGTCCTCAAAAACCGATTATAATTTTGATGAAATGTTAAAATCATGGATGTACAAACCTAATACCTTCATGCCTAAGGCCAACCACCTCTATCTATTATTTGGTTTAAGGAACCCTACGCTTTGCTAGCAGCTATGTCGTGTCGGCTGTTTCGTTTTCCTAACTGTTCTCTGTTCAAGGCTGGGTGGTCCCCTATAGCACATCATGTGTTAACCACTGGTGAGTCTTTTCCATGGGCCTCCATCTTGTCTTCAGAAATGAAGAACGCCATCCATGCTTACCAAAAAGCGCATGTTCATAAAAAGCCCCATTTCTACTTATCTGCATATGTAATTGATGTTTTCTGCGCGAATTTCCAATACCCTAACTTGGGTTGGAACTGGACTCCTTTAGACCCACCTGTTCATATTTATCACTCAGCATTGTGGGAAGGAAATTATGTCTCTTCACTCTATGACATCTGTGACCAATTTATGGGTACAGTTTATTTCAAGATCTTCAGGCAGGAAGCACGTGCATTCTCAGAAGATGCCAAAGCATTCATCAATACCATTGGAGATTGGTATGTGGGTGAATATTTCTGATACATTAGGATCTGGGGAAGTGATACAATTCACCTTTTGCCCAGAATTGTTCATGATAAGTTGGTCATACAGGAAGTATCATTTCAAACTGTCACTGATGGCATGTACAAGAAACTTACAGGTCCCAGAAAAAATGGCTGGCCTAAGTTTGCTTTAAATCTTGGACAGTTAGTCATTCCAACTTCCAATTGGGTTGCAGTCCTTGGTGAACAGATAATGGCTTTGAAACCAGGGTTTTCTCCCAAGAGGAAGCATGATCCTAAGAAGTTCCTAGATACACACTTCAAGCAAACACATGTCAAGATAGATTATGTGCATGAGCTGATTCCTGATGATTTTATATATCAAGGGGTGGAAACATTTTCCCAAGTCCTTGCCAAAGCAAAGAGCCCGGAAGATCAACATAACATTTTACAATATCAGAGGGAATTCAAAACCAGAGTTTTGAGCTATAGGGCTATGTAGCTAAATCTTATTGAGGAGGTAAGAAGGGGTAGAGAAGAGAAAGAGATCCAAGGATCCAAAGCTCCTCTATTTCTAACCATTTATGATGGGGACAAAGGTAAAGCTCCTCTAGAAAACCCTCCTTAGGAGAACATAACCGAAAAGTTAAAAGCCTTTTTGCAGATCTCCCAGCAATCTCAGCAGAAGTTGGCCCAATTCACTTCAATGGTAAACACTCAGATGATGACACCCCCTAAGATTACGGTGGACATTCAGTTATCTACTACAGAGGCTCAGGAAGATGATGATCTGGTATCAACCCAACCTAGCCCAGAAAAGAGGCAAAAGGTCTTGGCTTATACCTCACAGGTTCCTACAGTTAATATAATTGACTATGATGAGGAAGTGGTTCCACATCCTCTAGTATCGGTGACATAGGAACCCATTGAAGACTCACAAACTGTCACTGACTTGCTGAATAGCATTGACATGGACCAGTCATTCCCTGAGTAGCCAGTGTTGGAATTCAATGCTACCCCTGGTGTGTCAACAAAAGCACTTGTGTTTCCATCCATTAAACAACTTTCTGTCACATCTCCAAGAGTGACAATTTCTTTCCCCCTGTCACAATTATATGATTCCCTCATTCCTACCACTGTTCCATCACAACATCATTTGGTCCCTTTTTCCATTCCATCTCCCATTGATACAGCTGTCCAATCTCCCATTGATCCTTTACAATCACTAGGATCCACTCTTTTATCCTTTTCTACTCGTGAATTATCCTCACTGCCGTCTTCATCACCACCCACAAATGATGATAGTCAACTTCAATTTTCTAAAACCAATGTTGACAGTCAAGTTCCAGTTTTTGAATATTTTGTCTCAGCTCCTTCTCCAACCAAAGTCTCGTCAGTTTCCCAAACCATCTCATTGCCTTTGATCACCCCTCAAGTCATCTTGCCCATATCTAGTCCAGTTGTCACTCAAACACCCTCTTTGGTTTCAACGGTAAGTACTACTTCTTCCTCTACATAGTTAGTGGATGAGTATACAGATGATGACATTGTCCCTCTCGGGAACTACTTCTACAGCAAGGATGACAAGGCAGTGGTGAGGAGAACTAGAAAGCGAGGGAAAGGTCAAAATGGGTTAGACGTCCCTGTCCCAGATCAGGTGATATGGGCTCCTAGAACAAATGACCCTCAGTTTGAGGCAATAGAGACAGTTTCAACCCTAGGGGATTTTGGGAAGGCAAATTGGGATTCAATACAAGTGTTGAGCATGGAACTTGATTTGAAAAAAGAAGAAATCAAGAAGCTAGAGTAGGAACTGGCTAAGGCCAAAGAACAACATGGAACTTATGTAGCTGACCTGGAGAAAACTTGGACAGATGAAGTGCAAGATCTTGAGCAAAAGAATGCTACCCTCCATACTTAACTTCGACTTGCTTAGGCTCAAAGTTACACTGATACATACAAGATTACCACTTTGGAAAAGAAAATTGAGGATGCAACTACAAGTGCAGCCTCAACAAGTTTCTTTAAATTATCATCGGAGGAGTTCAAGGACTTGGCTCTTAAGGTAAATTAGGACCACTTTAAGTTTCTTGAGAAAATCTACCTTGCCTTAGATGAGATTAAGGAAAATTTTATTTCTTTTTCAAAGATGTCTTCTACTCTAGAAGAGCATAAAGGGAAAAGACTCCTAGCTACTGAGGCAGAGGAGAAAATTAGTGAATGGAAGGGATACATTAAGAATGTGCCAAAAGATATCCCGATTTTGAACACCTTCCAACTTAAGAACGTTAAAGCCTCTTTAAACACTTGGCTTGATTTAAATGAAACTGCTCATGATATCATCAAGAAGTCTAAAGGTATTTGCAAAAGACGCTGGTACGCAGTTGATAATATCATGGACGCCTTACAGCTCCAGCTTATGGACCTGATTTTAGAGGCTCTGCCACCAAAATGCAAGCTTGAAGAGATGGAGCGTAAGTGTGAGGAAGCCGCACAGAAGATCCAGGCCCTTCATGAAGTTAGCATCGATGATGTGGATAGGTTAATGAGAAAACCGCTTTCCATGGAAGGCAAAATTCACATCTACCTTCGCACTTGGCACAAGCTGGATAAACATGACATGGAGAATAATACCTGCAATTCTCAGATAGCTCTAGAATCTGTTAATTTTCCAAACATAGACGAGTTGTTAGAGATCTATGAGAAATGGCAGGATTTTCTGGATTCATAGTCTAATCCGAATTTTTGTAATCCCTACCTATCGGAATTTCCATATGTACTTTTGTAACTTTATTATTTAAGGAGCGAGGCTTCTCTTAGTGAGGGGTTGGTAATTTTGGAGTTACACATCAGCAGGAGAAAGGCTGGGGATACTCTGTTCATCAGAGCTTTTGTAATTTCTGTACAAGACTCTTTTAATATAGTAAAGTCATCTTTTGATCTATCTCTTGTTATTCCTCAAGTTTATTTGAGAATTAATGATTGTGCACTTTAGATTGTCATCTACAGTGAATGTTATCATTTTGCATATATATGTAACGTATGGATCTGTTATATTGGTTTCCCTATATGAGTGATTGATGCTGAGAGGTATTTAATTGAGTTTATTCAATATTAATACTTTCTTTATCGATTTCTACAAATGATTTGTTGCACATAATAATCATGATTAATTTTTCAATTGATAGAATGATTATAGATTGATTCGTGAATAGGCTTAAGTACTTGAATTATTCTCTTTTAATTTTCATTAATGGATTGTGGTTTAAGTTAATAAGTAACTCATCAAAGACATTTCTATTGAAGGTGGTAATTTACTTGTTTATCATACCTCAAGGTTGATCTGCACAATATCAAGCTTTCTTTTTAGAATAGGATTAACTCAGATTAGTTTCCTTTTCTGAAATAGGTTAGGTTAGCTTAACTTTACCATTTTCACACCCTTTTTTTCCTTGATTAGAAAACTGACCTAATTGGTCGAATCACCAACTCTTAGAGCGCCAGCGGAGGCCGAATATCCATGGGGGATCACCATACCAAATAGGCCAGGGATAGAACTACCCTTGCGCAGGGTCTTTCGAAGCCTTTCAGCTTGGGTTTTCTTCCTCTGTTGGGAGCCTTAGAAACATTCCAGCACCTTTGCATCTAACCTGCACAACCGAACCATCAACAAGCATGCGAGCCCAAGGTACTTGATTGATTTCTAGATTCAATCCTTGGATGATGTGCTGAATTCGACAAGGATAAATCCATTGAAGGAGGGACATGATGAATCCCCCATCATCGACATGAAACATGATCAAAGATGCTTTGGATTAAATCGGGCAGTAGAGTAATGTATGAAAATGACTCAGGGAAGACCAACATGATAGAAGGTAGTATGACGGCAGATAATGAATCAATGAATAGACCTCTCTTGAACATGGGCATGGAATGACTTGGAAGTATTGACATGACGAGAATGACACCGAAACCTAATGAAATTGATGATGGAATCATTCTTTGGATGACTCAAAGGAGTGAAAGGACTCATGGAAATGATGTGACTCAAGGACAAAAAAATTACCCAAGTACTGAATGCATATGCAGATGAGCGCCATGTTCAAGAGTGACTAAGTACTGCCATAACTACAATGAAACACAAATTCCCTCCTTATCCCATCATGATTGATGAGTACCTATTTTTAAGTTTAACGAGCTTGAGGAGGGTAACAGATGCTCAGTATAGCTCTTCTTTCATCGAGTCCAATCCCAAATGTTTTACGAACCTGAGATAGGAGGGGTTCGTCCGAAAATGGGCCCTTTGATGTCAAATTTTAACGAGTATAAAGAAGGTAATCTCGACGTCATTTCATGTTTAGAGAGTCTAAAAAGAACTAAAGAAGACTCCAAAGGTTATTTTTCGTAAAGGTTAGTCTCTTCACCCGAAAAAGATAAAACAATGTGAAAGAGAACTCTTCCAGTCATGGTTAACTGGAGTGCTCATTTTTTGTAAATAGCACCTCCTGGTCCGAAAAAGGGGTAAACCATCAACAGGAAAACGATCATTCAAATATTTTTACAAGCGTGAAAGCATCAAGTTCGCTTGGAGATCTTTTCATATTTAGGGATCCTGAAAAGAGCTTAAAGAGGAACTCCAAGGGGTCCCTTTTTCGTGGGAGTTTTACGAGCCCAAAAAAGTGATAAAAGATAACTCGGTGACTTATTCTCATCATTTTACGAGCACGAGAAAGAACCAAGAGTAAGATCAGTGCCATTAATGTTTGATTTTAATGAGTGGAAAAATAGCACAAAAATTCTCAAGAGTCGTTCACACTTGATAACAAGCATGAAATGACCACAATAGTTGTCGAAAAGTTATAATATTGCTTTACTTTACTTGTGGACGCCAAAAACTAAGTCAACACAACAAATTAGGTTCTTAGACACAAAAATATTACCAACTATAGTAACAATTGACCCATAAAAGAATAAACCAAAATAAAAATATTCCATTTTTTATATAAAAAGGGCCAAATAGTAAAAAATAGTTACCATTGTTTTTTACCAAATTGAGAGGAGTGAGAACACCATTTGGAGTCGATTGCAGGATTTTCAACCAGCCATTTTCGACACCATCAGCGTCAAGTAGGCCTAAACCTTAACCTCTTAATTTGTAGTGGATTAGATTTGCATTTAATTTCCATTTTTGGGTTTTTTGAGCTTGTAGAATGGGGGAATTGCGCACCCTATGGGAGACAAACTTTCCCCTTACGGGAAGTGTGTCGAGGGCTCTCTGACACACTTCGCGTATGGGTAGAGTGCGTCACCGGCACACTGTGTGAACTGGCAGGGTGTGTCGATGCAATTCGTCCCACTAACCTAAGAAATAAGCCCAAAAAATCCAAGCCCAAAGGTATAGAAAGGTTCTAATACATGTTTGAATTGCGTGGTGTCAATGAGTTCTAGGGGGATCTTGTTAGATAATGTTGTTTGTAATTCTTAACTATTTTTCATCGGGGTCAACTATTACATCCTATTGTAAATCCCCATTCACATGGAGATTCATCATTTTTCACACATGGAGATTCATTAAGGAGAGGCAAAGATTCACAAAAGTGAAGCTAGCAGATGTTTTTAACTTCTTGTAAACTATCTTCACAAGGAAATGGATCATATAAAGGATAAGATTCAATTTTTGTAGCTACAACTTCTTCCTCTTTCTCATATTTTAGTTTTAGTTCCTTCGTGCCAAAGATAGTTGCAAGCATTGGTGCTATAATTTTCTAGCAATGTGAAGACCCTTCTTACAACTCTTGTCAAATATGCATCTCCTTTTGATACTCATATTATCTCATGAAATCCCCTGTATGGTGATCCATATTAACTAGGCCTTTATCTTCCTCACTTGATCAATATATTTCTTCTACAATAACTTTATATCTTTGACTTATCTTGAAATGATCATATCTTATCAACTCAATAAAGTACATAATGCATCAATTTGATATTATTGGTATGTATTTTTTATTTATATGTATTTTTGAATTTATAAATCAAAATTGATAGATTCTTTTGATAAGACATAATATTCGAATTTATCATTATAGTTACATAGCATTTTTTTTAAAACATAACTTGTATTGTAATAGTTAAAAATAAACAAAATTATCTATACCAGAAGATTACAAAATGTGCTTAGTAATCTAGCTTCTTTTAAACTCTTTAGGAGTTATTTAAAGCTACTAGGTATATAAAAAACCAAGTTCTACTACCTAATTCAGATTCTGAATGTATATTGTCTAGCACACTGCCTAGTATTGATACAATAAAAAATAGAGAAGGGTTTGAATGAATGATTGCAAGCACTGCATATCACTTCCATTTGGACAATCGACCTATAGTCACAACAACAAAACCATGTGATCAACTTCTGTTTTGGCTACCTATTTCGCTTCCATTTAATTTTAAGTGTATTTTTTCAGTTTTTCATGAAAATTCGACATTATTTCATATATTGGTGCCACATGTGTCATATTTAGTGCCATATTCTGAAGTTAATTCAATTAGAATCAACTATAATGTTGAATTTAGTGCCATGTTTTGTTGAATTTAGTGCCATGTTTTGTTGAATTTAGTGCCATGTTTTTGTAGTTGGAACTAATATCATCTTTAATAACACCAAAATTTGCAATGACTAATGCACCAATTTTTGTTTTGTATTTAGTGGCATGCTGTGGAAGACAACTCTAGAGTAATCTCTAATAAAACTGACTTTGGAAACCAATGTCATGCTAGTTTTTACATCAATATTTAGCATTTTTTTTGTGATCAACACTAAGGAATGCCATGTTATTAGTCACAACCTTAATTTTTTGACATAAATCATGCCCAATCACACAAGTTCCCCCATGCATAGGAAAGAAGAATCAACACTAAATCAATTTGGGGTTTCCAACACTTTGAAAATTACTAGTTTCTATGCAATGTTACATGGAAAGGCCAAACCGAGCTACAAGGAGGAGACTGAGGTGACCAATGGGAAGACTCAACCAGAACATATGGGAGTGTGTGGGGAAAATACAACAAAATGAATGGATAAGAGGTGGTATATGCTACAAAATTACTTTTTTGAGACAATTTATGGCCAAACTCACAAGTGCACCCATGCGTAAGGAAGAAGAGTCAATACAAAACTAATTTGTGGTTTCCAACTTTCCTTGAGACAAGTGGCTTGGAGAAGAGGATGACCATCACTCTAGATGACAAATCCTTCTTCTATCTAATAATTTTTCAAGCTGAGTCCAATTAGAATGACAACGAATAGACCAAAGTGGCCAACTTGATGAAGGAAACCACAACACAAATTAGTGTGTGGAAAAATGATGACAAAATGAATTAATAAGGAAGGGTATTGGTCACAAAATTTATTTTTGGGGATGAGTCATGCCCAAAATCTTAAATTCACCCATGCATAGGTCAGAAGAGTGCACACCAAATGAATTTGGGGTTTCCAACTTTCCTTGAGACAATTAGCTGCAAGAAGAGGAAACTATCCATCCTAGTGCAAAAAAATTGTAGTTTCCAAGCAATTTTGGGACCAAATAGATGAAAAGTAGGAGAGGAAGGAAACCATCTAGTTGGAGTCTACTACAACAGAGGCGATCATGTTGGGAAAAAACAACAATGAATCGACAAAATGGGTATTGACAACATCATTACTTTTTTTCAGATGAGCCATGCCGAAATCACAACCTTTCCTATGAACAAGGAATATGAGTGAGACACCAAAAAAAATCGGGTTTTCCCACTTTCCTCGAGACAAATGGCTTGGAGGAGAGGCCAACCATCACTCCATTGGAAAAAAGTTTGATGTTTCTAAATGATGTTGTGTAATACATCAATTTTCACCCCTGGAATGTATTAAATCAGATTATGTAAAATGATGTAAATACACTAGTAAGAATTCTTGATGTGGAGCTCAAGGCCAAGGCGTGATAAGTGAATGGCTAGGCATGTATGATGTAAACATACATATATGGACCATGTTTTGGGTTTATTATGATGATTTAAAGTGATGTAAATATTTATGTTGGGAGATAAGAAAAAAATCCAAGATGGTTGTAAAGAGCACTAGTGGGGCTATGATTCCACTAGAGGGGGAGATGAAAGGAAGGCCATGGGAAAGTAAATCCTCTTTTTTTAAGTGTCAGCCTTAGAAATCACCCATTTTCCACCATGTTCCTTCAATAATTGAATTAATTCCTTTGGTTTATCAAATACAATTATTGAATGCATGTGTGAGATTGGTGGGGAAGTCTTCTCATGTAGTTGTGAAAGCATGGGCTAAATCTATTTCTCATGTAAATTGTAAAGAGTCCTTCATTTTATGGTAATAATTAATGTCAATAATATCATTCCCACTATGCTTCATCACTCACTCTCCATGTATAATTTCATACAATACATAGTTTTTCATGTTGTTCTTTCCATTGCCAACACTTACCAGGCAAAGAAGTTAGCCAAAACAAGCATTGTGAAGAGGAAATTGCAGACATTAGAGGAAAGTTGATGGTTGCGGGTGAGAATATAGGCTAGGAAATCTAGAAAACATTTACATATTGAACATTAGTTTCTCTTTGGATGCTTGAGAATCCAAATATTGATATTACAGGAAATTGTTAGAAGCATACACCTGGTTGGACTATTTTTGCACATAATGAAGAGTATTATAAGGGAAGGGTTCTCCATGGGTCTATTGAGCAGAGAAATGGTAGGTATTCCTTGTGTTGTGTATGTTAAATTTTGAGCATTAATTCACAATACTCTAGGATCTTTACTGAGAGAATAACATATACAGTATATCAATGCGTGACAATCACAATAAGCATGGCAAACATCATAAGAATCAAAAGCATGAGAGACAAGAGACACAGAGTTTCCGTGGGGAAAACCCTAAGGTGAAAAACCCCACAACTTCCTTAGAGATAAAGAGAGCAATGGCTCAACCAAATTATAACCAAAATACACTGAGATAGTCTCCTAGTAGCAGATGATTCTCCTCCTCACTAGTGCGCCACTTTCTGAGTGAGAGTGAGATACTTTTCCGAGTGATCTAAATAGAGATCACCTGATCTCTATTTATACTAATCGGTTTTCCCAGTGACCTTATGGGGCCGACTTGTCCAGCTAGGTACATCCACATTATAATATATATTTCAGGGCCAACCCCACACATGGTGGTCTAATAACCCATCGGCAAGTACACACACTTGCGACACTTGTCAATCCACATGACGACACTTCCTTATAGAGGAATAACACATCTCTATTAAGGGTACAATAAATATATATAAAATACATAGATGAAATACATTCCGAAGTTACATATACATCAACACTCCCTCTTAACTAGGAAGGTATTTCTCGACATAGATCTGCTAGACAAGTCTTCTTCTCGGGATCATCATCATCGTCACTGCTGCTGCTATCTCAACCAATCTCTGACTCTACTCGTCATAGGAAGTTCTACAGAGCCAGTCCTTTTTCATACTGGATGTAGGCCCACCACTTGCAGGTCTTCATCATCACTGGCCATAATATGGAACCCTCAAGACGTATTACGTGCATCACAAAACCTCGAAAGAGCATCCCAGGCTATTACGAGCACATGGCTCTACCTATAGGACCTCCCAGGGCCATATTATATGTGACCTCACCACAAAACCTCGCAAGAGCATCCCAGGATGCTACGAGCACACAGCTCTACCTATAGGATCTCCCAGGGACAGATTATATGTGGTCACCACAAAACCTCGCAAGAGCACCCCAGGCTGTTACGAGCACACAGCTCTACCTATAGGATCTCCCAGGGACAGATTATATGTGGTCATGGCAAAACCTCGCAAGAGCATCCCAGGACTTATTACGGGCACACAGCCCAACCTATCAGATCTCCCAGGGACACATTATATGCCATAGGACAAAACCTCGAAAGAGCATCTGCCAGATATCCCAGGGCATGAATTACATGCCATAGGCAAAACCTCGAAAGACTATCTGCAGATCTCCTAGGGCCAAATTATATGTCCTCCCAGAGAAAAACCTCGAAAGAGCATTTGCCAGATATGCCAGGGCTAAGTTATATTCCATAGGAAAAACCTCGAAAGACTATCTGCAAATCTCCCAGGGCCAAATTATATGCTCATCTGCACAACCTGATCCACGGCCATAGAGTATCAACCTGATACTCACCATACATCATCCTGATGTACACATGATCATCCTGATCATCATCACTGCAACATCCTACTGCATGTCATCTCGAGCAACATCCTGAAGCTCGTCATCCATGATCATCCTGATCATACAATGCATCTACCTGATGCATACCAAGTATCTACTTGATACATATCATCATATATGATCCACCTGATCATACAATGTATCCACCTGATACAAATACAAATACATGATACATATCACCATACATGATCCACCTGATCATACAATGTATCCACCTAATACATATACAGATACATGGTCCAAGCATCCAACATGATGCAAATACAAAAATACATACACATGATCCAACCGATCATATCCAGCATCCAACATGATGCATACATACATATAAATGATCCAACTGATCATATCCAGCATCCAACATGATGCATACATACATACATAAAAATGAGCCAACTGATCATATCCAGCATCCAACATGATGCATACATCTAAATGATCCAACTGATCATATCAAAGCAGAAACCAGAACATCATCCTGATGCTCATCATCTAGCGCTTACATCCACAGCCATGTGAAGGATCCTCCTTCCAACATGCTTGGAATGGCTTCAGCAAATGTGTCCATCACTTCTTCCTCGAAGTGTCTTCGATCTGAAGAACGCCAAGCCTCTCTCTGAAGTACTCGAACTTCACCCTGGCTAGTGGCTTCATCAGCACATCTACAATCTGCTCGTCCGTCACAACATACAGGAGCTTCACAACTCCTCTCTGCACCATATCCCTGATATAGTGATATTTGATCTCTATGTGTTTCAACCTGTCATGAAACACTGGGTTCTCAAACAGCTTCACACAACTCTGGTTATCACAGAAGATACCAGTAGAATCCAAAGGGAGATCAAATAACTCACACAGTAGCTTCCGTAGCCATACTGCCTCACAACTAGCTGAACAGGATGCAACATACTCTGCCTCAGCTGTACTCAGTGCTACGCAAGACTGCTTCCTGCTAAACCAAGAGATCACACCTGATCCCATACTGAAGCAACACCCATATTTGCTCTTCCTATCTAGAGCACTGCCAGCCCAATCTGAATCAACATAACCCTATAGGTTAAACTTTTGATTCGCCTCATACTTGATCCCATAATCCATTGTACCCTTCAGGTACCTCAGAACATGCTTTACAACAACCATATGAACACTCCTCGGATCTATCAGGAACTGACTCAATGTGTTCACTGCAAAGCAAATATCTGGTCTCGTGTTCGTCAGGTACATCAAGGACCCAATCATCTAACGATACATAGATACATCAACCGACTCAGATGAAGAATCACATAGAAGCTTCAGATTTGATCCCATAGGTGTGGCCATGGCCTTGCAATCCATCATCCCGAATCTCTTCAGGATATCTACTGTGTACTTCCCTTGACCAAGGAAGATCCCACCTGCATTCTTCCACACCTCCATACCTAGAAAATAATGCATCATTCCCAAATCTTTCATATCGAATTTAGCAGCAAGCTTCCTCTTCATATCTATAATCAATTTGTCATCTCCTATTACAAATAGGTCATCCACATACAGGAGTAGAATCACAAGATTTCCCTCCTCAACCTTGTAGTAGAGGTTGGAATCCGCTTTACTCTTGGTAAAGCCCAAACTAGATAGGAAACTGTCCATCCTACCATACTAGGTTCTGGGAGCTTGTTTCAAGCCATACAAGGCTTTCTTCAATCTACACACATATGACTCCCTGTCATGTATTTCAAAACCGAGTGGCTACTCCACATATACTTCCTCTTCAACTACACCATTCAAGAAATCAGTCTTGACATCCATCTGGTGTATTTTCCATTTCATTGCTACAGCCAGAGCAAGTACTGTTCTGATGGAAGTATACCTGGCTACAGGTGCAAACGTTTCTTCATAATCTATTCCCTCTTTCTGAGAGAAGCCACGAGCTACAAATCTTGCTTTGTATTTCTCTACACTGCCATCTGCAGCATGCTTGATTTTGTAGATCCATTTGGAAGTTACAACAAACCTCTCTTTAGGTCTTGGGACAACATCCCAAACATCATTCTTCATTATTGATTGGTATTCCTCAACCATGGCATCTTTCCATTCTTTCTTTTCCGTTGCTTCTTCATAACTGGAAGGCTCTTTGTTCATAATGTCATAGAGTAAAGCAACATAGCTGGTATGTGATCTGGTTCTCTTCTTTTCTCTATGTTCTTCTTCTGGAATGCCAAATCTTTCTACATCTTTAATGAGCTCTCTAGCCCATGCAGGTTTCCTCTTGTGAGGTTTATCCTCACGGGGTGGATCTACAGGTTCTTGTGGATCTTCAAACTCACGAACAACTTTTGGAACTGCTTCAGTCATGGTAGTGTCTTGAAATCTTGTTTCCTTAGGTTCTTCATAAACTTCGATAGGTTCCTTCCTTGATTTGATGAATGCTGAGTTTTCATCAAATGTTACATCCCTGCTGACATCAATCTTCTTGAACCCTGGAAAGTATATTCTGTAAGCCTTCGAGCTTTCACTGTAACCCACAAAGATACCCTTCTTTCCTGAAGGATCTAGTTTAGTCCTCTTTTCCTTTGGGACATGAGTGTATATTGGACAACCAAATATTCTGAGATGGCTGACTTCAGGTTTCTTACCAGAAAAGACCTCTTCTGGTGTCTTGTTGTCCAATATCTTATGGGGTGTTCTGTTCTGCACATATACAGTTGTTCTAGCTGCTTCTTCCCATAGATTCATAGGTATATCGTGGTCATGCAGCATTGCCCTTGCTGCTTCCATGATATTTATGTTCTTCCTTTCTGCAACTCCATTTTGTTGAGGATTATAAGGAGCAATCAACTCCCTCTTAATCCTTGAATCACTGCAAAGCTTCTTGAAGTCACCTGAGGTGAATTCTACACCATTGTCGGATCTGAATGTTTTGATCTTCTTGTCAGTTTGATTCTCCATCAAGGTTTTGAATTCCTTGAACTTATCAAACACCTCATCTTTTTTCTTCAAGAAGTATACCCAAGTCTTCCTGGAGAGGTCATCAATAAATGAGACATAGTAAACATACCCACTAAGAGAACTGGATGACATAGGACCAAATACATCTGAGTGGATGATCTCCAGGATATCCTTTGCCTTGCTTTCACTGCTTGGGAAAGCCTTATTAATGTTCTTACCTTTTGCACATCCTTTGCAAACACCTTCAAGTTTGGTCTTGATTTCAGGAAGACCCTCTACAGCCTTGCTTGCAATTGGAAGTTCCCTATAGTGCATATGAGCAAGTCTTCTATGCCAAATTTCACTTGGCTCCATGGATTCATGTACCATGGCATGTTCAGGTTGTCCCTTCAATTTATACAAACCTCCCTCTTGCTCTCCAATCACTACTGCATCATCTATGGTCTTTCCCTTTGGCCACATTACGACTTGGCCATCCACAAATGCAACCCTCATACCTTTTGCATCCAATGGAGAGATGGAGAGTAAGTTCTTCTTGAGCCCAAGTACATAAAGGACTTATTTAAACTTCAAAGATTTTCCAGAATCTAGGTTGTAGGAGGATTCACCACTTCCTTTGATTGGTTATTGATAATCATCCCCAAGTTTCACCTTATGGGGTGATTTATGTTCAGATAGATTCACAAAAGATTCCTTAAACCCAGTCATGTGTTTGGAAGCCCCACTATCAATTAACCAATCATTACAACCATGGGAGATAGTACCTGTGAGAGCAGAGATCAGAACATACTCTTCTTCACTTGATGAGCCATCATCACTATCACTTTTTTCCCTAGCCTTCTTCTTTGTGGGTTCATCATCTTCGGTAGTATGAGCATGAAACCTTCTTTTGCTGCCCTTCTTCTTCTTACTGGAGTTGTTGTTATTATCCCTTTTGTTCTTGGGACAATCTGAAGCAAAGTGACCCTTCTCATTGCATGTGAAGCATCTTAGATCCTTCTTATTCTTTTGATAGGATCTCTTGTAGCAAGAGTGCTCCTTCTTGGGCTTGCTTCTTTTGGTGTGAGCTGCAAGAGCTTAATCTTCACCTCCCATCTTTTCCTCACAAGCTACAAGTCTAGCTTCTTCTTGAGAGCAGTCTTCCTGCAATCTATTGAAGGATACCAACTTCTTTCTTGCACAGATTCCTTGAATGAAGGAGTCCCATGACCTAGGTAGGCCATTCAGAGTGGTCATGACAACTTCACCATTCTCCACCATTTCATCTACTGCTTCTAGTTGTTCCTTGATCTGGGAGACTCTTGAAAAATAATATTGAATGGTTTCTCCATTCTGAAACTTTACTCCTTTCAATTGGTTCCTCAGGGTCATCTTCTGATTTATGTTCTTCCCTTCAAATAGCTTGGTCAAAGAGTCAAACATCTCCTTGGGTGTCTTTAGAGAAGACACATGGGGTATGAGATGATATTTGATAGAATTAGCAATGATTCTCTTTTCCTTAACCAAGTTCTTCTTATGCAATACCTTGGCCTCTTCATCCTCTGGGATAGGGATGTCTTCTTTTATATATGAGTCCATCTCATTCTCTTCCAGGATTAAGCCAATCCTATACTTCCAAGCTCGGAATTTATCAGCCCCTTCAAGCTTATCCTCAAGCTTGGTGTGGTGAGACATCTTAAAGAGTACTTCAAATGGAAATAGAAAATATTTAGGTCTTACCACTTGAAATGCTGAAAACTAGATCTGGTCCTGGATTAGGGTTTGTCAGAAAAACCCTAAAAATTCAAAATGTGAATTTCAAATTTATGAAAGGATAGAAAGATGCGCCTTGATGAGCTAATCAGCCTGGTGCATTCATAAATTGAGATCAGCAAATTTTTACCCTTCAGATTTGCCTTTTTGTCCTCCCGGGTTCACTAGGGAGAGCCCTGAATTAGGGTTTGAGTTTCCCGAAGATCTACCCAGCCAAAAATCTCGATCCAAAGCTCTAAACTTCGATTTTTGCAAGGAGCTTCCAGCTGTGCCTTCAGATTCCAGAAATTCCTATTTTTGTGGAAACCCTAAGTTTTAGGGCCAAATCTGAAAATGATCGGAATTGAATTCTGATTGGACAGGTAGATGCGCCTTGATGATTAGAGTCAATCTACTATACTGCTTTCCTGAAATCTGTGGAGAGAAACCCAATAAACAAGAAACTCAAGTTTTCGTCACTGCAAAATGTCTTCTTCTCAGGTTAGCTCTGATACCATGTTAAATTTTGAGCATTAATTCACAATACTCTAGGATCTTTACTGAGAGAATAACATATACAGTATATCAATGCATGACAATCACAATAAGCATGACAAACATCACAAGAATCAAAAGCATGAGAGACAAGAGACACAGAGTTTCTGTGGGGAAAACCCTAAGGTGAAAAACCCCACAACTTCCTCGGAGATAGAGAGAGCAATGGCTCAACCAAAGTACAACCAAAATACACTGAGATAGTCTCCTAGTAGAAGATGATCCTCCTCCTCACTAGTGCGCCACTTTCTGAGTGAGAGTGAGATACTTTTTCGAGTGATCTAAATAGAGATCACCTGATCTCTATTTATACTAATCTGTTTTCCCAGTGACCTTATGGGGCCGACTTGTCTAGCTAGGTACATCCACATTATAATATATATTTCAGGGCCAAACCCACACATGGTGGTCTAATAACCCATCGGCAAGTACACACACTTGCGACACTTGTCAATCCACATGACGGCACTTCCTTATAGAGGAATAACACATCTCTATTAAGGGTACAATAAATATATATAAAATACATAGATGAAATACATTCCAAAGTTACATATACATCAACAGTGTAGGGCAGTGGAAGAGAGTTACATGGATAGGATTGTTGAATGAGATTCAAATAATGCTATGTGGATAGAATATTGGCTATGCGTGACAAAAAATGGGTTGGGCCGAGAGAGAGTGAACCTTGTAGTTGTTTCCTTCACCTTGGTGGCCCCATAGATTGGATTGGGGTTGGTATACGTAGTTGGTACCTACGTTTGGGTGGGAAATCATCTGACACGATCAATTTATTTTATCTTCTTTAACTACAAGATAAGTGTTCAATGTTGTCTACGATAATGCAAAAATGGTTTTTTCTTTCTGTTATGAATATTATTGTAATGTTGCGTGTGTGAATATGGTGGTTGATTATGTTGCATTTTATATATATGCACCTGTACATGCCTTTACTTAAATTTTGGTAAGTTCATGAGAGCCTTAAATTAGTTTTAAAATTCAAATAATGGCCTCTATTGGGTGGAACCTTTCTACCCATCATGTGGATGGAATATTGGATGGGGACATTACATTGTGGTGTCAAATCTCTTTGTTACAACATTGGGGTTCTATGGGACAAAATAAATGTCTAGAGGAAGAAATTAGAGTTTAAATACAAAGTGTTTGATGAAATGTCCTTGAGGAATTCATGGTTTTGAATTTCCCAGAGGGTGTTTTTGATAGAACCACAAGCTAGATCTTATTGGTTATGGACATGGATGACATAATTCAATCTAAGAGAATTGAGAAAAATTTCAAAGTCAGTAAAAATATCAATTGGATTAGTTATCATAAGCTTAAATTTTCCATATCAAGGGTCACAATTTTTTTTGAGAGACAGAGGATGATCAAGCGATAGAGAGTCCACTTACTAGATTTGATGGTAAAGATAAAACCAATTTTTAAAGGTCATATGTATGCAACAAATGAGTATGATTGAGTGAGGAAGATGAGATATACGACCCACAATATCTCCCACTAGATGGTCTAGGCAGAAAAAGGAAGAATATTGATAAAAAAATAATGACCCAGATCTTACTGATCCTTCGAATCAATGATTAATATGCTCTCATGCTAGATGGATCGAGTGAGTGAAGAAAGAAAATAGGATAGATCAAATGGTCGATATCTCATCGCACTGATCATATCGATGGCCCATGTTGCATCACATTAGAATGTTTGGTTAAGGTCCCAAAAGGGAAGTTATGGCACAAAAGGTTGAGATTCGATTGAGTTCTTGAGATCACTAATAAATATTTCCTCGTGTGGGGAAGTTTTGTGGGGGTTTTGAAAAAGTAACAACATTGCAAATGGTCAGTATTTTGTTGCATTAATCAAATCAATTGTGGATGTCCCCTCATGGGAATTGGTGAAATAAAGGAAAATAGATAGAGTTGTACAAAAAATTACCCGTATATTTTCAAGATTGGTGATCCACGATAGAGGAACATTAGTGGGATTCCCTACTACTAGTGTTAACAATTACAGTGGGGAATCTCCGAGGGCACGTTGACATCGAGGATAGGGGTTGAAGAGAATATGACATTATGGAACCAATGGATTCCATGCAAGGACTAGGTGGGTACAATTCCACATCATCACCACCCACATGCAATGCCATGTCATCTAGTTTCCACATTAGCGAAAATCAATTTTATTAAAAAACGTCTAGAGCCATTTTCTCTTTTTAGGCATAACAAGAGTAGATTTAGTCAAGTTTACATGAAATTTGAAAGGTAAGGACATAGTAATGAGGGATAAAAAATTTCAGTGAGGGTGGATGGGTGATTCAATTCTAGATTTCTAGAGAGTGATGATTACTGGTTTTTTAAGGTCTTGATCATACACATTACCACAAGCCTTGTTGACGATGAAATTATAGGACATATTATGAGTAGGCATAAAGAAACCAATAGGAGAATTCGTTGAAACCTAAAGTGTTTGTAATGGACATGCAAAAAGTAGGCCAAAATTCACTATTTAGGACACTTTTGGGGGATTTTGAAAACCTTGCAAGAAGGAAAGTGACCCCAGAATTTAAAATTGGAAAATTTACTCAACATTTTACCTTATCAAGAATTTGAAAAAGTTTGTTTAAGTGAATATTTCCCATTTTTTCTTAGTTTTAAATATAGTAGTTTTTTGAAAATGTTAGAAGTTTGGAAAAATGCAAACAAGACCTATAAAATATTCCAAAAAAATATAAAAATTGACTGGAGTTTTAGATCGGTGACCTAAAGGTTGATGATTACTCACCATCATGAGTTTTATTCATTCTCAATACGAAAAGTTTCCTAGTTTTCCCTAGATTTGATTACACATGTGGCTAAAGCTTGTCTTTGAGATTAAATGAATTTGCAAGAAAGTGCAAAATTTGGGCAAAATTGGTAACTTTGGAGAGTTGTAACAAAAATTGGGTCAAAATTGATAAATTTGGAGAGTTGTAACTCGTATCTCCAAGATGAAAACTAATCATGGTCACAATCACTGGAAATATAATTAATGGGAGAATTAAAATAAATAATTAAAATTGAATAGACAAAGAGCTTGTATCCTTGATTTGAAAAAAAATGTCAATATAGGTAGTTTCTAGAATGCATGACTTTTTTTTATATATTATTCTAACGATATAATGTATCTAACTATAAGTGCAATTATATGAAGGCTTTTGCAAATAAAGTTCTTCATCAAGGAAAATTTAGGCCATAGTTCAAATTAGTTGAACTGAAAAAACCTTGGTCTTGGTTTGGCCAAGAATACTATCATCACGAATGATGTAGCAGATCGTTATGAAGTTGAGATAGATGCCATGGGAAAAAATATGCATGATGGAAATGTATAAACATAGTTTAGAGAGTCTGAAAAGAACTAAAGAAGACTCCAAAGGTTATTTTTCGTAAAGGTTAGTCTCTTCACCCGAAAAAGATAAAAGAATGTGAAAGAGAACTCTTCCAGTCATGGTTAACTGGAGTGCTCATTTTTTGTAAATAGCACCTCCTAGTTCGAAAAAGGGGTAAACTATCATCAGGAAGACAATCATTCAAATATTTTTACAAGCGTGAAAGCATCAAGTTCGCTTGGAGATTTTTCATATTTAGGGATCCTGAAAAGAGCTTAAAGAGGAAGTCCAAGCGGTCCCTTTTTCGCGGGAGTTTTATGAGCCCAAAAAAGTGATAAAAGATAGCTCGGTGACTTATTCTCATCATTTTACGAGCACGAGAAAGAACCAAGAGTAAGATCGGTGCCATTAATGTTTGATTTTAATGAGCGGAAAAATAGCACAAAAATTCTCAAGAGTCATTCACACCTGATTACAAGCATGAAATGAACGCAATAGTTATCGAAAAGTTATAATGTTGCTTTACTTTACCTATGGACTCCAAAAACTAAGTCAAAACAACAAATTAGGTTCTTAGACACAAAAATATTATCAACTATAGTAACAACTGACCCATAAAAGAATAAATCAAAATAAGAATATTCCATTTTTGATATAAAAAGGGCCAAATAGTAAAAAATAGTTACCATTGTTTTTTACCAAATTGAGAGGAGTGAAAACACCATTTGGAGTTGATTGCGGGAGTTTCAGCCAGCCATTTTCGACACCATCAGCGTCAGGTAGGCCTAAACCTTATCCTCTTAATTTGTAGTGGATTAGATTTGCATTTAATTTCCATTTTTGGGTTTTTTGAGCTTGTAGAATGGGGGAATTGCGTGCCCTATGGGAGACGCACTTTCCCCTTACGGGAAGTGTGTCGAGGGCTCTCTGACACACTTCACGTATGGGTAGAGTGCGTCACCGGCACACTGTGTGAACTAGTAGGGTGTGTCAACGCAATTCGTCCCACTAACCTAAGAAATAAGCCCAAATAATCCAAGCCCAAAGGTATAGAAAGGTTCTAATACATGTTTGAATGTTGTTTGGACAGGTTTGGGTCACTAAAATGGTTTAGTGGAAAGAAATAGAACTTGAAATGGAGGATTCCCACATGGAAAATGATCCTCGTTCCATGAACATGCTCCAACAATGTGGTTTTCTCAAATTCTTTCACATCTAGGGCATGAGAGCCCAAGTGCCATTGCTGGAATATTTGATCAAATTATGGGATCCATACCAACAATACTTCCGATTTGGTGTTCATACGCTGACCATAAATGTAGAGGACATATATTTCCTTACAGGGTTGTCCAGGAGGGGTGTCCCAGTTTCGTTATCATGGCCACGAGGCAGTGACCAATCCATGAAGAGCTTAGTAGCTCAGTTTTGTACACCTCGTACTCATATGCTTGCTAGGAATATTTCCATCAAGAGTGTGAGGGATCGACCACTGTGCACAGTTCTCTTCATCGTAGAGAGCGTGGTAGGGAGCAGGGCTCCTCATCAGGCCACGAAGGCACATATTTTATATGTTGTAGAGTGCATGGCCCCAACCATGTTCAACTGGTGCGAGGGACTCCTCGCAAATCTCAGAGATTAGCTCACCAAGTGTCATCGAGGTGAGATGAAATAGTTCGGCTATGGTTCTATTGTCATCTAATTCTTCTTGGAACGAGTCCCACTGCTATGTCCTCAGGTGGATATAGAGGATCTAGATCTGAGGGATCCTCATATGGTTTGTTGGTCTGAGTTTATGTCCTGCCACAAAAGCGGGGGGCCCATCATCAGTTATGGTCCCGCCTTATTCAGGTGGTTGCAGGGAAAAATACTCATGGTTGAGGATTACCCATAAGCGGGAACAGACTTTAGAGGTGACACATACTTGGCTCTTCCCGAGGGGGAGCAGTGGGGGAACCTAGGTAAGAACGACAAATCTGTTGTGTTTTTCATTTTATGATTTTTATGTTTTAGGAGTAGTACTAATAGTTTACATATGTTTTGTGCAGATGTTGGTCCAACTTGACCATTGGGTGATTCTTCGATTGAGAGAATAGCAGTGGTACGTGATATAGCGACGATGCACCAGGATGCGGCCGAGGATTTGACTGAGCTAGAGGAGAACCTCCAGAGATTGACGCTGGGCATACCAAATGCCTATATAGATGAGCTACCTCGTCGTTACCACTGTCAGACTGCAGGAGTTTCAGCACGTTTTGGTCCACTTCTTCGTAGAGTAGCCAGGGCCATCATATGGTATCATGAGTGTCGTATGGAGTAGCTCATGTGTGATATGTATGTACTGAAATCCATGGGATTCATACTTTTGTAGCGAGGACTAACTAAAAGCTCATATTCTTCAGATTTTGTACCAGTACCACAACTTTTGTACTATACCGACATGATATATATATATATATACAAAACACTGTTCACGGCTTTATATACTATGTTTCATTGATGATTATGGGATGTTGTTCATGTTTAACCTATTCTATAGATAATTTACATGTTATGTCATTTTTTACACATTTGTTTGATATAATGTTTATGAATGCGCAATCTACCAATCCAATATGAAATTGACCAAGGAGTCAGTGACAATGTTCATGTCTCTAGAGATATGTAGGTATTGAATGGACTCAAAAGACCTCTCCAAGAGACGTACTCGTCAAAATAGACGGAGTATCATAGGATCGCGGATAGCATAGACACGGTTAAGATGGGAGACCACTATTTGTGAGTCAAGGTGGATGACAATGTGGTCCATACCCAAGGAAAGAGCGTTGGTCAACAATCCAATCACCGCATGATACTCAGTGGCATTATTGGTTGTGTATCCTAGACAACTCTCCCCTGAACTAATGAGCTTTCCGGTAGGGGAGTAGAGTACCCATGTTGTCGAAGCGAGGCTACGGGTATGCTGGCTGGCACCATCCGCAAATCCAAAACACGTTTCCATCTATACATCTAGGAAGAACATGGTATAAGCGTAAGGTCAATATCCTAACACACTCAAGGCAAAGCATCCCACCACACAAAACACACATCATGTACAATATATACATAGTACTAATACATAAAATACTTAGGCATAGTACCACTTCAGGAAGAGTCCATTGCGAGGCTGTCCTAAAGATATCCCATCATAGTCTTCTAGTTCATATGCTCCCTTCTCCAAAACATTGTTAACTACATATGGTCAATGCCACATGGAATCAAGTTTTCCTGCCCCCATCTTATCATGTTTTTGGTCGTAGGTGAGGACCAAATATCCCTCATTAAATGTACGAGGTTTGACCGATTTGTCATATTGGGACTTGATGCGCTTCTTGTGTGCTTCATTAGCAAGGGCTGCATCACGATGGGTTTCGTCAATTTTAGCCAAGTGCAAAAAACATTCTTCCTCGGCGGTGATGTTCGGTAGAAGTTCGATTTCCAGTTTCAATGATGGAATCTCTCACTCAATAGGTAAGATTGCCTCCAGTTCGTAGACTAATTAGAAGTGTGTGAATCCGATGGAAGTTTTAATTGAATTCCTATATGCCTATAGGGATGAAAAAAGAATATTGTGCCAGTTAGACCTATGTGTACCCACCATGCGTTGGATCATGGTTTTCAAGACCTTATTGAGGGCCTCTACTTTTCCATTGGATTGTGTGTAATATGGAGTTGAGTTCTCATGTTGAAAACCCAAGCTGGTGCTTAGTTCATCCTTCATCTTGTTCTGGAAATGTCTTCCATGATCAGTGATGATGGCCTGAGGAACTCTGAATCGTGCAATGATGTGATTAAACATAAAGTGTTCAGCAGTTTTTTCTTATTCATTGTATGTAGGTATAGCCTTGAACCACTTGGTAAAGTATTCAACAACAACGATGACGTAACCATGCCCCACGGCCGAGGTAGGATTACAATGCATGAAATCTACGCCCCATTTGGAAAAGGGACCGACGACAATAACTAGATGTAGTGGGGCTAGATGAGAGTGCTTTTTATGATGAAAAAGCTGGCAAGGAGGAAACTTCTTGACAACTTCAATACAATATTTAAATATGGAAGGCCAATAGTATCCTATGCGTAGGATTTTCTGAGCTGTAGCCATCCCTCAAATATGGCCGCCACATGCCCCTAAGTGACAATCATTTGGAGTGTGTTCATCCTCCTCATGAGTTAGGCATCGTCGAAGGATAGAATCAACACCACGACAATATAAGGTATCACTGATGATTAGGTAGTACTTTGCGTGGTGACGCACACAACGTCGGTCGTCACAAGATAACAAAGGACTGAAACGTTGGGTCTAGAGATACAAAGTGATGTCTCCATACCATGGGTCATAAGTACTGATGAGAAACAAAGACTCGTCAGGGAGGGATTCAATGGGCTCAGTTCCATGATCAGTACGGGGAAGATCACAGATAAGCTCCACAAAAACCAAACACTTATTTGATTTGGCCTTCTCAAACTGGAGGTTGAATTCCTGAAGAATTACAATCCAGCGTGAATATTTCCCCCCTCGGCACCTGACATGCGAGAACATGGTACATAGGGTTAGATTCGGCAATGATGGTAGTAGTGCGGAGTAGGATGTAATGACAGAACTTTTGAACAACAATGATTGCTGCAAGAGATAACTTCTTGACATGTGAATATCTGGTTTCAGAGTCGATGAGACCCTTACTAAGGTAATATATCACACATTCCTGGGCATTACTATCTTCCTAAACCAGTACCATAGCAATAGTGGTAGCGGAAGCAGTAAGATAAAGGATGTAATCCTTGGTGTAATTGGGAGATTTCAAAATGGGGGCATGAGTGATGGCATGCTTTAGGTTTTCAAAGGATTGTTGGGTGTAACCATCCCAAGTGAACGATATGTCCTTCTTTAACAATCTCATGTATCCCTGTGTTTTCTCAGTGAAATTACACATGAAGCGTCACAGGTAGTTTTCCTTCCCTTGCAAACTTTGAAGTTCCGTGATGTCGGTGGGAGGTCGTAGAGCAATGATGGCTTCCACCTTGAGGGGATCAATGCGGATCCCATCTTTCGAAATGATGAATCCTAGGAGGCGTCTCGAATTGACACAGAATATGCACTTGTGAGGGTTTAGATGGATCTTATAATGCCTACATCAGAGGAATACGGCCGTCAGATTGTTAATGTGGAACTCACGATGATTCAAGTGGGCAGGGAGATTGTCGAGAGATGGTTCTACAAAGTCCTTCATGTCGTGGAAAGTGTATGACATAGCTTGCTGGAATGTGGCACCAACATTTTTATGGCCAAAAGGGAGTTTTCGATATGAAAACGTACCCCACGGGCATATGAAATTAGTTTTATGTTGATCAGTCGGGCGGATCTCAATCTGATTATAGCCAGAAAATCCATCCATGAATGACACGATGATGCTTTCGGTGGAGTTGTCGATGATTTGGTCGATGAATGGGGTAGGGTAGTTGTCCTTGGCACAATCCTTATTCAATTCCCTGTAATCGACACAAACCCTAATGGTGCCCTTCTTTTTGGTAACATGGACGATATTAGAGATCCAGTCTGTCAAGGGAATAGGATAAATGAACCTAGCCTTCAAAAACTTTTCAATTTCATCCTTTATAGCCATAGTTTTCCTAGAGTGCACTGGACACAATTTTTGTCGGACAAGTTTAGCATTGGGATATGTTTGTATCTCATGTACAATGATAACAGGATCAATCCCAGGCATTTCCTCATAGCTCCATTCAAATACGTCACTGAACTGTTTGAATAAGTTTGTATATGAGGTAATTTCTTCAGGAGAGCAGTTTTGGCATATACGAATATGTTCCACAACTCCGGGTGTGGCCGAGATCTCGATCGAAAATGTAGGCGTAATTTTTTCAAAGCTACCCTCGGTTACCGTATCACAAGTAAGGATAGGAGATTGGAGGTAGGAAAATACATCTGGCGAAATGATTTTTTCAATGTGGTTCTCCACAAAATCTAGTGGCGGGAGGAAAGACGATCGATGGTGGAGGTCTTCCCATGTGGGTTCATCCATACTCATTATCTCCATGATGGATTCATCGGAATGAAAACCCCGAAGAAGAGTATCAGGTGGGGATGAAGTCCATTGTAAGGGTGGAGAACAAGAAGTAGATGCCACTAAAGAGTGGTCATCAGATGCCGATTGGATAGCCTCGTAAATAGATTCCTTTGGTGTTAGAGGCATAACATCTCCGATCGAGTCCAACTTATTAGGATTGAGCACGAGTCATTGGTCAATGGATTTGTATGGTGAGGGTATCATAGAAGAAATCATGTTCACTGTGGAAACATGGGAAGGGGGATCTGATGATGGAAAGACTCCCATGAGGGATGAATCTTTAAGGATTACTACCCCCACACTCTCATATATCTTTGACTAATGTCCTAAGAGTGGTATGTTTTCTGCAGGATGAGTAGTGGTGTCCGGTGTATAGAAATCCAGTTGGTCAATAGTGACAATATTCCCTTGGTGGGGAAATTATACGATGTAGAATACGAATCATGCCACGAAATTCATGGCATAAAATCAATTATGACCAAGTTGTAAATTATAATCCAATGGGGCGGTGACTACCTCCACGTTAATGGAAACAGTCTTCCCCCCCATATCTATTTCCAAAGCTTGTAATAGCTCGTCTAGTTGGAATCCACGACCATCAAATCCTTTCAAAGTGGTAGGGAAACGGTTCAGCTCGGGAGTGCCAATGTCTCGCCAACAAGATAACAACATAACTGAGGTGGATGCTCCTTCGTCTAAGGCAGTACGATGGATGCTTTTCCCAGCGACGTTGGTAACGATTTGGAACACAAGTTGGTGGGAAAGTCTCGGCTTGAAATACTCAAGTTGGAACATAATGGTATTTGAGGAATCAGGGTCTACAACGCCAATAGAAGCGAGGAGAGTCTTACACTGATTAGGACAATTTTGTAAGACTTCCAATATCGATATAGCACAAGGGGCTTGCGCTATGTCCTCTATAATGTTGAATTTTTGTGTAGCCCGAGCATTGGGATTGAAAACAACTTTTCTAATCGTTCTCTTAGGTGGACGTAACACTGAATCAAGTGAAGGTTTCTTAATAATGAGAGGAACTTGGGGCGAGGGAATGTCCGATGTAGATGCATAAGTTTTTTCAATATTACTTCCATTATATTCCTTATTTGGGACCAAGTCATAGGAACGTGATCGATTGTTCAAGTTGACAGTTTCACTACGCATCATGACAACATGAGTGGTAGAGGATGGTTCTCCTTGAGAAGGAGAGGGTTTTTGTGCGATCATATGTTGTTGTTGTGTGGGGAAGGGATCGGCTAGGACTATGGGTGTGGGGTTCCCCTTGAGTAAATTTTGTACTTTGTCCTGATGTGGCCACTCTTTGGTGATGCGGTCACCACTACACAGTAAACAAGGATACTTAACCTTCCGCTTTTGTTTAGTGTCATCAGGATTGTTCTGTTTGAGGTCCTGTTGATTAGAAGACTTTTTGTTTTTACCTTTGCTCTTCTTTTTACCACCGTATGTTTGAGGTGAAGCAGATTAGACTGAATTCACTTCTTCAGTGGTAGTAGGGCTGGGTTATTTGTTGGTGTTGTTCCCATCCTATGATGGGGGTTGAGTCGATCCGTGGTGGCTATGTGATCCACCATATTGTGAGGCAGGCTAGTTGTGAATGAAACCAATGATGCCATGGCATGAGGTCCCGTGGGTGGTTTTTTTGGGTTGTAGGTAGGGTGGGGTGCATCAGGAAAAATATCATATAAAGTGCCAGATTGAGCATATACCAAGTCTAAGTACTGGGCACGAGCTATAGATTGTTCTTTTGTGATGGCCCCACCTATAGCGACATATTTGGCTATGATGGGTAGTAGTTACTCTGTAAACTAATCTATAAGGAGTTGGTTCGGAATGGGAGCTTTAATCAGATGTCGTCTCCTCCTCCACTCATGAATATGATCAGAAATTTGAGTGGCGGTGTTTTTTCGGAGAGACTTCAAAATATCCGTACCGATTTCGTAGCGGATAGGTAATTGAAAATGTGTCAAAAATTACATAGCCAGTAATCGAAAATCGGGAAAGGAGTGTGGTGGTAACTCAATGTACCACTTTGCAGCAGTATCGGTAAGGGTTCGCTAGAATAACCTAAGGGTTCGCTGGAATAACCTCAAATGGATGGAATCATCCATTAAGGAGTTGGACGAAAACCATAAATGATAAGTCATTAAATTGGTTTTTCGGGTCCTCACCAGGTTTTCCGTCAAAATTTGGGATGTCAGATGGTAACTTCACTGGAATTGCTGGCCAATTTGTGCCATGATAAATGGGATCGTTAGTCAACTGTGATAAGTCTGACAGATCAAGTGTAGCTAGAAATGGTAATTGTTGGTTGGGTTGTGGATGCTAGTAGTACTAATAAGGCATCTGTGTACCAGTAGGACTATGGACCGATTGGTCATAAGGTACTCCCGTAGGAAACTGGCCATGTGGGGGTGGGCTGCCTGGTTTTGGAGGTGGACCTTAAGGGGATTTTCCTCCACCAGAATAGGGTGGTCCTCCACTGAAAGCTGGGATTCCGCTACCTCTAGAGTGAGGTGTCCCTCCACCGAAAGGTGGGGGTCCTCCTCCTCCAGAATGGGTGGTCCTCCGCCAAAAGGTGGGGGTCCTCCTCCTATGGAATGGTGCGGTCCTCCGCCATAAGGTGGGGGTCCTCCTCCTCCAGAATGGGGTGGTCCTCTGCCAGAATGTGGAGGTCTGCCTCCTCCAAAATGGGTTGGTGGTGGTGGTGGTGGACTGGATGGTGGAGGAGGTGGTGGGGCTGGTCCAATGGTTGGAGGTCCAGTCGGTGGAACATTATGGTGCCCCCATGGGGTGTTTGGGTACCCAGGATAGGGTAATCCAGGAAAAAGGTTTCCTAGATAGTTTTGTCCTATATTATGAGTATAATGTCCTGGAAAAATATGCCCCCATGGGGGTTGGGTCCAAATAGATGCCCCCCCCGTATGATGCATCCATGTAGGTTGTCCCATGGTTGGAAGAGAACTGCCAACCATACTATAGCTTGGATGTGAAGTATATCCTCCACTCACGTTATGACTACTAGCTGGGTGATGCCCCCTAGTTAGATTAGTTCCACTAGCTAGGGGTTTCCCCCTAGTCGAAAATTTTCCACTTACTGAATTTTGACCACTAATACTGGGCTGACCCGTAACAAATGGTTGACTACTAATAAAGGGATTACTTCCACTTGGCTATAAACTAATAGGTAGATTATAGCCTCCCCTCAAATTTTGAAGGGGGGGAGGTGGAGGTAATGTCCCATAGTTAATAGAGGTTGAAGGTTTCCCTCCATAGGTTGGGGTCAAATAAGAAGTTGAACCAGTCGCCTAAATTTGAGGTGTACTCGTCACGAACGATGGTTGACCGGGTTCATATGTGGTCACGGCGGGTGTCGATGTTTCTGGTGAAGAAAATGATAAGGAGCAAATAGGGGAATTTTTTTCGGTCCCTTAAACTTCCGGGTTAGATGTAGGTGGAAAAATCTGTTTCTAATTTGTTCACCAAATGGTCGTAAATGATCAATGGTTGCATAAATAGGTGCAAAATAGACATCATTAGGTATCCCCTCAATTCTACCTAACTACAAAAAAATTTTAAGTGCTCCCCAAGTGGGGTTAAAAGTTTGTTGAGTTTAAGGTAAATTTTAAGGCTCAGTTTAAATTATGTGACAGAGTGGGTGCAAGTGTGGTATTTAAACTGAAATTGATTTGCCTCACTTGGGCGATTGATTAAAAATGAAAGAAAAGACGCTTCCAGTTTTGCAAAAAATAAAGGCATTTTTGAAATGTAAATGCTTGAAAAAACTATTCAAAAATAATGGATCTTTGAAATAATTGTAGGAAAGCAAATAACATAAATATTTCAAGAAATAAATGGATCTCTTAAAAGTTGCTTGGGCAAAGTATCGAGCAAATAAACAGTTAAACCTTGATCTAAATAAAATGCAGAAAAATCTCTCTTTCAATTACTAAAAATTTGTTTTAAAAACACTTTTAATGGAGCATTCTAAATAGTAAAAGATTTAATGTGGCTGTAAAAATGCATAAAAATTAATGCTGTAAAATATGCTAAATGGGCAGAAAATACAACAAAAAATAAATTTCAAAAAATTGGCCGAATTAAAAAAAATTGCATCGCGGGTTTGTGGAAAACAGCCGCAATGGGAAGGGCGGGTTTCGGCCGCGAAGCCGCGATGTGCAGCGCGGGTTTCAACTGCACAGTCGCGATGTGCCGCACGGGTTTCGGCCACGAAGCCGCGATGTGCAGCACGGGTTTAGGTCACACAGTTGCGATGTGCAGCGCGGAAAATGGCTGCACAGCCGCGATGTGCAGCGCGTAAAATGGCCGCGAAGCCGCGCGGAAAAAAGCCACGAGGTCGCGATGAGCTGCGCAATTGTCGGGCAAAAAACCACGAAGCGAAAGCCGAAAACGGATGCTGAAAAATGAACCTGAAAATGGAAATTTCAGGCTGTTAATGGAAATAGAAGGGGCCAAGATCTAGAACAACAATGGCTCTACTGTCTAGGATGGCAGATCTATGAATAAAAATGATTCAAACTAACAAAAACTAAGATCTAAAGAAAAAAACTGAGATCTAAGAATTCGAAGCCAGCGGAGTCACCAAAAACTGTTGGCTTGGTTTTGCAACCAAGCTTAGTGCAATGGGCACCTATCAACAAGTGATAGCAGTTTCAAATATTGAAAGCAAAAAACAATTATAAATCTGAATCTAAATCTAAACTAGCATGTGCATATAACAAATAAAATTTTCTGAAAACAATTCAAGAACAAGAAATAAAAGAATGAGTATTTTGTATTAAGATACCTCAAATGGTGAGGATTTGTGTTGAGCAACTTCCAAGGTGAGTAGCTCCAAGCTCCAAAGGTCTCTTCTCCAAGATTGCTACAATGGTCAAGAACTCATGAGAGATTTTGACAGCATGCGGATAGGATGATGGATGGATGGAAAGTGAGGAGCCCCCACCACCTTTTTATAGTTTTTGGTGGTGGGGAATACCATTATGGTTTTGAGGAAACCAATGGTATTGACCAACATGGTTTAGGTACCTTTTCCCTCCTTTTTCCTTTTTTGAATATTTTGAATATTTTTTCCCTTTTTAATATTTTTGGGAATTCTGGACCCTTTTTTAGGGTTTTTTATGCTTTTTGAGGAAAAATATTCATTTTGAGGGGAAAAAGGGGTGTATTATGGTCTTTTGGTGAACTTTTGATGGCTTTAGAGGCTCAAATGGTGGAAAAGTGGACAAATGAGTCATGTGAATAAGGAAATGAGCTAGTGAGCACTTTTTGGGTGTTAACACCAGCATGCATTCTGCCCACGCTTGAAGGGAACGAACACGCAGTTATTCGCATTAGGTAGGGTCGACATCGTGAAAGAAGGAAGGCGACCTCTATGTTGTCATGGATTACAAGCAGCCATTTTACAATCTTAAAGACCGCCTATTATTAGAGCAGTCGACCACTAAAGGTTCGACTTGCTCTCCCCATTGTAAAATTGTATAAATAGTTGTCTTTGTGACTGAGACGAGTTAGTCTTCGAATCTCCAAGTCTCTATAGTTTAGGCAATTAAGCTACAAGCACTGTGTAATTTTCTTAGCTAATGGAAGTTTCAGTTCGTTGATGCTATGCTGTTAGTAACTAAGTCGATTTAGTTTCCATCTCTGATTGCTGGGAAGAGCCCCTCATCAACCAGAGGTTTTGTTATGTTTTCTATATTTTATTTTTTGTAATTAGCTAGTTTATTTTCCAGTTTATATAATTGATTTTGTTTCCTATACATGTCATTCTTTTACTTCTCTGTAATTTATATTGTGTTGTTAACTTAGTTGTGTTTCCAGAATTGATAATGGTAGACCAAGCACAGTAATTTTAGTTTGTTTTCAGTTTCCTGCAAATTAGATATTTGTTTAGTTAGTTTATGATTCCAGCTTAGTAATTATAATTAGAGTTAGTTCTATTAGCTTCTCTTTTTGTAGCTATAGGTTAATTCTATCTTTCATCTCAGTCTTGCTTAGCATAGAATAGGAATAGTTCATTTTCTTTAGATAATGATTAGAATAAGTTAGTTTATGTTACCTTAGCCTCTCAACAATATTCTCAGTGACTTCTTTGCACTGTAGTTTCATCTGCATTCGCCAAGTGACGATTAAGATCATCAAAACTGCCTCTTTATTTAGTTTAATTCGTTTTTCTTCCATCGGGACTTTCATTCAGACATTCATATGGATCGTCGTTCCGACTTTCATTATTTCTGCACTGTTTTTATGCTTATTTTGAATTCAGTTTCTTAGGATCTTTAGACTGTAATCTTTATTGCTTCTAATTAGTATTTCTAACTGTAATTAGGACCCTAATTCATATTTCATAAAGTTTTAATTAAGTTTGTCATTATTCTTAGTTTCCTTCCATATTCCTTAACTTTGTTTCAACTATTTTTCTAAATTATGTCTTTCATAGATAATTTGTCAATATGTTACTGTTTCAGAATCTATCAGTCTCATTCTTAGCAAAGTTTATTTCATGTTCTTAAAGTTTATTTCAGATTAGAATTGATAATTTCATTCTCCAAGTATTCCAGTTTTAATAGTTTCTTAATTAAGCATAGGATTAGTTTTTCATTTTATCCAAATAATGAAGATGTTCATGAAATAGAATTTGGATCAGAAGTACATATCTTTATCAAGTTTCTACTTGCTTCTATATAACATATCTTTATCAAGTTTTCTACTTGCTTCCAAATTGAATTCAGAAATAAATATCTTTATTAAGTTTTCTACTTGCTTCTAGATCTGATTAGTTTTATATTATTTTGCTTATGGATAGAAGATAGATCATAATGTTTAAGGTTAATTGTAATTGGACTCTTTGTAGTTTACATCTCTTTGCAGAGACTAGATTAGATTTACTTCCATTTTGTTTTTCTATTACATTTGAAAGTCATTACGATTCATTCACTCCAATTCCTATTACATTTGACATACAACATCAAGGAGAATGGAATTAGAATTAGATGCTTTAATGTAGTTTTGAAATATTAACTGAATGCATAAGTAGTTATTCGAATTCATCAAGTAGTTTGTAATTTTTGTCTTAAGTTTAATAATTCTCATTTTTGTAATAAGTAGTTTTCCTTTTAATTAGTATTTGTTCTTTTTCCATTGTTTAGTCATAGAGTAGAGTAGTATGATCTAATACTATTATGATCTATTGGTTAATATGGTTTAATCAGTTCATTTGTTATATTTTATGAAGTTTGACTCAGTTTTTCATTTTGAAAGATCTTTCGATCTTTTTCTTTATTAAACATCTTTAAGGTTTGACAAGCCGAAACTTAGGTACCATTATACCTTAGCATATACTGTGCCTCAACTCCAAGATTACCAACCCTAGTCGATAATTAAATATTTAAGTGGTTCTTTTAGACAACTCACACACCTCAACAGGAACACTCACAAATCCCTTTCCAACTCCTTTTGCAGATGAAATTATTAATGAAGTTGTAGAGCATGAGTGCTACTCTTTCATGGATGGATTCTTGGGGTACAATCAACTACCTATTGCAAAGGAAGATCAGAAAAAGACAACATTCGTGTGAGAATTTGGGTCATTCACGTATAAATTCATGCCCTTCGGTTTGAAGAACGCACCTGCGGTCTTCTCAAGAATTGTCGTCAAAGCATTTCAAGAATATATCTACAAAACCATGGTTGTATACTTTGATGATTGGACAATCTGTACAATGCTAAAGGATCATTGCAAATGGCTTCGACTGATGTTGGAACAGTGTCGGTAGATACAATTGTCGCTGAACATTAAAAAGTGCATTTTCGCGACACCCATCGGCATATTACTAGGCCATGTAGTTTGAAAACAAGGAATCAAGGTCGACTACGTGAAGATCAAAATTATCCTCGACCTAAAACCTCCAGTTAATCCAAAGCAAGTGCCGATCCTATTGGGTCATACTGTATATTACAGGAAATTCATCAGACATAACTCCAATATGACCTACCCTCTCAAAGAATTGTTAAAAGATGATCAGTATTATAGGTGAACGGAGGAATGTGACACTTCATTTAACACATTGAAAAGAAAAATGGTCGAAGCACCCATCCTCCGATTTTCGGATTGGTCAAAAAAATTTCATGTGCAGATTGATGCATCTAGAATAGCAATTGGTGCCATTCTAACACAAACTGGAGAAGATGGCATGGATTAACCTAATGCATTCAGCAGTCGAAAATTGAATAAAGCTGAAAGAAATTATTCCACGACCGAAAGGGAAGCATTAGGTATGGTATTTGCACTGCAGATCATCAAGCTTTAAAATACTTAGTCAATAAACCATTGCATCACGAGAGGTTATGTCGCTAGCTATTACTGTTTCAAGAATTTGAATTCGAAGTAATTATTCAACTTGGAAAAGCTAATGTCAGACCAGACCACCTGTCGAGAGTCGACACAAGAGAGGAGCCGACAGGAATCGAAGATGACTTACCAGACTCACACTTGTTTCGTATTGAAGCAATCCCTTCAGAACTTGCGGAAATTGCACAATTTCTCAAGGATGGGAAAGCCCCTGAAGGAATGACTAAGAAAAAGAGGAATATCTTGGCAATGAAAGTAGTTCCTTACACTCTGATCAATGGATTCCTCTATAAACTTCGCTTGGATGATATATTACGTCGATGTGCACTTGAGCATGAATGACAGGATATACTTGCAGAAGCTCATGCTGGACCGGTGGGAGGACATTATTATGCAGACATAACAGCTAGAAAAATTCTGCAAGATGGACTGTGGTGTCCGACAGTTCATAAATACTGTCGAGAATTTGTATCTAAGTGTGATAGATGCCAGCGTATGGATCGACCTCTCCCAAGAACAGAAATGCCACTAGTTCCAATTAACCCTAGCCAAACATTCGAAATTTGGGCTATCGATTTTATTGGACCTTTTATAGTAGTGGAGAGGAGGATAGGTGCTCAATATCTTATCACTACTGTCGAATATGTTACCAAGTGGGCAGAATCAAAGCCGGTCGAAACATGTTCAAGCGAAGTTGCCACTAAGCTTATTTATGAAAACATCATAACACGTTTTGGATGCCCCATAACATTGATAAGTGACCAAGGTACGCATTTTGTATGTAAAACCATTGAAGCACTGACTAAGGAATTTGCAGTTAATCATAGAATGAGCACAGCGTACCATCCTCACTCAAATGGTGTCATAGAATCATTCAATAAAACACTCACAAAAGGATTGACGAAAATATGCAACACAGAGAAAGACGACTGGGATTGCAAAGTACCTGCTATTCTCTGGGCATATAGAACAACATACAAAAGAACGACAGGTCGGACAACTTTCTCACTTGTCTATGGACAAGAAGCAGTCGTCCCATTGCATTTTCAACGACAAGCACCGACCATTGCAACAGTCTTGCATATTGATGTCAAAGATGCTTGACAAGAACGGCTATTACAACTGTCGAAGCTGGATGAAAGTCGACAGATGGCGATAGAACATCAGCAAGTCCAAAAACAGCAACAAAAAGCGTGGCATGACCGAAATATTAAATAGAAGAATCTGTCAGTTGGAGATTTGGCACTCCTCTATAATAGCCGAGTAAAAGGGAAGCCGAAGAAGCTGCATACAGAATGGATGGGACCCTATATTGTCGAAGCATTAAATCTTAACGAATCAGTCCGACTGAAAATGCTACAAGGAAATGTTTTCAAGAAAGTGGTAAATGGCACCCGACTTAAAAGGAACAAGTCGTGATTATTAAAAAAAAAATGGTTAAGAAGTAACCAAATGAGAATACTATAAGCAATCAAGAAAAACAGCAAAGCATGACAAAAGAAGAATGACGAGAGAGTGGAAGAATAAGGATGGAAAGAGAAAAGAAAAAAGTATGGCACATAACCATCGATATTATAGACATCGACAAGAATGTCGATGAGTTGCAGAGGAAAATCAGGCACGACAGAAACAATGGAGCTCGGACCGACCAAAATCATCTAGAGAAGGTCGTCGACATAACACATCAAACGAGGTATCGCGACATCATGATGACAAAGAAATAAAGGCTAAAGATACCTGCGACGCCAAAAGTAATGCACCTGATCGGGCGCTGATATCCTATCAGTCCAAATTAATAGCTCCATTAAATCAACCATCAATACAGGCCTCTACGTCTCGTTCACCCATGCCAAGCAACTCCACCATAAATCCAGAGCTCGAGGATTCTTGGGCACTCTTTTGCCGAGAACTTGAACTCCAAGATACAGAGCTCCCTAACCCCGTTGAAGCTACTTTCGCATTTTTGAACTCTGAATCCACCATGGCCCCTAGAAAAACCTTAACAGCTACTAGGGCCACTGCGACGACGGTTAGAGAGCTGGAAAAAACACAAACACCATTGGAAACAAGACTCTAGATGATTTGGAATGCAAAAGCATTAGAACCCACTTGGAAGAGAGCGTGGAAGGATATTGAAGAGTGGGGGAAAGAATCAGATGGTCGTTGGAGGGAAGAAGTGTAGCGGTTACAGACAGCCACAATTTTGCAATAATGAAAGCCCCGCTACTAGATAGTTTTGGAGGACTTAAAGAAATCATCGCCCAATTAATTATTAGCAGATATCACAATGGAAAACTTTATTTTGATGTTCCAGTCGACATCAATGGAGAATTGATCCACAAGATAACTGGGTTATCACCGAAGGGGGATATAGTACCGACAAGTTCAAGAGCGGACTTGGTCGATGAGTTTGTCGCTACTCCTGCTGGAAAGAACTCATGAGGCATAGTCGTGATTCAAATTGTATATGGAAACTAAAAAACTCCTGCCAAGATTGTGTCGCATGCACTTTCACGAACAGGAATGGGATCAAACTTGAAGACCTACATGTTGGAAGCTGTCAAGAATATGGCTATGCGTGGCAAAGTATACAAGTGGGCCGATTTCTTGGCTGACATTATCAAGTACACATGCCACAAGTGCCAAGAGGAAGGGACCAGCATCTATTATCCATCTGTGCTTATATGGATTGCTATGTCCCACTTTCACCCAAAAGGAAACAAGGATTTCTCGCAAGATCGAATTGTCCTTATGGAGAATTTACGTTGTCTCACTATAGGAGTAAGTCGGCATGGTCCATTGACGATTAAAATTTGGCTGGAAGCATGGTTTATAGACCTTAAAACAATAGCGACAAGATGGAGAGTACCACAGAATGTTCGACGAAGTATACCCCCGACAACACACATCCAACTTCCTTTGGATGATACAGCGGTTTGATACATGGAAGGTACAGCTAGGCAGGCTAAACACCTCGACTATTACCCATCAGTAAATGAAATTTTCATAGAGCTGAGTCGACAATCCAATGAAGTACTGGCAATTCCAGCCCTGGCCTGAAAAGTCAACTTCACATATGTTGAACACTTGTCAGATGCGGAACAAGAAGAAGCATATGAAAGCCGATTATACATTAATACCTTCACATATCAGCCCAAATAGGCACCTAGTCCTAAGGTACTAGCAGCACAGATTCCGACAACCCAAAACATCTTTTGACAGACGACAACATACAGAAGGTAGCAGCTGAACTAATTACGACCCGACGGAACAAGGTAATACCGACCCAGGGAAAAGGGAAAAGAAAAGTAACCATTCAAGAACCTATGGAAGAAGACGAGATCGGGTTATATGACACTGTCACTCAGATTCTTGAAGATGCAGCCAAGAACAAATTACTTGTCGAAGATCAGTTCAGAAAATTTCTGGAAACAGATAAGTATCCGCCTTCTAGAATTCTTGTTAAAAAACCCAAAATTCCAGTCGAACCCCATGTCGACTTAACCATTCTTACTCCCCTTCTTCCCCAACCATAGTAGAAGAAGAAACCACTCCTCTAGCATTACCTACTCCTATTAATCCAGCAGATGTTGCTTTAAGTACGTTTATTGCAAACCTTCCGACACTATGTCTCAACTGGCGCGAGATAGTCATTCAACAACTAGTCTTTGCATCCCCGACCACCGTCCTGGTTAATTTAGCTCCCCCCGACACCATTCAAATCGACAATTTACCTTTACAAATGACACTCCCTGAAATTGTCAGTCACAAAAAGATCCACATATCAGAAACCCCGACCCTTTAGGTCTAATTTATTCACAACAAACAACTGTCTATACCCCTCTCCCAGTGACTTCATTACCACAACAAATGAGTCCACCTCAACTTGGATTCGTTCAAAGTGAAAAGTCCCCCTAAGTCATTATTCCCCATGTCGAGTCTACAACTGAGTCAATTCCAATTGGTCCGGGTCCGTTCAACAGTACCACTTCATTGAGTCCACTTATGACATCAGTCGAACTACCATCATTCCCGACAAGTCAGTCGAGTCTCTTTGTCGACAGATCCAAGTCTAGTCCGGTGACATAGCAGCACAACAAAGAAGCAATTACAACAGAAGTAGTCGAATCCGCCTCCGTTCAAGCCAGGGAACCAGCCGCAACTCAAGATTTTGCAGCCGACACATCAGAACCACTAGAGCACACCAATGTTCCAGATATTAGTACAAGCAATATGGATACATTCAACATACCAGCAAATATTCTACAGAGTACCGGAACTGTTGAACATGAAATTCCAGTCACTACCGAAGCAGTACCAAGTGTACAAGTCCAGGCAAAACAAGTTGTTTCTAGCACACAAGCAGCCATCGAAAGTCATCCAACAACAGCCGAAAAAGATAAGGGGCCAGAACAGCAAGGCATAAGTAAAGAAAAAGAAAAATAGAAGAGTATCCGGAAGAAACACAAAGAGAGGAAACGCAAAGAAAGAGAACTTCAACAACAACTACAAACGCAACAAACACAGCAAGGCCAGTCGGAAAATACTCTCTTAGTATACTTAGATCAATTTGGAGCTACTTCCAGCTATCAGCCACAGTTGGCATCCCAAGAAGAGCTTGATTTACTTGAAGATGAAACTTTTAGAGCACAAAGATGTCACCAACAGGAATCAGAAGATCAGATACTCCATCTATAGGAAGAATGGACTACATTTCTTGCTAAATGTGAAAACTTAGCTCATCAACTTATCCCACTTCCATCCAGTTCTGACATGACATCACCTCTTGACAGAGCATACTAGCTATTCGAATATGTCGTGTCGATGTTACAATCTGAGTTGCTTAAAAGACAACAGGACCATGATGTCGAAGTAGCTTCTCTCATGGCAAATCAGTTTACAGCCTTCACAGAAGCTGTCAATTTACTCAAACAATACGATATTCAAGCAACAAAACTCGTCGAAGTTCCAAACAACTGGTATATACATTATGGCGAAGTCTACAAAGAACTGCAAAAGACAAGGACAATGTTAGGCACACTTCACCGACAACGCTTGAATGTAGAAGAGGCACTTATTGAAAGACTGGATAATCAGATCATCATGGAAAATAAAAAACTGGACAAGTTAGAAAAACAGGAAACACAATGGATATCTCAGGCACGTTGCGGCCTCAATAAACTTGAAGAAATTCATCCCCGACTTCAACATTTACTTGCTGCTGCCCAGGAAACAATCACTACATTTGGCCTCGACATGATCCACTTACAGGCTATATCCACCCACGACAAGATGGAAAACTTTTCGAAGCTCACAACATTGACTGTCAACATTCAGAATTTGCTATGCGCCTGGGAAGAATTCCAGCACCATCTTTCTATTTTTGCTGAAGTCATTCTTGAAGCCTGATTATAGCTATCCAATGTTACCAGCTCCAGCTTATCATCATCATAACCGTCTTACTCATTATTTTTGAATTTTTTTATCTCTCCATTTCTTCGAGACGAAGAAATATTTTGAGGTGGGGGAGATGTTGGAGGGGCCTAGGTCGGCCTGTCGACTAGGCCTCCGCCCAACCACTCTGCAGCATATGTTGATAGGTCGTGTCGACTAGTATAGGTTGGGTCAGTTGGTTAGACAGACAGATGTTTACGTAACCATATTGATAGATATATATATAGGCTGTTGAGATGATGTAAAGACTAGATTGGTTCTATGACTGTATTCTGCTCTTGTTGGTTAATATAAAGGCTTGTATTCTCTCTATCTATATCATCTCTTGTATCTGTATCATTGTGTATGCTTGCTTATAATATGTAACGTATCTATGGTAACCACATGAACCTTGGGACTACAACACCCTAGATAAATGGTTGATTTTGCTAAAGGGTTATTTCTCTATCCAATTTTTCTCCAATACAGAAAAGATCATCTTTGCATTCCTTAAAGCGGTGTCCCATGTGAAAGATTGGTGGGACACTTATTGTGAGAAAAATGCCATAGATGGGAAATATATTTTTGGTGGTGATCCAACATGGGCATATTTTTTGGAAGCCCTCAAGAATAAATGCTATCCCATTGGAAGCTATGATGACCAATACACAAAATGGACCAGTTTGTGACAAGAGAGGGACCAAATGGTGTTGGAGTACACTAAGAGATTCCATACCTTGCGCACACAACTCAATATTAGGGACTCTGAGTGACACCTAGTTCTAAATATTATAGCGGCGTGCATAGGTACATCCAAACTGAAATGGAGTTCCTAGACACCTCGTCATTAAGTGTCTCTTATCGATAAGATGTCAAAATCGAGCAAAAAATTAAGAATAAGAATAATCTGGAGTTTGGGTCTGCGAATCCATCGTAGAAGCAAAGAAAGGGAAACCCTGGGATACATAACAAAGGATGAAATAAGGATAGCTAACCCCAAGACAACCAGTCCAAATCAAAAGAAAAGAAGGGTAATGGGAAGACAAAGAAGGACATTGGAAAATAGTGCAAATTCCATCAGAGCCCCTGGCACAACACTAATGATTGTCGCTCAAAGAATTCATTGATGGATGCAATCAAGGCTTCAAAGTTAGATCATGGTTATGGCTCTAATCTCGAACCCAATGTCCCAGTCGCATACAAGGGAAATAAATCATCGATGCAGGACCCATTGTTACCATTGTTACCAAAAAGGTCCATCCCGATGATACAGAGGAGCCAGAGGAAGGAGAACTCCTTTTCCACTCACAAATGTGGGTCAAGGGAACTGCACTACCTTTCATTGTTGATAGTGGAATCCAAAAGAACCTTATTTCGACAGAGGTCATAAAATGGTTGAAGTTTCCAATAACACCACACCCGTAACCCTACAACATTGGATGAGTCAACAAGGGACGAAACATCCACGCCAATCAACAATGCCTCCTACCCTACGCCATCAATCCCTTCAAAGATGAGGTAATGTGTGATGTTTCCCCACTTGAAGTTTGTGATGTTATTTTAGGACAACCATATATGTGGAAATGTCATGCTATGTATGAATCTAGGCATCGTAGTGTTATTGTTACTTTGGGAAAGCAACTCTACAAGACACCAAAGAGAATTCCCACCATTGTAGTGTCTCTCATTACAACTAATCAGTGCAGGAAGGTAATCTCCTAGAATGGGAAATTTTTCCTCTTCATGATTCATCCTGGGGGGGAGCGAAATATCACAACTTCCACTTTCTCTACACGAGATCCTTCTACACATCAGAAAAAGGTGGACAAGATCATGGAAGCATACATAGACATCTTCACCACACCTATCGGGGTGCCAATACATTGCCAAGTCAAGCATTCCATTGATCTGATACTCAGGGTGCCTTTACCTAACGGGTTGGTGTACAAGCGTTCCCTCATGGAAAATGAAGAAATCAAATGTCAGATTCAAGAATTAATCCATAAAGGAAATATTCGACCCAACTCCTCACCTTGTGGGAGTCCAATTGTATTGGTACAGAAGAAATATGGGTCACCGTGACTCTATATTGATTACAGAGCTCCAAAAAAATTGCATTCCATAATCAGTATCCCATTCCCCGGATGGATGAACTTCTTGACTAGGTCAAGGGTTTCAAACATTTCAGTGAGATTGATCTGAATTTTGGCTATCATCGAGTGCCAATTGAGTAGACTGATGTCTGGAACAATGCCTTCAAAACTAGGGAAGGCCTTTTAGAGTGGTTGGTCATGCCTTTCAGCTTGACTAATACCCCAACAACTTTCATGAGGATGATGGATGATATTCTATGTCCATTCACCAATTATTTTGTGGTCATATATCTAGATGATATCCTCATCTAAAGCAGAACATGGGCGCAACATTTGTAGCATATCCATCACGTCCTCAGCACCCTGCGATAGCACAACCTATATGCCAATCTAGAGAAGTGATCATTTGGCATGGAGAGGATTCGGTATCTAGGATACATCATGGAATAACATAGTGTTCATGTGGATCTGGCCAAGATCAAAGCCATTCGCAACTGGCCAACCTGGACAACTCTCGCAGAGCTTCGCAACTTCCTAGGCCTTGCCAACTTCTATAACAGGTTTGTGTTGGGATTCACTAATATTTCTTGGGCCCTTAGCCAGGTGACCAAAAGTGGGTCTAAGAAAAATTTTGTTTGGTCCAAGCCTCAACAACAAGCATTTGTGGAACTGAAGCAGTGCTTATGTTCAACATACCGGATCTGCAACAACCCTTTGAAATTGACATAGATTCTTTGGATTATGTTGTTGGCACAGTCATCACTCAACATGGCCATCCAATGGTGTATCGTAGTGAGATGATTTCAGATGAAATCCACAAATGACCCACCTATGACAAGGAAATGTATTCCATTGTCCAATCTGGTCTCCAATGGAAGCATTACATCCTAGGCAAAGAGGCAGTCATACACACTGATCACAAGCCATTTTAGTTCATGCAAATGAACACCACCAAAAGTGGTCCACATACTTGCAAAAATTCCACCTGAACATTAAATATAAGAAGGGTAGCACCAATCGAGTCATTGATTGCCTTAGTTGACCTCCAATAGCAACATTTACCATAGTGCTCAACTCTTGTGACCACGAGATCTCTAGGTGGCTTCAATTATATGATAGTGATCCTGAATTTGGTCCCACCTATTAAGCACTATGTGCAGGCACACCAGTGGCAGAATTTCATCTCCAAGAAGGATTTCTATGCCATCCGGTCCATCTTTGTGTTCCTTCAAGTTAGCGTGTGAAGTTGATTTGGGAAGCGCATTATATTTAGGTGCCAGTGCACTTTGGCACAAAAAATAAAGTGGCGGTATTGAAGAAGTATTTTTATTGGCCTAAGCTCTGACGAGATTTTGGTAGATATATCAGATCATGCACTTCCTACACAATCGCGGAACCTACCATTAAGAAGCATGGAAAATTGTAAAGATCCATATTTTTTTCAAAGTGTGGAAACCTTGGCGAATATTACTAATTCTTAAATTTGCAACCATAAAATTATTGGCGTTTTTTTTTTTAAATATTCAAATTTCTAAGAACTTTATATAGTTTTTGGACAATTTTGACGATTTTTAGAGTCAAAAAAACTTATCCCATGGAATTTGGGAAAATCATCTTTGATAAAAAAAGGAAAATTGGCGAATCTTTTTTTGGAAAGAAATGTCTAGAAATAGCCCATGGGCTAAATTTCTCCCCTAAAATTGTCCTTGTTAAGAAGAAGGGGTTGTATACTGCTCTTCCTACTCCCAATGGGACGTGGGAATCCATCTCCATGGATTACATGTCAGGTATACCTTCAACCAAGCATGGTAATGACTGTGTGTTTGTGGTTGTGGATCACTTCTCTAAGATGGCCATTTTGATAGCTTGTAAGAAGAGAATCTCTGCTAAAGCCACTGCTAAGCTCTTCTTTCAGCATGATTGGGTTCATTTTAGGCTGCCACAGACTATCATTTCAGATAGGGACAGTAGGTTCCTAGTCACCTTCTGGTCCATCCTATGGTCATTGATGGATACCAAGCTCACCAAATTGATTTCCTTCCACCCCCAAACTAATGGACAGTCAGAGGTAGTCAATCGAATGATTGTGCATATTTTGAGAATGTACAATTCTAAACATCCCCGCACATGGGATGAGAGTCTTTCGTATGTTCAACATAGCTATAATATATCCCTTCATAGCTCTACCAGTCACATCCCTTTTCAAGTGTGCCTAGGGTTCCAACCATTGGTCCCAATTGATGTAGCTCTACCCATTGCATCCACACAAGAGAAATATTCCCATGCTCAGGTTGAGGCTGATAAAGCCACTAGATTTGTTAAACGAATCTAGCACATCCGCCAACACATTCATGACATTTTGGAAAAATCCAATACCGAGTACATGACCAACATCAGGTTCCACACAAGTTCCAAGTGGGTGAAGGTTTGGTTGCATTTGCAAAAAGAGGGGCTCACAGGACCCCATTGCAACCTTTGCCCACTTCGATATGGGTTGTATACCATCACCAATGTAGTCGATGAGAATGCCTTTGAATTAATCATTCCTCCATTCCTTGGCCTGCACCTAGTATTTAATGTGGAGATCCTTCGCCCATATTTTCCACCATTGTTGGACACATGAGAAGTCGCAGAGCAACTGGAACCTACAAAGCTTAACCCTGACTACATGGAACAAGCAACCACTGATAGGATCATGGAAACATAGGTTAAGGGCACCCACTCGCAGAAGATCAAACTATATTGGGTTGTCAAAGTAGGGCAACTATTCCACCAAGGCAAGTGGCTCACTAGGAGTCAAGTTCAATAGAAGTTTCCTCATTTGATGGGGTCACTCAACGCAACGGAAACCATTGATTCCTAAGTGGGAATTGATCCAGATGGATATCGTTGGCCACCCACCTATTCCACTGGCTCAAAACAGTTTTCCATTTTGACAATTTTCTGGTATTTTTTCTACAGTTTTTTGGGTCTTAAACTTATGGGGTCGTTTTGAGGTCCTAAACGATGTTTTTTGGGCTCGCAACGGCCCAAACGATATTTGTAGGCTCTTATTTGGGATTGAATCACTAATATACTCTTCGACTAGATATTTCCAATGGTTTATCGAGTGCCCCAAACGAAGATCGTATGCAAAAGTTATGACCCCATGAAGTTGACTGCTCAACTAACCACCTTGGGGCCACAAACTTTATGACAGTTCATCTCCTAGGGTTAGGTTTTTGGATGTTTAGGGTTCTTTCCCTCATGCTTATGATAAATAGGACCTTTTGACCTCTTTTTGTATTCAACTTGTCATGAATGAGCGTAGTCATCACATCTCTTCTCAGAGATAAGCTACCACCATTCTAGATCTTTTATTTTATAGTCTGTTACATTTCTGCCATTTAATAGATTTTTTTTTACTGTATCACTGTGTTCCTTGCAATATATTTGTGTATGTGGTTCTATATATATTCTTTCATTTCGTTCTCACATAAATTTGAAGTAAATGTCCATATAATGGGTAAGCATTTTTCATTGCATAACAAAGTAATATATGTTTAAGGGGTGGGATATACACCATTGGATCTAAAATGCTTTCAGATTAAATGATATCTATGACACCCCTTCAACATTTATTACTAGAAATCTCACAACAAAATAATAAATGCCAAGAAGGGGGTGGCATAGATCATGCTAGACCTCAAATGTTCTCAAATCTGATGTTGTACATGCCACCCTAGGCATTTATTACTTTATTGTAGGGAGCATAATATTCACCCATGTAAGGTTCATGAAGTGGTTGTAGGTGTTGCAATGTGAATGTGAATGTGAATATGTTTTCAAATGATGTTGTACATGCCACCCTAGGCATTTATTACTTTATTATAGGGAGCATAATATTCACCCATGTAAGGTTCATGAAGTGGTTGTAGGTGTTGCAATGTGAATGTGAATATTAGCTAGGTGATGTTAATGAAGATTATGGTAATTTATGTAGAGGATTTGATAATCATAATTATATAATAAAAAAAATATTTAATAAATGTGAGAATGTGGAAAAATGCACAAGAGATGCAACAATGAGCATGGCTATACATATCTTAAGTTGTCAACAGATCTTTGTTTAAATGGATACAATGAGAGCATGGTGGGTAATTTTTGTTGTTTGTTTTCAAGTCTTTTTAAGAATGATTATATATATATATATATATGGATACAATGAGAGCATGATGGGTAATTTTTGTTATTTATTTTCAAGTTTCTTTAAGAATATATATATATATATACGTACGCTAATTTTAAATTTATTAAATATTTATAAGATGAAAAAAATTAAATATTAAATAAATTTAGTTGATACATATTATGAATAATCAAATTATAATGAGTTAATTAAAATAAAATAACATATAAAATTTACATAAATATACAAAACATTAAAAAGTAAATATAAATATTTTATTTAAGTATTCCTTAAAAAAAATAAAAATATATGAAATTAATAAATGAACAAACTTTTCTATTGGTAAGACATTTGTTGTTCTCTCCATGATCTCTTTAATTTTAATGAACACAAGCTTCATTGAAGTCGTTACATGTCATTTTATAAGCTGTCAAAGTCGAAGTCATTTTTTCATTCCGTGGATATTGAAACTTGAAGATGACTTAATTGCTCTACAGAGACAAAAAGTCTCTAAACATTTATATCATTTATTTACCAAATAAAAGGATTCAACTCTTTAAGAAGTTTAAGAAAAGACAAGAAGATCAGCAAAAAAATCCTTCTATATTTTCAAGAGTGAAACACCAGAGAAGATCTACAAAGATAGTACTAAGTATATATTTATTATTTTTTAATGTATTTGAGGTTGTGTGGTTAAGTGAAACTTTCAATACGTAGTGTTTGCTGTATTTAATGCTGTTATTACAAGATTAATTTATGTATAGTTAGATTGATTCTTAGATCAAATTTAATAATTTATATTATTGCACAGCATTAAATGCATTGCTAAAGAATAAGTATAAATTGTTTTTATCAAAATTACTATAACATAATTGAACCACATGTACGACAACCAAATTCAAACACAGAATTTATAAATTATCATTCATTGCTCAAATGAGCAACAATGAAAAACTCTAAAAAAATTGTACAGTTTGACAAAATTGACAAAACTCTAAAAAATTGTACAGGATGATACAATTGGCAAAACTCTAAAAAAGTCTACAGGATGACAAAATTGACAAATACTCTAAAAAAGTTTAGAGATTCAGAGAATAATGACAAAGAGTACAAAATACAACACATTTACAAAATGAAATAATTATTCCACTAGCTTTAGGGAGCAGTGCTCAAATAACCAAAACCTCCCGTATGCCAGAGAAATCAGCTGACATGTACAGGTTACCAGTACTATATTTATGCACGACTGTTTGTTTTCACGTGATTAAATTACATGTCCTTTCCCATAATATTTATTATAGTGAATACTAAATACCTTTGAAAGCGCAATAAAATCTGCGATGAATCCTGAAGTATAGCTACTTGTATTGCTGGGATTCAACGTATTTAAAGCTTCATAGATCCAATGTAAGCCACCCAATATGCATGAGCCACCCACATTATTGGTATCATGGCAGCCACCAACAGTAATAAATGTGCTTCTCCCATAGAATTATAAAGTCTCCGAGTTAAATTAAATGTTTTTCATCAACTATTTTTATGTCAAACGCATTAATAGTAAATTTAAGAAGCATTGAAAATATTGAATGATTACAGCAGGACTTTTATGTCAGAAAAACTAGCAGAAGCTACTTAATTTGTGGTTGGGTGGTTGGGTAGTTGGTGAACATGGAAACTCTAACCAGAGATCAAATTTGAACGACAAGGTCCCATTTCACTTTGAAGGACTATGAAATATTTAATCTTTCAATGCTGACATGTAAAAATAAATCATTCTTTTTATTTGAAAATGTAATAATACATTAAGATTTTATTATTATAATAGTGAAAAATTAGAGATAGCTCAGTACATGGGTCTTGAATTTATATGATAGGAAATTTTGTATAAATAAACATGTAGTGGTAGATATGAAAGCTCTTGAATTCTATGTAAAACAAATGTATACAATTGAGTTGTGGAATTGAATAGTGATAAGCTCCTTTTGATTTTAAAAATTTCAATTTATTTTTGAAGTCACTGCCAAATCAGATACCAATTTAGTGTATGAGGTCCTTTGTTTATGGGACAAGGGATTCCCTCTAGGCAAGAATGTAACTACTAAAATCTAAAGAGGTGTACAAACACTAATTTTGTAAAAGATCTTGAAAGAAAATTGATTAGTTCACCATCATATATATATATATATATAAAGAGAAAAGAAACATTATTTCAATTTTTAATATATATAATAAAAAATTAAAACACATAGATATGAACAAAGGACAACACTAAACAATGAAGAATTAAAATAATATAGTTACCAAATGCTAAATTAATTTTCCAAATAAACTATCAATCCTAAAATAAGATTCTATAAATAAAAATCGGCCAAATTATTACTAATTTCAATACTAATAAGTTAAATTAAGGACTATAAATAAACTAACAATACTAATTTGAAGAGAAAATTTCAATATGTGAAAAAACATAATTTATAAATTCAAATTAAATTTTCAAACAATAAAAATGCAATAAATAAATTTGGAACCAGGTACCTAGGTTGTATCATTGATCTAGAGTTGTAGAGTTGTATCTAGAGTTTAGAAAAAAAGAGGATGTCATGTTGCACATGTTGACTTGGGTGTTTCCTGAGCTAGAATCATCGATACAAGAGGTCTTAGGGATAACCTAGTTGTTAATATCCTTGGGTTAGGACCTAGTGAAACATTCTCTAGGTAGTAATAGGCAATTTATGAGAAGAAGATTGATATGTCTACCAACATAAATATGTAATGTCCTTAAGTTAATTCCCAACAAGCCCTAGCTGTAGTTGTTCAAGCATAGTAGGGTATGTTTGAAAATAAACATGAAACATAGTGATCTGAGTTGAACATTTGACTATTCGTTTGCCATTATACCAAGGAAGGGAGATTCTTATTTCAGACTAGAAAGGGAGAGGTGTTAGATTTTGAGCATTAATTCAACATACTCTAGGATCTTTACTGAGAGAATAACATGTACAACATATCAAGTATAGCAATGCATATCAATCACACCAAACAATCACATGAGACAATAGACACACAGAGTTTCATTGGGGAAAACCATAAAGGTGAAAAACCCCACAACTTCCTCAGAGATAGAAAGAGCAATGATACAACCAAAGTACAAGAGATAGTCTTCTCCTAACAGCTACTCCTCCTCCTCACTAGTGTGCCACTTTCCGAGCAATGTAGAAGTGAATAATGAGATGATCAAATAGAGTGCCTCCCGCACTCTATTTATACATGACCTGGCCTGCCTAATAACCTAGCAGGGCCGACTTGTCTAACTCAGTCTAATAACCCATGGTTATACTAATCAGGGCCGACCCCACACTTGGTGGTCTAATAACCCATCACAACAAGTTACGACACTTGTCAATACAAATGACGACACTTCCGTATAGAGGAATAATACCATATCTATAGGAGTACAATATACATAGGTGAAATACATTCGGAAGTTACATATACATCAACACTCCCTGTTAACTAGGAAGGTATTTCTCGACACAGATCTGCTAGCACAAGTCTTCTTCTCTGGATCATCGTCACTGGATCATCGTCATCGAATCAACATCATCGTCATCATCACTACTGTTGTTATCTCAATCAATCTCCAATCTACTCGTCATAGGAATTTCTACAGAGCTAGTCCTTTTTCATACTGGATGTAGGCCCATCACCTACAGGTCTTCATCATCTACAGAGCCAACCCTTTTTCATGCTGGATGTAGGCCTAGCCTCCATATAGGTCTTCAACATCTCTGCGAGCAAGCCATCAAGTAGGTACATCTCAGGACTGATTACACTGCCTCTGCAAAACCTGCAAGATCTCCCAGGATTGATTACACTGCCTCTGCAAAACCTGCAAGAGCACCTCAGGACTGATCATATGCCTCTGTAAAACCTGTGTACCATACTGTCACATCATCGTCTTCAGATCACCATCATTTTCCACGGAGCACAACCCAAATGCACATCACACAACACTTACACCACCGACATGGGAGACCACATCTATCACCATTCGGAGAAGGCTTAGTACTTACATCACAACCATGGGAGAACACATTTGTCACCATGTCGGAAAGGCTCACTCAGCCCTTACATCTCACCATGGGAGAACACATCTATCACCATGTGAGAATGGCCCCAGCCCTTACATTTCACCATGGGAGAACACATCTATCACCATGTGAAAAGGGCCCAGCCCTTATATTTCAGCATAGGAGAACACATCTATCATTGTCTGAAAATGGCCCCAACCCTTACATCTTAGCATAGGAGAACACATCTATCACTATCTGAGAATGGCTCCAGCACTTACATCTCACCATGGGAGAACACATCTATCACCATGTGTAATACCCCAATTTTGACCCTTAGGAAATATTGGCTCTAATGTAAATATTGTAAACACACGATGTATGTTTCCCTAGCATGGAGCTCAAGGCCAAGGCCCCGCTAGTTTATGCTCGGATTTTATTTAAATTAGACACGCTTGATATTTTGTTACCCACGTGCTATTAAGCCATGGGATATTGTAAATTGATGTAAATATTTAACATTGAAATGAAATACCAAAACTGGCTATGGAGGCAACGAATGAGAAGGGGCCACGTGTATCCACTAGGGAGTGGTGAGGGGGCTATGGGACTAAACCCTAGGCTTCCATTTGTCATTATGAGAACCCATTGACTTCCCTAGGTGACATTAATGCCTGCTGTAAGAAGGTGGTTGAGATTTCAGCCCATGGCTTCAATGGAGCATGGGCAGCCCTGAAATTCGTATGGGTGGGCATGGGCTCTGATTGCTTGGGCAAGAAGTCACTCAACCTCATGGGAGGTTGCTTCATTCTCACCCCATTCCATTGTGAAACTACCTAGCATCATTCTGCATCCAAAAACGAGAGCCAACAGTGAGGAAACCAGAAAATCGCGACCTTGAGAGAACCCAGATTTTGAAAGACCAAAAACATCCAGATTTGGCATGGGACAGGGAAATCCAATGGGGGATCCATTAGCATGAACCTTGGGGCGAATTTGGGAGCATTAGCTACCCCGAAATCAATAGGAAAACCCAGTTTTTGCAGCCCAAAAAACGAGTGACGGATTTGAGAATTGGGTGAGCAGAATGGTGAGAAATCAAGTTGGAAATGACTATGCAGAGGTTGGGTGTGCTTGATAAAACCAGTGAAGGCTAGGATCTCAAGGATTAGCAGCTGGACCTTTCTATGCCCATCCTGAAGAGCACTGGAGGGAAGAGCTTCCTGAGGGACTGTGCAGCAGAGAAGGGGATCTTCCTTGTGTTGGATGTGGTAGGTAATGTGGGTGCCTGACTGTTGAGCTCACTTGAGATGCCTGTAGCTCTGTGGTTGATCTCACTGGCTTAGCGTTACCCTCCTCTATCTTCTTGGATGCTTGTCTGAAGCCATGGCTGTGAGTGAACCCAGCTAGTCCTCCTTAGTGGATACACAGTCCAGCTCGGGGGTGATCTCTCAGCTGAAGGAATATAGGCTGGATAGAGATCTACGGTTGGGAGGAACGTTTCCTTCACATAGCCAGTTGTTGTACATCAACTTCTCAAGATAAGTGTTTTGTGGATTATAAATTATTCCATTGTGTGTTCTGCAATATGTTAAATTGCCCATGTTTAATGAAATGAATTAATATAGAATCCATGCATGGCATGCGAATGAGATTGGGTCTCTGTATGTTGAATCATTCTTTGCTGTGATTGATATGATTGCAATTACTGTATGTTTGAGTGCTTGTTAGCATGTTCATTCCGCTGTATTTTATATGGAGACGAATCTGCATATAGAAGTTTTAAAATGTTAGGAATTTATGGGCAAGAATTATTGGGGCTAAGTCTGCGATAAGCCCGTGTGTTGTTAACGTTTCCTTCCTTGCACGGGAATGCTGGAAGGGGGTGTTACACCATGTGAGAAGGGCTCCAACACTTACATCTCACCATGGGAGAACACATCTATCACCATGTGAGAAGGGCTCATGTGCATCTGTGTCTCCAGGCTCATCACTTCCCCTTGGAAGGATTCTCGATCTGAAGTACACCAAGTCTCCCTCTGAAGTATTCAAACTTCACTCTGGTTAGCAGCTTGGTCAACACATCAGCTATATGCTCGTCTGTCGCAACATACAGGAGATTTACTGCTCCTCTCTGCACCATATCCCTGATATAGTGGAACTTGATCTCAATGTGCTTCGACTTGTCATGGAACACCGGGTTCTATGACAACTTCACACAACTCTGGTTGTCGCAATATATACAAGTAGCACTCAACTGGAGATCAAACAAATCAAACAGTAGCTTCCTAAGCCATACTGCCTCACAACTAGTCGAACAAGCTACGACATGCTCTGCTTCGATTGTACTCAGTGCCACATAGGACTGATTCCTACTAAACCAAGAGATCATACCGGATCCCATACTGAAGCAGCACCCCGAAGTGCTCTTCCGATCAATGGCATTACCTGCCCAATCCAAATCAACATAACCCTCCAAGTTAAACTTTTGATTCACCTCAGACTTGAGCCCATAGTCAACTATACCCTTCAGGTACCTCAGAATATGCTTTGCAGCTATCAGGTGAACATGTCTCAGATCTGTCAAGTACTGGCTCAAGGTGTTCACCACAAAGTAGATATCCGGTCTCGTGTTCATCAGGTACATCAAGGACCCAATCATCTGAAGATACATCGTAGCATCAACCGGCTCAGAAGAAGCATCGCACAGAAGCTTCAGGTTCGATGCCATAGGTGTGGCCATGGCCTTGCAGTCCATCATCCTGAACCTCTTCAGGATCTCTATTGCATACTTCCCTTGTCCAAGGAAGATTCCATCTGCACTCTGCCACACCTCCATACCAAGAAAATAGTGCATCATACCCAAGTCCTTCATCTTGAACTCGACAGCAAGCTTCCTCTTTGTGTCGGCAATCAATCTATCCTCACCTGTTACAAACAGGTCATCCACATACAATAGTAGTATCTCTGGATTGCCTTCCTCAACCTTGTAGTAAAGGTTGGAATCTGCTTTACTCTTGGTAAAGCCCAAACTAGATAGGAAGCCATCTATCCTACCATACGAGGTCTTGGGTGCCTGTTTCAAACCATACAGGGCTTTCTTCAATTTGCACACATGAGTCCCTCTGTCATGTGTCTCAAACCCGAGTGGTTGCTCCACATACACTTCCTCTTCAACTACACCATTTAAGAAAGTTGTCTTGACATCCATCTGGTGTACCTTCCATTTCATCACTGTATCTAGACCAAGTACTGATCTAATGGAAGTGTATCTGGCTACAGGTGCAAAAGTCTCTTCATAATCAATCCCTTCTTTCTGGGAGAAGCCACGAGCTACAAGCCTAGCTTTGTATTTTTCTATGCTACCATCTGCAACATGCTTGACCTTATAGATCCACTTAGAAGTCACAACAGACTTCCCATCTGGTCTTGCGACCACATCCCAAACATCATTCTTCATGATCGACTGGTATTCTTCGACCATGGCATCCTTCCATTCTTTCTTTTCTGCTGCTTCTTCATAACTGGAAGGTTCTTTGTTCATGATATCACAGAGTAAGGCAACATAGCTGGTGTGTGATCTTGTCCTTTTCCTTTCTCTGTGTTCCTCTTCTGGAATGCCAAACCTTTCTGCATCTTGAATGAGCTCTCTAGCCCATGCTGGTTTCCTCTTGTGAGAGTTCTTCTCACGAGGTGGATCTACAGGTTGTTGTGGATCTTCCATCTCACGATCTTCTTCAGGAATTGCTTCATTCATTTTAGTGTCTTGTGTTCTGGATATTCTGGGTTCTTCATTGTCTTTAACATGTTTCTTTCTCAATTTGATGTATGCTTAGCCTTCATCAAATGTTACATCCTAGTTTATGTCAATCTTCTTGAATCTTGGAAAGTAGATTCTGTAAGCCTTCGAGCTTTCACTGTAACCCACGAATATGCCTTTCTTTCTTGAAGGATCTAGCTTTGTCCTCTTTTCTTTTGGGATGTGAGTGTATACTGGACAACCAAATATTCTGAGATGGATAACTTCTGGTTTCTTACCAGTGAACACTTCTTCTGGTGTTTTGTTGTCAAGTATCTTATGAGGTGTTCTGTTCTGCACATATACAACTGTCCTTGCTGCTTCATCCCATAAGTGCATAGGTATATCTTGGTCATGAATCATTTCCCTAGATGCTTCCATGATTGTTCTATTATTCCTTTCGGCAACCCCACTCTGTTGTGGATTGTAAGGAGTAGTCAACTCCCTCTTAATCCATGAATCACTGCATAGCTTCTTGAAGTCTCCTAAAGTGAATTCTCCACCATTGTCGGATCTGAAGATCTTGATCTTCATGTCAGATTGGTTTTCTATCAAGGCTTTGAATTCCTTGAACTTGTCAAATACCTCATCTTTGTTCTTCAAGAAGTAAACCCAAGTCTTCCTAGAGAAATCATCAATGAAGGAAACATAGTATACATACCCACTCAGAGAACTGGATGACATTGGACCGCATACATCAGAGTGGATGATTTACAAGATTTTTTTTCCCTTGCTTTCACTGCTTGGAAATGTCTTCTTTGTATTATTTCCCTTTGCACAACCTTTGCAAATGCCTTCATGCTTTGTCTGGATTTTAGGAAGACCTTCTACAACTTTGCTTGCAATTGGTAATGCCCTATAGTGCATGTGTGCAAGACTTCTATGCCAAAGTTCACTTGGCTCTACTGAGTCATGGACCATGGCTTGTTCTGGATGGCCCTTCAATTTGCATAATCCTCCTTCTTGCTCTCCAATCACCACTGCATCATCTACAGTCTTACCCTTTGGCCACATTAGGACTTGGCCATCTACAAATGCAACCCTCATGCCTTTTGCATCCAATGCAGATATGGAGAGTAGATTCTTCTTGAGACTTGGAACATATAGTACATCTTTCATCTTCATATATTTTCCAGAGTCTAGTTTATAGGAGGCTTCACCACTCCTTTTTATTGGATACTGGTAGTCATCTCCAAGTTTCACCTTGTGGGGTGGTTCATGTTCAGATAGGTTCATAAAGGATTCCTTGAATCCTATTATGTGTTTAGAAGCCCCACTATCTATAAGCCAATCATTACTTCCATGAGTGATGGTTCCGGTGAGAGTAGAAATCAAAACATATTCTTCATCACTTGAAAAATCTTCAATATCTTCTCTAGCCCTCTTCCTAGGACGTTCATCATCCTCTATAGTATGAGCATGATGTTTTCTTTTGATGTTCTTCTTTCTTTTGTGAGAGCCATCTTTATTTTTTCTGGGACAATCCCTGGCATAGTGTCCCTTTTCATCACATGTAAAGCATCAGGCATTTGATATGTTTCTTTGAGATCTGAAGTTGCCTCTTTGATTCTGATGGTGATGCTTTTCTTTCTTACTGTGGTGATGCCCCTTCTTATCATCATGTCTTTTGGAGTGTGCTGTGAGAGCTTGGTCTTCATTCCCCATCTTTTCTTCTCGAGCTACAATTCGAGCTTCTTCCTGTGAGCATTCTTCCCACAGTCTACTGAAAGTGATAAGTTTCCTTCTAGCACAAATTCCTTGGATGAAGGAATCCCATGACCTAGGGAGGCCATTAAGAGTGGTCATTACCACTTCTCCATTTTCTATATATTCTCCCACAACTTCAAGTTTTTCTTTTATCTAGGAGACCCTTGAGAAATAAGACTGCATAGTTTCTGCATTCTGGATCTTGATATTCTTTAGTTAATTCCTCACGGTCATCTTCCGATTTATGTTCTTCCCTTGAAATAGTTTGGTCAAAGAGTCAAACATCTCCTTAGGTGTCTTTAGAGATGACACATGGGGTATGAGATGGTCTTTGATAGAATCAGCAATGATCTTCTTTTCCTTGACCAAGTTCTTCTTGTGTAGGGCCTTAGCCTCTTCTCCCTCTGGGACAGGGACCTCTTCACTTATGTAAGTGTCCAACTCATTTTCTTCTAGGATTAACCCAATCCTATACTCCATGCTCGGAAGTTATCAGCCCCTTCAAGCTTATCCTCAAGCTTGGTTTGGTGAGACATTTTAATGAGAAACTCAAATGGAAATAGAAAAGATTTAGGTCTTACCACTTGATTGCTGAAAATTGGATCTGGTCCCGGATTAGGGTTTGTCAGAGAAACCCTTAAAAATTCAAACTTTGAATTTCAAACTTCTGAAAGGATAGAAAGATGCGCCTTGATGAGATGATCATCCTGGTATACTCATAATTTGAAAACTGCAAAGTTTCACCTTTCAGAAATGCTTTTCAATCTCCCAGATTCTCTAGGGAGGACCCTGAATTAGGGTTTGAGTTTCCCAGAGCTTCACCCAACCAAAAAGTTCGATCCAAATCTCTAAACTTCGATTTTTTGCAAGGAGCTTCTAGCTATGGTCTAATATTTCAGAAATTCCAATTTTTGTGGAAACCCTAATTTGTAGGGCCAAAAATGAAAGTGCCCAGAATTGAGATCTGATTGGACAGAAAGATTCACCTTGCTAAAGAGAGTCAATCTATCATATTGCTTTTCCAAAATCTGTGGACAGAAACCCAATAAACAAGAAACCCTAGTTTCCGCAATTGCACAATGTCTTCTTCTCAGGTTAGCTCTGATACCATGTTAGATTTTGAGCATTAATTCAACATACTCTAGGATCTTTAGTGAGAGAATAACATGTACATCATATCAAGTATAACAATACATATCAATCACACCAAGAAATCACATGAGACAATAGATACACAGAGTTTCACTGGGGAAAACCATAAAGGTGAAAAACCCCACAACTTCCTCAGAGATAGAAAGAGCAATGATACAACCAAAGTACAAGAGATAGTCTTCTCCTAGCAGCTACTCCTCCTCACTAGTGCACCACTTTCCAAGAAATGTAGAAGTGAATAATGAGATGATCAAATAGAGTGCCTCCCGCACTCTATTTATACATGACCTGACCTGCCTAATAACCTAGAAGGGTCGACTTGTCTAAATCAGTCTAATAACCCATGGTTATACTAATCAGGGCCGACCCCACACTTGGTGGTCTAATAACCCATCACAGCAAGTTACGACACTTGCGACACTTGTCAATACAAATGACGACACTTCCATATAGAGGAATAATACCATCTCTATAGGAGTACAATATACATAGGTGAAATACATTCTGAAGTTACATATACATAAATAAGAGGATGTGTGATGCTATGGATTGTTTGTAGAAGATCTAGTGTAGCATGGGAAAAAGGTGACGAAGAAGAGAGAGAGAGAGATGCCCATAAGAGATAAGAGAAGTCTAAACAACAAGATCAATCTTCCAAGATGGCATTGAGATGAAACATAATTGGGAAAATAAGGAGAGATAACATGCCCTAGGAATAACATATAAGGTTGGTTCCAAGGAAGCCCTATGAAAAACATCTTAGGAGAAGAAATGATTTTGTTGTTGAGAACATTGGGCTTGAGAGATGAAGGGGATTTGGAAATCATTGAGAGTAATTTGACAATAGAGAAGTGTTGGAAGTGTATGATATTGAGGATGAGGTGGGGAGAAGAATATGTAGCCAAGATTGATGTTGGGGTGGGAGGGTATCCTCCAAAAAAAAAGTGCAAATTTGGGTGGGCGTTGAGACTAAGGAACCAAATAGATAAAGAGGTGTGATGAATTTGAGTTTGTTGGGTGGAGCCAAGGGCCAAGAGAATTATCTAAATAGTCTATTGTTGGAGTGGAGAGAAGTCCTTAAGGAACCCAAAGCCTTAGAATTTATTAGGTGGGAAGTGGGCCAAGAGAGCTTAAAGGAGTAAGTCTAGACCTCATTGCTTTGATACTAGATGATAAGAAACAATTTCACTACCAATAGAAAGAAAATAACCAAAGACATAAATTGTTGAAGTTGCTTGAATAAATTAGAAAATGTGATAGATAAAGGGAAACGAGTGTAGTTGATCCATGAATCCCAACCATTAAGATAGATTAGAATGGAAAGCATAATTCAATCAATTTGGCCAAGGACCACTCTTATAGTCTTACAATGAGTCCACAATCTAATTATCTAGCCCCCGCAAACTAATAAACTAATGTACTAATATAAAATAATAATGTTATGATAGTGCATGCCACACAAGGCTGGAATGAGACTTCTATCTTAACTAACTCTCTAAATAAGTTATTGTTGTATATCTCGAACTATGGCCCCTCATGGGAGGATCAATCAACTTCAATAGGGTGCGTTGGCTTGGGTAGTAGTGCACTGGATTAAGGAACCATGTTCGCTATCATGACTATGTGTAATGTATTTAATGTATCATTACTAGAGAGGTATGTATCTCATGAAGGACACTAGGGAGTTCCATACCAAACTCCTAATGATCATAGGAACTAGGTAGGAAGCTTGTAGTGCTCTGGTTTTTACGGCAGAGCACTATGTAAAATTTCAGGTTTAATTTTCTACGTTTTAAACTTCTAAGAATTACTATGTGCCTAAATAATATTTAGTGTACTGTGGTGTTTTCACTAACCTTACATTCGTAATTTAAAATAAACAAACATATCGTTATTTTCTTTTCAACAATCATGTTCCAGCATAAGAATAGGTTTCACAACTTAGTAAATCAGTAAATAGCAGTAAATCAGTAAATAGTAAGTTTGCATGTTTACAGTAAGATTTAGCATAATAGTAAATAACGGAAATTACCTGATGCTGATGCTAACCGTAAGTTGTAGCAGGTTGTATAACCCCTTAGACAGCCAAACTGAAGCGTCCACCCTACCGACCAGCTATTATCTTGATGGCCCTTGGAAATCAAAGGATTTCCAAGCCCCCGAGCCCACAACCTGATAATCCCGAGAGCAGTCTTTCCTTCTGTTCTCAAAATCTTTCTGTTCGCCAAACTTTATGTTCTCCCAACTTCTGTTCTTCCCTTATCAAAAAAAAACCTCCCCTTTCTCCAAGCTCTCCCCCTCTATATAATTTCCCTTCCTCGAGAATATCTTGGGCTTACTCCACCGCCCCAAAATCCCCCTCTCGAGCCCCTCAACATTTACCCCTATCACTAGTTCATTCATACACGGTTCTTTATAAAAATGTATAATTAATTACTCTCATGGAAAAATTAGTTGGTTTTGGATTGACGGTCGTAAATATTTATTACGGTGGGGATTATCACCCCAAGGTTATCCATTTGGGACAAGTTTCATTAAATACAAGTCTATCCGCCATCCTTGATATTTTAATGTTATTAATGTAATTAATAAAATATTATATAATTAGTTGCCCCTTGTCAACTTGGACATGATGTGTCTTAATGATCCACCTTATCCGTCGAGACTACTTAGCTTGAGGTTTAAATTCCAAGATTAACATTGAATAATTAAATATCCATTTTCCATCACATCACGTTTATTCCAAAAATGATTATCTTATTATGGCTAACTTTTGAAATGGAATTAATCACACAATATTAATTTATAAATCAATATTTTAAATCTTACTTATATTGCATTTGTTACGATAGGGATATAAATGTTGCTGGAATATCATTTATTAATTAATAATAATAATTAAATCACCCCTTGACAATAATAAAAGGTGAATCAATCATAGTATTCTTAATTATTTGTTTATCACATGGGTACCCTATCATCAACGTAGCATCCTTGTTCTTATAAACAAAGCACTTGTGAGGGCTTAAACAATTTTACTAATTAATTAGACACTATCATTACCCTATTCTCAACAGTTCTTCTATGACAATGTTAACTGACGATACTTGTCTTAGTTTATTATTACAATGTTTTCATATAATTACTAATTCACTTATTTACACATTGACAACCTAACCATTCATTACCTAAGTTGATTGATATATCCTTAACTGAGTTATCTATGACATTTATACTACTATTCAAGCATGACAAGTATGTTATACACCAGTAATATTGTACACGTACAAGGTGTGCATGCATGGCCAGTGTATGCACATGTCGGACATGTACTATAAACAAACCCCATTCCGCCTATGCATACTTGCTAACTAACAATAGTATCTACCCCCATGCAGAAGAGCAAGCATAATCTATAGTATAATTACTTTAACATCCTCGGTTATTTAACAGTTAACCCTTTACGTTTTAACATCATTGTCTTTATGTTTACATTAGTTTAATCAATCAAGTACAGGAAGGGTGCCTACTTCCACTAACTCGGAATCAAGGAATACTAAACCCCCAACAGTGCTAACTAACACATCCTCCCATCATAACCTACGTCCAGCATCCTCCCTATCCTCCCTCTGCTAGTACAACAGTGGATGTCGGACTCACCGATCTGACCACATAGAACTTGAGAGCGATAGCGTCGGCTGAACAGCGGACCTATCCTCCCCTAGCAGGCATCCGACCATCGTCATCACAACAACATGGGGAGCGTGTCTCATCACGGCCCTCCCACGACCTCGGGTCTCATGGAACCATAGGGTGGGAAACACATCCATCCCTCTCAACATACTGGGCCTACGCCCTTATCAACTCATACTTGCTGCTATCGGGATTATCAGTTTGTGTTATCGTATCCTCATTTTGGCTGCTAAGGTTTGCTGTATGAACATGTTTTTCCTTTCCAATATATATCAGATCAAGTAACTGGCTATCCCATAGCCCCTGTGTCCTGTAGGTTAGTGTTTTGCAAAATACAATTTATAGAAAGCATTTTCCATTGATCGCCAATTGATCCATGTTATCATTTTATTTCATGTAACCTTTTAGCTCATCATAGATGCGTATGACATATAACATTTCAGCAATTCATATAAGAAGATGGTATCCACGTACCGAATCATATATTTCACATTTCATTAAGGAAAACATATAAACATATACTGCAATCGTAAAATAAGGAAATCATATGATAATCATGACATCATAATCGCATAACCTAGTAACATCATAATCATGGTGAAATCATAAAACAGAGTAACATCATATAATGAGGTCCAATATAGTTTACTCAGTCGAGCTGAGTTCAACAGAATATAAGAAAATAAATTATCGCATGTCTAGTTGATAAATATGCCTAATCAAAATATGGGGCGTTACATACACCCACCCTTCGGGAAACTTCGTCCCGAAGTTTGGTCAAATTGATGCGGGAAAATTTTCGATGCATAGTCTCTGCATTCTCCCAGGTAGCAGACCCTGGGCTATACTTGTCCTACTCGACCTTAACTTGGTCCATGCTGCTATAGTTTTCACATTTGCTTCTAGTTCAATGTTAATATTTATCTCAATGATGCAAATCTCTAATAAATTTATATTGTTTTATGTTTCTTTGTTTTCCTTGGGTCGGTTATAGGTTAGTAATTGATGCTATCTTTCTCTTTCTTCCAACCAAGTTTAGTGCAATATTGAAATAGACACAATCTTCACACTAATTTGGTAGCTACATGGTGTCATTTATTGTGATTATCACTGCATATATTTAGTATATCTTCTTACTACATTTAGATCATATATATGAACTCCACGCAACAACTTATGTATACTAACATGTACCCCTCATTATATATATATATATATATATACTATTTCTCAATTTCTACCCCTTATATATATAGGTATCCATGTTCCCCATCATATATATATCATATTTCATCAAGGGCTACAATTAAACATACACTGTGAGTATGAAAGAAAATGAATCTCATGATAACAACAACATCATAACTGCCTATCATAATAACATTATGAGAATAGTAACATATCAACATCATAATCATAGTACCAATGTAGCATAGTAACATTATCACCATAGCATCAACATATAATCAAGTCTAATGTACCAGAAATATAGTTTACTCAGTCTAGCTGAGTCCAACATAAACTAAGCAAATAAAGTACAGTAGGTCTGACTAAAAAGCATGACTAGTCAAAATATAGGGTGTTACACACACCTAACCTTCGGGAAACTTCGTCATTGCATCAAATATATCTAATATGGTTATGATTTCTATAGAATTACTTTATCATGCTTATACGGTATTTTGTTAGTTATTTTTACATTGCTCTCATTTGTACTCAAGGTCATTTACTATATAAAATAGGAGTCACTACCAAGTTGGAGACATCCTCCCCTGTCCTTATGTCTTTTATTAGTTATAGTTAATACATTTGCTATTAATATTTACTCTTCCTAAGTGTTTATGATAAATTTACCATTTAATACAAGGTTCTTATCTAACCATTTTGCCAAATTCTTATATTCTCGACTAGCACCTATATTGATTTAAGTTATTTCTTCAATTTGATTATCACTCTAGATCCTTCAAGATCTCCCTCTAACTAAGCCTTCATGGAAGTCCAACACCAAAGTGAACCGCCACATGTTGACCATGTGGATTTTGTAACTATTTTAATTTACGACCATTAATTGTTTCTGGTTTAACATATAGAAAATATCCCCTTGGGTGAGCATAAAATAAATAAAATGATATATGACTATCTTCTCGAGGTTAATATTTAACCTAACCACAAGTTTATATGCTCGTAAGGTTGTGGACACTATTATTTAATTTATGCACTATCCACGATCATATCTCAACAAATTAAACAATTTAAAGTTCACGTATTTCTTAGCAATTAGAATTAAATAGCATTGATAAACTAAGATGTTTACTATCCAAAATCCTCACTTCTATTTTATTAAGCATAGTTCACTATTATACAATTTATACATTAGATCAATAACTACACTCATTCAAACAATTCCATGTGTTAGTCACTTTGATAGTTCGATCATTATTTCATAATACTATAACAATCAATTGTGTTCTTAGGTCTAATAACATATAAATCCCTTTCACAATGGTTTGTCATGTAAAAGTTTAGTATGCAATACAATAGAGATCATGCCTTTTAAAAGTTATGTGCAAAACTATTTAATTTACTTACCATCTGCAACCTCAATCTTTAATTATAACTTAATCATCATTGGGTAGAGTCCTCTCAAGTAATTTAAAAGTATAGTACATAATATTCATGTATATAGTGAGCAATTTATATAGTTTATCTTCTATTTACCGTGAAATAATCAAGCTTAAGAGACAACGTTACTTCAAGGTTACCGTGAACTAGTCTCGCTAGAGCCATACGTCATTCTATTTAATTAATATTTCCATTTAATAATAGGATATTTACTTTTAATGATAAAGGGTTTTGACGCGTTTTAATTAAATCTTTATAACTCGAGTGGATTCCAAAATAGAGTAACCTAGTCCTTACTAAGGTGAAGGTAATTTTAATTTTAACATATCAATCCCGGATTGTATCTTTTCAAAACCGAGATCTTCTTTCTACTATGAACTAATATTCACCTAGTTTAGTATTAATTCTATAAATGCATACTATCGTGAAACCAATATCTCGATCAACTATCATTATAATGCACCATATTAAAGCTACATTTTTAAAATTTTCCAATATTATTATTTGAAATATATTTATTTTAAAATTTTTAAAATTAGGGTTTAAAACTAATGTTTTTATTTTAAAAATTACATGATATTGAAGTAACCTACTCTAACCCTAGTCAAGGCAACTTCCTTTAGCCACGCGCCAGCCTTTCCTTAACCTCTCCTCCTTCTCGCCACTCCCTCCTAGCTCCACCTCCCCCAGCACCAACCCTAGCCTGCTGCTCCACCAGGCTGCAGGCCTCGAGGCCACCCACTCGACCTTCTCTCTCCACGCGGCACACAGCCCTTATTTCCCACGCGTCCCTGACACTTGCCGCCGGATCCCCATCCCTTCACCTCCAGGGCAGCCTATGGTTCAAGGGCGCCCACGTGAGGGTCTCCTGCATGCTTGCCACGCGCCGGTGTGCATGCTACCAGGTGGACTACGGTGGAGTGCCCCAGCTGAAAGCAATTCCTTTATATCAAGTCTCCACCTACCTCGCGCGCGCGTGAACTCTCCCCCTTTTTTTTTTCTCCTGCTGGCTCTGCACTCAGTGAAGTCCCTTCAGGGCCCGCAGGATTTCTATTCAGTTTTATTTCATCGCTAGGGCTGGACCGCCTGGACCGATGTAAGTCCTGTTTGCAGCTTTTCAATCTCTCTGTCTAGTTCCCGTTGATATTCTATTGCAGTTGAAAAGCTATTTAGATATAGTGCTCTTTTGCTGCTTGGAGTTTATCTTTTCCAACTCCATTGCCTTTTCCTCTGCAGAGCTACATTTATCAATGAGCCTATCACATTCATCGGACAATACCTGATTTCTACTGTCCATTTGACATATTACCTGCTGTAATTTCTCTATTTCAATCTCTAACGTTTGCACATTATTCGTTTCCTCCTCTAATTTATGTCTCGGGTCTTTTCCTTCTGCTTCCAACAAATCAACGTGTTTCTGTGAGTGACTCATCTGGTGAGTACTTTCTGCAATTTTTTTTCCAGAAGTGCTTCTTTCTCTCCTTGGCATTTGAATGTTTGTTCTTCAAGGCGTTTCATATGCTCAAGCGCATCTGCCAATTCTTCTTTGAGCTGCAGCAATTTCTCTATACAACATACAACATTATCAGACAATGCATCGACCCCTTCATGGCGATTGATGACTTAGTTGAGGAACCTTCCTCTTTCGGCCTTGGCTTCTAGTTCTAGCATGCCTTAACATCCTCTCATTATACTTGTCATGGTTTTGTTTCTGCGCCTACTTTTTTCTTTTTTTTTACTTCCTTTAGCTATATGTACGTAGCCTTTTTTTTTTTTTTTTTGCTTTTGATAGATCAGCAATAAGAGCTGCTTCAGAAGCATGAAAGTATGTTACTAGATTCTGTGTTTTAGAAGCATTTCTATAGTCAATCATGACAAGGAAGATTGCATTGTGTATTTACTGTACTACAACTTGTACTAGAACTCTGAAACATGAAACATTTCAATCAAATCGATGCTTTCAAAATTGATTTCCTTTGATACATGAAATATTTCAATCATGTTTAATGCTTTAAAATCTATTTTAATTCGCGTTATGAGGAGGTAGTGGAGAGAACTTCGTTACTCTTAGTGCAGGGTTAGATAGGCGTTAAATCTCTTATCTAGCTTCTCCTCTACAATCATTACTCTTAATCAACTTCAATTTGTAACTGACTACCATACAACTAGCAGCCTCCGTTCACAAGTGGCTATTTTAAAACCTGCGATTTCTCTCCAGAAAATAGAATCCTAACAATACTCCACTACGACCGCACCATGGGACCAAGCACCAAAGCCAAGAGGGCTCCATGAGTCACAAATTCTCCATCGTCCACGACCAAGACAAACTCATGGGAATGCTGAATAGAATTGTCTGGTGGAGTTGTTAGTCAAGTAAATAACTATATCATGTAAGGAGCTTCTCTTCTGCATCATGTGGATTTGTTAAAATTAAAAAATGTTCATAGTTTACAACTTTACACTAAAGATTTATGGGATTTTTGTTATGAACATTGCAATTTAATCAGAGTTTCCTGAGATGTGCTTTAATCCTTTGAAATGCAATTTTATTGTCAACGTGGTTAAATCTGCTGTACATTTGCAGCCTTTGAAGGAATACCAAATTAATATAAGCAGAGAATTGTTGAACCTGAACATTTAAAACTATTCATCCTGGAATGATGATACTTTTGCTGAGCTAGCCAACTATTATCAGAAGATTATCCTGACGTGTTGTTCGATTTATCATTTCATTTGAATATGCATTTTCCTGCATATATGGGTACTTGACATACCTCAGTTTATTTGATTTTGTTGCTGATCAGATAAAAGAGAACGATACCCTCTGGTTTGTCAAATTCTGCGTTCCTTGGTGCAAACACTGTAAGAAGATAGATACTTTGTGGGAAGATTTAGGGAAGGTTGTTGAAGGTGAGGATGCAGTGGAGATAGCAACGGTGGATTGCAGCACAAGTAAACCAGTTTGTGGAAAAGTTGACATTCATGCATATCCTATATTTAAGCTCTTTCACAATGGAGAAGAATATGAAAAATATACAGGTATATCTCTTTTTTCTTTTTTTTTTTACTGTTAGAGTATATATGAGTACGTGCAATTATATTATCCTCATTATGGTTCGTTTCACCTGAAGGAAAGTTATGATATACTTATTTATGGGTTCTCTGTCAAAACGCTGACATATATTAACAGATAAATGCAAGGCTATTTTTAGTTTATTGTTGTAACATACATAAATACCCCTATCATAATAATAATAATAATGATAAACCAGATTAGATAACCAAATGTAGTGCTCTTCAGGCCTGTGACTTACAAGCGATTGTGATTCCACAGCAAAAACAAGGGGGGAAAGCCTAGAAACCAAGAGAGCGAGGCCAAGAATTAGATATCAAAGCCGGGGGTCATTAGGAATCTCTGCAATGGTCACAGTCAGTGGATATATTGTTTGAAAATGGACATTGGAAGAATATTGATGAATTTCAGAACCCTGAGACAAGAACATGGGAACGTCAGGAAGGGATTCCTTTGATAGAAAATGATAAAGGGAAACAAGGGATAGAGGAAGCACACAACTCTGCAGGAATTAGAGAAGCTTGGTAGATTTGCCTGCTCGTCTCAATACTTGGTCGATGTAAAAAAAAATAAAATCCCGGCTAGTCTCAACACCTGGTCGATGTAAAAAAAATCTCGACTCGACTTTATAAAGGTACTTAATTAGAGAATCTGAGTTAATGTTTGACGATTTGGAAACAGAGAAGAATATCATGGGAGCCAAAGCTTCATCAGTCCTCAGAGTCTGTTTGGAGGAAGATGAAGGTGATAAAGTTTTACTTGCCACAGACAGTGATCTTGTTGTAGCTGTGAATTATGCCAGGTTAGCTGGATTGAAGGTAAGCTGGATTTATATATATATATATATATATATATATTTTTTTTTTTCCTGTTCAAATTTGTATATTAGCTTCAAATAGTTTTTTTTTTTTTTTTTTTTTTATCTGTTATGATTATTTTCTGCTTGGTTTCCCTAAAACCAAGCTTGTACATTAACTTCTCTTGAAAATTAATTAGCAGACCTATATGTATGATATAAACCAGTAGAGCTAATGACTGAGATGCATAATTTGAGATGAAATGATATCGATCACTTGTACCAGTCGCATTGTACCAGCACCAAGTGTTTCCAACAGAAGAATTCTTGCTTTTTATAAAATAATCAATTTTTCTTATATATATAGCAAGGAATTCTATATTATTTTTTTTTGTTCAATAGCGAATGCGACTTTGATCAGAATTGTCTATGTTGCTCCCTTCTGTGTTATTTAAGCATGCATATATCAACCCCTTACACTATGTCAATCAGTTTCAGCCATCTTTGGAAGTTAATATATTTTGTGCATTTCGCCTTGTTATCTTGTATGAGTCAACATATAAAACTACAGATCTTTTAGACATAGTTTAGAGATTGATTGCATCCTCCCCTATTAAACTCGTGTACAACTGTAATTATATATTGATCACTTTATGTCATCTGTAAATCTTGATATAATATGTGCATTCTGTTGTGGTGCCTTAAATATAGATATGGAATGCCTTAAATATAGATATGCATTCCAGTTGAATTACATTAACATAGCTCACACTAGAAAATAACACTAACACTTTTTATATACAATTTGTACTTGTTATCTTACTTCAACATGCAAATACTTGTATTATTTATTTATTTATTTATTTATTTATTTATTTTTCCATTAAAACTCGGGTGTGATTGGATTCATGCTAGAGGTTTAAATTTCATTTCTGATGAGTAATAGATTTTGATGACAAAATGTTTTTAAATTCAGTAAATATATTTGCAATATGTATCTATTTTGAAATACAACACACACATATTTACATATATGCAGTTTTTTCTAACATATCCAACTTTCTAATGGTGTTTGTGTTTGTGCAGGTATTTCTATCAAGGTTCATGTTCCAAGTGGTTCTAAGTTATGGTAGGTTTTAACATGGTGAAAAGTCAAGGTAGTTTAGGCGTGTGCAGGCCCTAAAGGTCTAAGTGTCCGAGCCTTAGGCTCTGATACCATCTGTAGTGCTCTGGTTTTTACGGCAGAGCACTATGTAAAATTTCAGGTTTAATTTTCTACGTTTTAAACTTCTAAGAATTACTATGTGCCTAAATAACATTTAGTGTACTGTGGTGTTTTCACTAACCTTACATTCGTAATTTAAAATAAACAAACATATCGTTATTTTCTTTTCAACAATCATGTTCCAGCATAAGAATAGGTTTCACAACTTAGTAAATCAGTAAATAGCAGTAAATCAGTAAATAGTAAGTTTGCATGTTTACAGTAAGATTTAGCATAATAGTAAATAACGGAAATTACCTGATGCTGATGCTAACCGTAAGTTGTAGCAGGTTGTATAACCCCTTAGACAGCCAAACTGAAGTGTCCACCCTACCGACCAGCTATTATCTTGCTGGCCCTTGGAAATCAAAGGATTTCCAAGCCCCCGAGCCCACAACCTGATAATCCCGAGAGCAGTCTTTCCTTCTGTTCTCAAAATCTTTCTGTTCGCCAAACTTTATGTTCTCCCAACTTCTGTTCTTCCCTCATCAAAAAAAAACCTCCCCTTTCTCCAAGCTCTCCCCCTCTATATAATTTCCCTTCCTCGAGAATATCTTGGGCTTACTCCACCGCCCCAAAATCCCCCTCTCGAGCCCCTCAACATTTACCCCTATCACTAGTTCATTCATACACGGTTCTTTATAAAAATGTATAATTAATTACTCTCATGGAAAAATTAGTTGGTTTTGGATTGACGGTCGTAAATATTTATTACGGTGGGGATTATCACCCCAAGGTTATCCATTCGGGACAAGTTTCATTAAATACAAGTCTATCCGCCATCCTTGATATTTTAATGTTATTAATGTAATTAATAAAATATTATATAATTAGTTGCCCCTTGTCAACTTGGACATGATGTGTCTTAATGATCCACCTTATCCGTCGAGACTACTTAGCTTGAGGTTTAAATTCCAAGATTAACATTGAATAATTAAATATCCATTTTCCATCACATCACGTTTATTCCAAAAATGATTATCTTATTATGGCTAACTTTTGAAATGGAATTAATCACACAATATTAATTTATAAATCAATATTTTAAATCTTACTTATATTGCATTTGTTACGATAGGGATATAAATGTTGCTGGAATATCATTTATTAATTAATAATAATAATTAAATCACCCCTTGACAATAATAAAAGGTGAATCAATCATAGTATTCTTAATTATTTGTTTATCACATGGGTACCCTATCATCAACGTAGCATCCTTGTTCTTATAAACAAAGCACTTGTGAGGGCTTAAACAATTTTACTAATTAATTAGACACTATCATTACCCTATTCTCAACAGTTCTTCTATGACAATGTTAACTGACGATACTTGTCTTAGTTTATTATTACAATGTTTTCATATAATTACTAATTCACTTATTTACACATTGACAACCTAACCATTCATTACCTAAGTTGATTGATATATCCTTAACTAAGTTATCTATGACATTTATACTACTATTCAAGCATGACAAGTATGTTATACACCAGTAATATTGTACACGTACAAGGTGTGCATGCATGGCCAGTGTATGCACATGTCGGACATGTACTATAAACAAACCCCATTCCGCCTATGCATACTTGCTAACTAACAATAGTATCTACCCCCATGCAGAAGAGCAAGCATAATCTATAGTATAATTACTTTAACATCCTCGGTTATTTAACAGTTAACCCTTTACGTTTTAACATCATTGTCTTTATGTTTACATTAGTTTAATCAATCAAGTACAGGAAGGGTGCCTACTTCCACTAACTCGGAATCAAGGAATACTAAACCCCCAACAGTGCTAACTAACACATCCTCCCATCATAACCTACGTCCAGCATCCTCCCTATCCTCCCTCTGCTAGTACAACAGTGGATGTCGGACTCACCGATCTGACCACATAGAACTTGAGAGCGATAGCGTCGGCTGAACAGCGGACCTATCCTCCCCTAGCAGGCATCCGACCATCGTCATCACAACAACATGGGGAGCGTGTCTCAGCACGGCCCTCCCACGACCTCGGGTCTCATGGAACCATAGGGTGGGAAACACATCCATCCCTCTCAACATACTGGGCCTACGCCCTTATCAACTCATACTTGCTGCTATCGGGATTATCAGTTTGTGTTATCGTATCCTCATTTTGGCTGCTAAGGTTTGCTGTATGAACATGTTTTTCCTTTCCAATATATATCAGATCAAGTAACTGGCTATCCCATAGCCCCTGTGTCCTGTAGGTTAGTGTTTTGCAAAATACAATTTATAGAAAGCATTTTCCATTGATCGCCAATTGATCCATGTTATCATTTTATTTCATGTAACCTTTTAGCTCATCATAGATGCGTATGACATATAACATTTCAGCAATTCATATAAGAAGATGGTATCCACGTACCGAATCATATATTTCACATTTCATTAAGGAAAACATATAAACATATACTGCAATCGTAAAATAAGGAAATCATATGATAATCATGACATCATAATCGCATAACCTAGTAACATCATAATCATGGTGAAATCATAAAACAGAGTAACATCATATAATGAGGTCCAATATAGTTTACTCAGTCGAGCTGAGTTCAACAGAATATAAGAAAATAAATTATCGCATGTCTAGTTGATAAATATGCCTAATCAAAATATGGGGCGTTACATACACCCACCCTTCGGGAAACTTCGTCCCGAAGTTTGGTCAAATTGATGCGGGAAAATTTTCGATGCATAGTCTCTGCATTCTCCCAGGTAGCAGACCCTGGGCTATACTTGTCCTACTCGACCTTAACTTGGTCCATGCTGCTATAGTTTTCACATTTGCTTCTAGTTCAATGTTAATATTTATCTCAATGATGCAAATCTCTAATAAATTTATATTGTTTTATGTTTCTTTGTTTTCCTTGGGTCGGTTATAGGTTAGTAATTGATGCTATCTTTCTCTTTCTTCCAACCAAGTTTAGTGCAATATTGAAATAGACACAATCTTCACACTAATTTGGTAGCTACATGGTGTCATTTATTGTGATTATCACTGCATATATTTAGTATATCTTCTTACTACATTTAGATCATATATATGAACTCCACGCAACAACTTATGTATACTAACATGTACCCCTCATTATATATATATATATATATATATATATACTATTTCTCAATTTCTACCCCTTATATATATAGGTATCCATGTTCCCCATCATATATATATCATATTTCATCAAGGGCTACAATTAAACATACACTGTGAGTATGAAAGAAAATGAATCTCATGATAACAACAACATCATAACTGCCTATCATAATAACATTATGAGAATAGTAACATATCAACATCATAATCATAGTACCAATGTAGCATAGTAACATTATCACCATAGCATCAACATATAATCAAGTCTAATGTACCAGAAATATAGTTTACTCAGTCTAGCTGAGTCCAACATAAACTAAGCAAATAAAGTACAGTAGGTCTGACTAAAAAGCATGACTAGTCAAAATATAGGGTGTTACACACACCTAACCTTCGGGAAACTTCGTCATTGCATCAAATATATCTAATATGGTTATGATTTCTATAGAATTACTTTATCATGCTTATACGGTATTTTGTTAGTTATTTTTACATTGCTCTCATTTGTACTCAAGGTCATTTACTATATAAAATAGGAGTCACTACCAAGTTGGAGACATCCTCCCCTGTCCTTATGTCTTTTATTAGTTATAGTTAATACATTTGCTATTAATATTTACTCTTCCTAAGTGTTTATGATAAATTTACCATTTAATACAAGGTTCTTATCTAACCATTTTGCCAAATTCTTATATTCTCGACTAGCACCTATATTGATTTAAGTTATTTCTTCAATTTGATTATCACTCTAGATCCTTCAAGATCTCCCTCTAACTAAGCCTTCATGGAAGTCCAACACCAAAGTGAACCGCCACATGTTGACCATGTGGATTTTGTAACTATTTTAATTTACGACCATTAATTGTTTCTGGTTTAACATATAGAAAATATCCCCTTGGGTGAGCATAAAATAAATAAAATGATATATGACTATCTTCTCGAGGTTAATATTTAACCTAACCACAAGTTTATATGCTCGTAAGGTTGTGGACACTATTATTTAATTTATGCACTATCCACGATCATATCTCAACAAATTAAACAATTTAAAGTTCACGTATTTCTTAGCAATTAGAATTAAATAGCATTGATAAACTAAGATGTTTACTATCCAAAATCCTCACTTCTATTTTATTAAGCATAGTTCACTATTATACAATTTATACATTAGATCAATAACTACACTCATTCAAACAATTCCATGTGTTAGTCACTTTGATAGTTCGATCATTATTTCATAATACTATAACAATCAATTGTGTTCTTAGGTCTAATAACATATAAATCCCTTTCACAATGGTTTGTCATGTAAAAGTTTAGTATGCAATACAATAGAGATCATGCCTTTTAAAAGTTATGTGCAAAACTATTTAATTTACTTACCATCTGCAACCTCAATCTTTAATTATAACTTAATCATCATTGGGTAGAGTCCTCTCAAGTAATTTAAAAGTATAGTACATAATATTCATGTATATAGTGAGCAATTTATATAGTTTATCTTCTATTTACCGTGAAATAATCAAGCTTAAGAGACAACGTTACTTCAAGGTTACCGTGAACTAGTCTCGCTAGAGCCATACGTCATTCTATTTAATTAATATTTCCATTTAATAATAGGATATTTACTTTTAATGATAAAGGGTTTTGACGCGTTTTAATTAAATCTTTATAACTCGAGTGGATTCCAAAATAGAGTAACCTAGTCCTTACTAAGGTGAAGGTAATTTTAATTTTAACATATCAATCCCGGATTGTATCTTTTCAAAACCGAGATCTTCTTTCTACTATGAACTAATATTCACCTAGTTTAGTATTAATTCTATAAATGCATACTATCGTGAAACCAATATCTCGATCAACTATCATTATAATGCACCATATTAAAGCTACATTTTTAAAATTTTACAATATTATTATTTGAAATATATTTATTTTAAAATTTTTAAAATTAGGGTTTAAAACTAATGTTTTTATTTTAAAAATTACATGATATTGAAGTAACCTACTCTAACCCTAGTCAAGGCAACTTCCTTTAGCCACGCGCCAGCCTTTCCTTAACCTCTCCTCCTTCTCGCCACTCCCTCCTAGCTCCACCTCCCCCAGCACCAACCCTAGCCTGCTGCTCCACCAGGCTGCAGGCCTCGAGGCCACCCACTCGACCTTCTCTCTCCACGCGGCACACAGCCCTTATTTCCCACGCGTCCCTGACACTTGCCGCCGGATCCCCATCCCTTCACCTCCAGGGCAGCCTATGGTTCAAGGGCGCCCACGTGAGGGTCTCCTGCATGCTTGCCACGCGCCGGTGTGCATGCTACCAGGTGGACTACGGTGGAGTGCCCCAGCTGAAAGCAATTCCTTTATATCAAGTCTCCACCTACCTCGCGCGCGCGTGAACTCTCCCCCTTTTTTTTTTCTCCTGCTGGCTCTGCACTCAGTGAAGTCCCTTCAGGGCCCGCAGGATTTCTATTCAGTTTTATTTCATCGCTAGGGCTGGACCGCCTGGACCGATGTAAGTCCTGTTTGCAGCTTTTCAATCTCTCTGTCTAGTTCCCGTTGATATTCTATTGCAGTTGAAAAGCTATTTAGATATAGTGCTCTTTTGCTGCTTGGAGTTTATCTTTTCCAACTCCATTGCCTTTTCCTCTGCAGAGCTACATTTATCAATGAGCCTATCACATTCATCGGACAATACCTGATTTCTACTGTCCATTTGACATATTACCTGCTGTAATTTCTCTATTTCAATCTCTAACGTTTGCACATTATTCGTTTCCTCCTCTAATTTATGTCTCGGGTCTTTTCCTTCTGCTTCCAACAAATCAACGTGTTTCTGTGAGTGACTCATCTGGTGAGTACTTTCTGCAATTTTTTTTCCAGAAGTGCTTCTTTCTCTCCTTGGCATTTGAATGTTTGTTCTTCAAGGCGTTTCATATGCTCAAGCGCATCTGCCAATTCTTCTTTGAGCTGCAGCAATTTCTCTATACAACATACAACATTATCAGACAATGCATCGACCCCTTCATGGCGATTGATGACTTAGTTGAGGAACCTTCCTCTTTCGGCCTTGGCTTCTAGTTCTAGCATGCCTTAACATCCTCTCATTATACTTGTCATGGTTTTGTTTCTGCGCCTACTTTTTTCTTTTTTTTTACTTCCTTTAGCTATATGTACGTAGCCTTTTTTTTTTTTTTTTTGCTTTTGATAGATCAGCAATAAGAGCTGCTTCAGAAGCATGAAAGTATGTTACTAGATTCTGTGTTTTAGAAGCATTTCTATAGTCAATCATGACAAGGAAGATTGCATTGTGTATTTACTGTACTACAACTTGTACTAGAACTCTGAAACATGAAACATTTCAATCAAATCGATGCTTTCAAAATTGATTTCCTTTGATACATGAAATATTTCAATCATGTTTAATGCTTTAAAATCTATTTTAATTTGCGTTATGAGGAGGTAGTGGAGAGAACTTCGTTACTCTTAGTGCAGGGTTAGATAGGCGTTAAATCTCTTATCTAGCTTCTCCTCTACAATCATTACTCTTAATCAACTTCAATTTGTAACTGACTACCATACAACTAGCAGCCTCCGTTCACAAGTGGCTATTTTAAAACCTGCGATTTCTCTCCAGAAAATAGAATCCTAACAATACTCCACTACGACCGCACCATGGGACCAAGCACCAAAGCCAAGAGGGCTCCATGAGTCACAAATTCTCCATCGTCCACGACCAAGACAAACTCATGGGAATGCTGAATAGAATTGTCTGGTGGAGTTGTTAGTCAAGTAAATAACTATATCATGTAAGGAGCTTCTCTTCTGCATCATGTGGATTTGTTAAAATTAAAAAATGTTCATAGTTTACAACTTTACACTAAAGATTTATGGGATTTTTGTTATGAACATTGCAATTTAATCAGAGTTTCCTGAGATGTGCTTTAATCCTTTGAAATGCAATTTTATTGTCAACGTGGTTAAATCTGCTGTACATTTGCAGCCTTTGAAGGAATACCAAATTAATATAAGCAGAGAATTGTTGAACCTGAACATTTAAAACTATTCATCCTGGAATGATGATACTTTTGCTGAGCTAGCCAACTATTATCAGAAGATTATCCTGACGTGTTGTTCGATTTATCATTTCATTTGAATATGCATTTTCCTGCATATATGGGTACTTGACATACCTCAGTTTATTTGATTTTGTTGCTGATCAGATAAAAGAGAACGATACCCTCTGGTTTGTCAAATTCTGCGTTCCTTGGTGCAAACACTGTAAGAAGATAGATACTTTGTGGGAAGATTTAGGGAAGGTTGTTGAAGGTGAGGATGCAGTGGAGATAGCAACGGTGGATTGCAGCACAAGTAAACCAGTTTGTGGAAAAGTTGACATTCATGCATATCCTATATTTAAGCTCTTTCACAATGGAGAAGAATATGAAAAATATACAGGTATATCTCTTTTTTCTTTTTTTTTTACTGTTAGAGTATATATGAGTACGTGCAATTATATTATCCTCATTATGGTTCGTTTCACCTGAAGGAAAGTTATGATATACTTATTTATGGGTTCTCTGTCAAAACGCTGACATATATTAACAGATAAATGCAAGGCTATTTTTAGTTTATTGTTGTAACATACATAAATACCCCTATCATAATAATAATAATAATGATAAACCAGATTAGATAACCAAATGTAGTGCTCTTCAGGCCTGTGACTTACAAGCGATTGTGATTCCACAGCAAAAACAAGGGGGGAAAGCCTAGAAACCAAGAGAGCGAGGCCAAGAATTAGATATCAAAGCCGGGGGTCATTAGGAATCTCTGCAATGGTCACAGTCAGTGGATATATTGTTTGAAAATGGACATTGGAAGAATATTGATGAATTTCAGAACCCTGAGACAAGAACATGGGAACGTCAGGAAGGGATTCCTTTGATAGAAAATGATAAAGGGAAACAAGGGATAGAGGAAGCACACAACTCTGCAGGAATTAGAGAAGCTTGGTAGATTTGCCTGCTCGTCTCAATACTTGGTCGATGTAAAAAAAAATAAAATCCCGGCTAGTCTCAACACCTGGTCGATGTAAAAAAAATCTCGACTCGACTTTATAAAGGTACTTAATTAGAGAATCTGAGTTAATGTTTGACGATTTGGAAACAGAGAAGAATATCATGGGAGCCAAAGCTTCATCAGTCCTCAGAGTCTGTTTGGAGGAAGATGAAGGTGATAAAGTTTTACTTGCCACAGACAGTGATCTTGTTGTAGCTGTGAATTATGCCAGGTTAGCTGGATTGAAGGTAAGCTGGATTTATATATATATATATATATATATATATTTTTTTTTTTTCCTGTTCAAATTTGTATATTAGCTTCAAATAGTTTTTTTTTTTTTTTTTTTTTTTTATCTGTTATGATTATTTTCTGCTTGGTTTCCCTAAAACCAAGCTTGTACATTAACTTCTCTTGAAAATTAATTAGCAGACCTATATGTATGATATAAACCAGTAGAGCTAATGACTGAGATGCATAATTTGAGATGAAATGATATCGATCACTTGTACCAGTCGCATTGTACCAGCACCAAGTGTTTCCAACAGAAGAATTCTTGCTTTTTATAAAATAATCAATTTTTCTTATATATATAGCAAGGAATTCTATATTATTTTTTTTTGTTCAATAGCGAATGCGACTTTGATCAGAATTGTCTATGTTGCTCCCTTCTGTGTTATTTAAGCATGCATATATCAACCCCTTACACTATGTCAATCAGTTTCAGCCATCTTTGGAAGTTAATATATTTTGTGCATTTCGCCTTGTTATCTTGTATGAGTCAACATATAAAACTACAGATCTTTTAGACATAGTTTAGAGATTGATTGCATCCTCCCCTATTAAACTCGTGTACAACTGTAATTATATATTGATCACTTTATGTCATCTGTAAATCTTGATATAATATGTGCATTCTGTTGTGGTGCCTTAAATATAGATATGGAATGCCTTAAATATAGATATGCATTCCAGTTGAATTACATTAACATAGCTCACACTAGAAAATAACACTAACACTTTTTATATACAATTTGTACTTGTTATCTTACTTCAACATGCAAATACTTGTATTATTTATTTATTTATTTATTTATTTTTCCATTAAAACTCGGGTGTGATTGGATTCATGCTAGAGGTTTAAATTTCATTTCTGATGAGTAATAGATTTTGATGACAAAATGTTTTTAAATTCAGTAAATATATTTGCAATATGTATCTATTTTGAAATACAACACACACATATTTACATATATGCAGTTTTTTCTAACATATCCAACTTTCTAATGGTGTTTGTGTTTGTGCAGGTATTTCTATCAAGGTTCATGTTCCAAGTGGTTCTAAGTTATGGTAGGTTTTAACATGGTGAAAAGTCAAGGTAGTTTAGGCGTGTGCAGGCCCTAAAGGTCTAAGTGTCCGAGCCTTAGGCTCTGATACCATCTGTAGTGCTCTGGTTTTTACGGCAGAGCACTATGTAAAATTTCAGGTTTAATTTTCTACGTTTTAAACTTCTAAGAATTACTATGTGCCTAAATAATATTTAGTGTACTGTGGTGTTTTCACTAACCTTACATTCGTAATTTAAAATAAACAAACATATCGTTATTTTCTTTTCAACAATCATGTTCCAGCATAAGAATAGGTTTCACAACTTAGTAAATCAGTAAATAGCAGTAAATCAGTAAATAGTAAGTTTGCATGTTTACAGTAAGATTTAGCATAATAGTAAATAACGGAAATTACCTGATGCTGATGCTAACCGTAAGTTGTAGCAGGTTGTATAACCCCTTAGACAGCCAAACTGAAGTGTCCACCCTACCGACCAGCTATTATCTTGCTGGCCCTTGGAAATCAAAGGATTTCCAAGCCCCCGAGCCCACAACCTGATAATCCCGAGAGCAGTCTTTCCTTCTGTTCTCAAAATCTTTCTGTTCGCCAAACTTTATGTTCTCCCAACTTCTGTTCTTCCCTCATCAAAAAAAAACCTCCCCTTTCTCCAAGCTCTCCCCCTCTATATAATTTCCCTTCCTCGAGAATATCTTGGGCTTACTCCACCGCCCCAAAATCCCCCTCTCGAGCCCCTCAACATTTACCCCTATCACTAGTTCATTCATACATGGTTCTTTATAAAAATGTATAATTAATTACTCTCATGGAAAAATTAGTTGGTTTTGGATTGACGGTCGTAAATATTTATTACGGTGGGGATTATCACCCCAAGGTTATCCATTCGGGACAAGTTTCATTAAATACAAGTCTATCCGCCATCCTTGATATTTTAATGTTATTAATGTAATTAATAAAATATTATATAATTAGTTGCCCCTTGTCAACTTGGACATGATGTGTCTTAATGATCCACCTTATCCGTCGAGACTACTTAGCTTGAGGTTTAAATTCCAAGATTAACATTGAATAATTAAATATCCATTTTCCATCACATCACGTTTATTCCAAAAATGATTATCTTATTATGGCTAACTTTTGAAATGGAATTAATCACACAATATTAATTTATAAATCAATATTTTAAATCTTACTTATATTGCATTTGTTACGATAGGGATATAAATGTTGCTGGAATATCATTTATTAATTAATAATAATAATTAAATCACCCCTTGACAATAATAAAAGGTGAATCAATCATAGTATTCTTAATTATTTGTTTATCACATGGGTACCCTATCATCAACGTAGCATCCTTGTTCTTATAAACAAAGCACTTGTGAGGGCTTAAACAATTTTACTAATTAATTAGACACTATCATTACCCTATTCTCAACAGTTCTTCTATGACAATGTTAACTGACGATACTTGTCTTAGTTTATTATTACAATGTTTTCATATAATTACTAATTCACTTATTTACACATTGACAACCTAACCATTCATTACCTAAGTTGATTGATATATCCTTAACTGAGTTATCTATGACATTTATACTACTATTCAAGCATGACAAGTATGTTATACACCAGTAATATTGTACACGTACAAGGTGTGCATGCATGGCCAGTGTATGCACATGTCGGACATGTACTATAAACAAACCCCATTCCGCCTATGCATACTTGCTAACTAACAATAGTATCTACCCCCATGCAGAAGAGCAAGCATAATCTATAGTATAATTACTTTAACATCCTCGGTTATTTAACAGTTAACCCTTTACGTTTTAACATCATTGTCTTTATGTTTACATTAGTTTAATCAATCAAGTACAGGAAGGGTGCCTACTTCCACTAACTCGGAATCAAGGAATACTAAACCCCCAACAGTGCTAACTAACACATCCTCCCATCATAACCTACATCCAGCATCCTCCCTATCCTCCCTCTGCTAGTACAACAGTGGATGTCGGACTCACCGATCTGACCACATAGAACTTGAGAGCGATAGCGTCGGCTGAACAGCGGACCTATCCTCCCCTAGCAGGCATCCGACCATCGTCATCACAACAACATGGGGAGCGTGTCTCAGCACGGCCCTCCCACGACCTCGGGTCTCATGGAACCATAGGGTGGGAAACACATCCATCCCTCTCAACATACTGGGCCTACGCCCTTATCAACTCATACTTGCTGCTATCGGGATTATCAGTTTGTGTTATCGTATCCTCATTTTGGCTGCTAAGGTTTGCTGTATGAACATGTTTTTCCTTTCCAATATATATCAGATCAAGTAACTGGCTATCCCATAGCCCCTGTGTCCTGTAGGTTAGTGTTTTGCAAAATACAATTTATAGAAAGCATTTTCCATTGATCGCCAATTGATCCATGTTATCATTTTATTTCATGTAACCTTTTAGCTCATCATAGATGCGTATGACATATAACATTTCAGCAATTCATATAAGAAGATGGTATCCACGTACCGAATCATATATTTCACATTTCATTAAGGAAAACATATAAACATATACTGCAATCGTAAAATAAGGAAATCATATGATAATCATGACATCATAATCGCATAACCTAGTAACATCATAATCATGGTGAAATCATAAAACAGAGTAACATCATATAATGAGGTCCAATATAGTTTACTCAGTCGAGCTGAGTTCAACAGAATATAAGAAAATAAATTATCGCATGTCTAGTTGATAAATATGCCTAATCAAAATATGGGGCGTTACATACACCCACCCTTCGGGAAACTTCGTCCCGAAGTTTGGTCAAATTGATGCGGGAAAATTTTCGATGCATAGTCTCTGCATTCTCCCAGGTAGCAGACCCTGGGCTATACTTGTCCTACTCGACCTTAACTTGGTCCATGCTGCTATAGTTTTCACATTTGCTTCTAGTTCAATGTTAATATTTATCTCAATGATGCAAATCTCTAATAAATTTATATTGTTTTATGTTTCTTTGTTTTCCTTGGGTCGGTTATAGGTTAGTAATTGATGCTATCTTTCTCTTTCTTCCAACCAAGTTTAGTGCAATATTGAAATAGACACAATCTTCACACTAATTTGGTAGCTACATGGTGTCATTTATTGTGATTATCACTGCATATATTTAGTATATCTTCTTACTACATTTAGATCATATATATGAACTCCACGCAACAACTTATGTATACTAACATGTACCCCTCATTATATATATATATATATATATATACTATTTCTCAATTTCTACCCCTTATATATATAGGTATCCATGTTCCCCATCATATATATATCATATTTCATCAAGGGCTACAATTAAACATACACTGTGAGTATGAAAGAAAATGAATCTCATGATAACAACAACATCATAACTGCCTATCATAATAACATTATGAGAATAGTAACATATCAACATCATAATCATAGTACCAATGTAGCATAGTAACATTATCACCATAGCATCAACATATAATCAAGTCTAATGTACCAGAAATATAGTTTACTCAGTCTAGCTGAGTCCAACATAAACTAAGCAAATAAAGTACAGTAGGTCTGACTAAAAAGCATGACTAGTCAAAATATAGGGTGTTACACACACCTAACCTTCGGGAAACTTCGTCATTGCATCAAATATATCTAATATGGTTATGATTTCTATAGAATTACTTTATCATGCTTATACGGTATTTTGTTAGTTATTTTTACATTGCTCTCATTTGTACTCAAGGTCATTTACTATATAAAATAGGAGTCACTACCAAGTTGGAGACATCCTCCCCTGTCCTTATGTCTTTTATTAGTTATAGTTAATACATTTGCTATTAATATTTACTCTTCCTAAGTGTTTATGATAAATTTACCATTTAATACAAGGTTCTTATCTAACCATTTTGCCAAATTCTTATATTCTCGACTAGCACCTATATTGATTTAAGTTATTTCTTCAATTTGATTATCACTCTAGATCCTTCAAGATCTCCCTCTAACTAAGCCTTCATGGAAGTCCAACACCAAAGTGAACCGCCACATGTTGACCATGTGGATTTTGTAACTATTTTAATTTACGACCATTAATTGTTTCTGGTTTAACATATAGAAAATATCCCCTTGGGTGAGCATAAAATAAATAAAATGATATATGACTATCTTCTCGAGGTTAATATTTAACCTAACCACAAGTTTATATGCTCGTAAGGTTGTGGACACTATTATTTAATTTATGCACTATCCACGATCATATCTCAACAAATTAAACAATTTAAAGTTCACGTATTTCTTAGCAATTAGAATTAAATAGCATTGATAAACTAAGATGTTTACTATCCAAAATCCTCACTTCTATTTTATTAAGCATAGTTCACTATTATACAATTTATACATTAGATCAATAACTACACTCATTCAAACAATTCCATGTGTTAGTCACTTTGATAGTTCGATCATTATTTCATAATACTATAACAATCAATTGTGTTCTTAGGTCTAATAACATATAAATCCCTTTCACAATGGTTTGTCATGTAAAAGTTTAGTATGCAATACAATAGAGATCATGCCTTTTAAAAGTTATGTGCAAAACTATTTAATTTACTTACCATCTGCAACCTCAATCTTTAATTATAACTTAATCATCATTGGGTAGAGTCCTCTCAAGTAATTTAAAAGTATAGTACATAATATTCATGTATATAGTGAGCAATTTATATAGTTTATCTTCTATTTACCGTGAAATAATCAAGCTTAAGAGACAACGTTACTTCAAGGTTACCGTGAACTAGTCTCGCTAGAGCCATACGTCATTCTATTTAATTAATATTTCCATTTAATAATAGGATATTTACTTTTAATGATAAAGGGTTTTGACGCGTTTTAATTAAATCTTTATAACTCGAGTGGATTCCAAAATAGAGTAACCTAGTCCTTACTAAGGTGAAGGTAATTTTAATTTTAACATATCAATCCCGGATTGTATCTTTTCAAAACCGAGATCTTCTTTCTACTATGAACTAATATTCACCTAGTTTAGTATTAATTCTATAAATGCATACTATCGTGAAACCAATATCTCGATCAACTATCATTATAATGCACCATATTAAAGCTACATTTTTAAAATTTTCCAATATTATTATTTGAAATATATTTATTTTAAAATTTTTAAAATTAGGGTTTAAAACTAATGTTTTTATTTTAAAAATTACATGATATTGAAGTAACCTACTCTAACCCTAGTCAAGGCAACTTCCTTTAGCCACGCGCCAGCCTTTCCTTAACCTCTCCTCCTTCTCGCCACTCCCTCCTAGCTCCACCTCCCCCAGCACCAACCCTAGCCTGCTGCTCCACCAGGCTGCAGGCCTCGAGGCCACCCACTCGACCTTCTCTCTCCACGCGGCACACAGCCCTTATTTCCCACGCGTCCCTGACACTTGCCGCCGGATCCCCATCCCTTCACCTCCAGGGCAGCCTATGGTTCAAGGGCGCCCACGTGAGGGTCTCCTGCATGCTTGCCACGCGCCGGTGTGCATGCTACCAGGTGGACTACGGTGGAGTGCCCCAGCTGAAAGCAATTCCTTTATATCAAGTCTCCACCTACCTCGCGCGCGCGTGAACTCTCCCCCTTTTTTTTTTCTCCTGCTGGCTCTGCACTCAGTGAAGTCCCTTCAGGGCCCGCAGGATTTCTATTCAGTTTTATTTCATCGCTAGGGCTGGACCGCCTGGACCGATGTAAGTCCTGTTTGCAGCTTTTCAATCTCTCTGTCTAGTTCCCGTTGATATTCTATTGCAGTTGAAAAGCTATTTAGATATAGTGCTCTTTTGCTGCTTGGAGTTTATCTTTTCCAACTCCATTGCCTTTTCCTCTGCAGAGCTACATTTATCAATGAGCCTATCACATTCATCGGACAATACCTGATTTCTACTGTCCATTTGACATATTACCTGCTGTAATTTCTCTATTTCAATCTCTAACGTTTGCACATTATTCGTTTCCTCCTCTAATTTATGTCTCGGGTCTTTTCCTTCTGCTTCCAACAAATCAACGTGTTTCTGTGAGTGACTCATCTGGTGAGTACTTTCTGCAATTTTTTTTCCAGAAGTGCTTCTTTCTCTCCTTGGCATTTGAATGTTTGTTCTTCAAGGCGTTTCATATGCTCAAGCGCATCTGCCAATTCTTCTTTGAGCTGCAGCAATTTCTCTATACAACATACAACATTATCAGACAATGCATCGACCCCTTCATGGCGATTGATGACTTAGTTGAGGAACCTTCCTCTTTCGGCCTTGGCTTCTAGTTCTAGCATGCCTTAACATCCTCTCATTATACTTGTCATGGTTTTGTTTCTGCGCCTACTTTTTTCTTTTTTTTTACTTCCTTTAGCTATATGTACGTAGCCTTTTTTTTTTTTTTTTGCTTTTGATAGATCAGCAATAAGAGCTGCTTCAGAAGCATGAAAGTATGTTACTAGATTCTGTGTTTTAGAAGCATTTCTATAGTCAATCATGACAAGGAAGATTGCATTGTGTATTTACTGTACTACAACTTGTACTAGAACTCTGAAACATGAAACATTTCAATCAAATCGATGCTTTCAAAATTGATTTCCTTTGATACATGAAATATTTCAATCATGTTTAATGCTTTAAAATCTATTTTAATTCGCGTTATGAGGAGGTAGTGGAGAGAACTTCGTTACTCTTAGTGCAGGGTTAGATAGGCGTTAAATCTCTTATCTAGCTTCTCCTCTACAATCATTACTCTTAATCAACTTCAATTTGTAACTGACTACCATACAACTAGCAGCCTCCGTTCACAAGTGGCTATTTTAAAACCTGCGATTTCTCTCCAGAAAATAGAATCCTAACAATACTCCACTACGACCGCACCATGGGACCAAGCACCAAAGCCAAGAGGGCTCCATGAGTCACAAATTCTCCATCGTCCACGACCAAGACAAACTCATGGGAATGCTGAATAGAATTGTCTGGTGGAGTTGTTAGTCAAGTAAATAACTATATCATGTAAGGAGCTTCTCTTCTGCATCATGTGGATTTGTTAAAATTAAAAAATGTTCATAGTTTACAACTTTACACTAAAGATTTATGGGATTTTTGTTATGAACATTGCAATTTAATCAGAGTTTCCTGAGATGTGCTTTAATCCTTTGAAATGCAATTTTATTGTCAACGTGGTTAAATCTGCTGTACATTTGCAGCCTTTGAAGGAATACCAAATTAATATAAGCAGAGAATTGTTGAACCTGAACATTTAAAACTATTCATCCTGGAATGATGATACTTTTGCTGAGCTAGCCAACTATTATCAGAAGATTATCCTGACGTGTTGTTCGATTTATCATTTCATTTGAATATGCATTTTCCTGCATATATGGGTACTTGACATACCTCAGTTTATTTGATTTTGTTGCTGATCAGATAAAAGAGAACGATACCCTCTGGTTTGTCAAATTCTGCGTTCCTTGGTGCAAACACTGTAAGAAGATAGATACTTTGTGGGAAGATTTAGGGAAGGTTGTTGAAGGTGAGGATGCAGTGGAGATAGCAACGGTGGATTGCAGCACAAGTAAACCAGTTTGTGGAAAAGTTGACATTCATGCATATCCTATATTTAAGCTCTTTCACAATGGAGAAGAATATGAAAAATATACAGGTATATCTCTTTTTTTTTTTTTTTTTTACTGTTAGAGTATATATGAGTACGTGCAATTATATTATCCTCATTATGGTTCGTTTCACCTGAAGGAAAGTTATGATATACTTATTTATGGGTTCTCTGTCAAAACGCTGACATATATTAACAGATAAATGCAAGGCTATTTTTAGTTTATTGTTGTAACATACATAAATACCCCTATCATAATAATAATAATAATGATAAACCAGATTAGATAACCAAATGTAGTGCTCTTCAGGCCTGTGACTTACAAGCGATTGTGATTCCACAGCAAAAACAAGGGGGGAAAGCCTAGAAACCAAGAGAGCGAGGCCAAGAATTAGATATCAAAGCCGGGGGTCATTAGGAATCTCTGCAATGGTCACAGTCAGTGGATATATTGTTTGAAAATGGACATTGGAAGAATATTGATGAATTTCAGAACCCTGAGACAAGAACATGGGAACGTCAGGAAGGGATTCCTTTGATAGAAAATGATAAAGGGAAACAAGGGATAGAGGAAGCACACAACTCTGCAGGAATTAGAGAAGCTTGGTAGATTTGCCTGCTCGTCTCAATACTTGGTCGATGTAAAATAAAATAAAATCCCGGCTCGTCTCAACACCTGGTCGATGTAAAAAAAATCTCGACTCGACTTTATAAAGGTACTTAATTAGAGAATCTGAGTTAATGTTTGACGATTTGGAAACAGAGAAGAATATCATGGGAGCCAAAGCTTCATCAATCCTCAGAGTCTGTTTGGAGGAAGATGAAGGTGATAAAGTTTTACTTGCCACAGACAGTGATCTTGTTGTAGCTGTGAATTATGCCAGGTTAGCTGGATTGAAGGTAAGCTGGATTTATATATATATATATATATATATATATTTTTTTTTTTTTTCCTGTTCAAATTTGTATATTAGCTTCAAATAGTTTTTTTAGTTTTTTTAGTTTTTTTTTTTTTTTTTTTTTTTTTTTTTTTTTTTTTTTTTTTTTTTTTTTTTTTTCCTGTTATGATTATTTTCTGCTTGGTTTCCCTAAAACCAAGCTTGTACATTAACTTCTCTTGAAAATTAATTAGCAGACCTATATGTATGATATAAACCAGTAGAGCTAATGACTGAGATGCATAATTTGAGATGAAATGATATCGATCACTTGTACCAGTCGCATTGTACCAGCACCAAGTGTTTCCAACAGAAGAATTCTTGCTTTTTATAAAATAATCAATTTTTCTTATATATATAGCAAGGAATTCTATATTATTTTTTTTTGTTCAATAGCGAATGCGACTTTGATCAGAATTGTCTATGTTGCTCCCTTCTGTGTTATTTAAGCATGCATATATCAACCCCTTACACTATGTCAATCAGTTTCAGCCATCTTTGGAAGTTAATATATTTTGTGCATTTCGCCTTGTTATCTTGTATGAGTCAACATATAAAACTACAGAGCTTTTAGACATAGTTTAGAGATTGATTGCATCCTCCCCTATTAAACTCGTGTACAACTGTAATTATATATTGATCACTTTATGTCATCTGTAAATCTTGATATAATATGTGCATTCTGTTGTGGTGCCTTAAATATAGATATGGAATGCCTTAAATATAGATATGCATTCCAGTTGAATTACATTAACATAGCTCACACTAGAAAATAACACTAACACTTTTTATATACAATTTGTACTTGTTATCTTACTTCAACATGCAAATACTTGTATTATTTATTTATTTATTTATTTATTTTTCCATTAAAACTCGGGTGTGATTGGATTCATGCTAGAGGTTTAAATTTCATTTCTGATGAGTAATAGATTTTGATGACAAAATGTTTTTAAATTCAGTAAATATATTTGCAATATGTATCTATTTTGAAATACAACACACACATATTTACATATATGCAGTTTTTTCTAACATATCCAACTTTCTAATGGTGTTTGTGTTTGTGCAGGTATTTCTATCAAGGTTCATGTTCCAAGTGGTTCTAAGTTATGGTAGGTTTTAACATGGTGAAAAGTCAAGGTAGTTTAGGCGTGTGCAGGCCCTAAAGGTCTAAGTGTCCGAGCCTTAGGCTCTGATACCATCTGTAGTGCTCTGGTTTTTACGGCAGAGCACTATGTAAAATTTCAGGTTTAATTTTCTACGTTTTAAACTTCTAAGAATTACTATGTGCCTAAATAATATTTAGTGTACTGTGGTGTTTTCACTAACCTTACATTCGTAATTTAAAATAAACAAACATATCGTTATTTTCTTTTCAACAATCATGTTCCAGCATAAGAATAGGTTTCACAACTTAGTAAATCAGTAAATAGCAGTAAATCGGTAAATAGTAAGTTTGCATGTTTACAGTAAGATTTAGCATAATAGTAAATAACGGAAATTACCTGATGCTGATGCTAACCGTAAGTTGTAGCAGGTTGTATAACCCCTTAGACAGCCAAACTGAAGTGTCCACCCTACCGACCAGCTATTATCTTGCTGGCCCTTGGAAATCAAAGGATTTCCAAGCCCCCGAGCCCACAACCTGATAATCCCGAGAGCAGTCTTTCCTTCTGTTCTCAAAATCTTTCTGTTCGCCAAACTTTATGTTCTCCCAACTTCTGTTCTTCCCTCATCAAAAAAAAACCTCCCCTTTCTCCAAGCTCTCCCCCTCTATATAATTTCCCTTCCTCGAGAATATCTTGGGCTTACTCCACCGCCCCAAAATCCCCCTCTCGAGCCCCTCAACATTTACCCCTATCACTAGTTCATTCATACACGGTTCTTTATAAAAATGTATAATTAATTACTCTCATGGAAAAATTAGTTGGTTTTGGATTGACGGTCGTAAATATTTATTACAGTGGGGATTATCACCCCAAGGTTATCCATTCGGGACAAGTTTCATTAAATACAAGTCTATCCGCCATCCTTGATATTTTAATGTTATTAATGTAATTAATAAAATATTATATAATTAGTTGCCCCTTGTCAACTTGGACATGATGTGTCTTAATGATCCACCTTATCCGTCGAGACTACTTAGCTTGAGGTTTAAATTCCAAGATTAACATTGAATAATTAAATATCCATTTTCCATCACATCACGTTTATTCCAAAAATGATTATCTTATTATGGCTAACTTTTGAAATGGAATTAATCACACAATATTAATTTATAAATCAATATTTTAAATCTTACTTATATTGCATTTGTTACGATAGGGATATAAATGTTGCTGGAATATCATTTATTAATTAATAATAATAATTAAATCACCCCTTGACAATAATAAAAGGTGAATCAATCATAGTATTCTTAATTATTTGTTTATCACATGGGTACCCTATCATCAACGTAGCATCCTTGTTCTTATAAACAAAGCACTTGTGAGGGCTTAAACAATTTTACTAATTAATTAGACACTATCATTACCCTATTCTCAACAGTTCTTCTATGACAATGTTAACTGACGATACTTGTCTTAGTTTATTATTACAATGTTTTCATATAATTACTAATTCACTTATTTACACATTGACAACCTAACCATTCATTACCTAAGTTGATTGATATATCCTTAACTGAGTTATCTATGACATTTATACTACTATTCAAGCATGACAAGTATGTTATACACCAGTAATATTGTACACGTACAAGGTGTGCATGCATGGCCAGTGTATGCACATGTCGGACATGTACTATAAACAAACCCCATTCCGCCTATGCATACTTGCTAACTAACAATAGTATCTACCCCCATGCAGAAGAGCAAGCATAATCTATAGTATAATTACTTTAACATCCTCGGTTATTTAACAGTTAACCCTTTACATTTTAACATCATTGTCTTTATGTTTACATTAGTTTAATCAATCAAGTACAGGAAGGGTGCCTACTTCCACTAACTCGGAATCAAGGAATACTAAACCCCCAACAGTGCTAAATAACACATCCTCCCATCATAACCTACGTCCATCATCCTCCCTATCCTCCCTCTGCTAGTACAACAGTGGATGTCGGACTCACCGATCTGACCACATAGAACTTGAGAGCGATAGCGTCGGCTGAACAGCGGACCTATCCTCCCCTAGCAGGCATCCGACCATCGTCATCACAACAACATGGGGAGCGTGTCTCAGCACGGCCCTCCCACGACCTCGGGTCTCATGGAACCATAGGGTGGGAAACACATCCATCCCTCTCAACATACTGGGCCTACGCCCTTATCAACTCATACTTGCTGCTATCGGGATTATCAGTTTGTGTTATCGTATCCTCATTTTGGCTGCTAAGGTTTGCTGTATGAACATGTTTTTCCTTTCCAATATATATCAGATCAAGTAACTGGCTATCCCATAGCCCCTGTGTCCTGTAGGTTAGTGTTTTGCAAAATACAATTTATAGAAAGCATTTTCCATTGATCGCCAATTGATCCATGTTATCATTTTATTTCATGTAACCTTTTAGCTCATCATAGATGCGTATGACATATAACATTTCAGCAATTCATATAAGAAGATGGTATCCACGTACCGAATCATATATTTCACATTTCATTAAGGAAAACATATAAACATATACTGCAATCGTAAAATAAGGAAATCATATGATAATCATGACATCATAATCGCATAACCTAGTAACATCATAATCATGGTGAAATCATAAAACAGAGTAACATCATATAATGAGGTCCAATATAGTTTACTCAGTCGAGCTGAGTTCAACAGAATATAAGAAAATAAATTATCGCATGTCTAGTTGATAAATATGCCTAATCAAAATATGGGGCGTTACAAAGCTATAACATCTACAAAGCAAAATTATTGACTAGGTCAAAGATCATTGGCAGAAATACTCATAGGAGGATTACACATAGGAATTAGAGTCTAATATTAAATGAATTTATCCTTATGTTTGTATACAATTCAACTCGAGGGACATAACCTTCTTGAGGGGAAAGAGTTTTAACACCCTATTTTGCAACTTTCCTACTTTATTCACCTAGTTGTCGATGGTTGACTTCTTTGATCTATTACATACATCATGAGACATTATTATTATTGTGGTTTCCTAGATCATAATTTGAGGATGATGCTAACTTCATTGGATTATGATGCACTTCTAGTTATCATAAGACATGTGATTGCTTGGAATGTATTACATATTCATTTGACTTGGAATATGTATATTATGACTTGACTAAGTAAGGTAGTTGGAAGTGTTTCAACATTTACATGGAATTAGTGAGGTAAACCATGTACATGATGATTTATCACTTCCGTCTAACTTTTATGGGGATTACTCAAGACTTAGTGTAGAGGAGGAGAGACTAAAATAAAGGTGGAGAATGAAGAAACTTTACCGGTGATGGAATATGAGATTAGGAAAAATCCCATTTAGAAAGAGATTGGTGCACTTGTTTTGTTAATTATGTGAACATAGTCATAACCATTAGAAGTATTGTTTTTTTTGTATTTCATTGTTCTTTGGCCTATTTATTTCATGAAGGGAAATGTTTGTTGCCTATCCCGTGAAAGTGATTAGAGTAGTTGAAAACTACTCACAACATTATTTGAGTACAAAATATGAATTTGGGGATGTACGTAGACTTATGGGGTTCTAAAGCTTATGCGTGTCTATAATTGTTTTGAGAAGAAATCCACTACTAGAAGTTCTATGTTACAAGGCCAAAAGAGACCAGGCCTAAGATCCCTAACAATCATAGCAAAAATTGAAAATATTATTTTTGTCCATTGCCAACGTATCCACCTAAAACTAGTGTACCTCTAACATTTTACATCCTTCGGAGGTTTAAAATTGTTGATCTTTGTTGTTACTAGTTGATCATTACCATAGCCAATGGTTCAAAGAAATAAGACGAAAGAAAAAAAATTATAAGAATAACTTTTCCATGACATTAAATCTTACTTGTTTTGAAATGAACTTTTCCACGAGCTATTATAATCATTGTATTATTATCTTTCCAACTAAAAACATATGTTTCTTCCAATCCAAATTTCCATTAACGGCCAAAAAAAAGTTACAAATACCATCACAAAGCTAATTGATATGTTTCTCCATATGGACCCATTTCATAAGTAGCTAGACATTCAATTTCAAACTCCACCTAATCACTAAGCATCATCTTTACCATAATAAACCTAAGTATTAGAACACTTGAAAAATTATCCTTCAAACTTTAGTCTTGAGTCTACTAACATCTAGATGTCAAATGAGAGGAACTTATAAGCCTTCCCATTTCTCTTTTCAAAACTCAATGCATATACTTATTATTATAACACATTGAAAAAGTATCCTTCAAACTTCAACGTTGAGCCTACTAGTATCTAGATCTCACATGAGGTCTTCCCCATTTCTCTTTCCAAAATTCCTTCTTATATTTATGTGAAAAGGTTAGGTAGAAAACAAGGACTATTCTATATTGTAATTGCTTTGTAAACCTTACACAATTCAAAGATGTCATTTTGATGAAAAGCATCTTAACAATTTTTGCTATTAAGGTTAGGGATCTTAGACCAAATACCAAGTCTAGAATTCAGTCCCAAAAGAGAGTAGCTTCTTGCTTCATCTCTTCCATGGAACCATAGCCCAAAAGAATGAAGTTTCTTTCTCTTGCCCAAAATAGATATTCTATGTTAAAAATACATAATTTAAAGTCCTTGTAATGGGAAAAACCCATAAGGAGGCCAAGGAAATAAAATAAGTGATCGATTGCTTAAGGGTTGGTTAAGCTTTCCCCATCTATTCAATTAGGTTGTTGTGCGGGTTAGTCTAACCTTTCCCGGCCTCAATCAGGTTGTTGTGCGGGTTAGTCTATGCTTTCCTGGCCTCAATCAGGTTGTTGTGCGGGTTAGTCTATGCTTTCCATGCTGGACCAGCAGGACGACATTATCATGCAGACATAACAGCTAGAAAAATCCTGCAGGCAGGACTTTGGTGGTCGACAGTTCATAAAGATTGTCGAGAGTTTGTATCTAAGTGTGATAAATGTCAGCGCATGGGCCGACCACTACCAAGAACAGAAATGCCATTGGTCCCAATTAACCCTAGCTGAACATTTGAAATTTGGGCTATCGATTTTGTTGGACCATTTCCAGTAGTGGGGAGAAGGACAGGTGCTCGGTATATTATCACTGCTGTCGAATATGTTACCAAGTGGGCAGAAGCAGAACCAATCGAAACTTGTTCAAGCGAAATTTCCGCTAAGTTTATTTATGAAAACATCATAACGTGTTTTGGATGCCCCATAACACTGATAAGTGACCAAGGTATGCACTTTGTATGTAAAACCATTGAAGCACTGACTAAGGAATTTGCAGTCGATCATAGAATAAGCACATCGTATCATCCTCAGTCGAATGGCGTCATAGAATCGTTCAATAAAACACTCACAAAAGGAATGAAGAAAATATGCAACATAGAGAAAGATGATTAGGATGAAAAAGTACCTGCTGTTCTCTGGGCATATAGAACAGCATACAAAAGAATGACAGGTCAGACACCATTCTCACTTGTCTATGGACAAGAAGCAGTCGTCTCATTACACTTTCGACGATAGGTACTGACCATTGCAACAACTTTACATATCGACGTCGAAGATACTCGACAAGAACGGCTACTCCAGCTGTCGAAGCTGGATGAAAGTCGACAGCTAGCGATAGAATATCAGTGAGTGCAAAAATGACAACAGAAAGCGTGGCATGATAGAAATATCAAGCAGAAAAATTTGTCAGTTGGAGATTTAGCACTCCTTTATAATAACCGATTAAAAGGAATACCGAAAAAGATGCATACATAATTGATGGGACCCTATATCATCGAAATGTTAAATCCTAATGGATTAGTCCGATTGAAAACATTACAAGGAAATATTTTCAAGAAAGCGGTAAATGGCGCCCGACTTAAAAGGTATGAATCATGAATATTCGAAAAAAAAATGTTTAAAATAATAAAAGAGAGAAAATGGTTAGAAATAACCGAATGAAAGTACTATAAGAAATCAAGCAAATACATCATAACATGTCAAAAGTACAAATGATGAGAGAATGGCAAAAGAAGGATGGAAAAAGTAGAGAAAGAAGTTCGGCACACAACCGTCGATATTATAGGCACCGGCAAGAACATCGACGGTTTGCAGAGGAAAATCAGGCACGGTAGAAGCATGGGAGCTCGGACTGACCAAACCCAATTAGAGAAGCCTGTCGACATGACACATCAAACGAGGTGTCACAGCGCCATGATGACAAAGAAATAAAGGCTAAAGATACCCGCGACGCCAGAAGTAATGCATTTGACGAAGCGCTGATATTCGGTCAGTCTAATTTAATAACCCCATCAAATCAACCATTAATACAGGCATCTACATCTCGTTCACCCGTGCCGAGTAACTCCACCATAAATCCGGAGCTCAAGGATTCTTGGCTACTCTTTTGCCGAGAACTTGAACTCCAAGAAACAAAATTCCCTAACTCCGCTGAAGCCAACTTCACAATCTTGAACCCTGAATCTGCCATGGCTCCCAGAAAAACTCTAACAGCTACCAAAGCCGCTGCAACATCAGTTAGAGAACTGGAGAAAGAACAAACACCATTAGAAACAAGACTCCAGATGATCCGGAACGCCAAGGTGATAGAACTGACTTGGAAGAAAGCATGGAAGAACATTGAAGATTGGGGGAAGGAGCCAGACGGTCACTAGAGGGAGGAAGCACGACGTTTGTAGACAGCCATAATTCTGCATTACCTGAAGGCACCTTTGTTGGATAATTTTGGAGGGTTGAAAGAAGTCATTGCACAATTCATTGTTAGCAGATATCACAATGGCAAGCTTTATTTCGATGTCCTGGTCGACATCAATGGTGAAATAATCCACAAAATAACTGGCCTTTCACACAAAGGAGACGTTGTACCAACAAGTTCAGGTGCAGACTTGATTGACGAGTTCGTTGATTCTCCTGCTGGAAAGAATTCACGAGGTATAGTCGCGATCCAGATTGTTTTTGGAAATTACAAAGCCGCCGCCAAGATTGTGTCACATGCACTTTCTCGGACAGGCAGGGGATCAGATTTGAAGCCCGGCATGTTAGAAGCTGTTAAGAATATGGCCTTGAATGGAAAAAGTATACAACTGGGCAGACTTCCTGGCAGAAATTCTTAAATATACATGCCATAAATGCTAGGAGGAGGGAGCTAGCATCCGCTACCCATCTGTACTCATTTGGATTTCTATGAACCACCTTCGACCGAAAGAAAACAAGGATTTTGCCGAAGACCGATTCGTCCTTATGGAAAAAAATTGTTGCTTTGCACCTAGAGCAAGCCGATATGGACCTACAATAGTCAAACTTTGGCTTGAAGCATGGTTTATCGACCTTAAAGCAATAGAGACAAGATGGAGGGTACCACAGAACATTCATCGAAGCCTGCCCCCAACAACGCACATCCAACTATCTTTGGATAACACAGCAGTATGGTACATGGAGGGAGCAACAGGTCCAGTAGAACGGCTCGACTATTACCCTTCAATAAGAAAAAATTTCACAGAGTTAAGCCGCCAATCTAATGAAGTATTACCCATCCCAGTACAAGCAAGGAAAACCAACTTCAAATATGTTGAGCCTCTATCAGATATGGAACAAGAAGAATCATATGAAAGTCGGTTGTACATGAACACTTTCAGCTATCAACCCGAGCCGACACCTAACCCTAAGGTGTTAGCACTTACCCAGACTCCGCACACAAAATCGGCAGAGGCCGGAGAGCATTCGGACAGTAGCACAGAGTTCGACAATCCAAAACATCTTCTGACAGACGATAATATCCAAAAGGTAGCAGCTGAAATTGTCACAGCCCGATAGAACCGAGTAACATCGACCAAGGGAAAAGGGAAAAGACAAGTAACATTTCAAGAACCTTCGGTAGCAGACGAGATTGATCTATATTACACTACTACCCAAATCATTGAAGATGCAGCCAAGAACAAACTACCAGTCGAAGATCAATTCAGAAAATTCTTAGAAACAGATAAGTATCCATCTTCCCAAATTATTGTTAAAAAACCCAAAATTTCAGTCGAACCTGATATCGACCTAACTATCTAGTCCCCTCCTCATTCCCCAACTGCAGTAGAAGAAGAAACCAGTCTACTAGCATTACCTGCTCCTCCTAACACATCAGACAACGCTTTGAATACACTCATTGCAAACCTTCCGATACTTTGTCCCAACTGGCGTTAGATGGTCATCCAACAACCATTCTTTGCCTCTCCGTCTATTGTCCCGGTTAACTTAGCTCCCCCCGACACCATTCAAACCAGAATTTTACCTTTACCATCATCAGTTCCAAAAATTGTCGGTCACATGAAAACCCATCATATCAGAAATCCTGACCCATCAGGTCTAGTGTATGCACAACAAACAGGCGTCTATACCCCTCTTCCAAACAATACACTACCACAACAAATGAATCCACCTTAAGCAAATATCGTTCGAAAGGAAAATCCCCAAGCCGTGAGTTCCCATGTCGAGTCCACAATCAAGTCTAGTCTAGTTAGTTCGGATCCGCTCGAAAGTACCATTTCATCGAGTCCAAATCCAACATCCGTCGACCTACCATCACTCCCGGTAAACCAGTCGAATCCCCCTGTCGACAAATCCAAGTCTAGTCCAGTTACACAACAACACAACAAAGAAGAAACCACGACAGAAGCAAATAAATCCGCTTCTACTCTAACCAAGGAATCAGTCGCAACTCAAGAAACTGTAGCCGACATGACAAGACCATCAGAGCACACAAATACTCTAGATATCAGTACAAGCAATGTGGAAACCTCCAGCATACCAGCAGCAAATCCACCAAATTCCAAAGATGCGGAACATGAGACTCTAGTAATCATAGCAGCAGTACCCGGTACACAAAGTCAGATAGAACAAGTTGTTGCCAGCACATAAGTAGTCATCGACAGGAACCCAGTAACAGAAGAAAAAGATAAGGGCCCAGAACAACAAATCATAAGCAAAGAAAAAGAAAAGAGTAGCTGCAAGAAGCACAAAGAGAAGAAATGCAAAGAAAGATAATTGCAGCAGCAACTACAAATGCAACAAACACAATTAAAACAATCAGATAATACTCTTTCAGTATACTTAGACCAATTCAGAGCTGCCACAAGCTATCAACCATAGTTGGCATCCCAAGAAGAACTTGATCTTCTTGAAGACACATTATTCAGAGTGAAAAAGTACCACCAACACGAGTCAGAGGAACAAATACTGCAGCTTCAGGAAGAAAAGACTACATTCCTCGCTAAATGTCAAAATTTAGCGTAGCAAGTTATCACGCTCCCAGCCAGTTCAGACATGACATCACCTCTTGATCAAGCATATCACTTATTCGAGTATGTCGTGTGGATGCTAAAGTCTAAGCTTCTCAAGAAATAGCAGGATCAAGCTGTCGAGGTAGCTTCCCTCATGACAAATTAGTTTACAGCCTTTTCTGAAGCTCTCAAAGTACTCAAGCAGTACAATAATCAAGCAGAAAAACTTACAGTAGTTCTGAACAATTGGTATGTTTATTATGGCGACGTCTACAAAGATCTTCAGGGAAAAAAGAGCATTGCTAAGCAAGCTTCAGCACCAGCGCTTGACTGCAGATGAAGCCCTTATAGAAAAACTTGATAGCCAGATCATCATGGAAAACAAGAAATTGGATAAATTAGAGAAACAAGAAGTTCAGTGGATGTCCCAAGCCCGAGGAGGCCTCAACAAACTTGGAGAAATTCATCCCCGATTCCATCAGTTACTTGCTGCTGCCGACAAAACAATTAACACATTTGGTCCCGACATGATCCACTTGCAGGCTACATCCACTCACGACAAGATGGAAAACTTGTCGAACCTCACAACTCTAACCGTAGATATCCAGAATCTGCTATGAACTTGGGAAGAGTTCCAGCACCACCTCTCTGTCTCTGCTAAAGTTATTCTTGAAGCTTGTCTCCAGATACCTGATACTATTGATTCCAGTGCTCCTTCGTCATAACTGTCTATATAACTCTTTTTGAAAATTTTGATCACTCCATTTCTTCAGGATGAAGAAATATTTTGAGGTGGGGTAGATGTTGGAGGGGCCTAGGTTGGCCTGTCGACTAGGCCCTCCGCCCGACCACTCTGCAGCACATGTCGACAAGTCGCATCGACTAGTATAGGTTGGGTTGGTTGGATAAACCGACAGACGGTTATGTAACTGTATTTGCATATATATATATATAGAGGATGGTGAGCCGATGTACTAGTTAAGATTGGTTCTAAGACTGTATTCTGCTCTTGCTGGTTAATATAAAGGCTTGTGTTCTCTCTATTTGTCTCGTCTCTTGTATCTATCTCATTGTGTATGTTTGCTTATATTATGTAATGTGTCTATGGAAACCACATGAACCCTGGGACTACAACAGATGTGTATCCACTAAGGAGGGATAAATAGGCTCTCTCACTATCAAGGCTCCACCCTAATGCTAAGCCAACATACAGTTGGGTTTATCAAGCATGTAAGGGAACATGGAGGATGATGCTAATCCAGTGAGTTCAACCACAGAGCTACAGGCATCTCAAACCATTTAGAAGTCATGGCACCCACAATACCTACCACACCCAACACAAGGAAAGCCCCCTTCTCTGTTGCACAGTCCCTCAGGGCCCTTCCCTCCAGTGCTCTTCAGGGTGGGCATAGAAAGGTCCAAACTATTTCCTTCATGATACTTTATCCTTCACTGGGTTTATCAAGCAAGTCTAACCTCTATCTAATCCTCTTCTCTGTTATCCTAGCTGGGATATTCGTAGGGTTGCGTCCAAATCTCTGTCCTGCAACTCGGTTCTTCTGTCATCAGATCAAGATCTTCTCATAGCTTTACTAAGATTTTCATGCTCTGGAATTTACCCCATGGTTTGTTCCATGTATTTCCAAACCGATTCTACTTCCCACATAGGGGTTCTTGTGCATTCTCGGCTGTGCAATTCATGACTTACACAGAGTCGCGACTTTTCTCCTGTCTTCCTTACTGCTGGCACTATGATGTGTGAGAACTCCGGTTTTTGGTCAACAATGGGATAGGGATTAGGGTGAGCAAATTCCCAGGAGGTAGAGTGGCTTAAGGGACAAGAAAAATAGAGCCATACCCTGCCATATGGATTTTCAGGGCTGCTCCATACTCCATCGACCTCATGAACAAGTTTTCTCAACCACCTTCTAACAACAGAATTAAATGTCAGCAAGGGAGTCAAACGGGATCATAAAATTACATGTGGCAGCATGGGTTCCAATCCCACAACCCCCTCACCTCTCCTTAGTAGACACACATGGCCCCTTCTTATTGGTTTCCTCCATAGCTATTTTTCTTGGTATTTTATTGCAATATTTAATATTTACATCATTTACAATAACTCATGGCTTAATAGCACATGGATAATCAGAATGTAAATAATTTCCTTTTAAATAAAACCTGTACATCCTCTAGTGGGGCCTTGGCCTTGAGCTCCACACTAGGGAAAACACATATTGCATGTATACAATATTTACATTGAAGCCAATAAACCCTAAGGGTCAAAATGTGGATGTTACAATTCCCTCCCCCTTAGAATAACACCGACCTCGGTGTTCTCAAAACTGAACAAAAATGGGAATGCCTCTCTCATGCAATCCTCTAGCTCCCATGTAACCTCTTCAGGACTAAGGTGCTTCCATTGCACCTTCACCTTTCCGATGGCTCTGTTTCAGAGAAAAGTGACGTTCTTGTCGAGGATGCACATAGGCTCCACTTGGAACTCTACCTCGGGTTTCACTTGTATCACACGCCCTTCAATTATGTGATTAGGATCATGTACATTTTTCACTACTACATATGGGTGGATTGTTCCACGAAATATTTCCACGTTTTCAACATTCGTGGGTTAAAAAAAGAATTTTTATATTTTTTGTTTTTCAGGGCGGAAAAACTGTGGCAATATCCACGATTTGTAATGTTCCACGAACTTTCATCGATATAGGGATGAAATTTTTAGGTTTCACTTTTCATTGCAATATAGACGAATGTCGAGCTATATATACTACATAATCTAACCATTATTTACACATTTTCTATTCTTGCGACACATTGAGCGCAGATTTTGGACTTGCGGGGTGATTGTTTGAGCTTGGATATTCACATAGCTCTGATTTTGAACTTGCAAGGTTAGTAATGTATATTTTTTTGTCTATATTTTTATAAGGGTTAGAATTTAATATTGTTTATTAATGAGGCTTAGGTCATGTTAACTTGCTATTTTTCCTTTCTAATATTTTTTTCAAGAACTTGCTATCATTTTCATTTGCCTCATTTTAACTTTTCTCTCATGCATCAATTTGGGGTATTTGTCAATCTCTTATAAGTGATTGTACTAAAGATCACAATTGACATATGGAGGGGATATTCTTGAATTCCAATATTGTATGATATCATGAATATCCCCATTCATTTAAGATAATGACCACGTGGAGATATTTCTTCATACAAATCTAGCAAAAGTTGTTATTATCTTAATCTTGTAAAAACATGGAGATTTAGATGTTAAAATAACTACAAGGTTCTTGAACAAGAATGACATCACAAGCAACAACCTTGATTGTTGTGCACTCATAAAAGCCTTGAGTGCAACAAAGGTGCATAGGGTCAACGAAATCGCAATGCTTACAAAATTAAAATTGATTTGTAAACAAATGTCAAATGAATAAAAAGTCAAAACCAACCATATTATACCATAGTACTCAATGGAAAGAGACATTACAAAATGTTCTCTATTTTTCATATACACCATAATGGGGGAAATTGATATCATGTTAAGGCCATGGCAATGTGCTCTTCTCTAGTGTTGAATTTTTCCAACACAAACAATTCGTTATTGAATATTTTAGGTACCTCTAGTTGGTTTAGTTCGAACAATCTCCTCATTTCATCACTTTCTCTGGTGGTTGGCCTATTTTAATTGTGTTGTAGCGTTATCTACCTTGCTCATCACTACCGCTCTTTATGACGATATTTTTGGATGCCTTAAATGGCAAGCTTTGATAGGTTGGATCTTTTTTCCTTGCATCTTTGCTTCTGGTGAGTGTCCTCATAACTTTTTTTTTAAAATAAAATGCATGTATGGTCATTCTATATATTAATATAATCGTGGAACATTTCATTAAAAAAATCCTATGTACTTCTTATATGGGTGACACATCCTCAAACTAATTTCATTAAACATGTTATCTTAAAACTTACAAACTTCATTAGATTTCAATTTATATGTACATTTATATCAATTAATATAAGATAACTATAAATGTCTTAATGATCACAATTTGTAAGATAGGAAAAATGACTTCATATTTTTGTGAGATTATCATTCATGAAAAAAAGATAGAAACAAAAATTCACATTAGATGCTTTGGATTTCAAAGGTTCATTTATTTATTATTTTAATTATTTTCCAATTATCTTTATGTTATTTTGGATGTATTTACTTTAAAACTTAGACATGCCACTGTTCATATTGAAATTGATTATTCAATATATTATTCATTTTCCATGGGGACTTTGAGGATATAATTAAAAAATTATAGAGGTGGATACATATTGCATGATGTAGTTGGGTAACATTTTTAATGTGTTAAAGCAATTAATTGATCCAAGAATAAGTAAGATGGATATGCACAATGTTTGATAAAATTCTTTGAGAAACGAAGGACAAAATCATTGGTAGATTTTGAAATGAGTATGGAGATAGGGTCATTGAAATATCTCAGAAAGAGATGGGATGTCATCTCTAGCGAGTTCGAGACCCAAAACCACAAAAATACAACAAAAGACTAAGACTTAGAAGGAGCAAAAAATAGGGTGGCCTATAATATTAGTGTAGAATTTTGGGAACAATTTCATTATGAGAATGACTATAAAATATGCAAGGGGATGTAGATATGAATTCCAATATAAAAAAGTAGCAAAATATTGAATGGAAAAATATGCAAGGGGATGTAGATATGAATTCCAATATAAAAACATAGCAAAATATTGCATGGAAAAATATCTCAATAGATCCAAACTAGCTAGAAGGAGGAGGCTAGTTATTATGTAGAATTTATAAATATTGTTTAATCTTATATGCTTACTTGATTATTTAAAATTTATTTTGATTTTATAACTAGTAATTTTATTACTAATTAATAATGTTGTAATTTTGTTTGTAAATTATATACTTGAATCATGAGTATAGAAGAATGAAATCAATCTGAAGTAAGGATGGAAAATATTTATGTCTAACAAATGAGAGAGGAGAGGTAAAATTATTCCAATGATTAAGTATTTTTTTATATAGACTAACAATGAAACATATTTCCAAGTTAAGAAAAAAAATACAAAAACTAGATGCATATGCTTCTTATGTAATGTATAATACTCTACTTACCAAATTACTTCCATTTTTAGAGTAGGAATTCAAAAAACGTTGTCGTCCAATCAAAGATGAGCTGTGACCACTTATAATTATAGAAATTATTGGATTATTGGATTATAACATACTATATTCAGAAATATACTTATAATATCTAATGTAATTGACAAGTTATTGTCTGGTATGGTGTAGGTAAGACAATTACTTGTACCACTACAAGGATTTGTCACTATGAATGAAAATGAAAGGAAGCTTGCTCAGTTTAGAGCTGCATTAGAGGCGAGAGGAGATGGAAAATGTTATTGTCCTTGCTATGATTGCAGGGGCTTGCAAAATAGAAGACTTTTAATAACAACAGCTGAAAGACATTGTAGGGAGAAGGGGCACACCGAAGGGGGTTATGAATATCGTCCCATGGTAAGAGGTCGTTATTCAATTTTTAATATATTCACTGTAATATTCATCATGAAATGAATTTCAGTAAAATGTCTTATTTTTTTACTATATTTCCTATACAGACTAATATTTCTACGTTGTTTGTAAATTTATAGACAATGCCCCCAAAATGTTGCCCTCCAGAGAGTTATTTTCCAAGTACTAGTAGAAATACTCATTCACAGCCTAACGAACTTCTACATCAGAATATTGAAGATGATCAAGTAGTTATTTCTGATGATATGGATGTAGATAACATTAGTGATACAAATAAGGAAGATGAGATACATAGATTGATCCAAGACACATTTGCTCCAATGGATGAGGACAACCAGGATGATAGTCATGATGTTGATCCTCTACTCGAGAAGTCACGTCAACCTCTTTATGAAGGTTTAAAAACAAATCTTCTATCTACTATATTGTTGTTAGTGAACTTGAAGGTTTTGAATGGTTTATCAAACACCTGTTTGACACAGATACTAAGGTATGTAATTTGTTAATTATTTTTGTCTGCATGTTCACAATATCTATAGAAAGGGTTGACTTTTTTCCTATATTGTTGCTATTGTTATCTAATTTGTAAAGTTTGGATGCGATATTGATGATTAATATTGTTTTCATTGATTTATTCTTTTGAATTTTGTAGATTGTTAGGTGAGTTTCTATTACCAACTTCAAATATTTTACCGTGCACATATCGAGAGATATATGTCATTCTGAAAGCATTTGGAATGGAGTATCAAGCTATTGATGCATGTCCTAATGATCATTTCATATACTATGTACAATATGCATTAGAAAATGAATGCCCACAATGTCAAACAAGTAGGTATCGAACCGATAAAGTGACAAAAAAGGTGCCTCAAAAACTTCTTCGTTATATTCTGATAATTCCACGTTTCCAGCGGTTGTTCAGGTGTCAAAGTATAGCACAGTTTATGGATTTCCATGCAAAGAACATAAGTCGCGACGATGTTCTGCGAATGCCTGCAGATGGTTCTGCATTGAGGTACATCGAAGAAAAGTGGCCAATTTTTAAAGAAGATCCTCGCAATGTTAAACTTTCTTTGGAAGTTGATGGTGTCAATCCAGTTGGAGAGCTTCATTCTACCTACTCAGTGTGGCCTGTTTTTTTTATAAACAATAACCTTCCTCCTTGGATGTCGATCAAGAGAGAGAACACAATGTTGGCAATGATTGTTCCAGGTATTTAATTAATATGTAATTTTTTACTTGAAAGTCTGATCACTAAATATTTCATTGATTTGTTTCGTGCATGATAATTATGTCTTTTATATATAATGACATATAGGCGCTAAATATAATTAATCATGTATGTTGGACCAATTAGGAAATTACCAGGTTAAAGATATGAACGTATATCTTGAGCCTCTTATCGATGAGTTGTTGAAGTTATGGGCTGGCGTCACTATGTATGATATTTCTAGACCAATAGGGCAAAGACGATTTCAATTCCATGGAATACTTGCATTTACAATTCATGATGCTTCCGGGTTAACACATTTTTGTGGTATGTTGTTACTTTCTTTTGTTCCTTAATATTTTATACATCTGTTGATAATATCATGCATTATTTTAAATTGTAATTCTAATTTGCTACACCAATTCATATATCTTGTAGGTCTTCAAACAAAGGGTAAATTTGCATGTCCAGTTTGCATTCCCAGGATAAAATCTTGTCGTTCAAGGAGTTTAGAAAAGGAAGTGTTCGATGAGTATAGGCACTTTATGCCTAAGAACCATCGTTATCGAACTACAGACAAAGAAAAATTTAATGGTAAAGAAGAGAATGGAAAAAACCATGAAGAATGACACCTCACCTATGGAAGGTGGAATATAATAGAAACCGTCAAGGTATGCCAATTTCTTTTTTCATATTGAATTATGTTCAATGCGATATGTTATACCTATATTGATTAATTAGTTTTAATTTGATTTTGTTGATGTTTCATGAATGTCGTTAAGGCACGAATGAGATTCTACGAGGAATCAAAATTTACCCGATTCAATTCAGTAGGTTGCCATACTATGAGCACCTGCAAATAGTTCATTTGTTTGACACAATGCATATCGGGAAGAACATAACATAAATGTTATGGCGAATATTAGATGGAAGGACTGACAAAGAAAAAATTGGAAAGATTTGTAGTGACATCCAAGAAGTTAATCACGCATTGCAAAGTGTGATTGTTAATTCTAATGGCGATGGTCGTCAATAGAATATTAGTCTTCCTTGGTGCTTGACAGAGCAGCAGAGCAATATTGTAAAAGAGGTCATAAAAAAAATCAGGTTTTCGACGGGTTTTTCGTCAAACATAGAGAATATATTGACGAAAAAAGGTGATTTTGTTGGGGTTAAAACACATGATTGGCATACATTCATTAAGGTAATCATGAGTCTATAGTTTATTTCATTATCGGTATGCACTACTTTATTAATTTTATTCTCTTATTTTGAAATAAATATTAATAAATATGTGTTTTTTGATACAGTATGTTCTACCTTTATTTCTCCCAGATGACTTTGAAAGCAACATAAAACATATTATTTATGTTCTTGGAAAATACATGAGGTAAGTAATGTTTTACTTGGAAAATGTACTTGGTCTGTGGTTTGTAGCGGAACTTATTGACATATTATGTTTTTCCCAAAAATATTATGTATGCCTTGATATATTTTTTTATTGCATCATTTGTAGGTGGCTTTCATCAAAAGAAATCCATAAAGAAGATATAAGGCATTGGAAGAGAGAAATTCCCCGACTAATGTGTGAAATGAAACGGTATCTACCTCCAACAGTTTTCAATGCACAAGAACACTACCTCATACACCAAGTTGAGGAGATTGAATTATGTGGACCAGTACACATAAGGTCGATGTGGATGGTGGAGAGGCAGTTGAAGTCATTGAAGGATTTTGTTAGACAAAGAGCGCGTCCCGAGGGTTCTATGGTTGAAGGATATATGGTATATCAATGCATGGTGTACATTAGTGAATATCTACCTAAATTAGCATAAAATATGAATGTGCCTCGCATTTGGCATCTCGACTCCATCAAAAAATTTGAAGGGGAGGTCTTATTGGGGAGATGTACATTGAGGACTGTGAAAGGTAATTATTATTATACGTTGTTGAATTAATATGTTACACATTTATTTTTTCCAATTTTATATTATCATACTGTTTTTTAACTCTTTTAATAATTATGCATTTTCAACTATATTAAACTATGTTCCTTTGATGATATCTAATTAATTATATTGAATTGTTATTTTATCTTATAGTTGGTCGAGTGTGAGATGCTTTACATTTATACATTGCAAACAACCTTGATTGGATGGAGGATTGGATAAAAGATTGTGAAGAATTCTTCGGTAGGTTATCATGGGAAGGGGTCAGTAACATGATTAAAACAGCTCATTGTCTTCGACATCAAATTCATAACCTTAAGTTTCCAAGGGAAGTTGATTTAACCTATGGTTTAAAAGATAAAAAGGCAAGTAAATTTTTTACCCACATTTTTTCTAGTTACTTCGATCCATTTTTCCAATTACATTTCGTTTGTTTAAGTTTTCAATTATATTTACTAACTCCTATATGACGTTTATTAATTCACAATGTATTTTTAACCTGTTCTCAATGTTGTAGTTGAAACATCACAAGGCTATGTGGTGTAATGGTCATAAATTTCGTATCGAAAAGTTGGATGATATCAGGAAAACCTCAGATTGTGGGATAACTGCAGTGTTTAAGGTCACCAATGTTTCCTCTAGAAGTGATAGACATCCAGAAGAAACCGAGAATAGGTACTATGGGCATTTGGAGGACATTATTGAGTGTGATTTTAATTCCTTTAAACTAGTTTTGTTTGAGGTGAAGTGGTACCGGCTACGGATGCATGAATGTGATCCTGAAAGAATTTTTATTGAGCATGCTAATGGATTTACCATGGTTAATACAAGGGCATTTGAACCGGGTATAGAGCCTTATGTTCTTCCAATTCAATGTGAGCAAGTCTACTACTCTGAGGTACCAGGTAAAGCAGGTTGGTCATATGTTGTTCGATACGATCCAAGAGGAAGAGCAGTAAAGTATAATAATGTACTAGATGATGAAGATAATCACGAAGAAGAAGAGGATGATGATGATTCATATCAGGCTGCAGTTGATGTGTTAGATGAAGAAGTTGAAGAGGTTGATCATGCAAATGTAGCAGACGATGATCTCATTGACGATATGGATGACTATATTAGCGAAGATGACTTTGATGCTGATGACGATGTGAATGATCCTTTCATCAATATCGATTCAGAACCAGATCCTGATACAGATGTTGAGATGGATGAAGAAGAAGATGAATGATATTTAATTGTTGAAAAGTAGAGGTACGCAATGTTTTTAGGTTAAAGTAAATGCACTCACCATATGTTCATTTTGTTGATTAACTTGGTTATATTTTAAAATTAGTTTTATAATCTAATTATTTTCTACATGTGCAGTAGCGTGGGTGTTCCTGGAGGTTGTAGTGGTAATGGTTTGAATCAAACATGTGTCGATTGAGCAAGATACAAAATGAAGTTATAAGATTTATGTATTAGAAACTAAGATTAAGTGGGAAAAAACAATAATGTTACAAATTAGACTATGTAAAATATGTATGCGTGTTTTAAGAAACAAGTTTTCTCACAATTTCAACTCAACCAAATCTTAAAGTTCCTCACATGTTTTCTCATGTTCTAAGTTCTAAACTATACCACTAGTTCCATATCAAGCTGCCGGATAATGCATGTGGAAGACAACCTTAACTATATAACAAGTATTGTTTGAATGAATTTTGTTTCCTTTTTAGTATTACTAATTCCCTTTTGACACCTTAAATATACAACATGTATTATTTGAATGACTTTTGTTTCCTTTTAGTATTGCTAATTCCTTTTTCGCATTTATAAAGTCGATGAATAAAGTGCTAAATGTATGTATTGACTTATTTATAATCATGTATATGGAAAACACAATTGTTTACAAAAATAACTAGGATTATTAGTTGCATCATTTGAACCAATTATTTGCATCCTTCTAAGGAGATCAATTGTAGTTAAGTTGAATAAGTGTACAAATTTGTGTATGCGATTCCACAAGAACGATTGATGATATGACCATTGTTTCAATAAAGATTTTATTGTGTTAATTGGTGGTATGAGCATTAATTCAATAAAGAATTTAATTAGTGTCAATTGTTGATCAATAAAGAGCATTCATGAATTATACAATTTCATGAAAATGGAAAACTATATTAAGAAATTTATTGCATAGTTTCGAAACCATAATGTTTTCACTCTTAATGTACTAAATTTCAAGATATTCTAGTTCGTGTAGGAAGCCATGCAACAAGAAGTATTTTAAGAGACAAAGTATGAGTTGCACAACTACTCCCTTTTTTTTTCTTTGGTGTTATTCAACAAGCCTTCAAGATCATGGTGGATCTTATAGATACACCATGGTAATAGTTTTGATGCAACATCAAATACTTATTGCATGACACCCTAACTGCTTTTAAGACATTACTTTGAATTACTTGGTGTGTGATCGAAAAATGTACACACTAGTTCAAGTTTGGAAGCATCAATGATATTTATTGGTTAGAAAGTATTCTAGAATTTATAGATACCACAAGCCACTTTAACTCCTATACTCACAAGACAATATCAAGAATGCATGCAACATGAAGTGAATAACATGTTTGGGGTAGTTTAATATTGCGATTAAGTACCAAAAATGAAGCGCAAATAAATTTACGAAATTCTTATCACAACCACCAATGGTTTGATTTCTCTTGTTTGCATAGTTGTTGAATTATTGAAGATATGTTATGTACTCAAATGGCTCTTCTAGAAAAATTGGTGGGCACTACCAATAGTTACCTAGGTAACCTAGTGGATGGGACTTGACCCAGTTACCTAGTGGATGGGAGTTGACCCATATACGTTCTTAACATTTTTAATTTTTAATTTTGAACTTTCATATCGAGGTGGATTAAATCTAAGTAAAAAAAAATGTCTTTTCATGTTAAGGGGGCTGTAAAGTGGACACTAAATAACATAGTCATTAATATTTTGATGTCCATCAACTTGAATGTGCACATACTGTTGATGTATGTGTAACTTCGGAATGTATTTCATCTATGTATTTTATATATATTTATTGTACCCTTATTAGAGATGTGTTATTCGTCTATAAGGAAGTGTCGTCATGTGGATTAACAAGTGTCGCAAGTGTGTGTACTTGCTGATGGGTTATTAGACCACCATGTGGGGTCGGCCCTGAATTATATATATTATAATGTGGATGTACCTAGCTAGACAAGTCAGCCCCATAAGGTCATTGGGAAAAAAGGTTAGTATAAATAGAGATCGGAGATCTCTATTTTACTCACTCTCGGAAAAGTATCTCACTCTCACTCAGAAAGTGGCGCACTAGTGAGGAGGAGGATCATCTGCTACTAGGAGGCTATCTCAGTGTATTTTGGTTGTACTTTGGTTGAGCCATTGCTCTCTCTATCTCTGAGGAAGTTGTGGGGTTTTTCACCTTAGGGTTTTCCCCACGGAAACTCTGTGTCTCTTGTCTCTCATGCTTTTGATTCTTGTGATGCTTGTCATGCTTATTGTGATTGTCATGCATTGATATACTGTATATGTTATTCTCTCAGCAAATATCCTAGAGTATTGTGAATTAATGCTCAAAATTTAACATGGTATCAGAGCTAACCTGAGAAGAAGACATTTTGCAGTGACAGAAACTTGAGTTTCTTGTTTATTGGGTTTCTCTCCACAGATTTTTGAAAATCAGTATAGTAGATTGACTCTACTCATCAAGGCGCATCTATCTATCCAATCATAATTCAATTCCGAGCATTTTCAGATTTGGCCCTAAAAATTAGGGTTCCCACAAAAATAGGAATTTCTGGAATCTGAAGACACAGCTGGAACCTCCTTGCCAAAATCGAAGTTTAGAGCTTTGGATCGAGATTTTTGGCTGGGTAGATCTTCGGGAAACTCAAACCCTAATTCAGGGCTCTCCCCAGTGAACCTAGGAGGACAAAAGATCAAATCTGAAGGGTAAAAATTTTCTGATCTCAAATTCTAAATGCACCAGGATGATCAGCTCATCAAAGTGCATCTTTCTATCCTTTCAGAAATTTGAAATTCACATTTTGAATTTTTAGGGTTTTTTCGACAAACCCTAATCCGGGACCAGATCCAGTTTTCAGCATTTCAAGTGGTAAGATCTAAATCTTTTCTATTTCCATTTGAAGTACTCTTTAAGATGTCTCACCACACCAAGCTTGAGGATAAGCTTGAAGGAGCTGATGACTTCCGAGCTTGGAAGTATAGGATTGGGTTAATCCTGGAAGAGAATGAGTTGGACTCATATGTGAAAGAAGACATCCCTATCCCAGAGGATGAAGAGGCCAAGGTATTGCATAAGAAGAACTTGGTCAAGGAAAAGAGAATCATTGTTGATTCTATCAAAGACCATCTCATACCCCATGTGTCTTCTCTTAAGACACCCAAGGAGATGTTTGACTCTTTGACCAAGCTATTTGAAGGAAAGAACATAAATCGGAAGATGACCCTGCGGAACCAATTGAAAGGAGTAAAGTTTCCGAATGGAGAAACCATTCAATCTTATTTTTCAAGGGTCTCCCAGATCAAGGAACAACTAGAAGCGGTGGATGAAATGGTGGAGAATGGTGAAGTGGTGATGACCACTCTAAATGGCCTACCCAGGTCATGGGATTCCTTTATTCAAGAAATTTGTGCAAGGAAGAAGTTGATCTCCTTCAATATATTGCGGGAAGAATGCTCTCAAGAAGAAGCTAGACTTATAGCTAATGAGGAAAAGATGGGAGGTGAAGATCAAGCTCTTGCAGCTCACACCAAAAGAAGCAAGCCCAAGAAGGAGCACTCTCACCACAGGAGATCCTATCAAAAGAATAAGAAGGATCTAAGATGCTTCACATGCAATGAGAAGGGTCACTTTGCTTCAGATTGTCCCAAAAACAAAAGGGATAATAACAACAACTCCAGCAAGAAGAAGAAGGGCAGCAAAAGAAAGTTTCATGCTCATGCTGCCGAGGATGATAGACCTCCAAAGAAGAAGGCTAGGGAAGAAAGTGATGATAGTGATGTTGACTCATCAAGTGAAGAAGAGTATGTTCTAATCTCTGCTCTCACAGGTACTATCTCCCATGGTTGTAATGATTGGTTGATTGACAATGGGGCTTCCAAACACATGACTGGGTTTAAGGAATCTTTTGTGAATCTATATGAACATGAATCACCCCATAAGGTGAAACTTGGGGATGATTATCAATACCCAATCAAAGGAAGTGGTGAAGCCTCCTACAACATAGATTCGGGAAAATCTTTGAAGATGAAAGAAGTCCTTTATGTACCTGGGCGCAAGAAGAACTTACTCTCCATCTCTGCTTTGGATGCAAAAGGTATGAGGGTTGCATTTGTGGATGTCCAAGTCCTAATGTGGCCAAAGGGAAAGAACATAGATGATGCAGTAGTGATTGGAGAGAAAGAGGGAGGTTTGTATAAATTGAAGGGACAACTTGAACATGCCATGGTACATGAATCCATGGAGCCAAGTGAACTTTGGCATAGAAGACTTGCTCATATGCACTATAGAGCACTTCCAATTGCAGGCAAGGCTGTAGAGGGTCTTCCTGAAATCAAGACCAAACATGAAGGTGTTTGCAAAGGATGTGCAAAAGGTAAGAACATTAAGAAGGCTTTCCCAAGCAGTGAAAGCAAGGCAAAAGACATCCTGGAAATCATCCACTCAGATGTATGTGGTCCTATGTCATCCAGCTCTCTTAGTGGGTATGTTTACTATGTCTCATTTATTGATGACTTCTCCAGGAAGACTTAGGTATACTTCTTGAAAAACAAAGATGAGGTGTTTGATAAGTTCAAGGAATTCAAAACCTTGGTGGAGAATCAAACTGACAAGAAGATCAAAACATTCAGATCCGACAATGGTGAAGAATTCACCTCAGGTGACTTCAAGAAGCTTTGCAGTGATTCAGGGATTAAGAGGGAGTTGACTGCTCCTTATAATCCTCAACAGAATGGAGTTACAAAAAGGAAGAACATAACTATCATGGAAGCAGCAAGGGCAATGCTGCATGACCATGATCTACCTATGCATCTATCGGCAGAAGCAGCTAGAACAGCTGTATATGTGCAGAACAGAACACCCCACAAGATATTGGACAACAAGACACCAGGAGAGGTCTTTTCTGGTAAGAAACCTGAAGTCAGCCATCTCAGAATATTTGGTTGTCCAGTATACATTCATGTCCCAAAGGAAAAGAGGACTAAATTAGATCCTTCAGGAAAGAAGGGTATCTTTGTGGGTTACAGTGAAAGTTCGAAGGCCTACAGAATATACTTTCCAGGGTTCAAGAATATTGATGTCAGCAGGGATGTAACATTTGATGAAAACTCAGCATTCATCAAATCAAGGAAGGCACCTATCGAAGTTTATGAAGAACCTAAGGAAACTAGATTTCAAGACACTACCATGACTGAAGCAGTTCCAGAAGTTGTTTGTGAGTTTGAAGATCCGTAAGAACCTGTAGATCCACCCCGTGAGGATAACTCTCGCAAGAGGAAACCTGCATGGGATAGAGAGCTCATTCAAGATGCAGAAAGATTTGGCATTCTAGAAGAAGAACACAGAGCAAAGAAGAGAATCAGATCACATACCAGCTATGTTGCTTTACTCTGTGACATTATGAACAAAGAGCCTTCCAGTTATGAAGAAGCAGCGGAAAAGAAAGAATGGAAGGATGCCATGGTTGAGGAATATCAATCAATAATGAAGAATGATGTTTGGGATGTTGTCCCAAGACCTAAAGAGAAGTCTGTTGTGACTTCTAAATGGATCTTCAAAATCAAGCATGCTGCAGATGGCAGTGTAGAGAAATACAAGGCAAGATTCGTATCTCGTGGCTTCTCTCAAAAAGAGGGAATAGATTATGAAGAAAATTTTGCACCTGTAGCTAGGTATACTTCCATCAGAACAGTACTTGCCCTAGCTGTAGCAATGAAATGGAAAATACACCAGATGGATGTCAAGACTGCTTTCTTGAATGGTGTAGTTGAAGAGGAAGTATATGTGGAGCAGCCACTCGGTTTTGAAATACATGACATGGAGTCATATGTATGCAGATTGAAGAAAGCCTTGTATGGCTTGAAACAAGCTCCCAGAACTTGGTATGGTAGGATGGACAGTTTCCTATCTAGTTTGGGCTTTACCAAGAGTAAAGCGGATTCCAACCTTTACTACAAGGTTGAGGAAGGGAATCCTGTGATTCTACTCCTGTATGTGGATGACTTATTTGTAACAGGAGATGACAGACTGATTGCAGATACTAAGAGGAAGCTTGCTGCTGAATTCGATATGAAAGATTTGGGAATGATGCACTATTTCCTAGGTATGGAGGTGTGGTAGAGTATAGGTGGGATCTTCCTTGGTCAAGGGAAGTACACAGTAGATATCCTGAAGAGATTCGGGATGATGGATTGCAAGGCCATGGCCACACCTATGGCATAGAATCTGAAGCTTCTATGTGATGCTTCATCTGAGCTGGTTGATGTCTCTATGTATCGTCAGATGATTGGGTCCTTGATGTACCTGACGAACACAAGACCAGACATTTGCTTTGCTGTGAACACATTGAGTCAATTCCTGACAGATCCGAGGAGTGTCCACCTGGTTGCTGTAAAGCATGTTCTGAGGTACCTGAAGGGTACAGTGGATTATGGGCTCAAGTATGAAGCGAATCAAAAGTTTAACCTGCAGGGTTATGTTGATTCAGATTGGGCTGGCAGTGCTGCAGATAGGAAGAGCACATCTGGGTGCTGCTTCAGTATGGGATCATGTGTGATCTCTTGGCTTAGCAGGAAGCAGTCCTACGTAGCACTGAGTACAGCTGAGGCAGAGTATGTTGCAGCCTGTTCAGCTAGTTGTGAGGCAGTATGGCTACGGAAGCTACTGTCTGAGTTATTTGATCTCCCGTTGGAGGCTACTGGTATCTTCTGTGATAACCAGAGTTGTGTGAAGCTATCCGAGAACCCAGTGTTTCATGACAGGTCGAAACACATAGATATCAAATATCACTATATCAGGGATATGGTGCAGAGAGGAGCTGTGAAGCTCCTGTATGTTGCGACGGACGAGCAGATTGCAGATGTGCTGACGAAGCCACTAGCCAGGGTGAAGTTTGAGTAATTCAGAGAGAGGCTTGGCCTTCTTCAGATCGAGGACACTTCGAGGAAGAAGTGATGGACACATTTGCTGAAGCCATTCCAAGCATGTTGGAAGAAGGATTCTTCACATGACTGTGGGTGTAAGCGCTAGATGATGAGCATCAAGATGATGTTCTGGTTTCTGCTTGGATATGATCAATTGGATCATTTTTATATGTATGTATGCATCATGTTGGATGCTGGATATGATCAGTTGGATCATTTTTATGTACGCATCATGTTGGATGCTGGATATGATCGGTTGGATTATGTGTATGTATTTTTGTATATGCATCATGTTGGATGCTTGGACCATGTATTTGTATATGTATCAGGTGGATACATTGTATGTATCAGGTGGATACATCGTATGATCAGGTGGATCATGTATGGTGATATGTATCATGTATTTGTATTTGTATCAGGTGGATACATTGTATGATCAGGTGGATCATGTATGATGATATGTATCAGGTAGATACTTGGTTTGCATCAGGTAGATGCATTATGTGATCAGGATGATCATGGATGACGAGATTCAGAATGTTGCTCCAGATGACATGCAACAGGATGTTGCAGTGATGATGATCAGGATGATCATGTGTACATCAGGATGATGTATGGTGAGTATCAGGTTGATACTCTATGGCCGTGGATCAGGTTGTGTAGATGAGCATATAATTTGGCCCTGGGAGATTTGCAGATAGTCTTTCGAGGTTTTTCCTATGGCATGTAATTCGTTGCCTTGGGATATCTGGCAAATGCTCTTTCGAGGTTTTGCTCTGGGAGGACATATAATTTGGCCTTGGGAGATCTGCAGATAGTCTTTCGAGGTCTTTCCTATGGCATGTAATTCGTTGCCCTGGGATATCTGGCAGATGCTCTTGCAAGGTTTTGTCCTATGGCATATAATATGTCCCTGGGAGATCCGATAGGTTGGGATGTGTGCCCATAATCAGTCCTGGGATGCTCTTGCAAGGTTTTTCCATGACCACATGTAATTCATGCCCTGGGAGATCCTATAGGTAGAGCAGTGTGCTCATAACAGCCTGGGATGCTCTTGCGAGGTTTTGTGGTGACCACATGTAATTCGTGCCCTGGGAGATCCTATAGGTAGAGCTGCGTGCTCGTAACAACCTGGGATGCTCTTGCGAGGTTTTGTGGTGAGGTCACATATAATATGGCCCTGGGAGATCCTATAGGTAGAGCCGTGTGCTCGTAACGGCCTGGGATGCTCTTTCGAGGTTTTGTGACGCACGTAATAAGTCCTGAGGATTCCACAGTATGGCCAGTGATGACGAAGACCTACAGGTGGTGGGCCTACATCCAGTATGAAAAAGGACTGGCTCTGTAGAACTTCCTATGATGAGTAGAGTCAGAGATTGGTTGAGATAGCAGCAGCAGTGACGATGCATCGATGATAATGATCATGAGAAGAAGACTTGTCTAACAGATCTGTGTCAAGAAATACCTTCCTAGTTAAGAGGGAGTGTTGATGTATGTGTAACTTCGGAATGTATTTCATCTATGTATTTTATATATATTTATTGTACCCTTATTAGAGATGTGTTATTCGTCTATAAGGAAGTGTCGTCATGTGGATTGACAAGTGTCACAAGTGTGTGTACTTGCTGATGGGTTATTAGACCACCATGTGGGGTCGGCCCTGAATTATATATATTATAATGTGGATGTACCTAGCTAGACAAGTCGGCCCCATAAGGTCACTGGGAAAAAAGGTTAGTATAAATAGAGATCGGAGATCTCTATTTTACTCACTCTCGGAAAAGTATCTCACTCTCACTCAGAAAGTGGTGCACTAGTGAGGAGGAGGATCATCTGCTACTAGGAGACTATCTCAGTGTATTTTGGTTGTACTTTGGTTGAGCCATTGCTCTCTCTATCTCTGAGGAAGTTGTGGGGTTTTTCACCTTAGGGTTTTCCCCACGGAAACTCTGTGTCTCTTGTCTCTCATGCTTTTGATTCTTGTGATGCTTGTCATGCTTATTGTGATTGTCATGCATTGATATACTGTATATGTTATTCTCTCAGCAAAGATCCTAGAGTATTGTGAATTAATGCTCAAAATGTAACAAATACTCATTGTTTACCCAACACGAAAACGCTCTGGTGCTCTTGTTCGAGGGAAACCCCTTCCTGCAACCGACTACAATTATGTGTCCTCCATCACTGTGGAACTTTCAACCGGCTACAATTTCATGTCCTCCATCCATGTCTGCATATCTCCGCAGAGCCTCAATGGAACCCGTAAGTAGATTTTCAGATTTGCAGCAATGGAACTCAAATTTGTCTAAAAAACAATGTTGGAGATAGAGCTAGTATTGGTAGACCCTAAATGGTTGCTTGTGTTGATTGCTGAGATATGGTTTTTCCTTCAATCCTCAATAGAGGCTCACGCCTATGATCAACAAATGGTACTATCTACCCTAGGATTGGTAGATTGATATCAATATCAATATCAAATATGTAATTTGAATTAATGTGCAAGCAGCAATACAAATGTCAAATAAGGGTCTGAGAAATAATTGAGTTTAGAGTCTCAGATTTGATAGATGATGCCTATTTACTGGGTTTAGGCTCCATTACTGTTGTTATTCATCACAAGCTCGCCCAATTTAGAGGTTAGGCTGTTGATTGAGGGTAGAAAAGGGCCCAACATTAATTGCCTTTGTCCAAATTTGCACAGAAATTATTTTAAGGTGATTTTCGACTCATTTTCCTGATTGCTTAGTGCTTTTTGAAGGTTAGGGCAGTCCCTAACTTGCACCAGCATGCCTAGAAATAAAGGATGATGCTTAGAACTTGCAAAAACCATGCCCAGATTTGAAATTTAGTGTTGTTTTCATGCCCACAATTTATCCCTCATGTGATGGCTTACCTATCTCTTGTGCTTCTCTTTCTTTTATTGTCATTTATATCACTTGTAATTTGATAAATGTTTTATCTCTAGACACTCCCATTGTTTAGTGGCATGTTGCCACACAAACACTAGCTACCTTATCCTGTATACTAAATCCACTTGATGACACAGTACTCTGTTCCAGATTTCAAGTCTTGATCTATGCTTGAGTTAATTCTAGTTAATCTGATGTTTACAGTGTTTCAATATCAAATTCACACAACTAAAAATGTAAAGGTAGGAAATCAAATAACTAGATGCTTGAAGACTATAACTCTCATGAATAGTTTGTCTTTCTCAAGTTTAGAACATTGCAACTGGTGCTTGGTAGAACCTTATATTTTTTTCTAAGTCCTGCAACTGGTGCTTGGTAGAACCTTATATTTTTTTCTAAGTCCCACAACTGGTGCTTGGTAGAACCTTATATTTAGAATCAATTTTGGGTGTTTTAAATAACATTTATGACCATATAAAATCCATAAACAATCCTAACCTATAAATCTGGGCATGTTCTGGGAAGTTTGGAAGGTACATGAGTCTTAATTAACCCTCAAACAATCATAAAATAGTTGTAAATGCAAATATGGGCATGTCCTATGTAGTAAGGGCATGAGAAAAGCAATTCGAGGCAACCTTGGAGGTCATAAACAACAATATTTGGGACTGTTATAAATTCTGGGTACAAAGCAACCCTAAAAATGCCCTCAAAAAATCCCATAGTAGCCTAAAAATTAATTTTGGGTAGGTACAGTGGTGAAAGAAGCAGGTCTAGGCGTCTTTAGTTAGATCTGGGTGCAAAGGAGGCCTTAAACAATAGTTTTTGAGGTAGAAGCAGAAAAATAACAGACATGGGAATGGTTGCACTCAGCCCTAACATCTAGCTTGGAGGATGGTTGCACTCAGCCCTAACATCAAATGCATGGATGCACCATATTATCCATAAAGGGTTAGAAGGGGGAGTGCTCTATCCCAAGTCAACCCTAATCCATTCATAAGTGTAAATCAAATCCAAAACCAAAGGAGTGCTCATCCAAAATTTATGAATAAGCATGCCAAGAGATCAACCAAAATCCAAGGAGCAAGGGCATTGTCATAGAATGGTCTCCAAATACCATAATAAAAGGCCAACCATGTGTTGAAATGGATCAAAAACCATCAAATGCTCAGAAATAAGCTTCCATAGCTCTAATACCTAGGGAACTAGTTTTAGCATTTCATACCAAGATAAAGCTTATGAAAACAAATTCCGATCCATATATCATAATCCTCCATCAGAGCTAGGGAATTGGAGAATGAACCTCCTCAAGACAAGCTACCAAACTGGTGAAAATGGATGACAAACAAAAATTTAGTACTGCTCAGAAGGAATGCCCAAATTATCCAAAGCCCCGGAGAAACAAGGAGAACGTTCACCACCATGAGATAGCTCACAAAACAAAATTTCCAACAATTACCCCCCATTTTTCATGGGTGGCCATTTGTGATTTCATCACATTTTTAGTGGGGTTGACATGATGTTTTATTGGTTGGAGCAGTTGGTTGAATGATTCTCAATGATGATGATGATTCCCTAGTATTTGATGATGTTATTACACATGCATGGTTGAGAGACTTTCATTATGGTTTCCAAATTCCTCTACTGGAAACTATGAACCAACAAAGGAGGAAAGTTCATGTGCAAAGGTGACCATGATTTAGGGAAAATTCCATCAGCTTTTGTAGCAGAATTGGATTTTACAATTAGTCACACTACTAGCCTAATTCAAAACATATTATATATAAATATGCTTCTAGACAACACACTAGGACTTAACTAGTGTGTTGGGTTGAGGGATTTTGTAATTGTGTGGACCATGTTGCCCTGTTGTCATCCATAAATTTTGGCATATTTTGTAGTTATTTGGAGGCATAAAAACCTTTTTAACAATCTATTAAAAAGGTCATTGATACCATTAGGATAAATAATTAAATAACAACATTCGGGAGGAAATCAGCCTTGGTAAACTCACTCATTCACTCACTCATGCCATGCACTCACAACTTAGGTTTGTGTTTTAATGTGTCAATGACTATGTCTGTGACATTAGAGAACCACTACAAGGCCCAAAACATGGCCAACTAGAACCATGAACCAAGAAGAGGTTTATTTATGCATTGAAATAGACAAGTGGCACTAGGCACACAATATGGAGAAACAATGAGTTAGGAAAAACATTTGCACCAAAGTACCACAATGGTTACTAATAAGAGAATATTTGACACAGGAGAATGTTGTTAATTTTTAACAAGCGAGCCTGATGCAAGCAAGCATGAGGAAAGTGAGCGTAGAAGGTCGAAGCAGAATCCAGTGGGTCCATAACCCACAAGTAAACATGAAAATCTCTGCTTGGACCAAAGGAAAAAATCATATCTATACTATCAATGATAATATGAGTTGGTTGGATTATATGCAAGACTGGAAACCTAGGTGGGAGTTGATACATGCTGAAGTGTTAGATGCTAACTTATAGGGATTTGATGCTTTTATTAGACTAGTGCCAGAACTCAGAAGAATGCCTATGGGATCCAGTATTGTACCAGAGATGATTTACAACAAATCCCTGAGAAAAGCAGCTGATGCAAGCAATTGGTTAACACACCTCTACCAAGATCTTAACTTAATCTCGACGGAGGGCTCTACACCTCACCCCGGGCTACAACTAGACCAACAATACTACTATATTAACCAGATACGTTCTTTGGAAGCATGGCCACATCAAGATGCTAGTCTCCGGTTTCCAAGTACTACACACACTTATGAAAAATATAAAAAATTATGGTGGAAATTCTTGAGAAAAGAAAATACAGATAGAACATATTATACCATTCTAAAGTTTGGACTTCAAATTCCACAAATCTATGAGGATCCGGCATTCTACGTCCCTGATTGGATTAGAGACTGATGGCGGTCATTCGACATCAACCTGATAGCATTAGATCTAGCTGCTATTTATAATCTAAAACGGGAAGTTGGAGAATCTCTCGAACAGGTCAAAGATATTTTGCAGACAAAGCTTACTGAGGCTCAAATCCTTGGGTACTACGTTAAAAACCAACGACAGTGGCTTGTCAAAACCCACATAGACGTCCACATGCATCAGAATAGACGCGTGGTCCTGAGGTCTGTTTATTCAAAGGCATGGGATATTGAATCCAATGTCTTTTAAGAATTATATGGTCCCCCATACTCCAATGAGTTGTAAATATCTCAAAAGTATTTGGCTATGAGTGGGGCCTATCCATTCAAATTGTCATAAAGATTGAAAAGAAAGTCATAAAAACTTTTAGACCTTACTTTTTAAAGCCATAAAAACTTTTATATGTTTTCCATAATGGTTAGTTACTTTTATGTTGTCATAAATGACAATCCTATTCATCATGAGACTATAAACATGGACTTCATATCTTCTTTGTATGCATGGTGTTTTCGAATTTTCAAAATTGTCTTATTGCACATTAGATTTTCAGCTATCATTGTAGTCATGGTTTGGTTGTTTCAAACACTTATATCTCTTGTTTATTTCACTTAAGTTAAGGCTTAAATTGTCAAGGATTTGAATGTTTGAATCAAGCACATGTGGTGTATAAGGGTTGTTTGAGGGTCTTACATAACATTCCCCACACATTTGATTGCAACTAACACATTGGTCCCGAATGTTGTTATTTAATTATTTATCCTAATGGTATCAATGAACTCTATGATTTTGACTATCAGGTGCTGAGGTGGCATCCTTCGGTTGTTTGCTTTCCTGGGATACTAGAGTTCTCCCCTTATTTGGCATATCTTGTAGTTATTTGGAGACATAGAAACCTTAATAACAGTCTATTAAAAAGGTCATTGACACCATTAGGATAAATAAATAAATAACAACATTCGGGAGGAAATTAGCCTTGGTACACTAAATTCAAAGTCCTCAATAGCTTATGTTATCCAATTCTATAGCATGAAAAAGTTCCAAAAACCCAAAGTCAGCCCACTAGTCAGCTAGCAAGAGATGATGCCCACGTAGCTGACTTGTGATTATTAGGGTCACTTCTGCTAAAAGTTTGTATTGGAAGGCATGATTCCTAATTAGTGCATATTGCAGGAGTTTGTTGTAGCCAGAGCAAATCTGATGAAAAGGTTCATACTTATTCATATATGTAAAGTTTTTGTTAACCATTTTATATAAATGGTGTCAGATCAGGGGTAACCACAAGCACATTGCAACATTCACTGAATTTGGGGTTCAAATTTATCCATTTTAGCATGAAGAATTTCATTATACCCAACATCTGGGAACCAATTCACCAAGGCACATATAATTTTCTATTGTTAGTAGGTTTTAACTTTGTTTGAGACTTCTCTAACACCCACTCTAAATCACGAACGATCCTAAGATGAACATGTTAGTTTTATAAACCCAAGCAACTTGAGAAAATAAGATTTCGTCCTTCCTCTAATAATCAAATATGCAATTCTCCACTACCAACATAAGATTCAGGTGCAACAGCCCCTCCCTCATCTTTACTAAAAGCTTGGACTGTTTCTTGTCTCCTCAATTTTGGAATTGGCTTGACAGGAATCTACCTCTAGATTCTCGGATTGTTATGGGAAATTTCAGCATGGTTTGAATCTCCTTATAACAAGTTGAGGTTAATGGTTTCTCCATATCTCAATCTAAAGTTAATGCTTTCATTTTATTTAAAGCCTCCTTTAGCTGGATGGATGTTTTGTCTTCCCCCTTGGAAAAATAGAAGGGAAGGTGCAAACAAAATGTTACAGAAGTATTATCTTTAAATACTCTTTCTAAGCTGTATCCATAAAGCCTTAAAACTCCACCCCTTGACACCCTTTCCACTTTCCTTCTTCTCTAAACTTTCCACTGCAGTTTCTTTGTAGCACGAGATAAGCAAGATATAAAACAAAAAGAAAATAGAAAAAAAAAATTGATATGATTTTATTTTTAGCATACATTTATCTTAACCTCGTATTTATTAAGTATCAATGATCTAGGTGGCCATCCAAGGCCGACTAGAAAATGGGCATGACCTTGGCAGTTTTCAAGAAATTTTTGGCTATATTTTTACAGACTTTTCCATGTGTTTTTGGGGCGAATTAGGACCAAAGCGCAGGGATTTGACTCGTTTTGCCATTGTTTTCTTCATTGAGCTAAAGAAGACCCAGATCAGGGCACTGAGTTGAGTTATGATTTTGGCGAGATTCCCCTTTTTCTTAGACACCTCAAATTTGTCTACCACAACATTCTTAAGCCCTAATCATGCTAAGGTTAGGGTTCTTACATTTTAGGGTTTTTGATTCTTAAGCTTTTTTGGCATTATTATAAAATGTAGTTTCAACATTTTGTTATGGCTCATGGGATTTTTTTGTGAAGGAGTGCATCTTCTCTAAGAGATAAGGTATTACCATTCTAGCCATTTTGATTGCTATGTATAGTGCAATGTTTTTCACCCCTTGATTCATTGATAGAATTTGGTTTCCATTGTAATACTTTGGCTTCAACACTGTATTTCTGTTCTCTATGCAAAATTGCATATTTTTTCATTTCATTCTCAATCCAATCCTAAGGAGTGGTATTAGAGCAATTTGATTTTTGTTCTTTTCCTATGCATGTTCCAATGATGTCAAAATACATCCGAGACTAGCGAAGGCTTTTCTTATTGATCCAAGAGGCCTCCCATGGTGCACAAATCCCCCCCAAGGATGCCCAAAAGGTGTTTTTGCTGCCCATATCAACCCACCATTGGAGGTTTACTGTTGCTATGAGGTCCAAACTCCACTCAACACACCAATGATTTATTCTCTTATCCTTTCCATAACTCAAATTTTGCAAGCGTATGTTGTAAGAAGACATGGATAGTCTTAATTTGCACCCAAAACTACCTCACATCCACAAAACTGGCCTATAACTAAATGATGAGGCTGCTAGAAGGTGAAACGTGTCTACTAATGTTCAAAACATTACCCATATATGTTTAATTACTATTGTAGCTTGTCATTATAGGGCCTAGAACTGCCCAGATGTGAGGTATAATGTTATTTTGTGATTAATGTGTTTATCTTACATTACATGTCACTGAAAATTGTATTAGCACATTGACCTAACTGGTAGTGCTGAAGTTTCTTCAACACAATGACCGACTTGGGACTGCTCTCAGGTTGACATTTTTATGGTTACCCATATATGTTTAATTACTGTTGTAGCTTGTCATTATAGGGCCCAGAACTGCCCAGATGTGAGGTATACTGTTATTATGTGATTAATGTGTTTATCATACATTACATGTCACTAAAAATTGTATTAGCACATTGACCTAACTGGTAGTGTTGAAGTTTCTTCAACACAGTGACCAACTTGGGACTGCTCTCAGGTTTACATTTTTCTGGTTTGGTCCTCTTGCTTGGTTGATGGATACGCTCATTCTTGATTGAAATTTATTATTTAAAAAAAAAAAACAATATAGTCGGAAAATCAATAAACACATAATGTCTGAAAATAGTCTTTGAAAATCAAATTTCTCATGGCCTTTTGAGTGCCACTTTGCATGAATTTGAAATTTGCAACATGTCTAAGGTGTAATATCTCACCTAAGTTAGCTGATGTATTTTGCATTATCTGCTGTAGTATTTTACTGATTATTTGGTTAAGATGTATTGACATGAAACAGTTACGAACATTGTTGTAATGTACTCCTGAGTGGACCCTCTCATTGTAGTTATGGTTTGTTGGGATGATATAGTCAAATAATGTTTCTTAGTTGAGTGATTTTGCCAAACAGTTCACTAACAAATAGTTTTCATATGCATTAGCATAAAATACCAGAATGTAAATTTTAAAAATGAAGGGTAGGCTGCCAAAAATATGCCAATCAAAGAAAGAGGGTAGGATGCCAATAATATGCCCAGCAGTGTTGGAAGGATGAAAACTAGGTGATATACTAGTTAACTTCCTTAATTTTTTGTCCCCGATGGTTTTGTTCTCCCCACAAGAGAAAAAGACCCCCAAGTGCAAAATCGGTCCACAAAAGAGCTCACAGCCTACAGTGATGAATGTGGTGTCTTATGGATAGCTTGTTATGGCACTGTAACTTGTTCTCTTCCTTCCACAAATCGTCCTCCCAATACCAAACACTTCAATTGAGATTTGTAACACTACACCCACTAGGGTTCGACATGTCCCTCCTAAGCCTCAGATTTGAGGGAAGTAAATGTGTTTAACTAAGTAAATGTGTACTTTCAAAGAAGAAAGAAAGCACCGTCTTGTTTATTGTTGTTTTCTCGAGTGTAGGTACCACCAAATAGGTATTTGTCAGATCTATCTTCCTCAAGTGATGATGACGATATACTCAGAGAGGTTGAAAGTGAGATGAGTTGTACTAGATCTACCGGTGCTATATCAACTAGATCTGAAAAGATAAGGAAAAGATTTCATAGACGCATGAAATATTTTTTTTCCAACGGTGGGTCATGTAATTATGATGCTGAGAGCATAGGAGACATTGATTTTCCATTGAGGTATAAAAATCGAGTGCAACGATGGGTACCTAATATGCTACCTCAAGTGGACACAGATTTCCTCATCAATGGGAGGATGTATCGCATCGCTCCTTCGTCCTTACATGGATTGGGGCTATTTTCCATGGATGGAATAAAAGTCCGCTATGGCACTATAACTGAATTGATGGAGTATGTAGGACCGCTATACAGATACAATAACTAGTTGATCTTGGTCCAATATACTCGAAATATGCGGAGATACGGAGTTGAAGCGAATTATATTCAACTAGCAGAAAACAATAGAAAAAAGGGGCGACTATGTATATTGATGGGAGACCAAAAGCATCCAGAAACGTTGTTGGCTTTATAAATAGTACACGACCAGTGACAACAAATAAGAAAGCAAATTGCGAATTCGAGGCACGCGAACATCATCGTATATTTGTATGTGCAATAAAAACAATACTTGCAGGTGAAGAGTTGTTGATCGATTACAACTTAAATCGAATAGATGTGGCTTCCATAGTCCATGGTAACCGTGGATCGTCAGAAACTATGCCTCATCAGGTAAATGCTAAATGTAGTAACTAAACATGACTAGTACAATAACTAAATATTTCATTTTTTCTATTAACATTCGATTTCCACTGTTGTCATTCGCTTTATTCATGCTTATTATGAATACTTCCATGTGATTACATGGTGATTACACTGCTATGAATATCTCATTTTTGTTTATGATGCAATTATTGACTCAACGTTTGTTCAGGGTGGTGGCAATGGAAAGGAACATGCTGCTTCCATAGTCCAGGGTGACCATGGAAGGTCAGAATCTATGCCTCGTCAGGTTAATGTTAAATATGGAAAATAAATATGACTACAATAGCAAGATGTTCCAATTTTCACTGTTAGCATTGGCTTTTTCCGTGCTTATTGTTAATATTTCCATATGATAACATGCTTATTAAACTGTGGCAGGAGTCTGCACATCAACATGCAGCAGAACATGTATCTTCTACTTCTGAGGTAAAAATAAATATTAATGCAATATCTCATTTTTGTTTATGTTACAATTATTTAGTATGAGGTAAATGTTTATTTATTGATTTATTATGTCAGGGTGGCTTCATTGGAAAGGCACCTGCTGCTTCCATGGTCGAGGGAGACCGTGGAAGGTCACACTCTGTGGCCCGTTAGGTAAGTGTTATGTACAATAACTAAATGTTTCAATTTAGCATGTTAACATTCAATGTCCACTATTGACATTCACATTTTTTTGAGCTTATGATGGATTACTGGTTCATTTTTCTGACATTATGATGGATTACTGGTTCATTCAGGACCGTGGAAAGGCACCTGCTGCTTCCACGGTTCCGGTTGATCGTGGACACTCATTGGCCATAACACCGCGTCAGGTAAGTGTTAGTGCATAATAGTAACTTAATTTTCATTACAATATCAATATTTGAATGATGTTAAAATTATATTGCTTAATTTATTTTATTGTTTGATGAATTTAGTCACGTGCACACGATATGGGTGATGAGGGGTTTGAGGAAGACATTTTCTATTCCACTGACCCACTGCACACTTTTAGAGTAGCCTTGAAAAAGGCAAACATATAAATGCTTGCCTTGGCTCGAAAAAGGCCCTTGACACAGGAGAACAGGGCAAGGATTCTAGAGCTGCAAGATCAAATACAATCTTATCGGGTAAGTGGCATCTTCACAAATTTTTTTAAGCTATGACATGATTTCATATCTGATATTATGTTTTTTATTTTTCCAAGCGATTTGATAAAGTAAATTTTATTGATTGTAGGATTTTTTAAAACCTGTGACTAGAGAACCCGGCGAGACAGGTATAGGTAGCAGTGATGGTCCAATGCAACCAAAAAGAAGCAATGTACCAATGAGGATTTTTTCCACTCCTGCGTTTGGCCTCGAATCCATTGATGATGCAGAAACTGATGAGACGAGGCATGATTCCATGTTGGAGCATGATGCCATGTCGGAGCATGATGAGATGGAGCCTAGGACTCCACATGAATATGGAGATGAACGTACTGTAGACGACCAGGAAACTTTTCCTGGAGAAGCACGAGTTAAAAGCACCGGATCACTAGATATCACCTTTCTGGTGGATGACTCTTTTGTTCCTATCAAGGTTCAGAAGATTGCAGGTATTTATTAATTAATTTATTGATTTTAATCATGAAATTGAAATAGAAATACGTTGAAATTATTATAAATTAATGGATTACATGTTTTTGTAGGAAACAATGTCTTCTACAGGCATTTGAATGACAAATCCTTGGAGTTGTTTGGCCCCACCATTCGCACACGGTGGAATAGCCAAGATAACAATAAGAGAGATGAATTGATGGACCACATGGTCAATTTGTTAGGCAATACTTTCAATAAGAAAGTTGTTGCAAAGTTAGCCGGTGATAATTTGAAATATACCAGGGCCCAATATAGGGAAAGATTGCAAGCTGATCTCAAGCATAAGCGCCCTCCCATGGTTCCGGAGAAATAGTGGAAGGCACTCATAGATGATGCAAAGGAGAACTTGCTAAAAAAACAAGGAAAACAACCACGGCCTGGTAAAGCAAGGTACACCATATATCATCTCTTTACTGAAATAAGCTCAATTATTTTTTTCTTTTTTGTTTTAAGTAAGATTTTTGATATCTAAGGTTTTTCCAAATTTTAATATATAGGCTACCTAACACCTCCAAAGCAACCAAGGCTAGAATGGAAAATCATGGGCAACATAGACTGGGCCAGGGTGGCTATAGAAAAATAAGAGCAAGAATCGTAAGTATTAAATGATTAATTGCTGGGAATATTTATTTAACAGTACCGAACAAATATCTTATTTTGATACTGGAAATTTCAAAATGTTTTATCATGCATTGCAGGGAAATACGTTCCAAGCTGCTGCCACCGAGGAAGACCTAAAGCTTGGTTTTAAAAGTGTGGTTGAATATCGGAAAAGCTTGGGGAAGACTCCAATCTCCCCAATGACGCAAATGTAGGTATATCACCAATTGTAGTATACTATTAAAGTCTATTCAGTTCTGATTATATCACCCATAACTAAAAATTTATGTTTGTTTTTAAGCAACAATGCAACCGCAGTAGTGAATCTAGCGGTACTCAGCAAGTACCAGTTGATATTGGGGTGCACATGTCCCATGATAGTGTGGAGCATAGTGTCCATTCTGGTATGTATGCTTTGGAAATAGAAATATCTACTGTGATTAGATATATATATTTCCTGACGTATACTTATAAATTTTCTTCTTTCAATGGAAGACCATGGAGCTCAGGAGCCTGAACTGCAAGAGGAAGCAATGTTAGGAACCCATGTCAACCCTTCTATTTACTTTGTTAGTATATTGTTGTTGGATGCATATGCTTTGTAAGTCGTCCCGTAGTATTTGTTGATCCATAGTTGTGTTATTGTTTTTTGGCGCATATGCTTTGTAAGTCGCCCATAGTATTGTTGATCCATAGTTTGTATTGGCCCATGGTTTTGACCCATAGTATTGGCGTCTAAACTTAGTATATAAGTGTGTGTTGAGGCCTATGAAGGCACCGTGAAGTTATTTGTATTGAGCTTTCTCAAAGGAGGTTGCCCCCTCGAAGTGGCCTGCAATCAATAAAAGTGATTATGAGTTCTATTATTTCTGCTATCTCGTGTATTTCCATTAATTAATTGTTGCAGGTTCTTCACATCTGGTATCAGAGCACTTTCTTGGGCTCGCTGGGTGAAATGTCTGCCAAAATGTTTTTCCCATCTGTTGCAGCTTTGGATTTGGGAATAATCCCTATCCGCTTAACTGTGGGAAGTACTTGGGCATAAGCCCTAAAACTCATTGTGAGGAGTACCACAGGAACCCCAAAGTAGCTGGCCCATTGAGAGGACCTGCCAGCGAAAAGGGAAATGACCCCTACCTGATTGACTAGTTCCCACTCGTGAGGTAAACCAAGAGCTGTTGTTTGTGGCAAAGCGGTTATCAGTTTTACTTGAGCCGTGGAGTGAGGGGTACTGCCCCAATACGCAAGCCGTTAGACAGCATTGGTGGCCGAGTGAAACCCCTGAACTATTAGAAAGCCGCACATACCTGGGGTCCATATCTATTTTTAGCTGAACTGTTGCCGCATCATTTCAGATCCATTTTGAAAGTCGTTCCAGATCCAGCTGTTTTAGATCTATTTCAGATCCAGCCGTTTTCGATCCAGTCTAAAATTCTATTTTTTGGCCATATCTCCCTTGTTTTCACTCTGTTTTACCTGAAACTTCACTGACACCCCTGCAATGTCATTCTGCATATTTCATTCCTGAGGACCCTACCCCAAATTCCACTTCCCAAAGCCCGAAATCCCACATTCGTCTATTTTTAGGGTTTGCCATAAATTCTTCGGATTTCACCCAATTGCCTTCAAATTTTTCCACCGAGTTCTTTTCTTAATTCAGCTTCTTTGTCCCTCTCTGCCAAATTTTCTCATTTTTTCACCCCGCTTCTAGAATCCGCATTTTTTGCTTCCCTATCCATCAGAAAGCGTCCAAAACCTAGTCAAAACCCAATTACCCCTCCGAGTTTTTCCCAAATCCAAATTTCCCTTTACTAAATAAGCTTTTGTTTGTGTTTTTCTATCCATTCCCCCCCCATAAAAAAAAAACTTCTGGTTATGGTTGTCAGCCGCGCAGGAGCAAAAACCATGGAGGAAGCACTTGCAGCCATCCAAACCAAACTCCAAGATCTGGATGAAAACTTTCTCATCCTCCATCTTAAGCATTCAGCCATGAACAATAGCCGATAGCAAGAATCTTCTGCAGCCACTGGGTTCTCTTCTTCCAGCAATTTTCGTGGTCCGGAGCTTGAATTTCCTCACTTCAATGGTACTAATCCGACTGGATGGGTCTATCATGCAGAACAATATTTCAGTCTGCATAATACTTTTGATGTCCAAAAAGTTCCACTTGCATTCTTTCATTTGGAACAGGAAGCCCTTCAATAGTACCGTTGGTACATCAAGGCTCATGACGAGCCAAAATGGACATATTTTTGCCAACTCATTTTGCAACGATGTGGTCCTAGTGCTTTTGATGACTTCACCGGAGCACTCACTAAACTCCGTCAAAGTGGCACTGTGAGAGAATATCAGACCGAATTTGAGAAACTAGCCAATCACACAAAAGGCTTGTCTGATGAATTCTGCAAGAGTTGTTTTATCAGTAGTCTTAAGGATGAAATCCGGTCAGAGGTTAAAATGTTCTATCCCAACACAATGATGGAAGTCCTAGGGTTAGCTAAGTTGGCAGAAGACAATATTGAATCCCAACAACGCTCCAAACCCACTTTTGTTCCCTTCCAAAATATGGGTTCTCAATGACCTCCCATTCCGCCAGCAACTCGACCAACTCCTATCAAGAGTTTGTTTGAAACAGAGATGCAGGAACGCACAGAAAAAGGGCTTTGTTATAATTGTGATGAGAATTTCACTCGGGGACATAGATGTGTTCAACAAAAGCTCTATCTCTTGGATATGGATTCTCCGCCTGTCTCTAAAATTGGTGAAGAAGCTCCAGATACAATGGATGCTCAGGTCGACATTCAGGAGCCTCCTATTGACCCCCCATCTTAGGATGAACAACCAGAGATATCTCTCCATGCTTTATCCGGCGTCACCACCCCCCAAACAATGCGGGTCAGGGGTTATTTCAAGAAGCTTCCTCTTACAATACTCATTGATTCTGGTAGCACTCATAACTTCATTGACCCTTGGATCGCCAAACATGATGATTTTTTTGTCCATCCTTGCTCCAACTTTGAAGTCATGGTTGCCAATGGAGGCACCTTACCTTGCAAGGGAAAGTGTCACAATGTGTGTATCTCTATGGAATATTATAACCTGCGCTCTGACATGTTTACCTTGTCCTTAGGCGGATGTGATGTGGTTTTGGGCGTTCAATGGTTACGCACACTTGGCCCCATCTTATGGGATTTTGCTGAACTTTGGATGCAGTTTTCAGTCAATGGGTCACAACACAAATTTACAGGCTTACAACCAGGGTCTCTCTGCATCATCAATTCACATCGCCTGGAAAAGATCCTTAAGAAGAATTCACATGGTGTCATCGCTCAGCTCTATTCCATTCAGATGCACCCATCAACGTTCTCCACTACTTCCTTGGATAGATATGCAGGTGTCTTTGTTGCACCAGTGGGATTTCCGCCTTCAAGAGACCTTTTCAGTAAGCATTTAGGCGCGTCTACATCTCAGCAGGAAATGATGGCTATTTTGCATGCAGTACCGATGTGGTAACCATCCCTATTAGGGAATTATTTTTGCATCAAGACTGATCTCTAGAGTTTGAAAATTTTCCTGGAACAACGAGTCTCCTCCCCATCACACCGGAAATGGGTTATCCACCTCATGGGTTATGACTATGCGATCACTTACAAGAAGAGTAAGGACAATATGGTGGCAGATGCTCCTTCTCACACATTTGATGACCCAGTTTCTCTTACAGCTATTTCTCTGCTTGTTCCAAACTGGTTGCAATATGTTCAACAGGGCTATCTCTTCTATTTACTCCATGCTTCTTCATCGGAAGGGCACTCTGGGTTCCTCCAAAAGTATGACCGGGAACAATGTACCTTCTTTTGGCAGGGACTGAAATTTCCAATTCAACAGATGGTGGTTGACTGTGATACTTTCCCGGTCAACAAGGGTGAAACGCCACTCCTTTCGAGACTGCTCAAACCCTTTCCCATCCCTACACATATTTGGACAACTATTTCTATGGATTTCCTCGAAGCGCTCCAGTGGTACAATACCACGTCTACAAGGACACCATATGAAATAGTCTATGCACAGGCACCGCCAGTTATTCTTCCATACACCCTCAGCAGCTCCCCAGTTCAGGCGATTGACTCGGTTCTTCGAAACCGCGATCAGATTCTTCTCATTCTGCAGGACAATCTTCATATGGCAAGAATTCAACTGAAACAACAAGCCGCTCAGCACCGTTCAGAGTGCACTTTTCACGTAGCTGATATGGTTCTTCTTCAAAATTCCAAGCAATCCTCCTGAAACTCAAAAGGCATCAGTGGCCCGGAATGCAACCCGAAGATGCTACAGGGGAACCACTCCGTCCAATTCTGCATCAATTTCCACATCTAAAGCTTTGAGGACAAATCTTTTTCTAAGGGAGAGGGGATGTTAGGAACCCATGTCAACCCTTCTATTTACTTTGTTAGTATATTGTTGTTGGATGCATATGCTTTGTAAGTCGTCCCATAGTATTTGTTGATCCATAGTTGTGTTATTGTTGTTTGGCGCATATGCTTTGTAAGTCGCCCATAGTATTGTTGATCCATAGTTTGTATTGGCCCATGGTTTTGACCCATAGTACTGGTGCCTAGACTTAGTAAATAAGTGTGTGTTGAGGCCTATGAAGGCATCATGAATTTATTTGTATTGAGCTTGCTCAAAGGAGGTTTCCCCCTCGAAGTGGCCTGCGAACAAAAAAAGTGATTTTGAGTTCTGTTATTTCTACTATCTCGTGTATTTCCATTAATTAATTGTTGCAGGTTCTTCACAAGCAAGTAGACCTCCAATTAACACCCCAGCGCCTGTCACATCCACACAGACAGGTAAAGAGAAATATTGTAATTTTAATCAAAGTAATGAAATATTTATTTCAATAAGATTTCAACGTCATATATATATATGCTCATTTCCATTGTGGCAGTTCACACCCCTTTAGAACTGCCTCCACGCCCTAGTCAGTGACATACAAGAAGTGGCATACATGAGGGCATGGAAACACAAACAATAATAGGAGATATCACAGTAAATACTGCGCCAATTGATGATTGTGATACCGTATTCACAAGTTTTTTCAATGCAAAAAAACATAAATCAACGAAAAAGTAGATGCAACAAAAATTCATGACTTGTATTTTGATGTATATCGATGTTGTTAGTATGAAACATGGATTCTCTTAATATTAGCTATTAGTAACATAATCGGGTTATTAAAATATAATCATTTTTCCAATTTATATGAAAGGTAATATAGTTAACTTTTATTTGGTATAGTTACGAGGTACTTATATGTGATGCTCTTGGAAATTTTCAAATTTTGTGTTTTCTCACACATCATCACTCCTGTATGTGTTGCATGTAGATATATTAGTTTGAAACATTCATTCTCTTTATATATAGATATGTTCATCATGACTTCGATCATCATCACTCTTTATAATTTGATTACTGCCCATTACATCTCGAGGACCAACTTTAGCACAGGGACCACAGAGGAGTGCTGAAGTTGATAGTGATCAAATTTATGTTATAAAATCTTTTACTGTTACTTTAGAACTAGTCATAAATTTGGATGGTAATTGTGAGGAAATTTTGCTTTTGTAGACCATATTGCTAAATTGAAAGGTAACATAGGTGGCTTTTATTTTCTATACTACAAGGTACTATATTTGTACCGACACTTCATATCTGATTTTTGGTTTAATGTTGACGTGGAGATCTTCAACTATACCTCTCTTATTGTTATATGATCAATATGTTTATTTTATTACCTGTTACTGAAAGAGATGCAAATTATGTTATAAAATGTTTTACTGTTGCTTTAGCACTATTCAAATATAGTACTGTTTTATAATGCAGCTGTAGAATTGTTATGTTACTGTACCTTTATTTCATCTGTGTGCTTAATTGTTGTAGTATGTGGACTGTGTTAACCTGTTTGAGGTCTGTACTTAAATTTTCCTCTCTCTCGAGTTACTTTCATGTTCCCTTGGTGACTTGTCCCTTGAAAGGATAAAATATGAAACAAAATGTTGTCTGAGTACAAGGAAGCCTAATCAATTTTTATTCGCTTTTTCATTGCTTATTTACTGCTGCTGCATATGTTATAATTTGATTACTGCCCATTACATCTCGAGGACCAACTTCAGCACAGGGACCACAGAGGAGTGCTGAAGTTGATAGAGATCAAAATTATGTTATAAAATCTTTTACTGTTGCTTTAGCACTAGTCAGAAATTTGGATGGTAATTGTGATGAAATTTTTCTTTTGTAGACCATATTCCTAAATTGAAAGGTAACACAGGTCGCTTTTATTTTCTATAGTACAAGGTACTTATTTGTTATGTGATGCTATCAGGATTGCATAGAGAGAAATGAGGGATATTTTTATTCGGCATCCCACCACCCTTCCTTATACTGTGATGATGAACTTTCAGGTTATATTGGACGGCTGTACATTTGAGAGAGATATGACTGGTTGTACCTTCCCCACCTTGATTGAGCTATGATTGGTCTTGTGGTACCTTATCTTTCACTTGTGTTTAATGGGGTCATTTACCCTCCTTGAGTAACTTTTTTAAAACCACCTTGTTGAAGTTTTGCTCTTATAGAGTACTATGGTTGTTTGGCCACATTTGGAGCATACCCTTGGTTCTAAGGGTTATGGGTCTTCTACTACCCACACCTATGTTATGACCATGGTTTATATTTTCTTATTTTATGACCATTGTTTATATTTGTACCCACACTTCAGATCTGATTTTTGGTTTAATGTTGACGTGGAGATATTCAACTATACCTCTCTTATTGTTATATGATCAATATGTTTATTTTATTACATGTTACTGATTGAGTTATTAAATACTTGTTGTACCTTCCACACCTTGATTGAGTTATTATTGGACTTGTGGTACCTTGTCTTTGACTTGTGGTTAATGCGGACATTTACCCTCCATTTTTTTTATACCACCTTGTTGAATTTTTGGTCTTATAGAGTACTTGACTTTGATCACCTGTGATCAGTTGTGGTGTGTTGATAATCACTTCTCTTGTGTTGAGACTTGGTTGAAGCTTATAATTTTTGTGACTTTATTTATGTTGAGTTATGTACTGTGCTTGACTTTCATTGACCCAATTAACTCCAGTCATTTCTCTCTCTCTGGTTTGTACACACCCTCTTGTAGGGCCAGCTGGTTCCTAGAGAAGACTGGCCTCTTCGAGGCACAATCAGTCTTTTCTAAAAGTAACACTTCTGAGTATATTTTCAAGAATGGTTTCACACCCAGGTTGGTATCTTCAACTATATATCTCTTTTTGTTATATGATATATATGTTTATTTTGTTACATGTTACTGAATATTAGTTTATCGTTTTAGTTTGCTTGTCAGTGTAACTCATTATAATCTGTTGATATGGAAGTTTTGAATATACCAAAGAGCCTGTGTTAAGAACTTACTGGTTGTACATTTGTAGTTCTTGGTTACAAGAGGTAAGTATGCATGTGAAACAACTTGGGTATCATTTGGGGTGTCAGGTGATTAACCATATATCCCCTGTTTGTTAGTATCCTGATCTTTTGATTCCTGTGTAAACACGGGTATCGATTACCATATCACAGTGTTTAAGATGTTGATTTCCTTAAGTTGTAAGAATCTGAGAAAGAAAATAAAGATGATGGGTCAGCTTAAGTAATTAAGTATTGATTTCAATCCTTAGACATTTTGAATTTTGAAAATGACACCCATTGAATAACGATGGAAACCCTGCATACCCAATAATAAATATCATTCAGGGCCCCTGGAGGAAGCCTGAAACAAAATCTGTGTAGTAGACGGATTCCCAACAAATAGGTTGAAGCAGTAATTGCATGCAATCTTCATTTCTTTGCTGTGAAAAATGAGGTATTTTTGGGCATATTCTCTCTTTCTTGGTCTCTTTTTCATTCTTTCATGTTTGGATAATGGAATTTGTCTCAATACCCAAAAGATACAGGTCATGAGAAAACTGTCATCCTACTTATCCTCATTAAAGAATACAAGTTCTAATGACAAGTGATCCTACTTATCCTCATGGAAGAATACAAGTTTTGATAACCCATGTGTTTGGAGCGGTGTGAATTGCACTTCAGATGAGAGCAATGTCATTAAGCTTCATATGTCCAGTTTTGGGCTAGTGGGCAATGCTTAGCAGACTGTACGTCAGCTTCAAGGCCTTCAAGTCCTTGATGTCTCTAACAATTTCCTGTCAACCCCATCTGATAATGATATCAAGGCTTTCAATAGATTGGTTTCCCATAACGTCAATGCGAATTTAATGTCAGGATACCTTCCTTCTCTTGTACCATTGCGCAAACTGTAGTTCCTGGATGTATCTCACAATAGATTGGAAAGGAACTTTGGCCCACAAATTCAAAATTTGATAAACCTTAAGGTGCTCAATTTGACATGCAATAAATTCTTTGGTCCAATCCCTTCCTTGTTGGGAAGTTTGGGGATGTTAGAGAAATTAGACTTCTCTCAAAATTCTTTTGGGGTTAAATTTGCCTAAGAGCTTGTGAATTGCACCAATTTGACTTATCTAGACTTGAGCTTCAATTTGCTGAATGGAAAAATACCTGATGGTATTAGGAACCTTACCTATTTAAAAACCTTGATTCTGTCATCAAATAATTTATCTGGAGGGATTCCTGAAACATTGGGTGAACTTGGAAATTTGATCCACTTCGAATCAAATAAGAATCATCACACATGAATTATACCATCGTAGCTAGATTCCCTCACATGATTGCAGTTTCTTGATCTGAGCTAGAATCAGCTAACTGGAAACATTCCTTCAAACATTTTTTCTATGAGCAACTTGCTGACTCTGGACCTTACACAGAATTCGCTCACAGGATAGATTCCGTAGAATTTCTCCAGAATTTTTTTTAAGCTGTGAATAGGAAGCAATTCTCTTCAAGGAAACATCCCTTTCACAATTGGGAATGCCTCTGGAGTGACATACTTAGAAATGAATAAGAACTCACTAGATGGCCAGATTCTACACCAGCTGAGAAAGTGTACCAAGGTTCAACTACTTGATTTCGGTGGCAACAATTTGTTAGGTTCATTAACCAATCAACTTCCTTCACTTCTACTGTTGCAAGTGTTGAAGTTGCCTAATAATCATTTTACGGGAAGCATTCCAGATACATTGTCAACTTTATCTAATTTTTCATATATTTATTTGAGTGGAAATTGTTTATCAGGGTTTATTACCCCAACAATTTTCAATCTTACGAAGCTGCAAAATTTGCTTCTACAAAAAAACCTCCTAACAAGAACGATTCCAAATAATGTGGGAAACTGCAAGTCCTTATTAGAGCTCTAGTTGGGTTGAAACAATCTAACTGGAACAATTCCATCGGAAATTGGCTCATTCATGAGGTTGCAAATTCAACTCAATCTCAGCCGCAATTCTCTAGAAGGGGCAATTCCTAGTGCTCTTGCCAGATTGTATATGCTATAAATTTTGGATCTCGTTGCAGCATTGCTAAAGGTGTAACGCAAGGTTTGGGTTTTCTACATGGGTGTCAATAGCCAATATTCCATCTCAATCTCACTTACAAAAAAATGTTTTTGAATTCTTTTACAGAGCCACAAATAGGTGATATTGAGCTTTGAAAGATTGTTGATCCTTCTAAGATCAAAGGGATTATTTATGCAATTGTTGGCTCAGTTGGATACGTCCCTCCAGGTATGCTCCAGCTGCTCATTTATGCCAAAACATTACATGTTACAGAACGTAGTGTTTTATAGTATATTTTTAGCTGTCACAGAGACCATACTGCAAATTTCCTCCCAGTTGTAGCTCATTATGATTGTAGAGATGCTCAAATTTTGTACTAGTGTCTTCTACACAGATTAATGTGGATCTACTTCACTATGTTGCTTCTTTAAGTAGATTGAACCAAGATGTAGGCCTTGTTCTGCATTTGATATGCTACAGGGAAAAGTTGCTACAAGAACAATCCATGGATCCAATTACATTCCTCTCAATGTTCAATAATCTTAACTAATACCCAAGTCCATCAAGATGCTCCAAGGTACCAGTTGAAAACCCCAATGTGAAACGTCATGCAATATGAGGTGTTACACTACCCTACTATTAATATGAAATAACATAACAATAATTTAATTAATGTCATCCATATATCCTTGTGCCAATTCGCCTGGTCTTATTCGGTAATGTCCCCATTGTCCTCCTAGTTTAGGAATAGCTCTATAGTGATTGGAATATGACCTTGGGTTTGTGGCCATAGAATTGTTGTTTGTCTACAACTTGAGTAATACAGAATGGAAACAACACCAAACTGCAATAGTCCACTAGTGTAACAAGCCTATTCTGTAATTTTCCTAGGAATTGTGTTTCTTTTCACTGTATCTTCAATTCAATGTTCTTGTTGAAAAAGTAGCTGCCAAAAAAAACCAAGGGCACAAAAATGCTCAAACAATAAAAATACCAAAAGAAACATAGCCCCAAAAGGTACAACATCAAACAACTTTGCATCCCAAATCCATGCATGCAATAAGAAAATGCACGAAACAATTCTAGAAATGTGAAAACAGTTTATAGTGTGTTATTCTTCCTTCTCTATGGACAAATTTCCATATTATGTCATGTTGTGCTACACTTTTTTAGAATTTAGGTCAAAATTGCCACTGGACCATTTCCCAACAGATGGATCCTACTTGGCGTTGGAATGAATTGTGGTAGGCTGGATTCATTCATAGTATGCTTACTAGAATAAAGCAATGTTTTACTCATGTCATCTACATAAGTAGCAGAGTCAACAATAACAAAGTTTTTGAAGATAGTCTTTGCACTTATTTCTTAAAATCTGACCTTTGCAAGATTAGTTGGAGTTGCGTAGTTGTTGATGTGCCATTAGTAGATTCTACAGGTGCTTCAGCAGATGCCAAAACAACTTGCAATTCCATGTATGGATTTTTTGTTGTTGAGGGTGAGCCTCTTTTTTGCAATAACTTTAAAATATGGTGAACATAATGAGACAATTATGCAACTCACAAATAGATGAGTCTTCACCCTTTGAAGCAATTCTGGACATGTTCATAAGCTTCATGTATATGCCTACAACTACTTTGCCTGTAGATTGTCCTTGAGCAAGCTTGAACTCAAGTAGCCTTTTTCCATACTTTGGTATATCCATATTCTAATTCTTCATTGTTTGTGAACAGTTCTCAAATGCATTCACAAATTATTGTGCTCGCAAAAAAAAACTTTAGTGAATTCCTCAATTCTGCTCTTAGGTTTGTAGAGTTCCTGATGAATGATACAGCAAACTAAGTCAAATGCAACAACCGGTGAATACTGAGGTGTAGGCTGATACCTCGTGATTTTATGTGCATTCAAATTTTATTTTTTTTAACACTTCCAGGTATCGTCGCTATATCGATGAACATTAGTGTAGGCTATAGAAATTGTTTCCATGCAGGTGTTGAACCTGACATGAAATATTGTGAAACAATGCATGGATACTGCGATGATGATTCGTGGAACTATAAAAATGTTTCCACGCAGGTGTTGAACCTTCCACGAAAGATTGTGAAACGATGCGTGGATATTGCGACGATGATTCGTGGAACTATAAAAATGTTTCCACGCAGGTGCTGAACCTGCCATGAAAGATTGTGAAACGATGCGTGGATACTACGATGATGATTCATGGAACTATAAAAATGTTTCCACGCAGGAACTGAACTTGCCATGAAAGATTTTGAAACGATGTGTGGATACTGCGATGGTGATTCGTGGAACTATAAAATTTTTCCATGCAAGTGCTGAACCTGCCACGAAAGATTGTGAAACGATGAGTGGATATTGCGACGGTGATTCATGGAACTATAAAATGTTTCCACGAAGGTTTGAGGAACTTATAGAAGCTGTACGTCGATATAGAGATGAAACTTCATGGTAGGATTCATCTTCCGTAGATTTGAGAACTGTTGTGTAGTTGAACCGTGCCCACTATGAAACGTTGCTATTGCCACGATGGGGAATTTTTGTCCATATATCCACGAATGTCATTCCATGAAAAAACGAAACCCCAAACGTTGCAACAGGGATGAAAATTCGTGGCTATTACAATGAAAAAGCGTGGCAAATTTGACCATACGTACTAGTGTTTCTTAAGCAAAGAGACATGGAAAACATTATGAGCTCTCATGTTAGCTGGAAATGAAATCCTATATGCAGTTTTCCCTATCCTGTCAAGGAATTCAAATGGACCACAATATCTTGGTGCCAAATTGGCACAACTCCCCAACTTCAAGAAACTTTTCCTTGTCTTCACTCTTAAGTAAACATGGTCTCCAATCTGAAACTCCTTATCCACTCTTTTCAAATTGGAATATATCCTTTGCCTGTCCTGAGATGCCTTCAAATTCTTCCTTATTTTAATAATCTCTTGTTCCATCTCCTTGATCATCTCTGGTCCAAGCACTACCCTGTTAACTAGACTATTCCAATTCACTGGAGTCCTGCATCCCTTGCCATACAATACCTCAAAAGGACTCATTCCCAATGATGCTTTATGTCCATTATTGATAGCTTGTCCACCACTACCATGATTGTATCATTCTTCCTCACTGTCATTGGCAGACCTGTTATAAAATCCATAGAAATTACTTCCCACCTCCATTCTGGAATGGAAAAAGTCTACAACAATCCTGTAGGATGTTGATGTTCTGCCTTGACTTGTTGGCACTTTTGACACCTAGCAATGTACTCTGCTATGTCCTTCTTCATCCCATGCCAAAAGTACTGCTTTCTTGTTGCTTTTATAGTATTTTGATATCCTGGGTGTCCAGAATATGGCATTTGATGTATCTCATCCATCACTAGCCTCTTCAAATCTGTACTATTTGGAATATACAGTTTGGTACCTTGATGAATTAGAACATCATCTTCACCAAGCTGATATCCTGCACACTTTTCATCCACATTTTCCTGCTGCAATTTTTCTTTGATTTGAAGGTAAGCTTCATCACTAGTTTGAGCTTCGAGAACTCTTTCCTTCAAATATGATTTACACATACTTACTGTTGCAACATGAAATTTTCTACTAAGAGCATCTGTAACCTTATTCTCCTTACCTTTGACATGATTAATTTCAAAATCAAATTCACAAAGGAATTCCATCCACCTAGTTTTCCTAGCATTTAGGTTTGGTTGGTGAAAAAAATATTTCAAGCTCATGTGGTCTGTCTTGAGCTCAAATGTTCTCCCTAACAGATATTGTCTCCATCTCTTGAGAGCATGAACTATGGCTGCTAGCTCTTAATCATGTGTGGCATAGTTCTTCTCATGTTCCTTTAACTTCCTTTACTCATAGGAAATTACAAATCCTTCTTGCATGAGCACTCCACCGATCCCTTCAATGCAAGCATCTGTGCACACTACAAAATCCTTCTTTGGATCCTAAATCTTCAAAACAAGAGCACTAGTAAGCAATTCCTTTAGCTGGTGAAATATTTTCTCACATTTTCCAGACCATACAAACTTGATATTCTTCCTCGGCAATGATGTAATTGGATGAGCTATTCTGGAGAATCCTTTAGTGAACCTTCTGTAATAGCCCACAAGACCCATAAAATATCTAAAATCTACAACATTATTTGGAGTAGGCCAATCCATTATGGCTTTAATATTTTCTGGATCCACTGCAATTCCTTCTTCTGAGATGACATCACCCAAATACTGTACCTTCTGGTGATAAAAATTACAGTTTCTCAACTTTTCATACAGTTTGTGTTCTCTAAGGACTTGCAACACCATTCTTAGATGTTCATTATTCTCTTCTTCATTCTTTGAGTAAACAAGAATGTCATCCAAGAACACAATCACAAACTTATCCAAATACTTGCTGAAGACACTGTTCATGAGACACATGAGTGTAGCAGGTGCATTGGTAAGACCAAAAGGCACCATTGTGAATTCATAATGGCCATATCTTGTGCTAAAAGTTGTCTTGCGAATGTGTTCTTTTTTTATCTTCTCTTGATGGTATCCAGACCTCAAGTCAATCTTCGAAAACACTTTAGCTTCCTTCATTTGTTCAAACAAGTCATCAATTCTTGGCAATGGGTACTTATTCTTGACTGTCACTTTATTTATCTACCCTAATCAATACACAACCTTAAAGTCCCATCCTTTTTCTTGACAAACAATGATGTTTCTCCCCAAGGAGATACACTCATCCCGATATACTCCTTGTCCATTAATTCTTGCAGCTGCATTTTCAACTCTATCAATTATGGTGTGCTCATTCTATAAGGAGCTTTGGAAATTGGTGTTGCCCCTGGAACAAGATTGGTGGAAAAATCAATATCTCTCTTTGGTGGAATTCCTAGCACTTCATCTGGAAACACATCCTTGAACTCCTGCAACAGCAGAAAATATTCTATCCTTGGTCCATTATCTTCTGATGAATCTGATATGTGAACTACATATAATTGGCAACCCTTGTTATAAAACTTTTTCAACTACACGGCTGAAATATGCCTTATTTAAACTTGCTTGGGAATTCCTCTTACCAACCTTGGTCTTCCCTCTCCATCAATGCATTCAAGTACCTTCTCATAGCAATCTATCTTGGCTCTATGTCCTTCCAACCAATCCATACCTATTAGGGAATCATAATATCCTAATGGTAGGACATTGAAGTTTACCTTTGTGAGGATCCCATTCAACTCCATGGGGAACTCCATCACTACCTCACTCACCTTCCTCTTGGTACACATGGCTAATTGAACTAGCCAAGAATTACTATGCTTCACTTTGATAAGAGGACAACCTTAAACCACCTTAGGAGACACATAACTATGAGTAGATCCTAGATCAATCAAAACAGAAATAGATTGCTTAGCAATCTTACCTTCAACTTCCACCACTACTGATTGGTGGTCTGCCTGATGATCATCCAATGCTACATAAATTCAAGGTGTTGCCCTTGCCATATCTTCCAATGTAGTTGCTTCTTCTAATTTTTGCAAGATCTGGGGATTCTCCCTCCAATGTGGAAAATATCTAAGCATGTGGTTTCCTCCACATCCCCAACACTAAAGTGGTACTTTTGATGCTACTACTGGCTTGAATCCTCTTTGTGCTTGTTGTCCTTGTGGAAAATTTCTGGGCTGATTTCTAAATGGTGGATTGAATCCACTTTTCCTTTGTTCAAACCTCCCACGTGGCTTCCCTTTCAATGTTGGGTGGACCTCTGTTTTTCTTTTGCTCTGCTCATAGCAATGTATTGCCATCCTAATGGCTTCATCAAGACTTGGTGGATTGATAAACTCAATCCCATCTCTCAAAGTTTGAGGTAGACTACCAAGGAAACATTGGATCATTACCCTTTCATCCTTGATGTAATCCACATACCTCAACAAATCCAAAAACTTGTGGACATGCTCTTCCATGGAATTTTGTCCCAACCTGAGTTCATTGAACTCTTTCCTCTTGTGATCATAATACCTAGCTGATAGGTATTTCTCCTTGAAGCACCTTATAAACTGCTCCCAACTGATCCTCCTTTCACTGTTCCTCTTCACTTGTATGAGGTTCTCCCACCAAATTGAAGCTCTTCCATTTAGATTGTAAATGGAAACTCTGGCCTTTTCATTTTCTGAATAATCATGCATTCTAAAATACTTATTTATTCCAAGAAGCCATGCCTATGCCTCTTGACCTGTCTTTATTTCTCCATCAAATGTGGGAGGCCTTTCCTTCCTAAATTCTCCCTGTGGGATCCCTCTGAATTTTTTTCTTCCTTCAAACCTGCTAGAATTGTGCCTCAGACTTCTTTGAGAATCTCTGGAGTCACATGACCTGCTGGAAAGAGATCTTGAGGAGGGTATTATGTGCTTCCTTCTCACATAAATCTTTATAGGTCTTGGAGTCCTCTTCCTAAAACGACCTCTAGAGAGATTACCTGCATCTCTTCCTTCTCTACCCACATTGCTTGGGTTGGACCCAAGGTTTATCCTCTGATGCATATCAGTGAGGCTCTGCAAAATGGCAGCATTGAGCTAGCGTTGTTCTTCCTGATCCTTCATCATTCTTTCATCAAATCTCACCATAGTTTCAACCAAGTTCGGGGGAGTTATTTGCTCCCTTCTCCCATTGGATTTTGTTTCAGTATGTGCTTCTTGCACATTCTCTCCTAGAACATCCTCCTCATGTTCATACGGATCATGGGCATCGTTTATGGTCACCATTCCTTGCTTTCCATGTATGCTACCTCTATTGTACGATTAAACTATTATCAGCTGCAAACACTGTACATTACAGACACATTTATCAGACATCATAAGAATGCATATGAAACATAGAATATCCATACAAATCTAGAAACTACTCATTCGAACAACAACAATACTAATTAATGTTTATCAAATCCACGCCATGAGCATTCTTCTACTTGTAAATGCATTCATGCTTCGGCCCAAGCAGCCCCAATGTTGTAACTTGGGCTCTGATAACATTTGTCGTGTCCTCAGTTGCCTTGGTTCCCTTTAGAGGTGATGGGAGACAACCTGATACATTTTTTTTCAAAACTTTATCCGCAACTTTAATCCTTTACACAGTCGCAATTTCCTCTAGTACGCAAATCCGCAATCCGCAATCTGCAGATCGGAAGTCAGAAGGGAGGAACGCTCAAATCACGACATCAAATAGCATACGACTTCGACTTCTGCATTCCTCAATGCGGGAGTCAGAAATGCGGAGCGCTAAAATTACCAGCATTGAAGAAATATGATCCTGAATTCCACATTCTGTAGTGCAGGAGTCGGAAATGAGGAGCACCAAAATTCTCGACACCGAATAAATACAATCTCAACTTCCACATTCTGCAGTGTGAGAGTCAGAAATGCGGAGCACCAAATGCCCTACGTCGAAGAAATACAATCCCGACTTCCGCATTCCGCAGTGCGGGAGTCGGAAATGCGGAGCACCAAAATGCCCGGCATCGAATAAATACAATCCTAACATCCACATTCCATAGTGCGGGATTCCGAAATGTGGAGCACCAAATGCCCGACGTCGAAGAAATTACGATCCTGACTTCCGCATTCCGCAGTGCAGGAGTCAGGATTGCGGAATGCCAAAATTTTTCGGCATTTGAAGGGAATGCGCCCCCGACTTCTACATTCCGCAATATGGATTTAGAAAGTCGGAAGCTGGCCATACCCCTGTGACCACACACCCCTGCACCTGCAAACTTACCAGGCTGATAAATTCTTCATCCTTAGACCAAATTATACAAGTCCAGTACCGTTGGAAATCTATTGGAGAAATATATACACTGATGTGATTCCCTACCACATCTGAGTACTCTGACTTGGCCAAATTTCCAATTGAAGTATTTCCTAAACTCCCTCAATGCCCCTTTACCCTTCAAGTATTTCTACCTTCCTTCTGCCATGACTTCACTTTCACCTGACCTATAGAGGGGTCATGAAACAAAATAGGGATATCTGATTCCTTCCCCAAATCCAGGTGATGCCATGCAGTCCATCTAACAGTGTATGCAATGCATAAAAAAACACCCATAATGAAACTAAAACTAATCAATGCATCTACAACGTGCAAGGTTAGCAACATATTAAGCCCAAACAAATGGTGAACTGCTCAAACATGAAATCATCCTCATACTCAAGACTATACATAGTATTCATACTAGTCAATTTCATGCAATCATTCATTCAAATAACTTGAACATAAAAAGTAGACATAACATAGGAAACTAGCATCATTTAACACTACATAATGCACTTATCTTTAAATGGAACTGTCTAAGCAACTAGCTAAGTTAGAGCAAGGTTCCACCCAGCCATAGGTCTTTGTCCAACCTATATTCTTTCAGCTGAGAGACCACCCCCGATCTGGGATGTGTATCCACTAAGGAGGGCTAAATAGGCTCTCTCACTGTCAAGGCTCCACCCTAGTGCTAATCCAACATACAATTGGGTTTATCAAGCATGTAAGGGAATAAGGAGGATTATGCTAATCCAATGAGCTCAACCACAGAGCTACAAGCATCTCAAACCATTCAACAGTCATGGCACCCACAATACCTACCACACCCAACACAAGGAATGGCCCCTTCTCTATTGCACAGTCCCTCAGGGCCCCTTCCCTCCAATCCTCTTCAAGGTGGGAATATAAAGGTCCAAACTACTATCTTCATGAGACTTTAGACTTCACTGGATTTATCAAGCAAATCCAACCTCTGTCTAATCCTCTTCTCTATTATCCTAGCTGGGATATTCTTAGGGTTGCAGCCGAAGCTCTGTGCCGCAACTCGGTTCTTCTGCTATCAAATCAATATCTTCTCATAGGTTTACTAAGCTTCTCATGCTCTGGAATTTACCCCAGGGTTTGGTCCATGGATTTCCCAACTGATTCTACTTCCCACGCATGGTTTCTTGTGCATTCTCGGCTCTACAATTCGTGACTTACACAGAGTCACGATTTTTCTCCTGACTTCCTTACTGCTGGCACTATGATGTGTGATAACTATGGAGGTAGAGTGGCTTAAGGGACAAGAAAAAAAGAGCCATACCCTGCCATACGGATTTTCAGGGCTGCTCCATACTCCATCGACCTCATCAACAAGTTTTCTCAACCACCTTCTTACAAAAGAATTAAATGTAGCAAGGGAGTCAAATGGGCTCACAAAATGACATGTGGTAGCATGGGTTCCAATCCCACAACCCCCTCACCTATTCCTAGTGGATATACATGGCCCCCTCTTATTGGTTGCCTCCATAGCCAGTTTTCTTGGTATTTTGTCACGATATTTAATATTTACATCATTTACAATACCTCATGGCTTAATAGGACATGGATAATCAGAATGTCAAATACTTTCCTTTTAAATAAAATCTGTACATCCCCTAGTGGGGCCTTGGCCTTGATCTCCACACTAGGGAAAACACATACTGCATGTATACAATATTTACATTGAAGCCAATAAACCCTAAGGGTCAAAATGGGGATGTTACAAAAACATAAATTGTAACACGTCTTAAGGCCTTTTCTAAAGGGAAAGAACTCTATAAAAACAATCAAAGATCCTCAAAGAGATCCTACTTGCTTTATGGCTCTCTAGGAATATATAAATCTAACATGATTTTATCCATGGTTGATTGAATTAGGATAATAAGTGTGTGATTTGGAGCTTCATGAGATTCATACAAATAAGAGCTTAAGGGAAATTGTTGCTTAAGATGACCAAGTCTATTAATCTTATTAAGGATATTTATTCTTTACTTTCTCTCTCAAAACATATAAAAATGTCAGTTAGAGTGAGACGTTAAAGAATAATCCCTAATACATAGAGTGGGATGTTCAAGCATAATTCCTAATACATATATATGATAATAATAAAGACTCTATTGCATTCTCCATAACTTTATTAAAAATCTCATGCACATATCAAATTGTTGCTCCAAGTATTCAAGTTTGCAAAGGATAATGTCATGAATCTTGGGCTTGATATGAGGCATGAGAAAAAAATCTTATACTGAACACATATTTCATTAAAATTGGAAACAATTTATTACAAGAACATGACCAAAATGATTTTCTTTGGTTATTTTGGAATTCTATATTCACTATATAATTCCAAATTTAATGAAATATATTAGGCATTCTCAAAATATTTCATAGACAAAAATATTATGAGAAAGAGGAGTGTGATATGGGGTGAAAAGTGCGGGGGGGATCCTAATGTATTCTAAAGGAAATAAAGAGTTTTCTTATAAGTGGGGAATGGATTAAGCAACTGACAATCAAGTAGATAGGTATTCCCTATTAGTGGGATTAGAGCTCATCATTTCCCTCAAGATCTCCAAAGTCTTGATCTTAGGAGACTCCCTCTTGGTGATATCTCGGGGAAGAAAAAATACGTACAATAATGAAACAAATTTGGGATAACCACAATGTAGAATCCTGAAGATGCTACATCATATCACACAAGTGAATATCATACATATATTCTAGCATCATAATGTGGAAGCAGATAGGTATGCTAATCAAGTTGTAGCACTTGAGCAAGGAATGTTAGTTTTAAATGAGGGACATCCCTAACACTAATGGCTTCCATAGGACATTTACAACTTCCCTCTCACCGCATTAATGGAACACCTAAGGTTACGGGTAGACATTCACGCCATTTGGATTGTATTTATTGTTCTCGGCACACAACACTTGAGTCATTTAATCTCCCACATGGGAGAGCCTTCTCACATATTCGTTGTGGTGGGTTATTTGACTATGAGTTTGTGGTTTATCTTACTATGGTTTTGCTTTGTTTTTTCTTACATGCGATATCTCTAAGAAGATATTCTTGCACAATAGCATACCATGGTAGTGAAATCACTATGGGTTTGGGGAAATATGGTAGGGATGTGAAGTGACAGGAACTCCGACACAGGCCTTCAGTTATTTCCTTGAAATGTTGCTCCAATTTTTTATTTGCACGGGCCAATTGTTTAGTGGGAAGGTCTGGAATTCCCAGGATTCATGTTTTGGATTATGAGACTCTAGAGACGTATTTGGGAACTGTATGTGTTATGGAAAATTCTGAATAGGGATCTTGGATCAGGGAAATTCAATTTACAATTAGGGACGTATGTATAATGTTGAATAGGTTAAAATACCATCTTGAAGGGGTCATTGTTGTCGTGGATAAACTCTCTTTCCATAATACATAGATGGATACCAGATTCGACAACCTAGAAGGTGAGGTAAAGGAACAACAGGGATAGTTGGAAAGGCTAACTCTATCCTCTCATGAACATAAGGAATTGTTAAAGGGTTATCATTCATAGAATACCCCTTCAAAAAATCCAAGAAAATGGATGAAGACACAATGCAACATCGAACCATGGTTCTCATCGACATATCAAGTTCTCAAGAACATGAGGAGGTAAATCAGGACATGGAGGAAGCTTTCTGTGGGCATGGACCCTCTTAATCCTCTAGTTTTATGTAATATTTTTATAAAATTCTACTTGAACAATTTGTGAAAGTTTTTATCTTTCAATATTATGTTAATATGTTATAGACATTATACTGTATTAGATTGATAGAGAATTGTAATATCCCAGCCAACAATTGTCCAGAATACTAACTCCAACTGTCGAATTTATCAAGATTTTCACTAGTAATTTTTAGACAATTTCTTTACAGTGAGCAGGATGTAAGTGAGGTGTACAGATGTACTGATCAATGATGGTATGGATGAATTTTGATTATGGAATTTGTATGGATAAAGTGAATCAGCAAGTTAATTCAGGTTTGAACAGTGAGTCCTATGCACGAGGTATTGGAGCCATTCACTTTTCAACAACAGATAAATCTATTGCCTACTTCGAGGCTTCCTGGGATTCCAACATATGCACACTAGACTGGGAGTTGGTTCTGGATGGAAGTATGGGTTATATCAGTCAACATACTCATAAAAATATATTGGTGTAGGTCTCATAGGATTTTGGAAGGTTACAAGTCGATTTGGAGGAAAACTAGCCAAGGGCGCTATTGGGGATTGCTCAACCAGGAGGATTACAAATTATTCCAAACACTGTCAAATGCTTCCAAAAAATCAGGGAGTGGAATGGATTGGATTATTTAATGTATTAGAATACTCATACAACTTACATAACTGAAAACTCATGCTCAGATAAAGTATAGCAGTAAATATAGCAAAACTAGTTATTGAAAATGGCTCATTGAGCTAGTCTTGCATTCTTAAATCCAAAAGTGCCTCAAGGGCTCACTCAAATATTTTATGAGAAATTAGATGGTTCTGATATATATTTATTGACAGAAACGGGTCGAAATATTAATTCCAGAATACATTTTTTCTATTTCATTACATTCAAAATTACAAGAGCCTCACAGGCTAGGAGATTCTTACAAACTGAGAGAGAATGAATGTAAGGAATGAATACGTGACTGTAACTCTGATATGAAGCTGATATATGACTTCCAAAAGGTCTTATGACTGATATGGGTGTCTCACTGATCTTCGAGAAGTGTCTTGCACGCATTCACTGAGCTGTCTTCACACGTGCGCTCCTTAACACATGAAACCTTGGCTCCGGTGAGAATGAATGTATCTTGGTCATCCGGACACCTTTTTCGATGAGACAAAAAGTGTTTCCTACTGTAAAAGGCCCTATGGATGTAATGGAACGGGTCTCACAACCCATAAACGATCATAAGTGTTGAACCTGAAACCTCTATTTCGGCCCTTCAATGTTGTTCCCACCGAATGTACCCTGTATGATGATAACTCCTTGTAAGCTTGGGTTCTTCTTAGTATTGGAGTATATGGACCTGCAAATCAGATCTTCATGGATGAAAATACTAAGAGAATATTAGAGAAGAGAAGTAGAATAGAAGAATGGGGCACATCACCCATTGATTGGCTTGGGCACATCACCAAACCTTGAGAAGCCAAAATGCTTCACTTAGAAACTCACAATGACAAAAGTTGTGAAATGGAGTTGGAATCCTTCTTTTATAGAATTCATGTTGACCTGTTGAGCAATTTACTTGGCTTGGTGACCTATGAGAATAGGTCACCCATGAGTGGACATAATTTCCTTGCTTTGCTTTGGCTTTCCTTCTTTTTACTCTTTTTCTGACTTTCCTTCTTTTCTGAACTTTCCTGCTTTTCAGACTTTCCTGCTTTTCCCGTTTTATCTTGCTTTCTGGATTTATGTTGTTTTTCCTGAAATATTCATCTTTTCTCATTTTTTGCATCATTTTTGGACTCATGTGCTTTACTTTAATTCTTCCCCAAGTCACTCCTCCAACCTTATCCACTAATGCACCCTAGTGGAGCATTTTCTCCATTTATTCAGCATAATACTAAAATATTATATGCACCATAAATATTTATTCCAAGTGGATAGCAAACTATGGATAAAATTAAATGCACACTCCTAATTAATTAATTGCCTCATCTTAACCCCTCATTAATTAATTAATCCCATCTGTCACTAGAATCCAAGGGGTTCGATCTTCTTCATGGTGATGACGAAATGGGAACATGACAGTCCTCCCCTCCCAAGATTGCTTGTCCTCAAGCAAAATATCCCAAGAGTTCCATAATGCTACTGCTTGTCAAATCTGATCATAAGCTGCTCATATCTTTCCCAAGAGTCTGGTTCATCATGCAGTTCCCCATGAAAGGAACTAGTCCACCAATCAACAATGTAGATCTTAAAGAAAAGCAAGTTGGATTTCCCTCCTAGATCCCACTTCCTATGGTGCCCTCTCCCAAGCCCAAATAACATCAGGAACAAACTTTCAACCCAAGGAATTCCAGGATTCCATGGATTGTGCAGCATCTTTCCAAAAAATTTGGCATTCTGAAGGATGCCAAGATCCCGTGGACTGTGCAACATATTTCCAAAAAATTTGGCACTCTAAAGGATGTTAGGATCCCAATGTCTCAACTACATTCTCCCAAACATAAAAATCCATTTGGGGAATCTATGATCATCAGGTAGGATGTCAAAATCACTCCACCCCATTGAAAGTTGGTAACTTCCAATGCAAAACTGAATATATGTGTGACTTCCCCACCAAACATGGATCTTCTCAAACACATGCAAATTCCAATACCAAGTGGGAATCACTCCACTTTCCATGCTCATAAAAAATTCTGTTATGCACCTGTACACCTGAGCCTTCTGTGAATGTGTATTGGAAGTGTCTAATGGCTGAAAATTATGCCTTTTCTGCTGCTTGCAATTCATAGAAAAATCAACAATATTAAAAACAATTTTCTTGCAACAAGACATAAAACTTTTACCTTCCAAATTTTCCTTTTCGGTGATGCCTCTATCCATCCATCTAGCGGATGAATCAGAGATCTTGCTTGCTGATTTATATGATCTATAATCATCCATATCTTATGCAAAAGGATCAATCTCCCATGGGGACAAATCATGATCCCCCTATTGTACATGTGACACACACCAGAAAAATTTCTTCACCCACTGTTCATTCCCCATTGGTGTTGCTGAATCTAAGACAGGTGGGAAAGAACTGTGAACCTTCTTTGCATGTCTGCAACCTTCAGTAATCAGAATTATGGCTGCAACTTCTTCATTATTGTCTGGCCCAAATTGGGTGCTCTCATCCCACTCTTCCATGGGAGAGTGACTGTCTTTAAGGAACAACTCAAGTTCCGTTGGAAAGAAATCAAGTGCTTGGTTCTCATCAAATTGTTCTTTACACTCTTCAAGAACATGTAAAAATGAATGATCCTCATGATCCACCAATTCAGGAGTCTCAACCCCTGGGGGTTCATACCAAGCCCATCTTCTCCTCTGAAGTGGCTTCCCCATCATACTGACACATAGGCATATAAAAATCAGAACTTACAAAATCCCCATGTGTTATGTTCTCCTTGATCCCCAATGTGTTCATCTTTAATGGTCTAGTTAAGGAAATAAGTTCTTGCAGATGAACTTTTTCTTCTTGTTCTTGCAATTCATCCTTCTCAAAGTCATGAACCCCAACACCTAAGGGATCAACTAAGCCAATATTCTCACTGGAAGTGGCTTCCATTTGGGGCTGCAACAAAGGCATACAAAAATCAGATTTTGAATCATACCTTTGAACCCAATTCTCCTCATCAGGTAGTGTGTTTATGGCAGCATGCTCCTTCTGCAACTTCCTTGGATCACACCCAACTGATACGAGATTGTCTTCTAATTCATTATGGATTTCAAGTGGTGACTGTGATTCTAATTTATGTCCTTCTTTTAGATCTGATCCAAAAGCTATCTCACCACCCTTAACCAAATCACCCTCTGTAATATCCTGATTTTGACCCTATTGCATTAAAATTGTAAATGATGTAAATATCGTTATTAAATCATGGTGAGGAGATCAAGGCCAAGGCCCCGCCATTGATTTAGCATTTTATGTATCGGCAATTAAAAATCGATGCATATGGTTCTTGTGCTAGCCACACACAATAGAAATTAAGACATCATGTAAATATGACTTTTAATGAAATACCCACAACTAGCTATGCAATGCAACAAGAGATGAGGGCATGATATTACAAGGAATAGGGAGGGAAATATTCAAACCATTGAGCCAATGTTGTTAAGCCAAATGTCAATGAATGAACCCATAAACCCTCAACTACCCATTTTGACTTATGCACCCAATCATTTAATTCTTCCAAGAGTTGGTTGAGGTAGTTAATGCCTTGGGAATGGGGAGGTATGGAAGTCAATTTCGTGTATGGGCAAGCCATCAATCTGGGAAATCATATTTTGGCTTCTTGGGCAAGGAAACACCCATGAAATTGTGCCCAAGCCATTATTCACCCATGGTCTTTTCTCCCTCATGCAGTCTGAGCTAGCTGGGGCTTTCTCCTTCACGTTTCCATCATTTCTCCTGCATTTTCCATAGCTGGGAACTCATTTTTGTATTGCACAGTGGCTGGGAGGAAGGGAGTCATGATTTGGGGGTTTATGGATGCCTTTTCTGTCCCTTGAATTCCCATAAACGTTTTCTGAAAATGATTTTTCTCTCCCAGGGTTGATTTTCCATCTGCCATTTCGTTTTTGGTTGCCCACGTTTTTCTGAAACTAATGGAAACCCATTTTTGGCATCCCACTGTCAAAACATTTCTCTTCATTCCCAACACTTGTGTTTTTGCTGTTATGTGCATCCATGTTTTAGTTTGAACTTGTGAGCAATAAATTAGGAGTGGAAGCGAACCAGAATTGGCTTGATAAACCTAGTAAGGAAAGTAATCTCTCAAGAAGATCAAAAGGGATGGCTACTCTTCTATGCACACCTTGAACAACACTGGATTGGAAGGTATGGTCTGAGGGACTGTGTATTAGTGAAGGGAATACTTCCTCGTGTTGGGTGTGTAGGTATTGTGGGTACCAATCTAGATAGATATTGTAGAGGTAGCCATATCTCTGTGGTTGAGCTCACTAGATTAGAAATTCATTCCTTTCCATTGCCTTAGCAGCCTGATAAACCCAACTGTGGATTGGCTTGGCTGATTTTGGTGTATATTTGGCTATGTGTGAGTCTATTGTTCCCTTTTTCCTTGTATAAATCATGCCTAGCTCGGGGGTGGTAGTTGTGTTGTGAGATTGATAAACACAACTAGCCTGTGGTTGGGTGGAATTGTTGCAGTTGCATAGCCAATTGCTCGGGACTACTTCACTTCAAGATAAGTATTCTCTTGTGTTAATTCTGCAATGTCCGTATTTGATGACTATCATGAAAATGTTGAATGCATGATAGATATGTAGTTGAATTTACTTCCGTTGTGTTTCCTACATTTATACATCTGCATATGTATTTTTATTTTCAATGAATTTTGTTATTAATCACGGGGCTAGATTCCCAGGTATAGTGTCATGTTCTCTCCCTTGCTCGGTTTGATGTGAGGGGACGTGACACCCTCCTTTGTAGTGATCTTGAAATCACCAACAAATAAATCTGAATGTCTTGAAGTGGAATCTCTTTCCACACTGTACATAACTTTGGAACCTTTGGATTGGTCCTTGGATGCTTCTTCTTCTCTGTCAACCTCCTCCAAGTGGCTTGTGGCTTCTTCAACTTCATGGATTCCACAATCATGCTGACTTATGCATTCTTCATGCTCCTCTGAAGGTTGATCCCCCACTGTGGATCCTTCTTCCATTCTGTCAACAACCTCATGATTGGTTCTTGGGTCTTGCTTCTTCAAAAATGATGAAGCTTCCTCCTTGGTTGTTTTAGGGTCAAGATTCTTGGAGGCTATTCTTGAAGAGGATCCAATAATTCTCATGAAGTGTGAAACCACTGAATCTAATGAAGCTTCAAATTTCTTCATTCTCTCTTCCTCAGAAAGTTGATATTTGACTGTGGAACATGCAACCTTTACCTGAATATGGCTATCATAATAACCATAGTCTCTTCTTCCAATCATGATCTTATGGGAGATGCTTGTGGAAGGTACTTCTTGGAAATTATCTTCCTCGTACAGTCTGCAATATTCTTCATACTGCTCATCATAGTCATCATCATATTGTTCATAAAAATCATCATCAGAGTAAGAGTCTTCTTCACTGAACATGGACATGGCTGCAATTTCATTGAATTGAGAGAATTCTTTCCACAGGATGTCATGTCCCCAATTTTGGTTCATCTAGTACCATGGGTTAAATGGGACAAGATCAACCCCTAAGGAAATTAAATTGTATTAATTCTATTTGCTTAGAATTAATTTTAGCCTAAGTCTCACAAATTGGCAAATTTATTTATTAAATTTAATTTTGATAAATAAAATTAACGGATAATGAGCAAGTGGGCCAAGAGGGAGCCCATGTGGAACATGTTGCCAAAATAGAGTAGGGGGTGAAGATATGGAAAAAAATATGAAGAGAAGGAAGGTGGAGATAAGGTTTCCAAATCAGAAAAAAAGAAACAACTATAAAAAGATAAGGAGGGCACACTTGCCAAATAATAGTCCAGTTTACCAAAGAGGAAACATCCTAAATGGTGTAGTTTCCATTTCAATGCCTAGTTCACAAAGCAAGCAAGTGTTTTTGAAAGAAGGAAACTTCTAAGGTCAAGGAGGGCGTAGTTTCCAAAGGGATAAAAGCATGTCATGAAGAAAAGAAGGAAAGTTCATCCACCCAAGGGAGGGCACATTTGTGAAGGGTTCTAGCAGGTCATCGAAGGAGAAACATGTTGAGGAGGTCATCAGGGATTCTATAAAAGAGTGCTTCCAACTCCCATTCACATATTTTGACTATTTTTTAATTGAATGTGAGAGATTTATCTCCTCTTGTTGAGTGATGTGCCTCAACTTTCTTTGGGTGATGCTCCCCATACCCAATCTTGTCTAGTTTATTCTCTTCTTCTCCCTCTCTCTCTCTAACAGGTATTCAAGACTAATGGGAATCCATTGAAGATCTATTTGCAGCCATTGAAGATATTTTTGCAACCACTAAAGTTATGATATCATGCTGGGGTCAAATTGCTTCAGAATATTTTAAGAGTTCAAGAAGAATCCTTCTCATTATCTCCTCTCTTCTTCCCCATTCTTCAGTATTGCAGGGTGTTGGTGGAAGGTTTGCTCCATTGAAAGATTTCTAGTGATCAATGAGATGAAGGATCTGATGAGTGATGGCCATATTCAGAAATGAATTTGAAATTAGAACCATTCATTCAACGTCTATCATGTCGAAGTTATTCTAGTTTGAGATTCCCCAAGGGTGTCATGTTCTGTACTCAAAGAGGTGAAGAACTGAGGGATGGAATCTTCTTTCCTTCTATAATTGGAGAGGATGATTTGATGCTATTTTGCATCCATCAAAGATCTGCAATAAACATCTGAACTATGTCCTAACATCTTCTCATTTTCTCATATAAATATGCCCCAAAGGCTCATGATGTAATAATGGCTTCCAGTATTGTTTTCTAGCTTATTTTGGAGTAGTTTCACCATTCAAGCACTGTATTTTCGAATGGTAGATGTATGAAAATGCTTAGATGATTTGGAATCTCTAATATAACTCTCCTAATCCATTAGAGAAATATTTCCAGCCAGATATATGTTTTATTGAAGGATTGGGCAAACCTAGGGGGGTTTTGAAGGTTTTTATGGCATATAAATTCTTTGGAAATGTAATGATCTGATGTAAAGTTTGATTCTCTGTATTTTCAATTGTTAGGATATCTCATCATTCAGTTATGTACTTTGCATGCATTTGCATGCATCCGCACGCAACCCAGTCACCAGTTTGATGCCTCCAACACCTTATCCCCAGTTTGTCAGCACCCGGGAGCTTATTTCCATGCAGTTATAGCCCTCCTAGTCAGTAAGGTGCCCACTTCTCACCTACCACTTGAGAAAGGCGCCCTTCTTCACCTACCACTTAGTTCACTTCAGTTAACGAGTTGTCTTTCCTTGATTTAAGGCTAGATTGACTCCTAACTACTTGTATCACTCCGTTGGACCTCCAGTGAGACTAGACTGCCTATTCTGACTCCAGTTAGCTCCTCATGCTCCCTCCAATGAGCCTCCTTTATTCAGTTAGTGCCTACATGTTCCAGTTACACCTACCACACTCAGTTAGACTCAGTTTGACACCTGGTTGACTGTTACTTGTGCATTGATGAATCCACTGATATGATGATGAGGACTCCTAGTTGGAACCAAGCTACACCATGCAGTATATTCGAATGACCTCCTTGGTTAATTCGAATTGCTCAGTCATTGTTACTGTATTTTATTGTATTCTACCATTCTGAGTTCAATAGAGCACTGCTGCAATCCTTTTGCACAGTTTACACTTATTTTCTGAGGTTCATCTTTGTAATTGATTTACTTGTTCAATTAGATCTGATGTGCTTAATTTCACATGGTATCAGATCCATGGCAGGGACAAGATTTCTTTTTTGCAGGTGTTCTACATGAAGATTGAGTGATTTTTGCTCAAAAATCCAGCAGTTGTGGCATGCAAAATCTCATGTGCATGCAAGATTGAAATTTCTCTCCAATCCACTCCAAAAGCCGTGAGTTTTCCACAGAATTCCAGGATATAGATCATTGGATCATCAATCTTGCTTGATCTCCTTTGTCGGGTGTGATGCAACTCTAAAACGGGTGGATTGTTCGACCTTAATGTTCTTGTTTTAATGTGATTTGCAGGTTTTATAACTCCTCCATTAGCATTCGCTATCATTGAGATGGATTCTTCTTCTTCAAAGCTTCTCACTCCCTTCAATTATTTTGAATGGAAGAATGACATGGAGATTGTGTTGCGCTGAAAAGGGTACTACAGAGTCACCATGGGCCTCGAAGTTGAGCCCAATACACTCATTGAAAAATCCAAGCACTTCAACAAATTGGATGAAGCATATGGTCTTCTTTGCCTCAATATTTCCAAGGATCTTCATTTCCACCTCAGTGGATTGTCTACTCCAAAGGCAGTATGGGAACAAATTGAGAAGATCTTAGGAAATCAAAATGAGATGCGGTCTTTTCAATTGGAAAACGAATTGATTTCCTTGAATCCTGAGAATTTCGAGACCATAAATTATTTCTTCACCAAATTCAAGAACTTGGTATTGCTATTGAATCAAAGTGGAGTTGTAAAGGAAGATAAAGAGTTGATTCTTTCTATTCTTTCAAAACTTGGAAAAGATTATTCGGTATTTGTCTCTACATTCAATTCCGGGAAGCTCACAACCCCGAATTGGAAAATTCCTACCTTAAATGCATTCATTGAATCTCTCACAAAGGAGCATGATAAGCTTGTTCAAATGGGGTCCATATGCTCCAAATATCAAGCCCTTTTTGCTGGAGGGTCCAAGCTATGAATGGAAAAAGGAAGCAAAAGAAAGAGAAGCCAAAATTCAAACCTTCCAAGCAAAGAGAGAAAAACAAGCAAGTGGATGAGCCATCTTGTTCGAGAAACAAGCAAAAAGGGAAAGAGGGCAAAGAGAGATCTAAATTTTCTTATTGAAGCAAGGGATATCATCCTAAAAGCTCATGCATGAAGAAAACCATAGATAAGATGGACCTTCTATTAGAGAAAAACAACATAACCCTTCCTGACGGTGCAAGGAAGAAGGAGAAAAATGATCATCCCGAGAGAGGTCATGCACTCATGGAAACAGTTTCGACCCCTCCAACTCTACTCATTGATTCTGGAGATTCGAACCACATGGAAGCAAAAAAATATTCTCTATCAACATTTGATCCCAACAACACCATCTCCATCCACATGGGAGATGACTCTCAGATCTCTTCAAAGGGAAAAGGTATTATTCATTTAAAGCATGGCAGTTTTCACAATGTGCTCTATGTTCCATCCTTAGCTTCGAATCTTCTTTCCATTTATCAGATGACTCACACTAGTTCACCAAAGAAATTTGTATTCTGCCCTAACAAAGTTGAAATTTCTGATATTCAAAGTGGAAAAATTATTGCGGTCGAAAAAACAAATCATGCTTCAAAAGCATATGAATTTTCACACTTTCTGTCGCATGACAAGCCCACCGCTCTTCTGACTCATGGAAATGAGGTTGGTAGACTATGGCATGAGAGGTTTGGACACCTAAATTATAAATATTTTCAGCTGCTACTGAAAAATTCCATGGTTGATGGTCTTCCGACGATCAAATCCTTGAAGGGAATATGCAAAGTTTGCATCATTGGGAAGCACCCGGAGCACAAATTTAACCGAGGCAAAGCTAGGAGAGCTTATTGCATTTTAGGGCTGATACATTCTGATATCAGTGGTCTGCTGCCACATACCTCCATGAATGGCTTAAGGTATGTTTTGACTTTCATCGACGACTTCTCCAGATTTACATGGGTTTTCTTTCTCAAAAACAAGTCAGAAGTATTAGAAAAATTCAAGTTTTTTAAGGCTTCTGTTGAGACTGCCACCGAGAGGAAGATAAAGGCTCTTAGATATGATAATGGAGGTGAATATATCAAATCAGAGCTGCTGCAACTTTGTGCTGAAAGCGGCATTCAGATCCAGCACATAGTTCCCTACACACCACAGATGAACGGTGTAGCGGAAAGGAAGAATAGATCACTGAAAGAGATGTCAACCTATATGATTGAATCAAAAGGTTTGGTTGAAAACCTTTGGGATGAGGCCATGAACGTTGCTACATACATTCAAAAAAGGGTTCCACATTCATCTTTGACTGATATTACACCTTTTGAAGCTTACACATGTCACAAACCTGATGTGTCAAATTTCCGTGTTTTTGGCTCAACCGCTTGGGCTAGAATTCCAACTGAAAAGATAAAATATTTGGATCCGCAAAGTGTTGAATGCATCCTATTGGGATATTATGAATAATAAAATTCCTACAAACTCATGGATATCATATCCAAAAATATATTCATTGAGTGAAGTGTCACATTTGAAGAACCGCTTCAAAATCTAGAACTAGTCGAGGAAGAAACTGCTGAAATACCACCTCCACTAGATGAAGAATTTGAAGAAGATGATGAAAGTATTGGTTCTGATATTTTATCAGACTTTGATGAACATGATATATCAGATTCAGAGGCTGATCCATTTGTGCCCCAACACTTGCCAAAGTGGGCCCAAAATACACTCAATTCTGCTGGTCAAAACATTGGAAATCTTGCCGATCCAAGGAGGACTCGAGCAGACTTTCAAAGAGCAGGTATGGATCCTTCTTTCTATGATCCTTTCCTATCTAAGAAATTATTTTTGATGATAGGTTTAGATCCTAAATCATATTATCATGCCCACCGATATCCGAGATGGCAAACCGCCATGGATGAAGAGTGTAGTTCTCTTCAAAAGAATGCTACATGGGAGCTAGTTTCTCTTCCACCTAGGAGGAAATTAGTCCAATGTAAATGGGTCTACCGCACAAAGGTTTTTGCTGATGGCTCAACCTGAAAATACAAAGCTCGGTTGGTTTCCAAAGGTTTCTCCCAAGTCCAAGGAGTGGACTACACTGATACCTTTGCACCGGTTGCAAAGATGGATTCGATCCGCCTTGTTTTAGCTATTGTCGCATCCAAGTACTGGGAAGTGCACCATATGGATGTGAAGAGTGCATTTCTCCATGGATATCTGAAAGAAGAAATATATATGGAGCAGCCAGAAGGATACATATCAGAACCAAAGTTAGTATGCAGATTGAAGAAGTCATTGTATAGCTAAAAACAGGCCCCAAGAGCTTGGTATGCTAAGATAGACTCATTCCTTCTCTCGCAAAACTTCGGAAGGTGCAAATCAGATCCAAATGTGTACCTACAGAAAAATGAAGGTAGTTTGCTGATTATAGTTCTTTATGTTGATGATATTTTGATAACTAGTAGCACTCTCAATTCAATTGACCGGTTAAAAACTGCTTTAAATCTAGCTTTTGACATGAGCGATTTAGGCTTGCTAAAACAATTTTTGGGGCTTGAGATTGCACAAAATTTTGATGGGATCACCATATCTCAGAAAAAATACATTTCAGACCTATTAAACAAGTTCAACATGTCAGAATGTAAGGCAGCCATTTTCCCATTCTTCTCAGGAATCAATCTTGAGGAGGGAGATTCTACACCGCTTGCAGATTCTACATTGTATCGATAGTTCATCGGTTCTCTACTATACTTGACACACTCAAGGCCTGACATATCTTATGCCATGAGTGTTGTATCAAGATATATGCACCATCCCCATGAGTTCCATTGGCGGGTAGCCAAGAGGATCTTACACTATGTGTAGGGTACTCGACACTTTGGCATACACTATGTTGTAGATTGTGAGCTAGATTTGATTGGGTATACAGATTCAGATTGGGCGGGTGATAGTATTGATCGGAAGTCCACTTCCGGTTATGTTTTCATGACATGAAATGGGCCTATTCGTTGGTCAAGCAAAAAGCAGGAAGCCATTGCATTATCTTCAGCAGAAGCAGAGTATCGAGGAGCAGTCAATGATTGCATTCAGGCAGTTTGGTTGCAGGGTAGTTTGTCAAAGTTTGATATTGGTAGTACTACTTCGACTATCATTTTTTGTGATAATAAAAGTGCTATCAAGATCTCGACGGATCCAGTTCAGAGACAAAGGACCAAGCACATCGAGATCCACATGCACTACATCTGAGAGCTTCTGCATGACTATACCATTGTTTTGCAATATTACCCTTGTCACCTACCCAAATTCTGAAAATATTATTATTATTGGAAAAACACTTTATGTTAATTTTTAATTACAAAATTTTGTAATTATGACCAAGTTTGGTCAAGGATGAATGTAATTACTAAATTATTATTATTTAATAAATTAAAGTAGGAGACAAACACCCAAGGGAACTGTTAAATGAGTGTTCACTGACCCACTAGGAGGAATGGATGTTGTTAGAAGGTGTGGGACAGATGGCAGCAATTGCACTTCACGACTAGTTGTTGGTTATGGGACAACTACCCCTACAAATGTGGCATTATTCCTCAGGTGGAGAGAGTGAGTAGGCAGCTCATTTAATGACCAGTTAACAACTGAAAGGCCTAGGCAAAATACATAAGGCAAATTCGAATTAAGCAGTTAGCTCTTACACAATATTTTCTGCAAAAATATTCCTCATGTGCATCAGGTGATCACTGAGAGATTCGAATAGGGAGGCTATGTGAGAGTGCAATTGTAAGTCTGCAAATTATTATGAGAAGGAGAACCAGAGGTGCTGGTGCAGGTCCCTTTGACTGCTAATTCTTTAAGACTGGATAATTATTGTTACTGCAAGTGGAGAGCCTAAGCTTCTAAGTTTCTTCCTCCGGGTGGTTCAGTGAACATGCTTGGGGGTCCTAAGGCAAGTAATTTGGATGTCTTTAGGAATTGGTTGGGTGGAACAGGATCCTTGGGCTGTTTGTTTCCCTACAGATTAACCAGGTTTTGCTGTTTCCTATTTTGTTTTTAGTTTAATAATTCTGTTTAGTGAAATTATCAAACTCTGTTTTGTAAATGTAATTATTTCTGATCTTTGTTTAAGTCTGAATGATAAAGCTTGGTTAAAAATATGATTAGATAATCATCTCTATATTTTTCCACATGCTGTTATTTTCATCGTACTCTAGTATAGAGAAGCAAATTAAATGATAGATGAGAGATAGGCAGATTGCCATTGATTAGAAAAATAATTACAGTAAGTGCTATGATTACAATTCTATCCTATATCTAATCATAGTATGAATTTACTGTATAGCATCGACAGTAATAGAGAATCCTTTTGTTATTTCATAAAATAAAAACCTAGTCTATTTTCTGTACAGTCATATGTTTTTCTTTTAACCCTATTCATTTAAAATAGGAAGTAAATACGATCAAATTAAACATTTTTTGATTTCCAAGTAATAGCAGTTTCAAGATTTAACAGCTGCAGAAACTAGTCACTGTATAGATTTCTTGACATTATACATACTTTACTTTGCACAGAATTATAGTTTTCATTTCAACTACATTTATTTTAGCTAGAAATATTATACATTTCCATACTATACATTTAATGATTTTCTAGCATTTCAAAAATTTCACGAAATATAGTAGCTGCAATTTATTTCCATACAATTTATGTTATGAGTAAACACTCTTCACTTTTCTCATATTTGTCATAGATTGTTTTCAATACAACTATATTTTCAATAATTAGTTTTGTATCAATCTAATAAAAATATTCATATCTTATTTTACATTACTTATATTTTGTTTCCAATCTTGAATATCTCCAAATAGTATCAAGAGCTATTTTATTTTCAAAACCTAGAATTAAATACACAGTCCTTCATTGTTCTGCTCAAGCCTTTCATGGAGAATCTTAAACATTTCTTTCTCAAACCCTAGATAGATCCCTTATACAATGATGTTCATTTCTAAGTTCATCTCAAAACCCTACTTATCGGTTCTCGACTTTTATTTCAAAACTTTTCAACTATAGTAACTGTTTCTATAGAATTCACATTGCCGAAACCCAAACTTTAATTTCAAAATGAAGTCGTGGCTAGGGTTCTAATAACCCCGTCGAAGACACATTTTCAACATCGAACGAAACATTACCAAAATAGAACACATCTCTACTAGTTACAAGCTTGAATCACAAAACTCCCAATCTTCAAACATAGGTTACAAATGCATAAGTATCAAACTACTGTATTATAGTAAATAACAGTGCCGAATACACAAATCAACACAGCGTTTGCATTAACCAAAACCATGTTTTATTTCCAAGTCATATGACTTTTAATTCAAAACGAAGTTTGCTCGTTGTATCATGGCGAAGTGCCATTACACAAAATAAATAGTTTACAACACAGGCTTGAAGCCTCGGCAACACGAAAACTTGGTCTAAAACATTATCACTGCCTACAGCTTAACCTAACTCAGAAGCAAGTAAAACAAGAACACGAATCCATTAAAGATTGCTCAACAATATAGTGAAAACATGACAGAGACTCTTTTATTTATCCATTTAAAGTATTCCAAAATGCATTGGGTCCTTTCCCTCAAACAACCAAAAGTATTTAGACCAACTCAAAGTCGATTACAGTGCTACAGCAAAAACCTACTGAGCCAAGTATTAAATGAACGGAGGATAAACCTCTTACATTTTGATATAAAAACAAGTCAAACTTAAAACTTCGCATTCAGCCATCATTGAAACAAGATGAATGTTTCCAACTCTCGGCTTACAACAAACACCATCCAAGGCACCTACGAGGTTTGTTGTGAACCACCGGAGCTTACCAGGAAATCGAAGCAACATTCAATTTCCTATTCTTCACTCAGCAACCTCTTTCGAACGGGTACCTGCCATAACATACGTTGAAATGTCAAAACAAGATTTTAGAGTATCAAATCAATTATTACAGTATCATGTTGCAGTTTCAAAACACTTACCTTTAAATTTTGATGCTTCGGAGTATTGAACCACTACATTAGTAAAACCACGAAGCAAGTGGCGACTGACAACAACCCTAAGTTAACATAGCAGACCAATCTCATTCTTAGGAGAATCAAACCCAGTCCAAACCACTTACACTACACTGGAAGAAGAAGCCTGTCACATTTTGGCATCGTGGGTTAAGTGCAAAAGGCTTAATGCCTGTATCTATTAAGAAACTACCTCTCACAGGTCACAGGATCGAAACCCCTGAGAATCACTCTCATCAACCCTACATTTTGGCAGCCTATCGGCCTTAATGCTAGCGAAACAATGAAGACCGGGAAGTTCACAACCATTACATACAACGAGGTTTAGGGTTGTAAGATCAACGAGCATGGAGGTGCCAACAATGCTACGTTGGAAGCCGAGAAGTAGTGCATTGATAACCCATTAATTACCACAACCACAACAGTGCCAACACTGCCCGCCAAGGGACATTACCATGTATAGATCGGAGGACAAGCGTCATGGAAACCATGCTAGCTTGGATTTCTAGTTGTTTCATTAGCCAAAGTTCATGTGGACGGATTATGTGGATTGACAGCCATGCATTCCACTATGGAGTTGGGTTAGAACATTTAATACCGATCGGGACACTGACAACTTGCCAACAGTAAAGTTAATAACCGTCAACTCATCACTCCTTTACGAGTTATTTGAATACATTAACATACGTTGTCAATACTTAGGACAAGAGCTAGGTCATTTAGCATAATTCCATGGTTGTTATAGTCTCGTTTCTTTTCTAAGGTTAGAGAAATCTCATAATCAATTTCAAGTTATTGCTTAAGTATACAAATCAATAGAATTACATCATATTCCATGTTTTGCATATTATAATCATATTATTGCATATTTTAAACATATCATTGCAAATTGACAATCATATCATTGTAATTTATGTGCATAGTTCATATGTAATTTATGTGCATAGTTCATATAGTTCAAAATTAGGCATCGTAATATTTGAACTACATGTCATTGTAGTATGTAAATGCATAGTAACTATAGAATATAACTAACCATATAATTATATGGATAAACGTGATGCCAAGGGCATATTTTAAGTGATCACATTATAAATTATAATGCAGAGTTCATAACACTAGTCACTAGGCTATTCAAATACATTATCAGTTTTTTGATAATGAAATAATGAATTCAGGATTAGAATAATCCAAGTTCTGTAGATGCTTAGTTTAATAATAAATTCAAAAATGTTCATGATAAAGACCAGAGTCTTACGATATTATTAAATAGCATTATAACAATCAACTGACGACGTGTTTTCATAGCACTGAAGAGTTTTGAAAGACAGCTTACAAACTAGATTTAGAACCAAGTATCCATACCTCTAGTCACTGGTGTCGCAGAGAAGTACTTAGCATTGTACATTGACAATGAATTGAAAAACACAAGTACTCTAAATACTATGTTGTCTTGTAGATCTCTTACCTGCGATATGCACATAGAAACATTATCAAATGCCTTAGCTTTTGCAGCTAAGTAAGCTCCAGGGTACCTCATAGGACCCCTTTATTAACAAACAAACAAACTGTCAGCAATCCATCAAGAATATTTAAGCAGTACAAATTGTATCAACATGTAATATTAACCAAGAACTTAAACAAATTTGTAAACTATACTTGTTTACGTAAGCATACAAAGATCTTTCGTTAAAGAGGATTAACATCTGTTTATACCTGAAGTAGAAATTACAACTATTTATCTAAGGATGATGACATGTCATCATCATTAATTTATCTTAGTTATGATTTCGATTTATTTTATATGTTCCGCATTAAATAATTCTGATAATTATTGCTATTATAAAAATAAAAAAAAAATTGGGTATTTTCGAGATGTTACAGGCCTACCAATGAGCAAATTGCAGACATCTTCACCAAGAGCTTCCCTGAGAAGAAGTTCTCTTACTTCCGTTCACTGTTGGGGGTGAGTTCCATCATGGTGGAGACAAATTAGATCCTTCTATGTTTAGCTTGAGGGGGGGCTTTCTTCCCATTGGGTTTTCCCTCTTTCCTCACTTAGATTTATTTCTATCATTTTTGGATTATTGTATCGGGGTGACCTTTGGTCTCAGTAACCAGGGCCCTATTCAGTTATTATTTTTTACATCATAGTATAGCTTGAGGGGGGGTGTTAGGATATCTCATCATTCAGTTATGTACTTTGCATGCATGCATCCGCATGCAACTTAGTCACCAGTTTGATGCTTCCAACACCTTATCCCCAGTTTTCCAGCACCCGGGAGATTATTTCCATGCAATTATAGCCCTCCTAGTCAGTAAGGCGCCCACTTCTCACCTACCACTTGAGAAAGTCACCCTTCTTCACCTACCACTCAGTTCACTTTAGTTAGCTAGTTGTCTTTCCTTGATTTAAGGCTAGATTGACTCCTAACTGCTTGTATCACTCCGTTGGACCTCCAGTGAGACTAGACTGCCTATTCTAACTCCAGTTAGCTCCTCATGCACCCTCCACTGATCCTCCTTCATTCAGTTAGTGCCTACATGTGCCAGTTACGTCTACCACACTCATTTAGACTCAATTTGACACCTGGTTGATTGTTACTTGTGCATTGATGACTCCACTGATCTGATGATGAGGAATCCTAGTTGGAGCCAAGCTACACCATGCCGTATATTAGAATAAATTCCTTGGTTAATTCTAATTGCTCAGTCATTGTTACTGTATTGTATTGTATTCTACCATTCCGAGTTCAATAGAGCACTACTGCAAGCCTTTTGCACAGTTTACACTTATTATCTGAGTTTCATCTTTGTAATTGATTTACTTGTTCAATTAGATCTGATGTGCTTAATTTCACATCAATCACATATGCTGTAATAGTTCCATTAAATACATTATTAAATCTTACAATGGTCAAATACAAGTCTAACTCTTCCCCCTATGCTCATCGGGCACTTTTGAAGGACTAGTCTTACCAAAAATTGCATAAAAAGAGTTATGTTGGTCAGAAACCAATTCTGTCAGTTGCTGTTATTCATGTAAATATTGTAGAACACATTAAAACCTTAAAGTACTGAATTAGGGAGGGTTGTACCATTTTTTGGAAGTCAACCATTAAAACTAGCCCGACAGTCCAAGTCATAGCAATTTTCCCCCAACTCTTCATCCAATGTTTAATTGCTGATTTTTTATGCCCAAAGACCCCCATGAACACAAATATCAGTTTACTACTCCTTCCCAATTCCCTGGTCTAGTTTTTACATGCGGATGTACCCAGGAGCCTTGCTGTGGACTTCGACGATGCCAATGTTCAAAGCATAAATGGTATTCGTGCTTTGTACAAAGGATCCTAAAATTTTCTTTTTGTATAACTTGCTACTGCACACTATCCCATATAAAATCCATAATTTAAAGTCACCCATACCACCCTTTCTCAGTGTACAAGCACCCTTCACTTACATCCTGCTCAACTCAAAGAATTGCCTAAAATTTACTAGTAAATTTTTTGATTAAATCTAAGTTGGAAATAATATTTTGGCCAATTCTTGGATGGAATATTACAGTGGTATCAGATCACTTTCCTCCACCCCTGTGGAAAGAAAGAAGCTCTCTGTTGAAGGAATATTGTAGATCTTCTCCAAGATGCAATATGAGGCTGACACAGGCAGATGATGATGTTGGTTTTGAGGAACCTGTGGAAGAAGAAATCATCTATGTTGATGGTGGATTATTGAAGGAAAATGAGGATGATGATTTCCTATGTGACCAAATGAATAATGGACATGAAATTCCAAGTTCACTTGGATTGAACATTATGGATGGCATAGTTTCCCTTGGAAGACAGTCCTTAGAGGTAGATCCCCTGGAATACTTCCGAAGATATCAAGCTTTGAGCACAAGGATCCAAGAACTCTTGTCTTTTCGAGATTTTTGTAGTTTGGAGGTTGGGAATACATTTTGTACCCATGATCCTATTTGCAATCATCAAAAGAGAATAGAATACATTGTCAATAATGTGTGCCATGGTGTGTAGAAACTAGCTCCCCATAATGAAGCATTTTCATCTCAATGCTTAGCTCCTCAGAAACCGATGACTGTGGGAACATCAGGAGAACCTCAAAGTGTGGAAGAAAGAGGTTGTTGATGTATATGTAACTTCGGAATGTATTTCACCCATGTATTTCATCTATGTGTATTGTACTCCTATAGAGATGTTATTATTCCTCTATACGGAAGTGTCGTCATTTGTATTGACAAGTGTCGCAAGTGTCGTAACTTGTCGATGGGTTATTAGACAACCATGTGTGGGGTTGGCCCTGATTAAGTTAACATTGGGTTATTGTACTAATCTAGACAAGTCGGCCCCATAAGTTTATTGGGCAGTCGGGACAAGTATAAATAGAGATCTCCCGATCTCTATTTGGATCACTTCATTACTCACTTATCCATCACTTGGAAAGTGGCGCACATGTGAGGAGGAGGATCAACTGCTAGGAGGAGACTGTCTCTGTGTACTTGGGTTGTAATTTGGTTGTATCATTGCTTTATCTATCTCTGAGGAAGTTGTGGGGTTTTTCACCTTAGGGTTTTCCCCATGGAAACTTTGTGTGTCTATTGTCTCTTATGTTTGCTTCTTGTGATGATTGACATGCTTTCTATGATTGATATGCATTGATATAATGTACATGTTATTATCTCAGTAAAGATCCTAGAACATATTGAATTAATGCTCAAAAATTAACATGGTATCAGAGCTAACCTGAGAAGAAGACATTCTGCAGTGGCAAAAACCAGGGTTTCTTGTTTATTGGGTTTCTCTCCACAGATTGTGGAAAAGCAATATGATAGATTGACTCTCCTCAGCAAGGTGAATCTTTCTGTCCAATCAGAATTCAATTTTGAGCACTTTCAGTTTTGGCCCTAAAACTTAGGGTTTCCACAAAAATAGGAATTTCTGAAATATGAAGACATGGTTGGAAGCTCCTTGGAAACATCGAAGTTTAGAGCTTTGGATCGAGATTTTTGGCTGGGAAAATCTCTGGGAAAATCAAACCCTAATTTAGGGTCCTCCCTAATGAACTTGGGAAGACTAAAAGGCATTTCTGAAGGGTGAAGCCTTGCAGATCTCAAATTATGAATACACTAGGCTGATCAGCTCATCAAGGCGCATCTTTCTATCCTTTCAAAAAGGTGAAATTCAAATTTTGATTTTTTAGGGTTTCTCTGACAAACCCTAATCCGGGACTAGATCCAGTTTTCAGCAAATCAAGTGGTAAGACCTAAATCTTTTATATTTCCATTTGAAGTACTCTTTAAAGATGTCTCACCACACCAAGCTTGAGGACAAGTTTGAAGGGGCTGATAACTTCCGAGCCTGGAAGTATAGGATTGGGTTAATCCTGGAAGAGAATGAGTTGGACTCATATATAAGGGAAGAGGTCCCTGTCCCAGAGGGAGAAGAGGCTAAAGCCCTCCACAAGAAGAACTTTGTCAAGGAAAAGAGAATCATTGCTGATTCTATCAAGGACCATCTCATCCCCCATGTGTCATCTCTGAAGACACCCAAAGAGATGTTTGATTCCCTATCCAAGCTATTTGAAGGGAAGAACATAAATCGGAAGATGACTCTGCGGAACCAATTGAAAGGGGTAAAACTTCAGAATGGAGAATCCATTCAATCTTATTTTTCTAGGGTCTCTCAGATCAAGGAACAACTAGAAGCAGTGGATGAAATGGTGGAGAATGGTGAAGTTGTCATGACCACTCTGAATGGCCTACCCAGGTCATGGGATTCCTTTATCCAAGGAATATGTGCAAGAAAGAAGTTGGTATCCTTCAGCAGACTGCGGGAAGAATTATCACAAGAAAAAGAAAGGCTTGTGGAACGAGAAGAAAAGATGGGAAATGAAGATCAAGCTCTCACAACTCACACCAAGAAAGGGAAGTCCAAGAGAGAGCCATCTCACTTCAAGAATTCTTCACATCACCATAAATAAAGGAGAATATGCTTCACCCATAATGAAAAGGTACATATTGCTATAAATTGTCCCAAGAACAAGAAGGACAACAACAAATTCAACAAGAAGAAGAAGGGTAGTAAAAGAAGGTACCATGCTCATGTTGTCGAGGATGATGAACCTCCTAAGAAGAAGGCTAGAGCAGAAAGTGATTATGATGACTCATCAAGCAAAGAAGAGTATGTTCTAATCTCTGCTCTCACAGGTACTATTTCTCATGGTTGTAATGTTTGGCTTATTGACAGTGGGGCTTCCAAACACATGACTGGGTTTAAAGAATCTTTTGTAAATTTATCTGAACATGAATCACCCCATAAAGTGAAACTTGGAGATGATTATAAATACCCTATCAAAGGAAGTGGGGAAGCCTCCTACAACCTAGAATATGGAAAGTCCTTGAAGATGAAAGATGTATTATTTGTACTTGGGCTCAAGAAGAACCTACTCTCCATCTCTGCATTGGATGCAAAAGGCATGAGGGTTGCATTTGTAGATGGCCAAGTCCTAATGTGGCCAAAGGGTAAAACTATTGATGATGCAGTGGTGATTGGAGAGCAAGAGGGAGGATTGTACAAATTGAAGGGACAACCTGAACATGCCATGGTGCGTGATTCCATGGATCCAAGTGAACTTTGGCATAAAAGACTTGCACATATGCACTACAGAGCATTACCAATTGCAAGTAAAGTTGTAGAAGGTCTTCCTGAAATCAAGACCAAGCATGAAGGTGTTTGCAAAGGATGTGCAAAAGGAAAGAACATAAAGAAGGCATTTCCAAGCAGTGAAAGCAAGGAAAAAAGTATCTTGGAAATTATCCACTCCTATGTATGTGGTCCGATGTCATCCAGTTCTCTGAGTGGGTATGCTTACTATGTCTCTTTCATTGATGACTTCTACAAGAAGACTTGGGTTTACTTCTTGAAGAACAAAGATGAAGTGTTTGATAAGTTCAAGGAATTCAAAACCTTGATGGAGAACCAAACTGATAAGAAGATCAAAACATTCAGATCCGACAATGGTGGAGAATTCACTTCAAATGACTTCAAGAAGCTATGCAATGATTCAGGGATTAAGAGGGAGTTGACTGCTCCTTACAATCCACAACATAATAGAGTTGCAGAAATAAAGAATCGAACAATCATGGAAGCAGCAAAGGCAATGCTGCATGACCAGGATCTACCTATGCATCTATGGGCATAAGCATCTAGGACAGATGTATATGTGCAGAACAGAACACCCCACAAGATATTGGACAACAAAACACCAAAAGAGGTCTTCTCTGGTAAGAAACCTGAAGTCAGCCATCTCATAATATTTGGTTGTCCAGTATACACTCATGTCCCAAAGGAAAAGAGGACCAAGCTAGATCCTTCAGGAAAGAAGGGTATCTTTGTGGGTTACAGTGAAAGCTCGGAGGCTTACAGAATATACTTTCCAGGGTTCAAGAAGATTGATGTTAGCAGGGATGTGACATTTGATGAAAACTCAGCATTCATCAAATCAAGGAAGACACCTGTTGAAGATCATGAAGAACCTAAGGAAACTAGATTTCAAGACACTACTATGACTGAAGCAATTCCAGATGTTGATCGTGAAATTGAAGATCCGCAAGAACCTGTAGATCCACCCCGTGAGAATAACTCTCACAAGAGAAGACCTGCATGGGCTAGAGAGCTCATTCAAGATGCAGAAAGATATGGCATTCCAGAAGAAGAACACAGAGCAAAGAAGAGAGCTAGATCACATACCAGCTGTGTTGCTTTACTCTATGATATCATGAACAAAAAACCTTCTAATTATGAAGAAGCAGCGGAAAAGAAAGAATGGAAGGATGCCATGGTCAAAGAATACCAATCAATAATGAAGAATGATGTTTGGGATGTTGTCCCAAGACCTGAAGAAAAGTCTGTTGTGACTTCCAAATGGATCTACAAGATCAAGCATGCTACAGATGGCAGCATAGAGAAATACAAGGCAAGATTCGTAGCTCATGGCTTCTCTCAGAAAGAGGGAATAGATTATGAAGAAAATTTTGCTCCTGTAGCCAGGTACACTTCCATCAGATCAGTACTTGCTCTGGCTGCAGTGATGAAATGGAAGATACACCAAATGGATGTCAAGACTACTTTCTTGAATGGTGTAGTTGAAGAGGAAGTGTATGTGGAGCAGCCACTCGGTTTTGAAACACATGACAGGGAGTCATATGTGTGCAGATTGAAGAAAGCCTTGTATGGCTTGAAGCAAACTCCTAGGACTTGGTATGGTAGGATGGATAGTTTCCTATCTAGTTTGGGCTTTACCAAGAGTAAAGTGGATTCCAACCTTTACTACAAGGTTGAGGAAGGAAATCCTGTGATACTACTCCTGTATGTGGATGACCTATTTGTAACAGGAGATGATAGATTGATTGCCAATACAAAGAGGAAGCTTGCTGCTGAGTTCAAGATGAAGGACTTGGGGATGATGCACTATTTTCTAGGTATGGAGGTGTGGCAGAGTGCAGATGGAATCTTCCTTGGACAAGGGAAGTATGCAGTAGAGATCCTGAAGAGGTTCGGGATGATGGACTGCAAAGCCATAGCCACACCTATGGCATCGAACCTGAAGCTTCTGTGTGATGCTTCATCTGAGTCGGTTGATGTCACTATGTATCGTCAAATGATTGGGTACTTGATGTACCTGACGAACACGAGACCAGATATTTGCTTTGCAGTGAACATATTGAGCCAGTTCCTGACGGATCCGAGGAGTGTTCACCTGGTTGCTGTAAAGCTTATTCTGAGGTACCTGAAGGGTATAGTTGATTATGGGCTCAAGTATGATGCGAATCAAAAGTTTAACCTACAGGGTTATGTTTATTCACATTGGGTAGGCAGTGCTGCAGATAGGAAGAGCACTTATGGGTGCTTCTTCAGTATGGGATCAGGTGTGATCTCTTGGTTTAGCAGGAAGCAGTCCTACGTAGCACTGAGTACAGCCGAGGTAGAGTATGTTGTAGCCTGTTCGGCTAGTTGTGAGGTAGTATGGCTTCGGAAGCTACTGTCTGAGTTATTTGATCTACCACTGGAGGCTACTGGTATATTTTGTAACAACCAGAGTTGTGTGAAGCTGTCTGAGAACCCGGTGTTCTACGATAGATAGAAGCACATGGAGATCAAATATCACTATATCAGGGATATGGTGCAGAGGGGAGCAGTGAAGCTCCTGTATGTTGCGACGGATGAGCAGATTGCAGATGTGTTGACGAAGCCACTAGCCAGAGTGAAGTTCGAGTACTTCAGAGAGAGGCTTGGTGTTCTTCAGATTGATGACACTTCGAGGAAGAAGTGATGGAGACATTTGTTGAATCCATTCCAAGCATGGTGGAAGGAGGATTCTTCACATGGCTATGGATATAAGCACTAGATGATTAGCATCAGGATGATGTTCTAGTTTCTGCTTGTATGATCAGTTGGATCATTTATGTATGTATGCATCATGTTGGATGCTGGATATGATCAGTTGGATCATTTATGTATATATGCATCATGTTGGATGCTGGATATGATCAGTTGGATCATTTATATATGTATACATCATGTTGGATGCTGTATATGATCAGTTGGATCATTTATGTATGTATGCATCATGTTGGATGCTTGGACCATGTATCTGTATATGTATCAGGTGGATACGTTGTATGATCATGTAGATCATGTATGTTGATGGATACATTGTGTGGATCATGTATCTATGTATCTTTCACGTAGATACTTGGTATGCATCAGGTGGAGGCATTGTATGATCAGGATGATCATGGATGACGAGCTTCAGGATGTTGCTCTAGATGACATGCATCAGGACGATGCCGTGATGATGATCAGGATGATTATGTGTACATCACGATGATGTATGGTGAGTATCAGGTGGATACTCTCTGGCCGTGGACAGGTTGTGCAGATGAGCATGTAAGTAGGCCTGGGAGATCTGGACAGGATGAAAAAGGCCTCAGATGCTCTTTTGAGGCATTGCTATGGGAGGACATGTAAGTAGACCTGGGAGATCTGGACAGGATGAAAAAGGCCTCAGATGCTCTTTCGAGGCATTGTCCTATGGCATGTAAGTAGACCTGGGAGATATGGACAGGATGAAAAAGGCCTCAGATGCTCTTTTGAGGCATTTCCATGACCACATGTAATATGCTCCTGGGAGATCCGACAAGTAGAGTTGTGTGCTCGTAACAGCCTGGGATGCTTCAGCTAGGTTTTGTGGTGGACCACATGTAATGTTCTCCTAGGAGATCCGACAGGTAGAGCTGTGTGCTTGTAACAGTCTGGGATGCTTCAGCCAGGTTTTGTGGTGAGATCACATGTAATGTGCTCTTGGGAGATCCAACAGGTAGACTTGTGTGCTCGTAACAGCCTGAGATGCTTCAGCCAGGTTTTGTGATGGGTCACATGTAATGTGCTCCTGGGAGATCCAACAGGTAGAGCTTTGTGCTCGTAACAGCCTGGGATGCTACAGCCAGGTTTTGTGACGCACGTAATTAGTCCTGGGGATTCCACAGTATGGCCAGTGATGATGAAGACCTGGAGATGGTGGGCCTACATCCAATATGAAAAAGGACTGGCTCTGTAGAACTTCCTATGATGAGTAGATTCAGATATTGATTGAGATAGCAACAGCAGTGAGAATGATGATGATTCGAGGATGAAGATTCGTTGATGATGATCCAGAGAAGAAGACTTGTGCTAGAAGATCTGTATCGAGAAATACCTTCCTAGTTAAGAGGGAGTGTTGATGTATATGTAACTTTGGAATGTATTTCACCCATGTATTTCATCTATGTATATTGTACTCCTATAGAGATGTTATTATTCCTCTATACAGAAGTGTCTTCATTTGTATTGACAAGTGTTGCAAGTTTCGTAACTTGCCGATGGGTTATTAGACCACCATGTGTGGGGTCAGCCCTGATTAAGTTAACATTGAGTTATTGTACTAAGCTAGACAAGTCGGCCCCATAAGTTTATTGGGCAGTCAAGACAAGTATAAATAGATATCTCCCGATCTCTATTTGGATCACTTCATTACTCACTTATCCATCACTCGGAAAGTGGCGCACATGTGAGGTGGAGGATCAGCTGCTAGGAGGAGACTATCTCTGTGTACTTTGGTTGTATTATTGCTCTATCTATCTTTGAGGAAGTTGTGGGGTTTTTCACCTTAGGGTTTTCCCCATGGAAACTCTGTGTGTGGATTGTCTCTTATGTTCGCTTCTTGTGATAATTGACATGCTTGCTATGATTGATATGCATTGATATACTGTACATGTTATTCTCTCAGTAAAGATCCTAGAGTATATTGAATTAATGCTAAAAAATTAACAGAGGGAAGCCCATGGTCAGAGATCAGCATATTTGCAGAAGCCATAATGTTGATGAGACATCCAACCTTTCATCTGAAGAAGATGAAGAAGGACAGTGCAAAGTGGAAGATCCAGCAGTAAAACATTTGATTGTTGGCAATGCGGAAGGTGAAATCACTCCCGATTTATTCATGGGTGCAAAGGATGAGCATAAATCAGATTCACAGTCACCTCTTGAGCTTCATCAGGAAGTAGAAATCAAGCACACCTCAAGGGGGGTGTGAATCAAAAAATGTGGGGGAAAATCATGATGCCATAAACCTGTCTCATGAGAAGGATAATTGTGCACATAGGCATGACTACCATTCTGATTTTTGTAGGCCTTTTTTGCAGCCATAGATGGCAGCCACTACTAGTGGGAGTATTGGTTTGGTTGAGTCCTCTAGTAGTTGGGTTCAAGAATCACAGGAGGTTGAATTGCAAGAAACAAAAGAGGAGGTTCACCAGCTAGAACTTCTTGCCCTAATTGGATCATTGAAAATGAGTGAGGAAAAAATCAAGGAGGAACTGAAAAATATCCATGAACTTAATTATTTGATCTCTCACTGTTGTTGGAGAACTGCATCAATGGAGGAGCAACCCTCTGTTGAATATTTCGTGCACATGCGAGAAGCAGTAGGAAGCCTAAGAGGAAATTTCTCTCAGCTGCTTTCTAATAGAGATCACTTGCTAGAGCTTGTGAATATGTACTATAATGATGCAATAAGGAATGATGAGGATATCAACAAGCTTACTCATATGTTGGAAACCACCCATGATTCTTTGATTGGTAATCATGGTGCTTGTCAAGAATCTGAGAATCTGAATGAGTAGCTTAATGAGAAGTTGCTAGAATCACTTTTTACCTCCCAGCTTTCACAAAGTCACAATAACATGGCTGAATTATTTCATGTTCCAAGGGAGGAACCTCATGCGTTGGTGGATCATGAGGAACAATCTATTTGGTATGTGCTTGAGGAATGTGTAGACAGAGTTGATGAAAAAAAAGCATTTGACCTTTTCTAGAATGAACTTGAGAGGTTCATTGAAAAAAGTCACTCTTCCAAAGAAGAGGAAGATGAGTACACCATAGATGGATAATCCATCAATGGAGAGGATAAATTCATAGCTTCAGTGGATGAAATGTTCAGAATCATGGCTCACCATCCTTCATTCCCCACTTCACATTCCGCCACAAATTTTGGGAATGAAAATTGGGTAAAAGGATTCTTCCTCTTGGTGTCACATGATGAGCAGGAGGATCCTAAAATTGAGGCCGATGACATGTTCCTTAACCTGCAATAGTGGAGGCATCCCATGCATGTGTGTGAAGCCAATTTTGACAAGGAGGAATCAGATCTACACTTACCTTCAATGTGTGGGTCATTTGATGGAGTTTTGCACCTTTGGATCAATGGAAAAGAGTTGAGCCATTGGATGAAGAGGGGAGCACCTGTAGAGTTCCATAAATATTATGAGATATCTTTATTTGAGGAAGACATACATATGGATGATCACATTCCATATGGTTTAGCAAATAAAAGTGCTTATCCATCCATTGGTTGGATGGGTAGAGGCATCATTGCAATGAAGACCTTGGAAGGTAAAAGGTTCTCTTGCTTCTGCAATATTTTTTTTGTTATAACTGACATTTTCTTGAATTGTGAGCAGAAACAAAGATGTATTTTGCATCCATTAGATGTCTCCAGTGCACATGAACAAGAGATGCATTATGATTTACATGCTCTCAAAGAAGTTCTATGTTTGGTGGAGAAGTCTCACAACTATTCAGTTTTGCATTGAGAGTGGCATACTTCTAGCATGGTGGATGGATCCTGGCATACCCTGGAGTGACAAGTTGTCACAAGTAATAGTGATTATGGATGGTATCCATCAAAGACAATGGGATCCAGGAATTCCTTGGAGTGACCACTTTTTAAAGGTGACAAAAAAATTTGGGTCCTTATAGAGGAAGCAGTGGGATCCATAAATTCTACCTAGTTATCTTAACTGGGTTAATATTTTTGTTCATGATTTAGTGCAGATAGAGTTTACAATGCAGTTTATTCTTCATAGTCATCTTACATTTTATTTAGATATTTTTGAAGGCCCCACGTTTAATTTTCTGATTGTTCAGTGGATGGGGACAATTATAATCAGATTGGTGCAGCAAAATCTTGGTGGAATCCTAACATTGCTTGAGGACAAGCAACCTTGGGATTTATTTGGAAGAATTGGAGCCAAGGGTGCTATTGAGGATTGCGCAGGTAGGAGATTTCCAGGATTTTAGAAATGAGCTGAGATTCAACCAAAATATTAGGAACAAAGAATGGGGGTATTTATTAGTGTTATTATGACCACATACAAGCATCATATCATTAATTTTCAGCATAGGTATGTCATACATGAAAATATGCCAAAACTAGCTAGTTATAGGTGCACATTGAGCTAGTCTTCAATTTTTGTGGGTGAAAACTTATTAAAAGAATGTACTACTCTGTTTTTCATACATTAATGGCTCTAATATGACTTATTAATGTACAAAAAATTGAAATTGAATATTTTAGGTATATCTTGAAAATAAATTACCTCCTTCCTTCAATAAACCTCTCCACAGCTAGCAATTGAGCTAGTTTTCACTTCTGAAGGTGCCAAAGACACAAACTCATAAAAATATCAGCCACAATAAGATTTAAGGCTCTGATATATCATTTAATACACTTCCAAGTAGAAATCATAGGTTTACATCATATCTCTCAAATATTAAGTCTCCTCCATTAACTACTATTATCGCAAAGATATAATAGCTAGTCTTGATCTCTAAGAGTACCAAAGCCACCAAAATGATTCAAATATCAACCATGAACGTATATTAACCTTCAATATCATATAAATATGATTTTTAATTCAAAATCAGAGTTATGGAAGAAGTATTACATTCAATCTCTTCAACAATGCCTCAGGAGGACTCCAATAGATAGTTTTCCTCCACAAGGAAGGAGAAAGGGTTGGAGGAAGGGTAGAAGGGTCTGATCTCTGATATATCTGAGTGATGAGATGCTATAGGTGAAAAATAGATCTCATGGGCTGTGCAAACCTTCTCTAAGATGAACTGAACTCCTCCTTCAAGACTGGGAGCTTTCTCCCCACTGGATCTACTAGTATTTCTCACACAGGGGAGGAGAAAGGGTTGGAGAAGGGTAGAAGGGTCAGAATATCAGTATGGGACTGATATGAGCTGCTATAGGTTGAAATAACAGAGTAAAATGGTGCATTGGACTCTCTGATATATTCTAAGCTCCCCCTTCAGTAATGAGAGCCTCTTTCTATAGTGATCTTCCAATGTCTTCTCTTCAAGCACTTATGGGTAATGGATCCTCTTCTCATGGCTGAACAATCTTCAAGTATGGCTGATGAAAATCTGATTAACAACAACATGAACCTCTAGAATAGACTGGATACCTGTCAATAACTTGGGGAACATCTCTCAACACTAGAGAGGCTTAGAGCTCTCAAGCAAAATTCTCAAATGATCAAAACTTCTGAATGGGAGTTGGAAACATTCTTTTATAGAATTCATGTTGACCTGTTGAGCAAGTTACTTGGATTGGTGACCTGTGAGAGTGGGTCACCCATGAGTGGATAAACTTCCTTTCCTTTATCTTTGTGTCTTTCCTTCATTTGGAAACTTCCATTCCTTTGTTTCCTTCTTTTCTGTCACATTCCTTTTATCCTTTTTAGCAAAAGCGCCCTCATTGCTTTTTCCTATTTTTTCTCTAGATTTTGCCTATTTTTCCTTCTTTCCTGCTTTTGGATGACATATGGATGTTTATATCTTCTTGAATTGGGTAGGTGAGGTCCACCTTGACCCTATTTCACCCTCCTAGACTTGTACACATCATCCACTTGCCAAAATATTAATAAATGAGGATAATTAATAAAAATAATTAATTCCTTACTTCAAAATTCAAAACCATTATATATTAATTAAACTACAGGCATGGCTCAAAACTCCCAAATTAACTCATAAATCACCTTAGCACTTAGTTTGGAGATTAGTATATTCATGGGGGGGGCACCTTATCCATTTAATTCCACAAATTCACCCTTAGGAATATTCCATAAGTCAATATCCACATTCACCCATTAATTAATGCCTAAGTGACTGAGGCCAAAATCACCCCCATGGACCATAGAAAAAATTGGGAACATGACAGTCCTCCCCTCCAAAGATTGCTTGTCCTCAAGCAATTTAGTCCAGGGACTAATACTGCAATTCCATCCAAGCATACTTTTGAATTTTCTATCTCTCCTCCTATTGGTGACCACAGTAGTAGCCCATTCTTTGCACCACAAAAGAAATCATCAGAATCATGGGTCCCATCAATTCAATGGAATTGAAACATATGCTCCCTCAAGTATGATCCAAAAATTCCATACATTTGTATGCTCTGATACCACTGTAATATCCCAACCAAGAATTGGCCATAATACTAACTCCAACTGTTGAATTTATTAGTATTTTTGTTAAATTTTGAGCATTAATTCACAATACTCTAGGATCTTTGCTGAGAGAATAACATATACAGTATATCAATGCATGACAATCACAATATGACAAGCATCACAAGAATCAAAAGCATAAGAGACAAGAGACACAGAGTTTCTGTGGGGAAAACCCTAAGGTGAAAAACCCCACAACTTCCTCAGAGATAGAGAGAGCAATGGCTCAACCAAGGTACAACCAAATAACACTGAGATAGTCTCCTAGTAGCAGATGATCCTCCTCCTCACTAGTGCGCCACTTTCTGAGTGAGAGTGAGTTGCTTTTTCGAGTGTGTAAAATAGAGATCTCCGATCTCTATTTATACTAACATTTTTGCCCAGTGACCTTATGGGGCCGACTTGTCTATCTAGGTACATCACATTTAATATATATATTTCAGGGCCAACCCCACACATGGTGGTCTAATAACCCATCGGCAAGTACACACACTTGCGACACTTGTCAATCCACATGACGACACTTCCTTATAGAGGAATAACACATCTCTATTAAGGGTACAATAAATATATATAAAATACACAGATGAAATACATTCCGAAGTTACATATACATCAACACTCCCTCTTAACTAGGAAGGCATTTCTCGACACAGATTTGCTAGACAAGTCTTCTTCTCGGGATCATCATCATCGTCACTGCTGCTACTATCTCAACCAATCTCTGACTCTACTCGTCATAGGAAGTTCTACAGAGCCAGTCCTTTTTCATACTGGATGTAGGCCCACCATCTGCAGGTCTTCATCATCACTGGCCATACTGTGGAATCCTCAGGACTTATTACGTGCATCACAAAACCTGGATGCAGCATCCCAGGCTATTATGAGCACACAGCTCTACCTGTAGGATCTCCCAGGAGCACATTACATGTGACCCATCACAAAACCTGGCTGAAGCATCCCAGGCTGTTACGAGCACACGGCTCTACCTGTCGGATCTCCTAGGAGCACATTACATGTGATCTCACCACAAAACCTGGCTGAAGCATCCCAGGCTGTTACGAGCACACGGCTCTACCTGTCGGATCTCCCAGGAGCACATTACATGTGGTCCACCACAAAACCTGGCTGAAGCATCTGAGGCCTTTTTCATCCTGTCCAGATCTCCCAGGAGCAAATTACATGTGGTCATGGCAAAACCTGGCTGAAGCATCTGAGGCCTTTTTCATCCTGTCTAGATCTCCCAGGAGCAAATTACATGCCATAGGACAAAACCTCGAAAGAGCATCTGCCAGATATCCCAGGGCACCGAATTACATGCCATAGGAAAAACCTCGAAAGACTATCTGGAGATCTCCCAGGTCACAAATTATATGTCCTCCCAAGCAAAACCTTGAAAGAGCATTTTCCAGATGTCCCAGGGCACTGAATTACATGCCATAGGAAAAACCTCGAAAGACCATCTGCAAATCTCCCAGGGCACAAATTACATGCTTACCTGCACAACCTGATCCATGGCCACAAAGTATCATCTGATACTCATCATACATCATCCTGATGTACACATGATCACCCTGATCATCATCACTGCAACATCCTGATGCATGTCATCTGGAGAAGCTCATCATCCACGATCATCATGATCATACAATGCATCCATCTGATGCACACCAAGTATCTACCTGATACATATCATCATACATAGTGTATCCACCTGATACATAGATACAATGTATCCATCAACATACATGATCTACATGATCATACCTGATACATATCAATATACATGATCTATTTGATCATACAATGTATCCACCTGATACATATACAGATACATAGTCCAAGCATCCAACATGATGCGTACATACATATACATATAAATGATCCAACTGATCATACAAAGCATAAACTAGAACATCATCCTGATGCTCATCATCCAGCGCTTACATCCACAGCCATGTGAAGGATCCTCCTTCCAACATGCTTGGAATGGCTTCAGAAAATGTGTCCATCACTTCTTCCTCGAAGTGTCATCAATCTAAAGAACGCCAAGCCTCTTCCTGAAGTACTCAAACTTCACCCTGGCCAGTGGCTTCGTCAGCACATCTGCAATCTGCTCGTCCGTCGCAACATACAGGAGCTTCACAGCTCCTCTCTGCACCATATCCCTGATATAGTGATATTTGATCTCTATGTGTTTCAACCTGTCATGAAACACTGGATTCTCGGACAGCTTCACACAACTCTGGTCATCACAGAAGATACCAGTAGCATCCAACGAGAGATCAAATAACTCAGACAGTAGCTTCCGTAGCCATACTGCCTCACAACTAGCTGAACAGGCTGCAACATACTCTGCCTCAGCTATACTCAGTGCTACGCAGGACTGCTTCCTGCTAAACCAAGAGATCACACCTGATCCCATACTGAAGTAGCACCCAGATGTGCTCTTCCTATCTGCAGCACTGCCAGCCCAATCTGAATCAACATAACCCTGCAGGTTAAACTTTTGATTCTCTTCATACTTGAGCCCAAAATCCACTGTACCCTTCAGGTACCTCAGAACATGCTTTACAGCAACCAGTTGAACACTCCTCGGATCCGTCAGGAACTGGATCAATGTGTTCACAGCAAAGCAAATATCTGGTCTCGTGTTCATCAGGTACATCAAGGACCCAATCATCTGACGATACATAGAGACATCAACCGGCTCAGATGAAGCATCGCATAGAAGCTTCAGATTCGATGCCATAGGTGTGGCCATGGCCTTGCAATCCATCATCCCGAATCTCTTCAGGATATCTACTGTGTACTTCCCTTGACCAAGGAAGATCCCACCTGCACTCTAACACACCTCCATACCTAGGAAATAATGCATCATTCCCAAATATTTCATATCGAATTCAGCAGCAAGCTTCCTCTTAGTATCTGCAATTAGTCTGTCATCTCCTGTTACAAATAAGTCATCCACATACAGGAGTAGAATCATAGGATTCCCTTCCTCAACCTTGTAGTAAAGGTTGGAATCCACTTTACTCTTGGTAAAGCCCAAACTAGATAGGAAATTGTCCATCCTACCATACCAGGTTCTAGGAGCTTGTTGCAAGCCATACAAGGCTTTCTTCAATCTGCACATATGTGACTCCCTGTCAGGTCTTGGGATTGCATCCCAAACATCTTCTTCATGATCGACGGATCATGGCATTCCATTTCTTCATCCCAGATACTGGGAACTTCAATATCTTCAATAGATATCTTTGATGCTGGAACAAATGTTGTATTCCTTCTTTTGTAGGTGAAGATATACGGACTTTCCTACAAAACAAGTTAAATTGCATGATTAGAAACATTTCATAATTTTCAGAACAAATTGTTTACACATAAAGAAATATGTCATGCAGTCATGCAGTTATCTTAGCCAATGCTTAAATACAACATTTATCCATGTTCCACAACTTTCTAGATGCTTTCCAGTCTCTACCAGAACATTGTTAAGAGTTTGCACTACTCCCAACATGTCAGCAAAGAGGTTTCATTCTAGATAAGTAGCACTGGAATGTTGTACAGTTCCATAGGCCACTTACCCATCACATGCATATTAGTAGTATCCTATTCATTAATGCAATCATTCTAATATGCACAATACATCTCCTAAGTCTAGGAACATAAGCATAATATTATTTAAACAAACAAAATAGGCAAGAAATGATAATTGAAATACTTATCTTTGTTTGTTTGTTGGGTGGACTCCTTCTGAGTCTTTGCTTCCTGGAAGGAGCTGCTGAAGTAGCTTCTTCTACACCTTTCTGTTGTGGAATGTAGGAAGATGGTCAACTCCCTTTGAAAATCTGCATCCTTGCAGGAGCTGCTGGAGTGTGCTTCCTCTTGATCTTTGCTTCCTGGATTACCTGTCCTTGAACTTATATTCATCCTTGCTGACATCAATCTTCTTGAACCCAGAAAAGACCTCTTCTGGTGTCTTGTTGTCCAATATCTTGTGGGGAGTTCTGTTCTGCACATATACAATTGTTCTAACTGCTTCTGCCCATAGATGTATAGGTAGATCCTGGTCATGCAGCATTGCCCTTGCTGATTCCATGATTGTTCTGTTCTTCCTTTATGCAACTCCGTTCTGTTGAGGATTATAAGGAGCAGTCAACTCCCTCTTAATCCCTGAATCACTGCAAAGCTTCTTGAAGTCACCTGAGGTGAATTCTCCACCATTGTCGGATCTGAATGTTTTGATCTTCTTGTCAGTTTCATTCTCCATCAAGGTTTTGAATTCCTTAAACTTATCAAACACCTCATCTTTGTTCTTCAAGAAGTATACCCAAGTCTTCCTGGAGAAGTCATCAATAAATGAGACATAGTAAACATACCCACTTAGAGAATTGGATGACATAGGACCACATACATCTGAGTGGATGATTTCCAGGATGTCTTTTGCCTTGCTTTCACTGCTTGGGAAAGCCTTCTTAATGTTCTTACCTTTTGCACATCCTTTGCAAACACCTTCATGTTTGGTCTTGATTTCAGGAAGACCCTCTACAGCCTTGCTTGCAATTGGAAGTGCCCTATAGTGCATATGAGCAAGTCTTCTATGCCAAAGTTCACTTGGCTCCATGGATTCATGTACCATGGCATGTTCAGGTTGTCCCTTCAATTTATACAAACCTCCCTCTTGCTCTCCAATCACTACTGCATCATCTATGTTCTTTCCCTTTGGCCACATTAGGACTTGGCCATCCACAAATGCAACCCTCATACCTTTTGCATCTAATGCAGAGATTGAGAGTAAGTTCTTCTTGAGCCTAGGTACATAAAGAACTTCTTTAATCTTCAAAGATTTTCCAGAATCTAGGTTGTAGGAGGCTTCACCACTTCCTTTGATTGGGTATTGATAATCATCCCCAAGTTTCACCTTATGGGGTTATTCATGTTCAGATAGATTCACAAAAGATTCCTTAAACCCAGTCATGTGTTTGGAAGCCCCACTATCAATCAACCAATCATTACAACCATGGGAGATGGTACCTGTGAGAGTAGAGATTAGAACATACTCTTCTTCACTTGATGAGTTATCATCACTTTCTTCCCTATCCTTCTTCTTGGGTGGTTCATCATCCTCGGCAGCATGAGCATGAAACCTTCTTTTGCTGCCCTTCTTCTTCTTGTTGGAGTTGTTGTTGTCCTTCTTGTTCTTGGGACAATTTATGGCAATATGTCCTTTCTCATTACAGGTGAAGCATATTCTTCTTTCTTTGAAGTGATGTGAATATTTCTTGGAGTGAGATGGCTCTCTCTTGGACTTCCCTTTCTTGGTGTGAGCTATGAGAGCTTGATCTTCATTCCCCATCTTTTCTTCTCGTGCCACAAGCCTTGCTTCTTCTTGTGAGCATTCTTCCCGTAGTCTATTGAAGGAGATCAACTTCTACCTTGCACAAATTCCTTGGATAAAGGAATCCCATGACCTGGGTAGGCCATTTATAGTGGTCATCACCACTTCACCATTCTCCACCATTTCATCCACTGCTTCTAGTTGTTCCTTGATCTGGGGGACCCTTGAAAAATAAGATTAAATGGTTTCTCCATTCTGAAACTTTACTCCTTTCAATTGGTTCCACAGGGTCATCTTCTGATTTATGTTCTTCCCTTCAAATAGCTTGGTCAAAGAGTCAAACATCTCTTTGGGTATCTTAAGAGAAGACACATGGGGTATGAGATGGTCTTTGATAGAATCAGCAATGATTCTCTTTGCCTTGACCAAGTTCTTCTTATGCAATACCTTGGCCTCTTCATCCTCTGGGATAGGGATGTCTTCTTTCACATATGAGTCCAACTCATTCTCTTCTAAGATTAACCCAATCCTATACTTCCAGGCTCGGAAGTTATCATACCCTTCAAGCTTATCCTCAAGCTTGGTGTAGAGAGACATCTTAAAGAGTACTTCAAATGGAAATAGAGAAGATTTAGGTCTTACCACTTGAAATGCTGAATATGGATCTGGTCCCGGACTAGGGTTTGTCAGAAAAACCCTAAAAATTCAAAATCTGAATTTCAAATTTCTGAAAGGATAGAAAGATGCGCCTTGATGAACTGATCAGCCTGGTGCATTCAGAATTTGAGATCAGCAGAGTTTTGCCCTTCAGCATTGCCTTTTTGTCCTCCTGGGTTCACTAGGGAGAGTCCTGAATTAGGGTTTGATTTTCCCGGATATCGACCCAGCCAAAAATCTCGATCCAAAGCTCTAAACTTCGATTTTTGCAAGGAGCTTCCAGCTGTGCCTTCAGATTCCAGAAATTCCTATTTTTGTGGAAACCCTAATTTTTAGGGCCAAATCTGAAAATGCTCGGAATTGAATTCTGATTGGACAGATAGATGCGCCTTGATGAGTAGAGTCAATCTACTATACTAATTTTCAAAAATCTGTGGAGAGAAACCCAATAAAGAAGGAACTCAAGCTTTCGTTACTGCAAAATGTCTTCTTCTCAGGTTAGCTCTGATACCATGTTAAATTTTGAGCATTAATTCACAATACTCTAGGATCTTTGCTGAGAGAATAACATATACAGTATATCAATGCATGACAATCACAATATGACAAGCATCACAAGAATCAAAAGCATAAGAGACAAGAGACACAGAGTTTCCGTGGGGAAAACCCTAAGGTGAAAAACCCCACAACTTCCTCAGAGATAGAGAGAGCAATGGCTCAACCAAAGTACAACCAAATAACACTGAGATAGTCTCCTAGTAGAAGATGATCCTCCTCCTCACTAGTGCGCCACTTTTTGAGTGAGAGTGAGTTGCTTTTCCAAGTGTGTAAAATAGAGATCTCCGATCTCTATTTATACTAACCTTTTTTCCCAGTGACCTTATGGGGCCGACTTGTCTATCTAGGTACATCACATTATAATATATATATTTCAGGGCCGACCCCACACATGGTGGTCTAATAACCCATCGGCAAGTACACACACTTGTGACACTTGTCAATCCACATGACGACACTTCCTTATAGAGGAATAACACATCTCTATTAAGGGTACAATAAATATATATAAAATACACAGATGAAATACATTCCGAAGTTACATATACATCAACAATTTTCACTAGTACTGGAGCCATTCACTTTTCAACAATAGATAAATCTATTGCCTACTTCGAGGCTTCCTGGGCTTCCAACATATGCATACTAGACTAGCTGTTGGTTTTGGATGGCAGTATGTGTTATATTAGTCAATATACTCAGAAAAATATATTGCTGTAAGTCTCATAGTATTTTGGAAGGTTACAGGTCGATTTGGAGGCAAACTAGCCAAGGGCGTTATTGGGGATTGTTCAACCAAGAGAATTACATATTATTCCAAACACTGTCAAATGGTTCCAAAAACTCAAGGAGTGGGATGGGTTGGCTTATTTACTGTATTAGAAGATTCATACAACTTATAGAACTGAAAACTGATGCTCAGATAAAGTATAGCAGTAAATATAGCAAAACTAGTTATTGAAAATGGCTCATTGAGCTAGTCTTGCATTCTTAAATCCCAAACTGCTTCAAGGGCCCACTAAAATATGTTATGAGACATTAAATGGTTCTGATATATATTTATTGACAGCAAAAAGTCGAAATATTAACTCCATAATACATTTTTTCTATTTCATTCCATTCAGAATTACAAGATCCTCACAAGCTAGGAGATTCTTACAAACTAAGAGAGAATGAATGTAAGAAATGGATAAGTGACTGTAACTATGATATGAATTTGATATATTACTTCCAACAGGTTTGATGACTAATATGGGTGGCTCACGGATCTTCAGGAAGTGTCTTGGGCACATTCACTGAACTGTCTTCACACGTGCGCTGCTTAACACATGAAACCTTGGCTCCAGTGGGAATGAATGTATCTTGGTCATCCAAACACCTTTTTCGATGAGAAAAAAAAGTGTTTCCTACTAGAAATGGCCCTCCAGATGCAATGGAATAGGTCTCACAACCCATAAATGATCAAAAGTTCTGATTCTGAAACCTCTATTTCGTCCCTTCAACGTTGTTCCCACCGAATGTACCCCGTATGATGATAACTCCTTGTAAGCTTGGGTTATTCTTAGTATTGGAGTATATGGACCTACAAATCAGATCTCCATGGATGAAAATTATGAGATAATATTGGATAAGATAAGTAGAATAGAAGAATGGGGCACATCACCCATTGATTGGCTTGGGCACATCACCAAACCTTGAGAAGCCAAAATGCTTCACTCATAAACTCACAAAGACAAAAGTTGTGAAATGGAGTTGGAATCCTTCTTTCATAGAATTCATGTTGACCTATGAGAATAGGTCACCCATGAGTGGACATACTTTCCTTGCTTTTCTTTGTCTCTCCTTCTTTTTCCTCTTTTTCTGACTTTCCTTCTTTTCTGAACTTTCTTGCTTTTCAGACTTTCCTGCTTTTCCTGTTTTATCCCGCTTTCTGGATTTATGCTGCTTTTCCTGAAATATTCCTCTTTTCTCATTTTTGGCATCATTTTTGGACGCATGTGCTTTACTTGACTTCTTCTTCAAGTCACTCCTCCAACCTTATCCACGAATGCACCCTAGTGGAGCATTTTATCCATTTATTCAGCATAATAATAAAATATTAAATGCACCATAAATATTTATTCCTAGTGGATAGAAAACTATGGCTAAAATTAAATGCACACTCCTAATTAATTAATTGCCTCATCTTAACCCCTCATTAATTAATTAATCCCATCTATCACTAGACTCCAAGGGGTTTGATCTTCTTCACGATGCTGACGAAATGGGAACATGACAAGAATTTTGTGGCATAGCTTTGCTTGAACAAGAGCCATTTTATAATAGGAAATAGTTGTAATTTCAGCTGTAAATTTCATCTTTTTTAATGCAAAAACCTTATCCATTTTAGTTTAAAAATAAATAAGAGAAAGATGAGTGAGATAGAAAAATATGCATATAATTGAGAAAAGGAGAAATATCAACATGTAGAATAGATAAGTGAGAAGTTGATCATGTATAAATTGAATGAATAGAATCACAATTCTCACAACCATAATTACAATTTTCGGTTTTTTTTATGTTGAGAAGGCCCATTTTTGTCTATTTTCATATCTAAACTTAATCAAGAACTTAAAATATAGAAATTCACTTAGCTTTATAGGAATTTTTATTCCAAAGAGAAGCATTAATAAATTTATGTATGAATTGAACAAAGAAAAACTACTCAATATAGTGGAGTGTAGGAGTTGAACACATTTTATGGGAAGTAAATGACATGCCAAGATCATCACATTGACAAGGATTGACAGTGCTCATAACACATGAATTCAAATGGGGAATCGATAAGTGAATGTGTCTATGATTTTTCTAAGTGACACTTAAATGGAAGATACACCAATATGATGGTGGTAGTATGTCAGTGTGAGTTGTGTGATAGGTTTAATGTTATGGACAGGTCTATATTAAGGTCCTAACAATGATTTATTATTATTATATTAGTTACGGTTAGGTCGACTTAGTATTAGGTTACATAATGACCACTTCATCTCCTAATTATAATAAAGCAGATTCATTTGTATAATCATCTCATATTGTCTTGTGTATTTAGTACAATGTATAAGGAGGTTTTCCCTTCAAATAGGCTTGTTATTCATCTCTTTGGTTTATTATTAAGGCATAGATTACTCTTTATTATTTATTTTATGTTGTTTTGGATATTTGGTATCAAAGATTGGATGATTCCAAAACGTGTTATCTTGGCATTTTCATTATAACCTTTGTTTTGCGTTTCAGATAGTGAAGCTTGAAGGGTCCATAGAGGAAACAACACAATATATGTGGTATGATTTGAATGTCTTGATCCATTACATGTGTGGATTTATACCCTATGAAAGTTAGGGTTTTAGACTAGTCCAAGAAACTAGTCTCAAACAGGTGTTCCGAGAAAAAGTGTTATATCTAAAGCTTGAAAGATCCAAATTAGGTAAAAATTATTCCATATGATAGTAGACAGAACATAGTATTTGCACTACAATTTTCATTATCTTATCCGAAAAATTAGACACGGAAAACCATACACTTTCGCTCTCCTGAAAAGGACAAAAATAATAAGTTTTGGTAAGGTTACGATGTCTTTTTCTTGGCACGTCAGAACTATGTCAAACCCATGGTAGTGTAGAGAAGACATATCAGACTACTACAGGATGAATTTTTTGACTCAAAGGGGATAAAATAATAGAGTTACCTCAGTTGGAAGGTCGGCCAACAAGATAGTCTCCAAACCAAGGTTTTTAAAGGTATGTTAACTTGAAACTTGCATCAATTTTGATTGAAATATTTGTGCTAGGTGATTCAAAAGGTGTGATGAAGAGTACATAGAGAGTAAATATAGTATATTATCATTGGGACAAAATTGAAAAAGGTTTAACAATAAATTATACACCCATTAAATCTCTTGAAGGCTCATCCATAACACAAGAAGAACATGAGAATTTACACTTTTTGATGACCGATATTAATGATAGATTAGTTAACCTTGAAAATACAATACTAAAAAAGGAGCACATCATGAATATGATAATTAAGGATGAATTCCAAATATTCCATGGGGATATACAAAATAGATTTGAAACATTCAAAAGCGACATGTAAGATGAATTTCAAACATTGATTTCCCAGTTGAATAATATAACCAACCTACTTAACCAAAATTCAACACCTCCAAAAGATGATAAGGATAAGAAGAGGGACTTATTCTAGTCTCGACTTGAGAAAATTGTCAAACAATTGTATAATAAGAGGTTCGAGGCCTCGACAAAGGATAATCCACATCATCATGGGTTCAATTTAGGACCAAGAAACTACTTCATTCCCAAGGATGGATTAAGAAAGTCTAATGAAATAGATATGTTTACATGGGTGAATCAAATAGAGAAATTATTTGAATTGCAGAATATCATCGATGATAAGCAAAGGATTTCCTTTGCTACATTGTATTTTGAGATAAAACCTTATTAATGGTATCAATGGGTAGTTAAAATGAATCCTACTTCTTAACATTATACTTGGAATTTATTTAGAAGAGACCTAGACATTTAATATGGTAAATTTTGGGAGCAATATTAATTTAGTCAAGTAACAAGAATCAAGCATTTGGGTGATGTGAAAGATTATAATTCATAATTTTAAGTATTGTCGACAATGGTAAACAATATCAGTGACCAACATTTGCTAGAAGCTTACATAGGTGGATTAAAAGAATACATTAAACATGAGCTTTTCTAAAAACAACTGGAAAATGTTATGAAAGCTATGCAATATTCTTGCCATATTCCATTTAAAAATAGGCTACACAAAATTCTACAATTGGACCAAACAAGAAGCAGAGACAAAAGTTTTCCTCATAGGGAAACACTACCTCAAGCTCCTCGAATATCACAAAAGGAAATAGATGAAAGAAGAGAAAAAATACTATAGTTTGGTTGTAATAGTAAATGGTGTAAAGGGAATAAATCTCAAGAAACAAAATGTTTACTTTGGAGAATAATGAGGAGGAGGAACTAGATGCATCGACACAAATGGGTGAGGAAGAGGTTTTGAACCAACAACAAAAAGAAAAAGATATAGAAATGTCGCACAACATAAATCCAAACCAGTGTGAAATATTAGTTCATGACTTGGTAAGTGTATCAGAACCTCAAAACCTTAAGGTTGCAGGTTATATTAGAAGCAAAAGTTCATAGTACTAATCAATTCAGGTAGTACACACAATATCATTGATAACAAATTACCAGAGCGCCTCAATTGTTTTGTGTATCCAGTGACAAATTTTCAAGTATTGGTTTCTAATGGAGGAACTATTGATTGTGGAAGGAAATTTCATAACAATAAACTTAGTATGGGAGATTATAATCTATCAAGCACCATGTATGATATTCCCATTGGAGGAGTAGATGTTGTTCTAGGAATTCAATGGTAGAAAAACTTGGGTACACTATATACAAACTACAATGAATTATTCATGAAATTCGAATTGGAAGGAATTAAATATGAAATCAAAGGTTTAAAATCTCCACCCTCCCATATCATCAGCTCTCATAGAATGGAAAATCTCCTAAAAAGGGGTTTTTGGGGAGTTATTGTTAAAATTTACTCTATAGAATTAAAGCACAAAGATGAAAATATTCTAGATGACTTGTGTACCTTGGAAAATCACCATAGAGACTTCCAAGAGATTCCTAAAGGACTACCTCCATCTAGACATCATGAAAATAAAATTTAACTCATTCCTAGAATTACTCCTCCTAATAAAAGGAATTATAGATATCCACATCAACAAAAAGGGGAGATTGAGAAAATGGTATAAGACATGTTGGATGCAGGTATTATTCAACCAAGCAAGAGTTCTTTTTCAACATTAGTGGTGATGGTTAGACGAAAAGATAACGCTCAGAGAATGTGCCCTAATTACATATATCTAAATTGTTGAACTTTGGTTGTCATTGATGTCAAAGTGGACTTAGTGTCTATGTTCCAGTTTGAAGAAGTACATAAAACTAAGTGTACAAGAACTAAATCCCACCTAGTTTTGGTACTCCAACGTTGATGGGTCAGTTTGAAGAAGTATATCGAAATATAAGTGCAAGTCTTGGGAGGGTGCAACACCCATCAAGTCATGGTACTCCATTATGCAATACTCACCCATTGTTGGTCCCGGAGTGTGCAAGTCCCACCAAGCCAATGAACTAGTGTGCGCGGGACCCACACAGTCATGGTACTCCATTTGCGTGGATTAATACAAGTGGAAGATGCATAGGTAAGCTTGTTCGAAAAGAAAGGGAGAAGGGGTGTTACCGTTTGGAGAAGCCCCAACTTGTGGATGCATTGTTTGCACAAGTGAAGTATAAATAAGAGGATTAATATAGGGTTACGGGTAAGTGAAAAGGGTTTATAAATAAGGAAAATAGGGTGGAAAAAATTGGTAAAAACATGACTCATCATGTCCCCCCAGCTGTCAATGTTGCATGTCCTCATGAAACCCTATACCCATGTATTTAACCATCCAAGCTTGTGACGACTCATATAGAATGATTCTCAAATTTATGTTATCCAAGCATGAATGCAAAAAAAATTCACTATAGCAAAAGTAATTGATCCATTTAGTAAATTTTTGCCTCATAAATTTGTTAATATCTCATATCATAGTCACCTAGAGCATTTTATAGGTATTGTTTAGTTTCAAGAGTGATTTGTGGCACTACATCTTCAAAATAACATCTGTAGTAGGATCTTGTTACACCTAAATCTTGTCGTCATGAGTCCCTTGTTAACTCAGTGCCTCAATCCTTGAAGTTCCCCATGATCAATAAAGTCAGTTAGAGCAAGTTGATGCCCTTTGTCCACATTTCTAGTTGGGCTGTCACATGTTGTCTTCAAGAAAGAAGTGTCGGCGCAGAGTGTATTCTTCCTGCCTGCGCCGGCGGCGCAGAGTATCTTTGTACAACCTGCATTTTCCCTATCAAGCGCAGGTTTCCCTAATGTAGCTTGTGTCGTAGTTGTTTAAATAGGATAAAGGTAGCTTTCAAGCGATTTCTAGAAGTTGGATGAGGTGGATCCCTATCCCTAACTCCTAGGTGAGCTGTCCTACGGTTCCGTAACCTCAAGGGAGGATCCCTTAGCCCTATACCCATAATCCTCAACCTACTCTATCCACTTGGTCCTATAAATACAAGGCCCCTCCCCATTCCAAAGGGAGGAAGTCTATAGCACTTACATGCTGGCGGAATTAGCCTAGGTGATCCCTATCCATCTCTTGGGAGACTTACATTTCCTTTGGAGGCATTGGCTTGGCTTGTTGGAGGAGGATTGCAACATTAAGGCTTGGGTTGCAATCATCTCTCTACTTTGTATTTCCCTCTTTTATACAGTAATATAAACTCTTTCCACAAATGTTGTTGTGTTGATAATGTTTGTAGTTTACTTCCTTAACTGTTTACTTAGATCAGTTATTGTTTAGACATGTTTTAATGCTTGTATTGTTTCCACATGTTTTGACAGGTCTTGCAGCTAAAGATCTGACGACCACGAAACTTGGAGCAACAACGAGGAAGAAGATCTACAATCTGAAGGTAAGATGTCTAAGTACTCGATCTCTAACTAGATCTAGGAAAGTAGCTTTGTATTATGTCTTTATTTGTTCTAGATTCACATTGAACTAGGGATATCTTGCTCGCGTCCGCTCGAGTAGATTGTCCACTAACAAATCTGGCGACCATACTGGGAACATACATTTGTTTTGATTTCAAGTTTGAGTGTGTTAATCTTGATTTTCTTAACGAGCCATTACTTTGTCTCTTGAGCCTATTTTCACCATCTGTTTCTTTTCTTTAAGAATTTGTTGACTTTCTCTGGGTCCGTTGAACCATTTTCAATCCATTTACTTGATCATTTCTTGGATTTTTTCCTTGTTTGCATTGAGTTTCTCACTCGATGCACCTGGGTAGTCTATCCAGTGCGCCTGTTTATCCAGAGCACTTTTTTCCTTTGAGGATACTGCGCCACTAACGCTTTTTCCTATCTGACATACTGCGCCACCAAACCTTTTCCTCTATGTGCAACCTGCGTCGGGCGCTCTGTGCCTAACCATAACCTGCGTCGAGTTTTCAAACTTGATGTTTGGGTCGTTTGCTCCAAAATTTTGATTTTTGGATTGATCAACAGACATCTTTGCAGTGTATCTTCCAGGCAGAGGTCCTTTTACCCAACATTGCTTGGTTTGGTTTGTTTGTGTTGGTATTTGGGTCTTTCTGATCAAGTGAGAGTTTGATTGAAGTGGTGGGAAATTTCAATACCCCCACGATCATCCACTCCATCTTGTTTCTTCCTGATCACCTTACTGGATCTATCTAGCATGCTAGATCCGCTTCCAAACTCTTGTTGAGCTTAGATGTCTTTTGTTGGCTTGCATTGGATTGTTTTTGAGTGATCTTTTGTGTTTTTAGGTCATTGGAGTGATTTTCATTTCTTTGAGAATTTATGAGTGATTAGAGAGCTACAAGTAGTCTTTCCTCAAGTTTTGTCTTTGCATATCATTGGAAAATTAAAAGTGCTTCATTTTTACCATTTTCAAGTTCATTTGAGAATTGTTGTAAAAATTGTTTCATGCATTGGAATTCGTCATTGATTAATCTTTTGGAAAGTTTGAAAAGAGAATTGCATCATTTGTATTTTTCTTGAATTGTGAGCCATTCATTTTCTTGAGAAATCCAAGTGAAATCAATTTTTTGCAAAAGTGATTCCATGCTTGAAGAAGTTATGTTCAATTTTTTTTTATGCTTTTAGGTTATCATTGTGAAAATTGAAAAGTTAGTGTGCTCTAGATAGAGATTCTCCTTTTTCATCATTTAGTTCCATTCTAATTGGAAAATCCAAAAAAAAAACATTTTGATTTGGTTTTGGTGTGTTACATTTTTTTTTCATGTTTTGCTTGGAAAACGGAAAAGAGTTCTTTCATTATCATTTTTGGTAGATTTGGGATTTGTTGAAGTTTACTGTTTGGTGAGACCATTGGAAAAAGATTTATCCTTCCCGTACATAGATTTCAGCAAAATAAAGAGTGCATTTTTCATATAGCTAGGGTGCATTATGTTTACATTTATGTACCCACCTCATGAATTCACCTAACCATCCAGATAAAATTTACCGGTAGAACTAGGTTAAAATTTTTAGTAACTTGTGTGTTAAGTTAGAGACGTGTTCCGGCGTCGTAAAAAGTGGCAGCTGTCGTTATTTTCCTGCATTGCATCCTAGGGGCACTGTAGTTCTTCCACGTACCAACCAGTATATCGGAGCTCTTTCATGTACCAACCAGTATATTGAAGGCTCTTTCACGTACCGTAGGGTATATCGAAAGGCACTTCACGTACTCGGTAGTATATCGAAAGTCACTTCACGTACTCGGTAGTATATCGAAAGGTGTTTCATGTACTCGGTAGTATATTGAAAGGTTCTTGTCGTACAGTTGTGCATTAGACAGCACCACTACGAATTTGATCTCCCACATACCTTTAGTATATCGGGAGACACTCCTAGGATTCCTGAGACCAACTCAGCTAACCATTTGGCTGTTTTGGCAAAGCAATACACCGAGAACAACACTCAGGGAGCTACTACGCATGTACTATCAGGTAGTCGGGTTATATGGTCAGGGGTACGGTCCTAATCCTCCCTGGTTAGTGCTCTAAAATATTTGGCCGAGTATAACTGTTGGACCCTGGAGTATATCGCGAGTTGAGAAGCCTTGACAATCCCATGAGGTTCCAGACTTTTGAATCCACACCTATCACATAAGTTTGCTTGAGGCCTTAGTTTGAGTAGATTTTTCTAGATTGTTTTTTTCTTTTATTTAGTCTAAACTTAGGAGAAATTCTGGTTTGGTCATTCTGGCTGAACAACCTTTGAGAAGGTCCCGCGGAATTTTAAACTTACCGCCCAAATATCCCCTTAATCAAGAGGTAATTACGAGGGTAAGCATGGACCCACAAGCTACGGTCGTGTCACCTGAAGTAGAAAAATCCACCATGGAGTTCAGAGTGAATATGTTTCCTCTTGATTCACCAACCTCTAACCATCAAGGGCTGAAGAGGCAGAACCTTCCACTTCACAAGACACATCCTTCCACCGCGTGATGGAAGGAGAACCTAGATATTTAGAATGGTTAAATCCTTCCCAGGATGACCCTGTATCCGCCGCATTTGGTCCAACTGCATCCTTTTGGGAAACATCTCTAGGTAAACAAATGGCTGATTTTTCCATCTCACCTCCCAATTGGGGTTCTCATGAAGTGCTTCTGGCACCCTTTCATAGCCGCCTGGACCAGCTACGTACAATCGGTGAAGAACTTAGAATACAAAGTCTCTCACAAAGGGACGAAGACACGGAGGTACCCACATTTAGACATACCCCATTTCGTTCTTTATCTTATGATTCACCGGAAACACCCACATACAACGTGACTACTTACGAACATGGTCAACCTTCATTCCCTGTGAGTACGCCTCTCAATCAGGGGACCCGTTCTGCACCTCAAATGACTCAGAATGTTGAAGGACAACAGTCCAACACCCCTCCTACTACTACTCGAACATTACCCACCCCTCCCCCACCCCAAAATTCACAGGGAGGATACTCTTTACCTCCTAATTTTATTACGAGTAATGTTCCACCACTAGTAAGTCAACATCAACCCATCATGAGTCGACCATCCACTAGCGGTCAACACGTTGTTACTGGGGGGGAAACCCTCATTTTCTAGCCATAATTTGAGTGGAGGACTGCCAATTGGTCATTCCCTTGGAAGTTATTTACCTATTGTGGGATCCACCATGGGATTACCTCATGGTGGGGGACCTCTCAACCCAACTCAACCACCATGGAGTCAAGTGTATCCAGGTTATCTTAAACCTGTGTCGGGACAACTTAATCCCGGAAACCTACTCCACGGGATACCTTATCCCGAAAACCCATACACTCCATGGGGACATTTCAACATTGCATTGGTTGGACCCTCACCAACTTTTTCTCATGCCCCACCTCCCCCACCACCGTTTAGTCCACCTCCTTCTAGAGGGGGCATACCTCCACCTTCTAACGGAGGTGGAGGCCCTCCCCATTCCGGTGGTGGAGGACCACCCCATTCTAGCGAAGGCGGAGGACAACCACCTTCTGGTAGTGGCGGACCCCCACCTTATGGAGGAGGCCCACCTTATTCTGGAGGTGGAGGCCCACCCTATTCCGACGATGGCCCACCACCTTCTAGCGGAGGTAGAGGACCACCACCTTCTGGCGGTGGCAGACCCCCACCCTATGGATGCGGACCACCACCTCTTGGAGGCGGTGGCCCACCCTATTCCGCTGGTGGAGGAAGTGGCCCACCATATTCTGGAGGCGGAGGTAGCGGACCTCCTTATTTCTCCGACGGTGGAGGACCCCCACCTTCCGACGACAGACCACCCTATTATGGCGGTGGACCTACATATGGTCCATCACCCAACCCTAGAGGCCCACCTCCTTATGGCCAATTTTCGACAGGAAAACCTTATAATCAGTCGATTCAAGGTCCTACTGGTCCATATATGCCATATCAATACTATCAGTATCTATAGCTAAACCAACAGCTGCCATTTTTGGCTACTTTGGACCTACCCGACCTGTCTCATCTGACCAATGATCCCATCCTTCATGGTTATAATTGGCCACCCATTTCGGTCAAGATACCCTCTGATATTCCCAAATTTGATGGCAAACCTGGTGAGGACCCGAAAAACCATGTGATGACCTACCATCTCGGGTGCTCATCTAATTCCTTGATGGACGACTCGATCCGTCTAAGTTTGTTTCAAAGGACCCTCACCAACCCAACTTCCAAGTGGTATATTGAATTACCACCCCACTCATTTCTCAATTTTCGCTCTCTTTCTATGTCCTTCTTGACTCATTTCCAGTTACCCATACGTTACGAAACTGGTACAGACATTCTAACTTCACTCTGTCAAACCACCGCCCCTCATATCTCTGATCATATTCATGAATGGAGGAGGAGACGACATCTAATTAAGGCTCCCATTCCAAACCAACACTTAGCTGACTGGTTCATGAAGTCTCTCTTACATGTCGTAACTCGAGACATGGCCATGGGAGGGGCCATCACCGGGGGACATGCTATTTCTCGTACCCATTACTTAGACCTTGTCTACGCTCAGTCCGACACGTTGTATGACATTGTTCCTAACGCACCCTACCCTACATATGACCCTGCAAAACCACCCAAGGGACCTCAGGCCGACGACATTATCAATTCCCTTAACTCCCAGCCTTCTACTCAAACTGGTGGACCGTCGAACCCCCAGGGTTCTTCCCCATCCCCACCACAGGCTAGAAGAAACACCACCAAGTCATCCACTCCTACCTCCACAGAATAAGTGAATTATGTTCAATCAGCTTCGCCTCAGAAATCCGGTGGTAAGAAGAAAAACAAAGGTAAACCCAAGAAACCTTCTAACCAGCAGGAGCACAAGACCGCCCCTGAAGACACCAAACATAAGAGGAAGCTAAAGTATCCTTGTTTACTATGTGGTGGTGACCATTTCTCCAAGGAATGTCCCCACCGAGACGAAGTGCAAAATTTTCTCAAGGGAAACCCCACTCCCGCAATTCTCAATGATCCCTTCCACACTCAGAATCAGCAAACGATCGCTCAACCCTCTCCTTCACACGGAGACACATCCTCCACCGCGCATGTTCTCATGATGCATAGTGAGACTTTTAATTTGAACACATGCTCGTGCTCGTACGACTCAGTCCCTCTGAAGGAACCCGTTGGAAGCAATACTGAAAAAGATTCCACTTCTATTCCTGATGTTACTGTACCCCAGGCTCCTCTCACCATCAAGAAGCCTTCTTTAGAGTTGGTTTTGCGTCTTCCCAAGAGCACAATTAGAAAAGCAGTTTTCAATCCTAATGCTAGGGAAACTCAGAACTACAACATTGTAGAGGAATTGGCACGAGCCCCTTGTGCCATGTCGATGCTAGAGGTCTTGCAGAATTGTCCCAACCAACGCAAGACTCTTCTCGCTTCCATTGGCGTGGTAGATCCAGATTCTTCGAATACTATCATGTTTCGACTTGAGTAATTTAAACCCGAGGCTTTCCCACCAACTGGCATTTCAAGTTGCCATGAAGATTGCTGGGAAGATGATCCACCATACTGTACTGGACGAAGGTGCTTCTACCTCGGTCATGTCGATATCGTGTTGGAGAGCCATTGGTTCTCCCGAGTTAAACCGTTCTGCCACTACCCTGAAAGCATTCGATGGTCGTGGCTTTCAACCCCATGGGTTGTTACAAGCTTTAGAAGTAGAGTTGGGGGGTAAGACTGCAACCATTAACATGGAAGTGGTCGCAGCCCTTTTGGATTATAATCTTTTACTTGGTCATAATTGGTTTCATGCCATGACTACGGTCGCGTCATCCGTCTTCCACATTGTGCAATTCCCCCACCAAGGCCGAATTATCATTGTCGACCAACTGGAATTCTGTACACTGGACACCGCTACTCATCCTGGCGATAATGTCCCATTACCCGGTAAATATTCACAGCCATATGAGAGCATGGGGGTCGGCCTCATAAAAGATTCATCTCTTATGGGCATCTTTCCAACCCCGGATCCCACTAACCATTTTTCCATGGTGAACATTATCTCCTCGATGATTCCGCCTTCGCCCAACTCCACCGATCAATGGCTTGTACCTGATGAAGCCACCATGCATTTGATTGGAGACAGAATGCCTCTTTCACTCACTAAAACTACTTACGAGGCTATCCAGTCAGCACCTAAGGACCACTTGGTTGTGGCCTCTACACCTTGTTCTCTACAGCAAACGTCATCTTTACCAGACCCTTGTTGGGTGTATTTACTGTCTTAATGAATCACCAAATATTTAATTATCGACCAGGGTTGGTAATCTTAGATTTGTGGCACAGTATATGCTGAGGTAGAATGGTACCTAAGACATCGGCTCGACCGACATTATAAATGTTAAATAATGAAATGATCGAATGATCTTTCAAAATGAAAAAAATCGAGTCAAACTTCAGAAATACAACTACTAAACTGATTATACCTAACCAAAACCAATAGATCAGAATAGTATCAATCTATACTACTCTACTCTATGAACAATAAGTTGAAAAGATAAAAAAACACCAATACTACCTAGGAAACAAAACTCAATCAAAAGAAAATTACTCTTATGAAAATGGAAACTACGGATCAATGATTCAAACTCTAATCTAGGAATTAGAAAGACTAACTACCATGCAATAACTATGAATTCAGAAATCTATCAATGAAATGATTCAGTTTACAATTAACTATGTAAAGATAAGAGACTTACTATCTAAAGCAAGGTTACAACTACTTAATAATCCTAATAAATTCAACAGTTAAACTATTCATGCATTTAACAAATACTCAAGACTAATCTAAGCTAACTAATTCCATTCTCCTTGAGGATTCTGAGGAAATGTGTCAAATGTAATAGGAACTAGAGAAAATGTATCAAAATGACTTTCAAATGTGACAAGGAAACAAAACGGAAGTAAATCTAGTTTAACTTCTACAAAGAGATGCAAGCTAAAAAGTGACCAATTGCAATTAATCTTAAACATTGTAATCTATTCTTTATCCATAAGCAAATGACTCTATTTATGCTACCTAAGACTGTTTTGGAATGAGATGTTATTAACAATTGATCTATTAACAAGAAACCAAGAACATGTATTTCTAACGACTACTTTGAAATTGAAGGCATGCAAATATCTATGCTATCCTACAAAGGTGAAACATGAAATATAATTACCAACTCAAATTTAAGGAAATCTAAGCATATGCAAATGAATTGGAAATAAATTTGATCTAGAAGCAAGTAGAAAACTTAATAAAGATATTTTATTTCTGAATCAAATCCTATCCATGAACATCTTCATTAACTATGTAAATGAGAAGAGCAGATCCTATGCTTGAACTAAAAACCATGAAAAACTAATGTACTTTTAGAAATGAAATTACCAAGCTTTAATCCAAAATCAACCTTAATAAAAATGAAGTAAACTAAACTAAGAATGAAATTAATGAGTTCTAGAGCAGTAACAAGTTAAGAAATCAGACATAAAAGATCAATTATAGAAACACAATCTAAAAAGTAAACTAAGGCAAAGTTAAGGAAATGAACAAGAACTAAGAATTGTTATGAAGCTTAATTGAAACTCTATGTAGTTCAAAACAAGGTCCTAATTACATATACAGATACTAGTTAGCTACAAGAAATGATACAATTCAAAAACCTGAAAAACTGAACTTTAAATAAGCATAAAAACAAGACAGAAAATATTAAAATCCGTATGACAGTCCAGATGGCAGTCTGAAAGACAGTCCGAATGACAGTCCGGATGACAGAAAATGATGTAATCTATGAAAATAAGCAAACTAAATGATTCTAACGCCAGCTGGTTATGCATATTAATCTACAGTGCAAGCAAAGCAATAAATGAACTGTTTAAAGATGAAATAACAGGAAGCAACTACACTAATCTATATCTAAGGAAGGAAATCATTTTCTATTGCATAAGAAAGAAAAGTTGAAAGGTAAATGAAGCTAATCTACAGCTACAGGAGAATTAACAGAACTAAATCTAATTATGAACTGAACTTGAAACACTGAACTAATTAAACTCTATCTAATTGCAATGGAAAAGCTGAAAGGAAACTAAAGGAAAGTATGCATGACCGGTCACTTTAAATTCTGAAAATGAAAATTGTATTAACAACAAGAAATATACTGCAGGAAATAGAGAAATACCATCTACAGGAAAAGCCAAATTAAATACATATACTGAAAATGAAAATTACTTATCTGCAGAAAAGAAATAACAAAATATACACAATGAAAAACCTCTGGTTGTTGAGGGGCCCTTCTCAACAATCAAGGATTGTCTAACTCGGATTAATCACCAACATAACATGAATTTAACCATCAACAGCTAAAATCAGAGACTTCCATTAACTGAATCAAAAGTTACGCAGCGTTCTCTAGCTCTGCATCTATTCTCTCTACCGACTAACTTCGTTTCTCAACAAGAGGCATCTTTATATAGTTTTACAATGGGAGAGAAGGTTGACCCTTTCAATGGTCGACCTCTCTAAAAATAGGAGGTCTTAATAGCTACAGGAATAGCTCAGTACAACACACAGGCCGTCTCCCACAATCTGCGCGCGTTGGTTCTCTTCACGTGAGCAGCTAGTGCATTGATTCTCTTTGACGTGGGCAGCTGATGCATTGTCAGGCTGGGAAAACAGGAACGCGGATCTTCTAGAATGAGGGCTCACAAACTATGAGGGCCACATTGCCAACAGAACCCACGTCACAATTTTTTTCCTTTAGTGCCCCAGAATATTCCAATCAACGAATCTGCAGGTGCGAACGGAGGGCTGAACGATGGTCTGAATGCGACTGTGCATATTTAGCGTGAACGCACGTCTGAATGAGAGTCTGTTTGAAATCCATAGCCCACAGAATGAAGTCTATGTGCCAAGCAGGTTGAGAAATGTCAAATTAACATTAATAAACCATAAAATAATGATAATCCTTAAGATTTATGAAATATTCAAATGTATTCATACTTGAGTTCAAATGGTGGTATGAATGGCAAGAAGTATGACTTATCATATCAAAAATAGTGAAAATAATGCCAACATAGCACGTTTGATGATAACAAATGATGACAAAATTGGGCATCGACACTCCCCCAAACCGAAGATATGCCGGGTCCCACTGAGCAAAGAAGAGAAGAAGTCAGGAAGAAGGTTGAGCTGCGACAGCAACAGCCTTCGACTTAGAAGAGTAGGTTTAGGCTTAAAATTCCTGGCTTGGGCTCTCAAGGTATCGTGCCTCATCCGGAGAGAGTCATGAGAAGATGTTATGGCTCTGTTCAGGTCTTTGACACTCTTCACTTCCAAACGCAGTTCCTTGTTCTCTTGGCGAAGCTCAAAAATTATCTCAACGTACTTCTCATTTTGGCTTGACAATCATGATACATCTTGGGTCAATCCATCCACGGTCTGATGGGTTGGGGTAGATGGTTCTGCAAAATACTCAGGATCTTTGTGAGGGATTGATCCATTTAGACATGTTTCAGGATCAGCAGAGGTAGTTCGTTCTTCAAGAGCCTTGTCTTCAATATGTGCAGGAGTAAGTTCAAGGACAGGGACTTCAAGAAAATGGGAAGAGACATTGGCTAATGTAAGAAGGGATGTTTCAGGGATAGGGTCGTTTGTCTAGACATCAAGGATATCTAAGTGAACCGGCTGAATGACGGGCTGAGGGACAGACTGGACGACGGTCTGGTTGATAGACTGATCACGATTTTCCCTCCTATATTTAGTGGGTATTGGTGAAAAGAGTGGTGGTTTCATGGTTGTGTCCTCATGGAAAATCTCAGGAGAGGAGGATGAATGGACAAGGTGCATTTCTCCTGAGGTACCCTCATTAAACTGCACAGACTTAGTATCCATTTTTGCTTGGGTAGAGGTTTGAGCAGGCTAATCAGCACGATTTTGAAATCAGTGATGCTTCCGAGAGGCAGAGGCTTTGACAAGGAGCTTCTTGACCAAATGGGGGTTCAGTACTTCAAACACAAAACTTTCCCATGTTTGCCCTGTTTCCTTCAACTGGTGAATGATCAATATTTTAGTGAGACAGTGGTGGTATAAACTACCAGTGGGGTTAGCTACATTTTTCCTCACCTGGTTCGACATTTTCTCAAGGCTCTTCAGAAAATAAAATGGAAAGTTTAGGGCTTGGTCATTAACAAAATGAGCTAATAATCTGAGGTGGCAGGATTTGAAGATGGTAAACATACCTTCACAGGTGATCAACCAAATGATAATGGTCAAGGGCTCGAGGTATTCTGGATTAATCCACTCCTAGTGGAACCCTTTTTTCCCTGCAACGTGTTGGTAGTCAGCTTTGAGAGCAAATTCATCAGCCGTCCGCGGGAGGAAGAGGTGCTTGTGACAACAAGCACCCTCCCTGGGAAGCTTTGTGGCCAACGCAATAGACTCCTCCGTTACAGGAAAGGTAAGGTGGCCAACCTTAGCCATTTTACCGTCGAATCCTATGGAATACAGCAGTGAGATCTCGTCATCGTGGCCCTCGATAAGACGGAGGAACGGACCCCAACCTACTCGGAGAAAAATTTTGAAGCATGCTTTGAATTCAGGGATACGGTGCAGATCCTGGTAGATCATGGTGGATTGGCATTCTTAGACAGTGGTAGATAGATGCAAGAGGTACAGGGGGTTACAGGGAATGCAAGGAATGCGGCTGGATGGACTCAGAGAGGACAAGAGCGGATAGGATGAAGGTAAAAATCACGCAAGCGTTGGTTTAAAATGTGATCTGTTTGGACGGTTGAATGATCGTGAGCAGAGATTTAGCATGTTTGAATGATCATGCTATCATTTAGAAATCTTGAATCATGTGCCATCATAAAGATGCGTGCGTTAGTGAATTTGTATAGTTATAACATATTCAACCATGTCTAAAGTAAACTTTGGACAGGTTGAATGTAATTTTCATCATGAGATTATAAGTATAGGTGACATAAAAAACATGATGATTTTTTATTGATACAATGATAGATCGCATGATAATTTCACATATAACTTAATGAAAGGTTAAAATCATATGATAGCCATATAATGATTCTGAAAATCGCAATAATGCATAATTAATCGATTCATTTAATGAAGTCGAGATGAGTAAATGAATGAGATCATGTGCAGAGATGAAATTTGATTAATCCCTAGTATAGTTAGTCAATTAGATTTACCACCATAATTCAAAAATTAGATACCTTAACACACTTAATCATGTTGTTATAAGCTATGGTTTCATTCAGATCATCATTTGGCACTTCATTCGGATTGTCATTCATTCGCCTCATTCGTCACTTCATTCGGATCGTCATTCGACCCTTCCTTCGATCCTTCATACAAACCTTCTGTACAAAATGTGCTTTGCTGGCTCTGACTGTTGCTGATTCTGTAGAGAATTTTTCTGGGGTTGCCAGCACACAAAAAGATAATGTAAAACTGTTTTTCTGAAACTTTAGTTGCGCTCTTCTTTATTTATCATGGATCAGAACAATCTTCTGCTACTTGCATTATTCCTGAAAACACCTATCATTTTATCAGAGATAAATGAACTTTTTATAAATAATAAGAAAGTAAACGTAGTTCTAAACCTCCCCCAAACCAAAAATATGGTGTGTCCTCAAGCCATCAAATAAAAATTGATTGGTATTCAAATATTTTCAATTAATAGTTTAACCAATAACTCTAAAATGTTGTTTATTTTTGTAAGAAAAATAAATAATAACTAATAATGGAGATGATTCATATATGCACATTCATCAAAAAATAACAGTGCTTATGAAGACCATATGAATAATGATAGTACAATCGATGCGAAAAATGCAATAGGAAAACCAGTCATCCTTGACTCATTTTAAAGATCTCTTGTCATCCAAAGAATATAGATAAAGTTCACCCTGGAGTTCGTTAGATTTCTATAGTTATGGGTCCCACTTCTAGGATAACCATATCCTAGGTATTGTTTGAATTAGATGAAAGGGTCCAAGTCCAACTTACAGCCATTCTCTAATGACAATATAAATAATTGGCCTAAACATGTATTTGTGTACTCAGGTTTTTTAGATGAGCCATGTGCATAGCAATGTATTTAACCATATCTCTTTTACCTGATATTGCCCCGCTGCTAGCAAGTGTATTCAGTACCCCGACGGGTTTATCTTGGTACCATGCAAGCATAGCCCCGCTACCAGTGAGCCTATTCAGTACCCCGACGGGTTTACTTGCATTTACCGAGATTCCTTGTTTAAGATTTTACTTAGCATGGACCTGCTACCAAAGATCCTATTCAGTATCCTGGTGGGTTTGCTTCGTATAATGATTTTAGTATGTGGAAGCCTGTTGGCACTAGAGTGTATTAAGATTGATAAACACATAATTCAAATTTTTAGAGCGAACCTTATGAGTAACTTTATTTATAATAGCCTGCATTACTGATCATATCAAAATAGAATAACCTAAATTTGTCCCTTGTCCTCTTAGTCTATCTTCTCCATAAAAGATCAGCAATGTTCCCCACAAGTAGAAATATCACTTACTCTTGGGCTGCCTTTTTATAGAATGCTTAAGAGACAAGTTTTGATAATGAGTCTGGGATGAACTAGTATTCCATAGGTGTGAGATAGAACTTTGAAAAACATGATGATTAGAGTAGGTCTTAAGCAACTTTTCTAATGATAATATCAGGAATGTGGATGTTTGAATCAAATACCATATACAGAAGCATAAAATGAAATTAATAAAAAAGAATCATAGAAGAAAGTGGTTAGAAATGATATGAAGAACACTTTAAATTTTCACTATAAATTTTCAATTTTCAACAATAATCAAAAGAGGAGTTAAGATGCATTATGAGTTTTTTAGAGCACTTCCCCTTTTCAGATAATATTTTATGAGCTGATTATAGAGATAAGGTTCTTGTAATGAAACTGGAAAACCACTTGTTATATGATTCAAATTTATTCAAAACAAAAAAAGCATATGTACAAAGAAAAGTCATATGAAATTTATCAAAATTAGGAAAAGGAGAAGAGTCTTCCTGTTTTAATTGACAAAATTCCATAAGCTGATCATACGAATGAATTTCCTGTATAAATGCAATCGGCTGTTAGAAATGACTCTTATTTATTTAAAGAAACAAAAATGCATTTACATATATACAAATGAAGATAACCCAAAATAATTCAAGAACCAAGAGAAGGAGGAATGACTTCCTCTTCAACCAGCTCCATCTCCTTCTGTTGTAAGGCATTCTGCACAAAATCTTGTTTAGATATTGGTTGATGATAAAGTCTTATTCTATGTCCATTTACAACAAAAGAAATTTGTGATCCATCAATTGTCTTAATTTCAACAGATCCATTATCGAAAGCTGTAACAATTTCATATGGACCCATCCATCGAGTAGTCAATTTACCTTTAAAGTTTTTGTACCTTGAATCAAAAAGTAATGTCGAGTCTCCAGTTTTGAATTGCTTTTGTTTAATATATTTATCATGCAACTTTTTGCGTTGGTTTTGTATTAGAATTGTGTGCTGAATGGCATCTTGTCTAATCTCGTCTAATTCATTTATTTGCAAGATTCATTGTTTCTGTGATTCTTCCAGATCCATCCCTAATTATGCAGCCATACGAAAGGTTTTGAATTGAAACTCAATGGGTAGAAGAACTTGTTTACCATAAACAAGTTCATAAGGTGTGTGGCCAGTGATATTCCTCCATGTTATTCTATAAGCCCACAAGGATTCTGGAAGCCTATCTGCCCAGTCTTTGTGGTGTAATTGGATAGTCTTGGTTAGGATGACTTCTAATACTTTGTTTGTAGACTCTACCTGAGCATTGGCTTGCGGATGATATGGAAAATATTTACAATGTATAATACCATATTTTTCAGTAAGCTCTTTCATTAACTTGGAGGTAAACTGAGATCCTTGATCGGTTACAATTTCCCTAGGTACACCGAAACGGGTAAATATTTCTTCATATATAAACTCTACCACAGATTTTTATGTGGCTCGGAATAAGGCTTTAGCTTCCACCCACTTGGTGACATAGCCTATACAGACTAGGATGTACTTCTTCTTGCAAGACATAGGGGAAATTGGCCCAACGAAATCTAGAGCCCATTTTTCAAAAGGCTCAATCATAACCTGGGGCTGTAAGGGCATCTCATCGGATCATGTAGGTCTACCCATTCTTTGACAACTGCCACATCCCTTGACATACTTGGCAGCATCTTTGAAAATGCTTGGCCAGTAATATCCAAAGTGCAACACCTTATATGTTGTTCTCTTATCAGAAAAGTGCCCACCACAAGGTCCACCATGACATGCATGGAGGATCTCTGCCATCTCATCCTCTCGTACACATTGTCTAATAATAAGATCAAGACTAGTACGAAAAAGATCATTGTCCACCCAAGAATAATTATAACTTTGAACTATGATCCTATGTTTCTCAGGTGGGGAGAGATGGTTTGGTAGCTTTCCAGTTGTTAAATAACTGGCTATGTCTGCAAACCAAGGGGTTTGAATAGACATAGCGAACAATTGTTCACCTAGAAATCTATCATTGACGGGACTGGCATTATCGTCAATTTGAATTCGAGAGAGAAAATATGCTACCACATTCTCTCGATCGGGACGATCAACAATAGTGATGTTAAATTCTTGTAATAAAAGAAGCCACCGAGTCACCCTGCCATTGATGATTGGTTTATTCATTAAAAATCTAATGGCGGAGTGGTCTGTGCATACAAAAAATGTATATCCTATGATATAGTGACGAAACTTGTTAATAGAATAGACTACTGCCAGAAACTCTTTTTCAGTAACCGTGTATTTTGATTCTACATGAGTCAAATTTTTGCTAGAAAAATAGATGGCATATGAAGTTTGCCCTTCCTTTTGACTTAAGACTCCTCCTATAGCCATGTCGGAAGCATCAGTGGATATATGGAAGGGAAGGGACCAATTAGGGCCCCTAAGTATTGGTGCCACTGATAGCTTTGCCTTCAAAGTTTCAAAGGTATGTTGACAAGGTTCATTCCATTGAAAATCTGCATCTTTCATGAGTAATTTGAACATAGGTGCAACTATCTTGGTGAAGTTTTCAATAAACCATCTATAATAGCCTGCATGGCCTAGAAATCTCCTTACCTCCTTTTGAGTTTTTAGAGGAGGAAGATTAACAATTATTTCTATCTTGGCAGGATCCACCTTGATTCCTTGAAGAGAGACATGATGTCCCAAAACTATGCCCTCGGCTAGTAACATCTTACATTTTTCATGACTAAGGGCTAAGTTCATTTCTTGCCACCGGATAAGAACTGTTTCAAGGTTATCAAGGGCTTCTTGGAAGGTATTACCATAAACTGTAAAATCGTCCATGTAAACTTCTACACACTCATGTATAAGGTCAGTGAAAATTCCTAAGACTGCACGCTGGAAAGTGGAAGGTGCATTACATAGGCCAAATGGAAAAACTCTATAGGCATATGTCCCCTGAGAACAAGTAAAGGTTGTCTTGTCTTGATCCTTAGGTGCTATTAATATTTGGTTGTATCCGCTATACCCATCAAGGAAGGAGAAGTATTGTTTCCCTGAAAAGGTATCTAACACCTAATCAATGAAAGGTAAAGGGAAGCAATCCTTAAGAGTGGCTTTGTTTAATTCTCGAAAGTCAACACAGATACGCCATTTCCCTGTAACTTTCTTTGGAACTACTACCCGAGGAGACACCCATTTACTGTTAGAAATTGGGTAGATGAAACCAGCATTAAGGAGTTTTTGTAATTCATCTTTAACTATATCCTTTAGGGTTGGATTCATTCTTCTCTGGGGATTCCTGACAGGAGGTATGTTTGAATCTGTGTAAATGTGGTGAATACAAGTATCTGGGTGTATACCCTTCATATCGATGTATTCTCATCCAAATGCTCCAGTTTGACTTTTGAGAACTTTTAGTAATTGTTTTTGTTGACTCTCATCTAAACCTGCATTTATATGTAAAAACAATTCAGGTTAGTACTTTTCAGGACTAACCTCACAAGGTATAGTATAGGATCCTATATGTTCTTCGATTGCAAAGACACAAGGTGTACTTCAAAATGTGGAGAGGCTCATGTTCTCTTGGAATTCATCTCCAATTATTTTGTCAAGTTGGGAAAAAGACTGAGGAAAGTCTATACATGTTGTGGAAGAGACAAATTGGTTCAACAAATTTTCGGTATTTTGTTCTTGAAGTGCCCAGGAGAAATCACTAACAAGGCAAAGTTCTTCCAAGTTCTCATCCCCAAAAGGACAATCTAACCAAAACAGGCTTTCGGTTACTGGTTGTGTTGGTGGGTATAGTGCAAGTTTCCTTGTAGATAACCCATCAGAGATAATCATCTCTCCATCCCTAAATACTATAAATGCATTAGCAGTGGCTAGCCAAGGTCTTCCCAGAATAATAGGCTATCCTTTGGAAGGGTCCTTTGATTCTATGACCATAAAGTTCATGGAATATTCCCATGAAGCCAGTGATACAATGATATCATCTAGGATCCCATCAAGATGCACCAAAGTGCGATCTGCTAACTCTAGCATCATTGGGGTAGGGCGGAGAAACTGTCCTAAATGGAGAGTTTCTAAAACTGTGGTAGTTATCAGGTTAATAGCAGCCCCTAGATCAATAAGTATGTTTCCTATAGCAATTTTATTGATGATAACAGTTACCACAGGATTTGTTGGATTTGTATACTTTGGAATTCTAGGTTGGTTTGCTATGTAATCTGACAGTTCACCTATGACATCAATTGTCAAAGGGTCTTTTTGCTTCTTACCTGGCCTTTTAATACAGAGTTCCTTTATCACTTTACTATAGATTGGTATATCTTTAATGGATTGTAACAAAGGGATCTTGATACAAATATTTTTCAATTTGTTAATGATATCATACTCTAGATAAGTTGCAAGTTTCTCTATTACTAGACGCTCCGGATATGGGGGTTCTTTTTCTCTTGGAATTACTTTTTCATGAGGATGGTTGTTGTGCAGGAAAATACCTTATAGTGAGAAGATGACACTACCAACTTGAGTGGGGTGAAAGGTAAATACATTCATTCTCTTGCATTAATTACTACAAATGGAAAGAAGTTAAGATTATGAAAGCCGTACCTTTTAAATGATGGCTAGTCCTAGCTTTCGCTTGATCTTCCGCAATGATGAAACTGCAAAACAAGGTTAACCTTCCTCAATGTATATTGACCGTAATAAATATGATGAAATCGGAAACAATTGAACATCAACTACAATCAGATATTTAACCAAATAGAGATTCAATTTGGGACGGGAAGGGTATTTCCACCTTTTATTGTCAAAGAAATGAGATAAGTACAGATATACCTGATCTGTCCAGACACTTCTGCAACCAAGTCCTGGGCTCCTACTCTTCACAATGACTTGGGAAGTCCTCCAGCGTAACAACAGTTAAAGCACTCCTTCTAGGTCCTTCTCTCATGGCTCCTCCTTGTATTTATGGGACAAGGTAGGCAGTTGAATTCGAGAGGTGGTTGAATTGGGAGGTTGGGGAAGTTGTAGAACCAACTTCAACTAATCCCAATTCATAATCTTAACATATTTTTTCATTTCATCTTAATATGTGCACAGGTTTCATACAACTAGACTAGCGCATAGTATGCAACTTTTGCACTTGACAACCAGCATTTGGAACATTTTAGAGGATGTGCGCAGGTTGTCTTCAATAATACCAACGTTCAGAATGCAGGATCACTGTGGAAATAGTAGCGCACATGTCATGAAAACTATAGAAAAAATATGTTTTTCAGCTGAAGAGTGTAGTCTCAGCAATAACTCATCCATGGTCAACCTAACTCTTCCATCCATAGTGTCCTTTTGTGTGATCGACAGAGCAATGTGATCATGGATAGAGAAGTGCATATTTGACCTATAATAGATGACCCCTAATGTGTGAGGTCAGAGGGAAACAATGGCTGAAATACATTATAATTCCAAGTCAGGGGAAGAGCAAGAAACCGCAGAACCAAGTCACAAAAGTACCTGAAAACAACAATCAAGGTCAGTGAGCAATTACAATCTTGACATCATATAGATGTTCAGCAAGATACAACATGATCTCCGATACATAACTGGGAGATGTATATATAGCATGGCCACTAAAATACAACCGTGGATCCATGTCAAAATGAGAGATCATAGCCATAACAACAAACTAGATCTATGTCTCATGAAGAGCCAAAAAATGAGTAAGGCTCAGTCTTGCGCAGCTTGGGGGATAACATAAATATGGTGATACTATCAGAGTCCCAAGGTCTTCATCCAAACAACCCAAGGTACAAACCCTAACCATGTGAATAACTGAGCTGGAGTCGAACATGGGGGTATCATTTGATTACCGGTCATTGATGTATACCGTTAACAAATGCGACGACTTCCATCGATAATGATAATGGGGTTCAAGGTACCTAGTACGTTCCAACAATTGTGAATAAATGGTCTTAAATTAGAACACCTGAGGAACCTATCGAATAAGAGACATTGATTTATTCTCATTATTCAATAGCGAGGGAAACTGCCACTTATGACTGCAATCCCAATGGTACTAACCGAAACTCTAAACTTCCTTCCCAGAGCATAATGAGTTGAAGTTGACGGGAAGAAGTCCACTGGAAGGGAGGCCTTAAGGCATCCTCCATCAACCAACACAATGAACACTCACAAGTTTGAGCTGATTTGGAGTAGGACAAGTAATAAGATGAAACAACTGACACCAGGATGGCCGACACATGAACTCAAGGTAAACTGCAGAATGACCGACACAGGTTGTATCCTTGAACAATGAGCACGACACAAAGTGACTTAGGCAGCTTTTAAAAAAAGGGAAAAGTGATAAACCTGCAATGTAGGATACATTAGCAAATCCTCCATATGATTGGAAGAATAACCAATCGGGGGAGTGAAAACTCAGAGATCAGGTTCACCCTAGGGTCAAAAACTAAAACCCAACTGAATGATGAACTCAAATAGGTGTTATGTTCAAGGACATAACTGACTTAGCTACCTTTGAAACTGAAAAGATGTAGACATACCCTTCTCTTCCCTTATTATTTTTGGTAAAAGAATGTCCTTCTTGTTGTTTTAATGAGTCCAAGAAAGCAAACTCAATAATCCCAACCATGTAAAAGTTTACTGAGCCCATGGGAGGAAGACTCAGGACCTTCTTCATTGTTTACAGAGTTCGAAGAAGAGATAGAAAAATACTCTATAATACTGATCTCTATATTTTAATATCGAGCCGAGATATGTTCTTGCTCGCCGGTGTTTTCAATTTTAAGGAGCTTGGAAAACTTAAACAATAACTCCATACACCTACCCGTGGATTTTAGTATCGAGCCCGGGTTGGCATATGCTCGTCGGTGTTTTCTTGTTTATAGAGTCTAAAAAACTTAAACAATCCTCTATACACCCTCTCGTGGATTTCACATCGAGCCCGATTAGGTGAATGCTAGCTTGGTGATTTCATGTTTTGAGAGCCTGAAAACACTAAAGAAGGCTCCAAAAGTCCTTTTTCATACAGTTACTCTCCTCCCCCAAAAAAGTGTAAAACGATGAGAGAAGAACTCTTCTAGCCACAGATGACTAGAGTATTCCTTTTTCGTAAGTAATCCGCAAAAGTCCGGAAAAGGGTTAAACTTATACTTGAGCAGATGTTCCTTCAATTCCTTTAACGAGTCTGAAGAGAACAAGTAAACTCGACAATCTTGTTTGTTTTTTAAAAGTCAAAATAAGGGCTTAAAACAACTAAAACAACTTCAGGGATCGTAAGTTCATGACCTGCCAGAGAACGAAATATCGACAACCAATGTTAGTAACCAAGACAAACTTTTCTCAAATGACAAAAATTGAAACAATATGGTACCTATACTGATCCTGTCAATGAAGAAAACAAGTCTTAATAGTTTGATGTTTGAAATTATAGTGATAATTCGAAATATATGGTAGTCTAATTCATCAAAATTTGAAAAATATTAATGAATTAAAAAAACTATACCCTTCTTGGAAAAGTGGGTAAAAATTCAAAAGTAATTTCTATAAATAGTTTCAATTTTGAAAATCAAATATCACAAATTGAAAATTAGGGAAAAAGTGGAGAAAAAACCTCAAGCTACCTTTGCTCGTTGCGGTCGAACCGGGTCACCAATTCAAATTTTGCTTTCACCAAGTACGTAGTCTCATCCTTAGCTTGCATTTACATACAAAGTTTTTCAATTTTGGTGGTCAAAATTATTTTTTATCCAACTTTTAAAACGTTTCTGCACGAGCGCTGTTTTGCTTGCAAGAGACTAGCGCACTCGACAAAAGTGCACTAGTCTTCCTGTAAGACAGTCATGTTCAGGATGCTACTATCTATGATAGACAATAGCATTCCCTGCAAAAACTAGGGAAAAATTTAGAGATGACCAACGTTTAATGGTTTTAACGGCAGGATGGTATTGGCATGGTGTAAAAGGGAGCATGAAGAGATGGATCAAGTAGCTTTACAATATCCATTAACCTTGCATGCATTGCGAAGATGTGGTTTGTTGAAATTTTATAGAACGGTCAATATGCGGGCACAAATCCGCTTGCTTGAGAGGCTTGTACAATACTGGGATGCCAATGCATTCGTATTCAATATTCAAGGGGAAATATTGGAATTAACGGTTGACGACATCTATTTCATCATGGGACTCTCCCGAAGGGGAGATACAGTGAATCTCAAAGGGTCCTCTCACAATGTGGGTGCCCTATCTATGGAGGATTACATCAATACCTATTGTGTACCGAGTAAAGAAAAAACCGGTAGTCAGGTCCTTATTTCTACTGTTGCAAGATTCCCACTCAAGGTGATCTTGAGTATTCTCAACCGGATGGCTGGAAGTGCTACACAACATCTAGATTCAAGGAAATTTATGCACATGGGTACTGAATGTAGACGGGGAATAATATTCGACTGGTGTTCAAGCCTACTGGCGAACATGAAGCTTCAAATTTCTAGTTGTAAGACCCGGAGGATGAAGAATTTTGGGTACGGAAGCATACTATGCACCTTTTTCTTTGAAAGGGTGCCTGCCATGAGTCTGGGGATGGATTTTCCCCCACTGAACCCCTGTGAGCGACTGATGGGTCAATGGGGAGAGATCTTCCTCCGCTAGGGTGGTGGCGAGAGAAAAAATTTCTATAGTGAGGATGATTTCTGGGCGTGGTGGAACCGGAGGGTACCAGCTCTTGAGCAGTTCCCATATGTGGGTATAGACTTCCGCAACGATCCTGAGTTGGCTCTTCCTCCAGGAGCAGCCCGGGGAAAGATTGTTAAGTTTGTTTTTCGAAAAATTATTAAATTTTTTCATTTTATATATATTATTTTTATGATGAGATTGAAATACTGAAACAAAATGTCATATGCAGATGTTGGACCAGTACGTCTGGAGGGACACCCCCATACCTCCGTGATACCAGTGATAGTAGGGGCAGCTGATGCTATGATGGAAAACATAGAGGGAAGGATGAGTCGGTTGACTCATGACATTTTGACATACAGGATCGAGCGGATGTCACTCGACATGCAGGAGAATGTGGTGGGTGTGCCCCCAACATGGATTCAGCTACTGAGGAAAGTAACTAGGCTGGTCATTTTCTATCGAGAGGCAGCAGAGGCAAATGAGGCCCCTCCCTCTCCATTGGAGAAGGATATATCTATGTATATTTTTTAGGCCATCGAGCCCAATTTTGTATATTATGACATGACTCTGTGACAGACCTATGACTCAAACTCTTATTATTTTTTGATACAAATTATATATATACACTATCGATTTTATTTACATGTGTGTTATTGTCTTTTATGCATGAATTATTATGTATGTGAATGATGAAAATGCCAATCTAAAACGTGGTTTTCAAATGAATCAGCTAATGCATTCAAAGTTCTTGGAATATGTTTATATGTGATGTAAACAAATTGTCTCTCAAGTAAATTAACGCGCAAAAACTGACGTAGCAAAGTAGGATCTCTAACCTAATAAACACCCATTAATTAAAAAAAACTAACTGTGAGTCGAGTCGTACCTCCAAATGTGAAATGCCATGGAATAAAGCATCTCGGAGTAGCTCTATGAATGCACTGTATTCAGCCACATTGTTCACTGTGGGACCTAAACAGGTCCCTCCTGAAGAAACCAGTTGGCTAGTTGGTGAGTAAATAACCCAAGCAGATGCGTCCAACTGACGAGTGTGGATGCTAGCCCCATCAGCAAACCCTATAAAGTGTTCAGTCGACATCTGATACACAAAGAAATAGATGCATAAGACATAATGACAACCGTAAACAAAGCTAAACTCTATAAAATGTACAACTATAATACATGAAAAAGCACAGATGCCTAGGCGTAGTACTTCTTCAGGTAGAGCCCATTTCTAGGATCCAACAACTTATTACCTTCATAGTCTATTAACTCATATGAACCCTTCTTCAGTACCTTAGAAACTATGTAGGGACCGAGCCACATGGACTTAAACTTGCTAGCTCCTAAAGGTTCCTTGTCCTGATCCTAGAGCAGAACAAGGTCTCCTTCGAGAAAAACCCTAGGTATGATAGACTTATTGTACTGTACCTTGACTCGGTTCTTATGTACTTAGTTTGCTATGAGAACATCGCGGCGCTGCTCATCCAGATGTTCTAAATGCAACAAACGTTCTTCCAAGACTGAAGTGTCAGGTCGTAGTTGGACAACCAACTTCAATGAAGGAATCTCGCATTCAACCGGAGTGACTGCTTCTATCCCATGCACATGTTAGAAGGGAAAGAACCCGTTAGCAGTATTTACATTGGCTCAGTAGGCCCAAAGAGAAGGATACAACATGATGTGCAGTTGGTTCCACTGGCATTAACGGTCCTTTGTAAGATAGTCTTCAATTTTTTGTTGATTGCTTCGACCTAACCATTCGTCTGCGGGTAAAACGAAGACGAATGTTCCTGCCGAAAACCTAACATAGTGTATAGATCGGTCATCATGTTGTTCTGAAAATGACGACCGTGATCACTCATGATCTCTTTGGGTATACCAAATCTTGCAATGATCTGGTTGAAAATGAAATAAGTAGTCATTTCCCCATCTTCCTCAATAGTAGGCATTGCCTTGGCCCACTTGGTGAAGTATTCGACGGAAACAATGATATGGTGATGACCTCCAGCCGAAACTAGATTACAATTCATAAAATCAATCCCCCACTTGGTGAAGGGGCCTGCTGTGATTACAGGATGGAGAGGAGCTGGGTGTGCTCTCATCTTCCTAGTGAAAAACTAACATTCCTGGCAGTGTTTCACAGCTTCCGCACAATCTTTGAAGATTGTGGGCCAAAAATAACCTGGACACAGTATTTTCTGGGTTGTTGCCAACCCAGAAAGATGACCCCACAGGCTCCACTGTGATCATCATTCAATACTGATTCTGCTTCCTCTAGGGTTAAACAACGGCGTAAGATGGAATCTACCCCATGTCTGTACAAAGTGTTGGAAATGATGAGGTAGTTCTTCGCATGACTCTTAAGTTTGCATCGTTCATTCCTAGAGAAAGTGGTGGGACACCTAAAAGTATGGAGATATAATAGGATATCCCCATACCATGGATCAGAGGATTCAATGAGAAATATATGTTCATCCAGGAATGATGACTCTTCCTCAACGTGTACTATGTCACTGGGGAATTCAAAAATTAGTTCGGCAAACACCAGTTATTTCTTTGACTTAGCGGACTGAAAAACCAAGTCAAATTCTTGTAGGATTACAATCCATTTGTTAAATTTCCCACCGATTATGCGTCGAGTGAGATCATATTGAAATGGGTTGACTTCTGCAACCACTGTGGCAGTTCGCAAAAATATATAATCACGTAGCCTCTAGACTGCATAGACAGCAACTAATGCCAACTTCTCTACGTGAGAATATTTAATCTCAGGAGCTATCAGGGCATGTGACAGATAATAAATGACATGATCTTGGAGCATGCCATCCTCCTGAACAAGTACTATACCTATTGTGTATACTGATGCATCCAGATATAAGAGGAAATCCTTCGTATAGTCTGGTGGGATTAACAAGGGGGTTGAAAGTAGTGCTTTTTTCAAGGCATCAAACGATCTTTGAGAAGCCTCATCCCACAAAAAGTAGGTGTCTTGTTTAAGCAGTCTCATGAAATATTTTGTATATTTGGCATAGTTAATGATAAACCGTCTCAAGAAGTTGAACATGCCCTGCAGACTTTGAAGTTGTCTCAGGGTTTGAGGAGGAGGTAGATTTACAATCGCCTCAACTTTCAATGGATCCACCAGTATGCCATGACTATATACTATGAAACCCAGTAATCATCCAGATTCGACGCAGAATACACATTTTTTGGGATTCAATCAAATCTTGTAGTATCTGCACCTTTCAAACACAAGTCTTAAATGGTCAGGATGCTCCCGTCTCTTGCGAGATCACGTTGGGAGATCATCAAGGTAGGGTTCGACTACGTGCTTGATGTCATGAAAAAAAAAGTTCATTTCTCACTGAAAGGTAGCTCCAACAGTCTTCAATCCAAATGGCATATTTCGATAAGCAAAGGTGCCCCAGGGACAAATGAAAGCTGTCTTGTGCTGGTATTCAGGTTTGATCTGTATCTGATTATATCTTGAAAACCCATCCATGAAGGAGAACATTTCATGGCCCGCACGTGCATCGATGATCTGATCTATGAATGGTGTGGGGTAATTGTCTTTCAGACAAGATTTATTTAGTCCCAGAAGTCACTATAGACTGTAATGGTACCTTTCTTTTTGTCTACCGGAATAGGATTTAACACCCATTCCGTCATAGCTATCGGATAGATAAATCTGGCTTTGAGCAATTTCTCTACTTCTGCCTTGATGGCAACTGTTTTTCGAAGGTTAACTGGATGGAGCTTCCATTTCACAGGTTTAGCATTGGGATACGTTGTGATGACATGCTCAACAATGGCGAGGTCAATGACTGGCATCTCCTCGTAAGACTAGGAAAAAACGTCGTGGAATTCTTTAAAGATATTGGTATACAAAGTGATCTCCTAAGGAGAACAGTCTGCTCTAATGAAAATATTTTCCACGACCCCAGGTTTGATGGAAATGTTGATCGGAATGGTTCTCGATATATTTTCCATATTCCCTTCGGAATAAACAACTTTTGAAGTAGAAGGCATAGCGGACAAATCAACATTCCCATCGGGTCTCATAGAAAACTCACCTCTCTCAATCCTGTCTAGATCAGGAAGAAAACAAGACCTGTGGTGCATGTCTTCCCAAGGATGGTCCAGTCCAATCATTGCTTCCAAGATCACCTCATCAGAGGGAAAAACAATATCTAAACAGTCAAAAGAGTGGATAGAGTCCACTGACCATGCATGATAATATTCCATATCTGACTCAGCAGAGACCAACGGAGTCACGATATGTTCTGTTACAGCATGTTGTGAGTCTAATTAAGCCACCTCCGCAACAGATAAAGGCACAACTGGTTCTGATTTAGTGGGGAGAATCCATGGATATGTCGTTGGACTAACCATGAAAATATCAGACGAAGAACATTCTTCAGAACCAATAAAATGGACAGGATAAGGTAGGTCAAAAGTGCCTATTAATGACCCATAGAGACCTGCTCCCAAACTCTCAGTAACTGGGCGGGACTGATCAACCAATGAAATCGATGAATCCGATGAAGTCTGGTTGTTTTTACGAATAAATGAAAGTTGATCAATTGTGATGATCCTGCCTTCATGAGGGAACATTAAGACTCGAAAAACGGTCAACGACACAGCCTGCATGGCATATGTCCAGCTCCTACCCAACAACAAGATGTAGTCAAGTGGAGCATCCAGAACTTCAACCTCTACAGATATTAGTTTTCCCGCAAGTTCAACATCAAATGATGGTAAGACGTCATGTGGACGGAAAGAGCTTCCATCAAAGGCAGTAAGTACCGTGTTCGAGGGAGCTAACTCAGGTTCACCTAAGGAATTCCAGCAATAAATGGACATTACACATGTAGACGCGCCCTCATCTACAACATCTTGTCCAATGGTCTTGGGACCATGGATTACCTCTATTTGGAGAGTGACGTGGTACGACAACTAGGGTTTGATATTGGTCATATCAAACCGAGCAAGCATATTGGATGAATCTACACTCCCGATCGTTGCGAGAAATGCACTGCATTGCAATGGGAAACTTTGCAGTGCTTCTAAAGTGGACATGGAACAGGGGGTTTGGGCTAAATCCTACACAACATTATAGTTGGGGGCATCCCGCGCGTTGGGGTTGTGCACAACCCATTTGTAGACACCTTTCGGGATCTTTGGCAATGAATCCACTAGTCTCTCGATGTGGAGAGGGGTATATTACTCAGGAACATCCTTCTACTGCAGATCCGGGGTATAATTTGTAGCTCGAGTTTGCAAAAGAGCATCTGAATTAACCATATTAATGAATGACTGATCAGCAAATGAGGCATGATATATTCCCCCAGCACTAGAGCTTCCAGAAGATGAACTTTGTCCTTGAGGGAATGGATCTTTCAAGATAGCTAGTTTCTTCTCACGAAACAACTTATGGCTTCTTCCATTAGAGGGAATTGATGGGTACGGTGTTCCTCTTTGCATAGATTGCAAGGAAACTTCACTTTCCTTTTTTCCTTTTTACCCTCCTCAGCATTTTCTGTGTTTTTGGGCTTTTGGTGGTTCCCCTCCCTTTCTTTCCCTTTCTTTTGTTGTTGGGATGCCGAGGGCCCTTTTGGTTTGTTTGGACTTGTTGTACAGATTTTGTTGTTGAAGGGGAGGCTGCAACCGAAGTTGCTTCTGCACCAGACTGTTTGACTGACAAGGCGTGAACCTGCTTTGTTAAAGCATCAAATGCTGTAGAGTCTCCTGTGTTAATTTTTGAGCATTAATTCAACATACTCTAGGATATTTACTGAGAGAGTAACATGTACAACGTATCAAGCATATCAATCACAACAAGCAATCACATGAGACAATAGACACACAAATTTTCCTTGGGGAGAACCATAAAGGTGAAAAACCCCAATAACTTCCTCAAAGATAGATAGAGCAATGATACAAAACCCAAGCATAAGAGATAGTCTCCTAGCAGCAGCTTCTCCTCCTCCACTAGTGCGCCACTCTCCAATGAGTGTATAAGTGAGAATGTGAATGATCAAATAGAGTGCTTCCCGCACTCTATTTATACATGACTTGACTTTCCTAATAACCTTACTAGGTCGGCCTCAATTTAATCACATAATATAATGTTGACAGGTCCGACCCCCAATAGGGTGGTCTAATAACCCTTTAACCCACATGACTTATACAGGGTTGACCCCATCAAGGTGGTCTAATAACCCATCAAGTATAAGTTATGACACTTACAATATAAATGATGACACTTTCGTATAGAGGAATAATACCATCTCTATAGGAGTACAATATACATATGTGAAATACATTCCGAATTTACAATTACATCAACACTCCCTCTTAACTAGGAAGGTATTTCTCGACGCAGATCTGCTAGCACAGGTCTTCTTCTCTGGATCATCGTCACTGGATCATCATCATCGAATCATCGTCATCGTCACTACTGTTGCTATCTCAATCAATCTCCAATCTACTCGTCATAGGAAGTTCTACAGAGCCAACCCTTTTTCATGCTGGATGTAGGCCTACCACCTGTAGGTCTTCATCATCACTGACCATATTATGGATCCCAGGACTCATTACGTGTGTCAACAAAACCTAGCTCAGACTATAGGATCTTTTACATGTTGACTGTCACAAAACCTTTAAAGAGTGTCTTGCATCCTGCAAGAACTCTAAAGAGCATCCCAGGACTAATTACGAGCTTATTGCTCAACCTATAGGATCTCCAGGATGGATTATATGTGATCCTCATACCACAAAACCTTTAAAGAGTGTCTTGCTTCCCGCAAGTACTCTAAAGAGCATCACAGGACTGATTACGAGCTTACTGCTCAACCTATCGGATCTCCAGGGTGAAATACATGTGGTTAGGAAAAACCTTTAAAGAGCATCTTGCTTCCTACAAGTACTCTAAAGAGCATCACAGGACTGATTACGAGCTTGCTGCTCAACCTATCGGATCTCAAGGGCGGATTACATGCCTCTAGTAGCAAAACCTTGAAAGAGCATCCCAGGACTGATTACGAGCTTACTAGTCAACCTATCTGGATCTTTATATCCCAGGCTGTTACGAGCACACAACTCTACCTGTCCGGATCTTGAGGATCTTTTCTATGCTACTTGCACAACCTGTCCACGGCCATGAAGTATCATCCTGATACTCATCATACATCCTCTTGATGTACATGATCATCCTGATCATCATCATAGCATCATCCTGATGCATATCATCCAGAGCATCGTCCTGATACTCATCACACATGATCATCCTGATCATCATCACTGCACCGTCCTGATGCATATCATCTCGAGCATCGTCCTGATACTCATCATCCATGATCATCCTGATCATACAATGCATCTACCTGATGCATACCAAGTATCTACCTGATACATATCATCATACATGATCCAACTGATCATACAATGTATCCACCTGATACATACATAAGTACATGATCCACCTGATCATATATAAGTACATGATCCACCTGATCATACAATGCATCCACTTGATACATACATAAGTGCATGATCCACCTGATCATACAATGCATCCACCATGATGCATATACAAATACATGATCAAACTGATCAAGGAATCCAACATGATGCATATACAAATACATGATCAAACTGGTCAAGGCATCCAACATGATGCATATACAAAGTAGTAACTGGAGCATCGTCCTGATGCTCATCATCCAGCACTTACATCCACAGCCATGGGAAGGATCCTCCTCTCACCATGCTTGGAATGGCTCCTGCAAATGTGTCCATCACTTCTTCCTTGAAGTGTCGTTAATCTGAAGAACACCAATCCTCTCTTTGAAGTACTCAAACTTCACTCTGGCTAGTGGTTTCGTCAACACATCTGCAACCTACTCATCCATCGTACCATACATGAGCTTCACTGCTCCTCTCTGCACCATATCCCTGATATAGTGATATTTGATCTCAATGTGCTTCGACCTGTCATGGAACATTGGGTTCTCAAACAGCTTCACACAACTCTGGTTGTCACAAAAGATACCAGTAGCCTCCAACGGGAGATCAAATAACTCAGACAGTAGCTTCCGAAGCCATACTACCTCAAAACTAGCCGAACAAGCTGCAACATACTCTTCCTCGGCTATACTCAGTGCTACGCAGGACTGCTTCCTGCTAAACCAAGAGATCACACCTGATCCCATATTGAAGCAACACCCAGAAGTGCTCTTCTTATCTGCAGCACTGCCTGCCCAGTCCGAATCAACATAACCCTGCAGGTTAAATTTTTGATTTGTATCGTACTTGAGCCCATAATCAACTGTACCCTTCAGGTACCTTAGAATATGCTTTACAGCAACCAAGTGAACACTCCTCGGATTCATCAGGAACTGGCTCAATGTGTTCACCGCAAATCAAATGTCTGGTCTTGTGTTCGTCATGTACATCAAGGACCCAATCATCTGATGATACATAGTGACATTAACCGGATCACATGAAGCATCACATAGAAGCTTCAGGTTCGATGCCATAGGTGTGGCCATGGCCTTGCAGTCCATCATCCCGAACCTCTTCAGGATCTCTACTGCATACTTCCCTTTTCCAAGGAAGATTCCATCTGAACTCTGCCACACCTCCATGCCTAGAAATTAGTGCATCATCCCCAAGTCCTTCATCTTGAACTTGGCAGCAAGCTTCCTCTTCGTATTAGCCATCAATCTATCCTCACCTGCAACAAACAGGTCATCCACATATAATATTAGTATCATTGGATTGCCTTCCTCAACCTTGTAGAAAAGGTTGGAATCCGCTTTACTCTTGGTAAATCCCAAACTGGATAGAAAGCTGTCTATCCTACCATACCAAGTCCTGGGATCTTGGTTCAAGCCATACAAGACTTTCTTCAACCTGCACACATATGAATCTCTGTCATGTGTCTCAAAACCAAGTGGCTGCTCCACATACACTTCTTCCTCGACTACACCATTCAAGAAAGATGTCTTGACATCCATCTGGTGTATCTTCCATTTCATCACTGCAGCCAGAGAAGGTACTGATCTGATGGAAGTGTATCTGGATACAAGAGCAAAAGTCTCTTCATAGTCTATTCTCACTTTCTTAGAGAAGCCACGAGCTACAAATCGCGCTTTGTATTTCTCTATGCTAACAACTGCAACATGCTTGATCTTATAGATCCACTTGGAAGTCACAACAGACTTCCCTTCAGGTCTTGGGACCGCATCCCAAACATCATTCTTCATGATCGATGGATCATGGCATTCTTTCATCACTTCATCCCAGATCCTGGGAACTTCAGATTCTTCAATAGATAGCTTTGTTGCTGAACAAATGTTGTAGTCCTTCTTTTGTAGGTGATGGTATACGATCTTTCCTACAAAACAAGTTAAATTGCATGATTAGAATCATCTCATAGTTTTCAGAACAAATTCTTACACATAAAGAAATATGTCATATAGTTATTTTAGCCAATGCTTCAATACAACATTTATCCATATCCCTTAACTTTATAGATGCCTTCCAATCTCTACCAGAACATTGTTAAGAGTGTGCACAACTCCCAACATGTCAGCAAAGAGGTTTCATTCTAGATAAGTAGCAATGGAATGTTGTACAATGCCATAGGCGATTACATGCATATTAGTGATATACTGTTCATTAATGCAATTATTCTAATATGCATGATACACAACCTAAGTCTAGGAACATAAGTATATACGTCATTGAACAATATTATTTAAACAATCAAATATACAAGAAATGACAATTCAAATACTTATCTTTATTTGTTTGTTGGGTGGACTCCCTCTCAATCTTTGCTTCCTTGCAGGAACTACTGAAGTGTGCTCCCTCTTGATCTTTTCTTCCTGGATTACCTGTCCTTGAACTTATATCCATCCTGGACCACTATGCATGCTTAATTGTGCACTAGTGTCATGATTATGCCATCCTCAAGATCTCATACATAATCATACATTCATTAGTATAATCTTAATACTATCAAAACACAATAATCTTAAACATGTGTAGTCATGATCATTTCAAACATAGATAATAAGCATTAGTATTCAAGGTTTATATAGGATTTTTCTGGTTAGTCATATCATTAATCGTAATATGCATAAACCCTAGATTACTCAAACTTGTAACTTCATGAGTAATCATTATCAATCATACAAAAGTATAACATCCTTACATAGGGTAGGATTCTAACTTGATATGGAAAAACATACATGGTCATCATATTTGCTAGTTATATCTAGCAATGTTTTCTTGTTCTCTTCAATGACCTGCATAGCTCATAATTTAATCATTATAGAACCAAATTATACATACCTCTATGTGATCCATGACTATGGATGAGTCTTTGTCTTCATGTCATCATGGTCTTGATCTAGAGCTTGATTTGTACCTTTCATGTTAGCGGATAATATTCTCCTCATACAACACCACAATGCATTAGTACAAACATAATACAATCATAAGTGTCATAGCCCTAATCAATGAATGTCTTCTATCATGCATTCATACTTTTACTAGGGTGATAAGACAAGTTTAAAATTAAACAAGATTGTTACTAAACTCAATAACATGAGCACAATCATATTATAAACTTAATCATGAACAGATTTCAAAACATACCTATAAGTCATACCTGTCAGATTGCTTGTAGTAGTTGTTGTTGTTGTTCCTTTTGTTCTTAGGACAATCTGAGGAAAAGTGTCATCTCCTTGGTATGTGATATGAGAGCTTGATCTTCATTCCCCATCTTTTCTTCTCGAGCTATAATCCGAGCTTCTTCCTGTGAGCATTCTTTTCACAGCCTGCTGAAAGAGATAAGTTTCTTCCTAGCACAAATTCCTTGGATGAAGGAATCCCATGACCTAGGAAGGCCATTAAGAGTGATCATTACCACTTATCCATTCTCTATAACTTCTCCCACAGCTTCAAGTTGTTCTTTTATCTGGGAGACCCTTGAGAAATAAGACTACATGGTCTCCGCATTCTGGAACTTGATATTCTTCAATTGATTCCTCAATATCATCTTTCGATTTATATTCTTCCCTTCAAATAGCTTGGTCAAGGAATCAAACATCTCCTTAGTGTTTGGGTACACAGGGTACTACCAAAGGACCGAACACCAAGAGCAACCACTTCACACAAACAGATCACGGATCAACACACCGATGTTTTGACATGGTTTAAACCCTCTTGAGGGAAACACTCCACGGCCCCGGCCAAATAGCTTCTACGAGACAATTTATTATGCAAATAAAGAAAGTTACAAATGAGCTTCTCATAATCGATCAACTAAACAATGACCCTCCATGCTCTTTAAATAGAGATCATGGACCAATCGGGTGTTAAGCCACGGATCAAGGTTAGGTTTTATCTAAGAGAAGTTGAGCCGTCGGATCACTCTATGTCGGAAACATATCGTGACCGTCGGATTAAGTATTTACAAATGCATACTAAAGAAACACACTATCCCTAACGGATATATTACACAAGTTGATCTTAACTAACTCGTAAGTGTCTAAATATCCTAACATCCCCCCTTAAGAACAACTTGGGATAGGATTGAAGGATTTACAAAAGTGACACTATTAGGAGAAGGAAGGAGGCATTAGAGCCTATCCCCCCTTAATGACAAGTTCCTGAACTCCTAACATAGATCGAAGTTTAGAAAACATCGCTTCTGTAAGAGACTTGGTGAAGATGTCTGCAACTTGATCATCTGTAGGGAAAAAGAGCACTTCAAGAACACGATCATGAACAAAATTTCTGGTGAAGTGCATATGTAGCTCAATGTGTTTGATGTGTTGATGTAGAACTGGATCTTTGGCAAGCTTGATGGCACTTTGATTGTCGCACCAAAGTGGAGTAGGCTGCTGCTGCTCGAATCCAAACTCTGAAAGGATCTGTCGAAGCCATAAAGCTTCCTGACTGGAATTAACTGCTGCTCGATATTCTGCCTCTGCTGAAGAAAGAGCAAGAGCTTATTGTTTCTTACAAGCCCAAGTAATAGGTCTAGATCCCAGACTGAAAACATAACCTGCAGTAGACTTTCGATCATCAGGATTTCCGGCCCAATCTGAATCAGTGAAACCAACCAACAAAGGTTTCCCCCCTGTACTGTAATGAATCCCAAACTGAACTATACCTCGAATATATCGAAGTATTCTTTTAGTTTCTTTCTAGTGACTTTCATGAGGTGTCTGCATATAACGGGCAACACGACCAACGACAAAGGAAAGGTCAGGACGGGAATGAGTCAAGTATAAGAGACTACCAACAAGCTGACGATACAAGGTGGCATCAACTTTAGGTGAAGTACAAGTGGCAGAAAGTTTGAATCCAGACTAGAAGGGAGAAGGGGCTAGTGTACAATCTTCCATGTGAAAGCAACGAAAAAGGTCACAAGCATACTTAGACTGAGAAAGAAAGATTCCTTCTTTGGTTTGCAGGACTTGGAGACCAAGAAAATAATGCAAATGTCCTAAGTCTGACATTTCAAAATTTTGTTTAAGACTGGATTTCACATGGGTTATAAGCTTAGGGTCACTACCAGTAAGAATAAGGTCATCAACATGTAGAACAAGTATGATGAGATGGTTTCCTACTTTCTTGGTATTGACATTGGGGTTAGAATGACATCTAGAAAAACCAGTGTCAAGGAGAAATTTATCCATTTTGGCATACCAAGCTCTAGGAGCTTGCTTAAGGCCATATAAGGATTTCTTAAGGCGGCAAACAAGGCTAGAGTTATTCTAAACATAGCCAGGAGGTTGTTCCATGTAAATTTCCTCCTGTAAATCACCATGTAAGAAGGAAGACTTGACATCCATTTGATGGACTTCCCAGTTGTGTAAGGCTGTATGGGAAAGAACAAGGCAGATGGAGTTCATTTTTGCGACGGGAGCAAAGGTTTCATTGTAGTCAATCCCTTCAACTTGGGCAAAACCTTTGGAAACTAACCTTGCTTTAAGTCTTTCAACACTTCCATCTGATGCATACTTAGTTCTGTAGACCCATTTACATCTGACAAGTTTTCTTCCTTTTGGAAGAGGTACAAGATCTCAAGTATCGTTCGCCATCAAGGAACGATATTCTTCATCCATGGCTGCATCCCAATCTGGATTCCCTGAAGCTTCTGCAAAATTTTTTGGATCATAATTCTCGGAAACTTGAGCCAAAATAGAAGAGGCTCTCTGAAACTGAGAACGTGTTCGACGTTGATCTCTAGGATCACCGGCAAGATCACCAGTTGCTTCACATGTTGAACGGACCCATCGAGGAAGCACTCGTGCTGGTGCAACTGGAGGAACATGAGAAGGCGGAGGTGGATTTTCATCCTCACTGTCATCATCAGAAACTGGAGTTGGAAACCTGTCAAGGAAGTTGGAAGAAGAAGAAGAAGGCACAAACGTCGAATCAGGCTCTAAAGCCAAAGATGGCACAATCGCCGAGTTAGGCTCGCAGGCCAAGAGATTTTCATCAAATTTAACATCTCTTCTAATGATTATATCATGAGAATGTGGTTGAACAAGTCTATAACCTTTTACATCTTCAGAATATCCAACAAATATGCACTTTTCACTTTTAGGCTGCAATGCTTTCCGTTTTTCATCCGGAATGTGAGCCCATGCTTCACTACCAAACACACGGAAGTGACTTACATCAGGCTTAGTTTTACTCCATGCTTCTTCCGGTGTTATACCTTGTAATGCTTTAGTGGGGGTGCGATTAACTATGTAATTTGCACAATTAATGGCTTCAGCCCAAAATTGAAGACTTACTCCTTTAGATTGGATCATACAATTAGCCATTTCTTTTAAAGTGCAGTTCTTCCGCTTAGCTACACCATTTTGTTGTGGTGTATATGGAACAGTGTGTTGTTGTTGGATGCCTTGTTCAGTGCAGAAAGTAGTGAACTTATTGTTAACATATTCTCCTCCATTGTCAGATCTTAACTTAATAATTTGATGACCAGATTGTTTTTCCACAAGGGCCTTGTAGGCCAAGAACATGTTAAATACTTCCCTCTTAAGTTTTAGGAAATAAACCCAAGTACGTCTGGTGTAATCATCAATGAAAGTTAATAAATATTTGAAACCAGAAAAGGAAGCAGATGGAAGAGGACCACACAAGTCACTATGCACAAGCTCCAAGGGAACCGAGGCGTGCCAAGAGGCACGTTTGTCAAAACTGTCCCGATGATGTTTTTCGAGTACACAACCGGAGCAAACACCATCCCTGCAAGATACCATCGGAAGACCTGTCACCATATTTTATTTACATAGTTGTTGCAAAGAGCGATAATTTAAGTGACCAAATCACTCATACCAAAGTTTGCTCAAGTTATCACTATGATCAACAAAAACTGAAGGGAAAGGTGATGACCCAAAGTTGTTAAACTTGTACAACCTGGTAATATCATCAACCATTCCGGTAGCTAGGACCTGTTGAGGATCTTTAAAATCCTTGATTACAACTTGGTGAGGTGTAAAGGTCACAGTTTTACCTTCACCAAAATGAGTGATCTGATAGACTGATAACAAATTGCAGGAAATTCTTGGAACACATAGTACATCACTAAAATGACCATTATCTACTGGAACTATTCCAGCTCCTACAACACTTAGAGATCTATCATCACCAACAAATATTTGTTTGGTGTTACATTCATGCATAGTAAAAAAGATGGCTTGATCCTTAGCCATATGATAAGATGCTCCAGAATCAATGAGCCATTCATTTGAAGTAGAAGAAGAAGATGCATTATAAGAATAACCAGAAGCACAAAGTGCATGTCCATAAGAGGCAGATTCTGAAGGCGAATCTAGGCTAATGTGGTGCTTCTTCATTGCTGCTTCCAAGGATGCCATCTTCTTAAAACACTTAGATTCATCATGATTATCTTTCCCGCAATAGTTGCAATGACGCTCAGTCTTCTTGCCTTTTGGCTTGGATCCTTTGTCATTTTTTAAAGAAGGAGCTGACTGAGAGGGTTTTGGACCCTTGTTTGACTTATTATTGCAAAAATTTTGTTTCTTGGGAGGCTTGGACTTTTCTTTCTGTTGGGACAATAAGGCTTTCCCAGATGTATCTGCATTGTTGATTATTCCAAGATGAATGAGTTTATCTTGTTCTCTAATCAAGGAATCACAAAAGGATTCAAGACTAGGTTCTTGATAGCTAGCTGCATTCAAGGATGCTTTCATGGAGTAAAATGTAGATACAAAAACAGAATATGCAGGTCCAAGTTTGGAAAGAATATGATAAATGCATTGTTTGTCTTCCCTCTTAATCTTACATTCTGCACATAAGAGTTTAAGAGTTTTGTACTTAGATAAATAATCTTGAATGCATGAAAAGTCACTTGGATTTAAAGAAATCAACTCATTTTCAAGTTGGTGACCTCGAATTTCATTGTGTTTACCAAACACAGATTCCAACTTGTCCCAAGCAGCATTAGGTTCATCAATTCCAGATATGTGGAATCGCAAATCAGTAGAGATTGACATCCCAATCAATCCACGAGCTTCATCACATCTATTTGCCCATTTTATTTTCTTATCACCATCAGTGGGTTCTTTTTCTTTCCCTGAGGTAATTCTGAAAAGTCCCCTACTTCGTAGAACATCCTCCATACGATATTTCCATGAGAAATAGTTGGAACTATTAAGTAGAATATCACAAGGGGCGGCCATATTTGTAAATTAATGGATATAAAAGCAGAAACCAATAGTCTAGATGTGAAGAGCTCGAAAAAATAGGCGGTTTCAAAAAAACCGGCACTAAAAACTGACTCTGTATGATGAAGTTATGCCTGAACAAAGAAACTGTTGAAGATGTCCCCAATAGTGATGTGGCAACTAGAGAATGTCCAGCAAAAAAAAGAACCCCCCTTTTCCCAAGATGAACCTTTTGACAATCACTTTACAAGAAAGTTGTTTTAAGTGAACCACTTTTGTAAAATAAGTGATTTCACTTTTACAATGATATTACTTTTAAATAGTGCAACAATAATAATAAAAAACTTAAGTGACTCACTTGTATTTTTATTTTTTATTATTTAAGTGAGATGCACTTTTACAATAAAATAACTTGAAAATAGAAATTGCATGCACTTTTTCTTTTAAAAGTAACTTCCTAAGACTTGAACTCAATACCTATTAAGGAATAAAGCAAATTTGAACCAAGTGAGCTATATTAAAAGGTATGTAAAATATGGGAATGAGGAAGGGGGCTTCTTCTTTTTCTTTTTTTCTTTTTACTCTTCTTGCTCGGTTTGCGTGCTTGCCCTTTTTCCTGCAAAACAAACCACAAATCGAAACAAAAAAAACTTTTCCATACTTGTGGAGTTAGATCTTGTTAGCTTTCCCGGAAAGTTTACGTTTTCTCTCTGTTTCTGATTTGCCGAGATCGCGCAAGGTGCACGGCAAAGAGCATACGCAGCCGAGAAAAACCCTTTCCCTTTCTGTTTTTGATTTGCTGAGATCGCTCAAGGTGCATAGAAAAGAGCATACGCAGACGGGAAAGCAACAATCCGAACCCAAAAAAAATCTAACAGTAAAAAATGATGAAATATGAGATTTTTTCCTTTTAAAAAAAAGAAAATAAAAAAATGTGTCACTGTAACATTATACCTTCAGATCTGATGAAATACGCGTTTCTGGAGCAACCGGGAACCATTTTCGATCAAACGAAAACTATTTCCCAATGGAAACGATGCTCCAAACACAATGGAACACCTCCCACAGCCCAGAAATGCACAGAAATACCAGAACTAGAAACCCTTTCAAGTTTCGGCAACAACAGTTCAAGATCTAGATCATAACCGGAAGCGACACTTCATAAAAGCTCTGATACCATGTTCGTGTACACAGGGTACTACCAAAGGACTGAACACCAAGAGAAACCACTTCACACAAACAGATCACAGATCAACACACTGATGTTTTGGACGTGGTTTAAACCCTCTTGAGGGAAACACTCCACGGCCCCGGCCAAATAGCTTCTACGAGACAATTTATTATGCAAAGAAAGAAAGTTACAAATGAGCTTCTCATAATCGATCAACTAAACAATGACCCTCCATGCTCTTTAAATAGAGATCATGGACCAATCAGGTGTTAAGCCACGGATCAAGTTTAGGTTTGATCTAAGAGAAGTTGAGCCGTCGGATCACTCTATGTCGGAAACATATCGTGACCGTCAGATTAAGTATTTACAAATGCATACTAATGCATACTAAAGAAACACACTATCTGTTAACACCTAAAAAGTGCTCACTAGCTCATTCCCTTACTCACATGACCCATTTGTCCACTTTTCCACCATCTGAGCCTCTGAAACCAACAAAAGGTCACCAAAAGACCTTAGTACACCCCTTTTTCCATTAAAAAAGATTATTTTTCCAAAAAAGCATAAAAAACCCTCAAAAAGGGTCCAAATTCCCAAAAATATTAAAAAGGGAATTAAAATATTATTTTTATTCAAAAAAAAAGGAAAAAGGAGGGAAAAGTACCTAAACCATGTTGGTCAATACCATTTGGTTTCCACAAAACCACAAATGGTATTTCCCACCACCAAAACCTATAAAAAGGTGGTAGGGGCTCCTCATTTCACATCCATCCATTATCTCATCCTTATGCTGCTGAAATCTCCCTTGAGCATTTTAGTCATTGCAAACCACATTGGAGAAGAGACCATTGGAGATTGGAGTTGCTCATCCTTGGAGCTATTCAACCTCACCATTAGAGGTATTGATTCCGCAAGCACTTGCTTGCCCCATTCTTTCAATACAAATTTATTATTCTTATATGTTCTTGTTCTTGATGTTAAATTATTTTTGTTATTTGCTTAATATCTTTGCTTAGATCCATGAATAGTCTTGTTTATTTAGTTTCTTGTTTTTATTTCTATTGAAACTGCTGCTACTAGTTAGCAGGTGCCCATAGCACTAAGCCTGGTTGCAAAACCGGGCCAACACTATCCCTAACGGATATATTACACAAGTTGATCTTAACTAACTCCTAAGTGTCTAAATATCCTAACACTTAGGTGTCCTCAGAGATGACACATGTGGCATGAGATGGTCTTTGATAGAATCAACAATGATCCTCTTAGCCTTGACCAAGTTCCTCTTGTGTAAGGCCTTAGTCTCTTCTCCCTCTGGGACAGGAACCCCTTCACTTATATAGGTGTCCAACTCACTCTCTTCTAGAATTAACCCAATCCTATACTTCCATGCTCGGAAGTTATCATCCCCTTTAAGCTTATCCTCAAGCCTTGTGTGGCGAGACATCTTAAGAAGTACTTCAAATGGAAATAGAAAAGTTATTAGGTCTTACCACTTGATTTGTTGAAAACTGGATTAGGGGTTGTCAGAGAAACCCTAAAAATTCAAACTTTGAATTTCAAACTTCTGGAAGGATAGAAAGATGCACCTTGATGAGTTGATCAAGCTGGTATACTCAGAATTTGAAAACTGCAAAGTTTCACCCCTCAAATTGCTTTTCAAACTTCTGTTACAATGTAATTTTCCACCTTGTGAGCATCTGCACTCTTTGGCCTAAAGGATCCATTTTACTGACTCAGATCCACTTTTAATCCTCCAAAGACACTATTTTTCCCTACTTTTTCCTCTGTACTCTAGCTACATCATTACAGTGGGCGTACCCACGAGTTGCATCACTATAGCCCGTGGGTAGCATGTAAAATGGTAGAAATCACTAGTTAATTACTTTTTACTCCCAAAAAATGGTCATTGGGTGACCTTTGACCCTCCATCTGCCCCAGAAACGCCTCGATGTGTCCTTTCATCTACCTTTGAGAGGACTATATATTGAGCACATATGGCTTATGGACGGGAGGAGAAAGGAGAGCAAGAGAACTCTAGTGGATTTCTGCCCTATCTTGAGTCTACACTCATTGATCCTTGTAGTTGTGAACCCTTTATGTTCACCTTCCAAACTCCTACCATAGTTTGAGTTTGCCATTACATGGAGGATTGAAGTGGTGGAGGCACAAATGGATTGACCCAGATCTTGGTTCAGATTGGTTTCCAACAAGAGGTCGTATCACATTGTACTTCTTGTCATTTATTAATAGAAATACTCATATTCTCATCCATCAATGTTGTGAATGTGTTTATATTACATTGGGTTGCATTTATTTATAATATCATGGACCATTGCTATTGATGATGTTAATGTTGTTTATATATTATATGCACTTGTTGTATATTGGTTGTCAAGACTAATTTGCAGGTTCAAGTGCACAGGTTGAAAGCTCCAACGGGGATCTACATCAAACGTTTCGATCGAGGTTGGTTATCTTCTTCATTATCTTAGCATTGTCATTTATATAGCATTGCATTGGGAATTGAGTTAATTTCTAGTAGTCAGCTGTCTGTTGTGGTCCACCCCAAGCCATAGGAATTTTTCTCCAACACAGAAATGGCGACTCCGCTGGGGAAAACATCTATTTTTGGGGATTTTTTTAGCATTAGTCCTTATTTAGAGTTGATGTTTGTCGAAGATCTATGTCATTAATTGGTTGTTAGGATACTCTATAGAAAACACCCTTTTTTCTGAGCCATTGGACTCTTTGGTTGCTCATTTTATTTTCCCTACCCGTGGGTGATCTTAGCTCTACCCGCGTCTACCCGCTTCTGTCTGAACTATATCCTGTGGGTACCTGTAGGTTTTCCTTCGACAATAGTGTACAACTATGGCTTTGGTTGTTTCATGACCTTTGGTTGTTGTTGGATTGATTCTGAGTGTTCCTGAGTCTTCTTTGGCCTTGTTCCTGACCGTTCCAAGCCTTGTTTGTGACCATAACTTCTCTTTTCTCTTGGTTTGAGCCTCATTGGTTTTTACCCATTTTTAATTTGTAAGCTCATTCCATTGGCTGAGTCTTATTGTTTAGGATCTGCTAGGTTGTCTTACTGATCTCCCTTGCATTTCTGTAACTGAATAGTAGGATTTTGCTTGCATTTTTCATTCCATTATATTGAAAAATACAAAAAACATAGTTTTCCTTTCATTTATAAGTGAAAATATAAAAAAAAAATTACTTTCATGTACTGCATTTTGCATTGAGTGCTTGCTGCTTTCATTTAGGTTCTGCTTGTGCATCGAAAATATAAAAGAGTTGCATTTTTTATTTCGAAACTGTTGGATTGATTTTGCATGTTACTGACATTGTTTTTATTGGATAGATGAGCCTAGAGTTTGACAATTTTGCATACTATTGAGTCATATACATCACTAGTTTCACGACCATATCCTTTGAGTAACCAAAGCCATTAAAATTAGCGCTTAATCTAAAATTGATTAGAACGATTTTATTTATAGCGTACACCAACTAGCGTAGGTTTAGAGTCTTGGAATAGATCATTGTGAGTAAACAATCCAAGACTACTAGACGAAACATTATGTGTCTGACCAGGGAGTGGTGAAATCCATGGTATACATCGGTGTTCTCAGGAAGCTCTACTCAGTCCAGAGTTAAGCACGAGGTCACGAGAGGTTTGTTGCAGAGATATCCCTTCAATACCTGCAGAACGTGGGAGATATTTCCAGGGTTTGTTCGTATCTGGGGACTCTTGGGGGATTTGACCCTCTTGAGTTTCGAGCTTAGCTACCCTTCCCATATGACGGATCCCACCTTCGACTGTCCCCCTGAGCATTGGTTATACTGTGGTGACCATAGTTTCTTTACCTAGGTATCGCATAGGGTACTTGCAATGGTTATACTGTTTGTGTCCTGAGTCAGATAGGGATCGGACAACATAGTTGTCGTTGTATAGGGACTTGATCTTGTGCATGCAGTGAAGTCTGGGGGCCGTTATAACTGATTCTGTTACCTCTAGCTACAGTTTGGGAGTCTCAAGCCTCTCCTAGGAGAGACATATCGACTCTAGTGTCGGGAGCTCATTTAGCCACTCTGTTTGTCTGCTCTTGGTTGTAGTTTCTCTAGCTATGTGCTTTTGATTTACTATTTTTTATCGATAGTTTGGCCATTAGGGGACACTGCGATTTTATATTCTCTCCGGAGATATCATGGCGTGGAGTCCTACTCTCCACCGATCCCGTCGGTTGGTTGGTTTAAAATTGGTCGAGCTTTTATGCCGTGTTGCTAGGGCACGTCGACGGGCTCCCTTTGAGTCTTCGGATTCTTACGAGACATACGTCCTAGACGTCATGACTGTTGCACACTCTGATAGTGAAGAAATACCTATGACTCCATCGAGTAGAGTCGAACACACTTCAGACACCCCTACTCCTCGTGAGGCATGGGGGGGTGATCCACCTGAGGCTCAACGTAATTTGTTTGGTCCGGATCCGCCCGAGGATGACCCGTTCGATCCTTCATTTCCACATAATTATATATACGGGATTCCAGAGTTACATGACGACACAGGTCCTACGATCAACCCTACCGCATTCTCTTTTAGTATGCCTAATTACAACACAGTTGATCCTTCCTCTACTTTTGGTAGTCACGCTGGCACTAGTCATGGTGTTAGCCACACTGCACCCATTGGGGGTAATACCCTCATTGGGGGCACCACGTTTTCCACTCACACACATAGTATGGCGACTGGTCATGTTCCTCCTAACAATGCTAATGTTGGAAGACGGCCGACTCCTAGGACTACCCAACCTAATAGGAACACTGTTCGCAACCCGACTTGGCATCTACCACCTAATACACATGTCGCTACTCGTCAACCTACGACCACTTTCACAAATTTTAACGCTCCTCCCAACCTTGATGGTGGACATATACCGCATACTTTTACATTTGTTGCCTCTACTAGTAATGCTAATGTAGGAGGTGGGAATATACCTTATCCACATGGTCATAACGCCACCATTCCTGCTACTAGTAACACGAATGTTGGGGCTGGGAATACATCTTATGCTTATGGACACCACACGACTGCTCATGCTAATCCTAACAATTATGCTGGGGGTGGGAACATACCCTGTAATCCTGGTTATTATAACATGGTTCCCGCTACGAATAGTACCTATATGCCCCATACTTATGGTGGCAACCCTTACTACAATACATTCGGTGCTGGCCATCAGTACAACCCACCTCAATATGGTGCTCAAAACACATATATACCTGCTTACTCTCATATGGGTCAGGTCGGGGGAGGTTAACAACCTTATGGCCATGGTTATGCTTATGGTCAGACAAGTCCATATAATCAATAGTTTAATGCTCATGGTCAAGCATTTGGTCCTTCCTATCCTTCAGGTTCTTATAACCAACTTTTTATGGGAGCTTATAATCAAGATTTCCAGTCGCAGCTCCCGTTCCTTGCACGATTGAATCTTCCAGATCTTTCGAAGCTCACGAATAATCCAGTGTGTCACAACCCTAGTTGGTCTCCGGTTCCTACCAAACTTCCTTCGAACAATCCTAAGTTCAAGGGGAAAGGTGGTGAGGATCCGGGTGATCATGTCACGACGTTTCACCTTTGGTGCTCTTCCAACTCATTGAATCATGATTCCGTTGTTAAATTTTCTGAATTTACTTCAATATGATCTAGGATCTTAATTGAGAGAACAACATGTACAGCATATCTACAGCATATCAATCATGGAGACAATAATGCAAGCACACAAGAGACACAAAGATTTACTTGGGGAAAACCATAAAGGTGAAAAACCCCAATAACTTCCTCAGAGATAGATAGAGCAATGATACAACCAACCATGAGAGATAGACATAACCTAGCAGCAGATCCTCCTCCTCCATAAGTGCGCCACTCCTCCTTGAGTGCATGTGTGAGAAGTGAGTGAGCAAATAGAGTGCCTCCCGCACTCTATTTATACTTGACTTGACTTGCCTTTTTACCTAACTCATGTAGGCTTGAACTTAACCACATAACATAATGCTGAGTGGGCCGACCCCCAATAGGGTGGTCTAATAACCCTTTGACCCACATGGCCGACCCCCAATAGGGTGGTCTAATAACCCTTTGACCCACATGACTTATACAGGGCCGACCCCAAATAAGGTGGTCTAATAACCCATCAAGTATAAGTTACGACACTTACAATATAAATGACGACACTTCCTTATAGAGGAATAATACCATCTCTATAGGAATACAATATACATATACATGTGAAATACATTCCGAAGTTACATATACATCAACACTCCCTCTTAACTAGGAAGGTATTTCTCAGCACAGTTCTTCTAGCACAAGTCATCTTCTCTGGATCATCGTCACTGGATAATCGTCATCGAGTCATCATCATCGTCACTGTTGCTGCTATCTCAATCAATCTCTGAATCTACTCGTCATAGGAAGTTCTACAGAGCCAGTCCTTTTTCATACTGGATGTAGGCCCACCACCTGCAGGTCTTCATCATCACTGGCCATACTGTGGAATCCTCAGGACTTATTACGTGCATCACAAAACCTGGCTGCTGCATCCCAGGCTATTACGAGCACACAGCTCTACCTGTAGGATCTCCCAGGAGCACATTACATGTGACCCATCACAAAACCTGGCTGAAGCATCCCAGGCTGTTACGAGCACTCAGCTCTACCTGTCGGATCTCCCAGGAGCACATTACATGTGATCTCACCACAAAACCTGGCTGAAGCATCCCAGGCTGTTACGAGCACACAGCTCTACCTGTCGGATCTCCCAGGAGCACATTACATGTGGTCCACCACAAAACCTGGCTGAAGCATCTGAGGCCTTTTTCATCCTTTCCAGATCTCCCAGGAGCAAATTACATGTGGTCATGGAAAAACCTGGCTGAAGCATCTGAGGCCTTTTTCATCCTGTCCAGATCTCCCAGGAGCAAATTACATGCCATAGGACAAAACCTCGCAAGAGCATCTGCCAGATATCCCAGGGCACCGAATTACATGCCATAGGCAAAACCTCGAAAGACTATCTGCAGATCTCCCAGGGCACAAATTACATGTCCTCCCAAGCAAAACCTCGCAAGAGCATTTGCCAGATGTCCCAGGGCAACGAATTACATGCCATAGGCAAAACCTCGAAAGACCATCTGCAAATCTCCCAGGGCACAAATTACATGCTTTCCTGCACAACCTGATCCACGGCCACAAAGTATCATCTGATACTCATCATCATCACTGCAACATCCTGCTGCATGTCATCTGGAGAAGCTCGTCATCCACGATCATCCTGATCATACAATGCATCCATCTGATGCACACATAGATACATGATCCACACAATGTATCCATCAACATACATGATCTACCTGATCATACAAAGATACATGATCCACACAATGTATCCATCAGCATCCATGATCTACCTGATCATACAAAGATACATGATCCACACAATGTATCCAACAGCATCCATGATCTACCTGATCATACAAAGATACATGATCCACACAATGTATCCAGCAACATCCATGATCTACCTGATCATACAAAGATACATGATCCACACAATGTATCCAATAGAATCCAACATGATGCGTTCATACAAAATACATACACATGATCCAACCGATCATATCCAGCATCCAACATGATGCGTAAATACATAAATGATCCAACTGATCATATCCAGCATCCAACATGATGTGTACATACATAAATGATCCAACTGATCATATCCAGCATCCAACATGATGCGTACATACATAAATGATCCAACTGATCATATCCAAGCAGAAACCAGAACATCATCCTGATGCCCATTATCCAGCGCTTACATCCACAGCCATGTGAAGGATCCTCCTTCCAACATGCTTGGAATGGCTTCAGCAAATGTGTCCATCACTTCTTCCTCGAAGTGTCCTCAATCTGAAGAATGCCAAGCCTCTCTCTGAAGTACTCGAACTTCACTCTGGCTAGCGGCTTCGTCAGCACATCTGTAATCTGCTCGTCTGTCGCAACATATAGGAGCTTCACAGCTCCTCTCTGCACCATATCCCTGATATAGTGATATTTGATCTCTATGTGTTTCGACCTGTCATGAAACACTGGGTTCTCGGACAGCTTCACATAACTCAGACAGTAGCTTCCGTAGCCATACTGCCTCACAACTAGCTGAACAGGCTGCAACATACTCTGCCTCAGCTGTACTCAGTGCTACGCAGGACTGCTTCCTGCTAAACCAAGAGATCACACCTGATCCCATACTGAAGCAGCACCCAGATGTGCTCTTCCTATCTGCAGCACTGCCAGCCCAATCTGAATCAACATAACCCTGCAGGTTAAACTTTTGATTCACCTCATACCTGAGCCCATAATCCACTGTACCCTTCAGGTACCTCAGAACATGCTTTACAGCAACCAGGTGAACACTCCTCGGATCCGTCGGGAACTGGCTCAATTTGTTCACAGCAAAGCAAATGTCTAGTCTCGTGTTCGTCAGGTACATCAAGGACCCAATCATCTGACGATACATAGTGATATCAACTGGCTCAGATGAAGCATCACATAGAAGCTTCAGATTCGATGCCATAGGTGTGGCCATAGCTTTGCAGTCCATCATCCCGAACCTCTTCAGGATCTCTACTGCATACTTCCCTTGTCCAAGGAAGATTCCATCACTCTGCCACACCTCCATGCCAAAAATCAATAGTGTATCATACCCAAGTTCTTCATCTCGAACTTGGCAGTAAGCTTCCGCTGCATGTTGGCAATCAATCTATCTCCACCTGATACAAACAGGTTATTCACATACAAAAGTAGTATCACTGGATTTCCTTCCTCAACCTTGTAGTAAAGGTTGGAATCCACTTTACTCTTGGTAAAGCCCAAACTGGATAGAAAGCTGTCTATCCTACCATACCAAGTTCTACACACATATCTGACTACACCATGCTGTTTTGAAATCCATCTGGTATATCTACTATTTCATCACTTTTATATTTCTCAATGCTGTCATCTGCAATATGCTTGATTTGATAGTTCCATTTGGAAGTCATAACAAACTTCCCTTCATGTCTTGGGATTACATCCCAAACATCATTCTTCATGATCGACGGATCATGGCATTCTATTTCTTCATCCCAGATCCTGGGAACTTCAATATCTTCAATAAATATCTTTGTTGCTGGAACAAATGTTGTAGTCCTTTTGTAGGAGATGGCATACGATCTTTCCTACACAACAAGTTAAATTGCATGATTAGAAAACATCTCATAGTTTTCAGAACAAATTCTTACACATAAAGAAATATGTCATACAGTCATGCAATTATCTTAGCCAATGCTTCAATACAACATTTATCCATATCCCGTAACTTTCTAGATGCCTTCCAATCTCTACCAGAACATTGTTAAGAGTGTGCACAACTCCCAACATGTCAGCAAAGAGGTTTCATTCTAGATAAGTAGCAATGGAATGTTGTATAGTGCCATAGGCTACTTACCCATGCATATTAGTAGTATACTATTCATCAATGCAATTATTCTAATGTGCATAATAAACAACCTAATTCTAGGAACATCAGTATATACATTATTGAACAGTATTATTTAAGAAATGACAATTCAAATACTTATCTTTGTTTGTTCGTTGGTTGGACTCCCTCTGAGTCTTCGCTTCCTTGCAGGAGCTGCTGGAGTCCTAATCTGATGTATCTTCTTCTACACCTTTCTGTTGTGGGATGTAGAGAGATGGTCAACTCCCTCTGAATATCTGCATCCTTGCATAAACCACTGGAGTGTACTCCCTCTTGATATTTGCTTCCTGGATTACCTGTTCTTGAATCTCATGTTCATCCTTGGTCCCTATGCATGCTTATTAGTATCATGAATGTGTTATCCTTGTGATCTCATATAAAATCATACATTCATTAGTATACTATTAAAACACAATAATCTCAAGCATGTATAGTCATAGAAATAATAAGCATTAGCATTCAAGGTTTATGTAGGATTCTTATGGTTAGTCAAATCATAACATGTCTAAACCTATAATTACTCAAACCTATGACTCTTCAGGTTAGTTGAATCATCAATCAAGATAAGAGATATAATATGCATAAAACCATGATTATTCAAACCTATACCATCATGATTCTTCTGGTTAGTCATATCATCAATTATGGTAAGAAACATAATATGCATACAATTATGATTATTCAAACCTATGACTTCATGAATAATCATTATCAACAACAGTATAAGATCCTAACACAAGGTAGGATTCTATCTTGATATAGGAAAAACATACCTGGATTAGCATGCTAGCTATTTATGTCTAACATACCCGTATAATGTCTTTTGTTTCTCTTCAGTGACTTGTGCTAGTAACCTGCATGTCTCATAAGTTAACCATTGTATAAACAAGTTATACATACCTCGTAAATGGATCTTGTATTAGATCCATGACAATGGATGAATCTTTGTCCTCATGTTATCATGATCATATGTTCTTGGACCAGAACATGATTTGTCTTTATTGGTGTACCTTTCATGTTAGTAGACAACATAAACTTCATACAACACCATAATGCATTAGTACAATCATAAGTGTCAACACCTTAACCAATGAATATCTTCTATCATGCATTCATAATTTTGTTAAGGTGATACGACAAATCTAAAATCAAAATTGTACTAACCGTAATAACATGAAGACAAACATACCATTAACTTAATCATGGACAAATATCGAAACATACCTCGATGAGTCATACCTGTCGAGATCGCTTGTAATCTTCTTATATAAGGCCTTAGCCTCATCTCCCTCTGAAACAGGAACTTCTTCACTCATGCAAATGATCAATCCATCTTCTTCAAGGATTAACCCAATCCACTTGATTTGCAAGAACTGGACCTTGAGCTTGATGAGCTGATCAAGTTGGTATATTCAGAATTTGAAAACTGCAAAGTTTCACTACTCAATTTTGCTTTTGAAACTTCTGGATTCACTGGACGTGACCCTGAACTGGGGTTTGATGAAGCCCACTCTTCTGCCCAATCAAAATGTTTGATACAAAGCTCTAAGCTTCTATTTTTCTGAGGAGCTTTCAGCCGTGGTCTCAGATTTCAAAAATTCCCATTTTTACAGAAGCCCTAATTTTCCACTTTCCTGATCAAAGTCCCGAACTAGGGTCTGATCAAGCCCGGCCTTCTGCCCAACCAAAAATTATGATTTTGGTCTCTAAATTTTTATTTTGATGAGTAGCATTCAGCCGTGGTCTCCGATTACAAAAATTCCAACTTTCTCCAAAGCCCTAAATTCCGGAAGCCATGAATGAAGGTACCAAAAAATAATTCTGTTTTGACAGAAATATGTACCTGATTGTTTCTGGTGTAACTCCAAAATTGTTGATCCACAGGGTCTGAAAAAGTTTTCTGAGATAGCCTGACCTATTATCTTTCCATCCTGATAGGTCTGACCTCATTTGGATTCTCTGAGAGAGAGTTATGCCAAATGTCGCAACGTGACCTGTTTTGGGATAAAACAGGAGAGCGAACTTGTACGGCATTCCACGTGTCACTGTTTTAACTTCGGCCTCTGAAAAAGTTTCCTGAGATAGCTCGGCCTGTTACCTTTCCATCCTGATAGGTCTGACCTCAATTGGACTCTCTTAGAGAGAGTTATGCCAAATGTCGCAACATGACCTGTTTATGGGATAATACAGTAGAGCGCACTTGTACGGAGTTCCACGTGTCACTGGTTCAACTTCGACCTCTGAAAAAGTTTTCTGAGATAGTACAGTCTGTGTACTACCTGTCACGTTTCACGAAATTTCATTTGGAGCTTCCTAGCCCAAGTTATGACCTTTTTCCCAAGGTCACCTGATTTTGACTCAGATCTGGAAGAGGCAGAAACCCTATATTGTACAGATCATAAATCACAAAGTACAACGAATTAGAGGTTTTCCTTTGGACACCAGATACCTGGAGATCTTAGCTTCGGCCTGTAACAATTTCAGATCCGAAAACTTCGCCAAAACGGATTTATAGCGAAAGTGCTACGATGACTGGTTTTTGCTATATCAAGCCCTAGCATCGTAAGTGCAACAAGTGTCATACATGCCATATCATGCCTTCTTTCAGGCTAGCTCTGATACCATGTTAAATTTTCTGAATTTACTTCAATATGATCTAGGATCTTAACTGAGAGAACAACATGTACAGCATATCTACAGGATATCAATCATGGAGACAATAATGCAAGCACACAAGAGACACAAAGATTTACTTGGGGAAAACCATAAAGGTGAAAAACCCCAATAACTTCCTCAGAGATAGATAGAGCAATGATACAACCAACCATGAGAGATAGACATAACCTAGCAGCAGATCCTCCTCCTCCATAAGTGCGCCACTCCTCCTTGAGTGCATGTGTGAGAAGTGAGTGAGCAAATAGAGTGCCTCCCGCACTCTATTTATACTTGACTTGACTTGCCTTTTTACCTAACTCATGTAGGCTTGAACTTAACCACATAACATAATGCTGAGTGGGCCGACCCCCAATAGGGTGGTCTAATAACCCTTTGACCCACATGGCCGACCCCCAATAGGGTGGTCTAATAACCCTTTGACCCACATGACTTATACAGGGCCGACCCCAAATAAGGTGGTCTAATAACCCATCAAGTATAAGTTAGGACACTTACAATATAAATGACGACACTTCCTTATAGAGGAATAATACCATCTCTATAGGAATACAATATACATATACATGTGAAATACATTCCGAAGTTACATATACATCAACATCCGTTAGATTACCACTATTTCAACGCACCCTCATGGGGGTAGCTGCGAAGTGGTATGTCGAGTTGCCTGGGAACACTTATAGGGGATTCAATGAGATCGCTTTGGTTTTCTTGGATCATTTCCAGTTGTCGGTTCGTTACGATACTGGTACTGAACTTTTGTCTACTTTCCGTCAGAATAAGGCCACGCATATTTCTGACCACGTTCAAGAGTGGTGTCGACGGAAGCAACTAGTGAAAGCCAACATTCCTCCAGAGTTTCTGTTGGAATGGTTCCTCAAGTCTCTACTCCCATATATTGCTAAGGACGTTTCGATGTCTGGTATTATGACTGAGGAACAAGCCATTTTAAAAGTCCAGCAGTTAGATTTACTATACTCTCAGTATGACATCATGCCTGACGCACCGCAAACAAGATATGAGCCCAAGATAGTTCCTAGACTGCATGCCGATGGAATTGGGGGATCCGCAAGCACTCGCCCTGTAGATTTGGTGGCTAATCAAATGCAAAATTTGTCACTAAACCAGTCTACTCCTGGACAGGTTCACACCTTGTCCACTTCCACCCCATCGTCCGATGTACACACTGTGCAAAAGACTAAACCATCGAGTAACCAGCAGCCTGGTGGTAAGAAGAAGGGGATAAATAACCATAAGGGTGGAAACAATGGGAACAATAATAGCAATCGTAATACCCCTCGTAAGGAGAATGCCAACCCTCCTCGGGAAGGCGGAAATGTTGGTGAGGACCATAAACCTAGGCGTAAGGTGAAATTTCCTTGTAAGCTTTGTGGGGAAGATCATCTTACTCACTTGTGTCCTCGAATCGAAGAAGCATCGAAGCATTTGGCATAGATCCCAGCTATGTTGAAGGATCCCCTCCCTCATCATCATCAAAACATGGCTTCGCATGATCCCGCCGTTGGTTATGGACCTAATGAGACTCATACGTCTTCTTCCAATGCTAGTGGTTATGGATGCGTGAATATGGTCCAATCGGAGGTTAGTGTTGCTACTCGTCAATGCAATTATGGGGCACCACAACCTAATATGGGGAATGAGCCTCCCCCTCCTCCTGATAATTCCTTGCATATCGAGAAGCCCTCTATTATGCCGTGGATACCGAAAGGTGTGCTTAAGCGCTCTACGCATAATCCCAATGCCCGAGCCGCCCATAACTACTCCATTGTAGAAGATTTGGGCCAAACTCCGTGTGCTATGTCGGCTCTTGAAGTTCTATAGGCGTCTCCTTCTCAAAGGAATGCCCTTTTATGTATGTTAGGAGTTCAGGACGGAGGGAGTCCCAACGTCATCAAGTTTGACACTACTGATGTGCAACCTCACTTACCTTACCACGTGGCTTTTCAAATCCATGTGGAGTGCCTTAAAACTTTTGTCAAACGAACGGTGGTTGACGAAGGCGCTTACGCGTTAGTGATGTTGTTAGCTTGTTGGAAAGCTCTTGGCTCTCCTCCTCTACTCACGTCTAGGACCATGCTCACTACATTTGATGGTAGGTCATTTAAGCCGCATGGGATAATCCCTTCCCTTGTTGTCCGCTTGGGAGGTAAACATGTGCCTATTGAAGTCGAAGTGGTTGATGCGCCCATCGACTACAACCTTTTCCTTGGGTTGGAATTGGATGTATGCTATGAAAGCTGTCGCATCTACTATATTCAGGATCATTTGCTTTCCACACGAAGGTAGGATTGTGACCATAGATCAGCTGGACTTTGTTAATCCTCCCACAGCATCTATGGGATGAGTAGTCCTGCAAGTTACAAACTCTCAGCCGGCAACTGGGAGCATGGTTGTTGGTATGTACCCTTCATTGATGGGATCTTATGATTTCCCTACACCCGTGAACTTTATTAGAACCGTTTCTGACAATGCGCCTCCTCCTTTACATAATGTACCGTTCCGGACTTCATCCTTTGATGATCGATGGGCTTTACCATCCATAGGTTCTACGTCTGGAGACATTGCGCACGCCGGGATGCATATGCCACTTTCTGTTGCTGAGCTTGCTTATCAGGATATTCAACAAGCCACTACAGAGCCGGATCTCCCCTCTCCTCGGACATATGAGGAAGATCCCGTTACGCTGCCAATTTGGGCAGTCAACTCGTCTTATTCGAACGATTGCCTTGATGATACTTTACCTTCGGATGAAGCTATTATCGAGGCCATGTGTGTTAGTGAGAGACCTTGGGAGGATATGCATCATCACTCTTATTTCCTTCCCAACCTCGATCTCGGCAAGCAAGAAGAGTTCAGGATGACTCTTGCAGAGATGGTTGGTCACCCTGTGGCTCTTTTGGGTTCACATGAGATTTATGCAGAGGGGAACATAGCTAATATTTCCCTGACTCAACCGATCAACATTTCTTGCACTCCCAGAAACATTGAGAATGTTTACATCGGTGATGATTGCTCTTCTGAGGAGGTTGCCATCTACACCAAATTTTTTACTGAACTTCGGGAAGCTTTCGCTTGGTCATACGAGGAGATGCCAGGAATAGACCCTAGTATTGTCGAACACGAGATAAGGACATATCCTCATGTTAAATTGGTTCAGCAACGTCTTTGTGCTGTTAACCCTAGGAAGGAAGCCGCTATCAAGGCAGAGGTGGAGAAACTGCTCAAAGTTGGTTTCATCTACCCCATTCCCCTTACCGAATGGGTGTCAAACCCCGTTCCTGTGGATAAGAATCAGGGAACGATCCATGTATGTACTGATTTTAGAGACCTAAATCGTGCATGTTAGAAAGACAACTTCCCCACGCCATTCATTGATCAGATATTGGATGCTTGTGTGGGAAGTGAGATTTTTTTGTTCATGGACGGCTTTTCGGGGTATAACCAGATTCAAATCAAACTCGAGGACCAACATAAGACTGTGTTCATTTTTCCTTGGGGTACGTTTTCATATCAAAAAATGCCCTTCGGCCTTAAAAACGTCGGAGCTATGTTTCAGCATGCCATGACCTATGCCTTTCATGACCTTGAAAGTATAATGGAGGTTTTCTTGGATGATCTTGTAGACCATTCTCGTAAGAGAATGGACCACCCCAAGCACCTCTGTTGGATTCTCGAACGATGTATACACTACAAGATCCAATTGAATCCCAATAAATGCATCTTTGCAGTAAGGTATGGTCGCCTTCTAGGATTTATAGTTTCGAAAGAGGGTATTAGAGTCGATCCTCTCAAATTTGAGGCAATACTTCGGTTTCCTCCTCCGCGCAACTTGTTTCAAATTCAAAGCCTCCAAGGGAGAACTACTTTTCTAAGTCATTTTGTAGTCAATTATGCTAATCTTACCAAAGGTTTCACGCGTTTGTTGAAGAAAGACACACCGTTTATCTGGGATGAGTGAGCCCAGCAGTCTTTCGATGCCCTTAAGAAAGCTTTGGTATCTGCCCCTGTGCTTAGCATGAGATTTCATACTTTATGTGGCTACGTCTCAAGAGACGATTGGCATGGTCTTGGTTCAGGTTGATGATGCACTCATCAAGCATGTCATCTATTACCTCCGTTGAAATCTAATAGACACTAAACTGAGATATACTCACGTAGAAAAGTTGGCACTTGTGACTATGCATGCAGTCCAATGGTTACGACACTATATTTTGCTTAGAACAACCACAGTTGTAGCGCATATCAATCCATTTCAGTTCGTGTTATCACGACGCCTTATAGGGGGGAAGTACAATAAATGGATTGTGATCCTTCAGGATTTCAATCTCAATTTTGCTTCGGTGAAATCATTGGTGTTTGTTGAGCTTATGTCGGACCTTCCGAGACTTGATGAGGATGTCATCCATGAAGATTCCTTTGTGGATGAACACTTATTTCTTATCTCGTCTGAGGATCCTTGGTATGGGGATGTCATTGTATATCTCCAAACTTTGAAGTTTCCTCCGCATTATTCATGGGACGAGCGACGGCGTGTGAAACACCATGCTAAAGATTATACTATCGTCAGTGACACTTTGTATCACCGAGGAAAGGATTCTATTCTCCGTCGTTGCTTAACTCACAAAGAAGTGGAGCGGGTGCTTAATGATTGCCATGTAGGGGCGTGTGGTGGTCACCTATCTGAGCTTGCTACAGCCCAACGTATTATGCGAGCTGGTTACTTTTGGCCTTCAATCTTTAAGGATTATATTAACGCTGTGAAGAGATGCCACCCTTGCTAGGTGTTTTCTCGGAATATACACTCGCATATAGCACCCCTTCATCCAGTCGTCACCGTCGGTCCCTTCACCAAGTGGGGGGTGGATTTCATGGATTGCAAACCAGCTTCAGCTGGGGGGCATCACCATATTATAGTGGTCGTGGACTACTTTTCCAAATGGGCTGAGGCCATGCCTACCGTAAAATCCGACGGTGCTACAACAGCCCATTTCGTATTGAATTATATTATTACTCAATTCGGTATTCTGAAAGAGATTGTCACTTACCATGGTAGTGACTTTCAGAACAAAATGACAGAGGATTTGTCTCTCAAGCTTGGGTTTCATCAATAACACTCATCCTCTTACTATCCCTAAGCGAATGGTCAAGTTGAAGAAGTCAATAAGTCTTTAAATACCATTCTCCAACGTACCATCCAACAAAGCAAGAACAACTGGCACATTATGTTATATACTGCTTTGTGGGCGTATCAAACTGCAGTCAAGACTGCCACCAGTTTCTCACCGTTTCAGCTAGTACATGTACGGGTCTTGAGCAATGTTTAATCCACCTTGAGCAACTTGACGAGCAGCGTCGAGATGCCGCCATGGCTATAGATGCCAATAAACCTCGTGTTAAGGTTCAGTACGATAGGTCTGTCCATCCCCAGCAATATGTTGAAGGTGACTTGGTCCTCTTATATGACCAAGCTAAAGAACCCCTAGGGGCAGGCAAGTTCAACCCCATGTGGCACAATCCTTATATTGTGAAGCGTGTCCTGGAAAAAGGATCCTATGAATTAGAATACTATGAGGGGACTGTCTTGAAGGAGCCTAGAAATGGGCTCTACCTCAAGCGGTATTACGCTTGAACCTCTGGTTCAGGCTAATACTTTTGTATACTATTGTATAGTTACTTCTCTACATAGTTTAGCTTTTTTTTGGTTATCGGGTCTACTGATTAGCTTCCATTTGATTTAGAGATGTCAGTGGAGTTTCCTACGTTCTTAGGATTCGCGGATCGTGCTATCCGTCATATGCAACAGTTTGCTTCTGCTGCTTGGGTTATTTTCTCACCTGACCACCTAGTTGTGTCCTCAGGAGGTGCTTGTCTTGCTCCTACATCTAACAATGTGGCTGAGTACAGTGTCGTCATTGAGCTACTTTGGGATGCTATTTCACATGGCATCCAGTCTTTAGAAGTCTGCCTGGATTCACAAATAGTTGTGTCTCAGCTGAATGGTCAGTACCGTGTGAGGGATCCTACGTTACTACGGAAATTCCTAAAGGTAAGACTCTTGGAACGACATTTTGTTTCAATTACATACATTCATGTTTCGAGAAGTTTTAATCATATATCTGATGAATACGCTAACTATGTATTATATTGGCATTTGTCACATTCCCAATGAAGCACACAAATAAAATATACATTCATACATTTGTACATACACATATATAGTAGAACTGGTGAACCAAATCTTTTATAAATAATATGTCCAAAAATGGTAGTGTCATGATACAAAACTGGAGCCCGTAGCTCTCAAAATATACATATCGATACAAAATGGGAACACGAGATGTCTAATCCCTACGAGGAGGCCTAGCTGCCACCCCGACAGGATGTGTCTGATAGAAATAATGCACTGCATTCGCAACACACTGCAGTAGTCGCACCTAATTGCCCGACACCCCCACTACCTGGCACTACATATCCTTTGGTAGCTGCGCCACCTCTACCTATGGTACCCTGGCGGTCATCCCTGATAGGTTGGCCCGTAGTGTCTGTAGTGTCCGCTCTGCTGCGGCACCTACCATCTCATCACCCCTGCCTCGGCGACGATGTCTCGAAAAACCATCGGGTCTCACTGGGCCCTTGTTTGCGAGCAAACAGTCAAACATTAATACATGATACTACCCCCAAAAATATTTTTGCATTTACACTTATAATAAAAAATCCATAAAAAATTAATATACCAAAAAACCTAAAAAGAGTACTCACCAATGTCTCCGAACGTGGCATCTAGTGGGAGCGGCATGTCTCGATCCTGCCGAAAGTCTATCCCTGCATAGGGGTAGTCCTCTATCTCTATGACCTGTCGGTCCCACCAGTGAAAGAACTCCTCTATATATGGTGATTCCTGATGGCCACCACCCTATCACGTCAAGACCTCGGCCCACTGGGTCATGGCTGGATCGCGGAGACTATGAGGAGGGACCTCAACCCTTGGACTGAGCCCCGAAATCCACTCAAAGAAGAAGTTGCACAAAATACTACCATATCCAAATTTTTTTGCATCCCCTTGCTTGCACTCTGTCAGCTGGGTCTTCATGGACCCCAGTAGCATAGTACACCAGTCAAATATCATAGGCTGCATACACTGCGATGCATAGAACATAACTGGCCTGGATGCCTGGTGAAGAGCTTTTGAACCAGTAATCCGCACTAAAGTTGCCACGAAAACCTTCATGCTCAGGTTGACTATGGCTCTGATGGGCACCTGACTCCCCACTGCCCGACTATTAGGAACACAATACTTCTCTAAATAGTCGGGGATGGTGATCCCACCACCCACAAATCGAGATCGAAGGCTTGCCACCTCACCTTGGCGAGACAAACCTATAATGAAGTAGATATCTTCCACTTCCAATGAAAGTATTTGCCTGTCTAGGTTGAAGTTCTGTGCATCGACATCCCAATAGTCTATCAAATGGCAGAGCAATAGGTTTTGGGCCCTCAAACCCCCTATGCTCCAAAATTTGTATAAACCACATGCTTGTAGCGCTTTCTATGCATGCACATCGTTATGAATGACCTCATCCACTAGGTCATGTTCTCTCTCTCTCCACTCTAGAACCATCCTGGAAAGAGAAAAACCCAAGAATTTAGTCAGTTTTGTTTAAAAAACTAGCTTCACGGCCGTACCCACGGGAAGTTGTACGCACAGAGGCGGGTACCTGCGGTCAACGTGTGCATTGACTGCGCGTACCCAACCCTACCCACGACCCGCATAGTTATAGCCCGCGGTAGCGTTGTGACCATGTAGGGCATGGCCAAACAAAAATTTTAACCGATGAAAACTGAAATAAAAACATTGAAATGGAAGGTGGGGATGAGATTACTAACCTGCTCCTAATGGTTCGATGATCAGATGCCCATAGCTCCCAGAATCAGCAGCTAAACTTTGAGGTGAAAACTAACCACAAAACTCCAAATGGGTGTATAGTAAAAATGAATTGTAAATTGTAAATTTTTGTTACTATTTATAATTTTTAAAACCCACTTGTCTATAGTTTTCACCATTTAATGTTGTTTTGGACTAATACAATGTCATGGAGTAGCGTTTTTAACCAGATTTCTTCGGCGAAAGTTGTTTCCAAACGTTTCACACCTACGGCAGGTACGTTTCACACCTATCATATAGGTTAGATGTCATTTTCACATGCATTATGCATTTGACCTTTTGACCACTTTCATAAACCCTAGGTGCGACCCCCGCTTCTTAATTGACATGGAACCTTCACACTGTTATAGAAGTGTCGTTATGTGGCGGTAGGGCCTTTCCAAACATGGGTACCCTAGTTAGAACCCTTTTTTTGCATTCTGGTGCCCATGTCGTTGTTTGTCCTTAGGATTGGGAGTCCTTTGTAATTACGCCATGACATTGTGATAAAGACTCATACTCTACTTTGTCTTATGCTGGCCATCTACCATAAGGACTCCCCCATTTATATCAAGTTGTGACTGCATTGCATCATCCTGCTTGCCGCTTGAGCCTTGTGCCGACTCCCTCTTACTCCGTTATTAGATTGGTGCATGAGCACTTTCCCTGTCGAGCCCTATAGAGCTTACATTTTCCCTCCATAATTTGATGACCTTTTGACCCTGAGGGAACATCCCCCCCAAGTGTCCACATCCTACACACGCTTCCTTGCATTGATCACAGGTATGTTCCACTGCTTGGAACTAGTTTGCTCGCTATTTGACACTCGTTCCCTTACTTGTTGTACTTTAAGCAATTTTATTCTTTTTCAAGCTTTCCCAAATATGAAAAAGACTAAAAAAATCAAATATTCCAAAAAGCCAGTTGGGATTATGGTTAATACTTCTAGTTGGCAGCTGTTGTGTCGCCTTTGAACAGAGCATTCATTCCACTCCATACATTATGAGTCGGGACTATAGTTGGACCTTAGGAGTTGTACTTGTTTCTCAGTTTACTCCACCGATTGGTTAAGCTTCTAGTCATTATGGAGCCCTTTGTGACGCCTCCTGCATCGCACAGTTTATATTGAGTCTATGCTGCCTGATTCTATCCATCTACTCATGCTCTTGTTCAAAGGGAGTCCTGAAACCAGAGTCGGCCACTCCTCAGATCTCTTGACTATTGCATGTCGGCGATCCTTATTGAGTTAGTCCATTTCACCTGAGTTCTTCCAAATATTTTAGCATAGCTGGTACCTTGTGTTGGTTGATGGGGGATGCATTAATGGCCTCCTTCCAGCGAGTCTTGTTCCGTGGACTTCAACCCATTTATTCCGGAACTTGAGGCTTAGAGTTCGGTTGAGTACCTTGAGGCTTGCAGTCATTAGTGGTAGGTTCTCTCGCCATCGACAGTTTTGGGAATACATCAATGTCCCTTGATCGATGGATTCATCCTAGTGTTCGACTTCAACACATCTATTCATACTTTGATGATTGTGCGCTGTGCCTTGATGCCCATTTTCATTATTGGTGGGTTATCTCACATCTGTTAACGGTATACATCATGGACCAGTAATCAGACGATGTCACATTTGTTGAGATATTGTAACTTCAAAGAATATTATATTTGTACTTTATTATTTCGGAGATGTTTCATTCCTCCTTGAAGATCTTATTGTATATCCGGAGATGTTTATTCCTCCGTCGGATTGTGGTAACTTGGTTTATTAGACTTCCCTAGTGGGGGTCGGCCCTGTATGTGTTATGTGGATTAAAGGGTTATTAGACCACCCTAGGGGGTCGGCCCAGTCAGTTGTAGTGGGGTATTTAACCCAATGGTTAAATACGAGCCTACATGATTTGTGTAAAAGACAAGTCGGTGTAGTGTATAAATAGAGGAGGTGTATTCCTCATTTTACACACACTCACTCACTTGAGAGTGGCGCACTTATGAGAGAGAGGTCTGCTATGGAGAAGGAGGAGCTTATGCTCAGGGTTACATCTTTTGTATTTGCTGGTCATCTATATTGAGGAAGCTTTGCTGGGTTTTCTACCCCATGAGGGTTTCCCAGGATAAATCTGTCTCTTGTGTTTATGTTGTGCTTGTTGTTTCTTCAGTGATCCTGTATATGCTATTATTGTGAAATGGAATGTAATGCTGTTATTTTCTGTCTTAGCATATTAAATCTTAACAACATTAGGTTCGACCTCAACTCCTTTATTCACTTGATGAGACTTGCACCGTCGAAAACTTGTGTAGAAGACCCCAGGCGATAGTGGCATTCAGTATGCTACTTATGACTATGACTTTACATCTGAGATATCACCTCTCATATATCAGCAGTTTGTACCTCCATTTTGCACATGTTGTCTCCTTTTCAGCAAGAGACCATATCTTACTATAGAGGGATCATGGATATGATCACTTATGACATAGGTACTGCCTATTCATGGCCATTTTATCAGATTGTTATACTATACCGACATGTACTCAGGGATACTATTGTATTATGACGAGTGAGCTGCTCCTTCCACTTGTGTCTCCATCACTCCACTTCTGATATTTATAATGTATTTCGGCCATCGTAGCATCAGTCTCTGACCTCACACATTAGGGGGCATCTGTTACAACGTAATTTTCCACCTTGTGAGCATCAGCACTCTTTGGCCTAAAGGATCCATTTTACTGACTCAGATCCACTTTTTATCCTCCAGAGACACTATTTTTCCCTACTTTTTCCTTTGTATGCTAGCTGCATCATTACAGTGGGCATACCCGCGAGTTGCATCACTATAGCCCGCGGGTAGCATGTAAAATGGTAGAAATCACTAGTTAATTACTTTTTACTCCCAAAAAGCGGTCATTGGGTGACCTTTGACCCTTCATCTGCCCCAGAAACGCCTCGATGTGTCATTTCATCTACCTTTAAGAGGACTATATATTGAGCACATATGGCTTATGGACGGGAGGAGAAAGGAGAGCAAGAGAACTCTAGTGGATTTCTGCCCTATCTTGAGTCTACACTCATTGATCCTTGTAGTTGTGAACCCTTTATGTTCACCTTCCAAACTCCTATCATAGTTTGAGTTTGCCATTACATGGAGAATTGAAGTGGTGGAGGCACAAGTGGATTGACCTGGATCTTGGTTCAGATTGGTTGCCGAGAAGAGGTCGTATCACATTGTACTTCTTGTTATTTATTAATAGAAATACTCATATTCTCGTCCATCAATGTTGTGAATGTGTTTATATTACATTGGGTTGCATTTATTTATAATATCATGGACCATTGCTGTTGTTGATGTTAATGTCATTTATATATTATATGTGCTTTTTGTATATTGGCTGTCAAGACTAATTTGCAGGTTCAAGTGCACGGGTTGAAAGCTCCAACGGGGATCTACATCAAACGTTTGGATCGAGGTTGGTTATCTTCTTCATTATCTTAGCATTGTCATTTATATATAATTGCATTGGGAATTGAGTTAATTTCTGGTAGTCAGCTATCTGTTGTGGTCCACCCCAAGCCATAGGAAATTTTCCCCAACACAACTTCCGGATTCACTAGGAGGACCCTGGATTAGGGTTTGATTTTCCCGGAGCTTCACCCATCCAAAAATTTTGATCGTGGTCTCTAAACTTTGATTTTTTAGAGGAGCTTCCAGCCATGGTCTCAGATTTCAGAAATTCCAACTTTTGCAGAAACCCTAATTTTCGGCTTCACTTGACAGGACCCCAAACTAGGGTTTGATTTTCCCGGAGCTTCACCCAACCAAAAAGTTCGATCCAAAGCTCTAAACTTTGATTTTTCCAAGGAGATTCCAGCCATGGTCTTAGATTTCATAAATTCTTATTTTTGTGGAAACCCTAATGTTTAGTGCCAAAAATGAAAGTGCTCAGAATTGAATTCTGATTGGAAAGAAAGATGCGCATTGCTGAGGAGAGTCAATCTACCCTACTTCCTTTCAGGATCTGTGGAGATAAACCCAATAAACAAGAATCCCTAGCTTCCACAACTGCACAGTGTCTTCTTCTTAGGTTAGCTCTGATACCATGTTAGTTTTTGAGCATTAATTCAACATACTCTAGGATCTTTACTGAGAGAATAACATGTACAGCATATCAAGCCTATCAATCACAATAAGCAATCACATGAGACAATAGACACACAGAGTTTCCTTGGGGAAAACCATAAAGGTGAAAAACCCCAATAACTTCCTCAGAGATAGATAGAGCAATGATACAAAACCCAAGCATAGGAGATAGTCTCCTAGCCGAAGCTTCTCCTCCTCCACTAGTGCGCCACTCTCCAATGAGTGTATAAGTGAGAATGTGAATGATCAAATAGAGTGCCTCCCGCACTCTATTTATACATGACTTGACTTGCCTAATAACCTTACTAGGTCAGCCTCAACTTAATCACATAATATAATGCTGACAGGGCCGACCCCCAATAGGGTGGTCTAATAAACCTTTAACCCACATGACTTATACAGGGCCGACCCCATCAAGGTGGTCTAATAACCCATCAAGTATAATTTACGACACTTACAATATAAATGTCAACACTTCCATATAGAGGAATAATACCATCTCTATAGAAGTACAATATACATATGTTAAATACATTCCAAAGTTACAATTACATCAACATCCTGAACCCACGATGCCATCAGCAAGTGGTCCAGGTTTAGGTTTACCTAAGTCTATGTTAGACCTTGGTGCATTAGGAATAATCTCATATAAGAGCCTAGACTGAGCATATAGCAAGTCAAGCTGTTGGGTTCTTAAGATAGCTTCCTCTTCAGAGGACACCCCTGAAGTTGAAACTTCCTTAGAAATATAAGGAAGGAGTGATTTAAGATACCACTCTAATAAAAATGCTAGGGGGATGTCGGCTTTAATGGGCCTCTTTCTCCTTCACCACTCCTGAATGTGGTCAGATAGATGAGTGGCTTTGTTCTGTCGGAAGGTTAACAGAAGGTCTGTGCTGGCGTCGTACCGGATAGGAAGTTGAAAGTGATTCAGAAAAACAGTAGCTAGATCCAAAAAGGTGCCATAAGCAGCTGCCGGCAGTTCAATATACCATTTGGTTGCGACACTTGTCAAGGTTATTTGAAATATCCTCAACCGGATGGAATCATCATTCAGCGAATTCGAGGAGCACCAGAGATGAAATGTCATGACATGGTCACTGAGATCTTCACCAGTCTTGCCTTCAAACTTTGGAATGTATGAGGGAAACTTAGTGGCAACAGGTGGCCATGCAGGATTATGGCACACAGGGTAATTAGTGAGTTTTGAAAGATCTGGCAAGTTCAAAGTTGCCAGAAAAGGTAAACGTGGTCATGCCGATGGCATTTGATAGACAGGAACCTGGTATTAGGAATTTCCCACTACCGGGTTCGTGTACTGCTAGTTGGGGTTGTCCCCAGAAATCGGTTGTGAGGTAAAAGCATTAAAATTGCTCCACCTGAAAGAAAGCGGATTACTTCTCGGGGCAATGGTCCATTGCGGCTGGGTGTTAACCCCACCGAATTATGGATTAATAATATTACCCCCTCCTCCAGCAAACAAAGAGAAAGGGATACTCCCTGCAGGTATATTTGATGGATTTACATTATAACCTGCGTAGGGGTTAAAGCCAGGTGTAGTTGTAACAAACGGTGCCGTCATCGTACCCATAACAGGTATAGATGTGGAGGGGATTGATCCTACAACAGATGTGGAAGCAATAGTCTGAGTTAAACCCTGGAACTATTATGTAACAGGAGGCTGAGTAAAATTTACTGCAGGTATCCCTGTCAAAGGGACATTATTTGGTCCAAAAGTAGGGGTAGAAACTGAAGTAGATGTCGAAGCTTGTGAGCTCGGCATGCCTAGAGTACCAGCATTAAAACTAAAGGACGGAGTCGAAGCAGAAGCAGTCTGCGAAGAGCTCGGTGTTGTGGTGTTTGTGAAAGAAGGATTAATAATCCTTGTAGCCATAGCTGTTGTGGGAGTTTGAGGAACTCCCTGCTCATCTCCTGGGTTAGTCATGGTGTAACCAGGTGTAAACAAGTACGCACTGTACTCAGGTTGTCCTAGAAATCCTACAGGTACCAGTAGTGGATCGTTGGGTCCAGTCAGAGGGTTAAAATCTCGAGGAGTTAAGTCCTCAACCTCAACAGTATCAAAGACCTGCTGATCCTGAACTCTGGGATGTGGTTCTCTAGGTACTTCTGTTTCGCCCGTAAGTTCAAATGAACCACGGGAATCTATCCTCCGACGTCGCGGTGGTGGTGGAGGCTCCACAATGAGTGGAGGAATTTTTTGTAACCTCCGAGACCTACGAAGAGGTTGGTCCTCCACAGTTATATAAAAAGAAAACTAAGTACAAAACCTAGTGGCCACTATGACTAAGGAGCAAACAACATACCACTAAAAAATTCCTAAGTGATCAAACCAGGCAAACAAGGCAAATACTCTCAGAAGAAATTCTGGGATGATGAGGGCCCAGAACAAACTAATAGAGTATCGACAGTCAGTTATGCGATGTCCAATGGAGGTCCTCTGGGTGCAAGCATTTGAATCACCAAACCGCCCTCCCGGGATTACTGCCAAAGGGTTACCTTCCGTGTCTGTTCGAGGTGAAGTGGAAATATCCTTCCACTCTACCTGTGTAGAGCCCTAGGGTTATGATACTAAGGATACCACCAATACGAAAAAACCTAGGGGAACAGTCGTTAGCCTAGCCAAGACGCATGGGAAGGGTAGCAAATCCCGAAGTCCGAAAGTACTTGAAAGTACTAGTGAACCCCCGTACATGAATCAACTCTGGTTTATGGTTGAGAGGAAAGTGGGGGGGTATCCTCAATAGTTCCAATCATTCACGACCTCCTGCTTAACTCTGGTTTGAGTAGATCATTCCCAGGATATTTTGATAGAGTTGGATTTACCTAATAGATAGTCCTACTATGATTTTTGAGTAATGAAGCCGATTTTGGGTAGTTTAAGGTGATTTAGACCCGAAACCCTAGCCTAAGCTAGTTGATGATGTGTATACCTAAAAAGAAAAAGTTGCTAGTTAATTTTATTAAGATTTCTTTTTAAAGGCTACTTTTTACTCAATAAGGGTAGTGAAGTGTGTGGAATGGTTTTGACAGAAAGCAAAGTGCGTATGAAATAATGCTTTTAAATTCACAAAAGACTCTTCTATTTTTGTTTATATTCTTCAAAACTGAAACTAGGCAATCCTAAAAAAAAAATTGTTTCCAATTTTCTTTTAAATTTTCAAAGCAATACAAACTATGCTACTTCGAAAATAATGATAAATCTCACTACTAAGCTACCAATTTCAATTTTGTCTTTTCTAATGATTGCAAAAGAAAATGAACTTGAAAAAAGGCACAAGTAAGACCTAACGCAAAGTGTGAGTAAGGAGAAAAACCTAATGGCTTAAAAAAATCAAATCAAAAAGACTTGAGAAAGACTCCACCTACCGAGTTGTTTCGATGAACAAACTCAAGGTTTGGAACAAATTGTAAAAGAAAAAGGGAAAGAGATGCCTGCAACAGAAAGACAGACCTAAAAGACTATTGCTAAGCACCAAAACCTAAGAAAACACCCGCCAAACAAAGGAGTAGGTAAGCAAACCAAGAAGTAACCCTACCAACACACAGAATCAAAAGAAAAGATAACTAGAAAGATTTAACTCACTCAAACTGAACTGAATAGATGCTCAGAAGGTATTTAGACTGAACAAACCTTTAAAGCCACCCTAAAAACTCCAATTGGGGTCAAAACCCTAAAAAAAAGGACAAGACACAGTAAAAGTGCGCAGCTATTGCCACAAACAACAGGCGTTGAGAACATAGGTCTGTATGACGGCAACAAGCGTCTAGGGAAAAAAGTGTGCAGGTATGTCTAGCAGAGAGTAGCGCACGGAATCAAAAGGTCTAAAAAGCAGAAAAGACACCTTAAACAAATGCTAATGCAAGTAAAGGCAATATACAGGACTTCAGAGAGGCAAACAAGACTCAAGAAAGACAAACAAGTCTCAGTAATCAGTCAAAGAAGCAAGGCCAAAAGCTTAAAGTAGACCCAAACATTTGGAAACCAAACCCTATTAAAAGGCTTGAACCTACAGAAAAAGTGCACTACTATGTGGTATAAGAACCAACGTCTATCACCAGAAGTGCGCTACTGTGTGGTATAAGAACCAACACCTGTCACCAGGAGTGCGCTACTATGTTTCAGGGAAACCAACATACATGACAGAAAATGCGCTACTGTAAGTACAACAAACCAGTGCAGAGGGACTTAAAGAAAAAAAAAGGCTTTGCTGAAGCAGATTGAGATGAATCAAGATAAAAAGAACAGGAAAAAATGACCTATAAAACCTCTCAGAGAACAAAAACTAAAATAAACTGGAAGAAAACCTAGCAAGGTCCCCTAGAGCAAAAAACAACCGGTTACCTCCACAGCTGAGTGGGGAGATGACACTACCAACTTGAGTGGGGTGACAGGTAAATACATTCATTGTCTTGCATTAATTACTACAAATGGAAAGAAGTTAAGATTCTGAAAACCGTACCTTTTAAACGATGGTTGTGTTGGCACTATGATTCAGTTGTTATTGATGATTGAAAAGCAGACAAGGCGGGTGGCTTAGACCATACCAACTTCAGTTTACTAAAGCTGGGACTGAGTTTGAAATACAAGGAAAGAATGTTGTTAGACAAGCTGCAACTCAGACAACTGCAACTCAGACAGCTGTAACCCAGACAAGTTGTGACTTAGACGACTGCAACTCAGATGGTTGCGACTCATACGGCTGCGACTCAGACGGCTACGACTCAAAGGGCCGTGACTCAGATGGCTGAGACTCAGACGGCCGTGAATCAGACAACCGCAACTCAGATGGCTGAGACTCAGACGACCGTGACTCAGACAGCTGTGACTTAGACAAGCTGCGACTCACAAACATTTATTTATTTATTAATTAGTCGGTTACAGCGTGTAAGTTCTAGAATTCAAAGACACAGATCAGTTTTCGAATTGGGAGTTAAAGAGACAGTTTCAGTTTTAGAATTGGAATATCTGGAAGTTAAAGAGACCAAGGCATATAACTTTAGCATCTATAAAAAACAATTTATGAGAACAAAATTTGGGTGAGAATTGAGAGGATGAAGATGAGTGGTTGATGATGAAGCTGTGATTCAAAGAAAACAATTCAGAACAAAAATGTATGGCTCGATTTAATGAAGAACAGAATGCCCAGAAACTCAAGCTGTAGCAGCACAAAAAAAAATGAAAAAGGTATGTACTGATATATCTGAACCAGTGTGATATAATTGACTGAAAAATTCTTAACAATTCAGAAGAAAAATGTCTGGCTCGATTTAATGAAAAATAGAATGCCCAAAAACCCAAGCTATAGCAGCACAGAACAAAATCGAAAAGAGTATGTACTAATATATCTGAACCAGTGTGATATAATCGACTGAAAAATTCTTACATAGGGTGGAAGGGAGGTGTTAAGGAGGATTTATTTCCTCTGTAAATCAAGTTGATGCCTGAATATTGGGAGTGGGTGCTTCCCTATAGTGGGTGCTAGAAAAACATGAGAGTTGGTGCTCTCAACAAGTTGCAGCTTGTTAAATAGAGGTTGTAGCCTCATCTTGAGTTGGTGCTCAAAGATAATTGATGTACAGGAGTTAAAGACTGCTTATCATTCTAATAAGAAGAGGTTTTTTTCCTTGATGGGTTTCCTCATGAATATCTGTATCTATGTACATCATATGTGTGAATGATGATTACTAGTTCTTTGCTTATCTTATTCATTATCTTGACAATCATTTTGTGAATTCTACTAAAATTTCAAAAGAAAAGGTAAACTGATTATTGTTGTTATAATTACAACTGATTCACCCCCCCCCCTCTCAGTTGTAACAATTGGTATCAGAGCAGGTTCCTTTTATTTAAAGGTAGATCTGTGAGCTTAAAACATGACTAGTCATGTTGGAAATTCAATCAATAAGGCTCCTCTGTTTGATGGGAAAAAAATTTCTTTCTGGAAGGTTAGAATGAGAACCTATCTTATGTCCTTAGGTGTTGATGTATGGGATGTAGTTGAAACTGGATATGTAAAGCCCATTGTACTAGCCACCAAAGATGACAAACTGGAATTTACCTTTAATGCAAAAGCAATGAATACTATTCTCAGTGGTCTTGCAGAAGCTGAATTTGTAAAAGTTATGCATCTTGAATCTACCAAAGGAATGTGGGACAAACTTATAAGCAGTTATGAAGGGAATGAGAAAGTAAAAGATGCCAAACTGCAGACATACAGGTTGAAATTTGAACAACTAAAGATGAATGAGGATTAGAATGTTAGTAAATATTTCCTAAGGGTTGAAGAGCTTGTGAATGCTATGAAGGGCCTCGGTGAAACAATTGAAGAAGAATCCTTAATTCAGAAAATTTTAAGATCTCTGCCTAATAAATTTAACCCCAAAAAGTAACATATGCTGGATCTATTCCTCTTCATTGTGATAACACAAGTGCCATTAGTGTCTCCAAGAACCCTATTCTTCATTCCAAGACCAAACACATTCTAATCAAGTATCATTTTTTAAGGGAGCAGGTTACAAACAGAGTTGTCCAATTACATTTCATTCCTTCTAAAGAACAGATTGTTGATATCTTTACTTAACCCTTATCCAAAATCCAGTTTGAATATCTACGCCAGAATTTGGGTGTCATATCTTGTTCCAACTAACTTGTTCACTTTGGCAGGGGGAGTTTGTACTTATTGCATATCTAATGTAATCCTAAGATGGTTCCAGAATGTTTTCTTTGTTGGTTTCTGAGTTCATCTTGATAGGGGGAGATGTATTGTCATGTTTTCTTTGACATTGATGTCAAAGGGGGAGAAGTTCAGGTAGTTACAGATGACAAGCAGTTAGTGATTACACTTGCAACATCATAAATTTTAGGTTTCCATCAATGCCAAAGGGGGATATTATTGGAACTATGATTCAGTTGTCATTGATGGTTGGAAAGTAAACAAGGCGGGTGACTCAGACCATACCAACTTCAGTTTACTAAAGACGCGACTGAGTTTGAAATACAATAAAAGAATGTTGTTAGACAAGCTGCAACTCAGACAACTGCAACTCAGATAGCTGCGACTCAGACAAGCTGTGACTCAGACGGCTGCAACTCAGACGGCCGTGACTCAAATGGCTGAGACTCAGACGGCCGTGACTCAAACAGCCACGACTCAGACGGTCGTGACTCAGACAGCCGTGACTCAAACAAGCTGCGACTCACAAATATTTATTTATTTATTAATTAGGCAATTACATCGTGTAAGTTCTGGAAGTCAAAGAGACAGTTCAATTTTTGAATTGGGAGTTAAAGAGACAGTTTCAGTTTTAGAATTGGAATATCTGGAAGTTAAAGAGACCGAGGCATATAACTTTAGCATCTATAAAAAACAATTTATGAGAACAAAATCTGGGTGAGAATTGAGAGGATGAAGATGAGTGGTTGCTGATGAAGCTGTGATTCGAAGAAAACAATTCAGAACAAAAATGTATGGCTCGATTTAATGAAGAACATAATGCCCAGAAACGCAAGTTGTAGCAACATAGAACAAAAATGAAAAGGGTATGTATTGATATATCTGAACCAGTGTGATATAATTGACTGAAAAAATCTTAACAATTCAAAAGAAAAATGTGTGGCTCAATTTAATGAAAAATAGAATGCCCAGAAACCCAAGTTGTAGCAGTACAGAACAAAAATGAAAAGAGTATGTACTGATATATCTGAACCAGTGTGATATAATTGACTGAAAAATTCTTACATAGGGTGGAAGGGAGGTGCTAGGGAGGATTGATTTCCTCTGTAAATCAGGTTGATGCCTGAATATTGGGAGTGGGTGATAGAAAAACATCCCGAAATTTCATAAAAATTTAAAATTTTTTATAACAGCATTAATTATGATAATAATAATTGCGGAAATAATAATTGAGATTACGATAGCGTTAATTGTAAAGTTGTTAGTACTAAACATGATTTAATTTCTATTTTAGCAGCAATATGATAATGACAGTTTAAACACATAATTAGTAAACATGATTATGATAACAATGTACTAATCAATCGGAAATATGATGCGACATTTTTCTTTTGCAAAGGTACTGACAGTTTGACTTTTCATGCATAAGGGTGTCCTATGACGTACCCTAGAGCTTACTTAGCTGTAATTCTAAAGCATAATGAATGTCCTATGTGCAGACAATAGGTAAGAAGTTTCATGGCTACGTAGAAACAAGTACGTGTAAAGTTCAAATTCAACGTCGTAATTAAATAAAATATTAGAATTATGTTGCAACCCACCATAAGTATGCAGGTATGGATTTCATAGCTATAATTATTGTTTTTCAGATGTTGTCTTGCAACTCCACAATGTTTAAAACAGAGTCATCTATGTATGTCACCATGCTGATAGTCTTTTTGTAGTAATTCCTGTCGTTGTCGTAGCTGGCTTGTCGTCGTCTTTAAGATAATTGATTATCTTCCCACTCCGATGTAATAATTGTATCTCAAAAATAAATTAAATGTTTGTAGTGAGAGAATACACCTAACCTTTAGTTAGCTATTATGATGATCTTTATCAATGGATTTAATGAAACATCTACCATACAGTATATCTATAGTTAAATTTTAAGACTACTAGGATTACCTTTGATATATATAAACACAAAAACATCTACCATGGAGTCTATATAAAATCACCAATCTAAAATACGACCTAGGCTTTGGACTATAAGAAAAAGTGTATCGATGTTGGTCAAAGTAACACGATAAAGTGTGTTTTGGAATGAAACTTGGAACCCATGCGATATTTGGAATCAACTAAACCTAACTTATAATGTTATAAGGTTATGCATCCAGATTTGAAATCATAACGTTGAAATAAATGAGAGCTGACATGCAATAATGTTGATGGATAGGTAAGTGATACGAATCGGCATTGGTTATTGTGTTTCATTCCTGCAATAATAGCCATCCATTGTGTGATATATGATGAGGATCTTCAAGTTCCACGTGAATGTAACTAATGCAAACAGTGAACGTGGATGCTACCATGTAACTCATCTCGTTGATAGTCCTCCAAGCTGGCTGAATAATTGTCCACCGTGTACACGGGTTGGTAAGGTCGTGCTACGACGTTGAATGAGCAATAAATGGGATTGATGCTCGTTCCAATGCGAAGAGTGTTGGCATGTTTACAGTTGTTGATCATCTTTGATCTCGATCGTTGGATCTAACCCTAGAGTTGCAACGAGTGGGGTTGATAGAAGTTATTGTGTTCTGTGTTATTGTTATTATTCGGTCTGTTAGGGCCGACAGGCTACCGAAATTTTGGTTTAGAAAAATTGTATGAGGTTTCGACCTCGAGACCTCCGGTTTAGAAAGGTTACAGGTCTCTTCCTTCTGTAATGGCGTCGTTTTTAACAGACTGGGTATCTGGTTTGTAGTGTCAATGATTGGTAGTTTCTAGAACTTTTCGTTTTAGTTTGAGTGAAAGATATTCCCTGGTGTAAATGGACAGAGGGTTTCTTGTCTCGTATTCAGCGTGGAGTCATCGTTTAACTGGTGAAAGTGGAAACCTTTGGTCACTTACAGCAAAGTAAATAATCTTGTAAAGTTTAGTGATATTCCTCGTTGCAATTCGTCTTTCGATTTGAAAAGTATCCGTGTCTAAATCCAACGATTTTCTTGTCAGTTGCAGGTTGTGAAGGAATGGTTCGAGCAAGGATTTGGAAAGAGAGGCGTGATTCCAAACTGGTAAGCTCCAGGTCTTCCAAAACCCTCATAGGTGCTCTCCGTCTATGTGTTGAAGTGGTTTCAAGGAATGAGTAACAGTATTTCACCATGCCTCGGCATCGTCTGTCAGTTGGAAGACTTGAAAAATCTCTTGTTATTCGAGTGATGCATGTGCAGGGTTGTAACCTTCGTTTAAATGTATAATACTTGTTTTTTAAACTCTATTGTTTAACTCGTCGAACTAATGGTTATGTTATTTCGTCAATACTGAGGGTTTGTTGGACTTGTTTTGCATTGTTAAAAGTTTCGGAATAAACCCTGTGCAAAAATTGTTGGAAACGTAATGTAATAATTCATTTTCTGGGAACATGGTTTAAACTTGGAAATGGACTCGTATTGTTTTACACTTCTAGCACGTCTTGTGGTTTTAAGTTATGAGAAAGAAAAAGAATAGAGCCGAGGCTCGTTCAACTGTGCTTCCAATGTTTTCTCGTCGGCAAAGATAATAAAATTACGGTTTCGTTCTATGAAATTCGCATGTGTTTAATGTTGATTTATATGTGTTGATATCGTGATTGTTGAACTAGATTAGAGTCTAAATACTCGTTGTGGATTATAACTCTATCATAAATGATGTTTGAATTGGTGTTCAATTCGTTTAAAAAAGGAAACGAACAGGGTCATACCCTAGTTCGCGTTTGGTCTTTGAAAATGGTTAAGTGTTTTGAAAAAGACTTCTAAAAGATCTTGAAGCCAAAACTAGATTCGATCCTTTGTTTGTGTAGAATGAATATGTTTATAAAGCAAAACAATGGTAAAGAAATTCGAAATTCTAACTTAGGGTTTTGATAGGAACCAAGTTTGTTTTTGAAAACAATAATGCAATTCATAATATATATAGTTTATAATATAGATGAACAAGATGAAAGGAAAATGAAACATGGTTTAACATGTTTTCCATAATGCTAGAAGTTAATCTTTGAAATTTTTAAAAGGAAAATGAAAACAATGTGTATGTGAAATATGAATATATGAAGACTGTGTAAGATGGCTGTAATTTGTGACTTGTGATCATAGCTAGCATTTCTAGTTATTGAAGCAAAATATCTGTTTCCAAAAATAATGTACAGAACTTTAAAGTGTATTGATTTCCTTTGTAAATGTTAGAGGTAAGAAAACACAGTGAAATTGTACAATCAATAAGCTATAATTGTTTTTCATGAAAACAATAGAGTCTCCTCTATACTGTAATAAGTATTGTATATTAATTACTACTGTTAATTATAGGGCAGAAATGAAAACATAATTCAAACACTGCACTTGTCTATTCGAATCAATGGCATTTTCCTATCTTCTACTCTATTCTTAATTTGCGTATCTATACTAGAGTACGATGCATAAAACAACATGTGGAAAACTATAGATACTGGTTTATCAATTCGAAATCAGTAGTAAACTTTAACATTCAGACTTTAAACAAATTTAGAAATAGATTCTTCTTTCAAACAGAAAACAAAGATTACTAACTTACTGAACATAACTTCTACCTGAGATAAAGTAGAAAATTTGTAAAACCTGGATAATTCTGTAGGGCAACAAACAACCCAAGAAGACTGTTCCACCCAACCAATTCCTGAAAGCAGTTAAGTACTTGCCTTGGGACCCCCGAGCCTGTTCACTAAACCACCAAGAGGAAGAAAATCTAGGAATTAGGATCTCCACTTGCAGTAGCACTAACTGTTGAATCTCCAAGAACTAGCAGTTCAATAGAACTGCACCAGCATGTCTGGTTCTTCTCAGCAATATGCAAACTTAAGATTGCACTCACCGCTAGCCTCCCTATTCGAATCTCTCAGTGATCACTTGATGCACATGAGGAAATATTTCTGCAGAAAATATTGTGTAAGAGTTGCCTGCTCAATTCGAATTTGCCTTTTGTAGGTTGCCTAGGCCTTTTCAAATGTTACTGGGTCATTAAATGAGCTTCCTGCTCACTCCCTCCACCTGGGGGATAATGCCACATTTTTAGGAGTAGTTGTCCCATAACCAACAACTAGTGGTGTGATGCAATTGCTGCCATATGTCCCAGGGTGAAAAAATGAAGATGGGTGTCTATTTTGGGGGGTCTCGTGAGAAAATAATTCTGGTTTTTTCATGTTTTTCAACTTCGGGCGAACAAAAGTGATATTTTTGTTTAAAATTTCACTTTGCCGTAAAAAGAAAACTTTTATAGAATTATGTTAGCTTTTTATTCATAATTTTTTCAATTTTTTTTATTAAGATTTGATATGTCGATTTCGCAAATGTTTGACAGTGTGTTCTTATAAAATGAAAAGACTACAAAAGAGTTATGATTTGTTGCGCCACTAAAATCGTTGTTAGACTTATTTTTTGCAAAAACAGAAAATGCTACGACAATCCACACACAATGTACTAGTGCCTGACTATAAGTTTGCAACCAATGGATCTATATACTAATTATTATATTTTTTTAAAGTCAATCAATGGGGAAACTCAGTCGATTTTCAACAACTTTTTTGTTGCGCCACTTTTCTCTCAATCCGCTATAAAAACAAAAAATCTACAAACACCCTTTTGAAGTAGACACACCAATTAAGAGTCCCACATTTTTTTCGATTTTTTTGGTGCTGTATTTTTTAAGTTATGGATTTTTCTTTTCACCATTTTTATAGAGTTGAATCATAACTCGACACATGTTACGAAATTAAATCTTAAAAAATATCAGTTCTTATCTATATACAACAAAATTTATACCCACGTAAAGTAGATTCAATGATGAACCTACTGGTATGAAGTCCGACATTCTTTTTGTTGTGTAAGAGGTGGTTTTTCCCTTCTGAAAATGGAGAAACCTGAAAATTCTGCAGAAATGTGAATCTTTCATGTTTCAGAGATTATTCGGCCGAACTAATTATTCGTCCGAATAACGTTTTTCCGTAACGGCGCCGTGAATTATGGTGAAGGTTATTCGGTCGAATAATGAAACGGAAAAAAAAAACTCGTCGGCCGAAAAAAAATTAAAAAAAAAAAATTGTTTTTTATACTCATATAAATAAACCTAAAATTGATTCATTATTTTCGCATGTTTTAACTTCGCATTTTTTTGTCAAACTAATTTTGAAAAGAGGAGACATTTTTTGCAAAAGGAGGTTTTTACAAAGTATGTTTCTTCTTCTTTTTTCCAAAAGGCACATTGAAGGAGTTTTTTTTCTAAGGCATATTTGCAAGGAGTTTTTTCAAAATATTTCTTTTCTTATTGCATATTTGCAAATAAGACATTTTTTGCAAAAGGAGGTTTTTACAAAGTATGTTTCTTCTTTTTTTTTCCAAAAGGCACATTGAAGGTAATTTTTTTCTAAGGCATATTTGCAAGGAGTTTTTTCAAAATATTTCTTTTCTTATTGCATATTTGCAAAGAAGACATTTTTTGCAAAATGAGGTTTTTACAAAGTATGTTTCTTCTTTTTTTTTTCTAAAAGACACATTGAAAGTGTTTTTTTCTAAGGCATATTTGCAAGGAGTTTTTTCAAAATATTTCTTTTCTTAGACATGTTTGCAAGGAGGTTCTTTGCAAGGATTGTATTTAAAAAGTGTGTATTCCAAAGTATTTTTGCAAAAAAAATGTATTTTTCCTTCTTATTTCTTTGAAAGGGATTTTTTCAAAGAGTTGTTTTGGCAAGATAATTTACAAATGGTTTTTTTCCAAAGTAGTTTTGCACTTCTTATTTATTTGAAAGAGGTTTTTTCAAATAGTTGTTTTGCTAAGGTATTTTGCAAAGGGTTTTTTTCCAAAGTAGTTTTGCACTTCTTATTTATTTGAAAGGATTTTTTTCAAATAGTTATGTTGCTAAGGTATTTTGCAAAGGGTTTTTTGCAAGGTAGTTTTGTACTTCTTATTTCTTTGAAATGAGTTTTTTCAAAGAGTTATTTACTCAAAGCATTTTTGCAAATAAGTTGTTTCTTTACAATGGTTTTTTCCAAGATATGTTTACAAATAAGTTTTTTTTCAAAGTACTTTTTCCTAGTGACTTTTTTCGTAGATATTTTTTCAAAGAGGTTTTTTTCCAATGATTTTTACAACAAAGATTTATTTACAAGGTGTTCTTATTATTTTCCAATGTATAGGTAATTTATTGTCAAGGAGTTTCTTATTTCTTTCCAAGAATGTTTTTTTCAAAGAAGATTTTTGTTCAAAGAGTTTTTTCAAAGGAAAGTTAATTCCAAAGAGATCTTCTTCAAAAGACTTTTACAAAAATTTTATAAGGTGAAGTAAATTTCAGTTCATGTTTTTTATAAATTTCGTAAATGTTTTTAAATCTTAATTTATTTATTTTTACTATAAAGTAACATGATTCTTTAATTTATCATCTATAGATTAAACAGCCATGGGCAATAAGAGAAAACGTCAAAAAAAAGGTGATCGTAAACGTGATGATGATGGTAATAGAGAGAAACAAAAACTCAGATATATTGCCAAAAAACAAAGGGTTGCCGAAACGGAAGAAAGAACTATTGAAGATATAAATACAGATTTACATGATAATGTTGAAGAGATGGAAATTGAAAATAGAGTACAAGAAGAACAAATTGAAGTTGAAAAGAATATTGTAGAAGATGTAAATAGTGATTTACATGCTAATGTCGATGAAGTCAATATTGAAGATCAAGTTCAAGATCCAGAAATTGGACCTGGTATGTATATATCATATATTTTTCAAATTCATTTTTTTATAATGAATTTTATTTTTGGATATATGTTAAATTAAATTTAACTTGATGTATATGTACTTTTACCATTGATGATGAAATGTTAGAAGACATTGATTGCGACAAATATGGAGAAAAACTACCAATACATGTTGCACGATATCGTGCTACAAAATTTTATGATGAAGTTCTCAAGGATTACTCAATAGCAGGACAAGCACAAATTTTGAGATGTTTGTTAGTGTCCAAGAAGTTAGAAGGTGCTACATCATTATTGGGTATTCACAAAGCGACAAAAGAGTCGAAATTGAAACAAAATGTGATGGAAAATATAGGTGATGCAATAAAAAAATTTGGAAAATCCAGGAAGAAAGATATCAGTGCTGCACGTAAAGCAATTCATACAGCAATTCTTTCAGCTAGTACTAAACAAAAGCATTTGACAACAGAACTAGCAAAAGCAGTTGGAACATCAAGAAAGACATTATACAAACATAGCAAATTCAGAATGCAAATAGATGAAAATAATGAACTTGCTTGCTGGGCAATTATTTGTAGACAACCTTACAAAGATAGATTAGGAGCAGGTGTTAAAGATATTGTACGAGAATATTGGTTGGAACATGCTCGAGTTTCACCAAATTCAAGAGATGTGATACGCAAAAGAATATCACGAAATGTATATGAAAGCCAACCAAAACATATAATGGACATGACACAAGTATAATTGTTCAATAAATTCAAGGAAGATCATCGTGGAATTAATATATCAATCACTACATTTGTGCAACAAAAACCATGGTATGTTAGACCTATTACTATACGTGATACATGTTGTTGCCGTTATCATGTGCAATTTCAGTTATATTATGACACGTTTCTTGAATTTGGTAAAATGTTTTGGACAAATTCACCACCTCCGTCGACGATACGTGAATTCATATCTCAAATTTTATGTGAGAGAAATCACGATGAAGTATTTTATTCAAAGAAATGTGTCAATGAAAAACATTGTCATCATTGTGGAAATCTGGTGCTATTCCACAATAAATATCCTATCGATAATGATCAATCGTTTTCAAATGTAAATGTTGATTGGAGGAGATAAGAATACATCAACTATAGTACACGTTCTAGTGATTCACATTCCAAAAGAGTTGATTTGCTAGAAGACAAGATATGCGTCACAGATTTTCTCAAAAAAAATTGAAAGCGAAATTTATAAATACACCCAGCATTCACATAGAGCACGATGGAAAGATCTTCAAGTCAAACAGTCTCGTGAAATTTTTCCACCCGGAACAATTTTGTCCGTAGTTGATTTTGCTGAAAACTATACATTTGCTGCACAAAAAGAGATACAGAGTGAATATTATCACTCTGACCAAGTTTCGATATTTGTCCATGTTGTATATAGACATTCTCAATAGGATGTTGATGGAATTGAAAGCACATATGACAATCGAGATGTGATTAAAGAATATCACTTCTATATCAGCGATGATCGTACACATGATACACATTTTGTTCAACATTGTATAGAAAATATTTTCTATGACTCACTGAAAAAATGCGAAGTCAAATTTAATGAGCATTGGATATGGTCTGATGGATGTGCGAGTCAATTTAAATCTTCATGATCATTTTTTTGGTTATGTCGACTTCATAAAGCGCTGAACATTAAACATCGCTGGAATTTCTTTGAAACTGGGCATGGAAAAGGTGATCATGATGGTGCAGGAGCATGCGTAAAAAGAGCACTTCGAAGATGGCAAATGAACTATTCTTCTGCACGGTTTCATTCAGCTGCAGAGGTTGTCCAATGGTGTCAATTAAATCTAAGCCATGATTATAATCAACAATCAAAAGATGTGCACAGGTATGTACACTATTTTTTTAATTTATATTATTTCTTGAAATTTAAAAAAATGTATGTACTAGTTCATTTAAGTACATGTACACTAACATTAAAAGTTGTTCTTTGAAAGTGATTCATCATTTATTGTGTAGTTTTTTTTTGCTTTTTGGGGTCCAAGATATAAATAGATCAATACCATATAACGCTAGCACCATACATGGGACTAAAGATCTTCACTCTATTCAAACAAAATCATTTCACAACGTGTTTGCATTTGACAGTAGAAAGCAATCATGCTTTTGCCATATTTGCATTGAAAATGTTGAATCTACAGAAGTTTGTGAAAACATAACAAACAACTACGTAAAAGCTTGGAAACACACAGACATTAATCCAAAAGGAAAAATGCCACTGGCAAGTGTAGAAGAGTTAGAATCAGAAGAAATAGCAATATCGTCTGATGGCGATAGAATTTCAGATCTTGTTAGAGAAGGTAATAAACTTGTTCTTGACTTTTAAGTTAATTGTTCATTCTAATCCATCGCCATAAGTATAGTCAATTTAATTCATTTAAAAACGCTAACACCAATTATAATTTGCGCAGGAGATGTTTTCGTTGTGATTGCACCTATAGACAACAACGAAAATGTCAAATATTATTTGATGCGATGCACTGAAGGAAAAATGAAGTTATTGGAGGACTACAATGACAACGGATTTACATACGAAAGAGGATCCATCATTTTAAAAGGCTATTTTTTTCAGCAGACGCATATAACTAAAAATTATGTCTACTTTCAAGATTATGAGCCCGATGTTATATGTTGTCAGTATAGTCATTTAGTATGTGCATCTCGAATAAAGTTGGTACAAGTTCCATCAAAAAAACAGTTAAAAACCAAAAAGTGAAAACTATCCATATGTGACCATGAACGGATAATTGAGGATGGCATTCCATTGCGATGTTTTTAACTATATATCAAAAATAAATTGATCTATATTTTTGTCCATGTCAATTGTTGTGTACAATATATTTTGTGTCCATGTGTCACAATTGTTGTGCACAGTATATTTTTTCATTAAATTTTTATGAATATTTTCTTGAATGACAACTAACATAAGAGCTTAAATGGTTGTACTTTAACATGCTTAAAAATGAATTCAAATATTATTTGGGAATTCAAAAGTACTTTATTCGGGTCCCCATATGTCTATTAGACCACTTAAGGGATGAGATAACGGATGTGGCTATCCCCACACTCCGCCCCGAATTTTTACTTTTGATTGATTGATGCCAATGAAAAATCACCAAAAAACCTACTAAATTTTGTATTCTTTTAATCCATCGAACATGTTTCTTTAATATACTTCACCATAAATATGATCTGAATGAATTTTTTAAAACAAGTTGTTAATCTATATAGTTTTTAAATATATGATTGTTGCACAAAAATAATATATCTCTCACATGTAAGTTCACATAACTGAAATCATGGCAAATCAAGATAACAATCATTTGATTTTTAATCACAAACAAGAATTCCTGGATTGTGAAGCTTATGCTAAATTAGAGCAATGATTATTTACAACAAATCGATAAAAATTCATCGAATTGTTGTCTAAAATTCATTGCTCTAACTTAGCATAAGCTTCACAATCCGGAAATCCTCACTTGTGATTAAAAAACAAAAAATCATTATCCCCATTTGACATGATTTCAACATTTAGAAATTCACGAACTACAAAGTACCTGAACAATGAACATATAAAAAACATTAGTTAAATTTTGAAATTTACATATGCATATCAAACAATAAACATATGAAAAACATTAATTAAAATTTAAAATTTACATATGAATCAAACAACCAAAAGATTGAAACTTTTATCAAACAATTCATAGATTTTCATTCAAAACATTAGAATATTAAACCTATTAAAACTTCATATTTCCATCAAAAATTCCTATCATTTCATTTCTTTACATTTTAACATCACATTTCTTAGTTCATTTTAAACCTTCATTCTTATGATTCAACACTTTCTCAACATTCATTCTTTCCATAACATTTCTCAACATAACAAATTGAAATTTTTTTACAAATTCAACATTTCCAAACTTTAAATTGCACCTATCAAATGTTTCAATGTTTCAAACATTCATTCATAACAACATTTTAATAACATTTATTCTCAACATAACAAATTGAAATTTTTTTACAAATGCAACATTTCCAAATTTTAAATTGCACCTATCAAATGTTCCAAACATTCATTCTTAACATTTTAATAACATTTATTCTAAGAAAATTGAAAACTTTTTACAAATTCAACATTTTCTAACACTTTAAATTGCACCTATCAAATGTTCCATTCACTCTTAACACTTTGAACATTTTTGACACCTCCCATTCATTTTTTTCCAACATTGATTCTTACCATAACATTCATTCTCGACATTGAACATTTTCTAACTTTAGATTAATCATTTTAAACAGACACCTCCCATTCATTCTTTCCCAACATTCCTTCTTCCATAACATTCATTCTCAACATTCAACATTTCCTAACTTTAAATTACCTATTAAATGTTTCATTCACTCTTAACAACTTTAAATTACCTATCAAATGTTTCATTCACTCTTAACATTTCAAATATTTTTGACACCTTCCATTCATTTTTTCCCAACATTGATTCTTAGATTAACATTCATTCTCAACATTGAACATTTCCTAACTTAGATTAACATTTTAAACATTCCTAACACCTCCCATTCATTCTTTCCCAACATTCATTCTTCCATAACATTCATTCTCAACATTCAACATTTCCTAACTTTAGATTGCACCTATCAAGACATTTTAAACATTCATGCAAAACATATTATAAACATTATCAAAACATTTTAAACATTCATGCAAAACATATTCTAAACATTTTACCAAATGAGAAATAATTAACATGTACTCATATATAATCCAAAAAAAAATTCATGAACATGTGAGTTCAATGTACATATATGTATAATCAAAAAATAAATACCCTTCATGTTCAAAACAACTACAATATATATATATATATATAAACAAAAACAATAAAGTCTAAACCATTGTCCATCTGGACCAATATCTTTCCACTAGGACCTTCCCTGGGACTCAACTCAGCCTACAATACACATAAAAACAAATTATAAATCTAGATCATAAATTATTTAAACAATTTTAAACTAAATTCAAGATATTAAGATATTAAACTTATACATAGAAAAACAATTCAATTATTAAAAAAGTCGTACATCAAATTCTTTAAATGCATGTCCACCACTTTTTTCCACTAGAGCCTTCCCTTTGGCTCCAAAGGATCTCAAAGATCCAAGCTGCAACATGTACAAAAGTAATTTATGAATCCTAAAGCATGCAAACAATTTTCAAATAAATCCAAAAAATATAAAATATTAAACTTATATCAGAGATCATTTCTAGTTCAACAAAATTACCTCGGTGCCAATATCCGCATTCATCAAAGAACCTACATCTTCACCCCCAATTTCCAAATGGTCTCTCCCCTAAAATTTAAATTTTGTTAGTGAATAAAACATAGTAAATACATATAATAAATTAAGCAATTAACTTAAAACCAAAACAAAAAAATTAAAATCATTAGCTCACAAGAGATGGTAAATCATCTAAAAAGTTGGAATCTAAAGAAACCTGCATAGATAAGTCAAATTAACAATAAGATACATTGATATTTATTAAAATTCAAACAACAAAAAAAATATCAAGTTCAATCATAAATATTATAATTAATATACCTCTCCAAAACGCTCTTCATTTTGACTAGGACGCTCTTCATTTTGAAGAGGATGCTCTTCATTTTGACTATTAGAGACTCGAAAATTATGTACATTTAACATTCTAGAAAACTGCAAACAAAATACATTTGCTTAATATATTTATTACTATGTAACAAAAAATTCAATTCAAAATGAATAATAAAAAATCAAATAGATTGTCATAGCATAATCAACAAACCTCTCCCATACTCGATGTGTCATTGGATAACACATCTGAAGCTATATCTCGACAAGACTTAGCATAAGCCCTGAGATTATCAATGCTCAATCCATCTACCTCGTTATTCATCTTGTAAACAAAATTTTGACGAACAGTAGCACGAGCCCTCTCTCGACCCAATCCCACTTCTACTCCAACAAGAGTTGACGCTAAACCATCACCTACCGATTCCCTTGCAGCTGTCCCTAGTTGGGATGTGGGCTCCATCTCTGATCTTAAAGCCACAACCCTTGGTGGACGAGGTATCTCAGGTGGAGGTTGAAGATTCGTAGGGTCTCTAAGAGCACATTTTCGATTATATATTCGACCCTTTCCAACTTCATAAAAGTCAGAAGGAACACAGTATAGTTTGGCTTCATACCTAAAAAAAACTTCGCATAGAAAAATCTAGCAAAATAATTAGGAACCTCATCGTTCCATGGCAATCGACCATAAGTTGCAAGAAACCGATCATATATTAAATGTGCAATTTGAGGATGCTTGAAATATTTCACTTTCAACATTTTTCGCTTAAGGCCTTCTTTGAAATTAAACATTGAATTGGCTTGTTCTCTGGTGACTCTCTCCTTCACAACCTCCCACTTGTCTGGACCCATAACTTGGTCCCTTCGCCTCCGCATCGAATGAAAAAAACCATTCGTAGTTGGTCCAAGTTCCTCGTATGCATCAATGAATTTTTTCAAAGACCCCAAAACAATCTCTAGACTTTGTCGACTCTCTGGAGGGAGATCCAAAGAACAAAGATCATTGTTCAACCTGTCATAGTGGGATCTACAACTTTCAAGGATAGTTTGTTGCACAACACCTTCCCATGGAAGCTCATCAGGTAAATCAGACGGATAAGTTGATATGGGTGTACAACCCTCAGCTAGTGGAACATATGTCGTCCTAGCTCTAGGAGGATCTTCAGGACCCTGCTCTGCACCCACACCTATTCCATCATCTACAATCCTATATTGATCTTCCTCTCACTCTGTCGAATTACGCACATCTTCTGAACCTCGCTCTGCTTCAAATATAGCCGTAGTCAAGAGTTAACCTTGTCCAAAAATTCAAAACACACAAAAATACAAATTATACATGATTAAACATTAATGTTCATACCAACAGAAGGTTGAGATCGATGCTCTCCCACAGAAGACAATGGAGAATCATTTGTACCCCTATCAACTTGTTGGTGATCAGATGACTGTGACCCATACAATAAACTCGAACCCCGTGGTGAATTCGACAACCTTTGACTACCAATTGGAACACCAATTCCTGATGAATGTGATGACCTCCTATGCTTTTGCTTCGAGGACTCCACTCTATCCATTTGATATGATTTCTAAATTTACACAAACGTCAACTCATAACATATTGAAATTGTACATGTTTATTCTACAAGCATAAAGACATATCTAATAAAGAACTACATACCAAATGTAAGGGTGTCTAAAGTAGTATAAGTGAAGTTTTTTTGTAAGTCCCTCTCCTAACTCTAATTAATTAACTAAACTTCCTTACCATCACTACTATTGCAACGTAAAGATATATTTAATAATCATTTCGTTATCAAATATAAGTTATAACGCAGTTAATTGTAGTAGTATAATAACCTTAAAAACTTTTCATCCATCAAATATGATTGAATTATATATCTCAATGTACAAACATCTCACAAAATATATATATATACACTTATTAAAAGATTTCTACTTTATATTCATGATAAAAAAATTTACACATATTGAAGTTGTACTTGTTAATTCTACAAACTTAAAGACATATCTCATTAAAAACTGCATA